>CM056999.1:158097870-160850370 GCA_029891345.1 Dryococelus australis
GCACTCGTACTTTAGCTCCTGGTCAACGCCGCAGATATCAGCCAGAAAGCTACAAGTACAAGTTAGGATGGCCGGTAGAGGTGATCGGCATACAACCAAGGAAATGCGGTGTATGATGCTGAAAGTCTAAGCAACAAACTCTTGCATTTTTTGTACATACTGACATGTAGAAGGACGTAACATAATAGCTGACACGTAGCAGGGTGAACTGAGCAAGAATGTGACAGGATTTAGCCTTGAAAAAGACTAAGAATGGGACCACCACAGATAATGTCCTTTACTGTAGGGTTACACAATGTTTGCGGGGTACGTACGCTATTGCAAGCATAGCTTAAGCGATGTGAAAGGATTGTTGTGTCCAAGCTACGGGTGTTGGAAACTACTTAGAAGTGTCTATTCCTGAGCAGCGAGCGCTATGAATGAAGACTGTTACAATAACGAAGGCTTAAGGGGCGTCATTGGCTGGGCAATGGGTGCTATACAGCTGAAGACTGGTCTGGAGATGCGGGCCATTTCCGCTTTTATACTAATTTCGGGTTGCTGCCTGCTACTGATTGGCTCGTGCCACCAGGGCGAGGGGTGCGAACGAATGGCTTACCTCTGATGTCATCGGCCGGCTCAAAGGGGATGCAAAACAAAAGACAAGCGATAATTACTACTAGAGCTTGACGCATACCAACATGCTGCGCTGCGCACTCTACGGACGACTTTGTCCCATCTACGAGCCGCGCACGTTCAGGGGTGGAATATGTAAGCGGCAAATTGAATTCAATGTATGGAGCTAGGAAAGCCCACGTGCCTTGGTAGCCGATTACATCATTGTAAATTACTTGCATAATTACAATTTCCTTTGCCCTTTCAGATTTTTGCATGCAAAAGGCACCGTCACGAAATAAAGAAATATTATTTGAATTCTGCTACTCGTCTAGCCGTGGAAGAAGTTCCTCTGACCTCGAGAGATGGCAGAACCCCCATGGCCGGGCCGCCTCAGGAACAGGGGGTTTTAATTTGTCATTGCCTCCACGCAGGGCGGTAAGAAATGAGCAGCGCTCCTGCACAACCGATAACACGCTCCCGTATTGGAAGGCTCTCCACTACCTTAGTCTGCTCAAGACTCTCCATCCTTAGTCTGCCTAAGACTCTCTCCTACCCAATCCAATACAAGACCCCCTTAAAACTCCAGTCAGTCTGCGAGGACTCTCTCTCCTCTCAGCGACATGCAACACGGCACACACCACTGAAAATCAGTCATCTTTTAATGGATGATGGCGTAGCCATCTCTCAAGCTGTCACTGTCTATCTCTCTGTAATACCACTAGAGATCACTACCCCACTCGGCCACCTTCTGGGTGCTTACTGGCCCGGATACCCAACTAAAGAGTACGAGGATCAAGTCAAACTATTACCCCTGGTTGCTAGTATTACTCCCAGTGACACCCCATCTAAGTAGTTTCCCATGACAGCTAGTTCAATGAGACTCAATTGGGTGCAGTGATTTGGGTTTCACACCCAAAAGGTACCGAGCTCCTTAAGTTCTGTATAATCAAGCTAGCATCTAGGAAGTTTGTACGGATTCTACTCCCATCCCAGTCAGATACCAAACCCAGAGCAGCACCACCTTCTCCTGCCTTTTTCCCTTCGTGACAACCCTCTCGCCCGATAAAGATCTCCCTTGCCAGAACATGCACAGCCACAATCAATCAATCATCACCCCATTCCATCCTCCTGGGATCACTGGTATCTCACATATTGGCGACCCTTGTAGTAAGGAGAATAGAGCTTCCTGGGAGGGCAGCTACTTCCATTTGACTCTGGTGTTTGATTCCCCTCAGGCCCGAAGTAAACCTACCCTCAAACTGTCTCACCGATCTGTTAAAACCAGTTATGTTCACCGTGGTAGGTCCATCTAGTCTCGGAGAGGGCAGTCAACGTTCATCCCCCTACCATCTAATGTATCAGTACCAGGTAGGGTAGCACGCATCAAGCTATCTAGCGGGGAGTAAAAGAACTCCTCTTTAAGCATTATTACAGTAGGCCAGTGAATAAATCAATCTGCGAGGCAAACAGTACAGTCTCGCATATTAACGGAACAAATTTAACTTCCAACTCCGCAAAAACTGACCTAGTGATGGTGCGGAAGTTGTTGGACAAAATCTCCATTATTGAAAAGACGTCATGCATCAATTCGCCCCCTTTCCGCTGTGACTAAAGCTCATCCTCGAGGTCAGGGTAGGCATATTCTCTTTTGGACAATATTGTTACGAGGTGTAGAGAGGGGGGGATAAAAATTAGAATTACAAATATAGAAAAATAAGCAGACACCAAAAGCTAATCTGCAAAGCCTCCACCATGTGCTGTAACTTTTACTCAGCAGGGCCAGCACGATACCCTGTACCCTAAATACAAACTTGAAAATCAGAAAAGGCTCATTTAACCCAACAGTCTAGAAAAGGGGAAAATGGAATGGGGGTTGTGGGGGGGGGGGAGTTACTTGCTCTTAAACAACAGGATACTGCAATCGCTTCATGGGTCTCACACTGACAAAGAAGCATTTCAATGATGTATTTATCTTAATTAAACTATCTTTTATCAGGCACCCAGTACCTAAATACTATGCTACCAATCTTAATTGTGAGGGTCGAGAGCTGCAATGAGAGGAGGGTTTGCTTAGCAACTAACAAGGAAAAAATATATTTATTTAAAACAGCAATTATATAAATAACAAAAAAAAAAAAAAAAAGAAACTATTTAAAACAAATAACATCCAACAACTGATTTATAGATTAGCATTTAAATATGAGCGGTTTTGAAAGGGCAAAACTGTAATTGCTGTAAGTAGTTGGTTAGCTATTATTCAAAAGATTATAAGTTTACAATAGTCACAAGAAAAATTTATATAGCGAATAAATATACAATCTATTATAACTTCAGGAAACGCACTGGCCTACCCAGTGTTCGATTGAAGAAGAGAGGAAAAACAAGAAACAGAATTTACTGTAGGGCTAACAGGATACCCTTCTCACTAATCCTCCTGGTTTAGCTCACCGAGATGTGAGTATAAACAAAACAAACTAGGGGTAGACTGCCTCCTTTTACAAAAGTATTAACAGTAATTATTATTTTTCACCAATGTGAAGTTGCACTGATCCCAAAATACTTTTTGTCAAGGCTTCGGAATATTTGTTACACTGCTAACTTAAATTTGCTAAAGCAAAAACTCGTATATTAGCCACCCAGGGATTAAATGAAAATGACAAAACTGATTTTTAATTTCACAACTGACTAGGTTTTGCCAAGAAGATTTATTGAAAGAAAAATGGATTGGCCGGGTTACTGGACTAAGGTTTAGAGAACTTGAACCAGAATTAGCTCAGAAAGTAAAGGTTTAAAACGACTCTATTGAAAATTTTTGACAGGTTCCTCCTTAACATTAATTTTTTTCCTTTCAATTATTCATTTTAAACATAACCTAGACATCTGTTTACTTCAGAGCAGTAGTACCAACCCCACTCTGCCACTTGCAAACCCAAAAACCTGCGGAGGCATTTAAACACAAGGTACTACAAATACCAATAACTTTACATTTAAGTTTCCCCTAAGAGGTCTGAAGAACAGACTAACTTTTTAAAGGCTTGGTCTGGGCCATTCTTTCTGCGATGCAGGGAAGAACGTCCCGACCATGCAAAAAAAAAAAAAACAAAGTTTTTCAAGAATACTTAACATTATCGTGTTATCACGGCCTCCTGGCCACGCACCTGTGCTGCTCTAGGCTGTCACCGCCCTGCTGCCGACTTGGTGTAAGTAAGTAACAAGGTCATCTGCCATGCCATCATGACCGGCCAGAGCCAGCTACCACCACTATCAATAACTCAACAACTCAAAGACAAACGTCCCTTACTAGCGGAGAGGTAAAGTGCAGTGTTCATCAAAACATCCTGACTACCAAGGAAAGTGTCGGCTCAGCTCACTACTGCAGCCCTGTGTTTTGAATGAGCAGATGGTAACAATTCTTCCGAACTGCTGAAAGGGAACATTAACGAGCACCTGGACCGAGAAAAATACGGTGAGCTGCCGTCGCTTCAGTAGAAGTCTGCTAACGCCAGTGGTGACAAAGGCTTTTAATTTTTTTTAGAGTTTTATTCTTTAAAAAAAAATGGTGTAAGTAACTTGATTCCTATTTCAATTCCACCATAACTTATTCGACCTAACCATAAAATAAAAACAAGTAAAAATCAGTAAATTATGAAAATATGTTCAAACAAGAAAAATTATTTGAAATAAAGAAATGAAAGTTAACTGATAGTATCTCCTTACGAATTCAACTTAAACCTCGCCATCTATTTCAAGGCCAAAAAGTCGAAAACAACACTACCGTACAACACGACTTTTGAAACTGTCTTCCTAAAACCAATTTTGAAATAAAAATCATTAAATATTTTCCCACCGCATTACTTATTAAAGAAAAAGAAGAAGAAAACACTTGCCTATTAACAAACAAAATGAACAAGTGATAAAGGAGGGCTTTACCCAACCAAAACAGTCTCATTCCCCAACCTAACCTCCAATGAAGGAATTGCCAAATGAAAAAAAAAAGTAAAAATTAATTTAAGGGTAGGCCTGTAGCATCTTGACAAAAAACAACGGGATTGGAAACTTCCTGCGGCCATAAAATTTAGGGCATCTGAAGGAAAAAAGGATAATGAGTAATTATAAATACCACTGACATAGCTCTTAACCAAGAGACTTAAATTAAATTGAAATAGCAAAAAAAAAGTTTAATCCCAAAAATACACGTAACATTTCACCCCCCCCCCCCCCCCCATGAACAGATTTGAGGACCCCCACAAACACGAAACTCCAAAAGAATTTTTTTCCCTCCATATTAAGAGATGTCCATATAAGTACATTGGCTTTTATCATTAAAGTTTTTTTTTTTCAAACAGTAATTATGGTTTATATATATATATATATATATATATATATATATATATATATATATATATATATATATATACATATATAAACCATATTATATATAACAAAAGGCCGCAGAAAATTTTGTTTTCAACAATTATTAAGCCAAGTGTATTACAAATTAAAGGTATATTAAAATTTTAAATTTTACAGTAATTGAGATATTAAAGTGAGGGTCTCTAAATCTGCATGATCCTCTCAAAACTTAACGTCAATCTGGGGTGGTTGCAAAGATCCACTGTGTTTCTACAAGAATCACTAAGTTACTCCTTAAGATTAAGATTAAACAATAATAACAAAAAAAAATATTACACTTAACACTAATCCCTATACAATGGAACCCACTACCAGTTCCAAACAATTAAAAACTACTTCAAGGTTTGGTAATACTGTTCCAGGGCTTGAAAGAAAAGTTACACATTTATAAGAAACGTTAATTAGGTGTTGTGCAATCACTTAAAATAAAGCATGTGAAACTGTCGTGCCAGCTGCTTGCAGTATTTGCTTTGAGGAGCACCCTTTTGTACATCAAGATTTGCAGTGAGACCACACAGGCTCTGGGGGACTCTAGGACAGCAAACACCAATGCCAGCTGCTGTACGATGAGCTGCTCATGTGGTACATCATTCTTGCTGAAAATATTGGGGACACGTATCCAGGGACGACATAACATCAACACAATAACACATGTCCCTTTAGATTCAGGTTACTCTAACGTGTAGACCTTCGGCCTTACACAATCTTTCGTCCCTATTTTTGATATCTTTAATAAAGAATCTTGGGGGAGGAACAATGTGCCATTTTGTTATCCTTACACTGTGCAAATAAAACAAACATATTAACTCTTAAAACGATCTTAACTACCACCAAGTTCAAAATCTGGGCTATCTAAACAATAAATAAAATAACACAAAAAAGACAGTTCAGAATGCACACCTACAAACTCGTAGCACATGTCTTCAGAGCTGGCCGATCCTTAGAGCTAGCATCAGGAAAGGTCCATGCTATGGAAGTCTGTACACTCACACTTCATGTAGGTCGGGGTAGTGGCAAAGCATCTTCTTCTGGAACGTGGATCAGCTCGGATGGTTCAGCAGTCCAGGTCAGACAGGGTCTCCTCATCGGGCTAGGACAGGAACCATAGCCACTCGTCTGCTTCACTGGAGACATCAGCTGCCCAAGGGTCCTGGTCACCATCATGTCGAGCGAGCCAGAGGAGGGGGTGAGGGGAGAGTTGTTCTTGAGTTCACTTCAACAGCTGCTTGGGAAAGGTTCAGAGAGCCACGAGTACCATGGCACTCACAGAAATGTCCAAGTCACCTCTGAACCATACTCCAGCTCAACACACACACACACACACCATCATGAAGTCGACAGTCAAATTGGTGTGGAGCTGCAGAGTACCCTTTCCCCCATGACGACGAAGAATACAATAATGAGTGTCCGTCGCCCCCAACACCCTCATAACTGGCTGCAGGCAAGTCTTTATTGTAAAGTTCTAATGCAGCATCACCACTGTTTAACCCAAAAGCTCTCCATAGTGGATAGTCTATGCCGCACTACTCCCATTGTCTTTTTTGATTCAAACACACAGTCGTTAATTGTAGGGGTTCACCACAACACTGTGTCCATTGCATCATGGAACTTCAGGGATGAAGCGAAGATCCACAGCCTGACCTTGCCCACCCACCTACTTATGTCATAGTTTTACCCCAAAAAAATTAATTATGAGCACAATTACAAAAAAGAAAACAAGTCTTTAAAACATAGTAAAATTACTTCACATGCCTATACCTATTTCATCTCTTTATGGCACACTTAGTTCTCCCCTAAACCAAAGCAAAACACAGCATAACCAAGAGGCTTTAAAGTTAACTCCCAGCACCTCGACTGTGCTGTAGGCATCACAAAACAAAATAGTGCTACCAGATTTGACTGGTTTCAGAACAAAAATAAAACAAGGGATCATACACCCTTTTTGGGTAATTACTTAAGACTAAATAAACTGCTGACGTAACCTCCTCTTACATGGTATTGCAACATCCACAAAACATGATCTAAAAGCTTATACATGGAAAAAAAAACTGTTCTTAGTTTTTCTCATTAAGATTAAGTATTTTCTTCTAATGATAACCATAGAGCCACCTTATGGTCAGCAGAATTTCTGCTAGATGCTTTCACTGTGCCACTATCTCTGATATGGATATGGAAAATAACAGATTCCATTGAAGGATCACCCTGATCTTCTGGTGGGTTACCTTCCTGTACATCAGGACAGGCGCCGTTCCTCTTCAATCTCCTTAAACTAAAATATCTTCACAGTAAACAAGATACAAACAGTATTGTCAACAGAATAATGACAACAGTAGAACCAATCTTTTATTGGGTTTATTATTTTAGGCTGCAGCATGCACTTTATGCTGGAATGTCATGTCATTCTCCTGGTTACTAAAAACCAGGAGAATGACATAACTGTACATTTAATTTAAAAGTTAACTATTCTCTTCTAATGTGCATAATATTTGACACTTGCTAGATGATATCGTGTTACTTTGTACATACTATGTTGTAAGACACTGTCGTCATTTCGAGGAGTCAGAGCACATACATATACAAACAATTTTAATAAGCAGAAGTTATCGTTACAGATGGCAAGAAAATCCCAGAGTCGTGAGGAACATCTCAAGAAAAAGTGAGAAGCAGAAAGAAAAAGATATGTCCTGATGAAGACAAAGGCTAAAGAAGATCCAAATCTTTTACAGGGAATTAAGGAAATGTTACGACAGAAATATAAAAAAGGAGACTTAAGAAACAGGTTAACCTTATAGCAGAAATGATGGAGCAAGAAAGGCGATCGAAACGAAAACAATGGCAAAAGAACACTGATTCTTCAAGACAAAGAAAAAACATTTCCACCAACAAATACTCCACCTGAGTCTGATGAAGACGAGTTGGAAATCTGTGAAGAGGAAGAGTTGAATTATCCAGACCAAAAAATCAAGACAGTTGTGGATAAAGAAAAGAAGAAAGTCAATTCAAAGAAAGATAGTGAATTGAAGAAAAAAGATGACACAATTAAAAAGTTAAAGCAGAAAGTAGAAAAATGGAAGAAACGGTACAACAAAATGAAGAAAAAAGAGCAGATGAAGCACCAGAAAGGATTACAAGAACTTACCCCACGTAAGAGAATTGAAGAAATTATGCACAGTGAGCCAGAAATTCTTAAACGAAAACTTTTGCAGGGCGAAGTCGTGCGTGAACAACTTTCTAAATCTGTTCAAGAAATGAAAGGTCCTGGTTCAGAAGTAAAAAAGAAGTCTCTTCATCAAGTCTTGCGAGAAAAAATATTGAAAAAATACAGACACATTTCCTCTCTCAAGTTCTTGAAAGGTGGTAGAGTTAAAACAAGTTATAAGAAAGGTCGGGAGAAGAAACAAAGTTCGACCAAGATTGAAAGGGACATAAGAGCAGTCTTTGAAGATGATCGTAATAGCAGGATTCTTCCTGGGAAAAAGGACATCATTAAAAGTAAATCTGGCAGACAGCAAGTACTATGTTTAGAAGATGGCATGAGCAATCTGTATGAAAAATTTAAGAAAGATCCTTCCAAAAGAGAGAATATAAGTTATTCAACATTTACCAGATACAGGCCGAAGTGGATGAAGAAATTAATGTTGAAGAAAGAGAAACTTGCGTTTGCATATGGCACACCAATATAAAGCTGTTACTGCAGGCTGTATATACATGTGGCCTTTTTTATTCAGCGAAACCAAGTGATATTCTGCAACAAATATGTTGTGATATTCACAATGAAAATTGTTTATTGAGAAAGTGTGAAAATTGTAAGTCCAACAAATTTCAATTCAGTGATTTTAAGGAAAATTATATTGGTGTTTACCTGAAATGGCAAACTTCCAAAGAAACATACACAGATAAAAATGGGAGTCAAAAAACAGTTGAAAAGATGAACAAAGATGTAATTACGGTTAACCTGTTGTAAATGGGTGATTAGTTAAAGAATTCTGTGAATGGATTTGCTGCTCATGTAGGAAGAGTAATAAAGCATTAAAACATCAGAAAGAGAACTGCAATTTTATGAGGCTGTAATTCACACGGACTTTAGTGAAAACTACAACTGCAAATTTGCATAGGAAACTCAAGCTTTCCATTTTGGTGGTTCAAGAAAACAATTTTCTTTGCACACTGTCGTGACCTATCTTCATGATAAAATCTCTCAACTTGATATGCCTTATACAATACAGAGGTTCTGCACCTATCTGATTGCTTGGACCATGGTGTTCATGCCATATGGGCTCATCTCAAACCCGTATTGAAAACTCTCCTCGACTCTGTTAACACAATTCACCTCTGGAGTGACAGCCCAACACCCAGTAACAAAATGAAAAAATGTTAACGGTGTTATCACAACATTTTAGAGACTGTTCCCAAATGTACAACACTTTACGTGGAACTGTCATGAAGCTGGACGTGGTAAAGGAGCCCCTGATGGTATCAGGGGTACCTGTAAACGAACTGCCGACAATCTAGTTTCACAGGGCAAAGATATCCCTGATGTTGCAACTTTGATCAGTGCGCTCAAAGAAAATATTGATAAGATTATTGCAGAAGAAGTTACTAAAAATGACGTACATCAAATGAAACAAATATTAATTTCAAAGATATTAAAGCCTTTATAGGAACCATGCGTGTTCATCAAGTTGTGGCTGATGCAGCTGGAACTACAGTGCCTCATACGAGAGGACTTAGTTGCCTTGCCTGCTCTGGAGAATGCCCACACTACACATGTGGACAATAATACCCTGGTCAGCTCAAAAAGAAACTGAATTTTGATGAAATACATGGGACAAACTCAGATGATGGGGATGATTTAAATGTAACAATTAAAGCCAGGAATACAAACATTGACCTTAATAGCATCGTGAGTGGGACTGTCAGGATTTTTTTCTTACCTGTATTCTAACTCTTATCAATATTATGCTGTTGCTAAGGATATTGTTCGTGAGGAAGATGTCAGAGTAGAGTATCTGGCGAGTTGCAGCAAGGATCATGATCTTTTTAAAGGAAATCCAAACAGCGCATGAGTGCAATGTGATTGTAGGATTTAACACAATATCAATAATGTCAATCATTAAGAAAGGAAAAAGACAATTTTATAGACTTGGACTGTAATGTGGTTAAGTGTTATTTTTCTTATGAGAGAATGTAATTACTAGCATATCCAGATTGTAAATTGCAACAATGGCTAGCACTTATGGGAATCCTCTTTTACGTAGTTGGTATTCTATAATTTGATCTAAGAATTATTGTAATGAACAAATAATTTTAGTATGGTCCTTTTTTCAATGCTTAGCTTCCATAACGAGGACAAGCAACATATATTTGTTTAAATTTGGCGATATTATGATTTACGCAATACTTTCCAAACTGATGTTTCAATTAGTACCCAGTGTAATAATGGCAAGAAAATCAAATATTGAAATTACCACGTCAAACGTACAAAGCATCCATTACATAAAAAATACACGGAACCCTGAATGAAAAATTAATAAAACCCTGAACCAAATTATGGCGCACAATATACCACACAAATAAACCCTTAAAGCGCATGGACGGTGCAGATATTGACTTGGCGGCTATGAACAACTTGGTCGCAAATTATGTGGCCGTAAAACAAGTAAACATGTAAAATACCCTCAAATACACATAGAATTAAAGCCCTTAATATTGCACGCAGTAATTATACATAAATTATACTGAAACACCTTTAACATAGGCGGATGGCGGCTGATTCAAAGTTGCGCGGCGCATGTGGGCTCTCCGACATCTCTCCTCCCTTCTCCTCGTTTACATTTTTAAGAGCTTACTAGGTTAAGCGGAAGCATAATGCCGGGGAAAATATCTCGCAAAACGTACGCAAGGAAAGGTTAACGGGTATGCTAAGAATGAACTATGGTATTTTACATCAGTGCAAAAGGTTTGAAGTGCGTATGTGACAGCGTCTTACCTCGCCAGACCTCCGACAACGACTGCGCCGAAGCAAGCGTCTCACGGACCTGCCATGGCTGTCTACAGGGTTCACATAAGCGGAATTGCTATGCACGCCGAGCACGCCGGAATAATACTGTCCTCAGTCTTCACGCAGCGCACATTTTGAATTCGTAACCAAACATTGTGCAATATTATCAAACATACATTTTAAACATTTAGACACTTGAAAAACCTGAAAATAAACAAGAGACATAATTTTACACTTCAAATAAATATTCCGTTATGGAAAGTTCAGGTTACGGCCTCCTTGAACACGTGCATGTCCACGTGTCACATGAGTGGTGAGCGCCGTCATGGGCTTAACGCTGCTGGCTGTTAGCCGGCGTCAAAGTCAAAGGTCGAGACCAAAACCGCTGGTAATTTATGGGATCTACACTAATCTAAAATTTCAACCCTTAATACAGTGCGAGATTGTTTAGCCAGAAGTGCTGTCAGTAAAAACTGATTCTGGTGGACATTTGCAAGTTCATTTATCATTCCTGCTCGACTACTCTCTAGGTCTTCCCTAAAAGAACTTAAATAATTTTTCAAATTATTAAAGTTGGTTTGAACTTTAACAAAAAGAGTTCTTAGACAGCAGCATTTACAACTAACACTTGATTGGAAAGGTTAGCTAATTCTACATGATTTTGAAAAACCTGCTTATTCATCATTTCCATGTGTGCTGCAAGTTCGTTTTGGTTTTTAAAAAGACTATTGGTTTCGTTTTCAGTGGCGATATCACAACACCAGCTCTCGACCTCGCCGAGAAAGGCCAATCCCCACTTCTGCCTCAAATGTTGTTCATCATCTTCTACCAAATCCTCACCTGCTGCTAAACTTAATTTGTTCTGCAGGATGAAGAGAGACAGAGGATATATACACCGTTACCTTATTTATTGGTTGGGAGTGCACTCCAGCCACCACACCAACAGCTATGGATTATGCTGTACCGGAGGGATCCACCTCAAGTTCAGCATTGCCCCTAAAAGGATGAAGTTGCACGCCATCGCCTGGCTGTAGAAAGCATCACCGCAGTAGTCCCTGGATCGGATCTGCCGACTTCAGACGGTAATTCTTTAAGCTCGTTATACCCTATAACCCATCATTTCCATAGCATCAGTCCACTGTTTTGACAATGATACACACACAACACATTACAATACACAACAAATGAAAAAGGGAATATATATATATATATATATATATATATATATATATATATATATATATATATATTAGGCTATTGCCACCTTTCATTTATGGAACAATTCCAGACATTCCACATTCGTGACTTCAACTTTAGATGCCCCTCGCAGTGTTTACCTGACAGCATACAAATTAGGGGATACCTTTTTAATCACCAAGGCTGGACCATGCCAGCAATGTAGCAATTTTGGAGTCAAGCCTTTCTTTCTTATGGGGGTGTACACCAACACCTCCTACCCAGGTAGATATTCCAATACCCTCCATTGAGGGTCGTACTGTTGTTTGGCCTTCAGTTGCTGCTTGCTGATGTTCTCCACCGCCTGCTTCTGGAGAGTATTCCACTTTTGTCGTAGCCGCTTACTCTCTGCCTCGTTCACTCTCTGGTTGAGTCAGATCTCTGAAGATAAGACAGGTTCGCAACCATACATCAACAAAAAGGGACTGAACCCCGTGCTCTCTTGTATGCTTATATTATAGGCAAAGGTTACTAGGGGTAAACTCAAGTACCAATCCTTCTGATTGCTTCACACGTAATGTGATATCATGGTAGTGAGAGTGGCGTAAAGCCTTTCTACCGCTCCATTACGTTGGGGCTGATACCCTGAAATCATGGTTCCCTGGTACATCCATGAGCTTTAGGAGCTCCTCCACTACCGCAGAACTGAACACGTGACACCTGTTGCTCAGAATGGACCCAGAGGTGGAGTGTCTACAAATCACAGTCTCTAATAAAAACTGAGCCACTTCTTGGGCCGTCCCAGAAAGAAAAAAGTGGGAGCACTTGGAGAAAACTCTCGGAATGATAGAGCATTAAAAAATGACATACTGGTTACCAAAATGTCTGTCGAATGAATGGGAGTGACAAGATGGCGATGTACTGGCTGCAAATATGACGGCATACTGGCTACAAATATGTCAACGCACTGGCTACCAACATTGCGGAATCCGACATTGTCAATCCGGTCACGCGACAGCAGAGTGGGAAGTCCGGGAATCCAAGGTGTCGGCAGGCGGCCTTGGAGCCTCGCGCCTCTCCCTGATCCGTTTGTGCTGTAGTCTACCACACCTATGTACTCAGCTACTATTTACAGCAGTAATCTATCCATCTCCTCTCTCTCTCTCTTTATTTCTCATTGAGCGCAATATTTAATGTATATTTTTGTTCTAATTAACATCCTTCATAATGTCTCTCGTTATAGTCAATTAACTCATACGCATCAACACACTTCCAGTCTGTCTGTTGCAATCATTTGTATTGTCTTTCAATCACGCATCTATTCCAATAGTCCAGCATGCCAGCCGCACTCTTCACTGCTTGATACTCGCAGTCCCAGATTCCTCTTCTGCTGGTCACTTCTCTCGCCACTCTTCGTCATCGCCGAAACACATAGCCACTCATCCATCCAACAACTTCAACTCAACTCTCAGCCCGGAGGCCCGACATACTTTTAATACTCTGCTGGCCTTGATCTGGAAAGTTCGATGCGCCCCGAGTTACGCTTGGAGAAAATAGGGCAGCAAACCACAAGAACATTTTCCAGATAAATACGGAAACTCAATACAACCAAGGTCAGCAGCACCACAAAAGGATTATCGTGTCGGCTCGCTTTTAGGTAATATATATGTGGCTTTTGGTTTGATGCGCGCCTGTATTTCAAAACATCCCATTGACTTGCTGCCGCCACTATCACATAACTGCTGATCTTCCCTTCTACTCGCTCGCGCGGGATGCAAAGTAGTGAACACTAACAGTATGCTTACCAACTTGTTACCAGCCATATACTAAACATTTAAAAAACTAAAAAATTAAATTGCGATAGGTTATGCCACTTTCTGTTTTAGTGACGTCAATGTCTGGAGGGTGCTAAGAAATCTCTTAACATAGCAGAATTTTGTTGGCGTTTTACGTTGGGTCAACGTTTTATTCATGTGTATGTTCCAGCCCAACATATGGCCAACCTTGACAACCAAATGCCAACATTGGGCCAACGTAGGTTGCTACTGGGAAGGAAGCTAGGAAGGGCAGTCTACACTTCAGTAATATAGTTTTCTTGAGCTGCTGATGACATATATATATCGCAGTTCCTTCCCCTATCACAAGGAGTGGAAATATTTGGGCGGCTCTTAACATCGATGTCTTGAAAGTCGATGATGGTGAAGTGAGGTGAGTATGGAGCGACGTCGGAATGAAAGACTGGGGGAAACGGGAGATCCCAAGAAAGCACATCGAGCAACCTTATCGCCAGGCACGATTCCCACTTGCGGAAATCTGAGAGCGACCACGCCGGGTATCGAACCCGGTTCGCCTAGGTAGAAGGCGAGTAGTCTAAACATTCCTATGCCACTAATAAAAACAGTGTATACATTTCATCACTTTCAAAAGTTAACGTGTAAGGCTGCAATAAAATTTGTTTATTAATAGCAGATGGGAGGGCCTTAAAAAGTGCTCACTTTACCGTGAATAGCCAATATTACAAGAAGACTTTGACACTGGCACAATGTAAAAAGAGATTCACGAGTGCACGAGTTTTTTCAACGACTTCTTCTCAAATTTTTGAGTCAGCACCCTGGCTGCCCATCACAAATAAAATAAACAGCAAGCAAGGGGGCTGGTTTTACGTTGGGGGGGGGGGGGGAGGGGGTGAGAAAGTCGTGTCGTGGTTGGTCGCAAGGCAAGATGCGCTAATTGGCTTGCTAATCCTTAACTCGCTCTTAATACGTTATTACTTGGCCTAATTAAGACGTTGGTTATGAAAGCAAGCGGCAAGGCTGGAGAGGGGGATGTTATTGCCACCCCAGGGCCGCTGCTACAGAACTCGCTCAGCCATCTAATTATAATGAGAAGGCGGTGGGGTGGCGACAGGGTTGCGGAAGGGGGTAACTGAAATTAAGATACTAATATCACCAGCGGAGCCACCGAGATTGGAAAATATATGAGTGAAACATTATACATAGCCGAAGCTGGAGCTTAGTAATTTTACAAGGTTTAATTATCTTCTCAAATTAACTCCAAGAATTTTTTCTCTCCCCCCCCCCCCTTCTCACTCTCTTCCTCCTCTCGGATTAATTAATAATTAAGGCCGAGAAATGCCATTGCCCAGGGGGGAGGGGGAGGCGGGGCTGTCTAATAATTATTACCAGTTCTTACGATCCGTATTATATCTGAGATGTACACTGCCATTTTCAAATGTTGTCGAGCCAAGAGCAGTGCCAACTGAGTAGTGACAGGCGAGGCATTAACATGTTAAATCACTTAAAAAAAATTAATAAGTGTAACGTTTATTTAATGTATCCCAGTTACAGCTCTGAAAGGGTTCAAAGAGATGGTGTTCGTGTACGAGGTGCGATAGGAAAGATCTAGGACCGTGTGAATAGTGAATTATGCCTTTGACTTAAAATTAACCCCCATCGTCTTTAAAATGTTCCCTTCGGAACTCGTATAGAAGCCCAACGGTGTACTTTGTCTTGGGGCAATGGTATTTCGTGAAAATATTTCGAGACAATATACAGTTCAAAGCACTGTGGGGTCGCCCAGCTTCTATGATTGGTTGAAGCATGCTCTGGTCCGTGTTACTGTCTGCGCACGAATCACGAAGGTAGAAATGTCGGAGTCACGGAATCCTGAGTGGCTCGGTCAACTGCGCACGAATCACGAAGGTAGAAATGTCGGAGTCACGGAATCCTGAGTGGCTCGGTCAACTGCGCACGAATCATGAAGGTAGAATTGTCGGCGTCACGGAATCCTGAGTGGCTCGGTCAACTGCGCACGAATCACGAAGGTAGAAATGTCGGAGTCACGGAATCCTGAGTGGCTCGGTCAACTGCGGAAACGACACCAGCAGACAACAGAAGTATGACAACAGCCGAGGTGTATTGTATGTAGTATTGAGCCAACCCTGGCTGAAGCCTCAGGCTCATTACATACATAAGTATACAAAAAAATCAAAAAAATTATGGGTAAGGGTTTGACTTAGAACCAAAATGGGCTACTAAAGAAATAAAAAATACCATGAAGGGTTAACCTAACGTTCCTACAACAAACAGGCGCACAAAGTCCAATCAAAACAATTTATTACAAAATTATACAAGGCTATAAATTACAGTTTCTTTGATTTCCTGAGTTAATAAATCTATATATCATTTTCACCCCTGAAATAGATAAAACATACAATTAAAGTCTAAGTTAATTGATTAACAGACTAGAATCATACATTTAGTGACATTCCTAACCTCAACCAAAGGAGGCAAAGAATACAAATTTAGTTTCAATTTACTCAGCTGCATAAAAAGGCACAGCAACAGACGGACACTTTCATTAAAACTGTATATTCTAGAAATATTTCCATTTCAAAATATAAATGATCAAAATCTAAAAATTTTAATTTTTCTTTTGCATCTTAACAGGGCAGCAAATGCACGCATTCAATTCTATTTTAAATATAAAAGCTCGAAATTTAGAAAATTAAATTTTTCATTTATCAAACTCCATAACACGGGCATAGTTACAGATAATACTCTTTCCAGATTCCGAAATGATCACACCGTAAAGAACTACCAAAAATTATGATTATGTAAACTTATCTAAATCAATTAGGCAAGGTTAAAACTCGAGTAAATTGAGTGTACGACGGTAAAGTTACCTAACTATTAAAAATTTAAATTCTCATAAAATAGTACAACAATTCTGCGTTCTTGATATTTCATGATAGTTGCGACTTCCTTCTACGCACATGGCAGAACGTCTAGGACGAGTTATCACAGTGCCTCAAGTATGAAAGGCTGATTTGTTTAAGCTCATGGTAATATGGTTGAAGTGGACAGCACGCCACCTCGCGTTGATTGCACCGACTACTAACGGACCCGGGCTGGCGGCAATAGCAGCAGTGTTGCCCTTATACTGATTTGTCGGTAGATCTCCTGATTTTACTTTTTGTGTACTGACTACTGACAAATTTACATACTAATGCAAAAATCGACTAATTTTTTAAAATGAAGTTTGCTTATTTATCCTGATATTGCGAAGCGAATGCAAGTAGTAATTTGATGCATTATTAAAGCAATAAATAATAATATTCTTTTGCTCGTTCCGTTTTTTTTTTTTGTCATCTTTAAACGTTCAAGAAAATCGCAGTACTAACATCACCGACTTCTTACATCATCTCATGTGGGATTCCCCATGCCTCACGCGACTTTTTTTTTTTTTGTAATGGAAGTTTTTAACCTATACATTTTATGAAAATAATACCACACATCAGACTTCAAATACAACATTGTATAATAGTGACGGTAAACAAAGTTGGGAACTTCCTCACTCATTTGACTGTTTCCTGAACAAATGGAGGAAAGCTACCATCGATGTGTGGGAAACGAACTTGCCATTTACGTTTCTTAGTATGTGTACGCACAGATGTGGTAAATTTTCGAAAAATGTCTAAGAGTGTGTGCCGATTAAGCTCGTGGTACGAGTTATTTCGTTTATGTAGTATTATGTGTACTGATACTGTTACGCACTGTGGCTAGCACCAGCCGCGATCTCTCGTTATGCGCGGTCCGGCACTGGCGTCTTGCCCCCTCCCCTCGCCGGGGCACCCACGGATGATTGACAGCAGTGAAACCTGGCTGGCGTCATAACCCCTTCTTCCCCTGCTAGAGAAGACGACAAATATAGAAGAGGCGCAAGAATATTCTGGGAATTACGACCCTCGGCGCAGCGCGGGATCTAGAGAAATTTCTGGGCGACGGCCTACGACCCTATAAATACTACATCGGCCCAACGCCCAGCAGTCTTTGGCGAAGGCCATCTGGCTGAGTGCGAGGGCCTAGTTAGGTAGTGCGAGGGACGGACGACGACGAGAGATTGCGAGACGAAGGCGGACGAGGTGTTCGTGGTGTGAATGGACGAGAGGGCGCGAAACCCGGCGAGTGAAGGCTACTGTGCGTGAGGGCGCTCGGAGGATTCTAGAACGTTGCGGACTAAACTGAGGTGGGACTGAATGAACGAGTAATACGGATTTTATTGTAAATGCTGTAAATATCAAATATGGACACATAATTTATAAAATAACTGAATAGGTTTTGATGAACTGTCTATTGGGGCTGATTCTTAAATATTGAATTACATTGATTTATTTGAGAAAATGGTAAATTGTATTGATTTTAGTCATTGATTGTAAACAGCAAGTGATATAAATATTGGTAGAGAGAATTTTGTTTGTAGTTATTGTATATAAAATTTGTAAATTACAACAATTACTTTATTTGATTAAGACCTCCATCCCTTGACGAACCTGGTTCGGCCCATTGACTTTTGAAAGGCAAATTATATCAATACCTTGCAGGAATGAAACAGCAATAAACGCGTGGTAACAAATTGCTCGAGCCAAGTACAACTCAGATGAAAGGAGTAATCAGAGGACTTCTTGCTGTTTGCAGCAGTCAATGAGCGGCTAACAGTGCCCGAGTGTGCGGGGCGCTATCAAGCTCAGCTCGAGGTCAATTGGTTCGGCGAAATTTACGAGTCTCTGCACATAAGCTACCTTTCTGAAAGCGCCAAGAGTCCGCCAGTGATCCATTGCCCGGCCCCGCGCCAACATACTGATGGCGATGACCTAACTCACCGATTACCGCAGCGCTTCTATAGGCTGTTCACGGTGAAATGAGCATTTTCGAAAGCCCTGCTTAAGATCTACTTTTATGCATGTTATGTAGTCTTCCGCCTTATGTAAAATTAACATTACCATGGACCTCATCACTTTATTAATTCATCTATAAGGTGAAACTGTGAAAATATTAGAAAAGTCAATATCTTACAAATCTGGTAATTTTTACACTCCGGTGCATTAAAAAACAGAAAGCGAAAAAAAAAAAAAATTAAGTTATCACAAATTGTCACCTAACACTTTTCATTCGACGTTAAGATATCAATCGTCACCAACTTTACTGGGCGTATGTCACTCAGTGCGCCCATTAAAATATATGCATACAGTGCTCACTTTACCGTGAACAGCCTTTATAGTCCTAGTTTCACGTGTCACCAGTCACTACTCTGCGAGTCAACTGTAGTTCGTGTATAGTTCGTAGCACGGTTACTTCCAACTTGTTTGAAACCCTTCTTAAGTTCTACTTTCAGGATATTCCTCCGCCTAATGCAACCAAAGCTCAACTAAGTTTTAAATATTACAGCGAAGGGACAAACACTACATTTGTGCGTATCCAGCTCAATAATATTATGCACGAGAACTATTTCTTACTAGGCATTACCAACACACCTATTTTCTAACCGTTTTATTCACGTGAATTTTAAATCAAATGCAATTTATAGGTAAGACGTAAGTAAAAGTTCAATTTAACCATAAATAAGATACTTTTATGATAACAGAAGTACAAAACGCTTGTGAAACATGATATATGCTTTATCATATATGGGGTGATTTTTCAAAGGTTTGTGTAGCCTATGTAACGATCAGGATGGTTTATTTTTTGGCCGTTTCTGCACTCTGCGAGTCTCAATTTCCAGTGATCTTTCCTGTGGATGTCTGACTCATAACTTGAGCTACTTATCTACGTGTTCAGAATGGTTCATACTACTATAACGTAATACAAAGCAACGAAACCAAGTTTTTGTCGGTTTAAGAACAGCACACACAAAAAGAAATATTATTATAAATACCTAAAAATCATTAATTAAAGTGAGTCTGAAAAATTAATGTAAATTAAACCTTGTCATTTTAGCCAACTTGCTTGCTTCTTACTGGAACCGCAATCAGTGACGACAGCAAATTTGTCGTAATGTGTATCGTACACGTAGGAGCATAGTAAGTACTCCGACATGTCCGTATCGGGCAACGAAGTGAGACGATCACTAAATAACATTTGAAGAACGAGTAACATTTACGTGTCGGGCAACGAAGTGAGGCGATCTCAAAATAACATTTGAAGAACTAGTAACATTTACGTGTCGGGCAACGAAGTGAGGCGATCTCTAAATAACATTTGAAGAACTAGTAACATTTACGTGTCGGGCAACGAAATGAGGCGATCTCCAAATAACATTTGAAGAACGAGTAACATTTACGTGTCGGGCAACGAAGTGAGGCGATCTCTAAATAACATTTGAAGAACGAGTAACATTTACGTGTCGGGCAACGAAGTGAGGCGATCTCTAAATAACATTTGAAGAACGAGTAACATTTACGTGTCGGGCAACGAAGTGAGGCGATCTCTAAATAACATTTGAAGAACGAGTAACATTTACGTGTCGGGCAACGAAGTGAGGCGATCTCCAAATAACATTTGAAGAACTAGTAACATTTACGTGTCGGGCAACGAAGTGAGGCGATCTCTAAATAACATTTGAAGAACTAGTAACATTTACGTGTCGGGCAACGAAGTGAGGCGATCTCTAAATAACATTTGAAGAACGAGTAACATTTACGTGTCGGGCAACGAAGTGAGGCGATCTCTAAATAACATTTGAAGAACGAGTAACATTTACGTGTCGGGCAACGAAGTGAGGCGATCTCTAAATAACATTTGAAGAACGAGTAACATTTACGTGTCGGGCAACGAAGTGAGGCGATCTCAAAATAACATTTGAAGAACTAGTAACATTTACGTGTCGGGCAACGAAGTGAGGCGATCTCCAAATAACATTTGAAGAACTAGTAACATTTACGTGTCGGGCAACGAAATGAGGCGATCTCTAAATAACATTTGAAGAACGAGTAACATTTACGTGTCGGGCAACGAAGTGAGGCGATCTCCAAATAACATTTGAAGAACGAGTAACATTTACGTGTCGGGCAACGAAGTGAGGCGATCTCCAAATAACATTTGAAGAACGAGTAACATTTACGTGTCGGGCAACGAAGTGAGGCGATCTCTAAATAACATTTGAAGAACGAGTAACATTTACGTGTCGGGCAACGAAATGAGGCGATCTCTAAATAACATTTGAAGAACTAGTAACATTTACGTGTCGGGTCCATTGAAATGAGGCGATCTCTAAATAACATTTGAAGAACGAGTAACATTTACGTGTCGGGCAACGAAGTGAGGCGATCTCCAAATAACATTTGAAGAACTAGTAACATTTACGTGTCGGGCAACGAAGTGAGGCGATCTCTAAACAACATTTGAAGAACGAGTAACATTTTTGCTGTGTTAAGCTGAAGCCACGAGAGCATGCAGTGCGCTACACCTCTGCACGACAGTCCGACAAGACGTCACAGCAGGACGAAATTTCGTATTAGGCTGTATTTTATTCGGTGTTCACAATACCCCGACTGTCTGCTCGACAAGTGTTGTACTCGGTTGTTTGAAGATCATAAAATATCAAGTCACTCATTTCATATCCAACGTTTACCGCATAAAACTTGCGATAATGTGAATGATACTTTTCGAAGAAATTTGAGTTCCGTGTACGAGAATGGAGTATTTAAATACAAAGCACCCGCCAAGTTAGCTTATTCTTTACTACAGGAGAAAAATAAGCATGGAATTTCACTTTGTAACACATCGAACTTGCATTATTTGCGCACCTCAAGTGAGGGATGAACACCGGCGTTTTTTGTGAAATAGTTGTTTGCGCGAATACGCCGTATCTCGGTAAATAAATGTTCTGCAAATACAACTTTTTGTCAGAAAAGACAAAAAAAAGTTTTATCTATGCCCCTATTTATTAATTTATTTTTTACTTTTGTCATATTAAGTGTATTCTCGGAAGAATAAAAAACTCGTGAAAATTGTCAAATATCGCGTCTTTCATCTCGTGTAATAAAACCCCTATGTTACTGTTGTTACTGTTCTAATTTGCACAGTACAGCGTTAGGACGGAAACACTGCACGCCTAGCGCATAGAAGCGATGAGGCGCTAGGCGTGCGTGTTAGTGTCGCCCGTATCGCTCCTTCGCTTCTTGACCTTGGACGCCGCGGCCCATCCCACTCTTAACGAACCCGACACGAAAAGAATTAAAAACAGCATGTACCCCTATCCATGCTGTCGATTCTGCAGTTTTGTCGGGCTGACACTTCTCCCTATTAGCTCTTACAACTTTTTTTGTCGTGTTGAGTCTATCTTGTTGTACTACTTCAGCATTGGATTTTTTTATCATTTTATCTGTGACAATTTAACACTTTGTGGACTATGGTCGAGTATAGCTCGAGCCGAGCTAATTTGAAATTTCCTAACTCTCATGTATGTGCAGTCTTTGTTCAGCTAGTGTTTATCACGATCTCACTAGAACACGACAGCGCAGTAACTATGATATTGTTAACGATAGAATTGATTTTTCTTATAACCACTCAAAGAGACATGATTGATTTTAATTCTTTTTATAAGATACACTACATTTTATTGGGTAAATATCAGCTCGGCTCTCCATTGGTTGATGACCGACCAATAATAAGCGCTGTAAAGTACATGGTAGTGCCCGGTGTGGTATGGACCAATAGGACGATGGTGAGTTCTAACACAGACACCAACATAAACGGTGTTCTTGCGGTAGTGGATATACGTGACTCACTCCTAGTTTGTCGTAACTGCCAGTAAATGTGTGCAGACCTCATGTGTTAAACAATAAACAGAACCAAACGGATTCTTGGTAGGACAATGGCTTAATGTCTCGTCGATAAGGTCATTCAAGACGGAAGCAATGGCTGTCAGGATCGGGGAAGAAAACGGCCATCTCCTAGTTCGCCTGGAATTCAGAAAACTATGGGAAAACTGGAATCGTACTGTGATAAAGGTTTTGTTCACTCAAACAAAGTTTGTTTGGCATAACAAAATGAATCGGATTGAAATTTTGACATTTTAAGAAACGGTCAACTATGTAAATTTTAAGTACTACGTTACGTTTCTTACACATCTAACGAAATTTTTGTTACGGTATGTAACCTACTGCTTTCGAGGAGACAGGTTTGGGTGGCTCGTAACGAGGTCTTGAGAGCCGATGAGGGTGAAGAAGCGATATATGGAGCAGCGCCGGAATGATTGGGCGGGGGGAACGGGAGATCCCTGAGAATGCCTTGTTACGTAAATCACAGTATATCAGCAAACGTGTACAACAGCCTACGGATGCTCATGGCGTCGATAAATACTTCAGATACTAGAGAAATTTACTCGTCGATAGTAAATCACTTCTACAAATTCTTCTACGTTTTGCGTATATAAAAACTGGGTGGGATGGTGCAAATGTTCTACTAAATATTAATATATCCCGCCTGCTTGTCTACAGCGTGAGAATTTTTTTCTCACCGTTGCGACGAGATTTATTTTTCGCGATAACGATGTGTGGCGTAATAAAATTCCCCGCAGCAAAATTCCCGCGTGCAAAAATCTGGGGAGATCGAATCAACAAACAAGAAAGAAAAAGAATTGAGAAACATATACATTATTTAGCTATGTAAAATAATTCTTTAGTATCTAAATTGGCAAGCAAAATGGAAAAGGTAAATTTAAAAAAAAATGAATATAACACCGTTATGTAATACTAAAAAACATCTTGGAGATGTTTGTATGATAAACGATTTACCAAATAAAATTTACAAAAAGTAATGTTGTGTAGTTACCAAACCTAGGCACTCCCTGAGTTATTACGAAACTAATAATGGTGTTTATTACTTTGATTCATTCGAAGGTAATTACCGACATAATTAATTCATTACTTCAAAAATGATGAAATTTATTTTAATTATGAAAGAATACAGAACTTTGATTCAGTTACTCCATCTATTTTCTGAACGATTAAAATTCTACAATGTGGTTCATTTACTGTTATATAGCCAGATATATTAGGAAAACCATTAATAGAATGATTAGGTAAATATTTTAAAAACAATGTGATTGATGAATTCACAAAGTAAACGCTCATCAAATTGGGTATGGCTCATATTATCGCTTTATTGATATAGGCTGTTCACGCTAAAGTGAGCACTTTTTAAGGCCCTCTCAACTGTCATTAGCTACTAATAAGTATACCTTATTGCAGCCTCAGGCACTAAGTTTTAAGGATGGTGAAATGTATACACTGTGTTTATTGGTCGCATTGCAATGTTTATGTAAAAAAAAACAGCATGAAGATGGAAATTGGATGAGAGGAAAAATTTGGAATGGTCTTAAAAAGTGATCACTTTACTGTGAACAGCCTATAGGTAAAGAAATACAGATGTTTATTCATAAAAACAGACTTTACATTAACCTGTAACACCCCCTTACGCTACGTCTAGGCTACTGGTTTTGGTACATAAGGAGAAAATACAACATATTGGATTGCGAACGCGCGACCTCTTCCAGCGTGCAGATCTGCAACCCCTGGACTACAAGGCCAAGACCAGAGGAGAGAGGGGCTAGCAGACCACTAATGTGGAACCATGGGACGTCATTGAAGGCAGAGGGGTGGAGACCCCCCACCCCCTTCAGACCTCGCCGCCACAATCAAGCCGTCCGCAACCGCCGCTCATAATCCCCTGGGACTCAGCCCCACTTCCCCCACCAACCCTGCTCCAAGCTGTCCATCCCCGGTCACAACCCCCTTGCTTGCCCCCTCCCCTCCACCCGAGAAACTACAGGGCGTCCTCCGAGAACTGGAAAAATCTCGTGAGCGTCAGCTTGCTGTTATTTCTGGAGGATCACTTTCCCAAACAAACTCTCGCTGAACAATATTATAGTCTATTTGCGGTTTCTTCACTCTTTTTGAGTCAAACCTTCGAAAAATCACCCCATATATGACGTGTTTGATTTGTCCTGATTATGTTATGTATCAAAAGCGTTTTATATATGTGTGTTGATATTGAAGAAAATAAAAGTACCTTATTTTTGGTTAAGATACAATTTTATTTTTTAGTGTATTAATGAATTGCAGTATTTCATTTATAATTAACATTAATAATAACAGCGAGAAAATTGGTGTGTTTTGTAACCTATGTAAAATATTGTCACAAGTTACCATTTCTCAGAGTCAGTGGACATAGCCAGGTTATTTAAGGTATGATGGTCTTAATTAAGTAAAGGCATTAATGATAATTTCCTAATCTATTTACAAACATTACTAAGAAAATTTTCTCACCTTAATATCTCACAATAATTGTCTAGCACTTGTTATTTACAATCAACCAACTTAATAATTACAACTAACAATCACCCCAAAGAAATTAATGCGATCAAATGACTAAAATCAGTACCAGTGAACATTGTTTCAAAACCTATTGAATTGTTTAACAAACTACATGTCCGTGTTTGACAGTACCAATATATACAATAAAGTCCGTATCACACATCCACACAGTCCCAACTTAATTCAGTCCACATTCCAACAGTCCGGAATGTTCTAGAGTGCTCCGAGTGCCCTCATGCACAGTACAACTCTACTCGTCGGGTATCACGACCTGTCGACCATTCACACCACACTCTCGTCCGCCGTCTCACACCCTCCACCATCGACCATCCGCCGTCTCACACCCTCCACCATCGACCATCCGCCGTCGCACACCCTCCACCATCGACCGTCCACCGTCTCACACCCTCCACCATCGACCGTCCAAGCCATCGCACACCCTCCACCATCGACCGTCCAAGCCGTCTCACACCCTCCACCATCGACCGTCCACCGTCTCACACCCTCCACCATCGACCGTCCAAGCCATCGCACACCCTCCACCATCGACCGTCCAAGCCATCGCACACCCTCCACCATCGACCGTCCAAGCCATCGCACACCCTCCACCATCGACCGTCCAAGCCATCGCACACCCTCCACCATCGACCGTCCAAGCCATCGCACACCCTCCACCATCGACCGTCCAAGCCGTCTCACACCCCCTACCGCCGTCTCACACCCTCCACCATCGACCGTCCAAGCCGCTGATGTCCCAAGCTGCATCACACCAGACTCTGCCCAATTGCCGCACTTCAGCCAGATGACTACCACATAGACTGTCTCCTCTCCGGCCACGGGAGTTATTTAAGGCATTTTGGATTTATGACATTTTTTCCATTTTTTTTTTTTTTTTTTTTTATGACAGAGCCCAGAGTATTGCCTAGTGCATTGTCCGAGGTGAGTTTCTCTTGATTGCTGTTGATATCGTCACATTTGATAATCGTTCGCAAGAAATAATCTCGCGTTTCACCTCGACAGTTAGCAGCTAAAAATTAATAAATATAACGAAGCTGTGGCAGTTCGATAAAGTTTGGGGAGTTGTTATTTAGGATATGTCACGCGGGAAATTTCAATACACCTTCTGAAATAGAAGCTTTGGCGAAATATCGATAAATCTAAGATGGTGGGTCGGAATCTGCCTTAAAGTGTCTTCGGTTCTGGTCCAGAATCTTACTGAACTGGCGTGCAGTGATCCAGTCATGTTGCGCGCACCTATGGGACGTCAAGCGATGACCCTGTCATTTTATTGCTGAGAAGTCTGGAGCAAAGTTCAGTGCAGCTTCCTACTGTTACGTATGGTTCCAAACAGTTTATTATTAGATAGGCTACGGCAGTGTGCAAATCTGTTTTTAGCTGTGATGTAGGACTCGGAAATAACATTTTGTTGCTGTGTGGGGAAGCCATTTGCTTTGCCGCTTGCGTGAGTGAACACACCAGCTCACGCCTGAAGAGACAGCGGAGCGCCGCTGCGACAAACAGAACACGAGCCGCAGGACCAATTTGCAAACAAACTGAGTCAATAGTAAACGGCCCTTATTTAAGGCCGGAGAAGAGTCGACCAAGTAGACGACGGGACCAGATGGGGTTCCGGCCGCCGTAGCCGCAATAGTATTCAGCCTTCGGCAACGGAAAAGTTAATGTCGTCCCAGCAAAGACGACTTGGTGAACTTCCAATAGCTAGATGCGTGACCGTAGCGTAACAGATAACTTGTAGAGATAGAGTAGAATAACGTAACAAGCTCCCCCGGCGCACTCCCTCGCTTCTTGACCTTGAACGCTGAGGTTAGTCCCCTTAAGGCGGATTCCCACCCATTATCTTGGATTTATCGTCTTTTCGCCAAAGCTTCATTTCAGAAGGTGTATTGAAATTTCCCGAGCGACGTATCCTAATTGACAGCTTCCCAATCGTAATCAAATTGCCACAGCTTCGCTGCATTTATTAGTTTTTAGCTGGTAACCGTCCAAGCGAAATGCGAGATTATTTCGTGCGCACTATTACAAAGGCGACGATATCAACAGTAAGGAAGAGGTACTGGCCGCAGACAATGCACTAGGCAATGTTCTGTGTTGAGGCTCAATACTTATTTGTATTTGTTTGTGGTCTGCGAAGCCGATACCTCAAGGACGAGTTCTCCCTTTTTCTTACAGCAAGGGCTCGCTCGATCTCAGTTGAGACGAGAGTCTGGAGGAAGACAGACGTGTTGTATAGCCGCACGCGGATACTTGCAAACAAAATGCTGAAAATATGTGCAAATCCAATGATTCAATTGCGCATCTAAGTCGGAATACAGTTCGTGTAATTATCCCTTGCAGCAGTTAGAAACACTCTGAGCTCGGTCGTTTCAAAAAACATGACGCAAAACTGCATTTCCAGAGTATCGCAAAAATTCCATAAATCCAAGGCGGCGGGTGGTAATCTGCCTTAATATCGAGGTCTTGAGAGCCGATGAGGGTTAAGTGTGGCGATGCAAATGCATAGGGAGGGGGGAGAAACGTGAAATCCCCGAGAAAACCCACCAACCAGCATCATCGCCCGGCACGATTCCCACGTGCGAAATTCAACCCCGCCGAGAATCGAGCCCGGTTCGCCCAGGTGGGAGGTGAGTAGTCTAACCGCTACACCACCGCGGCCCTTGAAGGTAACTGGAGGAAAGCGAGGTGCAGTCCCGCCTGCGGCGGTTGGGGGTTCGTTGTTTACTATCCGCGGCAGGCGAGATCAGCTGCCACTCGTATATCTCCGGTCCGGGCGAGCTGTCCCATATCTCGGTATTACCCTGGAGTTGGCGCGGCAGCATTCCATTATCGTGCCGGTGCATTGATTGCGCCGCTGAAGAGGCGGTAGACGACCCGGTGATTGGGCGGGGGGGGGAGGGGGCGTAAACCCCGTCGATGATGCGCTGCGGTCGCTGTGGTCCGCCCTAATGGGGAAGGATCGGTTCGCCGCCGGACCCGCCGCAGCCGACATGCAGTACGTCCACCAACCAACCAACCTCCCTCCCACCCACTCACCCACCCTTCTCCACCAATGTCTACCGTGGTCCCGGCGAGGCCTGGTCCAGCTCCCCCGCCACACCGCAGGCCTTCCACGGGCCTCGTCCCTCGTCGCGTGTCGAGGGACGCGCCCCTTCCTTCCACTCCCCTACATCCCTTCTCACTCCACCACGAGCCAGCAGTTCAGGACTCACCACCAACACTTCACGTCGTGTTAACCCTTCTAACTTGGGCCGCGGTGTTGTACTCGCCTTCCGCCAAGACGAACTGGGCTCGATTCCCGCCGGGGTCACCAAAGATTTTCGCGTGTGGCGGGTTTTATCGGGGATCTCCAGTTTTCACCCCCCGCCCTTGCATTCCGGCGCCACCCCATACTCATCTCGTATCAGCCTCGTAGGTTCTGAAGACCTCGATGTTAAGAGCCGCCCAAATCCCTCCACAAACACTCTCCGCTCAACCTGATTGTCCTAGTCCTAAAGTACTTATCCGCACACCGAGCCACGCCGAGGGGAAACGTTCATTAGAGCATACAGTACATTTTTTGACGTGAATACGTCTTTAAATTTGCGACCATAGCGGGAGGCAGTCCGAAAAATCAGATGATAACAAAATCGGGGGATACAGTTTGGCATTGCAGCTCCGAATCTATCGTCTACATTCAAAATTCAATTACGCCACTCGATTGTCAAAGGATCAAAGAATATGTTACGTTGAGTGAGGACTGCGAAGCATCGCGAGCGTGAAAAAAAAAAAAAAAAAAAAAAAACGTGGGGGGGGGGGGGGACAATTTTGAGTTCGTTTCGCCGCGGCTCATAACTTCCGCGTAGTATAACTTTTGACTAGGAGAAGCTACGACGCTCATTTAGGTTTCAATCGACAGCTCTCGTCAAGATCAATCGATTGCACATATAAAAACATTTAACTGGCGTGGTTATGGTGAAATTGTATGCATTTAATGCAAAAAAAAAATTATTTAAACTTAACATAATTTCAGCCTATACTCATAAAAAAGCCAAGTCGAAATACAGAAATCGTATACGGTTGGAAAGAGCATCTCAAAAGCAATACAGTGATATCCATAAAACGCTATATGGTCGAGTGAAGTGGTGCCGGGAACGTAAAATAAACATCAAAGCGTCCGAGCGCGTCAACGTAGACGTATTCACGCAAAACAAACGGCCGTGTCCCTAAAACAGCAAAACCCAATTTTTTTTATATATATACTGTAGCTAACAAATGTACACCGTTGATTCAACGAGAAATGTTTATGTCAAGCAGATTTTGTTGGCCCCACTAGACAGTTCGGTCAGTTCCAGCGTGTGTTTTGTCAGCTGAATAAATCAGTTTCATCGCATGTCAAATCTTATTCAGTCAACAAAATTATATCGTTAGAATAACTGCTTATTTTTTTCGGCCGTGTACAAACAAGCATTTTGTTGGGGTTGAACGAACCTTTGCACGCTGCTTCAAACTGCATACACAGTAAAAACATTTTCTTTACAGCAAAAAAAAATTCTTCTAGGCTCTTTAACTTGTGTAACGAGATCTTGCTTAGCAGCAAAGAACATATATATATATATATATATATATATATATATATATATATATATATATATATATATATATATAGTTTTACAAAGTTTTTTCTTTTAAAAGTTTTCTTTGTATACAATATCATTTTCTTTAAAACAAAGAAAATAATTTTTGAACTTTTTTTTTTGTTTAGAGTAGAGAAATCTTGCTTTATAGCAAGCGAAAAAAGTGATTGCTGATAAAATTATTCTTACATAAATAAATATTTATTTTGTGAAACTGATTCGTTTCATGCGCGCAACTAAATAAATTGTTAATTCTACATTTTCACTGCCAACAGATACCGAAACAAAACTAAAACTGGGCACACACAAATATAAATTACTGGTAAACTGATCAGTGGTAAAAAAAAACAACCGTGTCGGCCTAAGGTGCGCAAAACTTTATTCACTGGTTTACGCAGTTCAGGGGCGCCTGAAAAATCGATAACACCACGCCATGCTGTTTGATCTGCACTGACTGGAAGCGATGGCACACCTTCATAATTGCATTCCGGAGGAACTTTTTGTATTCCCGGTACGGCCACACTGAAAAAAAAAAAAAAAAAAAAAAAAAAAAAAAAAAAAAAAAAAAAAAAAAAAAGTTTTGTTGAATAAATCGAAGTTTTATTGGGTGCAGCCAAATTAATGTTTGTATACGGGCAATTAGATATTTTGTTGTTGAAACTAATTTATCTTGTTGTTCTTATTCGGTTGTCCTAAACTGTGACATAGAGTTGGTGCATTTGAAGATTTGTTTGGCTCTACGAAGCCTACTCTAAAAGAGTATCGTTTATCGCAGAAAGAAGTGAAACAGAGCCGCTTTTCGAAACTGGACCATTGTACAACCAAACGCGCCCTACTAACGTCTGCTAAACTGTCGACTGGCGAAATTTGAGTTTCTTAAAATGCATAAATTTTAAATATAGGACAGCGTACGTGAATAAATATCTTCACGTTTTACAGTTTCAGTTTTCAAGTTTCTTGTTAAACTTGTTTCACTGGGATGTTCGCACTATAAATAAGGATCAATAGATGTACGAATAAAATATTTTACAGTGCTAATTGTCACAAAAATTCCAAACAAAGTCTCAAACTTATTTTCTGACGAAGGCATTAAAATGAGTGGCCAAGCAAATATACACAGTTGAATCAATTAAATATTTTATCAACAGTGACTTATATTTTCCGACCCAACATAGAGATTTTTTTTATGTGCGTACTTGGTCAAATGAAAGAAAGATTATTTTGCTGCTTTCCAAGTTTTGTTTCACAAACAAAATTTTTGGTTAGGGCTACTAAATATATGTTCACGGTAAAACCAACACTTTTGAAAGTCCTGCTTAAGATCTACTTGTATGCACGTTGTGTGTTCTTCCGCCTTATATAAAATTAACATTGCCGTGGGCCTCATCACTTTATTCATGCGCCGGCCAAGTGAAATTGTGAAATTGTTAGAAAATTAAATATTGTACAAACATGTTAATTTTTACAGTTCGGTCCATAAAAGAAAACAGAAAGCGAAATAAATAATTTCAGTCGTCACAAACGGTTGCCTAACACTTTTTTATTCGACGTTAATATACGGAACTACTTTCCTTCCATCGTTACCACGTTTACTGGGCGCATATCACTTAGTGCGCCGGGTCCACGGTGGCTCAGCGATTAGCACGCTCGCCTCCCACCAAGGCCAACCGGGCTCAATCCCCGGCCGGGTCACCGGATTTACGCAAGCGGGAATCGTACCGGCCGATGCCGTCGATCGGCGGGTTTTCTCGGGGGTCTCCCGTTTTCCCCGCCCCTTCATTCCGGCGCCTATGTCCTGTGCAACTTGCCCTACACGCGTGAACTGCAGGCGTCGTACACCGCAACTTCGAACACAATTATTTGATACAGAAATGCGTTTCCAGACAGAAGTGCATAGAGCTTTTGTGTTACAAACTACACAAACAACGTCTGGTGTTCGGCCACTCAGGTTCCGAATATCCTATGTACTCGTAGATGGCGGTCGGATTGGAAATAACAGTGTTATAGTTTAATGGCTTTACTATAGGCCATTCACAATTAAGTGAGCACTTTTGAAAGCCCTCTCATTTAGAATAATAGTCAGTAAATATATTTTATTTTAGCCTTAGACGTTATCTTCCGAATGTGGTGGAATATACACACGCCGTTTATTACTTGCATGTAAAAATTTGTTTCAAAAGTTGGTTAAAGAATAAGAAATGGCTGAAATAAAAACATAACTAAGGCATCCACTCCATCTTCGCATTTTCTTACAAATTTTCGTAATGAAAATGCATGACCAGAAATAAAAAATCTAAGCTAGACATGACATGGACGACTACTTAACGAATTTCTTTTAATTTGTAGGGTTTCAAATATACCTGTATTTTCCCCATGTGGGATTGAAATTATTAAATCATTAGATAATGTTTGATTACGGTTATATATGTCACACTAATCATGTAAGAAAAATAAGTGGGATTTAGAAATAACTGTTAAAATGTTCCCTGTCACGACTAGCTTGGTTTTTAAATATTGACTGCGAAAATTAAGTTATTGAGGGAAAATACGTAAATCCAAGCTAGCAAGGATTCTTCCCCTTTAAAAGTGCTCGCTTAATCGTGAACAGCCTATAACGCCACTTGACTGACCAGCGCGATGTTCCACCCGTTCAGCGGCAGCGTACGCCACCGTGCACATGTTGCACGTGAAGGATGTTTATGAGCAGTGCTGTACACGGTGAGGAGTCCGTGGCCAGTGGCTCGTCAGTATTGCAGACGGGTGACCTTATTGGCGAACGCTACCACGCCGCTCGTTTATAAGCGGCTGGCGACAACTTATTTCAGCAGGCAGCAACTGGTCGACTGGTTGCCGAACGTACACCAGGCGCAAGTACAGTCACGTACAAGTACAGCACGATTGAAACATTTCGGCTCGCAACTTAGAGCAAGTCCGAACGAGTTGAAAGTAAATTCAAACTCGCCTTACTTTTAAAAACGCCACATTGCTTACCCTGATATTAACTCTGGACCTAGTGTTCCGAGAATCCTCCTCTCAGACAAGCGAAACTGCGTAGATCGCTGGCGCAGTCGGTTGGTGCGCCCCCGATCTGGGGTGCGGGAGCCTCTGGGTTCGAATCCAGGGTAAGGCATGGTTGTCAATTTAAGTTAGGTTATAAGTTAGTCTGTGAGCCGTCCCCTGCTAAGCTTTGAAGCATAAAACCGGGAGACGTTAAAAAGCCCCTTACAATTACAATTACATAGGTCGCATATATAAAAATATAATAAAACACCGAGTCAATTCCCAAGCCCTTGTTTGTAGCTACTTTTTTTCTCAGTCGAAACGGAGCGATATGGCTGCAGCACACAGAGGCTCAGTTAAAAAAATAAACAAAATTTTCTTGGTGCGCGCGTATTTCGTATTTCTGGGACATCGCTGTCACTTCATGTCCTGCCAACCTGACAACGCCAGATAAAACTCTCTGCGGGAACATTTTTAATGAAAATTTGTTTTTCTTCAAACTGACATCTGTGCAAGAAAGGGCGTTAATTATTTTTTTTTGTAGAACCACTCTGTTTCCCTTAGTTGTGATCTGCTAAATAACTTAGATGTGGGACATGTTTGTAATTATTATGTTATTGTGTCTGTAATTATTCCAGTTACTTTGTTACATATTTTACTCAGGACATCCGCGAATTCGTGTATACCTGATAATTTTGACTTCTTTACTAATCAAAACTAGTTGAGAAATTTCAGATAAGAATGGCCGCCAGTTTTGTGTTTGAAACCAGTGTACTCTAGGAATACACTGTAAAATTTGTTTGTTATATTTTACTGAGAAATTTTTTCTAGATTTACACAACCTTGTAAATATACTATAATACCTTATGTATAATGTTTTTGTAACGTTACAAAGCCGTGTTTGTAATATATCTACAAACACTTTTGTAATGAACAGGAATTACTTTAAGTCGTGGAGTCAAATATACTAACTACTGTATTATATTCTCTGATAATTACTTCACATAATACTTGCGAATGTGTTTGCAAATAACGTGTCATTGAATAATCATCGAATTGGGCGGAACATGGTTTCTTTTGACGATTTTTCGAGGTAGAGAAATTCATTGCTTTTATGTTGGGAGTCGCCAAAAACAAGTTTGTAAACTGACAACATGGAAGCTCTCTGGTGGTAAATGCTAAAATGAAATAAGTAGTAAACTGCATATATCGTGTCCAATACTGGACAAATATTTGTTAGTCATACAATGGGTCGATAATTGATTGAATTGTATGGGTGGAAGGATAAGTTTTATACATTAGGAAAATGATTAATTTTTGTGGAGGGGGTGAGGGTTGTAGTGAAGCGGTGAGCAAGGGAAGAGTGTCTAATGTTATGTTACTAGATTTTTAAGGATTTTTTAAAATGATTTTTCTCGATTTTTTTGTGATTGGGAGGGGTGAGTTTTGGTGGGGTGAGTAAGGGGTAGGGTAGGTTAACACTATGTTCCTCGATTTTTAATATTTTAAATAGATTTTTTACCATTTTTAAACAAATTTGTAGTCAAGGTAAAATTCAAGGTCATGGGTCAAGGTCACCAAGATCCAATACGGTAGTCGGGTGCCATCGCAACATGGCTGCCCCAGGCCGCCGGCTGCCTGTGATGTCATCGCAGGCGAATAATTCTAAATCCTGAATCATGAATCCTGTTCCAGAAGGAACTTTACCATGCTACTGTAGTCTCATGACTTTAAGTCGTGTTCAGGTGAGTAGACGACGGAGGGTGAGTGAATATATTTGGGCGGCTCTTAACATCGAGGTCTTCAGAGCCGATGGAGGTGAAGTAAGGCAGGCGCAGCGCCGGAATGCAAGGGCGGGGGAAAACGGGTGATCCCGAGAAAACACCCTCCAACCAGCGGCATCGTCCGGCACGATTCCCAGGTGCGGAAAATTCGTGGCGACCCCCGCCGGGCATATAACCCGGTTCGCCTTTAGCCGCCGACGGAAAAGACTGCATGCCAGTTGAGCGCTTCGCAAGTGGTGAGAGCGGGCAAGGGTCGCCCTTACTGGCGATTAGTTAAAACGAACTGTCGATCTTTATCGACATATTCGTAGATGTGACACACCGCCGTGTGCGATGACGTTCGCCTGGGTCATCTCTGCACGAAGTGACATCTACACTGTTAAAAATAATGGGGAAATTACCTGACAGTTGTAAGGTAATATTCACAAACTTAGCGGTGGAGGGGGGCCGTAGTTTTCCGTACGGGTAAGGTAAAATTACCGCACTCTGGAGTAAAATTCACGTACATGGTAGTGGAAAATCTCATATATGGATGGGAAAATTACCTTACGACGCGTGCATCTCTTCAGTATTGTCTCAACAGCTAAGTGGGAGGACGGGTGTAAGAAACAATTCTATAACACGCTATAATATTTACCTCTACTGTCATATTGTCGTCGTGGTGTAATGGATAGCGCATCGGTCTTCAGTGACAGAGGGCCGTGGTTCGCGCCCAACCACCAACAAGTGTCGAGGATTTTAGTGTTGAGATTACGTTTACAATTTGTCAGAGGATGTAACTAATATAATAATTAATTAACAGTAGCTGCTAATACTCTGGCATATTTTAAACATAATTTTATTGTACAATATAGTTAATTTCCCCTTACTCGTATGGAAAATCCCCCTCTTTTAACAGGTACTTTTTCCTTTCGATTAGTACTTTACATTTTATGTAAATTTACTCTTCATTTAAGAGGTAGTTTTATCTTACATGTAGAGGGAATTTTACAATTCAGCGTCCTTGTTTGGATGCAATGTTCGACAAACATGGACTGCCTACGGATGATTGTTATATAACTAATAAATTCTCAGTATAACAAAAGATATAAAATATATATGGTGTACGTATATGATCTTGTCGATCGACTCTTATTAATTATGATTGAATCAGCTATTCAAATGGATAACCACGTTATGATTCGTCGGTTTTATTTGAGTTTCATGAGTGATGTTTAAAGACTGTTATTTATGTTGCATGCAAGGCGTGATCTACGATAGATTGTAAGTTATTCTAAATTTAATTTTGCGGCTGATTTCTCCAGAAGCAAGTTTCTCAAACAAACTGAATTCCTGCGAAATTTCCTTAAAACTTGCTAACTTTTAATATTGGTTCTAGCCTTATTATTCCTTCTCTTGCATTGTCATCCGTGAATCGGGATCTAGTGTTGTATTCATTCATCAATTATCATAATAATCAAATCCTCGTTACTTGTACAGGATCTTCGTGAGGCTGAAAATGATTGTATAGGCTTTTCACGGAGAAATGAGCACTTTTTAAAGCCCTGCTTAAGATCTACTTGTATGCACATTGTGTATTCTTCCACCTTATCCAGAATTAACATTGCTATGGGCCTCGCCACTTTATTCATGCGTCGGTGAAGTGCAAATGTCAAATAAATTACAAAAGAAAATTTTTTGCAAATCTGCTCATTTTTACACTTCGATGCATTAACAAATACCAGAAATTTAATGAAATAATTTAAGTGATCACAAATGGTTCCCTGGCACTTTTTATTCGACGTTCAACACATGGAACTACTTTCCATTCATCATTACCAACTTTACTGGGCGCATGTCACCCAGTTAGTCTGTTAAAATATTTGCAGGTAGGGATAGTGACTTTTATTTTTTAAAGGTTGATATCGAAAAAGCTCACTTTATCGTGAACAACCTTTACAGTCGCAGCGCCACCAAGAGAAAAGTGGGGACACACGAGTGCACTTGGCTCGTTTTGGTCCGAACGGCTTCCCCCCATTTGGATTTGCGAATCTCGTATTATTCAAGCTAAACATTCCGGCGTTGATGGCTTGTAATTGCAGTCATTTATATGTCTGCGCCACGACCGCAAGTGATGTTGCGGCACATGTGCGTCACTTCCGGCCTGCATAGTATTTCAGAGAGAAATAATTTCCTGTGGTCATAGAGCGGCGTAACGTATTTCGCACGACACCACCCTTCATCCCCCCGCCCCAGTTTCGCTTCTCTCCTGAATAATGTCTTCTCGTGGAGTAGTGGCTACATTTCTACACACTTCTGTAGTTTTTCATAGATGTAGCGTTAATTTAAGGAAATGCGCTTCGTAATGACGAATAACAGAAGTGAGCTCCGTAAATACATGCTGTTACAAAATTGCATGTCAATACTCCGGGGAAACATTTCTGAGATATGGAGGACGAAAAGATGTTATGCGGATGTAGGTCTGCAAATGTTTCCTTTCTTCACTGCAGCCTGTAACACATAACGTACAGTGTACGTTACGGGCTGTAGTGAAAAAAACGAAGCATTTACGGACCCACGTTCTTATGACATTTTTTTCATCCTCCAGATGTGAGGAATGTTTCCCCGAAGTATTAACATGCGATGTTGCAACATTCTGTATAAAATACCGAAGCTCCGTATTCTTATGGCTTCGATTTCGAGACACGAACAATGCCGTTGATACCTGAAGCAACCCCACTGGAAATAAAATTATCTTTAGCCACAGCGCCTCCGTAGTCTCAATGAAAATATAATTCTCTTTAGCCACTGAGCCACCGCAGCCCCACTGGAAATGAAATTCTATTTAGATACAACGCCTTCGTAGTCTCAATGAAAATATAATTCTCTCTAGCCACTGCGTATCCGTGGCATGATTGAAAAAAAAAAACGCTCTATCCACTTCTCCTCTGCGGCCCCACTGAAAATAATATTCTCTCTGGTCACTGCTTCTCCGCGGCCACACTGGAAAAAATTGCTCTAGAAACTACGCCTCCGCAGACTCACTGAAAAAAAATCATTTCTAGCCACTGCGCCTCCGCGGCCTCACTGAAAATAGAATTATCTTTAGCCACAGCGCCTCCGTAGTCTCAATGAAAATATAATTCGCTGTAGCCACTGCTCCTCCGCGGCCCCAGTGGGGCTGCAGTGGCTCAGTGGCTAGAACACCCAAAGTTGAGGCTACAGTAGCTCAGTGGCTAGAGCACCCTTTATGTGGGGCCACAGTGGCTCAGTGGCTAGAGCACCCAAAGTTGAGGCTACAGTGGCTCAGTGGCTAGAGCACCCTTTATGTGGGGCTGCAGTGGCTCAGTGGCTAGAGCACCCAAAGTTGAGGCTACAGTGGCTCAGTGGTTAGAACACCCAAAGTTGAGGCTACAGTGGCTCAGTGGCTAGAGCACCCTTTATGTGGGGCCACAGTGGCTCAGTGGCTAGAGCACCCAAAGTTGAGGCTACAGTGGCTCAGTGGCTAGAGCACCCTTTATGTGGGGCCGCAGTGTCTCAGTGGCTAGAGCACCCATAGTTGAGGCCGCATTGGCTCAGTGGTTAGAGCACCCAATAGTGGGGCCGCATTGGCTCAGTGGCTAGAGCACCTTTTAAGTTGGACCGCAGTAGCTCAGTGGCTGGGTAGATTGGCATCATAACTTCAAAAAATGTTTAGGCTTATGGTTAAAATTCACTGCAGTGGTAAACACAAACACATCATCTTAAATTTATAATTGGCTTGCTGTAAATTATTCTACTTCGTATAATTTTAGATTCCAGTGGAAAGAACATAGTGGCGGAAGGTTATTTAGTCAGCGTGTTTACAGAGTGCTACTTTGATACGATCTGTTAAAACTGGAATCTCTAATTTGGGCACAGATTACATCACTGCATTTGCTAATTATTTCTAAATAATCTTCTATGGCATACTCTGAGTAGAAAAAATGTTTTGTCCTAGATCAATTTATAAATAATTGGAGAATGACTTGCTGTTACTTTCTCTATAAATAATTCCCAATAAACTCTACGATTATAGACTTCATCGCAGACCTCCGCCGCCGGTCTGTGGTGCGGGAGGTTCTGTGTTCGACCCAGGTTACTTTGTAAGCCGTCCCCTGGTAAGCCTCCAGGCCTAACACTGGGGGCGTTAATAACTCCAAGCCAATAGACCACATCATCTTGTTTAATTTATCGCTAATTTTAACGCATGTCTCAAATTGTAGAATAAAATTTTACTGATTAAATTTTTGTTGTTGCAATATGACTTGTTTTGTGTTTGTCATTTCGGATTGTTTCCCATTAGATAAAATCATGTTGGCTTGTAGCGAATTGTCAGTTTTAAAATAATTATATTCTGATAGCGCACCAATAAGTCCCGTATGCTACAGTACAGGTATGTGAGTAGAATGCCTAATCTGCCATGTCTTAGTATCAAATGTACTGTACTAACAAAATAAATCACATAGGCTTATGTCCTAAATGTTATGCTATTAGAATTTAAAATACAATAGTCAAAATTCGTTCGTTGTTATATTATTGTTAATCTGGTAATTTTTATTTCAGGGGTGAACTGAATGAGAGATTTCACCTGTGTAGGCCTATATCAAGTAGAAATAGTCTGCCGAAACTAAATCTACAGTATAGTTGAATGATGATAAAGTGTTTTCATCTCAAGAAAAAATGTTGTTGACAAACTTTGCCATTTTTTTTTTTCAGTCTATAAATCCATTATTTTCCTCACAGTTTTATATAGTGCAAAATATCGATAACGTGTTTGTTGTTTTTGTTAGGGAATATTTATAATCAGATTATGAATAAATTTTGTGTTACAAAGAAATATGGTGAATTTACAAACGGCCAAAAATCAAGTTTTTCATCACTGAGAAAAAAATTCCTGTAATTAATATGGCTATATTATCTTGATTTTCTCCAAGATCTCTCTGTCCCACTCCCAAACGCCCCACCAATACGCTATTCAAATACAAATAAGCAATTAATATATTTTTTGATTAAACTAAAAATTATATGTACTAAATTAATATTATATTAAAATTAATTATCTATACTAAAGTAATTAAAAATTGAAAAATAAAAGTTCTCTGAAGTATATATTGCATAACATTTTCCATAGTAAATTAGTACACGTACTAATATATTTCAGAACAATTACCAAAGAATTTGAAAACCGTTTTAAACTATTCCCGCTAATTCGTAATTTGAGAGTGCCAAATATCAAAACTGTCGCAGAAAGCGGGATCCAGGCACGTATCTTTAGCATTCTCAGGTATACGGGTACAGTAAGGATACAAGCTGATGTTTACATCGATAAGATGATAACTTGCCTTCTATACCCCTCACTGGTGCTACACTAATCCCCAACAACCAGCGCGCATTATGGGTATATCAACCACGATGTACCGCGTATCTTTTCAGTGATAAAATCACTTATTTCGGGTCAACTCCCTCCAACTATCAATAATAGGAATGCCAAACAAGAGTTTCGCAGGCCCGAATGGTTGAGCTATTGCTGGAGCAGATTTATTGAGGACCCTGAAAACCTGAACTGACGTTGAATTTGCGTGAGAACAGTGAGAAGCTATAATAGGAGAGAACTGAAAATGTTAATATTTTTAATGTATGGGAAAACATAAATCATCATTTTTCTAACGGAGCCCTAGAACTTCTTAGTAATCTCAGTTACGTTAGACTAGCTATTCTTAAACAAAATTGACGTCATAATCAGCCAAACCTAAGGTGAACAAAGCAGCATTAATATAATTATAATAACTTTTAGTTTTTATTTTATTATATTTATTAAAAGCTATTGCAAGGATCATGGTTACTTAAAGCAATAAGACTCCTACTTGAAGTAATCTTTCATTTGTTTGTTTACACTCTATTCCCAAGTAATAATTTCAGTCATCAGATAATAATTATTTCAAACCGGAGTCATTTAAAGTAGAAAAGTACATATAATAATTGAGTCAATGAAATTTTGCAGCTAAATATATTTCTTTTATTTTCTTTCTACATTGAGTATTTTTTTCCCTACCATTATACTTGCATTATACTGTATACATTGCATTATACTTGAAATTGAAATTAAATTTTCTGCTGAAGCATATTAAATATATTATTTTTGTCGAGCTAAGTTCGCCGAGGAATCTGAGACACGGCTGTTTAATTGTAAGACAGGAAATAGGTTATCTCCATGTTCTACGAGAGGTAATTAAACAAAGCATATCTTCCTACATCTCCTTCTCACGCTCACACCCAAATAAAGTTCTACCCAACAATTGACTACATAAGATTTTGGTTTCCAACTGTGGGGCCTACATATTATAATACCCATTACGTACGATATAATCGTTACTTATTACATATATTGGAGCCGCAACGTTGGGGCGTAACGACGAACGCCGTTATACGTACACGAATAATAAATTTAGTAAGTTACTGAGAGAGAGAGAGAGAGAGAGAGAGAGAGAGAGAGAGATAGAGAGAGATAGAGAGAGATAGAGAGAGAGTTACTTTCTATGAAATCCCGTCTTAGATGAGGAAACGTTATCGAACACAGAAGACGCATCTGCACTTACAGATGTTATCTCTCTAGTTGGTACACGAAACCAAGGAAATACTAACCAAGGTGATTTCGCGTCTGGACGGGCAGCACACACTCAACATGAGATGACTTTCACGCCTATAGCACACGCTGCATCAACCACAGTTACACTGGTGTTATTTCTCGCCCTTCCGAGGGAATAACTGCGTTCCCATTTAATGAATTATTAGAACTAATGGGCACTCGCCTAGAACAACAGCGCGAGCGAATGGGCGTTGTGAAGCAACAGATGCAAACAATGGACACCCGAATAGGTGATATTCAAATCTCAAAGTTGAAAAGTGTTGTTCTGAAAATGTGCTAAATTATATTCACCAAATATACATCAATGCTAATTTTACTTCCAGTGTTTCCCGTTTTTGTGTAAAAAAAAAAAAAACACAGCTAATTTTGTTACCTGTGAACTACGGTACAGGCTATTCAAGGATAATTAAGCACTTTTGAAATGAACCAACCTTTGGAAAAGTCACTGTCCCTTCCTTGCATATAGTTTAACGGACCAACTGACAGACATGTGCATAACAATGTTGGCAACGTCTGAAAGTATATTAAAAGTATTAAGTAAACATTTGTGAATAGTGAAACTATTAATTTTGTTTTCTGGTATTTTTAATGCATATGTTTAAAAATTAGCAAATTTGTAAAATATTTACTTTTCTATTAATTTTACAGTTTTACTTGACCGAAGAATCAGGCCCACTGTGATGTTTATTTTACATATGGTGGAAGAATACGCATACAAGTAGATATTAAAAAGGACTTCCAGAAGCGCTCAGTTTACCGTAAAACGTTTATATCTGTGTTAGCACACACGTGACGAATTTTGCTGAATCTATTAAAAATGTTGCAAACACGTGACGAAATTTGCTACGTGTACGAACCACCGGTACCGGTGTAAACACGGGACTAATTTTGCACGGGCTCACGCACACGTGGCCGTGTAAACAACGTAACTAATTCTGCCGCCTGTGCGAGCCCGTGACGTGACGCAGCGCCATAAACAATGGCGCGGCGAAGGGGGTCCATGAGCTGTATAAACCCATCATTGCAGTGATGAGATGGCGAGCAATTACTGCGGCCGGGGCGGCTGGAACAGCGCAGTATATCATCGTCGGGCCTCGCCAACCCCCATCCACCCTCCCCTGGTGTTCCAAACCCACCGGCGTGCCCTGGCGGGGGGAAGGGGGGCAGAAAAATAAATCCCGCGGAGGGATGGCGATATCGTGCGCGAATGTTGCTGGTCGCATTAGAGACAGAGCAGGCCCCAGAAACTTGAATAGGGAAAACGAATCCTTATAGGTTGTTCACGGTTAAAACGAGCATTTTTTGAAATCCCTGCTCAAGATCTACTTGTATGCATGTTGTGTATTCTTCCGCCTTATGTAAAATTAACATTGCCATGGGCCTCGTCACTTTATTCGCGCGTCGGTCAAGTGAAAATGTGAAATATTTAGGAAAGTAAATGTTATACAAATCTGCTCATTTTCACATTTCGATACATTAAAAAAACAGAACGTGGAAGAAAAAATATAAGTTATCACAAAATGGTTACCGAAAACTTTTTATTCGACGTTAAGATATGAAACTATTTCCCATTGATCGTTGCCAACTTTACTGGGAAAATTTCACTCAGTGTGCCTATTAAAATATATTCGTTCAGGGACAGTGACTTTTTTCAAAGGTTAATTTCAAAAGTGCTCACTTTATCGTGAACAGCCTTTACCGGAGATACCCGAGGTCAAGGCTCTACAGTCTTGAAAACTTCGGCATTAAAAAAAATATTTATAGCCTATTCGCAGTTTCTTCATACTTTTTTTAATCAAACCTTTGAAAATTCACCCCATGTATGACGTGTTTGGTTATTTCCTACATATGTCATTCATTATAATCATTTGATACTTCTGTTAAGGCAGATTCCAACCCGCCATCATGGATTTACGGAATTTCCGCCACACTCAGGAAATACAGTTTTGTATCATTTTTTTTTTAACGACAGAGCACAGAGTATTACCTAGTTCATTGCCTTAGGTCAGTATTACCTAGTTCATTGCCTGAGGTCAGTATTACCTAGTTCATTGCCTGAGGTCAGTATTACCTAGTTCATTGCCTAAGGTCAGTATTACCTAGTTCATTGCCTAAGGTCAGTATTACCTAGTTCATTGCCTAAGGTCAGTATTACCTAGTTAATTGCCTGAGGTCAGTATTACCTAGTTCATTGCCTGAGGTCAGTATTACCTAGTTCATTGCCTGAGGTCAGTATTACCTAGTTCATTGCCTGAGGTCAGTATTACCTAGTTCATTGCCTGAGGTCAGTATTGCTTAAATAATGTTGGTATCGTCGCCTTTGTAATCGTTCGCAAGAAATAATCTCGCCTTTCGCTTCGACAGTTACCAGCTAAAAATTAATAAATGTCGCGTAGCTGTGGCAGTTCGACAAAGTTTGGGAAGCTGTTATTTAGGATATGTCGTGCGGGAATTATTCAATACACATTCTGAAGTAAAAGCTTTGGCAAAAAAAAATCGACGAATCCAAGACGGCGGGTGGGAATCCGCCTTAACGTCAAAGTGTCTTTGTTTGAATGGAAAATTTACTGATATCTTACCTATAAATTAAAATATTTATTTTATACTTAATATGAATAAAAGCAGGGAGAGAATATACTTGTTTGTAATGCCTAGTAAGAAATAGTTTTTATTAAAAATATTATTAAAGTAACTGCGTACGAATGCGGTGCGTTGTCCCTTTGGTGTAGTATTCTAGACCTAGCTAAGCTTTGTTTGCACGAGGCGGAGGAATACCCTGAAAGTAGAACTTGAGCAAGTCTTCAGAAAAATTGTATGGGACCGTGAATGGACTTTACTAGCTTCGAGTTGCGTAAATATACAATAAGCGGTAATGCAAATTTGCTGTGTAGATATTGCAGAAACACACGCTCGTCTTACATAGGGGTATTTTGATTCTAATGTTGGTGAGTGAAGAGATTTGGTCGGTTCTTGACATCTAGGTCTTGAGAGCACATGAGGGTGGTTGGGGTGAGTGTGGAGCAGCGCCGAACTGCAGGAGCGGAAGAAACGGGAGATCCCCGAGAAAACCCGCCAACCAGCGGCATCGTTTTCTCGGGTATCTCCCGTTTCCCCGCCCTTTCATCCCGGCGCTGCTCCATAATCACCTCAATCACCCTCATCGGCTCTCAAGACCTCGCTGTCAAGAGCCGTCAAATTCTCTTCACTTAATGAGCTGTTATCTGCTGGCAAATCATTAGGATGAGCTGGTGTTTCACCGCCAGGCCAGTAAAATTCGCTAGTAATCGGCAGAAATCGCTGTTCAGTCAGTGAACACACGCGACTAAAATGATCAGTATACGGTTAAAATTTTCTGCACATTTACGTATATGTTTAGGAAAATGCACAGTAAATATGCGGAAACTTATTCCGTGATGACGAAAAACGGAGTTAAGGGCGTAAATTCAAAATACGGAAAATCTCCGTATTTCCTATAACTTTGGGTCTCGGGCACGAATAATGGCGAGTCTACACGAAGCTTTCTTTGCCACAGTAACCAGGAAATTATCGTTTCTGCAGCAGTTAAGGTTATCCATGTCCCTAAGGCCTGTTCTTTCAAACGTTAAATAGTAGTAACAGGCGTATGTAACACTTAGAAACACTTATAATACACTAACTTTAACAGAAACTAAAAAAGTTGCTTATCTGACTAACATAGAAATTCTAAATTTATACCAAATTCATCATGTGAGTATTGTAGGTAAGTGGTTAGGGTCATGAAAATGCAACTATTTGACTCGGGATTAAATCTTGCTTAGGTGTAAAAAGTTTTAACTTTTTTAAATATCGTTTTTATACACATTAAAACGCCCACGTGAAAATTAAAATAAAATAGATATTAATAATTATTTAAACTAGAAGTACTCAACGGAGAGGTTCCGTGAATTTTACGGAAAGTCCATTTTTAAAAATCAATGTGTCCGTAATTTTACGGAGAGTTTACGGACACCTGTGTATAAATTTTTATAGGCACTTTTTCCGTAAAATGGAGGAAAAGATTTTAACAGTGAAGAATTTTACTGGTTTAAGTAGAGCAGTATTAACAGGTCTGCACTTACGGTTTCGAATTTTAAATTGTTCAACTACTAAATGGAAAGGTTTAGAATTTAAACAATGTATTTTTCAGGGAAACTGGGAATTTATTTTCCGTTGAAGAAATCATGTTTAGCCAAGGTAGAAGTATTTACGTCACTGCTGCGATTTTCTCGAGCTGAGTTTGTAACATTTTGCAGAACTTTCCGGTGCGAAACTGTCACCCGTGTAGAGTCTTTGATGTTGTTATATTTCTAACAGGACATAAATAATTACGCTAAAAGAAGTCGCTTTAATAATATAAACACGAATACGCGCGATCTGTGTGTGTGCAAGAATGTGCTGATCATACAATCTACATTTGTAATCCGTATACCCATATTTTCACATTGAATTTTTGATAAGTTTAATAGAAGAAGGCTTTGGAAAAAAAAAAAAAAAAAAAAAACACGACCTAATTGCAACTTGTTCACACGTGTTTGACTCTGAAAATAAAATGTGAATACACGAGGTTAATTGCTACCTCTTGTTTTTGGAAATGCGTCATTCCACGTAACGGGAGCCACAAATGATCATAGGAGTACCGCTGGAAAATTATTTTAATTTTTAAAATATGAATGTCAGAATTTTGTACAATTCGATATGACATAGTTGAACTACGTGACATGGGCATCATACTTCCTCGTTCATTAGTGACATGAAGTATTTTGTGTGTATTTTCATCTGCAGAGGTACAAAGGTCCGAAACCTATTTACTTTAGGGGTTTTTAGGATGTATTATTTATCTTCTAATAATTTACACTGTTTGCTGTAAACATAATACTGTACCTCACTAAACATATAACATGGCTACTAAAAAAAAAATTATTTTCGCAAACGATATTTATTAAATTATCTGAAGCACATAGCAGCGAACAGCTGAACGCCTTTGCAGATAGATCGCTGTTAACCGTCAGTACAATATGGATTGCATCGATTACTGGCTCCTGAATATTTGGTATAATCCATTCGCGGTTACTTCATACTTTTTTGAAGCCCTGCTAAAGTTCTACTTACAGGATATTCCTCCGCCTCGTGCAAACGAAGCTGACCCAAGTCTAGAAAATTACACCAAAGGACAATGCACCGAATTCGTGCGCACTCAGTTGTAATAATATTTTTCATGTAAACTATTTCTTACCAGGCGCTGCAAACACCCATGTTTTCTCGCTGTTTTTGTTCACATTTATTATAAATGAAATATAATTTATAAATGAAATATAGGCAAATCTTCAATTTATAGAAAAATAAGATACTCATATGTAACCAGAGGTATGTGTTATTCACGATAAAAAAAGAAGCAGTTTTGAAAACCTAGCTTAAGACCTACTTGTATGCACGTTGTGTATTCATCCGCCTTATGTAAACTTAACATGGCCATGGGCCTCATCACTTATTCATGCGTTGGTCAAGTGAAACTGTGAAATTATTAGTAAATTGAATATTTTACAAATCTGCTCATTTTTACTGGTCGGTGCATTAAAAAAAAAAAAAAAAAACAACAGAAACAGAAATAAATAATTTATGTTATCGCAAATGGTTACCTTGCCCTTTTTAATAGACGCAAATATATGGAACTACTTTCCATCGCGTGTTACCAACTTTACTATACGCATGTCACTTAGTGCGCCCGTTAAAATATATGCAGGCAGGGACAGTGACTTTTTTCTAAGGTTGATTTCAAAAGTGTGAGACGACCTGCATGGAATTTTGCCGTCTCCACACTTGCCAACCATTTTGACGACTGCATCTAACCACTCAAATACGACGCAGCACGACTACGTGAAGTGAAAGAACTTTTCCCGTTTTTTGGTTTAAAATATATTCTGCCTGAACTTACAAACCATTACTACCTTCCTGCCAACCTTGTTTGTGAAACACATGAACAGCTGCGCAAAAGTTTGTTACCACAAACTTTGGTTACCGACGAGGAAGTTCACTAGGACATCGTACATAGCTTCGCCCCTTGGAGCCTGTTTCGTTACTAAACTTGTTTGATGTGGCACCGGATTTTCCTGCTGTCTAGATGGAGCTGCGGTCTGCGGCCACAGCGCATGACCTCCCACCCCTGCGACATCACCATGGAGGTGGCGCAGGAGTACCAATATGATGTTCATTTGTTTGCTAAATTGGTAACTGATGGCGCGACTTCTTTCTTGTAATTGCGACGTTGGTGATTGGCTGTTCACCCATCGCCCCTTGAGCATTCCCTTATTAGGCAACAAAAGCAGTCATTGGCCGATCATTAAATAAGACCCCTCTAAGCAGAATTTAGAAATTTCTGCTATATATGCTGGGAGCGGAGTTGTCTCGAGGTCAGAGAGCAGCCTCGAGAGAGGTTCGGAATGCCAAGTTAAGTATGCTGCTAGCTGTTATGGAGACCCTTATGGCGAGACATACTTTGATCCTAATAGGCAGAATGTAGGGGGCCATGATGCCCTAAAACAACCTAGTCAAACTTCAAAAATGCTTTGTTTTTATCCTCAGCAAATCTGAACGTAAATGTACATTTTAAATCTTTGTAAAAGATTTTTTTCATGAAATGCCGAATTTTTAATTAATACGAATAACAAACAGCAGAGCTACGGGCAATCTGGGGGAAATGTCCATAAGTTTTCTATGCGCTATAAACCAGGGAAGTGGTTTAGAGTTTTCCCTGGGCTTCTGGAAAAAAATGCTTAAAATGAACGCTAGGGTTCAGGACAGAATCTTGTAATTTTGCAAGCGCCCCAGTTAAAGTTTGTAGGTGTCTTTTCTGAAATTTTCCCGATGAAATAAATTAAATTTTCGGGAAATAAAATGTAAGTTTTCTAAATGTGGATCAGCCCACAAAGGCCTGTTTTAAAACGAATCTATATGAAATTTTTCTCATTGTTTTGGAGAAAACGATTCAAATAATTTTTTTTTTTTAATTTCTTTGGCCTTTGGTAAATAGTAAAATATACGGCCTGAATATAAATCGTAACTTTCAGAATGAAGTATTATAATATGTCAAATATTATTCTCGCATTGCCTTTGGTAAATAGTATATGGCCTGAATATAAACTGTAATTTTCAAAATAAAAGAAAGAAATGGCAACTGTTACGACTTGAAGCCAGAATTTGAAATGTTAATTTTTTTTTTTTTATGTCCCCTGCTTGGGAAATTGGAAACTTCGAAATTCACACTTGTGAAATGTATCGGCAATAAAAGTTTACCTTGTAAATTTCGAAAAAATTAAAATGAATACAATCAGAAACACAGTATCAGAATTCATGTGCATTGCATTTCAGCTCATAGTATTTAATTCTTTCCTACTCTCTTGTTCTTCCATGTTTTATTCAATTTGCCTTAACGAGGGTTGCTTTCACCGAGGTGATTGTATTTTTTTGTTGGATGGTGTTTCCAAATCCACTTTGCCGCGTCCTAGGCTCTAGGGCGTAGCAAGTGCTCACTTTATCGTGAACAGCCTTTATGAAACTTTTGAGACACATAGGATATTATGAAATAAATAAACACGTCACGTCGTTCATGGGGTAATTTTCCGAAGGTTTGATTCAGAACGTGTGAAGAAACCGTGAATAGACTATAATTTACAGTCCTTGTATTTTTGAAGGGCGCACGCCACTGACAGCACTCGGCCTTCCAGTACAATAAAGAAACAATTGAACAACCCCTGTTGCGGTTATTACATCTCGGCTGGCCGCCAACACGGCGATGGTATCGCATCACGCTGGGTGGAAGGTGAACAGTTGACAATACTTCCCTTTCGGACAACGGAAATTATTGTTCGTGTGTAAGAATTGTGTTAACACAATGCTAACAAACGAATAACAAGTCGGTAATAACCTCCTTCTGGGCTCATGAATTAATGTATGAACAAGACACAATCTCTCCCCGACTGATGAATAAATTACAGCGCCCACCTCTGTGGTAGATTGCCCGAATTTGTGTCACATTATTACATACCCCTCGTGAAATACGTCATGGAACGAAGTTATTTTCCAACAATGTTCGCATAAATATGATTACTACAAAATTGTACAGACGAAGAAAGTTTTTCGTGGTCTATAAACTATGTAGGCTCTGTTGTCAAACTTTTGTACTGCTCTAAATTTCCCGGAAAGACGGTCGTGTTTTACTCAGTAGATATGATATCGCCTCGAAATTGAACTAGTAATATCCTAACTACCCTACGTATATCCCACTGTTTAAATAACTCTTAACGTATAGTAAAACGCTTGGGGAGAAAATTAATGCAATTTTGACACGCAGACGGTTTGTAGCCCAGGTCTTGGTTTTAAGTTCTTTTTTTTTAGTTCACCGTTTGCAGAGTCAGCCAGTAACATTTCTGTGGGTATTTATAAAAAATGTAATTAAACTTGTTGAACAGGCACAATTATTTTCAGCAAATAGAGAATAAAATATAATGTTTTGTGTGTTGTCAAAAAACAACGTGAATTAAGTTCAATAAAAAGCAGTTTATAAATTATCATTATGGAATTAAAGATTTTGTGTTGTATACAGTAGCAAGGTTAACTGAATGCTTCGGTTGAACTTAAAAACTAATTTTTGCCACGACCAAATACGGTATAAACAAATTTCATACAAACGCATTATGGTGTTTGCCTGGAGTTTGGCCTAAACTTTTACGCCAAATTTCAAGTAAAAATAGCTCCAAGTTCTCATCTAACTGCAGAAGAGACATTGGTAGTAATAAAACGCCGTAACTGAAAATAATTAAACGTATAACCTTTACAAATATGTCCGGTTTCTATATTACTTTTTAATGTTTTATTTGTATATTGATCATATTAATATTTCACTCAAAGTAAGATATATAAAAAAAATACAAACATTATTTTCGACAAGCACATATGTAACGTGATCCCCCCCCCCCTTCACCGTTTTGAGGTCATATATGTTTAATTTATTATACGCATTTTATGAATTAATAATATGTCGCAGCTTTATGTTTACGTTACAACTATGCCATGGGTACCACAATGAGCATTTTTCCACGACGAATATCATCACATCTCGATGTTGCAAAATCACAAACAGTGGGAAATTGATAGTTACGGAAAGCTGACAGTATCAGGAAAATATACGGTCGTGTTTTTAGTTTGTATTGTCAGAACACTACCATAATTAACCGACAATATTTCAGGCATATGGTAGGATCGCGAGCGCCACATCGAATCTAAGTGTTTCTAGTTTTAACAGTATGGACCATAATATGCGTATAGGCTGTTCACGGTAAAGTGAGCACTTTTTAATTTTTAAGGCCCTCCCAACATGCATTGACCACTAATAAATATATCTTACTGCAGCCTCAGTTATTAAATTTCAAGGATGCTGAAATGTATGCACTGTGTTTATTGGTCACATTGCAATGTTTATGTTAAAAAGTAGCAGGAAAACGGAAGTTGGCTGAAAGGAAAAATTTGAAGGGCTTTTAAAGTGCTCACTTTACCATGAACAGCCTGTAGTCGATTTTATTCTATCCGGATTACGTCTTTCACTTAAAATACAATCTTTTCGGGCAATACTATACGGACAGCTGAAAAATGAGTAAACATCATTCCTAAAAAAAAAAAAAAAAAAATTGTAATATAATTTTAATTCAAGTGACACTTTAACTGTATGACGTTCACAGTAAACTGTGCAGTAAGATCTAATTGAATGCACGTTGTGTGTTCTTCGACCATGTGTAAAATTAACATTGACATTGGCACTTTATTTATGCGCCATTCAAGTGAAACAAAAATTATTTGGAAAGTAAAATATGTTACACATTTGCTAATTCTTACATTTCCATGCATTAAAAAACATATGAGCCAAAAGAGATCATTTCAACATTCACAGATTACATTGAAATACGTGGAACTACTTTCTCTCCATCGTTGCCAACTTGACCCGGCGCATGTCAGTCAGTGCGTCCGTTAAAATATACGCAGGTAAAGGCAGCGAAATTTTTCAAAAGTCGATTTGAAAAGTTTTCAATTAATCGCCAACATCTTGCATTACATTCGCGGTTACTTCGAACTTTTCTGAAGACCCTGCTATAGTTCTTCTCCCAGGATATTCCTCCGCCTCACGCAAGCCAGGTTTAACCGTGTCCAGGAAATTGCATCAAAGGGACAATGTCCCACATTCGTGAGCGCTCAGTTTAGTGACATTTTACGTAAGAACTATTTCTTACTATCATTACTAACACAGCTATTTCCTTTCTGCTCATAAACGTAACATTATAACGTATATATTGAACATAAGTAATAGTTCAATTTAACCAAAATTGAGGTACTTCTGTGTAAACAGAAGTATTTAAAACGCTTGTGATATATATTATTTAGGAAACACCCAAACACGTTATACATAGGGTGATTTATCAATGTTTTGACCCAGAAAGTGTGAAGAAACCATGCTTTTCACTGTAAAGTGAGCACTTTTGAGAGACTAATTACTTTTTCCTTTCAAGCTTTTTTTTTACCCTTTAACCACCTTTTTAAAATAAATATTACCATGGTGTGTATTCCACCGCACTCGGAAGTTTACGTCGGAGGATAAAATAAAACATATATATTAACTATTATTCCTAACGAGAGGGCTTTCAAAAGTGCTCACTTTACCGTGGATAGCCTATAATAGTGTTCACGTTTGTAACAGTTTGACTGGGCCACGCACAGCAATGGCCACGGCCCTACGAGCTGGATTTGCGCGTCGTCGGACTGTGGTCTGTGGCATGCCGGGCTGGAGAATGTTGCGTCAGAGGGGTGTGAAGGGGGCGTGTCCGGGGCGGGCGGGGGCGCATGCGCGGTTCTCGCCTCGGGGTCGCGCCGCGCCGCCCGGTAAATGCATGCAATCCGCTTCAATTAACATGCTTGTCGCGGCGGTCCGTTTAATAGCCGGTTCAATTCATGTTTTACCACCGCATGCACCCACACTCTACCCCCTCCCCTCGCCACCCCCGCTCCCTCAGCGCTGCCACCCTATCGCACTCGCCGACCCCGCACCGACCGCCGGAACACGCGCGCACACGCACACACACACACTCACGCCCGCGCGTATCGGAGGGAAGCCGCAGCCACGACGCGGGGGAGCGAGAGGAAAAGGGAGAGATATACAGCGTGTCCCATACACGCGCGCTGGCTGACCGTCCCACAGTGAGAGGAATCAAGGGGTGGAAAAATAAAAGTTTTCGATGTTTGCACGCATTTCATACATTTGTAATACTGTACCAAACGGTGCTCTGTTAAGTTGCAAAATCAATCGCAAAACCACTTTTAAGAAAAAATATTTAACGACTTTTTTTCTATTCAAAGATGGCATACTTGGCGTGAACTAAATATTTTGGGCCACCAGAATAATATTAAAAAATAAAAGTTTCCTGTGACAGCAAAGGACATTTTTGTGCAAGCAAAATATCCTGCTTACAGTTGGTATATACCATCTATATTATGTACACACGAAACGAAACGTTGTAGCCGCAAACAATTAATGTAAAATAATTTAATTTTTCTCCCCGTAAGTCTAACCATTAATCAGAATGTACGTTTTTTTTATATTAATAATAAAACAAAACATTCGCAAAATCTAGAAAACTAATTCTGCACAGCAGTCAAGATCTATTTTCCGTTATTTGCTGAATTTGCTGTTCATAAGTAATAACAATTTTCAAAATGCCCTTATATCTCTTTACTAGAGACACGATAAATTCGAAAAATCATATGACATCAGGCCAATCCTCACAATTCTCTGTCCAACGGCGTAGAAAGCATATTAAAAAGGTTTCTTTTATAATAACTCCTCAGCTTCTATGCTTCGATGGACTAGCTTTCATTTCTATTTATTTTTTTTGGTATGGCACAATATAATTTTATTTTTAACTCCCAAATAGTATCGATGTTAGACCGATAGCCCTTTTATTACCCCTACAGTCTGCCTTAAAAGTAACTAATAATTGACTGTCGCCGATCGTACATGATACACTCTTAAAAATGCCCTTCATTAAAAATTATAATCCACCCATCGAGTGGCTACCAGTTAGTAGTTGTTGGGTGGACGTTTAAGCTTCCTATAGTAGTATACTCCTCTTAGCTTGCATCATCCCAAATGCATACCTTATAAATATGTTCGATACTTAAGTAGAAGTAGAGATACAAACTGAGCTCAAAGAGATGATACAAATGTTACAGTGAATAAAGAATTTCGGTGTAAGTATGATTATTATTATTACTAAGCAGATATATCAATCCCTTTTTCAGGATACAGCCTCCTTAAGCCAGATGAGCTACACTTTACAATTTAGCGTCACATAGGTCGTTTCTAATTCCTTCCAGGCTAATCGATCTGGTGAAATTTTCTTCCAGTTCACACTTACTGCTCTTCCAATGTCTCTGTCCCAGCGATCTGGAGATCTTCCTCTGGATCTTTTCAGGTCTCTTGGTATCCAATCCATTACCGCCGTTGTCCATCTGTCATCACTTCTTCGAGCAGTATGTCCAGCCCACTGCCACTTTAGAGTCTTCACTCTTTCTAGGATGTCCCTGACTAGTTACCGATCGAATGTAGTCAGTTCTCTTCCTGTCTCTTCTTGTAAATCCAAGCATTGCTCTTTCCATACCTCTTTGGGCAGTTCTCAGTTTTTGCTTTGTTTGACAGTTCAGGGTCCAAGTCTGACAAGCATATGTGGGGACAGGTAATACACATTGATCAAATACATGATTTTTAAGGTACACTGGCATGTTTGATTTTAAAACTATGGAATGTCTTTCATATGCTCTCCAGCCTAATTTTATACGTCGATAGATCTCAGGCATCGAGTCGCCATTCATGTTGATTAGTTGGCCAAGATAGATATAGTGTTCTACAGTCTCAATATCAATGTCATTGGTGACCACCTTGTCTTTTGCTACCCATTTATTTTGCATGATTTTAGATTTAGAAAGGTTTATTTTAAGGCCTACTTCTCTGCATATTATCTCTAGCTCATTTAACAGATGTTAAATATCATCCAAACTGCTTGAGAGTAAAACTATGTCATCAGTAAATCGTAGATTACTAAGACTTCTTCCATTTACCCTTAATTCTCTGTTTCGCGACTCATTTTTTGACATAGCCATTTCTAGGACCGATGTAAATAACTTGGGTGATATGGAGTCACCTTGTTTCACTCCTCTTTCAACAGAAAACTCTTTGGTAGCTACAGCAATGCTTACAAAGGCAGTAGAGAAGCTGTAGATGTTGTGCAACATTTTGACATAACCTGCCTTAAAAAGGAACTAATAATCGACTGTCACCGATAGTAAATGATACACTCTTAAAATGATTAGCATGAGGATTGTCGTAATCCCAGTGGGAGCCCTTACAACCCTGGTGTGGGTCCAGAACCCACGACGCTACGCCTTCGACACACATGTCTATCCTCTCGAACGAGCAACGTGTGCTTATTGGCAAATGCCAGTGATAAATATGGCGTTCATTTCCTTCGGCCCGAACTGTGCCAGTTTTTGTGATGCTGTAAGCAGGTGTTATTAGCCAATTCATGGTTAATTTCAATTTATCTGAAGCTCTGCTAAAGTTCTACTTTCAAGTTATTATTTCGCCTCGTGTAAACAAAGCTTTACTACTGTAAGTGTAGAGAATTAAACCAAAGGAACTACGTGGCGCATTCGTCCGCACTCGGTTAAATAGGACTCGAACATTCCAGAACCTACCCCAAATCTTTAAGATTATATTTTTGTTGCTTCAAACACTATTTTATTTGCAGACATATAGGAGCGCTAAAATACTGTCATGAATGCAGCTGACTGTTCGCACACTGTAACAGTTTACTCGTCTTCGAGCATCGCCAGCTTCCAAGTGGTGGGGTTTCCCTGTCCGCTACAATTCCTGGGTCGCCGAGGCGGACACCGAGCTGTGAACGTCGAAGAAGATTAATAAACCTGTGTATTTTATTATGTGTACAATAAATGTTATGTAATAAAGATATGCTGTGTTTTATTTCAAACAAAAAAAAATCCCCGCTTTATATGTAAGAATAAAAATAATAAATAAATTTAAGTACTTTGCAGGAATGGTCAATGTCACCATTCGGCACAGGCCTATATCAGGTGACATAATCGATACTACATATGCGTATTGAAAAATATAATCTAACATGGAGGGAGTCGAACTAAAATGAGTAATTGATGGAACGAAGGTGATTAATTAGAGCTACCTATACTTTAAAAACAAACACAAATATGGCTGTCACCTGATGGTAGTACATAGGTGATGTAAACAAATTATATATAATACGGTTATCGCACGAAGTGAGATGCAAACTATAAAGCAAATGACAAAAAAACATGGAGGACTGCACCTAGTAAGATGGCTGCCTCCCAACATGGCAGCCTCCAGTAACATATATAAACAAATTATTTACGAAGAAAACAAATATGGCCACCTGCTGTAACATATATAAACAAATTATGTACGAAAAAACAAATATGGCCACCTACAGTAACATATACACACAGATGGTAGCCTACAATAATGTATAAACAAATATGGCTGCCTACAGAAGCATGTAAACAAAGATGGCAGTTGAGCGAAGGCGAGAGTCAATTTCCAGTAGCATGTAAACAAATGACGAATGAAAATCAAGATGGCGGAATGTGTATATGTGAGGGGAGTGGAGGTAAGTGAGTCAGTCGTTTGCTGGAGTCGAACAGTGGTGTGTAATTGAAGGTGCGGGGAGAAATCTCCGGAAATGTAAGTTAAAAAAAAGTATGAGTTTTTTTTATATTTCTAAAATAATTTTTTAAGGATTTTTTAACAATTAATTTCTAATAATAAGTTTTTCGGGATTTTTTTGTGAATTTTTTCGAATTTTTTTGAATGTTTTGGATCTTTTGGGTCAAAGGTCATAGGTCCTACTCTCCTGACCCCTGGGTCACTGATCCCGGTCTCCTGTCTGGATCAGAGTTGCTGATCCCCCTCGTCGGAGTCGACTGAATTAATCCCTCTCGCCTGTTCCGGGAAAATGGGAATTTTTAGGGAAAATGGGGAAATTTTTAAGGAAAAGGGGGAATTTTTAAGGGTATTTTAGTTGATTTTAATGGAAAAAAGGGGGAAAATATGGCAGACGGGTGACGTAACAAGATGGCGGCGGGCGAATCCTACCATCCTATCCCCGATCCATTTGCGCCCAACATACATTTCCCTACAACTGGTGAGCTTTTCTTTTTTATTTGCGTGACATGACAGCAGAAATCTGATTTTGAAATGCAGTTTCGAAAAATCTGTGCAACCGATATTTTTTTTTTTGTTGGAATGCTTTGCAAATAGGCCGACGTTACGCGATAACTGAATTTCTATGACTCCAAAAGCGTTTCAATTAACTTACTATACGGTCAATAGCCTGCACTAATCGATTTAAGTAATGCGACCAGAAAATGGTGTTGAACAGGCTCGTTGGCTGGACGGATGTCAAACATTTGTGCTTTTTATGCCAATTTTTGTCATCAGATCCCGTTTTATTCGACACATCCTGAACGACCGAGACAGTAATGAATAGTAACAGATCGACCGAACGGTGTACAAACTCATTCGATACAGACTCGAGTATGAACACGACTGGAAAGATTAAGCTTACCGTCAAATAAAGTTTGGAAATTTTTTTGTGTTGCCAGTTGACGTAAAGTGTGGTTCGTATGTTGAAATTTTTTGCCACAACTTGGCTCGTTCGTAACTGAAAAATTCTGCACGTGACAGCATATGAGAGAAAAGCGAAATATTGAATGAGTTAATTTCACTAATCATGTTTCAAGATTAATACCGCAAAATAATCAAGCGAAACGGACAACTATATTATGCGTCTACACGGAGCCCCTTTTGTCCGCATCACACGAGTAAATAAATTTATTGTCATACGTCGGTTAATAATATTTTTATGCCATATCTAGGGAAACAATCAACCGATTCCCACCAAATTTGGCAAAGAAGTTGTACTTGGTAGGCCATATTACTTTTATTGAAGTGAGCTTGGCACTTATTTCAGAATAACGATTATATTAACACTTTAGCTTAGTGAGCTGTATCTACTAAACTATGTAGGCCGATTTTAACTTGACTTAATATACTGGCAGTATCTATTACAATCAACGAATATGCTAATACATAACTTGTTTCCCTCCATTTATGATGATAGTCACATGAAAAAAAAACTGAGTTTTTCTGACATCTCGAGGACCAATCAACCGATTCCCACTCGTTTTTACACGCGAGTGGTGATACATTAGGGTATGTTAACAAATGTATAAGCTGCTCACGGTAAAGTATTTATTTTTGAGGCCCTAGTTCCTTTTTCCTTTCCACCATCTGTTATCCTTTAACAACTTCAATAAATATTGTCATGTAAGTAATAACCACAGTGTGTATATTCCACCGCAATCGGAAGTTAAGGTCTAGGGCTCAAATTATGTGTATATATGTGTGTATGTGTTATTTATATATATATATATATATAATACTTTACCATAGATAGCCTATAATATGTTTTAGGTGCAGCAGGCCTCTGTTTAAATGTTGTGTTAATATAAATACTTTCGAGATTAGTTTTATATTAATTTATATTTAGAATCATTAACATTAAACTAACTATGTACACTAACCGCATTCATTATAAACATCAGTTATGTGGTATAAATGCTGTTTTGCCCGCTTTTTTGCAAAATATTGCCAGGTGAGGAAATTAAACATTTTATCATATTTGTAAGATAGCTCCAAATAAGGAAATATAGATTTCATGACATCTCGCAAGGACTAATCAACCGATTTTCACCAAATTCTTTACACAAATAACTTGTCAGACATAGGATGAAAGCTTTTTTCCCGTAGCATATGTTAGTCGTTTGGTTACACTAGCGGAGCAGACATTTTCGGGGTACGAGAAAGAAGTTCTAGCGGCGATTTATGGCATGGAAAAATTTGCTGATTATCTGGAAGGGAGCAAATTTGAATTGCACACTGACAATCGGGCTCTGAGTATGGGGGTTTTGCCCACTAATAAGCCCTCTGGACGTCTGGCTGAATGGTTAGTGCGTCTAACGAGATTTAAGTGTTCGGTGTAGCATATTAAGGCAATTCCTCTACTCTTTCCTTCGAGGATTAAATTTTTTCCTTAAATTCATCTTTTAAATGTTAACGATACATTTAAAGCCTTTCTAGAACACGATAATTTTATGAATGTTTCGTAAATTGGGCTTACTTTTTTAATGTACTTCTGACTTTGATATAAATTTACTTGTTCAACAGGACTGTATTCTCGAATGACAACATTTGTCAATAGAATAATTTCATTGAATTATCATAATCATTAACCCGTTACTTGACATATTGTTACGTGGGACGCCTCAGGGCATGGCGGTGTTAGTAGAAATAAAATAACTAAATTTGATATCTAATTTATTAACATAGCTATTATTAACAGCATTAAATTATTTATCTTCGCTATTACTCTTGTATTTAACAGTGGGCGCAATATTTAATGTCTATTTCAACTCAAATTCATGTCCATCTTAATTGTCTCTGTTTGGTTACAGTAAATTAACTGATATTCATTACTGACACGTAATCATTCTATCTGTTGCAACAATTTGTAATGTATTTCATTCATGCATCTAGTCCAATAGTCCATCCTGCCAGCCGCACTCCTTACTGCTTGATACTCTCGCAGTTGCAGATTTCCCTTCTGCTGTACACTTCTCTCGTTCTTCTATTGCTCGGAACCAAGCGACTCATTCACCCATCAACTCCACTCAACTCGCTGCTCGGAGGCCTATCGCAATATTTATACTGTTCGCCATCTGGAAGGTTCTACGTACCCCGAGTCATGCTGAAAGAACGAGGTCAGTAATCGAGATCATTCTTTAGATAATCACAGAAATCAATACAACCAGGGCCAGCAGAGTGCGTCGAAAAAGAGATTATCGTTTCGGCTCGCTTTATGTAACAGATACGCGACCACTGGCCTTTCGCTCACCTGTTCATTCAAAACAATCCTTTGACTTGCTGCCGCCGCTATCATATAACTGATGCCCTTCACTTCCACTCGCTCGCGCAGAATGCAAAACAGCGAACGCGTAACAATATCCTCGGTGCATACTTTTTCATTCGGATCCTTAATTTTGGATAAATTCATTAAAATGTATTTTTGGAATGAATTTTTTTAATTTTGACATTTTAAAAATATATATATCCGAATAGTTGAGTAAATGTTCCTGCAAATACCCAATACTTAATAAAAAATTATGTTAGAAAAATATTATTTTGAAAATAAATTCAACATGATCAAGCATAAATTACTACACATTCTTAAATTGAATTTCTAAACTAAACCATTACTATTATATATTTTGTTCTTTTTGGAGTAATTTATTAATTCACGGGAATGTTTTACAAAATGAATCAAAGTTATAAACATTATCATTAAATTAATTATAACAACCCCAAAGGCAATTTGGATTTGATGAAATAATAAAGATATTAAAAACACATTCATTTCATCATATTTTCTCATGTAATTCACCATATAAACATCTGAGAAATGTTTGTTCTTAAATGTTGTTACATAATTATTATTTTTATTTATACTAATTAAGGGTAGTTATTATTTTTAGGTTCTCCTCTTCTTTATTTCTTGGCAATTAGGCACAACGAAACATTTTTTTCTTCCAATTCTCTTTTGTTCTTTCTAGTTTGGCTAGCTGAATTAGATATAGCACTCGCACTACCAACTAATGCACCTGAAATTGTACTGATGTGATTTCTATTCTCAAATTTTAGTGAAAAAAAGCATAATTTTTCAATAAGCAACAGATAATTTCGAGTAAAGGAAGTTAATGAAAAATTTTTGTGTTTTTTATCGAAGAAACCTTATTTTTTAATCAAATTTAAGAGTGGGGAAAATTCGAGTCACATCCAACACTGTAAATGCTATTAATAAAGCGTCTGGTTTCTCGCCCGCTGGGCTTTTCCACCCGTTGCTAGTATCCTAGTTCAAAACAAATCTACTCATCTACTCTTACGTTACCTCATTTTCCACGTACTACTCTCCAGTGTGTGGCGACTCTAAACGTACTCCAGCGGCAGCTTCTCCCACAAATGCAAATTACTCAAAAATCGGTCACGCCAATTTGTTTTTTTTTTTTTTTTTTTTTTATGGACGTTCTTTTATTTTCGTACACAGGGCATTGACTTCGAATAATAAAGCGGGGGCAGCACTGTAACGCATATGACGCTCGATATTATAGCAACGGGAACATATCCGAGCGCATTAATCTTCCAGGTGTGAGCCCGTTTTCGACGTGTTTCAAAGACGCCCGCACGCGATGGAAGAACGCTTGAATAACGACGATGTAACCGAAAGGTAGGCGAGCGGTGACAGGCCATTTACGCCGTAATTACCGCGCGGGAGTGTTCGATTAAAACCCACTTCATGCGGTGATCACGCTCTCTAAAAATAAAAAAAATAAAATTAATTTACAGTTTTCTGTGCGGCAACATGAAAAAAAATTTCTTCAAAACTGATTCGTTAACTGGAGCACGAATTGCTTTAATTCAAATAAAAATTTAGAAAAAACATAAGTTCGATCTTGACCCTTTCAGTCACAGATAAATCTATAATTTTAGGCGTTGCAACAAACTAATTTCTTGTTCGGAACTGTACCAATGCCGATACGTTTTTTTTCCATACATCGGGACCAACGACCGTGCTTCGTCTGACTTGCCGCAGCGGTTTATAAGGCTACGGAATGTAGTCCTGTATTCAACGGTGAATGATATCTCCCACACGTAAGGAACAGTTCTCATCGGACGGCCTACCATTAAAGCCACTTCGTATGCAACGTCCCATATACACTGTGACTGAAAGGGTTAATGAGGGTTTTCTTTGATGTATGTTTTTGGGCTATGGCAATATTACCTTCCTTGTAGCCAAGAAATAAACATTCTTTCAGCTGCTTTTGTACACAGTAAATAAAACTACTTCGTACACCAAAGATAAAAGGTTTAGCGACATTGGAGGTTTCCTGCCTTACATAGTAGTTTCCAGTGCATAACTATTGTCCCGACACTTACATTCGAAAACCAATATGCTCTGCAGCCACGCAACCGCAAACGAGCAAATCTCCTACAGACTTTGAAGTCCAGTGATTCTTTAAATCACTAACTTCAATTATTTCCAAGAGGTGACTTTATATTCTGGCCCATAACCGACCTATCCAAAGTAACCAGAACACAACCGCGCGTAGTGTTCATATCGTGAAGGGCGTTAGGCTAGTATCACGTGAAAGGGATTAGGAAAGAGGGGGGAGGAATGCCGGCATGAGACTCGAAGCTATTTTAGTAAATTTTCTTTTAGTGAATATAACTTTGAAAGACTTTTTACATCCCCCTCAGTTTTATTATCACTGTTGTTTTTTTTCAGAGTGTTGGGACCAGCAATTGTAATGTAGTGAAGCCTTGCTTCAAATCTGACAAGAGTGTCAACTCGCCTACTTCAAGAAATTGTGTGTGTACTCCATTTTCCTGCCAAACAAACTGTCCTGCCAGCCCGAAGAACTCGACTCCTGTCCCCGTTTATGGTGTTATAAAACTGTGAAAATTTTACGTCAATATATCTTATAATTACAACTTGAATTATCTTTGAACTGGTTTCAAATCATTATAACACTCGCAGTCTGGACTGGTATGGACGACGCGCCACGGCTAGCGACTTGGGCCGAGCGAGTATTGAACACTGTGGTGGAAAATGAACTTCTCCTAAATTGCGACTGCGATATAGCCAAAGTTGTTAAAATTGAAACTGCCCGTACCTTCCCTGCACGCACGTTTGTATGAAACTACGCATGTAGAAAGACGTTTCGTCCACGTCAAAGTTTCAGTCAAGAAACGTGAAAATAGTAGCCTGCGTTTTTGGAACACTGATTATTGATTATTAAACGAATGTTACTAGAACGTCGGCCTAATGTTAGTGAAGAATTGATGCTACTGTGGTGCGGACAATTCTTTGCAGAACGTTTCTCAAGATGACTCGTCCGCCTCCAAGCAGATCGGCTAAGCACGTCTAACCTCAACCAGGCGCTAGGCTATACTGGCTCGCGGCGCTCAACGCTCGCGGGGCAGCTTTCGGAACTACGCGTACGTCTGGCATCTTCCATACACCCCTTGTACTTTCTTGCCCCTCCTTGATATTTCGTGCCTCATTTTCGGGTGTATAAATACGCACCTGTCAGCCTGAATAAAGGCGCAGTCGTCCTCTACGAGTGACGCGGGCTGGCTAGCGAGGGGATGAAGTTTACGTCTGTATCCGCAGTTAGGCTTCATGCCGCCAGGCGCTGCAATTTTGAAAGTTGAAATGCTAAGTAATTTTTTTTTTGTGTAATTTTTAGTACATTGCCCCTGGTGATTAGCAGATTAATTACGTAGCTGTGTGGAATGGTAGAAATCCTTTGTCTTCCCTGCGTTTGGAAGTGTAGGTCTTTTTTAATTGTTAGTTTTAGTTTCCTGGCGTCTCTTAGATAATCGGGGAAGTTATTCTTCGCCATCAGCATTATAATTATCATAAATTTCTGTTTTAATAGATTTTGTAAGAGGTGCTTTTTCGTGGCAATGAGTCATGTGTGCGCCATTGAAGATGTTTTTAAATGCAAATGCCTTTTAAGATCGGTATTTTTTTGAACAGCGGTAGCTACCTCAATTTTCGGTTATCTGCCAATAGAGGCAATCATAGTGATTTTTTAAACGTAAATTTTATTCAATGGTTGTCTGTTTTAGACGTTGCTTGGTACAGTTTTGCCCCTTTTGTCATTCATGGCTCATTTTGAAAGAAGTGTATAATCTGTGCAATGATTTTGTTAGGACGCATTAAGACATTTCTTTTTCTGTATGTTGCAGTATATTTCCCTGCCTTCCCACAGTTTGGCAGCATCAAGCAGTAGTATATTTAAAAATAATAATTCCTTTTGTATAATTTTATATGTTTAATATATGGGAATTTTCCTGAATTGTGTGTCTGGTGTTGACCGTAAGTTTGTGTACTCTTTTCTGCATTTTCCTAATCCTTGCCACGTCCCAAAGGGGTGTAACAGTAGGAAGAATTAGTAGTTCATTATGCCCACTCGCCATATCGGCCGTGTGCGAGCCACACTCCAGGAGAGGGGAGTTGAGGAGATTTGACATGACAACAATCCGACCTACGTCAAACGGAGACGGAGGACGAAGCATGAATAGAGCCTCTGGACGCGCGCTCACCCCCACTCTACGGCCCACTCTCGCATGCTTCGGCCATTTGATCGGCTTGTGTGAAGCCGATCAAAGACGAATTCCGAGGAGCCACCGACACGAGGCGTATCTGCTCCAGGCAACAGTCCAGGCCGTAGTCTTCCCACGTCAGGAGACATACTCGCAGCACCACGTTTCCACTGCTCGACATCAGGGCACGGAGGAGCTCCGTTCGATTCCGAACTGAGTCAGTAGTAGGTGTACATTCAGTAGGGTGCACGATCGAGTCGATAGGGAGTTACGCAGTTGAGAAAGATTATTTTTAAAAGATCATTTAAATATTGCAAGTCAACGAAGGGTCAGTAATTAATTCATACTTGTAAATCAATTAATTGTAAAAAAAAAGCAGTTGTTTTAGTCATCGTTATGTTCCTATTTCTATATTTAGCGCGTCACCTATAATTAAACCTTGTGATAGTTAGAATTCAGTAGAAGTGCAGAGTTGGAGAGAGTTAAGGAGAAGTGTGAGTATAGTGAGTGTTGCTCTTTAGAATTGAGGTAAGGACAGGTTCGTGGCCTTAGGTCAGCATTGTAGGCTAGGTGCACGCTACAACTTGTGGAGGCGCCTTTAGGTTTCACCGCAACGTAATTGCTCAGCAGTTGTCAGAGGGCAACTTGTGGAGGCATGGCTCGATCCTTCACCTTGTAGGTAAGCTAAGTAGATTTATGTTGTGGCATAGGTACAACTGATGAGAAGTTGGTTTTTCCTTCCCATTTTGCAAGTTATCGACTATTACCAGTTATTGCAGAACAACTGGCACAGGGCCTTAAGGTTACTGCATCGTAAGTGTTACATGAGGTGTAGAAATATTTGTGACTTGTAAGTGTGTTAGCTTTTATAATTGTGTAACATAAGATACATATGTAGTAATTGTAAAGATAGTAATCGGTGTAGTCAAGGAAGGATGAATGTTCTTTCTGTATATGCACAGGCGATAGAAGCCTTAGTCATCTGCAGGCGCAAGTTGCTTACATAGTGCTATACAGCACGTACCACATGGACAGCACAGCGCTGGGCTCATCTTGCACTCATTCCTTGTAGTAGCGTATCACTTTGCTTTATAGTGTAAGGCATGCATGATTGTATAACGGAACCGTTGTTGAAACTATTTTGTTAAAGCATAAGAGTATCCTATAGTAAATTTGGGCTGTGTGTAGTGTTGAGGAGCAAAAAATAGTGTACTTGTAGTTAGTATAGTAGTGTAAGTACACAGTGCATGTTTTTGTGTTTTAATCGCCATTGTATGTAATCATTTCTGTTAGGACATATCAGATACATTTTTCTCTTAGGTCATAGCAAACAGTATATGGATACACGTAGTAAGACGGCGCAGTCTTCCATGAAGAATTTTTTTTTAAGCAGGTCTTGCTAGATGCGTCGGAAGCTGAGCAGATTCTTACAGAGAAAAAACTCGCGCGCCAAAACACGAGCAAATCCGAGCCTTCAGGTTCGTCTAGTGGTCAGAATCTTGTGTTATATTATTAATTTAACATAAGTCCGGAGAACACATCGTCGCAGATATTACACGACAATCCACTCTTACACGACGTGGACCACTATTTGTTACCCACAGCACATGCGCAGTCACAAATCGAACACGTGTATTACAATTTAGACACACTTAGCATGAACATGCAGACAAGTCAAATTGCCAGTAAAACCATGAATAACATTCAGCCAGTCCACGTCATTGTTAGGTATCAGGAAAATGTGCCTACATTTTCCAGTGCAAGCATATAAAATGTGTCAGAGTTCTTAGAAAAATTTAAAGCTGTTAGTGATATCAACAGTTGGGACGACGCCGAACAGTGTAAGCACATTCACGTGCATGTGAAAGGTGTGGCCAAGTACGCGATCGATAATCTAGTTCAAGTTCACGGGAACAATATCACGTGGAAGATAGTGGAAACGAAACAGCATAATATTTTCACACCCATGGAGGAGAGTGAGAAGTACAGGCAGCTTCTCTACATTAAAACAAGCGCTAGGTGAGAGTTGCCAGCCACACATCGAGACGCTACTGCATTACCAATGTAAATATAACCCACACGTCCAGGATGCCGAGTTTATTAGCATACTCTGGAAGTCGCTATTCCGTCGATCATGGATAAAAACATCGGTTTAGAAAACGAGACAGTCTACCAGATGATAAGTAATCTCACAATAGTAGAGCTGGCTCTATACCGATATAATCAGGCGGTAGCTACGGTTCCAAACAACCCCAATATGGAGCGTTTTCACATAGAAATCGCTAAGCTGAAGGAGGAAATCGGTAAGCTCACACCTCAAAATCAACAGTCACAGGAAATGGTACAATCGATTGGCAACAGTTACCGAGGCGTGAATAGAGGCAGAAATTCATGCCAGTATACAAATCAACACTGCAGACCATTTTCGAACAATCAGCTTTACCCCAGAAACAGGTATGCGTGGAATCAACGGCCACAGAATGACGCAGCCTATAGTTTTTGTCAAGGAATGTTCAGGCACCGAGCATAGGCAAAACTTTTACCAACCATGTCATTTTCGGCAGAGTCACCGAAACCAAAGATTTAGAGATGGGTACGGATCACGCGTAGACATCGCGCAGTCATGTGATCAGCGACGGTTTCAGGACAACCGACATAGTAATTGTCAGGGTAGCAACAGGAGTATCCATAGTGGTAAAAGTACACAGCCATCAAAATACTAGTTGACGAAGGGGTAAGTCACCTTTCCCCTGCCGAGGAACAATAATGGACACAAAACGCCTGCAAGGCGATCTTCAGCAAAGCCATCAAGGGTATGACATATGGGCACATCGCTAAGGTCAATGCAAACAGTCAGGGCATCGTTCTGAGTAGCAAGGCAGATTCTCGCTGCAAAATCTCGCCAAGGAGCCTTGGCAGCCGAAAGTCAACTCTTCTGTGATACAGTTCGGCAACTTACGTGTACAGCGAAACACGACTTTGTGAAGAAACTGTACACCACAGCAGAATCCGGTCACAGACCTGGAGAGGCGAACAATAGGAGAGCCACCGGTTGTTGATGCAACTGCGGCAAATGACATGCGCGAAATGCCGCATAGCAAAATTCCGTAGGAGGCACTGGTTCGCGACACAGGCGAAGAGGCAAATATAGTGTGTGTTCTGTGTTTTTACACAGCCCATAAGGCTCGCATTGTGCACTTTTTCCTCACCAGGCCTTTTACTTCGCAACTGACATCCCGGCAAGATTCCGGCGTTTCAAAAACTAATTCGAGGTAAGGCTCATCAAACTTCGAATCAGCAATGACCCCGCTGCTACAGTCACTTACACTCATGCAGTTATGCGAACGTCAAGTCGGCAATGATGATGATGCACAACATGCATGCAGACTGGGCTGAACCAAGTTCCAACAACCACAGCGAGGCGCAGTGAATTTTGAATGTCAGCAAGCTTCAATACACACGTCGACCCCAGAATTAAAGTGAAAATATGTGGTAGGCAATTCAGCATTCTATCAACACAGGATGTTCGTGTAGCTGTCTGGCATTGACATTGATCTCAAAACAGAAATTGGAGCCTGTAACAGAGACATTTACACTTTTAGGGGCAACCGAGGAGTTAGAACCATCAAAGTTTAAAACAAAAATTAATTTGAGTATTTCAGGACATACTTACCCACAGGAGTTCTTGGTTATAGACAACCTTAAGACAGACATCATATTAGAAGTCGATTTTATTAAGAAATATTTGGTGATTCCATTCTTAAAGCATAACATCCTTTTTATAATGGCAATAATTAAGATAAAATCATTCATGTTCCTATCTAATCAACACTTATAGACAATAAGACTGCAGGAATGATACAAAATTGTCACAACAAATTAGAAACCATAGAATCAGATAGGGAAGACAAACCATTACCAAAAATTAACTCTTGATTAGAAAGTCGACAACAGCAGGCTATTAAGGAAGTGATTAGCGAATATCAGGACAGATTTGCATATTCCATTCTCGAGCTTACTGAAGCAAGGAATTACAGCATTAAATTTGATTGGACTTCAGAAAAGCATATTATGAATCGACCTTATTGCTTAAGCCCTAAGGTTAGGCAGGAACTATTTTAACAGATACACAAAATGCAACATGTAGGAATTATCCAGCAGTCAGGTTCCCCATTTTCTACACCAGGTTTAGTTATTAGGAAGAAATCAGGTAACATTAGATTTCTCACCAATTTTCGCAATCTTAACCAGTATGTAAAATTTTGAAACTTAGACCGAGCTCAAAGTACATAACTAGTCTTGACCTCTTTTCAGTATTCTATTCTATTCGTGTATGCAAGCAAGATAGGCATAAACTTGCATTTTCTATAGATGGGATCAGATTATATATCTACAATCATTTACCAATGGGGCTTAGCAGTTCACCCCTGCATTTTCAGCAGTTTATGGACATCTTAATCGGACTTTTATGTTGGAATACGGCGATTGCTTATAGCGACGATATATTTATAATTGGTAATTCGTTTTCTGAGCATGTAAACAATATCAAAAAAGTATTTGACAGATTGCGCAAATTCAATGTGAAAGTTAATGCCAAAAAATGTGTTTTTGTGCAACAACAGATAAAGATCTTGGGACGTTTTATCACTCGAGACAGCATAGCCACATATACGGAAAAAGTGCATGCGATTCAACAAATGTCACCACCTGGCAATGTAAAGTAACTTTGTACTTTTCTAGGCCTAACATTGTATTTATGTCATTATATACACAATTATGCAGCGTAGGCAGAACCCTTAATTGAGCTAACAAAGCAGGCTAATAATTACAAATGGGGCCAAGACCAACAGTAGGCATTTCTAGAATTGAAACAGGCAATTCAGCACTTGCCAGTTTTACACAGGTTCGACAAGAATAGGATGTCTATTCTTGCATGTGATGCTTTGTAAACAGCAATAGGAACTGTTCTTTTACAAGAGGTCCCTCATGATAAGTCACATCACATAATTGATTTTGCATCAAAGAAAATGTCCAGTCTGGATACTTGTTGGAGCACTACAGAACTTGAGCTTGGAACTGTAAAATACTTTTGCAATTATTTTAGACAGTATCTCTACAGCCATCACTTCATAGTGGAAATAGATCATGCTAGTCTTTGTTATTTGCATAACATGGCAGATAATAATTTACATATTCAGAAAATGTCGATAGCTTTAGCTGAGGGACATTGATATAAATATTTTTAATTGTTAGATACTTTTCTAAAATAAAAAAAAAACAAATGTATTTGATGTTGAGAAGAAGAGAGGGTAGTGGGAGAGGAGGTAATGCGGGGTGGCGAGATTGTATTGTATAGTGGTTGAGGTGCTGGTGAGGGGTGTTGGTAAGGTGGGGTGATGGTAATGAGTTTTTAAATGAGCAGAAGGTGGAGGGGTTGGGGAATACCTCTTAAATCCAATATGGTTGTCATGACATTGGGTTACATAATCAACATGACATCACGATCGTATGCGCCTTGAAAAGACGAGTCCACTGATATATAACACATAATACTAATGCCTTAATTTTTTTAATTAAAAAAACCTTTATATATATTTTATTTTATCGGCTTCTCATATTGCTCATTATGGTTTATGTTCGGAATACCTTAGCCACAATTAGGAATCAGTCAGCCACATTGAGGAGGAAGCATTTTTTTTCACAATTTCTTGGAAATTTAGGATGGTTTGTAGGGGAAAAAAAGAAAAATTTTGAGTTGGGAAAAGTGATTTTTGGTTAAAATAATTGATTTCTGAAGTTATTTTTCTGGGTAAAAGTAGTGATTTCGTATGTAAAATGACCGTACCAGGCCGCCAGCCACACGTGTGACGTCATGGCTACGGCACCACAGCCAGCAGCCATTGCGCCAGAAGCCCCATGTACACACTACTGTCACCATCGCTCAAAACTTTGGCCAAACGTCAGTATAACACGTAATTTGCACTTCTGAATCGTTACGATTATTTTAGAAGCATGATTGTACAGCACGACGTGCAGCTTAGCACTGAAAATCATTACACGCCCGCATTTATATGTTATTTAAAGACATGGGTTATACAAAGCAGTCGGACATGAGCATATTTCTCAAATATTCTGCTACCACTTGACGCTGATTTGGAAGCCACAAAAACACAGCTAAATGTGTCCTATGTGTATACCAGAAAGCATTATCCAGCATAGAAAATTTTCGTCTAAGGTTTCATGGAGCGGAAGAGAAGTAAGACTGTTAAAACTACAGCAGCTTTTGGAATCAATCACCCCCATATTTTCTGTTCGTCTGCACACTGACCAGCACTGTGTAAATCGATATAACTAATTTTTGAAAGTTAAGTGCAAACTCATGTAGACGTCTGTTTCTCTTTAAGTGCAGTTAGTGGATACATTTGGAGAACATTTTTCTACAAATATTTGGGAAAAAGAGTACAAGGGCTTCACTCCACTGAAACTGAATTCCGCTACTACCATAGACTTCAGTACAAGAACGGCGGCTGTCTGAAAATTCCTCAGCCGCACAAGAAAATCAGATATTTTCATACAATAATCAAAGTCAGGTAAAAAAAAAAAAGTTTTGCTACCGACACAGGGAAATGCATTCGCAGTTTCTTGGCACTTTTTAAAGCAAACCTTTGAAAAATCGACCCATGTATGACGTATTTGATTCTTCCCTAAATACGCCATGTATCACTAGCGTTTTATACTTCTGTTAAAATAGAAGTATATAATTTTTAGTTAAATTGAACTTTTGCTTATATTTTATTTAAAAATTACAATATTTCTTTTATAATTAATATGGATAAAAACTAAGAGAAAATGGGTGTGTTGGTAATGTTTTGTAAGAAATGCACTTCTTATGGGAAATATTATTACACTGAGTGCGCCCGAATGTGGTTCGTTGTCCCTCTGGTGTAATTTTCTAGACTTGGGTAAAAGCTTTGTTTGCATGAGGCGAAGGAATAGTCTGAAAGTAGAATTTTAGCAGGACTTTAGAAAAGTTAGAAGTAACTGTGAATGGACTATTGTAATAAAGACAAGCTGAAGCCATTGAACAATTCACCGTGAAAAAGCTCTGTAAAAGCATTCAAACCCGTTTTCATAAATTGCTCCGTACTCACGGCACAATGTTGTAGGTGAAATGTACACGGCAAAGGCTAAACGGACCGAGCTTAGTAACAGGACAAGTTGAAACACGCGGGAAAAAGAAGTGCGGCCGTAACAGATTATTCCAGAGGAAATTTAATCTAAGCGACGGCATGCCAAACGTAATATTGAAACAAGCATAAGCAATGGAACGTGATTGTTAGCCAGATCCTACCTGGCTGTGACCGTGATGGCTGAAGCATACCTGCTCCTAATTGATTGACAAAGTACACAAATCGAGTAGCTATGGTCATTTGAGTCAGGTAATGAAGTGGCTGAGGTACAAAAGAAAAGCGTGCATGTGTAACCTTTCATCTAACTGGCGAGTGCAAGAGAGGGGGCATATGCGAATGGGCATTACACAAACAGACGATAGGGGTGAAATTCAGCAAAAGAGACAGAATTGAAATACAGGCATCTGGAATAAAAGTGTGAAGAGCGCACTGACCTCAGTGTGGCTCATTTTTTGGCTCGTTATTGAACTTACAATTGAACCCATTACTGAACTCTAGTAAGACTAGAAAACATTCCATTTACTTAATACATTTTAATGGTATGCTTCTGCAGATTTCATCACTAAGTCATGTATAGCAATATTATTGTATGTTCGATTTTTATGTCGTTATTAAATATTGTATAGGCTGTTCACGGTAAAATGAGCACTTTTGAAGTCCTAGTTACTTTTTCCTTTGAGTCATTTCTTATCCTTTAACCACATTTAAAAATAAATAGTGTCATGTAAGTAACAAACACAGTCGTCGGCAACGAGGTCAATAGAGACGAAGCAAATCACTCAGAAAAGCAGGAGAGAGAGAGAGAAAGAGAGAAAGGGGGGGGAAGGAATCAACCAAGGCCTGTAGTAAGGAACCATCGCAGAATCCGCCTGGAGTGACGTCAAGAAACCATGGGAAAACGAAAACAGGATGGCCGGACCGGGATATGAACCCTGGTCCTCCTGAATGCACCACAATTAGCACCACGTGCACCACAATCAGCACTATATGAAGAGCAATTAACACCATATGCACCACAATAACACCATATGCACCGCAACTAGGACCATATGCACCACAATTAGCACCGCATGCACCACAATTAGCACAATTTGTACAATCCTCGCCAATCCTCAGAAATTTTCCTCTGCAATCTTCATCAGCAATCCTCATCAATCCTCACCAATCCTACTCACCAGTCCTCAACAATCCTCAGTAATCCTCACAAATTCTAAGTAATCCTCAACAATCCTCAGTAATCCACCTCACCAATCCTCAGCAATTATCATCGCCAATCGTTACTGAACCTCCTCATCAATACTCAGCGAACCTTAGATCACCCCAATCCTTCGAATTATCCTTCGACCAATCCTTTGGTTTGTTATCTGTCCCTTCTCTTAATGGGATTTCTGTTCCCTTAGCCGAGCATGTTTTAGGATGTTTCAGCCAGACTTTGTCGTGTACATGGTTTTGGCTTACAGTTCGTGTGCTTGAAAGCCAATGCCCTGAAGCAGTTCTTCCTCCTCCTTCTCCACCTTCCCCTATTCCACCTTCTCTTCCACCACTCTTTCCTCCTCTGTCTTCTTCTCCTCATCATTTCCCCCATTCTTCTCCTACTCCTCATCCTCCTCATCCTATGTATGGTGTAAAATAAGCAGAATGCCCATGCACATTGCATGCCTCGAACACTGGTTAAAATTCACAGTCCTTTTAGACAAAATAATTTCAGAAAATCATTATTGTCTCATCACTCAAAATATATCTCTCTGGGTAAGACAGTAATTCGTGTTCCGGTAGCAAGTGTATAAAATGGTTCTTAGGAAAAAGGTTAATTTTTTGGGTTTCGTTTTAAGGTCTCATCTTCAGGTTTAATTTTGAGATTTCTTTTCGAGGTTTCGTTTTCGAGAGATGTTTGACTACTGGTCAGTTGGCCTGATCTTGTTGGTTGTGGTTGGTCTAGCCAGGTTTGTAGGAGCTGGTCTCAGCAGGAGCCGGTCTTGGGGTCAGTCAGTCTCATCAGGTACAAGTCTTGGGTGGAGTTAGTCTTGGGTGGTTTCAATTTTGTGTGGTGCCATTCTTGGCTGGAGTAAGTCTTGTGTGTTTGTGGTCTTGCTTGGTTTCAGTCTTTGGTGGAGTAAATCTTATATGGAGTTTGTGTTGGGTAAAATCAGTCGTGGGTGACTTGGTCTTGGGTGGACTCGCTCTTGGTTGTAGTCTATCTTGGATGGAGTTAGTCTTGGGTAGAGTCAGTTGAATGCTTTTGTAGTAAAATATTAAATTTAATATTTTATTTTAAATTTTTACCCTATATTGTTACCATGCTGTTATACAATTATGTTGTTAAAAATGCTATAATGGAAATATTTTAGATTTTTTTAGCTAATCACTATGGCTATAAAGTGTTTATACAAGCATACATACATTCCTGGATCTAGAAATGATGCTTGTGAATTGAATTTCATGAGCCTGCCTATATAATTACCTGTAACTATTCGCTTGTTTACGAATATGTGGTTGCTGTCAAATGAATTAATGTTATTCAAATACCCCCATTCATAGGTGCCTGCGAAACTTCTTCTGATGAACAATGCTTCCTGGCAGAAGGCGGGTATAGCCTCGCCACCATCTCCTGCCAAAACCAATGCCCATGGTATATTCTAGCAGCACTACTTTAATTCTTAGACCATTACTCTAGGGATCCTGAGGATTTTATTTGGAAATCGGTTTCTTTAGGGAAACATTGCGAACCAGCCAACCTGCAAAATTTAAACTCGAAACTTCAACCTCCCTCAAGGGAAATCAGTTTTATCTCATCATTACAAGCCATCTCGGAAAGTTTCTATAAAATCTGGGGTTTTCATGTAAACCCCCGATCATGCTATACCATGGCTATTGCTAGCTCCATCATCCAAATTACACTTCTGTTTCCTTCCTCTTTTGGTCATAATTGTGTGATTTTCGTATACCCAGTAGTGCTATCCACTATAGCACTTGCAGAGTGACACAAAGTAATAACTTGCAAAAAAAAAAACAAGAACAGCATCTTAACAGCAAGGGTTAGAAATTTTGTTGCCTTTTTTTAGAAATATTACACAGAAAACCATGAGTCGTTTAGCGTATCTCTGTATTTGAAAAGTATTAAAAAAACAATACATTACAAAACATTTGTAAAAATATTACACTACCTGGTCCGTCCACATATGGGCTAATTACTTGCTGCAAACATAATGCCATTAATACTGATTATGAATATAATACTTTATACAATATAAGTCCTCTTAAAAACCTTAAAACACTGAGGATCATTCCAGAAAATTTACTTTTCAGGCAGTCTTTCCAGAATTTTCTTTTCCTTGGTAGCATTAAAACTTACAATTGTCTAGTCATGGGCTTTGTCACATAGGTTAAAATGTCTACAAACAATTCTTGGCAAGAAATTTTGTCATTCTCTTAAGGCTGGCAAGGCACTACAACATAAAACATCCTTTAAATATGCATATAACTTTAATAATTACATAACTCCACATAATGCACTTGAATTTAAGTTATGTTAGTAAGTATTTTTCTCTCTACCATTTAACGTGACTTTACATGTTTTTTTTCCAGCAGACAATGTCACATGACTTGATATATTTTTCTTTTCAGCAAACAATATACATGACTTTACATTTTTAATTGAACAAACGCTGACAAACATTAATTTCAATCATTCTTTTAGAAGACAAAATTTAAAAATAAATGCCAATACGATCCAGTATTTCTGGCAGTTAAAACTTTAATTATTTTTGCTACCAACATGGACACACTGAGTTCCATCTTCTCATTCCTGGCCTGTGGGGCCTTAGTAACCTAATGTCAATCTTAGCTGGCCCCCAAGTGCCGATTCTCTTCCCGACCACCCGGCCCCCAGATGTATATGTACTTAAAATCAATGTCTGGCCCCCTTCACATGTATGGGGTGAAACGTCAAATTTTAATTTCTACCAATAGGGACCATGGTACATTCGAGAATTCGGTTAAATTCTAAGAATTTACACACAAGTGGTGGGTGCTGTCTTTTCTTAATTGTAGTGCTCGCTGAGCGTTCCAAGGCGACAGTGGAGCCTTACAGCGGAGTCTCCGGGAAACTCCGTAGTGCCAGCAGTCTGCCGAGAACCAAGGTGATGTACGGCTGCGCTTCGGGCACCCACCTCGCCGACCTGTCTCAAGGCACACTTGATTGCCCGTTGGTACGTCGCATATCCATCGACGCAACATTGCGCCAGAATGTAGTTTAAGGGCAAGGAAATACTTATTCTTCAGCAAAGTTTTTAGGATTCCTTGCAAAATTAGGCGACGATATTATGCCGGTCAATAACCGCGTAGTTTTCTTTGTGCGGGCAAGGAAAATGAAGTTGCGTAGTAGTCTCGGGAAGATTCGCTGGGGCAGGCGGAAATTTTTTTGTAGAAATGAGACGACCCGTCTGGGTAGATTAGTCTTAACTGGGAATTGTCCGTCACTATATCACACTGTCAATAAAATACGACCGCGAGTCAAAACTGGCCACTGTTCAGGGGGAAAATATTAAAATTTTAGCACTGTTTTTAAATAATTACATATGAGTTCAATCAATGGTGAGTACAGTGGCGTGAGTCAACATACAGTATTTTTACTGGGTAAACTTAAACATTATTAAGGCCACTTTTGGATATGCGACTGTATTATTGTCACACCAAGAGTAAATGTAAGACTTGTACTTATCAAAATATCATTATTTGTCTTTTATTATTGAAAATGGGGTAATGACTAGATATCCGAGAAATTCGCTAGTGGAATGACATGTAGGCTATACTTCACAGTTTTATATACTCTTATACAGATATCAACTTTTTATTGGTTAATTGTTGTGGTAGTTAAAGGCTGTGGTTGGGCGCACATTTATTGCACGTTTGTTATGGGCTTTCTTTTTATCTCCAGGAGGTGTCAAACAACACGTAGACCAATTACAAAAGTAACTTGAACGTACAAGTGTGTGAATTCCAACTTGTCTAGAAATGAACCCGCCATATTCTCGGGTCTAGTTATGACTAGGGTGACCTGTTTTTTCGCGAAAATATTTATGCGGAGGCTAGACTTCAATATCCTATGTGCACACTTGCAGTCTTCATTTGACTATCAGCCTCTTGTTTTTCTGTGATGAAAGTATGTTGCATGAGTGAGCCAATCAGAATTAAGTTTCTCTTATACTGACCGTCCGTGATTCGCGGGCAGACAAATAAGATGGTTTACAGTTCAAATGATCCAATCAAGAAAGTGGTTTTGCACTAAAGTGCTTTGGAACACAACTTGTCCTGAAATATTTCTGCGAAAAACAGGTGCCCTTAGCTATGACTGGAACACGTTTTTTTTTTTTATTGATAGCCTCGAATCAATGTCGCATCTGCCTAGCTGCGGCCGTATTACTCCGATGGTGCGATGTCGACCTCCTGACGGACACAGCGTGCGACCGTCCTGCGAAGGGTCAAGGCAGTGTGCGACAGGCCTGGCTCCCACACCACGGCAGCTCCTACACGGAAGGACGGCGCGCCGCGTGTTCGGCGAACCGTGTCGAGGGCGTGGATTTATTCAGTCGCCGAGGCGGTGACACAGAGGCGAGGGGCTGTGATGATACAAAGTTTTATATCCGGTGCAGTCCTCCCTCCCCCCCTTCCTTCCTCGCTCTTTACCCACACACACACACACCCTTACTCGCTGCTTCCCCTGTCGTGCTAGGCGCTCGTGTCACTTCACACTTCTGCTATTCCGCTCCTTTCTCGCTCCCTCACACCACCGCGCCCCCTCTCCCTTTCTCGCTCATCCATTAATACCTCTCTCTGTTTAATCCCGCACACACTTTTATCCCCTCCACCTTCCCCACCCTCTGTTTTTTTTTTGTACGGGGTATGCATGGTGTGGAGAGATGGAAGGCTTGTGTGTTCGAGTGGTTTCATTTCTCCGTCCCTCTCTTCCTCCAACGCCAGACATGTAAACACAGAGGATGCGTTCTATTCCAAGCGAACATCGTCTCCCCCAAAAAGTGCCATTCTCACACGCAAACCCCCCCTCCCCCTTAAAAAAAATACTTTCAGCTTTTTTTCCCTTCCAAAGTTTCAGTCCGTTGGTAGTTACACTATGAAGAATTAATGGCGGAAGGGGGGGGGGGTTCATTTCAGCGAGTACAGTTTTATTTCTAAGCTTCCCTCGTTGAAAGCGCGCATCTGCCGTTGGCGTATTTCCCCCCCCCCCCCTTTTTTTTTTTTCGGTGTTTAAAATTTTTAGAAGTTTATTTTTGCTGTTATTTAAAGTCTCCCATCCAGCGTGGTCGAACAACTGCGTGCGCGATGGTCGATAAGCTGGCGCCGGTAAAGATCTGTGATTCGAACAGCGGTCAAGGCAAGTTGAGATTTGTGCATAGCAAATAACGCAAGAAGGATCGCATAATTTTATGTTCTTAGCACGTCTGATTGAGTTCAGCCATACATCAGGGCATCTTTACTAGTAAAAATGCGAAAAATAATGGCCGAATACCAATAGCTAGGGATACCCAAATTTCGCGAAAAGATTTCCGCCCAAGCTAGATTTCAATACCAAATTGGCAGACCAGAAGTATTTTTTTTTTTGTTACTGGCGGAGTGTCTTTGTGGGAACGCATTTTCCAACTTGACTGGCCAATCAGAATTAGGTTACTGCTCTGCTGTACGTCTGTGATTCGCGGGCAGGCGCTGACGTGTATCTGAGCTAAAGTGTTATGAAGTATAACTGGCTATGACTATACAGAATGTCCGGAAATTCACACTGAATACGTCCTCTCCACAAAGTAATACATATATACCTATTATCAAAATCAATACAAAGTAAATATGTTATAACAAATTATGCATTTACAACCCCTCCCCATTTTTTTTTTAAACTAACTACAAACTACCCAGCAACAACTCGTCGAAAAAGTTATAAAAGCCCGGGAAAATAATCGCCGCATGACTAGTCGTACTTGAAGGGCTTTAAGAAGACTCAATCTTCGCCATCTTGGATTTACGGGAAAATTATCACTACATATTTCGTATTGGGCTTGAACAGGGCGTAGGGTAGTGTTTTGTACATTTTTCAAAGTTACTTGTTTGCTTGACTACTTTTGGTAGCATCGTTTTCTGCAGACGTCAGCAAAGAAAAAAAAATTACTTGTTTCTCCTCGGGAGTTATCAGTTGAAAATTAATGTAGACGGTGGAGCATTAATCATTTGTTAAATGGAGCGTTAAAAGGTATTTCTATTCATGCCGTGTCGGATCAGAAATTTCGTTAAAACTTTTCAGATGAAACTTAGAGTGGCATGTAGATGAATATTAAATAGCGGGGATAATTCTCCTTTAAGTTGTTTTCTGCCTAAACAGCAAAACAAAACAAAAAGTATATAATATGCAAGCTTTTTGAAAATAGTAAACAAAAAATAAACATGATGTAGATAAGTTACTACAAGAAAACGATACAAAATTTTAATGTAGTAAAATTTTTTTTTAAACGTTCTTAAAGACGTATAAAATTGCAAACCATTAACGGAATTTATATGTCGAGCATTAAAAAATTAGGCGTCCAGTCAGGCAAATTTGCTTACGTCAAGAGCATTTGCCAACATTCTAGAAATCTGACATCACAGAAGAAAGGCGATACATTTCAGGTCAAGTGTGTAGCCAATAAGTATCTGGCGACTCTCGCAATGGATGGAATTCCCGGACATTGTTATTTCCGTGTTTCTGTGAGCTGTTCGATGAGATGGACAGAAGATGAAGTTACCTTTGCGTGATCCCAATATTTACCCATCCATCGCCAACACAACTGTCAAAGTGGCGTGCGAGTCGTCGTGGACGATGCCGCTGATCGGCGGGGTTTTCTCGGGATCTCCCGTTTCCTCCCGCCCTTGCATTCCGGCGCTGCTCCGTACTCACCTCGCTTCAGCTCCGCCCCCCTCCCACTCGAGCGAGTGGACAGATTTGGGCGGCTCTTAACATCGAGGTCTTGAGAGCCGACGCGGGTGAAGCGAGGTGAGAATGGAGCAGCACCGGAATGCTAGCAATGGAGGGAGGATGGGAGACCCTCGAGAAAACCCCACCGCTCATCGACATCGTCCGGCACAATTCCCATCATGCGAACATCCGGGGCTGAACCCGGTTCGCCTAGGCGGGACGCGAATACTCTAACTGCTGCACAGTTGCGGTCCCTTGCCTCTCTCAAACTCACGCGATCAACAGTGATAACCGCTGCACAGTTGCGGTCCCTTGCCTCTCTCAAACTCACGCGATCAACAGTGATAACCGCTGCACAGTTGCGGTCCCTTGCCTCTCTCATACTCACACGATCAACAGTGATAACCGCTGCACAGTTGCGGTCCCTTGCCTCTCTCAAACTCACACGATCAACAGTGATAACCGCTGCACAGTTGCGGTCCCTTGCCTCTCTCAAACTCACACGATCAACAGTGATAACCGCTGCACAGTTGCGGTCCCTTGCCTCTCTCAAACTCACACGATCAACAGTGATAACCGCTGCACAGTTTGCGGTCCCTTGCCTCTCTCAAACTCACACGATCAACAGTGATAACCGCTGCACAGTTGCGGTCCCTTGCCTCTCTCAAACTCACACGATCAACAGTGATAACCGCTGCACAGTTGCGGTCCCTTGCCTCTCTCATACTCACACGATCAACAGTGATAACCGCTGCACAGTTGCGGTCCCTTGCCTCTCTCATACTCACACGATCAACAGTGATAACCGCTGCACAGTTGCGGTCCCTTGCCTCTCTCAAACTCACACGATCAACAGTGATAAACGTGTTCGTGTACACCTGAATTTTCAGCATAGCTACTTATTTATACGGATTAAAGTACTTTTATTAATTTTAATATACTTTAGTTTAACTGCCGACCTCCGTGGCCCAGTCGGTTGGTGCGCCACCGATCTGGGGTGCGGGAAGCTCTGGGTTCGAATCCCTAGTAAAGCATGGGTGTTAATTTAAGTTGGGTTATAAGTTAGTCTGTAAGTCGTCCCCTGATTAGGCTTTGGAGCATAAAACCGGGGGACGTTTACAATACAATACAATACTTTAGTTTAACTAAAACTAGGTTAGAGGAGGCGTAGAAACATCGGGCCGTTTTATCGCTATTTGCTTGCTTCCCGTCGGGTTCAAAGCCGCCCAAGAAGTGTAGAAGAAACTGTAGTATATCGACAAAAGGTATAGAAATACACGTGTGTTTAATTAATAACTCTGATTTGGCTGCTCTCCAGTCGTCGTTAAATCTGATTCACTCTGGAAGGCTCATTGCCGATGTTAAGACATTTTCCTCTGGACTGGCAGAAATTCCGCGTGGTCAACACACACAAGGCAACAACGCCTAACTGAATCAACACATTGTGAATAAATAACAATATTACTTGAGTACACTGTTTTTTTTTTTAATCCTTACTTTTAGTGCCGGTAAAAATTTACCTAGATATGTCCTTAATCCTCCGAAAAATTACGGACACGTTGATTTTCAGAAACGGACTTACCTTAAACCTCACAAATCTTTCCGTAAATTCACAGAACCTCTCCACTAATTTACTAGTTCATTTTCTGTATTTCCAGATTTAAAAAAATACGAGAGAAATAATAAAAACGATTATTTTCGTTATGTGGGTGTCCTGTGTATAAAACATTCAAGAAAGTTAAAATAATTTATGCCTGAGGAAGATTTGAACCACAGACAATTAGTGAAATATGTACTCATGACTCCGACCACTCACCTACAACTATCACATAATGTCTTCGGTATAAATTCGGAATTTTTTTTTTTTCTTGCATTCGCACAAGCAACTTTTCCAGTTTCTTACAAAGTTAGTGCAAATCAAGAGTTGCTAAATGTCACAGACGCCTGTGCTACATTTGATGTATGAAAGAATAGGTTTCATTCGCGTGATTGTCCTAACCGCCGCAGAAACGATAATATTTCTGGTTACACTTGCGAAGTAAGGTGCGTGTAGACTCGGCATTGTGCGTCGCCGAAACCCAACGCTACAGGACATAAGGATACTTTCCGAATTTTGTATTTACAGAGCTCAGCCCTGTTTTTCGCCACTACGAATGGCGTTTTCGTATATTTACAGTACACTTTCGCAAAAAAAAAAAAAATGTCCGTATATACGCGGAAAATTTTAACAAGACTGTGAAGTTTGGTAGTTTGGTTATAGTCTATGTCCGGTTCCTTCTTCATGCTATTTGAATCAAACCTTTGAAAAATCACCCCATGTATGACGTGTTCAGCTATTTCTTGAATATTCCATATATCACAAGCGTTACATACCTCTGTCCACGTGTATCTTATTTTTCGTTAAATTGCAGTTTTACCTGTATTTTAGTTATATCTTACAAAATTTCATTTATACTAAATATGAAAAAAATAAATAAAATAAAATAAACAGTGAGAAAATATGTGTGTTGGTAGCGCCAAGTAAGAAATAGTTCGCATACAAAGTATTATTATAGGTTGTTCGTGGTAAAATGGGAACTTTTGAAAGCCCTCTCGTTTGGAATAATAGACAATAAATACATTTTATTTCGCCTTATGCGTTAACTTGCGAGTACGGTGGAATATACATACTGTGTTCATTATTTACATTGCAATATTTATTTATAGGCTGTTCACGTTTAAATGAGTACTTTTGAAAGCCCTGCTTAAGATCTACTAGTATGCTCTTTGTGTATTCTTCCCCCTTATGCAAAATTTACATTGCCATTGGCCTGATCATTTTATTCCTGCGTCGGTCAGGTGAAACTGTGGAATTAATAGAAAAGTGAATATTTTTACAAATCTGGTCATTTTTACACTTCGATGCATAAAAAAAACATAGAGCGACGGAAATAATTTAGGTTATCACAAATAGTGAGCTAACTTTATTTTTTCGGCGGTAAGATATGGAGCTACTTTCCATCCATCACTACCAACTTTACTGGATGCATGTCGCAAGTGAGACCGTTAAAACATATGCAGGCAGGTCAGTGTTTTTTTCCTAAGGTTGATTTCAAAAGTGCTCACTTTATCGCGAACAGCCTTTAAAAAGGTGGCTAAGAAAAAAAATTGACTGAAAGGGGATTTAAGTAGGGCTTCAGAAGTGCTCGCTTTACCGTGAACAGCCTATACAACTGAGTGCGCACGAATTCGGTGCGATGTCCTTTGGTGTAATTTTCTACGCTTGTTAGGCCAAGTCTGCACGAGGCGGAGGAATATCCTGGAAATAGAACTTCAGCAAGGCTTCAGGAAAGTGCGAAGTAACCGCGAACGGATTATGCGAGCAACGATATTCATAAAACAAGTTCGTTCGGCTGTACAAAGGCGCGTGACAGGACTGCAGAGAACGACAGCTACCAGACTGAGAGCGACGTTCTGTTAAAGAGCAGACGAAAGCACTCGTGCGGGTAATGTTGGAGCGGTAATGGAGTTCGCGTGAATTGCAAACCGAGTTCCTTCTGCAGCCCGTACCTGGAGCGATGGCGAACGACACGAAGCAGGACAGAGGAATTTTACCGTACCGCACAGATGGTCGACAAAATGTTATGAATAAATTTTATCTACACGCAATTATTTACTATTATAGTCCATGCACTCTTCCATACAACTTTACTGAAGCCCTGCTAAAGTTGTTTTACTTTCAGGATATCTCTCCGCCTCATCTAAAGAAAGCTTAACCGAGTCTCTAAACTTACACCTAAGGACAACGTACTACATTCCTACGCACTTTATTGAATTATCATTTTGCATAAGATCTATTTCTTACTAGGCATTACCAACATACTTATTTCCTCTGCGTTTTAATGATATTCATTATAAATGGATATGTTGTAATTTATACCAACAATGTAAGTAAAAGTTTAATTTAACCGATATAGACCGTTCAGGGTAAAATGAGCACTTTCGAATACCGTGCTTAGTATATACTTGTATGCACGTTGTGCATTCTTCCGCCTTATGTAAAATTTACTTTGCCATGGGCCTCATCACTTTATTCATGCGTCGGTCAAGTAAAACTGTGAAATGATTATAAAAGTGAATATTTTACAAATCTGGTCATTTTTAACACTTCGATGCATAGAAAAAAAACAAAATGCTAAATAAATAATTTAAGTTATCACAAATGGTTACCTAACACTTTATATTCGACTTTAAGACGCGGAACTACTTTCCATCCATCATTACCAACTTTACTGGGAGCATGTCTCTCAGTGTGCCCATTAAATTACATGCAGGCTGAGGCAGAGACTTTTTTTCTAAGGTTGATTTCAAAAGTTCTCACTTTATTGTAAACAGTATTTAGTAAGATACTTTCATGATACATGTAATATTTAAGAAACAACCAGCCATATCACACATGATGTGACTTTTGAAAGGATTATTCAAAAAATGTGAAGAAACAGTGAATATACTATAATAGTAGTTTGGCTTACACTTTTTCCTTCAATTAAAGCTTATATTCAACTTGGGATTACCAAATTACAGGTCATGCACGACGTCCAAGGTGATACGTATCTAGCTATTATTGGTACAAAGCTGTTTTCTAGTTGAGAAAATATGGCAGGATATGGAAGCTCAGCATGTACTTTGTTCTCTAAAATACCGCACGATGATGTAATTAGGTTGAGGTCTGGAGACTGAGGAGGCCAGACGAGATATTTAATTTCATACCCGACTAGAAGGAAAAGTATAATTGGGGACAATGACATGGGGCGTCGGAGCCTTGGAGCCGATCGCCACCATGTTGGAATTTCCCTTTTCTCATCAAAATCAAACAAAATTTCCCTATGTCCCTTTCTCCCTTAAAAAATGCCCGTTTTTCCTAGGCGGATCAGCGACTCTGAGCCAGAAGAGCAAGACGGATCTGTGACCCTGGGTCAGCCAGGTGAGACGGATTAGCAACCCAGGTGACCTTTGGTCAGATCAAACGGACCGGTCAGTACCTTTGACCCCAAAAATCAAGGAAATAAAATATAATAAAAAAATTATTAAAACATTATTAAGAAATTTATTTTAAAAAGTTTAATTTCCTGAGGTTCCCCCTCACCATCACCAAACAAATCAGTCGGCGGGTCTCCAACCCTTCGCCCATATCCAGTCAACCATCTCGGTACTGTCAGCCATAGTAGCAGCCATGTTTGATTCATACCACGATGACCTTGACCCCATGACCTTGAATAACCTTGAAAACAAGAACTAGAGAAAAATACATAAAAGCCAACACGCATATTACGTTACAGTCTACTACCACCATATACGATGCAGACTACCTTGACTTAACGCCATGACCTTGAAAACAAAAACTCTAGAACAATCCATAAAAGTCAGCAAGCATATGATGTTACAGACTACTGGCACCATATTAGATGCAGGTGACCTTGACCCCATGACCTTGCATTATTTTGAAAACAAAAACTCAATAAAAAATTAGTAAAAGTCAGCAAGCATATTATGTTACTAGCTACTAAGTTAATATCTCGATTTCACCGCCAAGCGAGCTGTCGGCACTTATATTTATAGACATTAAAATTTTTTAAATTTTCAATCCTATGATAAATAATATAATACATGCATGATAGAGGACTTTTATTACATGCATAATTTATTAAACATATATTTTTTGTTAAAATCTTTAAGGCTGAAAGAAGGATACGACACACAAAAATAAAGATATAGTATTTTTATTAATAACTAACTATTATTTTGTAATTACAATTCCAGAAGAAAGCAGCTCATTACATCATCTGACAACCCTATCCTTAGGTTCTCTAATGATCGAAACCACATCTTTCATGGCCGAGTAATCCCCGCGTTTCCGAAGCTCAAACAAATACCTGAGTCCGTTTACAAGTTCATTCGGGTCTTCGGTAAACATGTAGCCAGTGTTCTCGACGTCTTCTGCCTTCTTCACGTCACTTGTCGACGGAAACTCGTTGGTGAAATGTATGGGAATGTCGTGGGGATCATCATCTTCACTGCCAAACCATCTATGCTGGCTTCATGATCGTTTTCTATTCCTGCTTCATCGTCAATATCCAGTTTACTTTTCTTTGTAGCAGGAGTTGTATGTTTATCAGTAGTTAGAGCTGATGGTCGTTTATTTTGAAGTGTACATTACAAGTGTACATTACAGGTGTACATTCAGCACTAACCGACACGATCAACCCGTCTTTAGCATTAACTGTCTCGTCATGATCGTCTGTGGAAACAGTAGCTACCATCGTTGTAGCAGGAGGTATATAGCCTGCAACACTTGCTGGCTCCCAGCAGACAAACCCTTGCAGACCTCAGATTGTCCCTTCATTGTATCACCTTGCATAAACTGCATGTGGTCATTGTCGTAATACTTCATCGCGCGAAAAGGTGTCTTCGTGCACATACCGACGAGCGTGTCATCTTCTACTGAAGGGATCTGTCACAGTAACAGCAACGAAGCCTTGACGAAGTCATCTATTACCCATTCAGAGAGGTCGATGGTAATAGGCCCATGGCAGATGACAGCATGCTCGAAGAAGTCGATATCACTGCTGGTGCCGCTCCCGAAGAAGTTGATGGCGCTGTCGTGCCTGCCATTAGCTCTGGAGTACGCGAAGACATCGCAGATGCAGAATAAGATTTACATGCGAAGATGCAGAAGCTAGCCGAGACGCTCCAGCTTTCACGGGGGCTGCTGTCAAACTGAGCCTCTCCATCTTACCTCCTTACTGGTTATAATACACGAGTATGCAAGCCATATGACGTCATGTTGACTTTGAACGATTCGTATCACGCGATTAACACATTGTGCGAACGGGGCCGCGGTGGCTGAGCGGTTAGCATGTTCGCCTCCCAACAAGGCGAAACAGGTTCAATCCCGGGCCGGGTCACTACCGAATTTTCGCACGTGGGGATCGTGCCGGACGATGCCGCTGGTCGGCGGGTTTTCTCGGGGTCCTACCGTTTCCCCCCACCCTTTCATTTCGGCGCTGCTCCATTCTCAACTCAATCGCCCTCATAGGCTCGCAAGACCTCGCTGTTAAGAGTAACATCAATCTCTTCACTCACACTGTGCGAACACCGTCCAGCCAATCACCGAGTTGTCACGTGATTGCGTGACCCTGGGCAGCATCACCTTGTGTATCATGGCCCAGGATTGCTTCAACTTGTTATATCACTATAGATCAACTTTGACTTTCACCCACTATTTTTTTTCTTTTATTATCCACGTAGCTTAAAATTTTAATTAAAAGTCACCTTTTGGAATACTGTGCACCTAGTGACGAGAATTTTCCCCATGCCGAACTCTCCCACAAGGATGGAGATATTTAAGCGACTCTTAACCTCGAGGTCTGGGAGCCGGTGAGGTTGAAGCGAAGCGAGTATGGAACAGAGCCGGAACGGAATGCAAGGGCGGGGGGAAAACGGAAGATCCCTGAGAAAACCCGCCGACCAGCGGCATCGTTTGGCGCGATTCCCAACACCCGGAAATCCGGGGGCAGCCCCGCCGAGACTCGAACCCGGTTCGCCTTTATGGGAGGCGGCTGAGCTAACCACTACACCACCGCGGCCCCACTCCCTCATGACAGGTTGCAAGGGTCGCGATTCGACACGGCCCACCCGTGGAGGCGATAATGAGATGTGCGTCATCGGCTTGGCACGTATTAATAGAAGCGAATCCCCCCCCCCCCCCGTAATTACGGGACATGCCGTACGCGCGCTGCCCCCCCCCCGCACACCTCCTCGACACTGAAGCCATGTATCTTGGGAGCGCCGGCGCCTCTAATGCGATGCACTAGAGCGCCCCGCTCGGGGCCGGGCGTAACTAGTCGATTAGCAGGTAATTTGCAGGAGAGGACGAGCCACGCGGCTCGCTGGGCCGTGCGCTTCGCACACTGCTGCCAACCTAGTCCCTTCACACCCGCTTCGCACCACCACACCCGCCTGGAATTCCTAACATCCTGCCACCACCGGTACGAGCCGTTGGGGAAGATTACAAACACGAGACCGGATATACGAAAATAAGCAAGCGATTATATAGTCTTTTCGCCGTTCCTTAACACTTTTTCAATTAGATCTTTGAACAATCATCCCATGTATGACGTACTTGGTAATTTTACCAAATATGCTATATATCGCAAGTGTCTTACAAGTACTTGTGTTAACATAAGAGTGTCTTATTTTTGAATAAATTGGACTTTTACGTGTACAGGATGTATCTAAATACATCCGTAAATCTTCGGCTGCAGTTAATCTCGGAAAAAATAAAGTTGAAAACATATACACCACCGATGGTCTTAATCAACTCCCAAGGGCGGTACAAGTCTTTGAAGTCGGACCTCACGCGCCAGATTATTACAGATTTCGGAGAAAATGTGTTAGATGGAACACTGCGTTTCTGGATAATGTGTATAAAGGTAAAATGATCTACCTACGAACACTACAAAACCTGCTATTGTTAACAAATTAATTCATGGAATTAATAACGGTAGACACTCTTAATGCGATCCATTCGACATGACCCGGTAGCATATGTGGGATCTTATTGATGAAGTATCAATCCGAATGTTCCAATTGACGATAAAGGCTGCCTTGTGTAAACACCCTGACCCCCACCGTTTTCGAGTGATTCGAGTTTGAAATTTCAAAACAATTATGTTCGAAACCTGGCAGGCGGGCACCGCGCCCAATAACGAATGGTTGCGAATATCAAAGGCACAAGATGACAGATAGAGGACTGAAACATTCAGACATATGAGGTAAGAAATTTATGGTTGTGGTTTACCGGGTATTTTATTTTCAAGTTGTAGCAATATTAAGATGCCAGGTAAATTCACGTTGTCATTTATTACACAATAATGTAGTAAATAATATTTATAATTATTTTTATGTGCGTTCATTTGTCGCCAACATGCATGGCTGAAACTGACTTAAATAAAATTAATTATAAAATTCATATGGTACATTATTACTATGATTTTACTACACGTGATCACAATAAATATTATTACAATCTTTCTTGAAGAAGATTTCCTTGCAAATTCTGCTTTCCGAAGCATCCAGAATGGAAATGCGCTTAAATTTTGTTAAAAATGCAGACTATTTCAATCGATTATTTTTTTTCATTTAAAAAGTATTTTTTAGTAAAATATTTTATAATGATGCAAAATATAAACATTCTTCTTTCATATACAGCATAAATCACACTTTTCTGACAATTTTCATGGTGTCTGTTGTAATAGAATAAGAATCTATTAGCAGAAAGAAATAAAACTAAATAAATAAAACGTTTTATAATAATAATTAGTAGGGATATTTTACGTGTCTAACAACAGTGTTTCGGTGCATGTGTCTGTGAATTGGCATATGTTAATTTGCTACATTCTTCCGAATCACTGAAGAGTTGTGGAAACATAGACAGAAGATATTTTATACTTGAAGGCTCCAAAGCAATAAACGTAGTGAATTCTGAAAATTCGAGAGAGAAAATTAGGTGCATTAACTCACAATTGCACGCAAGAAATGTACGGCGTGACTTCCAGTGTCTTTACTCATTACTTCTGAGCAATCGAAGTAATGGGATTATCAATTTCATCAAACTGAAAATATGCTTGGTCACACTCATAAGAAATAAGTGTTTCATTTGACTTGAACATAGGTTAATTCTCGTACACTTCATTTAGAATTGTGAAAACACTATAAATAATATATAAGTGACAACTCCATTCATAACCATGCGAAATGTATGAAAACATTTTCTTATCAAGACATGTAATTCCAAAAATCCACAAGGACAACAACTAAAAAATTAATAAATTTAAATACCGATTTAATGGCATCCTTCATCAACCAGTATCAACTTAAATAAAATAAAAAATAAAAAAATTATAAAGTACTCTGCTGTCAGATTACTAATCCTAATCTACCTTCCTCTCAAGATTCATAAAATAACCAAATTTAACCATGCACGCCCAATAAAGTTTAGTTCAATTCTTGAAGTATTGATTTAAAAAATTATATATATATATATATACACACACACACAATGTTTTTTATGGCCATAGCTAACTGTTGAGCCATATCTTCGAGACATATTTTCGTCTAAAAACGTAATATTACAGGTCTCTGGGCAGAAAACATATTAACGTAGTGCGTTAACCAAAATTGTTAGGGTGCGAAATTTATTTTGGTCATAGTTTATAGCACGCCGACGAAGCTATTCAAAAGGCATGGAGACGGCTTACATTACGATGCGGAGCGATGGCACAGAGCGAAGTCTCCATCTCGGCAAATCCTCAAAATAGACATGGTCCTGCGGGAAGATGAATATCCCGCTGCATCCTCGGTATGGGAACTCCGTCTGGACGGCGGCACACCAAAGGGTTGCGGCCACTGATACGCCCCATCAGGCGTTGGTTCTCAGCTCTCCGTCGTCAGCGCCCGTCAGCCACCATTACACCACGTGTCAGTCCAGGAGTTCTCCAAACGTAAGCCCTTCGTGCATATACAACATTCACCAAGACGAGACCGAGTATCCTGTTTATTTTCTCATGGATGAACTGACGTTTAAAGACTTCTACCCAGTAATAATTCCTCTCTGCTCTGGCCTCAAAAGAAATATTAATTCAAATATACTATTTTCGTGTCAAAATATGTCAGCATAATATCATAAATAAGTAAAATCAACTGACAAAGTCCGGAAGCCACATGTAAAGGCATGTCTAATGATATTAAATTACAGAAGAAAATAAATAAATATTATGTTTTTTCCATACAAATATTTAAAACGTCAGCAAACCATAAGCTCAAACATGAAGTATAGGACATTTTATCACAGAGCCCTTCCAAATTTATCTACAATGTTATCTTACTTAAGAAAAAATTGCTGATAAATATTACAATGTTATAAAATGGTTACATTCATAAATATACCTTCCTTACCTATCTGACAGCAGGACAACACTTATAAATCATAGTTATTAACTCTTCAACTTAATCAAACACTATAGTAAACAGTCACAATAACATGTCGATATTTAAAAGTTTAGCATTACCAACAAAACATTATAAAATAATCATATCCTTTCAACATAACACTTTAAATAAATTTAATAATAAAATAATGATTTTCATCATGAAAAATTGTCTGTTTCCAGAATAAGAAAATCAACATAAATAAATACGTCGTCTTCAACAAATCATAGTTCATAATGATAGAAAATAAGTCCCGAAAATCAGAAAATGATCGGAAATTCTCATGCTTGAGAAAACATTTATTCTTAATGTTGGCAACACGTACCGTCACAGAGTTCATTCGGAGAGTAACTAGGATAGACGGCCATAACAAGTGTTGTAGCCCCTCCCACTAGGATAACACTCATCCTCGATGGACATCAGATTCCGCGTTGAAACTCCGACATTCAGCCATCCAACTTCGATGAAACTGCGGTGAGTCTTGGGGGAAATCAACACTAGACTCCCAGCTGCTGTAGACAAACACACAACAGTTTATTTGTAATTAATTCAACTCAGTTAGCTGGGATTAAAATCACGCAAACAACGGCACTGTCTTTCAGCGCGTGTAAACACTGGCGTAACTTCAACACTTGAATGTTCAAAACTTGTTATGAGCATATAGTTGCAGTACACAACACTTTTGTGCAGTTCAATTACTTGAAAAACCACACTTCAATTTACTGTTCGTAGGCACGGGAAACGAGAGTCTATCAATTCTCCCCTTACGTCTTACAATCAGAGAGTACATAAAGTAAATTTAGGTTACGCGAGACTTATTTTTCCACGTATGTCCTAAATCCGTTCGACCTCCAACATTTTAATTTAGGAAGACCCTACCGACAGTAAGTGAGGTGACTTTTTACGGAGGAAACATATCCTCAAACCCTAGCAACAGTTCCTAAATTTTAAATATTTATCAATAGGACACGATTTCATATTCACGTGCAAGTTACACTTAAATCATCAACATGAACACAAGATGAACATAATATACAACAACGACATTATTTACAACAGAGAAAATCACTAATTTCACATTTAACCATTCACTCAACATAGTTACAGAAACAGAACGTAGGTGAAACTTATAATGTGTACAGAGTGACGATCAAATAAGACGTTCAGAAGAAGACTGTACAAATTTTCCATCAACATTCAAGATTCGAGGTTCGCACCACAAACAGTATCATGTTATGGCAGAAATAAAGAAACAACAGTGTAAAATGTGCATGTTTTCGAGTTTCTGTTTTAATAGTGGTATTACTGGGTGATTGCCACTGGCCATACGCATATATTTAACGTGCGTGAAATTAAAATTAGCATCCAAGACGCGCGTGGAGTGCAGCATTGTCAGCTTACGTAGTATAGCGTTACCATACTCTTGTTTGTTTTGCTTTCTTCGTCCCTTGCTATGCAGTTCCACATGAGTGTAACAGTACACTAACTCCTTGTATTCAACTAGCAATTAATGTTCTTCACAGGCGACTTACGTGTAATGAGGAGGCGATGCTTACAAATAGGATCCTTGTCCTCAGGTCAGGCGAAAAACGTATTGAAATGGCGATAAACTACACTAGAACTTATAACCCTCTGGAGACCAATACATGGAACAAACATTGAACAATAAACATAACATGTGCCGACTCTAGCAATACTCACGACTCTGCGACTACATCTGCTATTATTATTTGTATTCTTCTGTCAACTCAAATTACATCAGTAGTTAAGCCTTGCATTATAACATTGACATTTTGCTTAGAAGCACAGTAGTGGTAAACATTCCGTATGAGTGCGACTTAGGGACATGGTATGGCCTAAGCTGCGTGATATTATATTTGCCTACATCGTATCCACTTAAATCTACGAGTTCATAACAATGATTGTTATTTACACCAGCAACTTTATACGAATAGCATGAAACGTTTCTTGGTAAATAACAAACTCCTAGTAGTTACCAGACGTATTCGTGCGACGTGAAACCAAGTCGTCGACCTCGAACTTGTACAATTGACTAACCTGATACTGTATCTTGCGGCTCTACGCAGACATGAACAATCGTCTTCGAACTAAATAGATGAGTTCTTCCCTTATCTTCTCTGGGTTTTCAGTGACTGTATACGCGTTTAAGTTTAGGCAACACTTCAACACCTTTAATGACATTATCCATTCGCTGACCTGTGAGAGCTTCTGGCCAAAGTATCTTACATCGGCATCGCCATTACACCGTTTCGTACACTAGGCGGCGGAAATGTAGGTACTTAGAGGTTCAATACCTTATTTCCCCACATACCGCGGTACCTTGAGTAGACGAACCACTGAGATACCGCGGCACCTTAGGTAGCCTAGCCACTGAGTCACCGCGGCACCTTGGGTAGTCTAGCCACTAAGACACTGCAGCATCTCGAGTAATCTAGCCACTGAGTCACCGCGGCTCCCTGAGTAGTCAAGCCATTAAGACACTGTGGCACCTGGAGTAATCTAGCCACTGAGTGACCGCGACACCTTGGGTAGCCTAGCCACTGAGTAACCGCGGCACCTCGGGTAATCAAGCTAATGCGTCACTGCGGAACCTTAGGTAGTTTAGCCACTGAAACACCGCTGCAATTAGGGTAATCTCTCCACTGCGACATCGTGACACCTTGGTTAGTATAGTCACTGAGACATCGCGGCACCTAGGGTTGTCTCCCGAGAGAATCACCACGGTACCTCGAATAATATAGCCACCCACTGAGTCACCGCAGTACTTCGGATATCTACCCACTGAATTACCATACCACTTCGGGTAGTCTTACCACTCAGTCACCGCGGCACATCGGTAATCTAGCCACTAGCCACTAAATCACCGCGGCACTACGTGTAGTCTAGCCACTTAGGTGCCGCGGTGACTAAGTGGCTAGACTACACGTAGTGCCGCGGTGACTCAGTGGGTAGATTACTCAAGGTGACGCGGTGGATTGGTGCATATATTAAACAAGGTGCCGCCGTGTCACATCGGCTAGATTACCCGGGGTGCCGCGGTGATTCAAGGGCAAGACTAACCGAGGAGTCGCGGTGATGAAGTGAATAGACTACCCGAGATGCCGAGGTGACTCAGCAGCTAATTACACGAGATGCCACGATGATTCAGTGCCTATATTACCAAAGGTGCTGCGGTGTCTCAGTGGCTATATATCCCGAAGTACCACGGTGTCTCAGTGGATAGACCACCTAAGGTGCCGCGGTGACTCAGTTGCTAGACTATCCAAGATGCCGCGGTGATTCAGTGGCCTGACTACCAAGATACCGCGGCAATTATGTGGCTAGACTACTCAATGTGCCACGGTGACTCTGTGGCTAGACTACCCGACGTGCAGCGGTGATTTAGTGGCTAGACTCCCCGAGGTTCCACGGTGTTTATTAGATATACTACCCGTGGTGCTGCGGTGTCTTAGTGGCTAGAATACCCAAGGTGCTGCGGTGTCTCAGTGATTAAAAAAGTGCTTAATTTATCGTGAACAGCCTTTACCGCGTATATTTTAACGGGTACGGTGAGAGACATTCGTCCAGTTAAGTTGGCGACGACAGGAAAAATTAGTTCTATGCTTTAACGTAAAATTAATTGTCATGTAATTTTTTCTGGATATTGAAATTATTTATTTTACTTTCTGTTTTTAAGGTGCATAAGTGTAGGAGTTAGCAAATTTATCAAATATATGCTGTTTTTTTAATATTTCGCAGTTTTACTTTATCGAAGCATAAATGAAGTGATCAATACCACGGCAATGTTAATTTTACATGATGTGAAGAATACACAACATGCATACAAGTAGATCTTAGTCAGGGCTTTCAAAAGTTCTAAGTTTACCGTGAACAGCCAATAATCGATTGAACCAATAAGAATTAAGTTCCTCCGGTGCTGAAGGTCTGTGATTCGCAAGCAGGCACATGCGGCGCGTCCCGGATAACATGTAAACTTGCCATTTGACGTGAATTTACCTTGGCACATCAGCTTGCTATAACACGCTTTGATTCACGCTCGATTCAAGCCACATTTCTCATGACTGGCACGTACTTGCTGATGTTGAGCTTGTTGACGGCTTTAATTATGCTTTCGGCTTGCCAAGACCAGCTTGCAGCAAGTTTTACCTATTGAGCTGGCCAAAGCTTGACATGTGGAGACTAGTTAGCTTGAATCAAGCTTGATTCAAACTTGCTGAGCTGCACAGCAGATTTTCTGCACGCTTACACGGTTGTCATTAAAAACTTCATTCAAGCTTGAATCGAGTCAATTATGTTGTCGGGGATCCAGTTACGAGAGTGGATCTCAGTTATAAATGTTTTGAAATACAAATAGACAGGAATTATTTTTGCGAAACTCGGGTGTCCCTGATTGTTGCATTTGAAATTGGTTTGCAAAATAATTCATCTTACCGACGTTGCGATGTAAACAAATATGGCAGCCGTGGTATAGTCGTGTCCTCAATTTCGTCCGTTCTTCCCGTGGAGGCGAAACCTCGCAAGTGTGCTATATATATATATATATATATATATATATATATATATATATATATATATATATATATATATATATATATATATATATATATCTTTCTAAATCCCTGTCTCACTCATTCGCTTCCTATCTCTTTCTCACTTACGTCACATCTAGCAATAAGCGCAGACAAGAACACTCACGTGAAGTGTTGGAGGATGACAGTTTCTATGATGGGATGCGCTTGAATTGCAAACGAGTTTTTCACCCGTCGATATTTGGGTCACCAGCAAAGGGATGTCTGTATTCGTGCTCACCAGAAGGAATGGAACAAGCGCGAGCTATCTTCCAGTGGAAGAAGTCATACTGAATGCAAATATTGAAATTTGTTTACTATAGTCCATTCACGCTTTCTTCGGCCTTTTGGAATCGAACCTTTGAAAAATCACCCTAGGCATAACATGTCAACCTATTGTGTTCAATCACTTGTATTCCAAAATTATATAACCCTGTGATTAACGTTAAAATACTGTGTTATTGAATATATTAATGATCTACTTAGTATATTTTATAACTTGTAATATTCATTTCTTATTAAATAGGAATTGACAATAGCGAGAGCAGCGACGTACCATGCCTGGGCTCTAGAGTGACACTGTGTTTTTTTTTCTTTTCGTCCAATGTTCAATAAGCGAAGCAAAGCGTGTCACTCTCTATCGTTCTCTCATCTCTCTCAGGGAAGTTCGTACCACCTGTGTAGCAGGGAAGGTATACATTTTGTTATTTCTAATTTAAGCACATTTCATACTAATTACAGTAACAATAATGATGTTTGAAATTGTAATTTACAACTAAAAGGAGATTTTATTGTTTAAATACATATTATATGTTATTTAGATGCGATGCGATGGCGTGACACTTTCACATCCAACAGGTTGGCAGACGTGGTGTGGAAGGGAGAATCTAAAATTTGATCATCTTTCCCCTAGACACGTGCTTCTCCCAATATGGAGGGCGATTATACCCAGTGCCTTACGGCTGGCAGTGATGTGGCGACATGTCAATGACACGGCGTGTTTTTGAACGAAGCGTCAAGTTCGTACTCGTGTTTTTTTTTTTTTTTTTTTTTTTTAAACTTCCTAAGCAAGTTACAATGTTGTGATAAGAATGTGTTTCCATGGCAGTAATAAATATACTTTTACGCGTGATTCGTTAAACGCTGCGTGTTGGTCATTTGGCTGGCTCTGTGTGCGTGATTTCAAATATTTGATGCGAACTATTTACACATTTTAAATGTGAACTGTTTTTATGATGAAGTTAATTATTTACAACCACGTACGTTTATTTATCATAACGTTGTAGCTTTCCCCTAGGTGTTTGAAACACACTTGTTTAACGAGCTTACTTTTCTATGATTTGAATGTCTGCCACAATCCCTACAAAACCATAAGCCCAACCAGATAAATTTAAATAAATAATAAAATAAACCTAAAAACCAGTACATATCAGTGCATGTAAATATTGGCAGAATAAACATTACGTTAGGCCTATATGTTTGCATGTTTACCACTATCTTTTACGTTTGTCGATGATAAAAACAATAAATACGCGACACGAGTTACGTGCTTGAATTTACTGTGTTGTTATGTTGGACCGATTGTCCCTTCGTTTTAATTTTTATTCCAAATAAGGCCGTCCTTTTAACGAAATAACCAAACACATATTAAAAACAACAGGTTAAATACTACTGTTGTTTCCGCCACTGTTGTAACAAACACCGTTGTGGCTAAATATTAATATGTATTATGTGCAACGTGCTATATCGTGTGCGTGTGTAACAAATAGTTATAAAGCCGACCTAAATATTGTTATAGGCCTAAATTGTGAACATTCGTAGGAAATATGACAGCATTCTTTGAACAGCTGTAAACAGCAACCAACGCATTTGATAGTTACAAAAGTATAAGTCACATGGCAGTGTTTATGTATACGTAATCAGTAACCAGAAGTAGATATTAAGCAGGGCTTCAGAAAAGGCCGAAGTTATTGTGAATCAACTATAGTGTCCGTATTTTCTCACATAAAATGCAAACTTAAACACATGCAAGGACAAAGGCATTTTATTTTACCATTTGTTAATCCCTTAACGTATTATCCTGAATATTGTTCTTGAAGTTTAATGATAATGATGTTATTGAAATAAACTCTCACGTTAATTGCACTTTATGCATTGCCTACGCTAACTAGAAAATGGAAGATACAAGCATAAACGTTGATGGAAGTAAATTGCAGGATTGTATAAGCACGTGAGGATGGAGGCAGCTCACAGATTCCAACAGGTCGTGACATTTTCTTTGCTACTTTTTTGTTTCGTCGTGTTTCTAGTTGTGGTGTGATTAGTTGTTTCAGGCTATTCGTTATCTGTGACTTTCCTGTTTTTGTTTCTCTGTAATTTTGACTAATTAAGTCTTGTTTCTAGTCATGGTGTATTCTTTATTATTTCGGGTCATTTGTTGCCCAACTATGTCATTAATTTATCCATATATATTGAATATACCTATATATATACGTATGCTTATTGTTGTACTCCTTTGTTCCACTTCTGTTGCTAGTTTTTCCGTTGATCTTGCTGCTTGTGTTGCGTAAATATTGAATTTTTGGTTTTGTTTGTAATTTTGGATATTTGGTATTGTTGCGGTTCTTCGTTTATGTCATTCGTTTATGCTTTTTGAATAAATTTGCATTTTTTTCCTCTATTTCTTGTAGTACTGTCTTCTCTGTTTTCATGTCATTTGTTGTCTAAATAGTAATTAATTCACTATGCATATTCGGGATTTTTTTTTTTTGTGTTTGCTCTGTTTCCGTTGATATGTATGACATGCTGCAAAATAATTTAAATTGTGATCGGTACTAGGTGAGGTCAGAAAACAGTGTCACTATATTCACTTGTCTATCTATGGGTGATGCTATCGGTCACTTGTGACAAGCCGATATTTTGTAGTTTGCTGCTCCTTTTGTACTGAGGCAACAGAAACTTACCATTTAGGTTTCCACTGCGTATGTCACAATCTGGTGTTTACAAGTACTTGTCAGACCAAATATTTCTTCTCTTACAAAACTTAAAAGGAAATATAGTGTGTACACTAATATGTAAAGAGATATATAGGAAGGTCTCGCAAAGAGAGAATTTCTGGGACATAAAACAGTAGTAGGGAAATGCCGAAGCTGAGGCAAGGGCACGGGGGCTCGGAGCCGACCTGCCACCATGCTGGAATTTCCCCATTTTCCCTTTTTTCCCTCAACATTTCCCATTTTTCCTAGAGCAGGAGAGGAGGGTTCGTGACTCCGGAGAGGAGGATGGTGACTCCGAGCCAAGAGAGTAGGACTGAGGACTCGGGACATTTAACCTTGACCTTGACCCCGTAACCTTGAATGACCTAGTTCGCAAAAATTCCTAACAAGTTTTTAAAAATCCCCAAAAAAATCCGGGAAAATTCAGAAAATCATTAAAAATTATTAAAAATTATATACAGCAGTCCGCCACCTTGGTAGGTGCGACCGGCCGCCATGTTAGTCAGTGCATTCCGCCTTATCTTCTACATTTTATGTCTCGCGAATTCGCGCACTGATTGAACAACGTCCTATGTTTAGTCACACTGCCCAAATAGTTTAACCACAGGCCGCACCCCTGCACTTGGCGCCACTGGGCACTGCTACGGCTAATGGAATGCCAGGAAATTTTTGTTTATTTCCGTGCTGTTAGATCAACCCTGCCACACACATACGTGCTATTATACCTCAAAAGATTCCACCACTTTTCTTTCGTGGTAAAGTTGAGTCTTTCCTAGTTAGCTATTTCAAGCGCTCCGTTTCTAGAGCTCATCTGTCACCTCTCTACATTAAGTGCTTGGTTTTTGGCAGGAATATCACATGTTCGTTATTTCGCACTGTAGTCCTATGTTCGACACAGAATGCTGAGTATAAATGCAATCGAAACCTTGGGCCTCTGCCTTGAACAGAAGCACCATTTTTTTTAAAGGTGGGAGTTTAAGGTTTTTTTTTTTTTTTATTATCGCGACAGATACCGAAAGTAAGTTACAAACTCAAAGATGATAGATAGGCTTGTATTAAATCGATACGTATTAGATTTCTTTTTTTTTTGTTATCGAGATGCGATAAAAACATCATTCATTCACTTTTTAGAAAAATGGAATAAAGAATTCCTGAATAAAACTAATACTGTGGAAAGTCCCTGATGGAAACTAAAGCGCTGTCTCGGCAGTACCACAGTACGAGAAATTGCTTAAAACAATCATTAAAAGAGAAAATGGGTAACAATACAGAGGAAGGCCCAGGCTTTGGTGCTGGGAGGATGGGTTCTAATCTTTCCACAGTCTTGATGACTCGAATAGAACAGCCTCCCTTAGGCATTGCCTTTGGGAAGCTGTCTTTTAGGTCGGCACAGAGTTAAACTGTAGGGACAACTAACGGAAAACTGGAGAGTATTAAGAGTGGGATGTAGCTGCGCGTCCAAGGTCAAGAAGCGACGGAGCGATACAGGAGACACTAACATGCACTTCTAGCGCCTCATAGCTCATACGCTCAAGGCGTGCAGTGTTTCCGTCGTGATACTGCACTATGCAAATTATATCTGTAACATAGCGGCTTTATTACACGCGATGAAAGACCACAGACTAAACTACGCCCATATATATGTATTTTTCTCTTGCCGCTTATGGAAACGGCATAGGCAAGCTTTAAAAATGCGATATTTGACCATTTTCACGAATTTTTTTCTCCGTGAATACACTTAATATGACAAAAGAAAAAAGCAAGAGCATAGGTAACTGATTTTTAATCTTTTCTGACAAAAAGTCGTATTTGCAGAGCATTAATTTGCCGAGATACGCGTGTTCGCGCAAACAACTATTTCACAAAACTCGCGTGGGTCCATCCCACTCTTAAGAAGGTAATGGAAGATGTTGATTGTGAGAGAGCATAAAGAAAAAATTTCAGGGGAGAGAGGAACGGAAAAAAAGGATATAAAAATTAACTCTGCTGAAAACCCATTAGGACTTTACGACCAAAGAAGCGTGTAGGAATATTAATGGCTTTCTCGAGACTTCTCGTGTGCATCGCTAGTATAGCCTTTAAGTTACGGCATGCAGTTTGAAAACCTATCATGAAGGAGATAGCGAATTTTTTTTTAATATTCTAGGAAATGTCTGTCTTACGTGAACGCAGATTTCATAACATGTAAACAGTGACACCTCACAGGTGGTGGTAACATCAGCTGCCAGTTGTTATATTTCATAAACAAGCCAGAGTAATTAATTTAATCACAGAATAAATACTAAAATAATTTACATAAACACAATAGTGAAAGCTGTAAAATAATGTCTCGAAACATACACGACATTTCGCGAAGGAAAATATTAGAATTCTAACATATTTTGAATTGTGCTTTATCTGCTATGTATTCAGGGCTGCATGTTCCCATAACGAAAATCCTGTTGTTGATTGGGCGACTGAGGGGCATATTTTAGTTCGTGGGGGATGGAGGTCTTAATAATCAAAAATAAAAGAACTACATTTTTTCTAATTTATTCACACAGCTGTTAATTACAGCATTCAATTATCTATCTACGCTCTTACTCTTTTTATTTCTTAGTACACAGTATTTAATGTCTGTTCCAACACTAATTAACGTCCATATTTATGTCTCTGTTCAGTTATTGTCAATTAACTAATACTACTCATTAATAATGTTCAGTCTATCCGCTGCCGTCATTTGTAACGTCTTTCACTTACGCATTTAGTCCAATAGTCAAACCTACCAGCCACACCCTTCACTGCACGATACTCGCAGTCGCAGATTTCCCTTCCACTGGTCACTTCTCTCGCCACTCGTCTTCTATCGCTCGGAACTCAGCCACTCATTCACTCATCAACAACTCCCGGCCCGGAGACCCGACGCCGCACAATTTATACTCTGCTGGCCTTGACCTGGAAAGTTTTGACGCATCCCGAGTCATGCGGGCAGAATCTAGAAACTTCCTCAGATAGACGCAGAAACTCAATACAACTAGGGTCGGCAGCGTACGCCGCATAAAGGATTATCGTGTCGGCTCGCTTTCTGTAACAGATACGTGGCCACCGGTCTATAGCTCGCTTGTTCATTCAAAACAATCCTTTGCCTCACTGCCGCCGCTATCATATAACTGCTGTCATTCTCTTCCACTCGCTCGCGCTGTTGTAATTACTGCCAACTATTGCTTTTAGAACTTCGCAGTCTTTCACGGGAGTACTCAACGCTGTTCTTGAGGTTTGAGTTGACACAGTTCGTATTCATTACTGAGCCTAACTAGAAAATAAATTTTCCTTTGAGAAGCTAAATTAGCATTGATTGTTGATATTGTTGCTATTCGATATGTCGGAACGGAAACAATGCCAATATCAGTCATCAACTGTACAGATACATACTATTTTTAAAGCATCTGTACACACGCGTCGAAAGAAGTATCCTCGCTATAGAGCATTATTCTGAGTATCTTCCTCCTGTACAGAATGTTTTCTCCACCTCAATTCTGCCAGGATTCCGAATTTTCCTAAGCCTATTCATTCCTTCCTGTCTGTGCTTCCCTCCGATATATTGTTTCCTGTGAACCGGGCTTCTCTCCAAATATCATCCATGCGTTTCCTACAGTACGCCTCGTAGCAATTTAACCCACCTGACAACTCACTTCGTCACTTACCACGTCTGTGCATTATAAACTCCCTAGCATTCCCTACAGTCTGGTCTTAAAAATTTTCAAATAGCGTCTTCTTCTTTCTCGGCGTTCGTGTTTCCGCGTCATACAATAAGACACTCGACGAAGTGCGCTTTATAAGCTTATACACTGGTATTTCTCGGTTGAGGAAGAGATTTCGGAGGCTCTTAGGATCGAGGTATTGAGAGCCGATGAGGGTGAAGCGAGGCGAGTATAGAGCAGCGCCGAGAAAACCCGCCGACCAGCGGCATCGTCCGGCACGGTTCCCACGGGCGAAAAACCAGGAATGACCCCGCCGGGAATCGAAGCCGGTCCGTGTTGGTGGGAGGCGAGCAGTCTAACCACTACACTACTGCGGCCCAGGTATTTCTCGGTGACGAAGTTGGATTGTATTTTCACACGCAGGTTTCTCCGAGTTGTTTTTTTTTTTCCTTAACTATTCTCTTTACGGAGTTTAAGTCACGTCATGGTTCCCATTCTGCCTGAATGACCATGCATGACTCGTTTGTCGAACAAGACAACGGCTGAAAATACAGCAGCCTTTGAATTAAAGGCTGTTTAAGGTTAACAGGGCAACAGGGCACTTTCGAAATGTTCCTTTGAAAAATGTCACTGCCCTTGCCTGCATATATTTAACAGGCACATTGTCTGGTATGAGCCCAGGAAAATTGGCAACAACGCAAATAAAGTAGTTCCGCGTCTTAACGTTGAATCTAAAAGTATTATGTATAGAAATATGCGACTACTGGAATAATTTATTTTCCTTTCTATTGTTTTATTCATAATATGTATGTGTTAGAATCAGCAGACTTGTTCATTTTTTAACTTTCTAATAATTTTACAATTTCATCTGACGGACAAACGAATTAAGTGATTAGGCAGCCATGACAATATTTTCATGTATGGGGGAATAATTCACAATGAACATACAAATGGATACTACGCAGGGCTTTCGAAAGTGCTCTGCTCACGGTGAACAACCCATAAGTGTATGTACAGCGCTGCCTGCACACATGTTTCACACACACACACTTGTCAAGTACGTACTCACGACTCAGTTGCAGAACAAACGTACACGCAGGAGCGAGAATGTGCGGCGGTTCCTTTGACGAGACACATCCTGTTGCCGATTGGCCACGGTAGGGCTGAGGATACGGGCCACGAACCTCACTGGTTGCCCAGTGCTGTTGCTGGTTGGTCCAGCCACAAGCCTGCCGGGTTTATCTTTAGGCGCTAAATGGCAGACGCTTCCCTGTCATAGTCTGAAGCGGGCGATAGATAGTTTGGCTACAGTTTCGAGTTTCGGCATAGGGTGTGACTACTGCCGCGCAGAAATGATAAATTATATTATTAATTATACATTTTACTAGAGTAAACCCAGGAATTTATATTAAATTAAATATAATTATCCACAATTAAATATTATATTATTATTAAAATTATTAAAATAGTATGTATAATGTTATTAAATTATATCGAACCACGGGAAAAAGTAAGGATAGTGTAAGTAGTGCCAAAAAAATTTAAACCTCATTTTGTCCCGTTGGCTGGCTCGAACTTAGTGACTGCTAGTTCGCCTTGCAGTTTCTTTCTACAAGAATCAGAGTTCATTCGCGTCTGACATAATTAATACCCCAGCTACTACGTTCTCCACAAACATTCTAATATAACTGTACCTATATTTTGTGAGACGTCAAAACGACCTTGCGAATCTGCGATTGGTTTGCAATTGCTGTCAGTGTAGGTAACACTTGTGATCTCGCTGCCTGCGCGCGGTAGTTGTAAATATGTTCTCCACGCGCACGACTCAGACGTGCGCTCGCTGATGCAGACTTCAGTCCAGCGACCTTGTCGTCAGTGGGGCTGCGAGATATTCGCTTTTCAACGTCGTTTCGGAACATGTTGGGCATATCGGGATCCGTGCACTGTATCGCTTCCGCAGAGCGCTGCACATCGATGGCAGTAAATCGCCAGAAATAGTTTATATTGATATCGCAAATATCGGTATCATGAACATCGCACATCACTACTATCGTATATCGATATGCGATATATTGCTCTACACTGTCGGGCATATCGCAGTTGCGATATTGGAAATACATTGTTTCGCGATCGATATATCGCCATGTCGCAAGCGGTCAGTGGCGTAGCCGTAAATTTCTCGAGGGAGGTTGGGTGGGAGGTTTATTCTGACTGAAGGGGCTAGAGGGAGGTCGCGCGGCCATTAGCAGAGCTGACATACGTGTTAAGGGTCCCGCCTGACTGGCTCTTGAACTGCGTTGTAAAGTGTTTGCAATTCTGTTGTTTTAAAGAAACTATTCAACGCGCCACCAGTATTTTTACCTACAAAAAGACGTTTATAACCTAGGCGAGGAAGTAAAGTTACTACGTATACTGTAGACATTATTATGGAGTCCTCCAATATAGTTCAAAACGGCTTTCTCATACTGTCATATAATAACACATACTAGCTAGGCAAAAGTCAAACTACGATAAAGGCTGCTTACGGTCAAATGAGCACATTTGAAAGCCCTACTTGTGTGCATATTATGTATTCGTCCGCCTTATGTAAAATTAGCATTGCCATGGGTCTCGTTACTTTACTCATAGTCGGTCAAGTTAAACTGCGGAACTATTAGTGGAGCCACCAGTTTTTCGCGAATTAATTCGGAGACAAGGTAGACTCCAAACTTTTGTTCTTTTCACCTACTGTTCTGATTGGACGACAGTTCTTTAGACACGCCCCGTTTCACTGTGAGCCAGGTATAAGCTGGAAGCAGTAGTGTGAGTGAGTGTTTAACAGTCCTGTACAGAGGCCTCAGTTGATCACAACAACCAATAAGTAAACGATAATGTCTCGAGTGTATAGAGGACTGTCCAGCCTAGCTTACTGCCAACTCACTCCGCGAATAATACTTGGGACTCTAACTATAAGGAAAGTTAATTTTCTTCCAAATCGGCTCATTTCTAGACTTCTATGCATTAAAAAAAAAAAACAAAGTGAAATAAATGATTTTAACTATCAGAAATAGTTACCTAGCACTTTTTATTCGACGTTAAGATGTGGAACTACTTTCAATCCATCGTTACCAACTTCGCTGGGTGCATGCCACTCGGTGCGCCCGTTAAAATATGCAGTCAGGGACAGTGCCTCCCTCCCCCCCCCCCCCCAAGGTTCATTTAAAAAGTACTCACTTTATCGTGAACAGCCTTCAAGAGCCTGTATTTAACTTTGCCACATACTTCTCATTCATTGATTGATAGGGTCCCCGCAGAACATCCCATAGGTCCATACAGCACGACGAGAACACTGCTCGCCAGTTCAGAGCTCTGCGCGCAGCGACGATGACTATCTTGTACTGCGTGCCAGTGTCCACCTTAAAGCTCCCGCTCTTCCCGATCAAAATAAGACGAGATCAATGCAGGCAGAAGTGCCCCTTAATAGGAAAAAATACTAGGAGAAAAAAATACTTCGCGGTATAGTTTACGCAACTGTGTATTTTCATCGCAATTAGAAACTTATCATAACTTTAATACCGACAGATGACAACCTTAACGGTAATGATGCTCTTAAAGAATTCGTAGACCCAATGGTGGTAAAGGCCGCTCGCGATAAAGTGAGCACTTTTGAAATCAACCTTAGAAAATAGTCACTGCTCCTACCAGCATATATTTTAACGGGCGCACTGAGTGGCATGCGCCCAGTGAGTTGGTAACAGTGGATGGAAAGTAGTTCCGCATCTTAACGTAGAATAAAAAGTGTTAGGTAATTATTTGTTATAACTTAAATCCTTTCTTCCGCTTTCTGTTTTTTTTTTCTAGTCATCGAAGTGTCAAAATGAGTTGATTTTAAAACTATTTACTTTTCTTATAATTTCGCAATTTCACTTGACCGATTCATGAATAAAGTGATGAGGTCCATGTCAAGTTGAAATTTACATAAGACGGATGAATACACAACGTGCATACAAGTAGATCTTAAGCGGGGCTTTCGAAAGTGCTAAGTTTACCGTGAACAGCTAATAAGACTGTTAACCGACTTAATTGTTTAACGCTTCCGTAGGTTACGCGCTAAACTTTCGCTCCTGACTTCGTCTTGCATGCGAAGTCATCCTTGCGTAATCACATCCACAACCGCGGGAATTATTTCACGGTCCATGCACTTGACGCGCTGGAACGAAGTTAACTCCGGCGCACTATTTTCGCGGAATACTGTCGCCTGCCGCTTCAAGGTTGGCTTCGCCTCTCGGCTCGAGTTAAGGTGTTAGCAACCTTCATCGGAGATTTTCTCGCTTGGCTTATCGAGCACAAATAATCTCATTTATCGCCCCCTCCACCGCCCTTCTCCAATAACAGCCAAACCCCCTCCACTCCTCCCTGCTCCAACGATTCCCTCATTGGACGCTCCTTTCGCACGCTGAACCTAGGAAGGTACAGTCTCAGCCGAAAACCACTTTCTAGAAAGATACTTCAAAAATCACGGAGGTGACAAGAAGTCAAATCCATAATTTGGACAGCTAAACAGGAATTTTAAGTCTTGTAGTAAAATCCTCAGGTGGAGCAGAATATAAACCTTGTGTAAATAGGGACGAGGTGATTTTGTCAATTTTTCACTAGTTTACATATGTTTTTCGCTGCTTTAGAAGTCGCCACGGTTTTGGTCTGAACGTGAACCTGGAAGAGCCATTCTGGCTGGAATGTTTTGTTACCTTACTGTCCATTTATTGTGTTCCATGTAATATTTCATGTTCAATAAAGAAATGTTTAAATCATTCAAATCAATCGTGCTAGACTACATAAAATATAAGTCAGATGTTCTCCAGGAATCACACAGGTTTTTGTAACAGAGTGACAGTTAGTCGACCTTTTCAAAATTATTGATGACATATTTTTAGCGGTTTACAATAAAAGTGGGTTTATAGGCATTGGCCACGAAAAAAAAAAAGTGTTAGTTTATACCTACTGTTCAAACTGTAGACATTATCTGTGAGTGTGTGAATAGATTTGAACTGCTCTTAAAATCGAGATCTTGAGAGCCGATGAGGGTAATTGAGGTGAGAATGGAGCAGCGCTGGAATGAAAGGGCGGGGGAGACGGGAGATCCCCGAGAAGACCCGCCGACCAACGGCATCGTCCAGCGGGTCTCACATGAGAAGATCCGGAGTGACCCGGCCAGGGATTGAACCCGGATCGCCTTGGTGGAAGGCGAGCAGGCTAACCGCTAAGCCACCGTAGGCCCCCGACATTATCTGTGACCACTTTTCCCTCAGATAAAATTTTATTAGGTTGCATGGTTTTTGCAAAACTGACACGTTAAGTCAAAATGTTACCGGTTTTGTAATATACAAACCAAACAATTTGTATAAAATTCAACGAGAGCAACTGAAATGTCTTGTCCTAATTCATTTTAAGGTGTGCTTAGAAAAAGTTATTTTACAAAAAAATCAGAAGCAGCCACAAATCAAGATATTCAAGAAATTTCCTTATTTTTAGCTTTTTTTTGCATTTGCGAAATAATTTCCTTGTGCGATTTTATAGATCTTTTGAAGTAGGTCTTGGCATCTCATTTCTGTGTGGATGATGTAATTTCCGTACGTAAGTTAGTTTTCGTTATTTAAACATTTCTAAAATATCAAAATTGTTCATTAGAGTGTATTTATGCGGAAACTATGAGCTCATTTTTTTTTTTGCCAGGAAAGAGTTGGTAATTACTAGGGGTAGGAAAATTTCGCGAGTTCAATTACCTGCAGGCTGTTCTCCACAGTACTGTATACACTCGAGCCTCAGCTGCGTATTTATTGGCTGTTGCTCCAGAGAGTAGCCAGAGTTACTCAACAACTGGCAGTATGGCACGCGATTCTTGTTTCTTTGCAAGTCTGCTATTGGCTCAAAGTCAGCCTGGGCGTTTATGAGCTGTCATCCAATTGCAAAGGTGACTTGTGTGTACGCCTGTTGGACGTTTATCTTGTCCTGAAATGAATTCGCAAGATTTTCCTATCTCTAATAATTACTTATAATTAGAGACCCAGGGAAATTTCGCGAATTCATTTGAAGACAAGCTAGACTCCAAACGCATGTGCATTTAACTTACTTTTTCAATTGGATCGCAGTTTGTAAGACACGCCCTGGTCGGATTTGAGCCAATAACTAACCTGCAAGGAAACGAGAACCGAATCTCGTGCTACCTGGTGTAGAGTTTTTGTACAGAATTATTTATAAGAGTGTAGTTCATGGATGTAGAGATATAGACGTCTTTTCACATGTATTTTGTTAACATCTACTTGTTAATTATATTGAAGAAAAAGTACGGAAAAAAAAACAAGTTTTATATTTACTACCACCTTAAATAATCATGCTTACTGGGATCACAATGGCAAAAACTTGTACTAGTAATTATTTAATAGTGCAACCTTAAGATACGCTCCACCGACAGAAAGCACATGTAAAAAAAAATCAAGTTTATATTTTTTTATAAACAGACAATTCTGACACTACACAGGACAACATGTCACAACTACCCTTCAATCATACAAATAAAAAAAAATTAAAGAAGGAAGAACTACTATCTGTTGCCATAAAATCAATAAGATGATAATAAGATGATAATAAGAATATGATCACTTTTAGAAATCAAATTTAGGATGTTCCCTAGATATTCCATGATAACTAATCAACGAACAAATGCAAACGAATATTAAGCTGGATCAAATGGTCCATGAAACTGCACTCCTACATGTGCCATCGGCCAGCAACTCAGTCTTACAAAACGACGAAAACTCTCGATTGTGTGACTTCAGCTTCACATCTGGTAATGATCAGGACCTCTGAGACTAAGCCACTTTGATGAATCACTCACTGGCTGGAGGAGTTCGAAACAAAAGTTCATTATGAAAATTTGGTATGTATTTAACTTTCTTAACTTGACCTAATGCAGATACGAAGTCATGAAGATCTGGTTGCAATCAAAGTCAAAGTTCCACCAAACCACGAGGTATGGAACTTGGACAGCAGCATCGGTCCAACACGTTGATGCAGCCGTCATCTCATCAGGGTGGACGATGCTCTCCAGGTCTGCAGGACATCATCTTCATCCACAAATCACTTGGTTCTGCACAGGACACTAATAGTAACTACATGCTTATTTCAACAAACTTTTTTTTACAGCCGTCTCCATTTAGTGCTCTCTCAATTCATCTTCACACCAAACATTCCAAGCAAAAACAAAAAAAACTCTGCCTGGTTACCTTCACGATATCTGCACTTCTACGAAAATAAATATTGTTCTCCGTGTAATATAAATTGCACAGATTAACAAGGAATATTTTAATAATCTAACAAAATACTTTATATGGAAATTTTAGTAATACGCTCAATGATTTAGTTTATCATGTGAACCATTTTATGATCAAATGAATATTAAGTGAGAATCAACTGTAAGGGAACTCACACTGGTCCGAGGTAAAGCTAGAGCATCAGCCAATGAACAACTAACTGAGACCGTGTCTGAAATAGCAGATTTTGTTGACAAATTGATCACGTTACCCGATTTTGTATACAAAAATGGTGACGCATTTGGTATTTTGGTATTCCGTGTTAGCGCCATGTTGGTTTTGGCGTTCAAAACACAAACGCGAATGCGTAATTAAAACCACTTTTAAAAACAAATTACTGTTGAAAAATAAACTGGACATGTTTTAAAAAGCAAGTAAGTGCTACGTAAAGAAAACTTTTAAGCCGTTATTGCATAATTTATTATTATCTTATTTACTAACGTATTCGCAGCATTCCAGTAATGATTGTAGAAATGTTACGTCGATTTTAATCTTTAAATTTAGATTTAAAAATATTTTCACGGTTAATGAACAAATGCCTTGCCGGGAGTGCTAAACAAGGGACTGTCGACAACGTCCGAATTGAAACTTACGAAATGACAAATCACAAAATAACAAATTTGTCATTTCGAACTCGGCGCGAGGCTCGGATACATAGAGGATTGTGGAGTCTAGCCAGCTGCTAAATGAATCCGCGGATACATAGAGGATTGTGGAGTCTAGCCAGCTGCTAAATGAATCCGCGGATACATAGAGGATTGTGGAGTCTAGCCAGCTGCTAAATGAATCCGCGAAATTTCCGGGCCTCTACTTATAAATTTTTTCGTGGGGGGGGGGGGGCGCGCTTACAAGGTCAAGAAGCGAGGGAGCAAATACGGGCGACACTAACACGCACGCCTAGTGCATCATCGCTCCTACGCGCAAGGCGTGCCGTGTTTCCGTCGCGATGCTGCACTGTGCAAATTAGATGGCGGGACTTTATTGCACGCGATGGGAGCCCACAGATTAAACTACGTGCTAATAACTGGGCTTTTCTCCTAACGAGGAAACTCCATAGGCAAGCTTTAAAAATGCGATATTTGACCATTTACACGAATTTTTTTTCTCCGTGAATACATATAACACTTTGTAGACTATGTCGAGTGTAGCTCGAGTAAAGGTAATTTGAAAATTTCTTTGTTGTCCAGAACAAAACTCGGTTGGTTAGTGCATTCTTTGTTCCGCTAGTGTTTAACACGACCTCACAAGTACACCAAAGTATAGGCTATTCACGCTAAAGTGAGCACTTTTTAAGGCCCTACCAACAGGCACTAACCAATAACAAATGTATCTTATTGCAGCCTCAGGCGGTAATATTTTTAAGTGATGAATGTTTACTGGTCGCATTGCATTGTTTACATTAAAAAAAACAGCAGGAGGATAAAAATTGAGTGAAAGGAAAAATTCAGATGGGCCTTAAAAAGTGCCCACTTTACCGTGAATAGCCTATAACAATGATATTGCCAACGAAAGAATTTATTTTTTATATCCACTCAAAGGAACATGATTGATTGTAAATCCTCTTATACGATAGAGTACATTTGAGTGGGTCAATATCAGCTGAGCTCTTCATTGGTTGATGACCGGCCAATAATGGACCCTGTAAAGTACAGGGTATTGTCCAATGTGGTATGGATAAATACGACGATGGTGAGTTCTAACACAGCCACCAACAGAACCGGTGTTCTTGCAGTAGTGGATACAGGTGACTCACTTCTAATTTGTCTTAAGCGGCAGTAAATGTGTGCAGACCTCAATGTGTTAATATGATAAAAGTAAAAATATAGGGTCATAGTTTTTTTTAAAGTCGTATTTACAGAACATGTGTTTACTGAGATACGCGCAATCGCGCAAACAACGATTTCGCAGATAATGTTTCAGTACGTAGTCATCTTGACTCTCATTTGTCTGCGAAGAAACAAACGACGAACTAAGTGGAAACTTTCATTTGTATAGTCTATTCGCGCTTTCTTCACACTTTTTGAATCAGACGTTTGAGAAACCACACCATGTATGACACGTTAAGTTATTTCCTAAATATGCCATGTGTCACAGGCGTTTTTACACCTCTGTTAACATGAAAGTGTCTAATTTTTCGTTAAATTGACATTTTACCTGTATTTTATTTCAAAATTCTAGTATTTCATTTATAATAATTACGAATAGAAACTCTGAGAAAACATGTGCCTAGTAAGAAATAGTTCGTGTGCAAAATATGATTACTCCTGAGAGCGCACTCACTTACTTCCAACTTCTCTGAAGCCATGCTAAAGTTCTGCTTCCAGAATGTTCCTCCGCCTCATACAAACTAAGCTTAACAGAGTTTAGAAAATTACACCAAAAGGACAGCGGACCGTATTCGTGCGCACTCAGTGAAATAAAATGTTGCATAAAAATCATTTCTTAGTAGCCATTACTAGAGACTCGAGAAATTCGCGAGTGCAATGACCTGTAGGCTAGACTTCACTCTCTTATATACTCTCATGCAGATATCAACTGTTTTACTGGTCGATTGCTGTGGTAGTAAAAAGGCGGTGGTTGGGCGCACAATTTATTGCATGTTTTTTATTGGCTTATTTATCTCCAGGAGGTGCTAAAGAACACGTCGACCAATTACAAAAGTGCAATGAACGTACAAGTGTGTGAATTCAAACTTGTCTAGAAATGTACGCGCGAAATTCTCGGGTCTCTAGCTATTACCAACACACCTATGTTCTGCCTGTTCTATTTATATTAATTTTAAAGTATAAAATATGAGGTCTATAATAAAAAAAATTTGTAGAAGTTTAAATTAATAAAAAAAAATAACGCATTTGTGTGTTAAAAGAAGTATAAAACGCTTCTGAAATATGAATGATTTAGGAAACAACCAAACACTTGGTCATGTGGGGTGATTTTTCAAAGGTTTAATTAAAAAAGTTTGACGAAACCGCGAATAGACTATAGTTCGGCGGAATGGTATCGTGTCAGCCAAGCAGTGAACACCGAGATTACACGGCCTTACAACCTCTCTGTGACGTCACTAGCGGTGGACAAGACAATCGCTACGCGACATGGTTTTGGAACATATATCAATACGGGTGAAATATAATGGGCAGTACTGAATAATACAACATTTTTCGCTGCTTTCGAAATGTTGCCATTTATAAGTAACTAAGAATGATACATTCTCTCAATTATATTAACGAGTTGTGGGATCTTAATTATTGTTTGTATTTACTATGTCGCTATTTGCAAGCGAGAAAAAACGATGTTCACAAATATAAGCAAATGATACATTCGTTGACTGTATAAAAAACTAGTCCATTTGTTTATTGTTCATTGTTTAGCAATTATATGTAATAATGTTTCACCAGTGGGGAAGTATTGTAAGTATAAACTCTTAGGAGTGAAGCTCGCCGTGTATTATATTGCTTTAATAACTATGTTTATGTTTGATAATTTGTACAAACTAATGAAGAAGTTCAAATACTTCCAATAAATATGTTTAATTTCACATAAATCTATTTTATTTAAACACAAAATACTGCAAAAATTGCCTTTATGGGGAGTGCATAAGCTTCGGTATAGACCAAAATGCTAGTAAATGCTGTTCACGATAAAGTGAACACTTTTGAAATCAACCTTACAAAAAAGTCACTGCCCCTACCTGCATATGTTTTAACGGGCGCACTGAGTGACATACGAGTCCAGTAAATTTGGACGCGATGGAGGTGAAAGTAGTTCCTTATAGTAACGTCAAACGAAAAGTGTTAGGTGACCATTCGTGATAACTGAAATTAATTCCTTTTACTTTCTCTATTTTGTAATGCATCGAAGTGTAAAAATGAGCGGATTTATACAATATTTACTTTTCTAATAATTTCACTGTTTCACCTGACCGATGCACGGATAAAGTGATGAGGTCCATGGCAATGTTAATTTTACATAAGATGGAAGCACATACAACGTGTATACAAGAATATCTTAAGCAGGGATTTCAAAAGTGCTCATTTTACCGTGAACAGTCTATACACTCAAACACACACTGCCAATGATGTTACTTTGAAGTTACTTTTTTTCTTTTTTAATTCTTAAAGTTGATAGACAAATGTGTACTAACACATGAAATCTCTATGGACACGAAGTTCTCTCGCGATATAGCATTCACCGAGGCATCTACTCTTTTATCATTGTCTGGAACTTAAAGATGTGTATTTTTTTTTTAGCCAGTTAGAGTAATTTCCAAGAGACTGAGAAACACGCAAGTTAAAGGCTGTGTTCGAAATTTTACAGAAACGCCGCAGTTTTCCTTAAGATACGACCGTCCACGCGCCTAAACTAACCCAGCTGCCAACTATATTGGCACCCTCGATTTTTTTTGCATCAGACTGTGTACTTAAATCAACTGCAATATAACTGTGCGTCCATCACGAGAACGTTGCCTACTACACGAGAAATACCATGACGACGTTCTTAGATCCACATAAATATTAATAAACTTTAAATCCGCACACATCGAGTAGGTGAGAACCCTGACGGCGTTGCGCGGAAGTGGTAATTGTGGAGTTGTTCCCTCCTACTTGGCGACAAATAATAGCTCGCAACGCTTCATAAATCTAAATAAATTTCAAGTGCATTGCCGATTCCGCCGAGTGATCTCTTAGAGTGGCTGGTGTGTGAGATCGATAGATAACAGGCGGAACCAGCATCGAGGCATGTAATTCGATTTATGCCTGGAGAAGGGAGAGACGCTTGCTGGCAGAACTCCTAATGATACAACTTGACTAGTTAATAATGTAATTTAGTAAGAAGAAATTTCAGCCTACCATAATTTCACACTTTCTGTTGCAGCCGAGTTATAACCTGTTTGCAAAGACGTAAATTTGTTATTCTGCTAAAGTTAAATATTTTCCGAAACACATAGGTTAAACGTGTTTTTTGTCTGCTAACAGTAATAAAACACTATTTCGTTTATTTTAGAAATATTAGTTACAGTAAAATCTGACAAATATGTTATTTTCTAAATTTTTCGCATATTGCGTGTTTTCTTCTCGTTGATTTACACAATTATATACAAAAATAGCGGAAAATAAACATATTCAAGGAACTACGGGAATTTTAAACTTGTGTCTTTATTCGTATAAATTTCGAAACTGAACAAAATTAATACGTCATCCCAAAGCTCAAAATAATTAGTCATGTCATCAGAATGACACGGATAAAATTTTTGGGGAGTTTGTTTTACGTGATTCACCCGTATTTCGTAGGTGAACTAAAGGTTGTATTTTAAAGAAACTTGAAAATAAAATTCCAGTGAATTAAAGTAAAATTTTATAGTTGAATCGAACATTTATATTTTTTCATTCGTAAGCATAGTTTTTTTTTTTTTTTTAATGCTACATTTACGCTTAAAAGAGAATGAATATCATTTTTCAAGTTATCATTTGTATGCCACTCAAAATCTAGAAAAGAAAACTGCTTAAAATGTTTTTACGTAGAGCAATAAGATCTTAAAACTTGAGGTTGAACTATAGTTGGGCAGGTCGTGTATATAATTTTAATCAGCTGCCCTGGAATGCTGTATTACCTGTAGTTTCCCTTCCCATATTTTAGCAAATAACCAGTTCTGTTTCATACCCAACGTCTTACTACTCCCGCTACCTTTTACTAACTAGGTTAGTGTTCTGGTTAGGTAACTCTGCGCATACCAAGAAATTAATTTTTCGACTGCACATCTTTGTGACTTGAGGTCGCGCGACGATTTCTCACAAATCAACTCTCAGAGAATTCGAGAGTTGATGTTAACTTCATTAGTTTCTCCTATAGTACACTGTAAAAAAAAATATTGTAATTTTGCTGAGGAATTCTTGGTTCTCTCTCCCTCCTCCACCCCCGAACTCAGTCGATACATCGACGCCAAACGGGAAGCAGCTCGCCTTCCTCCCCCACCTCAATACCATATTTACCCCATAGAAATTATAACACTATTACATATATACCTATTCCCACACACCTGGCACCTTAGTCGACTGCCAGACGCCCAAGGCTGAACATCGATGCTGCCGCTCTCCAAAAAAAAAAAATAATACTAAAGAACACTTATGACACTATTATACATACCAAAATATACAATCATTTAAAAATTTTAAACATTTAATTTTTTTAAATGAATCAATCAAGTTTCGCACGATTTCTTTTAATGGATTAATATTATATTAATCCAATTTTTGTCGATATTGATTGGCGGATTAATTACCGGATTAATTAGGTCAATAAATTTGATATCAAATTGATAATCCTATTAATTAAAAGTGGGTTAGAACCCCCCGCCCCTACTACTACTATTATATATGCCAACACGTAACCAATTTTTCTCATAATTTTGTAAGATAGCGCCTCATGAAGAAATAAAGTTATTTTGTTACTTCTCGTGAAACGATCAACCGATTAATAACAATTTGGGTAGATAAGTAGTACTATGGTAGGCATTGTGTGTGTGTGTGTGTGTGTGTGTGTGTGTGTGTATATATATATAACAGTCCGACTATTTTTAAAAATGGCGTCCATATAGACATTTTAACATGGTGTACTTATCTTCGAAAACATTGGCAGCATTAAATTTTTAAATTTAAATTGAGTATGTTTCTATTACAACCTTCAAATATGTATACACGAAGCCTCTTTTGTGCACCATTTTGTAAAATAGCACCACTTGAAAAATTAAAATTTGTAAGTCATATCTCGAGAAACAGCCAACAGACTCCTACCAAATTCAGAAAACATGTAGCAATATGACTGGCGATGTAAATTGATATAAACATTTTATTTTAGTATGCCATATATACGAAACACTGTAATAAATTTAAACTTAATTTCGTATACTGGCAGTATATAACACAGCAACTTAATGTGTATACGCAAAGCTTCTTTCGCGTGCCGTTTTTTAAGATAGCGCCACATGAATAACTGAATTTTAATTTACTGTCTCAGTAAATAATTAACCTATTCCTACCAAACTTGGCAATCAACTAATATTACTGTAGGCCAAATAAAATATATATTTTAAGTAGGCCAGATACTGATTTTCAAAATGGTTGCCAAGCCAATAATTTAGATACGTTTGTCATATACAGTTACCAATTTAACTAAATTCTACCAAAATTTTTATGGTGACAATATCTATTAAGAAGCATTCTATACAAAGCCTCTTTTTAGGCATTTAAGGCACGCACTCCTATTCGAAAAGGGACCGCGGTGGCTGAGCGGTTAGACTGCTCGCCTCTCATCAAGGCGAACCGGGTTCTATCCCCGCCGGGGTCGCTCCCGGATTTCTGTAAAGTGGGAATCGTGGCGGACGACGCTGCCAGTCGGCGGGTTTTCTCGGGGATCTCCCGTTTCCCTCGCCCTTGCATTCCGGCGCTTCTCCATTCTCACCTCGCTTCACACTTGTCGGCACGATGCTAAAGAGCCACTCTAAACTCTCAACTCAACTCTATTCGGAGACGCTCGGCTTCTCGTCGCTGGAGAAGCGAGTGCGCCAGTTTAAGGGCGCCGGGAGCGTACCTCGTTAATCTCTGTTTCCAGCCCTCCTGCAGAGAAGCCCTTCCCCTCCACCCCCGCCCACTTGTAATCTTTATTAAGGGCGCCTGAGGGCGGTGGAATCAAGAGGCGCGCGGAGGGTAAGGGTGCAGACGGCTGGATGTAAGATTAGCACTGTGTGACAGCTCCGCTCTATTTAATTAGGGCGGTGGTGGGGGTGTGGAGATGGGTGTAGGGGGTGTCGCACGGCATCTAGCAGTTCCACCCTTCACCAACCCCCTGAGGGAGGGCTCCATTATACCCACGTCATGACGCCCAGCGACAAAGGCTGTTCGCTCGGAAATGAACCTTTATTGCTTCTCTCTCTCTCTCTCTCTCTCTCTATCTCTCTCTCCCGGCAGGCTTTCTCTTTCCGCGAGACTCAGTTAGTGGCGTTTCTCTCAAGGTCAACTTGGGGCCGCGGAGGTGTAGTGGTTAGACTACTCGCCTCTCAGCTAGGCGAACCGGGTTCGATTCCCGGCGGGGCCAGGCCCGGATTTTCGCATGTGGGATGGGGCCAGACGATGCCTCTGGTCGGCGGGGTTTCTCGGGGATCTCCCATTTTTTTTCGCCCTTGCATTCCGACGCTCCGCCATGCTCCCTTCACCCTCATCGGCTCTCAAGACCTCGATGTTAAGAGCCACCCAAATCTCTTCATCCGCTTGAACAAATTCCACCCCTTCTCCCATACAGGCACTTCGTCATTCAGCTGCCATTAAAAAATATTGAAACAGCATCTTCTGCACTATTCTTTGCAGAACTTTGCGCAGAACAAATTCTCATATTGCAACAAAAATAATTACTATTGAGTCATATTTTTGGACGTTTGTGCTATAGTAAAATCTGTAATGTTGTGACAAAGTTGATAATGCTATCAATTTGTAAAGTCTGATTTTACTATAATGCCAATATACTGTTGGAGAGTCAATGTAAACAACGCCTCTAAGTAATGTCACCTCAATCAAATGTTGTATTACGCTAAAAAATAACAAGAAGAACTAAATATGTGTGTTACTGCGACATTGAATTAATGTCCAGCCAACACAATTTTACACTGACTTGACATTGTAAAATAGCGGTTACTAGTGAACAGCGATAACTCGTAAAATTAATCCACTTTATTTAAAATTTAAAGCATGAAATGAGATAAGTAACTGTAACCTATGTCCGCTTTCGAAACTTGGAAATCAATTTGAGTGTGACAAATATGCATACATTTCTAGAGCATAAAATATTTCCACAAACGACAGTGTATTATAGTTTGTAGGTAATATGTTGTATAATACCCACAATTTGAAACGTAGTTAGACGCGTTAAAGTAGAGCAATTGGCAGGACGTTGGTTTTCGTCAAGTGGCAATCGTCATGCACACATTGACTATATTCGTTGGTAATACTAACACAAAATTTGTTCAACCGCTACACAAACACCACCTTAATGTTGACAGTACAATAAGGATGTAGTATTGTTTCAAAAGTAGTTCATATTACAACTACGTTAACAGAATAACATTGCACTACACTACCAGCAACGTTAGTTACTGACGGCTCACAGATAACAAAAAAATTACTGTCCTTGTAACATTAATACGGTTGGAACAGCATCAGACTTCTATCTAAGTAGCCACCGAAAATTCTAATGTCATACATATTACTATACTTACCCTATAACTGCAAACTAAGCGCTAAAATCTAAGAACATGCCACGTATAGGCTATTTACGGCAAAGCGAGCACTTTTGAAGCCCTGGTTCCTTTTTCCTTTCACCCCATTTGTATCTGCTCGCCACTTGTTTATATAATCATTGAGGTGCTAAGTAATAAACACTGTGTATATATTAAACAGTACTCAGCAGTTAACGCCTGAGGCGATAATAAAATACGTTTATTGGTTATTATTCTTGATGTGATGATCTTCAAAAGCGCTCGCTGTAAGTAAGTGCACGTGCGTAATGCGTAGGGGAATGCACATACAACATGTAAAAAAAAAATTGGTTTTGGCTGTGTTGGGGACACGGCCGTTTGTTTAGCGCGAATACGTCTTCGTTGACGCGCTCGGACGTCTAGTTTATTTTACGTTCCCGGCACCGCTTCACTCGATCATATGGGGTTTTATCGATATCACTGGATTGCTTTTGAGATGCTCTTTCCAACCGTATACGATTTCTGTATTTCGACTTGGCTTCTTGACGAGTATAGGCAGAAATTGTGTTCAGTTTTCTTTACTTTTTTAATCAAACGCATACGATTTCACCATAACCACGCCACAAAAATGTTTTTATGCACACAATCGATTTATCTTGACGAGAGCTGTCGATTGAAACCCAAACGACTGTCGTAGCTTCTCCTAGCCAATAGTTATACTACGAGGAAGTTATGAGACACAGCGAAACGAGCATAAAATTGCGGCGACCCTAACACACCACCCCCCCCCCCCTCATCATCCCATGCTTCGCAGTCCTCACTCAACGTAACATATTCTTTGGTTCTTTGGCAATCAAGTGGTGTAATTTAATTTTGAATGTAGACGATAGATTTGGAGCTGCAATGCCAAAATGTATCCCCCGGTTTTGTTACCCTAGGATTTTTTTGGATTACCCCCCTCCCCCGCCCTCTAGGGTTGTAAATTTAAGGATGCATTCATGTCAAAAACATGGCGGATCGTAACACCTGAGCTGCGTAGAAAAGTGAAAACTGCGAAGAAAATACATGGGCCATTTAGTATAATGGCCAACAGGTCGGCCGCAGCAGCTCCATGAACCCAGCGGAAGATCGTATGTAGATCAACTTTTTCTACGACACAAAGAACCTGCTGGACCTTGATGTTCAAGGACACTGGCAAATACACGTGTGGAGGTTGCTGTGTTTGAGGCACTTGTGTTGGGCACGGAATTACGTCCTGGACAATTAACCCATCTGTTGCGGACCGCTAGTTAGGTCCGTATGCTGCTTGTATTGTAGAGTGGCGTGTATTAATGTATACTGCCGTTTACCACTCGTGGAACTTTGCAGTGCATGATTTACTGCCTTTACCACAGCACTACTATGTACTGAGACCAAAGGTTGGCCATGATAAAAAGTAACCCGTATTTCTTTTTCTCATTTTTCACTTCTCTCGATGTTGTAATACGCCATTTATTTTACAAGGTGCATGAGGTGTTTTTAAATATCATGTCTAAATTCAAACCACAGCATCTGTGGACTAATATAAACAACAAATCCCAGAAACAAAAGTTTTGGAAACATCGCATAATATCTTATAAATTTTAATTGAAGTTTTATCCAGACAGCGCCAGGAAACAGCAACTTACCATATCTGCGTGTAAGGTAAGTTGCATACCACGAAGGGGAGCGAAACTGGCCACCGTGAAAATGTGTGCAGACTCCACATCGCCAATACTGGTGTTTGTGGGTTGTTGGGAATAAAATACGATCACTTCTGGGAACCTTTGCTATAGGCCGTTCACGATAAAGTGGGCGCTTTAGAAATAAATCTCATAAAAAAGTCACTGTCCCTGCATACATGCATTTTAATGGGCGCACTGAGTGACATTCGCCCAGTAAAGTTGGTAACGATGGATGGAAATTAGTTCAATATCTTAACGTTGAATAAAAAGTGTTAGGTAACCATTTATGATAACATAACATTGATTCTTTCACTTTGTTTTTTTTTAATGCATCGAAGTGTAAAAATTAGCTGATTTGCAAAACATTTACTTACTTAATAATTTCACAGTTTAATTTTACCGAGTCATGAATAAAATTCTGAGGCCCATAGCAATGTTAATTTTACATAAGGCGGAGGAATACATAACGTGTATACAAGCAGACCTTAAGCAGGGCTTTCAAAAGTGCTCATTTTACCATGCAAAGCCTATGGAAATGGATTTCACAGGTACACGTTCATCAGAACAGAGGCCAATTTCAGATACTTTTTTTTTTTCCCCTAAGTCTAATTTCATTATTGGAACACGAAGGGAATGGAAAAGAGGCCATATAATGAAGTATTCCAGTAATCCGCTTGACGTCTATGAAGAGGCGAGCCCCCTTTTTTTTTTTTTTTTCACAGGAGTAAAAAGATGCATCGCGTAGTTTGGAGCCCCACCGACAGGGGTGGGAAGTGGCTCTCTGTGCCGGATAGGGGGTGCTTCCTGCCTCGTCAGCTGATAGCAGTCGACAGCCGTATCATTACCCCGCTGTCTGGAATCATTGTTTGATCTTCCACCCCCCAATCCCCCATTTCCCGCAGTAATAGTCCAGGGGGTTGAAAGTGTGAGCTGCGAACAAGAGGGCGCGTACACCCCCCTCACCGCCAAGGGCTGATACGAACAAGGGAGGTTTTGAAAGGGCTGAAGCTCACCCTCACTTACCATCCTGCACGTAACCTGACATTTTCGGGAAATATGTCAGTTAGGTATTTTTTTTCTCCCCAGAGTTTGTTTCTAATCAAAGCAACGACGAATCTTCCAAAAATTACTAAAAGGCATTTGTTGCTATATAATATTCACGGTTTCTGAACACTTTTGGGATCAAACCTTTTGAAAAATCGCGCCATGTACGACGTGTCTAGTTGATTCCTAGCGTTTTATACTCGTGTTAACATAAAGGTACCTTATATTTTGTAAAACTGAACTTTTATTTTATCTGTAAATTATAATAATTCATGTGTAATTAATATGAATACAGACAGAGAGAAAATAGGTGTGTTGGCAATGCCTGGTAAGAAATAGTTGTTCGTATGTAAAGTGTTATTACACTGAGTGCACACGAATGCAGGTGGGTTGCACCTTTGCTGTGACTGTCTAGACTCGGTCATGCGCTAATTGCATGAGGAGGAGGCATTTCCTGGAAATGAAATAGAACCTTAGTAAAAGTTGTAAATAACCGTGAATGGACTATATCAGAAAAGCAGCCCAGTGTTGGGGGCATTGAGAGAGCTACAGCGCAGCTCGCACGATCACGCTACCGCATCTTCAATATGACGGGTCAGACTTCCTTTTTTCCCAGCACGGCGGCGGTCAGGTTTTAATTACCGATTTCCTCGCGTGTTTTCTCGTGGTACTCCCGTTTAGCTCACCACTGCATTCCATTGTTACTCCAACTTCCACTTCACTTCGTTATCACGTATGTCCAGAGGCCCTCTCCCCTCTCCGCAGGAGGTCGATACAAAGGGATTGAATCGAATGTAGATTATCAGTTAATTAGTCACGTAGTTAGTGCCGATATATAAAAGCATAGATATAAAGTAGTATAGATTCCTAGAAACGTGGGGAACTGTGGGTGGCAGGTTAACCGTGCTACGCCACTACACAAGACTATAGACTGTTCCCAGTAAACTGAGCACTTTTGAAAACCCTGCTGAAGATCTACTTCTATGCACATTGTGTATTCTTTCACGTCAAATTAACACTGACATGGGCTGCATCACATATTCATGCGTCCGTCAAGTGAAACTGTTGCATTATTACAAAAGTGAATATCTTACAAATACGCTGATTTTTACACTTAAGCTGGTTAATAGAAAATAGAAAAAGAAGTAAGTAATTTAAGTTATCGCAAATGTTTGCCTAGCACTTTTAATTCGACGCTAAGATATGGCGCTACTTTCTCTCGATAGTTACCAACTTTACTGGACGCACGTCACTCAGTGCGCACGTTAAAATGTATGCAGGCAGGAGCAGTGACGTTTCTTCTAAGGTTGATTTCAAAAGTCCTCACTTTATCGTGGACGGCCTTTAGATGAACGTACGTAAAATAGAATAAAATCAAAGCGGTGGTAAAACTGCATGCGTGGTTCTGGTAGCGTGCGAAAGACCAAAAGAAAGAAAGGCGAAATTAACAGGAAAAGGAAAGGAAAGTTCTCATACCCCTGCAATAACCCTGCATTACCCAGAAAGGGTACAGGTGTGGGGGTGATATGAAAACGCGTTCCGCCTTTGGTTGGCTACGAAAAAAAAAAAAAAAAAAAAAAAAAAAAAATTGATATCAATCGCTCAAGAGCCGTCCATATCTCTACACACTTTGCACTGCAGTTACGAATTTCAACGAATGAATCACCGACTGCGATGACTTTCAGAAATCCTCAACATGCAGTACTGTGATGGCGGCCTGTTATCTTTCTGACAAGCTAATAATTCGAAACGATAAAATGACATGACAATATTACAATTTTAAGTGCAAATATTAAAAATCAATTGCAATTGACTATTAAAAAAAAAAAAGACACAATTTACAACCAGGATGGAATTGTCCTGTTACAAATTATTACACTCTATTGTCACAAATCGTGCAACAAAAATATACAATCCGGTAGCAGTGTGTCTCACACTGGCAAAGAGATAATGTTTAATGTTCGTCCAGATAGTAACAAGAACAAATATACGTTACACCCACTGTAACAAATTTCTGCTGTAGACAGATCCAACAAGTTCTATTTCTTACAAATTTTTGTTTGGACGGCAAATTCTCTTTTCGGGCGTCATCATCTTGCTCAAAAAAACCAACCAAACTAATTAACAGGACCCAAATTATAGTTAGTTAATTAGTATTATTACCACAATTATCAGGAGCTGAACAACTATAGGCAATTTTCGGTAATGTGAGCACATTTTTAAGCCCTCTCATTTATAATAATAATCAATATATATTTTTTATTGTATCATTAGATGTTAACTTCCGAGTGTGATGGAATATATACACTGTGTTTATTACTTACATTGAAATATATATTTTAAAAAATGTTGGAAGGTGGGGGGAGAATTCATAAGTAAAATTAGGTGAATAATGATTGTTAATGTAGCGCAGTGAAGGTGTTTGATATCTGAAGAATTATCCAATAGTATTAATCATATTAATTCAGCGAGTATTTGGGCACCTTTACAGATAACAATTGGAAAACATAAATCAATATAGTTTGAAATTAATAAACGAAATTATCATAGACCATAAACCTTTTCCATTTCCGCCAGCAGGGACTCGTATTAAACCTCACAGAAAAGACTGCAACTTAAACTCTGTTTCTACTTTAAAGGATCACATGCCAGGGTTAGCATTATACTTTTTAATACGCAAAAATAAAACAATAAAGCAATCTAACTCGACATCTGGACAAAGGTATATCCTTTAACACATTACAACTAATAATTATTTACAACTACAATTACTAACTGCTACCAGTTGTGGGAAAAAAATTGAATGAGAGTATGATTACTAACGTGAAAAAAAAGTTATTAATACAACATATTCACTTGAATACAGAATAGTAATAAAACCTGCGAACTGATCAGTTTTAAATTCCTAAACTGTTCATCGAAAATTAATAATTAAAATGTTTCCGGCTTGGTAAACTCAGCCTTCGTAACACGATAACTCTTTTGCGTGTGTCTTTTAAAGTTAGTTTCACAAATTTTGTTCAGACCACTGGGACCGAAGTGACTTGAGGTATTATTTTCAATAATGATTGAATTTTTTAAACAAATTACGTAGGTGTAGTTAGATTTCTAATCATGGCTAGCAAACGTTTTAAAAGTTCATCCTTGAGTTAACCATCTTGTGCGCTGCCCTTCAATTCGAAGATTAAGTACTATGAAGCACAGCTTCAACGATAAGCCTGGTCCAATATGTGCGGCATGCAGAAATGGACAAGGCGAGCTTACGTCGAAATGCGACGACGTGACCTCGCGAAGTTCTAGTTGCCTGCGTAGTCAACGGATCACCAACCGTGCGATACAGTAAAATTGAGCCACCTCCTTGGCTCATCCCGCCGCCATCTCAATAGGGGAAGACCATCGTAGGCAACTGGAGCCTCCATTCAGATGAGACATATTCTTCACATGTCATTCTACAGCTTGACTCTTTTCCTCGTCGTGCTTCCTCGAACGCTCTAACAGACTCACACCAGCAGAATCTTTTCTTTTCTAAAACGTCCAATCCCTAAATAACCAACCAGCAGGCAAAAGACTGTCCTTGGTTACCAGTCCTGAGAATCTGCACTATATTGTCACACATATTTTTCTCTATGTCATATCTATATAGTGCACATCAACTTGGAGAAACTAAAATGTTACTACGTGTGTTGGTGCAGTAAAACACTTCTTTAGAAATGCATCACTCATAAAACGTTTGGTAAGGCAAATATATCAATGATGCACACTATTTCTGAAGTAGCAATAATATGAACATTTTTCAAGTAGAAAACAAATATGGTGTGATATTATAAAGTATGCACTAAGACCGAATAATATTGAATATAATAATATGAATAGTGAGTGAAATGATAAGTGAGGTTCAACTGTAAGGGGACTCCTTACAAAGGATACAAAATGATTGGTAGGGTAAAGTAACTAGAGCCTCAAAAGTGCTCACTTGACCGTAAACAGCCTATATTAGATGAGTTAAACAGGAGCCACAATATAATACGACGAAGGTAGCAGGACGCATGCAACACCCATTTTTCCTGTGTTAATATTTTTGGCGGTTGTGGGAAATAAAGTCACGTTCGCCTATAGTTCGTGATTCGTTTCTAGTTTCATGGTTTTGTGCCCCTCACCCACAGCTTCCGTGCGATGTGCTCGCCCAACCTCTCAATACGGTGTGGCGGATAAAAAGGATCGACATGTGCGAGCGATATATATCGATAAGCGCCGTCGCCTACGCTCGTGACTGCAGCGAGGAAACAGCACCGTGGGGTTTGAGATATCGCGATAAGGGGTAAAAGGGGGGTCGCCTGCTGCTGCAGGAAAGATACGACTTACAAGAGAGGGCGCAGAGTCGCCGAATCAACCACGCCCGCCGCGATCAAATGGGTTTTGTTAATATCAGTCTTTCCCATGTCTCCCTATCCTTATTTCCTCTTCTGTTTCCTCAACCAATACCTCTTAATGTATAAGTCGTTACACTGTGTGTTTATATGTATAGGCTGTTCACGGTAAAATTAGCACTTTTGAAAACCCTGCTTAAGATCTACTTGTATGCACGTTGTGTATTCTTCCGCCCTACGTAAGTTTAACATTGCCATGGGCCTCATCACTTTATTCATGCGTCGGTTAAGTGAAACTGTGAAATTATTAAGAAAGTCCTAAATATTTTACAAAACTGCACATACTTACACTTCGGTGCATAAAAAAAAAACAGAAAGCGAAAGAAATAATTTAAATCATCAGAAATTGTTACCTAACACTTTTGATTCGACGTTAATATACGGAACTACTTTCCCATCCATCGTTACCAACTTTACTGGGTGCATGTCACTTAAATTAAATTATATACAGGTAGGAGCAGTGAATTTATTCTAAGTTTGATTTCATAAGTGCTCACTTGATCGTGAACAGTATTTATACACGTGTAGTGTAACGACACGACGACGCCACGTCTCGCAAAATTACTTACTTCCGCGTTAGGCTCACGTATACGCTATTCACCGCAAAGTGAGCGCTTTTGAAAGTCCCCTCATTTGGAATAATAGTCAATAAATATATCTTATTTTAGTGTTAGACGTTAATTCCGAGTGCGGTGGAATGTTTATACTGTGTTTATTCCTTACATGGCAGTATTTATTGTTAAATATGGTTACCGGACAAGAAACGATTGAACGGAAAAAGTAACTAAGGGCCTCGAAAGTTCTCGCTTTACCGTGAACATGCTATATAAATCGTACATTAGTCTTTGAGCAGACACAGGCATGTAGCTGTTAGCACACGTAACTTTCGTTTGTCGGTGCGCTATCTTAGCCGTATATTTCTCTGTGCGTAGAAGTTTATTTACTTGCTCTACCATGAAACGTCACAGTTGGCTTTCTGAAGATTTTATTTTGCTACGGTACCCAAGATTCGCGTGAGTGAAAAAAATCAGTAATTTCACGCCGTCGTCTGTCTTAACCCAGTGGTCCTTTTCATTTAAGTGTCATTGCTCACTGGGAATTTTTCTAATCTAGTTATAGTCACCAGTCGGGAACTTTATCATTCGTCGTGTTTGCCGACAGCAGTAAAAAGTTACTTATTATATGAATAGTAATCTTACTCCTTTTTGTGACGTTAAAATAGTTTCAATTAACATACATGCTTGTACGGGAAATTATATGTTTTTATATGTTGACTTCAATAAAGAGATTTCATTTAACATACATGCTTGTACGGGAAATTATATGTTTTTATGTTTTGACTTCAATAAAGAGATTTCATTTGACATATATGCTTGTACGGGAAATTATATGTTTTTATATGTTGACTTCATTAAAGAGATTTCATTTGACATATATGCTTGTACGGGAAATTATATGTTTTTATATGTTGACTTCAATAAAGAGATTTCATTTATCATACATGCTTGTACGGGAAATTATATGTTTTTATATGTTGACTTCATTAAAGAGATTTCATTTAACATACATGCTTGTACGGGAAATTATATGTTTTTATATGTTGACTTCATTAAAGAGAAACAATCAATTTTATACCATTTAGATCAGATTAGATAACGCCTTTATTAACAATGTGGCGAAGTTAAGGGAATATGACTTCTCTTCCCCTTAGCACAATTTAGAATTTAGATCCACATGTACACTTAAAAGTACAAAATGTAACTTAAAATTTACTATATAAGCTCATAAATTATCACTGGATAATAAAATTAATTATAGCCATTGTTACAAGCGGTTCAGCCAATAATTCCTTCAAGAATAACAAATACTTTAACTGTTTTATACAATCACAATTCATGACATATATATTAATTGAATCTAATTTAAACATACGTCTTTAAAACAGGTCACACACACACACATCTACAAAACTCGAACACATCTACAAATATGAACACATCTACAAAACACAAACACAACACGTGTAAAAAACACGAACACGTCTACAAAACACGTAAACGTCTACAAAACACGAACACGTGTAAAAAACACAAACACGTCTACAAAACACGTAAACGTCTACAAAACACGAACATGTTTTACGAAACACGAACACATCTACAAAACACGAACACATCTACGAAACGCGAACACATCTACAAAACACGTATACACCTACAAAACACAAACACATCCACAAAATACAAACATTTCTACAAAAAAAGAGCACACTCACACGTACATAACCTCGACAGATCACTAGCCAAATGCGATAAGAGTGCACAGAGTTATTTCCAACATCAATGTATGGCCACGGGTAACTTCATTTTAGAGTGGGCTGGAATTCTCTAGTCTTATACTCGTGGACCTCGGAGGTATAGCAGCCAGATCTGTCTCCCGGCAGAAGCCTTGCCTAATCTCAACACCACTTCCCACAACCGATCCTCACTGGTGTGTACTTAAGCCAATCGGCTTCCCCGGGAAATTATTGTACAATCCATCCTTCCTCGAGTGGAGTGGAGTGCAGAAATCTGGTAGGCTCTCAACGTCGAGGTCTTTAGAGCCGATGACGGCGAAGTGAGGTGAGTAAGTTGCAGCGCGGGAATGTAAGGCTGGGGAAACGGGAGATCACTGAGAAAACCCGCCGATCAGTGGTATCTTCCGGCACGATTCACACATGCGAAAATCCTGAAGCAACCCTTCCGGGAATCGAACCCGATTCGCCCAGGTGGGAGGCGAGTAGTCTAACCGCTACACCATGGCTCCTAACCTTTATCGAGGGAAGTCCTTTATTTCATCATTCCAATCTTACTCGAAAAGGTTTTATCGTAGCTGGGGTTCTTTTATCAACCCCCAGCGAGCCATACCACGGATCTGCCACCTCCATCATCCAAATCACAGTTATGTTTCGATCCCCTTTTTTGTCATAATCTTGTGATTTAACCTTAGTTGTGAAATAATTTGTCAAAATAAGGTATTTCGTTCAGTTAGGCAAGAAAAGGAATCAAGTGCGTGTGATTTTGGACGGCATCTTGCATCCCTTGATCTCAGCTAAACATGGTGATGTGATTGTTCTGTTAGTTTCTACAATGAGTATGAGAACTGGTTTTTATGTTAGTGGGATCTGAACTTGCTGCTATCGTGTTCCAATCACAGAGTAACATCTAACCTAACAAATACATACTATGACACTAAGATTTAGAATCCTATAGTAACGCCGAAGTGTAGTGTTCGGTAGAGTACTTGTGTATTAGTCAGAAGAAACACTTGGATACAGGAATATTGCGGACATAACACTTGACAACGGCACACTACTATGACTGCGGTAGCGCTGTCCTGAGGATGGACTTGGCTCCGCCTACCGCAGTGAAAGAGAGAGACAGAACGACTCGCAAAGCACCAACCACAGGTCGCTGGCAGGCGGGCAGACGAATCAGCTGGCACTCCCTCCCTCACACAATTGTTTCCTTCCCTCGGGGAGAGAAGAGGCGCCCCGATGTTGGCAGAGCTATCGTGTCTCATCTTACAGCGGCGCTACTGTGGTAAATTAATATTCGGTGGAGTGCGATGCAGCACGTCCGCCCATGTGGGAATTTTCGTCTTTAACTATATATTACAGTAAAATAAGAAGACAAGCAACTGCCATCAAATTTTTCCTTGCGACAAATTTTATCAAATAATCTTGAATGTGTTTGAAAATGTGCCACACTGTCAATTTTTTTTTTATTGGGATAATCTAATTTGAATTACTATTTTAAAGTTATTTTCATAGTGAGATATTGCTTTTGTTTTCCTAAGTAGACCATTACAGAAAGAAATGTTGTAGTTTATTTCCGCTTCTTTACTAAATTCAAAGTTTATTTATCGGAGATGTTTCCTGCGCAGTGAAATGTAATGCCTCTGAATTCGCAATATTAAATTAAATATTCACTTAAAATAGCTTTTACGCACAGACAGCTTCTATATAAATAATTATCTCCATAACCTACTTCGTTTCCAGCAATAGTTCGTTATTATTAAGTTTCTTGGCGGCTATTTTTGTCGTGCGCGATTCTGATTGGCTGAGACCGTCAAACATCAAATAAATTTTAGAACCGGTCCAATTTTCAAACGTTCGAAGGAAACTGAAGCCATCCAACTTCCTCAGACAAAAATGGCGGCGTTTATGACGTATCGATGACGTCATAACTGTCCAACTTTATTCGACCAAACTTACTGGAAGCGGTTTGACGGAAAAATTTGACAGCGTGACAGGAGCTTAACGTCTTGCAAATGGAATGTTGCAAATTTATGTCGGCAATGAATCATCGCGGAAATGTACTTGATCTTAATGAAAAATAAATAAAACAACATTGAAACGACTTCCTCTCCCAAACAATTCATCCCCGACACAAATTAAAATGTTCGGTACGAATTTCGTATCAACTCTACGTACCTACCAAAAAAATTCAAAACAAGGATCCTAAACTGACTAACAAAATACAATTCTAATAAAACTAATATTCTTAACAAAATTTAAATTTTAGTTACAATATTCACATTAAATAAAATAAAGAAAGATAGATAGATAGATAGATACAAAATAAAATTAAGTCCTTCAAAATTCCAAAACTCGTAGAGTCTAAAATGCCTGTAATACACAAAAGCAAAAACATAGAACAATATATATTACAGAGATACAAAAACAGCACAATATCTGAACATTAAAGTAAAAAAAAAAAATAATTGCTCTTGAAACACGTATAAATAAAAACACAATTTAAAAAATATATATATAATTTCTCTTTTAAACCACATGCTGCACAGCTAACCACCAGTCGAGAGTTGTTGATCGTCACTTGTGCCCCGGTTAGCTTCAGCCAGAAAATGGCCAACCTCTGAACCAGTGTCATCTTCGCCCGACCTAGTCCATACATCAGGCATGGGCAGCCAGGCAGAAGGGACTATTGACATACCCGAGTTACTTCATATTCCAAAACAAAGTCTATTGCCCTCCGCCAGTGACGTCACACAGAGGTGGTCACGGCTTCATCCTTAATGACGTTCACTTCAGTCTATAGTCCATTAGCGGTTTCTGTGGCCGTTTTAACACACCCCTTTGAAAAGTCACCCCATGTATTAGGTATTTAGTTATTTCGTAAATAGGCCATATATCAAGCGTTTTATAGCTCTGTAAACACAGACGTGTTTTATTTTACGTTGAATTGAAATTTTACCTATGTTTTATTTATATGTTATAATAAACGCGAATAAAAACAGTGGAAAAAAAAACTGTGTTGGTAGCACCCAGTAATAAATAATTCTCATGCAAAATAATATTACAACTGAGTGCGCAGGAAAGCGGTCCATTGTCCTCTGGTGTAATTTTCCAGACTTCTGTTAAGCTTAGTTTGCACGAGGCGGAGGAATATCCTGGAAGTAGAACTTCGACAGGGCTTCAGAAAAGTGTGAAGGAACCGTGAATGGATTATACAGACTACTAACTATCCTGTGCTACATCGCACGCATGACATTTAGGATTTGGAATCGCTCTCGGGAAGGGAAGGAGGACAGCCAATAGACAAAAAAGAAAGAATAAATGACGGAACTTTTTTTGTCAATGTTTTTTTATATGTAGTAATCCTAAGGAAAGCTTAATCCAGTACCATTATACATCCCTGATCATATTTTCGGAACCGTTTGAGATATATCCATGAACCAATGACTAAGATGGTCCTGGGGATATATATATATATATATATATATATATATATATATATATATATATATATATATATATATATATATATATATCCCCAGGACCATCTTAGTCTTTGGCCATCTTTTGGACCATCTTATATATATATATATATATATATATATATATATATATATATATATATATATATATATATATATATATATATATATATATATATAGTAATTTGATGTCATTACGTTCAGTGGTTTTTGAGTTAAATCCGGTCGGACAGACAGACACGAAAAAAATTAACATTAGATATGGCTTAGTAATCAATTATACTATATTTAAAAAAATAATGAAAAGTTGAAAATTCGAAAATTACAGACAGACAGACAGACAGATGATTCTATTTTATTTAGTTGTACTGTATTGATAACACGCGTATGGTTTAGGTTCGGTACTTGGAGAAATTCGCGGTGGGTGCGTGTGTCTGTGGACAGGCTTGACTTCGAAACACTCGTGCACTTCGTTTCACACTTGCAGTTCGACCAGACTTTATCTGGCGACCCCCTGGAGGGCTTGTCCAATAATAGGCTCTCCCTCGACAATGCAGCGCGGGGACAATGCCGCAGCCTGGTCAGTGCGGGAGAGGAGTCCCGCGACAAAAGACTAGGGCATGTGCGCAGATGTCGGAGTCGCGTGTGTAAGCGGACGAAGGACATGTTCAGCCTTCTGTCGTCAAACTCACAGGAAGGCTAAAAAAAAAAAAAAGGGGGGGGGAGAGTAGTTACGACAAACTAAATATTTGTCTGTATTGAGGCAAACAAATGTGTGGCTGATACTACCGGATACCAGGTGTTTCTGAACAAGTCTGACATAATTCTCGAAAATGTACGTGCACTTTCCCCTCAAAGTGAGTGAAGAGATTTCGACGGCTCTTAACAACGAAGTCTTGAGAGCCGATGTGGGTGAAGTGAGCTGAACATGGAGCAGCGCCGGAAAGCGGGAGATCTCCGAGAAAACCCGCCGACCAACGGCATCGTCAGGCACGATTCCCACATGCGAGGAACCGGAGTGACCCGGCCGGGGATCGAACCCGGATCGCCTTGGTGGGAGGCGAGCAGGCTAACCGCTCAGCCACCGTGGCCCCCTTTCCCTCAAAGTGATTTTTAAATGCGCTGTGCGCCCTCGCAAAATTGTAATTGAAAATGCCTTCACGTGAATTTGTGCGTTGCCTACCTGTCAGACAACACACATTCTGTTTTGAGAGTTAGACATGGATTTCTCGAAAAATTGTTAACCTGGGAGTGTTTTGATACACGATTACCCCCTTTTTTTTTTTGTTAATTTAGACATTCGGATTCATAACACATCTTAAAAAAATTGCATCGCGTATATCTTAGGGTTACAAATTTTCATCCAAAAATATGATGCCGACACTAATTTTCACCTTGAAGTGGGTTGATATAAGGTACGGCTTTTTCAGAGGTATGAGATCTCCGTTCTACAAAACAACATTCCCCGATTTGTTACTTAATTGTAAATAGTTTCTGATATTTTGAAGAAAAAGAATTTTACAATTCTATTTCTGTGGGAGCATAAATCGCTTAATAATCACTATAAGAAAAAAACAGTGATACCTACATATGATATCGTCTAATTTTTTCACAAAGTATAACCTGCCTGAAGTTATTGGTGTTGTTGAAAAACTTCATTTCTATGTTTGACTTAAATATTACGCTACTGGTGTACACAAACGCGTACTTGTTACTGCAGTCAGTAAATATTTTTGATGGCCGATATACACGGTGGGATATCACAAATAAAACGCTCGTGTGACAAATACAATTTCCTTCTAATTTATGTAATGCCAAACCTTTCAGCTCCGTGACGACGTAGTTGCTACCAACGTGTATAGAGAGATGTATAATTAAAAGAACAGCTCCCGTTTACTTTTTATATTTGCAAATCACGTATAAATTTTACTACCGACAGCGAAAAACTTATCAAAACGTGGTGGACGTTAAAATTTATATTTTAGAAGCAATATATAAATATGCAAAAGCCTGGCCAGGATTTCTGTTAGACATAGGAGAAGGGAAGTAAAGTGTAAACTACTCTCTAAATCAGAATCAGTGAGAATTTCACTTTTTCAATCTGTAAACAGTTCCTGACTGATTCAACAGTCACTTCAGTTAATCTAACTGGCGAATCAGTGAAAAAATAACAGGTTTTCAATAATAAATATTCTATAGATTTTTATAATTTTTTGTAGTTGTAGGGTTTTTTTTTTTTTTTAAGGGAAAGGGAAAATTTTAATGGGAAAAGGGAAATTTTGAGGGGAATTTAGTCCATTTTGAAAGTAAGAAGGGAAAATTTTAGAGGAAAAGGCTCTGAGAACAGGAATTATTAAATATTTTAAAATGATTTAAAAATAAATTTCTATAATTTTTTGGCTATTCCTTTGGTTTTTTAATTTTTTTTTGGATTTCAATGTCAAAATTCACCGGGGTCAACATCATCCGGATCCAATATGGCCGCCGGGGGACCGAAATGACAGAGCATGAATATCTCCGAGCTCCGATCCCGCGTCCCCTTGTCAACAACATAACATATCTACTATGGACCTTGCAGAGACGTAAATTGTATTGCCGCTTCGAAACAAACACATGTAAGGGTTGATCCTTATACGTGATCATCAATATCCTCTTCCCACAGCATGCGCAAGGTATTCTGCCTAACGAGTTGTACACTCGTGCAGCGTTCGCATTCGTCTAAGTACGTGAATGTTGTACATGTCTGTAAATTACGTACGCAGGTGCGTGGGGAAACGAATGTGCGTACGTCTTGCGCCCTTGTAGCCCACAGGCCACTATTTTGAAAAGCGATTTATGTGTGGTTCATAATTGTCATTCCTGATATTTGTTTTTCTAAATAGTGATATCGAGGTATTAACTTTCGAAAAAGGTCTGTAAGAATAGTTCTTAAAAACAGTATACTCTTTAACCTTTAATGATAGAGACGAGCCATGATAAACATAACAAGTTTTCCTCGTGACTTTTATAAAACCTGGCGTGGAAATACATTTAAATTTAATATGCAGGGTAGTACAAAAACTGCCAATTTTTTTTACAATGAAAGGCACGGATGAGTGTAAACAGTAAATCAAAATTCGAAAATTAATTTTTGTTCATTCCATTATTAGTGTTACAATAATATTTACCTCTAGTTTTAAAAAAGAAATTCTAGAAAACTGCGTTTACTGCTTCAAATACTTATTCATTCATCTCTTGAAAAAATGTCTGCGATTGATTAATAGCAACACTTTAATTATCATGCGCTTTTCAGTTACAGATCCTAATGGATTGATAATTTTAAATATACGCGCCTTAAGTTCCAGCACAGATTCAGTATTTGTTCCCGTCAAAATGCTTTTTCAGAATCTTATCAGCTGGCTAGTTGCTGTAACTGATGCAAATAAGTATGCCTGTTGGAATGTGTCAACTATCGAGCCGAGTGGAATACGCTTATATACATAAGTGCATTCCTAGGTTCGGATACAGCCTTAATTACACTTGAATCGAACAATTTAACGTACTGATCATTTGTACGAACAGTTACCTTTGTAGTAGATCACAACCCCAAATTGTAAACACTGTGTCACATTCTAGGCCTTCGTACGTCTAACATATATTTCTCGACTAGTGAACAATCATAACCTGTAAATTTTCTTTCGCGTAAGAACGGAATGAAAACGCTAATATGATGAAAATACGACTTTATTCATTATTAACATCAAATTTGTAACTGTAAATACTAACAGTACTCATATTTTATCATGAACACCTAAACATAACAAAATAATTAATAATAATTAAAAACAATGACCGTTATATATTTTTGATAATTTATTTACGCAGAGGTAAATAAAATCAAATTTTAGCTGATATCACTGCAAATTTCAGCAAATATATAATTCTACAACATAAACGAAACACTTGCCATGCTCGCCACTAGTAAATTATGAGCTGGGTATTCACAACTGCAACTAAACCGGATAACTCGCGTGAGACAGACTCGCTTTTGTCAGAACGTGAACGAACACGTGGCTGAACGAAGGCTAGGGTGCTGACATACTTATGCCGGCTGCGGCACTGGCAACTCCGCACGGGTGGCGAGGTATTTCCGACTGCTGCCTCCCAGTCGAGAACACTAGCGCTCCTCTGCATCAGCCTGAGAACTAACAACGAAAACAACTAAAAACGACCGTTTAGTCGGGCGCAGCGCACTGCTCGACTTAGCATCGAGCTGAAAGCTACGAGTGTCACGTGTGCATCAGTCGGTCGTGATTGGAGAATGGACTATTTATAACAATCAGAAATTTTCCAGGAATGCATCAGTGCATCCAGGAGTCCATGCAACGGCGTGTTGACGCATGCACTCGTACTGATGGAGGGCATTTCGAACATTTCCTGTAAGTCTGTAATGTACTCTCGACAAGTTTTCACACACGTGTAATCGATTTCTGTGCCAGTTCTTAATGTTGCAGTGTGTAGTGTCGTGGTATGCTGTGCCGTGTACCATGCATAATATAAATACGATGATATTGTATTGGTCAGACAAGAGCGTTTTATTTGCGATATCCCACCGTGTATATCGGCCATCAAAAATATTTACTGACTGCAGTAGCAAGTACGCGTTTGTGTACACCAGTAGCGTAATATTTAAGTCAAACATAGAAATGAAGTTTTTCAACAACACCAATAACCTCAGGCAGGTTATAATACTTTGTGAAAAAATGAGATGAAATCATATGTAGGTATCACTGTTTTTTTCCTATAGTGATTTTTAAGCGAGTTATGCGCCCACAAAAATCGAACTGTAAAATTCTTTTTCTTCAAAATATCAGAAACTACTAACAATTAAGTAACAAATCGGGGAATGTTGTTTTGTAGAACGGAGATCTCATACCTCTGAAAAAGCCGTACCTCCCTACCTATCAACCCACTTTAAGGTGAAAATTAGTGTAGGCATCATATTTTTGGATGAAAATTTGTAACCCTAAGATATACGCGATGCAATTTTTTAAAGATGTGTTATGAATCAGAATGTCTAAATTAACAAAAAAAAGGTAATCGTGTAGCAAAACACTCTCAGGTTACCAATTTTTCGAGAAATCCATGTCTAACTCTCAAAACAGAATATGTGTTGTCTGACAGGTAGGCCGTAACGCACAAATTCACATGAAGGCATTTTCAATTACAATCCAACTCACGTACCATTAAATGTACGCTATGCAATGGAAGCTGTAGTAAATAAACGGAGCGTTCCCGGACCTATGTTCATATAACGTTTTTTTCTTCCTCTAGACTTGAGGATTGTTTCCCCGAAATATTGACGTACATCTTGCAACATTCTGTATAAACGCCACAAACTGGCTGCGGGTTGCAAGTAGGTCTGTCCACTGAGGGTACAGGAGAAAATTACCCCTATCGCGCCACACCCTCCACAAGACAGATGTGTTCCCCATCGCTGTGGTGAAGCCAGCGTGGAACTTTAATCAAGGGGAAAAGCAAGTCACCCCCTCGCCAATTCTTCACAGTATAGTGCTTCCCCAATTTTAATAATGCAGATCCCGGACCTATCCCTTCGTCCGGTTGCAATTTATTTTTTAACGTGTGTATGCCTAGCTGCTGAGTGATTACGCTCTGTTGAGAGTGTTTCTAGCATGCCTATGCCGTTTTACACCCCGTCTCACTCCTAGGTACATTATTAACTACAGGTAATTATAATTACCGAGGAACATATGGTGCCGATTGGAACAATAGCTGCCCAGTCCCTGTCCTTCTCTATAGCGGTGCCTGCTCCATTATATGCATTTCCCTTCCCTGTAAAAATTGTTCTCGGTAAACTATTCACCTTTAAACGCCCTGCTTAAGATATACTTGTATGCACATTGTGTATTCTCCCATCTCATGCACAATTAACATTTCCATGGGCCTAATCACGTTATTCATGCATCAGTAAAAAAAAAATTATGAATATTAAAATGTTTTACAATTATGCTGATACATTTACTTCCGTTAAGAAAAGCAGAAAGCAAAACAAATAATTTTAGTTTTCACAAATGTTTACCTAACACATTTAATCCAACTGTAAGAAATAGAACTAATTTATCTCCGTTGTTACCAACTTTACTGGGCGCATATCATACTAGTGTGTCCATTAAAATATATGCTGGCAGAAGCAGTGGCGTTTTTCAAAGGTTGATTTCGAGAGTGCTTAGTTAATCGTGAACAGACTATATATGTATGGGGCTGGATACTCAATTATCTCCCGTTACTACCACGGTCCTACTCAACAACGCATTATATTAGGACAGGGTAAAGCATAAATTCGCTATGTGTCGTTTACATCCTCTCATTGACCGGGGCAACGTGGATTTGAGAGTTCATTTTCAAGAGTTTGTCAGGTGGAAAGATTTTCTTGTTAAACGTTTCTTGACGCTTTAGTAGCACAGTCGAAATATTTGGATTACAGAAAAATATGAAAAATATGGGTACTTTCAATCCGAATGATATATTTACATATGGAACTTCCAATTTTGCCTGTGCAACAAATAATGGCCATGCAGTGTCGCAAATAACAATTTTATATGCAAGAATGGGATGGGGTCTACATTTTTGCAAGATCAAATAATTTGAAACCACTGAGAATTCAAGCTGTTTTGCAATTAAAGTTTGTAGTTTAATATATAAAATATATGTTTGCTTGGATAAGTAACTGTAATATATTTTATTCTTTTGTTCCAAGAATAAGAATAATTCATTTTCAGAACTAATTGATAGGGACCTTCAAATTTCGCGTTATTATTTGGCATCAGGCTAATCTTCACAGTGCCAGATATACTCGAGCCGGAGTCGTTTCTCCATTGGCTGCTCCACAGATGTGAAGTCACGCCCTTTCTTACTGGGCTGTACGGGATTAGATTACACAGATGTAATGTGTTCATTCATTGGCGCAGAGTCACCAAGGGCGTGTCAAAGTATTGTCCAATGACAAACGTATTGCAAAGGTTCATGTGTTTAACGTGTCCCAACATAATAAAGCGAATTTTGGTTTTCATGTCTCTATTAATTGATTACGTTGGTGGTTTTCATAAGATACCTTATAACATAATAAAAATTATATTACTGTATTATAAATAATGTATTATTTCGAAAGGTAAGTGCAATCTTTGAAAGCGTGGCGGCAATTGTGTCTCTTGCTCTCGAGTCCTTGTACAGTGTATCCTTTTTGAAAGTCTGAAAGAATATTATCCCTGGGACTCACAAACTGCATGTATCTCGATACGGCACTGCGGTAGTATGTCACGCATGTCTTGAAAATGTGAACTTCGACTTTGTTCCTCGTGAATTCTCCCTACCAGAGAGAAACTAGCTGAACATTCTTCTAGTGTATTTTTTTTTCTGGGAGAATAACAATTGAGGTTTCAGAGGACTACATTGTCGTATGTGAGAAGGAAAACACACAAGTTAAGGGAAGCGGGGAAATAAATCAGGTGAGCTGGACGCATCGATCCATGTCATGCCTGGAGCTGACGAAGAGACGATTCCTCACTTCTGCTGGGTTGTTCTCGTTCAAAGCAATAAGGGAGCCTCCCAAATCCTACTCGAGCATTCGTATGAAGTCGTCTTTTTTTTTTTTTTTTTTTTTTTTTTATTAACATTCCGGTTATGACAAAAATTGATATTGGGTCATTACTGAAAATCTTTAACCCTTTCACGACCATTGTTGGGCCCAGCAAGAATCTACACGACTCTGCCTCCTCCACAAATTAATACAAAAAATTCTCGATGTCACATTTTACCATTTTATTATTTTCATTACAATGTTTTTACTACACCCCACAAAGCATAAATGTGAAACCCTCAACACTTCGCAAGGCGAACAACACTGCTACCAACATCCACCTTTCACAACTACATGTGCCCACCTCAAACAAAAAACATCAGCCCGCTGCAAACAGGTTACATACAACAAAAAAACATTGATCAGCCAATAAATAAAGAATAAGAATAAGAAAAATGTCCCATTTCCAACAACCATTGTAGACAACTGTCTACATTTTGCACATTAAGATTGTATTTGAGCTGTTCTGTACGCCGCAAGGCTCAGTGGCTAGTGATCTCCCCTGTAGGTAACTGATTAATAAAGGCTGTTAACAATAAAGTGAGCACTTTATAAATGAACCTAAGAAAGTCATTACCTCTGAATGCATTTATTTTAATGGGCGTACTGAATGACATTCGTCCAGTAAAGTTGGTAACAATGGATGGAAAATAGTTCCATATCCTAACGTCGATTAAGAAGTGTTGGGTAACTATTTGTGATGAATTAAAATTATTTATTTCGCTTTCTGTTTTTTTTAATGCGCATAACTGTAAAAACTAGCAGATTTGTAAAGTATTTACTTTCTTAATAATTTCAGAGTTTCATTTGGCCGACGCATAAATAAAGTGACGAGGAGCATGACAATGTTAGTGTTACAAAAGGCGAGGAAATACACAACGTGTATAGGCCTACAAGTAGATCTTAATCTGGGCTTTCATGAGTGCTCATTTGACCGTGAACAGTCTATAAACCGTGCTACTACTCTGCCTTACGAGTGGTTCATATCACTGATTGTAGAACACAAAGGCTAAAATTTATTGGTCGTGGTAAAGAAACACGTTCTTTATCGCCTTGAGTACAGCACGTATCAAAAAATATATTATTCGCAACACTACAAATCGCAGATGAATTTGGGAATGAAAGGATTACGAGTAAAGTGAAGAGATTTGGGCGGCTCTTAAGGTTGAAGTAAAGCAGCTGCCTATCGAACACTGCACCTGAATGTACAATGGGAAGAACTCATAAAAAATAGTACAGAATCACAAAAATTGTCAGAAAAAGTGTGATTTATACTGTATATGAAAGAAGATTGTTTATATTTTCCAACACTGTAAAATATTTTACTAAAATATACTTTTTAAATGTAAGAAAATCAATCGATCGATAGAGTCCGCATCTTTAACAAAATTTAAGCGCGTTTCCATTTTGGATGCTTCGGGAAGCATAATTTACAAGAAAATCTTCTTCAAGAAAGATCGCCATGATATTTACTGTGATTATGTGTAATAAAATCATACTAATAATGTAAAATATCAATTCTATAATTAACTTTATTTACGTCAGTTTCAGACATAAATGTTTGTAACAAATGGGCGCACATAAATTCACTTATAAAATTATTTCCTATATTATTATTACAATTTCCTCACACACAATCGCAGTAAACATTATAACGATATTCCATGATGAAGATTTTCTGGCAAATTCTGCTTTCTGAAGCATCCAGAATGTAAATGCGCTTAAATTTCGTTAAAAATACAGACTATTTTAATTGAGTGTTTTTTTTTTACATAAAAAGTATATCTTAGTAAACTATTTTATAATGTTGCTAAATGTATTCATTCTTATTTCATATACAGCATAAATCGCACATTTATGACAATTTTTATGAGGACTGTACTACTTCTATTTATGAGTTCTTCACGTTGTGATGTCGGGTGCAGTACTCCATAGGCAGTTGCTTTACTTCATCCTTAACATCGAGGTCATGAGAACCAATGAGGGTGAAGGGAGATGAGTATGGAGCAGCGCTGGAATGCTAGGGCGGGGGCGGGGGGGGGGAGAATGGGAGCGAGAAAACCCTCCGACCAGCGGCATCGCTCAGTACTATTCGGTATGCGAAAATCCGGGGCTCGTCCCTGCCTGGAATCGAGCACTGTTCGCCTTGGTGGGAGGCGAGCAGTGAAGAGTAGAGCTGTTCGATATCATAAGAATTTAGTATCGATATTTTCCCGGACAATTACTCGGTATTTTAGATATATCGATAATACCTAAATTCTCGGTAATACCAAAATTGTCGACAATACCGAAAGTATCGATAGTACTAAAATTATCTATAATACCGAAATTATCGATAATGCCCAACATTTCGATGGTACCGACAATTTCGATAATAACGGAAATTTCAATAGTACCGAAAACTTCGATAGCATCGAAACATCGATATACCGATATTGCTGAAAGTTACGTATCATTCGAATAATTATTTTTCATATCTATATCATTATATATCGATATTTCGAACAGCCCTAGTGAAGAGTTGGGCGAACGTGTCGACGAAGCAGCCACGGAGAAGCTCGAGAAGGGGAGTGGGAACACCGTTAGGAGTCCGGGGGGGGGGATAGTTATTCATCGTGCTGAGAGGACGCGATGCTCAGTGCGTCCTCTCCCCATTAAAGCGTCCTCTCTTCACCCTGAAATTGCCGCCACGATGCGCGGTGCGTGGGGCGCCGTATGGCGTGACGTCAGCTAGGGGTTGGAAGGGTGGGTTCTGGATGGGGTGGCGACCGAAGCGTGTAACGTGCCGTGGGGAGGGTGGCACCAACCCTCCGGATACCCGGGGGGAGCCTCCGGCAGGGGTCGCGGAAGAACATAATCCCCCTTCAGTGTCCGGGATAGAGGGTTCGTGCCTGAGGGAGATCTGCTAGGGACACGCGTCGAACAACAACGACGTCGTTATGGGGGAAGGGTCGACGGGAAATTAGAGGCTTCTGAAACATTTGCGGGAAGCGGCGGGCGGGTCTTCGGGATTGTCAACTCTGCCGACTGTGGTCTGGTCGCCGGGCCGAGCTTGTGTTTGCCCGAAACTGCATCTGTTTGGTTTCCCGCTCGGGGACGTGCGTGAGCTGGTGATAACGCTCATCCGCAGCTGACAAATCATGCGTAATTTGGGTACCTGGTCAATTGCAGTTTTACTCAGCGAGGCCAAACAAGCTAGAAGTCTCCAGTCTCTAGTGGTCTATGAACTCGTCAGACATTCCAGTATCAGTCATGGTTAACAGCCTGACGCCTAAGCCACTCGTAAATAAATGGCAACGATTACACATCCAGGATGGTTACAGGCCAATCGCGGTAAAATGAGCACTTTTGAACGCCCTGCTTAAGATCTACTTGTATGCAAGTTGTGTATTCTTCCGCCTTATGTCAGATTAACATTGTCATGGGCCTCATCACCTTATTCATGCGTCGGTCAAGTGAAACTGTGAAACTATTAGAAAAGTAAATATTTTACAAATTAGTTAGCTCATTTTTGCAATTCGATGCATTAAAAAAAAAACCCAGAAAGCTAAAGAAATAATTTAAATGATCAGAAATGGTTACTTAACACTTTTAATTTGACGTTAAGATACGGAACTACTTCCGATCTGTAGTTACCAAATTTACTGGGTGCATGTAACTCAGTTCGTCCGTTAAAGTACATGCATGTAGTGGCAGTGACTTTTTTCTAAGGTTGATTTCAAAAGTGCTCACTTTATCGTGGTTTGTACGCCGTAAATCTACGTACTTGGAGCTGTTTTCGGCACGTGTGGTCGAGAAGTGCGGGAGCAATAAGGGCGGCTTTGCCAGGCGCATCAAGTGCGACATCGCTCCAATGCTCGGTGCAGGGCCCTCGAGAAGTTTTTTTTTTTTCGGATTTATCTGACTCGTATATTTTGAAAGACAGGGTCTCAAATAAGCAGTTTCTATCCATGTCGCAGTGCTCTAGAAATTTCGTTCTTAATGTTGTGTGGCGTCTTGAATACCCTAAACACCCCTCGTCTGAATAATTGTGTTTTCTTTTCGTATATCAGCACGTTGGACGCACGTTTAATAGTTTTTTTTGGGGGGTTGGAAAAAGGGGGGGGGGGGGAGGACGTGTATTTCCAACACTTTGCGGCGCATTCAAAGTACCAGGCAGTTGGGCGCAGTATTCCTAATAGGGCGGCGCGTCGCTGGCCGCCAGCGACACAGACCGTGCTGCCACCTGTTATCCTACAAGGAAGTTTGCAATGAAATGCTGAAAGAGAACGAAATACAGTGGATTTGTTCGCCATTTAGTTAGTAAAATTGTTATTTTGTAGCGATATACACTTTTCTTTAGTAAAAGTACTATATTAAAATTTGAAATGTATTTCTGCAAACCGTTTGTTATGTATATTTTAATTGTTCATTATCTCAGTTTCTCGCCAGTTTATTTATTATGAAGTACAGAAATGTTATTCTTCTTATCACCCCCCCCCCCTTTTTTTTTCTCAATATTCGTCGCTCGTGCCGACGCTAGTGTCAAGGCTGTGATTGGATGCGTCGCGTCGCTCTATTGTGAATACCGCTTTAGGCCTCGTCCATAATAGCTCGTCCACAGCCGACTGGTCCGCGGACCTACTTCGTCCGCGGACACATGTCCCAACACGCGTGTCTACAATAACTACGTCCGTAGCTAAGCTTTCGTACACTGGCACCAGAGTGCACCAAATTCTACGCCGTCCAAGCTAAGCTTTCGGACACTGAAACTAGATTGCACTCTAGTCAACGCGTCAATAAATTGTTTGCGATTACTCGTAAGTATTGATATTTCTGACTTTTTTTTCTTTCTAGTTCTAGCTATGCGAGTGAGAACTTTCTATTTTGCTTTAATTTAACTTTATTTGGATTAGGTTTTTTTTTTTAACTCTAGTCAATATATTTTTGTATTTTTACTTATTGTAGTTTCGTTTTCACGGCTACGAGATTGAAGGATATTGTTTTGAACAAATAGCGAGTTTTATATTTTCATTCTCCACGCCTCGATATCGATATATCGTTATTTACTTTTACCGTCTGCGCGCCATAAATAGTGAACAAAACCAACACTTTGGACGAAAGTTAAAGTTGGCGAACGATCTTGGTACATGGGACCTTGCGACGTTGGGACGGCGAGCTGTAACGTCAGGAGTTCACGTGCACCAGTGCAGTTATTGTGGACTAGGCCTTAGGAGTGAAATAGCCGACTGTTAGGGTCACCTGTTTTTTCGCGATAATATTTACGCGTAAGCTAGACTTCAAAATCCTATGTGCACGCTTGAGGTCTTCATTTGACTATCGGCCACTTGTGGTTGTGTGAAGATAGTCATTAACACGACTGAGCCAATCAGTATTAAGATTCTCCGACGCTGACCGTTCGTGATTCGCAAGCAGACACATAAGAAGCGCAACAATTTAAATGATCCAATCACGAAAGCGGTAATGTACTAAAGTAGTTGAACACAACTGGTCCTGAAATATTTCCGCGAAAAACAGGTATAGGCTTTTCACGATAAAGTGAGCACTTTTTAAGGCCCTCCCAACTGTCATTAGCCACAAATAAATATATCTTATTGCAGCCTCAGGCACTACGTTTTAAGGGTGGTGAAATGTATACACTGTGTTTATTGGTCGCATTGCAATGTTTATGTTAAAAAATAGCAGGAAGATGGAAATTGGATGAAAGGAAAAATTTGGGAAGGGCCTTAAATAGTGCTCACTTTACCGTGAACAGCCTATAACAGGGGCTCCCGCCAATTGTACGCTAACATCAGCCGCGCAAAAATGGCGTCATTGCCCAGCAACGTGTCGAAACTCTGTTTGCCAACCAGTGTGTCCTGATTGACAGTCGGCGGCCAAGCCAATAGGGAACCTCTGGCAGCACGCAATAGCTACCAATCACACATACACTGTAAAAAAATTATGGGGAAATTACCTGAAAAGTGTAAGATAATATTCGCAAACTTGTGAGGGAAACATAGTTTTCTTTACAGGCAAGGTAAAATTACCGCAGTCTTGAGTAAAATTCACGTACATGGTAGTGGAAAATCCCATACATGGATGGGAAAATTATCTTACTATGCGTGCATCTCTTCAGCATTCACAACTAACTGGGGGGACGGGCAGAAGAAACAATCCGTTGACACCCTTATATTCACTGATGAAGTTCTTTTTCGTCGTGGTCTAATGGATAGCGCATCGGCCTATAGTGACAGACGACAAAGGTTCGCGACCAACCACCAGCATGTGTCGAGGATCTTAGTGTTAAGGTTTCGGTTACTATTTGTCAAATGATATGAATAATAAAATAATTAACAGTACTAATACTCCAGGATCATTTCAAATATAATTTTATTATGCATTATAGTTAATTTTCCCTTACTTGTATGGAATATTTCTCCCACTTTTGTCAGGTACTTTTCCCGTACACTTAGGCAATAGTATTTTACTTGTTATGTAAATTTACTCTACATTTAAGAGGTAATTATACCTTACATATAGGGGTAATTAGCTTCCATACATGAAAGAAAATTTTACTTCAATTTTTTTTACATTGCACGTCATGTTTCTGAGACCCGTACAGCCAATCAGCGAGTGGGTACGCCCGCATCAGATGAACCACCAGGTAATAGCATTTCTGTATACTTAAACTGTTCTGTGAACTAATGACTCCTCACGAATCGCTTGTTATAGTTCCGGACACCTGATCTTCGCGCAAGTGTTGCATGCAGGCTGTAATTGAACAATCCTACCTGCAAACCGGGAACTTTCCCTCGTTACAGCCCCCTCGTAGTTACCTCCAACTGTTCTAAAGCCCTGCTAAGCGTCTACTTTCAAGACGCTCCTCTGCTTCATGCAAGTAAACTTTAACCGAGTCTAGAAAATTACACCGAAGGGGCAATGCAACGCTTTCGTGCGCACTCATTGTAATAATATTTTGCATTAGAACTATTTCTTATTATAAGAAGAGACGTGCAAAATTTGCGTTATCTTTCGGTGACCGGATTGACTTCGCTGTCTTATAAACCAAGCGAGCACAGTCCGTGGTTCCATTGACCGCTGCACTTTAACGAATTTCGCCTACCTGCTTGATCTCCTGGAAAGAGATTGGCCACTCCATCGCTGATATTATCTCATTCAAGCGTTCTTCGAGGCGTGACAGACATAGTTCAAGCCAATGGCTAAAATAGCTCAAACGCACAGTAACTTGGAGTTCAGTCTGTCCTAAAATAATAGCGCGGATTTTGCATGTCCCTAGAATGCCTAATAACTAGAGACCCGAGAATTTCGCGGGTTCATTTCCAGACAAGTTGGAATTCACACACGTGTACGTTCATGTTACTTTTGTAATTGGCCGACATGTTGTTTGACTCCTCCTGCACATAAAAGCGCCAATAACAAACATGCAATAAATTGAGCGCCCAACCATCACGTTTTACTTCCACAACAATCAACCAACAAACAGTTTATATCTGTATGAGAGTTTATAAGACTGTGAAGTCTAGCCTACAGGTCATTGCACTTGCGAATTTCTCGGGTCTCTGCTTATTAGTTAATACCAGCACACATCTCTCTATGCTTTTATTCATAGTAGTTATAAATGAAGTCATATAATTTATAGATAAATCCAACCTCATGTGACCTCATTGGCGTCGAGGGACAACGGCAGTGTCTGGATGGAAGCCCCGGGCACCAGGGTCGCACCTCCGAGCTCCGCCGACTAAGGGAACAGCCAACAGTAAAAGTGACTGGGGCAGCAGCCAATGAACAAACAACTGCAGATGCTCGAGTATTCACAGGAGGTGTGTTTATATATATATATAGACAGAGAGAGAGAGAGAGGAGAGAGAGAGAGAGAGGAGAGAGAGAGAGAGGAGAGAGAGAGAGAGAGAGAGAGAGGAGAGAGAGAGAGAGAGAGAGAGAGAGAGAGAGAGAGAGAGAGAGAGAGAGAGAGAGAGAGAGAGAGAGAGAGAGAGAGAGAGAGAAGTTGCCCTAACAAAATATATTGTGTGACTCTTGGGTGAGGCACTCTCAGGAGTGTAGTAGCTTCGGAGGAAGGTCCTTGGCATGAGTGGTTGTGTGGCAGTACCGTACTATAGTAGCCGAGCCAAGTTGCACCGTACACGACCCGTTCAGGGTGGATGAAGCTTCTCTTATAGCCTTTCTCCACTTAAGGCGACCCAAGGCTTCTCGTACCACCACTGATTCCGCAAATTGGACTACACCACCCTTTCCCTGTGGGTTGCCAGTTTCCTCGCGACTGGCCCGGGGTATCTGCCATGAAGGTTGGACCGATAGATGGTACCATGGATCAACCACTTGGCGGGGTGTTGGACCACTTAGCACTCAGGTCGTTGGGGCGCAAAGTCTGTACTTCAAGGTAGAAGTTCAAAGACATGGAAAGGAGTGTGGCCAACGCCCTCCCGAACTGGGAATAGGTCACGTAACACCTCGGTGGTCGAGGGAGCAATGGTTTGGTTGCAGTGATGAAACTATGCAGAATATATGACTATATATATGATATAAACTCTCTAATTTCAGAGCAAGGGCTACTATCCCCGGTGAACCGCGACACCGGGTAGAAGTTCCGACTGTTCTCTTGTGTCCGGCCGCCGGGGTGGTGGCCATTCAGGGTCATAGTAATTCCCCACCATTAAGGTTGTGGCTCCCAGGGAGTGGAGTGTGACCGGCCCTTCATTGGGTGGTGAGGCTATGCCCGGTGAGGTCTTCTCAACCACCTTGTGTAGAAGGGACTTCCTATTGCCACTCCATTCGAGGGATAATGTCGGCCATGAATAACCCACAAGTGCCAGGGAAATTAAGTGGTAGCACGGGACGATCGGTTGGCCCCACCATGAGGATCTCTCTGGTGTCCGATCATAGGGTTGGACTCGTGCTGGCAGTGGTTGACTCCATATGCTGGAGGAGGTCTGGAGATATTCCCACTCTCTATGACATGCCGGGCGGTGAGCGGCAACCTGCTCCGGTTGTGCCCTGGAGAGGCCCTACTGGGGGCGAGGATCTCAGAACCTCTGTGGTAGAGGGGACGAGGATGTGTGGACGTGCCAGGCTTGGGCTTTGGGTCTGGCCAACGGTCGCATTAATCTTGGCCTCCTTGCGTTGAGAGGACGCGATTCCTCTCCCCCGCCTATTGGGAGGCCGAAGCGCGGTAATTAAGTAAACACAAATCTTCGTGCTGGGTCAAAAAATTAGACAGTCTACTAAATATTTTGTTGAAATAACTCTATATATTTGTTTGGCCACTTATTTGACTGCCTTCGTTCGAAAATACAGCTCGAAAGTTTGTTTGCAATTTCTGTGACAAATAGGATAGTAACCGTGTTTGTTAGTACATATATTGATGCTTAACAATCGTATAAACACATTAATATAACAATGCAACAAGATACTAACAAGTAAAGCTGTAAAAATTGAAATATTTTTTTTGCACAAGTTGCGCACTGTATCTGTTTAAAAGCTTTCCATCGTCATCAATTTTCACGTTAGCTGAGGTTACTAAGGCGTAGCGCTCGGACGCGGGTGATCTAGGTTCGAAATTCGGTCGAGCTCGTTAAAGTTTTTTCATATCAGCCCAAACTGTTTGATGCACGTGTAGACAAACAAATCTTGAGGCGCACCAACCTAATCTTACAGTTGGGGGCAGCCGAATGAGAACAACAAAAGAAATTGGTTGCATCAACAGAATAATTCATTGCCCCTATACGAACAAATAATTTGGTTGGACCAAACAAATCTTGTTTGATTCAACAAAACTATTTTCTCAGTGTAGTGCCACAGAGTATAAAGTACACGTCCGCTGATTGGCTGCGCGAAGACTCTGGAAAATGGGCCTACTCTCTGATTGGTTACCGCGTACTGCGCTGCCGGCTGGCGAGTGAGTTTACCATGGCGCCGATTGGCGAACGGCGTTGCTGTCCGGTGGCGCCATTTTTCTGGCGCGTGCGGCTGGAGTTCGCGCTGTTTCGCATCTGTATCTCCAGTATTCTACGTCACGACTGCGGCGACTTCAACTGACTGTACAGTGCGAACAGCAACGCCTCGTAAATGTTTTATTTGACGTCGACAAGGAAGGATTGCTTCATCCCCGTTCCTGGGTAGAGCGGGCGAGCGTCTCTTAAGACCCGAAGCGAATCCAGACGTGTAATCGTCGACGCTGCCAAGAACAACAGCCACGAGGGTAGGAGGGGATGAAACGGCTCCACACAGCGCATGCGCGTTATCCCCCGCCGATACAAACTCATTACGCTAATGCCGGTCGCGACTGTGCAGTCGTAGCGGGGTGAAGGAAGGTTGCAGAGCACCATATCCTTCATCGCCTTTCCACCGACCTCTTCTCCCTCGCTAATAAATCATTAAAGACAACACGCAAACTGCCAGACAGAGAGGAAGGGGTGTCGCAGTTCCTGCACCGCCCCAGCTACTAATACTTACTTGTTAATTAATTCGTCGTCTTTTCAAAACCCTTCACCCCACCGCGCGCTCCCTCGCCGAGTGCGTCAACAGCCGCCTTCCCTCCGCTTGCCTCTTCAGGCGCGGGGTAAGTCCTTTAAGATTTCTAATTAATTGCCAGCGAGCTGAATGCGAGAAGGAAGGGCCAGGGGGTTGGGTTTCTCCCCCGACCGTTACGACAGGGCTGGAGGCGTGAAAGGGAAACTACCCCATCACTACAACCCTTCTGCCCACTCTTCTAGTCCCCGCGAACGACACGAAGGTTGGTTCTACTCAGGTTAGGAACTAAAAGAGACTTCTTATAGGACAGTTTGGCATAACGGAGATTTTCGCCGCTAGGTGCGAAGTCATCCAAAAGGTATGACTTTCAATGAAAATTTTAAGCTACGTGAACAGTAAAAGCGAAAAATTTTACTTAGTTACGAAGCTATTTCGTGTTTTATTTATGATTATTATAATTATCCAGTTTTTTTTTACATAGAAAGCAGAATAAATCTGGTAAAGGCTCTTCACTTTTGAAATCAACCTTAGAATAAAGTCACAGTCCCTATCTGCATAATGTTTAACGGGCGCACTGAGTGACGTGCGCCCAGTTAAAGCTGGTAACGATGGAATGGGAAATAGTTCCGTATCTTAACGTCAAATAAAAAGTGTTAGGCAACTATTTCTGATAACTTAAATATTTCTTTTACTTTCTTTGTTTTTTGATGCATCGAAGTGTAAAAATGAGAAGATTTATTAAGTATTTACTTTCCTAATAATTTCACAGTTTCACTTGGCCGATGCATGAATAACGTGTTGAGGCCTGTGGAAATGTTAATGTTACATAAGGCAGAAGATCACATACCTTGCATGCAAACAGAACTTCAGCAGGGCTTTCAAAAGTGCTCATTTTACCGAGAATAGCCTATACACAAACGACGCCACCTCTTATCTATCTAGTGGCGAAAATTTTCGGTTACCAAGATTTTGACACTGATATTCCCAACTTGCAGTAGAACTGGCCTTAACCTGGCCAGACCCGAATGATTGGGGGAAAGACTGTCTGTGACCTTCGATGACGTGCGCCCTCGTTGCTGCAAAGGCGACTTGGGCCGTGTCCCAATTTAAAGAGTAATCTCTCGGGAGAGCGCTCTTTCGCACAATCGGGAAAGAGAACTGCTCTCGTTTCTCTCCGACGATGGTGCATTGCACATACCTAACGCCGAAAGGCGTGACACCGTATTAAGCTAACATCACGGTCGTAATAGCAGTGACATTTTTCAAAGGTTTATGACAAAAGTTCACGAATAATCGTCAACAGCCTATAGAAGTGTAACAATAAACGCCACATGTTCGGAATAGCCACATATTCGGAATAGCCATACATACGGAAATTCTGCATGTTTGGATTAAAAACATGTTCGGAATAGCCACTTTTTCGGAATACCCTTACGTTCGGAATAGCTACAAGAACCGAGAAGCCACATGTTCAGAATAGCCATGTGTACGGAATAGCCACACCTTCGGAATATTTAAATGATTGGAATAAACAGATGTTCGGAATAGCTAAATGTTCGGAATAGCCACATTTTCGTAATATCTACATGTCTGGAACAAGCAAATGTTCGGAGTTGCTACATTTTCGGAACAGCCACATGTTCGGAATAGCCACATATTTGGAACATCCACATGTTCGGAATACCCATATGTTCGGATTAGCCACATGACCAGAGTAGCCACATGTTCAGAATAGCAACGTGTTCGGAATAGCCACATGTTTGGAATAGCCACACATTCGGAATATCTACATATTTGAAATAACCACATGATCAGAATAGCAAAATGTTCGGAATAGCCATATGTCCGGAATGTCAACATGTTTGGAACAACCTCATATTCGCAATAGACAAGCACAGTGAATAGCCTGCTCCACAAGAATAGTGGAGCAGGGTAGACATAGGCCCTTGTTACGCTACTCCCCAGCATGGAGCGAGTTAGACATAGGCACTTGTGATGCTACACCCTCATGGTTGAGCAGGGTAGACGTAGGTCTTTGTGACGCTACTCCCTCAATGTGGAGTGGGGTAGACACAGGCCCTTGCGACGCTACTCTCTCAGTGTGAAAGGGATAGACACTGGCCCTTATGATGCAACACCCTCATCTTCGAGCAGGGTAAAGACATGCCCTTCTGATGTTACTCCCTCAGTTTGGAGCGAGGAAGACATATGCCTTTATAACACTATTCCCTCAGTGAGAAGCAGGGTATACACAGAACTTTGGATGCTACTGCCTCAGCACAGAGATGGTAGACCGAGGCTCTTGTGCCGCTACTCCCTCAGCATGGACCGTGGTAGACATGGACCCTTGTGACTCTACTCACTCAGCGTGGAGCAGGGTAGATGCAGGCCCTTGTGACACTACTCCTTCTGCGTGGAGTGGCGTAGACGCAGGCCCTTGTGATGAAACTCCCTCAGCGTGGAGCAGGGTGGACACAGACCATTGTGACGCTACTCCCTCAGTGAGGAGAGGGGTATACACATGACCTTGTGACGCTACTCCCTCAGCATAGAGATGGTAGTCCCAGGTCCTTGTGATGCTACTAACTCAGCATGGAGCGGGGTAGACACAGGCCCTTGTGACGATACTCCCTCAGCGTAGAGCAGGGTAGACAGAGGCCCTTGTTATGCAACTCCCTCAGCATGGAGTGGGTTCGGACCAGGCAACTGTAATGCAAATCCCTCCGCGTGGTGCGGGGTAGACACAGACCCTTACGACGCTACTCCCTCAGCGTGGAGCAGGGTAGAATCAGCCCCTTGTGATGCTACTCCCTCAGCATGGAGCAGGGTAGACACAGACCCTCTTGACGCTACTCCCTCAGACAGGAGAGGGTTATACACAGGCCCTTGTGACGCTACTTCCTCAGTGTGGAACGAGGAAGACATAGGCCCTTGTGACGCTACTCCCTCAGTGAGTTTCGGGGTTTACACAGGCCTTTTGATGCCTTTCCTCAGCACGGAGATGGTAGGCCCAGGCCCTTGTGACGCCACTCCTTCATTGTGTAGATGGTGACCTAGGCCCTTGTGAATCTACTCCCACAGCATTTAATGGGGTCGACACAGTCCCTAGTGACGCTGCTCTCTCAGCATGGACTGGGGTAGACACAGACCCTTATGATGCTACTACCTCAGTGTGGAGAGGGGCAGACACAAGCCCTTGTGACACTACTCCCTCAGTGTAGAGCGAGGTAGTCTCACGCCCTTGTGACGCTAATTACTTAACATGGAGCGGGGTAGACACACACCCTTCTGACGATACTTCCTCAGCGTGGAGCAGGGTAGATGGAGGCCCTTGTGATGCTACTACCTCAGCGTGGAGCAGGGTTGACGCAGGCCCTTGTGATGGTACTCCCTCAGCGCAGAGCAGGGTAGACACAGGCCCTTGTGATGCTACTCCATCAGCATGGAGCGGGGTAGACATAGCCAATTGTAACCCTACTCCCTCAGCGAGAAGAGGGGTAGACCCAGGCGATTGTGACGCCACTCCCTCGGTGTGGAGCAGGGTAGATGAAGTCCTTTGTGACGCTACTCACACCTTTGGAGATGGTAGACCCAGGCCCTTGCGAAGCTACTCCCTCAGCATGGAGCATGGTAGACAAAGGCCCTCGTGACACTACTCTCTCAGTGTAGATCAGGGTAGACACAGGCCCTTGTGATGCTACTCCCCCAGAGAGGAGAGGGGTATACACAGGCCCTTTTGACGCTACTCCATCAGCACGGAGATGGTAGACCCAGGCCCTTGTAATGCTACTCTCTCAGCGTGGAGCGGGGTAGACACACGCCCTTGTGATGTTACTCCCTCAGCTTCCAGCAGGGTAAACTCAGGCTCTTGTGACGTTACTCCCTCAGCATGGAGCGTGGTAGACACAAACCCTCGTGACACTACTCCCTCAGTGTAAACAGGGGAGACACAGGACCTTGTGATGCTACTCCCTCAGCGAAGAGCATTGTATACACAGGCCTTTGTGACGATACTCCCTCAGCGAAGAACTGGGTAGGCGCAGGCTCTTGTGAAACTACTCCCTCAGCGTGTAATGGGTGGACACAAACCCTTGTAATGCTACTACCTTAGCATGGAGCGGGGTACACACAGGCCCTTGTGACGCTACTCTCGCAGCGTGAAACATTATAGACGGAGGTCCTTTGGCATTACTCCCTCAGTGTGGAGAGGGGTAGACAAAAGCCCTTGTGACGCTACTCCCTGTACGTGGAGTGGTATAGACTCAGGGTCTGTGATGCTACTTCCTCAGCTTGGAGTGGTTAAGACAGACGCCCTTCTAATGCTACTTTCTCAGCATGGAGCGGGTAGACACAGGCCCATGTAAGGCTACCCTACTAATCATGGAGCGGGATTGACAAAGGCCCCTGTGACATTACTCCCTCAGCGTGGAGCGGGATAGACGCAACCCCTTGTGTCACCACTGGATCAGCATTGAGCAGTGTACACGCGTGCCTTGTGACGCTACTCCCTCAGCGTGGATCGGGGAAGACGCATGCCCTTGTGACGATACACCCTCAGCATGGAGCAGTGTAGACACAGGCCCTTGTGATGTTACTCCCTCAGCTTCGAGCAAGGTAAACTCAGGCCCTTGTGACGTTACTCCCTCAGCGAGGAAGACATAGGCACTTGTGACGCTACTCCCTCAGCATGGAGCGGGGTATACACAGGCCCTCGTGACGCTACTCCCTCAGCATGGAGCGTATAGACACAAACCCTCGTGAAACTACTCCCTCACTGAAACAGGGGAGACGCAAGCCCTTGTGATGATACTCCCTCAGCGAAGAGCATGGTATACACAGGCCTTTGTGACGATACTCCCTCAGTGTGGAGCGGGGTAGACTCAAATCGTTGTGACGCTACATCCTCAGCGTGGAGCGGGGTAGACACAAACCTTGTGACACTACTCCCTCAGCGTGGAGCGGGATTGACAGACGCCGTTGTTACACTATTCCCTCAGCGTGGAGCGGAATGCACACAGGCTCTTGTGATGCTTCTCCCTCAGTGTGGAGCTGGATAGACGCAGGCCCTTGTGACGCTACTCCCTCTGCATAGAGCAGGGTAGTCACAGGCCCTTGTGATGCTACTCCATCAGCATGGAGCAGGGTAGACAAAGGCCCTCGTGACACTACTCCCTCAGTGAGGACCAGGGTAGACACAGGCCCTTGTGATGTTACTTCCTCAGGGTTTAGCGGGTATACACAGGCCCTTTTGACGCTACTCCCTCAGCACGGAGATGGAAGACCCAGGCCCTTTTAATGCTACTCCCTCAGCGTGGAGTGAGGTAGACACAGGCCCTTGTGATGCTACTCCCTCAGCTTCGAGCAGGTTAAACTCAGGCCCTTGTGTGTTACTCCCTCAGCGAGGAGCGATTAAGACATAGGCACTTGTGAAGCTTCTACCTAAGCATGGACCGGGGTAGACACAGACCCTTGTGACGCTACTCCAACAGCGAGGTGAGGGGTTGGTACAGGACATTGTGATGCTACTCCCACAGCGTTCAGCGAGGTAGACACAGGCCCTTGAGAAGCTACTCACTCAGTGTGATGCAGGGTAGACATAGCCAATTGTAACGCTATTCCCTCAGCGAAAATAGGGTAGACCCAGGCTATTGTGACGCTTCTCCCTCGGTGTGGAGCAGGGTAGACATATACTCTTGTGATGCTACTCACTCAGTGTGGAGCGGGGTAGACACAATCCATTAAGATGCTACACTCTCAGCATGGAGAAGTGTCGACAAAGTCCCTTATGATGCTAGTACCTGAGTGTGGATAGGGGTAGACACAAGCCCTTGTGACGCTACTCCCTCAGTGTGGAGCGGGGTAGACTCAGATCGTTGTGACGCTGCATCCTCAGCGTGGAGCGGGGTAGACACAAACCTTGTGACGCTGCATCCTCAGCGTGGAGCGGGATTGACACAGGCTCTTGTGATGCTTCTCCCTCAGCGTGGAGCTGGATAGACGCAGGCCCTTGTGACGCTACTCCATCGGCATGGAGCAGGGTAGACATAGCCAATTATAACCCTACTCCCTCAGCCAGAAGAGGGGTAGACCCAGGCCATTGTGACGCTACTCCCTCGGTGTGGAGCAAGGTAGACGCAGTCCTGTGTCGCTACTCCCTCCGTTCGGAGATGGAAGACCCAGACAGTTGTCATGCTACGCCCTCTGCATGGAGCAGGGTAGACAAAGGCTCTTGTGACGCTACTCCCTCAGCGTGGACAGGGGTAGATTAAGTCTGTTGTAATGCTCTCCCTTAAGGTTGGAGAAGGTTGTCATAGGTCGTTGATATGATATTCCATCAGCATGGAGCGGGATAGACATAGGCCCTTGTGATGTATCTCCCTCAGCGTGGAGTGGGTTAGACCCAGGCCATTGTAATGCTACTCCCTCAGCTTGAAGCAGTTTAGATGCATCCCTTGTGATGCTACTCCCTAAGCATGGAGCAGGGTAAATGCGGGCCCTCGTGACACTACTCCCTCAGTGTAGATCAGGATAGACACAGGCCCTTGTGATTCTACTCCCTCAGAGAGGATAGGGGCATTCACAGGCCCTATTGAAGCTACTCCGTCAGCACGGAGATGGTAGACCCAGGCCCTTGTAATGCTACTCTCTCACCGTGGAGCAGGGAAGAGACAGGACCTTGTTATGCTACTCCCTCAGCATACAGCAGGGTAGACCAAGGCGGTTGTGACGCTGCTCCCTCTGTGTGAAGCGGGGTATACACAGGCCCTTGTAATGCTACTCCCTCAGCATGGTACGTGGTTGACACAAACCCTCGTGACATTAAACCCTCACTGTAAACAGGGGAGACACAGGCCCTGGTGATGCTACTCCCTCAGCATGGAACGGGGTACATCCAGGCCCTTGAGATGCTACTCCCTCAGCGTCGAGGGTGGTAGACAAAGCCAATTGTAAAGCTATTCCCTCAGCGAGAATAGGGCAGAACCAGGACATTGTGATGCTACTCCCTCGGTATGGAGCAGGGTAGACATATACCCTGTTTTGCTACTCCCTCAGCGTGTAGCGGGGTAGACACAAGCCGTTGAGACGCTACTCCCTCAGCATCTAGAAGGGTAGACACAGGCCCTTATGATGCTACTCCATCAGCATGGAGCAGGGTAGACATAGCCAATTGAAACCCTACTCCCTCAGCCAGAAGAGGGGTAGACCCAGGCCATTGTGACGCTACTCACTCGGTGTGGAGCAAGTTAGACGCAGTCCTGTGGCGCTACTCCCTCCGTTCGGAGATGGTAGACCCAGACCCTTGTGATGCTACTCTCTCAGCATGGAGCAGGGTAGACAAAGGCCCTTGTGACGCTACTCCCTCAGCGTGGATAGGGGTAGATTAAGTCCCTTGTGATGCTCTCCCTTAAGGTTGGAGAAGGTTGACATAGGCCGTTGATATGATACTCCGTCAGCATGGAGCAGGATAGACATTGGCCCTTGTGATGCAAGTCCCTCAGCATGGAGTGGGTTAGACCCAGGCCATTGTAATGCTACTCCTTCAGCTTTAAGCATGGCAGGGTAGATGCATCCCTTGTGATGCTACTCACTGAGCATTGAGCAGAGTAAATGCGGGCCCTCGTGACACTACTCCCTCAGTGTAGATCAGGGTAGACACAAACCCTTGTGATTCTAATCCCTCACAGAGGAGAATGGTATACACAGGCCCTTTTGACGCTATTCGTTCAACACGGAGATGGTAGACCCAGGCCCTTGTGATACTACTCTCTCAGCGTGGAGCAGGGTAGACAGAGGCCCTTGTGATGATACTCCCTCAGCTTCGAGCAGGGTAAACTCAGGCCCTTGTGACGTTACTCTCTCAGCGAAGAGCGAGGAAGACATGGGCACTGGTGACGCTACACCCCCGGCATGGAGCGTGGTAGACACAAACCCTCGTGATACTCCTCCCTCAGTGTAAACAGGTGAGACACAGGCCCTTGTGTTGCTACTCCCTCAGCAAAGAGCATGGTATTCACAGGCCTTTGTGACGCTACTCCCTCAGCGAGGAACGGGGTAGCCGCAGGCTCTTGTGACACTACTCCCTCACCGTGAAATGGGGTAGACACAGGCCCTTGTGATGCTACTCCCTTAGCATTGAGCATGATATTCACAAACCCATGTAATGCTACTTCCTCAGCATGGAGCGGGGTACACACTGGCCCTTGTGACGCTACTCCCTCATCGTGGAGCAGGGTAGACATAGGACCTTGTTATGCTACTCCCTCAGCATGGAGCGGGTTAGACATAGCCCCTTGTGATGCAACTCCCTCAGCATGGAGTGGGTTAGAACCAGGTCATTGTAATGTTACTCCCTCAGCATGGAGATGGTCGACCCAAGTCCTTGTGACGCTACTCCCTCAGCTTGGGGCGAGGTAGGTACAGGCCCTTTTGATGCTACTACCTCAGCGTGTAGCGGGGTAGACACAAGCCGTTGAGACGCTACTCCCTCAGCATGGAGAAAGGTGGACACAGGCCCTTATGATGCTACTGCCTGAGTGTGGAGAGGGGTAGACACAAGCCCTAGTGACGCTACTCTCTCAGCATGGAGATGGATATACGCAGGCCCTTGTGACGCTACTCTCTCAGCGCAGAGCAGGGTAGACACATGCCCTTGTGATGCTACTCCCCTCGGTATGGAGCAGGGAAGACGCAGTCCTGTGACGCTACTCCCTCCGTTCGGAGATGGTAGACCTTGACCCTTGTGATGCTACTACCTCAGCATGGAGCGGGGTTTACACAGGCCCTTGTGACGCTCTTCTCGCAACGTGAAACAGGATAGACGTAGGTCCTTGTGACATTACTCCCTCAGTGTGGAGAGGGGTAGACACTTTTGACGCTTCTCCCTCTACGTGGAGTGGTATAGACTTAGTGTATGCGATGCTACTTCCTCAGCTTGGCGTGGGGTAGACAGAGGCACTTCTAATGCTACTTTCACAGCATGGAGCGGGGTAGACACAAGCCCATGTAACGGTACTCCCTAATCATGGAGCGGGATTGACAAAGGCCCCTGTGACATTACTCCCTCATCGTGGAGCGGGATAGACGCAACCCCTTGTTTCGCCACTCGATCAGCATGGATCAGGGTACACGCGTGCCCTTGTGACGCTACTCCTCCAGCGTGGAGCGGGGTAGACTCATGCCCTTGTGACGATACTCCCTCAGCATGGAGCAGTGTAGACAAAGGCCCTTGTGACGCTACTCCATCAGTGTGGATCGGGGTAGACTAAGGCCATTGTGGCGCTCTCCCTCAGCGTGTAGCAGGGTAGACATAAGCCCTTGTTACGATACTTCCTCAGCATTGAGCGGGTTGGGCATAGGCCCTTGTGATGCAACTTCCTCAGCGTGAAGTGGGTTAGAACTAGGCCATTGTAATGCTACTGCATCAGCATGGAGCGGGGAAGGCACAGGCCCTTACGACGCTACTCCCTCATCGTGGAGCAGGGTAGACACAGGACCTTGTGATGCTACTCCCTCAGCTTCAAACAGAGTAGACACAGACCCTTGTGACGCTACTCCCTCAGTGTGGAGAGGGGTGTTCACAGGCCCTAGTGACGCTACTCCCTCAGCACGGAGATATTAGACCAAAGCCCTTGTGACGCTACTCCCTCATCTTGGAGCGGGGTAGGTACAGGCAATTGTGATGCTACTCCCTCAGCGTTCAGCGAGGTAGACATAGTCCCTTGTGATGCTACTCCCTCAACATGGAACGGGGTAGATCCAGGCCCTTGAGAAGATACTCACTCAGCGCGGTGTGGGGTAGACATAACCAATTGTAATGCTATTCCCTCAGCGAGAATAGGGTAGGCCAAGGCCATTGTGACGCTACTCCCTCCTGTGGAGCAGGGTATACCTATACCCTTGTGACGCTACTCCCTCAGCGTGGAGCTGGGTAGACACAAGCCATTAAGATGCTACACCCTCAGCATGGTGAAGAGTAGACACATGCCCTTATGATCCTAGTACCTGAGTGTGGTGAGGGGTAGACACAAGCCCTTGTGATGCTACTCCCTCAGAGAGGAGAGGGGTATACACAGGCCCTTGTGACGCTACTCCCTCATCTTGGGGCAGGGTAGACATAGCCAATTGTAACGCTTTTCCTCAGCGAGAATAGGGTTGACCCAGGCCATTGCGACTCTACTCCCTCGGTGTGGAGCAGGGTAGACGCAGTCCTGTGACGCTACTCACTTCGTTCGGTGATGGTTAACCCAGACCCTTGTGATGCTACTCCCCCAGCATGGAGGAGGGTAGACAAATGCCCTTGTGACGCTACTCCCTCATTGTGGATAGGGGTAGATTAAGTCTTTGTGATGCTCTCCCTTAAGGTTGGAGAAGGTTGACATAGGCCGTTGATATGATACTCCCTCATCATAGAGCTGGATAGACATTGGACCCTTGTGATGTAAATCCCTCAGCATGGAATTTGTTAGAACCAGGCCATTGTAATGCTAATCCCTCAGCTTGAGGCAGGGTAGATGTATCCCTTGTGATGCTACTCCCTAAGCATGGAGCAGGGAAAATGCGGGCCCTCGTGACACTACTCCCTCAGTATAGATCAGGGTAGACACAGGCCATTGTGATGCTTCTCCCTCAGAGAGGAGAGGGGTATACACAGGCCCTTTTGACGCTACTCCCTCAGAACGGAGATGGTAGACTAAGGCCCTTGTAATGCTACTCTCTCAGCGTGGAGCAGGGTAGACACAGGCCCTTGTGATGCTACTCCCTCAGCTTCGAGCAGGGTAAACTCAGGCCCTTGTGACGTTACTCACTCTGCGAGGAGCGAGGAAGACAAATGCTTCTGTGACGCTACTCCCTCAGCATGACGTGGGGTAGACACAGGCCCTCGTGAAGCTACTCCCTCAGCATAGAGCGTGGTAGACACAAACCCTCGTAACACTACTCCCTCTGTGTAAACAGGGGAGACACAGGCCCTTTTGATGTTACTCCCTCAGCGAAGAGCATGGTATACACAGGCCTTTGTGACGTTACTCCCTCTGTGTGAAGCGGGGTAGACACAGGCCCTTGTAATGCTACTTCCTCAGCATGGAGCGTGGTATACAAAAACCCTTGTAATACCACTCCCTCAGCATGGAGCGGAGTACACACAGGTCCTTGTGACATTACTCCCTCAGTGTGGAGAGGGGTAGACACAAGCCCTTGTGACGCTACTCCCTCTATGTGGAGCGGTATTGACTCAGGGTCTGTGACGCTACTTCCTCAGCTTGGAGTGGGTAAGAAAGACATATACTATAATCTTATATATAATCTTATACTATATAATCTTATACTACTTTCTCAGCATGGAGCGGGGTAGACACAGGACCATGTAAGGCTACTCCCTTATCATGGAGCGGGATTGACAAAGGCCCTTGTGACGTTACTCCCTCATCGTGGAGCGGGATAGACGCAGATCCTTGTGTCGCCACTCGATCAGCATGGAGCAGTTTAGACACAGGCCCTTGTAACGCTACACCCTCATGTTCGAGCAGGATAAATTCAGGCCCTTGTGACGTTACTCCCTCAGCGAGGAGCGATTAAGACTTAAGCACTTGTGACACTACTCCCTAAGCATGGAGTGGGGTAGACACAGGCCCTCGTGACGCTACTCCCTCAGCATGGAGCGTGGTAGACACAAACCCTCGTGACACTACTCCCTCAGTGTAAACAGGGGAGAAACAGGCCCTTTTGTTGCTACTCCCTTAGCATGGCGCATGGTATTCACAAACCCATGTAATTCTACTCCCTCAGCATGGAGCGGGGTACACACATGCCCTTGTGACGCTACTCCCTCATTGTGGAGCAGGGTAGACATAGGCCATTGTTACGCTACTCCCTCAGTATGGAGCGGGTTAGACGCAGTCCTTTGTGACGCTACTCCCTCCGTTCGGAGATGGTAGACCCAGCCCCGTTGTGATGCTACTTCCTCAGCATAGAGGAGGGTAAACAAAGGCCGTTGTGACGATACTCCCTCAGCGTGAATAGGGGTAGATTAAGTCTCTTGATGCTCTCCATTAAGGTTGGAGCAGGTTGACATAGGCCGTTGTTATGATACTCCCTCAGCATGGAGCGGGATAGACATAGGCCCTTGTGATGTATCTCCCTCGGCGTGGAGTGGGTTAGACCCAGGCCATTGTAATGCTACTCCCTCAGCTTGAAGCAGGGTAGATGCATCCCTTGTGATGCTACTCCCTCAGCATGGAGCTGCGTAAATGCGGGCCCTCGTGACACTACTCCCTCAGTGTAAACAGGGGAGACACAGGACCTTACGACCCTACTCCCTCATCGCGGAGTACGATAGCCATAGGCCCTTGTGATTCTACTCCCTCAGCATTAAACAGGGTAGACACAGACCCTTGTGACGCTACTCCCTCAGTGAGGAGAGGGTTGTTCACAGGCCCTAGTGACGCTACTCTCTCAGCACGGAGATATTAGACCAAATCCCTTGTGACGCTACTCCCTCAGCTTGGAGAGGGGTAGGTATAGGCCATTGTGATACTACTCCCTCAACGTTCAGCGAGGTAGACATAGACCCTTGTGACGTTTTTCTCTCAGCATGGAATGGGATAGACACAGTCCCTTGTGATGCTACTCCCTCTGTGTGGAGAGGGGTAGACAGAAGCCCTTGTGACGCTACTCTCACAGCGTGGAGTAGGGTAGACTCATTCCCTTGCGACGACACTGCCTCAGTGTGGAGCTGGGTATAACTAGGCCTTTGTGAAGCATCTCCCTCAGCGAGGAACTGGGTAGTCGCAGGCTCTTGTGACGCTACTCCCTCAGCATCTAATGGGGTAGACACAGTCCCTTGTGATCCTACTCCCTATGCGTAGAGTGGGGTCGACCAGTGCCATTGTTACGCTACTCCCTCGGTGTGAAGCGGGGTAGACCAAGGCCCTTTCGCCGCTACTCCCTCAGCGAGGATTGGGCTAGACGCAGTCCCTTGTGACGCTACTCCCTCAGCATAGTGCGGGGTAGAAATAGCCAATTGTAATTCTACTCCCTCAGCGAGAAGAGGGGTAGACCCAAGTCATTGTTATGCTACTCCCTCAGCGCCGAGCAGGGTAGACACACTCGGTTGTGACGCTACTCCCTCAATGTGGAGCGTGGTAGAGATAGGCCCTTGTGACGCTACTTCCTCAGCACGGAGTTACTAGACCCAGTCCCTTGTGACGCTACTCCCTCAGCATAGTGCGGGGTAGACCCAGGCCGTTGTGACGCTACTCCGTCAGTATGAAGCGGGGTATACACAGGCCCTTGTGATGCTACTACCTCAGCATGTAGCGTGGTATACACAAACCCATGTAATGCTACTCCCTCAGCATGGAGCGGGGTACACACAGGCCCTTGTGACGCTACTCTCGCAGCGTGAAACAGGATAGACACAGGTCCTTTGGACATTACTCCCTCAGTGTGGATAGGGGTAGACACAAGCCCTTGTGACGCCACTCCTCCTATGTAGAGCGCTATAGACACAGTGTCTGTGATGCTACTTCCTCAGCTTAAAGTGGGGTAGACAGACGCCCTTCTAATGCTACTTTCTCAGCATGGGCCGGGGTAGACACAGGCCCATGTAATGCTACTCCCTCAGCGTGGAGCAGGGTACACGCGTGCCCTTGTGACGCTACTCGCTCAGCGTGGAGCGGTGTAGACGCATGCCCTTGTGACGATACTCCCTCAGCATGGAGCAGTGTAGACACAGGTCCTTGTGACGCTACTCCATCAGTGTGGATAGGGGTAGACTAAGGCTATTGTGATGCTCTCCCTCAGCGTGGAGCAGGGTAGACATAGGCTCTTGTTACGCTACTCCCTCAGCGTAGAGTGGGTTAGAACCAGGCCATTGTAATACTACTCCCTCATCATGAAGCATGGTAGACACAGGCCCTTACGACGCTACTCCCTCATCGTTGAGCTGGGTAGACACAGGCCCTTATGATGATACTCCCTCAGCATGGAACGGGGTAGATCCAGACTCTTGAGAAGCTACTCCCTCAGCGTGGAGCGGGGTAGACATAGGCACTTGTGACGCTACTCCCTCAATGTGGAGCTTAGTAGACACAGGCATTTGTGATGCTAATCACTAAGCCTGGAGCGGGGTAGACACAGGCCCTTGTGACACTACTTCCTCAGCACGGAGATGGTAGACCCAGTCCCTTGTGACGCTACTCCCTCAGCGTAGAGCGGGGTAGACACATGCCCTTGTGATGCTACTCCGTCAGCATGGAACGGGGTAGACATAGCCAATTTCAACGCTACTCCGTCAGCGCGAAGAGGGGTAGAACCAGGCCATTGTGACGCTTCTCCCTCGGTGTGGAGCGGGGGAAAACACAGGCCCTTGTTACGCTACTCCCTCAGCGTGGAGCGGGATATTCGCAACCCCTTGTGTCGCCACTCAATCAGTGTGGAGCAGGGTACATGCGTGCTCTTGTGATGCTACTCCCTCAGCGTTGAGCGGGGTAGACATAACCATTGTAACGCTATTCCATCAGCGAGAATAGGGTAGACCCAGGCTATTTTGACTACTCCCTCGGTGTGGAGCAGGGTAGATATACACCCTTTTGATGCTACACCCTCAGCATGGAGCTGGGAAGACCCAAGCCGTTGTGACGCTACTCCCTCAGCATGGAGCAGGGTAGACAAAGACCCTTGTGATGCTACTCCCTTAGCCTGGAGTGAGGTAGACAAAGGCCCTTGTGGTGCTAATCCCACAATGTGAAGCGGTGTAGACACAGGCCCTTGTGACGTTACTCCCTCATCGCGGAGATGGTAGACCCAGGCTCTGTGACGCTACTCCCTCAGTGTGGGGCAGTCTAGACATTAACACATGTAACGATTCTTCCTCAGCATGGAACGGGGTTGACGAAGGTCCTTGTGACGCTACTCCCTCAACGTGGAGTGGGGTTGATACAGGCCCGAGTGACGCTTCTCTCTCAGCGTGAAACGGGATTTACACAGGCCCTTGTGATGCTACTCCCTCAGCTTCGAGCAGGGTAGACACAGGCCCTTCTGATGTTACTCCCACAGCATGGAGCGAGGAAGACACAGGCCCTTGTAACACTACTCCCTCAGTGTGAAGCAGGGTAGACACAGTTTCTCGTGGCGCTTCTCTCTCAGCATGGAGCGTGGTAAACACAAAACCCTTGTGATGTTACTCCCTCAGTGGGTAGCGGGTTATACACAGGCCTTTTGATGCTTCTCCCTCATCGTGTAATGGGGTAGCCACTGTCCCTTGTAATGCTACACCCTCAGCGTAGAGCAGGGTAGACCCAGGCCATTGTGATGCTACTCCCTCGATGTGAAGCAGGGTAAAACACAGGCCCTTGTGACGCTACTCCCTCATCGAGAAGAGGGGTTAGACTCAGGTCATAGTGATGCTAGTCCCTCAGTGTGGAGCAGGGTAGCACAGGCCTTTTTGTGTCACTACGCAGTGAGGAACTGGGAAGACATGGGCCCTTGTGATGCAACTCCCTTAACGTGGAGTGGGGTAGACAGCGGCGCTTGTAACGCTACTCCCTCAGCGTGGAGCAGGGTAGACACAGGCCCTTGTGATGCTACTCCTCAGCATGGAGCAGGGACGACAAAGACCATTGTGAAGCTACTCTCTCAGTGAGGAGAGGGGAATACACAGGCCCTTGTAACGCTACTCCCTCAGCACGGAGATGGTAAACCCAGGCCGTTGTGATGCTACTCCCTCTGCGTGATGCGGGGTAGACACAAGCCCTTGTGACGCTACTCCCTCAGCGTGGAGCAGGTTAGACACAGGCCCTTATGACGCTAATCCCTCAGCGTGGAGTAGGGTAGACACAGGCCCTTGAGACTAGTTTTCCCTCAGCGTGGATCGGGGTGAACTAAGGTCCTTGTGACGCTACTCTCTCAGCATGGAGCGAGGAAGACATAGGCGCTTGTGACACTACTCCCTCAGGGCGAAGCGGGGTAGAAACAAGCCCTTGTGACGCCACTCCATCAATATGGAGCGACGTAGACACAAAACCTTTTGATGCTATTCCCTCAGTGAGTATCAGGGTATCACAGGCCTTTTGATGCTACTCCCTCAGTGAGGAGAGGGGTATACAAAGGTCCTTGTGATGCTACTCCCTCAACGTGGAGCGGGGTAGACACACGCCCTTATGACGCTAATCCCTCAGCGTGGAGTAGGGTAGACACAGGCCCTTGAGACTAGTTTTCCCTCAGCGTGGATCGGGTTAGACTAAGGCACTTGTGAAGCTATTCCATCAGCGTAGATCGGGGTAGACTACGGCCCTTGTGACGTTCATCCCCAGAATGGAGCAGGGTAGACATAGGTCCTTGTTACACTACTCCCTCAGCATGGAGCGCATTAGACATACGTCCTTGTGATCCAACTCCCTCAGTGTGGATTGGATTAGACATAGGTCATTGTAATGCCACTCCCTCAGCATTCAGCGAGGTAGACATAGGCCCTTTTGACGCTACTCCCTCATCGTGGAATGGGGTAGACACAAACCTTTGTGACATATCTCCCTCAGCATGAAGCAGTGTAGACACATCCCGTTGTGACACTACTCCCTCAGTGTGGATCGGGTTAGAATAAGGCCATATTGATGCTACTCCCTCAGCGTGGATCGGGGTAGACGAAGGCCCTTTTGAAGCTCTCTATCAGCATGGAGCAGGGTAGACATAGGCACTTGTGAGGCTACTCCCTCAGAATGGATCGGGATTGACTCAGGCCCGTGTGACGCTACTCCCTCATCATGGAGCGGGATAGACACAGGCCCTTGTGAGGCTACTCCCTCAGAATGTAGCGAGGAAGACATAGGCACTTGTGACAGTACTCTCTCAGCATGGTGTGGGATAGACACAGGCCCTTGTGATGCTACTCCCTCAGCATGGTACAGGGTAGACACAGACACTTGTGACGCTACTCCCTCAGTGAGGAGAGGGGAGGTCACAGGCCCTAGTGACGCTACTACCTCAGCACGGAGATATTGGACCAAAGTCCTTGTGACGCTACTCGCTCAGCTTGGAGCGGGGTAGGTACAGGCAATTGAGATTCTACTCCCTCAGCGTTCAGCGAGGTAGACATAGGCCATTGTGATGCAACTCCCTCAGCATGGAACGGGGTAGATCCAGGCCCTTGAGAAGCTACTCCCTCGGTGTGGTGCGGGGTAGACATAGCCAATTTTAACGCTAATCCCTCAGCGAAAATAGGGTATATCCAGGCCATTGTGAAGCTACTCCCTCGGTGTGGTGCAGGGTAGACATATACGCTTGTGACGCTACTCCCTCAGCGTGGAGTGGGGTAGACAAGTCATTGAGATGCTACTCCCTCGGCATGGAGAAGGGTAGACACAGGCCCTTATGATGCTAGTACCTGAGTGAGGAGAGGGGTAGACACAAGCCCATGTGTCGCAACATCCTCAGCGTGGAACAGGGTAGACACAAGACTTGTGACACTACTCCCTCAGCATGGAGTGGGGTTGACAAATATCAATGTTACGCTACTCCCTCAGAGTGTAGCGGAATAGACCCAGGCTCTTGTGATGCTTCTCCCTCAGCATGGAGCGGGATAGACGCAGGCCCTTGTGACGCTACTCCCTCAATGTGGAGCGTCGTGGACACAGGCACTGGTGACGCTACTCCCTCAGCAAGGAGCGGGGTGGACTCAGGTCGTTGTGACGCTACATCCTCAGCGTGAAGCGGGGTAGACACAAACATTGTGACACTACTCCCTCTGCGTGGAGCGGGATATACACAGGCCCTTGTTTCGCTACTCCCTCAGCGCGGAGCGGAATAGACACAGGCGATTGTGATGCTTCTCCCTCAGCGTAGAGCGGGATAGACGCAGGCCCTTGTCACGACACTCCCTCAGTGTAGAGAAGGGTATACACAGGCCCTTGTGTTGCTACTCCCTCAGAGGGTCGACACACTCCGTTGTGACGCTACTCCCTCAGCGTGGATCGGGGTAGACACAGACCCTTATGACGCTACTCCATCAGCGTGTAGCGGGGCTTTATACAGGTCCTTGTTACGGTACTCTCTCAGCATGGAGCAGGGTAAATGCGGGCCCTCGTGACTATTCCCTCAGTGAAGAGCAGGGTAGACACAGGCCCTTGTGATGCTACTCCCTCAGGAAGGACGTCGTATAGACAGGTCTTTGTGTCGATACTCCCTCAGCACGGAGATGATAGACCCAGTCCCTTATGATGTTACTCCCTCTGTGTGGAGCAGGGCAGACACAGGCTCTTGAGACGGTACTCTCTCAGCATGGAATGGGATAGACACAGGCTCTTGTGACGCTACTACCTCAGCGTGGAGCTGTGGTGAGACAGCCTTTTGTAATGCTACTCCCTCAGCGCAGAGCGGGGTAGACAAAGGCAGTTCTGACGCTTCTCCCTCAGCATGGAGCGGTATAGACAACGGCTCTAGTGATCCACTCGATCAGTGTGGAGCAGGGTACACGCATGTCCTTGTGACGCTAAACTTACAGCATGGAGCGGGGTACACGCAGCCCCTTGTGATGCAACTCCCTCAGCGTGGAGTGGGTTAGACCCAGGACATTGTAATGCTACTCCTCAGCGTGGAGCGGGGTAGATACAGGCTCTTACGACGCTACTCCCTCAGCAAGGAGAAGGGTAGACACAGGCCCTTGTGATGCTACTCCCTCAGCATGGAACGCGGTAGATACAGGCCCTTGTGACGCTACTCCCTCAGCGTGGATCGTGTTAGACAAAGGCCCTTGTGACGCTACTCCCTCAGCGTGGATCGGGGTAGCCTAAGGCCCTTGTGACGCTCCCCCTCAGCATGGAGAAGAGTAGACATAGGCCCTTGTTACGCTGGTCCATCAGCGTGGAACAGGGTAGACACAGGCCCTTGTGACGCTACTCCCTCAGTGCCGAGATGGTGACCAAGGGCCTTGTGATTCTACTCCCTCAGCGTGGAGCTGGGTAGGCCCAGGCCCTTGTGAAACTACTTCCACAGTGTGTAATGGGGTCGACACTGTCCCTTGTGATGCTGCTCTCTCAGCATGGAGCGGGGTAGACACAGGCCCTTATGATGCTACTACCTCAGTGTGGAGAGGGGTAGACACAAGCCCTTGTGACGCTACTCCCTCTGTGTGGAGCGGGGTAGACTCGGGCCCTGTGACGCTACTTCCTCAACATGGAGCAGGGTAGACACAAACCCTTGTGACGCTACTCCCTCAGCGTGGATCGTGTTAGACAAAGGAACTTACGACGCTACTCCCTCAGCGTGGAGCAGGGTAGACACAGGCCCTTGAGATGCCACTCCCTCAACTTGCAGCGGGTGGAGAGACAGGCCCTAGTGACGCTACTCCATAAGCATGGAGTGGTGTATACAAAGGAACATGTGATGCTACTCTCTCAGCATGAAACGGGATGGCCACATGCCCTTGTGACGCTACTCCCTCAGCACGGAGATGATAGACCCAGTCCCTTATGATACTACACCCTCTTTGTGGAACAGGGTAGACACAGGCCCTTGTGGCGGTACTCTCTCAGCATGGAGTGGGATAGACACAGGCCCTTGTGACGCTACTACGTCAGCGTGGAGCTGGGTAGACACAGGCTTTTGTGATGCTACTCCCTCAGCGTAGAGCGAGGTAGTCACGTGTCTTTGTGACGCTACACCCTCAGCACAGAGATGGAAGACACTGTACCTTGTGACGATACTCCCTCACCGCATATTGGGGTAGACGCAAGTCCTTCGGATGTTACTCCGTCAGCATGGAGCGGGGTAAACATAGCCAATTTTAACGCTACTCCCTCAGCGAGAAGAGGGGTAGACACATGTCATTGCAATGTTACTCCCTCAGCGCCGAGCGGGGTAGACACAGGCCGTTGTGACGCTACTCCCTCAGCATGGAGCGGTAAAGACACCGGCTCTTGTGACGCTTCGCCCTCAGCATGAAACGGGGTAGATCCAGGCCCTTGAGATGCTACTCCCTCAGCATGGAGCGGGGCAGACACAAACCTTGTGACACTACTCCCTCAGCGTGAAGCGGGATTGACGCAGGCCCTTGTTACACTACTCCCTCAGCGTGAAGCAGGGTAAATGCGGGCCCTCGTGACACTACTCCCTCAGTGTAGATCAGGGCAGACACAGGCCCTTGTGTTGCTACTCCCTCAGAGGGTAGTCACATTCCGTTGTGACGCTACTCCCTCAGCATGGAGCAGTATAGACATAAGCCCATGCCACGCTACTCCCTCAGCATGGAGCGGGGTAGACATAGGCACTTGTGATACTACTCCCTCAATGTGGAGCGTGGTAGACACATGCCTTGTGACGCTACTCCCTCCGTTCGGAAATGGAAGACCCAGGCCCTTGTGACGCTACTCCCTCAGCGTGGATAGGTGTAGATTAAGGCTCTTGTGAAGCTCTCCCTTAAGGTTGGAGCAGGTCGACAAAGGCCCTTAAAATTATACTCCCTTAGCATGGAGCGGGATAGACATAGGCCCTTGTTATGTAACTCCCTCAGCGTGGAGTGGGTTAGACCAAGGCCATTGTAAAGCTACTCCCTCAGCCTGCAGCGTGGTAGAAGTATCCCTTGTGATGCTACTCCCTCTGCATGGAGCATGGTATACAAAGGCCCTTGCGACGATACTCCCTCAGCTTGGGTAGGGGTAGATTAAGTCTCTTGATGCTCTCCGTTAAGGTTGGAGCAGGTTGACATAGGCCGTTGTTATGATACTCCCTCAGCATGGAGCGGGATAGACATAGGCCCTTGTGATGTATCTCCCTCAGCGTGGAGTGGGTTAGACCCAGGCCATTGTAATGCTACTCCCTCAGCTTGAAGCAGGGTAGATGCATCCCTTGTGATGCTACTCCCTCAGCATGGAGCTGCGTAAATGCGGGCCCTCGTGACACTACTCCCTCAGAGTAAACAGGGGAGACACAGGCCCTTACGACCCTACTCCCTCATCGCGGAGCAGGATAAACATAGGCCCTTGTGATTCTACTCCCTCAGCATGGAACAGGGTAGATACAGACCCTTGTGACGCTACTCCCTCAGTGAGGAGAGGGTTGTTCACAGGCCCTAGTGACGCTACTCCCCCAGCACGGAGATATTAGACCAAAGCCCTTGTGACGCTACTCCCTCAGCTTGGAGCGCGGTAGGTATAGGCCATTGTGACGCTACTCCCTCAACGTTCAGCGAGGTAGACATAGGCCCTTGTGATGCTACTCCCTCAGCATGGAACGGGGTAATTCCAGACCCTTGAGAAGCTACTCCCTCTGCGCGGTGCGGGGTAGACATAGCCAATTGTAACGCTATTCCCTCAGCGAGAATAGGGGTAGACCCAAGTCATTGTAATGCTACTCCCTCAGCGCCGAGCAGGGTAGACACACTCGGTTGTGACGCTACTCCCTCAATGTGGAGCGGGGTAGACTCAGGTCGTTGTGACGCTACATCCTCAGCATGGAGCGGGGTAGACACAAACCTTGTGACACTACTCCCTCAGCGTGAAGCGGGATTGACACAAGCCCTTTTTACGCTACTCCCTCAGCGTGGAGCGGAATAGGCACAGGCTCTTCTGATGCTTCTCCCTCAGCGTGGAGCGTGATAGACACAGGCCCTTGTGATGCTACCCAATCAGCATGGAGCGGGGTAGACATAGCCAATTGTAACCCTAATCGCTCAGCGAGAAGAGGGGTAGACACAGGCCATTGTGACGCTACTCCCTCGGTGTGGTGCAGGGTAGACGAAGTCTTTTGTGATGCTACTCCCTCCGTTCGGAGATGGTAGAATCAGGCCCTTATGATGCTTCTCCCTCGGCATGGAGCATGGTATACAAAGGCCCTTATGACGGTACTCCCTCAGCGTGGATAGAGGTAGATTAAGGCTCTTGTGATGCTCTCCCTCAAGGTTGGAGCAGGTTGACATAGGCCCTTGTTATGATACTCCCTCAGCATGGAGCGGGATAGAATAGGCACGTGTGATGTTGTGATGCTACTCCCTCAGAGAAGAGAGGCGTATACACAGGCCCTTTTGACGCTACTGCCTCAGCACGGAGATGGTAGACCCAGGCCCTTGTAATGCTACTCTCTCAGCGTGTAGCAGGGTAGACACAGGCCCTTATGACGCTACTCCCTCAGCTTCGAGCAGGGTAAACACAGGCCCTTGTGTCGTTACTCCCTCAGCGAGGAGCGAGGAAGACATAGTCACTTGTGACGCTACTCCGTGAGCATGGAGATGGTAGACTCAGGCCGTTGTGACGCTACTCCCTCAGCGTGGAGCAGGGTAGACAGGCCCTTGTGAAGCTACTCCCTCACCATGGATCAGGGTAGACAAAGACCATTGTGACGCTTCTCTCTCAGTGAGGAGAGGGGAATACACAGGCCCTTGTAACGCTACTCCCGCAGCACGGAGATGGTAAACCCAGGCCGTTGTGATGCTACTCCCTCAGCGTGAAGCGGGGTAGACACATGCCCTTGTGACGCTACTCCCTCAGCGTGGAGCCGGTTAGACTCAGGCCCTTGTGATGGGCTTCCCTCAGAGTGGATCGGGGTGAACTAAGGTCCTTGTGACGCTACTCTCTTAGCATGGAGCGAGGAAGACATAGGCACTTGTGACGCTACTCCCTCAGGGTGAAGCGGGGTAGAAACAAGCCCTTGTGACGCTACTCCATCAACATGGAGCGAGGTAGACACAGGCCCTTGTGACGTTACTCCCTCCGCACGATGATGGTATATCCAGGCCCTTTTGATGCTACTCCCTCAGCATGGAAAAGGGTAGACAAAGGCCCTTGTGATGAAGCCCCCTCAGCGTGGAGTAGGGTAGACACAGGCCCTTTTGACGCTTCTCCCTCAGCATGGTTAGGGGAATACTAAGGCCATTGTGATGCTTCTCCCTCAGCGTGGAGCAAGTTAGACACAGACCAATGTAACGCTACTCCCTCAGCATGGAGCGGGATAGACGCAGGCCCATATGACGCTACTCCCTCAGCTTGGAGCTGGGTAGTTACCGGCCATTGTGATTCTACCCCCTCAGCGTTCAGCGAGGTATACATAGGCCCTTGTGATGCTACTCCCTCAGCATGGAACGGAGTAGGTCCAGGCCCTGAGATGCTACTCCCGCAGCGTGGAGACGAGTAGACATAGCCAATTTTAAAGCTATTCCCTCAACGAGAATAGGTTAGACCCAGGCCATTGTGACGCTGCTCCCTCGGTGTGGAGCAGGGTAGACATATACCATTGCAACACTACTACCTCAGCGTGGAGCGGGGTAGACACAAGCTGTTGAAATGCTACTTCCTCAGCATGGAGATGGGAAGACACAGGCCCTATTGATGCTACTACCTGAGTGTGGAGAGGGGTAGACACAAGCCCTTGTGACAATACTCCCTCAGTGTGTAGCGGGGTAGACACAGGTCGTTATAACGCTACATCCTCGGCGTGGAGCGGAGTAGACACAAACCTGGTGACACTACTCCCTCAGCTATTAGCGGGATTGCCACAGGCCCCTGTTACGCTACTCCCTCAGCGTGGTGCGGAATAGACACAGGCTCTTGTGATGATTCTCCCTCAACATGGAGCGGGATAGACGCAGGCCCTTGTGTCGCCACTCGATCAGCGTGGAGCAGGGTACAGGCGTGCCCTTGTGACGCTACTCCCTCAGCGTGGAGCGGGTTATACGTATGCCCTTGTGACGCTACTCCTTCAGATGGTAGACACACTCCGTTGTGACGCTACTCCCTCAGCATGGTGCAGTATAGACATAGGCCCTTGCGACGCTACTCCCTCGGCATGGAGCGGGGTAGACATAGGCACTTGTGATGCTAATCCCTGAATGTGGAGCGTGGTAGACATAGGTCCTTGTGACGCTACTCCCTCCATTCGGAGATGGTAGACCCAGGCCCTTGTGACGATACTGCCTCAGCATGGATAGAGGTAGATGGAGAATTTGTGATGCTCTCCCTTAAGGTTGGAGCAGGATTACATAGGATCTTGTAATGATACTCCCTCAGCATAGAGCGGGATAGACATAGGCCCTTGTATTGTAACTCCCTCAGCGTGCAGCGGGATAGACGCAGCCCCTTGTGTTGCAACTCGATCAGCGTGGAGCAGGGTACCCGCGTGCCCTTGTAACGCAACTCCCTCAGATTGGAGCGGGGAAGACGCATGCCCTTGTGACGATACTCCTTCAGCATGGAGCAGTGTAGACACAGGCCCTTACGACGCTACTCCCTCATCGTGGAGCAGGGTAGAGACAAGACCTTGTGATGCTACTCCCTCAGCATGGAACAAGGTAGACACAGACCCTTGTTACGCTACTCCCTCAGCGTGGAGCGGAATAGACACAGGCTCTTGAGATGCTTCTCCCTCAGCATGGAGCGGAATAGACGCAGAACCTTGTGACGCCACTCCCTCAGCGTGGAGCAGGGTAAATCCGGGCCCTCGTGACACTACTCCCTCAGTGTAGTGCAAGTTAGACACAGGCCCTTGTGTTGCTACTCCCTCAGGGAAGAGCGTTGTATACACAGGTCTTTGTGACGCTACTCCCTCAGTGTGGAGCGTGGTAAACACAGTCCCTTGTGAGGGTATTCTCTTAGCATGGAATGTGATAGACAAGTCCCTTGTGACGGTATTCTCTCAGAATGGAATGGGATAGACACAGTCCCTTGTGATGCTACTCACTCTGTGTGGAGAGGGGTAGACAGAAGCCCTTGTGACGCTACTCCCTCAGTGTGGAGTATGGTAGACTCATTCCCTTGTGACGACACTGCCTCAGTGTGGAGCTGGGTATAACTAGGCCTTTGTGACGCAACTCCCTCAGCGAGGAACTGGGTAGTCGCAGGCTCTTGTGACGCTACTCCCTCTGCGTGTCATGGGGTAGACACAGTCCCTTGTGATGCTACTCCCTCAGAGTAGAGTGGGGTCGACCCAGGCCATTGTTACGCTACTCCCTAGGTGTGAAGCGGGGTAGCACACAGGCCCTTTTGACGCTCCTCCCTCAGCATGGAGCGGTATAGACACAGGCACTTGCGATGCTTCTCCCTCAACATGGAGCTAGGTAGACACAGGCTTTTATGATGCTACTCCCTCAGCGAAGAGCATGGTATTCACAGGTCTTTGTGTCGCTACTCCCTCAGCAGAGATGCTAGACACAGTCCCTTGTGACCCAACTCCCTCACTGCAGAGCGGGTTAGACACAGGACGTTCTGATGTTACTCCCTCAGCATGGAGCACGGTAGAGATAGCCAATTGTAACGCTACTCCCTCAGCGAGAAGGGTAGACCTAACTAATTTAATGGTACTCCCACAGCGCCGAGCAGGGTAGACACACTCCGCTGTGACGCTATTCCCTCAGCATGGAGCGTGGTTGAAATAGGCACTCGTGACGCTACTCCCTCAATGTGGAGCGTGGTAGACACAGGCCCTTGTGACGCTACTCCCTCAGCACGGATTTGGAAGACCCAGTCCCTTGTGACGCTACTCCCTAATCGCAGAGCGGTGTAGACACAGGCCCTTGTGTCGCTACTCCATCTGTATGGAGCGGGGTAGACCGCCAAAAGGAACTCTACTCCCTCAGCGAGAAGAGGGGTAGACACAGGCCATTGTGATGCTACTCCCTCAGCATGTAATGGGATTGACACAGTCCCTTGTGATCCTACTCCCTCAGCATAGAGCGGGGTAGACCCAGGCCGTTGTGACGTTACTCCCTCAGTGTGAAGCGGGGTAGAAACAGTCCCTTGTGATGATATTCCCTCAGCATAGAGCGGGGTAGCCCCTGGCCGTTGTGACGCTACTCCGTCAGTATGAAGTGGGGTATACACAGGCCCTTGTGATGCTACTCCCTCAGCATGTAGCGTGGTATACACAAACCCATGTAATGCTACTCCTTCAGCATGGAGTGTGTTAGACATAGGCCCATGTGATACAACTCTCTCAGCGTGGAGTGGGTTAGAACCAGGGCATTGAAATGCTACTCCCTCAGCATGGAACAGGGTAGACACACACCCATGTGACGCTACTCCCTCAGTAAGGTGAGGGTTGTTCACAGGCCCTAGTGACGCTACTCCCTCAGCATGGAAAGGGGTTGATACAGGCCATTGTTTAGCTACTCCCTCAGCATGGTGCGGGTATACATAGCCAATTGTAACGCTACTCCCTCAGCATGGTGCGGGGTAGACATAGCCAATTGTAACGCTATTCCCTCAGCGAGAAGAGGGGTAGACCCAAGTCATTGTAATGCTACTCTCTCAGCGCCGAGCAGGGTAGACACACTCGGTTGTAATGCTACTCCCTCAATGTGGAGCGTGGTAGACACAGGCCCTTGTGACGCTACTGCCTCAACACGTAGCGGGGAAGACACAGGCCCTTGTGACGTTACTTCCTCAGCACGGAGTTACTAGACCCAGTCCCTTGTGACGCTACTCCCTCAGCATAGAGCGGGATAGACCCAGGCCGTTGTGACGCTACTCCCTCAGTGAGAAGCTGGGTATACACAAACCCTTGTAATGTTACTCCCTCAGAATGGAGCGGGGTACACACAGGCCCTTGTGACGCTACTCCCTCATCGTGGATCAGGGTAGACATAGACCATTGTGATGCTACACCCTCAGCGTGTTGAGGGGTAGACACAAGCCGTTGAGAAGCTACTCCCTCAGCATGTTGAAGGGTAGACAAAAGTCCTTATGATGCTACTACCCGAGTGTGGAGAGTGGTAGACACAAGCCCTTGTGACGGTACTCCCTCAGTGTGGAGCGGGGTAGACTCATGTTGTGACGCTATATTCTCAGCATGGAGCGGGGTAGACACAAACCTTGTGACACTACTCCCTCAGCGTGAAGCGGGATTGACACAAGCCTTTGTTACGCTACTCCCTCAGCGTGGAGCGGAATAGGCACAGGCTCATGTGATGCTTCTCCCTCAGCGTGGAGCGTGATAGACGCAGGCACATGTGACGCTACTCCCTCAGTGCTGAGCGGGATACACAGAGGCCCTTGTGATGCTACTCCATCAGTATGGAGCGGGGTAGACATAGCCAATTGTAACCCTACTCCCTCAGCGTGAGGAGGGGAAGACCCAGGTCATTGTGACGCTACTCCCTCGGTGTAGTGCAGGGTAGACGAAGTCCTTTGTAACGCTACTCCCTCCGTTCGGAGATGGTAGGCCCAGGCCCTTATGACGGTACTCCCTCAGCGTGGATAGAGGTAGATTAAGGCTCTTGTGATGCTCTCCCTTAAGGTTGGAGCAGGTTGACATATACCCATGTTATGATACTCCCTCAGCATGGAGCGGGATATACATAGGCACGTGTGATGTTGTGATGCTACTCCCTCAGAGAGGAGAGGCGGTTACACAGGCCCTTTTGACGCTACTGCCTCAGCACGGAGATGGTAGACCCAGGCCCTTGTAATGCTACTCTCTTAGTATGGAGCGGGGTAGACGCAGGCCCTTGTGACGCTACTCCCTCAGCATGGAGCGAGGTAGACAAAGGCCCTTGTGATGCTACACAATGTGAAGCTGTGTAGACACAGGCATTTGTGACGCTACTCCCTCACCGCAGAGCGGGGTAGACACAGGCCCTTCGGATATTACTCTCTCAGCATGGAGCGGGGTAGAACTAGTCATATGTAATGCTACTCCCTCTGCGAGAACAGGGGTAGACCCAAGTCATTGTAATGCTACTCCCTCAGCACCGAGCAGGGTAGTCACACTCCGTTGTGACGCTACTCCCTCAGCATGGAGCGGTATAGACATAGGCCCTTGCGACGCTACTCCCTAAGCGTGGAGCATAGTAGACACAGGCACTTGTGATGCTAATCCCTAAGCCAGGAGCGGGGTAGACACAGGCCCTTGTGACACTACTCCCTCAGCGTAGAGCGGGGTAGACACATGCCCTTGTGATGCTACTCCATATGCATGGAACGGGGTAGACATAGCCAATTTCAACGCTTCTCCGTCAGCGAGAAAAGGGGTAGACCCAGGCCATTGTGACGCTTCTCCCTCGGTGTGGAGCAGGATAAAACACGGGCCCTTGTTACGCTACTCCCTCAGCGTGGATCGGGGTAGACGGAGGCCCTTGTGAAGCTCTCTATCAGCATGGAGCAGGGTAGACATAGGCACTTGTGAGGCTCTCTATCAGCATGGAGCAGGGTAGACATAGGCACTTGTGAGGATACTCCCTCAGAATGGATCGAGATTGACTCAGGCCCTTGTGACGCCACTCCCTCATCATGGAGCGGGATAGAAACAGGCCCTTGTCATGCTACTCCCTCAGTGTGGAAAGGGTTTGGCACAAGCTCTTGTGGCACTACTTCAAACTCAGCGTTGAGTGGGGTAGACTCATTCCCTTTGACGATACTCCCTCAGTGTGGAGAAGGGTATACATAGGCCTTTCTGACGCTACTCCCTCAGCGAGGAACTGCGTTAGCGCAGGCTCTTGTGACGCTACTCCCTCAGTATGTAATGTGGTAGACACTGCCTTGTGACGCTACTCCCTCAGCATGGAGCGTGGTACACACAGGCCCTTGTGATGCTACTGCCTCAGCATGGAGCGGGGTTGACACAGGCTCTTACGACGCTACTCCCTCATAGTGGAACAGGGTAGACTCAGACCTTTGTGACGCTACTCCCTCAGTGAGAACAGGGGTGTACACAGGCCCTAGAAACGCTACTCCCTCAGCATGGAGATGGTAGACCCAAGCCCTTGTGACGCTACTCCCTCAGCTTGGAGCGGGGTTGGTACAGGCCATTGTGATGCTACTCCCTCAGCATTCAGCGATGTAGACATAGTCCCTTGTGATGCTACTCCCTCAGCAGGGAACGGGTTAGACACAGGCAATTAAGATGCTACTCCCTCAGCATGGAGAGGGGTAGACATAGCCAATTGCAAAGCTATTCCCTCAGCGAGAAATAGGGTAGACCCAGGCCTTTGTGACGCTACTTCCTCGGTGTGGAGCAGGGTAGACATTTGCCCTTGTGACGATACTCCCTCAGTGTGGAGCGGGGTAGACACTAGCCGTTGAGATGCTACTCCCTCAACATGGAGAAGGGAAGACACTATCCCTTATGATGCTACTGAGTGTGGAGAGGTGTAGACACAAGCCCTTGTGTCGCTACTCCCTCAGCGTGGAGCGGGGTTGCCATAGGCCCTTGTGATGCTACTCCCTCAACGTGGAGCAGTGTAGACGCAGACCATTGTGACGATAGTAACTCAGTGAGGATAGGGGTATACATGGGCCCTTGTGCCGCTACTCCGTGAACATGAAGATGGTAGACTCAGGCCGTTGTGATGCTACTCCCTCAGCATGGAGCAGAGTAGACACAGGCCCTTGTGACGCTACTACCTCAGCATGGAGCAGGGAAGACACAGGCCCTTGTGATGCTACTCCCTCAGCGTGGAGGTGGTTCAGCCCCGGCCCTTGTTAATCTACTCCCTCAGCATATAATGGGGTCGAATCAGTCCGTTGTGACGCTGCTCCCTCAGTATGTAACTGTGTAGACCCAGGCCCTTATCACGCAACTACCTCAGTGTGGAGAGGGGTAGACACAAGCCCTTGTGATACAACTCCCTCAGTGTGGAGCGGGGAAGATTCAGGCCCTTGTGACGCTACTTTCTCATCGTGGTGCGGGGTAGTCACACGCACTTCTGACGCTACTTCCTCAGCATGGAGCGGGGTAAACAAAAACCCTTCTGACGCTACTCCCGCAGCGTGGAGCGCTGTTGACACATGCCCTTGTTACGCTACTTCCTCAGCGTGGAGCTGGATAGCCACCGGTTCTTGTGACGCTTCTCCCTCAGCATGGAGCGGGGTAGACACAGGCCCTTGTGACGCTACTCTCACGGCTTGGAACAGGATAGACGCAGGCCCTTGTGACATTACTCCCTCAGTGTGGAGAGGGGTAGACACCAGCCCTTGTGACGCTCCTCCCTCTACGTGGAGCGGTATAGACTCAGGTTCTGTGATGCTACTTCCTCAGCTTGGTGTGGGGTAGACAGACGGCCTTCTAATGCTACTTTCTCAGCGTGGAGCGGGGTAGACACAGACCCTTGTGACGCTACTCCCTCAGTGAGGAGAGGGGTGTACACAGGCCCTAGTGACGCTACTCCCTCAGCACGGAGATGGTAGACCCAAACCCTTGTAACGCTACTCCCTCAGCTTGGAGCGGGGTAGGTACAGGCCAATGTAATTCTACTCCCTCAGCGTTCAGCGATGGGCCCTTGTGATGTTACTCCCTCAGCATGGTACGGGGTATATACAGGCCCTTGAGATGCTATTCCCTCAGCGTGGAGCAGGGTAGACACAAACCCATGTGATGCTACTCCCTCAGCATGGAGCAGGGTGACCCCGACCCTTGTGATGTTACTCCCTATCATGGAGAGGGGTTAGACGCAAGCCGTCGTGGCGCTTCTCCCTCAGCGTAGTGTTGGGTACAATAGGCCCTTGTGTTTATACTCCTTTAGCATGGAGTGGTTTAGACACAGGATCTTGTGACGCTATTCCCTCAGTGTGGAGCAGTGTTGACAAAGGCCCTTGTTACGCTACACCCTCAGCATGGAGCATTGTAGACACAGGCCCTTGGGACGCTACTCCCTCGACGTGTTTCGGGTTAGACTAAGGCCCTTGTAATGCTACTCCCTCAGCGTGGATCGGGTTAGACTTAAGCCCTTGTGAAGCTCTCCCTCAGCGTGGATCGGGATAGACTAAGGGCCTTGTGATGCTACTCCCTCAGCGTAAATCGGGTTAGACTATGGCACTTGTGATGCTCTCCCTCAGCATGGAGCAGAATAGACACAGTCCCTTGTGACAATACACCCTCAGCTTTTAGCAGGGTAGATGCAAGCCCTTGTGAAGCTACTCCCTCAGCGTGGAGCGGGGTAGACACAAACTCTTGTGACGCTACTTCCTCAGCATGGAGCAGGGTAGACGCAGGTCCTTGTGACGCTACTCCCTCAATGTGGAGTGGGGTAGACACAGGCCCTTAAGATGCTACTCCCTCAGCACAGATATGGTAGACCGAGGCTCTTGTGACGCTACTCCCTCAGCGTGGGTCTGGGTTGACAAAGGCTTTATTGATGCTACTCCCTCAGCGAAGAGCTTGGTTTACACAGGTATTTGTGACACTTCTCCCTCAGCACAGATATGGTAGATACATTCCCTTGTGACTCTACTCCCTCACCGCAGAGCGGGGTGGACACAGGCCCTTCGGATGTTACTCCCTCAGAATGGAGCAGGGTGGACATAGCCAATTGTAATGCTACTCCCTCAGCGAAAAGAGGGGTAGACCGTTGTCACTGTAATGATACTTTCTCAGCACCGAGCGAGGTAGACCCAGGCCGTTGTGATGCTAGTCCCTCAGCATGGAGCGGTATAGACACAGGCTCTTGTGACGCTTCTCCCTCAGCATGGAGAGGGAGAGACGCAGCCCCTTGTGATGCCACTCGATCAGCGTGGAGCAGGGTACAAGCGAGCCCTTGTGATGCTTCTCCCACAGCGTGGAGCGGGGTAGACGCAGGCCCTTGTGATGCTACTCGCTCAGCATGGAGCAGGGTAAACAAAGGCCCTTGTGAAGCTACTCCCTCAGCATGGAGGACGGTTGACAACGGCCCTTGTGATGCTCCTCCCTCAGCATGGAGCGGGGTAGACCCAAGCGGTTGTGACGCTACTCCCTTAGCATAGAGTGGGGTAGACAAAGGCCCTTGTGTTTATACTCCCTTATCATGGAGTGGATTAGACACAGGGTCTTGTGACGCTACTCTCTTAGCGTGGTGCAGGGTTGACATAGGCCCTTGTGATTTTGTCCCTTAGCTTGGAGCGGGGTAGACAACGGCCCATGAGATGCTACTCCCTCAGTGTGAAGCGGGGTAGACACAAAGCCCTTGTGACGCTACTCTTTCAGCGAGGAGAGGGGTATACAGAGACCCTTGTGATGCTTCTCCCTCAGCTTGGAGAAGGGTAGACACAGGCCCATGTTTGGAATATCCACATGTTTGGAACAGCCACATGTTCAAAATAGCCACATGTTCGGAATAGACACATGTTCGGAATAGACACATGTTCATAATAGCCACATTATTGGAATAACCACATTTTCGGAATAGCTACATGAATGGAATAGCCACATGTTCAGAAAAGCCAATTGTTCAGAATAGCCACATTGTTCAGAATAATTCTCGGAATAGCCAAATTTTTGCAATAACCACCTGTTCGGAAAAGCTACAATTTCGGAACAGCCACACGTTCGGAAATTCTACATGCTTGGTATAACCACATGTTCGGAATAGCCCCATTGATCGGAATAACCAAATGATCGGTATAGCCACATGTTAGGAATAGCCACATGTTAGGAATATCTACACGTCAGGAACAATCACATGTTCGGAATAGCCACATGTTAGTAACAGCCACATGTTCGGAATATCTACATGTTTGGTATAACAACATGTTCAGAATAGCCACATGTTAGGAACAGCCACATGTTAGGAACAGCCACATGTTCGGATTATCTACATGTTTGCAACAACCTCATGTTAGAAATAGCCACCTGTTCATAAGAGCCACCTGTTCATAATAGCCACATGTTTGGACAGCCACATGTTCGGTATTACCACATTTTTAAATAACAGCGTGTTCGGAATAGTCACATTTCGGAATAGCCACATATTCGGAATAGCCACATGTTTGGAATTGTCACATGTTCGGAATTGCCACATGTTTGGAATTGCCACATGTTTGGAATTGCCACATTTTCGGTATAGCCACATGTTCGGGATAGCCACATGTTCTTAATAGCCTCATGATTGGAATAGTCAAATGTTTCGAATAACCACCTTTTTGGAACAGCCACATGTTCGGAATAGCCCCATGATTGGAATAACATCATGTTCAGAATAGCCATATGCTCGGAATAGCCATATGCTCGGAATAGCCACATGTTCAGAAAAGCCACATGTTCAGAAAAGCCACATTCTCGGAATAATCCACATTCTCGGAATATCCAAGTGTTTAGAATTAACACCTTTTAGGAATAGCCACATGTTCGGAATAGCCACATTTTTGGAATAGCCACATGTTCGGAATAGCCACATGTTCGGAATAGCCACATGTTCAGAAAAGCCACATGTTCAGAAAAGCCACATTCTCGGAATAATCCACATTCTCGGAATATCCAAGTGTTTAGAATTAACACCTTTTAGGAATAGCCACATGTTCGGAATAGCCACATTTTTGGAATAACCACTTGTTCAGAATAGCCACACGTTCAGAATAGCCACATGTTCAGAATATCAACTTGTTTGGAACATCCACATGTTCGGAATAACCATATGTTCGGAACAGCCATATGTTCGGAATAGCATCATGTTCGAAATATCCACATGTTCGGAATAGCCAAACGTTCATAAAAGCCACATGATTGGAATAGCCACATGTTCGGAATAGCCAAATGAACGGAATAGCCTCATTTCCAGTATAGCCACTTGTTCGGTATAGCCATATGTTTGGTATAGCCAAATGTTCAGAATAGACCCTTTTTCGGAAAATCATGACCTGAATAGCCACATGTTCGGAATAGCTACATGTTTGGAAAAAAAAACGTTTGAAACATCTACATGTTAGGAATAAATTTATGTTCTGAATAGCCCCATTGTTCGGAATAACCATTTGATCGGAAAAACCACATGTTCAAAATAGCCATATGTTCCGAATAGTCACATGAACGGAATAGCCACATGTTCCGAATAGTCACATGAACGGAATAGCCACATGTTCCGAATAGTCACATGAACGGAATAGCCACATGTTCATAATTGCCACATGTTTGGAACAGCCACACATTCGGAATATCTACATGTTGGAATAACCACAAATTCGGAATAGACATATGTTCGGAATAACCATAAGTTCGGAATAGCTATATGTTCGGAATTATCACATGTACGAAATAGTCACATGTTTGGAATAGCTACATGTTTGGATTAGCAAAACGTTCGAAATATCTACATGTTGGGAATAACCTTATGTTTTAAATAGCCCCCTTGTTTGGAATAACCATTTGATCGGGATAACCACATGAACGGAGTAAACACATTTTCGGAATAGCCACATGAACGGAATAGCCACATGAACGGAATAGCCACATGTTCGGAATATTCCACATTCTCGGAATATCGAAATGTTTGGAATAAAAACCTTTTCGGAATAGCCACCATTTGTTCCGAATTGTCACATGTTCTGAATAGCCACATGTTCGGAATAGCCACATGTTCGGAATAGCCACATGTTCGGAATAGCCAAACGATCGAAACATCTACATGATGGGAATATCCATATGTTCGTAATAGCCCCATTGTTCGTAATAACCATTTCATCGGAATAGCCACATGTTCGGAATAGCCACATGTTAGGAATAACCACATGTTCGGAATTGCTATAAGTTCCGAAAAACCTCATGTTCGGAATAGCCACATTTTCGGAATTGCAACATGTTCGGAATAGCTACATGTTCGGAATAGCTACATGATTGGATTAGCCAAACGTTCAAACTATCTACAAGTTGGGAATAACCATATGTTCGGAATAACCCCATTGTTCGAAATAACCATTTGATTGGAAAAGCCACATGTTCGGAATAGCCACATGTTCATAATGGCCACATGATTAGAATAGCCACATGATTAGAATAGCCACATTTTCGTAATAGCCACATGAATGGAATAGCCACATGTTCGGGACATCTACATGCTTGGAATAGCCACATGTTCGGGACATCTACATGCTTGGAATAGCCACATGTTCGGGACATCTACATGCTTGGAATAGCCACATGCTTGGAATAGCCACATGTTTGGAATTACCCAATGTTTGGAATAACCTAATGTTCGGAATAACCTAATGTTCGGAATAGCCACATATTCGGAATAGCCACATATTCGGAATATCCACATGTTTGGATTACCCAAACGTTCAAACCATCTACATGTTGGGAATAACCATATGTTGTGAATAGCCCCATTGTTCGGAATAACCACATGTGCAAAATAGCCATATATGTTCGGAATAGCCACATGAACGGAATAGCCACATGTTTAGAAAATCCACGTATTCAGAATAGCCATATGATTTTAATAGCCACATGTTCGATATATCTACATTTTTGGAACTACCACATGATCGGAATAGACAATGTTCCAAATAGCTACATTTTTTGTATAACCACAAATTCGGAATAGCCACATGTTTGGAAAACCCACATGTTCGGAATATCTACATGTTTGGAACAGCCACGTGTTAGAAATAGCCACGTGTTAATAATAGCCATATGTTCATAATAGCCACATGTTCGGACAGCCATGTGTTGGGATTGCCACTTTTTTTAATTAACAACGTGATCGGAATAGCCACATGTTCGAAAAAGGCCACATGTTCGAAATAGCCACATGTTCCTAATAGCCACATGTTCCTAATAGCCACATGTTCATAATAGCCACATGTTTGGACTGCCACATGTTTCGAAAAGCCATATGTTCCGTATAGCCACATGAATGGAATAGCCATATGTTCCGTATAGCCACATGAATGGAATAACCACAAATTCGGAATAGCCACATGTTTGGAAAACCCACATGTTCGGAATATCTACATGTTTGGAACAGCCACGTGTTAGAAATAGCCACGTGTTAATAATAGCCATATGTTCATAATAGCCACATGTTCGGACAGCCATGTGTTGGGATTGCCACTTTTTTTAATTAACAACGTGATCGGAATAGCCACATGTTCGAAAAAGGCCACATGTTCGAAATAGCCACATGTTCCTAATAGCCACATGTTCCTAATAGCCACATGTTCATAATAGCCACATGTTTGGACTGCCACATGTTTCGAAAAGCCATATGTTCCGTATAGCCACATGAATGGAATAGCCATATGTTCCGTATAGCCACATGAATGGAATAACCACATGATCGGAATAGACACATGTTTGGAATAGCCACACGTTCGGAACTTCTACATGTTTGGAATAACTACATGTTCGGAATAGCCACATTTTCGGACCAGCCACATTTTCAGGGTGGCCACATTTTAGGACATCTACATGTTTCGAATATCCCCCATTTTAGAACAGCAACATTTTCCCAATATCTACATGTTGAGAACAAGCACATGTTCGGAATAGAAAGTTGTTTGGAATAACCTAATGTTCGGAATAGCGACATGTTCGGAATAGCGACATGTTTGGCACAACCTAATGTTCGGAATAGCCACATGTTTGGAACAGCCACATTTTCGGAATAGCCACATGTTTGGAACAGCCACATTTTCGGAACAGCCACATGTTTGGAATAACCACATGTTTGGAATAACCACATGTTCGGAATAGCCATATTTTCGGTATAGCCACGTGAATGGAATAACCAAAAGTTCAGAATAAACACATGTTAGGAATAGCTACATGTTAGGAATATCTACATGTCAGGAACAATCACATGTTCGGAATAGACACATGTTAGGAACAGCCACATGTTCGGAATATATACATGTTTTGTATAACCACAAATTCGGAATAGCCACATGTTTGGAACACCCACATGTTCGGAAGATCTACATGTTTGGAATAGCCACGTGTTCGAAATAGCCACATGTTCATAATAGCCATATGTTCATAATAGCCACATGTTTGGACAGCCACATGTTGGGTATTGCCCCTTTTTTAAAATAACAACGTGTTCGGGATAGCCACATGTTCGGAATAGCCACATGAACGGAATAACCACATGATCGGAATATACATGTGTTTGGAATAGTCACACGTTCGGAACATCTACATGCTTGGAATTACGACATGTTCGGAATATCCCCATTGTTCGGAATAACATAACGATCGGTAAAGCCACATGTAAGGAATATCTACATGTTAGGAACAATTACATGTTTGGATTTGCCACATGTTAAGAATTTCTACATGTTAGGTACAATTACATGTTTGGATCTGCCACATGTTAGGTAAAATAACATGTTTGTGATAGCCACATGTTCGGAGTAGCCACATGTTCTTAATAGCCACATGTTCTTAATATCCACATGTTCTTAATAGCCACATGAACGGAATACCCACATGAACGGAATACCCACATGAACGGAATACCCACATGTTCGGATTAATCCACATTCTCGGAATAGCCACATATTCGGAATAGCCAAATGTTTCGTAATAGCCACATATTCGGAATAGCCAAATGTTTCGTAATAGCCACATATTCGGAATAGCCACATATTCGGAATAGCCACATATTCGGAATAGCCACATGTTCGGAACAGCCACATGTTCGGAACAGACACATGTTCGGAACAGCCACATGTTCGGAACAGCCACATGTAAGGAACAGCCACATGTAAGGAACAGCCACATGTAAGGAACAGCCACATGTAAGGAACAGCCACATGTAAGGAACAGCCACATGTTCGGAACATCCACATGTTCTAAGCAGCCTTATTTTCATAATAGCTACGTGTTTGGACATTCACATGCTCGTAATAGCCACATTTTTTTAATATCCACATGTTCGGAATAGCCCCATTGTTCGAAATAACCATTTGATCGGAAAAGCCACATGTTCGGAATAACCAAATGTTCGGAATAACCAAATGATCGGAATAACCAAATGATCGGAATAACCAAATGATCGGTATAGCCACATGTTCGTAATAACCAACATGTTCGGAATAACCAACATGTTCGGAATAACCAACATGTTCGGAATAACCAACATGTTCGGAATAACCAACATGTTCGGAATAACCAACATGTTCGGAATAACCAACATGTTCGGAATAACCAACATGTTCGGAATAACCAACATGTTCGGAATAACCAACATGTTTGGAATATCAACATGTTTGGAATATCAACATGTTTGGAATTACCTCATGTTCGGAATATCAACATGTTTGGAATTACCTCATGTTTGGAACAGCCACTTGTTTGGAACAGCCACTTGTTTGGAACAGCCACTTGTTTGGAACAGCCACTTGTTTGGAACAGCCACTTGTTTGGAACAGCCACATTTTCGGAATATCTACATGTTTGGAAATCCCACATTTTCGGAATAGCTACATATTTGGAACAGCCGCATATTCGGAATATCTATATGTTAGGAATATCCATATTTTCGAAATTACCACATGTTAGGAATATCCATATTTTCGAAATTACCACATGTTAGGAATATCCATATTTTCGAAATTACCACATGTTAGGAATATCCATATTTTCGAAATTACCACATGTTAGGAATATCCATATTTTCGAAATTACCACATGTTAGGAATATCCATATTTTCGAAATTACCACATGTTAGGAATATCCATATTTTCGAAATTACCACATGTTAGGAATATCCATATTTTCGAAATTACCACATGTTCGGAATAGCCACATATTCGGAATATCTACATGTTTGAAACAACCTTATGTTCGGAATAGATACATGTTCGCAATAGCCACAAGTTTGGTGAATCTACATGTTTGAAACAGCCACATGTTCGGAATATCTACATGTGTTAATAACCAGATGTTCGGAATAACCACATGTTCGGAATAACCACATGTTCGGAATAACCACATGTTCGGAATAACCACATGTTCGGGATAGCCGCATGTTTGGGATAGCCGCATGTTCGGAATATCTACATGTTTTGAATAAGCACATGTTCGGAATATCTACATGTTTTGAATAAGCACATGTTAGGAATTGCCACATGTTAGGAATTGCCACATGTTAGGAATTGCCACATGTTAGGAATTGTCACATGTTCGGAATATCTACATGTTTGGAACAGTCACATGTTGGGAATATCTACATATTTGGAATAATTACATGTTCGGTATAGTCACATGTTCGGAATAGCCACATGTTCAGTATATCAACAAGGTTTAATTAGCCACATGTTCGGAATGGCCCCGGACTACACTATGGACTTGGCAACGGACTCTCGCTTTTCACCAAGTCGAGCCGGTCTCGATTCCCCGGCGATATTCTCGAAAACAACTTATTTTCAGTATACTTGCTCTTTAATTTAGTTCGTAGTCAACATATGAGTAACTTTCAGCCTATTATTCATTATCACGGATTGCCACCAGTAATTTTTGACACTTAACTGAATGTGAAAAAATGAAACTACCTTATTTCCGCCGTTACCATCTTTAACGCGCGCATGTCTCAGCAAGACCAGTGACATTTTTCAGAGATTGCTTTCAAAAGAGCTGGCTTTACTGTGTACAGCTTATATAGGCTGTTCACAGTAAAGCGAGCAATTTCGGGACCCCGGGTACTTTTTCCTATCAGTCATTTTTTATACTTTAACCACCTTTTTAAAATAAATATTGTCATGTAAGTAACAAGTGCAGTGTATATAATACACCGCACTCTGATCGTTATGTCTGAGGCTACAATAAAAAATATACCTATTGGCTATTATTCAAAATGAGATGGCTTCAAAAAGTGCTCACATTTCCATGTATAGCCTATATAGTCTATTGATGATTTATTCACACTGTTTTAAATCAACCATTTAATGAATCATTCTATGTACGACGTGTTTGGCACTTTCCTAAATGTGCCACGTATTACAAAGCGTTTTATACATTTGTTAAAGCAAAAGGGCCCCGTTTTTACTTAAATTGGACCTTTACTAATATTCTATCAATAAATTATAATATTTCATCTATATTTAAAATGAATAAAAGCAGGGATAATAAATTTGTGTTGGTAATATCTAGTTAGAAATATTTCTTAAGCGAAATAGTATTGCATTGAGTGCGCACGAACCAGGTGCGTTATCCATTTGGTGTAGATTATTATACTTGGGTAAGCTTTGATTGTTTGAGGCGGGGGAATTTCCTGGAAGTAGGACTTTAGCAGACCTTCAGAATAGTTAGTTGGAAGTAACCGTGAATAGCATATATTAGTTTATTTGCTGTGTGTGCCAGGATTTGCAAGCGGCCACGTAACACATCATTGGTCGGAGGCTCGAATGAGCGACGAGTGCGTGAACAGTGTTGCCAAACTCACTGTAAATAATTGTGCTGCCACTCTATAAAAATTATGCTACTTTGGAAAAAAAAAATATATGCCACATTTAAGAAAAGTATGTAAAGTTATGTATTTTATGTGGTAAAATATATGGATTTTATGATACAATAATAATAAATGTGAAAAATAAATTAAAATAAATATCCTAGATTAACTAATGCACTGAAATTACATATTTAAAAATAATAACTTTGTTTTTATTTATGTTTCTTTCATGGGTTTTATAAATAAATGTATATACGCAATAATATTTTAATATTTAAAAATAATCATTTATTGCTACGGGCGAGCTTCATCCTCTTTACCACTCTTGTCAGCAGAAACAGGCCCTGAGTTAAACGTAAGGGTGCTGGTACCGGGATACAATCATGCTTTTATCATGTATGCTATTATAGTTTTGCTTGCATGAAGCCTGTAAAGTGTTCAGACTTATTTGCATGCCTTGATACAAGTATGCCATTAATTGCGGAAGTGATAATGTAGTTGCAGTATATACAGAAATTATACTACTTTTGCGTAGCTTAACTGCCTTTGTATGCTACGTGTCACAGAAACCCAAAAATATGCTACATGAAACATAATTATGTTACAGTTGGCAACACTGGGCGTGAGGTGTAGAACCATGGATGATAAAGCTTCTTACACAATAGAAAACTTTAGCATTTGACTTTACATTTCCTTTCCTCTGACGAAACCGCCAATACACAGTACAACTGTAAAATCAGAGTTCAGACAATTGAAAATCGGTTCTGCAAGCTTCATAAAAATGTGTATCTTGCTATGTAAATAATTATGATATTATCGAGGAATGCATTTACGTACCTTTTTTTTTTAATACGCTTCAAATTTATATAGCCATTTATTAATTTAAGACGAGCTTTGTTAAATATACCGAGATTAAATTCGCCCTACAATAAAATAACGCACCTTCCGCATTACCTCTGTTAGAATGGAAGCCACAACTGCCAGGGTCATATACCGGAGCGCACTCTCCGACAAGGGGATGGGCTGTCGCCGATACTGTTTAACCTTGTCCTGGACGAAGTGGTGAAATAGTGGAGACAGTTAAACAAAGCCATGGGGATTGAAGGCGTACAGATTGGGTACAAGATCAAGCACAGTGTAATAGTGGATTGCCTGGCCTTTGCGGATGATATGGCATTGCTAAACGAGAAGGAAGAGGACGCGAAGATAGCGCTAGCAAACTTAGCAGAGATTTAAGCGAAGGTCGGCCTGAAGATAGCCTACAGCAAGACCAAGGCATTGAATGCAAAAACTGACTGGAAGATAGAAGATCAAGTTGTAGAGAGAGTAGTGCAGCTTCCGGTACTTGGGAGAGAGCATCACTGGCAAAGTACAAAACAACAATAGTACAATAGACAGGACACAGCTACTTCAGAGACTAAGATATGCGGCTAAGACAACCTACGGGAAGAACTTATTGAGGAACGCCAAACTGCGACATTATACATCGACCATCAGGAATGCCGCACTGTATGCAACAGAGATGCTGACATTAGGCAAGAGAGCTTGTATGCACTTGGAGAGAGAGGAAGGAAAGATCTTGAGAACTACATGGGGCACCAAAAAGCAAGGCGAATTTTCGATCCATAGATCAAGGCAGGAGCTGTACGAGCGCGTAGAACCTATTTCGAGTGTGATACAGAAGAGAAGGTTGAGATTGTGGGAGAGGGAGCACCTGATGAGGATGAAAGTCAACAGGTAGACCAAGAAGATCTGGAATTCGACATGCTTAACGGGAAACTACTGGATGAAGGAATTTAGGAAGGACTCGGAAGGCAATTGGCATTATGGATAAAAAATCCCCAGACAATAGCACAAGAACATGGTGGAAGGTCGCAAATGGACTGACACCAGGATCAAGATACAACTCACAGAAGCAGAGAGAAACAGGAGGAGTGAAAGAATGAAGAGGTATTGGGAAGAGCGAAGGCGCGCTGAACAAGACACTGGTGGTCCTGATGGGTCATAAAGAAGAAAAGATTCTCGGCGAAATGGCTGCTTTATTTTGACTTTAAATTTCAACTTTTCAAAATCGTAAATCCAAGAGTGCTTGACTTTACCTTTGAGAGTTCCATTGTCTCAAGCTCCATAAGAAACAACATGTCGGAAAGCAAGCATAAAGTCAAATGTTAAAGTTTTCAATAGTGCAAGGGCCTTAAAGGAACAGAACGATGGCGAGCGGAAGGAAGGAAGGAGGGAGGGAGGGGGGTGCGGAATGCGTGTCTCGCGTGCGTGCCACGTAGTTCGGAAGCGGCTCGGCGACGGGGCGATAGTGTCGCGACTGGAATATTCATAAGCATAGTGTGCGTGACCCTGCCTCGGACTCGGACTTAGCGTGCGGGAAGTGGTCGTGTTTGTTTTCCGCCCTCGCCGCCAGGGGCGGTGCTGCGACGCCACGCGATACCGTCACGTGATTCATGTACGACTTAGGGGGGGGGGGGGTTACACCGCGAGAATCCCTGGCGTACACATGACATGAAGACGTTACACCACAGAGCCCATTGTCACCCGCCATATTTTTTTTTTAATAATTTATTTCCGATTCAAATTTAGTAGGATTTATTTAGAAATTCGAAAATTGAAGCCTAGCTAATTACCTTACCGTCATTATGTACGTAGTATATGAACTAATAATACATAATTATACAACAATTAACTCCCACATTCGAATGGCAACAAGAAAACGCCTAGGAACAATCGGGTACAAAAAATTGCACACAACCGTCAAATTCAATGCTTGTATGATAAAATATTTTCAGTAATGACCCTGATACTTCTGTTACTACACTAAAACGAATAATTTCTGAATAAGGGATGATACAGCCTCTTCACCTACCTGGTGTTTGAACTACGTGTCTTCTCACAAAACGTTTAAACGTGCACCCAGTGACCTGATCTACGAAAAGCGCACACACTTCGGACTAGGGTTGTTCTTCCCTACCAATCTTTCTCCCTTCTAGTGTATCAAACACCCTTTAAATAAAGATTAACCTTTCCCCATCCTCTGTTTAGTAGAGATCTTTTTCTATATAATACTCACGGTTGTTTCATTAATGAACACATTCGTGGCTTGGTAGCAGTAACTATTTATTGAATATAAAATATTAAACACAATGGGGCAGAATTTGACCAACAAACTTTGTGAAGAAATTCCGTACCGAAAATGAAGTGGGAGATGACACTTTCTACCTAAAGTTAATATTAAGGGAAATATAAGCCTTTTAAAATATAATTGTTAAGCTCTATTTTGGCTTACGTGTCCGCATAGGAAGTGAGTACTCGTACCGTGTTACGTCTCAAGTGTTTTACTGTCGAGTGTGCCTTACGGGCTAACTGTACGAGTCTAGAAAACCAGTCTATCGCGATACTGTGTGACGGAGTTTCCGTCACGATAAAATAAGACGCAAAGTTTCTGATGGTTTAAAGAGCATCTGTTACAGTGAGTAACCTGGTGGCCTGTTTCCTGCCAAATAGGAGAGTGTGGCGGATAACACCACAGAATATATTAGGAGTAAGTCAGCTGCTCGGCTGTGAGTGAGCCGAGTTTTCGCTCCTCAAAAAAACACAGTGTATTTTTATTGATGGTGCTTGCTGTATAGATGTCGCGCGTGCTGTACAATTCCTTAGGATGGCAGCAATGCATCACGCTATGTCCCTAATAGGTGCTTGCACGCAGACCTTAAACAAGAACTGCTGCAAGACGTAATTCTAAAACAGGCCCAAAACTTTTCCAATCAATTGAAGACCATGCCAATCCACTAATTACTGCCCTTGGGGAGTATGATGTAGATGAAACACATCGTTATAAACGACCAAAGTCACTCTTAGCGCATAGGCCTCCATAGTGCTGCGTAGTGGTCGTAGCATTTCTGATTAATGCATGAATATTTTAAATTCTATCCTGTCGACTGGATTTTTACGGTGCCTATGCAAATTTTTCCCAGTCGCTTCTAGTGATAGCTTATCTATAAGTACACTTAGGGAGGTAGTCATGGCCCCAATCTCAGGCCATGGCTGCCCAATCCCTCTCTGCCGTGATGCATGTATCCTTGCATGAATTCCTATGCTTGTAGGTGTAATGGGTCTAGCCCTGAGATGCAATAAAATCCCGCCCTACCCACCGGGTTTTCACTTAACACTTAGTTATAGGGTAGTTAGAAACCGCTTCGGGGACAAGCTAAGCTGTCGTGGGATGAACATGGCGCTCGTGGCCGCTCGCTCGCTGGAAACTACCCGCGACTCGAGGACAAGCGAAAGCGAGGTGCAACTGCGAGTGTGATGGGACCATGGCAGCTTGGGTGCGGGGACTATCCGCAACTCGTCGCCTCACCAGGTGGCGGAAAGCGGATCCCCAAGCTCTCTGAGGTGGCTGGAAATTATCAATTACCAGCCCGCGAACAAACTGGTCGGTGCGAGAGCGCCGTCGTCGTGGATGTCGGGAACCTGGGCAACTTAGTACGAGATGGCGAAGCGCATCTGCTGATAGTGGTCCAACTATCAAGGCGAGGAGGGGAATCTCGAGGTGCTGAAAAATGCGAAGTATAGCGATCCACACTGCTGGATTCTGCGGGCTGTCGACTGTGGGTGCGTCGGAATGCATCGGATCATGAAAACACCCCGATGTCAGCATTCACTCCTGGGCCAGCGAGTTCGCCACCATCACTGGTAGGCCCCGGATGTCTCGCGTTTCAAAGACCAACGGGCTATTTTGGAGAAAGGGGAGGGGGTGGCTCCCCGAAGAACTCTCCCCACCTTCACTCAAGGAGTGGAGACCCTGGCATTGGCACGGAAGGGCGAAGATGGAGTCTATGTCATGACAGAGCTGTCCGGTTTCCTACGCACTCGGTGATTATCAAGTGGGGAGGGGGTGCTGCATCCTCAGTTGCTGTCGGTACTGTAGTACTAGTTCGCCTACACAGCAGTATTGACAGTAGCTCAACTTCAAGGGCGCCTGCGCCCACACGATGACTGGCATCGGCGCGGGGGCTGTTCAGTCCCTAGCAATACACACCAGCTGCGATCTCATTTCATTTCAACCCGCATCAAACCAACAGAAGTCTTTCTTCCCGGACTAACAAATACCCTACTCTATCCAGCCCTAATCCAGTTAAAAGGGATTATTTTATCCTCCGCGACTGTTGTATAGATTTTCCACGGCCCTCTCCGCTTTGCCTGGTTTAGTATGCTCTTCCATCTAGACTCTTCCTCTTTCGAGGTGTGCACATGGCTACAATTGCGGCCATGACTCTATAACCCAGCTCAGCCGCGACGCATGCGCACATTATAATAATTAAACCCGACCTAAGGAGTAAAGGGCTTGCCCTGAGACGCATCACATTCCCCAACCGACTTGGCTACTAACATGCATACCGGAGGGCACACAGAACTGTGAAGGTGCTCACGCTGGCGTAGAGGGATTTGGGGGCTCGCCAGAAAATTTAAAAAAAATTTGGCTTCGTGGTACTCGTCTCCTGCCGAGAGCAGGAACTCTAGGGTGAGTGATGCCCCCCTAGAGTAGAAGGGAAGCAGTGCTCCAGTGTTGAAGATAAGTATGATTTCTTAGACGATAGTAGTAGTGAGGACTAGTAAAAATTCTGCTCACTAGTAATCGCGTGGAGTAACTTAGAAAATTACTGTAGGAGTTCAGCAGTGAATTTGGAAATTTTCGTGGCAAGAGCAGTGTGGACTTGGAAAAATTTCTGCAATTCAGTAGTGATGTGTGGACTTAGAATTTGGCAGAAATCTAGCAGTGAATTTAGAATTTTTCATGGAAAGAGCAGTGCGGACTTGGAAAAATGTATGTTTCTCAGTAGTCATATGTAGGCTTAGAATTTGGCATCAGTCCATCAGTGAACTTAGAATTTTTCGTGGCAAGGGTAGTGCGGGTTTGTAATATTTTCTGCTTCATAGTAGTCCTGTGTGGACTTGGAGTTTCTCGCAGTAGTCCAGCAAAGGACTTCGAATTTTTCTCGGGTCAACTAGTAGCGAGGACTCCAATTATCTTCGCCACAGTTGAGCTGCGAACTTTGAATATTTTTTCAGATCAAGAGTAGAGTGGACTCTAAGAATATGTTTATCAGTCGACTGCGGACTTATAATTTTAGCGTCAGGAGTTTTTGGGGGTGGGGGATTAATTTTGCCATATTTTAAATCGTTTGGGAACTTTGATAATTTTTTTCCCATATAATGGTAGGATGTGGATGGGATTTTGGATTAAAGTTATTTTGCGTAAAACTGAACTTTGACCGAGAGAGCATACTGAGAGTGACTTATGTCCTGTTAGTGCAGTCATGATAACTGACACTGGGAACAACTTAGAGATTTTGGTCCACCTGTACGAGCACAAACACTTAGTAGTTTTCTTCGTAAGATTTTGCAAGAGCTCGTTTCGTGTGGGATACACTGAGAGTCCTAAGTCTTCGAGGGAGAGTTAGTCCCGCAAGCTTGGCGAAGAAGATCGTGTTTTCGTGCGGTTGGGACAGGAAGGGCAGAGTATTGATGGGGTGGGAGTGTGTATGTGTAAAAAAAAAAAAGAGAGTGTAAATGTTAGTGAGATTGTGCGAAGGAGGAGAAGTGCCGCCACTCGAGTAGTGGAGATGTTTACGGAGAATATCACCATCTTCTCCTTTGCCATTGGTATTGACTGTTGGCGAATGGTGTGGTTGGGTGCACTGCCAGCACTATGTGTACAGGCGGGAACAATATTCTCAGGCACCGCTCCGCTGATTGTGACGAGTGTCTGGTGGTCCAGTTGCTGCCACCTTGTGGATAGAGGGGAGGACAATATCCTCATTGATCTTCGGGCTTCCTCGACAGTTTGACGGATGGTAGTGAAGTTGGGTTTGTGTGTGTTTTTGGGAGGTGGAACGAAGTTAGGAGTTGTCTTTTTCCAGAGACCATTCCTTTGTAGCGTGGCGCGGCGAATAAAAGGGAAGATGTTAATAAATTGTAATATTATTGTTTTAAATTGAGTTGTAATTGTTTGCGATAGCCGGTAAATGTGCGTGATAGCTGGTAAAGGTGTGTGGGAAGGCCATTTTAGATTTTTTCAATAAACTCAGGAGAGAGAAGGAAATGCACAAAGATACCCAAGTGAGTTTTGTACATTGGTTGCAAAGGTTAATGAAAATTAATTTTTGAGGAATAAAAGGAGATCTGTATTGTTTTGAAATGTAGGTGAAAGCGATCATTTATTTTATGATAGTGTGTTCTTATTAAAGAGTATTATAGTAAAGTACTGAAGAGAGAACATTTTTGGGGTTGTTTGTATCCAGTTTTAAGGGCCAATTGAAAAAAAAAAAGGATTTTACTGTGAATCTATAGATTCTTTTTTGGAAGAAACAGGTATTTTAACGGAGATTTTGACGGATATATTGTGTTAGTAAAAATATTGTATTTTATTAGAGTTTGTGTTAAATTGATAATGCCTGTGCACTGTATCTGAAACGTTGTTTCATATAACTAATATTTCAGTATTAAAGGCTAGTGATTTTTTGTTCTTATAAATTGATAGTGATTATGAAAATAGAGGTGTAAAGATTAACTTGAGCTGTGATACAAATTATGCATGTTTTAAAATTTGAGTTTATTCAGCAAAGAAAGTATAAACAGGAGATTTTGCTTAGGTGTTCTGATATCTAATGTCGTGAACGTACTCCCAACTAAATTTTGGACGAAGCACGTGCGATAACAGTTCTACAATATTGCCCTTACTCTGCTGCAAGGTGTTTTGGTGTCAATTAGTGTTTGTGTGCACCTCATACTTTCCCTTCCATTTAGCGTTAAGGGTAGGAAGGAGGGTTGGGGTGGAGTTGGGCTTCCAGTGAGAAGGCACGGGGGAGGGGGGAGGGGGTTCATCTGCTTCCAATAATGAGAGAACCTGTAATTCCGTGTTATGTTATGTTGTTCTGGCAGCCGCTAAACATGTGGATGTTATTTTCACCTGTGTTACTCGGTCATATTTTATCTCACAAACATGTTAGTGCTTTGAGCCAACAACACTTGCGTGACTCTTAGTGTCCAAACAACGTGTGGTCATGTCTTGCTGCTATCCACTCTACTAAATGTCATACCTTCTTTATACCTATAGTATAATGGATTTGTAATCACGTTCAGCTAAATTACTACCGTGCGCTTATGTTTAAAATCTTCAGAGAGGTTGACTGGCTTTAAGTGATAAATAGTTAGGGTAGGGGGTTTCTCATGAATACAAACTGCTATTTTAAAAGAGGGATTGGTTGTAATTAAAAATAAGATGGACACACATACCGAGTGTTGACAAAAATCACAGAAAAACTCTGTAGAGCGATTCTTCACATCAATATAGAAGAAAGTATATACATGACAGTTAGCCTAACTTGCTTCCTTAAGATGGTACACCGCCGTAAATATGAGGCAGGTTTATTGCAAATCGCACAGGACCAAATTTACATAAACTTCTTAAGTACGTGTAGTTTACCGGTAAATGAACATGCACAAAAGAAATACTGTAGGTTATGGAAAAAATGGTGGCCAAGTGTATCCAGTCGCGTTGGAGGCATTCATATTTTGTGCGTGGGTGGTACCGCATCCAAGTCCGAAGTTGACGGGGGCGACGGTGGCCGAGTGGTTAAATTGCTCGACCAAGGCGAAACGGGTTCAATCCCCGGCTGGGACACTCCGGATTTTTGCCATTGGGAATAGTGCCGGACGATGCCGCATCCGGCGCTGCTCCATTCTCACCTCATTTCGCCCTTATATGCCGCCCAAATCTCTAAACTCAACTCCGAAGTTGACGATGGCGCACCAGCACTCGATGCAGCGGTTACTTCATCCTCACAAGTTATTGATGCTTTCAGTAAACACTTATACACTTCATTTCTTAGCTGACAATGCACTGTTAAAAATTTCCGTATATTTACGAAATGTTTTGCGGAAATGTACAGTGTATATACGGAAAGGCAATCCGTAATGACGAAAAACGGAGTTAAGTCCGTAAATACAAAATACGGAAAGTCTCCGTATTCCCTTTGGCTTCGAGTTACGGGGACGAACAATGCCGATTCTACGCGAAGCTTTCTTCGTCACTGTAACAAGAAAATTGTCGTTTCGGCGGTAGTTGAGGTTATCCACGAGACTATGGTCTATTCTTTCAAACATTAAAAATAACACCAGGCGTCTGTAACATTTAGAAACACTAAAAATACACTAAATTTAATAGAAACTGAACTTTCGCTTTTGTCTTTTCAATAGAAATATAAAAGTTATACAATATCTCCTAAGTGAGGATTGTAGTTGAATGAGTCCTGCCCTCGTAGCTCAGGGGTAGGGCGGACGACTTGTAGTCGAAGGGTCGCGGGTTCGCGCCCCGGTGCCTCCGACGTGGCGGATGCTCAGCTCGATTGTCGCACTGCGAAATCGTCAACAAGTCGGTCTCACTAGAGCTTCGTGAACGTCAAAAATGTCACAACACCGTCAAATGAAGGTTTAAAAAAAAATGGTTGGAGTAGTGGAAGTAACTTTTTAACTCGGGTTCAAACCTCGCTTAAGTACAAAATATTTTAACTTTTTTAATATAATTTTTAAATTTTTATACACGGTATTAAAGACACTTTCATTGCCTCTTTTTTTTTAAACGGAAAGTACAGAGAACTATCTTGGAAATTAACGGAGAGGTTCCGTGAAATTTACGGAAAGTCCGTTTCTGAAAATCAATGTGTCTGTAATTTTACGGAGAGTTTATGGACGCTTCTGGATAAATTTTTACCGGCACTTTTCAGTAAAATTAAGGAAATTGTTTTTTAACAGTGTGGAGGGAGACCTTTGAACGTAACCTAGTGAGAAGTCTTTTTAAAGTATCATGTCGTCCAAATTGTGGCGTGCAGTTTTCACACGAAAATTCAGTTTTATAGATATTTAGAAGACAATTGGCCTCGTACAACGGGGCATGACAGCTTTGAGATAATTTATGCTCACAATAATGGCACAAATAGCTTTCTGGAGCAGCACGTCCCCCGTTCGCTCTAGATTATCTATCTTCGCAATCTGAATATCAACTGAGCTCATCAGTCTAGCTGTGGCTCTATACGCACACTGCTGCCATCATTTCACCAGCAGGTTGTTAATGCGGAAGTCCCACCGCAAGTATAAATACAGCTAGGTATTTTACCTAGTTATGACTATAGCACTGTGCAGTTACACATTTCTCCGTTTCGCCCTGACACGTTATCAGCACAGTTTGAACTCATGACTACAAAAATATAAATACTTAAAAGCCAGATAAGCTCAGCCAGTCTCCACGACAAAGACCTACAGTTTCCTTTTACTTCTCGCATGACGACGTGCATAGCTAGCTACTTTTACTGAAGCTCGTGTCGTTATAACGGAAAAGTTTCTTCCGCATCGTTGACAAATTATCCACGGTGTTCACACGAAGGTCCGAAATTGTCTACGAAGATAGTGCACCAATACTCGATGCTGCAGGAGGTACCTGACCATTGCAAGTACGCGGTATGGGCAAAAAACTTTCTTGCTCATTAACTACGTGGATGGACCGGTTTAGACTGTTATTCCATTGCCGTTAAACAGTTGTTGCCAATATAGTCTATTCGCGTTTTCTTTGCAGTTTTTGAGACAAACCTTTGAAAAACCACCCCATGTGTGCCGTGTTCGATTCATTCCTAAAATATGTCGTGAATCGCAAGCGTTCTATTCTTGTGTCGACATAAAAGTATCTTATTTTTTGTTAAATTAAACTTTTACTTCCATTCTCTCTATAAATCATTGCAAAAATCTCTTATGCAAAATATTATTACACTGTATGCGCTTAAATGCGGTGTGTTATCCCTTTGGTGTAATTTTATAGATGTATTTAATATTTCTATGCATAAGGCGGAGTAATATCCTGGCAGTAGAACTTCAGCCAAGCTTCAGAAAAATTGAAAGTAACCGTGAATGGACTATATACAATCTACATCAAACACATTTTCATTGTTCCCGACATGTGTCGGAGTGTTACAATGACACTAATATGGTTCCAATCAAAAAATGTGTTTGTTGTAGTGCCAAGAATTACATTTATAAGTAGGCCTGAAAGAGTTCTATAGCATATATATATATAATTCAGTATTATTTTAATCATACGCCGTAAATGCAGCTGACTTTGTTCTGTGTGAGCGTATGCCTGAGTCACAATTAATAAATTATCCGCTTTACGGCGGACTAATAGTACGTACTTTGCGGCAGCCACCCGGTTGACGACGCGAGCGCATCTAAGCTGCACCGAGTATAGCTGGCCGTCTCAGGCTGCAGGGTGAGGTGGAACCTCTTATTGGGGTAATTGTGTGTTGTCGAGTTCACCCCTCGGTAGCGACGCTAGCCACCCCTCCGCGCTCTCCATCACACCCTCCACGACCCTACACCACCCCTCTACAACCCCCTTCATCACCGCAGCAAGCCGGTAAGTGATAGTCGTTGCGCAGGGGTGGCCAAACTTGGCGCCCGAGCAGTTCACGAGTCATGCTTTAGAGGCCCTTCAATTTTGCATCATAAAATGTTACCTACTGGCTGACGACGAACTGTCAATCAATATCGCTGAATATTGAAGACACAGTAAAGCACATAGCGTGAGGCACCACAGAAATTAAAGACCAGCAAGTATTGGCCTGACCTCGGAATGCTCCGGGATTGTAGAGGACCACTCGTTACGTCGGAAAATGATGGAACACATTCCTGTTCTCAGCTATGGCTTACACAGCGCAGATACGCGATGAATAGAGAGAGGCTCATGGGCGTTGCCAAAAGGTTTTCAGAGGGTGCAGCTGCACCACTCCCCTTCTTTCACATGCATCACGTCATTAGTAAAATTTAAAAAAAATCCAATTTAATATTTTCCCCGGAAAGTCTGCGTGTTTGAAAAGGCAACTAAATTAAAATTATGTTTGCTATAGTTTAGACTATTTGTGATGAATATGTTTACATGCAGTCTTACTTTGTATTTTTCTTTAATCTCTTAAAAGTAGCTCCTTATTGTGCGGTTTGCACCACTAATTGCATTACGTTGAAAATTCACAATGATTATGGATGGGGTTTAGTTCTATACAAAAGCTCAAGAGAGCTTACGGAGAGTAAGTAAACGAGAAAGTTAAACAAAAAAAGAAGAAATATCACCCCGATACGGCTACACAGTAGCTAAGTATACAAAGACGTAATGCATTATGTCTAACCTACCTTGAAACAAAAGGAGGGTCGGAGGTCCTAGGTAGAGATGGAGCCTAAGTGCATCTCAAGGCTGATTTCCGTACGGTTGGGGGAGGGGGGGTTGAAAGGGAGAGATTTGGGGGGGTTAACGTCAAAGTCTCGAGAGCCGATGAGGGTGAAGTGTGGTAAGTATAGAGCGGTGCCGCAATGCAAGGGCGGGGGAAACGGGAGAACCCCGAGAAAACCCGCCGACCAGCGGCAACGTCCGACACGATTCCCACGTGCTAAAATACGGGAGTGACCCCGCAGGGAATTGAGCTCTGTTTGCCTTTGTGTCAGGCGAGTAGTCTAACCATTACACCACCACGGCCCCATATACGTGTAGGCATGCAGGAAATATTCTAACTACAAGGGAACATGCACGTGGCTTCTCTGGGATTGAGAAAACACGGTCGCGATTGGAGATATGTTGCCTCGCGTGCTGAAGTCTACACTGAAAGAAACGATTTGTTAGTGGCTACAAAAACTGTTTGGTTGATGCTTTCCAAGGCGACATTTTGTTTATGGTAAAAAAAACATCTTGCGGTGCCCAATAACTAGGGATAGGGACATTTCGCGAGTTCATTTTAGGACAAGATAGACGTCAAACACGTATACACTGAAGTTGACTTTGCTATTGGATCGCAGTTTATTAGACACGCCCTGGACGACTCTGAGCTAATAGCAGACTTGCAAGGAAACAAGCAGTGAGTGCCATGCTGCCAGGTGTGAAGTAACACTGGCTACTCTATGGGGCAGCAGCCAATGAACAAACACCCGAGGTCGAGTATACACATGACGGTGGAGTCTAGCCTACAGGTCACTGAACTCGCGAATTTTTCCTATCCCTACCAATGACACGTGCATGGACAAGTACCAACGCTATCTCGCGCTCACCAACACATTCGTTTGTTAACAGCATATTTATTGGCTGCCACCGAGACATTTAGTTGGTAGCAATAGCATTAATGTCGTCCACAGTAATACAATGATGCTGCGACTGGAAAACCACGCCCATTATATTCTGCGCGTGCGATCTGGCTGGCGTACTCGAAGTGGCCACCTTCTGTCTGTCCACGGCGCCATATTTGTCCGCGTTCGTTTCTCTGCATCAAGTTACCAACTACTTCACGAGAGATATTCTTGACAGCATCGTTTACATCATCCCTTTCTTCCAAATAACTTAATGTGCCGCGCAAATTATTCCAGAAAATTCACCGAGCTCGCACGCGAAAAGCCCAGGTCTCGAGTGCCGCGCCTGGCTATCTTTGTTTCAGTTTTTCATTGTCAGTGACCACCAACGTAAAGTTGCCACAATAAAATGGAATTACCAAAAAAACTTTTTGTTTCGTGCTACAAAATATGTTGTGATGTCTATATTAACAAAAATAATTTGTTGCCATCACAAAAGCGTTTCAGTCTAACCTGAACACCGGGAAGAGAGAGGTGACACCTATTCACTGATTGGCTTCGGAAGGCTCTGGGAACGGGTCTTGCGTCCGACTGGCTTCTGTACGCGCCGGAAGGTTGCCTATTGGCTGGGTTTGAGTACGTTGCCATCGCTGACTCGCGAACGGAGTTCCAATGCGTTACTGGCCAGTGACGCCATTTTGGTGGCGCGTGCGGCTGCCTCGCCTCTGTGATATAGCCGGATGTCAAACATGAATAACCTGAACCACTGATTTTGTTTCCGTAGTTATATTATACAGGCGAAACACTCACTTAAAGGGAACGGTGCACGAAAGCAGTATCTTTGGCTGATTTTCGTCGTGAGTTGTTTTTCAGTCGTTTTATCAAAATTTTTGCCACGACAAAACACAAATAATAATTTTTAACACCTTGTTACACTGTTTGATATTCATTGCCTTTATTATTCTCTGAGCACTGATGGAAGTTAATAAATAAGATCTCTTTCATCAACGCCCCAAGAAGGATATACTAATGTACACGCTGTTCACGGAAAAGTGAGCACTTTTAAGGCCCTTATGAATTTTTTCCATTTCATCCAATTTCCATCTTCCAGCAGGTTTTTTTTTTTTTTTTTTTTTACAACGTGACCAATAAAAACAGTGTATACATTTCATCACCCTCTGAATGTAATGCCTGAGGCTGCAATAAGATATATTTATTAGTGGTTAATGCCTGTTGGGAAAGCCTTAAAAAGTACTCACTTTACCGTGAACAGTCTATAAGAAGGTGTTCGAAGTTATTATTTATGCCTTGTCGTGGGAAAAATAAAAACTACGCAAAACAATTTGTGACGAAACCCAGGTAAATATGTAGCTCGCCGTTAAAACTGGTAGGAAGTGAACGGAGTTGCTGAGCATCAACGCACGCGCACGAAACAAGCAGAAGGCAATATAAACTTCGGGCGAAGTTTATTAGAACCGGCCTCGGGCAATGATTACGGCGATGCAACAAGAGCCGTGTGCGGTCGTGACGTCACCCCCACGAGGCATCGTGCGTGTTTGGGGAAGGGGAAAGAAGGGTGAGTGATGGCGTTGCGGGGGGTGGGGGGGAGAAGGTTGAATCGCCGACCCCCAGCCACTCCACGGCGATGAATTGGGGCGGGTGTTTATTGAATCTGTGAACGATGGTGGATGCGCTTGCGTGCTCGCTCACGAACCAGCCGTGCTAGGGGATCATCCCGACGGCTTGGGGTGGTGGGAGGGAACGAAGGGGGGTCGAGATCCCGCATCAGAGGGGTGGAAGAAGGGAAGCGTATGAAAAGATCAACAACGGGAACCCCAAGCACGTGATGGCAGCCCCTCGGTGTTTGTGGTGCGCGGCCGAGGGGGAGAGGGAGGGGTATACCTCGGCCCTTCACATCTTGTCGCGCTGCACCCTGGCTCTGGGCCCTCCATATGACAGAGTCTTGAGGGGTGAATCCCCCCTCTTCCCCTCACACACGAGAGGGCCTCCCTCCTATTTAGGTCGCCAGGAATGTGTCATAGGAGCACAAAATGCTTAAAGAGTGTCGGACCCCAAAAAATTAATAATTTTATATTTGTGCCAAACATTGTTCAACTTGTATACATTGTATGTGATGACACTTTCCTCGAATACGAAATGTTTTTACCTTATACTTTTTGGATAATGTTATGTCAAATACAAAATTCTTCTGTTTGGTTACAGCCTTAATGACTAATATAAGCTGTTCACGCGGTAAAGTGAGCACTTTTTAAGGCCCTTCTTAATTTTTCCTTTCATTCAATTTCCATCTTCATGCTGATTTTAAAAAAACATTGCAATGTAACCAATAAACAGAATGTATAGATTTCCCCACACTCAAAATTGAATGCCTGATGCTGCTTTCAGATATATTTATTATTGATGAATGACTTTTGGAAGGGCCTTAAAAAGTGCTCTCTTTATCGTGAGCAGCCTATACTAAGGTATACAGAGAAAAATTTACAAAGTAAACTAATATTATGGGCTACTGATTGACATATATTTATGTAATCACCAAAAAAAATTCATATATTTTAAAAATTATAAAAAAAAGCGTAAGAAATTCTTTTTATTACAATTTGTTATCATACATGTGGCTTTTTATTTGATGATTAGATATATGCACGTGGTAGCCCATGGGATTAGTTTACTTTGTAGATTTTTTATCTGTACGACTTAGTATTTGTAATTACTGACGCAATAAAACAGAAGAATTATGTATTCGACAACAAATTATTCAAACAATTTAAATAGTAAACAATTTTTATTCTAGGAAAATATCATCACATACAATGCGTGCGAGTTGAACAATTTTCGCTACAAATATAAAATTATGCATTTTTTGGAGTCAGACACCATTGACCTTTTCAGTCCTGTGGGGTCGTGGTGGTGTAGTGGTTAGACTACTTTTCTCCCACCTATGCTAACTGGAATAGATCCTCGGTGATGTCACGCCAGAGTTTTCGCATTTGGAAATCGTGCCAGACGATACCGTTGGTCGGTTGGATTTTCTCGAGGATCTCTCGTTTCCCCCCGCCCTTGCATTCTGTTGCCGCTCCGTACTCACGTCGCTTCATCTTCATCGATTCTCAATACCTCGATGTTAAAAAGCCGCCATATCTCTTCGCCCTTCACTCACCCTTTCAGTCCTGCATTGATTTGTGTGTTTCGAGTGTTGCAATCAAGTAGTTTTGTTTCACGTGTTGTAGTCATCCTGATTCAACACTTCCTTCATTCACGCAACCAATATAATACGTGCTTGGTGCTTAAGGGGCTTCGGGAAAATTCAATCACAGACCAGAGCTGTAGAAATACCCACAATCATATTATCAACAGGGAAGAAACACACTTCATTGGGCGATAAACTTAGCTATGTACAGCTCTGGTCATGTGTCACCTTCCTCTGCAACACGCCTACTGTGATGGACATACGGACGTAGTACCGACTGAGCGAAAGGATAGGGTTTAACATATTAACAGAGACCTGCAAATTCGCGTCATTATTTGGGAACACGTTAAACTTCAAACATGTACATTTGCAATAAGTTCCTCATTGGACAGGACTTTTTTCGACACGCCCTGGGTAACCCTGCACCAATAAACGAACACTTCACAATTGCGTAGTCCAATCACGTGCAGTCTTGTCGGAAAGGGCATGACTTCACATCTATGCAGCAGCAAATGGAGACGCTACGTCGGCTCAAGTATATACAGTACTGTAAAATTTAGCCTGATGCTAAATAACAAAGCGAATTTTGCAGGTCTATACGTATTAAATGATTTTATGCGTGTCTCGGCCACCATTCACGATATCGTTTTCAAACGAAAACCACTTTGCACATCGTTCAACGAACCAAATTTCTACAAAATAATTATTCTAAAAATGTTAGTACTCTGAAAATTGAACATTGCAGTTGAATTTAGATATATAGAATCAATAAATAGCACAGCGTATTTTTCGTTTGGTAGCGATGTTGTGAAAGCTGGTCGCGACACGTCTAACATAATTTTAACAAATTAAACCCTATCTTTTCATTCGGACTGTCTTACACTAGGCAGGGTCCTTAAGGTTCCCGCGTACCTTGAGATTCTTTCCCGCGTTTGTGACCGAGAATCTCACGAGCTATAAGGGCTACACTGTCACGCGCATCAAGCGCGCCATCGCCACTAAGCGCAAGGCTCTGAGTTGGCCTGCGGTGTTCTCGTCACACTGCGTGTAACTATGTGACTTTCAGAGGTGACACAATTATTTGATTGGTGGCAAGTCTGTAAGACGGTTTAGTGCAGGGCCCTTGTGTAGTTTTCTATGTATCTGATTTGTGTATTTGGACGTAGAGCGCTCTGAAAAAGCCGTTTTTTTTTTAGTTATTTCGGAGTATTCTGAAATGGTACTTCAGACGTGCGCGACATTTTTTAAGTACTCAGCAACCCTAGTCTGAAGTGTTTCTTTCTTCGTAGAACATCATATTGGACGCACTTTTAATAGTTCCGTAGAAAAACGTCTTCTTCGCCGTAGCTTTCCTTACAGTATAGGCCTAATCAAATAACGAGGGCTGTTAGGGCATAGGACATATCTTAACCGACATTCTTTTAACAGTAATTTATAGAGAGAGATGAATAAACACACAATGAATGGCGAGGATACTACCTAGTTGAGAGTTAGCAGTGCGGGCATCGTTTGCGCGTTGATGCGTATCTCAGCGAATAAGTATCTTGAGAATACGACTTTTGTTGGAACAGCTAACCAGTTATCTAAGCCCGTGCGGTATTTTTGTCGTAATAAGTGTATCCAAAATGAAAAATAAATCGTGAAAACTAGAAAAAAAATTATCCATTTTAGAGCTTGCCTGCGCAATTTTCTTAATAGGTAGGATACAAAAATACCATACAGATATTTAAAGGCTGTTCACGATCAAGTTAGTCACCGCGCCTGAATACATATATTTTAACGGGCGCACTGAGTGACATTCGCCTAGTAAATATGGTATTGACGGATGGAAAGTAGTTCCATATCTTAACGTCGAATAAAAAGTGGTAGGCAACCATTTGTGATAACTTAAAATTACTACTTTCGCTTTCCGTTTTTGGAATGCATCGAAGCGTAAAAAAAAAAAATGAAAAAATTAGTAAAGTATTTAATTTTTTTTATAATTTCACAGTTTCACTTGACGTATGAATAAAGTTATGAGGCACTTAGAAATGTTAATTTTACATAATACGGAAGAATAAACAACGTGTATACAAATAGATGACAAGCAGGGCTTTCAAAAGTGCTGATTTTACCGTGAACAGAATATATGGACTTTCATAGTTTGCAATAAATTCCCACAGTTACATATCTAATTCGCGACATTTTACAACAAGCAGATAACACAAAATTAAAATTACGAACAAAAATATTAAACGACTCGTAAAATGTGAACTTTATATAATCGTATATAGTCAATAATATGAATCGGAAATTATGATGGAAAAATAATTTCTCCAAAAGGGTGAAACCGATATGTATAGGCCGTTCACGGTAAAGTGAGCTCTTTTGAAGCCTAGTTACTTTTTTCTTTCAACATATTTATATACTCCCACCACTTGTTAATGTAAGCCCTGCCATGTGAGTAGTGAACACAGTTTATACATTCACCATACCCAAAACCAAAATTCCGAGGCCACAATGAAATGTATTTATTGGTTATTATGTCTGATGAAACAGCTCCAGAAAGTGCTCACTTTACCGTGAAAGGCCTATATTAGGGTTTTCAATGCATTTCACGTCGCCATGGGCAAAGCGTCAGCTACCCGCGGTGCGGCAATGCTGCGCGGGTTGCGTGATCGGATTTTCCCAGGGGCGCCCCGCCAGACATAGCGTGCCTCACACCGCTTCAAACTTGCGTGCACGCCTACGCGATAATGCCCCAGGAAGAAGGGGGCGATAGGCGGGATGGTGGGGGTGGAAGGGGAGATATTACGGGGAAGATAACTCCACCAGATATTAGAAGGCGTGCCTTTTTCGCTCCCCCTCTTTTTTTTTAACCCCCCCCCCCCCCACCTTCTCTTTTATTTTGTTTTGTTCCTCCCGGGCACTCCCCCAGATCTTCGTGATACATTTAAATGAGGGACTATTTACAATCGCGCCTAGTCATGCGACCGATGCTTATCGCACGCTTTACTTTTTATTACAACCTTCTTGTGCCCTCTTTTTTTACGCTTTTATGGGTCTTTTAATCACACTGTACCTCATTACTACATGTCTTTTTTTTATGGAAGGAAGACCCGCCCGCCACAATTTACGGAAATAACAATAGTTACAACGCGCAACGCGTGGCGGAATTTTTTTTTTTTTAATTTGTACAAGCTGTAGTTAATTAACTGGCGTCTGGATCACGTTTTAAATTTGTAGGAAGGGGGAGGCTGGTAAATTCACATTTCGCTTGTAATTTATAAACATTCCTTTTTTTTTTTTTTTTTTTTTTTTTTTTTTTTTTTTTTTTTTTTTTTTTTTTTTTTTTTTTTTTTTTAAATTTGTAATTGTAGCGTTGCCAGCATGTTTTGAGAGTTCGGAGAGTGTCTTCGTGTTTATATGCCTCGACCAGGGTAAATTTAAATGTCGGATCCACTAATTCACTAATTTAAGTCGAGTAGGAACAGAGCAGTCCCCCAGGGTTGTTAAAAATTGGCTGCAATTAATTTCCAGAGTTCGATTTCTTGGAGTCGGTGTGTATTTATATATAATATTCATTCAGCACCGTGCAAAAGGCGGCAGAGCCCACGCAGTCGTTTTTTCGGAAAATCCAAAGCTGCCAGAGTAAGTGTCCTTCGACCCAAATCAATTTACTGCAGAAAATCCACAATATCGAAATATACAGTAAACGAAAATTCGGCTTTAAATCTAATGTTCTACCGTGACAATTTTATTTCTTGCTGTTGTGACAAATTATAATATTTCTTTATCATCAGCATTTAGTTGTGAAACCAAGCAAAACTGACTGACGTTGAAGAATTCACTAGTTGAATTCCCGCCCGGTACATAGCAGTTTATCAATCGTGCTTTCTTGTCCTCGCTCCCCTGGGAGTTCTGCTGCAAATCCTCATCATGTTTAAACTATTAATAATCTGCTGTAGATTGCAACGTTTGGTATTCATAATGTGGCGAGCCGAATATCTGTCAACCTTTCTCGCCCTGCCAGAGAACGTACGACCAGAGAGAGGCAAATTTGGTCTTGTTATTTGAAGGCAAGTTAGGTTTGAGCACGTCTGCGCATTTACTTTACCTGTTAATTTCCTCTCTTTCTTTCTTTTGGCCTTTGGCTTGCCATCGGGATGACGCAATCTTCAGCCCTTCGATTTTATTCTAATACATCTTCATATAGGTAGCCTTGAGTAAAGCTGTGGCGCGATATCCTCTTATCCTATTTTCTCAATTTCATAATTTGTCTACATGGCCAGCCATAGGTTAAACCGCCCCTACAAATGTGCCCTTTTTTGGGAATTTCATGGGTGTAAGTTATCCTTTACTTTTACTGTTTGTCCTAATGCTTTTATTTTGGCCTATGGCTACCTGCTGTCGGACCACATTATTTTTTTACATTTTTTAAATTTATATTATGCATTTCACCACGTAAGTGGATTGTCATTCCTATAGGATGTTCACGTTAAAATTAGTAATTTTTAAGCCCCTGATAATTTTTTTCTTTCGCCAATTTCTATTTTTCTGCCACTTTTTAGTATTAACATTGCTATGTGACTAATAAACATATACATTTTATCACTTTCAAAAGTTAATGCGTAAGGCTGCAATAAAATATGTTTATTAGTGGTTAGTGGCAGATGAGAGGGCCATAAAGAGTGCTCACTTTACTGTGAATAGCCTATAGCAATATTTACCCTTTAGTGGTGGTCCTTGGTGGCGGGAATATGGAAGTGGGGCGGTTTACTTTCCATTCACCACCGTTCCCACACATCAAAGGGGATTCTAATTCTATGTACTATGTCTTCTATAGTGGCACTAAATACTGCTGTCCATTTAAATGTGACCAACCTACACTCTATGTAAACAGTAAATGCTCTCGCTCATACAGTATTGTATCAGCTGATGAACTGCTGCGGGATCCGTGTTGCTAGGTTGGCTATTTTGATGACGGTTTTGGAAGAAAATAGTACTCGGAACTAAAAGTTGTAATTTAAAGTCTTAGATATACTTACAACATTTATGGTTTAAATTATGTTTCTAAAGCAATATTAAATTTTCTTGGCCATTTCTAAAGGGGCTTTAAAAACATGCTCAGCATTTATGACAGAGTATGTCGACACATACTAACAGTAAACGTTTCCAGCCAATGGCTAGCCATGTTTATGTTTCCAGTTTCCAGCCCAGTGAAGGCAGTTGTGCGTGCGCTTTTTTTTCTAATCGTGTTTATCAAACGAATATCTTATTGGTTTTGTCGGAATATTTAATCGGTAGTTAATTATTTTTATTTGCTTTTTCCAAACAGAGTTGGTTGTAGGTACCGTTGGAGAGCGTTTTGTTGAAACTGCTCGTTCCGCCATTTTCCTAACCGCCTTCCACAATGAAGTGACACGAGTATAATTTCCGTATATAAGTTTAAGTTTGTTTGCATCAGGAAACGTGCGCAGTGTTGATTTTACTGAATGAGTTTGCAACTAAATTATTTAATGCTAGTGACGAACAAACGTGATTTTAGTGAAGTAAACTCGCAAGGATTGCCATAGAAAATCACGTGTTCAAGAGGTTACGACAGTAAGTTTGCGTGTTTTGTAAATGTATTTGTAAACCGTTAATATAATTATTGAAATGCACGCGGCCTGAAAAATGCCGCACACTCCACACTTTTGTAGTGAGTGAATAATATTTGTTTATCTACATCGTAAATTCGAGTGTAAGGTTAACTTAGGTCAAAGTGTGTGCGTGTATATATTGCTGCATCTGTACGAATACGAACAGCGACGTATGTATCGCGTTTTGTATTTTCAGTAAAGTTATAATTTTCGAAGTTAAATAATTTAAATTTTATTTCCAAACGAGCAAAATCTTCCACTGCTCCATCAAAACAATATGCAACTCAAAATGCCACACATTCATGCGGGAATCACCTAGCCCCGACCAACACAGCACGACACATATCACTGGGACTACTCGTATTTACAGCACGACAGACATCACGCTCTCGGTATTTAACCTAACTATTTAGAAGGCGCTGATCGGCAACGTTAGTTTCAAAGGCCGTGAACAAGAGGGAAATTTGTAATACATAATGGTGACAAATTGATATCGCTGATGCATACAAAGGTAAAATTATTATTTTTAAGAATTAGATAAAGTAGTTTTAAATTAATTTTTATTTTAAGCTGCGTATTTACCATTGTAGGGAAAGTTTACAATACAATTTTATTTTTCAATGTTGTACATTCTATGCATCATGCCGCACGACACGACGAAGAATAGAAATAATTTCTAATCCAAAACTGCTGGTCGGACGACAGAATCGGTCGGGCTTACGGCAACCTAGCTTGTATTTCATTGGCTGTTGGCCGTCGTGTCGTGCGCGTTGGGACTATGTGATTCCTGCATCGTAAGAACATCAAAATAATCCCGTCTCACGAAAGACGATAAACTAAAGCCCCCACCCCAATTTCCTCACTTTTTCCTATTTCCCTCGTAATAAAATTAAGATGATACCTTAATTGGGCCCACATTTCATTGCTATGAACATTTCTCTGTGTTATTATTGATTGAAACTCTAACACTCTGGTTCTAGAGTGTTTCAAAATGTGAAGCTTACTGGCCATACAAACTTGTATCACTTGTATTTTTTTAAGAATGTTTAGAAAATTTGTAAAGCTTGTTATGGAGGGATACTTGTTAGCAAATTAATTTAAAGGTTTTTTTCTGTTTTTTAAAGGCTGTATTTGAAAGTAACATAATGGCATGTACGTTTCAACGTTGGAGTCTTTCATAAACGTTCTGAGCGTTTTCGTTATGCAAATTAAAAGCGCTCGTATGTTTTTAACATACGTTAAGAATATCGTAAGAGTAACGAAAAAATAATTCACATAAACAGGATTTAGATTGGAAAGACAAATTTTCGATATCAAGTAAATTACAAAATGCTTATCAAACAAAATTCTGTTAATTTGAGCACCCAATGAAGGTGCTCCAACATCATAAAGAAATGTCTCATGCATTAGGAGGAACTGCGACATTTCAAAATTTATCGCTAAGGAAAATTAACTTTATGATGTCTTCAATCTTGGGTAGGTGGAGCATCTTTTTAGTGTGTAAGTAACATGTTCGTTTGATATATTGTTGCTGTAGGTCACATCTGCTCCCTGTCTAGAGCGCTTTGTAACATATCTGAACTGAAATACAGTTTTTCATTAGGTACCCGAGAACAAGTCTAGAACTGTATTCACAATTTTGAGGAGGGAGGTTGTGCGACTGAACTTCAGTGTAAATATCAACATTGAGTTAGTCAGAAATAAGTTTTTATTCACAGCATGACAATCTGAACACGTAGGTATTTGAGAAAAATTATTAAAGTATTTTGTATGTAGACCTGCAATACTTAACATTTGAGTTACTGTATGAGAGTTAATTAAAATTACTGAAATTAAGTAACATTTTCTTGAATATTTTTTTGGCTACCTACATACTTTAACATCCTGAGAATTATAACCACCATAAAAGTATCAGGCTGTACAGAGTTTGTTGTCATATAATGCCTCAAAGTTTAAGTATGTACTTTTAATACAATAGTAGGCATAGCCTGTATCTAAGAATGTATACTGTCTTTGTAAAGAAGGTGTGGGATGGGGGCGGTATTTCGATATTTGTGCATTCCTGAGGGTGGGGAGGGGTGGGATCTGGGTATTTGGTATTCGTGGAAACCATGCTAGATTTTTATGTTACAAGAACTTTCCTCAGGTAAATGTGACAAGATTAGTTGTCATTTATATATTTCGAGTACCGTATATTAAGAAACATTAAAATATCTTATTCATTTGACAGTCGAAATACAATTTCATTTTCGTGCATCCTAGTTACAAATTTCTTGCAAGGTAAAAAATTATGAATTTATAGACTTATTACATGGGCTGTTAGTCATTTACATAAAAGATTTATAAACTGGAAAAAAAAATGGGATTGTTGCCAACCTGCAACTGTTTGAACAGCCTTTCACAGCTTCTAAAAGTAATTTGCTAGGAGGCACATGCAGTTTGTTTACAAAAACAGGCAGTCATATGTATACGCCAGCTGAGCCAAAAGTAATTTAGAAATTAAAATAATAAGCATAATACTATCGACGAATATGTATGGTAATTATTTATATATAGAAACAACTTGCGGATAATCCACCCTCTATGCAGTTTGCCAACGTCGAACTCGCCGCCGGCTTAATGCGAGTCTGTCACGCTATAGCATGACCTTAACACGCTCGGTGCGTGCGTAAACACAAAACTGTTTATATTTTCAAAGAAAATCCCGTTCTTAAAGGGTTCGCCAATTTTAAACATTGACTATAGGGTTTTAATACGCGCAGTCTGTTCAGAAAAAATACATCATTGTTTACGATATTAATTCTTCTGTAAAACAGTGTTTTTAACTATAGTGACAGAGAGCTGTTTAGAGTGTGTGTTGACTATCCACGACCACATTTATGTTTCGATAACGAATTATATGAATTGGCAACAAAATACCAACTTCGATTTCTGTGGTGAAAAAAGGTTTTACAGTGAAATAATCCATTGGAAATAAAGTAAAAAAAAAAAAAAAAAATTATAAGTGGTCAGAAATACCAGATTGTCATACGTTAAAATGTTTTTGTTGAAAAAAAATTGTACAGGAATGTGAAATAAAAATGACCCCTGTAGTGTTTATTACAAAACTTGTCTCGCCTGCCATGATCGAATCCCCCTCAAACATATCTCCCCCAGTGGCATAAACACTGCTCTGCATTGACTTAACTATATACGCCCAACTAGGGAGACCCCTTAAAGAATATTACATAGAATGCGTTCAAATTAGACCGACAAATTTCTGCAGCAGGTTAATAACGACAAAATAAAGTGAGAACATATACACGACCTATGGTCTACAGTGAATCGTAATAGGTTGTTACACATCTTTGAAGATGTAAAGTTTTAAATCCCATGTTTGCTACAGCGTCATGGAGATTAAGTCGAAATAAGTGCAGTGACCGTAATTATTTCCATGAAAAAAGTACGATAACATCGACAAACAGGTGTCGAGGTGTTTACAGATATTTGTTCCGTAAAGTATCAGGATGCTCATTGTTCCATTTCGAATATTTTCTCCAATAATTGTAATAAACTGAGTGCTTCGCGTCCAACTTCAAACCCGTGTACCCGCCTTTAAGAATCACTTTATGCCATAAGTATTATGCATGTTTTCACCATCTATTTCGTGATTAAGCTGCTACCGAATTCTGTCGGTCTAATCTAGATACACTCTCGCCGTGTCCGAAATGACAAATTCGTTATTTTTTAAGTTGTTTCGTAAGTTCCAATACGGACGTTGTCGACAGTCACTTGTTTAGCACTCCCGGCAACGCATTTTTACATTAGAAATGAAAACATTTTTAAATCTAAATTTAATGCTTAAAATGGACGTAATATTTCTTCACTCATTATTGGAATGGTGCGAATATATTAATAAGTAAGATAATAAATAATTATGCAATAACGACTTTTAAAAAATTTTGTTGTGAAATACGTAAACAATGCACGACACTTACTTGCTTTTTAAAACATGCCTAGTGTATTTTTTAACAATTAATTGTTTTCCAAAAATGTTTTAATTACACATTCGCGTATGCGTTTTGAACGCCAGAGCCTACATGGCGCTGATTCGGTCGTTTTTTTTGTAAACATCCGCTAGACACCAAAAACGAAATACGAAATTACCAAACACGTCACCATTTTTGTATACCAATTCGGGTCACGTGATCATTTTGTCATGAAAATCCGCCTATTCGGACACGGCCTGTGTATATTTCACTGCACAAAGGAAGAGCTCTGTCGAAGAGATTTACACCCGGCTGAGGAATAAACGTTGAGCAGAGAGGAGAATGTGCGCACGAGTTCCTAGAGTGTTCATGTTGACCGCGACCAGACTATACCAGGACATTTTTGCTACAGGTTCTCGGAGGTCGCCGCTGAAGAAGCCCCTTTTTTCATTGTCCCCCACGTTGTGGAGGGTTGAATGTTCGGGGGGGGGGGAGGGGCTCGTGTCTGCTGGTGCCAGCTTGCGTGCAGAGTAGCCCTTGCTCGCTCGCTCGCGTGCAACTACACTTCTCTCCTTACTTAACTTCCTTCCTTTATCCCTACCTCCTTTCTTTATCCCCCTCCCCCTCCCTCTTCCTTCCTTCCTTCCGCTTTAGCCGCAGCTGCGGAGCCGTCTTCATCCCAACACCACCTGCCTGTCCCCAGGAGTACACATTCCCGGAGCATGCACACAAGTCTTCGATATTTAAGTGCCAAAAATTACCTTCGTACGTTATTTCCAGGTTCCCTATTTTATACTTATGTGGCGTAACATCAAATATTAGTCTCATGAAAGTATGGAAAACCATGGGAAATTTATTAGCAAAAAATAAGTACGGAAGTTAAAGGAATTTATCATTTATATGTTCCGCCATACAAATCTCAAAACTACTCCTGATTATTTTGACTAATTTTTTTGTGAAATATTGAAATTTAAATTAGGGTAAACAGCATTAAAAAGTTCCAATGAAATATTCCGATGATGAGGACAAATATTGGGAGTTGTGGCCTAATGTTATAGTAATTAATTTAAATATTTGTATAAAAAAATATCAATTTGAAATTACTTTAGTTCCTTCAGTTCTTCGTAGTAAAATATGTTCTGCCATTGTAATACTTTTTTTTTCAGACTGTAATCTTACATTACAGTGAACAGATATGTAATATGATAAAAATGTATCAAAATATTTTATTTCCTCCAACACTATCAAGATAGAAGTAGGGTGGCTTCACTGCACCATACTGTAGAACACGCACCGCTAATTAAAAACTAGTACACTTACTACAATCATTGTCATGAAAGTATAATTTTTGTTTCATATGAAAGAAGAATGCATGCATTTTGCAATACTTTATGGTTTTTCATAAAATGTCCTTGTTTAAATGTTTTTAAATTAATTAATAAATCTATTTTAATCACTATTTGAGCGTATTTCCATTCTGAAAACACTTCAGAAAGCACATGTTGCATGTAAACCATCGCCAAGTAAGGCAATAGTAATAATGAATATGGGTATTTAGTGTTCGATTTTATATATATTAATGTTAGTTTTTAAAAATAACATAAATGGATAAAATAAATTATTTAAAATATCTTAAAAAATGTTTACTAAGATTTTGTTACATAAAAATAGTGTAATTATTAAAATCCGCTTGCGTGACGGTTTTTGTCTTTGAAAAATGAGCTTTATAATAACTTAGAATTGAAATGAGCTTGAACGTGGTTTAAAAATGGACTTTTATTGCCTAATATATTTTATATAGATTCAAATAAGTAAATTATAGCAAAATATTTTACAATGTTATAAAATGTATGCATTCTTGTTTCATAAACAACACAAATCGTACTTTTCTGTAAATTTGTATACAGCTTTATAGAGTTTGACACTATGCGCGAGTGTCACTTGGGAAACAGTAAAGAGGCAAATTTTTTTCCCACTGAAACGAAGCACTCGTTGATGCAGGACCTTAAAAGAACTAACATCATCATTAACTATAGTGAGTAAAAATAATAACACTATTACGAGCATTAATGAAGCAAAATCAACTACATCGACAAGGATTTTGTTTCATTGTGGTTGGGGGTGGGGGGAGGAATTACCTAATTACTGTATCCCGATTTGCACTCGGCCATAGTGTTCCAAGTGTTCGTGCATGTATAACCAATATGGCGTAACACACTCGCCCCTTGAGCGATTAACGCAATAAAAAAATTTCGGCAGTAAGCATTAATCAGGAAGCTTCCAAAATTACTACATAACGATGTTACTGCTTAAGTTCGACCAATAAAAACTCATCTTAGTGTGGGATGTACCCAATCAAAATTGGCTCGAGTGTGTAGAGGTTATATTTAGATTTAACAGACAATCTTCGGCTGTAGGTTTATCACGAAAATATAAGTTTAAAACATATATACAACCTATGCTCTAAAGTGTACATCTTTGATGTCGGATCTGAAACATTTATTTATTGCGTATATCGGAGATAGTATTTAATATGGAACACCAATTGTCTGGATAATGGTTAACTGAACAAAGATCTTCTAACACCACAACACAACTCGCTGTCATAACATTATATCATGTAAATAATCACGCTTAATGACCCTATTTCTGTCTAACCTCCGAGTTGCTGTAGCATATTTGGGGACTTAAATGATAGATTATTAATCCCCGTGTCATAATTAACAAAATCGTAACCTTGTATAAATACCCTAAGACTCGCCACTTTCGAGTAATTCGTGTTTTACTTTCAAAGTAATTTTGATCAATACCTGGCAGGTGGGGCGCACACATTACTCAATAACACACTATTGCGGCTATTAATGCGAGGGGAAGATTGCACAGAGAGGCACCTAGCAATGGTACTGTAATAAACATTTTCTTCAGTTACAACTTCAAAAATGTGTACATCCGTTAGAATTCATTTCAGACCATAAGTGGTATATATTATTTCAACTTCTTTTCTCGTGATTAACCCGCAGCCGAAGTTTGTCGGTGGAATTTATAATACGCTCTGTAGAAGACTGTGAATTATAATATGCTGCCAAATTAATCCGCGAACTACTTGCGGCTCTAGTGATAGTCCATGTTAGTAAAATCTGTACATTTGTCATTGATAACGTCATTAACCTCATGGGAAACTTCAGACAGTACAATAACTACACATTTTTGGAAATTCCTTTCGTCCAAATTAAGTTACTTTAGTTTTATTCTGTTAAATAAAATTTCCCTCTTGCTGTAGCGCTTGTCTGGAACTCTTAGAAAGGATTACATTGTTCTACAAGGGCATATTTTCTAACATGGAGTAGTGTTTTTCTAAAATAATTTTGTATGGGAAGTTCATATTTGAAATCACAAATGTTCTTTCAAGTACAGTTTTTTTTTTTAGATATGTTTATAAATAAATATATATTTAAATAAAATTAAACCATATACATATATATATATATAATTAAACCTAAGTTTAAAATGTTGGTAAAACTAACCTCTGAATTTCACGTGTTTTTGACTTAGAGGTTGGTATACCTGTTACTATGTTTCCATATGTTCAGCTATCCTGCAAGACGTTAACAGGCTAGTAAGATTTCAGCTTAACCAGTGTGTAGTTTGTGTATCCGTGATGTTTTTTTTTTTTTTGCAAGCATATGTTTCTGAAAGATTTAACCTCTAAAATTCTTAACATTTATTCAGATGGTATATATCAAAGTAGATAACATTTTGTAAGCTTGTGACTTTTACCGCGGAGTGGATTGCATTAATTTAAACTTTTTTATTAAGTTGTAAAAAGGTGGATAAATATTTTTTGAAACAATTACATCACGTATTAGTGCATGAAAGAGGCGACATACTCTGTAGGGAAAATTCATCATAGATATAAAGATAAAGAAAGGCTGCCCTCATAGCAAATTTTTCGATATGTATTGTGTACAGTAGCTTTAGGACGTGTCCCAACTCAATAGTGTGCTCACGCTCACTCGCCACTTCCACTCTGGCTCACTCTAGCGAATATTGAGACTTGTGCCGTCTGTAGGCCTTCTGCATTATTTATTTGACAGAAAAAGTAATTAATAATGACAAATAAAATATTGCTGGCCTTTCACTTTCCTCGAATAAATGTGCAGTATTTTATGAAATAGTAATTTATTTTAACTTGTTACATTTTTGCATGATTAAAACCATAATTCTTACGTGCAAATGACAGTATCTAATCAAATGCACACAATTAACCTAAATGAAAAATTAACATAATAACATCATAATTTGTAATACTCCATACCAAACAGAATATTGCTGTTATTACATTTTCAACAATCGCAATGAATAAGTTAAGTCGATAAAATATTTTAACAATGTTTTAGAAATAACAAAATATATCTGGATATTTGAGGTTAGACTTGCAAACAACCTCTCTCTCTTCTATGAAAACAACATGGCTGCCAGAGAGGGTGCGAGAGTGAGCACCGAGTGTACATCGTCGTTCACTCTCATTCTCGCGCTCTTTCCTCGGGGTTGGGACAGCAGAGAGGACTCTCTGTGACGTGAGCGAGAGAGTACTCTCTCGGCGAATTGGGACACTACCTTAGTTACAGGTCACAATCAAGCCATTTTGTTGTAAGACTTAAAGAAATTTGAATGTCACATTGAAGACTTAAATGTATTTTTTTATTTTAAGCGAGTGCATTTCTTTGTTTAGTGTATGTGTCGTAACATGGTTTTAATAAACTCTCCCTTTCTTTTTAAACAGAAAATGTTCCACCGCTGAACATGTCGAAATACACCTGATAGTTTCTGCTACATCTGCGGAGAGTTCACATTTGCAAGACATGGGAAAAAAAATTTCACCAATCGTAAAGAAGGCATACAAACATTACTTTGGAATGGAGCTAGGCGACCAGGACAAGAACTGGGTACCACACATTTGTTGTGCCACGTGTTACGTTAAACTTATAAACTGGTGGAATGGTAAAGGGAACTAAATCCATGTTGTTTGCAGCACCGATGTCTTGGAGGGAACCAAAAGATCATGTAACAGATTGTTATTTTTGTATGAAAAATGTTCACGGACTTACAAACAAGAGATCAAAGAAACATATAGTTTACCCAAACTCACCTTCTGCAATCAGACCAGTGCCACACACTGTCAATGATCCAGTGCCTTCAAGACCAGCACATAAATAAACTGAAACATATAGCGAAGACAGTGTTGGTGAAGAATTTCCATCTTCTGAAGAAACTGATCCCACATACCAGGTCAAAGGTACTTCATCTCCATATTTCGTAATTCAGGCGTATCTAAATGATTTACTTCGTCACTTAGGTCTAAGTAAACAAAAGTCAGAACTACTAGGATCCAGGCTGCAAGAATGTAATCTGCTTCACCCAGATACAAATGTTACATTTTACACGCATAGAGAAAGCACTTTTCGTCCATATTATACGTTTGGCATCTCACTGACATTTTGCAACTACGCATGTGGGTTAATGAGGGTTCTGGACTTTAAGTATGATCCACAGTACTGAAGACTTTTTATAGAGGCCTCCAAAACTAGGTTGAAGGCAGTTCTACTCCACAATGAGAACATCCTGCCTTCTGTACCTGTTGCCTATGCTAGTATGGCCAAAGAGTCCTATGAAATTTTGGAAAAAATGCTCAAATATATTCAATACAATGAACACAAACTGGAGGTATGCGGCGATTTGAAAATTATAGCAATGAGTGGGATAGTCGTAACAGCAATTCTCATTGCATAAAACAAGAATTGCCTCGACGAAAATGGCAAGTAGGAGACAAAAATATTAAACGCGAGACACTGGTAGCTAGTGAAGATGTGCTGCTTCCTCCACTCCACATTAAGTTGGGTCTCATTAAACAATATGTAAAGGCAATGGACAAAGCTGGAAGAGGATTTGTGTATCTTTCAAACAAATCTCCTCGTCTTTCACCAGCAAAGATAAAGGAGGGTGTGTTTGTTGGCCCCCAGATTAGGGAACTTCAGAAAGACCCAAATTTCGAACTATGTCTCTCACCGAAAGGAAAGCAAGCTTAGATGTGTTTCACAAATGTCACGAAAAACTTTCTGGGGAAACAAAGAGCTGCAAACTACAGAGAACAGGTGAATTAAATGATTGTTGCATACAGGACTTTAGAGTGCAACATGTCCTTGAAGGTACATTTCCTGCACTCACACCTGGATTCCTTCCCTGGTAACTGCCGTGACGTGTCTGATGAACATAGTGAAAGGTTCCATAAGGACATAATGACTATAGAGAAGCGGTCTGAAGGAAAATGGACACCTAACTTGCTCGTTGATTACTGCTGGAATCTCATTCGAGACTGCAAAGCAATTGAACACAAAATAAGCAAATAAAATAGACATATTCACATCACTGTTACGCAGAACTTTTTATTTTCTGTAAGCTCTGCATGAAATAGACAACATGTTTGGATGTTCCTTTAGTGTGTAATAAATACGTTTATATACCGGTTGTGTACACTAGATAGTATAGCTGTAGATTATGTCACCATGACATTGAGTAAATTGCGAGAAAAAATTATGTAAAACGTCCATATCTTGAAAACTGTGCCTGATATCAAAATCCCAAAAATATATTTGAAATCAGCACACAAATGAATCAGACAAGACAAATCCAGAAAAAAAAAAAAAAAGAATTTTTTTTTGTAGAACGGCGTTATTTTTCAACAAGTTTTGTGATCGTGAAAGTGAGACATTTATGGGTTACAATTGAACAGCTGACGTCTTCATCGTTTACAAGGGTGATACGAAATAGAGATGGAGCAGCGAAAGGAGACTGTAACAGTGAAGGAATCCGGAGATTCCTGAGGAAACTTAGCGTTCACTGACAACGTCCGCCACGTTTACAACATGCCAAAATTCCTTGGTTGACCCTCTGGAAATCGATCCCCGCTCACCGTGGTAGGAGGGAAGTTGTCCAAAACTAAACCCCCTTGGCCCCAAGACAAGTTTTGCACAAGCGACATTGTGCGAGACTTAAGACGATTATTTCTAATCATTAGACCTTAAAAATTTATTTAAAACGGGCTTGCGTGGTAAATAGTATAGTTATTATAGTGGCAACTTTGGTAAAAAAAAGGGGAAGGGGGGATTATTAAATACTTCTAAAGGGTTTGGGGCCATTGCGGTTGAGTGATTAGTCTGCTCATCTCCCACCAAGGCGAACAGTGATCAATCCCTGGCCGGGTTACCGGATTTTCACAAGTGGGAATCGTACCGGACTATGCTGTTTGTCAGCGGATTTTCTCGGGGATCTCCCATTTCCCCCGCTCTTTCATTCCGGCGCTGCTCCATGCTCACTTCAATCACCGTCATCGGCTCTCAAGACCTCTCTGTTAAGAGCTGCCCAAATCTCTTCACTTCAATTCTAAAGGATTTTACATCTTACATTCTGAAAGGTAAGAAAAAGAAGCAGGTGCTTTTCTGGGGGCTTCTGGATCAAAAGAAACCAGAAGTAAATAGAGCATACATACTGCGTACCACTTTTCAAAATCTTCACGAGCGATTAGTTGGAAATAGAAAAATTGGAGTCACTTTCGTGAGCAGCTGCCGAAGCCTTAAGTAGATGCAAAATTTAGTTGCAATTAGGGTAACCCGGCATCCTGCGAAAAGGACGCCATGTCCTCATTTATAACAATTTTTTTGTAACACAACAAAACTAATTAAACTTACGATTTTTTTTCATTTCCTTATTTCGGTTCGTTTTACACACTGCACTGTGTGCATTAAAATATTATGTTTTTTATCAAACAGTTTTAAACATGCAACTTTAATTTTGTGTTACTAAGCTGTCACACTTTACATTAGCTGATAACGGGAACATTATTTTATGTTATTAATTAAACTTGACCAAAATGCAAGGTGCAAGCTTCATAGCTATGAAGCTATAATTTTTTTTTTAATAACGCCGCTTTCGTTTAGTAAGTTGTTTGGTGGCGTTAACATGTACCTACGTGTGTTATTTATTTTCAAGTTAACTTTATGTCACTCAATAAATTGAGAGCACGAATGATGCAATCATGTAAAGTGAGTGAATGAGTGAAGATATTTGGAGCGTTTTCCCGCGTTTGAGACCGAGAAGCCCAGGAGCTACAAGGGCGACACTGCCACGTGCTACAAGCACGCCATCGCCGCTACGCGCAGGTCTCTGAACTGGCGTGCAGTGTTCTCGTTGTGCTGCATGTAATTATGGGACTTTCAGCGGTGACCCATAATTTTATTGCAAGCCCCTCGATAACTTCTGTGTGTATATAACGCGTATATTTTGAGACACAGTGCTTCGAAAAAGCCATTTTTCAGCTATGTCGGAGCGCTGTGAAATGGTGCTTCTAATGCGCGTGACATCTCAGGAGTAACTGACAGACAAAATGCGAAGTGTGCGTTATTTTCGTAGGCCAGCACGTTGAACCCACGTTTAATAGTTTCATGAAAAGAGATCCGGATTTCAAACGCACTGCAACGTAGTTCGAACGCCAGGCAGGCGGGGCCCTTAACATCGAGGTCTTGAGAGCCGATGAAGGTGAAGTGAGGTGAGAATGGAGCAGCGCTGGAATGCAAGGGCGGGGGGGGAAACGAAAGATCCCCGAGAAAACCCGCCGACCGGCGACCTGGTCCGGTGCGATCCCCACATGCCGATATCCGTGAGCTGCCCCCGTCGGGAATCGAAGTCGGTTCGCCTTCGGTGGTCCGCCGCGGCCCTCGTGAAGCAGAGTGGTTTGTTCCTTTCATAAATGGGAACTTCTGAACGCCCTTCTCACGATCTCCTTGTATAGTTGATCCACGGTCGTACCTTCGGCCTTTTCCGAAGCCCTGCTACTTCCAGGATATTCCTCCGCCTCGTGCAAACTAAGCTTAAACTAAGTCTGGAAGATTACACCAGAGGGACAACGCACCGGATTCGTGCGCACTCTCTTGTAACAGTATTTTGTATAAGAACTATTTCTTACTAGGCGCTACCAACACACACGTTTTCTCACCGTTTTTGTTCATATTCATTATAAACGAAATATTATAATTTATAGAGAAAATAGGTGTAACATGTCAATTTAATAGAAAAAAAAAGTAAATTTTATGTTAACACAAGTATAAAACACTTGTGATATATGGCATATGTTGGAAACAACCTAGCACGTCATACATAGGGAGATTTTTCAAAGCTTTGATTCAAAAAGGCAGAAGAAGCCGTGAATGGACTATATGCCCATTTTGTATTCTTCAACTATAGGTAAAATTACCATCGCCACTGGCCTCACAACCTTATTGAGGCATCTGTCAAGTGAAACTATAAATTATTACCCAAGTAATTTTTTCACTTATACGCCATAAAAAAAACAGGAACTCAAAAAGAAGTAGTTTCGATATTCAGTTTTAATTCAACAACTACTTTCCCCTCTGTCGTTACCAACCTAACTGGAAGCGTAAAGGCTGTTTACAATAAAGTGAACACTTTTGAAATTAACCTTAGAAAAAAGTCACTGCACCTGCCTGCATATATTTTAACTGACGCACTGAGTGACATGCGGCCAGTAAAGTTGGTAATAATGGATAGAAAGTAGTACCATATCCCTACGACGCATAAAAATTGTTACATAACCATTTGTGATAACTTAAATCATGTCTGAGGTTTTCTGGTTTTCTTTCATGCTTCGAAATGTAAAAATTACCAGATTAAAAAAAATATCCATTTTTCTAATAATTTCAGAGTTTTACTTAACTGGCGCATAAGTAAAGTGATGAGGCCCACGGCAATGTTAATTGTGTATAGGCGGAGTAATACATATCGTGTACACAAGGATATCTTAAGCAGGGCTTTCAAAAGTGCTCACTTTACCATGAACAACCTATAGCAGCCAGTATTCCCGATAAAATATACGTAGATAGGGGGCAGTGACGTTTTCCAAAGGTTGGTTTCAAAAGTGCTCACTTTATCGTCAACAGCGTCTATATAACGGCAGTCTTTCAGAAGGCCCGCTGCTGACATTTGCAGGCTGTTATAGTATGCCCTATCTGGACTTCAAAAGCTGCAGTCGCTTCGTTGGCCAGCCGCCACAAGAGAAGTAATCCTCCGCCCCCCCCCCCCCTCATCACCACAATTGTACTTTGGGCGGCTACGCAGTGCACCTGCTAGCGTGATAAATATTTACTTCGCTGACCCCGTTGTCCGGTGGGGGTCGCGTTAAAATATCCATGGCCCTCATCGCAAGAGACAAACGAAACTCACTTCTCTTTGAAGTCCGCCGTACCGGAAGGGTATAAGAGGCCCGCGAGGGATTACAATCGGTTTTGTCTTATCCTGTCTATTTGATACAAAAATGTGTGTAATTCTCGAGAAAATGAAAAGCTTGGACGTGACGGGAGACCCTTAATAAAAGCCACAGAAAGCCATTGTTTATAAAGGCTGTTCCCGATGAAGTGAACACTTTATAGATGAACCTTAGAAAAAAGTCACTGCCCTTGCTTGCGTGCATGTATTTTAATGGACGCAGTAAGTAGCATTCGTCCAGTAAAGTTGGTAACGATGAATGGAAAGTAGTTTAATATCTTAATGTCGAATAGAAACTGTTCGCAACCATTTGTGAAAACTTAAAATTATTTGTTCGCTTCTCGTTTTATTTTTTTTAACATCGAAGTGCGAAAATGAACACATTTGAAAATTATTTACTTTCTTAATAATTTCACCGTTGCATTTGACCAACGCATGAATAAAGCGATGAGGCGCACGGCAATGTTAATTTTAAATAAGGCGGAAGAATACGCAACATGTATACAAGTAGATTTTAAACTGGGTTTTCAAAAGGTCTCAATTTACCGTGAACAGCCTACAAGAGAAGTTTACCTGTATTTGTACTTAAAAGTAATGCAGCCAATATGTCATTATTGACTTGTTGGCTGTGGTAGTATACACACATAAGGAACGGTAAGATTCGTATTACAAGGAACTTTTTTGTTTAAAATTAGGGTAACCTGTTATTTAGCGAAAATATTCACGCGGAGGCTAGACTTCAATATCCTATGTGCACACTTGCAGTCTTCCTTTGACTACTGCCCGCCTGTCTTTGTCTCAAGACAGTCTGTTACATGAACACGTCAATAATAATGAAGTTTCTCCGATTCCGACCGCACATGCTTCGCTGGCAGATAAATAAGACGTGTAAAAACAGGAACATTACAATCACAATAGTTCTTCTGAACTAAAGTGCGTTGGAACCATGGAGGTATTAGTCTATGGAGTGGAAGCCGAGACACGAAAGTGGAGCCGATAATGAAAGACGAGGACAGAGCTAGTAGTGGCAAAAAAAAAGGTGCATGTCTTACATTGCTTACTACGTAGCTTTTGCCACCCATAACATGGCGGCTGACGTAAACAATCTGTCTGCGCATGCGCAGTAGAAAGAAGTCCGACAAGGCATCGGCTTCACTTGATAAACGTGGAGAAGATAGGCTGTTGCCACTCCATCATCTATTACCTCCATGGTTGTAACACAAATATTTTTGAAATCTTTTCGCGAAATCATTTATGCCAACATCTCCGAGAAAATCGCAGTACACTCCTGAATCACCCCGGCGAAACTAGTCGATTAGAAAAACTAGTTTACATCTTTCTAAAAAAAAATACATTATACAATGTTTTATTTGCATTTTTCTTAATTTCATAGTCGAAGCAGTATACGTTTGAAATTTGCAAATCAGTGGCCAAGAATTGTGTTGATGTTGGTATGTTGTAAGGTTGGAATAAAAGGCTCTAGTTTTCGATTTAAAAAGAAAATATAATAGCAACAGGGAATTGTATATTTTGTCTATTACTCTACTCGTCGCGACGATGCCCACAAGATTTTATACTATATGCTGTTCACGGTAAAAGAGCACTTTTGAAATACCTGCTTCAGATCTACTTGTACGAACATGGTTAATTTTACATAAGGCGGAAGAATACACATTGTCATGGGCCTCGCCACTTTATCTATGCGTCGGCCCAGTTAAACTACGAAATTATAAGAAAAGTAAACATTTTAAAGACACGTTCATTTTTACACATCGATGAATTCAAAAAACAGAAAGCGAAAGAAATAATTTAAGTTATCGCAACTGGTCAGCTAACACTTTTTATTCAATGTTAAGATATGAAACTACATTCCATCCATCGTTACCAACTTTACTGGACGAATGTCACTTACGATATGTGCAGGTATAGGAGCAGTGACGTTTTTCTAAGGTTGATTTCAATAGTGCTCACTTCATCGTGAACATCCTTTAGGAGTTTTTCGTTAGGTTAGGCAACTGGGAGTTATTTTACTGCAGCTAGATCGTACTCTCAGCTTCGGACAAGAGACCGCGAGTCCAGGGCCACTCGCGGGGTGCAACACCCCCCCCCCCCCTTCCTACCCTCTTCCTAACACTCGCGGCCACATCGGCGTAACGACGAGAAACAGGTCTGCGCAAAACGGTCGAAGTAATTTCGCCCTGCGGAAAAGCACGAGAAAAAGCACGAGAAAAAGAAAGAAGATAGTTGCCTGGGGGAAGGGGGTGCGCTGCAAAATTTTCCCAGCGACTGACGTACCTATTTGACAACGGCCATGCTGTTTTCATTAAAATACCAACCCCAACCCCCCCCCCCCTCCGATCTCTACCTACCCCTTCAATGTCAGGAGGGGGTTGAGGGGGCGTGAGAAAATTGCCACATGCGTGTGCAGAAGGGTTGTGAAAAGTGGTTGGGGGAGGGGCCGTGATCGACCCGCACAAACCGACTGTAATCATTTGACCGTCCCGTGATTCGCGCGCTCGTCGTTGTTTTGTTTTCGTTTCTGTTTTGTTTGCCCGCCGCGCGCGCTGCCGCCGAGCCGTTCCGTTCCTTTTTTTTTTTTTGTTTCAATTTTCCTTGTAACGCGTGGTCGTGCGTGTGTGTATGGGGAAAAGGGGTAGGGGAGGGGGTTGTGTTGAGGGAGGAGGGCGAGGCTGCAACTGTGCTCGGACGGGCAGATCAGCTTCGCGCATGATTGAACTCGTGTATAATCACATATTAACTGTCGTCCGGGAAAGACAACTGGCGCTTGCGTGCGTTGTGTTTTGTCGCCGGAACAAATTAGCAACGGCGGGGAGGGAGCGAGCCCCAGGGTGCAACGACCAGGCGCGGCGCCGCGCCGTGGCGGAATAACCAGCAGTTGCGATACGCGAGCTTTTCAACGTCCCTTTCCATACATGCAGGGTCCCGGTATCGATCCGAAATAACCCTTCCATATATTATAGAGATTCCCTAGCGATATATCTAATATATCGACACACCACATCTTTCCTACTAACAGATAAGTATAGTCCATTCACGGTTTCTACAGCTTTTTCTAATCAAACCTTTGAAAAATCTCCCCATGTGTCATCCATGGGGAGATTTTGCTTGGTTGTTTCCTAATATTCCCTGCATGAAAAGCGTTTCATACTTGTGTTCATGAGAGTTACTTTTTTTTATGTTAAATTGAAATGTTAGTAACATTTGATCTATAAATTATAATGCTTCATTTATAGACAGTTCGAATAAAAAAAACAGCGATAAAACATGTGTGTTGGTAGCGCCTAGTAAGAAATAGTTCTTATACAAAATATTGTTGCAACAGAGTGCGCACGAATCCGGTGCGTTGTCCCTCTGGTGTAATCTTCTAGACTTAGTCAAGCTTAGTTTGCACGAGGCGGAAGAATATCCTGGAAGTAGAACTTTAGCAGGGCTTCAGAAAAGGCCGAAGATACCGTGAATCAACTATATAGATATTTAAAACATTGCTCCTGCTAATATCGCTCATATTGGCATTGGAAAACTCGTTAGTACCACAAGATTCTCGACACGAAAATAAATGAGAATACTGCAATACTGCTAATATCGTTGAAATGCCAATATCGATAATAGTTTACATATTGCAGTAAAGCGACATCGACAATAATTTCACTGCGTGTAACTATAAAGCATTGGGACTGTTGAGGAATAAAGTGATTGGTGCCAAAAATAATATAGCCTAACTGACTTTCAATTTCTTTCAACATACTGCAACACAGCATATGTATCTTCCAGTGGTCAGAGTAGTCCTGCAGCTCATCAGCTCTAGCACTTTTCAACAGGTTTGCTGTTTTCCTGTTCACATCTTCAACAGACTGGAAACGTGATCCTTTCACCTCTTCAACAAACTGGAAACGTGATCCTTTTCATCTTTTCAACAGACTGGAAACGTGATCCTTTCACCTCTTCAACAGACTGGAAACGTGATCCTTTCAACTCGCTTTTGACTTTGGGCTGTGAGCCATGAACCAGAATGTGTCTACGAATTGTGTTGAGAAACGAACACCTAGCTGGTTGAAAGTGTTCCCAAGTGTCTGATGGCGAAGTGGAGTAGAGTGGAGATGTCTGGACCGCTCTTAACACCGAGTTCTTGAGAGCCGATGTGGGTGAAGCGAGGTAAGTATGGAGTATGGACTGAAAGAAATTTGCTTCGAGCTCACTTAACTCTTCAGTGACAAAAAAAATTCTTGTTCAATCAAACTAAGTTTGTTTGGCGCGACCAAATTAATTGTTTGCGATGGTAAATTGAAATACTTTGTTGTTAAGATCAAAATATTTTTTCTTCTCTGATTACTCTAATCTAAGATTTGGTTGTCGGAATTAAAGATTTGTTTAGCTCTACGTGCATCAAACAGTTTCTGTAAATATACAAAAACTCGAATCTCGACCGAGCCGAGATCTACGTCCGAGCAACCTAAGCTAAACTGCCTAACAATGAAGTTGGAATGTTGTTTTTTTTCGTACAGTTCAAATACTGGACAACCGGCTAAGCATGTATTTAAAGTTTTCCAGCTTTACTTTTTAGTTTCCTGATTGGCTTGTTTCATTACGATCTTTATAAAATTATTAAGCATCAATAAATGCACTAACAAACATTGTTACTGTCCTAATTGTCATCAAAATGTACAAACAAACAAACTCTCGAGCTGTTATTATCAAACAAAGGCAATCACATGAATGTCCAAACGAATGCATACAGTTGATTCAACGAAATATTTCTTGACAGTCTAACTTATTTAGGCCCAAATCAGAGATTTTGTTCATTAGAGCGTGTATTTTGTTAAATAAACCAAATTAATTTGTTGCTCTTCGTGTTTTGTTTATTCAGCAAAATGTTTTGTTGTGACAACTAAATACAATATATCTTGGCATTATACAAAGAAGCATTCTGTTGGCTCTAACGAATCTTTCTCTCAGTACTGTCAACATACTGTGGACAAGCACTTCCCACTAATCTTCTCAATAGAACTCATTTGCAGCAGCAATTGCTAATGTTATTTCGCAAGTTTATTACATTGTGTTTGTTTTCAACAGACTCTGGAAGATCAGTGTAGGATGAGACCACAGCGGAACAAGTTTGTAGATACATACTGCACTCTTTTTTTCAGCAGTCATTGTCAAGCCAGAACCTCTGGTTACGAACGTATATTCTTCATGACAGATCTTCTGTACACAAATTTTTAGTATAATGTCTTCGACCTAATGTTATATGTACGTTGAAATATTCGTGGGTCTTGGAAGCACAGGTATCGGAGACATATTCTGGAAGAGTGTCATTGAAGAGAATTGGCCGGCTCTTAGTATCGAAGTCTGGAGAGCCGATGTGGGTGAGGTGATATGGAGCAGCGCCGGAATGAAACGTCTGAGGAAACGGGAGCTCCCCGAGAAAACCTGGCGACCAGCTGCATCGTCCGGCGCGATTTCCACATGCGAATATTCGGGAGCGACCCCGTTCTTCTGGAAGACACTTATAATATTCGCACTGGAGAACAATGTCGAATTTTATAGATAAGGATAGGAAAAATTCGGGAGTTCAATGACCTGTAGGCTAGACTCCACAGGTCTGTGTACACTAGAGCCTCAGCTGTTTGTTCACAGGCTGCTGCCGCAGTGTTACCTCACACCTAGCAGTATGAGATTCGCTACTTGTTTCCTTGCAAGTCTGCTACTGGCTCAGAGGCGTCTAGGGAGTGTCTAATGAGCTGTGATCCAAATGCAAAGATGACTTCAATGTATGTGTTTCACGTCTCTCTTGTCCCGAAATGAATTCGCGAAATTTTGCTATCCCTATTTATAGGCCAGTGGGCATTGATTTCCTTGGAAATTTGGCAAACTGTATTTCTATTTAACCCGGCCAAACAATTGCAGGCATTTGGTTAAATACTTTACGTCTTCCGCAACGTGTGTTTAGTGTTACGATAGCGTGAACGTGCCTTAATTCGACGGCCTGCCTGAACACGCCTTCACACACGAGTTGTAATCAGGACAGCCAGTTGCCGCGATCGGGACTCGCGTTGCCCGAACCCCGGTAAGCAGGAATTCCCTCTACTATCCAGGTAACCAGGCCATGTTGCGTTATGCCACGCCGATACGAGGGCAATGCAGAGTGGTGGCAGAGGTATTTCTCTATGTGACGTCAGCCGAGATGGACATCACAAGAAACCTGCTGTGCCGACCGCAGTAACTCATCATACTTCATGAGTCTTCTGATACTTCTCAAGGTGGGACAGTTACAATATACTAACGTGGCTCTCAGTAAGGTAGTGGATATAGTTAACTTAACAAAGCTCCCCCGATTTCATGTAATATCCAGATGTTTTATTATATAGCCATTATTATATAGCCTATAACTCCTTATATTTATTCACCCCACATGCTCTGATATCGTTGTATCCCCCAACCTTAACAAGTACGGTTTGGCCACAATTTAAACAAAATATAAATTTGGTAAAGGCTTGGTTCATCCCTACCCTCTCGCAGTCTTAGGTAATTATGCAAGTCACGTGGTATACAAGGTTTTTTCCTTCTTTTTTTCTTTCTTGTTTCTCCCTTTTCGCTGCGTTTTCTTGTAATGATAATATCATTTCGCTTAGTACCCATTGGGATGTAGTTTAGTTGATTGCGTCAGCGTTGAGATATGGTTTGTGGATCAAGAACTACCGTTACAGAGATGAATGATTACTGGAGATGCAATAATACATTTTTTTTTTTTAGCAACTAATTTAATTTTTATATGTTTCGTTCCTGTCCACTCGACATGTTCTGACATAAAACTACCCATGCATTTGCATCTGCAAAAACCCGCTAAAGGAACTGAAAAAAAAAAAAAAAAAAAAAAAACAGAGCCAGACATGCGGAACGGCGCTTAATTAGTTGTCTGTGAGAGAGGGGGGGGGGGGGGATTGCGGGATGGTGAACGGTAAAAAAAAAAAATTACAAAATAGCACAACAAAATAACACGCTCGTCTATTCCGAGTCCTTTGATCTTGTTAATTCGCCGCTTTGCTAAGCGCGATATCATGACGAGCTTCTGGGGATGGAAATTTTTTTTTGCAGAAAAAAGTAATACGTGCGGTGTTCGTGCAACGAGTGCGAGGTGCGAAACACATGCAGACGGTTTGAACGCATCATCTCGCCCAGCCTGGGGTAAGTTCTACTGGGTGCACTGGAAATGATGTTGGCTCACGCCCAGGATACTGCCAAGTTCGGTGAAAGTTGGCTCATGTATAACATCCACTTCTAGTTTTCCCCGGGTTTCTCAATGTACTAAATATATCCACTATACAGATGAATGGGTGATTTAGATGAAATAAATAATGATTCAAGAACTGTCAGATCTATAAATCTTTTAAAACCAAAAAATAAAGTGTATTTAAAAAGACCACTGTTTGTATTATTTCAATGATTTTCAGAATACAAAATTCAATGTACTGTGATTTCATCTTGGGAGACATGTAAAACATACAAACAGGATCTGAAATGCAAATTAAGATAACAGAGTATTTTATTATTTAATCGTGAAGATATACAAATATTGTTATGAAAGTAATGTGATGTTTTTAAACAGACAGTGATTTGCTATTATTCCAACCAATGATTTTGTACCGCTTGTTACAAATTTGTTGTATTGGCGATTTTTATATTTGATAAAGAATTGTGGGATTTTTTGTTATAAATCTCTTGTTTGTTTAAAATTGACTAATTCCAGAACTACATGAACGCTGTACAAACTCGTAGTCACGACGCATAACAAAAAAGTTGACGTGTCGAGTGCGTGGGCATGCCGTATGTATGAAGACCCGCTGAAATCAACCTTAGCTCGAAATATCCTATTAGGAAAGAGATTCAAATCAAGAATATGCTGGGCCTCCACTATGGACCAATGGCTGGCTCAGTAACTGGCCATAGGCTTCACACTGCTGGCATACAAGGCCCATCGGACATCAAGGTCTTGATCCTCCTGTATCTATCTGCAACAACAGATACAAGCATGCGCTACTCGAGAATGTCGCGCTTCATCTGAAACATGCACGAGATGCACGCATGCTGGGGCACAGTAGAGTCGCGGAAGCGTGTCTGGATGAGTGGTTCCGCACAGTTGGTAGGGTGCCGCGAGACCAATAACCTGGCCTGCACGTTCGCCTGATCTGAATCCAGTGGATTATTACCTGTGGGAACTTCTCAAGACCATCCTTTACGGAACAACTGTTATAGTCCATTCATGGTTGCCTCAAACTTTCCTGAAGTCCTGCTAAAGTTCTACTTCGAGGATGTTCCTCCGCCTCGAGTAAAAAACTTAACCAAGTCTAGGAAATAACACCGAAGGGACAATACACGTTATTCGTGCGCACTTTGAGTAATACTATTTTGGGTAAGAACTATTTCTTACTAGGCATTACCAACACACTTTATATATATATATATATATATATCTGTTAGTATTCAAATTAATTATAAACGAAATATTAATATTTATAAATAAAATATAATTACAATTTCAATGTAACAAAAAGTAAATTTTTTTTATGTTGACATAAGTATCAAACTGTAATGCATGGCATACTTAGGAAGAACCTATCAAGTACATGGGGAGAATTTTCAACAGTTTGATTCAAAACGTGTGTATTTAGTACGTCACTAGAGTGTGGAACAAGAAAACCAGAGCATATCCGTGTTACGCTTGAAGTGTTTGAACTTGCAAGACAGTCAATGACGTGACGTGCACGTACGTGCATTCAGGTGCGAAGTGGGCATTCAGGTGCGAAGTGGGCATTCACACAGCAGCTCTTTTAGGAGTGGGATGTACCCCCGTGGGAACCTCGTGTCCAAGGTCAAGAAGCGAGGGAGCGATACGGTCGACCCCAACACGTCCGCTTAGTGACCTCGTCGCTCCTACGCGCAAGGCGTGCAGTGTTTCCGTCGTGACGCTGTGCTGTGCAAATTACATCCGTGACATAGGAGTTTTATTACACGCGATGAAAGTACACAGATTAAACTACGCGCGTATCTTTGTACTTTTCTCTTGCCGCTTAAGGAAACTGCATAGGCAAGCTTTAAAAATGCGTGATTTCTCCGAGAATACACTTAATATGACTAAATTAAAATAAAGAAAATATAGGGTCATAGAAAATTATTTTTTTTATCTTTCCTTGCAAAAAGTCGCATTTGCAGAACGTTTATTTACCGAGATACGCGTATTCGCGCAAACAACTATTTAAAAAAAAAATGGTTCACTATCGTACTCTGAAGAGTGAATCATTGCTGGTACGCTGTGACACTAACAGGCGTGTATCACGTACGGCTATCAACAATTCCCAGCAGAACTTTCGAAGGCCTTAACTTGGGAACCACCGAACCAGGGACATACGTTCATATGAGCTTTTTGTTTCTGGTGTACATGTTCACATCCCGGCTACTTCCCAGATACAGATTCTCTTCCTGTATGTAGGTACAAGTGAAACATTTACATAACGTTTGCTAATATAATTTAGAAAGCTAGTTGCACGTTGTGGCCAGTGTTAAAATATTCCTTCAGAAGGTTTTTTTTTTTATATTTATTTATTGGAAAGCATTGGAAAACACATTCAGCAGAAATAATGTTTTTTTTTTAATTTATAGTGCCACCGCAAAAACCCCAAATATAAAAAAAAAATTCAAATTTACTTAACGTTCAGTAAATGCATATAAATGTTCTTCAAATACATGAAAAGTTATTTGCTAAGAGAATAAATTATTAGCAACATTAGGAAAAAAAAACATTTGGGTAATTCTTTCCAGCTCTTATATATCCTGGACATTTCATTAAGTCAGTCGGCCGCTGGTTGGCGAATTTTCTCGGGGATCTCCCGTTTCCCCCGCCCTCGCATTCCAGCGCTGCTCCATACTCACCTCGTTTCACCCACATCGGCTCTCAAGGCCTTGATGTTAAAAGCCGCCCAAATCTCTTTAGCTCACGCATTAAGTCAGTCAAACGCAATCTGTGAAATAATCGATGCATTTTCAGTTTATTTCACTCCAGCTGTTTCTACGAATTCGCAGTCGCATTTTAGCGAATTTGAGTGATTTTGACAGTTCGTTTTTAACGCAGTGTCAGTTAACGCGCGATGAGGTGCCATGTTTACCAGTGAATTCGACCTGTCAAATAACGTCGATCCCATTAGTCAACACGCAGACAAACCAAGCCCGTTTATGGGAACTGCGGCCTGACCGTATTTACCGGAGTTTAATTAAAATTAAACTGAGCAGCTATACTCCGTTAGCCGTGAACTCAGTATTTTATCACTGTTGTGGACTTCTTCGTTATTTTTTTTTTTTTACAGGTCTGGCGTAATTTTTCCCCCGTCCAGTTACTGTGTCCACAATCATGGGAGTATGATAAATGGTCGGTACAGCAAATTTACTCTGTTAGTCTGAATCAGTGAGAATTTCTGTGTTGAAATCAGTGAACAGCACATGGTTGTGGATGACATTCAAAGCGACAGCCCAATTTAAAGGAAGACAGAAGGGAAAGGGTGATTAAAAGAATTGTCAGGGCTATCACGAACTTTTTAATAGATAAATAAAATTATTACAAGTTCTCGGGAACAGGTTAGGTTAAGTGAAGATATTTGGGCGGCTCTTAAGAGCGAGGTTTTGAGAGCCGATGAGGGTGATTGGAGCGGCGCCGGAATTAGGGGGGGGGGCAGGTGAAACGGGAGATCCCCGAGAAGACCCGCCAACCAACGGCATCGTCCGGCACGATTCCCACTTGCGAAAATCCGGTGACCCGGCCGGGGATTGAGCCCGGTTCGCCTTGGTGGGAGGCGAGCATGTTAACCGCTCAGCCGCCGCGGCCCCAGCAGGTTAGGGGGGGGGACTGGGTAGGAATTGCTCTCTTTCCCCTGAACAACTCGCCTCTGAAGAACGAGAGACCGGCGTTCTGCCGCCCTGACGCCCCACGAAGACCCTCTTCCCTGGTTCGGATTACCCCCCCCCCCCCCCCCCCCCTTACCCACTGTAAGTATGTTGCAACTCATTCCTATTCGCCGATAGCTTGGCGTGGGCGGAGTTATGGTCGTCAGCCGATGGCCATCCTTCTGTATCAGCCAGACCTGATTAATGCGACCCAACTTGCAGGTTTATTGCCGATGAGTAATGGTTTCGCAGTTCTGACACAGTTTCCTTAGTAAGCCACCGCTGGCTGCCTCTCATGAGCGCACCGCGTGGCTATTGTTGCAATCGTAACAACCGGACCTATTCAACATTCATTTCAGTCAATTCAACAAACGAATCAGTGAAACAACTCCAGTTTTCTTTCGCTTATAATTTTAGTGAGATTTTCCACTGATGCATCAACCATTTCATTCGTTGTCTTTTCAGTGATTTATTTTTTGACTGATGTCTTAGTTAAACAAGGAGTAACAAATTATATAACAATTAACTTATAAAACCCATAAAAATATTTTTTTAAATATGAGTTTCGTCTTTTATAATACAATTTTACGAGGTAACACAAACTTTCCGCCTACTGTTTTGTTTTTAAGTCTTACATTTCATTTTCACGTAATTATCAAAGCGCTAAATTTTCAGGTTTAAACTAAATTAAACGTGGTCAAGTGAGTGCTTTCATATTTACTATTTGTATCAACAAAGCTAATGTCACCAATTAGACTAAATTTTTTAAAAAATTAGGACACACAATTTAAAGTTACATATTTCCGACACCAAAGTATCATACGTATATTTTCCTTATTGAAGACGACGTTATCTTGGTGTCTCGACTGGTAAAGTTAAAGCATGAAAGCGGGAGGCTCTGGGTTCAGTTCCTGATCGCCGCGTGTTTTTTTTTAATTACGGTAAATTGCACAATATAAAAGATGACTATTGGAAATATGTTTATGTCTCGTAATTAATTAGCTAAATTCAATAAAAACTATATTTAAATCACCGCAGGCAATTTGCATTCACTTAGTCAATTAGTGAAATTGTTTCATTGAAACAATCACTGGTTTCCTGCCGATTCTAAGTGGAGCCATTTTCACTTATTCGAGTAGTTGAATTTAACAGCGAATCACGCCTCACGCCTCAGTGTGCAGCGTTGCCAAAGTCTTTCTTCCTTTTGATTATCTGATTTGCGAACTATGTCTTCAACTATAATTTGCGAATGGTGTCTGCCACATCGAACACCATTCACATAGTTCAACGATCGTGATAATAAAGCAAACAGTGTATTGACATTAGTACAGTACTGATCAAAATTATTCTTGGAGCACCTTAAATCGCACAGTACAGTCCATTCACGGCTGCTTCCAACTTTTCTGAAGCCCTGCTAAAGTTCTACTTCCAGGAAATTCCTGCGCCTCATGCAATCAAAACTTAACCGAGAATAAAAAATTACGCCACAGGGACGACGCACTGCATTCGTGGGCACTCAGTGTTATAATATTTCGCATAAAAACTATATTTTTACTAGGCATTACCAACACACTTATTTTCTCCCTGTATTTATGCATGGTAATTATTATAAACGAAGTATTATAAATTACAGACAGAATATTACTAAAGGTTCAATATAACGAAACAAACGTGTATTTTCTAACCCAGAGCTAAAACGCTTGTGTTACATTGCAAATTTAAGGATCAACCTAACAAGTTACGAATGGGGTTGATAAAAAAAGTGCGAGGAAACAGCAAATCAGGTTTAGATGAATATACAGGATTGTCCTGACCTCCAGGTGCACCTTTTATGACATTATTCCATATGGGAAACGGTGTACAAACATAACGCGACCTACGATCCAACGTGATTACTAAGGAAGGATCACAACATTGAAAATTCGGAATTAAAATTTGCTATGAGCTGTTTACAATAAAGTGAGCACTATTGACATCAACCAGTGAACTAATAAATTACTGTTGGTTTAATGGCATATCGTCTATTCGCGGTTTCTTCGCGCTTATTTTTAATCATACCTTTGAAAAATCACCTCATGTAGGACGTGTTTAGTTATTTCCTTATGCCATGCATCACAAGTGTTTTATGCCTCTGTTAACATAGAAATATCTCATTTCTCCTTGCATTTAAATTTTACGTATATTTTATTCACAAATTACAACATTTCATTTACAATAAATATGAATGAAAACAGTGATAAAATCTGTGTGCTGGTAGCGCCTAGAAAGAAATAGTTCTTATGCAGAAATATTATTACTTCTGAGTGCGCACGAATTCGGTGCATTGTCCTTTGGTCTAGACTTAGCTAATCTTAGTTTAGACGAAGCGGAGGAATATCATGGAAGTAAGACTTAAACAGGGCTTCAGGAAAGTGTGAAGTAACATTGAACGGATTATAGATGCCACCGTAACAGGGCCGTGCTTAGTGTGGCTGGTAATATGTGTGGTTGTTTCTATAATAACTAGTATATTGTATAGAGAGTGATTTTCTGATTTCTTTTACTTATCAAATATAATTTTATACCTAAAAGTGATTACCGCACCCTGCTCTTTCTTGCGTCTAAAACTTAATGGTTAAGCACTGAAATAAATAAGTGGATTCTACACTGTAGTTTTGTTAGTTTATTCTGTATTTTAATTGAAGCTTTTTTGTGGGGCTCCCACGTGAGGTATATAGCCCATATATAGTAGGACGTAGGGTAAAGGTATGCAATAACGCCATGTCTACAATAACGCCACTTTGTTTGTATATGTGTATATCTATATTTTGCAGGCATCCCCAACTACCTGCCCCAGGTAGTTTTCACCCTCCCTTTGTGAGGCTTCAGTTGAGGTACAAACGTTTTGTAAGTAGGTCACACCCTTATTTGAACAGCACTTCAGAAACCGCATCCTTGCTATATATTGTTGATCTGAGTGAGTATAAATTTACATTGTCTTCAAGTTATTCGGTTTATACTAAGAATGTTACGTCTGGACGCGTCATACGTTTTGGATATGAAGACTTTGACATAACCTTAAAAATATGTACTATATAAAAAAAAATTATATTCTGTGTAATAGTGTTACATAGGCTGATATTAATTTAGTGCAGACGTATACAATAACGCCGTACTTCATGAATGCAATATTGGCATTCATTAGAAAGGTAGGACACTGGCTAAATATTACTATAGTATGTAGGTACAAAGGTATTGTAATAACTCAACATTTTTAAAAAGAAATTTGTATAATGTAAAGAAAATTTAAAATTCATTCTTCGTTTTATTACAAAAAATTATTTAGTTTACTAGGAGAAAATACTGCTTAACAGCATAAAATTTAAAAATCATTCCTTTTTTTGAGAAATTATTTTTTAGTTAATATGAGACAACTAGGGGCCCAGCCCATGACCTTTTTTTTAAGTATTGTCACGTGCCTAGAACAGTTACGATGTTACAAATTTTGTTATCATACAAAGACTGAAAAGAAAATTATGTGAAATCAACTCAACATTGGATATAGTTCTATCCACTAAGCCACTGTGGCCCTACTTAGAATCGCTCTATCCACTGAGCCACTAAGGTCCCACTTAGAATGGTTCTAGCCACTTGGCCATTGTGGCCTCATTAGATATATCTCTATCCACTGGGCCACTGCGGCCCCACTTGGAATCTCTCTATCCACTAAGCTACTAAGGCCCCACTTGGAAATTATCTCAACATTGAAGCGAGACATTTAAAGTAAACAAAAAATTATATTCCATTACCTTCATATTTCTATGCAATAATCTCTATGCATTAATACTAAACTTTCATACGAAAAAGTAATTAAAAAACGAGTTTTTTAGGGTTAAAAGTCATGATTCCGTAATCTGATCTTGCTGAAATTCGAACTTGACCTGTATTCGACCCTAAGGATTCTCTCTGCAAAATTTGAAGAACTTTTGTTGAGTTTCAAGGGACTTACAAGTATTAAAGACGGACGGACAGACAGACAGAGATCGTCCTATTATATAAGAGGATACTGCTTAGCAGAATAACATTTACTATTCATTCTTTGTTTTTAAGAAATAAACTTATCGCTAAATGGGACCACGGTGGCTGAACGGTTAGACTATTATTGCGGCGATTGTGATGGCTACTACTGTGATGATTCAGGGGAAAATGTCAGCTAGATTCAGTGCTCAAAATGCGATCTTTGGTTCCACGAAAAGTGTTGTGCAGTGTTAGTGGCCAAAACTGGTTGGTGTGATATCTGCACTGACACTGAATAATAATAATACCTTATCCTCTGGAAACTTTAAAGCCTTCTTTAATAACTAACACAATGTCTTAAAGCGTAATTTGTTTAAATATAGTAGAAGCTTTGTTAATTCACATGGCGCTATTGTAGCCTACATGGATTCAATATCGCCACTATGCATGCATTTGTTTATAATTCTAAGGAATCAATATTCAAGAGTACATTCTAACACCTGATACATTTGATTTTGTTGTTGTTATACGTGTATTCATCTTAATAACGTGAAATTAATAACGTCAAATGTTTTAGTAAAATGCAATTTTCAAAACACATGGCGTTAGTGCATACACTTATATTACTCCCGACAGAGGATAACTACATGGTCATAAAATGCATATTTACATTTATATCAGTAAAAATAGTTTAAAAAGTGTAACATGACGCTGAATATATTTTTTATTTCACCTTCAACGTATTTTGAATGCATAAAAAAATAATTGTGCAGTTTAGTTATTATTTGATTTTTAATGTTTTTTTTCCACATCTCGCCCACACGTAGCCTACATTTCTAAGTGGAAATGTAAGTATCTTTAAGACAATATTGTTTGAATGTTTTAGCCCTGAGGTTATCATCTGGAGTATCTTTCCAGACACGCGCGTCGCTGTGAACAGTATGGGTTTCGCTCTCGTACTCCCAGGCACTGGCTTATCAGGACACTTGAAACGCTCTGTGATGGTCGACTGGTATCATCTGAGTGTGTTGACACACGACAGATGCGTCGGAAGGGTACGTACTGTTTTTGCAGCTGTTTGGACCGCGTTGATCCAGAGAGAGAGAGAGAGAGAGAGAGAGAGAGAGAGAGAGAGAGAGAGTGTGTTTTTTTCCTAGTTTTTTCGTGTGCAAGATTATTTTTTTGTCTCATGATTGGAATTTGACACATTTGGTAGTAATCTGTTGGTTTTATCAGGAGATATGACATAAAAATTTTATTTTTGAATGTTACTTTAACTTACATAACGGCGGATAAAAAGACTCCGTGTAAACATATTTGATGTTTGTAATATATACAGCCAGTATAGTAAGTTAACATTTAAATTGGTTACATAGTATCGTAATTTTAGCACTCTAAGCTAAAATATTTATATCGTCGCCATTTTGAACATAAGTATCATAGAGACTTAAAACGTAAAAAATTTATATCGCCTACTGTATTACTACTCGTTTACCATATTTGATAACAAACGGTAGTTTTTTTCTCGAAATATGACATAAAAACTTCATTTCTTCATGTGGTGCTGTCTTTCATAATGGCAGACCAAAAAGTAGTTATTTGTTGGCATATACGAGGGCTGATTCAGAAGTGATGGCAACTATTGTTTATCTTTTGAGAATGATCCAACGAAGGAAATGTGCTACGTACAGTTGCAAATGTACGAAAAGTACGTTTTAAAGGCGACACCGCATTGGGTATGGATGCAGGTATATCAGGCAAGAGACAAAAACAAACATTGCTGCTCGAAATCCTCGTTTGATTTATTCTCGTGCATCCTACACGCACGCATTTGAGCTGGTACGTAACGTGCGTGTACAAGCTGCTTGACGTCCTTCAAAGGAGTCCCCGAGGTCGTCCACGATTCGTCGACGTTTGCTACCTCACGTCGAGCTGCTGTTGCCGTCAGATGGGTTCATGTGTTCATCCGTCCGGCCGTGAGCGCGTTCCGTACGTCGGTTGCCGGATGACAGCGGTGCGAAATGGACGTGACCGAAGTTCAACAAACGTGCGTACATCTGGATAGCCGTACGCCGCGGCCGCAAAGCGCGCGGATGTCGCGCAGAGCTACGGGAAGCATTGGGTAATCGTGCTGTACCCTGTCCTACAATGGCAAGGTAGGTCGAGGCCTTCAGACAGGGAAGAGAGTCAACAGTCGATATACCTCGCAGTGGACGTGCTGTGTCAGTCGACCACGACGTACGAGTTAAAAAAAAAAAACACCTTCATTTTACGGAAAAGTGCTGGTAAAAATTCGTCCAGAGATGTCCGTTAACTCTTCGTAAAATTACGGACATATTTTTTTCCAAAAACGGAATTTCCGTAAAATTCACGGATCCTTTCCGTTAATTCCCAAGTTAGTTTTCTATAGTTTAAATAATTTTTAATATTTATTTTACTTTAATTTTTATTATGTGGGTGTTCTACTGTGTATAAAAAAGATATTAAAAAAAGTTAAAAGATTTTATACTTAAGCAAAATCTGAACCCGTGTCAAATAGTTGCAACTTCACAACCCTAACCACTTATCTACATCTCTCTCTCTCTCTCTCTCTCTCTCTCTCTCTCTCTCTCTCTCTCTCTCTCTCTCTCTCTCTCTCTCTCTCTCTCTTAGACAGTTTGGTATAACTTTTGAATTTCTATAGTAGTCACATAAGCAACTTATTTAGTTTCATTTCAAGTTAGTGTATTCTAAGTGTTGCTAAGTGTTACAGATGAATATTGCTACATTTTTAATGTTTGAAAGAACAGGTCTTAGTGACATGTATAACCTTAACTGCCGCAGAAACGATAATATTCTTGTTACAGTGGCGAAGAAAGCTTCGTGTAGACTCGTCATTGTTCGCTACCCCGAGACCCGAAGTTAGAGAAAATACGGAGATTTTCCGTATTTTGTATTTGCGCACTTAGATACGTTTTCCCGTCATTACGGATTGCGTTCCCGTATATTTACTGTGCGTTTTCGTAAGAATTCTCCGTAAATATACAGAAAATTTTAACAGTGTGGCTGGCGTTGATCAGTGCTTAATGGATGACACTCGCTGGACTGTTATAGAACTAACCCAGCATACAAGTAGGTAGTCCTGCATCGTCAGTGAGCCGAATTCTACGGCAGGACTTAAATGTATGGAAAATTTGTGCCAATGGGATGCCACATCACTTAACTGAGGTATAGAAGCGGACCCGATATGAGACATGTATCAATTTGGAAATCTTTCGCCGTGTAGATAATGACATGCTGAACCGCTTCATAGCAATTGATGAAACACGGGCTCGAGCATACGAACCCGAATTGAAGCGACAGTTCAATGAATGGCGTCATCCCGGATCGCCGCGGAGACACAAAGTACGACAAGCCCTTCACCCACAAAGCTGATGATCATTTTGGCGTATGACAGTCGAGGTGTTTAAGTGCATCATCCAGCTCGTGAGGGCTGTACTGTAAATGCACAGTACTACCTGAACTATTGGGCAACGGTATAGTCTTACATCACAACACTAGACCTCGTACAGCAGGTAGCGTTACACGTTGTTTACGGCGTTGGGGATGGGTGGTGCTGCAACACCCTCCTCATCCTCCCGAGCTTAGTCCGTCTGACTACGATCTTATTACCAGAGTGAAGAGGCCATTGCGTGGTAAACGCTTAGGAAAAAAAAACAAGACATCGTCACAGCATTTCGACGAGATGTAGCGCACATTGACGGATCTCATGCAGCCGATGGTATTTCCCGTCTGCCTCATCGCTGGCAACAAACCATGGACAACCTCGGAGACTACTTTGTAGGATGTTAAACAGCTTGTACACGTACAATACACATCCGTTCAAATGAACGTATACAGGGCGTACGAGAAATAAATCTAAAAACGGTGATTTCAAGCAGCCATGTTTGTCTGTTTTTCCTTGCCGGACATTCCTGCATCCATACTCTAGGCGGTGTCACAGTAGTACACTATCAACTGTACATAGAAATATTTCCTAGGTTGCATCATATTCGGGAGATAGACAATAGTTGCCATGACTTCTGAATCAGCCCTCGTACTATGATTATAAAATATAAAATCAGCATACAAAATTTTGTTTTATATTGCCCCAATAAGGTAGATATTCCAAATGAAAGTAAAATGTGTGTATAACTGCCATTTTTTTAATAAGTGCCTAATCAATTTATATAGCTTACTTTTAAATTTCCTAGCAAAGTATTATTTATGTGCCAAATTCGGTGAGAATCGGTTAATGTATATTTCAAGATATAACCTAAAAGCTTTATTTAATGTTATGCTATCTTCCAAAATGGCAGGTCAACAAAAATATATATTTATAAATTTAATACTTATGTATTGCTTTGCCGACATAAAAAATTTTGGTTAAAATTGGATGAAAGGTTCCCGTGATATAACACCCTAAATATTAAAATGGCCCCATTTTTAAAGTAAGCACACGGCATGATCGAAAACTATAAAAGTTGGATGTCCTTACGAAGTACTATATATGTACCGAGTTTGGTGAAATTCGGTTCACGCGCTGAAAAAAGTTTTTTAGGTGGAAACACACGCATGCACAAAGGCAGATAAGTGACCTCATAAGTTTTTCTTTCCTTCGGAAGGTAGGCTAAAAACGATATACATTAATTTTGATTTCGAAACAGGTGCTTAGTGCAGATTTTTAAAAATCCTTGGCACAGTATGGAAAGTTACAGGAAATAAATAATATTATTTTGTTTTTATAAAATCACTTTACCTTGGGCAGCTGTGAATTCTTGGCTGTTAGGTGATAACAATTTAAGTGATTTTATTTACTTGTTGGACTCATTTTTAAATTGGTTTTAGTTTTTAAATACTATAACATTTACCAGCAGTCTAGATTACAGCTGTAAAAAATAAAGTTAGTTTATTGTCTACATAACAATGCCACTGGCCAAAAAAAAAGGTCGATAGAAGATACAGGATGTGTGTGCAAATCCATCGACACGAGGAAGTGTATTTTTAACAGTGTGAACGACTTGCTTACTGCTGCCTAGCTACTGAATGTTGACATTGGCGCTATTTTGGCGGCGTTGAGAGCAGCTGTACGCTCACCTCTGCGCTGTGACTGAGCTGTGGTTGAGGCAGGTCAGCGCCTGAGGGGCAGCTTTGTTCAGCGAGGTGTAGACAAGGACGTCTTGCAAGACAAGCTCGGAAATAAACCACAGTTGCTGGTTCACCTCGGTGGATTTGGGGGGGGGGGGGGGCACTGTTGCCAAGTCTCCGGACTCGCAGTCGGGAAGGGCGTGGGGTTCGATTCCCGGTCCGGCCATCCTGTTTTCCATTGTTTCCCGAAATCACTCCAGGCGAATGCTGGGATGGGTCCCGAAACAAAAGGCAATGATCGATTCCTTCCCATCCCCCCCCGCAATCCCTCTTCCCTGTGCAACTTGCACCGTCTCTAATGACCTCGGTGTTGAGTAGGGACAGGTGTTTTTCGCGAAAATATTTCAACACCAGTTGTACTCCAAATCACTTTTGTTCATATGCATTTTCGTGGTTGCGTGATTTTAAATGTCACGTGCCTCAAGTGTGAGTCCGCGAATCATGGACGTTCAGTATCGGAGTACTTTATTACGATTGGCATACACACGCGGCCAGTGACCAAAGGAAGTTGTAGTTGTGGACATAAATATTTTCGTGAAGAACTCCTGTCCTTACTGATGAGAGACAGGGAGGTGGAAAGAGACAGACGTTTAACTAATCTGTATTCGTATAGTTATGTGGTCTCTTGACACATAGTGCTACAAGATAGGGGGTCATTTTCAAAACGATAATTACGTAACTCTCCATGTGCCTAGCCATCAATATATGATAGTTTCGGTGAAAATAATTTTTTATCGAGATTATTCTTTATATTGTGCTCAAGCCCCACACTACTAAACTTTATAAAATAGTTTTTTTTTTTTTTTTGCAAAATCATTTTAGACGAGCTGTCAGTGTCTGAATCACGTGCCGATAGGTCTCCGCAAGTATCTGGAGCCATGCTGTCTGCAGTGCATGCCACAACTGTTGAAGGGTGCGTGGTGGAGGAGACAGGCGGCGAACACGACGATCGAGGTGGTCCCACAGATCTTCAATTGGATTGAGATCGGCGCTGTTTGGGGGCCAGGGAAGTACTGCGAAGTCTCGTGTTCTTCCAGTCGCGTGCGGAAACTCCTAGCCACGTGGCAAGGCGCATCATCGTGCTGGAAGATGCCATCCTCCCGAGGAATGACAGTCATCAAGTACGGGTGGACGTGATCGCGGAGGAAGTATTCATAATCAAATAGATCAAGTGTGGCTTCCACGCGGATAATGGGACCTATAGAGTACTAGGAGAACATTCCCCAGACGAAAACACTGCCCCCCCTCCCACCCTTCCGTCTTGTGTTTGTCCAGCAATGGATGCAGGGTGTCGGTTCTACGACGTTTCTCACCGCTGAAACCGTGACTCGTCGGAGAAGGCTACCAGTCGCCAATCAGCAGCCGTCCAGTCGCCGTGCTGTCGAGCAAATTCCAGTCGTTTCCGTCGATGCACCTGTGTTAGCATGGGTGCAGCCACACTCAGCCTACTCCGGAGCCCCATTCGCAGACGTGTTGGCTGAACTGTTGCGGTAGACACGCGTCTAAATGCTCATTGGTTCATCTGGACCGTGAGCTGTTCCACTGCAGCCTGTCTGTTGTCCTTCACGCACCGTCGTAGTCCACCTTGGACATCAATGAAGAGTGGAGCTCCGCAGTTTCCTCGACGGTTATTCCCACTGGCGCCTTTCGTCCAATCCCGATACACCTTTACCACCGAGGCGCGTGAACAGTTCACAATCGTCGCTGTTTCCATCGCCCCCATTGGCCCGAAAGCCGATGATCATCCCTTTTTGCCACTCGGTTTAATCGCTTCTTTTACCCATGACCGTATGAAGCGCACTGTGTATAGCCAGTCTGTCAGCCGTGTTATATACCCGCTTCGCCAGCTCACGTCACGGGCTACGCACGGCAAATATCACTTCTAGCAGGTGGTCATAATAATGTGATTCGACTGTGTAGTATGATAGCTTAAATGAGCCATACCCATTGACGAACAGAAGTCATAAAATTTTACGGAATCAGAACACCATAGAGAAAGACGACAAATAACTAGAGAGTAACGAGGCTCCTAGTGGCCATTACACCATCGACAACAGACAATAAGCAACCTGACAAGCACAATTAATTATTTCCTACCTTGTAGGTTCACTATGGAACTGCTTCACGTCCAAGGCCAACTGTTTTTTTGTTTGTAATTTTACAAACAATTCTTTGGAAACTAGTTTCTACAGGCTGGTCATGGTAAAATGAGAACTTTTGAATGCCCTGCTTAAGATCTACTTGCTAAACATATTGTGTATTCTTCCACCTTATGTAAAATTAACATTGACAATAACTTTATTCATGCGTCAGTAAAAAAAATTTGAAAATTTTCAAAGAACTAAATACTTTACAAATCTGCTCATTTATATACTTCGATGTATTAAAAAAAAAAAAAAAAGTATAATTTTAAGTTATTACAAATGGTTACCTAACTTTTTTTATTCGGCGTTAGGATATGGAACTACTTTCCATCCATCGTTACCAACTTTACTGGGCGAATGTCACTCAGTGCGCCCATTAAAATATACGCATGCAGGGGCAGTAATTTTTTAAAGGTTCATTTCTTAAGTGCTCACTTTATCGTGAACAGCCTTCAAATATTATGTTTGTATCACCAAATAAGTTCGAGTACGCTGAGATAAAGGTTTTTTTTAATCAAACAAAGTTTGTTTGATGCAACTATATTAATTGTTCATATAAGGGCAATGAAATATCTTGTTGCTGTAATCATATTATTTTGTTGTTCTTATTTGGACTTCGTTGTCTTTATCCGTATGCCCCAAACAAAGATTAGGTAATGTAAGTGCAGCAAAAGACTTTTTTGGCTCTACGTATATTTTAAGCAGTTGTAAAAATGTAAAAAAAATGAAAGCCCGTCTGAAATTCGAATCTAGACCGTTACCGCCCGAACGCTATGCCGTAGCAACATCACCTAGAGAAACGTCCGAAAGAATAAGAACACGTTTTTTTAAAACATGCAGTCCAATTACTGAAAAAAGTGTAAATAAATATTTCAAGTTTTACAGCTTTGCTTGCCAGTTTCGTGTTGAACTCTGTTTTCTTACAATGTTTGTATCATTATTAAGCATCAACAAATGCACTAACAAACACTATTGCCATTCTAGCTGTCACAAAAAAAAAAATGCAAACAAACTGTCGAGCTGTGTTTTCGAAAGAAGGCGATCGAATGTGTGGCCAAACAAATGCATACAGCTCATTCAACAAATATTTTATTGACAGGCTAATTTCTTTTGGCCTAACGCAGAGGTTTCGTTTACTGAAACATGTATTTTGTTATACGAACAATATTTATTTTGTTGCTTTTCAAGTTTTGCCTCCTCAACGAAATAACTTGTTGGATCAACTAGATATATTTTTAGCCCCTATACAAACAAAAATTGTTTTGCCTTTCTCTCAGTGTGAATGTCACAAAACCTTAGTGTGGGATGCGCATGGCAAATAATGAGTTTTAAAAAGCACGTATTGTAGACTTTAAGTTTATTGTAAATATGGAGCTACATAAAAAATTTTGGTATGTTTTACAAAAAAAAAAAAAAAACAGTTGGTTGAAAAATTTACTATGTTTCAGTCGCAGGGTTACTCGAAAATATTTCGTATCTAGTTTCCACGGAATATTTTGTAAAAAGTACGGATTGTTTTTTTATTTTTTACTGTAACACGAGGGGATACCGGAGCGCGCGTTTGAAAAATTTTCTGCCCCCTCTAGTCTGTAGTTTTATTCAAAGAACACAGCGGCGGTGCCGAATCAGCGCGGCGCGTGCTTATGAAGTTACGCCCCAAAGACAACACTGGCTTCGCAAATACAAACCCCGCTGATGTGTGCGCGAGCCGCCAGCCAGTTTACTCTTGAATATTGATACACGCATGCATGTATGTATGATTGTCGACGAGGAGGAAAAAAATGAGGCCCGATAGAGAAAGAGAGAGAGAGAAAGTGAGAGGGGGTAGGGGGTGAAGTGCGAGTTATCGATCTTTTTTTTTTTTTTTTTTTTTACCATCGCCCCTCGAGTCACAAAATCTGTAAACAGCGGGACGCACATCTCTCTTCATTCGCATGGTTAAATATTTCTGTCCCGGTTTCCAAAACAGCGTATCGACAACGTTAATACTAAATATTTGTATTCGCAATGTGCTCGTAGAGAAACGAAGCGATATTTACTCATTATCATGCAAGTTAGTAAGTTATTGCATTACAAAAAATAATAACAACACCTAACGATAATATACTCGATTCATAAATATAGTGGTATAAATATATTCGCGTTATGATCAGGCTTCACGGTAAACGACACCATCGTATACCCAGGATGTTGCAAGAAATACTCGTGTAAACTTTGTGGAAACATTCTTTATATCTAGAAGAAGGAAACATATTGTACGAAGATACGCCCGAAGACCTTTCGTTTGTTTGCCACACCTCCCGTTAGGCTATTCATTGTAAAGTGAGCATTTTTTAAGGCCCTCCCACCAGCCATTAGCCACTAATAAGTATGTTCAATTGTAGACTCAGACATTACCTTTTGAAAGTGGTGAAAGTATACACCGTATTTTTTCAGTCACATGGCTACAAGGCAAAATTTGGAAAGGCCTTAAAAAGTGCTCACTTTACCGTGAACAGCCTATAACATATTGTACATCGTACAGCCCGTGGGCTGGATCATGGTTGTGTGGGATGCCATTGCAGGTATCGTGCGAACGGTAGACGACTCCGCATGCCCACAACGTTCTCAAACTTGTACCCACGTCCGACTGACGCGCACGCTATGCTCGTATCTCCTGCTCGAGGCTGCGTCTAATTAGAAGATCGCACAACAGCTTTGATGGCATTCCACACAACCATGATCCAGTCCGCGGGCCATACGAAGTACGTCTCGTAATGATATCTGTGGCAAAGAAACTAAGCGTTTTACGGACCTATGTTAATTGTCACATTTTCCCTTCCTCTAGGCGTGAAAATTATTTCCCCAAAGTTTTGAAGTGTATTCTTGCAACAGCCTGTGAGCTTAGTTGAGAGATTTCGCCGGTTCTTAGCAACGAAGTCTTGGAAGCCGATGATGTTGAAATCAGGTGAGAATGGAGCAGCACCGAAATGCAAGGGCGGGATAAACGGGAGATCCCCGAGACAACCCGCCGACCAGCGGCATCGTCCGGCATGATTCCCACTTGCGAAAATCCGGGGAATGAACATAGTTTGCCTTGATTGAAGGCGAGCAGGCTAACCACTCAGCCACCGTGGCCCTCGGGCCACACATATAATTTTAAGAATGAGCAAATGTGTAAAATATTTACTTTCCTATCAATTTCACAGTTTCTCTTGGCTGAGTCATGCATAAAGTGAGCAGGCCCAGGACAGTGTTGATTTTGTGTTTGGCGGAAGTATACACAGAGTGATTTCAAGTAGATCGTAAGCAGGGTTTTTCAAAGTGCTCTGTTTACCGTGAATAGCTAATACAGAGGCGAAAGAGTCGCTTATTCCGCAAACTCCAGCCACACGAGCCAACAAAATGGCGTCAGTTGTCGCCAACCAACGTGTCGGAACGCCGTTCGCCAACCAACGCCTGGTAACTGAGATGCCAGCCGGCAGGGCAGCCAATAAGGGAACGTCTCGGCCGCTCGCGGTAGCCAATTGGTAGAGTCCCGGAAATGTCACGGATTTATCTGAGGACAAGTTTGACTGCATTCACATGTACATATGTGAATGTGCTTCCTTTGGACCATAGTCTGGTAGACATGACATTAACGACTTTCAACCAACAACGAACTTGTAAGGATAACAATAACCAAATCCCGTGCTCCCTGGTCTGGGGTTAAACTGGAGCGACAGCCAATGAACTACTAACCGATGCTCGAATGCATAAACTTCTGTCAAGTCTATCTTGTTGCCGAATGAATCCGCGAAATTCCGGGGTCTCTACCAATTACTAGGGATAGGAATTTTTCCCGAGTGCAGTGACTTGCAGGCTATTTTCCACAGTTCTGCGTACACTCGAGCCTCAACTGTGTGTTCAGTGGCTGTTGCTCCAGAGAGTAGCCAGCGTTACTCCACACCTGGCAGTATGGCACTCGATGCTTGTTTCTTTGCAAGTCTGCTATTGACACAGAGCTGTTCTGGGCGCTTCTAATGAGCTGTGGTACAATTGCAAAGGTGACTTCTGTGTACACGTGCTTGACGTCCATCTTGTCCTGAAATGAATGCGGGAAATAATCCTATCCCTACCAATTGGATGCAATGCCCAATTCTCTATTCTCGCGCAGCTTGAGGTTAGAATATCGGTTCGTGAAATCTGATCTTTCGCCGAGAGAATTTTCGAAATTTCACGTATCTCTACTCATGTATTTTCTCTAAACCACAAAAAGTGTACAGCGGCGAACGTATGGACACAATCCAGCTAACGTTAATGTGTAAATAACGCGTGATAACGAACCGTAATTGCAAACGTACTGTTGTGCAAATTACCGCTCGGACATTCGGAGGGGGGAAAAAGGCTCCCCTGCGATGAGGAACCAAACAACCAATTATCGAAAATGTTTTCATTATGATATAGAATAATGCTGGGAAACTTCGCAAATGTCCGGTGAGTGTATTTGAAACGGTTGACAGGGAAGGTAGAAAAAAATTATAATTTAAACAGCACTTTTTCCCCCTCGACAACGACGAAAAAAAATGCTGAATGCGTATTGAATAAATAAAGATTGATTTGATTTTTTTTTTTTTTCGTCCCGTCGTAAATATAAAGCGCAGAAGGGTTGAGAGAGAGAAAGGGGTAGTAAAAAAAATGCGCGTGCGTGTGTGTACTGTTGCAAAAATGTATATTTTTACCGTAAAAACTGGAGGGAAGAGACGGCGTATAAAAAAATCTCGTCCAATTTAGTTTATTCCGGCAGAGTAAACAGGAGCCAGGGTTTGTGATGGCTCGAGGGAGATCCAGGCAGGGTTGGTTTTGGGAGGGGGAGGGGGGTTCAGCAGGGGTAGAGCGGGCGTGAGACGGCTCGTGTGATGGTTGGATTTTGGTGGGTTGGGAGGGGGGGTTGTGTGGGGGTTGGCGTGATAGGTCGGGTTTGGTCGTAGCAGAGGGGGTTTTGTGGAGGTGGAGGGTGAAGGGGGGGGGGGTGAGGCACGAGCGCTGACGTATGCATGGGCTCGCGTTATTACACTGCATCGCAAACATCAATTCCCTCACAATTATCACGATCCATGAATTGTAATGAGTGACAAGGGTGCCGCGCAAAAACGGCGTAAGCGACACGTATGAAACTACGATAACTGCGCGATCCCTCCCGAATTCGGTGAGGATTGACGGACATCTCCAACCGCATTACGGAATTATTGGCTAATCTAAGTTTATTCATCTCAAAGCTAAAGTTGTATTACACAGCTTGTACGTCTGGCATTGCATTCGGTGTCACATTACGCCTTGATTCGCCCTAGGAATAACAATACTCGGTTCCCCAGCCCCCAGGGAAACATCACACAGGAATTTGGTCCGGATAGTATAAAAATTTAGTAAAAGGGCCACATTACGGAAGTTTGTTACGAAATCACGCGCTTTTCCGAGTGACATGCCGGCCTAATATTTCAATATTAATTAAACTGGCAACACACGTACTGCTGACCAATAATAATAAATTAATCTCTCTAATTACGGGTATTGCCCTTTCCCGCATAAATAGATTTATATGTATCTTGTTTTAACTGGCATTTAGCATGCTAAGCAATGCAGTTGTTTCTCGCGAGGCGATTCGTATGCCAATTCACACGTTATGATGTGGAGTTACTGTTTTTTTTGCCCTTCTAACCTCAGTTGCAAGCAGAAAACACTGAGATTAAGGCTATGGTCTGATCGTGGTGATTCCGGAGCTTGCTGAGTTGCGAAAGTATTTTAATGACAAAATAAATACAAAAGTACACTTGCGTTAAAATTATAAATAGGCGAAATTTTCAGATCTCTAATTATGGTATGTCGCCTTGAGGTTTTTATTTATATTACATTGATATTATTTTTCATTTTTATCATATGTTATGTAAAAAAAAACCTAATCCATTGAGAACATTTTTTTTAAGATGCTTGTTAAGTTTTCATTTTTATCCTCTATAAAATTTTATTTTCCATTTTCTATACTTTTATGAACATCTGGGACGCTGTAAACAGGTGAGAAGTTTTCACTATAGCTGAGTTTGAATAAATAATCCATTTTTTAAACAAATTAGGTTGTGACGGACAGAAATATTACAAGTACAATTCAGTAGTAACGATTTATATTTTCAAATTCAGATACGAAAAAACACCATTGATAATGGTACAACTCTGAGAATATTCTATTTATGCAGAGCAAAATGCGTTTTTAATTTGTTAATCGTTATACTTGACTTAATTTCAAACATACCAGACCATCAGCAAGGTCGGTTAAAATAGAACATACATTTAATTCTTATGTAGCATCAAATGATTATAAATATTATGTACTCAGTTCTTCTTATGTATACACAATATAAATAAACAGTCCAAGAAATAATGGCAAAATATTAACATTGCTGATAAAGATTTTATAAGGTACTATCATAAAATGTTTTAAATATTACTTAAACTAATCGTGCTACAAAAGAATTAATTGCTGGCAATATTCAAACCAATAGAAATCCATTTAAAAAGCCAGACCAATAATGAAAATTAATGAGATCAGTATTAATCAACTTGAAATTATGTTGATCACAAAGCAATGTTTTAGAAATTTTCGAACACATAGTATACCTTATACATGTAGAAATTAGTTCTGAATAATAAATGACTAGAATTAAATGAACCAAACCATCCAAACCATCTAAAGGAGGGCGGTATTATATAACCTGCCAGAGCCTCCGATACGTAAAATGACACTTAAAGAATGCAATGTAAAATATATTATAAAAAAATCCAAGTCGACGGATGTAGTTATTGCAAACCATAACAAACCTTCAGTCGGCATAAAATGTCGAAAAGTACATTTAAAACATGATTACTAACGCCACACACGTGAGCCACGGCGGAAGTACAAGGAACAATATGACTCACTTTTGAGCATGGGCAGCAGAACAAAACTAATACGACACATTAAAACAATAACTACGCAGGAAAAGTCAGAGTTTAGTTATGCCAAAACTACAATTTTTGAAGACCACTCATACCAAATTTCGAAAAACACGACTTTACCTGCTAGCCCAAGACCAAACCAACAACGCCACACAATATTTTAAAAGTCACAAACATTTTACACTGCAGCTGCAACTCACTGTTTCGCAAGCTCCATATCACATACTCTCTACACTATATTGACTTTAAGCGGCATTAAAAGCGCTCTCGATAGGAATCGGATACTGAAAGTATTAAGTCACTTTGCAATTAGAAAATTTCTGCAGCGGGCGACGACATTCTTCTTGGCAGGCGTAGAAATGTTACCACAGCATGATGAAGGCATAGGATAGGAGGAAATTCAGATGAGTATTAACTTATACTCGCTTGACCCAGGTGGTGGTGAAAGGAAAAAAAGAGAGAGAATAGAGGAGAAAACAGGGGAGTGGAGGGGAGCCGATTGTGCCAAAGCGCAGGCCTCGATACGGAAGTGCATAGCCAGGAGTAAGTACGCGAAGGCGCTACCATCTCAACTCCCACCTTGAACCCTGATCCTTGGCGACCAAAATCTGCCAGTCTATTTTCAGCATACACAAACCATTGAAGAGGAAAGTGCATAGTTACAGAGATAAAGACGAAGAGAAGTTGTAAAGTTCAGCTAAGATTACATAGAAGAAAGTTACATAGCACGATAAGAAGTTTACAAATAACCGCATCGACGAAAACGCATGGAGTGATTAGCTCCTGCTTGACGATTCCACGATAATGATGATATAGTAGTCATCCCCGGGGACAGCGGGAGCAAAGTGGAATCCAACTCAGCGCCAGGCAGTTTGGCCTCTTCTCGGGTATCAGGCAGGCTAAGCAACAGCAGTTAGGGTGGTCGCAAACAGCGGTGAAAGACTGCGGCAGACAGTCAGTCCCTGAACATCTTTAGCCTCAGCTCAGCGCACAATGACGACAGCGATGTTGGTCCCTGCACAACTCGGTGGGACAGACAGTAATCTTGCAGACAAGATATGGGGTTTCAAAAGGAAAACCAAAGGCGACCGATGGTTGACGGGCATAAGGAGGAAAACCAAAGGCGCAAGAGCAAATCAGCAACATCAAAACTGCAGGAAACGAGAGTGCAAAATTAACAACATATTCTATCTTTGAACATATAGCTTTAAGTGGCACACATGCGCCTTCCGAAAAATTCTACTGGAGTGGAGCATTACTAAACTAACAGTGTTCAGTGCGAGAAATTTTTCAATTCTGTGTGACCCAATAAATTTTGGGATCACCTTCCCCGTCACATTTTTTCCCAAGTCTGCCAAGAGGTAATTTCTGCAAAGGACCAGGTCACCTACTTTAAATTTAATCGGAACTCCAGCTTGGACTATTTGCGCGATTGCCTGCAGCTTCGCTGCACCGAGCCTGCGATGTACTTCCTCGAGTAAACGGTCCTGGTCAGCATCATTAAGGGGAGAAGATAAAGGCGGAAAATTCCAAATATTCAATAACGGGTCGCCAAGAGGACAGCCAAAAAATGGGAGTGAAGGTGGAACTCCTGTGGAATCATGGATGGCGCTATTAAATCCCGCACTGATAAAATCCAGATCTAGGTCCCACAAGGTAAGATCCTGACTATAAAGATGGTCAAGCAGGCCTTGAAATTCTTGTTCGACCATTCAACCTGATTACCCTTAGGGTAATATGGACTTGATGTAATATGCTTGACCGCCCAACGGAAACACATATTTTTTAAGGCAATAGAAGTAAAATATTTAGCATTATCTGTTAATATTTATAAAGGTGCACTGAAAACTTTCTAGACTTGATCGGAAACGACCCTAACATTTGATGACGCTTTCATATTCCTTACAGGCAACAAAATGACAAATTTCGTAAAACATTTCCAACATAATCAATATACAAATATTAGTTACCTTTCTTAGATCTAGTTAAAGGATCGAAAATGTCGAAATGGACCATGTTCCATGGAGCCTGAGGAATCTGTGCAACCTCCTGCTCTGCATGTTGAGCCTGCTTACATCTCTGGCACAAGTCACACACTCTAAATCGGAATCAGTTATTTTTTACCGATTGTCAGTTGAAACTTCTCCATCCGGACTCTTAAAAAAAAAAATCACTAATTCATCAGTTAAAAGAAATCTACTAATTCGAGCAGTTGAAAACTATATGTTTATAATTGGTTAATAAATAAACACGGAGCATTCCTATGTGATATTAGTTAGGTTCGATTTATTTTGTCGCAGAACACAAATATTGCCTACACAATAATGTTTTTGGACGTGGTTGGGCTCGAACCTCCGCCCATAAAGCAAAGTATGCTGAAGCTTTCAAGATCAGCCAGATCCACTGCCCTACTTTACCACTGCCAAACGTGTGCTCGTATTATGGGTACTGGACCACATAATGTAATGTCAAATATTGCTGAAAGTTTCGTGATGTGAAAGTATTTCTTGTTGTCGAAATATATAGATCTTCTGCGCAAGTACATGTCTTTGCAGAGTTCCACTGTCTAATTAGCACAGTTATTACTAGTCAGTCTGTCTATTCAAAATAACAGTTTAATTCTGTAAAATCTCGTTGCATTGTAAAATGGCAGATCTGTAGAAACCACAGACAACACCGTTAAAACTACTATATTTCTTCTTTAAAGCACACAATCTGAACTAAACTTAACTAAGAATGACTTTCAAGCCTTACAAAGTACGCCTTACCTACGTACGCATAATATGTGTATATTTCGACAAAATGAAGTACTTTCACATTATGAAAATTACAGCCGTTCGCCATTGTAAGTTTCTGTTACTACGCAAATGCGAGACCTATTATCACAGTGGCAAAGTAGCAGAGTTGGTAGAACATCAGCCAAAAAAAACAAGAGAATGTGTTGCGCTTTGGGGTGGCGGTTCGATACCAACCACTTCTAGTATTTTCTTGTACATGTAATAGTTTTGTTTCGCGACAAAATAATTCTACTTAAGTCATTTCAAACTGTAATGCACGGTTTTTAATCCTTGTGATTTTTTTTTACTCGACAATAAACAACAGATTCTCTACTGATTGTATTAGTGGATTTCATTTAACTGAAGAGATGAACAGTTTTTCTTTTCCTACCGATTCCGGATGGAGCAGTTTCAGCTGACAATCAGTGAAAAATAACTGATTCCGATTGAGAGTTCATGTGCGTACAAAGTCTGGCACATCATCCTTAAACGATGACCAAAGAAAATTTACAGCAATCTTGTTAGACATTTTACTTGCCCCAGGTGCCCGCCAAACATAGAGTCGTGGATTTAAGGCAGCATCATCGGCCTTAAGGATACAGGGACAAGAATCATTCTTGCCCGGCCATTCTTACCGGTGAAGTACAAAATGTCATTATCAAGAACATAAGCAACAGCAACGCCATTGTTAAGGTAGCTTAACACCTGAGTACAGAAAACATATTCGCCCTGGGCATGACACAATTTGACAAAAATTCCGGGAACCCTTCAGCCACCGCAGCCACTTCGGGCGTTCAAGAGTCTGAAATTATTTTCTTCATCATTTTAGCACACTGTGTCCTATTTCTTCGTGATATGGAATGTTAGTCCGAAAAAAAAATTATGACGAAGGAGGAAAACGACTTACGAAAATTAATTGAAGGAAATGCAGCAATTTTAAATTTATGATTTATTCGTGCAAATCTCAAAAATGAACTAAATTTATATACTAGGATACAGCTGAAAACTATTGTTCATCTTATCAGAATGTAATCTTTACGCGGATTCACCGTAGGGTGTATGTTAATTTTAACTTTTGAGATGAAATTTGAAGTTAAACAAGTTTGATATAAACACACCATAAGAACCAAGTGTCGAACTCAAAAGTGAATCCTGCCACTTCTTTGACTTCAAAAAACACATCAGTTTGGACGGAGATTTTTACGTTCAAATATCTCTCTTAACTTGGTACGAATAAAAATTTCAAGTTAAAAGTCTTATATTTAATTTACACAGCAAAAAAAAAAAAAGATTGTAATTTTACAAAATTTTCTATTTTTAGTCAAGTTGTTGTTCATAACGTCTCACAAAATAACAGAATATCTTCAAAATGTAAAGAAAAATGTTGACTGGTGAACAGTTTTAAGAGAATGGAAATGTACACTGCCCACTTCTAAAACTAGCGCAAAGGCGTGCATGATACTTGAAGTAGGAAAATTTACTAATGGCCAGTCAATAAACAAATATTTAAACTAACGATTCTAGTAAAAAGGTTTATTCTATTATTATGTTTAGATTTTTCTTTGGTGATCGATTAAACTATTTTTAAGGACAGGTCGGAAATTTTATTTTTTTAAAATTCCTATTCTATATTTTTTTGAATTTGGTTCTTTTGGAGCACTGCTACAATTTTCAGAGAAAATCACTCTTGCTTTACCTCCCATTGTCTTGTCGCTGAAATTTTTTAGAGAATATATTATTAGGAAGTCATCGCACGTCTTACACGAGAGGGTGTGAAAAGTGTATAAAATACAGGAGCGACATGATGCAAGCCAGAGAAGTAATGGGGGATAAAGAAACCGATAGCTACTGCAATGTTCCCGTCCTTGATATAGCCTATCACGGTAAAATGTGCACTTTTGAAAACCCTCTCGTTTGGAATAAGGGGCCGCGGTGATTGAGCAGTTAGCCTGCTCGCCTCCCACCAATCCCCGGCCGGGTCACACTGGATTTTCGCATGTGGGTATTGCGCCGGTCGATGCCGTTGGTCGGCGGATGTTCTCGGGGTTCTCCCGTTTTCCCGCCCTTTCATTCCAGCGCTGCTGCTTACTCAACTCAACATCCTCATCGGCTCTTAAAGACCTCGACTTTTAGAGCCCTCCAAATATCTTAACTCACTCATTTGGAATAATAGTCAATAAATGTATTTTATTTTAGCCTTAGACGTTAACTTCCGAGTGCGGTGGGATATACACACTGTGTTTATTACTTACATGACAATGTTTATTAAAAATAAGTGGCTAAAGGAAAAAAAATGACATAAGAAAAAGTAACTAGGGCCTCAAAAGTGCTCACTTTACCGTGTGCGATGAATCCTCTCAATATATGCTCACTACGTAGTTACCTTAGATTTTACATCGGCTCCCTTTACCCCATATTATTTAATTCGTTATAAGTAGGAAGAACTGTAACTGGAAATATATCGCGAATTTATTTCAGGACACGCTATCACTGTAAATAAATTTGAGGTAAATTTCCCTTACAAGTAACGTACTATTCCCTAATCGCACGGGAAAAGTACATGACAAAAAATGGGGAAAATCCCATACAAGACAGGGAAAATCCCATGCAAGTAAGGGAATATTAACTATATCGTATAATATAATTAAATTTAAAAATATCCCGCAGTATTAGTACTGTTAACTAATTTATTACCTATAATCTCCGACGAATAGTATCCAAAATCTAATTTCTCGACACTTGTTGGTGGGAGGGCGCGAACCACGGCCCTCTATCACTGAAGACCGATGCTCTATCCATTACACCACGACGACAATATGACAGTAGAGGTAAATATTATAGCGTGTTACAGAATTGTTTCTTACACCCGTCCTCCCACTTAGCTGTTGAGACAATACGGAAGAAATGCACACCTCGTAAGGTAATTTTCCCATCCATATATGAGATTTTCTACAGCTAGGTATGTACGTGAAGTTTACTCCAGAGTGAGGTAATTATACCTTACATATAAAGAGCCATGTTGGACAGCTTGTATGACTAAACAATTAAAATTAATTTTATTGTAAAAATTATATAGAATACAATTATCATACAGTTACAAATGGACGAGGAGATCCAAACATCGTAAGGTAAATTTCTCATACATATATGGGATTTTTCACTAGCATGTACGTGAATTTTACTCCAGAGTGCAGTTATTTTACCTTACCAGTGAGGAAAACTATACCACACAAGTTTGCGAATGTTACCTTAAACTTGTCAGGTAATTTCCCCATAATTTTTATAGAGTAGACTCCAAACACATGTGCATTTATGTTGTATTTGCAATTGGACCACAGTTTATTAGACATGCCGAGGTGGACTCTGGGCCAATGACAGACCTGCAAGTAAATACGCACCGAATCCCGAGCCACCTGGTCTGAGGTAAAACGGGTTACGCGCTGGGGCAGAAGCACATTTACACAAAGCTGTGGCTGTACGATGCATGGCACAGTAGATTCTGGCATACAAGTCGTTTAAGACTCGAAATTTCCCAGTCCCAAGTAATAACTTTTTACAAGTCACTAACTTATTCGTGTTTACTTCTTTGCGTGCTTTTAAATATCTACAGAGTAAATATTAACTTTTTTTTCTTTAGGAAATTTGTCATTAAGCAGAAATGTAATCACAGGAGACACCATATAATAAACTTAAGATAACAGAAATCAGTGCAGCCTTTATTAAAAAATGTTATACGTTTTAGTTATTATTAATACTTTTTTTATAATATTCGTGTCATTCTAGCTGGGAGCTCATATTTTAATCTCGTATTTTAACCACTTTTTTTTTGTGGCTAAAACACGGAATTAAATGCACATTACATTAATTCAGCACAAATTTGCCGTTTCAATACGCTTCCGTTGTTAATTATTCATAATTATTATAAAAACGTCGGTTCAGAAGCATAAAACCTAGTAATTATTCAATAAGTCGTTACTTCATTCGTGTCTTCTTGTGACATTTTATGTCAGGAATGTGATGTTAAATATTTTTATTTCAAATGCCATTACCAGTAATTAAATGACAAATTTTTGGTGTTGTTAGTCTACTGTAATAAAAATAATAATTTCTCACTGCGCGGAGAGATTTTTTATTGCATTAATTTGTAGTGCTTTGCGTTTGTATAATTACCATATTTTTGTCGGCTTCCATTTTAAAACACAGTAGCATGTAACATTTTTGCAAAACAAGATTGGGGAGAGTGAAGGATTAAAACAGAGTTGAAAAACATGTATTGTTAGCACATACTAGCGCACGTATCACGGTGTAACCAGCCAAATATTTAATAATTATTGTTTGCAAAGTTTATATTTCATGAGCCTCATAAATTTACGATGTAAAAGATACTACCATTATGTTTATTTTCAATTAGCTTCCTATTTCAGGTTTTAAGTCGTGTAATAAACAAACGTTTCTAACCAGGAACATGGTATAAATTCTCCTGGTCGATAGAAGTAATTTTACGTATGTATTCATACCAAATTTTGGGAAATGATTTCGCTACACTGGCATACTTCTAGTACGCAGAAAGGAGATAAGAAGAATAGCAGTTGCAATTGAGTAATATGGGCGCACGAACTTTGCATCATCGTCTTCTTGATGCACTACGAGAAGAACAAAAATAAACTCTTCCAAGCTCAAACACAATAAACGGGCAGTTTTCTGTATTTTTTTTTTATATTTTTTTTTCGCATACGTTGGCCAGCTATTTTCGATTTTTGGCTGCTCGTCACGGGTTCGTCACACTGAATAACTTAAAAACATATCTCATTAAGGATACGCTCCATTAAGGGTCCTATGTACTGAAACGTTTTCTGTGAAATCGTTGTTTGCGCGCAAACGCGTCTCTCAGTAAATAAATGTTCTGGAAATACGAAGTTTTGCCAGAAAGGATTTAAAAAAATTGTCGTCGCTATCTTTTTACTTTTATCATATTAAGTGTTTTAATGGAGAAAAAAAAATTGTGAAAGTGGTCAAATATCGCATTTTTAAAGCTTGCCTATGAAGTTTCTTTAAGCGGTGAGATAAAAGTACAACTATATGCAGGTAGTTTGATATGTGTACTTTCATCGCGTGTAATAAATCCCACAGTTACAGATCTAGTTTACACAGTAAGGCGTTAGGACGGAAACAATGCACGCCTTGGGCGTAGGAGCGATGAGGCGCTATGCGTGCGTGTTAGTGTCGCCCGTATCGCTCCCTCGCTTCTTGACCTTGAACGCGCAGCTACATAGTACCCTTAATGATTACTTCCAATTTTCCGAAGCCCTGCTAAAGTTATACTTTTAGGATATTTCTCTGCGTGGAGCAAACAAAGCTTAACCAAGTATGGAAAATTACTCCAAAGGGACAACGTATCACAAGAGACCGGGAAAATTCGTGATTTAATTACCTGTAGGCTAGACTGCACAATCTTTTGTACAGTAATGCAGATAAAATTAATCATTGGTTGCTTGCTGCCCCAGCAGAAGGCGATGGTTGGGCCTGCATTTGGTTAAGTGTTTCTTATTGGTTCAGGGTTCTTTAGAAGGTGATAAATAACGCGTAGACCAATTACAATAGTGACCTGAACAAACGAGTTTTTTGGATTCTAGCTTAATCCGCGAATTCTTCACGTCTCTACGTATCAAATTTCTATGCACTCAGTTTAATAAAATTATGTGTGGGAAGTAGATAGGAAATGCGGGAGCAGGCCCAGCTCGCTTAAATTGGCAATTTCCATCAAAATAACATGAAAAACTAACAAATATTTCCTGCTATTTTTAACGAAAGTACAAGAAAAAATTAGAAAATCAAAATCTGAAATTCTATGAAAACCAAGTAATTTAAGCTCAAAATCAAGTAATTTTATCGTTTTCAAGCAACTTTTTCGTGTTTTTAAAAACGTTAATTTATCATACGGGCATTCTAATGCAATCAAATATATGCTTATAAATGAGTTATAAAAGTATCGACAGTTTTGAATATATATATATATATATATACACACACACACACGCACACACTTATAAATGAGTTATAAAAGTATCGAGAATTTTGAAAGACAACTTTTAACAGAATTGAATTTGATATTCCTATATGTGATGGATTTTCTTTCCTAAATGACGCTTATGTTTTTGATCTACTTAGGCTACTAAAGCGAGACAAAGAAGGAGATGAGGTGAAATATGCAGAATTAGATAACATTGATGTTTGTGACTTTTTTTCTTTCCAGTTTTCTAGAGTAAATATTTCAAAACATTGGCATATTAATGAGGCTGTTGATAAACCAGGTGTAACTTCAACAATGATGGATAATTTGTTAAGATCGCCAAGTGAACAAAATTATTTAGAACTTACTGGTGTTGATAATAAATAGAATGTAAAATCTGTTCACGGTAATAAAATCAAATATCCACTGAGATATGTGTTTGGCTTTATTCGTGATAACAATGAAATTTATTGGAAAGGCGGTTATAGAAATACTTTAATTCGAAATTCGTCTGATAACAATTGTTTATATGTTTATGAAACTAATAACGCAGATGGTGCAGTTCACAAAAGTTATGCTGATACATACATACACATACATACACATACATACATACACATATATACATACATAAACATATATACATACATATACATATATATGTGTGTATATATATATATGTGTGTGTGTATATATGAAAGATTCATCGAAGGTAATTTCTCGGGTTAAATTACTCATTGAAAAATTCAAAATTATAAAAAGAGTCATGAAGCAGATTGTGAAAAAAAAAATTAGAAGAAAGATCTACCTTTGATTCACGAATTACGAAATATCGGTAAAATAGTAGAACAAGTGAAGAAAACAAAAATTTTAATAACAACACTAGTTCCAGTTGCAGCAAAAAAATTTAGATTATCCACCAACACCAGAAGAAACATAATTTGAAAGAGAATTATTTGCTAAAGATAGGTCTCCAAATATGGGTATAACACCTCTGAAAGACTCAACTATTAGTCATAGAAAATATATTTCTAGAGATATTAATAAGATTAAAGAAAAATACGGTTTACGAGGAGAAGGACATAATTTGTATATAAGTGCCGATTTAAGTGAACTGCGCTCGCTCCCCCATTTCCTATCTACTGTGGGAACTATTTCTTACTAGACGTTACCAGCACGTATGTTTCTATGTATAAGTTAAAGTTCAACTTAACCAAAATTAAGATACATTTATGTTAACTTAATTATAAAACTCCTGTGATACGTAACTAGAGACCTGCAAAATTCGCGTTAATATTTCAAGACACACTGAACTCCATGTTATTATACGTTAGACAAATTTAAGCCAATGGGAAAACATGTTTGGATCCCCTTAGAGAACTCTTTGAGCCAATAATACAAGTTCAGCGGTGGAGTGGCCGATCTCTTTTAAGGAGCTCGAGCAGATACGTGACGTTGATAAGAGTGCAGCGGCCAATGAAGCCAAGAACTGTTGTCACTTGTTTACAAGGCAGTGTAGTCTAGCATGTCACCGAAAGATAACGCGAGTTCTGCTATCTGCACGTAACATATTTGGCAACCAATAAAAATTTTTATTTTCAAATATTTGATTCAAAAAGTGTGAAGACACTGTGAATAGACTATAAAAAGTAATTAGCGTTCTCTCGGACTGCGGCAATTCTCGGACAGAAAATAGCTACAGACGTCCAATGTCTACCGGCCAAGGAGAAGGGAACGAATTTAGATTTACCCGAAGAATGAGAATGGAAAACCGCCAACGAGAAAAATGCTCCCTTGTGCCGGATCAGCTCACAGTTTCTGGCGAGGTCCATAACTAGGAAGATGTTGCAGATATTTGGCGCAGAGGAAGTTTCGGGCTGGTTGAAAGATAGGTTCTATGATAACGAATTGTCCTTGAAAAAATAATGTATTTTGATGTATGACAGACCAACACCCATGAGGCCTAGTCCACAATAACTGGTCCGTGGACGCGTAACTGCTGATTGGTGCACGTGACCCTCTGACGTCATAGCTCGCCGTCCCGATCTCCCAATGTCCCATGTCCCGAGATCATCAACTTTCGTCCGCGGACCGTGGTCCCCGGGACGTCTTCCAAATAGTTTTTGTTTACATTTTATCACGCGCAAACGGTAAAAGTAAATTGCAGGTGTGTTAGTTATTATCATTAAAACTCGCTATTTGTTCACAGCAATAACCTTCAATCTCGTAATCGCGAAAACGAAACTTAATTAACTAAAAATACAAAAATTCACTGACTAAAGAAAAAAAAACAATATACAAATGAAATTAAATGAAAGCAAAATCAAATCATACCCATTTGCACAACTCAAATTAGAAAACAAAATCAAATAATTTGGAAATAATATTTATTGAGGCCCCGATTGGAGTGCACTCTAGTTTCTGTGTCTGAAAGCTTAACTTCGGATGGCATCGAATTTGGTGCACTCTGGTGGCAGTGCTGGAAAACTTACTTTCGGACGTTGTTATTGTAGACACGCAAGTTGGGAAATGTGTCCGCGGACGATGTAGGTCCGCGGACCAGTCGACTGCGGACCAGCTGTTGTGGACTAGGCCTAAGAAACAGAGAGGAAGGCATAGATAATAAGGACCATATGTTCTTCGTGAAAATATTTGCACGAATACCAGACCACAGATTACACCTGAAACTTTGCTTCCATTATCGACCGTGTGTTTTTTGTGGAATATAGGCCCACGTTTATTTGACCAATCAGAATTAAGTTACTATGGCACTGAACGCCCGTGATTCGCAGACAGACAGCTAAGGCGCGAAAGAATTAAAAATCATCCGTTCATGAAAGTGGGTTTGAGCCTTATGAGATTTGCAGTAAAACTAGTCATGACAACTTTTTGATAAAAAAGAAGTGCTCCTACAGATAACACTTTAAGTGTGGTACAAATTTGTGGACAATTAAAACAACATAGTAGTGAGTTGCACATACAGTGTGCACGATTGCACTAACACCAGTTCTGTTGAACTCTGCATTCCATTTGCCACCATCCTATTGGCTCGCACAACACCGGATACGCCTACTGTACTGTGCGACATTTATTACTAGCCAACTCTCATACAACACTAAGATATTATACGAAAGTTTACTACAGATTGTTCACGGTTAAAGGAGCATTTTTGAAAACCCTCTTTAATATCTACTTGTATACATGCTGTGTGTTCTTCCGCCTTATGTAAAATTAACATTGCCATGGGCCTCATCACTTTATCCATGCACCGGTCAAGTGAAACTGTGAAATTATTAGAAAAGAAAATATTGTACAAATCTGCTCATTCTTACTCCACGATGCATTAAAAAAATACAGAATACGAGAGAAATAATTTAAGTTATTACAAATAGTTACCTAACACTTTTTTTCGACGTTAATATATTGAACTACTTCCCCCTCCATCGTTACCAACTTTACTGGACACGTGTCACTCATTGTGCCCGTTAAATATATACAGGCAGGGGAAGTGACTTTTTTTCTAAGGTTGTTTTCAAAAGTGTTCACTTTATCGTGAACAGTCTTTAAGAAATATTTCTCTCTCGTGCAAAATGTTATTAAAATCAGTGCGCACGAATGCTGTGCGTTGCCCTTTGGTGTTAGTTTTTAGACTTGGGTAAACTTTCTTTGCATGAGACGGAGGAATCGCCTGAAAGTAGAACACAAGCACTGCTACAGAAAAGTAGGAAGTAGCCGTGAATGGACTACAGAAATGTTACGGCTAACTCCGTACAGCTTAGTTGAACTCGTGTGACGTCATATGATACCGGCAGCACTCTTAGAGTGTTAATAAAATGGGCTCGGAAAGGTATGAGAAGCAGTGGCGAGTAGCGAGTTCTTTTTTTTTACCGGGTAAGTAATTTCTACTAACAAACGCAACATCCATCTTTGCTTCCCCACCACATGTATCTACCGTTTTATAATACCCAACATTAGTTATAAAAACGGAAACGAAATGAATGTAATAATAACTAAACTGACTATTATTCACATATTATAAGAAAACTCCCGTTTTCCTGAACACTTTCATCCACTTTCCAAGGAAAAATGTAGGACTGGAGGACGCAAACAGAACGACTGCTTACCCTGCTGAAGGAACGCGGTCGCATGTTGTTGCTTGCGAGTTCGATTTGTCGATTAACCTCTAGACGCTTCCGTTTGCGGAAATAAGTACTAGATAGAAGCGCTGTGTGTGTACAGTACGGGAATTACGAAAACTCTAGTTGTGTTCGATTTCGGTGCAATGAGCCCTTGATCACTTACCCTTGATCCCTTCCCGTTTCGCGAGTCCTTGTTCCCTTCCATAGATATATTCGTTAAGTGAATTCGGACACTTGTGTTAGTTTCCACCTCGAATTTTATCGTGTAGAATTTCGCTCAATGCGAGCTTAATTTGTCTTTGTGACGTTTGCAAGTGTTTTCTGCGACCGCGCAGAGTTGTAAACACAAAACAAACACAAACAAATCAAACATTTCAAACAATTGCCAAGGGCAAGTTGCTCGTGCCCTTGGCTGAAGGTGGCATTCTAGGGTGCATAATGTGCCCTTACTGTGAATTCGGACAGCGGCAATGTGACGTCACATCCGGGATACACTTTTCAAGGGCACGAAGCCAGATAAGGGCCCTCTTAGCTGGCGAATTCGAACACAGCCTCTGTTGCTCGAATCGGAAACGGGAAACTCAGAATTAAATGGGTTTAAAGTTAAGGCGAATACTATAAAGAGTCAAACATTTCCAATATGTATAGGATAAGCATTGCTTACTTAGCGTCTATGTATAGGCTATTCGGGGTAAAGTAGGCACTTTTTAAGGCCCTCACAACAGGCGTTAGCCACTAACAAATATATCTTATTGCAGCCTCAGGAATTAAAAGTTAAGGGTGCTGAAATGTATACACTGTGTTTATTGGTCACATTGCAATGTTTATATTAAAAAGCAGCAGGAAAATGGAAATTGGATGAAAGGGAAATAGAAGGGACTTAAAAAGTGCTCACTTTACCGTGCACAGTCTATAATAAACGGCACTGAGGAGAAGGTCAACCGGGGCGTCTGGAGAAACTTGAACTCCCAGCTTACGCTATCTTGGGGTCAGTCTGCCCGGCCTGTAAACCCCACCCCTCCCCCCATCCTCCCTTCATCACAGGAACATTCCCACTACCCCTTCTCTCCAGAAGTGCCTTGCCAATTCATTAGCGCCGGCCGCGGGCTAATGGGCTTCGTGTGTAGGTTATCAATAATGTGTTTCCTCCTAGGAGCCCAGCTGCCTGTCTCTGCGACTGACTGCTACCATGTTGTGCACACGTGTACACCTACCACCCCCCCCTCCCCCACAACAACAGAACACATCCTGTCAGAGATCCCGTCGTGGCTGACGAGAATCAACCCCTTAAAATATTACCCAGAGCATTCTCCTCCACATATATGTGGGCAAAAATAGTAGTACAGTAGTCTATTCGAGTTTTCTTCACACTTTTAGGATCAAACCTTAAAAAAAATAACCCCATGTATGGGATGTTTAGTTAGTTCCTAAATATGCAATGAATCACAAGCATGCAATACCTCTGTTAATATAAATATATCTTATTTTTCGTTAAACTGATGTTTTACCTATATATTGTTCACGAATTAAAGTATTCCATTTATAATAAATATAAATGAAAGCAGTGAGAAAAAACGTGTGTGTTTGGTAATGTCTAGTGAGAAACATAGTTATCATGCAAAATATTATCACAACTGAGTGCGCGCGAATTCGGTGCGTTGTCCGTTGGTGTAATTTTCTAGACTTAGCCAAACTTAGTTAGCACGAGGCGGGGGAATATCCTGGAAGTAGAACTTTAGCAGGGCTTCAGGAATGCGTGAAGTAACGTGACGCCTCTTACTGAAAATTCGTGAAGCCAAAAAGGATCGATAGGTAGGGACAGGTGTTTTTCGCGAAAATATTTCTAGACCAGTTGTACTCCATAACACTTTTGTTCATATGCACTTTCGTGGTTAGATGATTTTAAATGTCGAGTGTTTCAAGTGTCTGTCCGTGAATCATACACGTCCAGTGTCAGCTCAGTTTGGCTCAGTCAAATAAGGACTCGTCTTCTCACGTAGACAAGCGGCCAATAAGAAAAGGAATTTGCAGCTGTGGACGCGGGATGTTAAAAGTCTAGTATGACCACAAATGATTTCGCGAAAACACCTCTCCCTAGTTATTGGCAACGCGTATATGCGAGGAGACAAGTTTTTATTTGACTGAGCCAATCGTAATAAAGTATAGGTCGATGCTGAACGTCCACGATTCGCGGACAGACAGTAGAGGCACGTGACATTTAAAATCACCCAACCACGAAAGTGCATATGAACAAAAGTGTTTTGGAGTACAACTGGTCTTGAAATATTTTCGCGAAAAACACCTGTCCATATCGATAGGCCATGGTTTCGCAGTCCCTGCACCTACTGAGTGTCGGCATCAAGACAGCCTTTGCGCCCTTTTGCTCCACGCGAGGTTTCTGTCCTCGATGAGCTGGGCTTAGCACACCTGCGTTATCATTTGGCAGTTACAATGGACCTCTCGGTCATGTATTTTGTATTTTAACGCAGCGCTCTTAGCCTTGCGGCCTTACCGCGCTTCGGCCTACCAATAGGCGGGGGAGAGGAATAACGTCCTCTCGAAACAAGGAGGCCAAGATTAATGCGACCGTTGGCCAGATCCAAAGCCCAAGCCTGGCACGTCCGCACATCCTCGCCCTCTCTACCACAGAGGTTCTGAGATCCTCGCACTCAGAAACCAAGCATGTGGTCTGGCCGGGGATCTATCCATACCCCTAGTGACTCTCCAGGGCACAACCGGAGCAGGTTGCCGCTCACCGCCCGGTCTGTCATAGAGAGTGGGAATATCTCCAGACCTCCTCCAGCATATGGAGTCAACCACTGCCAGCACGAGTCCAACTCTATGATCGGACACCAGAGAGAACCTCATGGTGGGGCTAACCTCCCATGTCAAACTCCTCGCCTGGCAGTGTCCATGGATCGGATCACATAGGGGTGTATATGCAACCCAAGCACATGCCACAACGCCACGAGGACGAAGAACGACCTCGTGTTCCCTTGAGAGTTTGGTAAAGACTGTTCACGATAAAGTGAGCACTTTAGAAATGAGCCTTAGAAAAAAGTCACTGCCCCTGCGTGCATATATTTTAACGGGCGCACTGAGTGACATTCGCCCAGTAAAGTGAGTAAGTAAAGAGATTTGGGCGGCTGTTAACAGCGATGTTTTGAGAGTCGACGGGGGTGAAGCGAGATGAGTATGGAGAAGCGCCGGAATGAAAGGGTGGAGTTAATGGCATATCCCCGAGAAAACCCGCTGACCAGATGCAACTGCCGGCACGATTCCCATGTGCAAGAATCCGGGAGCGGCCTGTATGGAAACGAACCAGGTTCGCCTTGTTGGGAGGGGAGTAGTCTGACCACTACATCACCGCGGCCCCCTAATGTCACGAGGCACAGAATATTCAATTACACAGAATGTTTTCTCCATCCTTTGAGAAAAATTGAGTGGGCAAGCTAAAAGGATAAACACCTCTGCCAACTTAAGCCTGTTCAACTGCTCTAATTGTTTTCTGCCTTTTGTAGACATTTTGCGGTTTTACGATATAATATCAATAACTGTTTGATCAAAACGCAGAATAAGTTTGAAAATAACCCTGGTATACTTTTTTTTTTTTTGTAGAATTATCAGCATTTCAACCTTGAAATTTGTGCCAAACAAATTTCAAAAAGTTATAAGAGCATAATGTTTGATTTCAGCTGAAGTGTTTTTTGATGATTTAGGAACGCCAAGGAGAAATTTCTTTGGAGTGTGGTATTTTGTTCGCCTGCGATTAGTGTTAACTTCTGGTTACTTTGTAATACTGAACAATTAATTTGAACTGAGGCCGAACATGATAATAATGCAAAATTTTGTAATTTGTATGTCAATGCATATAAATTAGAAATTCATATATTTTCCGACATCAATTTTTGTAAATTAAATTGCTTTGGTTTTTTAAATACTTTTATCAATGTACTATTTGATATAATATACAGTATTATAAAATATTTATTAAAAAAACCCAGATCATTGCTGGCACTTGAAATGCATTGCAGCGAGTTAAAAAAAAAAAATTATTATTTTTGGATGAAAGTATTAAACATGCCTCCAACATATTTACATACGGAAATAAAAACCAGTCCAGACGATGACGGAATTGTATAGGCTGTTCACGGTAAAATGAGCACTCTTGAAAGCCCTGCTTAAGATCTACGTGTATTCGCGTTTTGTATTCTTCCGTCTTATGTAAAATTAACACTGCCATGAGCCTCGTCACTTTATTCATGCGTCGATAAATTAACCCATTCAGACCCAGTGTACGCAATTGTGTGCGTTACCCATGTGTAGGTAAGTCTATACCGCACACTGCGAAGCTGAATGACCAACGATCTCACTTGTGGGTAAATGATTCGCAAACCGTCTTACTGGTCTAGTTCATGAAGGGTACATATTACTGTAGACGAACATATAGCCTACAGATCACTGGCTGTGACAACGAAACAAGTGACGTGATGACTCAAGTAAAGCACTCATCATGAAATTTTTGGTTTGCAACACGTGAAACCGTAAATTAAAATGGTTTTGAAAGGTTTAAAACTTTTAATTTATTAAAACAATACATATTTCACAGATCTGCTCTTTTTTACACTCCGATACATTAAAAAAAGTACAAAGCGAAATAAATAATTTAAGTTGTTACAAATGGTTATCAATAACTCTTAATTTCACGTTAAGGTATGGAACTATTTTCCTTCCATCGTTACCTACTTTTCCGGGGGTATGTCACCAAGTGCGCCCGTTATAATATATGCAAGCAGGGCAGCGACTTTTTTCTAAGGTTGATTTCAAGAGTTCTCACTTTATCGTGAACAGCTTTCGTCGAAAACAGCTAAAAACGGCTTTTTCAGACTGCTGCGTCTTGAAATATACGAACCGCTTACATACATGCAGAACTACGACAGGGGAATACACATGACTTAGTTACAGAGTCTCGTCCAATCAAAGTCACGTTCCGGCGAGTCGCTGGCGGGAAGACTGCTCGCCTGTCGGGCGCCTCGCTCGTAGAGGCGATGCCGCTCTACATATGTCATTCAGCGTCGTCCGTACCGCTTCATCGATATCTGCCTCATTCGTACAAACACCAGATTCCCCAGTGGACCGCCTTAAGGAATTTTCGCCAACACACGTGTCACTTGTGTTGGCGCTAATTTCATTTTATTGTAATTCATTAATTCTTTCTTATTTAATTGGTATTTCAACAAAATGATATTTTTTTTAATTGGAAGCGTGCTGGGCCAAAGGTCTGTGGATCGAAACCACGCTCTGCTACCATTTGTTACGTAGCGCCCTCGTGTAGTGATCTTCAGTACCCACAGATACTCTCGTTACAACGCAAGGACGAAACACAAAAGGATGGTGGGAATTATTCTCCCGTGTAGAGTAAGGTTTTACTACTTAAAGAAGCACTAGAGGGACGTTCTCCGGCCGTACACAGTATAGGCTGTTCACTGTAAAGTGAGCACTTTTTAAGGCCTTCGCAACAGGCTTTAACCACTAATTAACAAAAAAATTTAAAAAAATCGGAAAGAATTTTTATTTATTAAGATTACAATAATCATGAAATATCGTACACTGATGTGTACGGCATAGTATTCAAAACATATGCTATAATAGTATGTTATGTGGGCGATCATTAAAAAAAATATAACAAAATTTTCTTTATAATTATTAAATATACTTTATTCTGTACATCTCCGCATACAATCATAAATAACACACATATATATATATATATATATATATATATATATATATATATATATATATATATATATATATATATATATATATAATTCGCATAAATATAACTTGATGTTTCTCACATAGTATTACTTCAATACAATTTAGATATTTATATTTATTTTTGGGGGAGGGGGAGGGGGGAATACATCTTTAGTGAATCATATATACTGTGTAAGGCCGGAGCACGACCCACGCTTTACGAATTTCACATTATATTCCGAAGAATGAAAAGGCCGGTCCTTAGTATTTTCAAAAATAAAAAATAAAAAAATCCAGGTCTAGTGTGCACATTTGTGTACATAACGTAGATGAATGTTATTTTCGGCCGTTACTGTAAACTGTGACGCTCAGTGGACAATTATATTCCCTGGGGATAGTTGATTTGTAAACATCACTGCTCTTCTAGTATGCGAGTGGTTGCATGACTATAGAAGATCACAGAGACTATGCCTCCGATTATTTTGGCCACAAAACAGTTGCTCATGCGTCTAAGTACAGCACACACTAGAAAAAAAATTTTCATTCGCATCAACTAAAACATAAAATAAAGGGGTTCGAAAGGGTTAAATAAATGTTGCTCATAGACTAAAGATGAAGTAGGTCGATTTACGAATATCTTAATAGCACGAGTCCTTTCACACTGTTATTGATAATGCTCTTCGAAAAAAAGCCAGTCCAGCGTTGGGACGTGAAGGTGGCTACTGCGCAACTCGCATGAGCACTCTAACCTATTTTCTCTCTTACGTTGTCGCTGATATCATTTCTGCAATCGCCCACTAGAAATGATCACCAACTTATTCCGGTAGTTACTTGATACAACATATAAAGTTTGAGAAGCCGTTATTTGCGATGGGTCGTGGCAGTGTTAGGCAATAACACATATTACAGAAGGATACACAATGGTCAGAAAATTATATAAGTAACTAATATTAGGTTTTCAAAAGTGTTCAGCTACCCGTGAACACTCTGTAGTTACAATATTGTACAATTTCTCCCTCAAAAGTAAGTGGGCTGAACCAGGTTCGTTAAGGGACGAAGGTCTCAATTAAATAAAAGGGTTAATTATAATTTTCTAGTAATATTTACATCTACAAACAAAATTCCCTCGACTCAACGTCACACAGTAAATTCATATCACTTGATGTTCATTATTAACGACTTCAGCCAATACAATTTACAATCGCATCAAAGAAATTAACGTAATCAAATTATTAGACATCAATCTACAAATTATATGTCCGTATTTGATATTTCCAGTATTTACAATAAAGTCCGTATCAGCTCCACCTCGATTCAGTCCATGTCCCACCAGTCCGCAATATTCTACAGTTCTCCGAGCGCCCTCACACACAGTGACCTTCAAACGTCGGGTTTCACGCCCTCTCGTCCATTCACACCACGAACACCTCATCCGCCTTCGTCTCACATAACTTCGCTCCCACACTCGGCCAGATGACCTCCGCTAGACTTCCCGCAGTCAAGCTGTGGCTTGTATGTATTTATAGGGTCGTAGGCTATCGCCCAGAATTTTCGCTAAATCCCACGCTTCGCCGAGGGTTGTAATTCCTGGAATATTCTTGTGCCGCATCTACGTTTGTCGGCTTCTTCAGTGGAGGGGAGGAGGGGCTGTGACACCAGTCAGGTCTCGCTGCTGTCAATCATTCCATGGCTACCAGTGGGTTACGAGGAGGCAGTGAACGTGTCCGTCTGGGCGAGGGGAGGGACGAGGTGGGTCCCACACCCCCCCCCCACCCACAGAGCTAGACAGCACGCAAAACGGGAGCTGACGGCCGGTGAGGGCTGCAGTACGTAACAGTATATTCACAAAGCATTCAAAATTTGCTAATTAAAAAAATGAAGCAGTAACAATTAAACGCGTGTCACAAAACACACAGAAAAATGTTTAAAATGTTGAAACTCCTACAGAATAAAATAATTTTTATATACATTCACTGCAGAACACGTATTTTACTTTATTTACCTATGAGTCTAATTCAAGTTATATGGTCATTTATTTTGAGATGATTAATTTTTAGGGTTTTAAAACATTTGTAGCGAGATTAATTATTTTCAAGGTGAAATTGAAATTTTTAATGTTTTTATATTTTATTTTTTCCGTGTTACTCGTATGAGCGAATACATTTTTTATTCTACGCCATCCCCATCGGCTACGTCCATAATGAGAGTATTTATTTGTTTCCAGAACATCGAGTTTCCTGTTTACATTACATTTTTATCAGCTACTGTCAAACAGCGTAAGGTTTTTACTGCCACGTGCTTCATCCGCAGAAGCTCTTTATCGCCATTCAACTGAGTAGAACTTTACAGTCATTTCTCCGACATGTCCTGCTCGAGCCGTAAGTGCAATCAAACGAATTAAGCCTAAAGGCCGTTCACGATAAAGTGAGCCCTTTTGAACAGAACCTTCGAAAAAAAGTCACTGCCCCTACCTGCATGTATTTTACGGGGTGCACTGAGAAACATTTGTACAGTAAAGTTGGTAACGTTGGAGAGGAAGTAGTTCCATGTTGTGACGTTAAATAAAAAATGTTAGGTATCCATTTGTGATAAATTATTTTCCTTTCTGGTTTTTTTGATCCACCGAAGTGTAAAATTAGCAGATTTGTAAAATATTTACTTTCCCAATCATTTCTCAATTTTACTTCACCGACGTATGAGTATGAATAAAGTGATGAGGCCCATGACAATGTTGATTTTACGTAAGACGGAGGAATACAAACCGTGCATACAAGTAGGTCGTAAGCAGGGCTTTCAAAAGTGCCTATTTTACCGTGAACAGCCTTTACCTACTTGACTCCAGGGTAGTGTCCTTTTTATTTCTCTTTGGGCATCTAACGAGCCTCTGTAGTTGTTACATGGGTAAAGGCTGTTCGTGGTAAAGTCAGCACCTTTGAAAGCCCCGCTAAAGATCTAATCGTACGCACATTCTGTATACTTCTGTCGTATGTAAAATTGACATTGCCATGATCCTGGTCGCTTTATTCATGCGTTGGTCAAGTAAAACTGTGAAATTAATTTCTATAAAGTTATTATTATTGATAATTGTAAAGCTTGCTAATTCATACTCTTATGTGTATTAAAAATACAGAATGAAAACAAATAATTTCAGTATTCACAAATGTTTATCAAACATTTTGTTTAACCCTTTCAGACCCACTTTAATTTACTGTCTCAGGTGTTGCAAACAAAAAAATTTGCGTAACATGTACTAGTTGCCATATGAGCGTCTTAATGTATGTTCGACTACAGTAATATGAACCAATAATGACTTATACCAGCAAGACGGTATGCGAATAATTTACCCACAGGTAAGATCAATGGTCACTGAACTCCACAGTCTGCAGTACAAACCAAATCTTGCGTACACGTGCGTAATATGCACACATGTGTTCACTGGGTCTGAATCGGTTAATTCAGCGTAAAGACACGGAACTACTATTTCTTCGTCTTTGCCAACTTTCGAGGACGCATGCAGGTCGCTGTACCTGTTAAAATACACGCTGGTAGGGTCTGTGTGTGATATATTCCAAAGGTTCGTTTCAAAAGTGCTCACTTTATCGTGAACGACTTTCATCATTGCGGGCAATTGTAACTATCCTAATTTTGAAAAGAAAATTGGTTTTGGCTGTGTTGGGGACACGGCCGTTTGTTTTTCATGAATACGTCTACGTTGACGCGCTCGGACGCCTTGGTGTTTATTTTACGTTCCCGGCACCGCTTCACTCGATCATATGGTGTTTTATGGGTATCGCCGGATTGCTTTTGAGATGTTTTTTCTAACCGTATACGATTTCTGTATTTCGACTTGGCTTTCTGACGAGTACAGGCCGAAATTGTGGTAAGTTTTCTTAATCTTTTTACATTAAACGCATACAATTTCACCATAACCACCCCACACAAATGTATTTATACACGCAATCGATTGATCTTGACGAGAGCTGTCTATTTAAACTCAAACGAGCGTCATAGCTTCTCCTAGTCAATAGTTATACTACGCGGAAGTTAGGAGACGCAGCGAAACGAAATAAAAATTGAGTGGAGTAGAGAGATTTGGACGGCTATTAACATAGAGGTTTTGAGAGCCGTTGAGGGGGAAAGGCGGTGAGTACGGAGCAGTGCCGGAATGAAAGGGCGGGTTGAAAACGGGAGATCTTCGAGAAAACCCGCCGACCAACGGCGTCGTCCGGCACTATTCCCAACGTGCGGAGATCCGGTGAGCGATCCCGCCGGGAATCGAACCCGGTTCGCCGTGGTGGGAGGCGAGTAGTCTAACCACTACACCACCGCGGCCTCAGGTTCGCTTGGAAGGAAGCGCTGCGTCACTCGAAGAGCCAGTTGATATCGTGCCAGCTGTCAAGGAAGTGTTAGATAACAACGCCCTGGATTGCCACTAGACTTTCGCTTGACGATCAGGAGTGGAGTGTAGAGGTCTGGGAGGCAGAGCACTTGTCATCATGCGGATTCTCTTCAAGTACACACATGTCCGTACACTTGGCCTCGCCTGTGACGTCATTCTGTATATAGGCTACTAACGCTGTCCGTACTCGGAGGCTGTATACTTGGCAAGTAGACGAAGTTGTTTACTTGGCTGGGCGTACATAACGGCAGTCACCATATTGGTTTTGTTTCTCATCGTGTCTGTTTATAGATCGTAAGGAATGCCAACTCGAAAATTTAATGAATTTAATAATGTTATACGAAATATCTTTCAAATGTTTGTAGGTAAACGAAATTATGTCATCAATTTCCCTTTGTCTCCCGTGAATATTTACTTACATAATTAAGGTTTTTACAGTTCTAGAAAAGTAGCACTGCCACAACGTATCCTGCCACTGCAGCTGTTTTGTCACTGAAGAAAACGACGTTAGTAAACAAATGTTTTTGAGTCCAATGCACACTTATATTTTCCGCCTTCCTCGTGTTCCATGTAGTGGCAGGCACAGAAAATCTGACGGTAGCTAACTTCCGTCCAGTAATTAATGCAGGATATTACGGCTAAGTTGGTATTCCAACTTGTTTTATTTTTGTAACAACGGAGTTAAATTTGCTGGGGTTCTGTTTATTTATTTCGAGGAAAAAAGGAAACTATTAATTGGGGGTGGGGAAGGTTTTAGTTTTACGTCTTTCGTGAGACGGCATTATTTTGATGTTCTTAACTGTGTGTAGTATTTTATTAGGTTACATATTGCTTGGATGGAGAAATGGAACATTTCACTCGTATGGAAATAACATTTAAATTATTTAGCTTCGAAAATTTAAACTTTAATGCAAAAACAAAACGCGATACATACGTCGCTGTTCGTATTCGTATAGATGTAGCTATATATATATATATATATATATATATATATATATATATATATATATATATATATATATATATATATATATATATATATATACTCACGCACTTTGGCCGAAGTTAACCTTACACTCGTTGAATTTACGGTATAGACAAATAAACAAATATTATTCACTCACTACACGTTTGGAAAGTGTGTCTTTTCAGGCCACGCGCAGTTCAATAATTGTGTTAACAATTTCCAAATACATTTTTAAAACACTTAAACTTACTGTTTGTAAAATTTGCAACCTCTTGGACACTTCTTTTATGGCAATCCTTACCAAGTTTACGTCACTAAAATCGTTTGTTCGTCACTGGCATTAAATAATTTATTTGCAGAATCATTCAGAAAAATCAACACTGCGTACTTTTCCTGATACAAACAAACTTAAACTTAGATACGTAAATTATATTCGTATCGCTTCATTGTGGAAGGCGGTTAGGAAAATGGCGGAAGAGACGCGGTAGCACTTGCCAAATTTCACTCAATAAAACGCACTACAACGGTACCTACAACCAACTGTGCTTGAAAAAAACACATAAAAATAAATAACTACTGATTAAATATTCCGGCAACACCAACAAGATACTCGTTTAGTAAACACGGTGAGAAAAAAAAAAACACGCGCCGACGGCCGTTCACCGGGCTGGAAACTGGAAACATAAACGTGGCTAGCCATTGGCTGGAAACGTTTACTGTTCGTACGTGTCTACATACGCTGTCATAAACGGTAAACATGTTTTTAAAGTCCAGTCACAAATAGCCAAGAAAATTTAATATTGCTTTAAAAACATAATTTTAACCATAAATGTTGCAAGTGTAATTAAGAATTTTAAATTACAACTTTTAGTTCCGAGTACTATTTTCTTCCAAAGTCATCGTAAAAATAGCCAACTTAACAACACGGAACCCGCAGCAGTTCATCAGCTGATACAATACTGTAGCAGCGAGAGCATTTACTGTTTACATAGAGTGTGGGTTGGTCACGTTGTCTGTTATATTTTACCCCACTTATATGAAGTGGACAATATATGATATTCTGGAAGTATATGTAGGCCGCTACCAGTGACGGAAAACCACAGCAGAATTCAAAATATAATTTAAAAATTGTTTTGCATGTAACTATAGAAATTCCAGCTATAGGCCGTTCATGGTAGAGTGAGCACTTTTTGAAGCTGTTTCATCAGACATAATAACCAATAAATGCATTTCATTGTGGCCTCGGACTTTTGGTTTTGGGTATGGTGAATGTATACACTGTCTTTATTACTCGCATGGCAGGGTTTACATTAACAAGTGGTGGGAGGATATAAATTAGTTCAAAGAAAAAGTAACTAGGGTTTCAAAAGTGCTCAGTTTGCCGTGAACGGCCTATAAGAAGATAAACATGTTCGTGCCTCTACGCAGTGCATTTTTCTAGTTTCTTGTATTTAACACTGGTGCCATCAGTATGTGTGACGAGTGCGGTATGGAGAGGTAATGGCCGACCCGAATAGTCCGGACAAGTAATTACACGGGCAAATATGCAAGTGTCCGTGCGTAACAAGTGGAAACTGATAACTCGGACACATCCAGGGAGCCGATGGAGGTGAATCGAGGTGGGTATAGAGCAGCGATGAAATTCAAGGGCGGGGGGAAAACGGGAGATCCCCGAGAAAACCCATCGTGTGTACAGTTTACAAAAGGTATGAGGTAGTCGTTAACTCAACAGGAAGCAACTGAACGATATATTAAAAAGGGGAAGTTGTTTTTTATGGTTTAAAAAAGAACATTACGAGTAACTTGCCAAAATATCCCAGAAGGCAGAAAAGGGGAAAAAATTTTATACGTGTTAAATTTGCTTAAGTATAATAAAACGTCAAAAATTCATAGGTCTAAAATGTAACATAATTTAACTTAATATTTTACTTCAGTTAAAATAATTTCGGTTTCATTTTTTTATCCATATAATTTGTCACCAACAGCTACTGAAATTCCTCAAAAACTCACGGTGTAAAACGACAGCATTTCTATTCTGGCTAGATATAGAGACCCTCAGAACGGGCGAAATTTCCATAAATGTTTATTGACATGATGTGGCAATACAAACGTCATATTTTAACGCACACAAGTCCTACACTTGTCAGTGAATTTTCAATAAAGATTCACAAAAATTCACCCGTATGAATCTGTAGTTTTACACTGAAATTTTTTTTTTGTAGCTGCTATATAATGTTTTATTGTTTTGCAATGAACATAAAATTATTTAGCTGTCTCCACAAATTTTTTTGGGGAGCTGGAAATTTATTTTGTGGTGACTGCAAAAAAATTGGCAGGTTGACGCCCCTGCGGAATATTTTTTCTCCTTGCGCTTGTCGTCAGTTCCAGGTAGAAGCTGTACACGGTTAATTAACAACTTATGATGTTAACTTTAGAGAAATGTTACTGCCCCCTACTTGCGTATATTTTAACGGATGCACACTGACTAACATGCACCCAATTAAGTTGGTAAAAACTGCAGGAAAGTAGTTTATATTTTTAAGTTGAATTATAAGCGCCATGTGATTATTTGCGAATACTGAAATTACTTCCCTTACTATTTAAATTTCCCTTTCAGACCCATTTTAATTTACGGTTTCGTCTGTTGCAAACAAATAATTTCATGATGCGAGCTGTACTTAAGCCAACACAACACTTGTTTCGTTGTCGCAGCCACTAAACTGTTAGATGCATGTTCGGCTACAGTAATACGAACCAATTATAAACTCGGCTATTATGACAGTTTGAGAATCATTTAACCACAGATAAGACGATTGGCCATGAACTTCACAGTGTGCAGTACAGAATAAAAGACTTACCTAAACGTACGTAATCTACACAAATGTGTACACTGGGCCGAATGGGTGAATGCATGCAAGTTGATGATATACTTTCCCAATAGTTTACCATTTCCGTTGACGGATGCACGCATAAAGTGACGAGACCTGTGCCAGTGATAATTTTAGGTGTAGTGGAAGAATACGCTATGTGCTTACAAGTATAGGCTATTCACGGTAAAGTGAGCACTTTTGAAAACCCTCTCATTTGTGAATAATAGTCAATAAATATATTTTATTTTAGCCCCTGACGTTAACTTCCGAGTGCGGTGGGGTATACACACTGTGTTTATTACTTACATGGCAATGTATATTTAAAAAGGGTGGTTAAAAGGATAAAAAATGGCCGATACGAAAAAAGTAACTAGGGTCTCAAAAGTGGTCACTTTACCGTGAGCAGCGTATAAAGCTGAAGCAGGGCTTTGTGAAAAGTTCTCAGTCACTGCAAGGATTTCGTGGTTCAGCTGTGTTTGGTTCCGTTTCTGACGAGTGAGCAGTTAGTTCGAAGTTCTTCCGCGGCATTCCTATCCAGAACGGTCGCGCTGTTTGTTTACTCGCACAGTCGCAGTGTGCTGAGTCCAGGATGTTTACAAGTCCCGCGGTGCCCGCCCGCTGCTGGAAGAGTCCCGCCGCTCTGTTTACGACTTGGTTACGACCTACGCAGCCTCGCCGCTTGGAGAGTCGATTCCTAATCAGCCCTGGGCCGCTGTGGTGTAGCGGCTAGCGTGCTCGCCCCCCCCCTTACCCTTCTCACCGAGGAGGAACCGGGTTCGATTACCGGCGGGGGTCGATCCCCGGATTTTCGCTCTTTGGAATCGTGCCGACTCTTCTCCATATACTCTTCGCTTCACCCTCGTCGGCTCTCAAGACTTCGCTTTAAAGGGGAATGGTGCACGAAAGCCGCGTATTTACCTTAATTTTGGCCAGAAATTGTTTTTCAGAGAATTCTTCAAAATGTTTGGTACTACAAGACGTAAAGAATAATTTCGAACACCCTCTTACATTGATAGATATTCACCACTATCAGTGCTATCGGAGCACTGATGGAAGATAAGAAAGAATATCTTACTTCTCATCTTCCATCAGTGCTCACAGAATAATAAAGGTAGTGAATATTTAACAATGCAAGAAGTAGTTAAAAATTAATATTTACGTCTTGTCGTGCCAAGAATTTCTATAAATCCTCTGAAAAACAAGTTATAGCGAAATAAGGGCAAGCGTATTGTTTCCGTGCAGAATTGGCTTTAAGAGCCGCCAAAATCTCTCTACTCCACTCCTGGAACGCCCTGTACTAAGCTCTAAGTGACCACGAAGAATTGATTTGAGAGATTTGGCCAGCTTTTAACGACGGTCTTGAGAGCCGGTGAGGGTGAAAAGAAGTGAGAATGGACCAGCGCCGGAATGTAAGTGCGGGGAAAACGGGAGATCCCCGAGAAAACCCGTCGACCAATGGCATCGTCCGGCACGATTCACACTTGAGAAAATCCGGAGTGACCCGGTTTGGGATTGAACCCGGTTCGCCTTGGTGGGAGGCGAACATGCTAACCGCTCAGCCCACCATGGCCCTACTATCAAGAAGATTCGTTGTTGAGTTGAGTGTCAGAATTTCTTACATTGTAGTCCGCAGGCCCACTGGTTGGGAGGGGGGGGGGGGGAGGTCTTTTAAATTAAAGTCAGAGGTCCGCAAGTGATACTAAAATACGTTAGTTTTTATAATTTTTTTTTTTTTAATTGTACTGCAACTGTGTAATATCTTTGTTGATAATAAAGCTGTAATTTTTCAATTTTTTTAAAACTGAATTCTAGATTGTAACGATTGATACATTGAAAAATAAATAAGTTGCACACATAAAAATTTTTCTCAGTATGTGTTAAAGAAACGTCTGGTATTCATGCAAAATGTATATAATTTCATATGGGTATATTTAAAATGCTGAACTGCAGAATAAGCAATGTTGAGGAGGAATATGGTGTCAGATGGACAAAATGTAGGTCATTAAAGGTCGATTCATATTGAAGATGACACGGAACTTAATACGCCAACTTCACGTAATCGTTATGTTCGGATGCAGGTCACATACCAGTGTACTCACATTGGATTAAAAACGACATAAAGTTAACAATCAGATTGCAAAAAAAAAAAAAAAAAAAAAAACGATGTTGTAGTTTTGTTGTTTGCGGTTGATTTTACTCCTACCAACCTCCATGGGGATTTTATATTGTGTTAATGGTTTAAGTTTGCAACGAAGCTTAAGAAGTAATATTTTGAATGTGCGTGTTGGAATCACAAACAAATTAAAGAGTTTTCAGTTTAGGAGAGGTATAAAATTTTTATTAACGCATATATGGGACTAAAAAAATGTATATAATAATTGTATACAAGTATTCTGAATATATTTTTATGCACGGAAATTCCTATCATACGTGTATAAACACGGGCGTTTGCCATATGCCAGATACAGCTACAGTATATGTGGTTAACATTGTGTTACGTCTTATCAAAGACGAGTCATTCTTAACTCCAATGCGAACATAGCTACAATTTTATAAAAAAAAAAAAAAAAAAAATTGTACTGGAGTTAACGCAGAGTTAACTTAACAAGCCCCCACGTTAACTTAACTTGAATCGACCGTAATGGCCGGCATTATCCAATCTCCACGTACGCCGTAAAACGACCTGATATAGTTTCAAGCAAGCGAGATTAACAGGAAAATAGAATCTTCAATTAAAGACACAGATAACCACAGAACTCTAAATAAATATATTCAAAATGTTGTATCCTCCAAGGTGAGCGAACACGACGTAAACACGCTACGCTAAACGTTGCGCATATCCCTTTTCGAAATTCATCGCGGGCGTCATTAATAAAGTTAATACACAATTTCCATTCGTATAGCATAACACCGCGAGTAAATTATTAGACGTGAAATTGTAATCTCCTGCAGACACTTCCACTTTTATTATTTTTACGCTAATCCACAGAACGGTTCCCCCCCCCCCCCCCCCTTCGAGACAGTCCCACGGCTACTCACGTGAACACGCTGAATAGCGCACCAAAAACAATATTTTATGATAATTAGCTTCCAAATTTGACCAAGAAATAAAATAACAGGTTATCACGGTTCCCATAACTACCACGTACTCGGTAGAAAGATAAAAAAATGTCCACGCAGTTATTCAAGTATAATTTTGAATATTTATGACTACGAAAGTTGGAAAAATTCTCCAGTTTGTCAGCCAGAAGCTCAACTCCACGATTGTGATATACATTCTCAGAACACGCATGGAAAAAATATTTAACACTTAGGCAATAATAATATAAAAAAATACGTAGTTGATGTAGTGTATAATAATAAAAGGTGATTTACTTTCAGTTTGACACTTTTTAGAATCACCTTTTAAAAACAAGTTCTTCCCATAACTGTCGATACTTGGAAACTTAAATATAGACCGATTTCCATGAATAAATGTTGCAGTGAATTAGGGGCGTAACTGGGTGTCCCAAATTAATGTTTACACTCTTCCAAAGTAAATAACAGAGAAACTTTTAAAGGCAATATAATACGACTGAGGACAGGAAAAATTCGCGAGTTCAGTGACCTGTAGGCTAGACTCCACAGTCCTGTGTATACTCGAGCCCCAGCCGTGTGTTCATTGGCTGCGGCTCCAGAGCGTAGCCAGTGTTACTCCACACCTGGCAGTATAGGATTCCCTACGTGTTTCCTTGCAATTTTGCTATTGGCTCAGAGTCGTCCTGGGCGTGTCTAACAAACTGTGATCCAGTTGCAAAGGCGGCTTCACTGTCCATCTCATCCCGAGATTAACTCGCGAGATGTTCCTAACCCTAGACACGACTGTTTATATTCAATGCTGCAAGGGTGACGTCGGGGGTGTGCGCGCGAATGTCATCAACAGTTGCGAATGTTCAAGATGCCCGCGGTCAGGCAAGACATCGTCGGCGACGCTGTAGAACAGAGCTACAAACGGTAGCTGCATTTCCCACGATAGTGGGTCCACACGCGATTACTGGTGCAGCTTCGATATCCGTGGCTTTCACTCACAGTGTTCGTCAGCGTTCCCAGCGGTGTTCAATCAGGAAGTCTGGGTCGGTGCTTGGCACTTCATCGTCCGCCTATCCACATCTTAACAAATGTTTCATCCAGGAGCGATGTCTTATATCGTCTCACATTAATGTCTTATATTAATTATTATTTTGTATTTTACCCATGTTTAAATAGTTATTTGAAGCGATTTTCTTTCCTGCTGAAATCCTTAAACTAAATTGCTGTTTTAGAATTTTCCTAATCGATGTTATCTTGTGGTTTATTTTTATAAATAGTACAATATTATGTATGTGAATATATGTAATATGTGTATGTGGAATTGCGTATGCGTTTACGTGTATGCATATGCATATATGTATGCACTTGTAAACATACATCAAAAGAGAAATCGTGTTAAGTTCACTATTATGCTTATTATTATTGTATGTATGTTACTTTTATATATTTCGTATAAGCTGCTTTCTAATTTTATAGTAGAAATTAAATTTTGTTTCATTTTATATTTAATTTTCTTTAAAAAAAATGTTTTATATTTTATTATGTAAAGTGGTTAAGTGTAAGTGATAGTACCTTAACTTCGCCACAAAAATTAAGACGATTTATTAATATTACTATTATTATTATTATGTCTCAATGGTACTGCGGTGTTGTGCCGTCCTGCTGGAGACAGCAATCGTCATATGGGTAAAGTTGGTGAACCTCTGGCACGTTTTCCTCCGATACGATGCGGCAGCATTCACTTGTCACCGTTCCGTCAAAGAACAATGGCCCCACAAGTCCTCTGGCTGACATAACCACGCTTCAGTGTTAACCCACGAAGATTAACTGCTCCCTCTTAACACAATGTGGGCAGTTTCATTGTCCCCAGTAGACACCGTTGTCACGATTGGTTGAAAGACTCATTCAGTCTAACAGTTGCCTCGTTGGACCAAACAATCGCTTCAGCAACATTTACAGAATTCGCCACGCTGGTCTGTGTCGTCTTCATTCACAGCCTTGATTAGGGATAGGAAAATTGTACGCGAATTCGTTTCAGGACGAGATAGACGTCCAACACGCGTACACAGACTTCACCTTTGCAATTGGATCACAGCTCATTAGAAACGCCCAGGACGACTCTGAGCCAATAGCAGACTTTCAAAGAAACAAGCATCGAGTGCCATACTGCCAGGAGGGGAGTAACACTGGCTACGCTCTGGGGCAACAGCCAATGAACACACAGCTGATACTCGAGTGTACACAGTACTGTGGAGAATAGCCTATAGGTCAATGAACTCTCGAAAGGTTCCTATCCCTAGCGTTAGGTAACGTGAATGTGTAAGGTCTCTACTATACTAGCTTTAAAATACTATTGAAACGTCATTTACTGACACTTGCCTCACGCGTGACTTGCCGTACGGACTTCGATTTCCCGGAGGAACGTGTGAATGTGTGCAACACAGCCTCCGCACATCCTCTGTCCGTTCACTTCCTGCCGCGCCGTCCTTTCTTCACATCACACACAGTGTCACGGGTGACGGTGGCACAGTATCGGATTCTGTCCTCCACTGTCTCTGCACGGCAACCGTGTTCTCACTTAACGTTGCTCGAAAGAAAGTGCCCCCTCCGCCATTCCCTCTACAGTTGAAGAGCCGCTGCTGCTCGTGGCTGCAATTGGAACTGACAACAGCAAAACGGTCCAGGTTCAAATCTTGTTCGAGCTTCTTTTGTCTTTTTCTATACTACCCGAAACTGATTAATGTGCGTGGAGCGAAACAAATATTTAGCTGCACAAACCAAATCCTTGTTTCGGGCTACCAAATAAGAACAACTAAATGAGCGAGTGGAGAGATTTGGACGGCTCTTAACATCGAGGTCTCGAGAGGCGATGAGGGTGATGAGTAATGGAGCAGCGCCGGAATGAAAAAAGTGAGGGGAAACGGGATATCCCCGAGAAAACCCACCGAACCACGACATCGTCCGGAGTCACCCGGCCGGGGATTGAACACGGATCGCCTTGGTGGGATTCGAACAATCTGACTGCTCAGCCACCGTGGCCCCAAGTACAACTAAATAAGTTGGTTTCAACAACAAAATATTTTATTGCCCCCCATACGAACAATTAATTAAGGCGCGCCAGACAAACTTGGTTTGGATCCAACAAAACCTTTTCCCCCATCGTGGAGTCGTGATAGAGTGGCCAAGTAGCATCCCACGTTTGTTCAATTTGGGATAAGTCAAGCGATGTGACTGACCACAAATGATGATTTAAAAAATGCCATGAGCTATATTTTGTTCTGGTCGAAGGACGTGAAGGCACATGGGAGTGTCGACGAGCCGAATAATATTCCAATCAATTACCACATAAACTTTTTTTTTTTTTTTTTGTATTCAACGGTCTTAAAATTGAACAAGTAAATAAACTGAATTACCTTGCAGTAAATGAAATGTGTTATGTTTGGGGCTGCAGTTGTCGCCTGTGATGTGCTCTATACGCACGACGCCAGTTCGACGAGGAGGCACTCCGCCCCGCCCGTGGGTCGGCGGTCGGTCGCGGGCTGCGGTCGCGAGCCGCCAAACTAGCATCTGCGCGCGGTAACGTGGGTAATTAATACGGCTTCATGATCATTTCCGCCGCGGCCACAAGCTTCCGCAGACGCAACACGGCGGACTGCAAAAAAAAAAACTACAAATTAGCAGAAGATCATGAATGATTATTGAGCCAATTAAAATCGTTTATAATTCAAAATGGTTTTGCGCGGGCGCGCGAGCGGGTTTGTGTTTTGTGTGTGTGTGTGTGTGTGGAGCGGTGGGGGCTTAAAGCGCTGGGGGAGGGGGAGGTTGCGAGTGTTTCCAGTTGAATGTGCACTCTATAACGAGAGCATTGTGGGGGAGGCGGCCATTACAGCGCGAGGTGTGGGAGATGAGGTAAACAAGCAATTAACACGATGTCCGTGGGGTTGGGGGGGGGGCAGGCGAGGTGTGGTTGAGGCAGCGTGGTGGGTCTCGGTTCTCGTGGGTGGGGTGGGTGAGAGGGGGGGATTTGTAAACCATGTTGGTCAGTTCGGCTCGGCGGGAGTAGGGATCCCGGGATGGGGGTACGAGAGAGCTGGACCGGGGGGAGGGGGGTTCTATAATCCAACAGGCTGCGGTATCACACCACCGCGGGGATCGGGAGAAGAGCGGGTTAACTCGAGCCTCGGCCGGGCGCCCGCCGGATATACAGTCTGACCCATATTGCCGCGGGTGCGAACCAAGGACGCATTGCAATTCCGCGATCACTAGGGGGTAGTGAAATTTCGCGAGAAGTTTTCAAGACAAGTTATGCTTCTAAACTCTGTAGGTTCGTTTGCCTTTCTTGATTGGTTGAATTACTTTTTAACACGAATCGCATAGTAGCCGTGCGGATTTTGCCGAATTCCGAGTGGGCCGGTGAAATATGAAAAACGCCTTTCAAGCAGGCTGCAGCCAATGGGAATAGACATACTGATGTTGGGTGCTTACAGAACTTACAGAACGTGCACTCATTTTTTTTTTTTTTTTTTTTTTTTCGCGAGAAGTCACTAGCTCTAGCGATCACCCTCCCCTTCTGACCACCTTCGTACTCAGCCCTTCCGTGTTACTCGCGAGCGTAATTCTCGCTACGCTAAAAGAGGTCAACTTCTCTGCTACTGTTGACGGAATTCGCGTTGGTAGTTACATTGTGTCGTTTAAAACTGTCTGGAGCTTAAAAAAAAATCTTTAAAGAACATCGACAGTAATAATCTTATCGTGGATAATAATATTTTTTTTTATACGAACTGGTATGAACACTATATATTGTATGACCTGTTACATATTCAAGTATATTTGATTGGAAGACAGTTAACTCGGCGCTCCATTAACTGAAGTCCAGCCAGTAAAGGCTGTTCGCGATGAAGTGAGCACATTTGAAATCAACCTTTGAAAAAAGTCACTGCCCCTACCTGCATATATTTTAACGGGCGCCCTGAGTGACATGCGCCCAATAAAGTTGGTAACGATAGATGGGAAATAGTTCCATATCTTAAAGTCGAATAAAAATTGTTAGGTAACCGTTTGTAGTAATTTAAATTATTTATTTCGCTTTTTGTTGTTTTAACACATCGAAGTGCAAAAGTAAACATATTTATAAAGTATTTACTTTTCTAATAATTTAACAGTTTCACCTGAACGGCGGATGCATAAAGTGATGAGGCCCATTGTAATGTTATTTTACATAAGGCGGAATAATACACAACGTGCAAACAAATGGATCTTAAGCAGGGCTTTCAAAAGTGCTCATTTTACCGTGAAGAGCCTATAGTAAACTTTATTCAGTGAAGTATCAATGTCAAATCTGGGGTGAACTATTATAACGGCTATAAGTAGGGCAGCAGAACCGAGTAAGAATGCATCTGCTATAAAGCGGATACAAGTGACACAGTTCTAGCTCGTCTTCAATGCCAGAAAATGTGTACGGGTTGCATAATGTTAAGGACACTTGATTTTCGTGGAAAAGTGCTCCATGCAGGCTAAGGCAGGATTTAAAAAAACCCCGTCACATCCGTCCGTCATACGTTCGTCCGTCTCCTAGCCGAGAGATTTACAACCAAACTTAGTATGTCCGTCATACGTTCATTGCTGCAAACTAATAAAAGCAAAACTGCTTACAAATATGAAAAAATTCTTCACAAAAAGCGAATATTTTTGTGGTATTGTGTTTCTAAGTACCCATAACAACCATACACGTACGTAACGGAAATTAATCGATGTGAAAATAATTTAAAATAGCATATAAAGCATAATTTTATAATTTTTACTATTGCACAAAAGTAGTTAGTGTTTCCAAACGTAACTAATTAATATTCAGAAAATACGTAACTTAATTCCAATTTACAGTTACACAAACAAACATATGAAAACAAAAGACAGCCAAAACAAAACACTGCACACGCTACACAGCCTTGTAAAGAACTTGGGATGAACGTCCAACAAAATGTGCAAGTTTAGAAAACTGTAATTTCAGCCGTTCGTCCATCAAAAGTTAAAGCTTGCCAATGTTTTGACAGATGGACGGATAGAATTAATGGCCACCTCCGATTGGCTGTTAGTCACGTGATTAACGGAAAGACGGACGCGATGGGTAGTTGTAAATTCTGCCTAAGATTTCAATATCGTACGGCCTACCTGCATGTCTTTGTCTCTTGTTCGACTTGGCCAAACGGTATGTAACCACCAGAGTGCTGTATGTTAACTGCCGATTTAGAGTCCTTAAGGGCGAGACGGAAGCGCGCAGATCCAATGGCACACGTGAGGGTAATGTACACTTTTTATGAAAGCTAGTCTGTCAAAGTGTTAGGGCAACGTGACAGGTCTTCAGTTGGGCGTGAGTTGCGTTAAATAAAACATAATGAAAAAGACTCAGTAAAATTTTTGTGTCAGAAATTTTGATATTATGTCGAGCGACTGACTAAACTGTTCACTCCATGAGGGAGCATACAAGTAGAGAATTGTAACACAAGGGTATACCAATACATCCTTAAGTTATTCATAGGTAGGGACACCATAATTTCGCGAAAAGATTTCACGACCAGTTGTATTTCATAATACTTTAGCTCAGATACACTTCAGCGATTGGATGATCTAGGTGTCACACGTCTTAGATGTCACCCGCGAATCACAGACGTACAGTAGCGGAGTAACTTTACTCTGATTGGCCAGTCAAGTAAGAATATGGGGATAGGAAGAATTCGCGAGTTCGATGACCTGTAGGCTAGACTCCACAGTCCTGTGCACACTCGAGCCTCAGCTGTGTGTTCATTGGCTGCTGCCCCATAGAGTAGCCAGTGTTACTCCACGCCTGGCAGTATGGCACTCGCTACTTGTTTCCTTGCAAGTTTGCTATTGGCTCAGAGTAGTCCAGGGCGTGTCTAATGAACTGCCATCCAATTGCAAAGTCCACTTCAGTGTACACTTGCCTGGCAGTCTATCTAGTCCTGAAATGAACTCGCGAAATGTTGCTATCCCTACCTATTCATTTATCTGCCGAAGTAAACTACACTCTCACGTTGTTATGTTGATGGCAATGTGGAAACCTCTATACATATATATAGTGAACGGCCTATGTTTTCTGGGTAATATTATTAATATGTCACTAATTCATAGTTATTTCATATAACAGATACATTTAAGCGAATTTGAACTCTGACCCTGAAGGTGAAACATCACTTTACAACCAATGTTATGCGTATATTCATGAAAATACACGTGGCATAAATAAACAGACGTGCAGGAGTCGCTCTTTCAAAGAAATCAAAATATGCAAATCAAACATGTGTTTGTACAATACCAAAGAGAAAAACTACATTATTGTTTGTTGTGTATTTATACCATGGAAATATAGTATACACTTTGTTTAAATATGTAATACATTTTTTGGATGCCGAAGTTGGAAGACCGCCGAGCAGAACCTTGACTTCGGGTATCTTCGTCAAGGATTCGTTTCCCTTACTCGAGTTACGAGGGCCTGCGCTCTGTGTCTCGATGAGACTTTTCACGTGGGTCCCCATCACTCACAAACTTAACTGATGAAAAATAGAGTAAAAATTTGTTGATTTTCTGATTTATGCTTGTGAAATCCGGTGAGGCGTGGCTTGTGGCAGAGTCAGACTTATACTGTGGCCTTCAGGATACCTGACGGTTAGAATGAAATAATTAACTCTCGCAGTACACAACATGACAGTCTTGAAAGTAATTATGCTGCATCAACGAATGTTTGATATTTTGAAAGGTTTCGTTCATAAGTTCCAGACAAATTGTTTCTTATAGTCGATCCTCCTACATTGCTGTAGATAAAATAGCTGAGGAGCGCGAGGTTTTTAAAACATAAAGAAGTAGGTTGTAGTTCACGTTGAATACAAGGAAATATTGTTTACAAATTTGATATCTCTAACTCGGAAGTTCCTTCTTGTGGCTGAGGCAACGAGCGACATCACAATGGAGCCTCTATTAATTGTCCGTGTGCCTTAGTGTGAAGGCATGTTGGTATTTGATTGGCCAATCAGAATTTCGTTACTCCGGTACTGAACGCCTACGAATCGCAGGCAGGCAGGCACTGGCGATGCGTAGCAGTTGAATTGTTTGAAAATACCGGAAAACAGGAACTCGTTCCGCGAAATCCAGATGGCCCTACCCATCGCAGTTATCCGTAATAATCAGACGCCATAAAGTAGTTTACGTGCTTATATATTCATAGATATATAAACATTTTCTGAGTCATCAGGGAACAAGTTAGAAATCAAAACTCCAACTAATATGTCACTTTTGTAATTTATTAATGTGTTTACGTTAAGTCCAGGAGAGTCTTGATCCGATTATAAACGGGCAACGAAATATGTAGCGAATTATCGCAGCCCACTGAGACGGCAAGTTACCGATGATTAAGAGTTTTGAAAATTTTGCGAATTTATTTTAGAACAAGTTATTACTCGAAAATCTTATATCTATGTTACTTGTGTACTCTGTCTTCGTGCAATTTGACATCTCGTTGAGAACCCAGAGTCGACAATAGTTGTGCGACAAAATGGAGACCCAGTCATCGCTCTCAACTGCGAGACAGCACGTGACCGATGACCAGTTATCTGCATGATAGTACATAGTACTGAAGAGTGTAGCCTATAGATCAATTAACTCGGGAATGTTTCACGTATCTACCAATAACACTATGAGTCTGTATAGTCTTTTCGCGGTATTAATGTACTTTTTAATTCAAACCTTTGAAAAACCACCAGATGAATAATGTTTGATTGTTTCCTAAGTATTTAATGTGTCACAAGAGTTTCCTACTTCTGTTAAAATTAAAAAAATTTGTCTGTTCAAATTAAACTTTCACTTATATTTTATCTATAAATTATATTTACTGTATAACTAATATTAATGAAAACAGAGAGAATACGTGTCGTGGTAATGCCAGGTAATAAATAGTTCTTATGCAGAATATTATCAACCTGAGTGCACACGAGAGCAATGGTGTAATATTTTTGACTCAGTTGAGCTTCGTTTGCATGAGGCGGAGGAACATTATGGAAGTATAACTTTAGCAGGGCTTCAGAAAAGTTGAAAGTGACCATGCATGGAATGTTCATAGTTAAGGGACACCTGCTTTCCCGAAAATATTTCAGGACGGACAAGTTGTGTTCCAACGCACCTGAGTTCAGAAACTATTTCACAATTGGATCATTTGAATTGATACGCGTCTTATCTATCTGCCCACGAATAAAAAGCGGTCAGTATCGGAGAATCTTAATTACTGTTGGCTCAATCGTGTAACAGACTGTCTTCACACATAGACAAGCGGCCAATAGTCGAATGATGACTGCAAGTGTGCACACGGGATATTGACTTCTAGTCTTCGCGTGAATCTTTTCACGAAAAACAGGGGGCATTAACTATAGTCGCTAAATTCGGGAATTCCCGGGTGTCTACATATTCGTTTAGTGACAAGCTGTAGTTTTTTTTAAACACTTACACACTCGTTTCACAGATGTTTTGCACTCCCTGGACGGAACAGCAACAATACAAGGTTCACGCCATCGCAGGACATTCCAAGAATACAGAGTTGAATCAGGCTCTTATCTCGTGATTTGCCAACAAAATGACGTAATAGTTACACTGCTCGAATCCCACATTTGAGGAACCGGGTTCGATCCCCGGCAAGTTCGCTCCCAGATTTTCGTACGTGGGAACCGTGCCGGACGATGCCGCTGGTCGGCGGATTTTCTCGGAGATCTCCCCCCCCCCCCCCCAGGTCTTTTCGTTCCCGGCGCTGCTACGTACTCACCTCGCCGTCCAAATCTTTTCACTCACTCACTCCATCAGAATGGCGTGTCACTGGCAGGCGAGATTTAGGAACGCAGTTCCCCAATCAGCGCGTGAGTGACAACTTACCCTCATATCTTACGAACCATTAATCCTATTTATATGATCGACCCGTCGTTCTATACCTCTTAAAATTCTCTATGAAATGAGATTCAAATAAATTCGATTAATTAAGTGGTTGTGCAGGAACTTAACCAAAATTCTCAAAAATGCTGTAATCGAAGATAATGTCACTTACACATTACACAAACAAACTCTGGAAATAGATTCCAGTGGAAAGAGAACCCCAGAAAACTATAGTAATACGTAATTGCACCTGGTGTCAAAATAGAGACACGAGTGAAGGAAAGTACTCGCCAGCCAGTGGCCCAGTCAGGAAATGGTCCTACGCAGCATGCGGTAGCCGGTCGAACAGAAGGCCCGTTCCTAGAGCCTCAAGCAGCCAATCAGCAGGTGGGTAAGCCCACATTAAGGTTTTTTCTACTACAGGCTGAGAAGATCGATGTTAAAAGTTTGGCAATTAAACATGTTACGCCTCTAGGTAAGCGCTAGTGTCGGAAGTGTTCAAGATTTTTCTCTATTTTCTACGTTAGAAAACAGGAAAATTTGCAATAAACATACATATAAAATAACTTCGTAACCAAGTAAAATCTTTCTTTTTTATCATTCACGTAGGTTAAAACTGTATTTAAAAGTATCCTCTTTGAAACACTGCGCACCGAGCGAAGGAAATTTTCCCAGGTAGGCGGGGGCCGTAAAAACTGTTGCCTGGTTGAGAATTTGGTGTAAGGTAATACCGTTAATGAAATTCCGTTTTCTGAAGACATTTTTAAATATATAAACTTGGAGCAAAATCCTATGAGTGGGAGGAATGATGCTCTCAAAATCTGTGTCAAGGCAAATATAATTTATTCTTCAGTCGTTTTTTTTTTTAATTGCTAAGCATTCTGACTTTCCCAGGAAACAGGGCTATACATTAATGTTATAAAAGGTTCCTACAGCAAAGAAGCGCATATTTTTCTGCTCAAAAAAATCTCCTGTAGTGTATATTTATGTTTAACACCAACGTCATAAAACGGAATTTCATTAACACGTATTTCCTTATATAGGCTATTCACGGTTAAGTGAGTACTTTTTAAGGCTCTGGAAAATTTTTCTTTTGAGCTAATTTCTATATTTCCGCCACTTTTTAATGTAAAAATTACCGCTTGACTAATAAACATTGGGTAGACATTTCACCACTCTCAAAAGTTAACGTCCGAAGCCGTTGTAAAACATATTTGTTAGTGGTGGATGCCTGTTGGGATGGCCTTAACAATTGCTCACTTTACCGAAAATAGCCTATACCAGATTATTAACCAGGCAACAGTCTTAACTCCAGGGACTATCGCCGTGAGTGTAGGCAGCCGCTCACCACGGCCACGGTCAATAAGTTCGTGGGTTGGCGCCTTGAGTGTATGTAGCCCCGCACTACGGTGTTCACGAACTTACTTTTTTGTACTACTTAGTTCGGCCGGCTGTCCCGTCGCGTGGCCAAGTCCCGTTCACGAGTGCACTGCAAGTTGAATGCACGACCGGTTGGAGAAATTCCCCAACTCTTGATACTTGCTCGGTCGGTTACCCGGATCGAACAGTGAAGGTTCGTTGCGCGCCAGTTCCGAGAAGTTAACTGCTCTCTCTCTCTCTCTCTCTCTCTCTCTCTCTCTCTCTCTCTCTCTCTCTCTCTCTCTCTCTCTCTCTCTCTCTCTCTCTCTCTCTCTCTCTCTCTCTTGGTCACGTGACCAAGGGGAATGCTGCCCGACTGTGACTTCATTGTTTACAGTCCCGTGGACTTCGCGCGCGGCCACTGTAAATCCACAACGACCGGCAAAATAAAAAGATAGCGGCTCGGATGTAAGATACCACCGACATGAATTTTTATTTAACCGGCGCGGCAACCTATTCTTAAAGTAGCCGCTAACTTCAGTCTACATCATTTCTCGAATTCGAGTGCCTCTCTCTTTCCCCAATCTCGCTTGAATGCACACTCGCAGATAAGAGAGTTCTACAGTATTTTTTTTTCAGAATTTAAAGTTGTGCGTGATAACCTTGTTGGTTATAGATAACAAGTTTTTGCGTCATCACTGGATTTGGCAAAGTTTTCAAAACAAATTTTCTCGGGGTTCTCCTTCATACGCCACACTTGCTTAGGGCTTGTTCCCCGCCTCCTGGCGGTTGTTTTTCTTTGCTTGAAGTAATCATTATAAGGTTAAGAATTTAAAAAACCTGAAGGAAAGGAAGGGCGTGTATAGTCTGTCTTATGCTTCGGAGTAGGGGCGTAGAATATGGGGGGGGGGGGATAACAGGGGGACATGCCCCCCCTCCAACTTTTGACACCTTCTGACTGCAGTTGCGCTATACTATGCAACATTAACTTCCATTCTTCACATTCTTGGTAAACGACGTAGACATAGCAGAAATACTGATGTTTCCTTTCACACATTTAAATATCCAACAATGCATTGTTTCGTTAAAGCTACATTTTTACAGTCAGATGCTGTTTAAGACGTGTCTGTGAAGGTTTTTTTATTTTGTACAAAGCTGCAGTTTTTATCACAGTAAGTAAACTCATATTTTGACCACTATTGATCATATTGTATTCCCTTTATTCCACGCCACATAACAGAAAACAGTGTGGTAACAGAACATATTTTGTAATAAATGTATGTGGTTTTATAAGGACAACGTTCTTGTTCACGTAAATTTTTTATGTACAGAATGCCCCCCCCCCCCCTTTTTTTTTTTCACAAACCTCCCCAACTTTATGAACAAATCTACGCCACTGCTTCGGAGGCTATCCATTGCAAGGGCCCGCCTATTCTTGGGCGTTCGAGCCCGAGAAGAACAGGAGCGATAAGGGCGATTCTGTCACGCACATCAAGTGCGGAATCACCACTATAGGACATTCACGGTAAAAAGAGCACTTTTGAAAGCCCTGCTCGAGATCTACTTGTAGGCACGTTGTGTATTTTCGCCTTGTAAGATTAACATTGTCATGGGTCTCATCACTTTATTCATGCGTCCGTCAAGTGACACTGTGAAATTATGAAAAAAGCAAATATTTTACAAATCTGCTCATTTTTACACTGAAATGCATTTTTAAAAAAAAAACGTAAAGCGAAAGAAAAAATTTAAATTATCAGAAATGGTTACTTAACACTTTTTGTTCGGAGTTAAGATACGGGACTACTTCCCATCCATCGTTACCAACTTCACTGAGCGCATGTCACTCAGTGCTCCCGTTAAAATATAGGCGGTAGGGACAGTGACTTTTTTGTAAGGTTGATTGAAAAAATTCTCACTTTATCGTGAACAGCCTCTAAGCGCAAAGCTCTGAACAGGCGTGCAGTGTTCTCGTCGCACTGCGTGTAATTACAGGATTTCCAGCGGCGACGCTATAATTTCATTGGTGAGGAGTCTGCGGCAGATTTCAAAGCCAGTACCCGTGAGTACTTCCGTACGAATTGGCGCGTATTTTGAAGTATACCGCTATGAAGAAGAAGAAAAAAAAGCCGTTCTGAAGATACGTTTCAGTGCTCTGGAATGGTGTTTCTAATAAGTGTGGCGACTTGAGAGCACTCTACATGTCTCGTGTGAAGTGTTATGTTCTTTTCGTAGAAGAGCTCATTGGACGCATGTTTAATAATTTTTTTTTAAGTGCATTTCTGACACACTGCAGCGCAGTCCACACGCCAGAATAGACGACAGCCAAGGGGGAGTAGCCATTCCAGATTTTGTTTTTATTACAAATCTTCGCAATGAAGATTTATAACCAGACATAAAAAATTAAACCTATACATAAGGTTGGAAACATTTCGCGGGTTCAAAAGGCTTGTAGGCTAGACTCCACATTCCTGTGTAGGCCTGTGTATACTCGAGCCCCAGCTGTTTGTTCATTGGCTGCGGCTCCAGAGAGTAGCCAGTGTTACTCCAGACCTGGCAGTATGGGATTCGCCACGTGTTTCCTTGCAAGTCTGCTATTGGCTCAGAGTCGTCCAGGGCGTGTCTAATAAACTGTGATCCAATTGCAAAAGTGACTTCACTGTAGATCAGTTTGACGTCTATCTTATCCCGAATTTAACTCGCGGAATTTTCCTAACTCAAGCTATACATACATGACATAGACGACTACGTAACGAATTTTTTTTTTAATTTGTACGTTTACAATTATACCTGTATTATTCAATGTGGAATTGAAATTATTAGAAAATTAAGTAATATTTGATTACGGTTACAGATGTGAAACTAATAATGCAAGACAAAAAAGTTCGGATTACGAAATAACTGTCAACATGTTCCCTACGCCTGGACCAACTTGGTTTTAAATTTTGACTCCAAAAATTAAGTTATGGAAGAAAATACGTAGATCCAAGATGGCACGGATACTCCCCCTTAAGGTGGATTCACAGCCATCCGTCGCATCCGTCAGTCGCCCGTCCGTCCGGTGGTAACGTGATCTACAAACAATCACGGACCAACATTTTTTCTACCCGTCAATCCGTAAATTTTCTCGAAGCTTAACTTTCGACGGACGGATGGGCCACAGCTTTCTCACGACGTTTCGTAGACTCGACCATGCACTTGGAAATAAAATGCAAGGCGGTTATCTTTGGTGGTAAGTTCAGGAAGTAAACAATAATTCGTTATAAGTTCTTATCACTTTAAAAAAAATAATTTGCATCTTGAAAATCTATTTCCAACCGAAATATACCTCCAACTAAAGGTAGACCACAACGTTAAGTTGTCAAGCTGAAATTTCGCCGTACAGAAGGATTGACGGATGAAGGATTGTTGTAAATAGCTTTAAACCGACGGACTAAAACACAGACGGATGACTGACGGACGGAAGGACGACTGACGGATGCGAAGGATGGTTGTGAGAGTCCAACTTTCAACACACAATCGACGAGCAGATGTAACGGCCACGTCGATCCACCGGCCGTCGACGGCGATGGTCGTCCCGCGGCAGGGCTCTCTCTCCCGGAGACCCGCCAACATTGGTCGTAACGAACATGGGCCAAAGGGAGGGAGAGAGCGGGATTGTCTCCCTGGCGGGAACACGACCCTCGCGTGATCGCCACCTCCGCCGGGGGGTTGGCAGGCTTGCGGGGGCGGGTAGCAAGGTTGCCAACACTACAACACACACACACACACGTACGTACTCCTCTGTGTAGATATTAGTCCCTCCACCCTCCACACACGGGCTGGACTCACTCCCCCGCCGCACCTAATTGTGGTACCAGTACAGCTAATTACTTTGTTACCATGTTATGAAACATCCCCTGCCGCACCTAACTCACCCCCGCGCGGGCGAGCGACAAGCCACCCCCTACTCCGGGGGGTAAAACACGTGCATGAGGGAGGTTCGAGGGAGACCGGGGCCTAGTGGCTGTTTCCGCGGCGAGAACAGCGCCACTTCGGCGGCCGAGCACGTCCGAGAGAGTGGATGTTGCAACCCCCTCCTTCTCCTCCTACACACGCCCTTTTTTTTATGTCCAACGATAATTAACCTCGTGTCGCTCCGTGGCGGGGGTAGTTTCCTCGCGTCATCAACCCCCGACTGCATGGAACAGGTGAGCATACAGAATCGAAACGACTAGGCGGTCCTTTTAACCCTTTGAGTGTAGAGACTGGGGCGGCTCTTAACATCGAGGACTTCGGAGCCTACGAGCGTGAAGCGAGATCTGTATGGAGCAGCGCCGGAATGAAAGGGAGGGGGAAACGGGAAGTCCCCGAGAAAACCCGCCCACCAGCGCCATCGTCCGGCACGATTCCCACATTAGAAAAACCAGAGGTGACCCTGCCGGGAATCGAACCTGATTCGCCTTGGTGGGAGGCGAGCAGGCTAACCACTACACCACCGTGACCCCTTTAACCCTTTTAGTACGGCACAGATTTGCCGGTATGGACGACGAGGTTGAAGTGAGGCGCCAATATACTCCATTGCAGCAATACCAGTTGTGCTGATATCTGTATTTCCACTTACCTTCATCATATTGGTCCTGGCTACACCGGACACGCCTACTGTACTCTACAATGTTTATTGTTGACTGGCCGTTAGCCAATGAAGTTGTGTGTCGCGACAGATGTAACAGGTTTTACAATCCGTCGTGTTCATTCAAAGAATTATTAAGAATAACATATTTATTCTTATTAATTGAATTGCGAGAAGTTATAATAATTTCCTTAGATTCTGATAAGTTCAGCCAAACAGTAAGAATATGAAAGTGAGAGTTTTGTCTTCAAGAACAAAGAAATATCCATATAAACATAGCCCCGAGCATGTAAATGCATACTTCGCAAAAGGGTTGACATCCCAGAGTCACATAATACTTAGGAATATAGACATAAAATAGTTGCTTAAATCGTGTAAACCACATTTTAAATTTTGTTCCAACCCCAGAAAAATCCCAAGCCCCAAGAACACGCTACATCCATTGGGGTGCATACTGGAAGAGATTCGAAGTCATACTGATGGAGAATATTCAAAGGTACTGAGACGAATACTCAAGTTAAGAAGATGATTGAAGATGATTGTAGCGTTACCTTAAAAACTTCAAAATCAGGAGTTCCACCAAGCAAATTGTGGGACGAAGAATGCGAAGAAATGAGGGAGAGAGTTAGGAAAACTCGAAGGCTAATGAAGAATATTAGAACACCTGCAGTGAGACTTCAAATGGTAGAGGAATACCGTCGACTGAGGAAGACTTAATTCAAGACTTGGAGAAGAAGAAAAAGCCATTTAGGAACTTCGAGACCAAAAAGGGAAATGAAGATCTGCGAGGGCTGGTCCACAAGATTCTCGTAAATAAGTTAAAACGTTGCCAGTATTCCAACAAGACATGGGAGAATAATAATTAATGATCAAAAAAATGCACAATGTTTAGTTACCTCTCTCCTGCCAGAGGGTGGTTTGGACGGAGAAACACGAATTCGCACAGACACGTGATGGTGTATGGATGAGTTGCTGGACACCCCGCCAACAGCTGAATACATAACTGAAGAGTTGGAGAGAATCATAAAAGAAACGAACAATAAGAAGGTACTGGTATAATATGCAGTCATTCCACTGATTTTGAAGAGAGTCTTTTTTCGGATATGACAAGATCTTGTATCATTAATGAATGAATGCCTGGCTCGAGGAGGTTTTCCAAGGATATGGAAACTAGGACTGCTCCATATTCTCTATTATAAAGGTGGGTAGAAAGATCCTACAAAAGCAAAGGCCGACAGACTACTTAACACTTCTCCCAGTATTTGGGAAAGTGTTTGAAAAACTAATAAATATGTGGCTTCTATCCTTCTTAGAGGCTGCACAAGGCTTACACAACGATATGGCTTTTTCGGAAAGGAAGAGGGACTGAAAGAGCTGTCCTGGGCGTTGTCAGGAAAACTAAACAACGAAGAAAAATTATGTTCTTGGCATATGCTTGGATATTAGCGTAGCTATTGATAATAGTTTTGGCCGGGAGTGCTCTGGCACTTAAGCAAACCGAATGTCCCAGAAATATCCACTGCTTGATATGTTATTTCTTCGAAGAAACAGTAAACATTTAAGTTAATAAACTGCATAAACAAACGAAAGTCAAAGGGGTGTCCACAGGGATCAGTACTTGGACCACTCTTGTGGAACACACAATTTACACACTGCTTCTAGTAATTATTCTAGAATGATGTTAAATATCTACGTATACATATGATTCGCTGATTGTAACACCAGCATGAAACATAAGAGAAATTGAGGCAAAAATAGAGGCAAAACCAGAAGAAATACTAAGGAGGTAGAGTAACGGGGAAGTTAGGTGAAACAAGGTTTTCGATTGAGGAAAATAATGCAATTATTATGAATGGGAGTATGCAGAGATCCCCAATCACAAGATTTACGGGAAGATCTGTTAACTTGAGAAAAGCCAGGTATCCTGGAGTAATTATTGATAGTAAGCTTCTATTTCAAGACCATATTGCTTACCTCATGGGTAAAGTAGTGAATCTCTATACCAATATCAGAGAAGGGTCTAAAGCCTCTTGGGGTTTGGTCCCCAAGACAATGAACATGATTTATAGGAATGAAATACCAATGTGCAGCCTTACTAGGAATAATAATGGCATATAGAGCATCTACAGAAGCTCTGTAAGTAATTGCAGAGGCAATCCTGATGGATATCTTAGCAGAATGAAGAGGCTCACTGCTGGAAGAAACATATGACAGGTAGCATCTTTGGCAAGGAAGAAGGAGAAGAGTGGAGTAGACCTAGAAATCTGGCTGGAGAGATGGGATAAGTCGAAGAAGGGGAGGAACCCTGAAATCGTAATTCTGACATGTCATTATGCAAAACAATCTCGGTCTAAAATTTTTATTATAACGTTACATGCTGCATCTGTCGCCGGCTCGGCTGTCCCATACCGTGGTAGGAGACCCACCTCGCCCTCCCCTCTTCCTGGAACGATGCTCTCGAAGCCGGTTGCCTTTTCTCGGAATCCCGTGAATAATGGATAGGGGCCGTCCGGCTGTCGTGCTACTCGGTTCCTTACTTGAGTCACAGCCCTTCTCCCCTGCTGGAGGTCTCGACGGGTCTGGCGACGACGCAAGAACGTTCTGGTGAGACTGGCTGGCGCCTCGTCCCTCCGCGACGCATCATGCGAGTTGGGGAAGATTCTAGGTGGCGGCCTAAGACATTATATATACTGCCGAAACCCAGCGGCCGGCAGTCTTTGACGGAGGCCGCCTGGCCGAGTATGTGCGAGCGAAGTGAAGTGTGGACGAAGATAGGAGATTGCGGGACAACGGCAGGCGAGGTGGTGTTCGTGGCGTGAATGGACGAGAGGGTGTAAAACCGACGAGTGAAGCCTACTGTGCGTGAGGGCTCTTGGAAGACTAGAACATAGCGACTGGTGAGACATGGACTGAACTGAGGTGGGACTGAATAGAAGTGTAATACGGATTTTATTGTAATTATTCGACCTATTAATTTGGACACATATTATACATAATATCTGAATAGGTTGATACACTGTCTATTGGGACTAATCTCCAATTATTTAATTGATTTCTTCGTGGTAACTAAAATTGTATTAGATTTGAGTAATTAGTTGTGAACAGTAAGTGATATCAATTTATTGTGAGATTTTGAGTTCAGAGAATTTTTCTGCATTTATTGTAAATAAAATAAGATTATAATTAATTATTTTATTTGATTAAGACCTCCATCCCTTAACGAACTTGCTATAAGCCCACTTAATTTCAAGAGACAGAAATTGTAACAATGAGGAAACATCACATGTACATAGTGTCTACAAGTTGGACAGTATTAATAATGAATTTTTTTAAGGTATTGACGTAACCTTTAAATAATCGAAGAAAGACTTTATAACTCGTACTGCCAGCTGGAGTAATTGACTGCCATCTCCGCGTCGAATAACATACATTTCTCCGCACTGCACAGACGCCATCGCATCATTAACGACTGTTACGAACACTCTAGCGTAGCTGAGTTAGTTTAGTGCAGCTCCTGGCATTTCGAAAAGGGAATTTAAGGTGCAACTTTTATGTGTTCAGTTGGCGCAGTATCAGACTGACTTGAAATTCCAGTCACGTTGCGTCCATCCCACAACATTCCTTCCGTGTGTCTGAACGCGGCCCGCCAAACTGAGTTCACAGCAACATTATTTTATGGAAGCCGACACGAGGAGTGGGGAAAATTTTACGGTGGAAAATAAATGATGTCGGAGTTATTAAAGCCTGCTCAATCCCACCCTTCCTCAGGATTTTACGATCATCAGAAATCGGTTTTTTTTATTTTCCGGGCAAAGTTCAACAGTATCGTCATTGGGAAAGTGATGTGCAGTATAATATTATCGGCGACTAGCCCCGAGTAACTGCTGAATTGTTTACACACCGAAAGCTGTTATAAAAAAAGGCACGTATTTTATTTCGTACTTTCGTTGTCAGTGAAATTAACTCTCGCACATGATTATGTACGCTATAAAACATTCCCGACGAGGGTTTCTAGACGCGGTGATTTAATACGGAGGTGGGCTGGCAAGTTAAGTTTAGGGCGTGGACGAAATATTGTGGAGTTGTTTGGTTTATTGGTTAGAAGTCGTGAGGACTTCATGAACCTTATCGGCACGAAGACCACGAGCATTTATAACACTATTACAGTCCATTCACGGTCATCTCCAACTTTTCTGAAGCCCTGCTAAAGTTATACTATAGGCTATTCACGATAAAATGAGCACTTTTGAAAGCCCTGCCTAAGATCTACTTGTTAGCACGTTGTGTATTAATCCGCCTTACATAAGATTAACATTGTCATGGGCCGCTTCACTTCATTCATGCGTCGGCCAAGTGAAACTGTGAAATTATTAGAAACGTAGAGATTTTACAAATCTACTCATTTCTACACTTCGGTGAATTTAAAAAAAAAAACAGAAAGCCAAAGAAATAATATAAGTTATCAGAAATGGTTACCTAGCACATTTTATTCGACGTTAAGATACGGAACTACTTCCCAACCATTGTTTACCAACTTTACTGGGCGCATGTCACTCAGGGCGCCCGTTAAAATATATGCAGGTAGGGGCAGTGACTTTTTTCTAAGGTTGAGTGCATAAGTGCACACTTTACCGTGAACAGCCTCTATCAATACAAAGCTTAACTAAGTCAAGAAAATTACACCAAAGGGGCAACGCACCACAAATATTTTGCATGAGAACTATTTTTTACCAGGTATTACCAACACACCTATTTCCTCTCTGTTTTGTTCATATTAAATATAAACGTAATGTTAAAAATGTATAAATGAAATTTTTGTAAGATTTCAATTTGATATAAAACAACATAACTTTGTGTTAACAGATGTGACACATGACTAGAGCCGCCTGTTTTTCGCGAAAATATCTACTCGGAGGCCGGACTTCAATATCCTATGTGCACACTTGCAGTCTTCGTTTCAGTACTGGCCGCTTGTCTTTTCTGTGCGAGACAACCAGAATTTAGTTTCTCCTATACTGACCGTCCATGATTCGTGGGCAGACAGATAAGACGTGTAACAATTCAAATTATCCAATCACGAAAATGGTTCTCAACTGAAGTACGTTGGAACATAATTTGTCTTGGAATCTTTCCTCGAAAGACAGGAGCCCTTACAGGTGACATATTTAGTGAGTGAAGAGATTGGGGCGCTCTTAACAGCGAGGTCTTGAGATCCGATGAGGGTGGAGTTAGGTGGTAATGGAGCAGCGCCAGAATGAAGGGGTGGGGGACACGGGAGAGATCCCCGAGAAAACCCGCCAACCAGCGGCATCGTCCGGCACGATTACCACATGCGAAAATTCGAGAGTGACCCAGCCGGGGATTCAACCCGGCTCGCTTTGGTGGGAAGCGAGCAGGCTAACCGCTCAGCCACTGCGGCCCTGAATCACGTATTCAGAAAACAATTAAACACGTCTTAAATAGGGTAATTTTTCAAATGTTTGAAGACACCGTAAATAGAGTATACTGCGAACGTGTGAATAGACGGCTTATAGCTATGAGAAAGCATTTTCACTCAACCCACCAAAAAAAATATCTGACTTCATCAACAGATATTTTTAAGTAAAAACTGAACGACACATCTGCAGTATAAAGCCGCTGAATTAGGTCTTTTAGGCATAGTGGTTAAAATATGAACTCAGGTTTCTAAAGTGTAATTTTCCGCTATTGTCATACTTTTCTTCAGAACATTATCTCATATCAAAACGAAGAAATATGTAGTAACTTAAAAATATAGAAACTGACTTTTGATTCTTCAATGCCAGTAGTACGGGCGTGGGGATCGTAGATGTAAAGGGATGCCGCCTTTAATGATACCAAAAGGTTAAATTGATATCAACGGGTTAATTAAATTGATTAGAAGGATTAATCAAAAAAAGGGTTAATCAGATTGAAAGGGTTAACTGGATTGAAGGGGTTAATTTTTAATCAGATAAAAAATTTTTTTTTTATTTTCTTTCTTTCTTTTTGGGTGGGTGTAGCAAGAGCTCTGTACGATGTTGACGGTGTGGTGTTCACAAGACGACTGACCTGAGTGGGAGGTTGCAATGTCTTGTATAGGTGTAGAGTTTAGTACAAGAGTGGTCTAAGTGTAAATTCTTATTTTTCTAATTTTGAGGTGTTTGGAGGAATGTTGGTGGTGGATAGGTGATTTCTACAGATATATTTAACACATGAGAGAATTTCGCAGTTTTCAAACGATTTATAGGAGTGACCTAAGTGAAAATTTTTGTTTTTTTTTGGGGGGATATGGCTTGTAGATGGTGGTGGGAGATAGGCGACTTTGAAAGATGCGATTTATGTGTTAATAATGACAAACAATCTGTTTTCCAAATGTAATTAAACATTAGAGATATTCAGAGTGTTCTACATGTGAATCAATTACACGCATCGAACACAAATTTCAAACGACTACATGAATAATACGTGCAATTACATGAGTCTTAAATTTAATGTGAGTCTCGAGCTTAGAAATATAATTTACATGAGAGAGAATTTTAACATCTGATGTCGACAAGTGCAAACTCACTAAAAAGAATTCAGCTAGTCAGTATGAATTAATAACACAATAACAGATACAAATTACTAGATTCAGCCTGGAAAATAATGTCTTGGGGCAAAAAAAAAACTCTGAATACGATTTAAACCAGACACAATAGTGTTCGTCTATCCTGATAAGTAAAATATATAACATTCTACAAGAAAGTAATTAAAAATAGAAAATCTTACTCCAAATGATTAGTTTCAAAATAACCAACTTGCGTAGAGCTTAATCCCAAATCACTTATATACATATAATGGAAAAAATGCACAAACATCCTCGAAGAGAAAATTATTTTTAAAATAACGGGCATACTACAAATTTCCGTAAAGAGTGTGTCGCACATGTTAGAAATTTTCATAGGAATTTTCATTTGCATTTTGTATGTATTACAAATTTTTCCAAGCTGGTTGGTAGCAAGCTGAGTAAGAGGACATGTAAGAAATTTGTTTGCGAGCATTGTCTCCAGTATTTCCAAACTGAGGAGAATTTCGCAAGTCTCACTATTCTTTGCAGGAACAAAAGGCTTTTTGCAGTACTTCCCCACTGGGAACGACAAGTACTTGGAATTGAAAGATTACATAAAACAGCAAAGATTGGGTTTTGTCACCTATTGCAATGTAGAAAGTTGCCTGAAACCCATGTCCACTTGCTTGCCTAATGATCAAACAAGTGATTCAACTACCATCAACCAACAAATTCCTAACGCTTGTAGCATTTTGTTGGTTTGTTCATACAATCCGACTGTCTCAATATTTCGGGATTCTGGTGCTGATTGAATGTATCAATTAGTTTATAAATTTGTTGAACTTACGAAGTGGGTTGCAGGAATTTACGGTGTCATTGCTCCGATGAAGCCAAAAACTACAGCTAGGTTGGTGGTTCAGAAAAGTTGTCACATTTGTAAGGAACTGCTCGGTGCATATGATATTGTGGTCGACCATGACCATCTGATGGGCGAAATCAAAGGCAGCACACATAATAAGTGCAACTTAAATTTCAGACTGCCCAAAAGACAACTTGTTGCTGTTTTCCAATTCCTGCAGAATTACGATGCTCACTTTCTTATAAAGCTCTTGGCTGAACATCACGTAACGTTACACGACAAAACCATGATAACCGTGGTAATTGGAAATCCTGAAAAAATCTAAGTTATTGGAATGACCCTACAGAAATACAAATTTTCACAAAACAGATTCCCAATGGGACTGATTGCAATGGAAAGGCACAATATTTCAAGTGAAGATTTATTGATTTACTCCAATTCAAGAGCGCCTCTCTGGAAACTTTGGCTGGCAATTTACTACCTGTGCAATTGAGTATCACTCGCTCGATGTTTCCAGACATCACCCAGTTCGAATTGGCAAAATGGAAGAGAGTTTTGCCTTATGACTGTGTCAAGTCGTCAGACAGTCTGATGTGCAAGTCACTCCCACCAAAGGACGCATTTCATAATGTGATGAGAGGCGAAGGCATTAGTTATGAGGATTACGCTCATGCCCAAGCCACATGATATGCGTTAAACTGCATAAAATTGCTGCAGTATGCCATTCATTACTTACATGTGGACACTTGTTTGCCAGATGATGTTTTTGAGAATTTCAGGACCGTATGTCTGGCTCATTACGGTATTGACCCTGCCATGTACGTTACAGATCTGTCTCTTTCATGGGATGCTTTATTGCCAATGACATGTGTGCGACTAGAGCTGTTGACTGATACTGACATGTATCTTTTTTTGGAATGCGAGGTTAGGGACAGTATTGCCCATTTTTCAAAAAGATGTGCATAAGTCAACAATTATTACATGGGTGAGGACTACAACTCCAGTGTGGCATCGAAATATATATGCTATTTCGACGTCAATGGGCTGTACAGTCATACGATGTGGTCCAAGCTTCCAATTGGTAATTTCGAGTGGATTGAGGCTTATGTGTTCTCTTCATGGGATTTTGCAAACACAGTAAAGGACGGTGACACTTGTTTTTTCACAGAAGTTGATTTTTTTCCCAGAGGAGTGCAATGATAAACTACCTGATCTGCCTTTGGCCCCAGAAAATGACGTAACCCCAACGACTCGCATGAGAAACTTCATTTAAAACTCGCACCGTGCAAGACATATGTTATACAAGGTGAAACACTGAGGCAGTACTTGATGTATGGGCCAAACTTGACTCTGTTCATAGCGTTTTGTGCTTTGAGTAGACGGCATGAATGGCTCCGTACATCGAGTTTAACATTGAGAAACGTGCCCAGGCTGCGAAAATATTCTAAAAATTGTTTTTCAAGTTGATGAATAATTCAGTTTATGGAAAAACGTTGCAGAATGTTCGCCAGAAAAGGGACATCAGAGTTGTTTCGAGGTATGACACGATCTATGGGGCTGCATAGTTGTTAGGATGTCCGACATTCCAGGTGCGGCAGATAATCTATGAAATCTTGGTCCTTGTCGAGATGTCAAAACGTTCCGTTGTGTTCAACAAACCTTTGTACACTGGTGTTGCCATTCTCGGCCTTTCAAAACTAACACTATGAATTTCACTATCAGTACATGTGTAAAAAATTTCTTCTGCTGCCTTTGCACCTCCTCTATTCTGACACTGATTCCTTCGTATACTCTATTGCTTGTGATGACATGTATAAAGTAATTACCCCAGATTTAAAGGCTTGGTTTGATACATCCAACTATGTGCTCGATAACCTGCAACAATTCCCCTTCAGGAACAAAGGTGCATAATCACACAATTTGTGGGATTACGTTCTAAGCTTCATGTAGCCATTGTTGCGAATGAGCAATGTATTCGTAAAGCGAAGGGTGTAAAACCCAATGTGTTGCAATCACTCAGGTACAAGGATTATCGAGATTGCCTCGAAAAATGCACAAGTGTAATGGGGACACAATAGCAGTTCCATTTGCGTGCTCATCAAGTCTACATCGAACGTGTTACAAAGGTTGTGTTGTCAGATATGGATGATAAGTGGTACATTGAGGCAGATGGAATATCAACCTTACCTTGGGGCCACTATCGAATACCTTAGCAAAATATATATTTTTTTTAATTTTCCTCCATATAGCAGTTTCAGCACCGCAATAAATGTATAGACCTCCCAGCACCACAAACCGCCAAGAACATTCATCTGTCGACACCACACACACCTCCTGTTCCACAGTCATCGCAGCTGACTAGAGCTGTCTACAATTATCGTAGCTAACTACAGTCATCATCGCAGCTGAGTACACCAACTACAAACATCTAGAACTAATTTCAAAACTTATGTTGCATCACAATTCAATGCTGCTGCTCCTTGTATGCCTAAAACAACAACTACTACTACTATCTTCAATATATTTACCCCTTGTCAAAGAAGAAGAAAATGAAATAAACATCTTCATTATTGAAATTTGGAATATACGTGCACGAGAGTGTGTGTTACTCTCTGTCTTTGGTGTGTGTGTATGATAAAAATACCAGATGTGACACCTACAAAATAATGCTCCACAGTAAGTATCTACGAATACACCTCCCAAATGTGTTGTTAGTGTAAATATTGTAAATAGTTAGGAAATAGACTACCTACACATCACTGTAGTTTCTACTTTTTTATAATTTAGTATATTATTTCTTGTACATAAATATCTTCAATTGTGTTTTTAGTTTGATTGAAAATAATGTATATTTTGAAAGAGAAAAATTTTATATATGTAAACTCAATGTTTGATCTAAATTATAGCTCTCTGTATATAAATGTTAAATGTGCAGACTAAACACTTGTTGTAATTACAGCTTTTGTATAGAAATGTTAAATGTGCATACTCAATGCTTGTTGTATTTAGTTGTTTCTTTTTGTATATAAATATGTTAAATTATATTTTGGTGTGTATGTATGTGTTAAAAATGATTGTTTGATGACAAAATAATGGATTTTTAAAACATGTTTTTAGTAAGTATCAATAACTTGTTGTGACTCACAATATTTTAAAATAATGTTTTTTTTAAATTAATATTGTTTTTATCTTAAAGTGATTAATTTAGTAAACGAAAATTTGTGAGTAATAGATTGCTTGTTGTAAATTAAACATTATTTTGTGATATTGTAAATACTTAGGTTTTTAGGATAATTTTGAAAAAAGGGATATTTATAGTAAAATGTTAAAATGAATAGTGTGTCTTTTTATTTATTTTTTTAATACATAGTGTCACTAACTTTTTCAATAATATCTTATGTATAATGAGCGATGAGAAAACAATATTTTGTTATAATGCTATGAGTGTGTGTGTCTATTAGTATTGGTAAGCTGATGAATTGTATTTTTTTGCCTGCTTTCACAAAGAAAATGTGATTTTCTTGACTTAAAAAACTTACAATCATTTAAATTAAAACTTGAATAAAAGCTTACTTTGAAGGGCTGAGGGGAAATTACAAAAAAAAATTATAGAGAAAATCAAACACAGCTGGATGAAAGAAGTTTTGCAAAGGAACGAGACAGCAGGTTAGTATCTTGGGAGAAACTTGGTCCTCTTAAGTTGAAGGTTGGAGTAGGACACAGCATTCTGCTGGCCAACTTTTGTGACATCCCAGGGGGACATTTAAAAGCAACCCCTAAAACCTTTTCAGAGGCAGGTAGCAAAGACTTCTGACCATCCTTGCCTACAAGAAAGTTTCTCCAGCTAAAGCATTTATGACAGTGCCCAACAGAAACCAGCGAACTGGATTCAGGAAACCTTTTTGAATATTGAATTTTACAGATACACAGATTATAAGAGTTCCTGTGCAAGATACAACAAGATGGTGTCTGGAGAAGAAGACAAATACAATATAATATATTTAAACTAGTTTTTAAATAAAATAATATTCAACTCAAGTTATGTAAAAATTACAGGATATTTTCCCATAAATTTACAAGTGTCTGACCTACCTTCATCTCTAGTGATAGCTGCGATCTACATTTTAATATAAAAGTATTTTATCGGTAAAATATAAATTTGTGTGTGTTAAATCAATATTGGAAAAATGTTTTCAATTTCTGTGTTAACAAGCGCACTATATTTACAGAAATTTGTAGTACGCCCATTATTTTAAAAATAATTTTCTCTTCGAGGATATTTGTGCATTTTTTCATTTTATATTATATAATATATATATATATATATATATATATATATATAATATATATATATATATATATAAAGTGACGTGGGAGTAAGCTCTAAGCAAGTTGGTTATTTTGAAACAAATAATTTGGGGTAAGATTTTCTATTGATAATTACTTTGTTGTAGATCGTTATATATTTTACTTATCAGAATAGATGTATGGTATTCTTTCTGGTTTAAATCGTATTCAGAGTTTTTTTGCCATAAGATATTATTCATAAGGCTGAATCATGTAATTTGCAAGTGTTAATGTGTTATTTATTCATACTGACAAGCTGGATTTTGTTTAGTGAGTTTGCACTTGTCGACATCAGATGTTAAAATTCTCTCTTGTGTAAATTATATTTCTAAGCTCAAGACTCGCATTACATTTAAGACTCGTGTAATTGTGCTTCTGCTACCCCCACCCAAAAAGAAAGAAAGAAAGAAAGAAAGAAAATCAAGGAAAAATTTTTTATTGGAATAAAAATTAGCCCTTTCAATTTGATTAAACCTTTTTAGACTAACCCTTTTTTGATTAACCCTACAGTTAATTTAATTAACCATTTGGTATTAATAAAGGCGGCATCCATTTGTATCTAGGACCTCCACGCCCCTACTATAGATATAGTAATATAGATTGTTAGAGGCAAACATGTTTGTTTTCCTGGGAAGCACGGATTAGGTGCAGTTCTTGAAGCTTGTAGTTGGGGACTATACCAAGAAGGCACGGAACATGTGCTCATGGAGATTTAACCCTTTGAGGAGAACACACATACAGTATATACTCTGAGCTACGTTTATGTGGACATTTTCTGCTCTTGAATACAAAACTCGCACTTTCATATTTCTACTGTTACGCTGAACTTTATTTATAACTAGTTAACATTTCAGTTCGTAATAATAGAACCGTTCTTTTTAACGATTTATCACGTGAACACGATGGATTGTAAAACGTGTTACGTCCGTCGCGACACATAAACTGATAAACAATCAACGAGCGACTTGTTTGGCTGACTGCCAGCCCGTGTCCAGTGTAGCCAGCAGTCGATGGTAAGTGGATATACAGACCAACACAACTGATATCACTGTAGTGGAGAATATCGCCAGCTCACTTCAACCTTGTTTTCGTAGCCAGTAAATTTGTGCCGTACTCATAAAGGGTTTGAAAAATAGTACATGAAAAAAATTAGGTCTTTGTAAATATGGAAATTTTAGAAATATGTGATATAGAATACTAAGGGCTGTTCACGATAAAGTGGGCACTTTGGAAATCAACCTTACAAAAAAGTCACTGATCCTGCATATATTTTAATGGGTGCACTGAGTGACATGCAGCCAATAAAGTTGGTAACGATGGATGAAAAGTAGTTCCATATTGTAAGGCTAGTAAAAAGTGTTCGGTAACCATTTGAGATAACTTGAATTATTTCTTTCACTTTCTGTTTTTTTTATGTATCAAAGTGTAAAAATGAGCAGATTTATAAAAAAAGAAATATTTTCTATTTATTTTGCAGTTTCACTTGACAGACGGATGAATAAAGTGATGAGGCCCATGGCAATGGTAATTTTACATAAGGCGTAAGAACACACAACGTGCATAAAAGTATATCATAAGCAGGGCTTCAAAAGTGCTCATTTTACCTTGGACAGCCTATAGCTGTAGTCTTATTGCATGTATTACATTCAAAACAAACGTTCAAACATTTACTTTTTTTTTAAGTTAGCTTAGCATAGAACCCCCTTTCTCTTATGAGGAAGAACTCTAATTCCAGTAGTGCTGTGACACCCCTCCCCTCCACCAACATCTGTCCCCGTGGTTAGTGGTTGAGTGATTTTATTCGCAGGCTGCTCACGGTGAAAAGCGAACACTTTTGAAATCAACCTTTGAAAAATCACTTCCGGTTATGGTCTGTTCGCGGTAAACTGAGCACTTTTGAAAACCCCGCCTAAGTTCTGTTTGTATGCACGTTGTGTATTATTGCGCGTTATGTAAAATTAATACTGCCATGGGCCTCAGCACTTTATTCATGGTTACCGAACACTTTTTACTAGCGTTACAATATGGAACTACTTTTCATCCATCATTGCCAACTTTATTGGCTGCATGTCACTCAGTGCACCCATTCAAATATATTAAGGCAGGATCAGTGACTTTTTGTAAGGTTAGTTTCCAAATTCACTTTATCGTGAACATCCTTTAGCATTCTGAATCACTTATTTCAAAAATTTCCATATTTACAAACACCTAGATTTTTTTCATGTATTATATTTCTAATCCTTTACGTATTTACGTCTTATACTTAGATGCTTCAAAAATTCAGAAAGTGAAAGAAATAATTTAAGTTATCACAAATATTCACCTGGCACTTTTAATTCGACGCTAAGCTATGGAACTACTTTCCCTCAATCGTTACCAACATTACTGCGCGCGTTAAAATATATGCAGTTAGGAGTAGAGACTTTTTCTTAACGTTGATTTCAGAATTGCTCACTTTATTGTGAATAGTCTTTAACTGCATGTATGCTACCGTGCACACTTGCATGCAGACTCCCATATAATCGGGCAGCGGATTAATACAAAAAAAAAGATCCGAGGCTTGACGTTATATTAGGAGTGTAATATTTTAATTTGTGGCAAATCAAATTAGTATTTTCCCTGTATGCACATTACACTACGAACTGGCATATAAATAACACGTTTATGACCGTAACAATTTCACGTTTTGGGAGGCGGGCGTAGTGTTTTAGTGGTTAGACTACTCGCCTCTCACCAAGGCGAACCGGGTTCGATACCCGTCAGGGTCCCCCCCCCCCCCCCGATTATCGAATTTGGGAATCGTGCCCGACGATGAGGCTAGTCGGCGGGTTTTCTAGGGTATCTCCCGTTTCCACCACCCTTGCATTCCAGCACTGCTCCATACTAACCTCGCTTCACCCTCATCGGCTCACAATACCTCGATGTTAAGAACCACCAGAAACTCTCCGCACACTTAATGTACGTTTTCATTAGCGAATAGATGAATTTGTGAGGTCCGTGGTGTTGAACATTTTACGTGTGGTGGAAGTGCACATACATAATGAAGAGAGACCTGAAAAAATAGTGGATTCATTTCGGGACAAGTTGGAATTCACACACTTGTACGTTCATGTCACTTTTGCAATTGGTTCAACGAGTTGTTTGACTCCTCCTGGAGATGAATGAGCCAATAACAAACACGCAATGAACTGCAGGCCCAAGCAACACCTTGCACTACCACAACCAGCAACCAATGAACAGTTGGTATCTGCGTGAGTTTATATAATATCGTGAAGCCTAGCCTACAGGTCAGTGAACTCGCGAATTTTTCAGGTCTCTAATAATTAGGAATGGTAAAATTCTGCGAGTTCAATGACCTGTAGGCTATTCTACACAGTACTGTGTACACTCGAGCCTCAGCTGTGTGTTCATTGGCTGTTGCCTCAGAGAGTAGCCAGTGTTACTTCACACCTGCAGTATGGCTCTCGATTCTTGTTTCTTTGCAAGTCTGCTATTGGCTCAGAGTCGTCCAGGGCGTTTCTAATGAGCTGTGGTACAATTGCAAATGTGACTTCTGTGTACATGTGTTGGACGTCTATCTTGTCCTGAAATGAATTCGCGAAATTTTCGTATCTATATATATATATATATATATATATATATATATATATATATATATAGATATATAAATTTTTAATATTTCATTAACAACGAGAAAAAGTTATTTTGGTAATGCGAAGTAGTAAATAGTTCTAATGCAAAATATTACTGAAGTGAGTACGCAATAAATGAGATACGTTGTCCTTTTGGTGTAATTTTCCAGACACGGTTATGCTCTGTTTGCACGAGGCGGAGGAATATCCTGGAAATAGAACTTTAGCAGGGTTTCAGAAAAGTGCGAATTAACTGTCAACAAACTATACTCCGTCTCTTAAGCAGGGCTTTCAAAAGTTCTCGGTTTCCCTCCTTGAACAGTCTATTAGGCTTGCTTCCCGTTTCCTCTTTCAGCACGTAGGGAGGGGGGGAGGAGGAAGTCAAACTGTAGCTAACTTTGCCCTCTTTCGGTAGTTAATTAGCCTCAGAATAAATGAAATGAGGAGTCGGTTGACTGGACAGCAATAATGTTTTCGTTTGAGGCCTGGTCGCAGATTTACATATTCTCGCAAATAGCTCTGACAGCTTGGTGATCGTCAGCCGAGTCCAGTTTAGCGACTCCACAGATTCGTTGTGGCCTGTCCTAATTCTGCCTTGTGGCCTGTCCTAATTCTGCCTTGTCAGAAAGTTTTCAACGCGTCTCTTCAATTACCGTACTGGGAGAGAGTTAATTGTTCGTGGCAGATCTGAAGGCTGAGTGACTTCCGGTTCGTAATGTGTTGTAGAAAGACCTCGCAATGTGAAATTAAAGAATTGAATTTTAACTCTTTAACTCATTCAGGCCTAGTGTACACATTTATGTCCATTGCGTACTAGTAGGTAATATTTGGTCTGTAGCGCACGCCGTGAAGCTCATGGCTAGAGACCCGAGAATTTCGCGAGTTCATTTCTAGACAAGTTGGAATTCACGCACTTGTACGTTCATGTTACTTTTGTAATTGGTCGACGTGTTGTTTGACGCCTCCTGGAGATAAATGAGCCAATAACGAACATGCAATAAATTGTGCACCCAACCACCGCCTTTTACTACCACAACAATCAACCAATGAACAGTTTACATCTGTATGAGAGTATATAAGACTGTGAAGTCTAGCCTACAGGTCATTGCACTTGCGAATTTCTCGGGCCTCTACACATGACCAATGATCTTACCTGTGAGTAAATGATTCGCAATCTGCCATAATGATCTAGTTTATAATTGGTTCGTATTACTGTAGCCGAACATATATCCTACATGTTATTGGCTGTGACAACGAAACAAGTGTGTTGACTTAAGTACAGTTCGCATTGTAAATGTTTTTGTTTGCAACACAAGAAATTATAAATTAAAGTGGGCCTGAAAGGGTTAATATATTTTGATAAGGTTTATTTTATTCGCTACAAGCAGAACTACCCGACGTTACCTGGATACAAGCAGGCGATAAGAAATACTCGAACCCATTTTAGGGGTTTAAGACCCAACCGAGATCCCGAAATTCATGAACGGTTTTTTAGGGGTTTCTAGCCCAGAAAAGAGCCGGAGCTTATTTTGGCAGCGAGTATTTTTAATTGGGACGTGAAGAGCGTTCGTGTGAAATTTGGCCCATGTACATCAAATGGTGTAGAATTTAGACATACGGCACCCGTCTAAAGGGATTCTGGGGTTACTGTAAAAATTACGTGTTAAATATAACTACATAAAATCGGTATACATATACAAAAGTAATGGTTTTAATTTATAATATTAGTTTGTTTAAAACAAAATTTTTAATATATTAATTTAAATCAAATTCCGTTTTTTTTTTTTTTTTTTGTAAAAAGGGATTTTTTTTCTTTTAGTTTTATTAGTTTTAAGATTATGAAGTTCTGGATATTATTTTATAAATTTTAAGTCGATTATTTTGGCATATTTACATTTTTGTGGTATATATCCCAATTGTTTGCAAAAGTGTAACCATTTTTAAATTTAAAGTATATTCGAGCCCAGTCATTGCTGTACCTGATAGTTACAAGCATTCAAATATATTAACCACAAACATAACACCATCAAAATATTTTAGGTGGCTCAAATTTTTTCTTGATTTTTTATTTCGGTAATCCGTGCCCTGAGAGATTTGTCCACGGCTCTTAGGGCTCGTCTGATTGTCTGATTCCATAACAACAAACTCACCCCCTGCTGATGAGTTTTGCTAGGAGACGTTTTAGCCGAATCGAGCCAGGCAGCACTGACATTTCACTCAACAAAAAAGTTCAAGTGACGTTTTCAATATATGCTATTTTTTTAATGCCTAAATTGTAAAGTAAGATAGGAATTGATTTTTTCGAAATATTTCTCTCCTTTAATTCTTTTGATTACTCCAATTCTTAACTGTGAAAAATTATTCCGACTTATTCTTGACAAATTTTTGAAACGCAATTTTATAATTATCTGGGCATGCATAAACAGTATACATAATGTTCTAGGTTAAGTCATCTGCGCCAGCCTTCGATTATGTTAATCTCGATTCGTTAACTCACGCAATCATTATGTAGCAGTGTTCCCAGGGATTGTTAGTTCGTACACATTTTGAGGCGAAATTTAAAGCTTCTGAAAGTTTACAGTAAAGAGAGAGATTTTGTTTCAAATACGAAACAAATTTGTGTGAAGAGGATTTTTTTTCACGTTAAACAAAATGTTTGTTCACAACTGCAGTCGTCCCGTTAAGCGAAATAAATCTATTTAAAAATAAATCACTGGGCTGAGCATTTATTTGTTTGTCCGGAATTAATCTACAGCTGCTTAGTTTAGGCGACTATTTTATTAGCACCTTCAACTGATCGGTTCGGTTGCCGTGAACATCTTAAATACCACGATAGAGTCAAATTAGTATTTCGTTTGGAGTGAATAAGAATCGTGTTAGGCCTACCTTGAATATATCTGATGTGTTTACTTAGCATTACAGCACGTGTGGTGACGAGAAAAATCAGCTTGGTCCAGCACCGGCATTGATTTTTGCGCCTGTGGCAATGGTGTCATTTTACTACCTTCGTTCAAATTTACAGCTTGAGATTTTGTGCATGATTTCTGTCATGATTAATGAAATAACTGTGTTGGTTGGATTGTTTATTTACGCCTAAAAACGACATAAATAATCACCAATAAAGTAAATTCAACAGAAAACAATTAAGTAAAGGTATAAAACTTAAAAACATTTAACGTGAATTCCATGCATTATATACAGCTTAAAAACGAAAAATACATATTCTGTAAGCAGTCATATGTAGTTGTCTTGGTTGCTAAGGGTGTAGCGTGCAGGTTTAATTACTCCGTAGTGCAATTATTTTTTTAATTTATACAAGGAATATTTCGAAACTAGGTGCCAAAAGCTATTTTCGTAATCCTACAAATAAATTACACTAAATTTCACAAAATCTTAGTGTGCACGCTGAAAAATATTTCTAGCAAATTCCTGAACTGAATTGGAAGTTTTGAAGTCATATAACGTGTGGAAATATTATCACACATCTGGCTACAAATATGAGATGTTTAGCATCGCTTCTATACAACGTTGGTCAGTTTCCTACGCATTCGACTGTCTCCTGAGCAAATGTAGGAAAGCCAGCATGAATGCATAGGAAATAACTTAACAATTCGCGCTTTCTCACTCTACATATAGGCCTACTCTCCTATAAAGGCTGTTCAAAATAAAGTGAGCACTTTTGAAATCAACCATAGAAAAATGTCACTGCCCCTGCCTGCATATATTTTAACGGGATCAATGAGTGACATGCGCCCAGTAAAGTTGGTATCGATGGGGGGAAAGTAGTTCCATATCTTCAAGTGCCGTAACCATTTGTGATAACTTAAATTATTTCTTTCGCTTCCTGTTTTCTAATGCCTCGCAGTGAGAAAACGAAAATAGATTTCTAAAAAAATAATTTTTAATTTTCTAATAATTTCACATTTTCACTTGACCGACGCATGAATAAAGTGATGAGGCCCATGGCTATGTTAATTTTACATAAGGCGGAAAAATACTCAACGTGTGTACAAATAGATCCTAAGCAGGGCTTTCAAAAGGGCTCGTTTTACCTTGAACAGCCTTTAGTAAATTTGCGAATAATTTCTTAGCGCGTGGAGCGTATAAAACTGATATTAAATTTTAACAAGCAATTGTTGAAGACTTCGAATTTATTATAAATATTGATCTACTTGAAAATTCTGTATATTTTCTGAAATAATGTGCTGAAAATATACAATGCTTCATCCGTAGAGTTACAAGAAAATCTTAGGGAACTAATTTTCAAAGAATATTGTTTGTAACAGTACAGAACATTTTTGCTGTACTAATTCATATCTTGGTCCTCCTTTCACTTTTTTTTTTAATTACAGCAACAGGAACTCTAATTCTCGTAGTCTTAAGCCATATAAACGTTTATTTGAACCAACCAAATCTTCACACGTCTGAGCCGACCTACCGTGTCGCAGTCGGTTGGTGCGCCACCGATCTGGGATGCGGGAGGCTCTGGGTTCGAATCCCGGGTAAGGCATGAGTGTTACTTTAAGTTAGGTTATAAGTTAGTCTGTAAGCCGTCCCCTGCTAAGCTTTCCAGCATAAAACCGGGGGACGTTGAAAAGCCCTGTACAATTAAAATTACAATTCACAAGTCTGGGGAAAATAATTTGGCTTCTGCAAAAAATAATATTTAATTACCCCTATACAAACAATTAACTAGGTCGTGTCAAACAAATTTAGTTTCATTTAACAAACAAAACCTTTTTCTCGGTGATATGCATGCCGATGATTCGAGGGTGCATCCCCATTTCCACGCGCGCCCCATGCCGGAAGATAATGAGTACATGATCCCCGCAGGGCTACCAACTACCGCATGCTGTGGTCCAACCCCCGAGTCACTCCCCACAAGGGGCGGGAATCTGCGCGCCATCACAGCTTAACGACCTCGGCTTAAGATCCCCCTTCACTATCCTTGCGTCTAAACAGCCGGCGTTGTAATTTGTTGAGGAGTCTCTCCTATCTCTTCGTAGTGAAGACTTCACGTGCGCGAGTTCATGTCCTGGGAAATGCCTCGACACTTGAGCTCCCCCCCTCCCTCCACCACACACCCTCTAACAACGATGGTACTCCTTTCCGACAACCACCCTCTTCACTTTTACGGTCGGGTCTTCAAGCAAGCTGGGGATGGCAGTAACTGGAATATAAACCAAGTGCTAAGCAATAACCATAATTCTCGATTACGTCGACCCCAGTCTATCTCTCTCTCTCTCTCTCTATTTCCCTCCTTTCCGTTATTTCTCGCCGTATCGCCCTGTGGAAAAAGGAGTTGGAAGGAGGGGGGGTGCGGGGAGGTACTTTGGGTTTACGGTGACGATAAATGTGGCGCCGCTTCTGTTAACAACGCCAAGAAATTTTCCCCGCCACAAAAAGAAAAGTTAAATAACTCCCCTGCGGTTTTATTTACGTCTGCGTCCGAGCTTCCAGCGAATAACAAAACGAGGAAGGAACGGTGGAGACACAAAAGGGGTCGTTTTTTTTTTTTCTGTGGATCTCGTCACGCTGGCGTAATTTAATGCTGCCTTTTTTTTTTCTTTTTTTTTCTTAATGTCTGTTCCGATGTCATTACCGTACAGTCAGTGTTTCGGTTTAAACTGAGACTCGGGGGGGGGGGGAGGGGGCGCGCTTGAAGAGAACCAATAGGTACCAGATGTCTTCGTAAGAAATCTAACATAACACGCTTGATAGAACAGATGCGAGATCGACAATGATTCAAACAGCTTCGACTACAGTAGCGAAATGAGACAAACTGGGCGAATGTGCAAAGAACCAGTAGGTTTGAAAAAACATTGCAAACTCGCGTGATATATGTGGAGAATCCAACTAGCAAGCTACCTTGGAACCACTCAGGCCTTCAGAGGGCGAACTTGAGGTTTTGTTGACAAAGTCTGTACCGAAGTTCACATGCAGCCACCTAGAAAATTCTTATGAAACGGTAATTTATTCCCGAGTCTTCTTAAGTGTTCATTTTCTATCAATCAGTTCGGGAGAACGTTCAGAAATTTTTCAAACGGGTAAAATCTTCCAAGAATTAACATAAATACTCACGGAAATTTAGAGTTTACGTACGAAAACGTGGTCCTTATCCCTGCTTATGAAACACAGAATCTCTGCCTATTTCCTGTAGCTTCGGTTATGACATACGCACAATGCCGAATTTGTGCGAACAGTAAATCATCATTGTAACTATAGGCTATTCACCATAAAATGAGCACTTCCGAAAGTCCTGTTTAAGATCTACTTGTATGCACCCTGTGTATTCTTCCGCTTTATGTCAGCTTAACATTGACATGAGCCTCATCACTTTATTCTTGCGTCGGTCAAGTGAAACTGTGAAATTATTTAAAAAAAAGTTTATTTTCAACAAATCTGCTCATTTTTTACATTTCGGTAGATAAAAAAAAAAAGAGAAAAAAGATAACTTAAGTAATCAGAAATGGTTATCTAATTCTTTTTATACCACATTAAGATACTGAACTACTTCCCATCCATCGTTACCAACCTTACTGGACGCATGTCACTCAGGGCACCCTATAAAATATACGCATCTGGGGGGCAGTGACATTCTTGAAAGGTTGATTTCAAATGTGCTCACTTTATCGTGAACAGCACTTTAGGAAATAATACTGTTACGTGTCAGTGCTTTGCATAGCCCGAGCGAGCGAAGATTGCCTGGAAGACAGAGTAGCGATACATCGGGCGGCGAGTGACGAAGCAATGTTTGACTGCCCAGGCGTGCGATAATACTAATATATGTAGTTTTGAATTATGAAGTCATTCCGCCGCGATAGCCTTCTGGCAGATAAAATCCTTCATCTGAAGAATTTAGCGGTTTACCTAACTCGTTTCTCTCAGCGTGACTCGGGGTGCGTTGAACATTCTAGATGATTAGGGCGACTGATGTATAAGTGGGACGGGCCTCCGAACCAAGAATTGTTGTTGATGAGTGTATGGAGTTTTAGCGAGAGACGACGAGCGAGAAGGGAAACGAGCGGCGAGAGAAGTGACCAGCGGGAGGGAAATCTACGACTACGGGCATCGGTGCAGTGAAGGGTGCAACTGGCAGGCTGGACTATTGGAATGGAGGAGTGAGTGTAAAACGTATTACATAATAGAAAACTTTAGAATTTTACTAAGCGTTTCCTTTCCTCCGACGAAACCACCAATACACAATACAATTTTAAAGGCAGAGTTTAGACAATTGAACATCGGTTTTACCAGCTTCGTAAAAATGTTTATCTTTTTGTGTAAATAGTTATTATATTATCAAGGAATGCATTTTACGCGCCTTTTAAAAATACAGGCTTAAAGTTTATATTAAATGTTTATTTTAAAACAAAAAAAAAACTAATTTGTTTGCATTATTAAAATATGTCAATTCATATAATTCCTCTTCACATTATATTTGCTTCCCATTTATTTAATTTAAGACGAGCTCTGTTTATTATACCGAGATTTAAATCGCCCTACAATAAAATAACACAGTTTCCACATATCCTCTGTTAAGATTCTCAGCAAAATGGCTGCTTGACTTTGACTTTAAATTTCAACTTTTCGAAATCGTCAAGTCAAGAGTGCTTGACTTTACCTCTGACAGTTCCATTGTGTCAATCTCCATAAGAAACAACATGTCGGAAAGCAAACGTAAAGTCAAATGTTAAAGTTTTCAATTGTGTAAGAGCTTTTAGACTCTACAAATGATGGCGAAAGATAGATTGAGCTTGTGTTAATGATGAACGTGATTTATTTGACTATAACCAAAGAGAAACGTCGAGCAGAACGTTAATTAGGGCCGAGATAGACATTGAATACTACGCTCACCGAGAAATAAAAAGAGTAATAGTGGAGAAGGATATATTTATGCTTTAAGTAATAGTTGTGTGAATAAATTAAAATCAAATTTACTTCTTTCATTTTTATTAAGACCTCCCTCCCTCACAAGCTCGGATATGCCCCTCTGGCATCTTGTAATAATACTTCCCATGGCAGCAAGGATATCCACAGTAAATGTTATCTTACAGTTCACATGTAATGTATGGAAACGATTCAAGCTATTAAGGGGGAGAAAAGTGAAACTGAAAACATACGTGCTAACTCGACAAGGTAAATATTATCTCTCCACTGAACACACGTGTAGATCTTGCGTAGGACAGCGTATGTTTATGGTCGAGTTTCAACTCCCTTTCTCATTAAACGAGTTTTGATTTCCTCACTTCAATAACGAGAAGTTTAACTTTGCTCGCAATACCTCTTTAAAAATCACGAAAACATCAGGAACACAGAAAAAATAATTGGGATTATGGAAAATTACTTAGAAATGACGGGGGATGAAGTGTCTGAACATCCACGAAGGTTTCTGGATAATTATTCACTAGTGTTCATCCACAATTTCACGGATATTTTCTCAAACAGCGAAATCAAAACACTCGTTCAAAACATGCAACGGGGCAGTCTACTGACCTGCTAGGCTGGTACATTACACACTAAAATCTAAACACTAGAAACTGCTCCATCACAACGAATTTGTATGCAGGTCTGTTGAAACTGCTCGACTTGAGTCAGCAAAGTTCTATGGCCTGTTCGCGGTTCTTCACACTCTCGAATCAAGCCTTTGAAAAATCATCATATGTAATATGTGTTTAATTATCTCCTAAATAAGCCATGTTTCACAAGCATTTTATACCTCTGTTGGCGTGAAGGCATCATATTTTCGTAGAAGTGAAGTGAAGTATAAGTTCTAATATCACTTATAATAAATATGAACAAAAACAGTGAGAAAACATGTGTGTTGGTAGCGCCTAGTAATAAATAGTTCTCACGCAAAATATTATTACTACTAGGTGCGCACGAATTCGGTACGTTGTCATCTGGTGTAATTTTATAGACATAGTTGACCCTAGTTTGCACGAGGCTGAGAAATAACTTGGAAGTAGAACTTTAGCAGGGCTTCAGAAAAGTGTGAAGTAACAGTGAATGGATTACACCGATAATTTTAGTGGCTGGTACTCATTGATTAAACAATAGCTACTTCTACTGATTCCTAGTGAACTGCATTGGCCTGGGAAACTCCCAGTGCAGTCCCCTGATTCGCCCGTAGACAACAGATCACCGAGTGAAGATTCAGTGAAATAATTCTGCGTATTGAAATCAGTGATTCAGATTTAGATAGTATGTCGAAGTCAGCGACGACCATTAAGGAATTTGTTTTAGGCGTGTGACATTCTACCTGAGTATGGGGAGCGCCGGATTACTGTACCAAAATCCAAGATGATGGCAATGCATGTGCAAGTGTATGTGCATCTGCATCTTGGATTTTGGTCCAGTAACCCTGCGCTTCCCTGCTCGCGTATAACTTCAAAGGTCAGACAGGTTGTGTGCATGTGTTTTCAAATGTGAGTTGTCATGTCTGTCTGATCTCTGACGCCCTCTAAGGCATGAAGTGCCGCTTTACAGAGACAGTGACTGAATGAGTCGGATCTCGGGGGAGCTCGAATTATTAAAGATACAAATATTTATTGAAATTAATACTCAGACTTAATTTTTCAGTGGCGTTATTTTCACGCCGTTCTAACGAGTTATTATTCAGTTGGGCAGACAATAACGTTGAGTAATTCAAACTCAGTGAACGCAAGTTGGAATCCTGCTGAAGGAGTGTTGTTACTGAGAATATTCATCAACTCACGCGTGTCTAGCATTTGCTTGCAATGTTCAACATCATTTCTTTTTCTCGATAAAATATCGTACTTTGTTCAGATTACAGAAATCTCTAACAACCAAGCCAGTTAATGAGGTTATACAGGTCGATTCAAAATCAGTCAAATAGATTCATTGGTCCACATTATCGAGAAAATTTTAACTAGGTTTTGTAATAGTATTCATCAATTTTTTGCCAAGAACCTACTTCAGTAGCTATTATTTGTCAACCAATTTTGACAAAGAAATATTTCTACAAATAAAATATCATGAAATAATGAACATCACATTTTATCATAAATTGGTTAAAAAGAAACTCTTTAATATCGAACTGTATCATTATACATAGTTCAAATCACATTACATTAACAACGCAAAAAAATAATTAAGAGACTAGATTCCTACATGCGCAATCACTTTTTTGCATATTTTGAACCGTAAGATAAATTTATGCATCTGCAGTCCGTCGTTATGCCTTCACCTAATAAGATTTTGACCAGTGAACGAAGTCAAATAAAATTTTGTAAAAAATATAACGTCAAAAGTTGTTGTTCTCTCGAAACCTTTCATAAAAGAATGCATGATGTATTTATAACACAATGAATGTGTACACTTCTGAATGCGGTAAGTCTCCAAGCATGAAATAAACGTTTGGAAAAATTCCCTTTACCTAAACTTTATAACATAAAAACGGTGATTATTAAAAGTAAGCGGGAAGCGCGTAGGGGAGGCATAGAGATAGAGATAGAGATAGAGATAGAGATAGAGATAGAGATAGAGATAGAGATAGAGATAGAGATAGAGATAGAGATAGAGATAGAGATAGAGATAGAGATAGAGATAGAGATAGAGATAGAGATAGAGATAGAGATAGAGATAGAGATAGAGATAGAGATAGAGATAGAGATAAAAGAAGAATAGAGATAGAGATAGAGATAGAGATAGAGATAGAGATAGAGATAGAGATAGAGATAGAGATAGAGATAGAGATAGGATAGATAGAGATAGAGATAGAGATAGAGATAGAGATAGAGATAGAGATAGAGATAGAGATAGAGATAGAGATAGAGATAGAGATAGAGATAGAGATAGAGATAGAGATAGAGATAGAGATAGAGAATAGAGATAGAGATAGAGATAGAGATAGAGATAGAGATAGAGATAGAGATAGAGATAGAGATAGAGATAGAGATAGAGATAGAGATAGAGATAGAGATAGAGATAGAGATAGAGATAGAGATAGAGATAGAGATAGAGATAGAGATAGAGATAGAGATAGAGATAGAGATAGAGATAGAGATAGAGATAGAGATAGAGATAGAGATAGAGATAGAGATAGATAGAGATAGAGATAGAGATAGAGATAGAGATAGAGATAGAGATAGATAAGATAGAGATAGAGATGAGAGATAGAATGATAGAGATAGAGATAGAGTGATAGAGAGAGAGATAGAGAGAGAGAGAGAGAGAGAGAGAGAACACACACATTGAAGTCCTCTGATTTGAAAACCAACCAATAGACATGAGAATATTTTTTTTCTAGAAAACAGTAGTACTTGAAAATATTTTTTTCTTTGATTTGAAATTCGATATAGTTGCTTAGAACTTAGAAATGAGTTGAAACAGACACATTATTTTTGCATGTATGTTCCTTGGACGGAGGCTAATACGAATTCGTGTGTGTTGGTGTGCGTGTATGTGCGCGCGGGTGTATGTGTTCACAATGAGCTTCGGACAGGGTACGTGTGTATTTAATAATAAGGGCACATTCCTAAATAAACAGTTTATGTAGAAGGATACCCCTTGGTTCTAATTCGGACGAGAGCTGTATTTTGGTTAGTTTTTAAAATATCCTGGAAATATTCCTTCCCACGTACTTAGTTTGTAACCATGTGCGATAAGAAGGGAAGAAACTGACTACCAGTGATGCTTAGTGCTTATTTCACTTCAGAAATGCTGCCAGATTTGAATATTACTCGTTCGTGTTGAAGTAGTGAATTTTAAAACTTCTGCTGCCTTGACAGTAGTGGCTTCTGACAATCTGATACAGGTTTAAATATTCTATATCATGCCCTGTAATATCTTACTTACGTGCTATATTTCTGTGTGTATTTCCTGGTATCTTATATTTAAATAATAACAGTGAATCGAAAATTGTTGAGATATAAGATGCAATTATAAATATGCCGTGTGCATTACTGTATAACGTAATTTCATATCTTCACATAAAGTGTATGATAGCTCTTCAACAGGAAGACAATAAGGAATAAATTCCATTAAAATTAGTAATAAAATATTTTAGCAATTACTATTTTATATGTCCTTCATGCAACCTAACGCACAACATAAGAATTTATCAGGAAAAAATTGTTTTAACAGCTAAGCTATTGACGACATGTATGTGATACATTAGTGTAGTTACAACAGATTAATTTTGAAACGGATGCAGTCCTTTGACGTAATATCCTGTTCTGCTATGAAATTTACAAATTTAAGCATTACAAATATCCTGTACGTTTGTTGTATCTGGAAAAATATAAACCTAATGGGCAAATTATAAGAAATGTTCAGTGTTTGGAATGTTTTACACAAGTTTAATTTCCGGTCCATAGATCTCAACTTGGAGCTGAGCAGTAGAAATGAAATTAATTTTCGCTTTGAAATTTTCCCCATTCTACTTTTTTATACGAATCTGATAGGCCTAATTGAGTTACTTTACACTGTTATTAGTTCACGTTGCTGGATTACAACTTACAACAGATGAGTGTAAGCCTACATTCACGTGTTATTATTAATCAGTTGGCCGCTGTAGAAGTCGTAAGAAATAGATTTGAGATAGCTTTTTCTTCTTTTTCTTTTTATTTTCCATTAACCTACGTACATATCAACATACCCAAACGGAATCTTCTTGGTTGAGTGTCAAGTTGGTACACTGGTAACGTTAACTTTAAGTATAGTATATTTCATTGCAGAAAATCTTTTAATTTATATACTGTGTGTTTTTTCATCATCTACTACATTCAAAGTACTTTTTTCTACGTTTCAAAAAAACAAAAAAAAACGTACCGCAGGATATGCATTAAAAAAAGCATTCAACAGAAGTTAGAACCTGTTCGAAGTAGGCATATTTACGTCAGCATTTATTTATTTTATTCATTTTCGAAATTGGGTTTTCTGCGAACCTATTTTGTGATACGTTAGAATTCAACAATTTTTGGAGTTGGAGCATAACAAATTTGACATACCGTGGAAGATCTAAGACATTACCGAGTCCCTACCACAGAAGGTATAGAATCATGTGCATCAAGTTAAGATTAAAATTGGTTCCCATGAATATAAAAGCCCTTGAGTGAGTTTCATCGATTCGAGCATGCAGGGAACAATTTAGTCTAGCTTTAAAGTTATTGAACCTGTGAGAATTTCCATGAGCTAACAAATGTAAAACACTGTTCTACAGTAACCTGTACACTGTAATTCCCATCTTCCCTGACTGTTCTCAAAATGTATTTGTCACCTCTAAAATATGCCGTAGGGCTGGAACTATTTGCGTGGTTACGTATGGCCTAGAAATGCAATTGCACGAAGGACGACCCATGCATATGATCCGCGTGCCTTATCGCCTCTACGCGCAAGACACTGAACTAGCAGTATTTTCGTCGGTAACTCACTGGCTTCTTTAAGTTTTTCAAACGTGACCCTACTATTTTATCGGTTAACGGTGAAAATAGGGTGTTACACGTCCTTAAACTAATTTGAGTATCGTGTGTAGTAACATACGAAAAAACTGCTATAACGCTTGTTGCAGACATTTTACTATTTGAAAAATAGTCTATGTAACTGTTAAACTAGGAACGGAAACAAGCATTCATATGTGACGAATTCCATGGATGTTATATGCAAACAGACACTGCATAAAATATTTAAAAAGCAGTTCAACAACGGTCACGTGGTTATAGCTCTGCAAAAAGATTAACAGCTAGGGAAGGCTACAGTTAGCAAATACTATAATTACTTGGATTTTAATTCGACTGTCCCTCTTGCGAAATGCATAAATGCTGATGTTTAACAAATGAAACTAATGTTTTCCGACCTCCTCCAGAAACGAGATATTTGCTGAAGATTTATTTGCCACGTTCTGCTAGCGGATAATTTAGCAATTTTCCGAGCCCTTCGTGAGATTTATTTCTCTCTCCGTGTTTGTATCTGTCCACCAAATGCGAAATTAACATTGCCACTGACCCAACGACTTTATTCGTGCGCTGATCGAGTGGAAATATGGACATGCTAGGGTCGAAAATACGTTTCTAATGTGCGAATCCTTACTATTATTGTACATAAAACCAGCAAAAATTTTATTTCAAAGGTTAATTGACCATAAATTTAAAAGTCGCTTTTTAAATGCGGCGGTAAAATTTAGACCAATTTTTTTTCACGTCCCTGCCAACTTAACCGACTGTGTGCCACTCAGTGTGTCCATTGAAATACACGAACTTACGAGTAGACGTTATATTTACCAAATACTCAAACTTGTTGGCGGCGGAAAAATTTCTTGTTTTAAATTTTTACGCTATCAATTACTCATTCCTGGCAAAAATAAAAAAAGTTTATTTCACAGAAATTAGATAATTCAAACTGAAAGAAGATAGCAAGAGCTCTTTCAAGACATATAATAAAAAAAAAAAAAATTATTTCAAAATATTGCTAGAAATAAGGAAATTCTTGGATATTTTTAATTTTTTGCTGCCTCAAAATTTATTTTAAAATTACCTTTGTTAAGAACATCTTAAAATGAATCAAGGCAAGGCCTTTCATTTGTCCGTATTAAATTTCCCGCAAATTGCTTGGTTTATTTTATTTGTATATTACAAAATCAGAAAACATTTTGACTTCGACATGTAATTTTGCAAAACAATGATATATAAAATTATCTGAGGAAAAATAAGTCCCAGATAATCAACGATTTAAACGTTATGGTACAAACGCGAGATGCCCACAAAAACATGTGTAGTTACAGCAAGTTGCCTAACACGCAGGCGAAGGTTCAACGCTTGTTGCGTTCCAGAAATCCGCAGGGGCTGCAAGCTGTATAGTTGTCTAGCCGGTCTAGAACGTACTGCGGCTAGGAAGCCTTCCTCCCTGTAACCGCTTCCACTTCCCCTATTGCGCCGGACTTTGATTCCCCTCCCCTCTCCGTAACCACCCTCCCCTTCTACATCAGCCATTCCCACTTTCCCCTGCCTGCGAAACTCCTCAATTACGTCCTCAAGCCTCGTATTAATTTCCACATCTTCGCCTTCGTCTAATTAGAGGTTCCTCGCCTCGTCTCCACTCCATATCTCCCCTCTTCATCTTCCTCACCTCTCCTCATCTCCTGCCCCTCGCTCTCGTGATTTTCTTGCAACAGTTGGCAGGACTTGCCCACCCCCAGCCGGATTACGCCGTAGAGGAAAAAATGTGGTAGAGTGCGCGCTTAAGGTACGCTGTAGCCTCTACACTCGACGGCTTCTCTATCAACACGATTAAAGTAAACGATGCGGATAGGATTTGAGGTTAGAACACTGTTTGTATAAACAAGTGCTTCGAGAGGTTTTTATACAGCCTCCAATCAATTATTAATGCAAATAGATTAAATTCTAACCGGTAAATATGTGTTAATCTACAAAGATCTTTCTTTTTAAAATCAGTGTTGACCACGTGACCTTGACAGATATACACTTAATATGCCCTACCCTGGCGTTATTCAATATACCATAGTCACTATGTACCACTATGAGCATAACCCCAACAAACATTTAAATTGTCATATGAAATATATTTCATTCATAAATATACATCTAAATAATGCCACTCTTTATAGTTATCCTTATTTTAAAAACGGTTTTATTAAATTTGATTTTTCACTTTATTAAATATTTGCAATTATATTCATGAGTTTAAGTTTGATTTTGGTGGGTTATGTCGTTGATACGAGTGTTTACGTTGCACGTTAGTGCTTCATGTAGATTTTGAAAATTACGATTTGTAAAATAAAACAGAACGAAAATATAAGATGTTGGGTGCCTATAATGTTACCACGTGTTCTCAAAAGGTACGATGTGATAAATAACAAACGATCTATTTACACATTTCTAAAACCGAAACACACGACAATAGTAAATGCCATCCTGCAAAAAATAGATAGTTTTTTTTTAATACAACTTAGTAAAAAAGCTAAAAAGAAACCATTTTAAAGCTGGCCTACGAAATCAATTTTTAAGTGCAAAAATGAATTCGTAATACTACGTGGAACTATTCTGCGAGTTTGAGGACCTGGAGCAAATAACTGCTAAGGGCGACAGTGTTACTTTCACAAAATGCCTAGTCGTCCCTATGTGCAAGACAACGTACTGGCGTGCATACTTAAAGCCATATTGCGCGATACCATAGGATTTTAAGTGATTATACTACCATTAAGCAGCATAACAAAGGTTTACTGTACTTATATGCACTGCAATTTTTTTTATTTGTATAAGGGATTCTATGGAAACTAATTGTAAAATATGTATATATTTGTAACACTACAATAAAATTAGAGTAGATTTCACAAAACCTTAGCGTGGGATGTGTTGAACTAAATGTCGAATTTTAACACGAAGTTTTGTAGATTTTAAGTATATTATGAACATTGAGCTAAAGACTGTTCGCGATAAAGTGAGCACTTTTGAAATCAACCTTAGAAAATTGTCACTGCCCCTTCTTGCATATATTTTAACGGGCGCGCTGAGTGACATGCGCCCAGTAAAGTTGGTAACGATTGATGGGAAGTAGTTCCATATCTTAACGTCGAATAAAAATTGTTACGTAACCATTTGTCATCACTGAAATTATTTCTTTCGCTTTCTGTATTTTTTTAATCCATTGAAGTGTAAAAATGAGCAGTTTTGTGAAATATTTACTTTTCCAATAATTTCAGAGTTTCACTTGCCCGACGCATGAATTAAATGGCGAGGCCCATTACAATGTTAATCTTACATAATAAAGTGGAAGAATACACAACGAGTATATAAATAGATCTTAAGCAGGGCATTCGAAAGTGCTCATTTTACCGTGAATAACCTATAAACGAAGATTTTTGTATGTTTACTAAAATCATGTGTTGTATATATGCAATATGTATACTCTGTTCACGGTTTATTTACACTTTTAGAAACAAACCTTTGAAAAATCACCCATGTATGACATGTTGGACTTTTTCTGAATATGACACATATTACAAGCGTTTTATACATGTGTTAACATAAAAGTACCTTATTTTTAGTCAAATTGAACTCTTACTTATATAAACTATGATTTTGACATTTATAATTAATATGAATTAAAATAGGGATCGAATAGGTGTGTTGGTAATACCTAGTAAGAAATAGTTATTTTTAACTAATGTAATATTATATTCAGTACGCATGATCCCGGTGTGTGGTCCCTTGGGTGTAATTTTCTAGACTTGGTTAAGTTTTGTGTACATGAGGCGGAGGAATATCCTGGAAGTAGAACTTTAGCAGGGCTTCAGAAAAGTTGGAAGTAATCGTGAGCAGCCTATATAGCTACAAAACAATACTCTCGTAACTACTTTCCAAAGAAAATATTTACGGCGTGGAAACCCGATTTTCACGGGGGGGGGGGGGGGAACTTCCAAGCAGGTTATACTTCAATATCCTACTTGCATACCTGAAGTTTCCTTTGCTTGTTTACCATGTGTCTTCGTGAGAAAACAATGCGGTATTTGACTGAGCCAGTCAGAATTCGCTTACTCCGGTACTTAAAGTCTAGAATTCGCGGATAAATAAGACGTGAAGCATTTTACAAGTCAAACCCGAAAATGTATCTGTTCTTAGTATTTTTGAAATACAGAACGATACCGAACTCTTAGAACAAACTTTGTGACATGATTCGTTAAGGACAATTGGATAGAAGGCGTAATACGACCCGCCACCTTATTTGATTTGGAAGGGAGAGGAGCGGCCTTGAAAAATGAAAGTAGCTACTTGCAAAATGTCAGAAACTATAACATTATGAAATTATACTTCAGCGACTTGTGTTATTTAATATGGTAAATTCACGGTTATCTCGAACTTTTCTTAAGCCCTGATTATGTTCTACTTCCAGGATATTCCTGTGCCCCAAGCCGACAAAGCGTAGCTGAGTCTAGAAACTTACACCAGAGGGACAACATGCCGCTTTCTTCGGCACTCAGTGTAAAACAAACTCGAGTGAGTGGGGAGGCTACATAACACACTCCGAGTGACGGGCTTTCCAGCCGGGACCCGTAGGTGCCCGTCATCCCCGGACATGACACGAAATGAGACCCTAGGATGGAGCGGCGCTGGAATGCAAGGGCGGGGGGAAACGGGAGTAACCCGAGAAAACCCGCCCACAAGCGGCATAGTCCAGCACGATTCCCACATGCGAAAAAAAATCCGGGAGTGAACCCGCCGGGTATCGAACCCGGATCGCAGTGGTGGGAAGCGAGCGCCCTAACCACTGCCGTTGCGCCCCACTCAGTGTAATACTACTTGCATAAGATCTATTTCTTACTAGGTATTACCAATATGCTCATTTTCTTTCTTTTTTTGTAGTAAATTAAATATTACAACATACATATTAAATATTAAATTTAACCTATAAACTATCAAGAGAAGTGTAAAGCGCTTGTGATACACGACAAATCTGTGAAAACGACCAAGAACGTCATACATGATGTGATTTGTCAAAGGTTCGATTCAAAATGTGCGATCGAAACCGCGAATAGACTACATATCTGTCATGTGTAGACATCTGTGGTGAGTGGCAACCTCGCCCGTCCACAGGAAACTATGGGGCGCTGTGTTATCTGTACGGATAGGTGTATTTCGCTAGAATATCTATGGCCGTACTAGACTTCAATATCCTACGTTCAAAACCACGAATTCCTTTGGTTCTTGACCGCGTGTCTGTGCGAGAAGATATGTTCTTATTTGGCTGGGCCAATCGTAACAAAGTTCTCCGATACTGAACGTCCATGATCCGCGGACAGACACTTGAGGCGCGTGGCATTTAAATTCGTCCAACCACGAAAGTGCATACGAAGAAGAGTGTTTTTAAGTACAACTGGTCTGGAAATATTTCCGCGAAAAACACATGTCCGTAGTTATTACCAAATACGGATGTGTTACCGCCAGCCAAATGTTCACAGATTACAGATATAAAATCAGTCGAGCAACATTAACGAATTCACTGCTTTAGCTATTACCAATTCTATGTCTTACAAATAACTACTTTTAATTCCCAAATCATTTTAAAGAGTGTATCTCCCTGTCTACAAGATAAACGTGTGAAGGCTGTTCACGATTGAGCATTTTTGAAATCAAACTTAAAAAAATGTCACTGCTCCTACCTTCACATATTTTAACGGCTGCACTGAGTGATATACGTTCACGAAAGTTGGTAACGATCGATGGAAAGTAGCTCCCTATCTTAACGTCGGATAAAAGAAGTCAGGTAACCATTTGCCATAACTTAAATTATTTCTTTCGCTTTCTGTTTTTTTAATGCATTGAAGTGTAAAAAATAGCAGATTTATAAAATATTTACTTTTGTGAAATATTTTCACAGTTTCGCTTGATCGACGCATGAATAAAGTGGCGAGGCTCATGACAATGTTAATTTTACATAAGGGAGGAAAATACACAACGTTCATACAAGTAGTTCTTAAGCAGGGCTTTCAAAAGTGCTCAGTTTACCGTGGACAGACAAATATAAATAGGCTATTTTCTTCGCTAAATTTTCAAATCTCTTTTTTTTTACTGTCCCATTAGATCGCAGAATAAATTTTAAGTTTTTATTTATTAATCCATCTTAGTTAATTGTTGTGAAGTTTCTGACATCTATGAGCATGGCAGAAAGAAAGTAATTATGTAAGTCTTTGTTTTTTTTCGCAGGGAAATATACAAGGACTGAAATATATTTATACAAACTTCATAGGTTCCATGAAGTAATGCTGTATGCAAGAACAAGCTCGTTTTTTCTTTTTTAGTACAATTTTAACGATAAGTTGTGTTTCCTCTTTACATTTCCCCGGGGAACCATGAGACTCCAGGAATGTTGTACAGAGGTAAGATAGGAATATTGCGCTCCTACGAAGCAACCAAACCAACTTCTCGCAGATGGAGTCCCTGCACAGCGTTCGTATTTGTCAGCAAACACAAATGCCAGGGATTGCTGCAGCATGAAAAAAAAAACACACACACACGCACACGAACACGCGAGTGAGAACAGTCGAAGAAAATGTTCGCAAATTTACATCATCTTACAGCCGTACTGATAATGTGCACACGTGGTAACGAACCCTCCCCCCCCCCCGGGCTAATTAACATATACATATAAACATCCATGGTAGGTTTCATGCATTTGTTAAAAGAGTTCTGGTGACGAAAAAAATTCATTATTTTATATCTTTAAGAAATACTTCTCAACTTGTAGACATTACTCACATAAAAAAATTGGCATAGCATATTTTTGCAAAATGGCATGTCAAAGCCACAAATTTAAGTGTTTTTGGGACGTAGAAATGATGGAAACTGACTCACTTAGCGAAACGAGATAGTTCACGTCGAAATGAGATACCTAGAGTTACTTCAAGAACTATTTTACATCATGCTAAGGAATTTTTTGCAATTTTTTTTTAAATTGCTTAATATAAGGAAATTTCTGCATATTTTTATTTTTAGCAGTCTATTAATTTTTGTAACGGATATTTTGTTAATAATACGTTAAAATGATTTAAGACTCGGTCTTTTAGTCACCCTTGTTAAATTTTTGTGTAAATGTTTTCATTTACTTTATTTCTACTCTCCAAAAACATTAAAATTGTGATTTTGAATCTCAAATATACAAAAATATATACGGTATAATTTTTTTGTTTATTCGAGGACATAGTACTTTTATTTAATGTGTACAAGTTGATCAGTATTTCCAACAGACATAAAATAATGGCTTTCCTCGTCACCTTGAGGAAAGAGTTAAGTGCATTGAAGTTTGTAACTTTGTATACCTATAACAGAGGTTCTAAACTTGCAACCTGAGAGATGGGAAATTTCCCACGCGATCAATTTACTAAAACTTCCATTAATGTTTAAAAAGTTAAATTAAACATGTTCCACAGTATAGAATGATGGACTTCGCATGTTCTTGGGCGTTGAAGGAGTGATATCATACATAAACACTCAAGGCTACTAAAGCAGCTAAAAGTATTCTTGTATTATCAGGATTATACGTACCACATACGTTTTTATTTGATACAATAGTGAATTAAAAGTGTAATAAATTATTTTTGTTTGCATTTCAATCGAATTTTATGTAGCCTACATTTATCTGTGAAAGCTATGTTAAATTAAATCATACTTCCATTCAGTTTAACATTTGCTATTCAAAAATTCTCTTTGGTGTTATGTTACTTTTGTCTGAGTTACCTAGGGAATCATTGAAAAAATCTGAAAGTCAAATATAATAATCAAGAAAAGGAAATTTTGAACGTCTGGAATAAATATCCCTGCATGTAGATAAAATGTTTTGCAGTATTTCACGCTGAATATTAATAGCGTTTTCCCATGATTCCAAAGAGATTATTTTGCATTACAAGAAGAGTGTGGGAAAATTATGTGTCGAGATGAACTGTTGAAGTGATTCTTCAGCTGTGGAATTCGATCCGGAGCTATCTACTGGAGTTTCGAGCCCTTGGTGAGATGGTCAATATGCAGGATGGACTTCGTTTGCCATCTTCTGTTCCAATTCTCTTCGATGCAGACCTATAAGGTGAATTCCGCCCATTTATTTATTCTTCAGTGGAACTGTTAGAAAGTTCATATCCAACTTCGGTCCTGAGTCCCAGAAGTCCCATTTTAAGAGTTCGTGTATTCATGGACTGGTTGGCGGATTATGAATATTTCCTTAACATTGGAAGCAGCTTTTGTTTATTTTAATAACGAAGATTAACACCAAATATTTATAAACTATTTTCCTAATTTGAAATAATTTAAGTACTTCTATATTCTTCTAATCACATATTGTAAGGAAGGATGCAGAGAGTATTTCAAATTCTGATACCAATCCAAAGTGAGCAGCATCTTAATTTTCTCTTTTCTCGTTAATGCATATTAGGTTCTACCTCTTTCAATTTTTATTAAATTAACATAATTATTTTATTGTTTTCTTTAGCAGTCGTAAAATATTAATTAAGGTCTATTAAAACGAAAGGTTGGTGTTTTTGTGGAATAATCTTATTTGATAGTTGTTTTTTTTTATATATATATATATTCGGAGTCACATGTCTACTTTTAGATGTTTACTCTTGGCGCCCATATGCCCTGTAGATATAATTTGATTCATTGTATTTTCTACGATAATTCCAAATAAAACAACCATATATAATTAATAAAAAATTTAAAAAAATAAAAACATTATTCACTACAGATCAAAATACCAAATGCCTAGTGTGGAACATTAAAACCACTTTTGATATCAACGTAGATACGCTAAAAATAACGTTTATTTTAACAACGGCGTGTGTGGTCGATGAAGATCTCCGTTTTAAGATTTTCTATAATGATTGGAGCTAAAAATCTCCTGTCAGATAAGTTAGTGGAAGTATTTCTTAGAAATTTGAGAGGAAAAAAAATTTAGCACGTGCTCATTTTTTAAATTTAATTCGATGTAAAATGAAAATTAAACATCCCACCAAAAGTTTCAATAGTTTATAGGCGTATATTTCGTATTTTCGTGTTAATTTAAAGTAAAAAATAGTTCCATTAGTACGAGATAAACATTACGTACTTGCGATAATTTTTCCAGTGCTGTTGTGCGTCTCTGTAGGTGATAAGTCAGTATTGCCCGAGTTGAATGGCGTGTTTTCAGGGCGAGACTGCACATTATACTCGTGCTCCCGTCTTCGCCTCGAGGTCGCCAACCGCGAAAAGAAAGACGCGGACAGGAAACAACCAACGCAGTTCTGGAGGAGGAAAGTTCTTTTATATTGTGTACCCAGTTCTCTCAGTTCTGGCGGCTTGGCTCGGGTCGCCCCCATGAGATTTTATGGACCGCGGAATACGCGGTTAAATTCTATCAGACCCCTGAGATATAAAATAGATTGCCACGAGCTAAATGGTTCTCGATTGAAGAGAGCAGAGAGAAAAAAAAAGAGGGATCAGACTTCTTCTTGCTCTCTTCAGATTTCTTCGGCGACTTGGGGGGAAAAAATATATACCCCGAAGAATATATTTTCATCTGCGCTCCATCCTTTATTATATTTTTTTTTTTTTTTTTTTTTTTTTAGTCTCTTTCCTTATTTTCGCCCTTATCCTCGTCTCCTTTTGCAGGCCTCTTTTTACTTAAACTTTCCCTCGCGTTCCTCCTACGAGCTCTAAAAGACGAGATAATTTAACTGAATTGTGAGGGTGGGTAGGAACGAAAAAGGGTGGGCGGGGAGTGCGGGAGGGGCACTCCCTTCTTGCCGCGCAGAACAGGGGGTGGAACTTTATCACGTGATATAGGGGGCGAGTTTTCTGCAGGAAATAAGGTTGGAGGGTTCGCCAGGGGTTGGCGAGAAGCGAGGGGTGTGCGGATGAGCACAAGAAAATAGTGCGGAGCTCGAGCCAAAATGGGGTTGCGCTCGTGCGGGAGAGAGGGGAAAGATCATATAAAACAGCGTTCTGCTCGGAGACGTTGGGGATAATGCCGGAGAGGGGGAAGGGGGAGGGTTGAGAGCGCCAACAGGGTTTTAAGGGTGTGTGGACTGCAAGAGGTTCCTGACACACATAAACAACCCACTACACACACAGGGAGGCACCGAAAGGGTGTGGTAAAAAAAAAAAGACTCCCTTGCAAAAGGGGTTTCCTGAACCCGGGGAAAAAGGAGTGCGAAAACCGAGTGCAAGGGGGTGAAGAGTTAAGTGATTGTGAATTAGATAAAACAATTAAGCGAGAAGTTTTAAATGAACCCAGGAGAACCGGAGAGAAGCTATTCCTAATTTACACCACCCCCGACCTCTCCTTCCCCCCTCCCTGTACTTGCGTCTTTTCAATCCCACGCCACTCCCTGCTCCCGCGGTTTGCCCTTGTAGTCGTCCGTTTTCCTTCCCGTTTCCTTTGTCCCCGGAGGGAAAATTTCCGTCGGCAAATTTCCCCGCCGCGTTTGAATAACGAGCCGCGACTTTGTCCAAGTTGCGCAGCGCTGGGAAGAAGACATGAGGGAAGTGCGAAGAACAAACCGCCTTGAGTCTATTTCTGTTTCTTAAGGGGACCGACCACCCAGCGTTTGAACTGCGTTTGAAGTGTGCGTGAACTCAGTTTCTTTTTTACGAAAATATTAGACGTGCGCCAAAATGTGTTGTTCTACGAAAAGAACAAACAATTCAGACTAGAGCTATCAATTACATTTGAGACATCCCTCACATTAGAAACACCATTTCGGAGCTCTTCGATATACCGAAAGAGACTTTTTTTTAATTCGAAGGTATGACTATCAAATAATTAAGTTAAGATACACACAGTAGCGCTCCCGTATTGAACCTTGCTATTTACTTTCCACCAATAAAACTACAGGGTCACCGCTGAAAGTCCCACAGGTACACACCGACCAATCACAACTCTTCAAACCTGGTAAGAGTGCGATGACCCGCCGCTTTTTTTGTGAAGTAGTTGTTTGCGCGAATACGCGTATCTCGGTAATTAAATGTTCTGCAAATACTACTTCTTTGTTAGAAAAAAAATTATCTATGCCCCCCCCCCCCATGTTTTTACTTTTGTCATATTAAGTTTATTCTTGACCAAAAAATTCGTAAAAATGGTCAAATATCGCATTTTTAAAGCTTGCCTATGCAGTTTCCTTGGGTTGCAAGAGGAAAGTACAAAGATACGAGCGTAGTTTAATCTGTGATCTTTCATCGCGTGTAATAAAACCCCTATGTTACAGATCTAATTTGCACAGTACAGGACTACGACGGAAACACTGCATGCCTTGCGCGTAGGAGCGATGAGGCACTATGCGTGCGTGTTAGTGTCGCCCGTATTGCTCGTGTAACTAAAATGTTGTGTTGATCGACATTCAGCCGTTTTATTGCTTTTTAAAATTATTCTATTTTAAAAAAAAATGTTGGAGAGGGAGGCGAGGAGAGGAGAGAGTTAAGAGGTGTCGAAAAATCCTTAGTGTAGTGAACCTCGATGTTTCTGCTGAGCACAAAACCAAGTATCAAAGAGTTAAGCTTATTACGCAATAGGAAACTTTATCATTTGACTTTACGACTCCTTTCCTCTGACGAAACCACCAATACACAATACAATTGTAAAGTCAAGAGTTCAGAAAATTTAACATCGGTTCTGCGAGCTCCGTAAAAATGCGTATCTTGTTATATAAATAATTATGATATTATCCAGGAATACATTTTAAGTACCTTTTTTTTAAAAATAGGTTTAAAATTTATATAAAAATTTTATTTTTAAATAAAATATATATATTTGTTCATTTAATTAAAATATGTCAATACATATATTTCCTCTTCACATTATATTTGTTTCCCATTTATTTAATTTAAGACGAGCTTTGTTTAATATACCGAGATTAAAATCGCCCTACCATAAAATAACCCACTTTCCACGTAACCTCTGTTATATTCTCAGCAAAATGACTGCTTGACTTTGACTTTAAAGGCCAATTTTTCGGAATCGTTAAGTCCAGGGTGCTTGACTTTACCTCTGACAGTTCCATTGTGTCAAGCTCCATAAGAAACAACATGTCGGAAAGCAAACGTAAAGTCAAATCGTAAAGTCAAATGTTAAAGTTTTCAGTTGTATAAGGGCCTTTGCAGTACTCATGGATGAAGCCTGTGTTGGCACATCTACTATTATAACAAGCAGACGGTCTCTGTCTGTGTGTCTGTTCGTCTTTAATACCTCTAAGTCCCTTGAAACTCAACAGAAGTTCTTCAAATTTTGCAGAGCGAATCCTCAGGGTAAAATACAGGTCAAGTTCGAATTTCAGCAAGATCAGATTACGCAATCATTAACTTTTGCCCTAAAAAACTAATTTTTTAATTACTTTTTTCCTATGAAAATTTCTGTATTAATGCATAGCGAATATTGCGTAGAGATATGAAGGTAATGGAATATCATTTTTGCTTACTTCAAAATGTCTCGCTTCAATGTTGAGTTAATTTCTAAGTGGGGCCGCAGTGGCTCAGTGGATAGAGCTATATCAAGTGGGGCCTTAGTGGCTCAGTGGATAGAACTATGTTAAGTGGGACCGCAGTGGCAAAGTGGATAGGAGATTTATTAAATGGGACCGCAGTCGCTTCAATGTTGAGTTAATTTCACATAATTTCATTATTACCTACATAGATCCTATGCAATATTTTTTTCAGTCTTTGTATGATAACCGATTTTTTTTTTAACATGGTAATTGTTCTAGCCCCGTAACAATACAAAAAAAAAAAAGGCCACGCGCTGGGTCTGCTAGTTCTGTATACGCAGCTCGGCGAGGCGAGGAGTGAAGCGGGTTGCCGTAAGAGAAGGGGCAGGGCGCTCGGCGAGGCGTGTAGCGGGTTGCCGTAAGAGAAGGGGCAGGCAGTTGTGTAACCAGCACCAGAGCCAGCCTGCCAGGAGGTCTGCACTCGCTCGACACTTGATTAGTGTTAATTGGCTGAGGGCGCCTCCGGGGCTGGTGTAGCCGTGCGCCGTCGTCCTCGGCTGCGGCTATAACGCCTTCCTCCGCCGACGTGCTTTCTCATACCCAGCGCTGCCATCAATCAGTACACCGCCTGCCTGGCCGGCCGCCGTTAATTGGCGCGCTGTTTCGCCGCATTCCTCCTCGACGGCAACGCGCTCATGCCGCGGGCTTGTAGGAGCGTTTAACCTTAAACGGGACACGCAGCTGCTCCGCCGTCACCTATATAAAACCTTGGTGTGTCCAGCTAATATCAGATGGTCAACAGTTGCAAAATACCACGATTAGATTTAGACACTGTGCACTGTAAAAATATTTGTCATTTTGACTAAGAAATTGTTTGTAATTTTACAGATACTTGTAACAGTACGAAGATATCTCTTATAAAATTAATCGTTTGTAAAACTACAAGGGCCATGTTTGTGATGTATAGGGGTAGGAAAATTTCGCGAGTCCAATGACATGTAGACTATTCTCCACAGTTCTGCGTACACTCGAGCCTCAGATGTTTGTTCATTGGCTGTTGCTCCAGAGAGTAGCCAGTGTTACTCCACACTTGGCAGTATGGCACTCGATGCTTGTTTCTTTGCAAGTCTGCTATTGGCTCAGAGTCGTCCTGGGCGTTTCTAATTAGCTGTGATCCAGTTGCAAATGTGACTTCTGTGTACACGTGTTGGGGTCTAACTTGTACTGAAATGAATTCGCGACGTTTTCCTATCCCTACCTCAATAAATGTTTGTAGTATTCTGACCCGTATCCACGAGCTTCAGCAAAATGGCCAACACTCAACAACTTAAAACCGCATGTACCTGTTTGTGCAAAAACTATGGGTAGAGCCCCGAGTATTACGCGAATTGAGTTGGCAGTAAGCTGGGGCTGGACAGCGCTTTATACACTCGAGACATTATCGTCTGCTTATTGGTTGCTGTGATCAAGTGAGGCATCTGTACAGGACTGTTAAACACTCACTCACACAACTGCTCCCTGCTTATTAGTGGCTCACAGTTAAATGGGGCGTGTCCGAACAGCTGTCGTCCAATCACAACAGTAGGAGAGAAGAACAAGTGTTTAGAGTCTGGCTCACCTCCGAATGAATTCGCGGAATACTCGTGGCTCTAACTATGGGTGATGTAAAGTGAAGTCGCGTTTAAAAAGAAATGCATTGCAAGTTTTAATAACGTCAAAAAAAAATCAAATATTCATAATAAAACGACAATTTCAATCAAACGTGACCGCAACTGTTTCCTAGCTACATAGAACTCTTAAATAGACTCTTGAGACCTTGTTGTTGTTAAGAGCCGTCCAAATCTCTCAACTCGGAAACAGAACTCTTAAAATGAAACAGATATCTTTTTCGTAATCAAATAGTCATATTATTTTGTGGGCACTTGCAGCTATATTTACTATAAAAATTAAAGTCGTAGTCATGAGTCAAGTTGGTCTTGTGGTTAAGGGCGTGGGCTCTAGTCCCCGTGCTGTCAAAGTGTAACTTATTTTTAGTTTTTGTAAGTTATATTTTTAAATATTATTTTTGTTACTCTCTTATATTAATTCATCACGTTTGTTTCCTAGAAAAAAAGTATGCACACTTTTCAATAACGTATGTTGTAATATAAGGCTGTCATTTGTAATATTACAAATATATGTTTTGCAGATTTTACAAAAAAAAAAAAAAAACTGTTTGTAGTTTTACAATCGATTATTTTGGCAGCTGCGTTTCCAAGGATTTTTCTTCTAAAAGTACAAAACAATTTTTAGAGTGTGCAGAACACTAAGTAGAAACAACAGCTTATTCCGCGAACTCACATCAGCAAATGGCGTCACTGGCCGACATAAGTTTGGAGCGCCGTTCGCCTATCAGCGCCCGATGACCTGCACGCCAGCCAGCAGCCCAACCAATAGGCAGCCTTCTGCAGCGTGCACAGACCAATCAGAGGCAATACCCGTTATCAGAGCCGGTCGCAGCCAATCAGAGAAAGGGTACGCACATGTCAAACGAACAGCCACGCCGTTTCGTTTCGGTGGCGATAGTTTGTCGCGGAAAAGGTTGACCGCTCTTAGAATAAAGCTGGAGTCACAGTAGCCCGACGAACACGACACGGCAGACCAACATGACGTCAGAGCTGGACGGAATTTCATATTATTTATTATTCAGTGTTTTTAATACCCCGACGAAATCTTCTCGACAAATGGTTTAATTGGCTGTTGGCAATTTTAAATACGATACGTTAACACAACAATATCTAATATTTACTTTTCAAAACTCTTGATAAGTGAGTAAAATTTTGCTATTGACAATATTTGAATCTACACGAGATATCAAATTATTTAAAAACGAACCGGAATGTTATTTTGGCGGCAAGTTAGTTTGTTATTTACTACAATAGGGAAATACGCACGAAAATTTGGTTTCTAATATTGTATTTATATTTTTGCGCGCCCCGACGAGTCCGACATCAGTGGGAAGTAGAAATAGAATCTCCTTTTGTCGGATTGTCGTGGCTGCGGTTTTGTCAGACTGACGTCACAGTGGCCTTGCTTTTCTTTGGAGGCTACTCAGATTTCGTCGTTTCAGGGTTGTCGTGTCGGGTTCGTCGGGGTATTGTGATGCCTAGCTTCAAACGTATCTTATACGTGTCCGTCAGTTTTCTTTCGTTACTGGCTGTCGTACGTGTATGAAGTTACTATCCCGTTTCACAGGACCAATGAGGAGTCTGATACTTTATGGCGGGAACGTTTGTGATTGGTCTATAACTAACTTATACGAGTATAAAACAATACACTAGCTAGAGTATTATCTAAGATATGTTGGCACAAAATTTTTCGCGACTATTCAGTGTCCGTAATCAAGACGTATGTGAGTACTTAAAAATGGTAGGTTTGCATACAGTTACTGCTGTTCAAGCCAAGTTAGATGATGGTTGAATGTATCATCCACTGCTTGAGCACCAATTCTATTCGTCTCTGCAAGCACACTTCCCATCGTACAGTTAGTCCACAACACACCACACGCTCACTGTGGTGTACAGTTAGTCCACAACACACCACACGCTCACTGTGGTGTACAGTTAGTCCACAACACACCACACGCTCGCTGTGCTGTACAGTTAGTCCACAACACACCACACGCTCACTGTGCTGTACAGTTAGTCCACAACACACCACACGCTCACTGTGCTGTACAGTTTGTCCACAACACACCACACGCTCACTGTGCTGTACAGTTAGTCCACAACACACCACACGCTCACTGTGCTGTACAGTTAGTCCACAACACACCACACGCTCACTGTGCTGTACAGTTAGTCCACAACACACCACACGCTCACTGTGCTGTAAGCCCTTTATTACATGCCGGCTGTTTGCCTAATGCAAAGTTGACAACGTTCAAACCAAATATTTCTTTATTTTTTTGTGTAGCAAATTATGAAATCCATCGTGTATATTTGAATACTTCCATTTATATGTTATTTTCTTGTTGGTGTGGTGAAGTGGTTTAGCAAGGTTCTATTCAATAGAGTTTGTGATATTTTGAAACATGCGTATATTTCGGTTTTGTTTGCAAATGATTATAGTTTATTAGACACGCCCTCGTGTACGCTGTTAATTACAGACCTGTAAGTAGACAAGCACCGAATACCATTCCACCTGTTCCGAGGTAAAACTTCCTACACACTGGGAGCAGCAGTTAATGAACAGAGTCGAGGCTGGAAAAATTCCAGGACCATGGAGTCTAGCATATAGGTCGTTCAAAACGCGAGATTTTGCTTTTCCTACTGACAGTGTTAAACCTTTTGGGCCCACTTTAATTTACTGTTTCAGGTGTGGCAAACAAAACATTTTATGATGCGTGCTGTACTTGAGTCGACACAAAACTTGTTCCGTTGCCACAACCAATGAGCTGTAAGGCTATATGTTCGGCTGCAGTTATATGAACCAATTATGACCTAGACGGTTTGCGAATCATTCGCCCACAGGTAAGATCGTTGAGATTTGCACTGTGCAGTCTGAATGGGTTAAGGAAAAGTTGAGACTGGAACCCTGTACGATTTTTGTTTACAAGACCAACGAAGTTGCCACGCAAGCACTACTCAAGCTGCACACGATCATATTCTTCAAAGTGTTAACTATATCTTATTGTCTGGTAGTTTACATCTGCTTGTATGAACAACATATATTCTTCCACCACATTTACAATAAATATTACCATCGGCACAACTACTTCATTCATGCATCGGTCTAATGAAACTGTGAAATTATCAGAAAAGTAAATATTCTACAAATGTGCTCATTCTCGCACTTATATGAATTTCAGACAATAACAGTAAGTATAGAGATTCGGATGTCTCTTAAAGAGGTCTTGAGAGCCGATGAGGGTGAAATGAGGTGAGAATGGAGCGGCGCCGGAATGCAAGAGCGGGGAAAACTGGAGATCCCCCCAAACACCCTCGACAAGCGACATCATCACGCACGATACCCACGTGCGACACTGCGGGGAATCGAACCCGATTCGCCTAGGTGGGAGGTGAGTAGTCTAACCACTACAACACCGCGGCTAGCCCTTAGAAAAGAACAGAAAACGAAATAAACTATGCCAGTATTCAGAAACATTTTAATTCGTTGCAAACACGTGGAGCTAGTTTCTTCCGCGTCGTTACCAACTTCGCTGACCGCACGTCACTCAGTGCGCGGGTTAAAATATATGCAGGTAGGAGCAGTGACATTTTTCAAAGGTTGGTTTCAAAAGTGATCAAGCCGACCTCCCGTGTCGCAGTCGTTTGGTGCGCCACCGATCTGGGGTGCGGAGGCTCTGTGTTCGAATCCCGGGTGAGTCATTGGTGTTAATTTAAGTTACGTTATAAGTTAGCCTGTAAGCCGTCCCCTGTTAAGCTTTGCAGAATAAAACCGGGGGGATGTTAAAAAGCCCTTTACAATACAAAAGTGATAAATTAATAGTGAACAATTCTTTATACAGTTGACGAGACACCACGTGCGTGTACATCGCCACTTGCTGTTCATGGTCGCAGCACGTTCACTGGCTAACTGCACTGTTGGTTCCTGCTCGGTGCAAGCGAACTTGGGACCGCGGTGGTGTAGCGGTCAGACTACTCGCCTCGTACCGAGGTGAACCGGGTTTCTATTCCCGGCGAGGTCGCTACACGGATTTTCGCACGTGGGAATCGTGCCGAACGATGCTCGCTGTTTTCTCAGGGATCTTCCATTTACCCCGCTCTTGCATTCTGGTGCTCACCGGCCCTCAAGACTGCGATGTTGAGACACCTCAAATCTCTCATTAGATGCACCGAGATATTATAGCTGCTCTCCGAGGAGTTCACCAGCCACCTCTATATCCAGTTGTTATAAAGAGCAAAAAAATCCTATAGGGATCCGCTGGAAAAAAAAGAGTAGACTATTCGTCAAATGTTTTTTTCTTCTTCCCGCAGTTTTCTAGTTCATTCTTAAGGTCGTCCAAGTGGCCAAATTTATTTTCTAGGTTTTAAGATATTTTATGGTTTCGTGATGTGATGTCAATGATCATCTCTTAAAAAACGAGAAATGTCAAATAAATTTAAAAAAAAATAATTAATTCATAATGTTTTTTATCATATATGTGAAATTTTTACCCCCTTAAGAGCGGGATGGAGCTGCACGTCCAAGGTCAAGATGCGAGGGAGCGATACGGGTGACAGTAACACGCACATATAGCGCCTCATCGCTCCTACACGCAAGGCGTGCAGTGTTTCCGTCCTAACGCTGTACTGCGCAGATTAGATCTGTAACAGCGGGGCTTTATTGCATGCGATGAAAGCCCACATATTAAATTACGCCCGTACTTTTCTCTTGCTGCTTAAGCTTTAAAAATTAGATATTTGACCAATTTCACGAATTGTTTTTTCCAAGAATACGCTTCTGTTATTTTTTTTTTCTGGCAAAAAGTCGTATCGTATTTGCAGAAAATTTATTTACCGAGATACGCGTATTCGCACAAATTACTATTTCACAGAAAAATTTTCAGCCCATCCTACTCTTAACATGTTATCCTGAGCATACTCGTTCACATCTGACATGTTTCCAAACAGCTGAAATCATGTTCGTTGCTGTGCGAGGCCAGAAGTAAACGGCAATGCAGACAGCACCTTTTCCTGGACAATGCTATTGGTTGCCGCCGACACAACTACTGTTCTATTGGTACAGACCCGAGAATTTCGCGAGTTCGTTTCTAGACAAGTTGGAATTCCCACACTTGTACGTTCATGCTACTTTTGTAATTGGTCGACGTGTTGTTTAACACCTCCTGGAGATAAATGAGCCAGTAACAAACATGCAATAAATTGTGCACCCAACCACCGCCTTTTACTAACACAACGATAAAACAATAAACAGTTGATATCTGTATGAGAGTATATAAGACTGTGAAGTCTAGCCTACAGGTCATTGCACTCGCGTATTTCTCGGGACTCTATTTACAGTTGATGGCTTCTGGTGCCGGGGATCTACCCAATCACTTCCCACAGGTTCCAAACTGTCAATTGTTATAAGAAATTGGTAAGTATTGTTCACATCATAAATTTCCCCTTTTTCAACACCTCTATTGAAAAATTAATGTATCTGTTAAAGGGATGATTAAAAAGGTGACTCGTGAAATTTTCAAAAACTACCTTCAGCACAAAGTTTGGTTTCAATTGTAGTGTCTCTTGGAAACACAGGTGTGCAATGCAGCAATTTCTTTCGACACTTATAATGTTATTTCTGAAGTTGACAATGAAAGATGGGCCAACCGCATAAAAAATTCCCAAGGAAATATTCTAATAACATTCTGAAGACATGGACATTTTAGCTGTGGCTTAACGTATTAAATTTTTTCGATTTTAAGATTTGCATATATATATATTTATTTATTTAATTAATTAATTCTTATGTTTACAAGGGTTTTCCAACCACTATCGTAATTTTTCAAGCCTATTATTTCATGCCACAGTGAAAATTGTTTAATACGCTACAAGTTTATAAATGAATTTTCGTGCTCTTTAACGGTCTTAAGCATGAGGAATTGGCATTTTTTTTTCACGATGGTTTCATGAACACAAATTCCGATTACGCAAAATAGTTTCAGGTAGGTGCAACTACAAAAAATCTACTTCCGTAGTGTCCAGTTTCCACCAGAAAACGTTTGTCTACACTAGGACTTACGACCCATCTCGACAAAATGTGTTATGCCGGAATCACATAGCCCCGACCAGTACGTCCCAGCAAGCACGACACGACGCTGAAAACTAAACAACCTATGAAATACAAGATAAATCTGACGTAAGCCCGACAATTTTGTCGTATGACCAGCAGTTTTGGATTAGAAATTACTTCTATTCTTCGTCGTGTCGTGCGGCACGACGCGCAGAGTGTACAGCCTTGTAAAATGAAATTGTATGATAAGATATTCCTACAATGGGAAATAAGTAGCTTAAAAAAAAAAACTAATCATAAAAATGATTGTATTTAACTCTTATAAATAATAATTTTACATTTCTATGCATTAACTGTAAAAACTTAGTCACCATAATGAATTCCAAATTTCCCATCTGCCCACCGCCTGCGTAATTAATGAGCGCTTTCTAAATGGATCCGAAAAAATTCTACTCGTCGTGTAGCGTCAGTAAATTGACGGGCTGTAAATTCGAGCAGTCACATTGGAAATGGTCGTGGTTGCGGTTTTTCTCGTGTCGTGCTGGGCTCGTCGGGACTGTGTGATTCCAGCATTATCCGTTTCGTTCGACTGCCAGCCTTTTTTTTTTTTTTTTTTTTTTTTTTTTTTTTTTTTTTTTTTTTTTCAAATGATTTATTTTCCTGCTTACGTCTCGTATTTTGAATGTGGGTAGATGATTTGTGCCAACATCCCGTATTCGTTGTGTTTCAGTTAGCGTAAATAAAGAATTCTGCTAATTACTCGTCTCTGAAGCAAACAATATCGCCCACTATTTTAACAACAAACAAAAAAATAAAAGATTCCGCATTCCTCGTTTGGAATAATAATGTTAACGTATTTTTATGAAGCAAAAAATCACAGCTTGTTTTTAGTTATATATTTTTTTAAGTCACAGAAGCCGTGGTAAATTATTTTTCGTGTACTGAACTGGAGCTACGCTTTTCGCAGTTTTGAAAATTCTTGAAAAATTGCCAGATATTGTAAAATGAAAGAAAAAAATGTGAGATAAGTTAAGTGAAGTCAGCGGAATAGTTGGAAGCCAACAGAGAAAAAATAAGAAAAGGCAATCCTGGATAATGAATTTTACCAATTTTGCGAGCAAATATTAGGCAAGACTGGCCTGGTACGCAGCGTACACTATTCAATATGCGCGTGGGATTTTTTGTTTAAATACGCACTTACCTGTCTCACACATAGTTAACTAAACATAGCTAAAAGGGACGTATAGTCTGTTCACGGTTAACTGAGAACTTTTGAAATCAAGCTTCGAAAAATGTCACTGATGGTACCTGCATATAATTATTAATGGGGGCACTGGCTGATATGCGCCCAGTAAGGTTGGTAATGACGGAGGAAAACAAGTTCCATGTTTAAATTTGAATTAAATGTGTTACGTAAATACATAGTCTATAAGTGTATACTGAAATAATTTATTTTGCTTGTGTTTTTTTAATATATAAAATTGCAAGAATTGGCTACTTTTTTTCCAATAATTTGACAGTTTCACATGATCGACGCATGAGGAAAGTGATCAGGCCCAAGGCAATACCAATTTTAAATATGGCGGAAGGCTATACAATGGGCATATCAGTAGATCTTTAGCAGAACTTTCAAAAGTGCTCCGTTTACCGTGAACTGCCTATAAATAATGGATCAGAGTTGGTTGGAAAGGGCAGAGAGGCGGGTAAAAAATGGTCGATTGCAGCGAGGGCCATTCAAGTTGGGTAGCCGTCAATACACATACACTCAAGTATAGGCTGTTCACGGTAAAGTGACAGTAGTAGGGGCGTGCCGATTCTAACCCCAAAAGGATGCCGCCTTTTTTTATTGACCGAATTAATTTGATATCAAACGGTTGATTAAATCGATCGAAAGGGTTAATCAAACAGGGTTTATGAAATTTAAAGGGAAAAATTTAATTAAAGGGTTAGAATTTATTGAAATGGTTAAATGTATTGAAAGGGATCATTTTGTTTTTGGTACAAGAGTGTACTAAGGATAAATTTTGATATTTTCTATATTTATTTTTTTTGTTTTGGGGAGCAGGACTACTGGTTCGTCCTCGCCCTGTGAGCTTTGGCACACGATTGAGGTGCAGCATGTTGGGGACGGAGTGTGTGTGTATATATATATATACATATATATGGTGAGTTTTGTGCAAGAGTGGCATAAGTGTATTTTTTTTTGGTTTGGTAGTGATCTTGCTCGTAGACAGTGTTGGTAAAAAGGTGACTTTGAATGTTCGTATTATTCCAAATGAATAACGGTGTTGCAAGAAGTTCTATGTATGATTAAATTACACGACAGAGAGAAGTATAACGAATGAACACAACTATGTGAATATGAGAATTACGCGAGTATAAAATTAAGGATCTACAAAGAATAAAAAATGTCCCTATAAATTAAACGAACACAATAACAAGATATATGACACTACTTGACGCCTATCGCACATGCCTTACTCGTCCGTCTGCCTGTGAAACTGGTGAGGAGGAACTTTAGAAATGTAATTCACATGTAAAAAGAAATTAATTGATTAACACGAGTAATAAAATTGCACCTCTCCCAAAACGTCTGTCCAGGTGCGAGCTCAGTGAAGCACTGTTTGATTATAGACTAAGGTGAAAAACTCGGAAATTTTAAACAAAACGAATTTTTCTAAATAAATTTAAAAAAAACACATAGTAAAATCGCACCAGGAGCTCCTCGAAAACAGATTCGTCCACCTCGGAGGGCAGTCGATGAATGAGTGGATCGTATAACGTGCCCTGCTTATAAACTGTTACATGGAGCATGGCAGAACCTTTTTCTTTACCAAGCTACTATTAACGACTTGATTACACTATTCGTCCTACAAGTATGTAATGTATAAAAGTGAATTATTTAATAATAATGGATGTACTACAATTTTTTTTTCCGTCAAATCTGCGACATTCACGGCATTGGGTAATAAAAATGCGAGTTGAAAATGCTACGAAGTTTCGTCGACCAAACACAGAAATGGGGTTTACACAATAAATGCACAATCACACGATAAATTAAAGACTTTGAAATATTTTTTTATCACTATAGTTTACGAAGACTGAACGAGATCTGAACCCCGGAGCATATAATATTGCTTAAGGGCTCACTCCGTGCCTTCATCGGCAATAGGAAAGTATAGGAATTTCCATGTAAATGAAAGACTGTGTGTCTTGGTGACTCTTTGTCCTAGAGATTTCAAACAAACACCATTATAGAGATTTTGCATAGAACAATTGTGCTGCAAAGCGAAATCATGGTATATGTAAATATAAATATCTTAAATCCTGAATCGAAACATTTGAATAGTTATAGATTTCAGACTGTTTTTGTATCACTTAAATAATGCCGCTGCCAAATTGGTACAAATTAGCTGATTAATAAAGTCACTGGTGCCGATTTGTAGCTCTTAAAACAAATGAGCTATGCTGTAATTTGTTAATGAACGCGGACCAGGGTGATTCGTGGGACAATGTGTAGCATGGGCTCATGAAGGCTGGCCCCGGCCATAGGGGGGAAGCCTGTGGTCCCCTCCCACCTTTCCCTACCCTATCCACCAGCTCAGGTACCTACGCTTCCCGGCCTTACTGCACCGGTGAAGTATGCCACAATAACATGAGATATATAGAGTCGTCATACATGGTAAAACAAAAATAATTTACTAGTTGCTTTATATAAGTTTCAAAGAAAAATGTACATAATCATCATAATTTTGTAGCTTATCTATAAGTTACACATCGTTATTACCAATACATAATTTTATCATCTAACAAATGATTTGTACATAAAATATTTTTACTGAAATGTCGTTTGGGGGTTCACCAAGTACAATTTAAGAAAGATATAATTAGGCACATATATATCGGGGGAAACAAATTTTCGCGTCTACATTTCGAGTCATTCTCTTTATGCTCACCGGCATTATTTATACAGTAGTGTCTGACTTTCTGTAACATTTCATATTCCAGTTGGCTGGTGTGAGAATCCTCCGCATGATAAGGAAATGTCTGGGACACATTCCCGCATCCAGAAAATTAAGTCTGCGTGTTTTGGAGGGGGGAGGTATGAGGTGGTAGTTTGGTAGTTTAGACTTGACTTTTTTAAACACATGTATACAATGAAATTAATTTAAATGCAGTGTAGTGTAGTGTGGAACAGAAAAACAATATTCTGAGCAAATCAAAATATAGGCTTAACACTTTGCTTTGTTAAAAGAGACACTTTCCCCAATGTATTATAAATAGAAATGTGTTCTGCATGGATTTGTTTGACTCAGGCTACCAACCTCTGAAACCTCGGGTTTTGTAGTTGGTACTACTGGAAAGAGGTTGAAATTTAAAGTTGAAATTTTATTATTCTGGACATGGCGCAGTCACACTGCTAGGACCTCAGATCTCTAAACATAACAGGTTTTTTTCACATCTTGAGATACTGGCATAATGCTATAAATACTCCAATTCGAAGCAAGTATAAATAAGACAGGTAATAATGTTTAATCGGAAATATTACCACACAATTAATTTAAGTTTAAACATCTATAAAACTGAGCATATCTACCTTTTTCTCATGTACATGAACAAATTTATATTCGTTTAATTAACAGTGATTCATTCTTTATTCCTTTTTAAGTTTATATGGTTACAATCATAGATAACCTAACAGGGACTCAAACCCAGCTTATATCAACCAAGCCTTATACGGGATGGTACATTATATTGTTAGCAATGGAAAAGTGGTTGGAGCGTGCACTTCCAGAACTTTTCTTCTAACTATTTTCTTTACACCATTTATACATGTTGATGCAGAATACTTTTAATAGAAAATTTTAGAATCTCTCTGTAGAGACAATTTAATTACTTTACTCCTGTGGGGAAAATATTTATTTCTTAGGAAAACAAGTTCATTTTTTTAAAAAGGAATAGGTTAAATAAAAGTATTAAAGGGATTCATTAAATAATATTAATTTATCGACAAAATATATACAATCGTATTTTTATTATTATTTCGACAAAACGAAATATACCATGTTTCAAAATGTATACAAGTAACCACAGGACATCCCAAAACATATCAAATAAGTATAGGATGATTCAAAATACATAAACAAGTAAAGGATATTACACAAATTGCACAATTGTTTCTTTCCAAAACACAGTCGAAATGGTTTGCTACAATGTGGCAATAACTTGCTGATATCCACTTTACATTTTGATTTCTATATGCAAGAAGAGGTGATTTTGTTTTCTAGTTGATCCATCTTTATGAACGAGTGGATGGCATACAAGCCAATACTATTTATACTAAATTTCACTCATCCTAAATAATGCCATATCACTCGAATAATATCCAATATCCAATAGCATTAATTTAGAGTTTTCCTCTGCAGAGAAAAACATTGAATTAGAACCATATGTTTAACACAATTGTTTGAACATGGGCCAATTGTAATCATTTTGAATATATCCTACTTTCCCATTAGACACCCTTTCAAAAAGGCATTTTTGCTCGGCTCCATCTATATATATTTTACCATTTATTATGGTAATGATTGCAAATATCTTCAATGTTCTCATACTCCATACACCCACTCTCCCAATTTTAAACCATGGCGATGGTTAGTAAGCCAACTATTAATTTTCTTGTATTTGAGAGTTAGATAATTCCAGTCAAATGGTGAGTTGATGCTGAATACAGTTGTGTGTTCTTCCATATCAGTAATAGGAAAGTATTTAATGATGTTTTTTTCTGCAGATTGAAATCCATGCACATTGCAAAACATCTTGTCATAGCTGTGGTTTGTCATCTCATAGCACAATTCATTATTTTCACCAGCTTATCTCTTACATTATAAATCACTAATCTATCATGAATTATCAGAGCATAAGTTTCTGTATTTGCCGGAATTGGTGCATGTACAATAATTTCAATTCATGAATCAATCATGCTATTTTTAATTGTGTCATCCTTTTTGCTTATGTCAAACACAAATAATGCTGCTCTAATTTTAAATGTTTCAGGTTCTAGGTTTAGTGAACTGTTTTTTTATAATATGTTTACAGAAGCTTTGTACACATATATGAGATAAAGAATTTGCTATTAGCAAAGTTCATATTTAAATCCACATAGGGGTAAGCTGACTGTTTAAATACAGTTTTAAATGTTTAATGTTACAATTATTGAATACATATATATCAGCTTTTCAATTGTTTTGTCGATTTGTTTGAAAACAAATGATAACATATCCCTGTTTTTACAAAAAAAAAATTGATTTCACAATCCACACTATTTTTGAAATAATGGTAGACTTGGAAATACCTGTAAACCCCACTATCTGAATGCAATGTCTATATTCCTCCCTGTTTCGATAAATTTTAAAAACTTTACATGTTACGAGTGTAAATTTCAATGTGGCATTAGTCATGCCACACTGCTTTATTTAAATTTTATCGCCTTCCTCATTTTTAGCCAAATTATATATAGCATTCAAATGCATATTGCTGAATAGAATATAATTATTGTTTACAAACACGTCATATTATATGCTAGTCTTCTACAATGCCCAAAGCCATACTTAACGGTATAACAACTACATATTATTGCATGTGGGTTTATTTTTAGTGAGTAATCACTAGTATTGCTCCACCCAGCCATAAGCCCTGTATAAAGATCATTTATACTTTGCGAGAGGTAGTTCTTTATCGTTAAAGTAATTCCAGCATCTTGGGTTTGATAAATTTTCACTCCATTTAGCAGATAAGCAATTATGTCGATCAAATGAAATATTCCATTTCTTACTATTTCTGTAGTTGCTGATTACTTGCATTGCCTGTCTTTTTTAATTATTCCTCTAAACCTTAAACTTGATTTCGATGGTAATGTGTAAATATCATGCTTTTCGGAATGGTTCATAAACATGTAGTTTCATATTGGTGATTGCATTTTCATAACTGATCAGTTCTTCGACATTAAGTATGGCTTCCATTTCTATTAACAGTATATCCTAATTATTTTAAATACAATTTGTTGCCTTGTGTTAACTTCACGGGTAACTTATTTGAAGTGAGCATTTTATGTTGGTGTTTACATCAATTACCATTCTCCATCTAACTCCAACACAGGGGAATATACTGCTCACAATTGTGATGAATTTCTACTTAATATCAACATAATTGACATATTACTAAAATGGGTTAATTATTGTTTTCATTTACTTATATATTCTATCTATAGTAAAAAATGTATACATAAATACCCATAATTAATTGTATTTAGTAATTGTTCCATTTTGTAAATATACCATAATTGTGTCTCTTTAAATAATTATATGTTTCAATTGGAGGACTAAGTCACCGAAACTGTCATAATTCAATGATTGATTTACATTTTTAATTAATGAAACCCAATGCATTCCTTTAATTTGTTTCGAATCTAAATTAAAAATCTCACATTCTTGAAGATTTCGTTTCTTTGTAAAATCATCTCACATATACACGCTCAGAAATAAGAAATATCCAGTTTCTTTACAAATGCATTAATATCTTTGTTTGTAAGTTCACGTTTGTGAAGACTATTTAGGAATTTCTGCAATTTTTTCCACATTTCGAGTTTATTTGTCCTTGTCTAAATTTATAAGGTTTTGAAAGCATCCCTTTACCGTTTGATTTAACTGCTCTACTAATTGTCAAAACTCCTCTGAGGATTGATCCAAGAGCTTTTAATGCTGGAAATAGGAATGGAAAGATTTCTAGTTTCTTTGTTTTTCTATTAGTTTTATGTTTTTGGCCCATGCCTCTCATCACCTTTGCGCACATAACTTTATCAACAACCCAAGCAACAACTTTTCTCTTGTAGATGTAAATGGATTTTTCCTTATATTTGCAGCTTTATCTCCTATACTTTATTTGCTATATGGCTTTCTTTCAAAGTGTTTGTTTGATTGTAAACTATATCATGTCCTTAACATGTATTATCCAAAGATTTATTCCTTGATTGTTCTATGTCAAACGTTTGGTCGCCATTCAAACATTGATTGTTTTTATCTCTCGCAAAGTTATGCACGTATACCGAAACATAATTTATATGATGATGCAAATATGATAATTGTGTTTAAAATTGATAATATGAATCTGCAACATATTTACAATGGTCATGTTTTAGGTAATATGACATTTACAAAGTTTAAATATATATTTTTGCTGTTGGAAAGAAAAACAAATTTTTTTAGTTATTATACCAACACTTCCATTATATAAAGGCAGATATAAGTCTAGTTTTGACAGTTTCTTACTTCCAGGTGAAGTACAGCGAACATTTCAAAGTTTGGACATAGCAGCATAAAATGCAATCAATACAAGACTGTTTAACCAAAAATCGAGATGGGAATTGCGATTTGAAAGGACATATATTTTGTAATATGGGTTTGCTGTGAAAGATACCAATGTGGTAAATAAATGTTACATGGAAGACTTAAACGCTATTGCACTAAACATATTTAAATCAGAATCAAACTATATTCAAGAGAAATTAAAAAAGTTAGTTGATTTTAATCATAATGTTTATTTAAAAAACTAGTGTAATTGCACACATTTTAAGCAATAGGAGCACTGATTTGCAGAGTAATGATTTTAGAATTGAAGAATGTTCAAATATATTTAGTAAGGACTTCAACGATATGGCAAACATAGTTTTTACATTACAACTTACAGAAATACAAGCAAATTTAAGAGTGAAATTGATGAATTGGTAAATGATACTATTACAAAACAACTTGAAATGTGAATGGAAGAAATAATGCAATATATAATATATGAATTCATTAATAAAAATTTTTGTTTAGTTACACAAATAGATTTGAGATAACAAAATATTGACTTGATAACATAAATAAATTATTTTATTAGTGATTATAAAACTTAGACTTTAACAAAATATGGTGCTGTTATAAGTAGATAAGATTGAAAAAGCACAAACTCTTCGACCTACTACATCAGTTAGAAAAGAAGTGATGTAATTCATATATAAATATTTTGAATTTAATGTAATATAATCAAAATATGTCTGTCTGTTTCAGAATTACATAATGTTATATCTGCTGTGAAAGAGGAATATTTACAAGGCAAATGAGCTTGTATGGATCAGGATGTTTTAAATGAAGAAATATTTAAACCTGTTACTAGTAGAATGGATACATTGCATTGTGTGTTGAATAAACCTACCGAAACAGTTTTGAAATTAAAACTAAAGAAGAGCCTTTAACAAAGAAGAACAAAAAGCAACCCCATTCTCATTTAACAAATGTTATTTAACTTTAAAACAATCTGCGTCTGCATAGAATATGACAACATCTGGTTTCCTGGGAGATTCGGTAATAATGCTTCTGCCTGACAATTCAATTAAAATAGGTGATTACATAACTGATGTGAGTCAAGGATTGTTTGAATTGTTGTTTACAACCTTTCCAAATGGCTATTCCGATTCTGATTTACAGAAATATAAAGAACTTATTCATCGAATGATTGCTAACTTTTGTTCAGGAGATGAAAACCACCCAAAAATACATTTAATATCTTATAGCCTGTCGTCAGAAGTGGACTATATAAAGATGAAGTTGGTGATCATTTTTCATCTGTAAATTGTAACAATCCTAATGAATTGGGTGATAGATTAAAATTTCTCATTACTTCGAGAGAGTTTGGGAATAATTCACATACAAAAGAAATTGTTTCTATTATTGAAGAGTTGAAAGAAGACAGTTATATTGCCAATGAAGCTTAGAAAGATTGCTCAAGAGCATCATGCCTTTGCAAGGATAATATACCCTAGAAGAAGTTATAACTCATGGTTTAAGTGATCTTTTTCAAGCTAATTTGTGTGAAATGGCATTGTTTTCGAAGTACAATAAATGATACAAGTTTATTTCAACAGTAAGAGACATTTATTCGAAATATGTTTGGAGCATACCTTTGAATAACAAAACTAGGAAACAAGTTGCCGATGCAATGAAGATCGTTTTGATAGAGAGAAAGCCAAATTCACTCCAAACTGACAGAGGAAAAGAATTTTTTTCTGCACTGTTCTGGAAACTATTGACTGAATATGGTTTTAATCACTATGCAACATGTTCAGAGCTAAAAGTCAGTGTCGTGGAACATTACAACAAATTGATTAAGCAGTTAATATATAAACATTTCACATTGAGGGGGACTTGCAAATGGGTTGACAATTTGCCTGAAATAATTACATTTTATAATTCCAGATATCATAGAACTATCAAAATGGCTCCCAAAGAAGTCGCAGATAATAATTTAATGAAAATTTTAAAGTCATCGGCGAAAGAAAACCACATTCAAAGTTGGCAAATTTATACATATCTCGAAGCAGAAAGTAATCTTTGAGAATAAATTTATGGTTAATTGGTCTTTTGAAATATTTAAATTTATTTCAATTAGACTCATCCCAGAGTGTATAACATAGAAACCTATGACAGAGAACCTATAAGAGGTGGTTTTTACGAACATGAACTGTGAAAAGTCAGTTCTCCAAATGAATATTTGGTTGATAAAACCATTAAGAGGGAAAAAGATATGTCCTTGGTTCGATAGAGGGGTTTCTCAAAAACACATGACTCCTGGGTTTAGAATCAAGATCTTAAAAGATTGTTATATGATGTTTATAAATTATGATACCAAATAAAGGATTTTTTTATATTTAGGTTTTATTTAATTTAATACAGCTGTAGATAGATTATTGATGTACAATTTATTGCATAATCAATCCCTTTGTTGATTGGATCATTGTTTCATTGGATTAACATTTGAGCATTAATCCTGTATGTTTAAATTATTTTGATTATACATTTCTTTAAAGATATTCCAAACTTATTTCTTTCTTAACCTGGATTTTTTTTCTAAAAATAAGTTATTGTGGAGATACTGTCAAGTTTTTCATAACTGCTGTCTATTACAAGGGTCAGGGAATATTATTCCTGCATTAACAGTCAAATTCATGGATGTAAAGAGAGAAGATAGAAGAATGGGAGAGATAGTAGTAATCCTGGGTTTATGGAGTGTTCCTAACAATACTTTCATCTGATTTATTTTAAACATACGGAATAAATTTAGACATCCTACACATAAGCTTGGTGTCCAGTGTTAGAAATATTATAATATCATTTCTTTCATAGCATTAAATTCGTTAATAATAATAATGGAAGAAATTACTTTTTGGAAAATTTTCATGAAACATTTATAAAAAGATTTCACTTCACCACGTGAGTTGGTAGGTTTCGATAGAAGAACTGTTAAAAATCATTTATCATTATGGCGAAAGTTATTCGGAAACAATAAAATACAGTTATTAATGTTATAGGAATATTTTTTCAGCAAAAGTTGTTATAATTTATTCGACAAAATAAATGTTCAAACACTTGAAAGTGTAAATGCAAGAATTTTTCAAACACACCCTAACACAAAGGTTTGAAGGGTGTTGACCAGCTCCAGCTATAGCGTGTCGAGGGGAAGGGGATGGCGGGAGAATAAGTCACAGAACAGGGCAGGACAGATCTTCGGGAGAGTCCACAATTCACGAGTAAAGTGTAGTTTTGCAAACAAAAGTTTTGGAAGAGTCCAACTTGGTGTGTTGAGGGATGTCTTGCAAATAGAGAGTCCCTGAAGTTGTTGGCAGACGAAAGTTAGGTCCTGGGCTGATGCTGAAGGGAGGGGTCTGGGTGCGTGGTCTTGGATCGAGAGTGAGGGTGTGTGACCTTGGACAGAGCATCCCTCTGAAAACGAACTCTGCATTGGAGGGGATAGTGTCATCAATTCGTTAATAGTAGCTCGGTAAGGAAATAGGTTCTGTCAGTCATAAATTTAAACACAGCTGTGCTCCACGTAACAGCTTACAAGCAGTGCACATCATACGATCAACTCATTCATCGACTGACCTCCGAGGTGGACGAATGTGTTTTCGGGGAGCTCCTGGTGCAATTTCAGTATGTGTTTTTTTTTTGGAATCATTCTTTTTGTTTAAAATTTCCGAGTTTTTCACCTCAGTCTATAATCAAACAGTGCTTCACTGAGCTCGCACCTGAACAGACGTGTTTTGGGAGAGGTGCAATTTTATTACTCATGTTAATAAATTGATATCTTTGTATGTGTGGATTACATTTCTAAAGTTCCTCCTCACCAGTCTCACAAGCAGATGGACATGTAAGGTATGTGCGAGAGGCTTGTTATTGTGTGTTTAATTTATAGGAACATTTTTATTTGTTGTAGATCGTTAATTCCATACTCACGTAATTGTCATATTCACATCATTGTGTTCATTCGTTATACTTTACTCTCTCTCTCTCTCTCATGATATTTAATCATACATAGAACTCGTGCAATACTGTTATTCATTTGGACTAATACTAACATTTAAAGTCGCCTATCTGCGAGCAAGATCACTACATTTATGAGCAAGATGACTACCAAACCAAAAAAATTATACACTTATGCCACACTTGCACAAAATTCCACACATACATACCCCATCCCCAACACGCCACACCTCATGTGTGCCAGAGCTCACAGGGTGAGGACCTGTCAGAGCTCCTGCTCCCCACAACAAAAAAATAATGAAAATATTAAAATTGACTTAGTACACTCTTGGACCAAAAACAAAATTAACCCTTTCAGTACATTTAACCCTTTCAATCGATTTAACCCATTCATTAAATTTAACCCTTTCAGATTCACAAACCCCGTTTGGTTAACTCTTTCAATCACTTTGATTAACTATTTGATGTCAATTTGATATCAAATTAATTAGGTCAATCAAAAAATGCGGCATCCCTTTGGGGTTAGGATCCGCACGGCCCTACTACAAGTGAGCACTTTTTAATGTCCTTCTAGATTTTCCCTTCCATCCAATTTTCATCTTCCTGCTGCTTTTTAATATAAACATTGCAATGTGACCAATAAACACAGTGTACATATTTCACCACCATAAGATATATTCAGTTGTGGTTAATGTTTGTTTGGAGCGCCTCAAAAATTGTACTTTTTACCGTGAACAGCGTATACGCACACGTAGTCATACATATGCCTATAACACATCCTGTAACTACTCTATTATAAGTATAAAGGTTCTTCATTTATTGAAATGTGTTTTTGATAATGGATTTTCTATTTAAGGCAGTTAAGTTATATAGACATGTAGTTACATGTTTTAGTAATGTTAGTTTTTGTTTAATCGAAATCGATTCAGTAGTTCTCATTTAATGCTATGCATTTAGTAGAAATAATATGTCGGTTCGGGGACACACACATGTTTCGTCTCGCCTCCATGTTTTGTACTGCTGTCCGGGAGTCGCCCACCACTGCAGGCATCGGGCCAAGTACCGATTTAGCTGAAAGCATTTCTGAAAGATTAAAAGAATTTATCTTATGTATTGCCTGAGCGTTTACATTACTTGCGGTTTGTATACTGGTGACTTCTTGAGAGGAACAGGAGCGAAAAGTCCTTTTGTGTAAAAGCTTTTTACAATCCCGGCAGCGATCAGAAAAAGAAGTTCCTCCGTGTTGCCAACGTTTGAGGACATTTTGCCGGCGCATGAGGCTGAAGCTGGAAATATGTGCGCCACTGATTCTCTTCTGTATTTTCACATATTCTTTGACCCCGCATTGCCGATGAGCAGGGTGAAACTGGAGGAAGGTAGCGAGAGCACGACGGGAGAGAAGTAATGTTCGTTCCCACTCGCTGCGCCTCGGTATTCTCCGAGTGAAGGAGCTTCTCCTCTTGCCAAGACTCTTCCCCCTCTCCTTCAACCAATTCCACCCTGCACTAACACCACGCCCCAGATATATTATATTCTACCTCCCACCCCTAGTCGCAAGAGGAAACGAGTACACATGAGACTAGCTCGAAGGGGAACGAGGTGGAATTCAAAGGGCGTGCGAGAACGAGACAAAGAAATTATAGTAGAAAAGAAAATATATGAGGAAATCTGAAATTGCGATGGTCTTACGGCATCCCGTTTCGTTCTCTCGCTCCTTACTTTTTTTCCTTTCCTCCCCTGCCTGGAAGAAGAGTTCCTGAAGTCTGAATTGCCTGATGAAGCACGAATATATAAAGTAAAAGAAAACGGTGCCAAGGGGAGGATCAAAAGAAAATTTGAACTGAAATGAGCGCGAGGCATTTCCCCCCCCCCCCCCACCCCCCAAAATAACGTGTGAGCGTGAAAAGAGTTCAGAAAAGTGGATAACATCACTTCTTTTTTCTCGCGTTACATATTCAAGCACCAAGAGCGGCCATTAATTTTGATTCTCAGCAGAAGACTCCGTTTTTAAATCGCCGTGTGTTTTAGGAAATATCTTTGACCCACAAACTGACAGAGCTAAATTCCTTGGCTGTTACTAATAAAGTATAAAATGGTGGGAATTTTACTTCCCCTCAGTTTTTCTCTCCCAGTGAATCACTACACTCTATCCAAAAAATTTGGAACAGGTTACTAAAACGACGGACAGTCCGTCACCCGCCATTTTTAATTTTTAAGTGTTCTTGCTAGTTTTAATTTGTTTAAAAGATATGTTTTGAGTAAGTACCTATTCTCTTTATTTTTCTACGACGTCTGAGAAACATAACCTTAACGGGCATAAAAACCCAACAAGCCTTCTGTAATTATCATACTATTAACCCGTTCAGTCCTGAATCTATTTACGAGTTCAAGCACTCCAACCGTTAAATTCTTTGGTGTTAGCTGTAACTGTTTCGAGCGCGCTCCTCGCTACCAGGGAACTACATACAGCGTGTTCGCTGATGTCGACATTAACTATTAAGAAATTAGATGTGCAGGAACTTCGACAAATCATATTAATCAGAAGGAAAACGCTCTAAACATCGGCCACTTGTTATTAATATCACTTTTGAACATATTTATACAAGAAGTAACTGATTATTGTTCTATTATTAATACTATCCTGGCATATCACTTGAAGCTATTACCTTAAAGGGTGGATCAAGATTGTAGAACGATATACGGTAAATGAATATAAACAGTTAATTGGTATAAAATCTGTGTTTATACTTTTACATATGGACATTACAATACATTAAGCACTGAGAAATCGGGGGAGTATTATTATGCTATATGCTGTTCACCGTAAAGTGAGAACTTTTAAAAGCCCTCTCATTCGGAATAAGAGTCCATAAATATATTCTGTTTTAGCCTTACGTTAACTTCCGAGTGAGGTGGAATATACACACGGTGTTTATTACTTGCAGGGCAATATTCACTTTTTATATTAAAAGGGGGTTAGAGGATAAAATATGGCTGAAAGGAAAAAATAACTAGGGCGTCAGAAGTGCTCACTTTACCGTGAACAGCATAACATCTACTTTAACTACGATAATGTAGAGCCACAATAAGTTGTTTCGCTTGTCCCACGTTGCTGTGTGACCGGAGGCTGCTGTACTACGTCGTGTTACGGCGATCGGCGCAGCAAGTGCCTGGGGTCGTCCAATCCCAGGAGGCGTCACGTGGACAAAAGACGCCTCCCGCGCCACTCATCGTTGCCCTGATATCGGCGTCGCGTCTGCAGCCCGGCCTGATTTCCTGACCGGTAGAGAAGGTGCGCGATTACAGGAGTTTGGCAGCGTGGGTTCCCCATTGCGGCAACTGCCGTCCTGGCTTCTGCTTCAGTGTGGGGGGTGCGTTCAGGAGGGGATATTGGTCAAGGCTCGCCCACGACATCATAACGCACCGATTCATTGTTGTGTACAGTGCCGGCCATAACAACCACCTCCAAGTGCAACATATCGTTCTCGTTCCTGGACATGGGGTTCGAACGGATAACATCCCAACAAATTTAATACATGAATGCGAGTTCTCGTGACATGAGATTATTGATAGCGAAAAACTCACACACAGATAAAATTAACATTTTTAAAAAATCGAGTGGGGAGGGAGGGAACTCAGGGTGAGGCAACCCTCTCCCAGCGATGAGCTTTCCAGCTGGTGCCCGTCACCCTCGGACATTACATGAAACGAGGACCCTAGGATGGAGCGGTGCTGGAATGCAAGGGTAGGGGGAAACGGGAGTACCCCGAGAAAACCCACCGGCATTATTTTTATTAGTGAAAATCACTACGGAAACGCCTTATATATTTTTTCTACGAGGTATTTGGCCACGTAGCCACGTTACTTGTATTTTTATTCACCAACATGTATTGTGCATCGAATTGATGGAAGATGACACGTAGGACAAGAATTTGCGAACGTGCAGCAACGGAGTTGTGTGTGTTTCCTACTTTGCGAGCGCAAACTTCCACACTCAAAATCTTGCAGAATTACCCGTTTTAGCCGTAGCATCCTGATTTAACGGAATAAATGTGCTTGTTTCGGGACTTCTTCATTCCTTTCTAGCAGCCTCGAACTTATTTTACATGCAGTTATTCTGAATCTCACTCAATTGACGTAGAAATACAAGAGCGGCGGTAGTAAGGCAATGGGCATTCTGGTGCAGAATTCCAGGATTCGGGCTCGGGGCTCTGTCCGCCATGTTTAATTTTTTTTTTCCAAAAATCGCTAGCTTTGCTCTCAAAACCGTACGTTTTAGCCCAAAGAAGCCTTCATAAATCAATTATTTTAACCAAAAATCACTTTTTTCACTTCAAATTTCGCATTTTCCCATTTTCCCATTTTGAAAAAAAAGAAGAAGAAAAACTCCCAAGAAAAGTCAATTTTCAGCCGGAGCAGGCAAGGCGGACTTGTGACCAGGTGGACTGGGAGGTCAGGAGAGCGGACCGGTGAGGATCTTTAACCCCAAAAATCAAAAAAATTATAATTTTTTTTAAATTTAAATATATTATTATAATTTAAAAAATTAAAGCCGTAAGTATTAAGTGTTGCATATCACCGGACTCGTCTTTTCAAGGCGCTTACGATCGTGATGTCATATCGATTATGTAACAATGCCAGGACCACGATTTATGTTTTAAGAGCGAAGAAATTGATAAATAAGCTAATAAATATCGTCATATTTATTTTTCATTAGATTTTAAGTATTTATTTTTTAAAATTTTACATTTTTTTTTACATATAAATGAATATATATATATATATATATATATATATATATATATATATATATTACTATTCCAGACTTATTTATATTGTTCGGTTATACATATAATATTCTTTGACTATCCCAGACTTCAGTATTTTATTTACATGTAGGAACAAATTTCTCGTCTTTACTGGACATCGACTTAACTTAAACACCACACTCTAGTCATGTACGTAAAAACTTAGAATTTTTTTTTCAATTAAAAAATAATAATAACTTGGATTTTATATTTAGAAATAAAACACAGCAACTTTAAAATATTTTTATTTATTTACAAAATTGTACATAGAAATATTTCTTTACATGTTTTTTTTTTTCGAAGGTAAGAAAAGGACATCATATTAATTCGTATGAGGTTGGTATGCACTCGTTCTCAGCTGCAGATGATCCACCGAATCGAGTGTCCAGCCCGAACCCTTCACCATTTCTTCTTCCTCGCAACATATTTTTTTTTATCATCATCTTCACTCTTTTAGATGTAATATACATTAAAGAGCGGTTCATTCTGGGCCTTGAATGACCTTCTGCAATGTTCTTCCTGGTTCTGTTCTGGTTTTGTGTACAGACATTCCAGGCATATATTATATTTTAGAGGCCCTTGTTTTTCAATATCTTCTGTGAGTTAGTTTATAACATTTTGTCTCATACTTGACAGGACCGAGCAAACATCTTTCGACGAAATTGTTAGATTTGGAGCAAAGTAATCTTTCAGCATGCCCCAGAATGCAGATTCCTTCAGAAAAAAAATCCATTGGCATTAGCTTTGCCTAGAACATGGACAGGTTTTCGAGCATGAGGTTTACACTGTTTGACATGGTTATCATACGACTCATAATACAGTTTTGCCTGAAGGTTGTGTATCTCATGTCGCACGTTGTCTAGAACACCTTTTAATTCACAACACATGAACTTATGACCACATTTGTGACAGGCAAGAGTCAAATAAGCCCATGCTGCCTTCTTCGTTCATTTGCCACTCTTCTTGTGCCTACGTACATGACAGCTTTTACTGAAGAGCTTTCCACAGTTTTCCCAGACATCAGACAACAGTTCATCAAGAATAAGTGGCCCGCTTGTGGTTGACTTAAGAGCAACACTTATTTTGCCAGACATCAGCCGACAGTTCATCAAGAAGTGGCCCACTTGTGGTTGACTTATGGGCAACTCTTGGTTTGCCAGACATCAGCCGACAGTACATCCAGAAATGGCCCGCTTGTGGTTAACTTACGGGGAACTCTAGTTTTGCCAGACATCTGCTGACAGTCAAATATCCGTATGTGGCCCACGTGTAAACACATCATACCACAGTCATCATTCATCATGAGCACCATATGGATCTGCTTCTTGAATGTCTGTGGATGCCACATGTGGGCTGCTTTTTCACAATTAGATCTCCACATGTGTGCCAACTATATTTTGCTACTTGGGTCTATGTTAACCCTAGTGTACCAAGCAAATTGTATAGTCCAGGCCAGCTCTGCAACACAAACATTCTTACCATCTGTCAAACTAACATGACTTAACCTAATAAAGCCCCACCCCCGCTACCCCCAAAAATTAACCTACCTTAACTTACCAAAGGCCAAAAAAAAACCTAACATACCCTACCCTACCATAGTCCAGATAAAAATTATACCTATCCTAAGCACACATATGTCATACATGTTTAGCATTATTTCAGCCATTTAAGAAAATGTGGCGTCCAACCTTCAGAAACACACAAGTAGACTGCGACCAATCAGCTTTCGAGTAACATTCCCCTTACATTTACAAATGAACAGTCGGATCAAACAGAATTGTATTTAAAATCCAATATAGCCAAATAGAAGGTCAGGCACCATCTTGTCTACCCAAGCAACCATACATTCAAGGCCAGCCCATATAAAAACCTTACAATCTGTCAACATAACATAATCGAATGATACCAGCCACCATGTTATGACATCACCCAACCACCATTTGGTCCCATGTAACCTCTGACCTTGACCCTGAACTTTCAACAAATTCTAAAAAAAATTTAAAAATTATAAATATTTAAAATACATATTGTTGTAATTAAAAACTTAAAGGCCAACAGTAGGATACGACAATGTGTAACCATAAGATCAATTCATGTAGTAAAAAAAAAAAAAGAAAAGGAAGCTGACAAGAAAACTAACAGAAAATGAACGAAAAGTACAGGAAATGTTTTCTAAACCAAAACATGGTCCGGGATGAGAACGCTACGTAATTGGCGGAGCTCCCAGCCAATCGGGTCCGTGGAGACGAACACAGGAGCAGGGTGGAACACAGAATAGCATTGCCAAACAGTTACGTCCTTAGGATAAAATCACCGACAAACGTAAATGAACACTGTACAACTAAATAACATCAATAATGACAAAAGATGTGCAAACTAATAAACATGAATGAGAGAAAATGGTGTACCTGCAGGACCGTCCAGTCACACTGGGACAAGGGAACAGAAAAACTGTGACCAGCTAACCAGGTCACACATTCGCTACGTACACGTGAACTGCGGCAGTATTTTGGCCGTGGAAGCCACGTGACAGGAACACACGTGACAGAGGTTGTTTATTTAGACTTTGGACAACGGCGATCGACAAAGACGCTCCTCCGCCACTACCATTAAGGGAGGGGCTTGCTCGAGGAAGTGTGCCGCGCATATTTTGTCGTGTAGTGGATAAAGCCTGGATCGTGGGAGGGTGGGCATCGTGTACGAGTGTGTGACGTCACCATGCTCGCACAAACACGTTCCAGAGGAAAAGGCCGCTTCAGAATGTTCGCGCACGCGAAACACGACCTTAAGGTCTTGGTCGGAGCGAAGAAGTCCGAGTGACGACGCTTTGTTCGGGGGATTCCCGGCGAATGTTTCGATAAGAGCCGGGTGTAGCGCTTGTTTAATTAGTCGGACAGCGGAAGCGGCAGGCTGTCGCTTCGTCGCGGGATTAATTCTTAGGACGGCTTGCCCGGGCGCCCATCGTCGCCAGCGGGATAACTGTGCCGCCGCGCGCCTGCGAGGATCTGCACAGGAGGATTGTAATCCTCTTTCCTCGCGACTTAGGAAGAAGAGCGCGTTGTGTCGCTTCGCCCGGCGGCGGGCGCAGTGTTCCGTCAGCGCGTCTCGTGCGAGGCGATTAGTGCTCGACCAAGCCAAGTGTGCGACCGGAAACTACGTGAACTACGCCAAGGTCACGCCGATATCTCCCTTACCTCTTCTCTTACCTTCCCCTCCCTGTTCCACGATAAGATAAAGCGAACTGCTGCTCGTGTCAGGTGTCGTAGATAGTGACCATGAGTTGTGGCACGGCGTTGAATGATGCCCGGTTGCAGCAACATCTTCCCCGATCCGAGATCCTATGATCCTGGTTCCGAACCAGGATCCAGTTTGATCTCTGTTCCAATGTAAAAGTGTTGCACCAACGAAATTTCATGATTCCGGATCTCCGATTCGTCGATCTTGGTTCCACAGTGAGAGATCGAGATTATGTACGAGACAAATTTTGCTATTGGTTCGTAATATATTACGTCATTGAAGTAGGCGTATTTTTCACTATAGATAGAACTAGATGTGCGATGTTTTATCTGTTTTAAGTGAATTATTGTTGAACGAATTTTACTGAATAATATTTTCAAGTGCGTATAATGTTTTAATTTCCCAAAAAAGCAATCGAACGTAGTTATATTTGCTGGCGTATTTTCAAACTACATTTGTCGACGATGGCTGCTGATCTCGGATAGAGATTTCTAACTGCCAATTTCAGCGGTTCGAAGTGAACTTCATCTCGATCTCCAGTCCAGCTCTGAACTCGAATGGTGCAACAGTTTTCTGTGTCGATCCTAGATCCGATCCCGGATCGAGTTTCGAACCACGATGGTGCAACTGGGCATAACTCGCGTTGCTCAATTGATGTTTCCGCGTGGGCTAGTGCCTGTGTTCATGTGGACAGGTGTACACGCACTTGCGTACACAGCTCACGCTACAGAATTTCCCGTCCACGCTTGTTCTTCCCCTCTCAGAAGCTACACCAGAGGTCGAGTCCCCTCCCCTCCTCGGCCACAAGCTTGTGTTGGTCGGGTAATAGCTACAGCTGGAGTCTGGGCGCATGAACTACGCTCTCATGATTGTCAAAGAGCGAAAGGATATTTGATGATATCGTGACATGGTGTCGATAATAACTAATTTAAAAATATTTATTTTAATACAAAAATCCCAAGTAAACAATATTATACGCCTCAACGTCACTTCGGGACACAAGGAAGCATTACCCCGGCGATGGAAAATAGCACAAACAAACTTCGTGTATTTTATGTTGCCTTAAAACTTCTAGCTGTGAATATAGGGATAAAATACAGAAATCTGTTCAGAAGAGATGCAGCGTTGTCACTATAGTTTAAAACACTGTTCTTCGGAAGAATAAATAATGTAAATAAAGGGCTACTTAACAACAATTTTTGCTAATGTTTGCACTTTTCAATGACCACTTTTTTGTTTCAATAACCAAATTTATGAATAGGCAATAAAACGTCGACTTTCATTTATCTTTCGAGAAAAAAAAAACACACTGAAATGTTCCATAGTTTTTATAAAATTATAACAGACACAGCCGCTTACAATGAGACCCATATGTAAACTAGGGAGGCTCCTTGATGGGAAATGGCACAAGACGTCAGTATATTGCAATGCAACACTACCGTTACGGCGAAATGAACAAGGAAGTTGTTCGAAAGTAATTCTTTCATGAACACATTGTACGAAACGGCTTAACTCCGCCAAATTACTCCACAGCAGCGGGTCGACGTGTTGGTATCACAACGTCTCGCATTAAGCAATATACAAATATCTCCTTAAACGTTATCAATTCCGAGGTGGCAACATAAATAAAACGTCGTCCATGACTAACTCGAAGCCATTGGCCGGCTAGCCAACTCACGTCACTATTGCGGAAGAAAATAGTTCCGATGATATATTTTCCAATTTTAGTAGGACCAATGAAGACAGCAGCACCTCACTTAAGGCAGTGCTATTGTGGTTTCTGCTGACACTAACTATTTTATGATTAGTTTCTCATTGTGCAATTGATGCACTGAAACCCTTTTACATTGGCTCGAAAGTGTTAGTTGTAAGAAAATTCGTTAATACACTCACGCCAAAATTTTCTTATTTTGTGACACCTCAAATACGAAATTAATGTGTGTTCCAAGGGGTTATAATGTTGCACATGGTGCAGATTAATAACATATACCAGGGTAGTTGTACTTGGCGTTGTGTAATCGTACCTGCACCCTCAGCCAATAAGAAGGGCCCAGAAAAGTTCACTCATTCGTTTGAGGACAAGTTTAGACTTGAAAAACCTGCACGTTTACAGTCTTCACTCTTGCAATTGGTTCGCAATTTGTAAGACACGCCACGGAGCGACCTGAGCCAGTAAAATCCATCAAGACCGCTAATCAGTGATCGAATCACGAGTGTCGCAAGGTCTGCCGTGCAACTGCCTGGCCATGTCAGCAACAGCCGGAGGATAAATACATGAGGGCCAAGTACACACAGTATTGTGGAATCTAGCCTACAGATCGTTGAACCTGCTTGTGAGATTTTATTTTCCATTCCATACCGAAAAGGAACTTCCGTATCGCCTGATATAGTACATTCACTGTTTCTTCACACTTTTTGAATCAAAACTTTGAAAAATCACCCCAATAATGACATGTTTGAATATTTTCTAATTATGTTTCGTATCACAATCGTTTTACAAATGCGTTAACACAAACGTACCTTGTTTTTAGTTAGACTGAACTTTTACTTATATTCTGTCTATAAATTATTATGTTTAACTTACAATTAATATGTATATAAACAGTGAGAAAACCGGTGATTTGTAACACCTAGTAATAAACAATTTTTATGTAAAATAACATTACATTGAATGTCCACGAACCCGGTGCGTTGTTTCTTTGGTGAAATTTTCTATACTCTGTTAAGCTTAGTTTGTATGAGGCAGGGGGGATTCAGAAAAGTTAACATTGAACAGCCTGTATCATTGGCAGTTGCTACCAGTGTAGACGTCATCAACTGGAGTATGTCATTAACCACAGACAAATGGATTCGTCGCACGATAGCGTACAATTAATAAAAATTTAAAAAAAATATTGGAGGTGTTGGTTTCCGGGTGCGAAGATGTCCGAAAAATCACGAACACTGCACGCGAACGCAAAGCGAACACGAGGCAACCATGCAACAAAATGGCGGCGAAATAAAAAAAAAACAGTCGAAAAGAGAGAAAGAGTCTACTTCAACTTGAGGCAATTAGGACATTAACGCAGTTAAGTTATTCGTAGAGCTACGAGTATTATTGCGCAGATTGTTGCATCTGTAAGTTAGACTTTACAGTCGTCTGTACACTCGAGACACTATCGTTTGCTTATTGGTTGCTGCGATCACGTGATGCCTTCGTACAGGGCTATTCATAAGCTCGCTCACATAACTACTTTCTACAGTTTATTACTGGCCCATAGTTAAATGGGGCGCGTCTAAAGAGAGTGGGGAGATTTGGGCTGCTCTTATCAGCGAGGTCTTGAGGGCCGATGAGGGTCATTGAGATGAGTGAGTAGCAGCGCCGGAATGAAATTGCGGGCGGAACGGGAGATCCCCTAGAAAACCCACCGACCAGCGGCATCGTCCAGCACAATTCCCACATGCGAAAACCCGGGAATGACCCGGCCGGGGATTGAACCCGTTTCGCCTTGGTGGGAGGCGAGCAGGCTAACCGCTCAGCCACCGCGACCCCACGCGTGTCTAAAGAACTTCCGTCCAATCACTATAGCAGGATAAAAGTACAAGTGTTTGAAGACTACGTCGCCACAGAAGGAATTCGCGAAGTACTCGGGGCTCTAGTTATACGGGAATTCAAAACAAAGAAAAGGGGTAGTTTTTGGTGGACACAATTTTTTCTGATTTCGAACACACATTCGGGTAGATGAACAGCAAAGGAAGGCCTGGACATTTTTTACCTGAAAACTGCATTTATTTTACAACCGAGAAGACGAAACGCTATCAGGTGGAGAAATGGTGCTTGCCTCGTGATGAGTATTCGCGACGTGATGGTGCAAGACCCGACACCCAAGTCACGTTGTTGCCAACGATGGCTCGTGACTGCGTGACTAGCTTCTGGTTACGTCGGCGCATTCTTGTCGCTGCAGAGTCTGTGGACAAGTCTTTCCTCTGCCAGCAGGTCCTCTGCCTCCTGAATGTAGACAGGGCGCCTAGCGATCTCTCACCGAGGAAAAAGTATTTTTCAATCAAACGAATAATAGTTAGAGACGTGGCGTTATTACTCGGACACGTTGAACACGTGTACCTTTGATATACGTTTTTTCGTTGGAGCATAATCTATCTGACACGTCCTGGGTAATCCTGCGCCAATAAATGAACACTTCACATTCGTGTTCCCCAATCACGCGCTACTCAGTCAGCAAGGGCGTGGCTTCACATCTACACAGCGGCCATTGAAGGAACTACACCGACTCCAGTAGACAGTACTGTGAAGTATAGCCTGATGCCGATTAATAACGGAGTCTTGCGTGTCTCTAATAATATTATTTGCATAGGGGCAATGAAATGTTTTGTTGCTGGAACAAAATTATCTGGTTCTTATTTGATTGACTCAAACAAAGATTTGGTGAGTGCAACTAATATTTTGTGTTTGGTACTACGTACATTAAACAGTTCCGGTTGTTATAAAAAATTTGAACCCGGCCGTGATTATAACTTAAATCGTTTGGGCCTGAGCGTTACGCATTAGCATGCTCAGTTGAAGGGACTATTGATGAATTTAGTTTGTTTTCAAATACATACATTTCAAATAATGGACAATGTGACAAATAAGTATTTCAAGTTATACAGCTTTACATTTAGCTTCCTGTTGAACTTGTTTTGTAAGGTTGTTTATACCAATATTAAGCATAAATAAATGCACTAACCAACACTTATACTATCCTAATTTTCAAAAAATAAATACAAACCATCTCTCGAGTTAAATTTTCGAACGAAGGCAATCAAAAAAGTGGCCAAAAATATATATAAAATTGATACAACAATATATTCTGCTACCAGTCTAACCTATTTTAGTCCAACGCAGCAGTTTTGTTTATTCAAACATGTAGTTTCTTAAACGAACAAAATTAATTTTGTTGCTTGTCATGTTTCGTTTACTCAACAAAATAGTTTGTTGGAGCAACTAAATATATGTATATTTGGCGTTATACAAATATTTTGTTGGCTGAAACAAACAATTCTCTCAGTGTACCCCAGGCTCTACAATGAGAGAACAGACAACAATAGATTTGTTTGTATAGGGCAAAATATATATTCATTCCTCCCAACAAAATATTTTTTTGAATAGATAAAACTTGAAAAGCAACTAAATTAATTTCCTTTCATCTAACGAAATACACATTTGCATAAACAAAACCTCTGTGCTGGGTCAAAAGAAATTAAGGTGTCAACAAAATATTTTGTTGAATCGACTGCATATATTTGTTTAGCCACTCATTTGATTTTCTTCGGAAGAAAAAACAGTTGGAGTGAAAATTAGGATAGTAACTGCGCATATATTGGTACTTAATAATGGTGTAGACATTATAATAATGGTGTAGACATCTAATAATGGTGTAGACATTCTAATAATGGTGTAGACATTCTAATAATGGTGTAGACATTCTAATAATGGGGTAGACATTCTAATAATGGGGTAGACATTCTAATAAAACAAATTCAACAGGAAATTTAAACGTAAAGTTTTAAAACTTTAGAGATTTATTTACACATATTGCCTAGTATTTTTAATGTATATATGGGCTGTTCATGGTAAAATGAGCACTTGTGACAGCCCTGCTTAAGATCTACTTGCATGCACGTTGTGTATTCTTACGCCTTATGTAAAATTAGCTTTGCCATAGGCCACATACCTTTATTCATGCGTCGTTCAAGTGGAACTATGCAACTATTTGTAAAGTAAAGATTTTACAAATCTGCTGATTTTTACACTTTAATTCATTAAAAACACAGAAATCAAATGAAACAATTCGAGTTATCGCAAATAGTTACTTAAACCTATTTATTCGACGTTAATATATGAAACCGCATTCAATCCATCGTTACAAACTTTACTAGACGAATATCACTCAGTGCACCCATTAAAATATATGCAGGCTGGTCAGTGATTTTTTTCTACGGTTCATTTTAAAAATGCTCACTTTAACGTGAATAGCCTTCAGTTAAAAATATTCCACCTTCATCAGTAGTCAGTTAAGCTGAGTTTGCTAAGTGGTAGTACTCGGGCTGAGATGATCGACTGTAAGTTTGATTCTCGGACAGGTATCAGACTTTTTTTTTATATTAACTGAAACTCTTTAATTTACGTAGAGCCAAAAAAAAAAAAAATCTTTAGTTGCATCGACGATATATTTGTTTGGCGGCAACCAAACGAGAACAACGGAATAATTTGGTTTCAACAACAAAATACCGAATCGCTCCTATGTAAACAATTGACATGGTTGCGGCCAAACAATTTTTGTTTGATTCAACGAAACGTTATTCTCGGTTTTCCAGTGTGCCGATTCCTGATTCTAGAAAGCCTCACCCTACTCCAGATAGCGGCGAAACTCACTGGTTCTCCCCGCAAAGCGCTTATGTGTGTGTGTCTCTCTCTGTAGTGGAACTGGCAACCAACTGATAAGAATGGCTACTATTTGGGGAAGAGGGCCATAATTGATACTTTGAGGTCGGCACACTTTTACCAGCTTTAAAGACGAGCTAGACGTCAGTCGCCTACATCCATATCGCTGCAGGAGATCATGTTCTGTTGGTCTCTATTGTCACTTAACGCCATTCTACTGCTCAAAACGACGCGAGTCTTTCAGTATTGGTCGGCTGTCAACCAATGGAATGCCCGAGTTCAGTTTTTTTTTTCGTATGTAATAGGATGTACATTCCATCGTGTTGATTTCCGTAACCATAAAAGAATTTGTAGTTTATTTACGAAGATCGTTGTTGATGTTATATTAGTTCATATTTAAAATCCTTGTGAAATTGGGAACAGATGTAAGTACACCCGGACCAGATTTCGTTTTTATGTGGAATGATATTTCTCAAACAAGTTTTGCCCGAACTGCCCTCGAGTATAGTCCTCGTCGTGTTAAACTTATCATTCCCGTTATAATTTATGATTTCTGGTGTTGTAAATAAAGAACATTTTTGATGCATGCTAAGCAACAGGCAAAGAAATAGTTTCGTTACCGCAGCCAATAAACTGTACGAGTTGTGTTTGGTGACTAGTAGGGACAGGAGAATTTCGCGAATTCATCTAAACAACAAGCTAGACTTCAAACGTACGTACATATATGTTATTTTTGCAATTGGATCGCAGTTTATTAGACACGCCCAGGTGAACTCCGAGCCAATAACAGACCTGCCAGGAAACAAGCACCGAATCCCGTGCCACTAGTTCCGAAGCGAAACTGGCTACGCCCTCGGGCGACAGCCAACGGAGAGTGAGCAGAGGCTCCAGAATACACAGGAACGTGGAGTCTAGCCTAGACGTGGTTTAAAACGCGAGACTTTCCTGTCCATGGTGATCAATAATGATATGAACCAATCACAACGCTAGACCAGTAGCACGTGCACATTGTAAGTTACACAATAGGCAGGGACAGGTTTTCTTCGCGAAAATACTTCAAGACCAGTTGTACTCCAAAACACTTTTGTTCATATGCACTTTCGTTGTTGGATGATTTTAAATGTCACGTGCCTCAAATGTGTCCCCGCGAATCATGGACGTTCAGTATCAGAGTACTCTATCACGATTGGCCCAGTCAAATAAGAACTTGTCTTCTCACGTAGACACGCGGCCAATAACCAAATGATGATGTGGTTGTGGACGTAGGATGTTGAAGTCTATCATGACCACAAATATTTTCGCGAAAAACACCCGTCCCGAACAACAGGCATAAAAGGGATAACTCACTCTAAACAATAGTTTTGTTGGACTTTTAGTTTGTTCATATTAACATATCGTTTTAAAGTTACGCCTAGAGGATAACTACTGTAGTTTTAAATTTATTTCTCAACCCGTCCAGTTACTGTATCTACGATCGAGGACGGCATATTGCCCGTGAAGTATATTTATGGTCTGCACCATACACAACAAGTAATCAGTGGCAGGTGTTTTGAGTTGTTCCCTTATGAGAAATCCGATTCGTTGAAGTGTTCTGCACCTCTCATTTGCGTCCAAGTTCAAGAAGCGAGTGGGCGATACGGGCGACACTAACACGCACTTCTAGCGCCTCATCGCACCTATGCGCAAGGCGTGCAATGTTTCCGTCGTGACGCTATGTTGTGCAGACTAGATCTGTAACATAAGGGTTTCATTACACGCGATGAAAGCCCGCAGATTTGACTACGCCCTTATCGTACTTTCCTCTTGCCGCTTAAGGAAACTGCATAGGAAAACTTTAAAAACGCAATATTTGACAATTTTCACGAATTTTGTTTCTCCAAGAATACATCTTTTCTGACAAAAAGTCGTATTTGCAGAACATTCATTTACTGAGATACGCGTATCAGCGCAAACATCTATTTCACAACAAAACCCGGGTGTCCATCAAAGAACTCGCGTAGTGTGGCGGCAATGAGCACGCACTTCATAATCGTGCTCTAGGATCACGCGCAGTCTTGTCGGGAGGGTAAAGCTGAACTCGCAACCATCCGTTTCATCCGTCAGTCGGTCACGTGATCTTCAACCAATCGCAGCGCAACTTTTTTTTCTATCCGTCAACCCGTCAAATATTTCTCAAACTTAACTTTCGACGGACGGACGGACGGACGGACGGACCAACGCCTTGTAATATCGTTCCTTGAACATGGTTGTTGGAAAACAGTCACTTGTTTTTTGTCTGAATATTTTTTTTCTTTTTAAATACACAAGGCAGTGAAGTTGTTTACTTTTTTATGTTTTACCTTTGAATTGAATTGAAGATGACTTGTAGATTTCTGGAGAAAATGCTGATAAATTACGTTAGGGAAAGAGAATGTATTTATTACATTCATTGAAAACATTTGTCTGTGCGCGAGAAAGTTAGTGTTGTTGGGTGGTAACACTGAACATTTTCTGGGCCAACGGATCGACGGACGACGGACTGTTGTGAGTCGCTTTCAATTGACGGACAAAAAACCAACGGATGGCTGACGGACGGACGGGCGACTGACGGAAGCGACGGATGGTTGTGAGCCAAGCTTAACTGCTTCACACCCAAGGAGCAAATTCTGAACTGGCGATCCCGGCTCGAGTATTTATAGAGCTACGAAGTCTAGCGCAATGCCAATTAATAACGCCAATTTTACTCGTTCCTAGTCATGCATAGAGACCCGGAAATTTCGCTGGACTCTACAAATCATTCGCGTACCCGAGGTTCAGTTGGTTGTTCATTGGCTGATGATATAGTTTCACCCAGGATCGGGTAGTACGAGATTCACTAGTTGTTTTCCTGCAGGTCAGTTATTGGCTTAAATTCGTCCAGGGCGTGGCTTACAAACTGCGGACCACTGGAAATAGTTAGTCAAATGTATGTGTGTTTGAATTCTAACTTGTCCTCAAATGAATTCGCAAAATTTCCGGGTCTCTAGTTATGCATGAGGTGATTTTTTTTTCTTTCATTCGAAAATTGTGAATCTACAGTGATTATACTACATAAATCCTCAGTTAACAGTAAACCAATTATTATCACCATCATAATCATCACCAACACTTTGAGAACTGTGTCCTATGCTATAGAGGCAACCATTTATCTATACCCCCCTTTTTTTTAGCCCCATACATTCATATAATCAATTTCATTGTGAAGTATGGTAGGCAAGGAGCATAGCACGTGTAGTAAATTTGTTCCTAAAAAAAATATTATAGGACTGAAGAACATGGCTCACCCATAAATTATGTGCATAAGTTTGATAAACTGATAAACCGTTAATTATTCGTCTCGCTGTTGCTATGGGTGGACGTCAATATGGCCACTTCCTTACTACACATAACGAGCCACTAACAGCCATTCATCGGTACACCTGATGACCTCTCTGTGGACAAGTAAACGAAAGTCACGGTGAAAGTAAATAACGGGCCATTATATATTTAGCCCTTCACACACACACAAATATATGTCTCGTCTAGCTTGTTGCAAGCGATAATTTCGCTACGTACTTTCGTCGAGTGTTGAAAGTGTTAAATTTGCTTGTTAATATTTCGTGGCACAAAAATGCACTGGAAAGTTCGTGTACGAGGACGGGTGGGGTGCCCAAACTTTTTATTGCCGTGAGTGTACTGTGGCGAACGCGCCGTGACATCCTGTGCGAGGGGAATATCCCCTCCTGCTCGCTAAGCCCGCCCCATAAGGCACGTCCCACGGAGGACTTGTCTCCATATACATGTTAGCTGTTCGGCTTTCCCTTGCCTTATCTCCTGCTGCCTTCTCCTTATGACTGGCTGCTTTTAATATTAAATCACTGCGTTCCTTCCTTTCCGCCTTCTATCCCTCTCTCCTCATTTTTTTTTTCCCCCATGCCGGTCGTCTCCCTCCATCATCTCGTGCCTCCGCCTGGCGGGACCTCATGACTTATTCCGCTCCGCGTACCGTGAAATGAATAATTAACGACAGCGGAGGTGTTCGGCTAGGACTGAGGAGCTGTGAGGGAGGCTTCAGGAGAACCCGACAGCACATAGAAATGTTCGCTCAGCCATTTTTGTGGATCCTTCTCTCGAGACCCTGAAAACACGCAACATTTATTTCATACAGACGTATTGTTACCTGCCGTCACGATACGTCGCTCCCTTGCCCAGTCTTTCTCGAACGTGCGAAGCACAGTGTGTGTCAAGATCATCATTGGTAACCTGGGGAGCGCGCGGAGATTTACAAAAGGGTGCCGCCGCGAGTACTGCGATAAGCCTTTCGGGACTCGTCCCACTTTTAGTCGTCGAGGATCGAATGTCTACGGTTATCACAACAAGAATGTTCTGATCGTCGCCCTCGCCTCCTTCAGCGTGACTCGGGGTGCGGGGAACCTTCTGGATCGGGCCAACTGATCTGATCTATAAAAGCAACGACGGGCCTCCAAGTTGACAGTCTGGAGTCTGGAGCTTCGTACGTCAAGCGGCGAGGACGACAGTGTCCACTGGCAGTGAAGTCTGTGGACTGCAAGCATCGGTACAGTGGATATATATATATCCACTGTACCGATATATATATATATATATATATATATGCGAACATGACTGTTCAACTGGATGCGCGAGTGACAAACATTTGGATTAATGGCAATAGACAGTTGTATTGAACAGATACCTATATGTAGAGACATGCAAAATTCACGTTATTATTTGGCACCACGCTAGACTTCACCATCATATATACATCAGAGTCGGTACCATTTGTTTATTGACTTCTGCAAAAGCGAGGAGCCACAGTCCCTTCTGACTAGGCGGCACGTGTTTGGGATATGTTTTCGTTACTTGTTTACGATTGGTTTAAGGCCGCCCAGGTCGTATCAAACAAGCTGTAGTCCAATGACAAGAGCAATTAAAACGCTTTTGTGTTCGAACTCTATTCTGTCGTCAAATGATATCGCGAATTTTGCAGGTATCTACCTATATGTAAATAATGAGAGTGAATTAACTGTAGCCAATATAAAGCCAGTGATAAAATATTTAATAAGAATAGAGAATTTGTCATTAAATGCTGCGCTCACTAAAAATAATAAGTGTTAATAGTAGAGAGAGGTAGGTTAATTATGTAAATAAATTATGTGTGCATTTTATAGCATTATAAATAAATTAAGAAATCAAATGTAGATATTTTAGTTTTATTAAGTCCTCCATCTTTTACGAACTAGGATACGGCCCTGTCGACTTGTAACCGTATGTGTCTTCGAAAACTGTCTAGATGTTCCAATTCTTGAATGGGGCTGTGGTGGTGCAGTGGTCAGACCACGCGCCCCCCACCTAGGCGAACAGGGGTTATTTTTCTGGCGGGGTCGCTTCTCAGATTTTCACACGTCGGAATCATGTCGGACGATGACGCTGGTCAGCGGGTTTTCTCGGGGATCTCGCGTATCCCTCGCCCTTGCATTACGCCGCTGCTCCATACAACTTCACCCTCATCGGCTCTCACGACCTCGCTGTTAAGAGCGACCCAAATCTCTCCAATCTCCTACAGTTTTTGACTCGGCTTAGTTCTCTGCAGACCAATCACAAACATTCTACTTGAGAGCTATCAGGATCATCAGTGATCCTGATCGTATTATTATCTTCGTACGCACGTATGGCTTGGCAGTCGGTAGTTGAAAGGAAACTGTCGGACATTTGCGTAGAACGTTGAATCCTAAGAAACATCAACTCCCTTGGTGAACAATGGTCTCTGCCCATCTCCCACATGGGCTGATCCAGAGGAGGGAGAGGGCATTGTCACAGGAGCCATGATACCTCCCCCCTCCTCCCAAAAACCCTCATATTTACATCAAACTGTCCCGTAAATGTTTTAAAACTAAAACTAAATGTTTCTATAATTTTTTTAAGTCTCCTCATTTGATTAATTTAATATTTTTTCCTAAATTGATGAAATTCTACCTCCTTCCCATTTTACAAATCGAAAGTGTGCACCTAAACCTGCACAATGAGAAATTTCTTCCCTACCTCCTCAACCCTTCGCCCACCCCCCCCCCCCCCCCCCACTCCCCCCCCCCCCTTTTTCCATCACCCAATCTACTTTCAGACCCGGCTGTTTGACGTCATGTGCTTACTCTTTGGCGCTTGAAAGGCAACCGTAGTACTTCTACAACAATGCCACGAAATATACAGTACAGTAAAATATCTATGAACTTGTTACAAACATTTATATGGATTTTAGTTGTCAAGGAATTTCTTGTAAGTCTACAGAATAATTACTGTAGGCAAGCCTAAGTAGTAGGTGGCCCAGAATGGAGGATTAAAATGACCTCAAGTAACCCCGTGACCTACTTCCCCCTCCCTAACCCCACCCCTTCCCACTACAGTAGTTGGAGCACACAACTCTGGCATTAAAATGAACACAAGTAACATTTGACCTTTGACACCGATGCACCTTGCACTTCCCCCACCCAGACAACGCCTCCAGAGGGGTGGGGTGGGGAAAGTGTAACTGTATCGCCGCCATTTTGAATAAATTATAAGGCCGGAGTTGAGTGCTCCAACTACTGTAGAGGGAAGGGGTGGGGTTGGGGATGAAGAAGTATGTCACTGGGTTACTTGAGGTCATTTTAAGCCAACATTCTGGGTCACCTACTATTAGCGTACATTTACAACATATTATTTTGAAAAATCATAAAGAATTATATATGCATACATTGCATTTACACATTACGCACTAAGGTTTGCGAGAAATCACTAATTTATTTTTACCGTTACGAAAATATCTTCGGCAGTTAAGTTTCCAAACAAATCCTTGTACAAACACAAAATAAAAAATGTTGCAGCGTAGGCACGTATACAGAGATGAAACAGTCGCTTATACCGCGAAGTCACGCAGATAGAACTGCGTCGCTGGCCATAAAAAAAATATCGAAACGACGTTCGCCAATCAGCGCCTGGCAACTTGACTGACCAGCTCGCAGCCTGGCGAATAGCGAACATACCGCAGCAAAATAAAAACACGGCAAAGATTACCGCTGTATTAGGTAGTCATGACTTGTCTGCTTATACACATGGCATTCTCATAATTAGGGCTAGTGAAATTGCACGGAAAGATTTCAAGACAAGTTATACTTCAAAACACTGTAGGGGCATTTACCTATCTTGATTGGTTGACTTACTTTTTGACACGTGTTAACTGTCTGCACAGTTAACTGCCGTGCCGATCTTTCCGATTCCTGAGTGGCCCGGTTAAATATGAAAACGGCTTCTCAAGGAACTAGCACTAGACAAACTGCTGTTGGGTGCTTATAGTATTGTATGGAGACCCGGGAATTCCACTGGTTCATTTCTAGACAAGCTTTAATTAACACACTTGTACGTTCGTGCTACTTTTGTAATTGGCCGACGCGTGGTTTGACACCTCCTGGAGATATATGAGCTAATAACTAGAGACACGAGTATTTCGCGAATTCGTTCAGAGACGAGGTAGACTCCTAACACTTGTTCTTTTCTCCTAATGTTGTGGTTGGACGACAGTTGTTTAGACACGCCCCGTTTAACTGTGAGCCATTAATTAGCTGGGAGCAGTAGTGTGAGAGTGTTTAACAGTCCTGTACACAGGCCTCACTTGATCACAGCAACCAATAAGCACACGATAATGTCTCGAGTGTATAGAGGACTGTCCAGGCTAGCTTGCTGCCAACTCAATCCGCGAAATAATCGGGGCTCTACAACAAACATGCAATAAACTGTGCGCCCAACCACCGCCTTTTACTACCACAGCAATCAACCAATAAATAGGGACAACCCGAATTTCTCGAAAAGATTTCCGCACATGTTAGATTTCAATACCCTACGGGCATACGAACAGTTTTTTTTTTTTTTTTTTTTTTAAATTTCTTATTGGTGGCGTATTTTTGTGAGAATATCTTCTCCTACTTGACTGGCCAATCACAATTGGGTAACTTCACTACTGGGTGCGTCTGTGATTCGTGTTGCACGGAAACCATCCAATCACGAACGTGGATCCGAGCTAAAGTGTTATGAAATACAACTGGTCGTGAAATCTTTTCGCGAAACTCGAGTGTCCCACAGATCACGTACTCGAATGGACTTGCAAGATCTAGATCTCGAATTCGAGCTGCGAGTGAAAGTTCTCGACACTTGCAAGCATTCGAACACAGAATATCCTACTCCTGGGAATGTTCGACTGTGCCAGTCGCTATGGTTCGGAAACGCGCAGGGCGCCCGCCAGGCTGCGGGAGCGTCGCTCCCAGTAATTGCATTTGACCGCCGTAGCGAGCGCAGCCCCCCCTTCCAGGCTACTCGCCCCCATTTGATCGCCCGCCTAGATGATCCAGTTAGAGCGAGCAGCTTTGTCAATTCCGCCGGTGTTTGTTCCAGTTGGCGGTTTGATATCGTAGCAGGCGACGCCCGTTTAGCGCGCGTACATAATTAGCCTTTCGACTTTTTACCAACCCCCTACCTTCTCCACCCCTTCCATGACACGTCAGCGCTCCCACGCAGTGGTGTTTGTGGTCAAAATTACCCCACCCCCCCGGCCAGGCCGCTGCACCTAGTGTTGGAAGTTGCACGTTTTAACAGACGCCGCGTTGCCTTGTGGCATCATGGCCCTCCAGATACACACTAGTACAAATTCTGCACATGTTATACGAATGTACACACACATGCACAAGTTACTCGTAAATACACAGACAAACACAGACAAATCTATTGGATAAACTCGCACAAATAGAAATCCTTCGTACCGGGGTAGCGTTTATGGCTCCGCCAACCTGGACTTTTTTTTTTATCCGACCGAGCGAGGTGGCGCAGTGGTAACTCACTGGACTCGCATTCGGGAGCACCCGGGTTCGATTCCCGGCCCGGCCATCCTGACTTCGGTTTTCAATGGTTTTCCGAAATCGCTCCAGGCGAATGCTGGGATGGCCCATTCCTTCCCCAATCCATCTTCCCCGCGCAACTTGCACCGTCTCTCGTGACCTCGCTGTCGACGAGACGTTAAGCCCAATTACCTATAGGCTGTTCACGGTAAACTGAGCACTTTCGAAAGTCCTGCTTAGTATCTACTTGCATGTATGCACAATGTGTATTCTTCAGCCAAATGTAAAATTAACATTGCCATGGGCCTCGTCACTTTATTCATACGTCGGTCAAAACAAAACACTGAAATGATTATCATTTTTACACTTTGATGCATTATAATAAACAAACCGAAATAAACAATTTAAATTATCACAAATGGTTATGTAAGACTTTTTATTCGACCTTAAGATTTGGAACTACACTCTCCCCCATCGCTACCAACTTGACTTAGCGCATGACACTCACCGCGCCTGTTAAAATATATGCAAGTAGGAGCAGTGACTTTTCTCTAAGGTTGAGTTCAAAAGTGCTCACTTTATCAGCCTAATGGCTGTTCACGATAAAGTGAGCACTTTTGAAATCAAACTCAGAACAGTCACCGCTCCTACCTAAATATATATTTTAACGAGTGCACTGAGTGACATGCGCCCAGTAAAGTTGGTAATGATGGATGAGAAGTACTTCCATATCCTAATGTCGAATAAAATGTGTTAAGTAACCATTAGTGATAACTTAAATTATTTTTTTGGGGTTCTGTTCTTTTTTGATGCATCGAATTATATAAATGAGCGGATTTGAAAATATTTACTTTTCCAATAATTTCACAGTTTAACTTGACCGACGCACGAATAACGCGATGAGGCCCTTGGCAATAATTAATTTTACATAAGGCGGAAGACTACACATAGTGCATACAAGTAGATCTTAAGAAGGGCTTTAAAAGTACGCATTTTATCGTGAACAGCATATAGATAACTTTTTTCCGAGTTTGAGGCCGAGAATCTCGGGAGCGATAAGGGCGACAATGCCTCTCACATCTTGTGTGCCATCGCCGCTAAGCGCAAGGCACTGAACTGGCGTGCAGTGTTCTCGTCGTGTTGCGTGTACCTGTAGGGGACTTTCAGCGATGACGCCATCATTATACTGGCGGGAAGTCACTTGAGTAGTATTGTATGTATAGCTGATGCCTATGTGGCCCAGTCACTACATGTCAGATTAGCGAGTTCACAGCTAATTATAGTTATCTACATTTCCACGCCACACTGGTAGGAATCGGAGCGAGTGAAGTGTGTGATATTTGGGCGGCTCTCAACATCGAGGTCTTGAGAGCCGATGAGGGCGAAGCAAGGCGCCGGAATGAAGGGGCGGAAGAAACGGGAGATCCCTGAGAAAACCAGCCGACCAGCGACATCATCCGGCACGATCCCCACGTGCGAAAATCCAGGGTTCGACATCGGCGGGAATCGAACCTGGTTCGCCTTGGTGGGAGGCGAGCAGTCTGACCACTCCACCAGCGCGACCCCTGCGACTTGACGTTGCATTGAAAGCGATATCTTTAAATGTACAGCAACTGAGATCACTGCTCCTTTTTTCATACACGAGAGAAAACGAATTTGTACCTTATATCAGTAATACATTTACTTTCCTGGAAATTCAGTGGTTTCCACATGGGTGATGCATGAATATCAATATTTACTCCTACAATTATTTTATAAAGTTCAGAATAAATGAACTTTGATTTAAGGTTTTTTTGTTGCGTTGAACTTGTGATGCACATGAGTGAAACTGCTGAAAGTAGTAGGGGCGTGCCTGTATTACCCCACTTTTGATTAATCGGATTATCGATTTGATTGATTGAATTAATTGGTTTAATACGATCTTAATCTGTTCAAAAATTATTTATACGATTTTAATCTGATGAAACTTGTTTCGTTAATACTTAATCCCAATCGGTTTTTTTCGGATTATTTGATCAAAGAAATGTAATCAAATTTCATTGATGAAAAAGTTTGATCTAATTTGCTTGGTGGATTTTTGTGTATATGTTTAGGTGTTCTTTATTTTCTTTCTTTCTTTTTTGGGGTGGGGAGGGGCTCTGGTACGTCCTCGTCCTTATAGATCTGGCATTGTACTGAGGTGTGGTGTGTTGGGGAATAGGTGTATATAGGGGAGCGACATTCACCCTCTGAGTGCTGGCTTGGCACTGAGTGTGATGTGCTGGGGAAGGGGTATAAATATGTTGAGTTTTGTGCTAGGGTGGCATAAGTGTTTTGGGTTTGAAGTGATATTGATCATAGATGTTAATGGTAGATAGACCATATTTGCATTATAGTAACTAAATAGAAAGACGAAACGACATATAGGTAACACACAAGAGAAATTATGAAACATCGCACAGGAAAAACTAATGATGTAGCCCAGCTATGGAAAGAAATAAAATGACTTTAATATACATCCATTGGGTTCGGGAGATCGCAGAATTAATTACTTATAGCAGGTATTTCTAGGAAATGAAATATACCCTGTCTGATTAAATATGGGTTTGGAAATTGATTAAACGGCTGATGTTAGAGAAGTATAACAAATGGACTCATAACGAACACAGCTACATGACAAATGGATAGAAATTATGTTTACGATGTATGTACTAAAATATAAATTACACAACTTGAATTAAATTAATGAAATCGCACAAGCAACTCTCTCAAAACACATCTGTTCACCTGTGAGATCAGACAAGGAACGACTTATAGATGTGGTGCTTGTGGGCCGAGTTGAACACACAACTACGTGAATGGATAAAAATTATGTTTACGATGCACATACTAATATATAAATTACACTACTTGAATTGAAATAAATAATTCACTCATATAATTCACTTCAGTATCCAGATAACTGGATTGCCGCTGCGAATAGATGCCGCCTATCATAAGAAGAATAGTAAGTTACTTTTCACAAACGCAGTATATTGATCTGATATTAACACAAAAAATTTTTCCCAATAGATTATTATTATTAATCTATAACCCGTATATAATTTCGCTTAACAAGAGTTGAATTCTGCTACTCGGGGTTTGCAAATCGGCTACCATCAGTCATAGACCTAGTCTCCGCCAAACAATGCCACGACCAGTGATATCAAAAGAGCTGCTTCAGAGGAGAGAGCGGCGAGGTATTCATAACAAGGGTTTATGACAAATTAAAGATGGCAACAGCCAGCAAGAAGGGGTAACGAAGCTCCTGCCTGATCCCCTCTCCCTCCGACCTGCCAACACCCTAGTACAGAACACATTTTCGGTTAGCTGGAGCACTGCCTGCCTCGGCTAGGTCCCTCTCCCCCTCCACAACATAACACGTCTTTGTGCACCATATTGGAGACTCTCCACCTGCCAAGCACCCCCTCTGGCCAGCGAATTTTGAACTCAACCGAAAGTGTTAACCTGTTTGCAAAAACTGTCCTCTCCCCACGGATGTGAAGTGGACTGGTCTGCTTACCTCTCCTTTCCCATCTGCCCATCAATCTTTTATTTCTGCCTGTCTGTTGACTTGTTCAGAAAGGGTGGTTTTTACATCCCTAAAACCCTGGATTACTTCCAGCATAATAATATTTTGTTACCAAAGTCTCACAGTTAAAATTGATTCCCTCAACATTAAAACATGTATTTAAAAAATAAGTAATGTCCATAGAAATGTAAATGTTTTCACAGAATTGCAATGTATCGATTCTTAATAATATAATAATATTAGCTAACATGATAAATAACTTTTTATCACCTCTTTTATCAAAACCTAACAACTCTCTAATTCGTGGTGAAAACTCTTTATAAATCACTGAAGAATTATTTAGAAAAGTAATTTAATTTTGTCCAGTGTTATACTTCCTTTGTAGCATTAGATTAGCTAACAATAACATTGAAAGTAAATTCAGCATATAGGATGTTCTAACCCATTCCTAATGTATAAAGGAAACTAAATGAAAGTCTTGTTTGGAACACGCAATGAACACCTATTTAGGTTTTTTTTATCTTTCATTGTCCTCCCCTCTCTCGTCAAATTTTATAATTCGATCATTAATGCAGGATCAATGTGTCCTTTCCTTTGTCATTCACATTATTTGTAAAAACATTGAACTTTCCCCGAAAAAGACTTTTCTGGTAAAAAAAAAAAAGTGAAGAAATGAATAATTTTGGAAAACTATATATTCATCCCCATTAAAAGGAATAACTATAACATAAATATTTTTAACTTAAATAATTTTCAAAGAATTATAATAATAACATTTAATAATTGTAATGGATTATTGCATAAATGCTAATCCAATAAAAAATAATCCAATAAACAAGCAAATTAATTGCACATGAAAATAACATCGATATCTATAGGTTTATTAATTAAATATATTAATTATAATCTATAAGCAAAACCCAAAATATTAACTATAATCAAATATAAATAAAAAATGTTTAGTTAGTATCATTAATTTACTAACATTGTATTACAATCTTTGAAGATATTTATTTTTAATGCACGAATCTTGTGCTTTTGAGAAAAGCCTCCATTGAACCAAAGACATATCTTTATTTTTAATGATTTTATCAACCAAATATTCATTTGGAGAACTAACTTTTTTAAGTTCATGTTCATAAAAATCACCTTTTTTAGGCTCTCCATCATAGGTTTGGAGGTAACTCTGGGATATGATTGTCCAATTGAAATAATTTTAAATAGTTCATAAGACCAATTAACCATGAATTTATTTCTGTTTCAAGATTATTGTATATTCACCAACTTTGAACATTTGTTTTTTTCTTGTTGATTACTTAAACATTATTATAAATTGTTTTCATCAAAGTATTGTCCATAACTTCTTTGGGTGCCATCTCGTTAAGTTCTATGATATCGAATTAAAAAAATTAAGTATTTCAGGTAAAACATCCACATATCTGTAAGTCCCTTTCGACATGAAATGCTTATATATTAATTGCATAAATGATTTAGGTATCATTCCACAACATTTGCTTTAAGATCTGCATACATTGCACAGTGATTAATACCATAATCTGTCATTAGTTTCTAGGGTCATCAAATAAAATTCAGTTCCTCAGTCGGTTTGGAGCAAATTTGGTGATCTATCTTTTAAAAATGTCTTCATTGCATCACTAACATGTTTCCCAGTTTTGTTTTTCAAAGGTATAGCCCAGCCATATTTGGAATAAACATCTATTATTTGTCTATCGACAAATTCATTAGGATTGTTCCATTATACAGGAGAAAACCAGTGGCCAATTTCATCTTTATATATTCCACTTCCAACAATATCTCTATTAAATGTAGTTTCAGACAGTTTTCATCTGCTAAATGGTTATTCGTGTGTGTATGGAGAAGTTCCTTATATTTCTCCAAATCGGTGTCGGAATATCCATTTGGAAAGTTTTTAAATAATAACTCAAACAAACCTTGACTCACATCAGTTATGTAATCACATATTTTAATTATATTGTCACACAAAAAATGTAATTACAGAATCTCCCATAAACCATTTGTTTCCATTTCGATATACACCCAATGTCGTATCGTGCATAGGTGAAGTATGTTTTAAAGCATAATAATGACCTGTTAAATGAGAAAGGGGTCACTTTTCTTTTTCTTCAAGTGTTCTTTTTCCAATTTAATTTCCAAAAGTGTTTCATTAGCCATATACACACAGAATGTAATACATCCATTCTACTTGTAACAGGTTTAAATATTTCTTTGATTAAAACATCCCCTTCTATATGGGCTTGTTTGACTTGTAAATATTTCAACTTCACAGCAGATATAATGTTATGTAATTCCAAAGCAGTGGTAGACATATTTGATTATATTACATTAAATTTCTGCTATTTATATATGAATTAAGTGGTTGCTTTTCGAACTGTTGCAGTAGGTCGACTAACTGCTACACTAGATCGATTAGTTTGCCCTTCTTCAATCTTATCGACTTTACTTAAAACATCATCTAATTTAGCTACAGTTCTATCTCTCAAATCATTAATTAAATAAGTTATTCATGTTTCCAAATCATTATTTTGTTTTCTCAAATATGTTTGCATAACTAGACCATATTTTTTATGAATCAATTCATCTCTTGTATATTTAGTTATTTCTTCCATTCATGTTTCAAGTTGTTTTATAATACTAGTGCTTATTACTTCATCAATCGCAAGTCTTAAATTATCTTGCATTTCTGCAAATTGTGTTGTAAAAATTATGTTTATCATATCAGTTAAGTCTTTACTAAATCCATTTAAAAATTCTTCTATCCAAATTGCCTTATGCTGCAACTCATTACTAATATTCGTTAAAATGTTTGCAATTACACTAATGTTTTATAAACATCATCACCACATCAACTAACTTTATTAATTTCTCTTGAATAAAGTTTGATTGTGATTTAAATATGTTTAGCATAATAGTGTTTAAGTCTTCCATGTAACATTTATATACTGCATCAGTATCTTTCACAGCCATACAAACATTATGTAATATAATTGCATTCAAATCACAATTCCCATAGCAATTTTTTGGTAAACAACAATTGTAACCACTGGGTTTTATGCCGCTATGTGCATACTTTGAAATACTCATTATTCTTGCTCGGGAAGTAAAAAATGTCAAATCCAGATCTATACCTGCCTTTATATAGGGTAAGCATTGGTATAAACACCAGAAAACGGTATTTGTTTTTCGAACAGTAAAAACACATCTTTAAACTTTGTAAATGTCATATCACCTAAAACATGGCCATTGTGAATACGCTACAGGTTCATGTTATCCATTTTAATAAAATAATCATATTTCATTATTATACAAGTTATGTTTTAATATAAATGCATAATTTAGTGATAGATACAAACAATCAATGTTTGAATGTTGACCAAAACTAAAAAAATCACTATATTTTCCTTGCAGTTCACACCAAAAATCATCAAAAATAAATATTGAATTGGGTAATGCTTCATTCACACCTTTATTTGTAAAATGGAAATATTGCATTCCTTCAATTAGTGATAAAATACTCGTTAATCGTTAATATTTCTCTTGCATTGTTTTAGAAAACAAATAAATGTTTTCAAATTTAAGCACATTTGGATATTCCAACAGTGACATAATAACAATTATTTTACATTATGAAGGACCACTTATTATACAATGTATATTTGATGGTAAAATATTACCATGTTTCTGTTAAATTACATTTTCTTTCATATTTACAATTACAGGAAGATGAAATTTTTTTTAATAACCTTCATTTATATGGCATGATCTAACATAATGCTATAAATGCAGGTCTATTTACAGGCATCTGTTCAATTGAAAATAATGCCTCATTCTAAACATATCAAAAAAGGATGCAGAGTATTGAATACATTAATTAATAAATTACAATTTGAGTTGCATTTACCAAAAGACAATTATTGTGGACCTGGTACTAAACTTGCAAAAGTCTGATGTGGAACACTCAAGGAATACACTTGTAAATAACATAATATAGTTTATGATCAAGCAAACCATTTGAAAGAAAGAAATACAGCTGATACAATTCTAGGCAATAAAGCAGTAAAAATGAGGAAGAATCCATCTACATCGACAGGTGAAAAGCTAGGTGCCTGGGTTGTTGACAAAGTCATACACGCTAAGATTAAAAAAGTCATGGGTTTGAAACGTAAAACTAAACTAAAAACAAAGAAAGGAGAAATTATTCATTTCCTATTTCCAGCATTAGAAGTTCTTGGATCAATCTTCGGAGAAGTTTCGGCTATCAGTAGAGGAGTTTAATCAAAGGGTAAAGGAATGTATTTGAAACCCTATAAAATTGGAGAAGGCGAAAAAATTCCAAATGTGAAAAAAAAACGCAGAAAGTCCTAAATAGTCTTCCAAAATGTGCATTAACAAACAAAGACGATTTAGCAAAGAAACCAAATCTTTGTGAATGTATGAATGTTAATTTAGATATGATAAAAAATGAAGGAACATATGTTGCATTAATCAAAAACATAAAATAATCATTGTATAATGAGAGTTTCTGCAATTTACATCCACCAATTGAAGTATATAATTATTTAAAAAACATGCAATTAAAGTATAATTACAAAATGTAACAATTACCAAATACAATCAATTGCGAACATTTATGTCTATAAATATGACATAAGTGTATGCAATAGCAAACATATTAGTAATATGTCAATAACATTGACATTAAGTGGTAATTCATCGCAAATGTGTGCGGTATATTTCTCTGAATTAGAGTTAGATGGAGAACGACAAATAAGTCTAATCGAATTTGTTACTTACAACAGTATACCAAACACTGATATGCACAACCAATCATTTATGTTTAACAATCATGAAAAAATCTTCAAGATTGTGATACTGATAGGATATTATGAGTTGGATGACTTATAAATGTTCATTAAAGCAGCACTACCTAAAGAAGTCAATTTCCAATTACATGGAAATCCAAATACATTAACTAGTACGTTGTACAGTACCATTGATGTCTATTTCTTGGAAGACAGTTCAATTTGAAAATATATTTGGTTATGAATGGAGAGTGTATCCTGCTAAAGAATTACATGAATCATCGAAACAGGTTAATATATTGTTTGTAAATGTATGTCATATAAATGTTAATATTGTAGGTGGTTCATGTTTGAATGGTAAACCGACAAATACACTACATGAATTCACCTGTGTGGTGGCTCCGGGATATAAAATAATTGAAAAACTGAATACTCTGATATATCTTCCAGTAATAGTGAATTGTGTTGATGAAACATTTGTTACAATTATCGATCAAGACAGTCAACTTATTAATTTTAGAAATGAAGAAATTACAATCTATTTACATTTAAAAAAAAGCTATATAAACAGTTGCATTCTGTGCACATTGTAATAAAAATGAGCATTGTATAAAACACCCAATATGGACGTCAACTAGGCAGTTCTTTCAAGAAGTATCTCACTAATGAACATATTTCAAAGAAAGGAACTATAAAAAAATGTAAATGCAAGCATAAAAAGCTTACTTCAAATAAGTTACCTGTAAAGTTAGCACAAGGCAATGAATTATTTTTAAAAGAATTAGGATGTATGGTTAATCAAAATGGAAGATGTTCTTAATGTTGAAGAACCTATGTTATGAAGATGCAATCACAAATACTGAAATACATGTGTATGAATAATTCGGAGTTGGTCTGTATACATTTCTATTGGAAATAAGGATTTCAATACAAAGACAATATTTACACACGACCGTCGAAATTAAGTTTAAGATTTTGAGGAACAATTAAAAAAACAATCCATGCAAGCCATCCAGCAACAAAAATAGTAAGAAACAATTACTTCGATTAATCGATAGAATTTCAAATTTCCTAAATGGAGTGGAAATCTGCAAGACAAGAGATTTTGGAATTACTTCCACAATAAAAATACTATCTCTTGCAAACTGTAAATGATCTTTATACAGCCCTGATGGCTGGTTGGAACAATGCCAGCTATTATTCACTAAAAATAAATCCAGGCAGAAAATTTGAAGTTGTTATACTGTTAAGCATGGTTAGGGCTTCGCTGAAGACAATAAATATGTTATTTTATATGCTAAACAAGATTTAATAATTATTTTTGCTAACATGCATTTGAACACTATATATGATACAGGTAATAACGAGGAAGGTGTAGTATTTGAAGGAAACAATGTCGAATGGCCGATGCTACATATTGAAATTAACACAGATCATGTAAAATGTTTAAAATATATCGAAAAAGCAAAAAATTTGGACATTGTATACAGATCATGGGCTCTGGAGTTCTTTCCAAACTCTCCCAATTACAGAAAAATTAGTGTGGTGTGCGAAATGAAGTTTTTTGTCTGAGAAACCACAATATGTTTTCATATGTTTTCCAACAAACCGCCAAAACAATTTAAAAGTGGAATGCTCATTATTCGATAATTGTGATATGAAAAACATTAGACTATATCTAAACAGCCAAGCTTATCCCTATTTTGATTTTAATATAAATTTTGATAATGGGGAATTCCTTATTTACTATATGTATACAAAGTTTCAGGAATCGTATTATAATAAAATTAATTCACGGATACTAGATCCTAAAACCTTTAAAAGTAGAGGAATGTTATTTGAATTTGATGTAAGCAAACAAGATGATACAATTACCTATAATCTAATTGATTCAAAAATTGAAATAATTGCAAATACACCCATTCCAGAAAATACACAAGTGTTTGCTTTGATAATTCATGATAGATTAGCAAGTTACAGTGTAAGAGATAAGAATGAATTGAATCATTAGGCAACGAACTACCATTATGACATGTTTTGTAATGTACAAGGATTTCAATCTCCAGAAAAATTTATAATTCAAGAATTAGCTATTACTGATATGGGAGAACACCAAAACTGTATTCAGCTTCAAAGCACCTTTTGAGTGGAAATTAGAAAACTAATAGTAGGATAAGCAAACACCACTATGGTTTAAAATGGGAAAGTGGAAGTATGGAGTATGAGAATATTGAAGAAATTTGTAAAACAATACTTAAATAATTGTGAAATATATGTAGGTGGAATTGAGCAAAATATATTTTCGATAGTGTGTGGAGTGGAGAAGTAACAAATATTCAAAAAGAATACAATTGTCCATCATACAACAAATTATGTAAAACACAGAGATTTAATTCAACATTATTCTTCTCTGCATAGAAAAACTCTAAATTAATGCTATCATCAATTATGTCTGACTGGGGTGAAACAGATTGTGATGATACGCCTCCTGAATCACCCATGGATATTATACAAGTGATATGGCACTATTTATGATGAGAGAAAATTGTGAACTAATAAGTGAAATTCAGTATTAAAAATGTTTTGTTGTATGTAATCCAGTAGTGTGTAAAAATGAATGAACAAGAGAACGAAATCACCTATTCATGCATATAGAAATTGAAGTGTAAATTAAATACCAGAATGGTTATTAGCACATTGGAGTAAACCATTTCGACTTTGTTTAGGAAAGTAATAATTTTTTTTTACATTTTGATAAACCCTGTAGTAAAAAAATGTACATAAATTTTTGAAATACACTATTTTTGTATATTTTTTTTATTGATCTATGTCTTACCATGATTTTTTTAATTTTAATTTCGCCTCTAAAAAAGTGAACTTGATTTCCTAATAAATGAAAAGTATTCTAGAATAATAAAATTAACCATAACTAACACTGTTGTAAAAGGTATCTGTGCTCAATTTTATAGATGCTTTAACATAAGTCAATTACAAGGAATATTTTATACTAGCTTAGAATTGGTAAACTTATAGCATTAGCAAATATCTCCAGATGTGTAGATACCACTACATTTAGAGTTATACAGGCTTACCAGTGCTACCACCCATTTTCCAGAGTCACAAAATATAAAAGTTTAAATTCAATGTCTTTCCAATACTACCAACCAGAAACTGAGAAAACACAGGGTGCACACCTGTCCAACAAACCTCGCAGAAAGCACTTTGGTTTTATAATACCCTGGTGATGACTGTCGAGAATACCAAGGTGAAAATGCCTTCCTCTATCATTGCAACTCTAGAGCAATATATTTTGTTTTCTACTTAATAAAAATGTATACTCACTTTACAGCTTCCATTACACTAGAAAATATACTGAAAAATTACAAAATACTCAGACTTATATAAAATACTTATTTATGAAACAAGCTGTATTCCAGTCACACACCAAGCTTCACAAAAATTATGCTATAAAATATAATTTTAATCGTAGTGAATAATGAACGTGTAAATTAACTGAAGATATCTGTACAGGTTTATCCCAAATAATAATAAGAACATACAACATAAATAAAGGGAACACAATTTACTTAAATTAATTTGCAACATGAATTTTGAATTCAGTAAGTTCATGGGTAAAGATAAATTTATTTTACGGTTTACAGAAATAATGGGTAAGGTGTTAATAATGTGTTCCGCAGTAGTTTATGTCATTACACAGTAATTGCTTTCAAAGTTTTAAAAAGAATACATAAATAAAAAAATTATATAAACATTATCTTTAAAAGGTAAAACTAATCTTAGAAAAACTAAAAGTGGGATTCTCGTATACCAATTATGATTTTTAAAATTTTAAAATGCCATTATTGATATGTAACATTTTAATTTTATTGTTAATAATCAACCAGAATTAATTTTGTAATACATTAATTCGTAATGAAACATAAATTATTTATTATTGAAATCGATTAGGTTTTATTTCTTTGAAGAGGAAACTTATTAGAGAGGTTTGTCTCAAGAGTTTGGAATGAGGAGCTGAAGTTATTTGAAAATTGATGATGGGAAGGGGAGTGTTTGCCTTTCTAACCTTTGGGTTAGAAAATTTCTATAAATAGGGGTTTAGCATGTAGCCCTCTTCCACTGTTTCCAGTAGTTAACCTGTGCGGTTTGCATTGCGATTTCGCATTCGTACGAAGATTACTTGCTTGGTTTACTAAACCAAGCCTTTGAAATCGAACTTGAAAATTTTAATTGGGACTATTTTAATGAGATAATGAATGGCTCAGATCCTTTAAATATAAGTTTGATAGATTCTTTGCACGACGACGACGAAAGTGGTCCTACACTACAACCTTTGCTATTGTCAATATCCTCCTTAGGGGTATCACAATCACCTCTGGTGTCGAGACTGTCTACAGCAACGCCTCCGACGACTATATCGTCGAGACTAGCTACACCGCTGCCTTCAACGTCGAGAGGAGTTAGAGTGATGCCTCCAGCATCGAGAGTGTCTACAGCACTGCCTACGGTGTTGCCTCCGGCGTTGAGCGTGGAAGCTCTAAATTTAACAACCACCATCAAATCAGGTGAGCATCGTAAAAAAAACATTTGTTCTTGTTGCACTCCATTAGACTTAATGGTTATACCCTTAAATAGCATGTGGGAAGAGGTGTATAATAACTACTTATTCTAAGAGTTAGAAGAATTTCTACATTTCAATTTTGTGTCTTCACGTCCTCCAAGTCTGCTGTCTCCTGAATTATTATTACCTGAATCACTGCAACATAAATTAATTTCTCCATCTCCTCCTTCATTCATGTATTCACCACAAGAAATAATATATATACTCCTATATTATCACCAATATCATCTGCGATACCACCTGTTGTTACTGCAAAGAAACTCAAAATGAGTTTATATTTTAACCCTAAACCGAAATTATTGTGAACATTCAAATTAAAATTGTTAAATGGTTTTGTGGTTGTATGATGAAGTAATGACATTATATTTTTTAATATTTGGTGATGTAATATAATATACCAGCTTAAAGTTTTAAGCTTGTAAGGTTTTCAGTGGTATTATATTGAAAAAGTTTGTAATGAAATTTATGATTTTTGACGTAACATGAAGTAACGATTTTTAAGTTTGTAGTTCTTTCAGACGTAAATGTTAAAGAAATATTTAAAAGTTTTTCAGTTGTAACATGATTGGTTGTGACATTGGTAGCAAAATTTTATTTCGCTGGAAGTAAGACAGGGTTTCAAGAACAGCAGAAACCTCCCTTTCTGAATAAGTCAATGGACAGGTGAAAGTGAAACTTTCTTGAGCAGAGGGGGAGGGGAACTTTGCAAGCATGTCAATGCTTTCGGGTGAGTTCAAAACTCGATCGCCTAAGGGGGTGTGACACATGGACTGCTCTTGTGCTGGACAAGTGGCTGAAGGAAGGTTAGAGGGGGAGGAGAGCCTAACCGAGGCAGTGCTCCTCGTAGGCGAAAACGCATTCTGGGCTAATGGTGGAGAAGGGACGTGTAGTGGGCGCAAAGAACCTTTCGCCTCGGACAAAGACACATTCTGGACTATGGAGTTGGAGGGCTGGAAAGAGAGGGGGGCGCATACCTGAACCCCTGCGGTCTGGTCTCGGGAAGGGGTGGAGTGGGGAGGAGTGCAGGCAGGAGCTTCCTAACCACTTCTCACTGGATGTGGCCATCTTTAGTTCGTCATAAACCCTTGTCCTGTATACATTGCTCTCTCCTCTGCAGCACCTCTTCTGACATCACTGGTCGCGGCGTTGTTTTGTGGAGACTAGGCTTATGACCGAGGGTAGCCGATTTGTGAAGCCAAGCACCGGAGTTCAGCTCTCGTTAAGCGAGATTATATATGCATTTTAGTTTAATAATAATTTATCGAGAAAAAATTTTTGTGTGTTAAGAATGGATCGATATACTGTGTTTGTGTTAAGTAACTTAATATTCTCCTTCTTACGATATGAACATTTATTCGCAGCGGTTAAGCAGTTCTCTGGATACATAGTTAAATAATGCGAGTGAATTATTTATTTTAATTCAAGTAGTGTAATTTATATATTACTATGAGCATCGTAAATATAACTTTTATCCAGTCACATAGTTGTGTGTTCGACTCTCTTTTCGTTTAATTGCTGTTTCATAAACATTAAAAATGTTTCCTTCATTAAAGATTTTTTCCCGTAATTTCAACTCAGTTGCCTGTCAGACGCAGACTGTGCTCCACGTCTATAGCCAGGCTCTCAACACAGCTTATAAGTCGATGTAAGTGCTACGCTCAACTCATTCCTACATCAGACTCCTCAACGAACGAACATGTTTAAAAATAATTTAAGATTCATGTACAAATGAAAGGGAGATGTACGTGAATGTCTATTATGCTATAGTGTATGGATAAAAATTTGATTCATAGGGAAATAGGATATGTTAGAGGTATAATTCAAAATGAGAGTTTGGAAATCTTTAATTGTCAATGTTAAGTTGTCTGTTGTATATTCAAATCAGTTCTAAGTAAGTTTGCGCATTTTGAACATCTGCTTTATTCCATAAGTTATTAGAATGGGTGGTAAAGTAGTTTTCTAGGGAAATATTAATTCGTAAACATAATTTTTATCCATTCACATAGTTGTGTATTCAACTCGGCCACAGGCTCCACGTCTATAAGTCATTCCTTGACTGATCTCACAGCCGGTCAGACATATTTTGGGAGAGGTGCTTGTGCAATTTCATTAATTTAATTCAAGTAGTGTAATTTATATGCACATGCATCTTAAACATAATTTCTATCCATATGTCATGTAGTTGTGTTCGTTACGAGTCCATTCATTATACAGCTCTAACATCAGCTGTTTAATTAATTTCAAAATGCATATCTAATCAGATGGGGTAGATTTCATTTCCAGAAATACGCGCTATAAGCCATTCATTCTGTGATATCCTGAATGCAATGGACATATATTAAAATCAATTTATTTCTTTTCATAGCTGGGCTGTCATTCGTTTTTCCTGTGCGGTGTTTCATAATTTTTCTTGTGCGTTAACCATGCATCGTTTTCTCTTTCTGTTTAATTACTATAACCAGAAATCGCCTATCTCCCATCAGCATGTATGAGCAATAGCACTCCCAACCCAAAAAAAGACACTTGTGCCACTCTTGCACAAAACTCTAATATATATATGTGTGTGTGTGTGTGTGTCTGTTGAGTATATATATATATACACCTCTTCCCCAGCACATCACACCTCAGTACGCCAGAGCTCCAAGGGTGAGGACGTACCAGAGCCGCTCCCCATCCCAAAAAAGAAAGAAAGAAAATGAACTGCACCTAACTATACACAAAAAATTCCATCAAAGGAATTTGATCAAATTTATCTGATCAAACAATCCGATCAAATCGGATTAGGACTAAGGATAAACGAAAAAAATTGTATCGGATTAAAATAGGATTAAAAATTTTGATCGTATTAAGCTCGGATTAATCCAGTCAATCAAATTGATAATCCGAATAATCAAAAGTGGGGTGAAACCGGCACCTCCGTACTACTGCTGATGCTGAGACATTAGTCTTCAAGTCCACTGCATAAGTATCAGTCAGCTTTTTGACACCATTGAAAATAAGCTTCAGTATTTTTTCTTTATTTTTTGCGGAAACTGATTCAGCTGCACCGGTTTCAGTTTTGCACCATACAGTCCAATGTAAATCAGGCAATGTAACATTTTCGTCGTGCCTCCCTTTCTCCATATGTCCTAAGCACATGCTTGCTTTTCTTTATGGTTAATCCATCCTTGCCTGGCAGGGATAAAGAAGTATTTTTTTCCCCTGGATTTATCTTGTAGACCTATTGTAACAGTTAGTGTAACAAAATATAGTTTCAGTGATAATACGAGTTATCTAAAAACCAAACACAATGTGACTGTATTTTTCTTTCCTTACTGAAGCGGGAAATTTTACGAAATTTTTTGTTAATCCAAGTAAATAAAGTAACTTAATCCACGAAGGGTTCGGGAATAATACATTTCGTCAGCACTTCTCACATCATTTTACGAGGGGAGGGGAAAAAATATTTTTGCTGCACATTAGGTTTAAAGCGCGCGTGACTATCATTACATCTATGTGTACAATATTCCCGCTAAATTGAGCACTCTTGAACTCTTGCTGAAGTAGGGATGTAGGCCTAGTTGTATACACATATTATTCCGTCATAGTGTAGCGTCATATAGTGGCACTACACACTTTGGGTAGAGCACAGTGTAGATTATAGCCGGGCGGGTTGTTTTATATACTTGCCCTAGATAGCCCGGCTATATAAGAGGCCGGGAGGCCCGCGATCACCCCCTCCCCCCTCAAGCAGACCGCGAGACATCGACGTGTGAACAGTGTGTGATCGAGGCTGACGGTGTGAGCATCCACTTACCACTGGGCAGAGGGGTTACCGAGGCCAACCAATCAGAAGTTAAAGGATGAGCATATTAGACATAGCGGTAGGGACCATCTCCTGTATCGCGACATCGTCCCCAACCCCTATTGTAATTAGTATTAATGGCAAGGATAGGGATTAGCTGTGACGTGGTAATTGGAGTTAACATATTGCGATTGAGTCTATACGTAACTTGCTATTTGTATTAAGAATACGACGTGTGCGTAGAAGTAACTTGTTATCCCTTGTATTCTTGTTGCAATTGCTGTTCATGAAATTAGTGTTGTTATTAATTAAATATATATTTTTATAATCCTGTCTATTACTCAGCTCTCCCTGAGTAAACCCGCGAACGCCCTTACCTCCACAGGTGAAGTGAGTAACTGGAAGGAAGGAGAAAGGGCAAGCAAGATATAAATAAGAGGTAGGGTGTTAGGAAGGAGAAAGAGCAACTTATTAATAAGAGTTAGGGTGTTTACAATATGTAAAAGTGACATTTCCGTGGACGTGATCACTTTTATTGAGTGAGAGCACTGTGAGAAAAGTCAATAATTCACTAATTTGTTCATTCTTTCATGCACAGAAAAACGGATAGCAGAAAACATATATTCAGTATTAAAAAATGTTTACTCGGCACTTTCAATTTAACATTAGGGCATGGGACAAATTTACCTCCATCGTTACCAACTACTGGGCACATAGCAGCCAGTTGCTTGTTTAAAGCACATGCAGGTATAGGGGTTGTGACATTTCTCAAAAAGTTCGATTTCAAAAGCGTTCAATCATTGACGTGCACACCTATATAGGCCGTTCACGGTAAAGTGAGTACTTTTTGAAGCTGTTTCATCAGACACAATAACCAATAAATACATTTCATTGTGGTCTCGGACTATTGGTTTTGGGTATGATGAGTACATACACTGTGTTTATTGCTCACATGGCAGGGTTTACATTAACAAGTGGTGGAAGGATATAAATTGGTTGAAAGAATAAAGTAACTAGGGCTTCAAAAGTGCTCACTTTACCGTGAACGACGTATACCATGTAGGATGAGCGGGGCGTTGGCTCGGGCACCTGCGGTCGTAAGAGCGACGTCGAGACGGTAATAAAAAAAAAATATAAAAAAAAATTGTAGGAGGACGGAGCAGACTTCCTGCCGGCAGCTGGCGGTCGAGCGCGCTGTAATTGAAGAGTTGAATGTCGCTGGACTATTTATTATCGACGCTGAGTTACCGCACGGGTTCTGGGACACAGGAACTAAGCCCGCCAAAGACCGGATCACCAAATGAATTTGGTGGTTTTTTAATATAATTTGTTTCACTAACCTGCTCTAGAACTGTGTGAGCCCACCGTCCACTTCAAACTTGGATCGGTGAGGATTGAGCCAAAACAGTGAAAATTGAGCAACTGATAATCAATGCCAGATAACTAGGGGCAGGGCAAATTCGCGAGTTCAATTACATGTAGGCTAGACTCCACAGTCCTGTGCACACTCGAGCCTCAGCTGTGTGTTCATTGGCTGCTGCCCCATAGAGTAGCCAGTGTTGCTCCACGCCTGGCAGTACGGCACTCGCTACTTGTTTCCTTGCAAATCTGCTATTGGTCCAAAGTCATCCCGGGCGTTTCTAAAGAGCTGTGATCCAATCGCAAACGTGACTTCAGTGTACACGTGTGGGACGATTATCTTGTCCCGACATGAATTCGCGAAATTTTCATATTCTTACAGATAACTAGAGTCCCGAGTATTTCGCGGATTGAGTTGGCAGCAAGCTAGGCTGGACAGGCCTCTGTACACTAGAGACATTATTGGTTGCTGTGATCAAGTGAGGTTTCTGTACAGGACTGTTATCCACTCACTCACACTACTGCTCCATGTTCGTTACTGGCTCGCAGTTGAACGGGGCGTGTCTAAAGAACTGTTGTCCAATCAGAACAGCAGAAGAAAAGAACAAGTGTTTGGAGTCTACCTCCCCACCGAATGAATTCGCGAAATACTGGTGGCTCTACAGTTAACTAAGTAATATAGTCGCTGGATTTCACCGATTTATTTGTGTTTCCCCACTGAATGTCAAGAATTCCGTTCCTATAAATCGCTTGTTCCTAGTGACTATATGCTCGGTTCCCCGGTCAACAGTAGCTTGTCAACTGACTTTCAGTGACTGTTATTTCACTGGTTGACATCACTGATTCGGACTTGCAATGAAAGGACGGATGCTGAGTATGTCTCATGGCTAGGCCGCCTACGCCGTGCTCATTTTACCGTGAACAGCTTATAATTTTTCGTTCAACTAAAGTTTCGCCTGTTTTTAATTTATAAATTACAGTATTTCATTTCTCATAAATATGAATAAATACAGTGAGAAAACACTTATGTTGGTATACGTCGTTCACGGTAAAGTGAGCACTTTTGAAGCCCTAGTTGCTTTTTTCTTTAAACCAATTTATATCCTTCCGCCACTTGTGAATGTAAACCCTGCCATGTGATTAATAAACGCAGTGTATACTTTCACCATACCCAAAGTCAGAAGTCCGAGGCCACATTGAAATTTATTTATTGGTTATTATGGGTGATGAAACATCTTCATAAAGTGCTCAATTTTTCCGTGAACGTCCTACAGCGCCTAGTAATAAATAGTTATCATGTAAAATATTATTACAACTGAGTGAGGACGAACTGAGTGCGTTGTCTTTTGGTGTAATTCTCTAGACTTAGGCTTAGTTTGCACGAGGCGGAGGAATAGTCTGGAGCAGAACTTTAGCAGGGCTTCAAAATATTGTGAAGAACCGTGTGTAGATTATACCTGTCTGCGGCGGCAGACCGGTTGGGAAATACTGCTATAGGCTGTCCGCGGGAAAATAGACCCTTTTGAAAGCCCTGCTTAAGTTCTACTTGCATGCACGTTGAGTATTTCTCCGCCTTATGTAAAATTAACATTGCATGGGCCTCATCATTTTATTCATGCGTCGGTCAGGTGAAACTGTGGAATTTTAAGAAAAGAAAATATGTTGCAAATCTGGTCAGTTTTATACTTCGATGCAATTTTAAAAAAAAAAAGCACTAAGCGAAATAAATAATTTAAGTTGTCACAAAGGTTACCTAGCACTTTTTTTTTACGTTAAGATACGGAACTACTTTCCATCCATCGTTGCCAGCTTAATTGGGTGCATGTCACTCAGGACGCCCGTTAAAATATAATGCACGTAGGGGCAGTGACTTTTTTCTAATGTTGATTTCAAAAGTGTTCGCTTTATCGTGAACAGCCTTTATACAGCGATAACTGTAAAAAAAAAAAAAACTATTAAAGGAACTAATTTCCCCTAGCAATGCAAAGGTCGTACGTATAACGCTCAGTTCGCGAAAACCTCTTGATTCTGCGCGGACCAAGAAACCTTTTAACATCTAAGTGACGAATTACGTTGCAAAATGTGTCTTCATTTTCCCTCGGGGGGGACGAAAGCCACAATTCATAAATGATGAACGACTGTGTACGTTGGTGCTGGGAGTAAAATAATTCTCCTTCTTTAATCCGAAGAGACACCGTGCCGCGAGAAGAAAGTGTCCACGACAGAGGATGGATCCGACAATGAATCGAGAACGAGAAAAACGTTACGCGAAGTAAGCAAATCAAGTTTGAAAAATTAAACAAAAAACCCCCCTCGGCTGGGAAACGAGAAAAAAAAAAGATCCTTGAAGGCATGTGTAAGAAAAAAAAGTGCAAAGGCGTACAATAACAGCTTCTTCTTTGTTTTTTGTTTCCACGTTCCATCCTCACATCTTTTTACATCGGCTTTTTATTTTTTCGCCCCCCCCCCCCCCCCTTCCCATTACCAAACCCAGAGGTCTTCGCCGTACTTCTTCGGGTTTTTTTCCCCTTATTTTATTTTCCTTACTGGGGAGAATCAAATTACCGCCACTTTAATGAAACAGAATTCAATTAGTCGTTTTCTCGTCCGCGGCGCGAGTGTTGGAGAAGACGCCAAAGGAAGAGGAGGAGGAGGTGGTGGAGGAGGAGGAATAAGAAGAAGAAACTCGGGGAGACTTGCCTTGATCACCCACTCACCTCCCCCCCTCACCACCCTCGTCACAGCGCACCCGAGAGGGGAGAAATAAAAACAAGCCTTCTGGGGGAATAATGAAATAAGGAAAAACTTCGGTACAGGCAGAGGCCCTCCATGCCAACTGCTAAACAGCGTGAGGCCTGTCGTCACGAACTTATTGTGAACCGACTCGGCCATCGTTAAGGCTCGGCTTAACATATCGATGCAGAAATCTTTCGTTTTCCTGTCACAATTTCAGTTTCAACGGTATCATTGAAAATGTTTGATTATAGAAAATTTCGAATTTTCTAGTTGTTTAATATTTTTGTATCTAATTTTCGCTGTGGGTTGTTTCCTGCTTGCAAAATGCTCAGGAACTTATTTGTAGAGACGTGTAAAATTCGCGTTATTTTTTTTAGGGACACGTTAAACTTTAAACGCATCTACCTTGGCTATACGTTTTGTCATTGGAACATACTTCATCCGACACGCTCTGGGGAACTTTGCGCCAATAAATAATCGATTCACATTTGTGTGCTCCAATCACGTGCAGTCAGTCTGAAAGGGCGTGACCTCACATCTACGTAGCAGCCAATGAAGAAACGACGCTGACTCCGGTATATACAATTCTGTGATTTTCAGCCTCATGTCAAACAACAACTCAAATTTTGCACATCCCTACTTATTTATAAAATATAAATATGTTCCTATCATTTACAACAATCAGATAACACACAATGAAAATCAAGGACAGAAATATTAAACAGATCATAACATGTCAAGTTCCTATAATCGTACGTTGTCAATAATTATAAGCCCTACTCTGAATCCGAAATTATTACTCGGAAACAGAGTTTTTTTTATACAAAAGAGGTGAAGAGGAGCTTTAACACCACCCCCCCCCCCCCCCCTTCACCGATTGGCGTGTGTGTAGAGAGATGCAAAATTCGCGTAATTATTTGGTGACACGTTAAGCTTTAAACACGTTTACCTTTTCTATACGTTCTTCATTGGAACACAACTTCGTATTTATGTTCCCCAATCACGTGCAATTCAGTCGGCTAAGGCGTGGCTTCGCATCTACGCAGCAGCCAATGGAGAAACTACGCCGGCTCCAGTACATACAGTACTGTGAAGTCTAGCCTGATGGCGATTAACAACGTGAATTTTGCATGTCTAAGTATTATATGTATATGTGTGTGTATGCACACGCACACACCCCTGCTTTCTTTTTTGAACCGAATATATTTAACTTAATTCAAATATTAATTCCCCAGCTGCCTTAAATGCGTCGTCTTCCTACGCCTCCACACAGTGCGAACTGACTGTCGTAGAGTTCTAATTTAAAAACAGTTTAATTTAGCTTCGTTTCTCATGAATAGCGTTCAATAAATTGCTCACGTCCGAAAGTTAGTTCAGTTTTCCAATTACAATTTCAATGTGTATTTTCTTAAAGTAAAAAAAAAAGGGGGTATGTCACTATATTCTTCAGGTATGAAATTACCGGATACACCTCAAAGGCATGCATCGCACCTTTGTCATCATTTTTACACGACAAAATGACAGCTTCAGAGCTGAGAATCTCAAGAGGCGACTCTGACACTGCCTCGCGCATAGAGGCGACGACACACGTGACGCGCGTGCCTAGCTCGCCCTTATGGAATATTTCAATGGAAAATTTATTCTCAGGGCAGAAATGAAAGTCGATATTTTTGCTACCCATTCCGAAATTTGGTTACTGACACGCACGTTATCTTAGAAAATTCTCATATTCGGTCAAAATTGATGTAAGTAGCTCTCCGTTTACAATGTTTCCTTCTGTCTATAAAACAGTGTTTTAAACTATAGCGACGATGATGTTTATTTTGTGAATGCACTGCTGCTTGCTGTATATTTAAAACAGTGTAGCTACTGCTTGGAATTCTGACGAAACAGAACAGATATGAGACATGTTGTTTTTTTTATAGCTGCGTGTGATCTTGACGCGGTTAATATTGTTTATTACAGATTCAAATTAAGTGTTCTTATGAATGTATACTAACTATCGCCAAAATTATGTACAGTGCCTAAAATATAGCCTAAATCTCTCAGGAACATTCAAATAATATAATAATATTAATAATAATAATCAATTCACGGTTACTTCACACTTTTCTGAACCCCCTGCTAAAATTCTACTTCCAGGATATCCCTCCGCCTCATGCAAACCAAACTTATCTAAGTCTAGAAAATTACACCAAAAGACTGCGCACCGTATTCGTGCGCACTCAGTTGTAGGTATAATTTTCACGAGAACTATTTCTTACTAGCCTCTACCAACACACGTGTTTCCTCACCGTTTTTTTTTTAATTTCGTATTTAATACAAACGAATTGTTATAATTTATAAATAAATACAGGTAAAACTTCAATTGAATGTAAAATAAGACACTTTTGTGTTAACAGCGGTATAAAACGCTTGTAGTACATTGCATATATAAAAAATAACTAAACACGTCATATATGGGGTTTTTTTTTTCAAAAGGTTTTATTCAGAAAGTGTGAAGAAACCGTAAATAGACTATAATATGTCCTAGTGCAGGAGTTAAAATTAAAAAAAAAAAAAAAAAAAAAAAAAAAATGCTTACGAACCTATTATGTTAGACGGACAATTTTAACTGGGATAATAGGTTGAAAAATGTAGAATATATATATATATATATATATATATACACACCCACACACACACGAGTTAACGTATTAAATCCAGTGTACTGTGTCAATAATTCGCAGGCATATTTTCTTTCCTAGCCCAGTAGTGTCCACAAGGATGGGGGGGGGGGGGGGTCCATTACGCAAAAATCGTTATAGAAATTTTTAGGACGACGGGTGCAATGTTGTTTTCAAAATCTTTGTTTTCAATTGGTAAAAGACCAAAAATTAATAATGTCCAATATAAGAGTTTAGAAATTTATGTAGTGATTATTACAGCTGGAAGACTTACAGTCGTGTAATAAATATTTTATAGAAGGATGTAGACAATAAGGAAGGTCGTGTACAAGAAGTAGGTTTATTAGCATATTCGGCTATCAGTATTCAAGTATAGAATTCCTGCTTTTTTTTATCGGACCTTGCTTAGGCAAATGCTTTCATAATTACTGCTTTTTTTTATCGGACCTTGCTTAGGCAAATGCTTTCATAATTAAAACATTTGCTGGTTTTGCTCTGTTTGTTAATTGTTTTCCAATTACTGTTTGGAATTATTTTTTTCTTTAACACTTTTACTTCCGTAGAAAATAAAACTAAATATTATTTGCAATATACTTTTAAAAAATACTTATACTCGGTTTTATTGATTATTTTGTCAGCAGATTTTTTTTTTTCATTTTTAACATATGTGATTTAATATTTGTCTCAAGCTTCTTCACTTCAGTCTTTCGTTATTAACAATTTTTTTTTTATTACCCGTTTCTGGTGTCGGTGGATGATTTTGCGCACGCCTGCCTCGACCACTTTCCAATCAATCATCGACTTCATTATCAGTTCCCAAGTCCTTCTGGCAAAAGACACAGGTTCACTGATTAACACTCATTGCGAACCCTGAAGCAAATAAAATGAATAACTATAAACATAAAACACTGCAATATATTATTTTATCAACTTTATGTTATCCTATATTGGCACTAGAACAATGGGTAAATGAGCTACTACCACCTCTTCTGGCTATCCGACATCGACCTACTTTAATTAGTTTCTTATACAAGTATAGCCTAATTGTCAGCAAAATCAGCGTAACACGTTTTCTTGCAATTTTATTGAGGTGCCGCAAAAAAAAAAAATATTTTACCGAACTAGTATAGGCTGTTCACGGTTAAATGAGCACTTTTGAAAGCCCTGATTAAGACCTACTTGTATGAACGTTATGTATTCTTCCTCCTCATGTAAAGTTAACATTGTCATGGGCTTCATCACTGCGCCGGTCAAGTAAAAATGTGAAATTTTTAGGAAAGGAAATACTTAACAAATCTGCTCATTCGGTGAATTAAAAAAACAGAAAGCGAAAGAAATAATAAAGTTATCACAAATGGTTACCTAAAACATTTTATTCGGTGTTAAGATATAGAACTATTTTCCATCCATCGTTACCAACTTTACGAGCAAATGTCACTCAGTGTACCCATTAAAGTATATTTGTTCAGGGACAATGACTTTTTTCCGTGGTTCATTTCGAAAGTGCTCACTTTATCGTGAACAGACTTTAGCGAGTTTCTTCATGTGGGCTGGGTAGAAAGTAAGGGGGTAGTTCCTTACGTCATAGCGTATACAGACTGATCACGGTAAATTTGCCACTTTTGAATGCCCTGCTCAAGATCTACGAGTATGAACACAGTGTATTCTTCCACTGTACTGTATGTAAAATTAACATCGTGATAGGCCTGATCACTTTATTCATGCATCGGTCAAGTGAAACTATGGTATTGCTAGATAAGTGAATATTTAACAAATCAGCAAATTCGTACTCTTTCATGCATTAAAGAAACGGAAAGCAAAATAAATAATTTTAATTTTCAGAAATATTTACCTGACACGTTAAATGTATCGTTAAGAGACTAACCTACTTTATCTCCATCATTACCAACTTTAATGGGCGCATGCCACATAGTTCGCCGGTTCAAATATATGCAGGTAGGAGCAGTGATTTTTTTTTTCATAGGTTGATTTCAAAAGTGCTCATTTTATCGTGAACAGTCTTTAGGGATGATGGGCACTTCTGGCCGGTGCTGTACAAAACTAGGTTCAATGTCCAGTTTTCTTCCCTTTACCAAACTGATTGCCTAACCGTGCTACTATTCTAAGTCACTGATGCTCGCAGTCGCAGACTTCCCTTCCGCTGGTCACATTACTCGCCACTCGTTCTTCTATCGCTCGGAACTCAGCAACTCATTCACGCCAACTCAACACCTGGCCCGGAGGCCTGTCGCAATATTTATAGCGTTACTCTGACCATCTGGAAGGTTCAACGCACCCCGAGTCACGCTGAGAGAACGAGGTCAGTAATCCAGAGCATTCGTCAGATAAACGCAGAAATCAACACAATGCACGCTGCAAAAAAAAAAAAAGAGATTATGTTGTCGGCTCGCATGAAAACGTTAATGAATGTGGTGCTGAAAAGTGTTAAGAGTGGGATGGAGCTGTTCGTCCAAGGTCAAGAAGCGAGGTAGCGATACGGGTGACATTAACACGCACGCCTTGTGCCTCATCGCTCCTACGCGCAAGGCGAGCAGTTTTTCCGTCGTGACGCTGTACTGTGCAAATTAGATCTGTAACAGTGGGACTATTTCACAAGATTTAAAAACGCGACATTTGACCATTTTCGAGATTTTTTTCTCCGAGGATACACTTAATATGACAAAAGTAAAAAAAAAAAAAATCGTATTTGCAAAACATTTATTTTCCGAGATGAGCGTATTCGCGCAAACAATTATTTCACAGAAACTGTTTCAGTACAACCTAGCTATTAATAGCATACCTTTTGTGTCTATAGTCAATTCACGGTTTCTTCAGCCATTTTGAATCAAACCTTTGGAAACCTCCCCCTGTATGACGTGTTTAGTTATTTCCTTAATACGCCCTGTATCACAAGCGTTTTATACTTTCGTTCATAAAAGTTACTTTTTTTTTTCTGTTAAATTGAAATGTTATGCATATTTCATCTAGAAGTTATAATGCTTAATTTATAAATTAATTTGAATAAAAATCAGGGAGAAAATAGGTATGTTGGTAGCGCCTAGTGAGAAATAGTCCTTATACAAAATAGCATTACAACTGTGTGCGCATGAATGTGGTGCGTTGTCCCTCTGGTGTAATTCTTCAGGATTAGTTAAGCTTAGTTCGCACGAGGCGGAGGAATATCCTGGAATTAGAACTTTAGCACAGGGCTTCAGAAAAGGCTGAAGTAGCCTTGAATGGACTATAACTGACAATCGGATCAGAAGTCCGGCCTCAAGCAACGTACAGTCCATTTCGTTTCTCTAGAACCTTCCCTGCAGGCGCATGCGCAGTTCTGAAAACCACGTTGTTCGACAGAAGCCAATTTTCTTTTGTTCTCTAACGAAGGCACTATAAAAAAAACTTTATTAGACTATAAATATGGTTCAAACACACAAAATAATTTTCATAAACCGTAATTAACTTCAGCTTTCTGTCTCGCCGTATTTCCAGTTCCCCCTCCAAATTTGTGGTTCCAACAGTCTTAGTAAAATTCCAAAAAGTGAAACATATGCAATGATTTTCAACTGCAGGTTTTAAACGGTTTTCCGGTCACAACCCACGGAAACGGTGAAACTACAGGAAATTGTTACTGGCATGATGACGTCAGCTTTTTCGTAAACTTCTTTCAACAACAGAAATTTTCTGTCGTCGTCTGCAACGATGCTCAATTTTCCAGTGAACAACTAATGTAGATCCACAAAACATAGACGCGGGGATCGACAGGAGTTAATGATACTACAAAGATATTCCACATTACCGATTTTATTCTCGTCAGTAGACTTACCTGCCACGAACAAAAATGATCTGAATTTTCAGTTCTAACACAAATGTCATTTTTCCTCCTCTCGTCAGTGGCGGTACCTTTGATGTGGGCGTGTCCATTTTTCTGATTGGCTGCGCGAGGCTTTGGGAACGGGACTTGTGTCTAATTGGCTACTGCGTGCTGCGAAAGGTTCCTAATTGGCTGGGCTGACAGCTGGAGAGTGGGTTTGCCGGGCGCGGATTGGCGAATGGCGTTCCATTTTTTTGCTGGCCTGGGACGCCATTTTGATGGTGTGTGTGTGTGGAGTTCGCGGTACAAGCGGCTGTTGCACCTCTGTATTGCCAAGTGCTCTGTGACGGCATTTCGTAGCCAACCAGACTTTCAATTCAGTTTCCAGGGTCAGTGCCGCATCACAGGAACCGCTTCTCTTGTCTCGCTTCTCAGTGTGTAATCACTACAGACCAGAAAAAATTTGCACATTCATTCCGCGAGAAGTTAGACATTAAACCTTCGCGCGTTTGTATTATTTTTGCATTTTGTGCCGCAGTTAACTCGTCCCGCCGCGAGGCATTATAAACAAGTAATAAACCCGCGAGAGAGCGAGCGAGCGAGAGAGCGAGCGAGAGCGAGAGCGAGCGAGAGAGCGAGCGAGAGAGCGAGCGAGAGAGCGAGCGAGAGAGCGAGCGAGAGCGCGAGCGAGAGAGCGAGCGAGAGAGCGAGCGAGAGAGCGAGCGAGAGAGCGAGAGAGCGAGCGAGCGAGCGAGAGAGCGAGCGAGAGAGCGAGCGAGAGAGCGAGCGAGAGAGCGAGAGCGAGAGAGAGAGCGAGAGCGAGAGCGAGAGAGAGAGCGCGAGAGCGAGAGAGCGAGAGCGAGAGCGAGCGAGAGAGCGAGAGCGCGAGAGAGCGAGAGCGAGAGCGCGAGAGAGCGAGAGAGGCGAGCGAGAGCGAGGAGCGAGAGCGAGAGCGAGAGAGCGAAGAGAGCGAGAGAGCGAGAGAGCGAGAGCGCGAGAGCGCGAGAGCGCGAGAGAGAGAGAGCGCGAGAGCGCGAGGAGCGCGAGAGCGCGAGAGAGGACGAGAGCGCGAGAGCGCGAGAGCGAGCGAGAGCGCGAGAGCGAGCGAGAGCGGAGCGAGCGGAGAGCGAGAGCGAGAGCGAGAGCGCGAGAGCGAGAGCGAGCGCGAGAGAGAGCGAGCGCGAGAGAGAGCGAGCGCGAGAGAGAGCGAGAGCGAGAGCGAGAGAGAGCGAGAGCGAGAGCGAGAGCGAGAGCGAGAGCGAGAGAGAGCGAGAGAGAGCGAGAGAGAGCGAGAGCGCGAGAGAGAGCGAGAGAGCGCGAGGAGAGAGCGAGAGCGCGAGAGAGAGAGCGAGAGCGCGAGAGAGAGCGAGAGCGCGAGAGAGCGCGAGAGCGCGAGAGCGGAGAGCGAGAGAGCGAGAGAGCGAGAGAGCGAGAGAGCGAGAGAGCGAGAGAGCGAGAGAGCGAGGAGAGCGAGAGAGAGCGAGAGAGCGAGAGAGAGCGAGAGAGAGAGAGCGAGAGAGAGAGAGCGAGAGAGAGCGAGAGAGGAGAGCGAGAGAAGGGGCGAGAGCGAGAGCGAGAGGGGAGCGAGAGAGACGAGAGGCGAGAGAGAGAGAGAGTTAAATTACGTGTAACATTGTATAGAAGAAAACTGACATGTCAACGAATGAAAATTGTTAGTATTGGTAGAGACCATTCATGGTTCTTACAACTTCTCTGAAGCCCTGCTTCAGTTCTACCCCACGCAAACAAAACTTAACCGAGTCTATAAAATTACACGAAAAGAACAACGCACCACATTCGTGCGCACTCAATTTAATAATATTCTGCATAAGAACTATTTCTTACTAGGCATTGACAACCTACCTGTTTTCTCACTGTATTTTATTCATATTAACTATGGATGAAATATCATAATTTATAAATAAAATACAGGATGCTCGGAAATTCCCCTTACAAACTTCTAGGACTTGTAGAGGGGACCGATTGGACGATTTTTCGAATAGGAACCCATGTCCGGAAACGTACTTTTACCGTGCTACAACCATTTCAATTCAGGTGTTTGACTCGTCCACTTCTGCATGTGTAATTTAATAAGCAATCAAATTCATTGAGAAACCATGCCAAAAGAACAATAAATAAACGTATTCATTTATCACAATAACACTGGGGGAAGTATCCTTGTTGTCTTGGATTTGCGTATTTCCCTCATAAATTTAATTTTCAGAGTCAATATTTAAAACCAAGCTAGTTGTGACATAGGAAACATTTTAACAGTTATTTCTAAATCCCACTTATTTTTCTTACATGATTTGTGTCAGATCTGTAACCGTAATCAAACATTATCAAATTATTTAATAATTTCAGTCCCACATGGGAAAATACAAGTATATTCAAAACCTAACAAATTAAAAAAAAAAAAATACTTTAAGTAGTCGTCCATGTCATGTCTAGCTTTGATTTTTAATTTCTGGTTATACATATTCCTTACGACGATTTGTAATAAAATTCGAAGATGGAGTGGATAATACCCCCTTAAACGCAGCAATCGGTTGCTGTCTTCTGCAAAAGAAGTGTAGCATGTGGTACTGATCGACCACAACAGCGGCTCGATGTGGCGGCCACCAGCATCGTTGCACACATTGTACTTAACGAATTACGTTCCAGTACACTCGCTCCGTCAATCTGTTGTGCAGCGAACATAACTCGCGCCAGCAGATCTTCCTCTGTCTCTTCAGGAGTCTCGTACGCTATACTCTTCATACGACCCCACAAGAAATACTTAGTCCAATGTAGTTCAATCCAGCCTTTCCCTCAGTGTAAGTGGACGAGTGATACACCTGGTTTGAAATGGCTGTAGCACGGTACAAGTACGTTTCCGGACATGGGCTCCTATTCGAAAGATCGTCTACTCAGTCCCCTCTACAAGTCATAGAAGTTTGTATGGGGAATTTCTGAGCAATCTGTAGAAGTAGCAGTACAATTTAACCACAAGTATGGTACTTTGATGTTATCTGAAGTATAACACGCTTGTGATACGTGCCATATTTAGGAACTAACCAAACACGTCACACACGGGGTGATTTTTCAAAGGTTAGACTGAAAAAGTGTGAAGAAACCACGAATAGACTAACTGTGTGCACGCCATTCCGAATAACTTCTCATACATACGCGCGTTCGAAATTCAGCTTCGAATGAACACAGTAAGTTTTCAAGACGTCCAGTTAAAAGGAACCGTCTCCCTAAGCGAGCAACGAGCAAATGGGAACCTTCTGTTCAGTCGAAAATGCGCGACTTCGTTCCCGCCATAATCTTTTCCCCGTTCCCTCAACCGGAAATTACGTATATTAACACCCTATAACTCTTAACAGAGATCCAAGAGTTACGATTTTCGGCCTTATACATGACACGAAAACCCGTCAAACGAACAAACTCATTTCACGTTTGTCTAGTACGATTTTCAGTGGTAACGATTTCGTAACAGTTTGGGCAAACTCGAAATCGTCTCCATCGTACGAGCATCGAATGGCTTGTTAATACATCGGTTCGCCATTCCGATAGATCGTCGCAGTATTTCTACTATCCCCGAAGACGAAGGGTGATCACGCAATCCACAGCATGTACCCTACACTTTATTTTATTTTTTTAATTCAACGTGCATATGGTGGAATTTGAACTCACGACCCTTGGATCATGAGTCTAGAGCGCTAACCACTACGCAACCCGATCATTGTGAAAGTGAGGCTGGCCTTTGCTTGCATTAAATTGTCATAATGTCTACTTTAAAAAATGTTTAAATTGTTAAATTTAATTAATATACATATTAATAAAAATCGAAATACTCCAGCTGTATCGTATATGGAACATGCACTAAAGGGTTAAGAGAGACCACTGTTGCGGCGGATGGGTAAATCAGCGACAGGGTTGCATTCCCGAGATTCTTACGAAAAACGATTCAGATGTCCGGAGGGGAATACTTGTTGGGAAAGAGAGAAAGAGAAAAAAAATAAAGGAGCAGATAGATGTATGGCACAGATCAACGTCTTCAGTTGGAAAGCGAAAATGTCACAAAAGAGCTTCCGACAGCCGACCAGCGTTTTTGTAGTTGGTATCCCACCCCACCTTTCCAGGTTCCGCCAGTATATGTCCCGTTCCACGCATACCTGTACAACGACTCACCGAAATAATACAAGTGGTTTCTTTAAGCCTCCACACGACCAATTCTCCTCCCCTCCCCCCCTCCTCCCCGGCCGGTTCGTCTTCCTTTACCCTCCTTCCGGACAGACTGGAAATGCTTTTTCTTGTCGTTTATTGCCCCCAGCGGCCTAGCGACTATAGGCGGCTTTATTTCCCAGCTGTGAATGTGTCGGGGAGAGCTTAACCTATTAATAAAGAGGGATAAAAACATTTCCCCGTCGGGAATCGCCCATTGTGGAAGCCAGTGGATTACTGCCAGGGGGGGACAACTTGCCCCCCCCCCATCCCCCAACCCATCAATCCTCAATTCCTCCGATAAAAACTGCCTCCTGGTATGTTTGGACAGGGATATTGGCTGTATCCGTGAAGGAGTGAGGGGAGAATCCGGCAACCAAAAGTTCTGAGAAATGTTTTTTCTTTTGTAGAATCTTGCTCGACAAGTTAGCGAAAAGACATTCCTGAAGCTCCTGTCATTTTGTTGAATTTTATCGCCCAACTTCTTCAAACAAAGTTTGGTCGGAGAAAATTTGTATGGTTTTCGACGAAACCGAAACGTCACTTTCGCAGCCATGTTTGTTTGGGAATTTTCCATGGTTTCAGTTTAGTTAAATATCTGCCCATTACGCGGTTGAGAGGCTCGACAAACTATGATCACAGAGTAACTAAGAGTACAGAGGTGAAATGAAGGCACGTGTTGCGAACTCCAGCCACGCACGCCAGCAAAATGGCGGAACATAGTGCTCCAATCTGCTTCTGGAGCTCAACTTGCCTGACAGCAGCCTGACCAAAAGGGCATATTCTACAACGAGCAATAGCCAATAAGACCAAAGGTACGTTTCCACAGGTTCGTGCGACCAGTGAGCATTGTTTCGCTTTTTTATACTTACTTATTCTGTGCTAGCATCCTGTAAAACTGTCTCCACAAAGCTTTAAAATGGCGAGCAGCTCGTGGAAGCAAAATAAGTAGGGTTAAGAGAATTTCGCAAGTTAAGGGTCCTATGTACAGAAACGTTTTTTTTGTAAAATCTTTGTTTGCGCGTATACGCGTATCTCGGTAAACAAAAGTCCTGGATGTGTAACTTTTTGTCAGAAAAGATATATATAATCTATGGTCCTTTTCTTTTTTTCTTTTTTTTTCTTTTTTACTTTTGTCGTATTAAGTGTATTCTTGGGAGTTTACAGAATCCGACCTGCTGGAATACAAGACTCTGCTCGAACTCACGAATGCACTTTACCAAAACAACGATTCTGAGACCGGTGTATATAAGAATGAAGATCACGAAAAAATCGATATTCTCGCAGACCTCTTCAGTGGCCTAGCAATGAAAAGCGGCGAAGGTCTGAAGAAGATAGACGACGGCAAGAACATTGATTATATACTCTGGGATGATCCGTACGAACTTGTCGATAAGCTGCTGCTGTTTGCTTCGCAAAGTGTTGGAAATTACTCCCACACCAACGAGATAGTCTCAATAATAGAAGAACTTAAGTAGGCGGTCTACATGCGGTGAATCGATTGGGTATCCCCAATGAACTGCACGCAGCTGCCAGGCGCAACTACCGCCGTCGAAAGGTCATGATTTGTGGGATGAACTATCCGTTTCAAGACGACCTCGTCGAGATGATACCATATGCTCATGTCAACAAGGGCTACAAATACAAGTTGGAAGTCTTCGATGCCTATAGCAAATTCGCCTAGGCCAGTCCGATCAAGTCGAAGAATGCATGTGACGTCACCGAGGCCATGTGTAGTGTTGAGTGAAGGACACATCCCGGCCAATTTGCAAACCGACCAGGGCAAGGAATTCTGCAATGCAAAGTTCAAGTCCCTGATGAGGAAACATAACATAAATCATTATTCCACATACAGTAATCTCAAAGCTTCGATTGTCGAGAGGTTCAACAGGACTCTGAAGGGCGACATGTGGAAGTGTTTCGCAGCAAATGGTAGCTACAAGTGGCTTGTGCTACGGCCGAAACTTGTGCGCGGGTATAATTCTACAGTGCACTCAACCACTCGCATGAAGCCCGAATATCTAAAGGCCCTGGTTCGGACTGTGTATGCTATTCCGAAGAGGAAGGGCCCACACAAGCGCAAAGCCAAGATTGGTGACCTGGTGTGCATCTCCAAACAGAAAGGTGTCTTCGAGAAAGGGTTCACAGCGAATTGGAGCCCCGTACTGTTTCGTGTGCGACGTATACGTAACTATGCTCCGAGGAACTACTATCTCGAAGATCTGAACAACGTACCCATCCATGGTGATTTCTACACCGAGGAGATCTGGCCGACGAATTTTGCAGATGTGTATTTGGTGTAAAAGGTGCTGAAATGGCATAATGGAAGGGCCTACATCAAGTGGTGGGGTTCCCTTGTCCACTACAATTCCTGGGTCGCCAAGGTGGGCATCGAGCAGTGAACGTCGATGAAGATTAATAAACCTGTATATTTTAGTATGTGTACAATTAATTTTATGTAAAAAAAAAGATATGGTGTGTTTTATTTCAAAAAACCTTTCCCACTTTATATATAAGAATAAAAATTAATAAATAGATTTAAGTACATTGCCAGAATGGTCAATGTCACCATTCGGTACAAGCCTATATCAGGTGGCACAATCGGGTTGTCGCACAAAGGTGAGACATAAACTATAAAACAAATGACAATAAAAAACATGAAGGACTGCACCTAGCAAGATGGCTGCCTCCCAACATGGCAGCCTCCAGTTACATATACAAACAAATGGTGTACGAAAAAAAAACAAATATAGCTGCCTCCATTAACATATGTAAACAAATGTTGGACAAAAACAACAAATATGGCCGCCTACAGTAAAATATGCACAAATATGGCAGCCTCCAGTAACAAACAAATATGGCTACCTCCAGTAACATGAACACAAAGATGGTTGCCTCCAGTAGCATGTAAACAAATGAATGAAAAAATCAAGATGACGGAATGAGTATATGTGAGTGGAATGGAGGCGAGGGAGTCAGTCGTCTGCTGGATTCGAATGCGAACAGAGGTGAGCAATTGGCGGTGAGGGGGTAGACTCCGGAACTGTAAGTTTTTTTATTAAAATTTTTAAGATAGAAATTTTTAAGGAAAAAAGGGAAAATTCGAGGAGAAAAAAGGTGGAAATAACTGCCGGGGTTGACTTTTTAGTAAGGAATTTTTTTTAACGATTTTTTAATTAAAAAAATTTCGAAGGAAATTTCGATGGAAAAAAGGGGGATTTCGAGGGAAAGAAGGGAAAATTGGCGCCGGGGTTAAAGGCTTTTTATTAAGAGATTTTTTTAAATAAAATTTCATAAAAATAAGGTTTTTAACGCTTTTTAAAATTTTTTAAACAATCTCTAATTACATTTTTTAATATTACATTTTTTGTAAATTTTCAAAACAATTTTAAATTTTTTAAACAATTTTTAATTGAATTTTTTGTTATAAATTTAAAAAAAAATTTTTAGTATTTTTTCGCAATTGTTTTGGATTTTTGGGTCAGAGGTCACCGAGGTCAAGGTCATGGTCATCCAAGATGGCAGTCAAGTGACGTAACAAGATGGCGGCCGCCGAATCCACCCATCCTGTGCCAGACACCGATGGCCCCAACTCCCCATAATCATACTACTGACGTATCAATTTATCTACCGTTATCTCTACACCCTATTGTATTTCTGGATTTACGACAGAAATTCCAGCAGAGATGTTTTCATTGGCTACGCGAAGAACTAAAACATTTTACAACTAACGATTACATACACACTTTAATTTACGGTTTTAGGTACTGTAAACAAAAAAAAATGTAAGATGTGTGCTGTACTTAAGTTGGCCCTCACACGTGTTTCGTTGTCACAGGCAGTGAGGTATAGGCTATATGTTAGGCTATAGTTATATGAACCAATTATGACCTATATCAGTAAGACGATCTGCTAATAATTTACCCATAGGTAAGATCATTGGTCATTGAGGTTCGCAATTTTGCAATACAGACCAAAAATTACATACAAATGCGTAATGTACACAATTGTGAACATTGGGTCTGAATGGGTTAACGGTAAAGAAAATGCAGGAAAAGAAAATACAGTGATAGAAATTCATTTATCAAGTTATATACCGTCAAAAATGAGCATGCCCTAGCCAACTTTTGCATTTGTGAACATAACCGTTTGTTTCACACTAGTGTCTCATACAGTATATGCGATGAGTTGAGAGTTGAGAAAGATCTGATCTGCTCTTAACAACTAGGTCTTGAAAGCAGATGAGGGTGAAATGAGGTCAGAATGGAGTATCACCGGAATGCAAGGGTGGGGGAAACGGGAGAACCCCGAGAAAACCCGCAAAATAAAACCAAATCTCTCTACCTCGCGTCCTCTATATGCTCCGTCGTTGTAATGCCTACAAGCTCCGGTACCCTTTTGCTGCGAAGATGATAAAGAACACAAATGCAGTTCCTTTGCTGGTGGGTACCCCATCACTGATTGGATGCGCGAGGCCATGAAAACGGACCTCATGTTAATTGGCTACTGCGTGCTGCGGAAGGTTCCCTATTGGCTCGTCCGTCGGCTGGTGAGAAGGTCGCCAGGCGCTGATTGGCGAACGGCGCACCGACATGCTGCTGACGTGTGCGGATGTTTCGCCTCTGTGTTCTCTACTATTCTGTGCGCAGAAGGCGTCTCGTGGACTTGCGCAGTTGTTGCCCTGGCTCCCGGCGCCGTTGTCCTATCTTCTGGCGGGCGTACACAACATTCTAATGACGCCGGCTACCACGGCTCCCATCCTCGTCTTCCGCCTTCTTCATAGGGTCATCCTCTTCTGCCCCACGCCTTGCACTGTTACATTTTTTACGCTCGTTCCGGGACTTTCGGATACTTTATTTCCAACGCGAGGTGGTTAGGGGAAAAAAAAGTCGCGGCAGTTTCCACAGTCCTCGTCTCTCTCATTAGCATATCAAAGACAGGCTCATGATTCTGAATAATGTAGCTCGCCCGCGGAGGGTGGGCGGCTTGTGCGCGTGGAAAAATGGGGGAAAATATTTAAAAAAAAACAGACGACAACGCGTTAGCCAATAGTCGTCACCCAGAAGGAAAGATACAGGAAGGGGGAAGGGTTTGTAACCTCGAACAATGCCAACACAATGGTCGCTGTGTCTAAACAAATCGACAAGCAAGAAAATAACAACTGTAGTCCATTCGCTGTCGCTTCCAACTTTTCTGAAGACCTAAAGAGTTCTACTTCCCTAATATTACTCCGCCTCGCCAAAGGGACAACGCACCTAATTCATGCGCATAAGAACTCTTTCTTACTATTATCTATTCACTACTATTTAATTTGACCATTTTTTGTTACGTATCTTTGTATTTATGAACTTATTCTGCCAAAACAACATAACTTCTTAGCTATTGATATCCGTGCGTCGTGCACGCGTTACTGCGATCTAAGAGTGAGACGCACTCTAGGTATTACCAACATACCTATTATCTCTCTTTTTTTTTCATTAATTATGATTTTAAATCAATATTACAATTTAATGACAAGATAAAAGTCCCCAAGTCCAGTTTAACCAACAGTGAAATACTTTTATCTTACCAAAAGTACAAGACGCTTGCGTTATAGATAGAGACAGGTGTTTTTCGGGAAAATATTTAGGGCCATGCTAGACTTCAACATCCTACGTCCACGACCACAACTTCCTTTGGTTATTGGCCGCGTGTGTACGTGAGAAGATATGTTGTTATTTGACTGGGCCAATCGTAATAAATTACTCGGATACTGAACGTCCGAGATTCGAGGACAGACAATTAAGGCACGTGACAATTAAAATCATCCAACCATCTAAGTGCAAATGAACTGAAGTGTTCTAGAGTACAAGTGGTCTTGAAATCATTTCGCAAAAAAACACCTGTCCAATTGCAAATGTGACTTCGCTGTAGGTCTATATGAGTTTGACGTCTATCTTGTCGCGAAATTAACTTGCAAAATTTTCCAAGCCTTACCAATATGACAACTACGGACGCACTTAAAATCCGTAATAAATTAAGTTTAAATAAGCAAGAAGGTTCTAATATAACTAATAAGCATACTTTCCTCAACGTGGGAGCAATTAATTTTCAAATAAGTTCTTAAAAGCTGAGTTCGCAGGTAGGACGCGACTTCTTTTGGAAAGCAATAGCATTAGAAATGGAACCAGAAACTTATGCAACATAAGTGAGAATTAACAATACACACGTGCTTTACCAGGGACTTGAACCCAGAAAACCTCGTACTATCAGCTACAGTGCAATCCACTGCAATACGAGGTCGCATTAGGAGCATCAACTTCGGATTTAATCAGTAATGTTTCGAATTACAGGGTTTATTTAGAGGGCCATCATTTTGGAAATAAGTTACTTGGCAACTTAAAACATGTAAGTTTACATGGACTACCGTAGCGCTACTTGTGTAAAGAATTTTGTTGAAATTGCTTGTTTGGTCCCTGAGATATGTGCAATAAAATCCTTCATTTTCTTATTTCATGCTATCGTACAAAATATTTAAAAAAAAGAGGCTTTATATACGATGCTTCTAATGTATAATGTCTGCATACATATTTGGTTGAATTTGGTTAAATTTTTTAATATATGAGGCAGCCTTACCTAAATTATTTATGATGCCGCCATTTTGAACATCGTCTGACCCATTTAAATTATGAAAGCTTGCATGATCTGCTGTAGCAGTTATAGTGTGGACAATTTGATACAATTTAGTAGAAATGGTCCAGGTTGATCGGTCTTCGAGATATGGCATAAAACCTCCATAATTTTCATATGGCGATCTTCATAAATGGAGGACAATATAGTAATGTAGTAGTACATTCTATGATAGTATATACTGCCAATATACAAAGCTAAGTTATAATAGATTACATATCTTCCTATGCATACCACAGAAAACTTAAATGATTTTATAGCCACCATTTTTTAAGATAAACATGTCGTATTTAAATCATACATATATTAGTATGGCATACCACAGTGAAGAATCTTAGCCAAATTTTGTAAGAATGGGTTGATTGTTTCCCAGGACATGGGATTAACAATAAACAATCAAGTTTTTATCTCATCATACAAAATTTCAGGGAAATGAGGCTCTGCATAGACATAACTGGTGGTTGTAATAAGTACTGCCAGAATACAAACTTAAGTTAGAATTTCTTTTGTTTATAAAATATACTGAGCTAAAATATTTATATAGTTACTACTTTGAAAATAAGTTCATGGCATAATTAAAACATGCCAGTTTATACCACCTGCTGCAGTACTCTCTGCTCGACAAATTTGGTAGGAATCTGTGGTTTCCCAAGATATGATAAACATTATTTATTCACTTATCGTTATCTTACAGAACGGAGGAAAAAATATGCTTTATGTAGATACAGTTAATAGTTGCAATACCTAGTGCCAAAATACAAAGTAAAGTTGGAATTGATTACATGACTTAGACGATAGAACATTCTAAGCTAAAAATTGATATATGGCCGCCATTTCTAAAATAAGTGCCTGGTGTGCTTAAAACCTATCCGTTAACATCGTCTGTATTAGCATTACTTGTTTGCAAAATTTGGTAGGAATTGGTAAATTTTTTTACAGAGATATGACAATAACTTTATTTATTCGTATGGCACTATCTTCCAAAATGACCGACGAATATGGTTATGCGTTGGTATATATGATACTCGAAACAGATATTCAGTATACAAAATTTGCCCAAAATGTTTTAAATTGTATGGCAATATATACCAATTAAACATAAAGAAATTGAATGTTCGCCATCTTGAAAGAAAGTGCTTTATCAAGTTCAATCATTTACGTTTACTTGGCCTATCGTAGTATTACCTGGCAAAAATAGGAGGGAATTGGTTTAATAGTTTTCGAGATCTACTAAAAAAAAATTAATTTCTTTATTTGGTGCTGTTTCCAAAATGTCGGAATAACGACCATATCTATCTCAAAATTTAATGCTTACACAATTATCTGCCAGAATATAAAATTTGGTTTGAATCGGTTGAATGGTTTCCAAGATATGACATCCTACCCCAAATTTTAAAATGCCCGCCATTTTGAAAGTAAGTGCCAAACGTGGTTGAAAACTATAACATTTTGGTGTCCTCCTATGTACCAAGTTTAGTGAAATTCGGTCCACGCGTTCAAAAATTGAAAACAGTGCGGTGGGCCATACACACACAGACACACGCAAACAGGAAAGTGATCTCATAAGTATTTCTTTCCTTCGTAAAGTAGGCTAAACACGAGTTCGATAACTACTGCGCTATGCGTCCATGTTTATTTTTGGTTTTTGTCCAGACGGTTAATAGGAACACGGACAGTTTATACATATTCGATACAGGTAGATGCATAAACAAAATCGTCACGCAATTACTGCATGGTTTTCACCACTTATTCAAATGCAGGAAAACAGAAACTACTGGCTGATCAGTTGGCCAAATAGCGGATACTGTGACTGTAGGCAACATGTAATCTCTAGCAGCCAGCGGTGACAAATGATTTCTGACTCATTTAAAAGCGACACACAATGTGCAATCGATGTTGTCATGTGTACCAATGTATCTGATAGTATACGATCCGAAAAAGAAATTTATGATTCGTTTCTTAATGATTGTAACCAATCTCCCCCCCCCCTCCCCCCGGGAAACACATTTCTTTTACTTTAGCACTTCAGTAGAATACGTATTCACAAGCGCAATTAAACATTCCTATGCATTCTTCTTGATACTGACAATGTAAATATAAATCAGTTACTCATATAACTGAAGTAATCGCTACTCTAACTGACAGGCTAGTTAGTGGCTCGCACTATCAGTCAGCGTCTTGAATTAGTGTCATTCACTATAAACCGTCCCAAGCATTGGTGATCCTCTATTAATGGGTCTCTGAAATAATCCGTAACTAATGTTTCATCAAGCGGGCTTCATTTGACTCAGATCTGGTTAAACTCTCGCCAGTTCCAGACTTAAGAGGCCGCCTCACCCCTCATATAGAAATAATTCGCTTTGGTTTCATAACAGAAGAGTCGGGGTCATAATTGAAAAGCATTACACTTGATGTTTCTGTGAACATTTTGATGCTTGATTGTCAATGGGTGTTCTCTGGTTGTCGCTAAAAGGCGAGAATAAATTAATATATACAATGTTGTATTAAGTTAATTATTTCGTAAAAAATGTGTTAGTGGTTCATATATTATGTATGTAATGATGGGTAAAGTAATTAGCTAAGCTTCTATTGCTACGTTTTTCAATAAATCCTCTTAAATTTGAATAAGGAAAATAAGCTAGGATAAAACTCAATATGAAGGGTGACATGGGCTCTTAAGGAGTGGTCTTAAGGGGGCGTGGGACATAAATTAACGTAGATTGACGTTTGCTGGTTTTTGAAAGCCGGCATGGAAAAAAGTCAAGATGGCAATCCTACATAATAGGTTTTGCGAACTTAACGACCCCAAGTATTTTGCAGTATTACTGTATCAATTTAGCATAATGTCTTGCGTTACGAAAATACACAAAAATTGACGGCGTCAGAAATATCTCTACAGGATAACGTCACTCAGGTGAAATATTTTCTCTCGTAGTTAGTAAAAACTATTCTGTATGGTTACCCTTTCTTTGTTTTCTCTATCGGCTTCCTTGAAATTTGTACAATACGATAAACCTCAATGGCATTAATTTATGTCCCGTGCCGTCTTAAGTTTTGCGTTTTGCAAACTAGTTTGTCATTAATTTGACCAAATCTGGGTTAGTACGTATATACGCACACACAGTAGAACACAATCAACAAGAAACTTATTTGTTGTAGCATTACAGCAGAAATGACAAATGCCCGACTGTTCGACATGATCCATGTCACCAAATCGCCATACGGTTCGAATTCCAAATAAGCCAAGAGTTTGTGCGACTTTATTGTGAATGTATTTTCAAGTTAGTTTTGCCTGAAAAGTCCCCTCTCCCGCCCCAACCTTGTAAGATTTCGGGCATAAGAAATGTTTGGGGACGAATCTAAGGCCATTAAGAAAAATAACCGATCCATTTCCTTTGAAAAATCCACCGTTGAGTTTTGGGGCCTTCCTAAGAAATAAAGTAAGAGTAGCGATTTTGAATCAAATCTTTGAGAAGTCGCCCTATGTATGGCGTGTATAACTGTTTCCTAAAAATGCCACGTATCTGTTAGGCAGGATTTACAATGACCCGTTCGTCATCCGTCCGTCAATCACGTGACCAACAGCCAATCAGAGGTGGTCATTAATTCTAACCGTCCGTCAAAACCTAGGCAAGCTTTAACTTTTGACGGACGAACGGATGAAATCACAGCCTTCTAAACTTGCATGTTTTGTTGCTCTTTCATCCTGAGTGCTTTACAAGGCTGAGTAGTTTGTGCAGTGTCTTGTTTTGGCTGTTTTCTGTTTTCATATGTTTATTTATGCAACTGCAAAATGAAATTAAGTTACATTTTTCCTGAAAACTAATTTATAATATCGTTTGAAAACACGATCTCCTTTTGTGATGTAGTAAAAGTAATAAAATTATTCTTCATATACTATTTAAAAACATTTTTTACTTCGATTAATTTCCGTTACGTACGTGTATGTGCGTTTTGGGTACTTTGAAACACAGTACGGCCAAAAATTTTCACGTCTAATGAAGAATTTTTTTTCCTATTTGTAAACAGTTTTGTTTTTATTAGTTTGCAGCTATGAACTTACGACGTTTGGTTGTAAATCGCTCGGCTGGGAGACGGAAGAATACATGACGGACGGACGGATGACGGATGGACGCGCCTTAATGTTCTAAATCCTGCATTACCACAACAGTTCCTCATTTTTGGTTAAATTAATCTTTTACTTGTATTCTGTTTATAAATGATAATAACATACTTATGAACAAGAACAGCCAGAAAATATGCGTGTTGGTAAGGAATAGTTCTTATGCAAAATGTTATTACGCAGAGTGCGCATGAATGCTGCTGTGTTGTCCTTTGGTGTAATTTTCTACACTTGGCTACGGTTTGTTTGCATGGGGGGGAGGGCTATCCTGGATGTAGATAGAGATGCTTCAGGAAAGTTGGAAGTAGCAGTGAATCGACATTCCCAGCCACGCCGAGCCAGCCAACATGTGGAAATGTCGCACTCGACGACAAAATGCCCTCATTCGTGTCGGAAGGCAGTCTTTTTTTTTTTTTTTTTTTTTTTTTCGCCGCCCCCTTCGCGGATCAGCGACAAGGGTGTGTGAGCCATTGACACATTTCACCAGCTCGAGTTAGGAAGGGAGGGAGGGGTGTGTAGGTATGGGCGCCCCACTGACATCATATGACAGGGAGGGGATATTTTTTTTTTATTCGCGTGATTTCGCCGGAGGGTAGTTTCCGTGGCCCTTCAGCGGGAAATGGGGTGGAGACGGTTCAGCCGGTTATAAAGCCGTCCCTCGCCTTTGCCGTCACCCCTTCACCCCCCCCCCCCCCTTTAACCCACCCAGAATTTCCATCGAGTGAACGAGGGGCGAGTCCTCGCGACACTTCGCTCATTCGAATTTCAAATGACGTTAGATCACAAAGTAAAAGAAAGGAAGGGGGAAAAAAAAAAAAAAAAAAAAAGAATTTCGCGCTTCTGCCACTTCAGTTTTTTTCTTTGCAGGAGATCTAACATATTTCCCTCTGTTTCAAGCGAGCCGTTGATGGTTTAAGGCCAGGCTTCACCGCACATTGGCGTATAGTAAATTAAATGCTAAATTCGGACAAAGATCGCTCAGTCCATTTTTTTGGAAGTATTTTCAACTGATGATTTTTTTGTTGGAGATTGAGCGCCTTTAGATTAGTAAACTGTTGAAATTTTAATTATTTTTTAATTTCAAATACACTTTTTAAGTATTTACAAAATGTCACAATTTTATAAATGATAAAAAAGTTCATTTAAATATTAAAAATTAAAATTTGGGAGGTTTGCACATCTAGATGCGTTCAATCTCTAGCAAAAATTCTTCAGTTGAAAATACTGCCACAAAAAATTACTGAGAGATCTTTGTCCGAATTTAGCATTTAATTCCCTATACTCCTATGCATGGTTAGGACTGGCTTTAAGGGGAACGGTTCACAAAAACCGTATATTTACCTCGTTTCTGCCACAAGTTTTTTCAGAGGGTTTATCAGAATTTTTGGCACGACAATGCTAAATAAGCATTTTGAGCTCCTTCTTAGATTTTTTGTTTCTAGTAGTTGGTCTGTTACCATCCCGCAACATTACATACATGGCTGGAGTAGTATGGGAGCTACAAAAAAACGCATTAACAATAATCCACTACCAGCAAACCAAATCTGTACGAAAATGAGATCAACGTATAACTTTGAACTGCGTACAAATTCGTCATCTTGTTTAAAAACATAAGTACATAGTCTACCAATATTCCTGAAGAGCTCCTTAAACCGTTATCTTTTCCTTCTGTGCCGTCTTCGTCGCGTGTTGGCAGTAGTAGTTTTCAGTTCTGTTGCAAGATCCCAGCTGGAGACTGATGCAGTGGCGTGTCTTCCTTGGCGACACATAGCGAAGGGCTCTACACCACAATTGCACCCAGTTACAGTGACGGAAATGCAATAAACACAAATTCCCAATAACAGTTTTCAGTGAATGTGGGGGTGTGGATTATGTGGCAATCGTTTCCTTAGACCACATTTCGTACAGGGCAAACTCGATGCTCATTACTACCTACAATTTCTGCAAACCGAATTACCACTCTTATTGGAAGCTGTGCCGTTAGCAGTACGACGTGACATGTGGTTGCAGCAGGTTGGGGCACCTCCACACGTCAGCAAGGTTGTGACTGAGCTGTAGAAAGCACATTATCCGTGTGAGCGGATAGGAAGAGGTGGCCCGATCCCATGGCCGCTGCGGTCTCCTGACCTCTCTGTATTGGAATTTTTCTTCTGATGCTGCCTGAAGAGTATGGTGTGGAGAGGACAGAAACCAGGCACACTGGATACACCACTCAACACTGAATTGAACTTGAAGACATACAGTGGCAGGACCCCATGGTGCAATGGGTCGCAGCCTGCTTACGGTCAGATGGGGCCCAGTTTGACCAGCTTGTATGAAACCTCCGACATGTCGTCAATGTCGATAATGATATTCAGTAATTGCTCATGTTGTGTTTATTGCATTTCCGCCACTGTAGCTCTGAAACAGAGCTACATAGTCCACATATGTATATGGATTTTTTTTTTTTACTGCTATTGACCTTTAGAACACGCTTGCAAAGATTGTCGGAACATTCTGTATTTGTATATGTGATGTATTCAAGCAAGAGACTCGCTGTCAAGAAAGTTATGTGTTGGTTTCTTAATTGTAAAGATTTGGTTCACGAGGTATAACTAGGGACAGGTGTTTTTCGCGAAAATATTTCAACATCAGTTGTACTCCAAAACACTTTAGTTCATTATGTACTTTCGTGATTCGATGATTTTAATGTCGCGTGCCTCAAATATCTCTCCGCGAATCATGGACGTTCAGTATCGCAGCACTTTATTACGGTTGGCCCATTCAAATAAGACCGTCTCATTTAACGCACCTATGCGGCAAATAACCAAAGGAAGTTGTAGTTGTGGGCGTAGGATATTGAAGTCAAGCATGGCCATAAATATTTTCGCTAAAAACACTCGTCCCTATGTAGGCTATAAGTTCTAATCCTGTTAGTGGAATATTGGAAATGTGTTTTCCTTTCGTAATACTCCTGTCAAATCGTCCCCCTCCCCCCTCAATTCTGTATTTTCTCCTCATTGCGCATTCTTCCATTCTTCAGGTCGAACCTGGGGTAGACACGCCAACTTCACTTGGCAATCTAGGTTGTTCATGCTAAACTGAGCACTTTTGAAAGCCCTGCTTGGTTTCTACTTGTATGCACATCGTGTATTCTTCCACTGTTTGTGAAATTACCATTGCCATGGGCCTGATCACTTTATCCACGCGTCGGTCAATTGAAACTGTAAAATTATTAGAGAAGTCCAGCGAGTGGAAGAGGAGGATGGAGAGTCGTGATATGATAACAGAAGGCAAGTCACTGGAATGTTTTGAATGGGCGGCGAGCGATAAACCAAGAAGTGCATATCCGTTACCCAAAGCATCCCGCCGAGCATACCTCTGCATGGCGCCGTGATAATCCTTTTGCGGTGCGGGCTCCTGAACTTGATTGTTCTGAACAACTGCGTTTATCTGAAGAATGCTCTGGATTGCTGGCGTCTTTTCTCTTAGCGTGACTCGGGGTGCGTTGAAACTTCCAGATGGTCAGGGCGACTGATATAAAAGTGCGACAGGCCTCCAAGAGTTTAGAGTTTTTCCGAAAGTCGGGAGTCTGAGCGATTGTGCGACGAGTAGCGCCGGAAGTGACAAGGGGGAGGAGAATCTGCGACTGCGAGTATTAGAGCAGTGAAGGGTGCGGTTAGCATATGGACTATTGGACTGTATGCCTGAGTAAAAGACATTACAAATGATGGCAACAAACACACTGAATATGTATTAATGATGAGTATCAGTCAATTGACTGTAACTAAACAGAGACAATGAAAATGGCGTTAATTAGAGTTGAAATAGAATTAAATATTGCGCCCGTTAGGAAATAAAAATCTAATAGTGGAGACATGAATTACTGAAGTAAATAATATTCAGGAGCGTAAAGTATAATCAAATTTAGTTATTTTCTTTTTGTTAAGACCTCCAACTTCACGAACTCAGCTACGCATCCCAGGCGTTATGTAACACTATTTCTAAAATATGGTAATTCTTAAACTTATATGTATTAAGAAAAGAGAAAACCAAAGAAAGGATTCCAGAATTCAAAGACACATACATAGCAGTTTTAATTCAGGGTTACAACATGGAACTGTTTTTCCTCTATCGTTAAAAACATTACTGACCTCCTGCCAGTCAATATATCTGTTAAAATTATTGCATGTAGGGGCAAGTAATAGCTCCGCGGGGCCTCTAAAGAAAGGTTTGATTACTCTTATTAACCCTTTGATAGCGAATTAATCGGATTAATCCGATTTTAATCCGACGCAAATGTTTTCGTTAATCTTTAATACGATTTTAATCCGATCACCTTTTCTTTTCTTAATCAGATAAAATTGTATGAAACTTTGATTGATTGATGCAATTATTTTAATTGAATGAATAAATCAAAATTGCCGTGATAAGTGTATAGGTTGGTGTACTTTATTTTTCTTTCTTTCTTTCTTCTTTGGGTTAGGGAGCATCCCTGGTAGATGTTGATGGTCGGAGGTCCGGCACTATACTGAGGTGTGCCTGTGTTGGGGAAGGGGTGTGTATAGGGGAGCGATGTTGTCAGGACAACGACTGGCACTCGACTGAGGGGAATATTATATTGTCTACGGTATATATGTGTTGAGTTTTGTGCAAGAATGTCATGAGAGTTTTTGTGTCTCGTAGACGGTGTTGGGTGATAGGCGACTTTGAAAGATAGTATTTATATCGTGTATGTTACAATTATTCCAAATGAATAACAGCTGTGGTATATTATACGAGAGAAATGTAGGAGTGCTTCAACATCGCACAGGAAAAACGAATGACGGAGCCCAGCTATGGAAAGAAACAAAATGATTTTAATATATGTCCATTGGGTTCGGGAGATTGCAGAATGAATGACTTATAGCGTGTGTTTCTGGGAAATGAAATCTATCCCATCTGATTAGATATGCATCTCAAAATTAATTAATTAAATGGCTAACGAACACAAGTACGTGACTATCACTAAACGAATTATGGAACCCAGCTATCCTGTTTTTAAATTAATGAAATTGTACACGGAGGAGAAACATGTCTATCCGGCTGTGAGGTCTGTCAAGGAATGACTTATAGATGTGGAGCTTGGGGACGAGTTGTAATTACGGAAAGAGAGCTGAACACGACTGATGTACTTGTATTTTCAAACTTATTAATATTTCCCTAGAAAACTCGATTACCACCCATTCTCATAACTTAAAGATGGAACCAAACGACTTGAATACACTATGTCCTTCAACAGACAACGAAACCATTTACACACTACTCATACACATCCTGAATTATATCTAGAAAAAAGGGATTCCTGGCAAACTACCATTAATGACGTGGAATTTAAGCAGCGAAACGCACAGACAACTTTTCACAATATGGAACGATTTATCACTTGCAATTAACACGGACAAATAAAGATTTCCAAACTCGCATTTTGAAAGAGACATAAAAAATATCCTATTTCCCTACGAATTCATGAGTTATAAAAGAATTAAATTTTAGCCAGACACAATAGCGTAATAGATATACATGTACATCTCCCTCTTATTTGTACAAGTGCCTTAAATGATTTTAAAACACGTTCGTTCGGTGTGGAGTCCTGTGTAGGAATGAGTTCAGGGTAGCACTTACGTCGACTTATAAGCTGTGTGTTATAGCAGAGGCAACGTCACCTGAGGTTATGGGGGAAACTCCTTGAGATTAAATATTGTCACAAATCAATTTTAAAAATCCTGTTTACGAATTAAACGGTTTATGTTTCCCTACCAATCTATTTTTATTGAGTTATTGTCCATGAACAATTTAACCACGTCTTCCTGAACGTTAAACGTTTCACGTGAAATTTTTTAAAAGGCTTACTCCGTTGCCACGTTTGAAATTTACAATTTCACTTCCCTAGGAAAATAAATAAATGATTCACATACATTATTTAACGACACATCCAGAGAACTTGTTTACCAATGTGAATAAATGTTTATATCATAAGAAGGCATATTTTAAAATAATTCATTTTTAACAAGCAATAAAACTTCCGTTGAAGATTAGCGCGAGGTTCGGCTTATGTCGAAGCCGATGGTATCTCGGTATAATTGAACCAGGAATTTCCAAAACGTATAAAGTCCACTTTTTAGCGAAATTGAGTTATGACCACGTATATTATCTATGCCAGTAGGACTATCTGTTCTGCACCAAAATGTCCAAAGTCCAAACATGTTTAATAGTGGTATGAATATTTAGGGAATTTGCAAAAGGTCCTATGTCCTGGACTTGACACCTCTTGCAAAAGAATCATGTCCTGGACTTCATACCATTTGCAAAAGAAAATGTTGCACACCTGTGAGTTAATAACGAGGGTCCGTCATGGAGACATTATTCTATAAAGTGGCAGCTGCCCTACAAAAGCAGTGTTATGCCTAGTGCGGGGGGGGGGCATTTAGCTCATTGAGAAACATCTAACTGTCATGATTTCAGGCGAATTAGTATACCTTTTGTTGCAGCTAGTACAGTAGGCTTCAAATTTTGTTAAGATTGTTTAATCCATGGATTGAAACCTCCATGGGTGTGATATCCTTTACGTTGTTCTGTTACCATTGTTTAATTCATGGATTTAAACCTATATGGATGCGATATCTTTTACGTTGCATGCCTATGATGTTCATTGAGAGGTTTTAGGAACAGTTGTTGGCAACACTGGTATTATGATATTGCCATTTGTTTACATTGAGTTTCTTTTGCATTTGTAATCCGACACATACAGTCAAAATGGATAGAAGCTCTACTAAGATAAGGTGTAAGAAATGACGATAGCTATAAGCGAAATAAGATTAAAAAGGCTAAAGTAAAGGGGTTGTCTCATACAAACTATTCAGGAAAGGACATCACTGCCAGACAAACGGGATATCAATGCCAGTAAGTATTTTCATAAACCTTTGTGCACTGTAACACAAAAGTTATGACACCTGAGGTACATTGTTGTAATGTTTATTGTATCCAGCATAACCTGTGTGAAAATAAGTTAAGAGATTTATGTTATTGCAGACATGTCTTTGGTACAGATGCAAAAAAACAGTGTTTTCGACATTTCACTGAGTATCAGCAAATTGATGTCATTCAAACGATAAATGGCTTTAACACGCAGAATGAACAAGATATTTACCTCCAAGGATTAATCCAGGCCAATCCTGTACACCGAAGGTGACACAGAAGTGACGTTGGCTCAACTAAGGCAAGTTCATTTATTTATAATGTGGTATGTCATACTGAAAGGATCAAAGTTTGCCGTGATGCTTTTGTCGCCTTGCATGGTATAACGACAAAACGTGTACATCGTCTATGTACATTACTTTCACAAGGTACACGTCCAACAGATAAACATAGCAAACATATAACTGGAAGAGAACTGTCAGGTGAAGAGCTACAAAAGTTCACGAATATATTTAGTCTTTTCCAGTACAACAGTCTCATCACTCCTCTAGAGAAGTATCCGATTTAGATGCTAGGCTTAATGTTATGAAAATATATGGTATGTTTAAAGAACAGAATCCAAATTCTAAAGTCTCTTACAAGTACTATGCAAAGTATTTCAGAGACAACTTTTCCCTTTCATTTGGAGAACCACAAGTAGATATGTGTTCGAAATGTGAACAACTATCAGCAACACTAAAGAATCCAATAGTGAATCATGTTACTAAGAGTGTTGCTGAGTCCGAAAAACTAGTACATGTGATGAAAGCACAACAATTTCACAAACGAATGAAACTTGTTACAGAAATGTGTGCAAAAGATGACAGTATTGCAGAAATTGTTATTTATTACATGTAAAACCTTCCACTTCCACATATCCCTGTGTATGCAACATTCACGACTTGAGAACGGGGAAGTCGGTATTTTATATTTATCATGAAGGCCAAGAACATAAAGGACCAAACGAGGTTTGTTCATTTATCCTCGATTATGTTGGCATGTACATAGGGTCACATGTTAAAGAACTTCATGTATTCTGTGACGGGTGCCCAGGTCAAAACCGAAATAATACAGTTACATGATTTATGTTGGCTCTAACTGATACAGGCCGATTTCAGAAAATCCACCAGTACTTTCCACAGCGAGATCATTCCTACCTGCCATGCGACAGGAATTTCGCAGTTGCTAAAAGAGCAATTTAAAAAAATCGACAGAATTTATAATCCTAAAGAGTATGCAGAAGTCATTGTTAACTCATCCTCCAAAAACAATTTTGTAGTGAAAATGGTTTACGCAAAGGATATCTTAGATTTCAAGGGGTGGTGACATTTGTACTATAAGAGAACAGCTACATCTTTAAAAACGTCTAAAAGGGAAGTACCAGGGGTCAGAAAGGAACACTTCATTGTTTACAAATACTATGAATGTATCTACAAATCAGATGCAAAAGGTACTGCAAGTGTGAGTGAACATTTTGATGGCCTTATTCAGCATACTTTCTACCTATGCCTCCCATACAACAATGACATCCCTACACTGCCAACAAGAAGAGCATATCTAGAATAACATGTTCCAATCAAGAATGATGAACTCCTAGATATTGCAAAATGTAGGCAGTGCATTACAGTAGGCGAGGAAGCTATAGCATTTTATGAAGAAGTGCTATGTTGGCCAGTCAGAATAAGCACCCATGATGTGTTATAGTCTGAATAACAGTCATAATTCATTGTTAACAAGTGATGTAATGTATACTTAGTGTGCAGTACATACAGTAGACTGTTTGTTGCATTTAAGGAAATGAAGACCGTGACAGTTTGAGGGTTTTATTTTCAAAAGGGCATAAGTACAGCATTTTCTAAAAATTGTACAAAAATTATTTTACAATGTAACACAATTATTGCCATGTAATATAATTTATGATATATTTATGTGTGTATCAAAAAAATATAAACATATACTCTAAGTAATGAAACCTGCAAACCAGTTTTTTGTGTTTTATTCGAAATGTTGATTTTGGAACATATGACCTTATGCAATTTTCTGATTCAATTATGATGAAGATTAACTTAAAATATGAGAAAATATAATTACGATGTAACAGAACGATTTGAGTATAAAAACTTCCTCGAAGAAAAATTATGAATCAATATCAACTTACTTAACACAGATGCAGTATACAGATCTGAAAAGAAAACTAAGTTAGCACAAGAAACATTTTTCCCAGTAAATAAATACAAAAAAAAATACTGAAAAATATTTCGAAAAATATTAGTACGAAGACTGTGAGCAGATATGTCGAGCGAGATCTGAATCCGGAGCATATAATATCGCTTAATGAGAGCTGAACTCCGCTGGCCTACATCGCTGGCTGGGGGTCTGCTACCCCTCGATCGTCGCATGGGACCCCGCCAGATCATCGATCTCGGATGGTGAAGAGGGGTGTTCAATGCTGTATGTATCCATGGCAATGCTTGTCATGAATCTAAAGATGGCACCAGCCAGCAAGAAGTGGTCAGGATGCTCCTGCCTGAACCTCCTCCCCACTCCAACTCCATAGTCCAGAATGACTCTTTGTCCGAGATGAGAGTTCCTGTCCACCGCTATGCACCCCCTCCCCTTCCAGCTCAGATCGCATTTTCGGCTAGCTGGAGCACTGCCTGTCTCGACTAGGCACCCCCCTGAATCCCCAACCCAGAATGCGTTCTTGTCCATCACAAGAGCTGTCCAACTGCTTACCTACCCTCAAGACACCAAGTTGGACTCTTCCAAAGTGTTTATTTGTTTGCAAAACTGCCCTCTACCCACGAATTTGAACTGAACCTGCCTGCCAAGCTCCGATCTCCCTTCTGCTCTACAAGTTTCCACTTTCACCTGGACACTAACCAATCGAGAAAACTGTTTCTCCATCCCTAAAACCCTGGATTGTTCCAGCGAAATAAAATTTGCTACACCAGTCCCGATGATGAAATTTATTTTCTTCAACACTAGGAATTTAATCTTACCAAATATTTTTATCTCCAGATAAAATTCCAAGAAATGTTATATTTTAATCCAAGAAATGAATTATTTAATTCAAAAAACTTTAAGTTTATCCCATTTTCCAGCAAACTTATTACAGTGTTTCTAGGAAACTATGAATAATTTCGCACAAGGAAAATACAAGAGATATTTTCACTTAATAAAATTTAGGAGAGTTTAAAACTTTTTATATAGTTGAACTATTCACAGAACATCATTTTTTCAGACACTCATCTTTCGATTTAAACAAACTCACGCTAAAACTAAATGTCTTTAAATTCAGGAGGGATGGAAAACATACATAGTCATTCTCTTTTAAATATTTGTCCATACTTCAGGTGTAGACTTCTTTCAAAGATTCCCAACCGAAATTTTTACCTACACCATCTACCATAAAATGTATATATTTGAACTTATTTAATTTAAAAATCTATTTCCCTAGAATTTAAATTTCGATGTAATATTAATGAAATAGTACGAATCCAGCTTTAAATGAGTGCTATCGCAGTTGGAATATGTCAAATTCTACGATATTTAAACTTATTTTTTAAATTGTCCAAATTTAAGCAAATTTAAAGGTAAATGGTGGCCATTTGTATTCGTTTACTACATAAGAAGGAATAATTTTTTTTTCTCAGTGTTAAGTCATTAACTGTCAAAGTCACTTTGTGTGCATGCGTACATGTGCATTGCATTAGCAGTAATGAGAATTAGGCATCTACACCAATGATGATGCCATACATCTACAACAACGCCAGGTGTCCACACCGAGAACTATGCCAGACATCTACTACAACTCCAGGTGCCCATTCATCATCTTGATCTACAACGCAGAATCTACAGAAGATTACATCTCTCTCTCTCTCTCTCTCTCTCTCTCTCTCTCTCTCTCTCTCTCTGCATCAGCCCGCAAGAGGTACAATGAATCAAGGTCACTGCTGTGACAATTGTGATGAGGAATGTGTTAAAGTATTCAATGCGATTCTAGCATATGAAAAGGCGAAAACGTTATTGAATTTAGACTGTTCTAAGTTGCGAGTGCTGCCGAAAGAATTTACCATTTCTTTTGTGGGGCGAATAATAAATCTAGTATATCTGTTCATTCCTGAACATTTACAAGCTGATGAAGATATTGTGCCATATCTTCCATGTGAAGACTACCCATATGGCATGCTTGCCTTTGCTAATGATGAGAACTTACAACATATACGGAGGGATTGTATGTCACGAAGGCTGGAACAGCTAATAGAAGATAGTATTATCCCAGACGTAGTAATGGACGATTCCGAATTCGATAAAGTGGATTCCGAGGCGATCATTGAGATCATATAAATCAAATAAATTGAAACTTTTGTACATACTGTATAATTAGAGAGTGTAAAAAGAAATTACGTAAAAATGATGTGCTATGTGCAGGGTTTCAAAAACTACCAAGACAACTGCTTTGTAATTAAATAACTTACAGTGTATAACGCAACTGATGCTAATGCCACAAAAGTGTTCAGCTTTAAACCTTCCGGACCTTGGAATAGTTTAAAACCTGAAGATAAAATAATGTTTCTGGAACAGACTTACGAGATACATTACCTAAAATGGGACTCTGGTAGCATAGTTTACAAAGAGTATTTTCAATTTGTGAACAATGCACTTCTCGAAGACTATCCCATATACATACTTGGAAAAACCCAAAAGGAAATTTTGAAAAGTTTAACTAATACAGAAGTCATAAATATCGGAAGATATCACGACTGTTCGAGTATTAATTCAATAGTCAAATGCTATAACACTAATCACTGAGAGAGAAAAAATGTCCTGTTCACAAAGTTTCGCAGGAAATATTTATCAAGAACGAGTTTTGTGTAATGAGGAAGGCCTTGTTAAATAAAAATGAAAAATGTCAAATGTGATAGCTCTGATAATTATATAATGCTTTGATAAAACAAAAGAGATTTTTCGTTGAAAAGAAAAACTTCAAACAGTAAATGGCTTACTCTTAAAATATATTATATTTAATGAAATTCTTCAAACTTTTGTTACTTCCATTGCTCTAATTTTATCAGGTTATGGGCCCAGAAATGTTTGGTTTTTGAGGAAAGTGGTTTTTATGTAAAATAAGTCTTTCATTTTTGATGGAAGGATACTCAGTTAAAATTGTAAAACCCAAACAGAAATATGTAACAAGAATGAACACAATGGAAGATAAGGTAACAAAACTGAAGGTATGGATGTCAACTGGAACATCTGGAAATTTCAAATTTTGGGTGCAGCAGAAGCAAAAAGATTTTTAGATGTCATTACGAGTGAGGTTAACATGCCTAATTAAGAAGGTAAGTTAAAAGATATCAGGGAAGGGAAAAATTCCAAGGCCAAGGATCTGATTGTCTTTAGAATGGAGCAGGAAACTATTGTTCATATTTTAAATTGCAAAACTTCTGCTGAAATGTGGAATAAGGTCTTGTCCATATACGAACAAAAGTCTGAAACATCAATTAATTTGCTTCATGAAAAATTCTTTAGTTTTCAATATGAAAGAAAAGAGATAGCTGCTCACATATCTTCTGCTATGGATATTGTGACAAAACTAAACACCTCTGGGGAAGAAATCTCAGACCACCAAGTTATTATGAAAATACTAATGTCCCTTTCCAGAGAATTTAGACACTTTATGTCCTCATGGGAATCTTTTGATCCTGTCAGACAAACGCTAAATGAGTTGACTTCACGACTTATTATAGAGGAAAGTAGGCTGAAAGATACATCTTGTTCACAAAATCAGGCTTTTGCATTTCAAAGGCATTGCACTATTTGCAATAAAAGGAATCGCACAATTGAAAAATGTTTTTAAAATAAAACTAATGCAGTAAATAATAAAAAGACTCTGACTTGTCACTTTTGTAATAAGCCAGGTCACTTTAAAAAGGTTTGCCATTTTTATTTGAACAAGACTATGGTTAGTGCAGTGACCTCAGGAAAGTCTGGAAGTACGAATACAATGGGTGTCAAGGTTTTCAGAAATGCTTTTGTTAGCATGGCCGGTGTTACTATTCAAGTAGACCTGATCAAAAATGATAAATTTTACTTGGACAGTGGAGGCAGTGAACAAATATATCTCCTTACAAAGATTATTTTATAAATTTTATAGATTGCTCAAAAGAAATTAAAATAGGAGATGGAAGATTACTGAAGGCATTGGGTGTTGGTGATATAAATGTATGCCATGTAGTTGATAAATAAATTCAGAGTGTACTGGAGATGTTCTTTTTATGCTGGATTTGCAATTGAACCTTTTCTCAGTTCTCAAGCTTTGGCTAAAGGACATACATTAATAGCAGAGAGAAATTAGTGTAGGTTAATTAAAAATAATGAAGTAATGGCAGAAGCAAACTTGAAAGGAAAGATTTTTGTTGTAAATATGGATGTTCAGAAAATCGAGACAGCAGTAGTCAGTTTAACTTAAAATCTCTTGAAATATGGCATAGTAAATTTGCCCATCAAAAATCAAGCAAGTAAGAGACATTTTATTTAAACTAAATATTGAATGCTCTGTTAAGGACGAACCATTCTCATGTGATTATTGTATCCAAGGGAAACAGCATCATTCATCATTTCCACTGAGCGACCCGAAAACATTAGATGTACGTGAGATTCTACACATTGCTCTCTGCGACCCTTCTGAAATCACAAGCTTTGGTGCATCAAAATATTTCCTTTTAGTGAAGGATGATTACTCTCATTTCAGATTTATTTTTTTTGTTAAATTCAAGTCTGAAATTCCTGATGTAATGAAGAAATGCATTCAAATGGCAGAAAGGGACACCGGAAAAAGAGCTAAGGCTGTGAGATCAGATTATGGGACAGAAATTTAAAAAAATTGAAATGGAAGATTACTTTTCATATGTTGGAATTAGGCACGAACTTTCGGCCCCATATTGCCCAGACCAGAATTGGCGAGCTGAAAGGGAAATAAGGACAGTGGTGGAAGCAGCAAGAACTATGTTAATAGAATCAGGATCAGACAAGCGTTTCTGGGCTGAGGCAGTGCATATGGCTCTTTACACAATTAACTTGACAGGTACAAGTTCACTCAAAGGAAAACCCCCATATCAATTTCAGTTTAAGAAGACCATAAAAATTGGATCATCTCAAAATTGTTGGATCAAGGGTTTTTGTACATATTCCTGACCAGAAGAGAAAAAAGTTAGATTCTAAGGGAAAAGAAGGAAGATTTGTAGGTTATGAGATAGATTCCAAAACCTACAGGGTATGTTTTTCTGACAAGAAGAAATTAATAACAGCATGGAATATAGTTTTTACTTCAGAAAAACCTTTAAAAAAACTGTAGAGTCAGAGGACGGCTTACTGCAGAAGAGGAAACATTAGGAAAGAGTCAGAGGAGGTTGAGAACAGTTCTGATATAGGAAGTGAGGAGATTTTGGTTGAAGAAGCTGGGATGGATACAAAAATATTTGAAGGAACTTCAAATTAAGAAAGAAAACAGGATCAAAGTGAAAATCATGGAAGATTGTAATAAAAGAAGAACTTGATGCGATAACAAGAAATGAAACATGGTTTGAAGTAAATCATCCAGAAGGAAAGAAAACAACTAACACAAAGTGGATTTTACAAAAGAATCAGAAAGAAAAGAATATTGTATTGAAAGCCCGATTTGTTGCTCATGGTTTCCAAGATGAAGATTTTGATTTTAACGACATTATTGCTCTAGTGGCAAAACTTCCAACACTAAGAATATTCTTAGCTATTGCTGTGAACAGGGACATGAAGATCCATCAAATGGAAGTGAAGAATGCCTTTTTGCATGGGGAAATTGAAGAAGTGTACCTCAAGAAACCAAAAGGAATGGTCCAAGATGGAAAGGTTCTTTTACTTTACAAATCCTTATATGAATTAAAAAGGTTTCCAAAAAATTGGAACTCGAAATTTAATAATGTTATCCTGAGGGAAGGATTTATCAGATCCAAAGCAGATTATTGCTTATATGTAAAGAACCATGGAGGGGAGTTTATTTATATCTTGGTTTATATTGACAATATTCTAATCTTTTGCCAAGATTTGCATCTCATTGAAACCTCAAAAAGAAAATTCAAATCTGCCGTTCATATGAAAGATTAGAAATATATGATCAGTTATTTGGGACAAAATATTACTCAAGATCTTTCGAAAGGAGAAATTGAAATTAATCATGTTGACTACTTGAAATCAATTCTTGACAGATTTGACATGGAAGATTGCAAACCATCTTCAACCCCAATGGACCCAAATTTTAATAGGATTGATTCGGCTACATCTCATGAAAGTTTGGGCAACACATGCAGGAGTAACATTGGGTCATTAATTTATGCGGTTTTAAGAACCAGATCAGATTTGGCATTCTGTCTGAATTTTGCTTGCAGATGTCAAAGTCGGCGAAGTAAAGATCGTCTTACTTTTCTCAAAAGAATTTTGAGGTACGTGAAAGGAACCATAAATTACAAGTTAATTTTCAGCAATAACTCTGAAAGGTTTCGTTGATTCTGATCATGTAGTTGATCACACTGACAGAAGGTCAATTACAGGTTTCCTGTTTAAAGTCCTGGGATCTACCATTTCACGGAATTCATTAAAGCATAAGTGTGTCACTTTGTCTTCTACAGAGGGAAAGTACATCATGTTAAGCAGTGGAGTAAGTGAGACCTGCTGGATTAAAAATGTACTTGAAAACATCTGTGTGAAAAACAACAGTCCTATAATTATCAATGAAGTCAACCAGGCTGCTATTTAGGTGGCTGGAAATCCAGCCTCTCATTTGCAAATGTAATATATAGACACCAGATTTCATTATGTTTGAGAAAACATCGACAGTAGAGTGATTAATCTGAAATATATTAACACTAACAACCAGATTGCTGACAGTTTAACTATGGCAGTGCCCAAAGTTTCTCTTCAAAAATTCTGTCGAGATGTTAGTGAGGAGATACTCGCAAGTCATAGTATACTTTGCCAGCAATAAAAGGCTTTTCGCAGTACTTTACCCACTGGGAAAGACAAGTACTTGGAATTTAAAGATTACAGCAAACAGCAAAGATTCGGTTTCGTCGCCTATTGCAATGTTGAAAGTTGAATGAAACACATGTCCACTTGCTTGCCTAGTGATGAAAAGCGTTAATACAACTAATATCAACCAACATGTTTCATATGCTTGTAACTTTTGGTTGGTCTGCTCATACAATTGAAGTTTATCTAACTATTTTGATTTTGTGGATGAGGATTGTATGTAGCAATTACTTGATAAATTAGTTGAACTTACAAAGTGGGTTAAAGAAATATACAGCGTGAGTGTTCTGATGAAGCCAAAAACCCTTGCTGATGAAGCTAGATTGGCAACTTAAACATGTCACATTTGTAAAGAAAAGTCCGGTACAGATTATACTGTGGTCAATCATGACCATCTGACAGGCGAAATCAGAGGTCGCGCACATATTAAGTGCAACTTGAACTTCAGACTGCCAAAGAGACAATTTGTCGCTATTTTTCATAACCTGCAAAACTATGATGCTCACGTTCTCATAAAGTATTTGGCTGAACGCCGTAATACTACCTGATGGAACCATGGTAATCGAAAACCTGGGTAAAATGCAAGTGATTGGAATGACCCTAGAGAAATACAAATGTATTACCAAACAAATTCCCAAGGGATTGATTTCAATGTAAAGATGCAATATTTAAAATTATGTTTTATTGACTCATTCCAATTCATGAGCGCCTCTCTGGAAACTTTGGCAGGCAATTTACTACCTGCGCAATTGTGTATCACCCACTCGATGTTTCCAGACATCTAATTCGAATTGGCAAAACGGAAGGGAGTTTTTCCTTGTGACTTTGTTAAGTCGCCAGACAATCTGATGTGCATGTCACTCCCACCAAAGGATGCATTTCATAATGTGATGAGAGGTAAAGGTATTAGCGATTATGATTACGCTCATGCCCAATCCGTATGGGATGTGTTCAACTGCATAAACTTGCGGCAGTATGCCATTCACTACTTATGTGTGGACACTTGTTTGCTGGCAGATGTTTTGAAAAATTTCAGCTCTGTCTGGCTCATTATGATCTTGACCCCACCATCTACATCACAGCTCCATCTCTTTTATTGGATGCTTTATTGCCAATGACATGTGTGCAGCTAGGGTTGTTGGCTGACTCAGACATGTATCTTTTTCTAGAATGCGGAGTTAGGGTTGGTATTACCTACGTTTCAAGAAGGTGTGCAGGAAGCCAACAATATTTACATGGGTGCGGACTACGACCCCAGTGTGGCAACGAAATATATATGCTATTTCGACATCAACGGCTGTACCGGCATACGATGTGAACCAAGCTTCTGGTCGGCAATTTTGAGTGGATTGAGGCGTACTTGTTTCATTATGGAATTTTGCAAACATGGTCGATGACAGTGACACTTGTTTTTTTTCGTTGAAGTTGATCTGTATTTTCCAGACAAGTGTCATGATAGACTATCTGATCTGCCTTTGGCCCCTGAAAATGGCATACACCCGAAAGGCTTGCATGAGAAACTTCTTTAAATGCTCAAGTCACAGAAGAAATATGTTATACACGAGGAAACCTGAAGCACTATTTGATGTATGGGGCCAAACTTGACTCTGTCCATCGCGTTTTGTGCTTTGAGCAAAAGGCGTGGATGAAGCCGTACATCGAATTTAATATTGAGAAACGTGCTTAGGCTGTGAATTAATTCGAGAAATCGTTTTTATAATTGATGAATAATTCTGTTCATGGAAAAAATTTGCAGAATGTCCACCGGGAAAGGGACATTAGAGTCGTTTCGAGGTATGATATGATCTAGGAGGCTGCAGAGCTGATAGGCCGTCCTACATTCCAGGCAAGGCAGATTATCTATGAAAACTTGGTTCATATCGAGATGTCAAAGTGTTTTTGTTGCGTTCAACAAACCTTTTTACACAGGTGTTGCCATTCTTGATCTTTCAAAATTAATCCTCTACAAATTTCATTATAAGTACATGTGTACCAAATTTCCTCCACCAGCCTTGCACCTCCTCTATTGTGATACCGAGTCGTTGGTGTATTCTGTTGCTTGTGATGATATTTATAAAGTAATTACCAAAGATATAAAGGCTCGGTTTGATACATCTAACTATATGCTCGATAACCTGCAAGGATTCTCCCATGAGAAAAAATGCCATACCGGGATGATTAAAGATGAATGTGCTAGTCGAATCATCACAAACTTTGTGGGTTTACATCCCAAGTTTTAAGAATATGTTGTTACGAATGAGCAATGTATACATAAGGCAAAGGGTGTAAAACATAATGTGTTACAATCACTCAGGTACGAGGATTATCGAGATTGTCTCGAAAAATGCACAAGGGTTTTGGGGACCCAATAACTGTTATGTTCGTCTTCTCATGAACTCTAAACCATACATGTAACCAAGATAGTGTTGTCAGGTATGGATGATAAGTGGTACATTGAGGCATATGTAGTATCGACCTTACCTTGGGGGCACTACAAAATCCATAAATGTTTTTTTTTATTTTCCCTTAACAATAGTTATAGCACCACAATAAATACAGCCCACCCACGACACCACAACTGCCAGCACCACACTGCCAATGACTCCATCTTTCACCACCACCACCACCACATCCATCTCCTGTTCCACAACCATCAGCACATCTATCTACAGCTACCTACAACATCTGCAGACATCAACAACTGTTTGTAAAACCTGTTGCATGGCCATTAACGCTGCTGCTGCCTGGCTGCCTAACTGTAAGACATTACATAACTTCAGTATCAATACTCTTCATACAAATGTCTTCGACACAGAATTTTAATATGAATATCTTAAATATAGTAATAGGTATTTTGTTGCATATAATAAATTGTTTTTTTTTTCCCCATAAATGTATTTGAAAAATCATGTTTTATATTGTCTTCTAGTTCTCAATAGGAAATTGAAAAAACAATGTTTGGTAATTTAAGATTCAGGAAGACGTGGTTAGATTGTTTGTGGATAATAACTCGTTAATAGTAGATTGATAGGAAATATAAACAGTTTAATTCGTAAACAGGATTTTTTAAATTGATTTGTGACAATTTTTAATCTCAAGGAGTTTCCCCCATAACCTCAGGTGACGTTGCCTCTGCTATAACACACAGCTTATAAGTCGACGTAAGTGCTACCCTGAACTCATTCCTATATAGGACTACACACCGAACGGACGTGTTTTAAAATCATTTAAGGCACTTGTACAAATAAGAGGGAGATGTACATGTATGTCTATTACGCTATTGTGTCTGGCTAAAATTTAATTCTTTTATAACTCATGAATTCGTAGGGAAATAGGATATTTTTTATGTCTATTTCAAAATGCGAGTTTGGAAATCTTTATTTGTCTGTGTTAATTGCAAATGATAAATCGTTCCATATTGTGAAAAGTTGTCTGTGCGTTTCGCTGCTTAAATTCCACGTCATTAATGGTAGTTTGCCAGGAATCCCTTTTTTCTGGATATAATTCAGGATGTGTATGAGTAGTGTGTAAATGATGTCGTTGTCTGTTGTAGGACATAGTGTATTCAAGTCGTTTGGTTCCATCTTTAAGTTATCAGAATGGGTGGTAATCGAGTTTTCTAGGGAAATATTAATAAGTTTGAAAATACAAGTACGTCAGTCGTGTTCAGCTCTCTTTCCGTAATTACAACTCGTCCCCAAGCTCCACATCTATAAGTCATTCCTTGACAGACCTCACAGCCGGACAGACATGTTTCTCCTCCGTGTACAATTTCATTAATTTAAAAACAGGATAGCTGGGTTCCATAATTCGTTTAGTGATAGTCACGTACTTGTGTTCGTTAGCCATTTAATTAATTAATTTTGAGATGCATATCTAATCAGATGGGATAGATTTCATTTCCCAGAAACACACGCTATAAGTCATTCGTTCTGCAATCTCCCGAACCCAATGGGCATATATTAAAATCATTTTATTTCTTTCCATAGCTGGGCTCCGTCATTCGTTTTTCCTGTGCGATGTTGAAACACTGCTACATTTCTCTCGTATAATACGCCACAGCTGTTATTCATTTGGAATAATTGTAACATACACGACATAAATACTATCTTTCAAAGTCGCCTATCTCCCAACACCGTCTACTAGACACAAAAACACTCATGACATTCTTGCACAAAACTCAACACATATATACCGTAGACAATATAATATTCCCCTCAGTCGAGTGCCAGTCGAAGTCCTGACAACATCGCTCCCCTATATACACCCCTTCCCCAACACAGGCACACCTTAGTATAGTGCCGGACCTCCGACCATCTACATCTACCAGAGATGCTCCCCAACCCAAAGAAGAAAGAAAGAAAAATAAAGTACACCAACCTATACACTTATCACGGCAATTTTGATTTATTCATTCAATTAAAATAATTGCATCAATCAATCAAAGTTTCATACAATTTTATCTGATTAGGAAAAGAAAAGGTGATCGGATTAAAAACGTATTACGGATTAACGAAAACATTTGCGTCGGATTACACGCAAGTTAAAATTTTTTGGCCGGATCAAGATCGGATTCAGAATTAATCAGATTAATTTGATATCTATTTAATATCAAAGGGTTAATCCGATTAATCAAAGGCGGTATCCCTTTGTTTAGAAACACCCTCCCCCCGGCCATACTACTGAGGCAGTGACATTTTTTGTAGGTTGATTCAAAAGTACTCAATTAGCGGTCAACTACACATATAGCCTTGTGTTTGTTGCCACTCGGTCGTGTGGGGTTTGTGTGTGGGAATGTGTGCGAGTTAGGTTTACGAGTTCAGAAATTCGCTACGGTCATCTCGCCAATTTCACACTAGGCTATAATTCTTCTCGCTTCGAGTCCTAGCTTGGACCACCTGTTGTTTGGTTGTTCTAGCACAGCCTTTGAAGAGTGGGTGCATGTTACACTGAGCAAATCCGGACCTGCCAACTCTAACACGACCGAGAAAAGCCGAGTGCGAAAACCTTCAACAGTAATTCACGCCCGTCATGCGACTCCTGGTTGGAAAATAAGTGTTCATGAACAGTTCTTCTATGACCCAAAAATAAATCAATTTTCCAAGCATAATTATACAATATATCAGCAGTAAAGTCTTGTTACAATAAATTGGTCGGGGATAGATCAACATCTAAACACGTGGAATTTAAAACGAATTTCAAAGTTAACACGTCACAAAAATAATTTGTGAAGTTCACGGTAACATACCCCTCTTTCATTAAAGAAAAGTAGGTCATCTTTAGTAAATGATTTAAAAAGTATTTAAATTCATTATATTGTGATAAACTGCGTTTTTTTTTTTTTAATAGATTATTTTAAATCAAAGTGTTATGTGAAATGCCTGAAGCGGCAAGAATTTTCTCTATAAATTACGAGATTTTTCAAGTGGAGACCAACACTTATCTTCCCATGAAATAAATATCTAAAGAATGAGAGGCAGGCGAGTTAAGTTTCCTAGCTCCAAGCTTATGTTTTTGAGTCACGGCAAACTTCTAAAAGAAAATACAAGCGTACAACGCAGCCACATCCATAATGCAGGCTAGATCCGCCTCCAAAGACAGTGGACAGAAATCGTAAAACATATATCAAGAGCTACTCTCTTTTCCAATAACGTGCTCCTGCTGTTTCTCTTGCGAGTAAGGTGTTTGATTACATTCGTACTCCGCAAATTTAACCAAGAGTTGTTGTTTTATTTTATTTTTAATATTTATAATTGTGGTTACAGGGTTACAAAACATAATTAAAAATAAAACAATACCGAATGCTCAATAAGTAGTGTTGCGATTAAAATGATGATTGCTGAGGACATTATATTACGTTGCCTGAATTTATCTGAGTGGTATGAGGTTCGCCGTAATATTACGTTTCCGCATTTTTTTACTGGCGAAAAAATATTACTTCGTCAATAGTTTTACTGAGGATCTCTACAACGTAAAATCGCGACAGCGACACTCACAAGTGTCAATAACTCAGACGAACCGAATTAACTTTATATTATTAAAAAATACATATTATATACTATACGGTACATTTTGAATTATATTTTATTATGTTGTGTATAATTTTATATTCTTATATATTATATTATTCTAAGTAGGAAATGACATTTGACTGGGACACTTTGAACTCGCTATTATACTGGTTGAAAACTTGCCAGTAATGAACGTTGTAAAGTGTAGTAAGCGTATCCGGTGTTGTGTAAGCCAATAGGATTGTTGTAAATGGGAACACAGAGACCAAAAGGATGGACAGTCATACAGTCGTGCAAACAAGTGACTCACTTCTACCTTCCCGGCGCTTGAAATAAGCGCCCCCCCCCCCCCCCGGGTCCCTTATTTATTAAGTGTGCAATCGTGCCGGATGATGCCGCTGGTCGGCGGGTTTTCTCGGGGATCTCCCGTTTCCCACGCCCTTGAATTCTGGCACTGCTTCATTCTCACCTCACTTCACGCTCGTAGGATCTCAAGACCTCGTTTTTAAGAGCAGCCCAGATCTCTCTCAACTAGCTAGTGAGCGTTGCCCAATGCGCTGATCTACGAAAAGAACACTCTCTTCAGACAAAGGCAGTTGAAGTGATTTCAAGACCTCACGAAGAACATTTTTGAAACACCACTTCGGAGTACACTTAAAAAAAAAAAAAAAAAGTTTTGAATATGTATGCGTCAGATTCATACAGAGAACTAGTCAAGAGCCCATTGAACATTCCTACAATCTTTCCTGCAGTAAAATAATGTGACCCCTGAAGTTCCGTAGGTAGGCTACAAGCAGGCACAGTCGCCCTTATCGCTGCTGCGCTTCGTGGCATAAGTGGACATAAGTTCAAAGTAGGCGGGAACCTTAATTGCCAGTGAATCTGTACCGCACCCAAAGCATTGACCCGTTCTTTCACATTGCATACCTACTGTAGGCTGTTCACGATAAAGTGAGCACTTTTGAAACCCTCTCATTTGGAATAATAATCAATAAATATACTTTATTGCCTGGTGAAATGTAAGTAATAAACATACTGTATATAAGTCAATATTTATTTTAAAAAGTGATGGAAGGATAAATATGGCTGGTAAGAAAAAATAACGATTAGGGCGTCACAAGTGCTCACTTTACAGTGAACAGCTTGTATACGTTTTGCTCTGGGAGTGAACTTAGGCTGACATAGTATATACCACGCGCGATCGGCGTCCCAGGCAGCCAGTTTCTCCCCTGTGGGTAATTTTCCGTGGAATTCGTTGGCCTCCTGTTTCATGACTGGTTGCAGCGATAAATGAGATCGGAGCAGGCAGTTTAAGTGTTAATAGACTCTGGAAAGTATTTGGTTAACGACATAGCCGTTTAGAACGGAATGCGTGGAATCGAATTTCAGCACGGTTTAAGAGCATCACATAGCAAATAATTCATTAGTTTCCATTTAACCAAACATTGTTTAATTTGCAGACATACTGCCCCGCCATGCAAGCAAGCTTTTTTTTTTTTTTACATTTCCCTCGACTCTTCGTAAATTATAAGTCTAAATCGAAGTTATAGAATTCAAGTGTCAAAAAATAAACAACAAGTTCTCTTGCAGATATGATATTATATGTATTTTTAAAAGCATGTTAAATTATTTAACAGGCACGTGAAACGCTGTCTCTAGATATCCGTAAGACGGTGGTTGACTATAAGATTTTTAAATGGTTAAAGACAATCCCTTTCAACTTTCCTATTTAATAATTTTATTTTTCAAACACGTCTTGCTTTGTTTTGTCCCACACAAAAGCAAAAAAATAAATAAAAATAAGATGATTTCGGCAAATAATTATGCAAGTAAAGTTACGACGAAAATGTGTTTCATTTCTGTTCGTGATATTATGCGTAATGTATACTTCAAGTTGGTACGCATTTTAGAAATGAGTAAAATTTTAGAATGTTTACTGTCCAACATATTTTAGGTGGGCTTGTATTTCCTTCCCGGTGGGACATTTATGGCTGTCTTGCTATAGGCTATTCTCGGTAGAATGAGGTCTTTTGAAAGCCCTGCTTAGTATCTACTTTTATACATGTTGGGTATTCCTCCGCCTTATGTAAAATTAACATTGTCATGGGCCTCATTACTTTATTCGTGCGTCGGTCAAATGAAACTGTGAAATTATTAAGAAAATAATTACTTTACTAATGTGCTCATTTTCACAATTCGATGCATTAAAAAAAAAAAGTAGAAAGGGAAAGCAATAATTTTAAGTTATCACAAATGGTTACGAACACTTTTTATTCGACGTTAAGATCTTGAACTACTTTCCATCCATTGTTACCAACTTGGCTGGACGAATGTAACTCAGTGCGCCCATTAAAATAAATGTATGCCGGGGCAGTGACTTTTTTCTAAGGTTCATCATTTATAAAGTGCTCACTTTACCGTGAACGGCCTTTAACGGAATGGTCGGAAGGAAAACGAGGCAGATCCAGTGACTTTTCTCACGAGGTGATCCGTGAGACGTCTATCGAATCGTAAAAGAAAATGTTTTTTTTTTTTTTGTTTTTTTTTTCCCCCCCAAATTTAAAAAAACTGGCGAAATTAAGGAAATGTTTGCATACTTTCATACTTTATTTCGACTGCTCCCTGAATTTGTGTAAAAATACTATGGCTGTTACAAAATCTATTGGTATACACACAGCCAAATAATTTTTTGGTGAGCACCAATTATGTTGTAGTTACTACCAAATTAATTTCTAAAGGCAACATGTGTTTCATGGTGACAACTAAAACATTTTGTGTTCACAAAATAATTTGGCTGTCTGTACACCAATACAAAAAAAAATGGAACAGCAACAAAGTATATTTTTTAGTGAAGACCGTTCAGTTTCCCTTGGTAATTTTTTTGCAAATAGCCTGGTTTATTTTATTTGTGTATTACAAAAAAGTCAAATGTTGACTTTGACACGTTGTTTTGCAATAACCATGCGATACATAAAAAACTTTTATCTGAGAAAAAATCGTCACAGATATTGTCTACAAGTTAAACAGCAGGTATGTTATAGAAATAAAAAAATATATATGGTGAGAAACGCTCTCATATTCATGGGCCACAGCTGTTTTTGGCGTGAATACGTCTTTAAATTTGCGACCATAGTGGGAGGTAATCCAGAAAATCCGATGATAAACAAAATCGGGGGATACATTTGGCATTGCAGCTCCGAATATATCGTATACAGTCAAAATTCAATCACGCCATTCGATTGCCAAAGGATCAAAGAATATGTTACGTTGAGTAAAGACTGTGAAGCTTAACGTGTATGTGTGTGGGGGGGGGGGTTGGAGGGCGCAATTTTAAGTTCCTTTCGCCGCGTCTCATAAATTCCGCGGAGTATAACTTTTGACTAGGAGAAACTACGACGCTCATTTAAGTTTCAATCGACAGATCTCGTCACGATCAGTCGATTGACGTGTAAAAAAAAAAAAAAAAACATTTGTGTGGCGTGGTTATGGTGAAATTGTACGAGTTGAATGTAAAAAATTAAACAAACTTAACACAATGTTGGCCTATACTCGTCAGAAAGCCAAGTCGAAATACAGAAAATCGTGTGTACGGTTGGAAACAGCATCTCAAAATTAATCCAGTGATACACATTAAACCCCATATGATAAGAGCGAAGCGGCGCCGGGAACGTAAAATAAACATCAAGGCGTCCGAGCGCGTCAACGTAGACGTATTCACGCAAAACAAACGGCCGTGTCCCCAACACGGCCACACCACATGTTTCATTGGCTGCTACCGTAGTGAGAAGCTACAATTTACTCGACTTGTACGCGCTTGAACCGGTCGCATTTCTCCTCGTGTTTTGCTGGCTGAAGGACAGTTCAAGGCGGCTGCACAAAATATATAGTCCACGTGAGTATAATTATCAGTGCTACCACCTATCGCTGATATAATTTGCGAAATCCACGGAATCCTACAATGATGGCGAGGAAAATAAAGGGGGTTGTTGGCCGCAGAGAAGTGACAGTAGAACAGTTCTGTAATCTTTTTTCGTGGTAACACCAACTAGTGATGGGATAATCGCTTGTAAAATAAACGATTACTCGATTATTTAGTTATAATTGATTCATAGGTTATTTTTAAACAATTCAATTATTCACCTTTTCCAGCTGTTTATACGTAAACAAAACAAAACATTGCAGATAACTACAAGTTTCACATTTATTAAAATCATAAAATATAATTTTGAAAGAACAAACTTTTAAAACAGCAGAAATTATTAAAAACAAACGCAAAAAATTTTTGGTGAGAATAGTTTTAAACGAATTTATAGAAATATACAGTATTTGCTGTAATTTTTTACGTATGTATTAAAACAAGACAATCGATTATTTTTACTGATAATTTATTTTATTGAAATAATAATCGTTATTGGTTAATTCGAATTACAAATTTATGCGTCTGCACCAGCAACAGAGTGTTCCATTATCGCACATCAGTTTGTTGCGTAAACAATCCAAACAATGCTGAAGTAACTCTGTGTTCTGTAGGAGGAGCAGGATGATCTGCTGTAGGAACTACGTTCATAGTCGCAAATACAGAGTGACTATAGAAGAATACCCCAACTTTGAAGGTCTTTAATATCGAAACCAAACAACCTACAACCGTGATTGACCAATCAAATGAACCGTGGAAGTGGGAAGTTTGTTTACCATATCTTCATAAATGTTCTATGTGTCAACCATGAGCGGCCCGAACGACATCTACGCAATACTCAAACTCGTTCCACACTCTTGTCAGCATGTCCGGTGTTACGGTATGGATGGCGTCCGTAATTCTCGTTTTGAGGTCGTCAAGGTTATAGCTGACAATGGTGGACGAAACACTTGATCCTTTATGTACCCCCATATAAAAAGGACGCACGAGGTAAGATCCAGGCTTCTTGGGGGTCAGTGATGAAGAGCCTGGTCACCAACTGCTCCTCGACCAATCCAGCGTTGCGGCAACATCTCGTTCAGGTATCCGCGAACAGCTAGGTGCCAATGGGGTGGCGCACCATACTGCTGGAAAATGAAATCCCCCGCCGCCTCTTCTAACTGAGGAAATAATCACTCTCGAAGAATGTCCACATAAGGAGTTCCAGTAACAGTGGGCTCGTGAAAAAAGAAAGGGCCGAAAACCGTGTCTTTGGATAAAGTTACAGTGGACCTCCCGGTCATGTATTTTGTATTTTAACGCAGCGCTCTTAGCCTTGCGGCCTTACCGCGCTTCAGCCTCCCAATAGGCGGGGAAAAGGAATCACGTCCTCTCAACGCAAGGAGGCCAAGATTAATGCGACCAGTGGCCAGACCCAAAGCCCAAGCCTGGCACGTCCGCATATCCTTGTCCCCTCTACCACAGAGGTTCTGAGATCCTCGCCCTCAGAAACCAAGCATGTGGTCTGGCCGGGGATATATCCATACCCCTAGTGCCTCTCCAGGGCACAACCGGAGCAGGTTGCCGCTCACCGCCCGGTCTGTCATAGAGAGTGGGAATATCTCCAGACCTCCTCCAGCATGTGGAGTCAACCACTGCCAGCACGAGTCCAACTCTATGATCGGACACCAGAGAGAACCTCTGGTGGGGCCAACCGATCGTCCCGTGCTACCACTTAATTTCTATTGCACTTGTGGGTTATTCATGGTCGACATTATCCCCCGAATGGAGTGGCAAGAGGAAGTCCCTCCCACACAAGGTGGTTGAGAAGATCTCACCAGGCATAGCCTTACACCCAATGAAGGACCGGTCACACTCCACTCCCTGGGAGCCACAACCTTAATGGCGGGGAATTACTATGACCCTGAATGGCCACCACCCCGGCGGCCGGACACAAGAGAAGAGTCGGGACTCCTACCCGGTGTCGCGGCTCACCGGGGATAGTAGCCCTTGCTCTGAAATTAAAAGAGTTTATATCATATATATAGTAGTATATTCTGCATAGTTTCATCACTGCAACCAAGACAATGCTCCCTCGACCACCGAGGTGTTACGTGATCTATTCCCAGTTCGGGAGGGGTACAGCACAAAACATGTTCACTTTGGAGGAAACGCGCTCATGTTCGGTGGTCTCACGTGGATGCTCCTGACCCCATATCCGCACGTTGTGCCGGGTCTCCTTACCATTTGTATGGAACATAGCTTCATGGTTAAAAAAACCAGCTTAGACATTAAGTCATCGTCTACCTCGTTCTGGGCAAGAACGAACGCGCAGAAATCTCGTCTCAGGTCTTTATCCCTTTCGATAAGAGCCTGTACAAACTGTAACCTGTATGGTTTGTGCAGCAATCGCTTTCGCAACACTGCCCATGCCGTCAATTGAGGGATTTGCACTTCCCGGTTAGCTTGTCGAGTTGATTTTCTCTGACTGAGAACGAACGCTTGCTGAATACGTTGCACATTCTCTTCAGACACACGCGGCCGCCCGGAAATTTGGCCTTGGCAAAGGCACCCTGTGTCACGGAACTGGCAAAACCAACGTTCCCCCTAACCACCTCAAACCGAGGATTACGGACGCCAACCAAACCGTAACGCCGGACATGCTGACAAGTGTGTGGAATGAGTTTGAGTATTGCGTAGATGACGTTCGGGCCACTCGCGGTGGTCACATTGAACATTTATGAAGATGTGGTAAATGAACTTCACGCTTCCGCAGTTCATTTAATTGGCCAACGAAGGTTGTATGTTGTTTGGTTTTGATATTATAGACCTTCAAAATTCGGGTATTCATTTATACTTATCCTGTACGATTACATACAAGACAACAACATGCAATTACAGAGTAGGTAAGTACACAAGAGGCGAGAGGTCGTGGCGGCTCCTTTGATGTGCACGTGTCCATTGTCTTATTGGCTGCCCGAGGATCTGGAAGCGGGCTCATGCCTGACTGGCTACTACGTACTGAGAGTGTTTCCTTATTGGATGGGCTACTGTCTGGTAACTAGGTTAGCAGGTGCTAATTGGTGGAGACACCCGAATTTCGCGAAAAGATTTCCAAAATAAAGTAATATGAAATGCAATAGTGTAAATAGTAATCGATTGAAACAATCGATTTAGCTTAGCATATTACGATGCGTCGATTGCTGAATCCGAAACTAACTGATTCCGCGATAATTGATTAGTTATTATTTAAAGCCCATCCCTAGCGAGGATTGAAAATTTCGTATTTACGCGGAGTTCTATGCCGACCAATCATAAGAAAGCAGTTCCAGCAATGGAAGTCATTACAAAACTAACTCGTGTCGGGAGAGTGTGTTCTATGGACTTACAGTTATATTTCAGACTTCAGTTTATATTAATAAAATAACAAACATGTGCACACGAACGATGTACGGAATAGATTTTGAATTTAAATTAATTTTGATAACTTTATACAATGCAGCTGATTCGAAGTGAAAAATAAAGATTATAGTATTTTCAGGGTTTACAAAAGTTGCCAAAAATAATACTGCAAAATATTTTTTGTGTCGACATTTTCTACTTTCGTGATTGGATGGTTTCCGTGTTACGCATCCTAGGTGCAAGCCTGCGAATCACAGCCGCTCGATATTGAAGTTGCCCGATTCTGATTGGCCAGTCAAGTAGTAGATCTTCTCACAAAGGAACGCCGCCAATAAGCAAAAGAAAACAGTTGGTATGCCTGTAAGGTACTGAAATCTAGCATGTACGGAAATCTTTTCGCCACATTCGGGTGTCCCTACTGACTAGTGACGCAATTATGGTAGCAAGTGTGGAAGGAATTTGCGGGACAAGCAGCCACTTTATCTCTGTATCGTTAAGAACTCTGTAATACAGTCCTGTTTCAAATTACTATCTACGTTAACAACATGTAGATTACACCAACAACCATCTGAATGCTGTCTCCATATTAAATGGGTTGTTGGATTATAGGTGGAGTCATCTGGTTCCTACGGCTATATTTTTTCTCAGTGTGGATAAAATATGGACGGATCCTTATTTGTAGTGGAAGGGGTAAGCGGGCCCAGCTTGACAAGTTGGCGAGTGTACCGCCGATGCGGCACCGCGATAGACGTAAGCCAAGGGTCACGCAGCACACACACACTCCTACGTTCCGGGGGTGTATATCCCCTTGGCAATTACCACCGCACCGCCTTCCCAAGGGTCCCTGGTCACGGCCGTGGGCGATGGGCGAGGGGAGGGGTATAGAAAACAGCCCGCTTATGATCCCGGGAGCCTTTTATCAACGGCCATCATCGGGGCCCCCGCCGCCACCGTCATCGCCACAGTTATTAGCCTATAGCCGTGATCGGCAATTACCTCACCAGCCGCCACTCCTCAACCCACCTCTTATCTGCGCCACTCATCGCCACGTCATGTGTGGACTGGTTCAAGAGGCAAGGGGAGGGAGGTATAATGACTAACCGTTTCATGTGCTGTTTAGCACAACGCTTCGGTCATTTTTTTTTTTTATATACCTGTTCCATGTCATGGTGCCCCACGGATGACAGCGGTTCTTGAAACTTTGTGATCTCGAGTACCCATTTGATATGACGTAAGTAAATTTTGCCGGACACTTGACGATTTCTTTAATATGTCTATACATGAAAATATTTTCATGTATAGAAATTTTATTCTTCCGTTTAAAAATTGTAGTTCACAACAAAATTGCAAAAAAAAAAAAAAACACACACCTCATTTATTAATAGCAAACAAATAACGTAGTTACAGTATAATGACAACTTTATTTTATTGAAAGTAAATTTTGTTATTTCCAACTTCCTGACACGTGACTATAAACTCAAGGACTCCCAAGGAGAATTTCAGTTGTAAGCTAACGCTTATAGGGCAAGGTTGCCCAAGGCGTACCATTTTTTTACATTATTGAAATAATTTGTGCCAATCGTCAATGTACTGCTCCAATATTGATTTAGTACGAAGTAGCATACATATATGCATACATATCTACATTAACATGTCTAGTTTGCTGAAATAGCGACCCAGAAAAAATTTCTTAGTGAAAGACTGCAATCGGTACAATATAGGAAACCAGTATCCAAAATCGTACCCCGCCAGTATAGTAAATCGTACCGCTACAAACTGAAATATTCTAATACTAAATGTTGTCCATGGAAACAGTTATGACGTTTTAAGTGTATACAAGTACATATTTCACCCTAAATAAAACAAAAATAATAATAATTTACATGCAACACAAATAAAACGTTTCAGGCATGATTTAACCCCTACGCAGGTTTCATGTACCCAGATGTGACACTGTAAATATTGCACCATATTTTCTACGACATATTCCTCGCATACTGAACAAATCCAATCGTCTTGCACAAGTTCTGTGGTTACATTGGATGCGAACGAAGTAGAAAGGTGCATTGTTGTCTGGAGTTGTTCTTAAACGCTTGTTTGCGCATACAGAACGTCCCTTCTCTTTTGTAGATTTATTATCTACTTTGCTGGTCATCTTCCTTCTTCTATCGTTTGCAGCCATCAAATCACGTTTGTATGGACTGATTGTCAGTACAACAGCACGTTGAGCTCCCCGCCTTGCTGGTGTGGACACATGTTTGGAGTATGTTGGAATCGGAGAAACAGCTTCAATATCAAAACATTCAGCTCCGAGATCATCTCCTGCTGAGTAGGCCTATCATTAGGGCTAATTATTTCACTCACTACCTGTTGGATCGCTGATGTTTTCTGTAAACTTACAAGAAGGCGTATCCGTCTCATTTTCATCGGAGTGGCGTTCGTTTTCTTGAAGATTTGCAGCTGCTAGAAAGTCGGAATCGTTAAAAATATTGCGATCTGCCGGCCAGATTCCACAAGCACGAAATCCGTTAATGGCATTCTGAATAGTTGCTGCCCTTGCGTGGTCCTCTGCTACAAGTTGGGTAACCTGATACTGGGTAACACACAAACCGGGATTTTTTCGAAGCCATTTTTCAACTGCCTGGGTGTAGTAAGTTTCTAATGGCTTGAAGAAGGACCTGTCCAGAGGTTGTAGCCGATGAGTTGTGTGGGCAAGCAACTGCAACATTAAAACGCCATTGGCTCTTGCAAGTTCCAAAGCTTCTACATTCTTCGAATGTATCGAATGACCATCTGAAATTAAGAGAACCTTGTTGTCGATGTTTGGTTTGACGAGAGCAATAAAATGTTGTTAACATTTTACAAAAAGATCACTGTTAAAGTACCCTGTTTCCGATGTGTTTAAAGATCATCATAGGTGGAACTTACATCCCCGACGCACTAGTACAACACGCTATTGTTGTATCGACACATCTTTCCCCGCTTGCGATAGCTCCCGCCTGAAGCCTTCTTTCATAGCCAACACTTTTTGGCAATTTTTTTGTACAGTGCTGAAACCCGTCTCATCCACGTTGAACACACAAGTAGCATCAGATTTGTTTTCATCTATAACTCTTTCCAGGATATCAAAAAATCCCAACACATTCTTCTTGTTTAACCCCTTTCACGTGCCATGGAAGTGGACTCGGGCTCACGTAGCGCTAATTCCTCATGACTGGCTTTAAAGGCATAAAATGATTTCTTCCCTGCCATTTCTGTCAATCTGTTGAAGGTGTGTGGTATTTCATTGCGTTCTGCAATTTCGGATGCTAACTTCCTGACGTCAGTGATTGTTACCCCTATCAGAAGCTCTTCTAATCTTAAAATATGATCAACGAGTGGTTGCTCTACTTCGGGTGGAAGGGTGGTGGTACGGCTTATGGCTTTTACGGATTTGTTGTCTACGACATTCTTCCTGTCTAAGTGCCTTTTCAAAGTTGGCTTTGGAATGTTGTATTGTCGACAGCTTTCATTAAAACCCATCTCCCCGTTTCTATACGACGCAAGAGCCATTGCCATCTCCATTTCAGTCCAAGCTCCGTATTTCCTTTTCGTCATTCTGTAACACAACGGACATGTGTTCTAGTAATCTTTTATTTACGGTGACTATTAAATACTTTTGCACATGGTGAATATGGAACTTGGCAAATGTAAGGCGTGTTCAACTGAAACCCATTGTCCTCGGATGTTGATGTACGGCCATTAAGAAAAATGCACCATAAACAATGCACGGATCTAATGTGGAACCTATACTGAAGTTTGCAATAAAATGAGATCACTGCATAGAACTATGCAAAAGGTTATTTAGATTGTTCAAAGTGTTTACACGTAGAGTCAGCAATAAACTGGTTGCATTGTAACTTGCCTTGCAGTAGTATCCTAAGTCGTCCCGGTACGATTTGCGAAACTACCACGTGGTACGACTTAGCCAACTCGTCATAAAACAAAACAAACATATGAAACATAACCTCAAATTGTTTGACGTCAGATATAAATTAGTTCAAAATGTGAAGAAGAGTTGTCTTTACAATAATATATATATTTAAACAATAATCACTTACTTTTCAATTTCGCACAGGCTTACAACAGAGGTTCGAAAAATACATCCAGAAGTGCAAATAATCATAAACTGCAATAACATCGCTAAGCGTGGTTCCACACTTACGTTATTCTTTGGACTGGCCGGGAACTACAACAGGTTCATCTTGTAACCACAAGAGCGCAGTGATATTCACATTTCCTGAAATACGGAGGTGGTACGATTCAGGAGGCGGTACGAATTCGGCTACTTTCCCCTAAGCTGTTCGAGATAAACTGAGAACTTTTTGAAATCAACCTTTGAAAAATGTCACTGCCCATATATGCATGTATTTTAACAGGCGCACTGGCAAGCATTCGCCCAGTAAAGTTGGTAATGTCGGAGGGGAAGCTGTTCCGTTCTCGACTTTTAAAATAAATTGTTAGGTAAACGGGTGTTATTACTGACATGATTTCTTTCGCTGTATGTGTTTTTAAAATTAGATAAGTGCAAGAATGGACACATTTGTAAAATATATACTTTTTTAATAGTTCCCCAGTTTCGATTGACCGACGAGTGATTTAAGTGACCAGATTCATGACAATGTTAATTTTACGTGTAATGGAAGAATACACAACACGCACACGAGTAGATCCTAAGCAGGGCTTTCAAAAGTGCTCGGGTTACTGTGAACAGCCTATATTTACTTTTATGTTGGTCTCGTAAGACGTTCTTACTTAAAATCTCCATAAAATCACGCATCAACAATAATTCAGATGACTGTGCCAGCGTAAGGAAAAAGTTATCCTGTCGTTTTATGAAACATTTAATGTGTAGAGACCCCACAATTTCACGTTATGATTTCGTGACAGACTAAGTGTCATAAAATTATATAGGCTGTTCACGGTAAACTGAGCACTTTTGATCGCCCTGCTTAAGATCTACTTGTATGCACATTGTGTATTCTTCCACTATACGGTTAAAATTAACATTGCCATGGGCGTCACAACTTTATTGAGGCATCGGTCGAATGAAAATGTGAAATTATTACACAGGTAATTTTTTTTTTCACGAATTCACCAATTTTGAGACTTATGCGCATAAAAAAAAAAATAGAACTAAAAAAAAAATAGTTTCAGTATTTGCAAATGCTCATCCATCAGTTTTAATCCAAAGTTAAAATATGGAACTACTTTCCTCTGTATTGTTACCAACCTAATGTATACACACCAGGCACTATTCCCGATAAAAATGTATGCAGATAGAAGCAGTGACATTTTCCAAAAGGTTGGTTTCAAAAGTGCTGACTTTATGGTGAACAGTCTTTAATATCTTGATGCGTGAGCGGAGCTGCGCTTATCTTACACGCCTTTCAGGACACAGCACCAATAGTAAACACGTATGCTCTTCTATTCCAAGATGGCAGATTGTATTAATCCGCGTGGTCGCGCGCTTTGAAGGTATTGGTTGCGTAGCCGATCAAGTCCCCATCTTGCACGACGCAGGTAACATTGTGCGTTATTTACCCCGAAAAAAAAAAAACTAACCAATTAAAATATATCCAAACTACAAGGATTTTACTCTCTCGCATGTTCATCTAATGCTGTAATATTATAGTGCATTCGATAAAGCGAAGAAAAGTCTTATTCGATTAGTTTGCTACTAATATTGCAAAATACCATCGGAACTATCTTCTACTGCAATAGTAAGGTCAATTGGCTAGCCGGCTAGAGACGATGAGTTGGTCGCTGGAAATGTGTATCTCTGCTGGAATGGATAAAGTTTAGCTCTCTGGTGACCTCGTTCCGTACCACCGAGTCTAACACGGGTCTGGGTTCCTACTGTTGCAGCTCGGCCAGTGAGAACTTGAGATCTGTTCGAGTAAGCTAACGACCGTTGAAGTCTAGCATAGCGCCAGTTTATAATGCGAAGTGATAGTGTATCTACTGATCACAGAAAAGTTTTCTCTGGGTTAAATATGCAGGCTCTCTGGTATCTTAGAGCGAGCAGGTATTTGTCCTGTACCACAGTAGTTTATGATCTTGAAGAAGAAACAAAATAGGATGCTAAGGCTGAAAATGACATATATCTACAATGTTCCTTTGTCTTCACGCGCAAGGCACAAGTATGACTTACTGTCAGCCCGTGACTTCAGACAATATTAAACTTAGTTTTCCGTGTCACACTCTCAATTACATGTTCTTTCTAGCTTACTTTCTGAAGTAAACAAAGTCTTATGAGAGCACTTTCTTGTCTGTGCGCCTGTGTGTGTAGGTCGGTGTGTCTGTGCGCGTGTCCCCCCCCCCCCCCCAACCTCACTCGCAAAGACAACCGCGATGCCTTTTTCATCTTTTGAACGCGTGAACCGAATTTCAGCAAACTCTGTACACATAGGTTTACATATCTCAGTAAGAATATCTGACTTTAGACTTAGTTTCCGACCACACCAATCACTTACTTTTAAAATGGCGGCAAATTTTAAAGTTTAGGGTTTTATACCTTGGCAATTATTCAACCGATTTCGACCAAATTTTGCATATTGACAGTGCATCGTGTGAGAACTGAATTTAGAGAAATATATTGTTGTTGGTGAGACATTTTAGGGAGACAGCAACACAATAAATAATTAAGCTTTTATGTTACAACTCGAAAATTACTCAACCAATTCTAACCTAATTTGCCAAGTAAGTAATACTATACTATGGATTGCATTTAAATAGATAAGGCACTTATTTTTTAAATGGTGGCCATACAAATATGTTATGTTTATCTGGTATATCTACCATACCATTTGCCCGTTTACAACCAAATTTTGTATGCTGGATGTATCAATTACAGGCATCATAAATGCCTACACACACACTTTTGTCCGACATTTTGTAAGATAGTGCTACACGAACAAATTAAGTTCTTGAGTCATCTAGGGAAATAATTAACTGATTGCTACCAAATTCGGCAAACAAGGTGGTGATAGCTGCGATGTTTTTGGTAGGTTAGGCACTTATTTTCAAAATGGTGGCCATATAGCCATTTTCGTTTAGTTTGCTTTGCCGTCGAAATCATGTAATCGATTTAACTTAATTTTGTATGCTGGCAGTATATAAAACAACCATGATGTGTACATTAACAGTCTGTTTTATCTGCTATTTTTAAGGTCACATCACATGACAAATAAAAATATTTGTCATATCTCCGAAAAAAACAAACAGACTCCAACAAAATTTAGCACGGCAACGGGTCATGTAAGTTTATATGTTTTGATGTGCTATATCTACGAATCTATGTAATCGATTTAAACTTAACTTTGTAAACCGGCAGTGTCTATGACAAGTAAGTTTATATGTTTTGATGTGCTATATCTACGAATCTATGTAATCGATTTAAACTTAACTTTGTAAACCGGCAGTGTCTATGACAAGTAAGTTTATATGTTTTGATGTGCTATATCTACGAATCTATGTAATCGATTTAAACTTAACTTTGTAAACCGGCAGTGTCTATGACAATAATCTAATGTGCGACTACATGACCTTCTTGTCATTTATTTAGGAAGATCGTCACATGAGAAAATGTAGTTTTTGCAATATGCCGAGGACCAATTAACCGATACCCAGAAAATTTTACATGCAATTAGAGCTACTACATATGGGTATGTAATCTATCATTATTCTTGTTATAGCAGGCATTTTTAATGGCGCTTTTATAAATAATGAAAATTTCCATTTTATATATTAGATAATTTAACAAAATCAACATTTTTTTACTAATAGTAGTAGTTAGAAGCATCAACTATATATTTAAAGATCCTATTTTCTGGAAGTCTTTTTCGCACCATTAGTGCTATAGAAGAACCATATAAACATTTTGATAAGTTTATTATGCATTAAATAATGTAACTATATTCAACCAAAATTTTGATGTTAAAAATATTTATTAGAAGTATCGTATATAGTAGTTTTTTTTTTTTTTTTTTGTAAGATAGTACCAAATAAGAAAACAAAGTTTTTCGGTCATATCTCAGGGACCAAACAAACGATTTGCAACAAATTCTTCACACAAGTAACACTGCGGTAAACCATGTAAACTCAACAAGCTCAGGCACACTTATTTTCAAAATGACGGCCTTGTAAATATTTCAGGTTTGTAAACCCTATCATTCGAAACATTTGACCGACTACATCCGAAGTTGGCGCTCCGAATCCGACCTACGTAGTACAGTGAGTTGCACGCTAACTTACAGTACGAAGTTTCCTGTGTTTGATACCTGGGCAAGGCACGTGCGTATTCGTAACGGTATCTCTACTGTTGCATGTGTTTCCAGTTTCATCTCAAATGACATTGCTGTCAGAAATATGTGATCGTCTACCTACCACCTAAGCTTTAAATAACTTCATTTAAAACCATTTGTACCTATGTAGAGACAGTTGGCTATATCATTGGCTATATCAGTAACTTTTTTTGTACTTATAGAAAAATTTGGGAGTCTTTAACAGACTCATGTTTCAACAGTTTTGAGAACATTCACTTTTGAAATCAACCTTTCAAAGATGTTACGCCCTATACCTGCATGTATTTTTAACATGGAAACAGACTGGCATGCACCCAGTAAAGCTGATAACGATGGAGGGAAAATAGTTCCATTTGTGAAAACCAAAATTACTTATTATTTATTTATTTTTATTCATGTAAGTGTAAGAATAAGCATGTGTAAAATATTTAATTTTTCAATAATTTCATCATTTCACTCGGCCGACTCGTGAATGACGTGATCGGGCCCATGGAAAGTTATAGTGTATATAAATACAGTAATTATGCGGCCCTTCTTGCAAATGTAGGCTACGTGAAATACGCTGTCTGTTGAGCAGAGGTCGCTCGTGTTTTTTGTTCTCTTGCTGCTTTCCCACTTTTGAAAGAAAAATAGAAATACGTATAGAACAGAGGATGTATCAGCTCGCTACACACTGCGGAATGCCCGAAGTTCCTTGAAATATGTAGATAGTAATGCGGCAGAAAAATTCATCTGTCACAGCAGAATTTATCGGCGAAAGACGGGTTCATACTCTGCGACAAACTTGGCTGAAGTCGCGTCTTACAATACCAGTATTACTTTATATCCTCTTCGAAAGACAAAATACGTGTCCTGGATAGAGCGCGAAGACGATCGAAAAGAAAAGCGTGCAACGCTGAAAATATCTCGAAATAATGCCAAGGGAAAGAAAAAGTATCATGCGCCAGTATTTTCTTCGCGATTAAATAGCCGTCGACCATGTTTTCATAAACATGACTAGACAATTTATCAGCTCGAACAAGCTGTTTTTTTCTCATTTCACTCGTTTCTTCGCATTTTCATAACAAATGTTAGACGCCATTTGTTTTTTTCTTTGGGAAAGCTGTGAAACCATACTGGCGTAATTCAGTCTGTGTGCTTTCATCGCGTGTAATTAAGTACCACTGTTACAGAAGGGGCCGCTTTGGCAGAGCAGTTAGCCTGCTCGCCTCCCACTATGGCGAACTGGGCTCGATCGCCGGCCGGGTCACCGGATTTTTGCAATTTGGAATCTTGTCGGACGATGTCGTCGGTCGGCGGGTGTTCTCGGGGATCTCCCGTTTTCCCCGCCCTTGCATTCCGGCCGCGCTCCATACCGCAATCACCCTAATCGACTCTCAAGACCTCGCTGTTAAGAACCGCCCAATTCTCTTCACTCTTCACTCACTGTTACAGATCTAATTTACATAGTACAACGCGCTGACACAAATACTGCACGCCTTTCGCGTAGGGTCGACGAGACGCTGGGCGTGCGTGTTATTGTCGCCCGTATCGCTCCCTCGCTTCTGTACCTTGAACACAGTAACTCCCATGAAAATAATACGTTCAGACACATACTGATGTACCCACTCAACGACATGTAGTCGGTTCTCTCACACAATTGTAGCAGGAGCCTGACATTCAGTGGTTGAGAAAAGGTTCTGTTTCACATTTGGTAACAAGATCTTCGCTCTGTATCTTGACGTCTAGCACAAGACCCAGCATACGTATTCGAGGTACTTTACAAGTTTATCTAATGTGCATTAAAGCACTATGAAGTCACGTGTACAGAATGTGTAACGATCACTGTTATTTATTTATTTCCTACTGTTTTCTGTGGGCAAAATTGAAGCAAAATTTTCCTTCTCGTCCACCAAACCCATTGAAAAAATAAGTGCATTTTACATATAAAATAAATAGAAAATTATACATAAAAATGGGAATTATATATATATATGTGTGTGTGTGTGTGTGTGTGTGTGTGTGTGTGTGTGTGTGTGTGTGTGTGTGTGTGTATTTGTGTCTCAACAAAATATTTTGTTCAGTAAATAAAACTTGGAAAACGACACAAAATTGAATATGTTCATCTAACAAAATAAACCCTTGGATAAACGAAACCACTGTGTTAGACCAAAAAAAAAAATCTGACAACAAAATATTTAGTTCCATCATATCCGTTTGACCACTCATTTGATTGTCTTCGTTCGAAAATACAGTTCGAGAGTTTATTTGTAATTTTTGTGACAATTAGGATAGTAACAGTGTTTGTTGGTGCATGTATTGATGCTTAATGGCGATATCAAATCTCCTCTCGAAACAAGTTCAACAGGAAACTAAAATGTGAAGCTGTAAAACTTAGAATATTCACGCACGCTAGTTGTCCAGTATTTTAATTGTTTTTATTTTAAATATATTCTCGTTTTACCAGCTGTCAGCTGAGGTTGGTAGAGCGTAGCGCGTGGTCGCTGACGTTCTAGGTTCGAAACTCGGTCGGGTTTTCACTTTTTTTTTTATATACCGTAACAGTTAAAATGTTCGTAGAACCAAAGATAAATATTTGGCTGTACCAAATAAAAACAACAAAATAATATGTTTTCAACAACAACCCGTTTTACTGTCCCTGTGCAAACAATTAATCTGGTTGCGCCGAACAATCTTTGTTCGATTAATCAGAAGCTCTTTCTCAGGCCAGATGACCAGACTCAAAACTAGATACACCACATCATATTCTGGGGATTTAATAAAGAAAAATGATCATCACACACGCAGTTCCCAATGTGTTTACGACTAAAACTGCGTTCGGATTTTTGCAAATCGTAAATACACTCCCGTTGAGCAACACTTCCCGTTTTTTTTTTTGCTACGGCGTGCTAACTTTTCCCACGCCTCGTTCATTGTGAACAAATCAACCGCGTAGGAAAATGACGTCTTCACAAAACACAAGCCTCGACGACACGCCAATGCTGTCGGTAGGATCCAGTAATATCGCCGACGAGTCAGGAAATAATTATAAATGACGCCGGCGCATCCTACAACAGGCGTTGGACAGGTGCGTTGCATATTAACACGTCACCAAGCACCTCGACAAGCATATACGTTAATTATAACATTATCGCGCATTAATTCTCAGAGTTCGTTTATTACAGCTGTATAAAATATATATATAATGAAACGTACGCAATACAGTTTCCATCAGAAGCTGGTGTCTCGCGCAGTGGACAGCTGCGCTCGTGGCGAGAAACAAAAAATTAATTTCTTTTAATAATGTAATTTCTGCGTTTAGTAGACAGCAGTCAGAGCAGTACAACTCGCCGTTCCTCTTGTATTCATTTCATTGAGATTACATTTAAATGGAGATTTAGAATACACGAGCACCAAACTGAACATGTAACGAAAAATATGCCGCAAGCACATTCCAAACCTACAAAACCATACATTCTTTTCCAGACACAAAAATATGCAAAACCTGTGCAGCTAAACACTTCATCGTGTGTGATTTTTTCTCGTGTAATAATACCTGTTGCAGTCTCATTTATCTCGCGCATAGATAAAAGAAAACAAGATTACGGGGAATTATTTAAGGATAGAAGAAAAAATTTTTGTAAAAAAATTAATTTTCCTGTTATTTGACAACGAAGTGTGGATATGTTAAATTAAAAATTCTGGGGTAGCAGCAAAGTGTGATTGTTATATTTCTACACATCTCAGCCAGTCATTATTATTAAAGTTTTTAGCATTATTATCAAAAATTTATGTATAAAAGTTATGTACTGCAATAAGAGTTAACTCCCTTGAATTACATGTTCTCGTGACTCAAATCCCACCCACATGATACCTATTCGATTTCTCTTTATATCAAGAGTGTAAAAACATTTTTCTAGATTTTGAGGATATTTTATAATTTTGTGACGAGATGTAAGTAGTAATTCGATTGAAATACCGAATAGAAAGAAAAAAAAATTTTAAATACACTTTTCAAAGTAATTGTGATTATACTGACTATAAGCCTTAAGTCAAAAATAAAATAATGAAAATATAATTTAACGTCGAGTTTTGGTTATAGCTGAAATGTTTACTGGGTAATAAAATTACCACGAAGGTCAGTCATTGAATTGAGACACTTGCATGCGATAAAACTGTTTTGAGGTATAACGAATTTCTTGAGTAATTTTTTCAAACTAGTTTGGGTTAAGATATAAAACTAAAGTTTCCATACTTCCGTTAAATTTTATTTCAATAATAATTTCCCACATTTTTTTTTCCTGTTTTAACAACATTGTGTCATAGAGATATAAAAATATCGTAGAAATACATCAGTGTTTTTGTCACCCGAACAGGCTTTAACTGTCACTATACTAAGGACATGTTCGAATTGGCCATTTAGTATTTTAGGATTTTAGTATTTAGTAACGTCAAATTAGGACGCCGTCGATAGTCTCTTGTTCAAGAGTGGTTGGGATTTATTAATTTAGTATTTTAGAAAGTTTCGTCGCATACTAAAAACTATAAACTAAACCACCAAATACGTCGTCATTTTAGTACACTGATTCGGGTCACGTGACCTTCGAATAAACTAAAAGTGCCAATTCGGACACGGCCTAAAGCCACAACATTACCTTCATGCACACAAAATCAGAACAACTTGTCACAAATAGGGTTAATTAATAGTGTTACAATTTCTCTCTCGAAATTAAGTGGGCTAAACCAAGTTCGTGAAGGGATGGAGCTCTTAATTAAATAAAATAATTAATTATAATTTTCTAATTTCATTTACATTAACTACAAACAAAATTCTCTCGACTCAACATCTCACCATAAATTTGATATCACTTACTGTTTACAATTAATGAATGCAATTAATACAATTTATAATTACCTCAATTAAATCAATGACATTAAAAAATTAAGAATCAGTCCCAATGGACAGTGCATCATCATATTCAATTATTTTATAAACTATGTGTCCATATTTGACAGTTCCGATATTTACAATAAAATCCGTATTGCATGTCCACTCAGTCCCACTTCAGTTTAGTCCCTGTCCCGGCCAGTCCGCAATGTTCTAGACTTCTCCGAGCGCCTTCAAGCACAGTAGGCTTCACTCGCCGGGTTTAACGCCCTCTCGTCCAAGAACACTCTTCCGCCACCGTCGTCTCGCAACTAACTTCGCTCGCGCACTGCCAGATGGCCTCCACCAAAGGCTGATGGCCACTGGATCGCGGCAGTATATATAGCGTCGTAGGTCGTAACCCAGAATTTTATGCAACTCGCGCGCTGCGCCGCGCATCCTAATTCCCAGAACGTTCGTGCGCCTCCCACGGGTGTCGGCTTATTCAACGGGAGGGGGAGGGGAATGCTGTAGGGCAGCCAGTCTTACCAGAATATTCTTGCATCTTCGCCACATCCGTCGGAATCTCCAGCAGGGGAGAGGAAGGGGCTGTGACGCCAGCCAGGAGCCGAAATGGCGTGACAGTTTGTGACCGCTGCTGTCAATCATCCAAGAGCTTCTCAGAAGAAGGGAAGAAACAAAGCAGCGAGCGTGTCATCCCTGGGGGGGGGGGGGGGGTTAGGGCTGAGGTGGGTCATCCCAAGCCACGTATAACGGGAGCCGGCGGCCGGTTCAAGCTACGACCCGCAACAATGGTGTCAGGGACATGAATCGAAGCTATATACATTAATCACTATCTACAAGTTCGTGGAAGCCAACATAGAAAACCAGAAAATGACACAATCCCACATAAATGTTTTTGCTAATATTTTACCAGTGTGATGCATTTTTGGTGTGTCATTTCTTACGTCGTTAATTTTGGATGTCATTGTGGTGCAAATTTTAAGCTGAATAGCTGCACCAGTGTAGCAAAAGTCACTGCTTCGAGTCAACTGTTGCAGATAGTTGTGTTGAGGGAACACACCCGCAGAATATAAACAAACAATATTGCAATTTGATAAATAAGTTTCCTAATTGTAATTCCCTGAAATCCTGAAACAAACTGGATAGCTCTAACGATGAGATTTTCCAGCAACGACGGTTTTATGTCAAGAATACATCTTTTAGCCGTGTTTCTGAGTTTTAGCGGGAAAATATATACGCATCTATATCAAAGCGGTTATTTTCTTTTTTAAGGGAAGAGAAAGAGTCAAAAAGCCTTTGCTCAAGCTATACTTCACCTAATTCTTCAGAATGTTTATGCTCAAGTCTATGTCTATCTATCAGTCGTCATGTATGCCTGTACACGTCAATTAGGGGCCGCAGTGGCGCAGCGGTTAGAGCGCTCGCCACCCATCAAGTCGAACGGGTTTCTATTCCCGGTTGGATCACTCCCGGGTTTTCGCACTCGGAAATTGTGCCGAGCGACGCTGCTTTTCGGAGAGTTTCGTCGGGGGTTTCCCATTACCCCTGCCCTTACATTCCGGCATTGCTCCACACTTACCTCGTTTCGCCCTCGTCGGCTCTCAAGACCCCATCTTATTCATATTATATATATATTTATTGTATTTTTAAAATGTGTTAAGTAATATAGTTCCGTAGGTACTTAAGTCCTATAAATATATTTTGAAGTTTGTAATTTTGAATTTAAATTTTAAAGTATTAACAATGAGATATTCAGTATTTTAGAATTTAAATTCCAAAATATTAACACTGAGATATTCAATATTTCGTCCAACTATTCATACAAATACCCAGTTAACAGAATGATCTTAAATAAATCCTTACTACTATATAAATCCGAATGTCTGTCTGTTTGCTCCTTTTTGACGTGAAAAAAGGACAATGTATCGACGTGATTTTTTGCACACAGATATAGCAAGTATTTGGAGGTCCAAAGAGACTACTTTGTACCCCTAGAAAATATCTCATTCCTTTAGAAAAAAATGTTTATTTTAAATATGTATTAGAAAAATCTTTTCGTAGGATTGATTACTGCATGAAAAATCATTAAAAAATAGTCATTTCTTCTTTTTTTGTCTATGTATATATATCAAGTGGAGCCGCTGTAACTTAGTGGTTAGAGCACCTAATAGTGGGGCCTCAGTAGCCCAGTGGGTAGAGAACCAAATAGTAGGGCCGCAGTAGCTCAGTGGGTAGAGACCCCAAGGTGGGGGCACAGTATCTCAGTGGGTAGAGAATAAATAGTGGGGCCGCAGTAGCTCAGTGGGGAGAGAACCCAATAGTGGCGCCGCAGAATCTCGGTGAGCAGAGAACAAAATAGTGGGATCGCAGAAGCTCAGTGGCTAGAGAACCAAACAGTTATTTCAAGTCCTAAATATCACGCAAGCAAAACCGCGGGTAAAAGCAACTTGAAAAATAAATTACCTTTGCACGGTCACAATAACGTTAAATAAATCACTGGTCAGATAAAACTTCAAATAATTATTAATGGAAGATGTTTCAGATCAACAGACGAATAAATAACTTTTCCTAATTCCTTAACTTCATTCAAAAGACAACACAAAATAAATAAACAATATACCAATACAGTAATAAGGTTAATAATTACATTTACAAAATGTTCCCAGTAATTTTTATTGCAAAAATAGTGATTCCTCCGCTCATCATTCCCCCCTCCCCTTTTTTTATGAGACACATGCGAGATGAAAGAAGGGGTTGGAGGGGTCAATGTTGTATGTACGAGTAGTAGGGGCGCAAGGGTCCTAGATACAAAGGATACCACCTTTTGATTAATAGGATTATCAATTTGTTATCAAAGGTTTAATAAAAAGCGTTAATCCTTAATCCGATTTTAATACAATCAAAAATCCTTAATCCGATCTTAATTAGATTTAAAATGTCTATCTGATCTTAATCCAATCAAAATGGAAAACGTTAAATTTATTGAAAGGTTTAAATTTATAGAAAGAGTAGATTTTTTAAATTTTCTTATTTTTTCTTGTACTTTTTTCTTTCTTTTGGGGGGAGGGGGTAACAGGAGCTCTGTACGATGTTGACGATGTGGTGTCCTGGAGGCGACTGACCAGAGTGGTGGGTTGTAATGTCATATAGGTGTGGAGTTTAGTACAAAAGTAGGCAAAGGGTAATTTTTTTCAAATTTTTCTAATTTTGATGTGTTTGTAGCGATATTGGTGGTAGATAGGCGATTTTTATTAATATTCTTAACAGACAAGAGAAATTCAGAGCGTTCTACGTATGAATAGATTACATACATCGAATCGGAAATTTCAAACTACTACATGAATAATAACTGCAATTACGTGAGTCATAAATGTAATGCGATTCTCGTGTTTAGAAATATAATTTGCATGAGAGAGAATTTTAACTACATGAATAACATCTGACATCGACAAGTGCAAACTCGCTAAATGAAATCCAGCTAGTCAGTATGAATAAATAACACAACACGATTCAGCTTGAAGAATAATACCTTATGGCAAAAAAACTCTGAATACGATTTAAACCAGAAACAATAGCGTACGTCACTGATTTGCAGAAATATAAAGAACTTATTCGTCGAACGAATATTAATATTCGTTCAGGAGATGAAATCTACCCGAAAATACATTTAATAGGAGATATAGTCGGAAGCAGAATATATAAAGATAAAAATGATAACAGCTTTTCACCTGTATATTGGAACAATTCTAATGAATTGGGCACTAGATTAAAACTTCTCATCGCTTCGAGAGAGTCAGGGAATAATTTACATATGAACGAAATTATTTATATTATTGAATAGTTAATAGAAGGTGGTTATATTACAAATGAAGTTTACTAAGATTGCTCAAGAGCTTCACAGTCCTGCAAGGATAAGATATCCTAGAAGAAAAGTTATAACTCATCGTTTAAATGATCTTTTTCAAGCAGATTTGTGTGAAATGACTGCTTTCATAATACAATAAGGGGTGGAAGTATATGTTAACCGTAATAGATGTTTATTCGAAATATGGCTGGGGTGTACCTTTGAAAAACTAAACTGGGAAACAGGTTACTGATGCAATGAAGATCGTTTTGATAGAGAGAATGCCCAATTCGCTCTAAACCGACTGAGGATCTGAATTTTTTTTGCACCGTTCTGGAAACTAATGACCGAATAGGGTATTAATAATTGCGCAATGTATTCGGAGCTTAAAGCAAATTTTATGGAACGTTACAACAAATCGATTATCAATTAATATATAATCATTTCACATCGAGGGGGACTTACAAATGCGTTGATGTTTTGCCTGAAATAGTTAAATTTTATAATTCTAGATATTATGGAAATATCAAGATGGCCCCCAAAGAAGTTATGTATAATAGTTTACTGAAAACTATTTATAATAATGTTAAAGTCGTCGACGATAAACACCAAACTTCAAAGTAGGGTAATTTATTAGTATCTCGAGGCAGAGAGGGATCTTTGAAAAAAATTATAGTGAATTGGTCTCTTGAAATATTTAAAATTATTTCAATTAGACAAACACATCTAAGAATGTATTACATAGAAACATATGATGGTGAACCAATAAAAGGTGAATTTTATGAACATGAATTGTAAAAAGTCAGTTTTCCAAATGAAAATTTAGTTTATAAAATCATTAAAAGGAAGAAAGATATGTCCTTGGTTCGATGGAGAGGATTCTCAAAAGCACACGACCCCTGAGTTAAGAATCAAGATCTTAAAAGATTGTAATATAATGTTTGTAAAAATCTCTGATACTAAATAACAGATTTTTCATTATATTTTATGTGCTTTTTATTTAATAAACCTGTGGATGGGGATTGGATGTACAATTTATTGTGTAAACAATCCCCTTTTTGATTGGATTATTGTTTCATTGGATTAACATTGGAGCGATAATCCAGTGTGTTTAAATCCTTTTAATTGTGACACAATTCATCGTTAGTTTATTGGAATACTTTTCTGGGTTTCATAATAGTTTGTGGTAGGTTATTTTTATTTGCTAGTATCGATACAGTTGTTGGAAATTAGTTAGTTTAAAAAAGCAGAATATTAGTACCCCACTAAAAACTTTTTATACGAAATTCGTTATTATTTTTAATGGTGTAAACAATTTTGATGCTGTATCACTACTTAAAAATGTATGATGGTTTGCCCTAGGACATCATTCTTGATGGTGTTATGTAACTCACAGTATTTTTTAAATGCATATTTAAAATTTTTAGTTTTTTTTTTATTACTAGGCTTAAAATTTAAATGCAATATTGTCTATGTAAATCAAATCGCTTTTGTTTGTCATAGCTCGCGTGCTCCAAATATGTAGCTGGAAAAGAAAGACAAGATGACCCTGGTCAAGGAAAATCATTGTGTAAAGTGTAGGCTAGCTGTAGGCCGGGAACCAGTGTCGTGGAGTGAATTTTTTGGGTGCGGCAGAGGAATGGAGGAAGTTCTTCCTCCTAGTTCTATTGTATAGGAGGCAGCGGCGAGCATCAGACTCTGCGCATGAAGGGGTAGTTGTTGGGTGGATGGAAACAGGTGGGTAAGGATAGTGGCATACGCCATGGACTGTGACATCTTTCTGAAGCATTCCCTCACCAGCTTCATGCAGTGCATATCTCCCACCTAGTCGCGGCCTGCTTTGGCCCTGCCGCGTGAAGTTCGTTCGCTGCTCTAACTCCCACATGCGATTCACCCTCATTGGCTGTCGAGACCTAATTTTCGCCTGCTCCAGTACACACTCAATTCTCGACTATCCATTAGCTAATATTGTACACGAGGTTTTAGAATGACTCGTCCCCATATCTGATGTAAAATCACGTTGCTGTAGTCAACTACCTTTCCCAAATAAACTTTAGCGAGATTATATAATATTTTCCTATATGATAGTACTCTCTAAAACCAAGAAAAACTATACATGAAATACATATTTCTGTCTCCTAGATGAATAAATATACATTGTTTGTTTAATGTATGTTTTCAAAGGTTGAAATTAAGTTTAACTTTTGTATTTGCTTACATCGTAATAGTTAAAACTTGAATAAAAATACCTGTTCGAAAAATTGTGCTATTTCAATGTTTAAAACGTAGAGGGTTAAAATAATGTCTTATAGCTGTGTTGTTATGAAAATTAATCAATGTAATAAATGAGTAGTTAAAAGTTTTTGGAAAATGGAATAAACTTTAAAATGTCTTGTAAGATTGTTGGAAACGGAAATAAAGATTGCTGGGAAATGGGGAAAAAAAGTTTGGTGGAAAACAGTTTATATTTTAAAATGAATTTATTGTGTGTTAAAAACATTTGGAATGTATTTATTAGTAATGGGGAAAAATAAAGTTTTATTGGGGGGGGGGGGGAGATGTAAAATTTTTTAATTCTCTGAGAAGGCGCTCGGCTCTTGCATTCCAAGATATATGAATAACTTCAGTGACCGAACGAAAATAACAGGTTGTAGGGAGGAGGCGAAATAGTACAGGTCAATTCAAAATCCACAGCTGTCTCCCTAGGAAAACCCTAATGCTTTGGCCTTGAAGCAAGCTTCATTCATAGCCGAGGCAGCACTCTGGAGGCGAAGGGCCAGTGAGCCGAAGCAGGGAAACACTAGAATTCTGAGTACTTTAGCTTTTAGCACAAAGACAGCTTCTCTCTCTCTCTCTCTCTCTCTCTCTCTCTCTCTCGCTCTCTCTCTCGCTCTCTCTCTCGTCTTCATCGGGCGGGTAGGCAGTAGGCGGACGACGAGCTTACGATCGGGGGTTACCACAACTACGGACCTACCTTCATCTCTAGTGATCGCTGCGATTTTCGTTAAGCGATATTATTTGCTCTGGGGTTCACACCTCATTCACAGTATTCGTAAACTATAGTGTGATATACTGTGTTTGTGTTAAGTAATTTATTTCTGTGTTCAGTCTACGAAAATACAGTTTTTGTTAACAATTGCAGTGGATTTCATAAACATAAAAAAAAATTTCCTTTATTTACGAGTTTTTACCATAATTTATACACAGTTGTCAATAGGCCGAGCTAGACGTATCTACTCACAGCTCGACGTAATTGCTCCTCATTCATACATCGAACGGATTAATTTTAATATCATTTGGGATAATATTTTCTATTATTATATATTTTACTTATCAGAATAGACGTACGCTATTGTTTCTGATTTAAATCGTATTCAGAGTTTTTTTGCCATAAGATATTATTCTCCAAGCTGAATCATGTTAATGTGTTATTTATTCATACTGACTAGCTGGATTTCGTTTCTGAGTTTGCACTTGTCGACATCAGATCTTGTTTATTCATACGTAGAACTCGTTTAAAGACTCAGCCTTGTGTAATTTCATACTGGCTAGCTGGATTTCGTTTAATGAGATTGCACTTGTCATCAGATGTTATTCACGTAGTTAAAATTCTCTCTCGTGTAAATTATATTTCTAACCTCGAGACTCCCGTTATGTTTATGACTCACGTAATTGCAGTCATTATTCAATGTAGTAGTTTGAAATTTTCGATTCGATGCATATAATTTATTCATACATCGAACATTCTGAATTTTTCTCGTCTGTTTTATATAATCGTAAAAATCGCCTATGTACCACCAATATCCCTACAAACACATCGAAATTAGAGAAATAATTAACCTTAGCCCACTCTTGCACTATACTGTACACCTATATGACATTGCAACCCACCACTCTGGTCAGTCACCTCCAGGAGACCACACCGTCAACATCGTACGGAACTCCTGCTACCCCTCCCCACACAACAAAAATCAAGAAAAAAAAAATTAAAATTAATTATTTGAATAAATTTAACCCTTTCAATAAATTTAACACTTTTCGGTAAATGTATCCCTTTCCATTTTGATCGGATTAAGAGAATTTTAATCGCACTAAGATCGGATTAAAAATTTTGTCATCGGTTTAAAATCGGATAAAGGATTAACCTTATTTTATTAACCTTTTGATATAAAATTGATAATCCGATTAATCAAAAAGCGTCATCCTTTGTATCTAGGACACGTGCGTCTCTACTACTTGTAGGGATTTGATAATTGAGTGGACGTAAGGTGAGAAACGTGCAATGCTTGGGTAGGGGAGAAATTATGTCAAAATGGTGTCTACCCAAGACGAATGATAAGTTAAACGTCGCAAATAGCTGTAAATTCTTTATATTACACATACATATGACTGTCTAGTTTATTATGTTAACAATAAGTTCCAAATTTCCCTACCTCATTGGGATCAGAGCTAGGTTGCTATGTCAAGTGCTTGTATAGTTTTTTGTGTGTGTATATATATATATATATATATATATATAATTACGGTTATGAATTCAGGTTTTCTGGTGAATGGGTCTGTGCTAGAATATGGCATTATTTACGTATATGTGTATTAGCGAGTTTCAAGTGAGTCAGTCATTCCGTAGCACTTGGGTTTGATTCTCGTTTCTTTACAAACGAAACGAAGAAACCAACTTACGGTAGATTTGACATTCTAACTGGCAACTGGTGGGTAATAAGAAGAAAGTGTAGAATTATGCTAACGACCGGACTTAGTTAAACCAAAGCAATATATACAGAGAATATTAAATTATATCAAGGGAGGAGAAAGGAAAATTATGAGTTTAGCTAAAGGAAAAAATACGGATCTTTAAAGTAAAAAATATATTAGAAGTACTGACTACGTATTAGGTCCTTCAATTTTGTTGTGGAATGAGAGACCGTGGAGTGACGAATGGAGTTAAAACTGTTGTAATCCTACGATACTCCTCACCCGAACATACATACATATGTTCTCCATTCTCTACTTGACTGGATTGGCATAAAGAGTAGGTGACGCTCAGTTTCCTTCCATTGCTCCAGTTGTCTGTCCAGTCAACCAACTTAGCCGGCAAACAGCAATCTCACGAAAAGGGAATGAAACAGTTCCTCCCTCCCACAAAAAGTCCTTGCTCTGTCAAATCCTGTCACTTCTCAAGTCTTCCAACTCAATAGGACGTAGCATCCATGAGCTTCCAGGTGGCATGCTCATCTGCGACTTCACGACCTCGACCCTCTGCACTTTCAGAATAATAAGCCTCTAAGTCCCATTGTACATACCTCTCGCATTTTTCTTTTTTGCTTTTTTTAATCTGTTCAGTACTACTCCTGGGTAATTCAGATATAGTTATCGACTTGCAACAAATTTCAAATAAACGTACGTTATCTCCACAATCAGCAAACTTTGCTGGTTATTTCAGTGACGCCGTTATTTGACTTTTCTTTCAAACTACGGCGTCGTGCCAACTAGCTTCCGGTGGAAATTAAATACGATAGGAAAAAAATGTGAAAATTTCAACATAATCTGAAGTTTGGAGAGAGCTGTGAGCACGATCAGTCGTCTCGTAGTGGAGTGATAAGTGAAGCAATCTGACAGATGCGTGCGAATTTAAGCATTTGATATCGCAAATCACCTCGTCACGTCCACTAATGAGATCGTACGGGTCGAGGTGTGCTGGAAGGAGCTATCTCTCTCTCTCTCTCTCTTATATATATATATATATATATATATATATATATATATATATATATATATATATGTGTGTGTGTATTTATTTATTGCAGAGCGCGAAAACTATTGTTACGATTATTCTCTCAAACTCAGTGGGCTAGACCAAGTTCGTTAAGGGATGAAGGTCTTAATTAAATAAGAGTTAATTATAACTTCCTAATTTTATTTACAATAATAACAAACGAAATTCTCTCTGCTCAACATCTCACAATAAATTGAGGTCACTTGCTATTTACAATTAATGACTTCACTCAATAAAATTTTCAAATTACCTGAAAGGAATTAACGTAATCAAATAATTAGAAATCAGTCACAATAGACAATGTATCAAAACCTATTCAATAATAAATTATGTCTCCATATTTGACAGTTCCGATGTTTACAATAAAATCCGTATTAGCCTACATGTTCATTTAGTCCTACTTTAGTTTAGTCCATTTCCGGCCAGTCCGCAATGTTCTAGAGTTCTCCGAGCGCCGTCACAAACAGTAGCCTTCACTCGTCGTATACCAAGCCCTCTCGTCCATTCACGCCACGAACACCTCGTCCGCCGTCGTCTCACAATCTCCCGTCGTCCGCGCTTGACTTCGCACTCCGATTTCAGCCAGATGGCCTCCGCCAAAGACTGCCGGCAGTCCAGCTGTGGCGTGTATTTATAGGGTCGTAGGCCATCGCCCAGAAATTTCGCTATATCCCGCGTTGCGCTGAAGGTTCTAATCCCAGAATTTTCTTGCGCCTCCTCTACATTTGTCAGCTTCTCCAGCAGGGGAAGGAGGAGAGGCTGTGGTACCAGCTAGGTCTCACCGTTTTCAATCATTCTGCGGCTTCCCCGGGGTGGAGTGAAGAGGCAGCGAACGCATCATTCGTTCGCACACACATCAATAATATTTTTCATGAGAACTATTTCTTGCTAAGCGATACCGACACGCCTAATTTCTCCCTGTTCTTAGCCATATTAATTACAAGTGAAATAAGTAAAAGTGTAATTTAAACAAAACTGAAATAGTTCCATGTTAATACAAGTATAAAACGCTTGTGATATTGCGTATTTAAGGAACAGCCAAATACGTCATACATGTGGGAATTTTTCAAAGGTTTGGTTCCAAAAGTATGGAGATACCGCGAATAGATTATACCTCAGTCTCTCTTTAGATTAATTACGCGTCGATTAATTGTTACGTAGGTTGGTATTAATAGTCACTTTGGCGGTAGAGATACGAGTATCATTCCGTACGCATTTTATTTTGGCAAGAAGCGAGCGCTATTAACGTTACAAGAGGTCTTAACGTCCACTAAACGACTGTCATCCCGCTAACCTCTCTTTGTAACCTATTTGTGAAAACTGAGCACACCTTCCATCGTTTCGATAATTTAGATATGATGCTCTGGTGGATGCAGCTATTTTGCAGTGGTGATGCAATGTTGTTGACACACACACATGGAGAGATGGTAAAAATTTAATACTGGTAATTTAAATAATTATAATCCATATTCACGGTTACTTCACACTTTTCTGAAGCCCTGCTAAAGTTCTACTTCCAGGATATTACTCCGCCTCATGCAAACTAAGCTTAACTAAGTCTTTAGAGAATTATACCAAAGGACAACTTGCCGAATTCGTGCGCACTTAATTGTAATAATATTTTGTATTAGAACTATTTGTTACTAGGCGCTACCAACACTAACGTGTTCTCACTGTTTTTATTCATATTTATTATAAATGAAATATTATAATTTATAAATAAAATTTAGTTAAAACTTCAATTTAATGAAAACTGAGTTAATTTAAAGTTAACAGAATTATAAAACGTTTGTTATAAATAACATACTCATTTCGGAAATAAAAAAAACCGTCCTACATGGTGTGATTTTTCAAAAGTTTGATTGAAAAAGTGTGAATAAACCATACCCCAATAACCAGGGGATTACATACCATTACTTTGTTACGCTTTCGTCTTCTCGTGGTTTTATGAATCATAAGTATTTTTTACTTAGAATGATTACCAAATAAATATAACATATTAAGGATAAACTATGAAACTAGAAATATAACTGGTATCAGATAAAGTCTTTATATTTATTGTCACTTCTTTTTTCTAGGAAGAAACTTTCCATGAAGCCCATATAACTATTTTTAAGTATGTAATATTATTTTCGTTTTTGTGTAGTTAATAAAGTGCTTGGAGGAACATAATACAAGCTTCCCATCGTTACAAAAAGGTTGATAATATAAATTTTAAAAATACTTTCGCTGAACCGATACTTCTACGCACATTGAAATATTACAGGTTTACTTCCAAAACCACTGAATATCGAACATGTATTACAGGTGAAGAAAAATTTATTTGTAGATATCTTTTTGTAAAGCCCTGTTACTATTTATATTTTTGAAGTACCCCCTTGTTACAGGTATTTTATTCCAGCTTTTCAAATTTTAAAGAATCGTATTAATAAAATTGCACGCCACATTAGAGCAAAGAATACTTCGGCAGAATATATATGAGACTAGGAGATAACGGTGAATCCATTTCAGTTTGATCTTCTTCCTAGTTGCCGACAGCTGGAAATGTGAGTGAGTGAAGAGATTTGGGCGGCTCTTAACAGCGAGGTCTTGAGAGCCGATGAGGGTGATTGAAGTGAATATGGTGCGGCGTCGGAATGAAGGGGTTGGGGGAAACGGGAGAAAATCCGCCCACCAGAGGCGTCATCCGGCATGAGATTCCCACTTTCGAAAATCCGGGAGTGACCCCGGCCGGGGATTGAACTCTTTGTTCTCCTTGGTGAGAGGAGCGCAGGCTAACCGCTCAGCCACCGCGGCCCCATGGGTGAGAGGCCATCAGAGAAGCTGTTCGCTTGGGTTTGCTCCAGCCTGGGGTGAAGGCGCTCTCTCTCTCTCTCTCTCTCTCTCTCACTCGCTCTCTCTCTCTCTTTCTCTCTGCTTTTATTTGCCCCTCTGTCCCTTGTCGGCGGCAACTACCTGGAATGGATGTAGTCGCGCGGAGATATCGAAGGTACCTGGCCACCGTTTTGGCCACACCTGAGTCTCTCCGGCCGACTGGAGGACAAGTTGTTAGCATCTTTGTCACGTTGTTGCTCATTCTTCTGCCCTGTCTCCTTCCCCGGAGTCTACTCTTTTTTTTTCTAGCTCTATCTCTCTCTCTCTCTCTCTCTCTCTCTGCCTCTCTCAATCCCTCTCTACCGTGTGTCCAGGGAGGAGAGAGTTCCACGAACCCTGCCCCTTCCCAAACACTTGGCGACAGACTTATTGTACTCTCCAGACAATGTAAAAAAAAAAAAACAGACCCGTGGAAGGACATCTGAGGCTACCCGCAGGATTACAACACGTCTGCGAAGTGGGGATCCTGCAAGGACGTACAAAAATGTAAGATCGGAATTTTATACGCTTGCGCCACGAAACTTAATCCCGGAGATTTTATTTTTAAACCCCGCTTATAACCACGCCGTGTGTAATAATTATATCTTCACGTTTTCGTTATGACGAAATAATCATAATTTAAAACGGATATGATATTTTCACAAATCTAGCATCTTATACTGTGTTTGGTTAGTACCTTAATGACTCATACGTACACTTTAAAAGGAATTGTTCCTAAATTTACCGCATCATCGAGAAAAGCTTCCAGGACAAGTTGTGTTCCAAAACACTTTAGTTCAGAACCACTTTTTGAATTGCCACTCGTCATAGCTGTCTGCCCGCGAGTCACGGACGGCCAGTATCGGAGAAGCTTAATTCCGATTTGCTCGTTCGTGTAACAGACTGTGTTCACACAGAGACAAGCGGCTAGTTACCAAGTAATGACTGCAAGTGTGCACATGGGATATTGAAGTCTAGCATCCGCGTAGATCTTTCCGCGAAAAAGAGGCGGCCCTACGCATCAACATACAAACACACTGAGGAAGCAAGAATGCTTAATTTTTTTTACTGTTTGCCATACGCCGATGGGAGCATTCCTGATATTGTTTTCAGGAAGCTATCAAATGCTAAGTGAACGTTCCAACTACGTATGTATAGAGACCTGCAAAATTCGCGTTATTATTTTGCATCAGGCTAAACTTCAAAGTACCGTATGTAATGGAGCCTGTGTCGTTTCCCCATTGGCTGCTCATTATACGTGATGTCACCCTCTTTCTGATTGCACTACACGTGATTGGGGCGAAGTGTTCATCTATTGGCGCATGGTTACTGTGCGTGAGAGAAACGAGTGACCCTGGCGGTGGGGTAGGCGGATCTACGGTGAGGCTGGAGAATTCCTGGGAAACCCCGTCTAAGGAGCAGTCGTTTACCTGTCTCCAGACAGTAGTAAAGTCGTGTGCATAAACATTGGTCCCGTGTCCTAATGTTTCAACAAAACCTCGGAAGCACCATTAGCGGATCGTGCTTTCATAATCGTGCATATTTTTTTCATTAGAAAATTTAACGAATATTATGGGTTAATTTATAATTCCGGCCGTTGCTTCAAGTAAAAATAGGAAAGCAATTTGAAATGACGGGCGTGAAATCATATATAATCGAATAGAGAAATGCGATAACGAAGCAAAACAACGGGTTGTATAATTACCGGTGAATCAATCAACTCATAGTGTGCGGCTTTGCACGGGCGTAGGTGTAACCACTGTAAAACAGATCAGAAAATAAATTTAAAAAAGAATTAAAACTGGCCGTAACATATTATGTACACTTGGAACAAACCACTCCACTGTAAAAAGACACACTTCTTTGAAAGTGGATGATTTCGATCATCGTGTTATTAGAAACACTACCCACGATTTCTATGTGTGCGAGAAGAATGTTTCAACTAATCCAAAAATGTTGCCAATCATCAAAAATGGGATAGATTTTCTGTGGAGAGCAAGAACTCTTCACCGCTTGATAATAAATATGGGATTTCAGTAGAGAAAGTGTAGGTTAAAGAGGAAAATACTCTATGAAAGAGCCGACATCGTGACATGGCGTAATGACTACCTACGTAAGATAAGACACCGCCGTGAAGTTGGCAGAGAGATAGTTTACCTTGGCGAAAGCTGGGTTGATAGTGATTTGACGATTTCCAAGTGTTGGCAGCACAGCGAAGAATTCGGAGTGCAAGCAAATTCAAGTACAGGAAGAAGACATATTGTTGCATGCAGGTAGTCGAAATGGATTCCTTACTAATGCACTACTTCTGTATAGCGCCGGAAATGTCACTATAATAGACAGATGTACCATGTCAACTTCGAAAAATGGATTGTTGAGAAATTACTACCTAACCTCCCACCTTATTCCGTTGTTGTAATGGATAATGCACCTTACCATACTATGGGGCTCAATAAACCTCCCTCAAAATATTCCGTAAAAACATTTTACTGTGGCTTAAAAAAAAAAAAAAAGTGCAACGAGAGCATGTGCAAAGTTGATATGTACACGCTCATACAGATGAATAAGCTGAAGGAAAAAAACATTTAGAGTAGGTCAGAAAATCTTTCGTCTTGGACACACAGTAGTCAAGACTTCCGCCTTATATGTGTTACTTAAATGCAATCGAACTAAGTTCTCCTTTTTGTAGGCCTAATCATTATTTAAAAAACACTTCTACTTACGGCCTATTTTAGTGATCGTGTAGAAATATGAATAAGTGTTTTTATTTGCACGATAGCGTGCCCTCGAGCGCCAGCATCACACACACCATGCCGCCTCCTCGCCTCGGCTCGCCCGCATGCCTTCTAGGGCCGCTCGTTTCTATCATGCACAGTGCTCACGGTGTGTCAACTTAAGTGTAGTCCAATGACAATTGTAGTGCAAAGGTACACTCGTTTGAAGTTTAATGTGTCCCCAAATAATAGCCCGCATGTCTTCCAGGGCCGCTCGTTTCTATCATGCATACTGCTCACGGTGTGTCAACTTAAGTGTAGTCCAATGACAACTGTAGTGCAAAGGTACACTCGTTTGAAGTTTAATGTGTCCCCAAATAATAACGCGAATTTTGCAGGTCTCTGCGGATGTACAGTAGCGACTCTCAACTTCTGCGTTTTTGCAGAACGATTTATTGCAAAATTTTCCCTGTAGGGACTTTGAAATTTCGTGGATTCGTTTTAGGACAAGCGAGACTTGTAACGCATGCACATGTATATTATGTTTGTAATTCGGTCTCAGTTTATTAGATACACCCAAGTGAACTCTGAGCCAATAACAGACCTGCAAGGGAACAAGCACACAATCCCGTGCCACCTGGTCTGAGGCGAAATTGGCTGCACATTAGGGCAGTGTAGCCAATGTACAGAAAGTTGAGGCGCGTAAATACTCACGCCTATGAAGCGGTTAAAATCTTCCATTGTACTAGAAAATCGGTAATTTTTCATCGCGCCTCCCTTATGTTAAGGCTCATTTCCTATTTAACCTGGCGCCTGTTTTGTCATAGTGTTTTAATTTTCATCATGATATTGGTTTAATTTATGATATTTTGAAGTTTGGGCCCCTGGCTGTCATGAAAAGAGATCTCTCTGTTTTTTATAAGATTTATGTACTTGGGGTGCTTTGACTCAAAGGTACCCGACGACCCAACCCTTAAAAAGTGGTAACACGAAAAAAAATGCACATTATTTTTTTGTAGTGAAAAGGCAAATTATAAAAATTCTCTTCTGAAAATAATAATAATAAAAAGAACTGAAGATCGGACCGTATCTCAGAATAAAATATTTTTAATTTCTGATTTATTGGCTTCGTGTACTTAAAAAAAATATTTTGTTGCCAATACCAAATAAATTTGTTTGAGAAGTATTTCTGTACGGTGATCAATATTTAGATCACTCAACTCATCTGCTGTTGTTCCAAATATTTGCACTCGTTCCTTTGAACTAAATAAATAATTTGTTGAGTCGAACAATTATTTGGCTATTCCAACATCATCTATAAGTAGCTTATATCTAGGTATAGGAAGATTTCGCGAGTTCAATGACCTGTAGGCCATTCTCCATAGTGCTGTATACACTCGAGCCTCAGTTGTGTGTTCATTGGCTGTTGCCAGTTAAAAAACTTAGCGTACTGGATTCACGGTTACTCCCAACTTTTCTGAAGCTTTGATAAAGTTCTGCTTTCAGGATATTCCTCCGCTTATGCAAACAAAGGTTAACCGAGTCTCTAAAATTACACCAAAGGGACAACGCGCCGCATTCGTATCCACTCAGTTTCATAATATACTGCATAAGAACTATTTCTTACTAAGCATTACTAACATACATGTTTTCTCCCTGTTCATATTCATATTAATTACAAATTAAATATTATAAGTTGTAGTTTAAATATATGTTAAAGTTCAATTTAACCAAAAAAAAACGCACTTTTATGTTGACACAAGAACAACGCGCTTGTGAAATATTGCATATTTATGAAAGAACTAAGTTCGTCAATGGGGTGATTTTTCTAAGGTTTGACAGAAAAAAAAGTGTGATGAAACATGAATAGACTATACATGTGAGACTTGTGGTTATGAATGGTAAGTTGATGGTATACTCTAGAGTGGGTATTGTATTGTAGTGTATAGGGCTTATTAACGTCGGATTATCAGGGGAGGGTTTGCAAACTAACTTATGACCTAACTCAAACTAACCAGTTGTATTTCATAACACTTTAGTTCAGATGTACTTTCTTTGCTGGGTGGTTTATGTGGTACGCGTTTCAGGTGTCTGCTCGCGAATCACAGACCCACACTGTATGAGTACCCTAGCCCTGATTGGCCAGCCTGGTAGGAATATGCCTTCTCACAAAGACACGCCACCAGTAAGCGAGATGAAACTACTGATATATGCCCGTAGCGTATTTAAATCTAACTCGCACGGAAATCTTTTTACGAAATTCCGGTGTCCCCACTCACGCCTTACCCGGGGATTCGAACCCAGAGGTTCCCGCGCCCCAGGGCGACTGCGCCACAGGAGGTCGGCTAGAGCTGCGACTGTCTCGCAGAGTTACCAACCTTGGAGCCAAGTGTTCGAGTCGAGTCACGGAGGTAAACGCAGCAGGCGAAGTCCGTGTAAGGCCGTGTCTGCATTCGGTCGCTCCTGTGGAGGTGTCCGAAACTCGCCGTCAAGTGACGTCACATTCACGCGGTCCGAATGTGCTCTACAAGTGCGTTGTCTGAAGTGAGCGTTCAGAATCTGACACCAGATCGCACTAAATTCGACATATTGTTTGTTGTTGCGTAGTGATGTTTAAATTTGCTGTACTATTGTTTATTATAGTTTACGAAATGGTTGATTTGAATATTTATTCATAATAAACACCCTTAACGGTTTTATTTTAAATAAGTTCACTAATTGACATTCAAATTTAATTTTTAAACTTTTAAAAGTTTTAGCATTCAAATAAAATGGTTCAGACCGAACGAAGATACCGCTAATTATTTATTACCATTTGATCATATTTGTTTTGAGAAAGCCCACCTCACAAATCCATTGTTTAAATTAATAAAGTAAATATTTCACGAATGCGCGCGAAGGTATTTGACGCCTTCTTCTTTTTCCATCAGCTTAGGACACAACTTCGGACAAAGGTTCAGTTTTCCTATTGCTTCAACTTGGGACACAGGTTGACTTAGGACACGGCAGTTTGGGACAGCGCCATGACGTCAGTGGGTCATGGGCACCAATCAGTGCGTCCTTGTCCTAAGACACAGGTTGGGATAGCCCAAACGTAGACAGGCCCTAAGGGCCGGTTGCACCAACGAGGTTCGAAACTCCATCTGAGATCGGATCTAGGATCGACACAGAAAACTGTTGCACCATTCGAGTTCAGAGCTGGACTGGAGATCGAGATGAAGTGCATTTCGAACCACCGAAATTGGTGGTTCCAAATCTCGATCCGAGATCAGCAGCCATCGTCGACAAATGTAGTTTGAAAATACGCCAACAGATAGAACTACCGTCGATTGTTTTCTTGGGAAATTAAAACAACATTATACGCACTTGAATATTATTCAGTAAAATTTGTACAACAATAATTCACTTGAAAGAGATAAAACAACGCACATCTAGTTCTATCTATTATGAAAAATACGCCTATTTCCATGACGTCATTTATTACGTACCAATAGCGAAATTTGTCTCATACTTAATATTCTCTCACTTTGGAACCATGATCGACGAATCGAAGATCAAGAAACATGAAATTTTGTTGGTGCAACACTTTTACATTGGAACCAAGATCAAACTGGATCCTGTTTCGGAACTAGGATCATTCGATCTCGGATGGGGGAAGATGTAGGTGCAACCCATGGAAGCTAGAGGGAGAGGTGGGGCCGATCCGTGGGCTAAAAGTGGAGAGAAGAGCGGTCGGTCCGAGTGACTATGCAGCGCCTGCTCCATGCAGATAGCCTTCGCCGGGCGCGGCAACTCACTGCAGTATAGTCTATTACAGGCTGTTCACTGTAAAGTGAGCTCAATTTAAGTTCTTATTTAAACCAATTTGTATCCTTTCATTATTATGTTTTATATAAAAATTTCCTTGCAACTAAAAATCCAATATATACATTTTACAGTTCTCAAAAGTTACCATCTGCTGTGGCCCAAATAAAATTTTTTTTTTTTACTTTACCGCGAATGGCCTTTGTGCGAAACATGTTTGGCGTTGAACCTACTGACTATTCACTCTATTAGATGCATTTCTACAGAATGAATTATATACATGCACAAACTACCAAAACAAATTTTATGTCACATTTAGAATCCGCCACTTTACAATACTTTACAAAACTATGGCCAACTTGAAAATACTTTTTTTTTTAATTAAGATGTACAGTTTATGGCGACAAGAACTATTGAAAATACACTTCATAAGAAAATTCCTAAAAGTTTTTAGTTCGCTTGATAAAAAACGCTTAGCTGGATGGATAGTCATGTCAAAGGATTATACCGCAAAAAAATATAAAATTTACATTGTACAATTTGAAAGCAGGCAGGCACATACCTGACAGCTATTCCTGAGGCTGCTTACAAAATTGTTATCGTTATCGTTATCGTTTTTCTCGTTTGAGCAAAGCGTCAGCGCGAGTTTTGCGATTCGGAAAGCGTAGTCTCATGTGAAAGTCCGGGTCCTGGCGAGTTTCTTCAATGTCTGTTGACTTGCGTTCGGAAATTTCACAGTAAGCTGCGTGAAGGAAGTCTGCATTACACCAGGTTTGCTGTTCAGCCCACTATCGTGGCAAGCGTTGAATATTTTCTCAGCGCTGTGTGGACCATGGTGAGCATCGCTTGAGACGGTACAGCAAAGTCCTCCGCGACTTGCATTTCCCCATGTCGTCTCAAGACTTGCCTTCGTTTAAACTAGGCTTCTTACTCGTTACATTTTCCTTCTCGCTGCAATGATCCAAATAGCCTGCTACGTAACTAAGTGATTCTTCTTCATCTGAACCACTTGAAGATTCTGCTAATTGTGTTTTTGCTTCCTCTGGTTCGTCTTCAATCTCTTCTACGACTTCACTGTTTACACTGTCTGATACGGCATTATCTTCCTCGGTATTATTTTCCAGGTACTTTATAAGCAGCTGAGAAGTCAAATATGGTTTCTTAGCACTGATGTCTAGTACACACGTTCCCGATGGGAGAGGGTGTTCGTTTCCGAATAGAAACATTTGTATTCGATATTTAAACTGCGTTGGTGTAGGGTTGTCGTTATTTCCTATACTACGTACCCGAGAAAAAAGAGTCTCAAGCACATTCTGAATGAGACGGCGAGTTATAACATATTTCAAGTTTTCAGTTGAAACTAAATAATTGTACGGTCCGGTAAGAGATTTAATAGACACTACTGTGCCTTTCTGAAAAGGCATCAATGAAGTTTTTTCCTATTAAACTCGTGTTTTCCACAACGCCCTTCATGGCTTCTACGATCTGTGCTTGTTCTATAGAATGAATGACAAAAGCACTGTGCCATGGTTTTCTAGAATCTTTTACAAATCTGGAGTTCATCACCTCAAACCTCTTATCAATCAAGTAAAAAAACTTGGAAATTGTTTGTTTTTGGGGGAATTTTCTTTTAAGTAAAGTTGCTTTGATACTTTGGTTCCACATGGGAGCCCAATAGCGTAGTCCAGAAAATTATTCCTCAATAGTTTTATTAAATGGGGTATGTCAGCAAACACCCACACTTTTTTGAACGAAGAGTTACAGCTGCAGCTATGTTATCATATTCCCGCCATATTCGTTTTTTGTTTTTGAAAATCAGCCTTCCTACGTCTTTTAAAAATTTCCCTTAGTTTTGTGTTTGCATATTTTGTGCACTGCCTATGCTGGATTTGATAATTTATCAATTCCTGTCTCAGAGAAGCTTTTCTATCTTTCAGATTGTTTTCGCACGTATTCTTTCGCTTTATTTCTTCCTCCAAAGATGATACTCGCATTTGGAATAATTTCATTTCATTTTCTAAGAAATGTATTCTCTGAATGACGCTCATATCTTGTACTTGGAGCTGGTTGACACATTGTTTGTTCATTCAGTCCCTGTTTTACCACATGAGTCACATTGTTTTACCACATGAGTCACATTATTTTTGTTTTCTTAGCATTTAGAATTTTCTGGATATTTATTCCTTTTCCGCATTTCTGTTAGGTGTCCGAAACTAATTTCCTTTCCACAGTTCGATTCTCTAGTCGTTCACTTCTCTCTGGAAATTCGTTGGACGTTACATTTGGTATCAAATGAGGCACCGCGTCTGTTCCCAGGGTTCGTTTTCTTTATATCCCCGTGAGTTCACTTTCAAGATCTCTCTCGTAATCGTTTTCAGAGAAATGAATAGAACTCTTGATGTATCCGCTTTGAAGACCTTTCTTTTACACGCAAATATCCAGTTTTTCCGTGTAACTAAGTCATTTGGGAACCTATGGTACGTCACCGCTGAGCCAGTTTTCCTATACTATAATTTCTACAGTTTTGCACTGCACAACCAGGCATTTTATATTCCACGCGTATAAAGCAGTTTCCTTTAAATTAAAATATAACTTAACTGGTGCAAACACCTAGCAATTTTAATAATATTCCGACTAGCAACACTAAAATAAATTAAAACCTTTTTACGAGTGTTTCGGGTGTAGTTATTAACATTTCATTTCACTAGTTAATACATTTTTTAACACTTAAAAATTAACCTACCTGAAAGTCACTCGTTATTTTATAAATTATTGAGAAGTAGAAGCCATCGCACATTTATTTCGAATTGTTAAAATTTTCAGAATAATCTATTTAATAAATACCATATGTCCAACAGAAATATTGAAGTGTTTAATTTTACAACTTCTGCACTTCGCGCAAAATAAAAATTTGCGGAAACGTAAAGAAATAGGCAGAAGATACACAACGAAACTACCCGCCCGCGCGTAACTTGTAGCTTACTGCAGGCAAGTCGGAGGGCCGGCCAGCTGCCGTGTACCACCCGTGACGACACGGCAGGCAGGTCCCTGTTCCTTGCTCCCGCAGGGCGAGTTACAGCGCTGCCTCTCCCTCTAGCTCCCCTTGGGCGCGACCGGCCCTGAGTGTCGAGTTCCAGGGACGTTTTTACAACTCGCGCCGCGGCGCTCGGGAGCGTGTGACGCGAACCAGCTGTTATGACGGCTCGCGGCCACAACTACTGTCAAGGCAGATGCGTCACCCACCAGCAGGAGGAGGAGGAATGGCGTAGCGTGGCCCAGGATCTGTGCCGCTCCCACCTTGCATTATGCACAGAGCACTTACCACCCCATGTGCTATTCATAGCATCCCGCAGGAGCTCGGGTGAACCGAGGGCCCAGCTTCATCAAGAATTGACTCCAGCGCGATGCTTTCAACTTGGCTGCAGGTTTTTTTTTTTTTTGCCCCCCGCACCTTCAGCTCTAAAGCATTCCAGATATCGCGATAAGTTGCCAGTTTACGGGGCTCGGTGATTTTAGGCTAGGTTTGCTTTCAGCTCCCGCCCTGTTTATATTATTACGGGAGATGTAACTGTATGGATAGAGCTAGTGACTTTTCGCGATAAAATATGAGTGCATGTTAGACTTCAATACTATAAGCACCCAATAGCAGTTTGTCCGTTGCTAGGGCCGCCTGTTTTTCGCGAAAAGATTTACGTGGAGGCTAGACTTCAATATCCTATGTGCACACTTGCAGTCTTCCTTTGGCTATTGGTCGCTTGTCTTTGTGTGAAGCCAATCTAGCCAATAAGAATGAAGTTTCTCCGAAACTGACCGTCCGTGATTCGCGGGCAGGCAGATAAAACGCGTAACAGTTCAAATGATCCAATCACGAAAGTGGTTCTGAACTAAATTTTTTTGTAGCACAACTTGTCGCGAATATTTTTCGTGAAAAACGGTTTTCTTATTTCACCGAGCCACTCAGAATTCGGCAGCATTGGCGCGGATCCTACGTGATTCGTGTACGGGCAGTTAATACGTGTCAAAAAGTAATTCAACCAATCAAGATAACCCTACAGTGTTTACAAGTATAAGTTGTCTTGAAATGTTTCCGCGAAATTTCACTACCCCTAAGGATGGCTCCCTAAGTACTTTGCCAATTCATCGGGTGACAAGGTAGGCTTCAAACACTTGTTTTTTTTTTTCTCCTACTATTGCGATTGGACGGCAGTTGGTTATACACGACCCATGTTTCTGTGAGCCAGTAGTATGCAAGAAGCAGTAGGGAGTTGTTCATAACTGCGTTTTCTTCATTTGAAGTCAATTGTTATCCACATTTTAGAGATTACATTTTGATAACTCTTTTAACTACCAAGTTACAGAACTCAGTACAACAACGTGGAAATGGTAAAACTATAGACTGTTCACGGTAAAGTGAGCACTTTTAAGCCTCCCCCCCTCCAACAGGCTTTAACCACTAATAAATATATCTTATTGCAGCATCGAGCATTAAATTTTGAGGGTGGTGAAATATATGCACTGTGTTTATTTGTCACATCGCAATGTTTATATTAAAAGGCAGCAGGAAGATGGAAATAGGATGAAAGGAAAATTAAGAAGGACCTTTAAAAGCGCTCACTTTACCGTGAACAGCCTTGACACACACATAACACAAGAACATGCAATTCTAGAAGAACTACTACTGATAGTAAAATTACTTGGTAAAACAATTAAAATTGTACAGAAATGGTGAATTTACAATTAAAGTGAATCTGTGATTTTACTTTTGTGTAAAGATAAAAACACGCACAGGCTGTCGTGAAATTACAAGTGCCATGTCTGTGTAAATTTGCTTGCGCGGAGAAAGAATACATTAATGTTACGGATTATTTTCTGCTAAATAGTAATTGAAATTTCACACGGTCCTAGGTCAGATTTGTAGTGCAACGTACCTAAGTGCTATTTTACTCATTTTTAGGATAAAATTACTTGGGCGCAGAGTAAAAAATACATTGGCATACGTGGCAGACACTGCTACCGCATACATTTATGTAAAATAACCCCAATTTTTTTAAAATTTTACAGTGGCCACATCGAAAGGAACCGTCGCAACATTTCGCTTCTGAATACTTAGCTATTCTATGCCTACTTGCGAGGAGCCTCATCAATAAAGACTTGATACGCCCAACGCCCAAGACACGTAGTTGCTTACAGTCGCCGGGGACGTAAACTTTCAGACAGTACTCAAACCACTTCGGACTTATTTTCAAAAGGAGCCGGGTTTGTGTCGTGCGAGTGCGCTCCATTCAGCGAATTTATGTCCGCTCTGTGGCGGGCAGGTTGTTTTTGTTGACGGCTCGGGGAGGGGAAGGGGGGAGGAACCATTTGTGGTGGAAGGAGAGGTTGGTATTTGGAGAGTAGGGGAACTGGTGGGGGGGGGGGCAGGGAATGTTGATGAGACGGAACTGGCTGCACGTGACCTGTTCTCAAGTCCCTGACCGCAGCCCCCAGGGTATTCCCGGTCCCAGCTGTGTGAAAGGATGCCTGCTAAAGCAACAGACCCGGTTACCACACATAATTACTCTCCAGGCGGGTGCGTGGATATACAGAGTGATTCGTAATTCGACCGACCAACTTCGGGAGGTGATTCTTCATGAAAAAGTAAAGGGAAAACATATGTGACACTTTATACCTAAACCAAATATTAAAGGACGCATGAGCCCTTTAAAAAAAAAAAAAAACGAGATTAAAATACAATTACTACTCTCGGAACATTATTGTATGTTATCGGGACCTTCAACGTAAGAGCCGATGTTTTGCACAAATATGGCATAAAACTTTTTTTTGGGGGGGGGGGGGGGGGCTCGTATCTCCCTTAATATTCTGTTTAGGTATGCAGTGTCTCTCATGTTTTCCTTTTACTTTTTCATGAAGAATCACCTCCCGAAGTTTGTCGGTCGAATTGAGAACCACCCTGTATACACACAAACGCGCTCTTTTCTGATAATTGCCAATTTTGATGATTTCCACAACCGAAGTTCGCGCTGGAATAAGAGCCCCCTTTCGCACGGTTGTCGAAGAATGACGAGTGATAGCCCCGGAGCGAGAAATGATGACGGGGCGGGTAGCTGCGCTCGAAACTTTAATGGCGTGGGAAATTATAATCGTTTCACCGGTTGGCAGTACGATTTATGCGCCCCGTTATGTAGATTCACCAGTTGCCAACACTACCGTGTTAAATAATTCAAGGAGGGATTTAAGTGCGTGACAGCTCAGTCACGTGACCCCGGTGCATAAAACTCACGCGCGTTGGAAAAGTTTTTAATTAATTTAACTGTTGTAAAGCGATAAAGTAATATAATTTTTAAATCTACTTACGACTTACATTTCTAGAATTTCCTTCTCCCACAGATTCCTGCGAAGTGGTCCAGGCCCTAAGCGAAAATGAAACGACATCCGTGAACTGATTGTGACGTCGTCAGCTTGAAAAGGGAAGGCTATGAGCACGAGCCCTGGATAGGATGCACTTGCGTAACTTTTTCAGTTTTTTCAATGCTTATTAACGACACCCTTTCATCCTTTTACATGTATAGATTGTACTCAACCGTCGATTCCACGTGGGAAAATAATACAGTCAATCACTACAAACTCCCTATCGGGACGTATGTAATGGTTGAATACAAAAAATAATAATTAAGATGTCACGCGGAAGATTCCATAAAAATTAAAATTCAAAATTTTATATCTTCAATACTTGCAGTAAATGATTACTATATCTGAAACAATGCAAATCTTAACTTTATCACAGAAAATGTTAATCTTATCATCTTGAAGTAAATGAATGAACATGATCTTTATTGCTCATTTTGTAAGTTATGAACTATATGCAGTAGTGTTAAACTGGTGATAGTTGCGGACAAGATAAAACAACAATATCTCAAATGATTGCTATGTGGAGTTCCAATCCCGCATTAACTATAAGATGAAGAAATAAAATAATTAGAAATATTATACACTCCGATATGATTATAAATTCACAGATACGATGTGCTTTCTATTAAAAAGACCGTACTCGTCAGTAATAACGTTCCTTCTGATTGTACAGTACGTCCCCTTAAATTGTACCTTCGAGTATTCGTAATATCAAATTCAAAACAATAGCTGACTTTGATCAGTCATCCCGGCGATCAACTTTATACCATATATGCCGAAAGAAAGAACAATCTTAACTCCAACCATTTGGCATAAGCCTAGCCATTCTTCTGTTTGTTTCGGCTGGGTTGTGTGTTATCCGATATCTCTTTCTGCCAACTATTTACTACACTCTCGTAGTCCAAGGTATGTAGAAGAAAATATGCTCAATTCGCAAACGCGACAAAATTGTTCCAGTTCGACGTATGTCCTGATGCGTAATAAATTCGCGTAAATTCCAGGGCTATAAGATAACGCACTTGACTTGGTGTAGCGGGAACCGCGGTGGTGTGGTGGTTAGACAACTCGCCACCCACCTAGGCGAACTGGGTTCGATTCCCGGCGGGGTTGCTCGCGGATTTTCGCATGTGGGAATCGTGCCGGACGATAACGCAGGTCGGCGGGCCTTCTCCGAGATCTCCCGTTTCCCCCCGCCATTTAATTCCGGCGCTGCTCCATACTCACCTCACTTCGCCCTCATCGGTTCCCAATCTCTCCGCTCCCCTCCGCTGTACTCCACCTTGTGTAGCACCTTTGCAGTCTTAAATTCACGCCCAAGTACGGCGAAGAGGTCTGGAAGAGATCTGAAAAGCACGCCGACCTCATACGGACGGAAAAAACACTCCATTGTGAATACAGCTCGAGAACGCTCACGCTCTTGTTTGCACACCCAGCCACAAGCAATTCCAGGGAATGTGATGTTTGTGAGGGTTGCATGCTTGCAGACGACGTTGACGTGTAAACAGCAGGAACGCCTGGAAGCCGGTCGCTGGCCAGGTTGAGAGACCACAACTGATGTTAGTAGCTGGAACAAGGGTCTTCGCGATCAGCACATCGGGATAACGTTAGCAAACTTAGAGATGAAATTAATTTTCTCGAGAGTTCCAATAATTTAAATCAGGGGTGGGAAATCGTTTCCGCGTGTGGGTGAAATCCAGATCTCAAGTTTGTGCTGTGTGCAACACTGTTAATACTCGTGTCCTGGGGCGATCGTTCATTATTTTGTCTTACGCCGTTACTGGTTCCATAATTATAATGGCAACAGTAATTTATGACTCCACAGCAATACCATATCTGAAGAAAAAAAAAACGCAACAGTAGAATCATAAAACAAATACAGACAGTACAATGGAGTATACCCCGAAGATCAATGCAAACCATTATTGGTATTACAAATAACCATCTATATATAATTAAAAATTCACAGTATGGTCACTCTTTAGCCCGGGTGTCAAAGTTTCCGCATGGCTGGCTTAAATTGTTACTGTGATTTATTGAAACCGGAAAGAAAAGAAGTAATATACAGTACTATAAACCGAGACTTGCAAATTTTGCGAGTTCATTCGATGGCATGGCTAAACTCAACAGTTCTGTATGCACACCAGTGCTGTCATTTTTATATCGCCTGGTGTCTTCATGGTGAGCACTTTATCTTGTGTTCTATGTTGTGTGTGATTTCCATTTCACAGTTCTTCAAGGCATTTTATAATACGAGTGTCCCAGTAATACGAGTAACAAAAGGTGCATGTGCTTGAAGTTTACAGCAGCAAAGCTTGAATTTGCGAACTTCCCAGGTCTCTATGTAAGATGTAGCTACTCTCGTTTTGTTTTTCACAGTAATAATAAAATCGTTTTCAGATATGCACTCGACACATGTATGTGCATTCACAGATGCTGTAGACAGCAGCACCATCTAGCAGTACCTGTGGAACTATATACCAAAGTATTCAGATGTCAGTAACAAACCAACTGCTGTGGGTTCGAAACTACTTTCTTTTTTTATATGAAATACAGTTATAATTTCGGTGCCAACAATAAATAAATAATATTGTGCCCTTCCACATTTAATTAGTATTGATTACTAAAACTTTGGTTGTTCACTCTGCTAGGTTTTGTTACATGTTCCATTTTGCTTGCTTAGTGTTTCACCATCTATTAACAATTGAAGGGCGAAGAGAAAGAACGATCATAGTAAAAAAAAAATATTTTTAGTTAGAGGTGGCATCGGGTAGTTTGAAGGGTAAACTACAATCACATGGTACTGCCAGAGAAAACCACCGAACAGGGACTGTGATATTCACGTCAGAAACATGTGTATGTGCAGGGAAGTAATGATGAGAGTCACGCACTAATGGAGAAGTAATACACAGTCAGGCACCCACTGACTGACGCACCAACACTGACTGACACTATTATTCACCATTGATCAGCTCAGGAGCCACGTCCTGTTTGTTTCGTTCTGTTGATTATCTTAAGTTCAAGGCTATTCACGGTAAAGTGAGCACTTTCGAAAGGTGTTTATTTTGGAATAATGTGCAATAAATGAATTTTATTTTAGACTCGGACGTTAAATTCCGAGTGCGGTGGAATATACATACTGTGTTTATTAATCTCATGGCAATATTAGAAAAGAAAGTGGTTAAAGGATAAAAAATGGCTGATATAAAAAGGTAACTAGGGCTTCAAAAGTGCTCACTTTACCGTGAACAGCCTATAACAGTGTTTATGTTATACATATAATCACGATTACGAGTGCGAGTGATAGTGAAGAGATCAGTGTAAAAATTAGTATTCTAAAAACTCAAGTATGGTAGTATTTTTGAAGCTACAAAAAAAATAGAAATACTACATACGAAACAGGTGAAGATTGTCCATATAGTAAGCGATATCATTGCTTTGTGAACATTTCTGAAAACGAACAAGATCAATTGATTCGGGATTCTAATGCCCTTGGTGCTAGGAATGCCCAAAATGCTTACCTATCCAACTTAATTGCTGTACATTACGTGAAGCAATTGATGACGACCTAGAAAAAATGAAGAGATTGTCAATCTGAATAATTTTTCTTATGCTTACAAGGTCACCGGATCAAGGTCAGAGGTCAAGGTCAATGCCACTGGCTTCCAAGATGCCCGCTGGGTGACGTCAAAACATGGCGGCGGTCGGTGCCTAGCTATTATACCAGACGCCGTTGTGCCCGAATCGGTATAATCCTTCTACTGCTGAACAATGATGTCCATAATTTTGAAGAGGTTTGGTAACAGTAAAAGGTCACTCCTATCTCGAGTGTGATAGGAATATGGCCCTCGTAAGTCAAAAGGCCCCAGGAGAAACTCTGGAAGACTGGCGGGAGGCGATTGTCAGTGCCAGTGTTAAGCCAAACCCTTTCCAGGTCCTGAAATGTACGACAGACTTTTTCAAAGCTCGTGGAATAGCTTCGGAAGAAAACTACAGTACGAAATATCCCAGCTGCAAAACATCCTATTATACAACTGAAAGCCGAAAACACACCAGGTCAACATCGTGAAAGCTGCACTGGTGGTTTCAGCTCTACAGTAATTATAAATAAAAAGAAGGCTCCTAGACCCCTATATGGGCCGCAAAGAGACAGTGATTGCAAAAGGTAAGGTTGAGTTGAAAGGAAATATTTACAAAACGCCACACCGCGTACAAACAATTAGAATATTTTTTCTCTTTTTGTTTGTTTCTATTTTAGATGCGACAAGACCTAGCATATTTGGTACATAGAAAGACATTGTGACATTAAGGGCTGTATAGCCGAACAAGGATATTTTGTGGAATTTGGAACTAAACAGTATTTCGTCTTGTGGCGTACACTTTTACGTTTTTTTTTTTATGTATTATGTTTTATGTTTTTTTTTGTTTAATGTATTATACCCAACAAAATACAGTGAAATAACGATCAGAGTTAGTTCATCAATTGTATAAATTAATTATTATATGCAAAACACTTGTGGTATTTCTAGTTTTTACATTTCGCATTTCAGTAAATAGTTAATTTTATACAGTCAAAATGTCGCAGGTAAATACAGTGGGGTGGTTAAGGAGCCGTATGGCTTGAAACTTTACAAATGCTCTGCTGTAAAATTTGGTTATTTTGAACTTGATCGTATTTTCTCTGTGCCCTTCAATTCCACTCCCATTAGGTGATCATTAACCTTGCATTTTCATCTCCTCTTAATTAAAAAAAGACCTGTAGTATTAAGTAGTGGTGTACACAATTTATGGCGGCTGTGTAGACTCTGTAATGAAGGGGTCAGCATTAGCTGAGACTATTTCCCAAAACTGCAGGTATTTGTGGATGTAACATCAATTATGCAGTTTTCTCAGTTAAGTATGACATATCAGATGTAGCATTGAATATGCCCTTCTCACGAGTGATAGGTTAGTTGTGGATGTGCCGTCATCTGCGCCACTCCCAAAGCTGAGAGTTACGGTGCTGGTGCAGGACAGACTGCAGTGCTCCTAAAACTGGCATGAGTTTAGTGAATGTGTCGCCGATGATGCATCTCTCACAACTGATGGGTCTGCTGTGACTGGCACAGACTGTACCGCTCCTACAACTTACAGGTCCTTTGTGGGTGCATTGCCGACTATACCCCTCCCACGGTAGTTGGAGTCCACTGCGTATGCGGCATCGACTGCGTGTACCACATCCACGACTGGGAGTTCATTGTATATCCTGCGCCGAATATACAACTCCCGCGATAGTTGGGGTCTATTGCGCACACGGCGCCGACTGTACCGCTCCCCGGTATCATGTGGTAATCAAGGTTCCACAACATGGACAGGGTTCTCTCCCTCTATATTTATTCTTCGCGGGGGCTCTACCTGGCCCTGCAGGGAGGCGCCCCTTCCCCTTACCTAGCTTCACCCTTTTTTTATTCCACAACTGATACCTTACTTACCACATGTTTAAACCATCTCCCCTACCTCCATATCTATCTATCTATTTCTCTCTCTCTCTCTCTCTCTCTCTCTCTCTCTCTCTCTCTCTCTCTCTCTCTCTCTCTCGTCTCCCCTCATATTTACTAAATAAACTGGGTCCCGTAATTTCTATGTATTAGCCTGCGAAGCCCCGAACAAACAGTAGCTCTCCCCTCCCCCGCCCTTTTTTTTTCTCCTTCCCTGCGGGAATAGGATGGAAGCGCGGTTGGAAAAAATAACAGAAAGGGGGGGGGGGGGGGGAAAGCAAGGATGGAATTCATACAATGACGCAGACCTCTAGGCTGCGCGATTAAAAAAGATAAACGTACTCGAGCCGCCAGAGTGTGCTTGTTTTGCCTCCGAGAGTGAATTAAAGATTAAGTGTTGTGCCAGCCAGGCATCCGGGCTTAGCAGCAGTATTTTCCCCGCGGGCTTGTCAAACTTCCCCGTATTCTCCTGGTGTTTTCCTGGGAACCGACCGTACTTTATATCCGTGCGCCGTTACTCCCGATGCATTCTTCCGTGTGCTGCCCCGGGAACATCTTTCGCTCCTTTCTATGGAGTGGGGTGAATTATTTGTTAGAAATGCGACGCAAAAAAAAAAAAATACTACGTTATGAAACACACGTTGGAGGTACAAATCGTGGACGGATGTCATAATCCCACACCAAAATTTTCAAAACTCGTTTGTTCGGGTTTTGATTATTGTAGCCAAAGAAGGCTCCATTATGTAAACTTAATCTTAAAAAAAGTGTGTAGATGAAAATTTGCTCTGGAATTATTAGTAAACAGTAGTAATTACGCACGAAACACTTTTTTTTTTTTGCGATCGCACAGCAAATGGAAAAATTTCTTTACAACTGCCGGACACGAGTAAAATATTGAGGAAAAAAATACAAGGAGTGCCAGTAGTTGACGTTAATTATGTTTGATATAAGTAGTAATCGGCAAGACAACAAATAATGCATAGTCTATAATTTTTTTTTTAATTTCAGGTCGTGTTTTGCAATCATATTTTTGTTAATTGACGTACATATATTATATCTTAACAGGTTTTATTCATTTGTGACAGCTTTATTATCACTAATATATATATTTTTTTCATTTGTACGAGTAGTAAACGCCAGAAAAAAAATGATAAACAAGTATGATACATGAAATTATTATAAAATTATTTCAACATCGCCATTTTTTAAATTTTTTTTTTTGGGTATACTAACGAAAACATAAATAATTCTTCTCTTTAAAACAAAACGTTGTGGATTGAAATACTGTAGATGCATCAAAATTGAATCCATTTATTCGTCTTGTATTCTTGGTGTTAACTCTAGAAAGTGACGGCTGAAGTCAGGCATTGTACATTAATTTGGCATCGGACCCAACTTTACAGAATTTTGCGCAATCGAGTGACCGTCATTTGCTCGTGGCGTTCTGTCACAGTATGTTTGTTTATTCTGAGTTGGTTGTACAAGATTCCTCCGCACCGTTGTCAGTTTTTTTATTAAGGGGCCTGCCGAAACAATGTTGGAGCCTCAAGGTCACGTCCGGCCCTAAGGCAGCGCGGCGACGGTGCTGGAGAATGGCATGGAAAGATGCGCGTGTGTTCTGTTTACTCGCGTATTTTAAGAGGTGAATAAAAGTTAGTAATACAGAAATATGTTCAGAAAAGATACACCTTTTGTCACTAAAGGCTGTTTACGATAAAGTGAGCACTTCTGAAAATAACCCTGGGAAAAAGTCACTGCTCCTACCTGCATATATTTTAACGAGCGCACTGAGTGACATGCGTCTAATAAAGTTGGTGACGATGGAGGCAAAATAGTTACTTGACTTAACGTAGAACAAAAAGTGTTAGGTAATTATTTATGATAACTTAAACTAATTATTTCTTTCGCTTTTTATTTATTTATTTTAATTTATGGAAGTGTAAAAATGAGCGGAGTTGTAAAATATTCACTTTTATAATAATTTCAGTTTCACTTTTCCGACTACCGATGCATGACTAACGTGAGCAGTCTCGCGGCAATGTTAATTTTTACGTAAGGAGGAAGAATACACAACTTGCATGCAAGTAGATCTTAAGCAGGGCTTTCAGAAGTGCTCAGTTTACCGTGAACCGCGCATATAGTTTAAAACACTGTTTTACATCGTAAACATGGGGCTACTTACCGCGATTTTAACTGACTGTGACACTTATCTACAACGACATTTATGTTTCGGTAACCAGATATATGAACTGGCAACAAAACACATACTTATTTTCTACCCTGAAAAAATATTTACATTAAGATATTCCACAGTTTTTTTTTTTATTATTATTATTATAGACGCAAGTGCTTACGATAAGAATTATATGACAACTAGTACCCCCTTTACCTATTAGTAGGGATATGAAAGTTTTTCGAATTCATTTCAGGACGAAATAGACGTCCAACACGTGTACACAGAAGTCACATTTGCAATTGGATCACAGCTCATTAGAAACGCCCTGGACGACTCTGAGCCAATAGCAGACTTGCAGATGAACAAGCATCGAGTGCCATACTGCCTGGTGTGGAGTAACACTGGCTACTCTCTGGGGCAACAGCCAATGAACACACAGCTGAGACTATTATACACAGGACTGTGGAGAATAGCCTACAGGTCATTGAACTCGCGAAATTTTCCTATCCCTACCTATTAGTTTAGAATCCTCAAGAGCGTGTCGGGGAAAAAAAAAGAAACATTGATCCAATATTACAAGAATTAAAAAAAATATCATCACAAACGCGCAGTTGTTTGAAATCTAGCGTGGTGGCAAATGAGTTCGAGTCATTTCCGGACATCAATAAGTCTCCTCAGGATAGCCGTTGGTAACATCGAAGCATGGCACAAATTAGAACGAGCGGAAATTTAAACGGAATTAGTCAAAACTAAGCCTAGTTGATGATAACCGTATCACTGAATAGGGCAAAATGTTGCTGATTAATTCAGTGACCCAGTTACTTTGGTATTTACCAAAACGCTGCTCCATATTTGGAGAGTACGGAAAGGTAAGCCACACGGATATGAACAATTATACTTGTATACACACACACACACACACACATGGAGTGGGTGATCATATACGAATGATCATTCCTTTCGACGTTTCAGTTTTAATTTTACGAGAAACATGAGTTATTTAAAGGAAAAATTATTTCCAATTTAAGCCATTGCAGTACATTTTCACAATCCGTAGAAGACCCGGGGGTATTGTGCCAAACGCTTGACGTACTCTTCAAATTTTTGTTTCAGGTGTTGCGAAAGAAGAAAATTTTGGCGTGAGAAGCACTTACGAATTTCTCATAACAGGTGACACTTTCGAACCCACACTCTACGAAATTATTCGAAAATTTGCCACACCAATGTATACGCTTAGTTAGAAAGAAGGAATGGGAAATTTTTTTCCTTGTACATGCATTGTAGCGTTCCAACACTTGGTCAAATGCGTAGGGAAATTCCCAATTTTGTATGGTAGCGACGCTAAGCGTGCCTATATCTGCAGCTATTGCCATACAGTGTATAGGTTAAAAACTTCCATTTCGGATTAGGAAGTTTACAAGGAAATTTTTTTATGGTGTATGGAAACAATTCCATTGGATGTTTGACACAAGAAGCAACCAATTGCAAGACATTTGATGTGTCAGTACCAACCAATAACATTGGCCAGGAGAAGAAGCTGTCTGCATCGGTGCTAGCTTCTGGTCTTGTACAGCACCGACCATGATCACACGTATCCTGCAACGAGTCAGACGTGAACGAGTACACTCGTGGTAATATGTTAAGAACCCCGCCTACCTGCCCGGCGCTCGTACTGCGATACAGTATGTTGGATATCCACGTTTATTTACGAAACTATTGAACGTGCGTCATATGCTCTGGTCTACGAAAAGAACGCACACTTCAGACTATGCATGTCACTTACTTCCAAGATGTCACGCGCATTAGAAACACAATTTCACAGCACTCCGACATAGCTGAAAATGGCTTTTTCAAAGCACTGTATCTCAAAATATACGCTTTGTATACACGCAGAAATAATCGAGGGGCGGGCATTGAACCTTGCTATAGACTTTCCGTCAAAAAATTACAGGATCACCTCTGAAAGTACCATAGGTACACACTGTCTGAAGAGAGCACTGCACGCCAATTCACAGCCCTGCGCGTAGCGGCGATGGCGCATTTGCGGCGTGTGCCAAAGTAGCCCTTATAGCTCCCGCGCTTCTCGTCCTCAAACGCGGGGAAACACGTTCCAGGCAAGTGGGGCAGTTAAGGAGTTTAAACTCACAGAAACAAACAAAAAAATAACTGTGGGTGGCTGTTTCGAGTATACTATTTAGCTTTTGCTTTGCGGGGGTTAAAGTAAAGGTTAGAAAGTAGCGCTCTAGGTATGACCTTTTAATAGGTATCGGCCACCTAGAGGGGAGGATGGAGAGGCCAGCGCTGGTTCCAACGGGAACTTTGTGTCGAGTATACTGCCGTAGGTTCTGTGTGACTACGTCTGTGATAGTGGATAATACACACTAAATGAAAGTAGCGAAATTAACATTTACTATTGTGGCTCAGCTCGAGAGATCTGGACGAGAACTTTCATTTGGTGCCAAAATCATCGCGCTGGCAACTGAGAGTCGAGAGATATGCTACACTGAAATTTTCGCCCGAGACCAAAATTCCCGCCAGTTGCCGCGGGCCCCACGCCCAGCGCCTTGCGCACGCGTGGCGCCAACTCAATATCGCGTTCGCATCTTAGCTGTGTGCCGCATCGAACGACACCACATCGTGATATCAGTAGTGAATGGAAAATTTCACGAATTCATTTCCGGACAAAGTAGACCTTGAACTCGTGTGCATTTATGCTGTGTTTGCAATGATTGAATCGCAGTTTTATCAGGCACGCCCAGGTGGACTCTCGAGCCAATGATGGACCTGCGAGGAGAGAAGCGCCGTATCCCGTGCCACATGGTCTGAAGTAAACCTGGTTGTACAAGTTCAGAATTATTTTTTAATTGATTACGTATCAACATTGCAAGAATCACTGGGGAAAAAACGCGAACTTTGATTATATTATGAACCAACTGTGTCCTTCAGTAATCTCACAATTAATGCCAAGTGAAGTTTTCATTTGCAACACATATGACCTCAAAGTACCAAAAAAAGTCAACTTCAGATCGAAAAAAAAAAAATAGATATATGTCAGTTTGTGTTTCGTGCACGGTTTACAGACACGTGTATTTTTTTTCCCCCTTTCTACCAATTTGCCCCCGCGCACACACACAGGCGAGGCGAGCCAAGCCTACACACGTGCCTGCCATGAGCAATATATTCTTCCCCTGGCGCTGTTTCGGCCCAGACAATAACATCAGCTTTTCAATAGCCGCGAGGAGTAATTTTCGAAATAGCAGATTAGATGAAGCTTTGAGCGAGAGGCTGAGAGTGGGCAAAAAAAAAAAAAGATGGTGTGGGGGAGTGAAGTCTACGGAGAGGGGGAAACTGCAGAGTATATTTCTCTCCGAGCCAGTCCGGCGAGAGAAATTCCATTCAACCCCCGCCCCACAACCCCTCCTCCATGTTTTCCCACACACACACACACACCTCTATCCACTCCCCAATTTTTTCTGTTGTTGTCCCTCCCCTTGCGATGAAGCGCCCTCCAACAGTCTCCCTTTTAGGCGCCGACCAAGCGGAAGTTAAACGATGATGGGGGTTAGCGAATTTTTTTTTATTCGGGGACGTGCATGTGTGTGTGTGTGTGTGTGTGCGTGCGTGGGAGTGGAGTGCGGTGATTGTCGGGGTTGGTAGAGGGTTTCTCCCGGGAAGACCAGGGTGTGGGAGGGGCGACGTCATCCGGGCTAGATTGCGAGGGTTGGCGGTGCGAGCTTGTCGCGGAAGGGGTTGCAAAAGGCGAGGGGGGGGGGGATGGGGTTGTTCGAGACGCGAGCCCCTGCACGCTCCAGCCAGCCGCAACGAGGTGAGGTAGGATGAAGAGGGGCTGAAGGGGATCTCGAGGGTTGCGGAAAACACACACCGAGGGGGTTGGGAAACAAAAGAAATATATCCCGGGAGGGTGGAATGAACACGAGATTAGTTACCATCGTATTGGGGGTGGGGGAGGGGGTAATTGCGACCACTAGCTCGTGTCCTCGTTTACATCTGTCCGTTCTTCGACCCCTGACCCCGACCAGGACACGTCGGGAAGATGCTGGCAGGACCGTCGATATCGCTACAGATTAATCACTGGCCTCGGGCAGAACTATTCTCCTCAAGGGTGACTGACCCAAAAAATTAATAATTTTATAATAGTACCGAAAATTTTTCAACTCGTGCGCATTGTATTTGATGGCATTTTCCTCGAATAAAACAATTTTACACTTAATTTTTTTTCAATAATTTGAAGTCATATACAAAATTCTTCTGGTTTTTTTTTTGCAGCCGTAATAAAAAATACTAAGTTGTACAGATGAAAAAATTTGCAAAGTAAACTATTCCCATGGGCTACTTACTGCTTGATATATACACTCTAAGAAATTGTTTGTAAATTTACTATATCAGTGTATAAGTACAGTGACAAAGCGAGAATGGTAAAATATCTTCCCATACATCCATGGTTACGTTCCTACAGTTACTCAGTAAAGAGTAAAATGTGTAGCGAAGTGCTCAACTTTGAATAGTAGCGATGCTAAACATTCCCTTATATCCAGCCTAATACGTAGTAATATTTCCTTACACTGTATACTGTAGCTTAAAAACTTCCATTAGAGCTTAGGAAGTGTACCAGGATTTTTTAACGATGTATGTAATCACAAAATAACAATTAATACATTTCTTATATTTCAAAAATTTGTAAAGATGTTATTACCTGGCAACGGAGTCATGGCTAGGAACCGTCATTTTCCCTCAAATGGGAGGTGGGGATGCCTTTTTGTCGAAATTACTTGTTAGGTGAAATGCCGTGACTGAAAAATTAAAGTAAGATCTTCTATTTGAGAGCAAAACACTTTGTAGGATAAACGACATTCAGAAAAAAAAAACTCCTGTTAAGCGAAACGCCTGTAGGCTAAACGCTGTAGGCAAAAACGTCGCAAATCCAGTTTTATTTCACAAAAAAATAAGTGTAAACTGTCTCATATCGTAGCATCTAGATAAAATTCTTTATGCTAAGTTTAACCATTTTTAATAACGTGTGTAAACTTATTTTCACGTGCTTAATATATATATATATATTCATCATCTCATAAGTTTGTAATATATCGAGTGAGGCATTTAAAACAGGCCACCTTAATATATCGGTCACTTGTAACGCTAGAGGAAAATGTTTCAGACAAACGTTGTTTGGGGGAAAGGGGCCATATTGTTACGTTAGTAAATATGTGTGTTGTACGCCGAGAGGTGACGGAAATTATGGGTGTCAATGTCGGTATGTTAAATGGGACGATGTGGTTTAATGTTCACATTTCTAGTACGTGTGACACATGTTTGCATTCATCTTGCGAAGAGCTGTTCAGAGGTGCGTAATAAAGTATGTCATCCCATTCACAAAACCGACGTTGACCCCCATATCTCCTTCACCACTCGACGTAACACCAAACTGTTGACGTCATATTATGGCCCCTTTCACACCAAATAACGTTTGTCTTGACCATTGTCTTCCATCTTTACAATTTTGCTATTTATTAATGTGGCCTCTTTTAAAAGCCTCACTCTGTATATTTTACGACTTGCTTTTACTAGTGCTTAAGTGTTAAATAATGAATAGCCGAGTTAGTAATTCTGGCGAATTTGTAATGTCTCTTCTTAGACACCTTGTTATTGATTTTTAATTTTTATATGCCTAGTTACAGAAAATTTCTCCTAACATATTACTGTTATAAAAGCAATATAATTATCGTGTTTGGTATCTGAAGTTCTTTGTTACTGCGTACTATGCGGATGGTGCCACTGCGTCGATTACTGGAAAAATTTAATTTTTCTTTTAATGCAAAGAAAGCCATTAGAAGGTGGCCCTACGTTTTGTATTTTCAGTTATGGTGGTCTATACACGGTATTTATGAACAACATGCCGAAATTAAAACCACGCCATCTATGGGTTAATACAAACAATAAATCCTAGTAACAAAATGTTTGGAAAGGTCACCTAGTATTTTTAAATTTCATATGAAGTTGTACAAAACAATGCAGAAGTCAGCAGCTTCACGTATGTGCGTGCATAACGAGTTGCATATCACGAAGGCGAACGGGACTTGAGAGACAAGCGGAGAATGCCTGCGCATAAGAAACCATTGAGACGATGTGTTTTCGTCTCGTGTTCAAGAGCTACATTTCCCTATAAAAAGTACGTCTCATTACGTAAATTCGCTTTCCCGTTATAAAAATTTAGCTGTGGATGTTTTTTTTCTCCTGTAGACTTTTCGCGTTTTAATGAGCACTTTTGAAAGACCTGCTTAATGTCACTTGTAGGGCCTACACACATTGTGTCTTCTTCGGTTTCGTGTAAAGTTAACATCGCCACGGGCCTCTTCACTTTTCTCATGCGTCGGTCAAGTGAAACTGGAATTATTATAAAAGTAGATATTTTACAAATCTGCTCATTTTTACACTTCTATGTAACACATTTTATTTGACGTTAACACTTTATGCTACTCGAAATCAACAACAGAAAATATGGCACACTCTCTTAATCCCATTAGAATGCTTCTTCCGCTAGACGTCATAATAAAATAACTGCAAAAATATTAAGTTGCGCAAATAAAGAAAAACTTTTTTTTTCCGCTCTTCCGTGAAAAAAGGATTTTTGTATAATGTAAAGTATATTAAATTGCATTACGTCGTACTTTAATGAGAAATTCAAGATTCAAAGCAGTATCTGGTAACTAGTACATTTACGGTGCCGTATTTTTCACGATATTAGGTAACATTATACGTTATTAACTTTCCCTTTCTCTTTAAATTATCTTAAAATGTTTTCATTTCGAGACTTATTCCGGAGGTTGAAAGAATATTAAAAATGTTTCCTCTCTTTTTTTTTTTAACTCTGAAATGGTTATGTAGATGTCCACTAATGAATTATCGTGATTTTGAGTGGCGTGGCTAATTGGCTTGTAGGCGGAAAGTAATTAAATTGAAACTTCCTCCCAGTTCTTTTTATTGCTCCCAGCGGATAAGGGGATGGAACTCGAGATCAGGAGGGGGCTGTGAATGCGAGAGGGTGGAAAGGGAGATGAGAATAACAAGGAAAATATTTTTTTTCCTTCCCCTCTTGTCGCAGTGGATGACGTGATTTATTCCTCTCGTCTGTACGTGTGTTATTATATTTGAGAGCTGAATATTGGTTTATTAAACTCGTGGGTGGGTGGGATTATACTGGATGGCAAAGCGAGGCGCGCCTTGGGGCTTAAATCATTTTTTTCCCCACTGCCTAGCGTAGGTTCGAATTTTTTAAAAAATGAAGAGTGTTTCTGTGTACTGTGTCTGGTTTTCTCGTAATTTTTCCTGTTTACCTGCAGTGTGTTGAGTTGAGAGATTTGGGCGGCTCTTTATCGAGCCGATGAGATTGGTACGAGGTGAGGATGGAGAACCGCTGGAATGCAAGGGCGAGGGAAACAGGAGAACCCCGAGAAAACCCATCGACCAGCGGCATCGTCCGGCACGATTCCCACTTGCGAAGATCCGAAGTGACCCGGGGAGTGAACCCGGTTCCTCTTGGTGTGAGGCAGGCAGTCTACACGCTCAGCCACCGCGGCCCCTACCTGCAGTGCGTAGTCACAGAATAGCTAGATATACAGAAACGATATTGCGTGGAGGTTGGTTTGACGTAGGCGTACTCGGTTACTCATTGGTCTCACGAAGCTATGGACAAGCGACTTGGGTCTAATAGGCTGTTGCACATTAATGATTACAATAAAAAACAAACTGTAGACCAATCTTCTCAAGAAAAATTTTGTAAACCCAGCTGCCAAGAAAATATTTTGTAGAACTACAAACAGTCTTCTTGAAAAATCTGCAAAATACATATTTGAAATATTATACAAACGATAGGCTTGTATAGCATGTTCGCGGTTTCTTCACACTTTTTGAATCAGAGCTCTCAAAAATCCCCCTAAACATGACATGTCTGGTTTGCTCCTAAATATGTGATGTATCGCAAGAGTTTTATACACGTCTGATGATATGGAAGTATCTTATTTTTGGGTTAAATTGAACATTTACTTGTATTTTGTGTACAGTATAAACCATAATAATTCATTTATAATTAATACGAATACAAACAGAGAGAAAATGGGAGTGCTGGCAACACCAAGCAAGAAACTGTTCTCAATCAAAATACTATTAAGCTGAGTGCTCACGAACGCACTACGTTGTCAAGTTAGTGATATATTTTCTTGACTTGGTTAAGCTTTGGTTGCACGAGCTGGAAGAATAGCCTGAAACTTGAACTTTAGCAGGGCGTTAGAAAAGTTGTGTGCGACCCTGAACGGACTATACTACAACTTATTATTGACAAGTGGACCTAATTTTTTTTTCCCCCCATCTAGAAAACGAACAGACACTAGGGTAAAAAATTATCTGAAAATATATTTCACGAAGGAATAAAGTTCACAACTTGTCGTGTTCCTTGCGTTATTATCCCACACACTTTACCACAATACCAACTTGACTTACGAACTGCGCTATTGTTTTTGTACTGAATATCGCTACAAATAATTGCAAAATATAAGTGAAGTTATTCGGTTGAAAAGGATGCATTTATTTCGTTTTAAGAGTTCCGTGTGGATGTGAAACAATAACATTAACAGTTATTGAGCAATATCGTCACTTGTTTTTTTAAATTGTAGTCGTGTTATTGTAATTATTTGAGTTGTTTTAAATGTTTTAAGTTATTCAAACTTGCACGTCTTCCTGCACGCAGCTACAATATACATCACCCCTAAATTTTACACAAGCAGCTATATACGGTTTTACGTTGCTAAGTATCCGCCATTTTGCTCGAGCTCGTGGATACGAATCAGTTTTAGTAAAGGCTATTCACGATAAAAATAGCACTTTACAAATTAACCTTACAAAACAGTCACTACCGCGGCAGGGATATATTTTAATGGGCACGCTGAGTGACATGTGCCCAGTAAAGTTGGTAGCGATGGACGAATAAAAAGTGTGAGGCAACCCTTTGTGATAACTTAAATTATTTCTTTCGCGTTTAAGATTTTTTTTTTAATGCATCGATGTGTAAAATTGACCAGATTTGTAACATATTTACTTTTCTAATAATTCCACAGTTTCACCTGACCGACGCATGAATAAAGTGACGAGGCCCATGACAATGTTAATTTTACATAAGGCGGAAAAACACCCAACATGCATGCATTCAAAAGTGCTCATTTTACCTTAAACATCCTATAGTTCATAATACCATTTCGCGTCTATATTCGAATATTAGTAGTGTGATTATTAGAGACCCGAGCAATTCGTTAGTTCGTTTCTAGACATGTTGGAATTCACACACACTTGTACGTTCATGTTACTTTTGTAATTGGTCGACGTGTTGTTTGATACTTCCTGGAGATAAATGAGCCAATAATAAACATGTGATAAATTTTGCGCCCAACCACCGCATTTTACTACCACAACAGTCAACACAAACAGTTGATAACTGCATGAGAGTATATAAGATAAGAACAGGCAAATTTCGTAATTTGAACGACTTGTAGGCGAGACTCCATTGTACATATGTTTTTAGAGCCGCTTGTATTTGTTCGTCGGCTGTTGCCCTAGTGAGTATTCATCTCTACCCCAGTTCAGGCGGCGCGGTATTTGTTCTTCGTTTCCTTGCAGGTCTGTTATTGGCTGAGAGTTCACGAAGGTGTGTCTAATAAACTGAGATCCTATTGCAAACCTAACAGAGACGCACGTGAGTTTTATGTCTAGTTTGTCCTAAAATGAGTTCGCGTAATTTTCTGCTCCTTAATTATGGAACTTGGGCGATTTCCCATATGTGTCAGTTTCTTCTGTGTCCATTTCAAATTATTCTCACAGGATATTTTCGAGTACGGTAAACTCTAAAAGTGTTATTAGTGCCGTCGAGTGGCGAATCAGTACTATGAACTGGGAAACAACATATCCGAGTCGTGAAATTTTCTGGAATCCACCAAAAAATCAACGAGATTTCTCCACTGGAACTAACAGTAAACAACCTCTAATTTCCAGTAGAACACTTGTTTCACTGACGAGAGCTCCATTTTACAATTTCATGTACAGAGTGTATGCAATGTAGGCTATTCACGGTAAAGTGAGCACTTTTTAAGGCCCTGCTAAAATTTACCTTTCTATTAATTTCTAACTTTCCGCCACTTTTTAATATAAACATTGCAACATGACTAATAAACACAGTGTATACATTTCACTACTCTGAAAAGTTAACGTCTGAGGCTGCAATAAATTATATTTATTAGAGGTTAAAATGTTTTGAAAGGGCCTTAAGAAGTGCTTACTTTACCGTGAATGACCTATATCAACCCAGACTTGATGTCAGTGACACCAGAGTCGCTGTTTCAGTTATTGTACTGAAAGTCACCTTGTTGGCAAATTCTGTGACTTGGAACAGACAAATTCACTCTTTATCACTGCAATTCGGTGGAAGACCCGCGGATAGAGCCACGAGTATTTCGCGGATTGGGTTGGAAGTAAGCTAGGCTGGACAGCTCTCTATACACTCGAGACATTATCGTTTGCTTATTGAATGATGTGATCAAGTGAGGCCTCTGTACAGGACTGTTAAACACACACTCACTCACACTACTTGCTCCCTGGTTATTATTGGCTCACAGTTAAACGGGGTGTGTCCAAACAACTGTCGTCCAATCACAACAGTAGGAGAGAAGAACAAGTGTTAGGAGTCTACCTCGCCTTCGAATAAATTCGCAAAATACTCGTGGCTCTACCTATGGATCTGGGTCACGTAATTAGCCCCCAACATTCCTCTGTTTTTCAAATAAAATGGTGCCGTTTTCACTTATTAAGTATCATTCTGCCACTTCTGAGGGACAAGCACCGTGTTCGAAATACACCAGTCTTGACAGTTATGAGCACCCGATGTCCGGCGCATGACATACACTAAAGATGAGGCAGACAGCTTATTCGTCTTCTGCGCATGTACCCAGCATTGAAATACCCTAAATGAACACAACTCTCAAAGCCACATGGTCAACGTTGTTGAACGTGTTTGCTTATATCTTAATTTTCAAAAGACAAGCATTTTTATGAAAACAAAATAAATTTACCTATTTGAACTTAATTAAACTGCATTAACGAATTGGCAAGATGAAGTATACAAACTTATCAAAGCACTTGTTTACTAAACGGTATTCTAACCTCAGATCCAATCCATGCTATTTTTGCTAGACGTGTTGGCAGAAAAGCAGTTCGATGTTGGGACACGGAGATTGGTTGTGCGTAGCCAGCGAGATCGGTCTACCTCATATTTAGTCTATGGCGTATGAAGTGCGTTACACTAAACTTTAGTAGAAAACCCGTGTTTCAAAACCGGTTAAATGTTTTGTAATGTTGTCTGAACACGAAAACCATTAAAGAAACTTTCCATGCTTAAAAGCCAGTTTCGGTTTCTCATTTCGATTCAATGGTTTTTTTTTTTATGAACGCGAAAATGGCTAAAACGTGAATTTTCAGTGCAAGTTTTAGTATGCAAATTTTCTGTCGAGTTATCTTTAGAAACGAGTCATAGAGTCAAGTCCAGACGAGTCGGCGACGGAAAGGCTGCACGTCAATCGAACGTCTGGCGCGTATGGACAATGAGGCAACTGGTGGGCGAGCAATATAATCCGCCTTGGACTGCTCACGCTTTCTTTCGTGGCTTCGAACGCGCAATATAAATACATGCAGGCGAAACCCTTAACTATATTGTAAATTACCGAGAGGTCTCCAGCTCGCGAGAGGAGATAAAAAACTTTACATGTTCTAATTATAACAGTATGTCATGAAACGTTGTTTCTGCAAATTAATTTATATTTCGTATATATATCAGAATAAAATTTGATAGAAATGTTTTTTTTGTAATTGAAACAAAAGATACTGTATATCGGGAACGGAATTCCGTTGTATCGCATTAACCAATAGACTCAAATGGAGTTCGAGCGTTAAATACGAAAAGCATGTGTTAAGAGGCCCACTTAAATTTCTAAACACGGGGGAAAAATAAAACAAGATTTCCAGGAACATGTCCCATCCATAATGTGTTTAAAACCTGTTATTTAGTCTCCACGGCTGCATTCCTGAATGTGCCGTTACTAAAAACGGTAATTGAGCTACTTAAGGAAAAGTCTATATCATAACTGTGTATGTCCGCCGAGAATGCGGTGATTAGAATCCCAAGGACGCACTGCTACACACTGTTCACGGTAAAGGGAGCACTTTTCATGGCCTTTCCAACCGACATTAACAACTAAATAAAAATAATTTATTACAGATTCAGACACCAACTTTTGGAAGTGAAAAAAGTATACACTGCGTTTGTTTGTCACAAGGCAATGTTTATATTAAAAATTGATAGGAACATAGATATATGCGAAAAGGAAAAATTCAGTAGGGACTTAAAAAGTGCTCACTTTACCATGAACAGCCTATAGCCCGACTATTGGGCACTCCGGCTTTTTTTTTGCATTGCACGTCACGTAGCTATAAGCTATTCGCGATTAATTGAGGACTTTTGAAAGAAACCCATGAGAAAAGTCACTGCCCTTAACTGCATATATTTTAACGGGCGCACTGAGTGGCATGCGCCCAGGGAATTTGGCAACGATGGATGGAAAGTAGTTCCATTATCTTAACGTCGAATGGGAGGTGTTGGATAACCATTTGTAACAACGTGAATTATTTCTTTAGCTTTCTGTGTTTTTTTTTTTATGCACCGGAGTGTAAAAATTACCAGATTTGTAAGATATTTACTTTTCTAATAATTCCACAGTTTCATCTGACCGACGCATGAATAAAGTGGTGAGGCCCATGGAAATGTTAATTTCACACATGCTGGAGGAATACACAACGTGGCTACAAGTACACCTTAAGCAGGGCTTTCAAAAGTGCTCATTCTACCGTGAACAGCCTATAGATGCCCTGTCTGAATCGAATTAACGATGTAAGTCATGACTCGTGCGCGACTTCGAAAGAGCAAGTTATTACCGAGAGGATTGATGCAGTGGACGATCTTCGACTTTCTCGGCACGTTGGTAACGACGAGGGCGTGGTCTATGAATATCACCTAATTTAAAAGTCTCTCCATCGAGAGCTTTTTTGTGCGTGACAATCATCTTGAAGACTCGGGCTTCCGACGTTTAACGGATAAAAAAAACGGTTAAAAAAAAAGAGGAGGAATTGAGGTTGAAGACTCAGGGATATCAAAAGTTTCTTTAATACCGTTCCTGAGACAGTCCCGAAAGAATACGATTATTAAACTTTTCTGTGGCAATTTATTTGAACCTGAGGCTCCACTCGGCCATTTTCGTCCTTAAGGAGAACCTTCATCCCTACCCCCCTCCCCCCCCCCCCATTTTGGATTCTCAATACCCCACTATAATCTATTCGCTGTTTTTTTTCACACATTTTCAATTAAACCTTTGAAAAATCATCCCATTAATGACTTACTTGCTATTTCCTAAATATGTCTTGTATCACAATCTATTTATACTTCTGTTAGTGTAGGAGTATCTTTATTTTGGTTAAATTGAACATTCCCTCATATTTTACGTATAAATCATAATATTTTGTAATTCATATGAATAAAACCAGGGAGAATATAGGTATGTAGGTAATGCCTAGTAAGGGCTAGTTTTATATAAAATATTACTAAAGTGACTGCGCCCGAATGCGGTACGCTGCCCTTTGGTGTAATTTTTTAGACTCGGTTAAGCTTTGTTTGCATGAGGTGGAGGAATATCCTGGAAGCATAACGTAAGTAGGGCTTCAGAAATGTTGGAAGTAGCCGTGGGTGGACTGTGTTGATTATTCAAGGAGGATCGCCTGATCAGCTGTGGAACATCTACTTAGACGATATCATCAACAGGCAACTACTCTAGTTCGTTTCCCCATAGAGTAATTATCTTGTACACAAGCATTCTTGTTTCCGGCGAAATCTCGTTCGACAGTGAGAGTATCATACATCTACTCGAGATATTTTTAGACCTAAATTTCTTAGAACGGTTCTCTGTAAGGTGAGATACGTCGACACGTCGAAAGTAATTGCATATCGGCAAGTGAAGGCAGTAGTCGGTGGCGCTACCTTGCCGCCACGTCGGCGAAGTGTCCAGGCCTGTATCCGTTATGATCTGGCATCGTTCGAGTACGTGCGTGCGTGCGTGCGTGCTGGCCATGGCGTTGCAGCCGTTCATGAATTGCATGTACCCGCACAACGATGAGCTATTCCAGCAGGACGATGCATCGTGCCATCGGAACAAGACGTCCGGGACTGCATCAAGGAGAGTTTCAAGGACTGCTAAGGCTACGTTGTTCGCCCGATGTGAACCCCACCCGGGGCATCGACGGGAAGTGGTGGGGTGGTCCAATCGCACCCAAGATCCTGCACCCACAAATAGCAGAGGTAGCGCAGCGTTAATTTTAACACGTATGTTCCCGAGCACATATGTTAGCATTAAGCATTTAGGTTGCTAAATTAAATTATTTAATCCTCTCTTTTCACAGGCTCATAACATCTCTTCACTGCCATGTAAAAGCCAGCGAGTGTTGGCTCTGCTAACACTCACTGAGAGCTCACTTCCATTTCTTTTAGTTTCAGGTTTACTGGGAAACCGGAAGGAATGGTCCCATAGCGCCATTTCCCTCACCAGGGTGTTTGTTGCATCGCCGTGGCTGAATCCAGCACCAATTGAAGAATCCTAAATACAGCACCCTCCCTCTACTAGTCTTTCGTCTCTACTAATAAATCACGAGTTCCAACCTCTGTCTCCCGTAGCATTTCTGTTTGATGCATGAATAATTTTGAATTCTTTCTTGTCGAGTGGGTTTTTACGTGGTCTTTGGCGGGGTTTTTTTTTCCAGTCTCTTCTTAGTTATAGTCTTAACTATAGGTACACTCAGGGAGCTATAGTCATGGCCCTAATCGCTGGCCATGGCTGCCCAATCCCTATCTGCCGCGATGCATGTCTCCTTGCGTGATTTCCTTTCCTTGTAGGCGGAAGGGGTTAGCCCTGAGACGCAATAACATCCCTCCATACCCACCGGGCTTCCACTTAGGACTTAGTAATAAGGTAGTTAGAAAAAATCCACATATAGCAGGTGGCTATGGGTAACTATCGAGACGGTATGGGTCAACATCTCCCCACGGGTGTTTCGTCCACTTGTGGAATCGATGCCACTACTGCACTTCGCCGGGCTAGAGGAGGACCTGCACGATACCGGAATCGTATCCCATGACTTTGGCATGTGTCTGTATGCTAACAAGTTTGGTGAAGATTTTTTTTCAGGTGCCTAAGTATATTTAATGTGTACACTCTAAATCTGAATCAGTGAGAATTTCACTATTTGGATCAGTCAAACGTATCTGACTGATACAACAAGTCACTTCAGTAGATTTAACTGATGGGCCAGTGGAAAAAAGTCTTATTTCCTTCACTGATTCAGTGGCATTTTCCACTGATTCGTCAGTCATTTTTTCCACTGTTTTCTCAGTGGTTTATTTTTTGACTGATAGATCAGTGCAAACATCTGAGCAACTTGCTCCGTCTCTAATTATTTTTGACTAATGTATCAGTCAAAGCACGTGAAAAAATGGCCGTCTAACATTATTTACAAATGGCCGCTAAACAACGTGTATCAAGTGAAGTAGCAAAGAATAAACGAATAAAACTAATACAAAACACTTTCTAAAATTAATTTCCTCTTTCAAAACGTCATTTTACGAGGCGATATGAACACACAGCCTTTCATTCCATTTTTATGTCTTTAATTTTGATTCCATGTAATCGTTACAGCGCTCTTTTTGAAGGTTTAAAATGCATTAAATGTGGTGAAGAGAGTGCACTCATACCAAGGATGATTCTCAATTAGACCGACAAATTTCGGGAGGCGATTCTTCATGAAAAAGTAAGTAAAAGGAAAACATATGACACTTTATATCTAAACCGAATATTAAGGGAGGTACGAGCCCTTAAAAAATGAGGTTTTTTTTAAGAAATATTTGTGCAAAATATCGGCTCTTACGTTGAAGGTCCCGATAACATACAATAATATTCCGAGAGTAGTCATTGTGTTTTACTTCGTTACAGATATTTTGCACAAATACGGTTTAAAACCTCGTTTTTAAAGTCTTCACACTTCCCTTAATACTCGGTTTAGGTATAAAATGTCACGTATGTTTTCTTTTTACTTTTTCATGAAGCATCACCTCCTGAAGTTTGTCGGTCTAATTGAGAATCATCCTGTATACTATTCGCTTTAACAATCCTAACGGTTCCAATCCAACCAAACACAAAGAGTATGAGCATACAACTTCAAACCACACGATTTCATAGCGAAATTATAACACATATATTTTCGTCTCGCAATTTTTAACTTGGCGTGGTAGCTCAGATAAGTTTGAATTTCCACGATAAGATTTTTTTTGCTCGTGTAGTTTTGTATTTACACGCCAGCCGCCCGACCCGTTTAGCCCAGAAATCAACACGTGTGCGAAAAGATCGAAGGCGAAGGAAAAAAAAAAAAAGGGGGGGGAGGGGAAAGAGAGTCGTTAACAAGCATCAATTAAATCAGAAATTACATCTTGTCAAGCTCGATCGCTGGCTTTTACGAAATGAAGACTACCAGTTTCCCCTGGTCGAAGTGTGGTGCAAGAGAGCCAGCTCCACATCATGATTCCGGCAGCCCGACCCAGCGTGTTCCGCTGCCATCTGCGCCGTTTCCTCGGCTTTATTAAGGCCATTGGTACATGAAAACAGTTCAGTTATACCATTTCTGTCATAACTTACTTCACGGCGGATTTTTTTGACATTTTTTGGCTCGTCAAGGCGTAAATAACAACTTTTAGCACCTTCTTGCGTTGTTAGATATTCACTGCCGTCATTATTCTCCGATCACTGATGGAAGAAAAGAAAGAATTCTTTTTTTTCTTATCCGCAATCGGTGCTCCGAGAATAACGAACATAGTGAATTTGTAACAATGTAAGAAGGTGCTAAAAAAGAAAATTATTTACGTCTTGGCGAGTAAAAATTTAAAAAAAATCCGCTGTGAAACAAGTTATGACACAAATTATATAAACATGCTGCTGTTCACTGCCGCCGCCTACCTCGAGGTGATCTGCGCGTTTCAGGCTGAGAAGCGCGGGCGTGATAAATGTGACTAAGCCACGCCCATATATAGGCTGCTCACGGTAAAATGAGCACTTTTGAAAGCCCTGCTTAAGATCTTCTTGTATGCACATTGTGTGTTCGTCCATATTATGTCAAATTAACATTGCCATAGGCCTCAGCACTTTATTCATGCGTCGACCAAGTGAAACTGCGAAACTATTAGAAAAGAAAATATTGTACAAATCTGCTAATTTTTACACTTCGATACATTAAAAAATACAGAAAGAAAGAGAAATAATTTAAGTTATCACAAATGGTTACCTAACACTTTCCGTTAGACGTTTGTGAATGGAACTACTTTCTCCTCCATTGTTACCAAAATTTACTGAACTCATGTCACTCATTGCACCCGTTAAAATATATGCTTGTAGGAGCAGTGACTTTTTTCTAATGTTGATTTCAAAAGTGCTCATTTTATCGTGAACAGCCTTTAGTGCCCCATCGCACCTATGCTCAAGGCTCTGAACTAGCGTGCAGGGTTCTCGTGCAGCGTGGACCAGTAAGAGCCAGCGTCACATGACAGTCAACTCAGTGATGCAGTCTGTCAGGACTCTGAGGATGCTGCAGGCATTGTTGCACGTGGGTCATTTCTGATCGAACAGTGAAGGAGATAAAGTGCTAATGAAGGGTCGTAGCGTTGAACATTCTTGGAAAAATAATCGATTATTCCATAAAAATTGCATTGAAGATGCTGTTTTCCGACAACATTGAAACGGCTTTAAAGATATGCATTGTGCACAAATCTCCAGTCCAGCTTAAATAGGACCAACCTTCCGTTATTTACAAGAAACGTTTTCGCTTCATCCACCATCGTCATCGCGAAGAATCTCGAGTAATCATTTGAGAACCAGCGCACTGCATACACTTCTAGCATATCGGAAGTGCACAGGAATGCTGTAAGCTTATGACTCTAGGCAACTTGCCGCTTGGTATAGTATACTGGAGTACTAAACTGATATTATGCTTCCTTTTCTACTCCCATTTACGGCGTGAGCACACACACACACACACAAACGCAGATGTTAGCAAATTTCAAAGGAAGGCCCTTATAATTGAGTCACATGTTCAGACAAGAATATTTTAAAAAACAGCAGTGCTAAATGGCAGTTTTTAGCTATGTCGGAGAGCTTGGGGATAGTATTTATAATGTGCGTGATATTTTTAGTGTGTTATTAATACCTTGTATGACGTACGTGTTTCCATATATCGGTATAATGGGAACACTATAAGTGGTTTATAAAAAAAAAAACGCGGATTTCGAGCACTGGGACGCAATTCGAGCGACTGGTAGGCGACTTCTTTAAGGTGGTCGCCTGGTTTGAAGGAATATTGCACGTCTGGGGCCTAAAAGCGTGGGAGCTCTAGAGTCGATCGAGTCAAGCGCACCAGCTCTCCCATCGCCTCTATGCACAAAGCACTGTACTGGCGTGCAGTCTTGCCGTCGATAACGTGCCTCTACGATACTTTCAGCGGAGACCCTGCTACCATTTTGTGACATATTAATAAAACGAAAGGTTTGATGAACGTCCCTATTCCGTTTTTTAATGCTTTGTACCGGAGTGTTCATATCTAACAATGACCGTGAAACCACCCGTTTGAGCCATTTTCATGATCAAAATAACATTATTTAGAGAGAAATGGAGGAACTGGAAAAGTATACAGACGCGTAATGTTTCTTAAATCCTGTTCGTAAGAAGACCTCGCTGAGACACTTTGAACGGTTTTTTAATAAAACGTTTTTTTCTGCTGGAGCACTGCACACCGTTCGGCGGCCTACCCAGGCGACCACCTTAAGGTTGAAGAAAAGCAATTGCCTATGGAGCACTGCGTCCGACTATACAACATTAAGAACTCATAAAAAAAAGTAGTACAAACACCATAAAGTTGTCACAAAAGTGCTATTTATGCTGTATATGAAAGAAGAATGTATATATATATATATATATATATATATATATATATATAATATATATATATATAGCAACATTATAAAATATATTACTAAAATATACTTTTTAATGTAAAAAATAGTCCATTAAAACAGTTTGTATTTTTAACAAGATTTAAGGCGCATTTCCATTGTGGACGCTTCAGAAAGCAGAATCTGGAAGAAAATCATCGTCTTGGAATATCGTCATAATGTTTACTATTATTGTGTAAATGAAAATTGTAATAATAATGTTGTAAATAATTTTTATAATTATTTTTATGTGCGTCCATTTGTAGCACACGTTTATGGCTGAAACTGACGTAAATAAAGTTAGTTATGAAATTGATACTATACATTACTACTATTGCTTTATTGCACACGATCACGGTAAATATTACGAAGATCTCTCTTGAAGTAGATTTTCTTGCAAATTCTGCTTTCCGAAGCATCGAGAATGGAAATGCGGTTAAATTTGGTTGAAAATACAGACTATTTTTATCGATTAATTTTTTTACGTTTAAAAAGTATATTTTAGTAAAATATTTTATAATTTTGCAAAGTATATAAATTTTTCTTTCATATACACCGTAAATCGCACTTTTATGACTATTTTTATGGTGTCTATACTACTTTGTTTTATGAGCTCTTCACACTACATAGTCGGGTGCAGTGCTCCATAGGCAGTTGCTTTATTACAATCTTAAATGCATTTCATGTTTCGACATCACTACAAAATGTAAGACTGGTTTTGAATAACGTGTTATCTGCCAAACCATTTGAACACTTTTTCATGCGCCAGCCAGACGAAGCGCTTAAAAGCACAATTTATATACACAAGGTGTTTTTGAACACGTATAAATTCAGTCAACGTCATTTATGAATTAATATAAACAAAAATCATTGTAACAAAATATTTGGAAAGGTCGTTTAGTATTTTTAAATTGAAGCTGAACTTATGCAAAACAATGCATGGAATCAGCAGGGGGGGGGGGGGCGCAATTTTGAGTTTGTTTCGCCACGTCTCATAACTTCCACGTAGTATAACTTTTGACTAGGAGAAGCTACGACGCTCGTTTAGCTTTCAATCGACAGCTCTCGTCAAGTTCAATCGATTGCGTGTACAAAAACATTTGTGTGGCGTGGCGATGGTGAAATTGTACGAGTTTAATGTAAAAAAAAAAAATTAAGAAAACTTAACACAGTTTCGGCCTTTACTCGTCAAAAGCCAAGTCGAAATACATAAATCGTATACGGTTGGAAAGAGCATCTCAAAATCAATCCAGTGATATCGATAAAACCCCATATGATCGAGTGAAGCGGTGCCGGGAACGTAAAATAATCAAGGCGTCCGAGCGCGTCAACGTAGACGTATTCACGCAAAACAAACGGCCGTGTCCCCAACACAGCCAAACCCAATTTTTTTTTTTTTCATTAGTCCACAGATGTTGTGGTTTAAACTTCGAATGTTTGGAATGTTGGCGACTAAACATTACGTCGTCTGAAATCAATAGAGGTTATACTGTGTGGTGTTTGCCGTAGAATACGACGACGTCCGAATTCCTTGAAGACATTGACACCGTAATACACGTATTACTTCCCCAGCAGTTCTCATAACGTACGGTTTCTACGTAAACACGACAGCAGTACTCAAAGTGTTTGTTATTCACATGAGCACAGTGGATTGCATGTAGTGTTACGTAGCGACGAACAGCGCGTGCCAGTGTAGCCCTTATAGCTTCTCGGCCATAAAAGGAGAAGAACGATGCAGGTAGGCGGGTCCCTTAAGGTTGAAGAAAAGCAACTGCCTATGGAGCACCGCACCTGACTGTACAGTGTGAAGAAGTCATAAAATATTACTACAGGCACCTTAATACACGGCGTAGTAAATTTTTTTTTTTAGTGGCTCTTTGGGGGGGGGGGGGGAGTGAGAGAGAGTAGCACGTTAATTTGCATGCGAGCTTGCAGGCAGGCAGATAGTGATCAGGCACGACGGCTATAAAGGGACGGCGTTTAGGTTGGGTGGGGAGGGCGACTTGCAGACACGATTAGTCCATCTCGCCTCTGGCTCGCCGATTCCAGGCTGTTTGTCGCGTCACCGCCCCCCACCCCTCAACATGCCCTGGCGTGAGCGGCCTGATAAGGCCGACCTACGCATGCGGGTGAAGTGGTACGTTCGACCCTATGGTAAGACCTCCGCTCCACGTGGAATGCCGTTCCTCTCGGAATTCGAAGTGGTCGCGTCGTCATTCTATCGCGTTAACGGCGACCGGATATTTCAATCTGTAAATTCAGTCGAAGATAAATCTAAAATTTTAGGCGTTGCGTTTGGATATACATAAGGATAGGAAAATTTCGCGAGTTCAATGACCTGCAGGCTAGACTCCACAGGCCTGTGTACACTCGAGCCTCAGCTGTTTGTTCATTGGCTGCCGTTCCATTGTTACCTCACACCTGGTAGTATGATATTCGCTACTTGTTTCCTTGCAAGTCTGCTATTGGCTCAGAGGCGTCTAGTGAGTGTCTAATGAGCTGTGATCCAATTGCAAAGATGACTAAACTGTATATGTGTTTGACGTCCCTCTTGTCACGAAATGAAACCGCGAAATTTTCCTATCCCTAATTATACAATACGTAGAGCCACGAGTTTTTCGCGAATTCATTCGGAGGCGAGGTACACTCCAAACATTTGTTCTTTTCTCCTACGGTTGTGATTGGGAGACAGTTCTTTAGACACGCCCCGTTCAACTGTGAACCAGTAATAAGCAGGAAGCAGTTGTGTGAGTGAGTGTTCAACAGTCCCGTATATATGCCTCACTTGATTACTGCAACCAATAAGCAAACGATAATAAATTGTTACAATTTCTGTCTCTAGAAATTAAGTGGGCTATACCAAGTTCATTAAAGGATGGAGGTCTTAATCAAATAAAAGAATTAATTATAATTTCCTTATTTTATTTACAATAACTACAGCAAAATACTTTGAACTGAAACTCTCACAATAAATTTAAATCACTTACCGTTCACAAATGACACTAAATAATAAAATTTATAATTACGACAAAGAAATCAATGAAATTAAAGAATTAAATATCAGTCCCAATAGACATTGTATCAACCTATTTAATTATTTTATAATTTATGCGTTCATATTTGACAGTTAGAATATTTACAATAAAATCAGTATTACACTTCAATTCAGTCCCACCTCAGTTCAGTCCATATCCCGCCAGCCGCATTGTTCTATAGTCCTCCAAGCGCCCTCACGCACAGTAGGCTTCACTCGTCGGTTTCACACCCTCTCGTCCATTCAAGCCATGAACACCTCACTCGTCGTCCCGCAATCTCCAGTCGTCGTCCATACTTGTCTTCGCTCGCGCACACTCGCCAGGCGGCCTCCGTCAAAGACTGCCGGCCGCTGGGTTGCGGCAGTATATATAGTGTCTTAGGCCGCCGCCTAGAATCTTCTCCAACTCGCGTGATGCGTCGCGGAGGGCTGAGGCGCCAGTCAGTCCCACCAGAACATTCTTGCGTCGTCGCTAAACGTATCGCAAACTCTAGCAGGCGAGAGGAGGTCTGTGACGCCAGCAAGTCCCGCCGCTGTCGGCATTCACGGGATTCTCAGAAGGGGATAAAAGGAGGCTGCGAGCCCATCGTTCCAGGAAGAGGGGAGGGCAATGCGGGTCTCCGATTACGGCGCGGGGCAGTTGAGTCGGCGCCAGCTGCAGCACGTAACAATATTAACGGGATAAAGGGCTGTTCAGTCTAGCTTGCTGCCAACTCAATCTGCGAAATACTCGGGGCTCTAGCAATAAGCCAAGTGTGCACCCAGAGAATATGTGAACTACACAAGGTAATGATGTTATCACCCATCCTTCTTCTCTTACTTGCTCCATCCTCCTGGGTTCACGGTGGTTGAGCGGTTAGCCCACTTGCCTCCCACTAAGGCGAAACGGGTCCAATCAAGCCGGGTCACTCCCGGATTTTCGCATGTGGCAATCGCGCCGGACGATGCCGCTCGTCGGGGGATATCCCGTTTCCCCCACCCCTTCATTACGGCGTTGCTCCATACCTCAATCACCCTCGTCGGCTCTCAAGACCTCACTGTCAAAGAGCCACCCAAGTCTCTTCACTCACTCATTCACTCCCTCCTCCAGGATAGATGAAGCATTCGGCTGAGGGTGCCAGGTGTCCCAGTGTGGGCTGGCGTCTGCACAAGCTGCTTATATTCATGTGGACAGGTTTGCACGCGCTTGCGCAGACAACTTATGGTATTGAATTTCCCCTACCCTGTGGTTCTTCCCCTCTCAGCGCTTGGGACTAGCCCCTTCACGGCTTCACACTTAGTTAGCTTGTTCGGGGTAGTACATACATCACCAAGTCTATTCGGAGCTGGATACAGACGGACATATTTTGTGAATAAGAATGTGATCACCAGAAGGCGATCAAGAATGTTAACACACTCTTGTATTCAAGACCCATGCACATACTGTACACATAGCACTAGTACTTGAATGCTGCAACGTGTCAGTTACTCATTTTTACCACAGCACACAAATCCCTAATGCAGTGTTGAAATCTGTTTTCTACTCTTTATTAACATTATCACCATAAATAAATGTCCGGGGACTACATAAACGTATAAAACGCAAATGTAAACTAACTACTTGCACAGGAATATGAACGAAACATTGGAACATCTCCAAAAGCTGGCACGCAAGCTCTTGCATGGAAGCCGTTTGCAAACAAGTTAGCCAGTCACACGATGCAAGTTGCCTTCAACGAGAAAGGTGGGCTATACCTTCTTGCACAAGAAAGAGAACTGTGTGTAACAGGCTCAAGTGAATTATCGGGAGGTTTGAGCATTTTAAAGAGGAGATACGGCTATGTTAATTCATTATTATTATTATTCGAGAGTTCCGCCTTGTTCGTGTAGTCGCAGGCTGAGTTCAGGCGGCGGTTGGCCAGGTCGGACATACCCATCTCCAGACGTCTTGGTGGTCCAATGCTCTGATGACAAAAGACGCCCCTCATAACTTTACATTGCCCTATACGAGGCGCGTTTTGCAAGCATCTGCCTCAGTAGGAGAGTTTAGCTGTTGCTTCACGCAGCGTGTTTAGATAATCACGCCTCGTGTCCTGGTTTTGAGTTTGTAATGTTTGAAGGTGTGATCAGGCAGGCCTTTCAGCTAAGGCTTTATTATAGTTCAAATACGTATAGTCTGTTCACGGTAAAATGAGCACTTTTGAAAGCCCTGCTTGAAATCTACTCGTATGCACGTTGTGTATTCTTCCGCCTTACGTAAAATCAACATTGCCATGGGCCTCGTCACTTTGTTCGAGCGTCGGTCAAGTGAAACTGTGAAATTATTAGACAAGTATATATTTTTTAATATGCTCATTTTTACACTTCGATGCTCGATAAGACACAGATTGCGAAAGAAATAATTGAACTTGTCACGAATATTTACCTAACACTTTTTATTGGATGTTAAGATATAGAACTACTTTCCCTCCATCGTTACCAACTTTATTGAGCGCCTGTCACAGCGCGCCCGATAAACTATATGCAAGCAAGGCCAGTGATTTTTTTTCGAAAGGTTTATTTCAAAGGTGCTCACTTTATCGTGGACAGCCTTTCACAGCTGTAACCATAGACTAAAGATGAGGTGAATCCAATTTTCGTCGTCTACGCTTGTATCCAACATTGACCTACCCCACTCCCATAGAACCGCGAAAAAGGTGTTGTTGAATAAAACAAAAATCGTTGAGTATAGGCTGTTCACGGTAACGTGAGCACTTCTGAGGCCCTAGTTACTGTTATCTATCAACTAATTATATTTATCGTTTAACCACCTTTTAAAATAAATATTGCTATATAAGTAGGTAATAAACGTAGTGTGTATATTCCATCGCACTCAGAATTTAACGTCTGAGGCTAAAATAAAATATATTTACTGACTGTTATACCAAATAAGAGGGTTTACGAAAGTGCTCACTTTACAGTGAATGGCACATACTGCCAAATTAATTGTCTGGAAAAAAAAAATTTGTTGCTAGAAAGCAAATTACTTTGTTGTTCTTATTTGGTTGCAGCAAACTAGTAAGATTTGGTTTTATTAACTAAATATTTCTGTTGATGTACGTACATCAAATAGTTTCGGTTATTATAAAAAAAAAAAAAAGAGAGCACGAAGGGGTGTCGGCAGGTCAGCTTTCCCCACTGACGCTACATTAGCAACCTCATATATCGTGCCCACTGATCGTAGTGGGATGTTTGTATATACATACATATTTTTAGCACATGTAAGTAAACAAATGTTCTCAAGTTTTACAGCTCAATTTTTAGTTTCCTGCTAAAATTGTTTTGCTGGGATTGTTTGTACCCTTATAAGGCATCAATAACTTGCAGGCACTACTAAATACTGTTACCATCCTAACTGACAAAAGAAACACACTAACTCTCAGACAGTATTTTTCGACGAAGGCAATTAAATGCTTCAAATACAGTTCTGGACCAAGCTGATTTTGTTGCTGCAACAAATCCGGTAAACAAATGCTTTATCCGTTTCAAAATAAATATTGGGTTGAGTGTACCATGACATGTATTATGTTTGAGGTAACAAAACCGATTAGTTGTGCTTGCAAATTAGATGTGTGGCTAAACACATAGATACAGTTGATGTTGAAACAATGAAACAGGTAGTTGTTAAAAAACTAACTATTTTGAGATGATTTGTTTGTTTTAAGGGAACAAATGCATATGTTTGGAGCAACAGCAGATAAGCTGAGTGAACAAAATATTGTTTGTTGCAAACAATCACTTTGCAAGAAAATTTTGTTGGTGTCGGCAACTAAATATTTATTTCAGTACGGTGGAAGTTTTAATTAATTAATAATTTTTTTTTTATTATCGTCTTTTTTATTTGCGAAGTTAAGGCGGAAAGCCTTTTATCACACTTATTGATTTTTCGTCTTTACTCTTTCTTAAAATGGTTATGCTCAACCCACGAACTTAATCGTAAGTTAAAAACATAATATATTTTGAAAGTTATTAATAAACTGGAAAATGCCAAATAATAATAATAACTATGGTTAACTAATAACGAAGTAGGAATAAATATGCGATTTAAAATATATTAAGGGTAAAACCAGTTTACTAAAACGACAAACATGCGATACAATGTGTGCACAAGTATAAAATTAGTTGTTTTTCTTGGAATCATGGTCGACTTTTGACTGTGTGTTTACTTTGCTTCTGTGTTGTTAGCTACTCTGCGGCACGTGTGTGTGTGTGTGTGTGTGTGTGTGTGTGTGTACATGGAGTGCTCCGTCGTCGCTAACACATTTTGTAAAGCAACTGCTGCCTTTCCCGGCAGGCAAAGCGCCCGGGCTCCATAGCTACGGAATTGGAAAATCCAGCCGGAGCCAGCCGCCCTGATGCAATATGTCTGGTCTGAAGCGAGAGCCGGCAGCGGGATGAAGAGCAGCAAATAAAAAAAAAAAAAAGAAAAGAAAAGAGTCGAGAAATAGAATAAAAATGGCAGGGGAGGCGGGAAGGAAAGCCCAGAGGATAAAAGATGTGCCGGCGTGCAGGGGTCCGTGAATTTGCGTGGTTCGGAATGGATGTCGGGATATATTACTTACTCCGTAATCTGCAGTCCTCTTCGCGTTTTTCAGTCTCTCGTCTCTTTTTTTACAGTGTAGTCCATTAATACACCGGGCGCCGAAAATTTGATCATTCGACTCGTTCTTTCCTCGAATGAGATTACCGAAATCTGCCTTCCCAAAATTTTAACATTTTCTCAGGAATTAAATTTTTATATTCTCCGTAATCACTAAGCCCATCACATTATAAAGAAGACGAAAAAATGGATTTTTATGGTCACTTGCTTCAAGAACTCGCAAGTTGAGGTAGCTTAACAAAAATATTTATACTAGAACAGCGCATTATAACAGAATGCCAGGGCAGCTTTATAAAAGAGAGGTTGCTGCGTTAAAATAAGTTAACTGCCGGATAAGCGATAATTCACAACGCCTCACTTTTCCTAACCATCGGATAAAGTACCGGGTGAGTTAACAAGTTAACTAAATAACTCGAGTGGAGGCAGGTACGGATATATCTGCTAGGTAAGAGCAGTGCCGTATTTACGGCGATGGTATCTATGTAAATTACGAAAAACATCTGCTTAATGAAACAGAGATGTTGTTATAGTAAAGTGCAGCAGTTGTTAATTTCGTAGGATGGTGATTGATGATGATAATAAGTAATGATTGATGGTGATAATGGTTATGGTGATGACTGATGGTGGTGGTAATGACTGACTGTAATGATGACAATTAACAATGATGATTATGATTGATGGTTAACGGTGATGGGTGATAATAATTTATGGTGGGGATGATGACTAAGTCTTTCCGCACTGGTCATTCCCACGCTTCTGGCCTATGCACCAAGAGGCAAGATAATGTTTTCCTAAAATCTTTGGTTAGGTCAGCGACAGCCCACGTTGCTTGTATATCAATACTTAACGTTCTAGGCCCTATATAGGGTCCATATTTCTTATCTCTATTTCTCTATCTACTGCACCACAAACGTCTCTGATCCACCAGTCCAGAGCAGAAGTGGTTATTGGTGTAAAAGAAGGAAACAGCATTTGATATTATCCGTAACAGTGATAAAATATTTATACAAATCTTTGGGCCTAGCGAGGTTCGTAGTAGTTTATAAACTTGATCGAATCAAAGTGCTACGTTTTATTTTCCTACTTAATTTGCAATACCATGTACAAAAATTATTACGGCATCTATTATCAAAGTATACCTATCTGTCGCATACTACCATGTGGCACATTAGTGAACGCAAAATCAACCTTAATTAAGCCAGTCACTTAATAAACTTTATAAAGAAAAATTTTCGAAATTTTACATAATTATCAAATATATACCTTTCTTCAAACTTGACCTACCATCACACTGTCTTCATGTAGCCAATTTGCATTGCTTTCCCAGGAGGATAACAAGCTTCTCCTACTGTCGCATTACTCTCACCCATCGCTGATTTTACTTGATGACAATTCTTGCCGTCCCCCGCAGCCGCGCGCTTACAGTATAAAACTTAGGTTATACTCTAGTCGCCTCGAAGTCCGCTGTCCTCTGTTTACTGAACTCTCACTCCCCCACTGGCTGAACGTGCGAAGCAGCATTTATGACTGTCCTTGTGCTCTGAAATCAACCACCTTTAGTGTAATCTGAAATCGATAAAAAAAATAATAACAACTCGCGAATGAAATGAGGTTTAAACCCAAATATAGTATACATCTTTGGTTAAATGTCTTTATTACATGTTTAGTTTATGATATTTCGTACAGATTTAAACACGAAAGTCAGGGGTATTTGGTAGAAAAATGTTTTCGAATTCCACTGCAAAACTTTGGGGAGCAGGTTATTAATGAAAATTGTATATACATGACTTGTGATATGCAAGGAAAGATCAGGTTACTCCATGATACTAGGTGTTTTAATTAAAATTTTTCAGATAGTGCTATAAAATATGTTTCTTATTTTACTGTAAACACAAATACCTACTTTTTTAATAATGCACGATAAAAAATGTATTTTCATTTTAAGAATTTTAATATAAAATGGGTATTCGAAGCTTAAATCAGGTGAAAAGAAGAAAAAATTGGTACACAGTGGATTCACTACCAGTTTTGTTATGCTGTTATCAACGAAAAAAGCCAGTATGTTATACGCAAGTTTAACTTTATGTATGATAGATGTGAGGAATCAGATGATAGTGATTAAAATTAAATAGTAAAAAGTAACAATAAATATTACGGGACACTGTATTCCATATACAGGCATTCATGTCACCAAGCTAGCTGAAACTTCAACTGTGTAGAACATTCCCAAAAAATTACTATGAATGCAGCTAACTGTATGAAAATTTATTTAATAAATACATCTACACAGAACCGAAATAGGTATCAGCCTGTTCTGTACAAGATTTTCAATTGGGAAAATTACCAATAATATTTATTACACTGAATACGTCTAAAACCACAGAGAAACGATAACGTACGTTTGACTTAATATAAACACTTTTTGCAAACTCAGTTTTGCAGTAATGTTTAAAAAAATATAAATATTTTTATTGGCTATCAAGTTAGAATAGTGTACTTTTCATATACTGAATATTAGAAGATTTCATATTTCTCTGGTAGTACCTACAATAGATATATATACTACAGTCTTTGTTTTAATTACACTTCACACAGTACTTTTATTTTCACATGCTCTTTTAAAAAGCTTAACAAAGACCGAACTAGCTCAAATAATTAAATAAGCAGGTCAAAATGCGTTATACATTTGAAATGTCTGGTAGAACTTCGCAGTGAAAATGTGACTACTAACTGGTATCGTCCAAATAAACTTCTCGTAAAAATTCAGTCTTACCCGAACAGTGTCACATTTCATTATATTATGAAGAATTTTAAATATGTGACAGGTCGTTCCGACGCTAGCCCCAAAGTCAAAGTTCTAGTGAACGAAATTTTAAGTTCACAGTAGCCCTAAAATCAGTAGCCTTTAAAGTCACTAGCCCGAAAACCAAAATTTTACCATATATATATATATATGTTAAAAATCATTCCCAAGAATTTTGGTTTTCGGGCTAGTGATTTAAAGGCTACTGATTTTATACATACATACATATACATACATACACATACATACACATACATACACATACATATACATACATACACATACATACACATACATACACATACATACACACACATACACATACATACACACATACATATACATACATACATACATATACATACATACATATACATACATACATATACATACATACATATACACATACACATACATACACATACATATACATACACATACACATACATATACATACATACATATACATACATACATATACATACATACATATACATACATACATATACATACATACATATATATATCGTGGCCAGCTAAGGCCGGTCACGCATTTTCCTTATCACCCCCGTACCTGTGCCTTTGCTAGGTAATACAGGAGTATACTATGTTCCTTTTTTATTTGTTTTTTCTTTTATTTGATAAAATGTTTTCCCATTGCGGCCTTAACGGATTGCATTTTAATATAATATTTGCAAATTATCTACACCAAGTTGCCTGGAAGGTGAGAGTGGCGCGGTTTTCCTGCATTCCACCCAGACTCCCCTAGCAGCTTGGGAGTCAATTTCTTGACATTCTATGCTATTGATGATTACATTATGCCTATATTGTGGCACTAAACTACTACTACTTAGATTGTATGTATTTCAATTCCAGCCATCAGTTGTGGAACTGCCAGCGGAGGGGCTGTGGACTCCTTTCCGGCCCCCTCCACCCGTAGTCCGGTCCTTTAGTATGGAACTTTGTCACGCCATTACTCTGTCTCCTTATACATCGCCTAAGTCTTCAGCGTCCTGTTTCGTTTCCTGTTTACATGCCTTGCTCATTCCTATTCCGATTTCTCATGTCCTTTGTTCGTTGCTTTAATCTTCATTATATCTTTTAGGGTTCTTCCTTGTTGGAGGGGGGGAGGGGGTGGTCAACTCATCAGTCCTTTATAAGCAGACAGTAAGTAACCCTAATGTCAGCAGTCTTATGGGCACCAGCCGGAAATGATTTTGGGCGCGCAGCAGTACCGCTAACTAAGGTCCTAAATATATATCTTAGGGATAGTGATGTTAGAGCTACCGGACACGCCGCCGTATGAAGAACAGCGAAGTTTCGCCTTGTGGAGGATGTGTTTGGAACGCGACGTAGGATGTGTAGGGCGGTCCTGTCCCATTGTGAGGGCAGGTAAATGGCCTCTCTCGACGGTCTCGAAGAAAAGCTGTGGAAGCTATTAGACGTGGATCGCTCCAGGGCAGCCACCAAGCCCCAACACAGTTTCATCCAACAAAGGGTTTCATTTCACCGCTGCTCGCCTTGCTAGCAGTCAGGGAATTGCAGGGTAGTCGTGGTGCATTTTGAATGCGACCGACAGAAGTATAACGGTATGGCAGAAGCATGGAGGATTTTACGTTATACCCCAGGCCAATTACATTTGCCAAGTTATACGTCTGCTTTATACAAGACAGATTCCGTCCCGTAGCGATTTGCAACTCTTCGTGTTGACACTTTTGAGTGCGGAACATATCTGTAGACATTCAAAACAAGTTAGAAGTCAGCCGTTTATACTGTTACAATTTTTCTCTCGTTAAGGTATGGAGGATTTAATTAAATAATTTCCTAATTTTATTTACAATAACTAAAAACAAAATAATTTTGACCCAACATCTCACAATAATTTGATATCACTTAATGTTTTCAATAAATCACTACAATTAAGACAATCTATAATTACGTAAAAGAAATAAATGAAACTTAATAATTTAAAAAAATCAGCCCCAATAGGCAATGTATCAAAACCTATTCAATTATTTCATAAATTACGTATCCATATTTGATATTTACAGCATTTACAATAAAATCCGTATTACATGTCAACTCAGTCCCACCTCAGTTTAGCCCAGGTACTGCCAGTCCGCAATGTTCTAGAGGTCTCCGGGCACCCTCAGGCACAGCAGCCGTCGCACGTCGAGTTTCGCACCTTCTCGTCCATTTACACCTCGCCCGTATTTGACTTTGCGCCCGCACTCAGCTAGGTAGCCTTGGCCAATGACTGTTGGTCGTATGACCACTGCAGTATTTATAGAGTCGTAGGCCATCACCCAGAAGTTTCGCTAAATCCCGAGTTGCGCCGAGTGTCATAATTCCAGGAATATTCTTGTGGCTCCTGTACATTTGTCGGCTCCTAAGCAGAGGGAAGATGGGCTGTAGCGACAGCATGGTATCACCGCTCTTAATCATTCCCGGGCTTCCTCTGGAGGAGAGAAAAAAAAGGAGGCGATGGGCTGATAGCTTGGTTGGAACGCGGAGGGGCGAGGGGGTCAGCCCTCTCACAGCGCCGGCCTGGCACAAGGGAACTTCGTGCGCGAGGCGAGAAATCAAGGGCGTAATAATACTGTTACATGCTATCTGCCATCCATCTCTTCCCTTGCCAGCCCCGGTCGTGCGAGTGAACGAGTGTGTGAAGGTCGCGCAAGTAACCTGAGAGCGCACGGTTATTTTCAAAGGCAGTCCGCCGCTGCGTGACGCCGTGATAGACCTATCGCAGCTCGCGCTCTCCCGACTTCAGTGGATGGAATTTCTGCAGTTATCATGAAAGAATGTTCTGGTTCATCGCCCTCGCCTCTCCCAGCGAGACTCGGGGTGCTGGAAGTCTTCCAGATCGGGCCAGCGAGAATGTTTAAGTCGCGACGGGCCTCTGAGAGGACAGTTCTGAGAGTTTCAGAGTGTGGAAGATTGTGTGACATTTAATTTGTTTCCTTTTTCCCCCCTTAACTATTTGTATACCCTGCCTACACCTGTTGATTTATACATTCACTTTAATCTATGTGTTAATCATTTCAGTGTAGTGCTGCATTCAATTTTCATTATATGTAAGTTCTCATTATAGACCCGTTTATTTATTTTAATGAGCTGAGATTCAATTTCTTGTATTCTTCTCGGGTACTTTGTAGGTTCTGCACAGTTATATTTATGATTGGTAGTACGGATTAAAAAAACTATTATTGTGTTATTGTAGCTCAATATTATTGTGCTATTGCAATTTTTATTTCTTTAAACATTGCCTTTTCTTTAGTTTTGCTCAAGATATGTACATAATATGATACCACAGATAATTTTCAAGGTTTATATTATTTGAGCTATAATATTTCTGTTTCGCCTCCGGTTACTGTAAGTATTATTTCTTGCTCTTTATGTTAACGTACGTGTACACTATGTTATACCTTGTTAAGTGTAAGAGAAGGCACTGAAGCCTTAACTTCGCCAGTATAAATAAAGTATAAAGTAATAAATAAATAAAATTAAGCTACAGCTATGCGAAGACAGAGTAGACGACGAGTGAGCGGAGCGTCAGTGACGGCGAGAGTGAACAGCGCGAGTAAAGTCTGCGGACTGCGAGCAACGGTACAGCGAAGGGTGGAACTGGCTAGCGGGACTATTGAACAGTATGTTTGAGTGTAAGACATTCGGAATTGTGGCAATGGACAGACTGAGCACGTGGAAACAACTAGAGGCTGTTCGTGATTAAGTGAGAACTTTTGAAATCAACCTAAAAAAAAAATGTCACTGCCCCTACCTGCATATATTTTAACGGGCGCAATGAGTGACATGTACCCAGTAAAGTTGGTAACGATGGAGGGGAATAGTTCCACATATTAACGTCGAATAAAAAGTGTTAGGCAACCATTTGTGATAACTTAAATTATTTATATCGCCTTAATTTTTTTAATGCGTCGAAATACAAAAATGAGCAAATTTGTACAGTATTTACTTTTGTAATAATTTGACAGTTTCACTTGACCGACGTAAGGCGGAAGAACACACGACGTGTATACAAGTACTCTCAAGCAGGGCTTTCAAAAGTGCTCATTTTACCGTGAGCAGCCTATAGTGTGATTTAAGTGATTACAACCAATATACAAACACTGAAAAGGACTTTAAATAATTACAATTGAGATGAACATAAAAAATTGCTCGCACTGAGTCTAACAAGAGTAAGTACTGGTGGAGACAGATAGTTGAACGTTGTAAATAATAGCTGTGTTGGTGAACTTAAATCAAATTTAGTTCTCATTTTTTATTAAAGACCTCTATCCCTCACTGACTCGGGTATGCCCCTCTGGCGTATTGTAAAACTATTCACCGCGGCATGAACACAAGTTCCGTTCATCTCCGTATATGTACGCAGAGTTTAAAATGGCGTGGCGACGTGGGTGCACCCCTTCGCTGATTAACCACGTGAGGCTCTATAAACGGGCCTTGTGTCAGATTGGCTACTGGATGCTGCGGTACATTCACTATATCGTCCATTCGCGGTTTCTTCTCGTTTTTTGAACCAAACATTTGAAAACTCGCTCCGTGTATGTAGTGTTTGGTTGTTTCCTAAACATGGAATGTATCACAAGAGTTGTATATATATCTCCGTGGGTAACATAAAATAATTTTTTTTTTTTTTTATAAATTGAACTTTTTTGGCTGTTCACGGTAAAATGAGCACTTTTGTACGTTGTGTATCCTTCCGCTTTAATTACAGTTAGCATTGTCGTGGGACTCATCACTTTATTCAAGCGTTGTCGGTCAAGTGAAACTGTGAAATTATTACGAAAGTAAATATTTTACAAATCTGCTCATGTCTACACTTCGATGCATAAAAAAAAACGGAAAGCGAAAGAAGTAATTTAAGTTATCACAAATGGTTACCTAGCACTTTTAATTAGATGTTTAAATATGGAACTACTAATTTCCATCCATCGTTACCAACTTTACTGGACGAATAGTGGGCCAGTTAAAATATACGCAGGTAGGGACAGTGACTTTTTTCTAAGGTTCATTTTTAAAATGCTCACTTTGTCGTGAACATGCTTTAGGCGATAGTGACATGAACCAATCACAACCTAGAGCAGTCGCACGGTGTGCGAATCAGTTACACACGTGGATGTCCATTGGTTACGAAGTCGTGTAGAGTACAACACCACCCAAACAGAACCTTCATCTCTCACTGTATGGGTTCCAAAAAAAAAAAAAATTTTTTTTGCTGCCAACTGCAAGGTTTGATGCTTGTTTCCTATCTACTTTTTTTAACATGGAAATTGTTTGAAACACAAATTGTAATGTCAACTTCCAAGCTCAAACATGTCGGTATAGGCTATTCCCGGTAAAATGAGCACTTTACAAAACCCTTCCTAAAATCTACCTATATGCACATTGTGTATTCTTCCGCCTTATGTAGAATTGACATTGCCATAAACCTCATCACTTTATTCACGCGTCGTTCAAGTGAAACTACGAAATTATTAGAAAAGTAAACATTTTATAAATGCACTAATTTTTACACACTGATACGTTAAAAAAAAAAAAAAACAGAAAGTGAAATAAATAATTTAGTTTATTACAAATGGTTACTTAACCCTTGTTAATCAACGTTAACATATGGAACTACATACCATCTATCGTTACTAACCTTACCAGGGCGCGTGTCACTCAGTGCACCAGTTGAATGAAGTATATGCAAACAGGGGCAGTGACTATTTTCCGAGGTTTATTTCGAAACTGCTCACTTTATCGTGAACAGGCTTTAACAGGAACACGTGACATGCTTTGGTATTTATTACGCTATAACATTTTCGAAATCACCAGCATGATATGATTGGGTGCAGTTCAAAATGCCATACGAATAGATACGACTGCATATTTGCAACGTTTCCTATATTCAGTATAAAATACAAAAAAAAAAAAAAAAAAAAAAAATTGTGCTTCATCCATCCGCGAATTTTTCTGGTATCACAAACCATTCCCTTGAGATCGATCCCATCAGACAGAAATAAATGAAACGCTGGTCGAGGGTGAAATCGCATGTCTTCCAAAAGGCTGACTGCGGACGCGAGAAAAAGAGTGGTATGTTTTTGTCGAGGGTAGTAGAGTTGAACTCGACCGGAGAAATGCCTCGCCCCTAGTGCTCTCGCAATGTCTCGTCTGCTACAGCCCTCTTTTTCTTTTCCTTCTCCCCAGGGTGGATTGTGGAGGAGGATGGCTGGTTGGAAGGAAGATGAAGAGAAAGGGGGGGGGGGGGGCAAAAGGTTCTTTACTTGGGGTTTTAGCGATCCTAAGACGATGGCAGAAGAAAGTGGGCGAAGGATTGTAGCGTGATGCTGGAGGGTGAGTGGGGGTGTAAAAGATGCTGGAAGACAGTCGGAAGAAGGGTGGGAACCGACAGGGGTGGAAATTTACAGGAATTTCCTCTCCTGATATTCCGCAGTTCCACAGACAAGCTAGGTTGGAGATGCGCAGCACCGCGGGATAAAAAATAAAAAAGAAATCGCCAAGACGCGCAGAGATACGTATATATACATGTACACACACACACACACACATAACACTGCTGATGGCTGTTGAAGGAGGGTGCAGAATTTGGAAGTTACATTTTCTGTAACTTTCTTTCGGGGGAAAGAATATATATATTCTTTCTGCTTCTCCATACAATTTTCTCCCTCGGCTCCTTCGCTTTATTTTATCTTTCAGGTTGCATTATTTTTTTTTTTTTTCCTCGTGTAGCGAGAGGGTATTTTTTTTTTCTTCCACTTCGCGCCGAAGGAAGGGCTGGAGAAGGGTAGGTTCTGGTCGGTGGAGCACGCCTTCACGCGCGCACGCGCGGCTAAGCGGGCAGAATGTGTCTTGGGTCGTTCGGTACGCAGCTTCCATTTGCTCGACATTTGCCTTGCAGATAAGGAGCACCCCCCCTCCCCCCTCCCATCCTTCTCCACCCCACTACAACACAAACCTGTTTTCACTCCGGCAACCCGGCTCTTTCGTTTTTCGTTTCATTTTTTTTTTTTTTATATATCTCGCGCGGCCCAGAAGAATCCCCAAGCCGAACGCTGCCGTTGATGATAATTGCGGCGATAATAACTTACCGCTGTTAGTCGCCACGATTACGTGGCGTTAGGCACGTAAATTTAATACTCGCCTAGAACGGTATAATCAGGCGGGCAGGTGAGTATTTCTGTTCACAAGGTGCAGTTTACCATATTTGCAGCCCGGGATTGAAACGTATTACCATCGGAAACGAGACATACGACAATTAGCGTGCATCCTAAACTTTCTTCATGTTCGAGACTTCCCTCAATGACTGTGTTCTTCATTCATGTCGTTTATTATTTTTCATGATCACTGTTTTTTCCCCTTATCGCCATGAATTAACGATACTCTGCTTGTTTCCTGCGCCGAGTTCTATAGACTAAAGATGAGCTGGCTGCGCACAACCAATCTCCGTCTCCCAACATTTAACTGCTTTTCTGCCAATGCAACTAGCAAAAAAAGGCGTTAGATTGTACTTGAGGTTAGAACACCGTTTAATAAACACGTACTTTGAGATGTTCTTATACTTTGGTAAATTCCAATTGGTAAAATTATTTTACAGTTAAGATATAAACAAACGCACTCGTCACTTTTGACCACGTGACTTTGACAGCTGTGTTCCTTTGGGGTAGGTCAATATTTGGTCACATGTGCGGAAGACGAATAAGCGGCCTACCTCAGCTTTAGTCTATGTTGAGTTCAGCAACAGTAATATCTGCCAAGGTTTCAGCTTTGCTTTGCAACTTCCTAGGCCGACAAGTATGAAGCTTGGTTCACCATTGAGGGCCTAGCGGTATCCACAGAACATAGGCCGCGTGCACGGCGATTGACTGCCATGTTTTCGAACCTATTGACTGCGCGTTACAGGTCGTGCGCATATGCAAGTTCCTGGCAAGTACACAATGGAAATTATTGTATTTCATTTGCTGTGCAGGAGCATGGAGCAACTGCCAACCTGAGCAGAGCATAACATTTGAACGAATTTGTTTATTTAAAATAGAAGACTAGCTATGCTGCAGGAAAAAAAAATGTCGCAAGATAAAATTTAGACGAAAGAACAGGTAGCAGCTTACTAGAAGAATTTTTTTCAAAGCGGTTACCCATGTGTTTACAATCGAAAAAGCAATGTTTAAAAAATATATATAAGAAATTCAAAATATTTTAATTTTTTATTATTATTTTTTTTCCTTTTTCAACACAATATCACAATCTATTAGGAAATGCATTATTTATTAACGCTGCCAAGTGACGTCGGATTCGTCGCAAAATTTCATTAGCTAAAAATAATGCAATTGTGTGTGTGTGTGTGTGTATATATATATATATATATATATATATATATATATATATATATATATATATATATATATATATATATATATATATATATATATATATGTTCTACTGTTATGTTCTATGCATTGTGATAGTGACCCTCCCCCCCCCCCAACCAGAAAAAATGGTTTTGCGATGACCAACATAATTTTATTGGTGGCCACGAAATTATTGGCCAGTAAAGACCGTCACAAAATATTTTGCAGCACCAACAAAAGATTTTTTTGTAATTCCAGTAATAAGTGGCAGCTACAAAATGACGTTTGTAGTCACCGACAATGAACGACTAAAATAAACATCGCCAGGACCTAGACCTCTCGCACGCGGGTTGTGCCACCTTGCCCGGCTGTCTGGAATACGGAGATAATATACGTGGCACACATGGCACGGCCTGTACTCTTCACCTCGTGGAAAGTTAATTTTCTGGAATAACTTGCGTGCGACATTTGTTTATTTGGAAGAAAGGAATGATGTAAACGATGTTGTTAAAAAATATCCCTCATGAAGTAGTTGGTAACTTGATGCAGAGAAACGAACGCGGACAAATATGGCGCCGTGGACAGACGGAAGGTGGCCACTTCGAGTACGCCAGCCAGATCGCACGCGCAGAATATAATGGGCGTAGTTTTCCAGTCGCAGCATCATTGTATTACTGTGGACGACATTAATGCTATTGCTACCAACTAAATGTCTCGGTGGCAGCCAATAAATATGCTGTTAACAAACGAATGTGTTGGTGAGCGCGAGATAGCGTTGGACCTGGTCAATGTGCGTGTTATTGGGCACCAGACTCTGTTGTTTACCAGCAACAAAATTTCGCCTTGGAAAGCATCAACCAATCACTTCTTGTATCACTAACAAATCTTTTTCTTTCAGAGTGGATTTTAACCGTTTCAGTCGATGATAAATATATAATTTTAGACTTTGGAACAGGCAAAAAAATGTCGCTGTAAAGTTCTGTGAGACATCGCCATCAATAAAAATGTATTTGCCCTTGAGGTTATTGACAGTAGATAGCGTTTACATGAGACTACAAAATATAAAATCAACAACTAATATTTCTCACAGAAGAGACTCTTCATTAGTTGGAATTTTTTTTTTAAATACTGTGTACATCATTTGAGCCACTCCCTGTGGAATCTCCCTTACAGTACATCGGGGTTTTTGACTGAAAGGGTTAGGCTATAGCGATACGATTGAACACATTAGACTTACAAATAAGCTGAGAAATGAGAGAGCACATGCTCTGTTGTGTTTCCTTCATTCTCTTACATGTACTTATAGGCTATTCACGGTAAAGTGAGCACTTTTGAAAGCCTTCTTATTTGGAATAATAGACTAACTTCCGAGTGCGGTGGAATATACACGCTGTGTTTGTTACTTACATGAAAATTTATTCCAAAATTTGGTGAAAATATAAAAAAAAAATGGCTGGAAAGAAAAAGTAACTAGGGCCTCAAGAATGTTCACTTTACTCTGAATAGCCTATAATAGAAATCGCCACACCTTTTCACTTCTGCACTCTGTAATGAAGCTGCACTGAGAGAACGGCAAACAAAATATTTGTTTGTTTAGGGTCAAAAAATATCTAGTTGTAACAAAAAAAATATTTTCTCGAGTAAACTAAACTTGAAAGCAACAAAAAACTTTTTGATCATCGAACAGATTATACGGAAGAATTAACAAAACTTTTGTGTTGGGGCAATGAATTTATATATTGTCAAAGTAATATTTGGTTGAATCAACTATATGTATTTGTTTGGTGACTCACTCGATTGCCTTCGGTCGAAAATATAGCTAGAGAGTTTGTTAGTATTATTTGGGACAATTAGGATAGTAACCGTGTTTGTTAGTGCATTTAATTGATGTTCAATGATAATATAAACATATTAATAAAACGTGTTCGAACGAAAAATAAAAAATAAAGTAGGCAAAACTTGAAATATTAATTTGCGCACGTTGTCTAGTACTATTGGGTAATTTATATATTTGAAAACATTCAGATTCACTTGTAGTCAGTTTAGTTTATAGTCTATTCACGGTTTCTTCACACTTTTTGAATCAAACCTTTGAGAAATCACCCCATATAATACGAAGTATTTGTTTGTTTCATAATATGCCATGTATTACTAGTGTTTTACACTTGTATTAACATATACGTACCATATTTTTGGGTCAATTGAATTATGGTATGTATTTTATCTATAAATTATAGTATTTCGTATATAATAATAAAATCAGTGACAAAATAGCAGTGTTGGTAGTGCCTAGTAAGATATCGTTCTTATGGGAAATATTATTACATCGAGTGAGCACGAATGCGGTGCGTAGTCACTCTGGTGTAATCTTCCAGACTTAGTTAAGCTTAGTTTGCAAGAGGCGGAAGAATATCCTGGAAGTAGAACTTCAGTAGGTCTTGAGACAAGTTGGAAGTAATTGAGAGTGGACTATAGCCGAGGTTGCTAAGGCGTAGTGCTTGGGAGCAGTTGGTGTAGGTTCGAATTTTTGTCGGGTTTAACATTTTTTAAAAATATTAACTGAATATGTTTCGTTACGTATAGCCAAATAAATCTTAGTTTGTTCCAACCAAATCTTGGTGTTGGGCAAACGAATAAAATCAATAAAATAATTTGGTTTCAACAACAAAATATTTGACTGCCCCTACACGAAACAATTAATTTGGTTACGCCAAACCAAATTTGCTTGATTCATCAAAACCTTTTTCTCAGTGATGTGGTACTAGGACCTATCACTTGCAGGAGGCATGACATCCAGATGATGTCACCTCGACTGTGCTAAAGTGATGATTCTGGATGATCCCGCCTTTAGGGAATAAAAAGGTCAATAACCACCATGGCCCGAGTTACTAATTCTCAGATATTGACTGCCTTGTACCTACCTGCAAATAGAATGCCTTTACCAGTTTATCAGAATGTTGTGTTATTTAAGAGCTTTAAATTTTCCATTGTGTGTGTAATTTTCTATTTTATATTTTTTATTCAACGTAGATACTGAAAAAGTCCAATTAATTTTTTTTTTTTTTTATAAAATACAGTGCATGCAAACGTGAGTGAATGGAACCTCGTGTATGTGCCGTACAGAGAGTGCAAAATAATGCTTTTTATTTGTGGCTTGTTCGCTGGGGAAGGAACAATTGGCAGGTGTTGGGTTTTTTCATTGGGTGGAGAGAAAGAGTTGTTTTACGCCAGAAATGCACATAGAAATTCCATTTCAATTACATTTAACTATTATTTTAATATCTTTCTCGCAAAAAAATTGATTTCACTCTTCCCACAAATTCCCAGTTAACATATGCAGCGATACAATTTTATAAAATACCAGTTATAAAACGAAATGACTAACAAAGCAAGAATTATAAGAAGCATGGAAAAACTGCGAGAATGACCAAAATAAAAGTAGGCTGTGACGAAATAGTGCAATTCGTTAAATGCCTATCCGACCTTCGGTTTTCTACTCTAAATAATTTATTATTTATTTATTTATTTTGGTATGCAGTACTACAAATAATTTAGAGAAGCAAATTCGTATTCAATTCCGTCGCTTCGGTGCACATTTTCTGGACAGCATTTCGGTATACGTAGTATTTTATCCTGGGACAGAGCGAGAGACCCTGAAAATTTATACATTTGATTTGTGAGATGCTATGTGCCCCATACACGATGTATGTTAGTGTTACTTTCGCGATCTGGCACGGCCTACAGGACCGTGTTCAAAAAGGAATCTGCAGACGGAAGAACGACTCGTCGAAACCACAGATCAGAATGAAAGTACTGTCACTATGACAATGACCGATGTATAAACCAATGGATTCACCAACGTGTTTCGATAAACTTGCAATTACTACCATATATCAGGCTTCAAATATAGAGCTGAGAACTTCCTTACACAATCTACTCTTCTCTCAGGAAGTGTAGGAATACTACCATGGATGTATGGAAAAAAAAATTACCATTCATACTTTCTTCAAATGCGTATAGAATGGCTTGGTAATTTTACGAACAATTTCTGAGAGTGTTGTTTATACAGTTCTTTGTGAATTCCCAGACTTGAAAAATTCACGATTTCAATTAGGCTGTTTACTAGATACAACAGTCCTCAATGTGTAACCAGATTTTCCGTTGACTATAGTAACACGAGATTTAGTCCTTGTTTGCTTGCAAGTTTTTTATTGGCACAAAGTCCTCCAGGGTGTATCTTATAAACTGTGGTCCAACTATTTACACGACGTCTAAAACGTACACTCGTACGATGTCCAACCTTTTCTTATCTCCATCTATACTGCAAGGAACAGCCACCAAATTGTCTAGAAGCTTATATTGAAACCAGTGCCGAAAAAATCCTTTACAACACCAAAGAGAGATAATTAGGAAAAGCTGTTTCCTTGCCAATAGAGTTCCGCGGGCGTGCGATTTTTATTTAGTCTCATGGTCGCCAATGGACACAGTGCAATCATACCAACATAATAACACGAACTCGCGAATACCATTAAACTTCAAAGCTAAACATCAGTGCCATTTGTTGACGGTTAATGCCATAACGAATATCTTAGCTTCATTAATAGCTTCAGTCAATATCAAGAAGCACGGAGGACGGTCGTTGGTTTTGAAGTGCAAAAGATCGCCAGGAAAGTACATACTATTGTGTAGAATGACCTCAAATCCCGGCCAAGTGCAGCAACTCTATGTAGCATTGATTTTATGAGTGGATACAAAACCTTTGATTCTATGTTGGTCCAAGCCAACCATTTAGCTTCCCGTATCTCCCTGGTAGCTGTATTCGAAGCAGCTTGTGTTTGAACTGACCTCTTCAGTACATCCCATAAATGCTATAATGTATTCATGTAGGGTGAACATGATGGAGAGTGGTCATAGCATGAGTCTAAAATCTTCAGATGTATTCCACTAACCAATTCTAAGTATGTCTCTGATGACAATGTGTTTTATCGAGCTGGCGTTTCCGATTCATGAAGGCACACGAAGTCCATGGGGAGCTGCAAATAGACTCAAAGCAGGGCAATTAAGCAATCATCTGTAAGTGCACTATTCAAGTGGAGCAGTGGCCCCAACCTACACCATTTGAATACACTCGAAATCAGTATGGACCTACCATGAAGCTTTGTGGCATTTTGTTGACAACTGTGGTCCATGACTCCATGGGGCCAGAACTTTAACATCAGCTCGAAGCAACTGAAAGAGAAAAATTATCTGACCATGCCGTATGTTGCCAGTCTACCAAGGTTCATCTAGCAACAGCATGAGAAAAAATTAGGCAATTCCCCAGATTTCACAGCCACGGTAATCTGATGGTTCTTCTGCTCCTACAGCCCATGGGAGCTAAATACTGCTGTGTAGACATAATGGATATACATCTGGCAATAATTACAACCAGATTCCACTGGTAATGGTTATTAGTAATCCATTATCAGCCACTGTGCTGCCCACTGTGGGTATTGATGCCTTCCATTAGAAATTATTAGAAACAATCAAAACTAGCAAAAGTTTTTGAGCCAATATATTTTACTCTAGCTAATTAATCCTATTTATGATTGAATGATAAAGTTTTGTCTTAGCTAAGTTCTTTACATACCAATAACAAATGTTCTGTTTTAGAGAATCAAAAGCCTTTTTAGCCCAATGAAATGAGAGAGAAGATTCTTACATGTGTGCCAGCCAACAACGAAATAAACCTATGGCACATAAGTACTTTACATTTTGTTGAATCTTAGAAAAAGTCAACTTTTCTAATGATAACCCATCGTCTTTAGGTATTCCCGATCCACAAATGACATAGTATGACAAAAATTTTGCATTTCGGCACTGCATCGGAATGTAATGTCCCATCTCTACGGCACTCTTTATCTTGCCCCTTTCGATCTCTATAATTCATGTTGCTTTGCCATGAGCAGACTACACTATGTTAAAACTGACTCATCTGCTGTCAGACGAAAATTTATGCTAGTCTAGGCATTTTCAAGCCATCAAGATTAAACGACTGTACCCACTCTTACCTTTACATACATAATATCATCCCATATACAAATCATTGATCAAATATTCCTTGAAAATGTGTTCCTAATTATCATGTTTGCATTACCTCTTACTTGAGAGTTACCTGGCTTGTAAACATTTTCATGCTTGAGCAACACAACAAGTAAAAGACCTTGTTAGCGAGTGTGATTTGTGAAAGGGGATGACCAGCCAGTGAGATGGTTTAGAGCAGGTGTTGAAGTTGTGACCATTTCATGTGTTAAGCTTATGGATCGGAAATTTTTGCGAATTTACTTGAAGGCAAACTATAGTTAATACTCGTCTACATTTTAGCCCCTTTTACTGTTCGGTCGTAATTTTTTAAGACTGCCCCACACTCTAAACTTGAAACAGTGACAATTGAGCCAAGTCAGTCAAAACAGTGAGAATTGAGCAACTGATAATTGGTCTCTGATAACAAATTAATAAAGTGGTTGAATTTCACTGATTTGTTTGTGATTTCCCACTGAATGTCAAGAATTCCAATGCAATAAATCACTTGTTCCCAGTTAATTTGCTTGATGCACCGGTCACTTTCAGTGAATGTTATTTCACTGATTGATAGCACTGATTCCGATTTAGAGTGCAGAGGAATTTGAGTCAGTAGCACACATTGAAGGACACAAGGGCGCGAATCCCATGCTACTTGATCTGGGAATAAAATACCTACTATTCAGAGGAGCAACCAATGAACAAACAAGCACATGTTGAGTACACATAGGACTGCAGTGTCTAGGCTACAGTTCAATGAACTCGCGAAATTTTCCTATCCTTAGCTATGTTCATGAGTGATGTTTAGAGACCCTATCAATTCGCGTTGTAATTTTGTAACACACTAGGGCCATTAAAACACATGTTATCTTGACAAGTGTCATTCGATTTCCGCTCGCCCGACACATCCGTCTGGACCCTGCGCCAATAGAAGGCAATTCGCGCAAGCTTCACCGAGTATAATGCGTAATAAATAAAATTAATTAAATAAATAAGCTTGTACCACTCTTGTTGGTTTCATTTCATTTGGCCAAGTCGAACAGGAGACTGGATTCTGATTGCCGCAACGGCCAATGAGAAAATGTGATCTGTTCGAGTATGTACATGACTGTGTAGTCTAGCATGGGTGCATTTTTACCACGCGAAATGATAAAGATGTTTGTTTGGCAAACTCGGCACTTAACAGAAGACGCGTGCCGCGCGCTGGACACCCCTGTTCCCTATCTGGCCCTGAGGAGAGACCGAGCTTGTATTCCAGTCTTGTAATGCCAGTCCGCTGGAGTCCCAGCAACCTCGCCTTCTCGCCCCACCCCGCTCGCTCGCGCCGGAGCTGAATTGCTGTAGGTTTATCGATCAGTCTGGCCTGGTGTGTACTTCCGGCTGTACTTTCGCTCCGCATCCCGGTTCCGCCCCCCCCCCCCACCCTTCGCCCACCCCCACTGCACCCTCTCCAAACCACCACCGCACAGCGTCTCTTCACGCCCGCATCACACCTCCTTCCCATCCAACTCCGCCCGAACCATTTCCCCTTACAGGCAAACCGCACACCTCAAGCGATACGCCAGCGCCCAGGGGTGTGCAACGCTCGCGCCGCCCAGACATACACCATTCCCTCTAGAACAGGAGGGCATTTTACTAAAAAGAAGGATAATGTAATTTAACTAACGTCACAATTTATTCATGCAATAAAACCATGCGTATTTTTCGCATAAATTTTATTTTTTATAAAATATAGTTTGATAGTTTAATCGAGCAATGAATTTTCATTAGTTTAATTAATATATTGAAACTACGTTACCATCATCACTTTCCATAAACCATGACGACGAAGTACAAGGGAAACAAACTTGTGTACTCACAGTTGTTTTAGAAAACAAAACATTCAAAATTAATCTAAACGGGAAACATGGGGCCGCGGAGGTTAAGTGGTCACACTACTCGCCTCCCGTCTAGGTGAACCAGGTTATATTCCAGGCGGGTTCGCGACCATCATTTTCTTAATGCCTCAATGTCACGCCTGGTCTTATCTGGCATTGCTACAGGCCCTCCCCAAGACTGAGATATGCATTCTCCTGGAAGTTGGATTTCTCGCAAGTTAGAGCTATAAACAGTGGCATATTATTACACGTGATGTAAGTCAATGTAATAAATCACAGGTGCCAATTTGTACTTTTATACTATACTGCTCAGAAAAGCTTTAAAAGTTGTATTTTTAAAACTTTCACACAAAATATCTGTTTTTTAAAACATAGGCTACGTCATAGGATAAAAAAGCGGCAGTTGTATATAATTTGTTTACCTTTCCTGGAAAAAAAAATTGTATTCTCAGAACATTTATTCAGTGAGGTACTTGCATACATACACTAAACTTACAGATAAAAATTGACTGGTCAACCCCATTTATAAGATACGTTATAGGTCAACAATCCTAGTAAATTTATGAGCGTTTAAGAAATGTTAAAACAACTGAAAATGCACGCATGCAAGTAAATAAAGATTTTTGGACAGGACAATTATCAGCACGATGTCCTAACAGATTAGGATGTAGCGAGGAGCTGAAATGCACGAGTCTTGCACGTTTGTTCTTTGTCTGTTTCCGCAGAGACGCGGCGTGTTTTTTTTTCCTTCCGACTGGATTGACTGTGCGTTACACGGTTATACCTTCATGAAAGGTTTCACTGCTGTAACTGGCCCAAAGTTATTTATAGGAAGTGTTGACTAACCGATGACGAAATGAACACATGACGAACTCGGCTTGCAGATGGCATGTGTCAGGAAATAACAACGGAACTGCGAGTGCCTTTAGTTTACAATTAGTATATTGACAGGAGTTCTTGTTAAAGGTTGTTCACGATAAAGTGAGCACTTTTTAAATACCTGCTTCAGATCTAATTGTATACACATTGTGTATTTCTCCGCGTTGCCGCAGTGGCCTCATCACTTTATTCATGCGCCAGTCAAATGAAACTGCGAAATTATTAAGAAAGTAAATACTTTTCAAATCTGCTCATTTTTACACTTCAACGCATAAAAAAACCAGAGAGCAATAAAAATAATTTACGTAATCACAAATGGATACATAACACTTTTTGTTCGATGATAAGATATGGAACTATTTTCCTACCACCTTTACCAACTTAACTGGGCGCATGTTACTGCGCCGTTAAAATATGTGCAGGTAGTAGCAGTGACATTTTTTAAAGTTGATTTCAAAAGTGATCACTTTATCGTGAAAAGCCTTTACTGGCGATAGTTTTGCTTCTGTACCCTTTCGTATGCTATGCTCTAATCCGAGCTTAATGTGATCTCGAGTGATCAGCTTCACGATAACTACGTGCAAGTCACGTCATAACCTTACAGTGATTGAACAAGCGAGAGTGAGCGAGAACGCGATAAGTAGAGCGAAAGAGAAGGGGCAAAGTTTCCGAGAAGAATTTGCAAGCTATAATTTTCCATCTCACGAAGCTATAACCCGTCGTATAAACATCCCCGGCGGGAGATGAGGAGTTGTTCTTTCCAAAGATGGCAGCCAGCCCATTGGCGCTGGGAAATGAGCTCCACGTTTATCTCTCGCCGACGGCAAAGGGACGCGAGGAAAGCATCCACGGCACCGTAAACTGAAATTAATCCGTCCGAAAGAAATGACACACTGGGAATTGCACGCAGTTTGATGAATAATGCCGCTTCCGGTCGCCTTTCCAAAATTTTTTGTCCGCGCGCGTTTTTTTTTTTTTTTTTGTGGGCGAGTACTTAACTGATACCGATTATTGCAGGGACCTGTCCCTTCCGTCATTGTCTTTAGTAATCGCCCTTTGTTCGGTTCCGAGTATATTTATCCGAATGCCATAGAGCAGCTTCGTTTATTTTTTGTACTTCAAATATGGCTTTTCTTTCTGTCGTTGTTTTATACGATCCTCTACCTCTTCCTCCTCCGTGTACGGATGACAAAGCCGTCCCAGAGACACAATAGGACCGGGCGGCGAGTCTGCTGTAGAGTTCCGTCAAAGACCAAGACATGTCTGATACACTGTCGACGACAGTCCGCCCAAATGTCCAATTCCGTGCCACTGTAAAAAAAATAATAATCTGTCATTTTACAAACTATTCTTTGCAAAGTAGGTGGTAAGTACTAGGCCTACTGCTGCCGCGATCTAATTCATTTCGAGTTCTGTTTTCCGTAATTTGTATTTGTCATCGTACACCACGGCATTCGACTGTCTTGCACGTCAAGTTGCTATTATTTCGGTGTTATCACGATTGCAAAATCAACAGCCCACGAAGTCTTAAAATAAACAGTAATTATTCCCGAAAGTGGTTAGCGAGCAATTTATAAATTAAGATAAACTAAATAAAACAAATATGATGTGAAATTGTTACGTAACAAAAAGATTTTAACAACTTGCTTTGTGAAATAATTGTCGTGAGTACAATACAATTTTTTTTTTTAATTGAATAACCATGCAGTTATGTATATTTAAACGTTTGAAACACGTTTAACTAATATGGCAGCGGTTTGGTAATTTGTATTTTGTAGTTTATCAGCTTCGAAGCTGACAAAACGCAAATTACAAAAATTTGTCAAAGATTTCGTAGACAAAACGGATCACGCGCTCATTTCGTTAATAAAGCAAAAGTGCCAATTTGAACATGGCCTGTAACTAAACAAATAAAATTAAGCAAATTTTACTGCACGGCACTGTGGAATGCGTAAAACTAAAATTTGCATTTTAACAAACCAATATAGTGGACTTAAGATTTATTATAAAACTAGAGAAATAGTAACTACTTTGTATATTTCATACAACAGTGTTAAAGATGCAGTATTTTACTTATAGTTAAAACGTACAACAAATTGTTGCTGTGTGATCTGTTCCGCCGACAGTAGATATAACTGATATCTAGTTTTAATATTGGTTTTATTGCAGTCCCTTCACGGCAGTTACTTCACACTGAGAGCCTACAACAGCAGCAGCAGCAGCAGGAAACGAGGCAACGAGAGGCAGGTAAGAATGTAGCATGTTCGGAAAGCTTGTAAACACCGACCCCAGGGGGCGAAGGTCGGTGTCTGCTGGAGGGAAGGCCCCAGTGTGCTTACACGTATGGTCGATGAAACAGGATCGGGATGCAATACTTGTGGAGGGGAGCCTGGATGGTGCTCCTCGCCAGATGGTCTTTGACACCGGGGCGGCCATAAGAGTAGCAAGGCCAGATATCCTCGGGCCTTCCCTCCAGCGATCGCCCGACGACAACATAGAACGCTGCTATTTGCTTGCAGTAACAGGTGAGACCACACTAGTTAAAGATAAAAGTAAAGAGACCTTGAAGCTCGACGACATTAGCATAGAGCACGATATGTACATAGCAGAAATACACGATGAATGTCTTTTGGGTCTTGGTGTACTGCGTAGGCTAGGGTGCTGCATCGATACTTGACTTAACATGCTACGAGTAGGCAGAGCAGATTTGGTGGTGTTAAGAATCACGTGTTGTAACCCTCACTTTATAAACATTTGTACCAAAGGTAATTTATTTCTTCCCTTTTTAGCAGTGTTATGATTGCCTCGCCTCAAGCAATGGTAGCACGAGTGAAAATGGAAGCAGTGATTGTTACCTCTTACCAAAACACTTCCTGTAGATTGCGGAGATCAGCATGCAACAATAAATGTAGGAATCTGCTAAGGATAGGAGAATGAACGCGTCTGGTCGACATAGTACAGCTGCACCAAACTATCAACATCTTGCGGCAGTAACCCCATACAGAACCTGCCTGAGGACCAATAGGAAATGACGACGACAAGCCTAGGGGGCGGATAGGAGAAGTGCAGGACCAGGCGACAGGACACAACGAGACGTTGCCACCTAACCCTGCGGTCTGGGGGCGAGTTTATACTCGCTATAGTGTGAGAGTTAACCAGGCTTCATTTTTCCTACCCCTCCCTACGATCCCTTCCTTAGTAATGAGTCGGGAAGCCTACCAGGATTGCTGTAGTCAATCTGCGGACTTTTCACTAGGAAGTATTGATCGCAATAGGAATAAGTTAGTGTACCAATGAAGTCAGCATTGTCAGTTACTCGCGTTAACATCGCTCCTACGCCATTTTAATAAAAACCCATCAATTAGAAAATACGCCACCAGGTTCTGAACGGTGAAGGATCACAAATAACTGGATTACGAACGTGGGACACATGATAACAGGCAGGCGTTGGATCAGAACATAATCACAAATTTCACTGTATAGAAAGGCAGTATTCCTGCAGTGGTGGATTCGCACCTGTATTCTTGTGACCCTAAATCCCCTCCGTTCATTCCTGCGATAATTTTACCTCCAGGATTCACCCGAGTGCTGGTTCCCATTGTGTGGGAAACAAAGCGCACACTGTGATGAACAGTGTGTTTCCTCCGGGTATTCCCATCCTTGTTGCACTCCGATAGGTTTCACTTGTCTTTGTGTGATCCTTGCCATAATGTTACTGGGATCATTCACAGATAAATTAATGGCAGGTCCTCTGCTTAGTCGCTTTGAAAAATTAATTTGGTTAGCTTTAGGGTGACAACCTTTCTTTCCTACATTCTAATAACAATTCAAACAAGATGCAACGATTTCGGGGTACTGGGACATGCCATTTGGCTTAGCAGTTATTTAGATTAAAAGATTATGCCAGTTTATTTTTAAGCCAAAAGAATTTGAACTTTATATTCTTATGTCAAAGACTTATAGACAAAGTAACCTTTAGGCTGAGTGACCTGTACGATATGACTTGTAAAAGGGACTTTCTGAGCTGTGATCTTAAGCGATATGTCTTTAAGGACCAATTACTTTTAAGTCAAGTAACTGTTATGCCGTAAGATGCACAGGTCTTGAAACCAAAGTTTCATAGCTGGATTTGCATTAGGAGCAGTGACTAGTATATAAATGAGAAATATTTACCTGTGTCCTGGTAGATTTATTTTTCACTGTTAAATATGAGCGTGTCGTAAATAAAACAAGGGTTTTTTTTCCTTCCTCCAAATGTTATGAAATGTGGCATGTATGAAAGTAATGGGGTCGTTGCCACAATCAGTTTTCACTAACTTATAATTAATAAAACCACAAGTTAAAAAAAAAAAAAGTGGCAGTTGTGCCAGAACGCCCTATCTCCCTCTACTTGCCAAACCACGCGCAGGCGTGCAGAAACAGCCGACTGCCTGACTGCGAACCGGAACGTCAGGTTGGCAGCTCGCGATAACACGATAGCGGAGTGGCTGGCACGCAAACTGGAGGTCTCTTTCAGTTTCCGTCTGTCTGCCGCAACATGTCTAGGCACTCGTTGGCTTCCGACATACAGAAGCGAGCTTTGGAAACTATCACGATACCGCTGTGTCAGCGCGTAGTTGGTAACACAATGGGCGGCTTCGAAACACATTCCAAGCACGAGTTCCAAATATACTTCCGTGTATCCTAAATGGGGAAACCTTTCCAACTTAGGAGACGGCAAAACTTTTGGTGATCATAACCTGAATTACATGTTATATAGATGATTGATAGAGAAAAAAATAATTACCCAGAAGCGAAGCTGTATATAAGTATCATAAATAAATTATAACATTTCATTACACAGTGTATAAAATATATCAACGCATCTTAGTGGACAAAAGCAGTTTGGGTGCCTATTTCCTCTCCTTCGGTGCCTTGTACTAAAATTAAGGAGAGGTAATATATCTCCCACCCTCCTGGTTGTTGTTATGCCACTGGGTACTTAAAAATTTATCCCCAGTGAGCCAAGAACGCGTAAAATAAAATTTCGTATCCGACTCTGCTTCTCAAAAACTACGAGAGTGTATGCTACATGAAGTTAACCAACTGCTCTTGCTGACTTGCCGTCAATGTGACATGTACGACTTAAAAAGTCAGTGAATTTACTTCCGTAGTAAGATAGTTATAATAGCTTTGGTTTGAACGCAGGTTTACTGGCTAACCTGGTCAAAACATCCTCGCAAAGTGTGTTCAGTACAGTGGCGCAACTAGACCTTAATTTTGGAGGGCTTAAGACCCTCTAAATTTTCTCAAAGCCCCCCCCCCCCCCCCCCCAAATGATCAGCCCACAGCTCCAAAAAATCATCCTAATATACATTAGAAAAATTGCGGTAAACATAAATAATTAGTATTTTGAATAAGACTGTGACGTTGGCGAGCCTAGGTTGTAAATTATTCCTGTTTTAACAAGAAGTAGGTCAATAAGTATTACAGGCAACGTCAAACCTGTTTTGAGATAATGTATTCACTGCCAAGTGTTTTTTTTTTTTTTTGTAGCTGTGTATGACTACCGTACTCTATACTGAAACTTAACACACGCAAGAATTGTGAACGACAAGGCGATAATAGTAGCGGATACCTTGAAGTGAATGTGGTTTTAAGTCATCGGATTTTGACATTACCAGAAACAAAATGTTTTATCCTGTCACTGACCTCAAGAACTCTGAGATAAGTAGTGACGTCTCCGAAACTAGTCGTCAGCGATTCCGAGAAGTTTTTATCTCTTGATCAATTGCAATGTTTTTGTAAGCACTATCAGTTGAAGTTCCTGAAGTTGAAATAGCTGCCTCAAAAAGAACTGTCTAAAAAATACAAAGAAGTTGTGGGAATCATCTGATATTTCATTACTTGATCTGTACACGCTATTGCATTCAAGCTTGTTCCCGAAACTAAGAAAATTCTCAATTTCGCACATCTATTCCCGTTTCATCAACATCAAGTGAAAGGTCCTTCAGTTAACTATAACAAAGACTTAGAAAACGTACCTCAGAAACAACATGGTGCAGTACCTCAAGCTCTGTTGACAATAGAAAAGGACTACAACCAGAAAGTGTGTAGGGACTGAATCGCAGGTGAATTTGCATTCGAAGCCAACAGAAGACTGGAACTCACCCATCCTAGAGATTTCATCGTCTTCGCTGAGCGAGTACATTTCGATTCATTTTATTGTTTGTACAGTGCAGTGGGAGCAACATTTGTGCATTCTTGCGTTAATGCTCATTTTAGAATCTTGTTGCCGAGCAAGGTGGCAGAGCGGTAAAAACTTTTGGAGTTCCCTTCGGGAGGACAGCCGTTCGACTCCCGATCTGGCCATCCTGATTTTATGTTCGCTCCACATATTGTCCCATTTGTACACACTGTTCACGGTTTCTTCACACTTTTTGAAGCGAACCTTTGAAAAATCTCCCCATCTATTACGTGTTCAGTTATTTCCAATATATGCCATGTATCACAAACGTTTTATACCTCTGTTAATATGAGGGTATCTTATTTTTCTTTAAATAGAATGTTTGCCTTATTTTAGTTGTAGATTATAATAAGTTAATTAATTTATAGTAAAAATGAAAAGAAAAACAGCGGGAAAACATGTGTGTTTGTTACGGCTAGCAAGAAATAGTTCTCATGCGAAATATCGTTGCAACTGAGTGCGCACGAATTCGGTGAGTAGTCCTTTGGTGTAATTTCCCAGACTTAAACTTAGTTTGCACGAGGCGGAGGAATATCCTGGAATTAGAACTTTAGCAGGGTTTCGGAAAAGTGCGAAGTACCCGTGAATGAATTATATAGCTACTTTTCGCTGAGTTTTTTTTTTTTTTTTTTTTGATCGCATGGTTTTTACAAAATGACATGCCAAAGTAAAACATGTTACTGTTTTGTAATGTACAAATAAAACCAACGAAACAATTTGCGAAATTTTTAACAAGGTTAACTGAAAGGTCTTGTCTTATAAGAACTTTGTGACGCCACTGCTTCAGTAGCAAATAGGCCTAGTTATTACACATAGAGTATTCACGCAAAAATTTTAATATCTTGACTTAATCATTATGATATTGTTCCACTCGAACATAAAACAAACAATTGTCAAAATACGAAACAAGAGAAATAGGAAGGTATTGTCTTATTTTATTCGGAAACATTATTACACAAAATTTGAGGAAGGCACAAAATAATCGTAGGTTCCCTTATATTCGGATATCATTTTTAATGCAAAAATCTTTTCTCTACATGATTACATAGGTGTCTTGCGGCAATAAATAGTAATCTTTTTCAATGTTAATTATCTAATCGCTTGCATGAATTAGCAGTTATTATTTTATAATATCTCGAAAATTATAGCATTATTTTTGAAACTGCGATGTGTTTTGCCATTCGCGAAATAAATAAGTTTATGGCAAGCAATAATGCTACTCCATACTCACCCCGCTTCACCCTCATCGGCTCTCAAAACCCAGTTGTTAATTAAGAGCCACCCAATCTTCTACAGTCTACTTCACTAAGTGATTTTCTGAGTTACCTTGCATAATTCTTCTGCACACAGTGATTATTTCCATCAAGTTTTAACCAGTCCGTAACTTTATTTTGACTTGCAACTAAGATTTGATCATAAGTTTTTGCTAGTTAAGAATAACCCTCTCCTGCCATATCTGGATGAATGTTCTGGTTCATCGTCCTTGCCTCTCTCAGCGTGACTCGGGGCGATGTGAACCTTCTAGATCAGAGCGACTGATACTATTTAAGTGTGACAGGCCTCCGAGCCGAAAGGTTAAATTTTTTAATTTTAAAATTTTTTTTTTTTAATTTTAAGAATTGAGTGTTTGGGAGAGTGTGCGACCTGAAGTGATAGACGACGAGCCAGTAGAGAAACGAGTGAGGGCGGAAGTGACGAGTGGGAGTGAAATCTGCGGAATACGAGCACCGGTGCAGTGAAGAGAGAGAGACTGGCAGGCGGGACTACTGAACTCTATGCGTGATTAATTGACTATAATCAATATAGAGACATTGAGAAGAACTTTAATCAGCATTACGATAGACAGTAAGTATTGCACTCGCTGAGAATAAAAGATTTAATAGTCGGAGATCGCTAATTTAATGTTCTAATACCTGTAATAGCCGTGTGAATTAATTTAAATAAAAGTTTTTATTTTTATTATGGCCCTCATCCCACGAAACTCGGATATGCCCTCTGGCGTCTAAAGGCTGTTCACGATAAAGTGAGCACTTTTTGAAATAAACATTAGAAAAAAGTCACTGCTTCTACTTGCATATATTTTAATAAGCGCGCTTAGTGGTATGTACCCAGTAAAGTTGGTAACGATGGATGGAAAGTAGTTCCATCTTAACGTCGAATAAAAAGTGTTAGGTAACAATTATGATAACTTAAATTATTTCTTCTGTTTTCTGTTTTTTTTTTTTGTAAACTTCGAAGTGTAAAAATGAGCAGATTTTTTAAATATTTACTTTTATAATAATTTCACAGTTTCGCTTGACTGACGCATGAATAACGTTATGAAACCCATGGCAATGTTAATTTTACATAAGACGGAAGAATACTCAACTTGTATACAGGTAGGGCTTAAGCAGGGCTTTCAAAAGTGCTCATTTTCCGTGTACAGCCTATAGTAATAATATAGTGACATTATTGTGAGTTTGTAGTTCCGTTGTCTTGTCTGCAGCGCAGTGTAAGATTGCTAGTTAGACACAGCGGTACTTCAATGTTTAAACGTGAACAAGCTAGAATAAACGAGAATCCGATATATATAACAGAGGTAGGTTTCCCCTTAAATCTGTTGCATCTTTGACGTCAAACACTGAAAATCTTGTTACCGTATCGCAGCTAATTTAACCCCGCCCTCTCTCCGAGAGGGTCCGGTTCATTTATGACCAGTTTACGAAGAAAGCTTTATGTCATGACAGTACAAATTCGTGTAGTTATTTTTTTTTTCTTCAAAAAATTTGAATGTGTTTTTGGCACGACGTAACTTACATGTTCGCCAACTACTCGTCCAAATCAAGGCCATAAATGGAAACAGAAAAGCCATATAGATGCAAATAGTACATCGAGATTGAAATTCTCTCGGCTTCTATTAAATCATTGCCAATGAATTACAAGTACAGCGACCAACGTAATAAGAAACATTCTTCCAGTTTTGCAAACGCAGAAGTTTTTTCCCTTGCGCGTGGCACCAAGTTTTAATTAAGACAGAACATACTGTAAATTTTCCAGTCCATTATTACGAAGGAACACGCGGATTTTCCAGGTCTTTCTGCGTAAATCAATAAAAGATGACGAGAGATCTGGTACTCGTTTAACCTGCCACTTGAATGAAATGTATTGCTGGAGCATCTCTCATACGTTTGTATAAATAATGAGTTAAAAATATAGTATTTCACAAAAGCATCATCTGCTCTCATGCAAGCGTTAGTATCTAACTTGGGAAAGAGCCCTTTTTTATTCCAAAAATGTTATTCACTCACAGATAGTCATGACAAGACAACCTTTGCCAGTATTGAGAGACTCGAATGCTCGGTTAAGAGCGGAATATTATAAACATGTGTCCGACATTTTACTTACTTTATCATTATTTTACATATTCATGCGCATTGGCTAATCACGTTCTCAAAAGGCCAAATAGGTTTTTTTTTTGATGACTGATATAGAAAAGATTTTAAAATGCATAATGCTCCTATTGGCTTTTCAGTTATTAACGTGGCCCTCCATTCGAAACAAAATTTTTTTTATCATTTTAGGACGTTTTCTCAAGTTTACAATTAACACATTATAGTAATATTGTAACAAAATTTCTGTTAAGTTGTAAAATGTAACGCGGCAGGAACGCATACTCGGAACACGAGATATGTCATCACGTGATGAAACCCAAAATGCTTATCGCTGTTAATATGTTTGTTATCACGCTATGTAGAAAAGAATGGTGGCGCTTATTCAAGATTTTGTAGATTTATTCACAAATATTTCTCCAGATGGTTTTCACGAAATATTTCACGCTCTGCTAGATTGCAAACTTCTGCATGTGGCCTGCATCTTCGCTTTCGTTTCCGACCTCGGGTTTATGTTGGAAGATATTTTCTTATTGGGATAAGCCAATCAGGATTATCATTCTTCTATACTGAGCGTCCGTGATTCTCAATCAGCTACCCAAGCCGCGTTCCGATTAAAATAATTGAAATTACGAATATAAATGTGAACTAAACTGTTTTTAAATTCAAGGAGTCACGAAATCTTAAGCAAAAATAGGATATTCCTACGTGAGATCAAATGTTATCGCACAAAAATAATGTTACTTTAAGCGAGGGTCATTGTATTACAGGGTAAGATTTCGCGACACATCACATTTTTTAAATAGTATTCAAATTTCCTCCGATTTCACAAAGACGTTTCGGACATTGAGTAGTGCCACTTCACCATTGAACTTTTAAAACAAATGTGTGAAACTGAAGGAAATATGAATAGTAGTTGAAAAAAATCCGCCAGTCTTCGACAGCTGTCTGTCAGTCTGTCTGCCAACTGCCTGTCGGACAGCTACCGGTCAGCCAGCTGGCCTGTCTAATAACTAACTGTTGGCCAGCAGGCCTGTCGAATAGCTAACTGTTGGCCAGCAGGCCTGTCGAATAGCTAACTGTTGGCCAGCAGGCCTGTCGAATAGCCAACTGTTGACCAGCAGACCTGTCGAATAGCTAACTGTTGGCCAGCAGGCCTGTCGAATAGTTAACTGTTGACCAGCAGACCTGTCGAATAACTAACTGTTGGTCAGCTGGCCTGTCGAATAGTTAACTGTTGACCAGCAGACCTGTCGAATAACTAACTTTTGGTCAGCTGGCCTGTCGAATAGCTAACTGTTGGCCACCTGACATGTCTAATAGCTGACTGTCGACCAACTAACCTGACGAATAACTGACTGTCGGCCAGCTGACCTGTAGAATACTGTAGCTAACTGTTGGCCGGCTGAATTGTCGAACAGTTGACTGTCAGCCAGCTAACCTGACGAATAGTTGACCGTCGGCCAGCTAGCTGTCGAACAGCATACTGTCGACTGTCGGCACGCTAACTGTCTAACCGCTGCATGTCAGTCAGGTGATGTGTCTGACTAGTGCCTGTCGAACAGTTGCATGTTGGCCAGCTGACCTGTCGAATAGCTGACCGTGGATCAGCTGACGTGTCGAACAGCTGACTTTTAGCTGTAGCGTCGAGCAGCCATATTTATATCAACTGCATGCCGGCCAAATTAAAATTAATGTTGTGCCTGTCGAACAGTGTTAAGGAGCCCGTCATGGACAGGATATATCTACCCAGCGCGCATGCTCGACTCGCCTTTACTGCCCCTCACCCTTTCAGGCAGTTACCCTGACTTTACTACCATCAGGGCGAGAGACTGTTCGACTGCACTACACAAGGCCGGGGGGAGAAAAGGGGGGGGGGGGTCAGACCACCCGCTTCCTTTTATTACTCGCCTTCAATATTTCAACACGGCGTGATAAAACCTCCGGTTTTACGAGCGCTTCGTCTGCTCCGGGCATGCTCGGTCGAGTGGACTGCTCTCCCCTACCTCGTCGATACTGACGACCTATCGATCACGGCTCTTATCGCTAGCACCCGGAGATATTCGCCGTCGATATAGACTGCCTGGCGGCACCGTTGACGGCGCCCACTTAACCTGGTGCGTCTGTCGCCCCCTTCCCCCTTTTCACCGGCTCTTTTTTTTTTTTTTACGCTTTAGGTAACGTCTTTAACACCCGTGTGCAGGTTTTTGAAATCTTGTGGGATTTTTACACGTGTATTGTAAAAGGGTAGTCAACAGATATTGCCATATTTAATGTGTGGACACATTCAACCTGAAATGACGGTAATTCACTGAATTGATGACGCGTTACGTTCAACGAATGGTGGTACAACCCGGACTCCACTATATTTAGTTTGCAGTTCACACGACTAATTCGGGAGCGCGGTGGTGTAGCGGTTAGACTGGTGGCCTCCCACCAAAGGGAACCAGGTTCAATCCCCGGCCGGGCCACTCTCGGAGCTTCGCACGTGGGAATCGTGCCGGACGATGCCGTTGGTCGGCGAGTCTTCTCAGTTTATCTCACGTTTCCTCCGCCCCTCCGTTCCGGTGCTGCTCCATATTCACTTCAGTCACCCTCACCGGCTCTGAATACCTCGACGTTAAGAGCCGCCCCAATCTCTTCACTCACTCACTCACGTACTGTACATTAAACAGTTTGGGCCGATATCAAAACATTTTACAAGCTCGCGAGATGTTTCGAACCCAGATCACCTGCGCCCGAGCGCTACGCCTTAGTGATCTCAGCTAATGTGACAACTTATGACATTGGAAAGTTTTGAAATGCATATACTGCAAATATTGGGCAACGTGTGAAAACAAATATTTCAAGTTTTACAACTTTTCTTTTCAGTTTCCTGTTGAATTGTTTTATTAGTGTGATTACATGAATATTAGGCATCAATAGATGCACTAACAAACACGGTTACTATACTAATTGCCACAAAAAATACAAATAAACTCTCGAGCTGTATTTTTGAACTAAGGCAATCAATTTGAGTAGCTAAACAAATCTATACAGTTGATTCAACAAAATATTTAGTTGACAGTGTAATTTTATTTTGGACCAATACAGCGTTTTTGTTTATTCAAACATATATTTTGTTAGACGAACAAAAGTAATTTTGTTGCTTTTCAGATTTTGTTTGCTCAACAATATATTTTTTTAGGGCAACTAAATATATTTTTGCCCCTCTACAAACAAATGGTTTGTTCGATTTTCTCTCAGTGTATGACAATATCACATTTCCACTTGATCGGCTGTGCACGAATAAAGTGATGGAGTTCATGGCGATGTTATGTAGTTAACTTATGGCGGAAGGATACAAGACTGGAATTAAAGTTGGCCTAGATCCTTAGAAGGACTTTCAAAAAACGTATACTGTTGTATAGTTAAAAAATCTGTTTTTTAATTTTTCATAATTTATATACATATCACATTGCAGAGTAATGATTTTTATAGCTTCCACCCAACAGCCCACAATGGTTATAGATTTTTTTAAATTATGTCCGAAAATACTGTAACTCAATTTTCACAACAATGTTACCGATTTATCTTACAGAGGTAAGCAGCATTAAACTTACAGGGGTTCCTTGAGAAGTTCCTTGGCTGAAGAGTACACAAAAAGTTACGCTATTCAAAATGTGTCGCACGTAGGGGCGACGAATTTAGCTGAAGGGGAGATAACGTCACCCCTACTGTCCGTGATTGCTCCCTTCGCTTATCGCAAGTCGGCTGAAAATAGTTCTCAGACAGACTTTGTATTTGCTTGAAAATCAACTAGTTGACTGTGCCGTTGCTTACGACGATGTTGGTCGTCCTAGGGTAAACAAGATAACAGGTCAGAATAGCTTATCAGCAAGTGCCTCGTAAGATTAGACCGGCAAAAACACAAACATCCTTCCGTAGGTCGGGATTCCCGCGGAAACAGCCACGTAAACAATACTTCAAGTGTCGAGTATCATAAGGATGTAAGGATGTTGATATAGGAAAAAATATCGATATTATTTATATAGGTTATTTAAAAAGTATCGTTTTACAAAACGATATATCGAAAGAAAAAGATCGATTTTCAATACTTCGTAAATCGATATTTTATGTATTAAAGGACTTGACAAATGTAAAATTGCTTGGAATATTATATCTTGATGAAACGAGGCACAGCAGAAATACGTGACTCCTGTTTTATGGTTTATGTTACAAAAGTAAACTTAATAGAAATTTTAGATTCAATTTTCTTATTCAAAATAGAACTTATTAAAAGAACATTTTAAAAAAGTTATGCTCTGACGTGAGCTCCATACGCGGTCCGGCTCTGTAGGGGGTAACCCACCTCCTCGACCTTCCCCTCACCACAGGCAGACCAACTTGCTGCCCCGTCGCTCACCCGGGGTGGGGATGATTGACAGCAGTTACCTGGATCGCGTCACAGCCCCTCCTCCTTCCCCCCTGCTGGAAAATCCGATGAGTTTAGAGTATGTGCAAAAATGTTCTGGGAACTAGGACCCTCGGCGCAACGCGGCATTTAGAGGAATTTATGGGCGGTGGTTGTCGATCCTATGTACAATCCACAGCTAAGTGCGGTATTCGAGTGACGTGTAGAGGACGGACGACGTTAGGTGATTGCGAGGCGACGGCGGACGAGGTGTTTGTGGCTTGAAGGGATGAGAAGGCGTGAAACCCGACGAGTGAAGGCTACTGTGCATGAGGGAGCTCGGAGAACTCTAGAACATTGCACACTGGTGGGACATGGATTAAACTGAGGTGGGACTGAACGAACATGTGATGCGGATTTTATTGTAAATATTGGAACTGTTGAATAAGGTCATATAATTGATAAAAATAATTGAATAAGGCTTGATACACTGTCATTTTGGGACTGATTTTCAATTATTTAATTATATTAATTTCCTTGAGGTAACTGTAGTCTAAATTGTACTGAATGAATTCATTAATTGTAAACAGCAAATTATATATATTTATTGTAGGGATTTGGGTCAAATAATCTTGTTTTTTTTTTTAGTTATTGTAAATAAAATTAGGAATTTAAGATTAATTATTTTATTTATTTAAGACCTCCATCCTTTAACTAGCCTGGTTTGGCCCACTGACTTTTGAGAAATTGTAACAGTGTCAGAAGTGGGATGCAGACATTATATTTAAAAACAATTGTATTTAAGACTTCAGTATAATATTAACTGGTGGTATAGCTTTGTAATAATAAGTCCACGAATTATTGAGACATTTATTTGTAAATGCTAACTAGGAAAATGTCGGCGGAGATAGACGCCCTCTATGCTTTGATCGAAGGACTGGGTACTCAAATTACTAGTGTCGTAGATACTGTAAATGGAAATGTAAATAATAAAATAGATAGTGTTAATGAAAATGTAAGTACTAAAATAGATAGTATAAGTGAATGTTAATAGTGTTAGTGAACTGGTAGACAAGAAAATAGACAGTGTTAGCGAAGTAATGGATAAGAAAATAGACAGTGTTAGCGAAGTAATGGATAAGAAATTAGACAGTGTTAGCTAAGTAGTCGACAAACTGGATAAGAAAATAGACAGAGTAAACAAAAATGTGGATAGCAACATAGACAAGTGGAGCGAAAGATAAAGGGTATTAGCGAATTAGTAAATAATAAAATAGAATATGTAGACCAGAAAACTGAAAGTTTCCAGAGAAAAGTGTACCAGGAGGTGAGTGCCCTCAAAAAGGAATTACAGGAATTCCTGGAGCAACAGGGTAAAAGACATGCAAAAGCTGAGGAAGAGATGAGATCGACCCCCACCGAGCCGACAACTGTGGGTGGCGAGGAGAAGGCAGTTCTCGCCACCAATACAGCCATCTCAGGAGAATCCCAGCAGTTTTCCAGTGGGCCTATAACTCAGCCAATGGTGTGTAAAGGCGGCTTCACATCAATCCCGCCCCTTACTATGTACAGACACCTTGGCTCCAATACCGGCACCAGTTTCAGATCGTTGCCAACCTGAATGGCTGGACTGAAGAGCAGCAGGCGTACTACATGGTGGCTGTACTTAGGGGATCTGCACTGAGCATACTGCAGTCCCTACCACAATGACATCGATTGGAGTACTTCGCACTGGTTTCGTCCTTGGAGCTGCGATTCGGCGACCGACACCTGCGACACGCCCACCATGCCCAACAGCGAAGCCGCATCCAGCTACCAGGGGAACCACTGCAGGAGCTGTGGCAGGACATCGCGAGGCTTTCGTACCTGTCTCTGGTGGGATGTTCGGAAGAGGCACGAGATGTCATCGCCTTCGGCTTCTTTGTCGATGCTATCGCTGACACTGATGTGCGGCAAGCTGTGCGGTTGGCTGTGCCTCACACCATTCATGATGTCTTGGTTCGAGCACTGGAGGTGGAGTCAGCATGGCATGCATCAGTGCCCTGACGTCCAGTGCAGCTAGTGATGCAGAATTAAGAGGACGACAGAATCAAGAGGATACTGAAGGACTTGTAGAAGACCATGGGGGACATCGCTTCCAGGGTCCGTGCTATGGAGTTTCGTCGTCCCCCACCCAAACGGCCGGAATGTTGGTCGTGTGGACAGCTGGAGCGCCTGAGAACCAACTGTCCTCAGCAACAGCATCAGCAACCAGGGCGCAGGCAGCAAGGGGCAGGCGAGAATGGAACATCTTCGGGTAACTTGTCAACACTGGTCTTGAGGGGTAAAGGTCGGTGATCGAGGGAGGGAAGGCCCCAAAGTTTATGCAGTTATGTTCAATGAAAAAGGATTTGTATGTCATATTGGTCGAGGAGAGCCTAGATGGTGTTTATTTTCAGATGGTCGTTGACACAGGGGTGACTAAAACAGTGCTAATACTTGAAAGTCTCGGTCCTTTCCTCCGATCATCCGACAAGATCATAATTCATTTCTTATATAACTACAGTAATGGGCGAGACCATATTATTCAAAGGCAAGAGAAGGGTACCTATAGCTCGGTACCTAGAAGGTATACAGTAGAGGATGAATGAATTTTTTGTCATGATGTAATACTTAAGCTGGGGTGCTGTATCGATACTTGACTGGGGGTGTTACAGGCTGGCAAAATCGAGTTGGTAGTGTCAACACAACGAGATTTATCTTCGCCAATGAGCTGCCCAGTAGTGTGTAATCAGTCGACTGTGCTCCCCGTGTCTAGCGAAGTTGTTATTCCAGACAGTTGACAGGGAAAATTTGTCAGGCATTTGGGCATTATCAAACCAGCTAAGATAGGTAACATTGTACCATATGGTGTCATTGTAGCAAGGACTTTGATTTCTTCAAAATCGGACAGTTATTCTGTTAGGATGATTAATTTATCTGATCGTGCTATCCGTATTGAGGAGGGGGTCACAATAGGGGTTTGCAAACAGGTCTCACAGGTACTTCCAAATGTTCCGGAAGCTTCAATGCCGCAAAATACTGATTGTCCTCTACCAGATGCTCTGGGGAGACCGCTGACAAGAACAAGAGAAAATCTTAACTAGCGACAGCACAGGGCAGTTTCAGAATTGCTAAATAGAAATAGAAGCGCTTTCTCCTGCGATCCTAATTAACTTGGCAGAACTAATGTTGCATGGCTCCACATCGACATAGGGGATGCCAGGCCTATAAAGAAGCCACCGAGGCGACTGCCACTAGCTTTACATGAGGTGGTTGATGGTCTTCAGAAAGAGATGAGGGGTTTAGATGTGATAGAGCCACCAGTCAGTCCATGATCTTCTCCCATTGTGCTTGTTGAAAAGAAAGATGGCTCTATTAGATTGTGTTGATTACCACCAACTTAACAAGGCGACCAAAAAAAATTCTTACCCATTCCTTAGGATAGACGACACGCTGAATATCCTAGCAGGTTCACAGTGGCTATTCGCAGTGCGAGGTGGCCATGGAAAACAAAGAAAATAATGTATTTTGTGTCCAAGGGAAAGGAACCTGGCAATTCAAGGTTATGCTCTTTGGGCTATGCAATGCCTCTGTCACCTTCTAACAACTGATGGAAATAGTTCTGCAGTAAGACTTTTGCCAGGTGTACCTAGATGACATTTTGGTCATGGGAAGAACATTTGAAGAGTATCTGACACGCCTAGATTCTGCGTTTCAGAAAGTCACTGCAGGCAACCTAAAATTAGTCCCTGAGAAATGACACCTTTTCCAAAAGAAAACTGCGACGCCCTTCTCAAAGGGCGTGGCAGCAATGCAAGTTAACAAAATATTTCAAAAACCAATGTATAAGACAGAGCCTCGTAGTGTAAGGATTTCTGGCAAAAACATATATGAATTCGCTCATGACATTTCATGATTTATTTCGTTTAAAATACTAATTGATTCATTTCAATAATATTCAGGCGAAAATACAACAATCCGGGGTATTGGCATATTAATGCCTATTCTTATTATTTTGGGCAAACAAAATGACCTTGCACAATATATTTTATATTTTATAAATTACAATATTGAAGAAAAGTAGATATTTTAACTGTTATAAACATTCTAAAGCTAATGAGATAAGTACATATATTATAACATATTATACATATTGTTTTTGTCATTACACTTTCAGGCTAAATACATTTACTAAGAAAGCCAACTTTCTTATGAAAGTTTCTATCACTCCAAAATTCTCACAAAAAGGTTTCAACTATAAAGATTTTTGACATTTCGATTGTTATCACAATGTTAGATTTCACTCAAAAGTGAATTTTCTAAACGAGTGTTCCGCAAATTATAGGCCTTTCTTGAGAATTTATTCAGGCTCATTTATTCTCCTAATATTCCTATTATTTTACTAGCAAAGTGGACTACATCTTTTAAAAACATTTGCTGCATTTCAGCAATAAAACGGCCATCTAAAATTCTTTAGTATTAGACTACAAATGGCTTAGTTACTAAAACAATTTTTTGAATTTCCATAAATCGTGTTTGATCACAAAATGGCTGTTACTTCCAGCATTAGAAGCTTGTAGAAAATTTCTAACCACCAATTACTAATAAATTGTATCTTTATTTAAATTAAAAAACTCCCTGTCTTTAAGGACGGGCATAGTCGCCATCTTGTCTGTTTTCAGACCTGAAGGGTCAAAGTTACATTAAAGGTGAAATAATTGGTGGAGAAGTCCAGGAGGAAAGTCGGTCTCTGAAGCTACTGACCACCTCCCAATGTTTTATACTGTAGGATCGGGCCATTGCCCCTACTCCACAAAACCATATTTTAAATCCGGCCAATCAGGACCCAAGAGAACATTAGATAATAGTCTTGGGACGTCAAAAAACTTCTTGGTTGGTGCCGACTTCCGTCCACGTGGCCTCCTTTCCGGCGACACGTCACCAGTGGCGCCACTGTTATGCATGGCTGCCGCTCAAAGCTCCACCATCCATGGGCTCGTCATTATACCCTTGGAACTGGTTGCTGTCGGAGGCTATGTTGTGTTGTGGAGGCTATGTTGTGTTGTCAGTTGTAAAGTCCCTTGTTGTAACAAGGATAAATACAGCAGATCGTTCAGCAAATACACAAATAAGGTTGGTGTTACATCTGCGCGTAGGAATGTAGTTTTAAGTTTTAATAATAAAACTGCCTTTCATGTTTAAGAACGTATTTTCTGTCGGGTTGTAGAACATAGTATTTTTCCGTTGCCTCCTAGTCAAGCGGTATGTTGAGCGGACAGTCAAAGGTGGGCACGGAGACACTTGTCTCAAAATTAATATCTTAGCCCATGCTGTGTCGGCCCATGGGATTGAAACAGGCCCTTAGAGGACCAGAGCAATAACAGATTGGTCTCTACCAGACGATTAATCTGAAATGTGAAGTTTCCTGGGCTTATGTGCTTCCTATCGTCTGGTTGTGCCTGTGTTCGCCACCATCACCAAACCTTTGCATGAATTGCCTGAAGCAAAAAATGAAAATGTATTGGACCCCGGAGTGCGAAATAGCTTTCACTAGATGAAAGGAAATTCTGATATCTCCCACAATACTGGGCTTCCCGAGTAGAGAGTGTGAATTCATTCTGGATACTGATGCTAGTGTTGTAGGTATTGGGGTTGTGTTATCTCCGATTCAGGATGAAAACAAGAAACCATTAGAATACTTCAGTAAGATACTACACAAGCCTGAGAGTAATTACTATGTGACACGCAGGGAGCTTCTGGCAGTGGTGAAAGGCAATTGCATATTTTCACCCATATCTTTACGGCAAACACTTCATCCTAAGAACTGATCATGCTTCATTATGCTGGCTGCAAAATTTCAAGAACCCCGAAGGTCAAATAGCCCGGTGAATACAGCACCTGCAAGAATATTACTATGAAATACATCATAAGTTTGGATTCCATCATCACCAATGCAGATGCACTTTCCAGGAGACCATGCGAATCACTCTGTCGTCATTGCGAATGACAGGAGGAAAAGGGCGGTGTATCGTAGAAAACGAGAACAGTGGAATTCCCTTGTTCTAGAGAATGGTGTGCTTTACAGGAACTGGGAAAGTAATAATGAAAACCAAGTAATTTACAGTTTGTCATACCGGAGTGCCGAATACCAGAAGCGCTAAGAGAACTGCATAACAAAGCAGCAGGTGGTCACTTCGGTCTAAACAATACCATCGACAGAGTTCGAATGAGATTCTATTGGCTGCATTGTCGGGAGGATGTTGAGAAATGGTGCAGTCTAAATGATAAATGTACCACAAGGAAGGGTCTGAGTGATAAGGGGCAAGCTTCCTTTCAAAAGTAGAATGTTGGATACCCATTTGAGAGGATGGCAATGGACATTCTCGGACCACTGCCAGACACTGAGAGGGGGAATAAGTACATTCTGGTAGCAAAACATTATTTCACAACATGACCCGAGGTCATACCGGTGCCAATCCAAGTGGCTGGCACTTTAGCTGATGCACTTGTAAAACATGTTTTCTTCATGTTTGGAGTGTCATTCGATCTCCATTCCGATCAAGGACGAAATTTTAAAGCAACTCTTTTCCAAGAGATAACCAGGATTTTAGGAATGAAGAAAACTCTTACCACGGTGTTACGCCCTCAGTTGGATGGGGTGGTCGAGAGGCTAAATCGTACCCTGAAACACTATCTGGTGGTCTTCATACAAGAAACTCAGGAATACTGGGACTCCAAGATTCCCTCATTTCTCTTGGCATGTCGTTCGGCGGCCTACGAGTCCGCAAGTGTAAAACCTTCAAGGATGCTGTTTGGGAGTGTGCTCCGCCTCCCTGGTAACCTACTGTTTGGATGTCCAGTGTAATAAGAAGCAGCCATTTTAGAATACGCCATTAAACTACATCAAAAGTTAGCCGACATTTATGAGGTTGCCCGGAGTCACCTTCAAATTATTAGTGACAAACTGAAGACACAATATGACCGGAGAATTGCTGAAGAAATATTTCAAGGACAGCTGGTGTGGTTGTACAACCCTCAGAGCCAGGAAGTGTATTACCCAAAGTGATAGAAATGTTGGCAAGGCCCGTACAGAAACCTTAATTGGATAAATGACATGGTCTACCGGATTCGCCGACAGGGCTCTTGGGCGAAGCCTGTTGTTCACATCGACCGACTGGCTCTGTACATATGTCCTGATGTTGGAGAGGCTGTTCGGGATGAACAGACTTAAGGAGGGGCAGTATTATGCCCTGGCGCTTACTCAATGCGCTGTCCGGCTATGTAGGGGATGGATCACTTCGACAGACCTGCTCGCTGCCCCGTCTGCTCTCCTGGGGTAATGATTGACAGCAGTGACCTATCTCGCTTCACAGCTCCTCCTCTTCCCTCCTAGTGGAGAAGCCTATGAGCCTTTAAATACAAGCCACAACTGGATTGTCGACAGCCATTTTGATGAAACCAGTTAGCTGAGTGCGGTATTCGACCGATGTCTAGAGGACGGACAATGATGGGAGATTGTAAGGCGCCAGGGAACGAGAGGGCGTGAAACCCAACGAGTGTAAGCTACTGTACATGAGAGCACTCCGAGAACACTAGAATAATGTGGACTGGTGGGACATGGACTGAAGTCAGGTGGGATTGAATGATCATGTGATGCAGATTTCATTGTAAATGTTGGAACTATTAAATATATGCATATAATATATAAAAATAATAGAACAGGACTTGATACACTGTCTGTTGGGACTGATTTTTAATTATTTAATTATGTTAATTTCCTTGAGGTAACTGTAAATTGTATTGATTGAATTCATTAATTGTAAACATCAAACGATATAAATTTATTGTGAGAATTAGGGTAGAAAATTTTGTTTTTGTATTTATTGTAAATAAAATTAGGAACCTATAATAAAATATTTTATTTATTTAAGACCTCCATCCTTTAACGAACCTGGTTTAACCCACTGACTTTTGAGAAATTGTAGTATATATTTCCGTTACCTGGAGAAAGATTTTGATTACGATAAAATGTCGTTGAAATATATCGACGACTTATAGAGATACATCGTTGATATAATATCGTCATTTCGATACATCGATATTTCCCCAACATATATGTAATGAAGTCGACCAACAAGAATATGAGTTCAAGCAACATACTTTAAGCCGTGTTCGAAGTGATCGGTTCGTAATTCGATAAAGGCTGTTTGCGGAACAGAGTGAGAACTTTTGATATTAACCTAGTTAATTTGGTAGCAAATCGACAAACATAGGCCTAGTACTTGATATGCGAGTTTAATGTTTAAATTTACGGGCACTGAAGCTAATGTTCCTTGTTTTATGCCCATTAAGGTACAAATGTTGCATATTGCCGTAAGCGGGGCTCACTTTGTGACAAATAAAATTGTATTTAAATACTCCCCTTTTTCATATAGATTTTTCAGCTATTCAGTGGTGCCAGTTCAACCACTGAACATTTTTAAATAACCTGTGTGAAATGAAAGAAAATTTTAATAATAGTAAAAAACATGTGTCACAAAGTCACCTGGCAGAAGTACATCCCTGTGGTTAGTAGTACTCCACCTTTGATTAATCAGATTGTCAATTTCATTGATTGGATTAATCGTTATTCCGATCTTAATTCGATCAGAAAATATCAATCTGATTTTAATCCGATGCGATTTTTTTGGATTAATCCTTAATCGGATCTTTTTTTAACATTTGTATTTTTATCTTATAAAATTGTATGGAACTTTGATTGATCCAATTAATTTAATTTAATTATAAATTCAAAAAATAGTTGTGTGAAAAGAGTATAGTTGTACCATATTATTTTCTTTCTTTTTTGGGGTGGGGAGCAGCTCTAGTAGATCTTTTCAGCATGATGACTGGCACTCGATGAGGTGTGGCATGGTGAGTTTTGTGCAAGAGTGGCATAAGTATTTTTTGGAGGCGATATTGCTCATAGACGGTAGATAGGCGATTTTCTGTTAGTTAAACGGAAAGAGACGTATAGTTAACACACGAGAGAAATAAAAGCAACGAGTTATTCCTATGAATAATTTACATGACAGACTCCTCAAATCGCAAATTTCAAACTATCACAACTACATGAATAACATCTGGTGTCGACAAGAGCTAAATGATCACAATTACATGACTCTAGTATGGAATTAATTAACAAAGCAAAAAAAATGTCCCTATAAATTAAATGGCAGTCTTCCTAAACACAGGATATATGAAAAAAAAAAAAGTGAGACTTCGTGACGACTTTCGCTCATACCTGACAATATTTTAAAACACGTATGTCTGCCTGTGAGACTGGTGAGGAACTTCTGAAACAGAATCAACACGTAAAAATTAATGTATTTATTAACATCTGTAAAAAAGGAAAACATTTAAAATACATTCATATGCTCGGGAAGTCGCTGCAGCACTGACTTTGATATAGCACTTTCGTCAACTTATAAGCTGCATCGGCCTACATTTGAATATAGACCGAGGTGAAAAATTCGGAAATTTAAATGGAAAACACAAAGCGAATGTCTCCAAATAAATTAAACGGTTAACGAACACAGGCATATGAAAATGACTAAACACGCAATGAAATCGCACAAGAAGCTCCCCCAAAACACATCCATCTGCCTCGGAGGCTGATGAATTAATGAGTGGGGGTATGATGTGCGCCGGCTCATAAGCTGTTATATGCGTGGAGCGCAGCCGAGTTGAAATTTACGACTGGTAGAAGCTATTTCCCTACTATTAACGACTTGATTATACTATTCGTCCTACAACATACAACGAACCTATAATTAATTTTTTTAAACTCACCTATATTTTTAATGCGAGTTTCACTATTGTAAGAATAATTCACTTTTAACACAAATTTTTTCCATCGAAGCGTAGGGACACTCGGATGACTATCCCGCAATACTTTATAGAAACGTACTATATTTTATTTAAAATAACAGATTTACTACAAATTTTTCCGTTAAGTGTGTGAAATTCACTGCACTAGTTACCGAAACGATATTTGAAAATGCTACTAAGTTTCGTCTACCAAATCCATAAACGTAGTTTACACAAACATTATTTTATTCCCGATAAATTTTTTAAAAACTTACAAATTTTTAAATATTAAAATGAGAATCGCTTAACGAGAATCGCGGCTAGCACTCTCCGAAGCCCTCTGGCCGATACCGCAAATCGGGGACCTCGTTAGCCCTTGGTCGCGTCATGAAGCCCACTGCCCGCCGCACCCGGTGAAGTCGAAAGAGCTGGTGTATATGTGTATCCTGGACAAGTGTTTGAAAAGAACTAAGGTGGCGCCAACTGGCGAGAAGCGTGCAGATTGCTCCTGCCCAAAGCCCCCCCCCCCCTTCCCGCAAAGAAGAATGCATGTTTCCCCGAAAAGACAGCTTCTATCCAAGGCCACGCAGCCCTCTCTTCCTCCAGCAGACTGTTTCTGCTTGCTGGAGGGCTGCTCTGTCCAAGGTGATGCATTCTGGGGTGGTCTTGGATCGACAGGGAGGTTGCATCTTTTGTCCAACAACTTCAGCGACTCTCCACCTGCCAGAAACCCTAATCACTGAGTTGGACTCTTCCAAGGTGTTTATTTGTTTGCAAAACTGCATTAACCCATGAATTGTGGATTCTCCCGAAAATCTGCCCTGACTGATTCTGTGAGAATAATAGTTATTCCCTCACCCACACCTTCCCCTAACTCGCAATACCTAGAGCTGGTCAACAGTCTTCAAACATTTGTGGCAGGGAATGTTTGAAAAATTCTCACATTTAGACACTCAAGGGTTTGAACGATTATTTACATTGAATAAATATTTAAGAAATTGTGCTGAAAAATTATTCCCTTAACACTACTAACTAGACTGAAAACAATACCAGTAGAGATGTAATTGTATTTATGGAACTGTAAGTTAATGTTTCAGAAACTTTCTCTAACGCGAAAAATAATTTTTTTACACCTCTTCCATCGAATCCCGCATAGCGAAGTGAAAACATTTATAAATTTTTGATGAAAATTTTCCTAAAAGTAATTAATTTCATTATTATTATTACCCAATTTAATGCTATGAAGGAAATGAAATTATAACATTTCTTTTCTAACACCAAAATGCAATCTTGTGTGAATGGTTGTCTAAACCCTGTACTGATATTTTAGAGAAAAGAGGTGAAAGCGATGACAGGAACACACAGCGAACATCAACCAATATTTAGTCATTTCTCACTCATACTTCTATCCTCTCTCTTTACACCATTGTATATAGTTAGTTAACGCTGGATAAATTTTCCCTTTCCTTTGTAATAGACAGCAGTTATGGAAAACTTTACACTCTCCCTGCATAGGATTCTTTTTGGAAAAAATAACCTAAATTAAGAAATAAATTAGTTTGAAATATTTTTTTAAGAAATGTATAGTTAAAATGATTTAAACACACATGATTATCACTTAGATGTTAATCCAATAAACAATAATCCAATCAACAAGGGGATTGATTGCACAATAAATACTACATCCATCACCTATCCAGAGGTTCATAAAATAAAATAAAACATCAAATATGATTAATTAATCCTTTATTTAGTATCATAATTTTACAAAGCAATGTATTACAATGTTTTACGATCTTGATTCTTAACCCATGAATCGGTTCGATGGAGAGGATTCTCAAAAGAACACAAGGACATATCTTTCTTCCTTTTAATGATTTTATCAACCATTTGGAGAACTGACTTTTTGCAGTTCATGTTCGTAAAATCTGCCTTATATAGCTTTTCCATCATAGGTTTCTAGGTAATACACTCTGGGATGTGTTGGTCTTATGAAATATTAAAAATTATTTCAATTAGACAAACTAATCATAAATTTTTTCTCAAAGATTCCTTTCTGCTTCGAGATACGTATAAATTTGCCAGCTTTGAACTTTGGTTTTCTTTCTTTGATGACTTTAACATTATTATACACATTTTTCACTCAACTATTGTCCATAACTTCTTTAGGTGCCATCTTGATAGTTCTATTATATCTGGTATTATATAATTGAACTATTTCAGGCAAAAGTCAACCCATTTGTAAGTCCCTTATGACGTGAAATGTTAATATATTAACTGCTTAATCGATTTTTTGTAATATTTCACAACACCAGCTTTAAGCTCCGAATATGTTGCATAGTGATTGAAACAATTTTCAGTCATTAGTTTCTGGAATGGTGCAGAAAAAATTCGTTTCCTCTGTCGGTTTGGAGCGAATTTGGCTCTCTCTCTTTTAAAACGGTGTTCATTGTTTCAGCAACCTGTTTCCCAGTTTTCTTTTTTAAAGGTATATCCCAACCATACTTTGAATAAACGTCTATTACTGTTAAAATATACTTGTATCCTTTATTGTATTTGGAAAGCACTCTCATTTCACACAAATCCGCTTGAAAAAGATAATTTAAACCATGATTTATAACTCTTCTTCTGGGATATCTTATCCTTGCAGTGGCGGGAAGCTCTTCGGAAATATTACTAAACTTCATTGGTAATATAACTGTCTTCTTTGAGCTCTTCAATGATAGAAAAAATGTTGTTCATGTGTGAATTATTACCAGATTCTCTGGAAGCTATGAGAAGTTTTAATCCATCAACCAATTCATTAAGATTGTTCCAATATGCAGGGGAAAACTGGTTGTCAATTTCGTCTATATATATTCCACTTCCTACTATATCTCCTATTAAATGTAGTTTCGGATGGTTTTCATCTCCTAAACGGTTATTCGCGTTCGTACGACGAACAAGTTCTTTACATTTCTGCAAATCAGTGTTGGAATATCCATTTGGAAAGTTTTTAAACAATTATTGAAACAATCCTTGACTCATATCAGTTACGTAATCACCTATTTTAATTTTACTGTCAGGCAAAAACTTCATTACGGAATCTCCCAGGAACCAGACATTGTCATTTCGATAAACACAAAATATCGTATCACGCGTAGACGAAGATTGTTTTAAAGGTAAATAACGTCGTTTTAAATGAGATAGTGCTTGCTCTTAGTTCGTCTTTGTTAAACGATCTTCTCCAGTTTTAATTTCCAAAGTGGTTTCATTAGGCTTATTCAACACAGAACGCAACGTGTACATTCTACTCGTAACAGGTTAAAATATTCTTCGTTTAAAACATACCGTTCCATATGAGCTCGTTTAGCTAGTAAATATTTCTCTTTCACAGCAGATATAACGTTACGCAATTCTGAATCAGAGGCAGATATGTTTGATTAAATTACATAAAATTCAAACTATTTATATATGAATTAAGTGGTTGCTTTTCGAACTGCTGCAGTAAGTCGAATAGTTTAGGCTTCTTCAATCTAATCGATTTTACTTAAAACAGTAACTAATTTAGCTATAGTCTTAACTCTCAAATCATTAATAAAATAATTTTTTTCGTGTTTCCAAATCAATATTTTGTTTTTTTTCAAATCTGTTTTCGTAACTAAACCTTTTTTTTTTTTAAATGAATTCATCACTTATATATCGCGTTATTTGTTCCATTCGCGTTTCAAGTAGTTATGTAATAGTATCGCTTACCTCTTCATTAATCACATCTCTTAAATTATCTTGCATTTCTGAATGTTGTGTTGTAAAAACTATGTTTGTAATATCATTAAAGTCCATTGAAACGTTCTTCAGCCATGTTGTAGTGTTCGGAAATGATGCGCGTGACTTCTTGAGAGCACTCAGCTGCTCTCGTCTGGAGTCCTGTGTTCCTCCCCCCCCCCCCCCCCCCCCCCCCCCCCCCCCCCCGTGGATCAACACGCTGGACACAAGTTTGATAGTTCCGTGCGAAAACGTGTACATGGAACATTCTGCAGCGCGGTTCAAATGCCAAGCAGGCAGGAAGCATTAAGCACGCACTTATCCTGTGTAAAGAGTTAGCTTTGTAAGTGACATGACGTCACATATTACAGAGACACGCCTAATTACTCACCCGCCGACGCAATAGAACTCGTTTAGGGGACTACCGCGCGCGATAGCAGTTGTGCCAATCACGCCCGTATTTGGCGAGCTTTCGGGAAAGTTGGCATCTATCGCGAACGGCTTACCAAGGAGCGGGTTCGTTAGAGGAGCGGCCTTCGGAATTATCGGCGACCAGATATGGGAGCGTGATTAATTAACACCGCGAAACTCAGGCCGACAGACTAATCTGTTCGTCACTCGTTACTATTTAGCTTCCTCCTCAAAAGGAGATGCAAAGTCGAACCGCTAGCTTCGCTGTCGTGACTGCTACCGCCAACCAATTTGTTTTTTTTTTAAACGCCGAAACGATGTCAACAAATGGGTGTCGTTAGCTATACATTTTTTAGAGGACGGATTTTTTTTAGAACTAATTATTACTTTGTATACTGTTAGACTAGAATACGTCATGATTTTATAATAACGTACTGATTGCACATAATATTTAATCTTACTAATCTTTTAAAAATAAATAAAATAAGTCGTCAATGATTATCGAACCTTAAATGTGCAAGTTTCATGTCGAGACAATGATTAATAGGTAAATTCACTTTGGTGGATGCAAATTTAAAATACAAATTATCAGATAAAAATATTTATTGTTGTGCGTAACTGTACAATATGTCTATGTAAGGTAAATGACAGAGGACTGCAAATATTTAAATGCAATACATTTGTGGTTATAAAGTTACTAAAACATATTTACTAAGATTTCTGTACAACACATTTTAGCTCTCGGAATATCATCGTCCACTAGAATCATTTCGGTACAACTTACATTCGACATTTAAATTATAAATCATATCTAGGAACTGTTACTGGGAAATTCATTTTTCGCAACATTGCATTTTCGGAGGGCATAGCCATGGACAGGTTTAAATATAAACAGAACATTTCAGCATTATTGCCATAAAGTACGTGCAAAGCAATGTGTACCTGGGATATAACATGTAACTTACATCGCTTTATCTAACACTTTCAAACTGCCAGGGCAAAGCTCCGTTGGGGGAAACAAAATAATTTGCGAACCTGTCTCTGATCTCATAAAGTGGCACCTTAGGATGGTAATCGATATCATTAAATCTGGCAAACCCTTCAACAGTTAATGTGTCATCAAACCGAACACCATCTCCGTCCCTTACAAAGTTATGCAGTGCACAGCAGGTTTTCACTATCAGTTCTGCAGACATATCTAGAGGTCGATGAAAAATTCGCCATTTGTTTTCCAAAATGCCAATATACCGCCTTGCGCGTGACAGTCTGTAGTTGAACACTTTTTTTTGAGAGGTGGTAAATAAGAACCACCGTAAGGACGTAGCACATTTCCCGAAAGACCAAATGCTTCATCACCGATAATAACGTATGGTGTTAGATGTTCATCACTGGGTTCCAGTTTCTCAGGTTCAGGGATGTTCAGAGTCGCATCTTTAATATTTCTGTAGAAAATTCAATTTTCCAAAAAACTGTGGAGTCTGGTGATTTTGCATAATCGCCAACATCAATATACAAGAATTTGTAGTTTGCATCACATAATGCTAGCAGAACGATAGAAAAGAAAGATTTGTAATTCAATTACAGTGAACCTGTTTAGGTAGGCTTTATAATTCTAATATGTTCTCCATCAATAGCTGCAAGACAGTGTGGGAAATTGGCTCTCGAAAAGAAAACCCCTGGCAGAAGACCGCCACATGTTCTCGGTCAGTGCAGGGAAACAAAAAGTTCTCGTACTTTCCCATATAGCAGAGCATAGTTCCCGTATAGTACCAGATATAGTGGATATGCCACGTTGGAACTGGAAATGAAGATCACTCATTGATGTTCCTGTTCCCAAGTATCTGAAATAATAAGAACATTTTTATTACATATAACTAATTACACTTGCATGTAGGGGCATAGCCAGAGATAAAAGGGGGGTTTATTGGAGGTTACAACCCCTCCCTTATTTTTTAACCCGTCATCTTAAAAGAATTATCATAAAAAATCGTAATATTTCTACTAGCAGTACATTCAATGTTTAGATACAAAACTGATTAAAATTCGCTATTTTGTACCTTTAAATCCAAAAAAAATCCCAGGGGAGGGCCACCGAACCCTCAGCTTTAGTGGGGAAATCTGAGTTTCTTTTTCAAATTCCCAGGTTGCCCTCCCTTTTTTCTCCAAACACAAATCCTGGCTACACCACCGTTTACATTTTTACATCACAGACAATTATCACAACAGCGTTATTGAGTTTTCTTTTGTTTAAGGTAAAACTTTCCAGAAGCGCTGGAAAAGTCTAAGGACCTGCTACACCAGGGCGAAAGCGAAGAAGAGAAGCATGCCAAGTGGTTCAGCTCGGGAAGGAAAAGAATAGATTTATCTTCAGCAATTGAGTTTTCTGGAACCGTGCACTACAAAAACATTGTCAAGTCATAGGAGGAAAATGACTCAGATTCACAAGGAGTAAAGGTGACAAGCAATGATTATCAGGAAAGCTATAAAGGAAAGGGAAAACTATCTCGCAGCAAATGTAGCAAAAGAAAAGGTGATCATGAAGAGGACGAAGATGCATTTTACAAACATATGAAAGAAGAGTATCTGAAGAAGAGCCAAGCAAAAGAAGACCAAGACGGAGATGACATGTTCATGGTTTCCCTTGTACCAGAACTAAAGAAAGTTCTCCAAGACCGAAGATTGAAAGTAAAATTTTCCATTATCAATTTTTTGACAGATGCCTAACAGTATCACTCCAGACCAACTACGAACCCTGGTCCTAGTTTTGTGCAGCCGTCCGTCCCTACGTCAGGAGTTTATGGCACTCGCTGCTCACCGTTATGGAGGGCATGAGTCGTCACAGCATCAGGTGGGATCCAGCCAAGAGTGGCAAGTGACAGTCGACCGACTGTATCAGCAATCAGTTCAGCACTTGCACCCAAGAGCTAGACATGGACAAGCATCAGCACATCAGGCACAAGCCCAAGGAGAGGAACACTTCAGCCCAGCATCATCTGTTTAAAGCGATGATTCATTATACAGCACAGAGTAGTAAAGTGGGTTTAGCATTTTCATAATATTTTTAGCTGTTTTGCTATTTTTTTTTTAACAGATGTTTGTAATACGTGTATCTCTTTTGGTAGACATCTGTATGAAAGTCAAAGAGAATGCTACATGAGAATAGTAGTAAAGAATAAATCGGTTATAAATATTTTGTTTCATAGCTTCAGTAAATTAAACATTTCAGATTTAATTTGTCTGCAAATGTTGATACAGCAATGCATTTGTATTTGTACTAGTGACAATAATTCGCATCAATGTATTTCCCGTCAATATAACATAGAATTTTCAATGACATGTGGCATGTAGCCTAAACTAAAGCGAAGTTACCTGAATATAAATTAATATAACATGTGATAAGATTAATACGTTATTTATAACAATTTGCTACATAACATCACATGCCTATTATACTGTATATTATATTATGTTTTACATAGTACGGAATCTAGTCACATCATATTATATTGCATTGTTGCGTACAATACACGTGTACATATTTAATGTGTGTATTAATACAGCTATTTTATATTAGAAGTAGTGACAGTATAAATTATAAAATCTTACCTCAGTGTGACAACTAATTTTTCTTCTCGTGGTATAGCCTCTCGCATTGTGGAGTCAACATTGCGGATTTTATCTTGTATACAAATTAGAACTTCGTCAAAAGACAACTTGACATTCTAAAGTGCCTGGAAAATTTGTCATCGTCCAAGCACAAATCTTCGTAGCTAGTACAGAAAAATCCCTTCTCTAATCTCTCACTCAAATAAGGGTGTACATGTATAGTGCGCACAGTTTGCTTATATATATTTTTTCTCCTCCTCCTCCTAAGCATTAGCATCAACAACACTTCTTCTGAATCCATTTTACATCTTGATGCATGCTGGTATCAGTTTGGTGGGAGACTCCAGTAGCCGGAGAGTTGCCCTACGAGCTACTCTCACTCGCCGATAATCACCACATTGTGAAACGGCCCTAAGGCAGTGTTTCTCATCATATCATTTTTTATATAGAGTAAGAAAAGTTGTAAAAAAAGGCCGAATAAAACAATCGTCGGCGTTCCAACAAATTACGCATTATAAGCTGCCGTGATTACAAAATTAAATTAAGAAGTGTGCATCAACATAAATATGGAACACAGCAAGGATGCACAGAACGAGACACGAGAAAGGAACTAACACAACAATAGACGTACAATCGTTTTTAAGGGAGATGCGATGCGCATACTTGAAAATGGATATTTTTTAAAGGGCCTTAATTTCAAAATATTAAAAATTAGTTTCTAAATAAAGTTATTTGGAGGAAAATGTGTAACTGTGGAAGTTGAATCATAGAGTAAAGATATCTTTACTCAGGGGTTTAGTGGGTAAAATTTTCTCCGTTCACCCCCACCCACTTTTTTTTTTTTTTTTTTTGGTTCGTTAATTAAACGGAGTGCCATGTACAAAACTTTGAGTTGAGTCGGGAAATTTTATGACGTACATAAATGTTCGCGTTTAAATTAGCATTACAGTTGCCTTGGCTTAACGCTCCAAGGCGAAAGTATTCCGAGACAAATGCCAGCTACTACTTTTGAAATGATTCGGTTACTTGCCAGTTAGTTATGATGCAACCTGTGACGTAGCTCTTTATTTGTTTACTGAATTGGGGTGTAATTAACTCAAGAAGTTGTCACAAATGCAAGATATCCTGTGCATCGTAATGGAAGGAGGCAAGTGCTGCCTAAAGCTGGATTTACAATAACCAGAACAGTCCGACAAAACAGCCCCGACACCGACGGAAATCCAGCATAAGACTTCACTACAGAACAGCAGCAGAAAAACACTGGACTAAGTTTCACACAGTACGTATATTTACTGAAAATGGATGTCAATACTAATGTTAAATGACAATGTTTACACATGCTGGTATGATATGTATTTCGTGTTAAAATATATGCATAGGAAGCAATGTGTGTACGCAAATAAATTAATACTGGAATATTTGAGTTCAAAACTACATTTTCGAAAGAATCTCTTCCCTCCCCCCTTTTCCATCTCTCCCCCCTACCACCAGAATGTCCAGATGAAATTCCAATTTAAGAAAACACTATCCTCGTAAGAATTTTGTCGTGTTATAACAGGTAGTTGCTAATCCTTTTTTAAAGAGATACAAATCTTGATTTTAAATCAAGGATACGTCTTTGAGAAACTGTCGTTCATACTTCGATTTACATTCTTCCATCTTATTTTACATTAAGGAGTTGTCCCCATAGTGTTTTCAACTGGATTTCAGGAGCAAAGCTCTACATGGGTCCACCCAAGCACTAAACGAGATATCACCATTTCCAACACGAAAAAAAAAAAACAGTTAAAACTGGCAGGCGACAAAGGTACGAGTTTCAAAAACAAAACGGCCGGCAAAGCGGAACGTGGACAACACGCAATAGAAGCCTCAAACAATTTCCCATCCAATTATTTTTCGTTCTTTTTTTTTTTTCCCCCGTGTCCAGTGTTGTCCTGTCCTACCAGTGTGTGTGTGTGTGTGTGTGTGGGCATCAGCAGGCAGTTATCGCCCAGGGGGTGGTACGCCTGCACAGCGGTCCTACCAACAGCTCGTATTAAAAGTTACAACTCCCCGACTTGGGGGCTTCCCTTTTCTTCTCTTCGCCGCCGCCGCCGTCGCCTTCGAACCGAGAACTGCTGCTTGTAAATTGCCGCCAAGTCCGGCAGCTAACTAACTACTAAAACCTTGTGACAAAACCACTCTAGCAGGGACAGGAAAGTGGTGAGGTCGAAGGAGCGAAAAGAAGTAGAAGAGCAGGATTGGGGAAGGGGGAGGGATGGGTTGGTCCTTCCCAAAACTCTTCACTGATTTTCGTCACGCCAGTTTCTTTTCTGGCGCCACATAAAAGGACGGGTAGATGGGAACTAAGAAGAGGGATGGGTAGGTAGGTAATAGAAGGGGCGAAGGGGGGAGGGACTTTAGTCCCTTGAGCCTTGGCCCCTTTAGTCTGCTCCACGTACAACCTCCCCTCCCCGCCCCTCTAACGCCCAGGGCCCTTTCCCAGCGTGTGTTCTCCGCCAGCTTCGTATAAAGTCCTTACGGCCAAACTCGTCTTGCGGGAGTGCCTATCCTCCAAGGAAACGAACCAACAACTTTTCTCCCCTCGCTCCTCTCATCATTCGCCGGCCCCGCGCATTCTCCCTTTTTTATTATTTATCCCCCATCTCTTTTTTATCATACCTTCCTTTCCTTTTTTATCCGCCGCTCCGCTCGCGTCTCCTGGTGTGCGGCGGAAGGAGGGGTTGGAGGAGGGGAGAGTGTGGGCGGGGCTCCGGCACGCAAGACGCGCCGCCATTGGCCACCGCGCGCCCGTGACAGCTGCCCGTCGAGTCCACGTGGAGTCCCGAGCGGTGGTCCCTAATGATCTAGGAGGGTTTCGCGGTGCGGAGACCTCTGCCTCACCGCAGCGGAGCGAGGGAGACGGCGATAGGGCTCTCGCCCTGCGGAGCGAGAGAGAAGGCATAACCGCTTCTGCTGTCATTGTCGCGGGGGGAAAGGAGGGTGAAAGCAGACCAACAGCATCGCATTATCATCGCGTTGCGGCGGGGGATTTCGGCGGTCGCAATACAGTCTCCCAAGATTTCAACTTGTAGTGGGCGTGGAAGTTTAAAAAATATATATATATGTATGAAATGGAAAAAAAAATACAATAATTCTTCCACTAGGACACCGAAACTAAATGCTTATCTCGTTCAAACTTCCAAAGCTGTTTTCTTTTAGTTTCATGAAAGGGAATGTTCTGTAACTTCTGTGATCATTATTTCGAGAACTTCGTAGATAAAACGATAATTATTATCTTCTCCGCCATCACCCCTCCCAAAAAAAAAACCGAAAATTTTCGGGTTGTCGTGGAAACTTTACTTTTCGCATAAAATTGACAAAAAATATATGCTGTTGACGGTTTATTAATTTCTTTTGAAAACAAACCTTTGAAAAGTTTCGAGACCCTTACCTGCATGTATTTTAACGGGCAGAATTACTGCGCCCGATAAATTTGGAAACCACGGACGGAAAGCAGTTCCGTGTATGTTGAATTAAAAGTGTTAACACAAGAATTTATGAATACTTAAATAATACATAATTTCTATTGCTTTCTATCATATGTATAACGGTAAGAACTAGCGAATGTTTTATAATATTTCCTTTTATAATATTTTTTACAGTTCCATTTTACCGACGCACAAATAAAACAATCAGGTCCATGGAAATATTAATTGTAAACGTGGTATAGGTTAATTATACTCAGGTTATGAACAAAACGAGTTTTCTCATGGGAGAGTTTGGCATACGGAACATTTCAGCCAATAGGTACGCAGTCTTCCAAAAAGGTCATTTTTAATTAAACTTTTAAGTTACCTAAATAACAGAAGAGAAGGATTTCACTTAGTTACGTAGTTATTTTATATTTGATTTATAATTATTGACATCATAATGATTTTGTTTTTTAACGTAGAAAATAGAGAATATCCTGCACACGTGCGACACTAGCGCTTGCCTGGTGGCGAAAAATTTTAGTTGCCAAACTAAAATCATTGAGCAACAATACACAATGTGCGCAAGCCAGTGTGCTGGAACAAAATGTCCCGCGCAAGTTCTGAGCCTACCTGCAAGCAGAGAGGAGACTTTCATGGAACAACCTGTTACACACTAAGGCGCTCGGCCGTATTAATAGTTCTCTCTCAGATCTCGTCTTGGGATCGTATCACGTGACACAGACTTGAGGTGAGTTTCTAGTCTTGAGACGCGTGCGAATTAATAGTCAGTTCTTGAGCCACACACGGCTGAAATTAGTTTCAAGTTTCTGTTCTCAAGTGATATTAGATTGTGAGATACGTTTTTTTTATCTAGCCTCGCAAAGGGCACATGGAAGCAGAAATTGAGGTTTTTTTTTTGCTGTCGATGTGCGTTTGTCTGCAGCTACATTCGACTGTTTCTTGTGTTTAATTATATTTTCTCCTGTTTTTTTGTGCGGAAACTCATTAAAAAAAAAAAACTAAAAACTACACAGCGCTGAACAAACATTAAAAATTCTACTTGTAAAGTTAAAATACAATAGAAAAGCAATGTTTTATTACAAGTAGGGTGAAATATCGCCGTACTTTCACATAGGCCTAATAGTCTTCAGAGATGGTATTGATCCATTTGAAATGTTACATTTTTAAAAAAAATAAACGTAGTTTAAAAATTTGTGACTAGTTAGCGATAAGTATTACAATAAAACATGTAAAACAATACTAAACAAACATTACTAACCGTAACTTCGGATACACCGCAGTAGAAATTGTTTTGTCATAAGCTATGCTGCCAATCAATACATAAACAAATACAAATAGTTTATTGCTGTTATGCAGTGTGATATTTTTGAAATAAATGTAAACCGTACGAAATTAAAGCTATTAGATTAATTGCAACACCATGATTTGTACTTTAACGGACATTACAATCCTTTACTTCGGATAAATGGCTTCTATAATCATATTGATAGTTAATTATGTATGTCCCACATTACGAAGCAAATCCTGTTTTCGCAATCAAATATATTGCATACAACGAAACAGAGCACAAATTGGCGTCTCAAGTGACCTACAATAATACTACTATTGTTAATTTCCTTAACATACACTTTATGTTGTCATTCTTTTTACTTTAAACACATCTTTTTTTTTTTTGCGCTGGGGACAGTACGCCTACACAACATTTAAATTGCAAATTTATCAAAAACGACACACCGGTTTAATATTTATTTATTTATATTTGTCCTGTTGATCCCATACGGAGTAAAACCATATAAAATAAATACATTTTCGTATATAAATGTACACATAGGACCATCTACAAATGAATACCGTGTAGAAATCGTGTCTCAAGACATCTCTCGGCTACATCAAAACTAGACTCGAAACGAATCTCAAGATTCGTTTATTAAATAGTATCTGTTCTCAAGAAGAGTCTGCTGAACAGCTGATACACGACTGGAAATACGGCCCTCAGAGAATATCGAACAAAATATTTGTTTGTATAAGACCAAATAAATATTTAATTGCCCTAACAAAATATATTGTTGAGCAAAACAAAATTTGAAAAGCAAAAAAATTACTTTTGTTCGTGTAACAAAATATATGTTCTAATAAATAAAATATCTGTGTTGGGCCAAAAAATTAAACTGTTAGCTAAATATGTTGTTAGATCAACTGTATATATTTTTTGGCCACTCATTTGACTGCCTTCGTTCTAAAATGCAGGGTGTTCCAAAATAATCTTTACAACTATGATCGCTTATATTTAAGAAACGGGAAAAGATAGAAAGGTGCGGTTTGCAGCACAGTGTTCACACACACACCTAAAGTTGTTTTATTGTCTGTCTGTGCAGGTTAGTCAGTGGCGAAAATAGCCACCCCCTAGCAGATGGCACAGTGTGTCGAATGGTTTATAGAGTCCAGATCTGACAGCCAGGTCCAGAAGAAGTCCCGGAAACGTTACAGAAGCACACCGCCATCACGTCCGACCATCAGACAGTGGTACACGAGGTTCAAGGAAACCGGAAGTGTCTTGAAGAGGACGAGTTCTGGGCGACCAAGCACGAGTGATGCAGATGTGGAACAGGTGCAAGAGGCATTTATCCGGAGCCCCACCCCACCAAGTCAATTCGTGGTGCTTCTGGACAGTTACAGCTACCCACGACCACGGTGCACAGGGTGTTGCACGAGAGACTGGAGCTGCATGCCTGCAAGGTGCAGCTGCTGCATGCACTTCAACCTGGTGACAGGCCAAAGCGCAAAGCATTTGCACTTGAGATTCCGAGGCACATCGACCACCACCCAGACTTTCTGGGGGAAAAAAGGTGATGTTCACGGACGGAGCTTGTTTTCATGTGTCCGGGAAGGTAAACCGCCACAATGTGAGGATATGGGGCTCTGAGGACTGCCACTTTAGTATGGAAATTGTGCGAGACAGTCCGAAGGCAATCGTGTGGTGTGGTCTGCTTCATGGCCGCGTGGTGGGACCCTCTTTCTTTGCAGAGGCCTCAATAACCTCGACTGTGTTTACCTGGACATGTTGGAACAGTTCGCATTTTTACAGGTCGAAGATCTGCAACCTGACATCATGCTGCAGCAGGATGGTGCGCCTCCTCATTGGGCCTTGGTCGTTAGGGCGGCTTTGGACGACACATTTCCAGGTCGCTGGATTGGCAGAGGAGGACCCGTTTCCTGGCCCCCCAAGGTCTCCAGACACAACCCCACTGGATGTTTCCCTGTGGGGCTTTGTGAAGGATGTGGTCTACCAGACTCCAGTGCGACCTATCTCTGGAGGGGTGTCCATAAGTGTTGGTCTGCTGAACGAAGTGTGCGACACGGTATGTGATTCTCTTATTCTGCCGAGGCGTGGACCGGGCAAATGACAACTCCTACCTGGATGTTTTTTATCATCTTGCTACACCTCATACTACATGAGTATACTTATTGTGGTCGATAATAAGATATGTCACTCGAGTGTAGAATCTAGTAGAGGTCAACACGGCATCGCACTTCGCTCGAACGTAAACACGTAATTGACTACAACAGTTATTCTACACAGTGTAAAAATTGCCTTTGTTTATATGTGCAAGAGCTGCATCAATCAGAGTTTACCATAATGCACTGTCAGGCATCCATATGTGTCTACATATCTAAATACACCTACACATCGTGGCAAGCTACGAGGGGCTACATTGTACACTAGACATTTTACACACACTGCACACGTTATAAACATTACATATTACATTACAAGACGGATAAATAACAGACGTTTGACTGTTTGTAGAATTGAGAATGAATAATTATTGAATCAAGTTGTTGTTGTTGTTGTTGTTGTTGTTGTTGTTGTTGTTGTTTTTTTTTTTTTTTTTTTTTTTTTTTTTACGAACTCGTACACGGGACTCCTTCAGGTATTCTTGTAACAGTGCTGGTATATTAAAACAAGCATAGAACGCTTTCGATACGTGGCATATTTATGAAACCACTTAAAAGTCATATACCAGGTGATTTTTCAAAGGTTTGATGCAAAAAGTATAAAGAAAGTGCTAATAGACTATAATTAACGGCGGCATGCGACTCGTGTTCCGGTTAGTTCGGCGCGCGTGTGACGACTCATACCACCAAAGGCAGGTTGCGTAATGTTCGCTGGTTATTAACTGTTGAGACGGGCGAGACCGACGATGACCCTTGCTGTTAAGGTGTCCGCCTGGCTGGAGATATGTTGCACCCAGGCCAGGAAGAACCCAGGCCTACGCATCACTCTCATCGTGGCCTAGCCGCAAATACTCAACTGGAGCGTCGTCTTCCTTTCTTTAACGCGCCTCTTCGAGCAACCTAGCTTCGAGCTCTTAACAGCGAGGTCTTGAGAACCGATGAGGGTGATTGAAGTGAGTGGGAAGCGGGAGATCCCTGAGAAGGCCCGCCGACCGACGGCATTGTCCGGCACGATTCCCACTTGCGAAAGTCCGGTGACCCGGCCGGGGATTGAGCCCGGTTCGCCTTGGTGGGAGGCGAGCGTGCTAATCGCTCAGCTAGCGCGGCCCCCCCACCAATCAGAAGGCAGCTTTGCTGTGTTTGGAGGTCTGACGTCAAACAAAACAAGGATGTTTCAATATGCCTTTTTGGTTGAAAAAACATTTGCACAGACATTGTTGCAGGCATGTATTTCCATTGGACAATATAGTAATCCACCCAATTTCAGTTATTAAACTATCGCAAATCATTTTGCTTTATTCATATATAAACAAATTGTTGTTAAACTGTTTTATGTTGATACTGCAAATGTAATTTTGTATACAGCATATAGGTAAGTTTTTTTCTGTCGTAAAATTAATCTCTGACCTATTTTATGTTTGTTTACACTGTAATTATTCTCTCCCACGAGGAAACCTATACAACTCCAAAGACCAATTGCAGAAAATAAAATATGAAACATAATAAGTAGGTAGTAAAATTATTATATATGTAAGTTTTATTTTCATACGAAGTGAATTTTCGTAAATAAGATCAAACTAATGGGAGTTAAAACTGTAAAAATATTTATAACGATATTAAAAGGTCATAATTCTGCTCAAGCACGCTCCTATCTAAATCTATAGGTCTAAACTTGGTTTTGGGCAGTTTCAAAAATTTAATTACTATACTCGCGTAAGACCCTCAACTGCCAGGAAGTCATTTTTTCTTGTAAAATGTAAGAGTTTAATATTTATCTGCCTTATTTGTCTTGAAAGACTTTAATACTGTACATAGCATAGCAACTGACAAATCATAACCCAATTACTGTAATATTACACATTACAGTTACTTCGTTGTGTTTCATATAAACGTACCAAATAATATAGTTTATTGTTCCCAGAAGTTTTATAAAAATGTCCGTATGTAATATGCCTACCAAAATTTTTACTTAAATTTCTATCTGCATACTGCAGCAGCTTACAATTAAACTAATAATACCAGAAATTATTTTTTAACATTTTGACTACTTCTTCATATACTAAATTTTTTGAATTTCTAGTTATTTTATATTTATTTAAAAATTAATTACTCTAATAAATTATACACCAATAGACCCATCTTATTCATAAACGTAATAATTACTGTATAATAATATTAAATAAATAAAATGTATAATCAGACTAGTATAAAACCTATATTTAAAATTCCATGTAAACCGGCATGTGTTGTGACAAATGTTAATAAAATAATAAACAAGTAAATTATTACTTCAGCGTCTCTGTAGGATATCTTTGTCCCACATCTGGCGGCTACAGCTCGCCATGTTTTCACCGCTTATAAAACTACCGTGTTTATACGGTTGTCCCCGACTCGGATATTGTCCCTTTCTTATCAGAATATCCTGTTACGGTCTAAAACATGGCCGAATACTAATAATTAGTAGCGAAGTAGGTCAATTAAATTAGTCCGCCATCGTTCAACCCAACTAGGGCGTGATCAGTGTATCTGAACACTGCTATCGTATTTCAGATAGTTTCGTAACGCCTGACCTTTCTGGAGTATCAACATAAAAATATTTTTTATTTCTTTACAGATAGCTTTGAAAACTAGTTGCCAAGAATATTTCTCTAACGCTACAAGTAAATTACAGCAAATTTCACCTTTTACGGTGGAATGTGTATTACAAACATGGACATACGTAAACTACTTTGTATGTTTTATAATACAGGATGTTGTAAAGGAGAAATATTTTACTTATACTGATACACGAAAATTTTCGACAACTATTTCCCAGAGAATCGTTTGTGAGCGGTATAAAAAACTTTACCTCGTAGTTGGTAGAGATTCAATGTTGTTGTCGTGGGAGGCTCAGAGGATCTGCGCATAAGGTCGCTATATTGTTTATTTACGTCTTATTTTATGGCGAAGACGCATATGAATAATATCTCAACCCATTAATTTAATTACTTAATTAATACTATGGAACCAAAGCAGAATAAAATTAATTTGACAGCGTAGCGTCATGGAAAAGTGGCACAATCTTGAATAGACTAATTTAGATAAACATTAACACATTTCAGAGATGAACAGTTAGATTTATTAAATAAGAAAGGTATTTTTCGGATAAATAACTTTCTTAATTAATAGGGATAAATTTTACCCCTACGAATATTTGGATTCGGAAGAAGAATTTTAACAAACAGAATTCACATAGTAATTTAAATTGTATTAATATGAGGCCCCAAGACCATAGGACACCCCAAGTAACTCTTTTTTCAACCACACATAAAACCCAAGTATGTTTAAAAACCATCATTAAAATAAGAAAGAGCATAGCGTTGTAGATCAACTAAGGGAGAATGTATCCTACCAAACTGCATTAATATACAAGAGGTTAAAACTACACTACAAAGTGAAAGATTGGAATTATCAACAGTATATTTTAATATTTCTTAATTTTTTTCGCTTTTCTTTGCACAAATATTACAAAGACCTCAAAGGGGTCAGAACAACAATCCATTTTACCATCTTAAAACAAACGAGTATTTTAAAATAATATTTATAAAATATTCGCTGAAACATATTCTGTCCCAAATGGACTCCTTAATTATTTGTTTTCTCATTACATTTCTTGTCTCACATGGACTCTTGGAAGGCTCATTTCCACACAGAATTATAAATTCATTTTTTTTTTCTTTTAACTTTCCTCAGAATAAACGGTTAAAAACATTTACAAAAGTTACCCAATATTATCACCTAAGTGTTGAGCCAAGGTATTTCAAACCCTATATTCCCATAAAATTATTAAAAAGTAAAATATGATGCTATTTAAACTACATAAAATAAGTTTCGTATCAACGTAGTAAATATATTTGCTCATAAATCCTGTTGAACTAAATACGTATGTTAAAATTGAAAATTGGAATCAATTAAAAATAGTTGCTGCTTTAAAATCTGATTTAATACATTTGATTATAAATGGAAAATAAGATGATTTTGCTGCAAGAATTCAGAGATATGATAGGAACTGATTCAAAGTAATCTTCATCATAATAATACAATAAAATCTAACTTGAATAACTGTGTTTTAAAAATAAGCTAAACGATTACACTAAAAAGGAAATATTTAATGAATTAAAAAATACTTTTAAAAATGAATTAAATGATAATAAAAATGAAAAATTGATAACATTAAAAAATATGTTCTGAAAAAGATTTGGGTTATTATACTAACAATAAAATCTTTGGTTATTCCGTAAAATATGTTTTCATAAATGGCATTAAAAATTGCACTAAAATGCAAAAATAAGCCATTATATAAAATATGTTATAAAAATGATTTTAATAAATATGGTATGTTAAAAATGGAAATTTGCTGAACTTGAAAGGGTTAAACGAAGACTTCGAAAGTATCTTATTTTTTTCCTGAACTAAATCAAAAAACAACTATAGTATTCATAAAATATAGGAATTTAATAAAAACATTAAAAAAGATTTTGCTTTAGAAAATAATTAGTGTTATTATTAAAACTAAAAAAATTATTATTATTTTAAAAATTGCGAATTATTGTTGTTTTAAAAACTAATTTGGTGATTATATCAGAAAAGAAACTGCAGTTCAGTGACTTAGAGGAAGGACTTAAAATTTACCATGATAAAAATGAGATCATTTTATTCATAATAAAATTAAAGATGACGTATGTGAATTCATTAAAGATATAAAAAAAAACCTTCCTTCAAAAATTGAATTAAATGATTAAAATACAAAAATTAATAATGAAATATAAAAAAAAAAAAATAACATGATTATCACAATTTGGCTTCATTTGATATAGACGTAAAACTATTTGCATTAACTTGTGTAAATTAATTATAAAATTGAATTACATCTATTCAATTAAACACAGAAGTTAATATGAAAAATCTGAATTTGGTGATAAACTAGAACTTGAAAAAAGAAAAGCACATGTTATCAAAATATAACAAATGGAATAAATATTAAGAGTAAATATGGTATTTAATTTGATCATTGATTTATATAGTGCTAATTTATCTAATTTTGAAATTATTTTGAAAATAAAAAAAAACAAATTTAAATTAGTATTAAAACTCATTTTAAATCGATTAAATTATAGAGCTCTTGGAGTTACGATAGTAAATCTGAAATGATAACATCTGACATTTTAATTGATAAGGCATTCGACTGCTTGGTTGTTTTCAAAATCTAATAAAAAATTTATAAAATATTTTTAGAATCATATACATTTTCAGAATTTAATGATTGTTATATATAGATTGTTGCTATGTTTGTATTATATCACACATTTTAATAATTATCATGTTTCTGATTTCACTTTGTATTTAAATTTTAGAAATTCTTTTAAGGAATTTATTTTTGGTAAATAAAAATTTTAATTATATATTTTATATGTTATGTTTGTCTTATTAATTATATTCATAAGATACACTATAAACTTTATTCTCTGGAATTATTATTATGTAATTTTTATAATTGAAAATTATTTTATTTTTTTGAGCTCTATAACCCTCGTGTTTATAAGGCATTATTATATTAACTATCTAAATATTTTCTTTTCTTTGAAGATATTGTTCTTATATTTATTTTTTTTAAGAACCATTTTCTTTAACTCCTTTTTATCTTTTTTTTTTTTGCATATCTAAGGCTTTTTCAACTGCATATCTAAGGCTTTTAAAGCTTGTGTTTGTGCTCCTATTTCCATTATTTTTATTTTTCATCATTCCTGTAATATTCTTTAATTAATTTATGTTATATATGTTATTTTGGATGTTCACTAGTATCAAATTAATTTGTGGTATGTTATATTTATTGTGTTGGATTATCTTTAGTATCTAATTCATTTATTATTACTTTTATATCTGAATAAAAATATTTTTACTTTATATAACGTATGTCAGAATCATTAGCTTGAGTGCAAAAATCTGTATTTTACTTACAATTCAGAGTCCTAATTTTCTAATAAATTTATACACAAATTTTTTTTAGAGATTTCTAAACTTGATAATTTAACATAAATTAATTTATCAATACGTTAACTTCATTCTATTCATAAAAATAGCTGCTAAAATCCCAATTAACATAGTAGTTCTATCAAAATAAGGTTAACAAATCCATTTTTAGATATTTTTTTTACCATAATTGCTAATTTTGTTTCTCTTCTTTGTGTTACATTTTCCCCTTTTTTCCATGAACAGAAATATGCATTAATTTATAATTATAATTATATAATATATATAATAATATTATATAATAATTATATAATATTCTTTGTTGCTTTTGTTTTCATTTGTGTAATAAGATCAATACATTTTTTAAGCCAATTTAATAGTTTGATTTTGAAAATCTTGTGAATATTACAATTTCAGTATTCTATGTGCTATTCACGATAAAGTGAGCACATTTGAAAGCCCTCTCATTTCTGTTAATAGTAAAAAAATATATTTTATTTTAGCCTTAGACGTTAACTTACGAGTGCGGAGGAATATGCATACTGTTTTTATTACTTGAAAAGGAGGTTAAGGGATAAAAAAAAATTGTTGAAAGGAAGAAATTAACTAAGGGTCTCAAATGTGCTCACTTTGCCGTGAACAGCCTATATAGCAAGAAACATTTGTTATATTTATTTCATAAAGTTGCTATTACTGTTTTCTTTGTTCTGGAGCTAATGGAAAATATTTAAGATTATTATGTAAATTTTAGGATATTTTTACTCAGTTTATAAAATATAATGCTCTTCTGAATTGATTGGAAGATTTTTAATATTTTTCTTTTAATGATTTCATATTAAATTCTCTCTTCTATTTAAATATTCTGACAGCACAGTCATATACATTCTTTGCATTCAAAATATTTTAAAAAATTAGAATATTTATTTTTATCAAAATAATTTATATATTTATTAATAACTGTAATGTATATTTTAAAACATTGAGAAATTCCTCACCTAATATCTTTTTATAAAAATAAAATTATATTGTAATCATTTAGTAAATGTATTTAAATTTTAATTGTTTTTAGCATTGTACCACAAGATAAAAATAGAGCTGTCGAATATAATGAATCGAATTTAAGTTTTTAAACAAACATCTACAAAATTCTCAAATATATCAGTTAAATGCCAACACCACTTTTGTTATATGTTCTAGTATATTCTTCTAAATGTTTGATATCATATTTTCCAACCTTATCTGTTTTATTTAATTGTTTGAGACACGTACGCTAATAATTACATGTTGTGCGTCTCCGCCTTGCCTCGTTTCCTCACGCAAGAACAACTTCACCCGTCCGCCATGGAAAATTATTGATCGAGCGACGTGTGGTGAAAACAAATTACGTGAAAAATTAACTAAATATACCACAGAACTAATTTTTATATTTAAGAACACTCACATTTCTGAAGAAGGATGTCCACGTTGATCGAGTTTCGGCTCGTAGTTGCATAATTACCGCACAAATAAATGTTTTGTTGGACATGCTCCCGACCGTGGCGAAGTCCGCGTTAAAATGCTCAGCCGCTTAGTCCAGGCGGGAGTTGACGCGCCACCCACCAGATGTCAGCAGTGTTCCTTGTTCGCCGTGTGGCGGAAACCACGCACCTGACCCGCGCCAATTTGATTGGCTGAATTTGAATCGGCAGACTTTACGTCATAGAAAATGAACTGGACTGTTCTTTACGCTTAGCGAATTTTGGGTACCCCGCTAGGGGATAATTGCGAGGAGGTTTTCTTCGACATTGGCTCGCCATTGTTAGATGATTGTACCTACCCCCATAGTGAGGCAATGCTCGAGATTTGTATTTAAGCGTTACCAAAACCTGGTATCAGGGTCAGACGCTTGGCTGCGAGAGAAGTCTCCCCAGATAACAGGTCAGGTATTTCAATTACTGTAATAATGTAATACCATTATGGATATTCTGGAATGTCATTCTGACGTTCCCTTTTATTTTTCAGTCAGGATCAACATAGTGGGAATCGCCTCCATCTTCTGTAATAAAATTTGTTAGTAATTATGCGAGGAGGAACCTTTTTCTTGTTCAAAATAATGTAGATTTTTCCAAAAATGATACTTAGTATGTCGTCAGTTTTTCACAATTTTTGGGCAAATTGAACAGCTGCATTCTTAGTCTTGTTTTGCCCACCGTTATGAAGACGGGCTATTTGGGAAAATTAGTTGGCCTCTGCCAAGGGCTTATAGAGCCAAAGAATTTCCATTTTATATTAATGAGAAAATAGTGGCATTTTTACATTTGAAATACTGAATTGTAAAAGAAATAAACCTTAGAACTACCTCTTAATGGCCATGAAAAAACGTAGGTGGCCAGATTTTGGGGAGAGAAAATGTTAGCGGTTATTGTATTAAAACCAAAGAGAAATTTTTAAGTGGACCAGTCATGGATGTAATTACATTGCAGGAATAATAAAATTCAAGTTGTCAATTTTTTAAATGCATTGTTTTGATTTTTGTGATAAATTGTAAGTTATACTACGAAGTCATTACATTTTTTATTTATTTTTAATGTACTTGTTTAACCCATTAAAATCACTTTTTATTTGAATTGGTTCAAATTCTTGTTTCTAATATATTTAATTTAGTCTGGATATTACCTTACTGTTTATATATATATACATATATATATATATATATATATATATATATATATATATATATATATATATATATATATATATATATACATATATATATATATATATACATATATATATATATATACATATATATATACATATATATATATATATATAATATATATTTGAATCAGTTTGATGAGGAGTAATAACACTTTAATTTTTGTGTGAAAATTTCTAAGTCGTTATTCGAAGTCATTACGTTGATAATTTTTGTATAATTAACGAACTCAGATTTGTAAATAAAATTATTTAAGAGAGATGTTTATTGTATTATTATAATGGAATATATTTGAATCGGTTTGCTTGCACGGATGTGCCACTAGGTGCATGCGTGTCCCTCCATAATTCATCGCTGCAAGACACCGAATAATGCCTTAGTAGCAGTGTAGGAAGTGTAGACTACAGAGCCATGTAGGTGAATACACGGCATGCTTCTACGGTGTATTCAGAAAGCCTTTGCCCAGCTAGACGAGTTTGAGAAAGGCCGCATCGTTGGCCTCCGAGATGCAGGTTGGACATTTCGGCGCATTGCTCGCCACTTGAAGCGTTCTGGTTAGACTGCGAGTGGATGTTGAACTCAGCGGGAACAGAAGGGAACACGACACATGTCCAAGAGGCTCGGGTCGACCTTGGCGAATCACCAGCATGGAGGATGTTTCCATCATGCGACACAGGCTGTAAGCACTGCGCGGTCGTCGCTGGGCGCCATCCAGGGACATGTCATGGCAGCTGGGGATACGCCTGTGTCCACCAGTAACTGCCAGACCCAGGCAGCTAGCAGAGTCCGATCCACTCTGCTAGCTGCCTGGGTATGATACCTGGCTTACCTTCGTGATGTCAACATGCTTCCTTGGCCAGCGAGGTCCCCCAGTCCTCTCACCAATCGAGGACGTTCGGGATCGGATTGGACTGCAACTTCGGTGGATCTGGAGGGTCAGTTGCGCCAGCTGTTGCAGGATCATCCTGAGGAGAACATCCGACGTCTGTATGCCTCCATGCCCGACCGTATCGCTGACCGACTGTGGTCCAACACCATACTAAGTCCGTCCTAAAAGTGTAATAATGCTTGGAGTGGTACAGTATTTTTATTTTTACTGTATACATACTACAATTTCCTATGCCTGTATCCTTTCACGTACTCCTGTGATTGCACCTTAAGAGTGATCAATTCGTTTTGCAAATGAGTGTATAAGCACACATGCTTTTTTTTACATTAGCCGGCAAAGGGTTAAGGTGAAAGTTTATCGTCAACTTACTTACTAAAGCACGTTTACAGTAACACAGACTTCACACGATGTATTAATTTATAAAACGATTCATAACCATAACTCCGTATCTCCATACCGGAAACAAAGCATAATTCTATCCGTCACACAACAATAAATAATAAAAACTAATATTTTTGTCTTGGCACCCTTTCCATCCCCCAAACCACGCCCACCGAATTTGGCCTCTACCAAATACCCTCTTTTTAATTGCTACCTTTTACTAAATGATTAGGTTTCTGCTTAAATAGTGAAGTTAAGAACGAAAACAAAAAAAAAAAATTAATTACTACAGTATAGATTTTTCTTCCAGACATAACTGATGAGATAGTAAAACAAGACTTTTGCTCTAAAAGAAAAAAAAAATTATTTAGGAACTTCCAAATCTTTGATTAACCAAAAGCCAAGACGGAATAAAAACAAAAACCTGTCCACTCACATTCATTCACTTTTTCTGGATTTCTTCGCTTCAGCATTCTATTGCTTCCTGTCAGGCATAATGGGCAGAATTCTTAAAATATTTATTTTCGTAAGTCGAGGCGGGACGAAATAAAGATAACTGCTTGCCTCCGTTCATAATGTCAGCAGGTTATTTTTCTGTCTGCGATCGTGCCTGAAGCTCGAGAAAGTCTCTAAGATTTTTTTTTTTTTTTACGGTCCAGCTGACCATTTGGGCATGTTCCAAGTGCGTCACATCACTAAGGATCAACAAGAATTCACGAGTTCACCTCGTTGAGAGTTGACATGTGCGCTTACCTCGGGCAAACGGATTTTTCGAAGAAAAAAAAATCACTGTCGTGTTATTATAATCATAAACTGCTCACGGCAAAGGGAACCCTTTTGAAATAACCTTTGAAAAAAAAAATCACTGTCCATAGCTACATAAAATACGTTTCTAAAACATTGTGTGGGGGAAAGGGGGGGGGGGGATGGACTTCGACAGCATATTCCTGACGAAAATATAAGACTAAAATGTAATTACTACTTTACTCGTCAAGTGACTATTAAAGGAGCTGTTATGCCACTGAAAAATCCTCATTTAAATGGCTTTTCTCGTATTGTGGTTTGCCGACCTGGTAAGTAACACGTTCTGTTTTGAATGTTTAACATTAATTACCTCACAACGGTTCACCGGAGAGTGTTCTGAGAGGACGACCTTTCCTGTTAATTACCTCACAACGGTTCACCGGAGAGTGTTCTGAGAGGACGACCTTTCCTGTTAATTACCTCACAACGGTTCACCGGAGAGTGCTCTGAGAGGACGACCTTTCTTGTTAATTACCTCACAACGGTTCACCGGAGAGTGTTCTGAGAGGACGACCTTTCTTGTTAATTTAGACGTTCTGATTCACAGGTTGTCTTTAAACAATTGCTTAGAACGTAGTGTTACGAAGTTTGATACAAACGTAGGGTGCCAGCAGACAACTTCCAAAATTGCGCAGGAGCTGCAAGATCTCCTTTATACAAAACACCATTCACCGATTTGTTGCTTAATCACAAGTGGTTTATGATATTTTCAACTAAACGCTTTTTAAGATACAATTTTTGTGGGCGCATAGCTTCCTTAACAGTTACTTTAGGGGATGAGTGGTACACATATTTTCGTCTTGTATTTCCGCAGGGAACTGCCTGCCAAAGTTTGTCGCCATGTTTTCGAAACACGTGGTATATGTTACAGTAAGTGCAGCACATTGGCATGCGGTTTCACTTTTACACGAGATATAAATTAATTTCAAACACGTTGTAACACCCTCAAAATGCACGTCATGTGCTCGTGTAATTAACATATATCATTTACTATATTTTTCGCATTTTTCAGCTTCGCATAATATTTTATGTATGATTTTATGTCAATTTTTTGCTACACGTGTCACTAATGTAATTTCATTTAGTTTTTTTTTTTTATATTTGTATTTTTTTTCTCTCACTCATAAGGCAGGACCTATTTTAATTTAGCTGTACAATGGCAATCTTATATTTGTTTTACTTGAGTAGGTTAGTTAGTTTGCATTTTTGAATTTGTTTATATGCGAATAATTTAATTTATATTTTTCGGTCTCTTGTGCAGGTTTCTGATTTTATTTAATTTTTGTATCCGTTTTGAGACAGAGTAGTCTAGGTTTTTTTGAGCAGTTAGGCCGCTGAAACTGGATCGCGAGCGGTTTTGAAAGGTTTTGGCTCCCCATCGGCCCACAGGTTCAAACTCTTACTTGTGATTGGCTGGAATGGTAGGCTCCCTTAAGTTAGTTCCAGTCAGTCGATTTTCTCGCGCGCTCTCTATCGCGCGCTCTCTCTCGCTCTCTCTCTCTCGCTCTCTCTCTCTCGCTCTCTCTCTCTCGCTCTCTCTCTCTCGCTCTCTCTCTCTCGCTCTCTCTCTCTCGCTCTCTCTCTCTCGCTCTCTCTCTCGCTCTCTCTCTCTCGCTCTCTCTCTCTCCCAGCAGCTTCCATTGTGAATAGATGTAATCTAGGACCCTCGCCTGAAAGTAGGTTGAGCGTAAGGTTTTAACTAGATAGAGTGTTTTACATCTTTCCCCTGTAACTGTTGTTACCACCGAGATGCGAGTGCTGAATTTGCCCCTTTCCGCTAGGTTTAGAGAGTTAGGAGGTAGAAGTATTCTTTACGGTGGCAACGTGTGGTAGACGAGCTAAGACTCCGCGTATTAAGCACCACGCCCTACGCTACGAGATCAGCCTACATGTCCTTGTTTGCATAATAAAGATGATTCATACGTCGAGAGCATCGAAACAACACAACAGATAAGATTTTCAAGCATGATTTAGAGATGGCACTGTCTAGCGTCGACCATTTGTTCTAGAAGGTTTCAACCAACGTCATGTCGCAATTTTAAAGTACTTAGCAAACCAGCGTAAAGTTTCTCGCGGTAAACCAGATATGATTTGTTCGTTTTCCCTTGAGCTAGGCATATAAACTGAATTAAATATATTTGCAAAGTAATACTTTTAATTTTTGAGGAGTAACATTTATTTATTTCCAATATTGAAAATTAAGATTGACACTGGGAAATTGATGTTACGTTAGTATAGGGATCAGGCAAGCTAGGGACGACCACTTTCAGCTGCAGCAGGATTTTGTTGTTGTCATTTAGCTCTTGCTGACAGCCATCAGGGTCTTAAACTGCTTTATTCGGAAAAGATTGCAGAGTAACAAATTGAAAAAAGTTGAAAGCTGAATAAAAGTACTAGTTCCAACTATGTCAGGTGTCGACTGCTTCTATGTAGAGTTGAACTACCTTGTGTCCTATCTTCCAGTGAATTTATGATAATGTCTAATTACTCTGATATTTGTGCTGAGTGATGACGTACACAAAGAATGTGCGTAAAATTTGGTCTGCTGTACGAGGTATGCAGAACGGTAAGTGTATCTTCAGTTTGTCTAGGCGTGGACCGGGAAAATTAGTGTCTTCCACCTGGGTTATCCCACACTGACACAAACACACCCACATTATATACATGCTGTTGAATTTGTTACCATTTGGTTATACCTCACACTACACGAGTTTGTTTACTATGGTTGGTATAAGAAAGTTTCACTTAAATGAAGAATCTAGTAATCAATATAGATAATAATTCAATGTAACATATTATTCAATTGTTCTTTGGCATATACATTAGCTACTGAAAAGTAATTGGGCACCTGTCCACAACGTTTGCTCGGTGGTTGTCACCCCGTTAGAATATCGTAGGGCCACCTCTTGCAGCTATAACAGCAGCCACCCTGTCTGGCATGCTCTCTACGAGTGTTTGCAGGACATCCACGGGGATTCGTCGCCATTCCATGAGTTGAGCAATGGATTTTGGCCGCGCCTGACGAGCCCTCATCCGGCGATCCAATTCGTCCCAAAGATGCTCTATAGGGTTGAGGTCGGGGCTCTGGGCGGGCCAGTCCAATCGGCGAACATTGTCGGCGTACCACTGCATAGTAACCCTTGAAACATGGCACCTGGCATTGTCATCCTGGAAGTGAAACGGGTCCATTCCGTAAAAACGCCAGAATGTTGGGAGCATTTATTTCACTATCCAGAATGTTACAATAGGCCTCTGTGTTCATGCTACCACGGACAAACACCAGCGGTCCTACACCGAAGGCCGTGAAATACCAGTCAACTGACGTACTGAATTACCTATCTTCACAGGTGCCCAATTACTTTTTGGTACATAGTGTGTTTTTATAAACATTAATTCTCATCAAAATCTACAGTAAGTCTCTCTAAGACATTGGGGGATCATCACGATTTTCAGAATTTTAGGCACAGCTGGGCGAGGACATTCTGCAGCAGTCGCATGTGGTCGGCGAGTTTTCTCGGGGTTTTACCGTTTCCCCCGCCCCTTCATTCCGGCGTTGCCCCATACTCACCTCGCTACAGCTTCATCGGCTCTCGAGGCCTCGATGTTTACGAGCCATCCAAATAACTTCATTCATTCTGAACAAGCCATGAAATAGTTTGAAAAGTGCTTCAGTGACGCGCGGCAAAGCAGTATCAGAAATGAAAACTTTGTTTACATGCACGTAAATTAGCGGTGGTGTAGCGATTTGTCGGAAGATGCTCCCCCTTTCTCTCCTCAACGTGGACTCTTCCGACCCCACTCTTGTCATCTCGCAAGAAATTTCGCACCATAACGATGGCAGGCAGCGGGGCGAGTATTTGTAGACAGGGGTGTTTTCTCGCAGAGCTGAGGCGGCGAGGGTCGTTTGGCGAGAGGACAGGCAGAAGTCACTGTGTGTGTCTCCCCCCCCCCCGCCCCTCGCAAGGAACCAGCTGGGTCGACCATCGCCCCTTCAAGGGGTGCAAGGCAGAGACGGAGATAGGTCGGCAATCGTGCGAGCGAGGAAGACAGGAAAGGACGCGCGTGCGCGCGCACACAAGAGCTGGCACAAGCTGCGCTTTTTTGTTGTGCGAGCGCTGCGGGAGATGGCTGCTACAGCCGACCAACCCCCCTCCCCCAGGACACCCCATCACTTGGACATCATTTCTCTTGATCCATTCCTCCCTCCCCCCCCCCGACCGGCAAACCACTCCTACCCGGATACAAATAAAGACAGAGTGGGGGAGAAATGGTGGAACTAATTCTTTCATTCTTTACGACCCTTCTCTCATTTCCCGCCTCGTACCCCACCACCCTCATGCCATCTACACAAGCCAGTGCCACTATATACGTCTGGATCCCCCCCCCCCCTCTCTCTCTACAAAAGGTCCTGCCAACTATTGTGTTTATGGCTTTTCATTTCTTGTTTTCTCCTCAGGGCTCTTTTCCCTATTTCCCATCAAAACAGTTCCTTCCAAAGCACGGGGGGGGGGGGGGGGGGGAATATTATTTTCTCTTGCCTCCCTTTCGCTATCTTTTATCTCCTTTCGGCGTTTTTACAGCGCTTTCTTAAAACCTTCGATTGTTCAACTGCTTGATTTTTTAATTTTTTTTTATTACACTCCCCGCCTCATTTCTGTTGGCGCTGCAGAAGGGAGAAGTGAAAGAAAAAAAAAATGTCCTGGAAAAATCTCTCGGCAGTATAACATGTCAACATCCAAACCATTTTCGAACAAGCTACACCCCTTTACTCGCTCCTTATTAGGGAAGCTTTTTCTTTTATTAGAACGCGGTCGGGACAAAGCGATATTAAATTAATGTTGGAAATGTCAGGGAGGCGAATTTTATGACCGCCGACGGCAGTTAAGACCGGCATACAACACACGAGCCACGCCTAGATATACTGTTTTCAGCTGCCCTGCATCTTGCACAGTGCACAATACACAATACACAATAACTTGCACGGAATTCATTATCGGGTGGTAGATGTACGCTTCTTCTACTATGCCGTATTTATGTCTGTTACAAGCTCCTACTTCTGTTCACGTTAATTTATTTACTTTTGTATCGAACTTTATTAATTTTTCGAAGCTGAATGTAAAATGCCTTCCTTTGCACATAGCCTGTTTTACTACACACGGCAAAGCTTTAAAATAGTATTTACTAAAATTAACAATAATAAAAAAGTAACCTTGAAAGAAATATTAGCGATTTAGCTCTGACAAAAAACAAACAAAAGCTGACAAATTAACTGAATATAAACTATGCAGATAATTTTGACATATTAAAGCAAAATCTAGTGAATTCCAACTTAAAAACAATATTATTATTTATTATTTATCAACTATAGTTTTTATTATCTGTATCCATCATCATTTGTACGGTGCTCTCTCAGGTAATAATACTTAAAGGCTGTTAACAATGAGTGGCTTGCGTCCAGTAAAGTTGGTAACGATGAATGGAAAGTAGATCCATATCTTAACGTCTATTAAAAAATTTCAGGTAACCAATTTGTGATAATTGAATTTTTTTTTTTTTTTTTATGAATCGAAGTGTATAAATGGGCAGATTTGCAAAACATTTTCTTTTGCAATATTTTCATAGTTGCACAATCCGACGCATGAATAAAGTGACGAGACCTATGGAAATGTTAATTTTTAATAAGGCTGAAGACCACACAATGTGCATACAAGCAGATCTTAAGCATGGATTTCAAATATGCTCATTTGACCGAGAACAGCCTTTAGTCCTAAATGCAGTAGACAATGTGTCTTCTTAAGCCGTCGTCAAATTGCATTAAATCATTTACGATAACCTTTACAGGTACAAGAAAGGGAATTGTTTTACACGTTGATATTGAAGTATTTTCAAATGGCATGCATTCTTATTTTATTTCAGTAGATTTGTTATTCTAAAATTATATTTGTTCACTTTATCCATTACGACTACAACAATATTAGCAGACGTATCAAACATACCAATTTAATGTCGAATTGAACGAATAACTTGCAAATTAATATTGCAATACGCATACTATGTATAAGCAAATGGTGGCTGGTACAGTTTTTTTAATTTAAACTAAATGGCAAAATTTTTATCACTCGATATAAGCGTCAAGGAATGAACTTCCAGGCATTATATTTCTCGCATATGAAATTTAAATACTTTTACCGGTATGAACGAAATGTTATCAGACTCCCATATTAATCAAAACTCAATTTCTCCTCACATTAGCTAAATCGGGGTAGGTCAAGCAAAACACTGTGAGACGGCGCATTATCTTTTTTTTTTTTTTTACCGCCAACTGTCTCTGCGCAGTGGTGAACTCTTTGCTCGGGTCGGCTCCCCTCCTTTTTCTTCCCTCTTATTTCTCCCGGCATTCCCCTTTCCAATTTGTGCTTCGTAATTTTTGATGGCCGTGGTAGTTTATTTAAGGCCTACTTTACGCCCTTCTGACGTCTGCTACGTCTCGCTGCTGCGTTACGCAAGCTAGTGGAGATGCTCGATTACGATTCGATTAGTAAGGTAATCGATTATTTAGTTGCAATTAATCGATTATTTGAAATCGATTATTTAGTTGCAGTTAATCTATTATTTGAAATCGATTATTTAGTTGCAGTTAATCGATTATTTGAAATCGATTACTACCCTTAAGATTAATGACTATATCGATTAATTTCATTCGATTATTTTTCGATTAGCGACTGTAATTCACAAACTTCGCAACTAGAAGTTTGGAATTTTCAAAAAAAATATTCTCGTATTGCGGTAACAAGATGTGTTTGCAACATTTTCAATAAGGATTGGAGTTCTTCGTACGTTCCATGGCATGTCGACACGGAGATGTTCCGCCTGAAAGAGCTGAATTTCAAACAAATTAGTTGAGCAATGTTCCACTGTAACACGCATATGTACTTTGTTTTATTACTTCTTCCCCTTTAAAGAAAACTACACTGACATTAGGATAAAGAACTTATGCAAGCATCCATACAAGTCAGTCGTCTATCGTGTCAAGTTAAAAGTTTGATCGGGAAATTATGAGCTCGTAGTGTCAAAAAAAAAAAAAAAAAAAAAAAAAAAATTGAACTTTTGAGAGTGTAGGCATATGCTAAGTGGTTTCAATTTTCATTCGCGAAATAAGCATACTTCTTTTACTGCAGTTTGTAGCCGAATTTCTGAATGCAGCGAATTCCACCAATGGAAGTCATAGATAGTTTAAGTCTGCGAACTTGGTCGAGTTCCTCCAATATTGGTTTTACAAATAATGCAAACAGTAAAAAATATAACTGTGTTTGGCATTGGGAGTTTATATCAAGCTATTTAAATGGAAATACATAGCGAATTATGTTCGAAAAATATATAATAATCATTAAAAGGAAATTTGTACTTTTTTTCCTTTCGTTTACCAGAAATTGCGATGGAAAGAACTAAAAATTGTAATTTAAAATAAAGGTGTAAGACTACGTTTTGCTATATCCAGTTAACTACAGAATATTTAACAATTCCGCATGCAAATATATTTCGTTATATTTCCAGTCTAGTGCGAAGAACAAAATTTATTCCTTACGTACGATGTAACACAATACAACTCTGGAGATTTTTTTACAATTACATTCATTTTATGAAAATTGTAGGTACACACGAAATTGAAAAATCCTGTAAACCTGCGACACCAGTTTTCCCTGCTAGACCAGGAAAATAAAACAATAAAAAAAGTAATAGATTAATCGATTGTGTCTAATTGATTATTTGAAAGCAATTAATCGATTCTAACGATACGATTATTCCCATTTAATCGATTATCTCTTAATCGATAAATTTGTTTAAAAGCCCACTCCTACACGCTAGATCTCCGTTTACACCGGATAACTTGGCCGCACTCCATCTCGTCCAGCAGAGATCAACATTGTTGTCATGTTGTTGAGCTGACTATATTTCCCGTCACGCTACAGAGCGACTGGGCACTTTAAAAGGTGAGTCGGGGAAAACATTAAGATTGCGGTAGAGATATTAAATGTCTGGTCATTTGTGTGGCAGGTGGTGTTATACCTTGGGTGTGCAGTAGTGCTAGTCAATTTCTATATTTTTATTTTGGCTGCCCTTCCAAATTACGTTTCGGCTTAACTATGGCGTCGCATTGCTGTGCGTCCTTTTTTAAAGTGTCGTGTTCGTCTTTGTTCGCCGCCCAAGTTTAATAAATGTTTGGATTTACTCTGTTTCCACGACTTTATCGTTATGGCGTAAATATTTATTAAGTGTTAGTTGTCCGTTATTGAAATTTTTATCGGTCAAACTGTGACGGGTCCCAAGTAGTAGGGATGCTCGGGTATCACTTCACTTTTGATAAATCGGATTAACCCTTTAGTATAAAATTGATTGAAAGGGTTAATCCTTAATCATTTTAATCCGATCAAAAATTGTTAATCCCTTTTTAATTCGATGAGGTTTTGGATTAATACTTAATCTGATCTTAATCCGATCGATGCATTTATTTTTTGTATGTAACTTTCATTGATTGTTCCAATTAATTTAATTTAATTACTCAATAAAAAATGTTGTATAATAAGTGTATAGTTGTAATTTATTTTTTTTCTTTCTTTTTGGGTGGGGAGCAGTTATGGTACGTCCTCACCCTTGAAGCTCTGGCACTCGATGAGGTGTGATGTGTTAGCGACAGGGTATATATATATGTGTTGAGTGTAGTGCAAGAATGACCAAGTGTTAATTTTGTTTGGGTTGGTAGTGACATTGCTTGTAGACGGTGGTAAGAGATAGGCGATTTTTTGGTAATGAAATGGAAAGAGAAGACGTTACATATAGTTAACATGCGAAAGAAATATCTGAGTCTAAACGAAACAAGTAACGAGTTCTATTTATGAATAACCTGATATCGATAAGTGCTAAACAATAACAATTACGTGAGTCACCATTATGAAAATAACTAACGAAGCAAAAAAAATGTCGCGATAAATTAAATGGCAGTCTCCGTAATCACAATAACAAGGTATTTGGAAGAAAATAACACCACATGATACCTCTCGCATGTACCTTTCATGATTTTAAAACAAGTCCACTTGTTCGGGAAATGGCTGAAGCAATGACTGCAGTGTATGATGTGCACCAACTTATAAGCTGTTAGATATGTGGAGTGTGTCTAACAGGCGACTAAGGATATATATATATATATATATATATATATATATATATATATTCGGAAAGAGATGTGAATACGATTTATGCGACAAATGGATAAAAATTACGTTTACGATGCACCTAGTTAGTTGCACTTAGTTGTCATTGACGTAAATCTGTAATAACCCACTTAATTCAGATCGAGCTTTGTTGTAGAACAATTAACACCATTATTTGAAGCAGCTCCTCATCAATATATTGTTGAGAATTTACCTCTAGGTGCAATACAGGATTGACAATAAACTTCCATCTACAGATTTGGTTGTAGGCATGAGTATATAACAGAAAATGGAAGAAAATTGAAATTTAAAAAAACCTATTCCCATTATTAAAGCCTTTGTCTCCAATAACCTTCTCTGTCTTCTTTCCTGCAGCTGCAAGACTCCATGCGGTAACTACTGTAGATGGAGAAACTCTGGTCTCAGTAGTTCTACAATGTATAAAAACTGTAATGTTATATTATGCTTTAATTCCCTAATTTGAGAGGTTAACGGTCAGTGATTTTAATATAAGTCCATTCGCTCATTATTTCGCTGCAGCACTGGCTTGGATATAGCACTTAAGTCAACTTATAAGCTGTGTTGAGAGCAAACATAACCTGCATCGGCCTACATTTGATTATAGATTGATGTGAAAAGCTCGGAAATTTTAATGAAAATTCAAAATGGCTAACAAATACAAGTACATGACAATCACTAAACAAATTTAAAAACACGTAATGAAATTGCACCAAGAGCTCGCCCAAAACACAACCGTCCACCTGGGAAGCTGGTGGATGAATGACTGGAGGGTATGACGAGTGCCGGCTTATAATCTGTTATATATGTGGAAAGCGGCTGAGTTGAAATTTACGCCAAAAACTCTGAATACACTATTCGTCCTACAACAAACAATGAAATGATAATTTAAAAAATCTTACCCAGATTTTTAAAGAAAGTTACACTATTGTAAGAAGAAGAATAATTCACATTTAGTACAAATTTTTTTCCATCGAAGAACAAGGAGACTCGGATAACTTAATACCGCAACACTTTATAGGAATGTACGGCACTAGTTAGCATAACGATACTTGAAAATGCTACCAAAGCTTCGTCGACCGAACTCAGAAACATGGTTTACATGTTAAACGCACTATATAGGTTTAACATACAAAAATTATTTTATCCCGATAAATTAAAAAACATGATAAATTTTTTTATTTTAAAATGAGAATCTCGGATAGCACTCAGATGTATGATATGCCTACACTCTCTGGACCCACAAGAGCACTGCACCCAGTGAATAGATGGTTCAAAGAAGTGAGTGATGTATACATGTATCCTGGACAACTATAGGCTTCAAACTAAGATGGCGCCAGACAGCTAAATCTGTTAACATTGGTGCTGCTCCCCTCTCCCCTTACAAAAGCCCAGACCACATTTTCTGCTGGTTGAATAGCTATCCTTTCCAAGGCCACGCACCCTGCTATCGATCCAACACTACAAAAACATGTTTAGCGCCAACTACCCCTCCACCTACGCCAGCACAGAGTGTGTTTGCATTTCCAGAGGACTGCCCTTTCCAAGGCCACGCACCTCCTCCCTTCACCTCACCCCAGAATGGGTTTTTCGGATATCTCGAGAAATTCCAGGTCCCATGCAGCCACAGCCCCCCTCCTTTTAACCCCACCACAGAGCGTGTGTTTTCCGAACCGATAGCTGCCTCTCATCCCTCAGGCCAGCTGATTTTTAACTGACCTTGGCTATTTCCCCTCTTCCCCAGAAACTGTTATTTTCGCTCGAATGCTGAAGCATCATCAAATATGATTATCAAACCTAGAGCCTGCCGTATTCCCAGCGAAATAAAATTTCACATCTCCCGCCAATTAAATTTATATCACTTGGGGGGAGGGTGGCAGGAAGTATCCTTGCTATCTTGGACTTAAATATTTTCCTCATTAACTTAATTTTCGGAGTCAATATATAGAAACAAAGCTAGTCATGACATAGGGAACATTTTAACAGTTATTTCTAAATCCCACTTATTTCTCTTACATTATTAGTGTCAGATCTGTAATCATAATCAAACATTATCTTATTATTTAGTAAATTCAGTCCCGCATGGGAAAATACTGGTATATTTTAAACCCTACAAATTAAAAAAAATTTGCTAAGTAGTCATCCATGTCATGTCTAGCTTTGTTTTTTATTTCTGGTCATACATTTTTACTATGGATATTTGTAAGAAAATTCGAAGATGGAGTGTATACCACACACTTAAGGTATATATTTCCCGATATTGTATTCCCAACAAGATAATCCCCAGATTTAACTTTCCAACCAAAACACTTATATTTTAATTCTGCAAACACTATCCCATTTCCCAGCATATTATAATAACTATAAGACATATTTTGACTTACTTTTTTCATAAGTAATGAAAACGACTCATAATTCCACTTACACTAGTTTAACTTAGAACTTTAGAAATCATTGAAATCATTGAAATCATTAACTTTCTTAGCAAATCTTTAAAACTTTTAACAAACTGAATGAAATTTTCTTAAAATTGTTAAAACTTGAATGCAGTTTTATTAAAATCATTAAACGTTTTAATGAATTTTTATAAATTTTGTTCAACTTTTTAGTAAATCATTAAATATTTTAATGAATTTTTTTAAATTTTATTTAAACTTTTTAGTAAATTGTTAAAACTTGAATGAAATTTTATTAAAATCACTAAAACTGGAATGACATTTTCTTAAAATTGTTAAAACTTTTAATAAACGGAATGAAATTTTATTAAAATCGTTAAAACTTTACACCATCAATCATTAAAACCGTAAAAACTTCTCACTCTATTACAAGAGTAAATCTTATCACCATATCACATCTGAAGAGCATTACATTTTTAAAACTGAAAAATTATCAAATTATTCTGCATCAGATATCATTAAACATATCATTCATGTTATGTCTTAAAATCATTCATCACTGTAAGTTTGAATTGTCATTAAAATTTTCATTTAGAGTTAAGAGAGAAGCTGAATTTGTGTTTCTTTACAGGAACAACACGTAGTGGTGGTGGTGATATTGGCGATGATATAGGAGTATAAATTATTATTGTGGTGAAGTTATGAACAGAGGAGGTGGTGGGGAAATTAATTAATGATGTGATCAATCAGCGAATAATAATTCAAGAGATGGTAGACTTGACTCAGGTGAAAAAACAAATTTGAACTCTAAAAACTCTTCCAACTGTTGGTATAAATAATTTTTTGACATATCTTCCCGCACATTATTTGAGGTCAAACCTAGTTGCGTGCAACACAAACACATTGCTGGTTTTTGTACATGTCGCTCACCTGATTTGTTAACTGTTGTCAAATCTAGAACTTCCAAGCACAATGCCAAAGGTGTTGCTGTTGCTCTGAACGTCGAAGGAGTTGCTGTAGCTATGGATTTTGAAAGCGTCGCTGTAGCCTTGGAAGCATCGCTGCAGCTCCAGATGTCCAAAGCATTGCTGTTGCTCTGGATGCCGAAATCATTGCTGTAGAGCTGGGTGTTGAAAGCATCGCTGTACCCTTGGAAGCCGGAGGTGTCGCTGTAGCCTTGGGAGCCAGAAGGCATCGCTGTAGCTCTGGAAGTCGATGGCGTTACTGTAGCTTTGGAAGCTGGAGGTATCGCTGTAGCCTTGGAAGCTGGAGGCATTGCTGTAGCTCTGGACGTCCAAGGCGTTGCTGTTGCCCTGGATGCCAAAGATGTCACTGTAAATCTCGCTACCACAGACGTCAATATACCTGCTCACGATGTTGTAGGTCTTGTTAGCATATACATCAATATACTAGCTCTCGACATTGAAGGTGTTACTGTAGGATTCGTTAGTGCAGACATTACTGTAACTGCTCTTACTGTTGGATGCATTACTGTAATATTCGTTAGTGCATATGTCACTAACTGCTCTTAACATTGAAGGTGTCGACAAGAGCAACTGCTGTAGAGTAGATCGAATACATTTTTTGTCAAACCATCAGGTCCGTTCAATAAATCATTAAAAAAATCCCAGTTAAAATCTGCAAGATCTCTGTTAAAGTCTTGGATAGATAAGTCAAGAAAATAATCTTCATATGAGCATGACTTGGTAAGGTGAACTGAACTGACAAACGACTGGAAACAGTGGAAGGTGGCGTAGAGGCTAAAGCCCTATAAATAAAAATTTCAAATTCCCAGGTAAACAGTCAAGAAGCATGGTTTCTCCCCTTCAACAAGGAATCAGAAGGCCAAACACCCAGTCCCCTCCCTGCCTGTACCACCGACTTTCAAATATCTTCAACCCTCACCCCAAACATCCGAGACAAACCTCTCTGCTAAGTTTCATCCTCGAAGAAATGAATAACATTTAATTTATCACAAAAATAACTTCTGTTTAATAAAAATAAATTCTGTTTAATTAAGAACCTATTAAATGCTTATAAAATATATTAGAGATAAACACACTCAACAAAGTGATATATGATTTATAGGAAAAAAAGAAAGTTTATTAATAATACAAAAAATGTTTACACATGCTATAATCCCTCTAAGCTTCTCTATGATTAGTTTTCCCATTTGAAGGAAATATGATTTCCTTTTTTTTCGAAACAACTATTACGTTCTGTAATATTAAGGCATAACCTCATAGTTCTGTAAACCTTAAAATTAACACAAAATATTTTTTATTTTCAATAAATCTTATTGATGTCGAGAAACGTGTTATGCTTTAAGATCCAATGTAAGTAAATATGCTCCCATTTTCTTAATGCTTAAATTGTTAATCATATTTGCGCTAACCATACATATATGTTCTGTTAATGATTATGATCATTTTTTCAATATAATTAGAAATATATTTTATAAAATATTTGAAAACTTTTTGTTAAGGTTGGTGTGTATGGGGAAGCAAAACTTGTTGCATAGACTTTTCTAATTTTTTGATATAAGTCTTCAGAATTTCTTTTTTAATTTCTATATATTTTCCTGCATAATGGAGGATGGAAAGTTAATATTAATTTTATAAAGTAGAAAACACAATATTATTTCTCTAGAGTTTTAATTCAGCTAGGAAGACATTTTGACATTGGTATCTTCGATGGTTAAAACGTTGACCTGAACTGTCCTCCCCAGCAGGACGGACCAAGAACCTTGGCAGCTTGCTTTGTGAAAAGAGATACTTCCCCCAAGGTATTATAAAACCAAAATGTGTTCTGTGGGGGTTTGTTGGAAACAGACTGGCACCCTCTGAGATCTCAGTTTTTATAGTTGGTACTATTGGAAAAATTTTGAAATTAAACCTTGAAAGTTTATGACTCAGGAGAAGGAGCGGTCACACAGCTAAGACCATAGATCTCTAAACGTAACTTTTTTTCATGCCTTGAGGTTTTGGCAAACACTATATGTATAATATTTCTAAGGAAGTATAAATTTGCTAGCTAATAATGTTTGATCAGAAATATTCCACATGATACATTTAAGTTTAAACATCTACCATTTTGAGGTGAATGAACAAATTACTAACACTCATTTTATATCTACATTTCAATTATGTGATTCATTCGTTATTACTCTTATGTATATAAACAAAATATTACCATAGATGACCAAGCCAGGATTCGAACCTAGAAACTTACTTTAATTAACCCTATCTTACCCAATATGGCATATTATGTCCTTAGTTATGGAAAAGCAGTTAGAGTGCTCGCATCCAAAACTATTACTCTGACTTTTTCTTTACAACACGTGTGTGTTAATCCAAATCAACCATCTTTTAAATCTCTCTCTCTCTCTCTCTCCCCTCTCTCTCTCTCTCTCTCTCTCTCTCTCTGTGTGTGATTTTATCATTATTTTTCATTTCTTTGGAAATCAAGTATACTTTTAATAAGGATAAGTTAAATAAATGTACAAAAGGAATTCATTTAACAAAATCAAATCAATTCACAAAATATAAACAAACACAAGGTGCTTCAAAAATTACTAAATCTCTCTCTCTGTTAAACTGATATTGTTTCAAAACACACACACGAGTAAATATAGGACATCCCAAACATAGTATCAAACAACTATAGGTTCATCCAAAATGTATATACAATATTTTTAAACAACAGTAAGTACAGGGTGATACAAAACAGATTAAACGTATAATATATAAAACATAAATATATATTGTTAAAACATTCATTTCAAAAATCAATAAATATACTCTATAATGCTAATAACTTGCTAATTCACATCAAATACTATTTCTTTCCTATGCAAGACATTATCATCTTATTCCAGTATGAATCAATGATATACATCATAATTTACATGTGATTTAATTGAAAATTGATTATATTTATAAATGGGTAATGTATTCAATTTAAAATCTATTACTTTCCTGTTATATGTGTTATGAAATGTTTATTTGCTCGACTCCACCTATGTATATTTCACTATTATTTAGGTAATTTTTGCTAATATTTTCAATACTCTCATACTCCATCCATCCACTCATTTTAAACCATGGTGCTGGCTAGTAACCATCTATTAGTTTTCTTGTATTTGGGAGTTATATATTTCTAGTCAAATGTGTTTTAAAGCTGAAGACTGATGTATTTTCTTCCATATCAGTGATAGCTAATTCTTTAATGAAACATTTTTCTGCAGATTAAAATCCTTGTATATTGCATTACATCTCATCATAGATGTGGTTCATCACCTGCTGACTCAATTCATTACCTTCACCAGCTTATCTCTAACAATGTCACATGCTAATCTATCATGACTTATCAGAGCATAAGCTTATGTATTTGCTGAAATAGGTATATTTGCTCTAATTTCAATTCGTGAATCAACTACAATATTGGTAATTCTGTCATCTTGTTTGTTTACATCAAATACATATAACATTCCTCTGGTTTTAAATTATTTGGGTTCTAGGATCGGTGAGCTGATTTTGATATAATACATTTCCTGAAAATTTGAGTGTACATATAGTAGCAAATAAGGAATTTCCCATTTTAAAGTTTAAATATAAATCTATATGGGGGTAAGCTTGACTGTTTAGATATAGTTTAATCTATTTTATATCACTATTATCGAATACTAATCATAATTTCCCAGATGAAAAACTTGATTTTGCATTCCAAATGACTTTTTTTGATGTCTGTAGCATTGAAAATATCTCCTAAGCCCACAATCTTAATGTAATATTTAATTTCTTCCCTTTTTCCAAATATTTTAATAACTTTACACCTTCATGAGTGTTAATTTCAATATGTGGGTTAGCCATTCAACTATGTGCAATTCTAATGTTACACCTGCATTTAGCATTTAATATTGCATGTTTATAGTTCCCAGCAAAGCCCAAAACCATACTTAACGGTATAACAACTTTGTATTTTCCACATGGGTTTATTTGTAGTGTAAAATTATTAGCATTGCTCCAACCATAAGCCTTGTATAAAGATTGTTTACAGTTCCCGAGAGCCAGTTCTTTATCGTGGAAGAAATTCCAACATCTTGTGTTTGCTCTATTTCAAAACCATTGGGCAGTATGCAATTCTGTCGAATAAATGGATTATTCTGTTTCTTACTAGTCCTGTAGTTACTGGATTACTTGCAACTGCTGTATTTTTAATTGTTCTTCTAAACCTTAAACTTGATTTCGAAGGTGATGTGTAAATATCATGATTTTGTATAGCAATCCTTATTTCCAATAGAAATGTTTAGGAACCTGCTCAAAATGGTTCATACGCATCTATTTCCATATTGGTGATTGCATCTTCATAACTGATTGGTTTTTCAATATTAAGTACGTCTTCCATTTCTATTAACTGCATATACTAATTCCTTAAAAACCAATTTGTGGATCTGTGTTAACTTCACAGGTAACTTATTTGATGTGAGTGTTTTATGCTTGTGTTTACGTCCTTTTGTACTTCTTTTCTTCGAAATACATTCCTTACTGAGATACTTCTTAAAAGAACTGCCTAATTTACATCCACATTGGGTGTTATACACAATACCCATTTTTTTATCGTAATGCACACAGAATGCAACTTTTTATATAGCTTTTTTTAAAATTTAAATGGACAGAAATATCTTCATTTCTAAAATTAATCAATTTACCATCTTGATCAATAATTAAAACAACTATTTTATCAACACAATTAACTATTACTGGAAGATATTTCAATGTATTGGGTTTTTCAATTATTTTATATCCTGGAGCCACCGAACATGTGAATTCATGTAGTGTATTTGTCGGTTTTCCATTTAAATGTGAAGTGCCTATGATATTAACATTTATATCACATACATTTACTGATAATATAATTACTTGTTTTTACCATTCGTGCATTGGTTAGCTGGATATACTCTCCATTCATAACCCAACATATTTGCAATTGAATTGTCTTCCCTGAAATCGATATCAATGTTACTATACATTGCACTAGTTAATGTATTTGGATTTCCATGTAATCAGAAATATACATTTTCTGGTAATGTCGATTTATTGAATGTTTCTAAGTCGTCCAAGTCATATGATCCGACCAGTATCACAATCTTGTAAGTTTTTTCACCAATATTAAACATAAATTTTTGGTTATGCGTATCAATATTTGGTATGCTGTTGTAAGTAACGAATTCGATTAGACTTATTTGCCATTTTCTATCTAAATCGAATGCACAGAAATATACCACACGCAATTGCGATGAATTTCCACTTAATATCAATGTTATTGACATATTTATAATGTCTTACTATTAAAATTACTTATATATCCTATTTATTGTCAAAAAACATAAACATAAATGACCACAATTGATTGTTTTTGGTAATTGTTCCATTTTGTAATTGTACCTAAATTTAATTTTTTTTAAATAATTACATATTTCAATTGAAAGACATAAATAACCCAAACTGTCATAATACAATGATTGATTTATGTTTCTAATTAATTGCAACCCAATGTGTTCCTTCGTTTTGTTTCGAATATAAATTAACAATCACATATATTCAGGAATATTTGGTTTCTTTTGTCAATCATTTCTCATATACACACCTCAGAAATAGGGAATATCCAGTTACTTTACAAATACATTAACACCATGGTTTGTTAATGCACATTTTGGATGACTATTTAGGACTTTCAGGGGTTTTTTTGCCATGTTTCGGGTTTTTCGTCCTTGTACAGCTTTATAGGGTTTCAAATAGATTTCTTTACCTTTTGATTTAACTGCTCAACTTATTGCCTAAACTCTTCCGAGAATTGATCCAAGTGCTGTTAATGCTGGAAATAGCAATGGAATTATTCCTCCTTTCTTTGTTTTTTGTTTGGTTTTACATTTTAAGCCCATGATTTTCTTCACCTTTCCACACATGACTTTGTCAAAAATCCAGGTGCCTAGCTTTTCACCTGTTTATGTATATGGATTCAACCTTATATTTGCTGGTTTATCAGCTAGAATTGTATCTGCTGTATGTCTGTCATTCAAATTGTATGTTCGATCATAAACTATATTGTGTCCTTTACATGCATTATCCAGAGAGTTTGTTCCTTGATCGTTCCATGCCAGATGTTTTGCAATTGTAGTACATGGTCTGCAAAAAATGTATTTTAGTAAATACAATTCAAATGGCAATTGATTAATTAATGTATTCAATACACAGCTTCCTTTTTTGATATGTTTAGAACAAGCCATTATTTTCAACTGAAGGTGAACCTGTATATAGAGTTACATTTATAGTTTTTACATTAGCATGTTATGTTACATTATATTATGTTAGACTGTCTCATTGTACATTGTAAATATGAAAGAAAATGTAATTGAACAGAACATGACATTCTTTTACCATCAAAAGTATGTTGTATAATAAGCGGTCCTTCTTCATGGGGAAAAACTTGTGTTATTATGTCGCTGTTGGAACATACAAATGGTCTAAAATATGAAAATGTATGTGTTTTCTCAAATAATACAAGAGAAATATCAACGATTAGCGAGCATATTGTCATTAACTGAAGGAATGTAATATTTCCCTTTTACAAATAAAGAAGATATAGTGCATCTGAATGAAGCATTACCCAATTCTGTGTATATATTTAGACTATGTTTATTGTGAACCGAAGGGTGAAATACAACAATAATTTAGTTTTTGTCGATATTCAAACATTGATTGTTTTTATCTATCACAAAGCTACTCATGTATACCAAAATATAATTTGCATGATAAAATCAAATATGGCAATTGTGTTTAAAATGGATAGTAAGAATCTACAACATATTTATAATGATCATGTTTTAGGCGATATGATCTTTACGAAGTTTAAAGATATGGATTTTTACTGTTGGAAAGACATCTATGGTTTGTTAGGGATTATAGTAACGCTTCCCCTATATAATGACAGATATAGATCTGGTTTTGACAGTTTTGTACTTCCAGGCAAAGAACAATGAGTATTTCAAAGTTTGGACATAGCGGTATAAAACATAATCAATGCAATAGCTGGTTACCAAAAATCGCGATGGGAATTGTGATTTGAACGGACATATATTATGTAATATGAGTATGGCTATGGAATATAGTGATGCGGTAAATAAACGTTACATGGAATACTTAAACACTATTATGCTAAACGTATTTAAATCGCAATCAAACTATATTCAAGAGAAATTAATAAAATTTGTGCATTTGAATGATAATGTTTATAAACATACAAGTGTAATTGCAAACAATTGAATCAATATTAGTAATGATTTGCAGAGTAATTAATTTAGAATACAAGAATGTTTAAATGGATTTAGTAAAGGCTCTAATGATATGACAAACATAGTTTGTACAACACAACTGACAGAAATGCAAGCAATTTAAGAGTTTTAATTAATGAAGTGATAATGGCTACTATAATAAAACAACTTGAAACACAAATGGAACAAATAACGCAATATATAAATTATGAATTCATTAGTAAAAATTTGGTTTAGTTACTTAAACAGATTTGAGAAAATAAAATAATTTTGAAACACAAATAGATAGTTTTATTAATGATTTGAGAGTTAAGTATATAGCTAACTAAGATGTTTTAAGTAAAACCGATAAGATTGAAAAACCCACACTATTCGACCAACTGCAACAGTTAAAAAAACGACTTAATACATATATAAATAGATTGAATTTAATGTAGTATAATAAGAATATTTACATGCGAAACAAGCTCATATGGAACAGGATGTTTTAAATGAAAAGATATTTAAACCTGTTATGAGTAGAATGGATACATTGCATTCTGTGTGTTGAATAAACTTAATGAATCAGCTTTGGAAATTAAATCGGAAGAAGAACCTTAACCAAAGAAAGGGCAAACTATTTCTCATTTAACATGTAGTTATTTAGCTTTAAACATAATTCACCCATGCGGGATAAGAAATTTGGTGTTTATAGACATGAAAACATTTGATTCCTTGGAGATTCGGTAATAACATTTTTGCCTGGCAATAAAATTAAAATAGGTGATTACATAACTCGTGTGAGTCAAGGATTGTTTGAATTATTGTTTAAAGTCTTTCCAAATTGATATTCCGACACCGATTTGTAGAAATATATATAGAACTTGTTCGTCGAACGAATGCTAACATTCGTTCAGGGGATGAAAACTACTCAAAACTACATTTAATAGGAGATATAGTCGGAAATGGAATATTTAAAGATGAAGTTGACAACCGGTTTTCACCTGTATATTGGTTGATAGATTAAAACTTTTCATAGCTTCGAGAAAATCTAGTAATAATTCACATAGAAACGAGATCATTTCTATTATTGAAGAGCTCAAAGAAGATGGTTATATTACCAATGAAGTTTAGTAATATTTCTGAAGAGCTTCGTGCCCCTGCAACGATAAGATATCCCAGAAAAAGTGTTATTAATAAAGGGCTAAATGATGTTTTTCAAGCGGATTTGTGTGAAATGACATTGCTTTCCAAATACAACAAAGGATATAAGTATATTTTAAATGTAATAGACATTTATTCGAAATATGGTTGGGATATAGCTTTGAAAAACAAAACTGGGAAACTGGTTACCAATACAATGAAGATCATTTTGAAAGAGAGAAAGCCAAATTAGCTCCCAGCTGACAGAGGATCCAATTTTTTTTATGCACCATTCCAGAAACTAATGACAGACTATGGCATTAATCACTACACAACGTATTCGGAACTTAAAGCCAGTGTTGTAGAATGATACAATAAATCGATTAAGCAGTTAATATATGGAGGGTTCAGAGCTGAAGTGACCCATGTAGAATAATTTGATATTTTGAGTTATAATGTAGGCACAAAGAAGAAAAGTGATATTTTTCATGGCAATAATAAACCAAGTCCATACTTCAAAAATGTGGCCACAGATGACAGTAGTTGTATGAGCAGTGAAGGATCCTCAGATTTTTTCAGAGCTGAACCAGACCAAGTCAATTTGCAGTGCACAGGGGTATTGGGATGCAGCACTGCCAGCAGTTGTTTGTTTTTGAAGTGTTCTAATAATTTTTCCCAACTACAGCATAGTTTTATGGTTTTAATACCTGTGGATAAATAATGTATTCTAATGAAGATTGGCATCCAAGCTATGCTGACAATACTGAAGATAAGGTTTTAAGACTATGTCCAGTGTTAAGAATTTTTGTAGGTTGTTGGGCCCTGCTCAATTTTCGTAAATTTCTTTTTTTAGATGTTTGCCTTCCTGTATGCTAACCAGAGTATTCTGGATAGATAATTTCTTTTGTTGTCCTTAATATTTCCTAGACTGATGAAGAAAAGGGAGAGAAGTGAATTTAAGACCACTCCATGCTACTGTGTCATGCTTGACTGACAGAGAAATGGTTGTTGTACCTAGTACTAGCCAGTCTCCAGTTGCAGGACCATCCCATGCTACTGAAGGTAAGAAATTCAGTTTACATTACTTTAAAACCACGCTTTTCGCTCAGAGAACCCACTTGGCTTGATATTTTATTTTACCCATAACCTATTGTTTTACCGACTGGGATACTATGCCTACACAAGAAACATTGATAAAATTATTTGTTTTTCAATTAAATTGTATTTTACATCTGATGCAGTCAGTTAATTTTTTAATTGCCAGACTTCTTGTGTCCATAAACAGGGGGATGTTACTAGATAGGGCCTACGTTACTGTTATTGAACACTGACCATTATGTATATATCAACATGAAAATATTGTTAAACATTGGAACATATATTTTTTTTCTACTTTGGTATTCGAGCTTGTTTTACAATGTTTGAGAGGATAGTTTACAGTACCTGTTAGAACAGTTTTTTTTTCAACAAATAAATACAGCATTACAATTTTGATACATGGTCATTCGAGCCAGGGGCGACTCAAAAATCAAAGTAATGCTGCTACAATGCATCAACTTGTGGATTTTCTGGTAATGAAAAGCCTAAATTGTAGCTTGTGCTAATGTTTCAGAAACTCCACAAATTGACTACGCAGCTCAGGGTGGCAGTTCACGAAGTCGGAAGAGGACTATATGTGAGGAAAACTGGTTAAAAACCAAACGAAAATGATGTCCTAATAACGGAGAAACTTATACAACAGCAAAAAATAAGCTTGTTCCAGTCAAAACCTTCACTCATAATGTTGAATGTAAATGTTATGTTATTAAATAATCAAATTTAAATCATATTTGATATCTTATTTTATTTAATAAACATCTGTATAGGTGATGGATGTGGTATTTATTCAGTACTCAATAGGCTTGTTGATTGGATTATCATTTCATTGGATTAACATATAAGCAATAATCCAGTGTGGTAAAATACTTTTAATTATAAGTTTCTTTAAAAATATTCCCAATTTATTTATTTCTTAACTTATATTTTTTTCTAAACATAATTCTATGCAGGGAGAGCATAAAGTTTTCCATAACTGTTGCCTATTACAAAGGAAAGGGAACAATGATCCTGTGTTAATGATAGGGTGCAATGCTGTAGAGTGAGAGAGGGGGGGGGGGAAGAACAAGTGAGATATGAGAAAACCCATGTGCGTGTTAATAGCGAGACATTCATTTAGTTTCTCTTAAACATTCGGAATGGGTTTAGACAACCATACACGCAAGCTTGGGTTCTAGTGTTAAAAAAGTAATGATATAATTTCAATTCCTTCATAGTATTAAATTCTCTACTAATAACAATGAAAGAAATTAAATTACTTTGCGTGAAATTTTATCTAACATTTATAAAGATTTTCACTTCACTATGCGGGATTTGGTGGAAGAGGTGTAAAAAAAATTTGTCGTGAAAGCGAAAGTCATTCGGAAACAATAAATTGCATTTCCATAAATACAGTTACATATCAACTGCTATTATTTTGAATTTATTTATTAATATTTTCAGCGAAATGTATTAAATATTTATTCGATGGAAATAAACTATCTAAAAACTTGAGACTAAAATTGCTAGAATTTTTCAAATATCCCCTGGCACGAAGGTTTGAAGGCTGTTGACCAGCTCCAGGTATGGCGAATCAGGGGAAGGGGCGGATGGGGGGAATAAGTACTACTCTCACAGAACCAGACAGGGTAGAATTTCGGGAAAGTCCACAATTCATGGGTATAGCATAGTTTTGCAAACAATTAAATGGTTTGTAAGAGTCCAATTTGGTGTCTTGAGGGGTGTCTGGCAAGTGGAAAGTACCCGAAGTTTTTGGACAAAACACACAATCTGGGCTGACAGTGAAGGGAAGAGGGTGGAGGGTTCATGGCCTTGGATGGATGGCAGGGGTTGTGCAGCGCCCTCCGCCGACAGGGCAGTCTTCCGAAAACTCGTTCTGACCTTGAGAGGGGCTGTGGGCAGGTTTTGCGAAGCACTGCATTGGAAGGGGCAGCCCTCCCAAAAACGCCCTCTGGGGTGTTTCGTGACCTTGGACAGGAAGTCTCTTTTCACACAAAGGCACTATCTGGACAAGGTGGGTGGGAGGAAGGAGGGCAGCACCGTTGTGAACAGTTTTAGATGTCTGGCGCTATCTTAGTTTGATGCCAACACTTATCCAAGATACACGTATACATCGTTTACTCCTCTGAACCATCTATTCACTGGGCACATCATACCTCTGAGTGCTAGCCGCGATTCTTGTTTTAATAAAAGAAATATTTAACACTTTTTAAAAATTTATAGGGAAAAAATAGTGCATTTATTGTGAAAACCCTGTTTCTGAGTTCGGTCAACGAAACTTGATAGCATTCTCAACTATCTTTTCACTAACTATTGCTATGAATTTCACAGATTTAATGGAAAAATTTGTGGTATGTCTGATATTTTAAATAATTGAAAATAATATATAGTACACTTCTATAAAGTGATGCGGGATTAAGCCATCCGAGTCTCCTTGTGCTTCGATGGAAAAAAAATTGTGCTAAAATTGAATTCTTCTTATTCTTACAATAGTGAAACTTTCGTTATAAATCAGGATAAGATTTATTTTATTATCATTTCGTTGTTTGTTGTAGGACGAATAGTGTATTCAGAGTTTTTGGCATAAATTTCAACTCAGCTGCGCTCCACGTATATAACAGCTTATAAGCTGGCGGACATCATACCCTCCAGTCATTCATTCAACAGCTTCCCAGGAGGACAGATGTGTTTTGGGCGAGCTCTTGGTGCAATTTCATTACGTGTTTTTTAATTTGTTTAGTGATTGTCATGTACTTGTGTTTGTTAGCAATTTTGAATTTTCATTAAAATTTCCGAGCTTTTCAGATCAATCTATAATCAAATGTAGGCCGACGCAGGTTATGTTTGCTCTCAACACAGCTTATAAGTTGACTTAAGTGCTATATCCAAGTCAGTGCTGCAGCGACATCACGAGCGAATGGACGTATATTAAAATCACTGACCGTTAACTGCGATTCTCATTAAGTGTTTTTTAATTTAACTAGTGAAATTTATATATTAGTAGGTGCATCGTAAACTTAATTTTTATCCATTTGTCGCATAAATCGTATTCACATCTCTTTCCGAATAGATATATCCTTAGTCGCCTGTCGGACACACTCCACGTATCTAACAGTTTATAAGTTGGCATACATCATACACTGCAGTCATTGCTTCAGCCATCTCCTGACCAAACGGACGTATTTTAAAATCATGAAAGGTACATGCGTGAGGCATAAAGCAGTGTAATTTTTTTCAAAATACCTTGTTATTGTGATTAGGAAGACTGCTGTTTAATTTATAGCAACATTTTTTTGCTTCGTTAGTTATTTTCATAGTGGAGACTCGCGTAAATTGTGCTGGTTTAGCACTTATCGATATCAGGTTATTCATACATAGAACTCGTTACTTGTTTCGTTTAGATTCGGATATTTCTTTCGCATGTCAAGTATATGTAACGTCTTCTCTTTCCATTTCATTACCAAAAATCGCCTATCTCTTACCACCGTCTACAAGTAATGTCACTACCAACCCAAAAAATTAACACTTAGGTCACTCTTGCACTACACTCAACACATATATACCCTGTCGTTAACACATCACACCTCATCGAGTGCCAGAGCTTCAAGGGTGAGGACGTACCACAACTGCTCCCCACCCAAAAAGAAAGAAAAAAAATAAATTACAACTATACACTTATCATACAACATTTTTTATTGAGTAATTAAATTAAATTAATTGAAACTATCAATCAAAGTTACATATCAAAGTTACATACAAAAAATAAATGCATCGATCGGATTAAGATCAGATTAAGTATTAATCCAAAAACTTCATCGAATTAAAATCGGATTAACAATTTTGATAGGATTAAAAATGATTAAGGATGAACCCTTTCAATCGATTTAATATCAAACGGTTAGTCGGATTAACTAAAAGTGACGTGAAACCCGTGCGCCTCTACTACTATCCCATATGTTTGCCTCCCGACGTAATAGTTTTAATAGTTTTTAATATAATTTTTAAAGTAAATGAGGCTTTGGTGGGTAATTCTTGGATTCCCTCCTTTCTGTTAGTTTTGAGTGCTAGGAAGTATACTATGTCAAGAAAGAATAGAAATGTGTTAATGTTATTGTTTAGTACAATAATGTTTGGATCGCTGTTATTTAATTGTTTTTTGTCATGGAACCGAGAAACATTTTATGTCATGTATTTTTTTTTCCTTTGGTGCTCCGAGATTAGTTGTGCGTTTTATTGAATTGTATTATTTGTGTCAGTAATTGATCATTCATTGTGATTTATAATAATATTTACTGCTGTGATAATTTTTTGCCAATTTTTTCATGAGTTTAGCAATTTAGTAGTGTTCGATATTTTGTCAAAACAAATTGTGTTCAGATCTTGTTCTCTGCATGTAGTTATTTGTGATATTTCACAACTGTTCCATCATCTCGCATACTGTAAATTAAATTAATTAAAACGATACGCTAATATTTCGTGTAGCAGTGTTAATGTTGATTACACTCGAGAATATTCCACGCGCAGTTTCTAGTATTCTCGTGACGTTATTTGTTTGAAGCGAGCGACATATAAACCAAAGGAATTTATTCCGTAAACTGTTTCGCTGAACAGTCGTGTAAATAAAACACACACGTGTCAAAGCTCTCATGCCTGCAACACAACTCTGTAAATGTAATTAAATGTAGTCGACCAAAGTTTCTTAAGGATTATTTCAGGTTTTTAATTAATGTAACCGACTCGTCCTAAACATATTACGCGCAATATCAAACTGTCCGTGGCCAGAAATTCCATTAAAGCCATTTCAGCCCCTCAAAATTGAAGTACTCAAATATTCTCAAAACTTAAATATTTGATGTCATATATTCATATAACTAACTCAGAGACTTTATTTCTATAAAAAGTTAATATAAAAACTAAACTGTTTATAAACGAGATGCTTAAATGCCTACAAATGCATTGCAAATAACACTGTTACAATTTTCTCTCAAGGTCATTAAGCTAAATCAGGTTTGTTACTGGATGTAAATCGCAATTAAATTTGAAGAGTTAACTATACTTTCCGAATTTTATTTACAATAACAAAAAACTCAATTCTCTAGCCCGAAATTCTCACAGTAAATTAATACCAGTTGCTGTTTACAATTAATGAACTCAATCAATACGATATACAATCACCTCAAAGAAATTAATGTAATTAAATAATTAAAAACCAGTCAAAATATACAGTGTCTCAAAACGTATTCTATTAATTTTATAAAATATATGTCCTTATTTGACAGTTTCAATATTTACAATAAAATCCGTATTACATATTAATTAAGCTCCAACTCAGTTTAGTCCATGTCCCACCAATCCGCAATGTTCTACAATTCTCCGAACGCCCTCACGCACAGTAGCCTTCACTCTTCGGATTTCATGCCCTCTCGTCCATTCGCACCACGAACACTTCGTCCGCCGTCGTCTCACAATCGTCCGTCATCATCCGTCCCTGACCGCACTTTCTTTCGCCCACCGCACTCAGCCAGATGGCCTCTGCAAAGGACCGCCGACAGTTCAGTCGTGGTTTGTATTTATAAGGTTGTAGGCCATTGCCCAGAAATTTCTCTAAATTTTACGTTGCACCGAGGATCCTAGTTCCCACAATACTCTTGCACATCCTCTAAGCGCACTGGCTTCTCCAGCAGGGGGGTGGAGGGGTTTAAGAAGCGAGCTATGTAACAGCTGTTAATCATCCCCCCGGGGGTGCGCGCTATAGAGTGTAACACTACCCCTTCCTTAAGTCTGTTCGTACCGAACAGTCTTTCAAACATCAGGACCTTCATACAGCACCAGTTGGTCGATGTGGTCAACCTTAGGCTTCACCCGAGAGCCCTGTTGACAAATCCGGTAGATCACTTAGTATATATGTTTATGGATTCTGTATGGGTATTCCCAACATATCTGTACTTTGGGCAATACCTCTTCCGCCTCTGGGGGTTGTACAACCTCACCAGTTGTCGTTTTTGAAAAATCTCTTCAGGCATTCTCCGTTAATAACGTTTTTATTCATTCCGACACTAATAATTTTAAGGTACCTCCGGGCAAACTCATGAGTAGTGGCTAAATTTTGACATAGTTTAATGGCGAATTCTGGGGTGGCTATTTCTTCTTCCACTATACATCTGAACAGTAGGTCAACGGAGGGGTGGATCTCTTTCCCAAACAGCATCATTGTAGACTCGTGGACTGCCGAACGATATGCCAGGTGAAATAAGGGTACCTTGGAGTCCCAATTTTCTTGATTGTCCTCTACGAAGATCGCCAGATACTGTTCCAGGATACTATTTAACCTCTCGACCATCCCATCCGAGCGAAGGGATAGTGCTGTGGTAAGAGTTTTCTTCATTCCAAAAATTCTGGTTACAACTTGGAAAAGCGTTGCTTCAAATTTCGTCCTTTATCAGAATGGAGCTCAAGTGGAACTTCAAACTTGTAGAAAACATGCTCTACAGCTGCATCAGTTACTGTGCCAGTCTCTTGGTTTGGCACCAGTATGACCTCGGGTCACTATGTGAAAAAAATCTTGTGCTACCAGAAGGTATCTATTCCTCCTCTCAGTGACTTGTAGTGGTCCGAGAATTTCCACTGCCATCCTCTCAAATGTGTCCCCAACATTGTACTTATCAGGGGACCTTATCCCTTAAAACTCGGACTCTTCCTCTGCATTGCTGTGAAGGCGTCCGGACCTGTGATGTATTTCAAAGTTATATTCTTGCAGGTGCTGTATCCACCGGACTATTTGACCGTCGAGGAACTTGAAATTTAGCAGCCAGCATAATGAAGTATGATCAATTCTTAGGATGAAGTTTCTGCCACAAAGATAGCGTGAAAATGTGCAATTGCCTTCTCCACTGCCAGAAGATCTCCGCATGTCACACAGTAATTCATCTCGGGCTTGTGTAGCACCTTACTTATGTATTCCAATGGCCTCTCCTTTCCATCCTGAATCTGAGAAAAAACAGCTCCGAACCCTACATCACTAGCATCTGTATCCGCAATGAATTCACCCTCTGTACTCGGTAAGTCCAGTACTGTGGGAGATATCAGAATTTCTTTAAGTCTATTAAAATCAATTTCGTACTCTGCTCATGTAGCAAGTATGTATGTCACCTGGATGCTATTAATTTGTTTTGAAATGCAGTCGGCATAAATGATTACTTTAGTGATGTGAAACAACAAAAGCCCTTCAACATTAATTTTCTAATGGTGATCATATATATTGTTTTTTTAGCTTCTCAATTTAATTATATGCAGTCGTACATGTAATACATTACATATATCACGTTATTCAATACCAGTCACAAAGTCATACCTTATACTGTATTTACAGCATTTTTTCTATAGATATTTGCAACACTATATATTTACAAATAATATACTTTTGTATCATGTGATCTATAATTATATTAGACACACATATATACATATACGCGCGAGCGCGCGTGTGCATGCGTGTGTAGTTTGAAGATGATATCTGCGAAGGGTGGGAGCCATAAAAATTCCCATAGTAAGCTAAATTGCACCAGCAATGGTCTAACGATGTACCATTTCACAGCCATCAAATGGCCTACAGATGGCTACCTATACTTTCATCAGCATTAGGTATAGGCTGTGTGTGGCCATTGAAGGAACACAGTTGGTAAGCCATTTATGGGCCATTAGTAGTTCACCTACTCTCAACCATCAGTTTCATTTTCATCAACATTCCATCAGTGTGCCATTAATGGCATGCCAAATGTCCTGGTGCCAGCAGTTAACCATAGCAGGGCCAGTTGTGTAGACCGATAAGTTTTCTAGGCCAGCAGTAATCCAGCAATGCCATCCTTAAAAACACAGTCAGCCGACTCTCTTTTGCTACGTAGTTGGGTTCCAATAAAATTTTATTTTTTCCTCAGTCAGTTCATGCAGAGGCTTGGCGATCGTGGCGAACTTGGACACAAATCGACGGTAGTAAGCACATAAGCCCAGCAAACTTCGTATTTCAGTTTTATCCTTCAGTAGTGGCCAATCTCTTATTGCACAGATCTTCTCAGGGTCTGTTTCAATCCCATGGGCCAACAAAACATGGCCCAAGAAATTAATTTTCTTCTGGAAAAGGTGGCATTTCTTTCGAACTAATTTCAGGTTGGCTGCAGCGACTTTCTGAAACACAGAATCTAAATGTGTTAGGTGCTCATTAAATGTTCTTCCCATGACCACAATGTCGTTTAGGTACACCTGGCAAAAATCTAAGGGCAGAACTATCTCCATCAGTCGTTCGAAGTTGGCAGGCTCATTGCATAGCCCAGAGGGCGTAACCTTGAATTGCCATATTCATTTCCCTTGGACACAAAAGGCAGTCTTTTCTTTGTCTTCCAAGGCCACCTCGCAATACCAATATCCACTCTTCATGTCTATAAAGTAGAAAACCATCGTGAACAATCTACGCTATTCAGTGTTTCGTTTATCCTAGGGAGTGGGTAAGAATCTTCCTTCGTCACATTATTAAGTTGGTGATAATCAACACAAAATCTAATAGAGCCATCTTTCTTTTCAACATGCACAAGGGAGAAGACCATGTACTGGCTGATGGCTACTATCACATCTATATCATTAATCTCTTTTAGAATATAGTCAACCATCATGTGAAGCTAACAGTATTCGCCTTGGTGGCTGCTTTATGGGCCCGTCATCTCCTGTGTCGATGTGATGGCATGCAGCATTAGTTCGGCCAAAGTCACTGGGCTCACAGGAGAAAGCACCTCTATTTCTCTGTAGCAATTCTGAAACTGCCCTCTCCTGTCGCCAGTTGCAGTTTTCTCTTGTTTTTGTCAGCAGTTTCCCCAGAGCATCTGGAAGAGGACATTACGTATTTTGCAGCATTGAAGCTTCTGGAAAATTTGGAAGTACCTGCGAAATCTGCTTGCAAACCCCTGTTGTGGCCTCCTCCTCAAGACAGATAGCTAAGTAAGGTAAATTTTTCAACCCAACAAGCAAACCGTTTGATTTTGAATAAACCAGAGTTTTTGCTACAGTGACACCATCTGGTAAAATGCCGCCTTTCTGAGCTGGTTCGATTATGCAACCACCTGACAAATTTTCCCTGGCATCTACCTGGAATAACAACTTCGCTAGAGGCAGGGAGCACAATCGACTGATAACACATTACTGGGTAGCTCATTGGCCAAGATAAATCTCGTCATGTTTACACTACCAACTCGGTATTACCTACCCGTAACACCCTCAGTCGATTATCGATTAGCACCCCAGCTTACGTAACACATAGAGTCCCAAAATGCATTCGTCCTCTTTTCTGCTATGTATATATAATGCTCTATGTTAAGGTTACCAAGCTGTAGGCGTACCCTACTCTTGCCTCTGCTTGGTGTGGTGTCTCCCATTACTGTAGTTAAATAGGTGTGACCCACGCTCTTATCGGATGATCGCTGAGGGGAAGGCCCGAGAATGATCGGTCTTACCACTGTTTTAGTCGCCCCTGTGTCAACGACCATGTGACAAGAAACTTTATCGAGGCTCCCTTCTACCAATATGACATCCAAGTCCTGTTTCATTGAATGCAATGCAAACCATTGAGGCCTCCCTTCCAGCAATCGCCGACCTTTGCCCCTCAAGATCGGTGCTTCCAAGTTTCCCGCAGATGTTGCACTCTCACCTGCCCCTTGCTGCCTGCTCCCTGGTTGCTGCAGCTGTTGCTGCTCCTGAGGACAGTTGGCGCTCAAGTGCTGCAGCTGTCCACACGACCAACTTCCCGGCCGTTTGGGTGGAAGACTGCGAATCTCCGTAGCGCAGACCCTGGAGGCGATGTCCTTCATGGTCGTCTGCAAGTCATTTAGCATACTCTTGATTCTGTTGTCCTCTTCATTCAGCATCACTGGACGTCAGGGCACTGATGTCTGCCATGCTGACTCCACCTCCAGTGCTCGGGTCAAGGCATCCTGCATGGTGTGAGGCACAGCCAACCATACAGCTTGCCGCACGTCGTTGTCAGCGATAACTTCAACGAAGAAGCCGACTGCGATGACATATGCCTCCTCAGAGCATCCCTCCAGAGACAGGTGTGACAGCCTCACGATGTCCTTCCATAGATCCTGCAATGGTTCCCCTGGTCGCTGGATGCGGCTTCGCAGTTGGGCATGGTGGGCGTGTTGCAGGTATAGGTCGCCGAATCACAGCTCCAAGGCTGAAACCAATGTGAAGTACTCCAGTCGATGTCGTTCTAGCAAGGACTGCAGTATACTCAGTGCAGGTCCCCTAAGTATAGCCGCCAGGTAGTGCGCCCGCTGCTCTTCAGTCCAGCCATTCAGGACGGCAATAATCTCGAACTGGTGCCGGTATTGGAGCCAAGGTGTCTGTCAGTCATATTGGGCGGGTTTAATTGTAACGCCTCACCCACCCCTGGCTGAGGCGTACCCACACTGCAGAATGGCAAGTCGTCTCTCGCGATGGCTGTATTAGCGGCGATCTCTTTCTTCTCCTCGCTGTGCTGCCCACATTTGTCGGCTCGGTGGTGGTCGAACTCAGCTCCTCCTGAGCCTCTGCATGTTGTTTCGCCTGCTTCTGCAGAAATTCCTGCCATTCCTTCTTGAGGGCGCTCACTTCCTGTTTCATTTCTTGCTCAACACTTTAAATTTTCTTGTCTACGCGTTCTATTTTATTATTTACAAATTCGCTAATATCCTCTATTTTTCGTCCGCATTTTCGTTCACAGTATCTATTTCCTTATCCAGCTTGTCAACTACCTTGCTAACACTGCCGATTTTTCTATCTACATCTTCATTTACACTGTCTATTTTTCTATCCACATTGTTGTTTACACTGTCTATTTTCATATACACATTCTCGCTCACACTGTTTATTTTTCTAGCAACATTCTCGTTCGTGCTGTCTATTTTTTTGTCGACCAGTTCACGAACACTGCTAACAGATTCACTAACACTATTTATTTTGCTATTTACATTTTTATTTACACTATCTATTTTACTATTTACATTCCCGTTAACATTATCTACAATATTATTTATTCTGCTATTTAAATTACTTATTTGGCCACTCAGTCCCTCGATCAATGTACGAAGTGCTTCCATGTCTGCCGACATTTTCCTAGTTAGCATTCACAAATTTCAAAATAATTCATTGGCCTATTACTAGGAACGTTATGATATTTATAAACTATATATTTCTAGTTAATATCCTACTCTAATCTTAATTATGATTATTTTGCCTTAAATAAAAGGTATACATCCCACTTCCGACACCAGTGCTACAATTTCCTCTAGTTCAGTGGGCTAAGCCAGGTTCGTTAAGGGATGGTGGTCTTAATTAAATAACAGAGTTATTTATAGTTTCCTAATTTATTTACAATAACTAAAAACAGAATTCTTTTGACTGAGATTCTCACAATAAATTGATATTACTTTATGTTTACAATTAATGACAATTCAATACAATTACCTCAAAGAAATTAATGTAATTAAATAATTTCAAATCAGTCCAATAGACAGTGTATCAAAAACTATTAAATTATTTTTATTAAATATATGTCCATATTTGACATTTCCAATATTTACAATAAAACCCGTATTACATGCTCATTACGACACACCTCATTTTAGTCCATGTCTCACAAATATTAATTATTTTTATTACTTTCTAAACACTTTACGACGTTTCTGTATTTCGTGAACACGCCCCTCCTGCTCTCGTGATACATTTGGCAACCGCGCGACCCTCAAGAAACAGACCGGAGGACATTCACCCAGCATTGTGGTTTTGTGGTTGGATAAAGGAGGGTAGCTCTACCTGCTCCCAACCCTTTTCACATCGAGTTGTGGACGACAAGTCTGTTGAGGGATGGGGAAAGACCCTGTCTCCTCACACTTTCCTAGCCTTGTCCGGAACGGCTACCAGACATTATTTAGGCTACTAAATCAACCACGTGACCAAGTTTAGGTCCTAAATATTTGGGGATTTAGGGTTGAAATTTACTGAGGTTAAGTAGCACACTAAATCCCCAAATAGGTCCGTAAAATCGTCTGCTGTTGTTTATTTACGTTTTATTTCCCACGTTGTGGTGGAAATGCTGCACAATACATGCATGTGAAAAATGGAAAATCAGAGATCTACATGAAGTTATTTTAAAATAAAGTTCGTGTGTTGTATTTAAAAAAAAAGGAAAAAAAAAGGTGATCGGTTGTTATTTGAAACGGAATGTTAATTGCAGGGAGAGAAGAAATAACGAGAATATTGATATCGGCTAAAAAGAAATATCAGGTATCCACAAGACGTGAAACGTGAAAAATGCTTGGGAGAAAGTTATTTATATATAGGGTGGAGAACAAAATAAATTTGAAATCCATAAACTGTAGTTTCCAACTTTGTCGCATGTAGTGCTGTTACAAGCCGTTCGAAACCATCCACCCTAATTTCCTAAACCCTAGTTCCCCAAATTTGCCATTTTGGACACGGCATATACTCCAGCGCCTCTTCAGGAGAATTCGTGAAGTATGTGTACACTATTTACAGGACTTCCAACAACGCCCGCTAGGATCGCTAGCTTACAAATCCAACATCAAAATGGCGAGGCCTGTCCGGAAATATAGCTATCAACGAATGTACTATTTCACATACGAATGGCTGATTGGGTTAGATTACACATGCAATTCCCTATTTTTTTTCCTAGGTATCTCTTCAGTTAAGACCTTTACGTAATTCGAACTACAATCCCTTGCTTTAGCACAGTAACAAACTCGTCCATAGAAGTTGGTAGTTTATGTTAACACAAATAAAGATGCAACATATTCATTGACTGGTGTTGCATTATAATTTATGTAGTCGTTACCACCACACTGCAGATCGTTAGCTAGCTGTAACAACGCAAGCCTACCCAACAGATCAGTGTGTGCCTGAAATAAAAATCGAAACACACTATTCATAACAGTGCACGGAGGATGTAAAAGGATTTAATTTAATTTTTATATATGGATACCTTTTATTTAAGGCAAATAAATCATAATTAAGATTAGAGTAGGATATTAACTAGAATGATATAGTTTATAAATATCATAATGTTCCTAGTAATAGGCCAATGAATTATTTTGAAATTTGTGAATGCTAACGAGGAAAATGTCGGCAGACATGGAATCACTTCGTACCTTGATCGAGGGACTGAGTGGCCAAATAAGTAATTTAAATAGCAGAATAAATAATGTTGTAGATAATGTTAACGGGAATGTAAATAGTAAAATAGATAGTGTAAATGAAAATGTGAATAGCAAAATAAATAGTGTTAGTGAATCTGTTAGCGGTGTTCGAGCAGTATGTCCAGCCTACTGCCACTTTAGAGTCTTCACTCTTTCCAGGACGTCCCTGTCTTTAGTTACTGATCGAACGTAGTCAGTTCTCTTCCTGTTTCTTCTTGTAAACCCAAGAATTTCTCTTTCCATACTTCTCTGGGCAGTTCTCAGTTTGTGCTTTGCTTGACAGTTCAGAGTCCAAGTCTGACAAGCATATGTGAGGACAGGTAAATACACTTATACTTGCTAGAAATTCAAACAGTAATATTATATATTAAAACTTATAAGAATGTAACTTAATACTAAACAAACCAAAGATGCAACTTAATTACTCTCTCAATCATTCACTTACACACTCATCATTCACATATGCACATATGCACACATGCACAACACAACTTCACGAAATGTCAATTTCATCCCCTCATCCATTGGGGTGACTAAGGGAGTACTTATTCACTGTACTCTTAAATTTACTGAAACTTGCAATACTTCTGTGTTCAGTCGGCAGGTTGTTCCATGCTTTCGACGCGGCATTGGTGAAGGAGCTCGAATATAATTTGGTCTCGTGTAGCGGTATTCTTATATTCGTTAGTGCTCTGTGACCTCGTATGTTGAGGTTGATCCCGGAGAGAGGTGAAAGGGGGAATTCCCAGATCGCCAGATCTCTGCAGTCTCAAGAATAATTGTCATCGGAGATCTCGCTTGGCATCTGACCTCAATGTTTTGACTGCTGGCTGCGACTTCGACAGCAGAACTGTTGCCATCCTTCATCGCCAATATCCCCTAGGAACCCAGTGTGACGATTGGAAGGACACGATATTTTCACCGCCATATTTAGCCTCTCCCCCAGGCTCGAGCTACGTATACAAAGATAGGGAAACATCGAACATTTCTCAAGACATGACAAAGCCCGTACTCAAAGTACAAGTATCCTGTTTGTTCTGCTATTTGATTGAAAAGACAAACTACTTTGCAAACACTTCTGGGATCAAAGGTACTGAGTATTCGGAGGGTGATGAGGTGGGAATCACCCCTCCACTTTTCAGCCAGCAGGGTCATCAACCCCCCCCCCCCCCTCCGTCATCATGGGTTGATAGGCAGTGACTGGTTGCTACTTCAGTTCGTAATAGGTTTTTACAAGTTATTGTAGACTGCATGCCAAAAACAGCAATATTGCAGCAGAAATTATTTTATTTGGTATAAGTGTTAAATACGTATATAACAGCATATACACACACACAGAGAGAGAGAGAGAGAGAGAGAGAGAGAGAGAGAGAGAGAGGAGAGAGAGAGAGAGAGAGAGAGAGAGAGAGAGAGAGAGAGGGGAGAGAGAGAGAAGATTATATGAGCACGGGGTCAGAAATTTGAGACTTGCCGCCATTCTGTAAACAAAAAGCCTTCGCGTATGCTTAAAGTCCTTTCACACTATATAGTTTTCCTTCTAATTACATTCAAATTTTATTGAATTCAATTCGTTGAATGCTTAATGACGTCATAGAAACGTCATAAACGCGGCCATTTTCTCTTTCAATTTCTTGAAAGACTCACTTTCCTTCAAAATTTTCGTTTAGGACATGTTCTATATTTTCTTGAATCCAAAATTCCAATCGTTTATCACTACTTTTCTGGCAGTAATGGAAGTAATCTTATAATAGAATTATGTGCAGACCTTTAAATTGTTTAGAAAATAAGGATACGTATTTTGTAAAAAGAAAATAAACAATAAAATTAAGAAAATTTGTTGGGGTTTAACCAATTATTTTTGTGTTGTGCACGAGTCGTTGATACTTCTAAAAATTTACTTTTGTTAATTTTTTAACTGGTTTCATTAAAAAAGTTGTTTTAAATTTTCATGTGGAGACTTGAAAGGCAGTTCATTGAAAGGTAAATTAAGTTATTTTTAGTTCAATAAATTGAATTCAAATAGTAGACTTCAATAGATATTTGATCGTGTGAAATGGCCTTTATTATACAAACACACCTAGCCTCTTTCAGCGAACGCCTAGAGCGTGGATTAGCTTATGTTGAGATGTAGGCGCCTAAGCCTGAGATCTGCGTCTGATATATCGTCTTGTATTCATAAATCTCTGACTACGCATATACAAAAACATAACATTTAACTTCTGCAGTTATTTTTAACAATTACTACGACAGGTGATATTTCTTATCTCTAATTTGCATTGTGATGTGAACATTTAAATTGGTTTTTTCCTTGTTTCCATCTGCCCACGGCAAATATAATTGATTTGTGATGCTTTATTGGTTTGATTTTTTGATGTATCGCGAAGAGTATAATAAAAAACCCTTATCCACGTTCGGCCTCTTTCCTTTGAAGTTACGTCCTAAAAACGCAAATTAACGTAACACATCACATACACAGTAGGCCTACATACATGAATCTCTTACATACCTATATGGAAGGGCACCAAGGAGTGCGCACCTAACAAATCTACCCCCTTCTCACCTGCAGTTTATAGTGGAAAAATATGGTTCATGCACGTGGCGTTTTATTGATCAATTATAATTTCGTGCTTACAGACCCAATCACATAGACCTATTCTAATTTTTACAAAATGGAAAAAACTAAATAATTGCAAATGCAATTATTTAGGAGCCCTAGCTCCAAGAGTGCGCAGCATGTACTCAACGAGCGCGCATTCAACACTGGTCACATGTAAATATTGAACCTCCTTCAAATGACGAACATTAGTCATGCCATCCTTGTGGCCATTTGATACACTGTATCAAGTCTTCAAAGATAGGCTCAGTGTATATCTCATCGCATCCTGGGCACAATATATTACCTTCTACTGCTTTTCATTATGTAATCTTCTTTACTGGACATGAAGGTATTCCCCTTTTATTTCGCATCCGTGAATCTCGTGTCTTTTTCTTGTCATTCGCAAGCGAAAGGATATTTTTTAATGGAGAGCCTGCCATTGCCTCTGATTTCCTTCCTTTTCTTTTTCTTTGATTTCGGAAGAGGAATGATATCGGCTCGAGAGGTTGCTGTTACTTCATTATTTTCTGGTATTGTAGGCCTATTATTCTTAGTGCCATTGGGAGAGCTGCTTCCTTCGTCACTATCCTTACTTGATTCACAAGCACGCACTTCAGCCTTGAGAATTATTTCACCAGCTGATCTATTAACCTCAGTGGCCCTAGGCGAAATATTTTCACTACGGTCAGGAAAATCATACGTCATAACTTTCATCGCTAATCGAGGATATTTGGTCCGTTTTTGTGCTCATTGTTTTACGGCATTTTCTTAGTGCTGATTCCTTTTTGCCCAGATCCGCTGTGACTTTCCCCATTTTGTATTCTTCGTCTTGCTTCATTTATCATTTCGTTTGTAAATATCAACTACCTGTCGGATTTTCTCTTATACGGCGCCGTCTCTAATGACCTCGCTGTCGACGAGACTTTAAGCCCAATTACCTACCTACCTTATACGACGATGACATTCAGAAACAAATATAAACCAGTTCATCAATACAAAAAAAAACTGTAACTGTTTCCAAAGAGTGCGAACGTTGCCCCAAAGAGTGCGCGCGCACTCGTGTGGGCAATCTACATGCGCACTCTTTGGGGACGATCACGAGATTTCTGAAATAACCGATAGATAGCAGCCAATGTTGGAGAATCACAGCATGTTAGATCGCCGTGAATGCTTGGAACTGTGGCTGTTACATAATGTACGCGCAATGAATGCACCTTCATTTACCTACATGGCAAAGCTCAACTTATGTCCTTGAAATGTTACATCAAAGTAACAAAAATTCTTCTCTCACCTGTCAAACCTACAAATAGTTTTGAGTAACTGCAAGTTTCGCACCACACACTTGCCTCGCAGCAGTAACGAACCAACTGGGGACACGAGTAGTTTTTTTTCAGTGTTGCCAACTGCCAGGAAATGGCACTGCGTATTTGCTAACGAACGTCGTGCAAAGAGAGAGAGAGAGAGAGAGAGAGAGCGAGAGAGAGAGAGAGAGAGAGAGAGTAATAATCTGTACTCCGCTGTAGATACAGAAACGAGCTCTGCATTGCAAAATAGAACGCGAGTGTTTATCCCTAACATTAAAATAGGTGATACATATAATTGACTTGAAAGGTACAGCCTTAGCATCGCAGGCCGCTGTTCTAGTACAGCTATCAAACTGTCGTGCCGATTGGTGAAGTGTGATCGAATCATGTTGCATGCAGCGAAATGAGTAGGCCAATTTTTGTTTCAGAATATTTAGAACATCTAATAAGCACGCTTGTTTGAAACTTCTGAAGCTAAATACGCCAGCGTATTTGGAGTAGATGAGGTTTTGATCGCTGCAAAACAACGAAAAACTTTTTCACCAATCAAATTTGTCATCACGCTTGCGTGTAGCTGAATATTCGAAGGAATGCAGGGAGAGTCCCCTTCTCAGAAGAAAAAAAAAACCACAATTCCAACCCCAAAGGTAGCGGGCGACACCTGCCTTTCAAACAAATGACTACAAAGAGAAGAGGTTCCCGTAAGGTGTATCGGCATAGTTTGCGGTGCTTGTTACATAATACCGGCTACCTTGCGGGGAAAAGAAAGACAAGCATGGGTGGAAGGGGGCGGTCAGCTTGTTGTCTGAGGGTGGGGAATTTCTTATTCCTAAGGGCACCACTTTGTCCTGATGATGCTACTCCCCCTACCAACCCCCATGACAGCAAAAAAAAAAAAACTTTCTGTTCTGCTGGCTCCTTCCAGTTCTCATTTCTTCGGGGTTGGTTTTCTTCGGCCCTTCAAGCGCCTCGCTTTGCAGCTCTTTTCTATTCCCTACACACTTTTTTTTTTCTTTTACTTTCCTTCCCTTCACATACACTCCGCGCGCTTTTTTTTCTGCTGGCTCTTCCTTGCCTGGCGGAAAGAACCTCCCTTTTCACCAATTTCTTCCGCCCCTAGCGGTCTGAATAGGAAGTCGCAGCGGGAGAAGGGGCGCTTTGAAAGAGTCACCCGGGGAATGCAAGACAAGACTACTGCTCGACAAACTCAAGTGAAGACCTGCGAAATATGTGAAACGCTAACTCTTTCTCTCTCCGATTCTCATCATCTACCCTCATTAGAGTGTGAAGTATGCATCCGAGGTAGGGACGTGTGTCTCAGGGCTGAGATCCATAAGCCTACTGAGGGGGAGGGGGGAGGGGGGAATTCATGCAAGGGGGCATGCATCGCTGCACAAAGGGATTGGGCAGCCATGGCTGCGATTGGGACCATGACTACCTCCTTGAGTGTACCTATAGTTATAGGCTGTTCACGGTAAAGTTGGCACTTTTTAAGATCCTTCTAGATTTTTCCGTTCATACTTTTTCCATCTTCCTGCTGCTTTTTAATATAAACATTACAATGTGACGAATAAACACAGTGTATACATTTCACCACCTTCAAAATGTAATGCCTGAGATTGCAATAAATTATATTTTTTAGTGGTTAAAGCCTGTGGGGAGGGCCTTAAAAAGTTCTCATTTTACAGTGAACAGCCTATAACCTATAAGCAAGAAGGAACGGGGAAAACCCGGCACAGACATCGTAGGAACCCTCTGGACAGAATAGAATTTCAACTTACTCATGCTAGGGGAAGAAGGAGGTTTTGGAATCATACTCTTGATTATTGGAGGGTGAGGAACTAGTAGAGGTGTGGCGGAAGTTACAATCTTCTTCCTTCCCCCAAAACCTCACTTCTCCTTATCGAGCGGTTAGACTGCTCGCCTCCCACAAAGGTGGTTCGGGTTCAATCGCCGGTCAGGTCACCCCCGGATTTTCGCAAGTGGGAATAGTGCCGGACGATGCCGCTGTTAGGCGGGTTTTCTCGGGGATCTCCCGTCTCCCCCGCCCTTACATTCCGGCACTGCTCTATTCTCCTCGTGTCACCCTCATCGACTCAAGACCTCGTTGTTAAGAGCCGCCAAACTCTCTCATCTCCTTCATCGACACGCAGCAGCTTCGGGCCCGTCTACACTCGGCATGGGGTTACCATATCGCGATATAGCATGAAATCCAATACCTGCAGTTGAATGGCAGCGTCCACAATACTCGTCCACAGCTAGAACTCGTCTGTACGAATCGTGGCATGGCGTTAGAGATGTATTTCACTATCTTATGGTACGTTTTTATACGACAGCCAATCATAATGCGAGACGTCAGAGTTTTACTTCGGCGCGTAAACAAACCATCGAAAAAAAAATTGAAATATGGAAAATATTGTTTCCGTCATAATTGTAAATTGTTACGTCGCCGCCTACAACATTTTTTTTTTTTCTGGCATCGCTTTTCGTGTGTAATATAGGCTCTTCACTGTCACTTCACACTTTTCTGAAGCCCTGCTGAAGTTCTACTTCAGGATATTCCTCCGCCTCGTGCAAACTAAACCTAACCAAGTATAGAAAATTATACCGAAGGGACAACGCACCACATTCGTGCGCACTCAAGTTAATATTGTTTTGCATAAGAACTATTTCTTACTAGGCATCACCATCTCCCTGTTTTATTCATATTAATTGTAAAATTAAATATTGCAATATTCAGACAAAATACAAGCAGAAGTTCAATCAAACTAAAAAATATTATATGTTAATTGTAAAACAAGTATAAAACGTTTGTAATATGTGGCATATTCAGGAAACAATCAAGCACGTCATAAATGTTTTTTTTTCTTCTCAAATGTGTGATTCAAAAAGTGTGAAGAGACCGCGAATAGACTATAGAAAGTTGTTTTCAAACCGCGACAAAATTGATTATATGTAATAGTGGCCACGTATACAAAATAAACACGTTCAGCACGTGGAGATACGCGAACAAATCGGACAATGCCAGTTAATTTTCACGACACTACACGGAAGACAAATGTAGAGGTCATGCGTCTAACCCTAGGAGCATGGTATATTCACTCTCTGATATTCGTTAACCAAAACATTAAACATAATAGTAGCCAACACACGAACATCAAAAGTCCCTCGCGCCCAAAAGTGTTTTCCCTATTGACGTACTCTTCTCTGATACATCATTTCTCGTGATGTCGTTTGTAGGCAACCGATTTTCGCACGCTGTGTTTTACGCAAGTTTTACTACGTTTGAATACGTAATTTTTTGATTGGAGAGACGACCCTTGTAAGGTCGTGCTGGCAGTTCAGACAAAAACATGTACGAGCGGGTTCCACCCAAAACTGTAGACTTTAAACCACCTGTTGTCAGTGGTAGCAGTTAACACAAACGACGAAGCGAGAGTGACAATCGACCGTGCCAGCGGAATCGAGGAAAAGGTGCGAAATAACAGAAAAATATGTCGCCATTGTTCGTGATTGTCGATGGTAGGAATAGATGTTGAAACACACTAACTACCCTGTACCGCTCTCCCTCCATTCCTCAAATCACACCCTTGGGTGGCCAAGTCAATAAGTGCCATTCTGAAGGAGACTACAACGTTCAATCAGTGTTGCCTGATGAGGAAATTAAATTCTGGTGATGTGGTCCCTAATCTTCTGGTATTTTTAAAACAAATTATGCCATTTTAATAAAAGGGTCTCCCCCCCCCCCCCCCGCCCAAACCATTAGTATTGTAATTATGTTACAGTAATTTTAAATCGCAAGAAAAATTACCATTATTTTCATACGTCAGTTAAATTCTATTTGGGATTTTGGATTGTTATTGGTTATATTTTATATCTACATAAATTTTTTCACCAGCACTAATTTAACGAAATTAGTAATTTACTTTAAACATATTTAGCCACAGACTAAAAAATAAATAAATAATTTTTAAAAGTCTTTACAACAATACAGTCTGACTAACACTACGAATGGCTACAAATTATAAGTACGATATAAAATAAAATACGTTTATGCAGTTGTGACATACAACAGCCTATTTTTATGTTATCATATAAAATAATTAAAAATAACCGATACTTTTGCAATATCAGTCAATTTAGCAAATTTTTGTGACCGACAAAAATCTGGTATATGTGCGTACCAGAACGAGTAAAATCTGGTACCTGGTACCAAGAGAGAAAATCTGGTACAAATACCAGAATTCTGGTACATCTATCAACACTGCGTTCAATCCCGAGGTCTTCAGATAAGTTTGTGGAGCAGTACGCGATTCCGCTAGACCGCTAGGGTGTGCGTGTTTGTCCTGCAGGGGGGACGGGGAGGTGACAAGGGATTTGAACCCCTGCTCTTGTCCACCGAGACAAACTCGCCTTCATTGTGCGGCAGACATTAGCTGGCGACCCCCCTCTGCCTTCAACAGTTCTTCATTATCCGGGGGAAGTCTCTTGTGGGCTTAGACTCGCCGACGTCGAGAATAGCCCAGCGTGGACTCCGCGATAACACCCTGCCTCAGTGCTGCCAACTTGGGTCGCACAGCTTTCCCGACCAGCCCCCTAGCTGCAGACAAAAAAAAAAAAAAAAAGGAGTCATCAGTTTTATACGAATTTCTGAGAAATCGGTGCCGGTTCCAAGGGGGTTAAGGGAACTCGGAGCTTGATTTTACACTTGACAAAATCAGATCATCCTTGAAACTCAAAGTAAGTGCTTTATTAATAATGCTGTAGACCTATCAATACATACCACTTAGTTAAATGACAGAAAATTAAAAAATTAGTACATTGCATATTTACTAAGTACTGGCATTTAATGTAGCAATAAAGCTTATACTTTCCCGTAAACACACAGTCTGCAAGGATGTTGCTATCGGGGGAAAATACCGATATTATTTATATTAGTTATCGTTTTACGAAACCATGTATCGAAAGAAATAGATATATTTTCGTTACGTCAAAATTCAATATTATATGCATTAAAGGAATTGCTTGCAATATTAAATATTGAGGACACGAAGCATTGCAGAAAAATGTGGCACCTACTTTTGGTGCATGTTGCCAGAGTAAACATAGCATTATTTAAGAAAATTTTTGTATTCAAAAAAGAGCTTTTTAAAAGGGCATTTTAAATAATATTCTTTTCCAATACCTGGAAACAGATATTGATTTCGATCAAATGTCTTTGAAATATATCAACGATTTATATCTTTATTTAATTGATATATCGTAATATCGATATATCGATATTTTTTCAACATTCCTAATAGTTTTAACGTAATGAACAGTGCTCCATTCCTCAAGTATCTCCGTCTTCAATAGGTGGCTACATCCGCCACTGCGAGGAATTTACTGTCGTGGGTTTCAATGAGACAGTTTACCCTAACCTGAAAATTATTACGTCTATAATTTACGATTTAAAACCGTTTTATATTTGTGTGAAGATTAAATAACTTAAAAATGCCCTATTTGTTTGTTATATTGCAATGTCATATTTCAATTACACATTATAATATTTTATTTATAATCAATATGAATAAAAATAGTAAGGAAATAACTGTGTTGGTAATGCCTAATAAGAAATAATTCTCATAAAATAATATTTTTATACAGAGTGCGCACGAATGTGGTATAGTATCCCTTTGGTGTAATTTTCTAAGCTTAGTTAAGTTTTGTTTGCTTGGGGCCGAGGAAGTAGAACGTAAGCAGCCGTAACTGTGCCTGCAAATAAATATGACTATATTAATAAATATATCTCGGTAAATTTAACGAACTCATTAGGAAAACGGTTGATATATTTTAAACCGTATGTAAGAAATTAATCGCTATCAGTACCTGGGAAATTTCGTGAAGTAATTTGAGAACATGCTAAAATTTAAACAAGCGCACTAAATTAAGTTACTATTGCGTTTGAACGGTAGGTGAGTTGACGCGCCATGGAGCGAATAATTGCAAGGAAACAAGTAGAGTACATTAATGGTCGCTTTGCCTCGTACAAGCAAAGCATTACCAAGTTACACCAAAGGGACAATGCACAGCATTTCTACGCACTCGAATTAATAGTATTTTGCAAGAGAACTATTTCTTGCCAGGCTCACCAATAGACCTATTCGCTATTTGCTAATTTAGTAAAATTTAATTTAATAAAATAATACTTTTATGTTAACATGTATAAAAAGATTGTGATGCATTATATATTTAGGAAACCACTAAATAGGTCATACTTGGAGTGGTTTTTTGTTACAGATTTGATTAAACAAGGGTGAAGATACTACGATTATAATAACTATACCAGACCACAAACTGCCTTTTCTGGGGTAAAACTGGCTACATTTACTGGAGCAGCAGCCAATAAATAAGTAATCTATTTTCGGACATACAAAAAAGTGTAGAGTTTAGTCTACAACAGATTAAAATCGCAGAAATTTAAGTGGCCTTAATTATGATCATTCTAAACAACATTTCTTAGTTTAACTCAATTCTCATTTCATATATTAAAAATGTTATAAATGTGCTTCCTAAACGTCATCAAACATTACGGATAAAAATTTTTGTAAGACCATGTAATACAGGATTTTACATGGCGTGAATTAGGCAATAATTTAAGTGAAGAATTCCAACATTTCTGCAAATATCATCGGCCAACATTCTATAGAATATATTCACGATGTCACTTCGCAACTGTGCGACCATATTTCAAAGGGGTGCACTCTTACACTCAAGTAAATAAAACGATGACGTTTGGCTTCACCTTCAAGAAGTTAAGTAATCCTAAGTACAATGAATATGCAGCTGAGTGTATCAGCACGTGATCTGAAAATGTTAAACAATTAAAACAAAACTGGACTATAATTAATTAACCATTTCGAAACAATAACTCTTATCATTCTACACTACTTAACTCATTCATTCACCGATTTTCTCACATAAACGTGTTATTGACATTTTATTTTCATTATAGTATTCTTCAATTTTCACGCCAGATCTCTGGAATTACGTAAAATTTTCACAAAGTCTTTGATTTTTCCGCGTAAAGTGAGAGTTGATTTATAGTTTTATTTTGTAGGTGAATTTTACACACATCTCAAATAAGAATACAAAATATATAAATTACTAGCTTTATTACTTTAGTATCAATTCATAACTATCAGGTTAATTTTATCCACTACTGAACTATTTGTTCACTTTTAGTACCTAGTGCCATTGAAAAAAATTAGGAAGAATTTTATACTAACCTAAAAACACAATTTGTGAATATCCACAGGTTTCTAGAAAAATCTCAATCCATCCATAAGATACAGTGTTACGTAAGTATTCAGTGTAATCTACAACTTAAATTGTTTACGTGTGAACAAAGATGCAGTAGGTAATTTTAACAACTTTACATAAAAAATATAAATAATAGATCATTTATAACCAATACGAATAAATAAAACATTTTGACTCTCTTTATGGTCATTCACATAGCTTATTAAAGACTAAATATTAAATATTCTATATTTAGGCATAATCGCCTCTTTGCCAAAATGGTTGTACAAAAATATCGAAGACGTTATTCATAAGTGAAAAAAAAAGGCGTTTGTTGTACAAAGCTGCAAGCTTTAGCAGTAGTGAAAGGCAGCTTGCAATGGGATTTGCTGGCTTTGTGGCTGACGTAGGTGCTATTCCAGCGCCGCTTCGCTGGAGTCGCCCTGAGCGTCACCGCGACTGATCCACGACGCGGGGGCGACTGATTGTTACAAATGTCCTGTGGCCCACACACGGACCTCGCATATAAGGTGCTCCAGGGAGAGGAGAAGCCACACGTGTCAGCATGCCGCTCACACGACACATCCTCATCACTTCTGTGCTCCTGTTCACCTGCACACACGCCGGGATACGTTCCGCCCTCGCTGAGGTAGAGGGAAGAAGAACCAAGCAGGCGGAACTGCAGTCCTTCTTGTGGTCCGACCTTCCAACGAATCGTAGCTCCCAGTACAAAGAAGACTACAAGGAACCTACCATATGGTTTGGTCCTCGAATCGGTCGAAGCTCTCAGAATAAAAAAGACTCCAAGCAACCTACTATATGGTTTGGTCCTCGAATGGGTCGTAGCTCCGAGAAAAAAGAAAACTACAAGGAACCTACCATATGGTTTGGTCCTCGAGTGGGCCGTAGCTCTCTCTACAAAGAAGACTACAAGGAACCTACCATATGGTTTGGTCCTCGAATGGGTCGTAGCTCCGAGAAAAAAGAAGACTACAAGGAACCTACCCTGTGGTTTGGTCCTCGAGTGGGTCGTAGCTCTCTCTACAAAGAAGACTACAAGGAACCTACCCTGTGGTTTGGTCCTCGAATGGGTCGTAGCTCCGAGAAAAAAGAAAACTACAAGGAACCTGCCATATGGTTTGGTCCTCGAGTGGGTCGTAGCTCTCTCTACAAAGAAGACTACAAGGAACCTACCCTGTGGTTTGGTCCTCGAATGGGTCGTAGCTCCGAGAAAAAAGAAGACTACAAGGAACCTACCATATGGTTTGGTCCTCGAATCGGTCGAAGCTCTCAGAATAAAAAAGACTCCAAGCAACCTACTATATGGTTTGGTCCTCGAATGGGTCGTAGCTCCGAGAAAAAAGAAAACTACAAGGAACCTACCATATGGTTTGGTCCTCGAATCGGTCGAAGCTCTCAGAATAAAAAAGACTCCAAGCAACCTACTATATGGTTTGGTCCTCGAATGGGTCGTAGCTCCGAGAAAAAAGAAAACTACAAGGAACCTACCATATGGTTTGGTCCTCGAGTGGGCCGTAGCTCTCTCTACAAAGAAGACTACAAGGAACCTACCATATGGTTTGGTCCTCGAATGGGTCGTAGCTCCGAGAAAAAAGAAGACTACAAGGAACCTACCCTGTGGTTTGGTCCTCGAGTGGGTCGTAGCTCTCTCTACAAAGAAGACTACAAGGAACCTACCCTGTGGTTTGGTCCTCGAATGGGTCGTAGCTCCGAGAAAAAAGAAAACTACAAGGAACCTGCCATATGGTTTGGTCCTCGAGTGGGTCGTAGCTCTCTCTACAAAGAAGACTACAAGGAACCTACCCTGTGGTTTGGTCCTCGAATGGGTCGTAGCTCCGAGAAAAAAGAAGACTACAAGGAACCTACCCTGTGGTTTGGTCCTCGAATGGGTCGTAGCTCCGAGAAAAAAGAAGACTACAAGGAACCTACCATATGGTTTGGTCCTCGAATGGGTCGTAGCTATCAGAACAAAGAAGAATACAAGCAACCTACTACTGTATATGGTTTGGTCCTCAATAGGGCCATACCTCCCAAACAAAGATTATAGAATAAAGCCTGTTATAGTGTTTGGTAGCCAGCTGGGCCGCTATTCGGTAAACGAAAACTTTGTTCCTCCACATCATCGACAAAAAACGAAGAAGAAAATATGGAGTCTACCACACAGTTCAGATCCCATTTGGGCCGACATTCTGAGAGGATTGGGATTGACTTGAACAACAATCCTTAAAACAATAAATCTGCAACGCCTTCTTTCCAGATGTGGTAGTAGGTATCAATAACAATGCATACTTGCTCAAGTAAACTGTATCGTAGATGAAGCAACCTAGAAAATATTTCCAAGAACAGATCATTTTGTACCATGGTTTCATGTCTTTGTATTCCTAAGTAAATAAAAAAGATTAATTGGACTTCATGATTATGCTAATTATTTACCCTCACATATTTTTGTCAGTAATCCAAAAGTCAATTTATGTTGAATAACATTGGTTTAAATATCTCTTGTAGATTTACACTCACAAAATTTATAATATAATATTATTGAATTCTAAAATTTTAGTATGTCTTAGCTGCTTATGCTTTGCTTCAAGAATTATTTTATACTACCGATAACACTGAAAATGATTAGTTTTAATGACTATTATCTTACAATCGCTGCCCTTTTCAATTGTAGCTTGTCTCTTGTTATACTCATCACCCTTTCATTTTTATTATCTCTTGCATCTTGCCGGAACGTAGTTAAATCAAAGTTAACTGACACGAGCTTTTCTTAGTGTTGCTAGCTTTGATTGATAATAATTCCTCACTGGGTTGAGATTGAATTTAAAATGCAAAGAACGAGACACGTGGTGGTCTACTCATAAGTTTGCCGTTTTTAACACAAATTCCGGTTATTACTAGCACAGTTACACTGTTGTGTATCACTATTCTGTGTGATGCCCAGTGTGATCTCATTAACCACAAAAAATTGCTGCTAGTCCTAATCAGTTAAATAAACAATTTTTCCTCAACTTACATTTTAATACTCACATCTTCTCATTCTTTAGATTAGTTGAAATCTCTATTGTTACGTAGGAATGAGAGCATCCTGAATACCATTGAACAACTGAAAACTTTTGCATATGACTTAACGTTTTGACTTTACAAATTCTATCAGCATGGATTTTTCTATCATGAAGTGCAACTTAGTGACTGGAGTTGTCAAAGTCAAAATCAAGTAATATTGGTTTCACATAGAGAGGGTGACTGAGTGATTACAGAGCTCTTAGCGGAAGCCATATGCAAACTGTCTCGCCAATTTCATTTCGGTCAAAACATTGTCAGCTGATGTTTCTTGTCATGTTGTTACCGTGAATGAGACGTGATAAGTTTTTGAATATTATTAATATACTGTTCCGTGTGTTTCGTTAACAGCTGCGTGTAAAGTGGCGTCGCTGTGTGTGTGTGTATTGCATGATTTAAAATATTTGATGTATATTATTTATACGTTTTAACTGTGAACTGATTTTATGACGAAGTTAATTATTTACATCCACGTCTGTTTATTTATCCCAACGTTGTACCTTTGTACTAGGTGTTTGAAACACAGTCGTTCTACGTGATCCCAACAAAATACTAAGCCCAGCCCGATCAATTTCAATAAACCTAATAAACCGTAAGTAGCAATACATGGAAATATGAGCGGAATAAAAGTTGCTGTAGGCTTATTTGTGAGCATGTTCACTGCTATATAAAAAAAAAAAAATTAAGCAACACGAGATGCACGCTTGAATTTAATGTGCCTTTTTCATTTGACTGGTTGTTCCTTCGTTCTAATATTTATTCCAACTGAGGCCGTCCTTTTAGAGAAATAACCCAACACATATCAATAACAAAAGGATAAATACTACAGTTTTTTACCTCGCAGTTGTAACAGTGTTAAACACAGTCGCGGCAAAATATTGACGTGCATTACGTGTAATGTGCTATGTGGTGTAAAACAAATACGTTAATTAAAAATATCCGTAAGAACTGTCGTCAATTCAGGCATTTTTAAAACGTCATAAAGCGGACCTAAATAACGCCAGAGGCCTAAACTGTGAATATTAGTACGGGATGGTTTTTGAAATAGGCCTATGACAGTTTTTTGATCAGAGAAATTGTGGGGTAAAAAAATACAAAATATGTACATTTTCATTATAAACTTTTACCCCTCAATTTTCCTACAGTTCATAGCCATCCCCATCAGGTGAAATAATGATGCACCTCATAAAATATGTGTTCTGTTTTAATAATAGAGTGGATTTATACCATTTTCCAGATTTTTTTTTCTTCAAAAAAGCCCCTCTGCTTTACATTATCTCGACGATACGTTTACATTTACCGAAACCTGCTTTCCGTGAGCACCCAAACAAAATATAATTTCCACGTCTGTCTCAATACACGAAAATAATGATTTTGATACGAGGTCAATCCATCAACTTTGTGGTTTGATGCCAGCCTGCTGTAGTGTATAAATTAGTTGCATTGCAGTTTCGGGCCGCAATATCACAGCCCACTGCACTTTTAATATTTCCGAACGCTCAGATAAATGGATACATCAATCGCTTACATGCGCCCATGCATAGGCTTATACACTGCAATATCAAACATGCAGGCTGGTTTGATACTAACACAATTCTTCACAAAAATAATATTCACAACCGTGCACTATACAACTTCCCAGCGGGTTGTTTTATGCCATCTTTAACCTCGCAAAGCAAAATCCGCGTATTACACTTCATATCCAGCCAGCAAGTGCGTGAAAATGTCCAATTGTATTTTATATGCCGATTATTTTGGGCACGTATGCGTGATATTCCTTACTGTTACACCCTACCACGAACCTTTGCCCGCCATTTTAATTTCAGTCAAAACAGAGGTTCAAGTGGCCTCAGTTTGGAAACGCTTCCGCCACTCTATGTTTACTATATAGCCCGTTGTTCCACAATTACGAAAATATCATTACTTAATCACCAGAGATGACAAGTCTATGAGTTATCTATTAAGGCTGTTCACGGTTAACTGAGCACTTTTGAAAGCCCTGTTCGAGATCTGCTTGTATTTACGATGTGTGTTCTTCCGCTATGTGCAATATTAACACTGCCCCGGCCTGGTCACTTTGTTCCCGCGTCAGTCAAATTAAAGAGTAAAATTATTATAAAACTAAATTATTTACAAATTTGCTCATTCTTTCATATATATATGCATAAGAAATAGAAAGCAAGCGCAACCATTTCAGTTTTCGCAAATGTCTTACCTAACACCTTTATTTAAACGTTTAGACGTGGAACTTCTTTCTCTCCGTCGTTACCAACTTTACTGGGCACATGCCGCTCAGTGCGCCCGTTAAAATAGATATAGGTAGGGGCAGTGACATTTTTCAAAGGTTGATTTCAATAAATTAACTGTAAAAACCTTTTAATACCAAGCTTTTATTTATAAACGAATTAAACATATAAAAATAATTCTAGGAGTGGTTACAGAATTGTTAAAACATGTAAATCTTTGTCGAACAGCCCTAATAAACTGTACTAAATATTAATATTTTTGTACCTGTTTATATTTAGTATATAAAAGCTTGACGCGAATAGTTAAGAGCCTTACGCAAGATACGCAAATGAGGTGTTTGTGTTGTTTTGCAAATAGTTAAGAGCCTTACGCAAACACGTGCTTACTACGCTTACGCAAATGAGGTTAATGTAAGTATTATTTCTGGTTCTTTATGTTTACGTACGTGTACATTATGTTATACCTGGTTAAGTGTAAGAGAAGGCATTGAAGTCTTAACTTCGCCAGAATAAATACATTAAATTAATTGATAATAACAAGTGAAGTTAAATAAAAGCTTGTTAAAATGCTCACTTTATAGTGAAGAGTCTTTACCAAGTAAGGCGTGATAAATCGGAACACGAAATAATAAAACAAATAAACAAAGGAAATGGGGGAAACGGCCGATGAAGCAGACCGCCAAAGTTACACGAGCAGCAACAAATGTCTCTTCCTGGTCTCACTGCTTTACACTTAGCAACTTCGTATATACGAACGACTTGGTTCTCGCAGACTTTTTTTTTTTATATTGACTCATGTCCCTTCGCTGCAGGACTGATACGTTATAGTCCATTCACGATTAGTTCCAACTTTTCTGAAACCCTGCTGAAGTTCTACTTTCAGGATATTACTCCGACTCAGGGGCAGCGGCTAGGGCGCTCGCCTCCCACTACGGTTTATAGGTTAAACAGAATTTTGTACAAATATGAGGTTGTGAATTTTTTTTTGCGAGACTGAAGTATTTTTAACAATTTAGCGTGCTGCAAATCATTTAGTCAATTTTCAGTTCTGTGTATAATGAGGTCCGAAAGCTTAATATTCAAGTCAGAGGTGCATTTAGACTCGAATACACATCAACAATCCATATGGCTATAATCCTATGCCATATGGCTATAATCCTATGCCTATGGGTTCATAAGGCGACGAAAGCCTTGTGCCTATTTTTTAAACAACCTCGGTCGAGTTCGGAATGCTGTGCGCCGAGCTAAATTTACACTCATCTCCCAGGCAGTGTGGCATTGTAGTGAGCTACTTAATGCCACTCACAGCTAATAAGACACGAAATGAAAGAGCGGCATTGCACAAGAGACACGATTCGCCCCAAACCAGAGCTTCAGTGTTTTATTGTTTTGTTCGGTCTGTTAGTTACACTGAATGCTAAATGAGGCGCGCTTGTGAGTCCAACCGTGCTCGACTAGTTACGATCAGCTGGCCAATCACAGCACCCTCGTTAACAAATACACTGCAGACTGAAACTTCTCTCTCAGCTTAGCAATAGAAGTGTTACCTTTCGTTGATATTATCAGAATTTTTACCAATTGGATTACAGGTTTTCTGACGTCCTCCGTAATGCCACAGTTCCTGCAAGATTTCGTCTTACCTTGCAAATTATTCGCACTGGTCTGAACAACAGGTACGTTCTCAAGGTAGAGCAGCTAACCACTGAACCACTGGCCCGACCCGAGCAGACGCCTGGACACACTCCCAAAGAACAAGCCTTGTGGTGTCCCTAAACGGTCGCTCAAAAGCTAGGTGTTACGTGGATCAGGTTTTGGCCAACTACGATGTGGAAAAAAACACATGGTAGCGGCATAAATCCGAGCTATTATCCCGCAAACCATTCAGGCACCACGATAAAAGCATGCCAGGTTCAATAAAACTTAACTTTAGAGATTAGTTAAATGAAAACCAAGTACACATTCAACCTATTCATCTTTTGTTTTTTCAATACGTCTCTTTTATTTTACATCACTTCCAAAAATCGTAGAGTATTTTTATCTGAGTAGTATTTTCTTTAAAAAGAAATCAATTTACATTTATATGGTTAAAAGATGTTCAACACAATGCATAACTACTACCATTACCAAGAATTAAATAATTTCAGTTAGTGAAAAAGAGGAAGGGTGCAGTCTAGACAACAAAACAGACATAACCAGATTACATTTTTTTTTTTTTTTCGAAAGAGATGGCTTTTGATATTACAGTATTAAAAAAAATCCCATCGATTCACCTTTAGTGAAAAAGGCCTTCGATTTTTTTCCCCTTTACATCAAGAGAGGAGTGCAGCCCCCACAAAAAGAATTTAACGTTGATGCACACGCCAGCATGCATTAAAAAAAAAGAATGTATTAGGCACCTGCCATCTTGAATTTATCCATTTAAGTTGGCTCAGCGAAATTTCTCAACGACACAACATAAATAATATATTATCAAGCTTTATCACACTGTTAAAGGCTGTTCACGTTAAAGTGAGCACTTTATAAATCACCCTTAGAAAAAAATCACTGTCCCGGCCTGCATATATTTTAACGGGCTCACCGAGTGGCATTCGCCCAGTAAAGTTGGTAACGATGGATGGAAAGTATTTCTATATCATAACGTCGAATAAAAAGTGTTTGGTTACCATTTGTGATAACTTGAAATTAAATTTTTCAATCACTTTATGTTTTTTTTTAATGCATCGAAGTGTAAAAATGAACAGATTTGTAAAGTATTTACATTCTTATTAATTTGACGAGGCCCATGAGAATGGTAATTTTACATAAGGCGGAGTAATACACAACGTGTATACAAATGGATCCTAAGCAGGGCTTTCAAAATAGCTTATTTAACCGCGAGCAGCCTATATATTTTCACTATGTTCGTTAATTTTCAACTATTAACAGCTGCGAAGAAGTCGATGATTTTTCCTTGCGGGCGACTAAAACACTAATGGGGGAATGGTCAAGCAATACGTATATTTATATAACTTTTGTCATAACTTGTTTACAGAGGTATTTATTAAAAATTTTGGTTGGAAAAGACGAAAATTATTATATTTTCAACGCCTTTTTACGTTGTTAGATATTTACTGACGTCATTATTCTTGGAGCACTGATTAGAGATAAGAAAACAAAAATTATTTCTTTTCTTCCATCAGCGCGCCGAGAATAATGACAGAAGTGAATATCTAACAACGTAAAAAGGCGTTGAAAATTATTATTTGCATCTTGTCGAGCCAAAAATTCCGACAAACCCTTTGGAAAACGGCTTATATCGAAAATCGGGTAAATACACTGCTTTCATGCACAATTCCCCATAAACTACGCGCTGTGGTCAAGAAATACCAACTTCAGAAAACATACCAAGGATTGCCACGTGTCCTGTCGTTCCATAAAATTCAATACGAAGTTTATAACGCAGATTGTGCGAAAATTCTAAAAAATCCGACATGCCAGGGGCTAAACCCCACAGAGCCGTGCATCACTAACTACAATCACAAGGTTTAAAAAACAAACGTAGTAAAAGGTTAGACAAATGAGTGCACAAGGTTACCGGGAAAATTTAAAGTATAATGAACTTATGTATAGTGGCGAAGAAAAGAAATCAACACATGATGCCAATGGATTTGCGAAGAGCAGTAACAGATATCGTGCTTCATGCCATCATGAACGTAGAAGAATGAGCAGAGGGCAGCTATGTCCTATACCGAGCAGTGAAAACAAGTGAAACTAGTTTTTTTATTGTGGAGTTGGACGTTTGTTATCTGGAGTAGTGGGCGCGTGCCGCTCCTTCAACAGGAAGTGGTTTATTGCACCTGTGTAATCGCACCTAAATTTATTAATTACTGGTGGACCAGGTAAAGGGTTAATTACAGATAAGGTGTTAATTACCTGGATTAATTACGGGTAAATGGTTAATAGCAGGTAAATGGATTAAGTGTATAAAGAGTTAATCTTTTGATTCTTTAATTGGTAAACCTGTAATTAATTAATCCAGGTGCGATTTCACAGGTGCGATAAACCACTTCATGTTTCAGGACCAACACTCGCCCACTAATATCTGGTGTAAAAGTCACATGATATCTATTACCCCAAAACATCGTGCCAGCTGGTCTTACACGTGTGTTTTGAAGTGTTTTAAATTCGACATTAATTAATATACAACCTCTTTTGACCTTAACAGTAGGGCGAACGACCCACTTCTGGGTCACTTAAGAATGACATGTGGAAAGAGCAGATAATCGATTGTTAGATTAATCGATATATCGCATATATTCGATTAGTTTTTGATTGAATATTCGATTAGTTGCCGATTAGTTAGTCAAATTAGTGTAATTAATCAAATTCATTAAAGAATACTTTAATTAAATTTTTTTATTGTTCGATATTACATTTCTTTGTTATTCATTGTTGTTGAAAAGGTTAATTTTCATAAGGGTGATATGGCCGAGAGGCATCGATCTGTCCTCTGTGACGTCCTGGATTCGAATGAACAGAGGGATGGGTTGTGATTGCTTATATATGAGTTGATGGTGGTATAAGAGAGTTATAAGAAACCTATTTTTTTTTTTTGTTTGTGGAAGGAGCGAGGACACGTGACCCACTTCTAGCTCACTAGGCGAGTGAGGTATGGATGGAGCAAGGACATGTGACCCACTTCTGGCTCACTAGGCGAGTGAGGTGTGAATGGAGCGAGAGCATGTGCATATGTTCTAGCCCACTATGATTTATGTTCAATTATCCAATGGAAATACGTACGAATCATTAAAAGATTACTTTAATCATGCAATTACCAAACACAACATTAAATCGAATCAATGCAGATATGAAATATTTAAAATTAATTTAATTATGCGATAACCACGAGACAAATTCATTAAAATGACTTACCCTGAGTACGTCACACACAACAGAATGGAACACAAAATTTATGTTAATACATTAACAAAATATATTATATTATAAACAATAGAATAAATGATATGAAACAAGGATTAACCACATTCGTATTAAATCACACCAAACAAATTTCACATGTTCAAAATTACAACTTACTTATCGCCCACATAGCCAGGTATAATAAATTCGCACTACACATATCAATAAAAACACATTATTTACAATCAAGATTACAACTACAAGTCCAGATGAGCTAAAAATCTCCCCTTAATTTAATGGCCTCCCACACTGATCCAGAAAGCCCAAATCTCCAGGGGTCATAAAAATTTCCCCTTGACGAAAATCCCCTCCAGCACTGACACACACATATACGAAGTCACACATACTTCACCCTCATCGGATCTCAAAACACGCATCAAGAAATGCCTTACAAAAATGAATGATCACCCAAATGTAAGTATAATCATTTCATAAGCGTGTCTTTTGCTAGCTCATACGACCGACACAACACTCGCCTATTGGAAAAGCCCCATCGAAGGTAACTAAAAAAAGTAAAATGTTTCAATTAAATAAAAACTTAATAATTATCCAAACACACGAGACTTTAATAAACGAATTGAGAAGTGTATTAGGTAGGAAATGTTCAATGCATTGTGGTACTCTATGAGGCAGGCCGGGTAGAGCTATTGACTCCAGTAAGAAAGCAATTTCTCCGCCTGCCTCGGCTCCTCTTCCATCCACACTAAACGGTCAAAGAAATTACGGCACGTTCTAACACTGCTCGTGACCACTCATTTCGCTGTTTCACTCCAAACTCCTCCCCGTACTGTAGGCAAGGACAAACTCAGACTCCCATGCCGCACCGCCAAGAAGGCAATATATTATTCTGCCCTGAGCAATGGACAAAGAGACCGAGCCCGGAAACTACATTTATTTTGTGTTTTACTGACTTTACGAATGAATGCATTGTAACATTCCCATATTCTGACAACAAAATGTTACGTGCATTTAGAAATCAAATCCAGTTGTGTATGCATATAACACATTAATTATTTGAAAGTGATTTAATATATTTCAAATTAATAATGTAATCGAATTGCTTCCTAGAATTTACCTAAAAAGGTTGGAACTTTTCAGTTATATTCTAGACTTGGAAGAATACAGAAGCAATAATGCATCTGCTGTGTAGCTTTTGCGGTAAAGAATTTACAGCTCTACACAGTGTGTGTGTGTGTCATGAAAGATCATCATGTGGAATTAGCAATTCAAGAATGCATTTCTGTGTGATTTCTGTCAGACAGTTTTCTCGAGCCGATAATTTGAAGAGACATTATAGATTTTGCAACACTGCATTACAATCAGCACCTCACACAGCACCTCATGTAGCACCTCACACAGCAACTCATATAACACCTCACACAGCACCTCATGTAGCACCTTATGTAGCACTTCACACAGAACCTCATGTAGCACCTCACGTAGCACCTCACACTGCACCTCATGTAGCACCTCACACAGCACCTTGTGTAGCACCTCCACTGCACCTCAATAGGCTCCTCACACAGCATCTCAGTTAGCTCCACAACCTTCTCCACACACTCCACAATCTTGGGCATCACCACAATCTGCTCCATGTGCTACACAATCAGTTCAACAGACTATACCACATTTAAAATTTCTTCCTGTACCCATTGTATTTCCATCAAAACTTCGCTACCATAATTCAGGATTGGGAAGTAAATCACTTACCGGTTTGCCCCACCTCAATTATGAAAAACTAAGCCCAGGTTTTCCAGGCAGACTGACAAACACTAGGATACATAACGGTCACACAGATACTGATATAGACGTTCAAAGATTTTTTTCAAGGTGTAGGGAGCCTCAGATAGAATTAATTACATCATCCGTCCAATATCTCTTAGTGTAAATATATCCTGTAAATATCTTAAATCCATCACAGCGGAGGAATCCTCTACAGAAACTTTCTACTTTCAGACTTAAGCTCTCCCCATTCTACATTCCACAGACATTGAAGACCTTTATAACTCTATCATAGTGGCTTACTTAACAACCAGACTTGAAGAATTTAGTGCTTGTGGAAGCGGGTGGACTTTACAACTAATAACAAAAATGGATGTGCATATCTCCCAATACCAGCCGTTCACTGCTGGTCGGAGGTAATCCAAGTTTATTAGCTATAAAAAGGCTTGTATTCCAGCACTGTTACCTCACTAAACTCATCAGCTCTCGAGACCTCGGTTTCAGGAGTCGGCAAAATATGTTTCCTGCAACACTACACTCTGTATCATAATAAATTCCGCTCAGTCACCTTCAACAATGTATATCATCTATGCTTCAAGAATGTGCGAGTCATCTAATCTGACTGTCAATGAACCAACGATTCATCTAGAATAAAACCATTTCATGTAATTTGAGAGAATTCAGAGTTTGTCTCCCTGCATCATTAACTAAAATGTTAACACCAGCATCGTCTCCAATTATTAACTTTACTGCATCAAAGTGTATTGCTTAACTGAATCAAGAATATTGCTTGTATATGTGAATAAATAGTCTATGAATGTGATTTTTGTATATATAAATAAATATTATGTTTGTTTGAAAAAATAGAATATAGTAAAGTGTATTTCGAACTGAATGTGTGTTTCATTTAACACCAAAGAGAGTATATAATTAAAAGAAATGAGTGAATCATTGTTTACATAAAATATATTACTTTATCAATCTATGGTCATAAATTTACAAAATGTTTGGATGAGAAAGATTTATTTAATCGAGTGTGTGACGTTTTACATTTTATCATAAATAAGCATATCAACCTAACAAAAAAAATTTACTTGGTATGTATTCCATGATCAAAATACATAATTTTCATTCACTCAGTCTAATGATTGCCATATTATTTTGTTCAATCATACCATAAACCAATACTGTTATAAACGATATTCATGCAAACAGGTTTCACAGTGAAACCGTTAATATTTAATGCAGTAAAGACGTGTGTAAACAGAGAATCGCCTTTATTGCGAGAGAGTCTTTCCCATAGCCATGACGAGTTTCTTTTACGAAACATGGTGGGAACACGCTCATGGAAAGGCTCCTGGGTAGAGCCAGATAGGTATATGATCCAGGTGGTGAGATCAATGAGTAGTGAACAGTATTCGCACGGCGGTGGAGAGCGAGTTGCATCGAGACATGAATGCATGACTTTGAGAGGGAGGGATATTCGCGGTAAAGAAAGGTTGTCGAAACTGTGTGAAACGAGTCGTGGGAGAACAGCGAACTCATTGAAGGAGACAATGCATGAAAGAGGCGAGTCGATGATGAACAGTGGGGTGAGGAAAGCATTGTCCATCTATCCAGCGACATTTCAGATCGAAAGGAGAGCTGGTAAAAAGATTTTTTGTCCGTTTCCCAACCATCCTCTCTCTTCCCAGCCCAGCCCGCCGAGAGCGTGAAATACTTTTTCAGGGATACCAGCGGCAGTCACTGAACACAAGTCCTTTCCCTTCACGTTGATAAGGCCTAACAAAATGGTATGCCTTTCTTGCTCTGAATGTTACAATACAAGCCAATATACAGAAATGTGTGTGGAGGGGATCTGCATTTCTGCGGAGAGGGTTTTCTGTGGGGAGATGATGAGTCTCGCTTCCTGCGTATTTACCTGGGAGTTTGAAAATTTTTATAAATAGGGTTTTAACATCTGCACCCCTACACTGTTTGACTTAAGTGATCGTGTTAAAGATGTCACAATTTTACAAAGAATATTTTGTGGTTTTGTCTACCCAAGCTCTCGAGGAAGAGCTTCTGTAGTATGATTGTTTGGGCCTTGATGCTGCTCTGCTAACTCCATTGGTGAATCAAGAGTTGGCATCAGTGATGACACTGCTGACATCTTCAACAACACTGTCGCCTCCAGCTCCAAGGAATGCGATGATGCCGTCTCCAGCGACGTCATAGCTTCCAGCAACATTGGTACCTCCAGCTCCAGCGAATGCGATGATGCCACCTCCAGCGACACTGGTGCCTCCAGCCCCATCAAGAGCAATGACACCTCCAACGACATCGCCGCCTCTAGCTCCAGCGAGGGCCATGACACCTCCAGCTATCTACCAGTACCGAACCACTAGATTTGACACTGAATAAAAGAGGTAAGCAGTTTCTGGAAAAAAAATTGGTTTAAATGTTCATGTAGTCTTGTGGACTTAACTACAAACAAAGTGTCTAACGTTGTTGTGGATTTATATAAACCAATCTTGTATGGGGAGCTATCAGATTACCTAAATTTATATAACATATTAAATTCGGTCATCTGCGCCGCATTTCATCCCTTTGCTAGAATCAGTGTGTTACAGCCCAATAACACCTCCTATTCAAATCCCCACACCTTTGCCTGTTTTTCGACCTCCAGCACCGAAAAGGGGGAGATTATCTTTGAGTAGGAGTAAAAACAATTAAGTTTTTTTCTAAAGAATACTTTTGAAATAAGACTTTGAAAAATTGAGAAGTTGGGAGGAGAGTGATTAAATGATTTAATGTGATTGTGATTATTTAATTTTTTTATTATATTTGAGAAATTGAGAAGATGTGAGAAGTGTTTTTAGTAAATATCATATTGTTTTAATGTTGTATAAAGTGTACTGTTCTAACAGTTTGTAAATATTTGTGAATATAGTTTTAAGGATTTTTAAAAATCATTTAATTTAAATCAGTGATGAAGGAAATCGCGTGAGTTGATAATTTGTAGTTTGGTTTGCTTTTGTCAAATTTTTAATATATTATCTTAAGTTTGAGTAATTTTTGGGCAAAGTTGTAAGGAGGAGTGGGAGGGAGTGGTTTGGGACAACTTCAGGTAAACGGATTCTTGCCCCACAGAGCAAAGTTAAAGACTGACGAGCTCCACGTCACTAACTGACAACGACTTTGTCTTACAACAAGCCAAAATGTTAATTATAACAAGTTTCCAAGGAAATACAAACTTACAAATAACTCGATTTAAAAACTTATCATTGTTTTTACTTTAACGTACAAAAGAGAAAAATTACTCCAGCTGATGGCTGCTCTGAAGAAATATAATTCTTCAATTATATACTGGAATGGATGGTATACACGAAGTCTGTATATATCGCAACAAAATGCTTTAACATACTTTTTTACACCTAATTAAAAACGAATATTTCAAAAATGAAATTGTTTGTAAACAAAACAGTGAGAGAAGTCTCTGAAACAGTTTTACGGTGTAAACTAACGTTAATGTTATAACATGAAATTGAACGAGTCTTAGAAATGGGAGAATCTTGAGAAACCCAATGAAAAATATGTTAATTATCCGGTAAGGGGGTAAATCGCAATACCGAACACTCTGGCTGTTGTAAACAGATTTATATGACAGTTTACAGTACTTAAAATATTTACAATAAAACAAAGATATCTACATATTTTTGTAATACCTTTATAAATTTGTTAATGGTGACTCGTGTAATAGTTAGTAAACATATCTATATTTTACTAAATGAAATCCATTTTGATGTATTTGTCCTGTGCGCAACTAATATTCATTACTATACTTCTTGGAGTGAAATTTTTAGAATGTAGGTTTTACAAATATGAGTTTGAATTGTGAAATTTGGTTTGAAATGTACATGATTCCATATAGTTTTTAGTAAGGAAAGCAGATATTTTGGATTATGTACACTTTATAATTTTTGAAACTATATTTTAACAATATTTTTAAAGTAACATTATAAGAACATCAGTTAAGTTCGTAGCTTTTTAATTAATAACTTGTAGGTTACACTTCATTAAACATGTAAACAGAGTATTGAGACCCATTTTTGAATTCCTGAAAAATAATTTAAAATGAATTTGGTCTGAATTGTGTTATTAACATATAATGTTTTGGAGAATAAATCCTTTTATATTTAACTTGGGCTGTGGTGTTTGAAAGTTATTCGGCATGGCAGGCTTGTCTCGACAGGTGAATTTGCTCCTACCCCTAGCCACTCCCCGAGCTGTCTTGAGATGTGAATTATTGGAGCGGCTTCTTTGACATTGTTGGGAGACTGCATCGGAGGGGTGATTCGCGCAGTGAAAGAGAGAGTTTAGTTACAAGTGAATTGCCGAGCAGACGAGGTACATGAAGCATTGATCACATCCCATACAGTTTTGTCTCGCATGTTCGGATAATTATTAGGTTTTTATTTAATTGAAATCTTTTTATTGTTATTAATTTACGTTCGACGGGGTTTTTCGTAATAGACTTTCGCAATAGGCGAGTGTTGTGATGGTCGTATGAGCTAACGAAAGATGTGTTTGTGAAATGATTATACTTACGGGTTTTTAAAAACTGACATTTGGGTTATCAGTAATTTTTGTAAGGCTTTCCTTATGAATGTTTTGAAGAGCTGGTAAGGGTGAAGTACGTGTGACTTCATGTATGTGCGTGTCAATGATGGAGGGAATTTTCGTCAGGGGGAAATTCTTATGACACCTGGAGATTTGGGCTTCCTGGATCAGTGTGGGAGACCATTAAATTAGGGGGAGATTTTTATCTTGTCTGGGCTTGTAGTTGTAATTTTGATTGTAAATTGTGTGTTTTTATTGATTTGTGAAGTGCGAATATATTACACCTTGCTTCGTGGGCGATAACCGAGTTGTAATTTTCACGTGTGAAATGTGTTTGGTGTGATTTAATATGCACATGGTTAATCCTTGTTTCGTGTCATTTATTCGGGTGTTTGAAATATAACATATTTCGTTACTGTATTGGTATAAATTTTGTGTTCCGTTCTGTCGTGTGCGACATACTCAGGGTAAGTCATTTTAATGAATTTGCTTCGTGGTTATCGCATAATTAAATTAATTTTTAATATCTCATGTCTGTATTAATTCGATTTAATGTTGTGTTTGGTAATTGCAAGATTAAAGTAATTTTTAAATGATTCGTACTTATTTCAGTTGGCTAATTGAACGTAAATCATAGTGGGCTAGAACATACCCATGTGCTCTTGCTCCATCCACACCTCACTCGCCAAGTGAGCCAGAAGTGGGTCGCATGTGCTCGCTCCATCCACATGTGATTCTAGCTTTGAACCAGAAGTAGGTCACGTGTCCTTACTCTATCCACAAACCAAAAAAAAATAAAAAGTTTCTTATAACTCTTACACCACCATCAGCTCATATATAAACAATCACAACCCATCCCTCTGTTCACTCGAATCTAGGACGTCACAGAGGACACATCGATGCCTCTCCGCCAATATCACCCTTATGAAAATTAACTCTTTCAACGACAATGAAAAACAAAGAAATGTCGTATCCAACAATAAAAAAAATTAAGTAAAGGATTCTTTAATTAATTTGATTAATTACACTAGTTGTACCAATTAATTTGATTAACTAATCAGTAACTAACCGAATATTCAATATATCGATTAATAGAACAATCTACTATCCGATCCATCAACAAGTAATTCTACAAGTGAGCCAGGAGTGGCTCGCTCGCCCTACTCTTAACAATATAAATCGTGTGTCTCTTTGTCATATTTAACGAGGTATAAATTTCTCCGTTAAATATGTAAAAGTTATGAATTGTTTACATTTAACATGGATGTGTTCTTTACGCCATTTTGGCTGATTTGCTTTCCATTTCGTATATATTTGTCTTGAAAATATGCCATGAAATAATTTTCTGAGGTCTATAGCAACTTTTAAAAGTTATGATAAAACTTTAGCCGTACTAAAATCGATTATACAATAACAGCTGATATGATTAATAGCTGTCTGCTACTTGTAGGAATATCACTGCTTCTATTCCGAAACAAATATAGTACAATGACGAATGCCTGGAGATGCGCCGAAGACGGCATTTTGTGAAGAGTACAGAAGTTAATACGAATCCATAAAGCAGGCTGGGATGCCGGGGCCAAACCCTAAGCCGGAACCAGAAGTTAATACGAATCCATAAAGCAGGCTGGGATGCCGGGGCCAAACCCCAAGCCGGAACCAGAAGTTAATACGAATCCATAAAGCAGGCTGGGATGCCGGGCCCAAACCCAAGCCGGAACCAGAAGTGGTCGTACAAACTCAGGCCATCATAATTTTCAAAGGTGAAGAGTCGGGCGGTAAGTTGAACCGCTGCACAAAGATAAAAACACATAAAACATTAGCTGTGGATGAATAACATAATGCAAAACATGCGAGGAAGGGGGGGGGGGGGATCTAACAGAACACTTACCCGCAGTGGTCACAAAGTAGCCGAGCCATATATTAATTTTGAAGAAACTTGGAAGGGAAGAAAGCATACAATTTAGTTCCACTATTTTTCAAGGTAGAAGGAAGCAACACGGACCTGTCAAGATCGTTGCCAGACTGTATCGATACTGGGCGGTCACGCACAATCGATATATAATATTACGATCTTTTATCAAACAACAAATAAGAATTTCAAAATGTTTTAGTTGAGTTACATTATTAAACCGAATATCTATAACAATTAATAGATGCTTACAAAATTTTATTTCATGTAAATGACACACTAAAATTCATTTTTATGCTTTGTTTGTTCCAAAAGTGCGTTAGAAACCACTCGATATTTATTGGTGCAAATGTATTTTCACTTGTAAATTGATAAGCATATGACATTATCTTTTCTCAATAACACAAACACGAAACAATAGCCAGAAATAATAACAGAATTAAAGCAACTATGATTGACAGAATTACAAAATGAGTTTTACAACCAAACGAGTCAAATTACTCCCAAAATAGATGTTGGCAACAATCCTGAGTTTATAAATATATTGCACGAAACGAACTCTCGAAAAGGGGAAAAACACTGAATGTCAAGATGGCTAAACAAAATCACACAAATTACATGGGATACATTAAAACCGCTGACATGCACACTAATGACACACAACTACACAAGTCCCGATAGGTATCGCAACAAGCAAAATAACGACTAAAAATAATACGCAAAACAGGGATATAACAGGACTAGGAAAATACTTACTACGACGATAAAATACAGGTTAATCCTCAGAGATAGCATTCAAAATAGTTTTCGGAAAAGAGGCCAAAATTAGCTCACTTAACAGGAAATATCACAATCTCTTAAACTGGAAAGAAACAACAATTTTAAAGGCTAGAAGATTCGGTATTCTTAATAATACTTAATAAAATGCAGTAAGGTGCCCAGAAAAATGTAGTGTCGCTTTCAAAGCGGCACACTGGATTTCGCTTCAGGTTGCCCTTTAAAAAGATCCCATTGATTTTTTCGACCAAGAAATCCATCTTGAATCTCTCGGGCCAACCTCCGATTTTTTTCAGGGCTACATCCCTTTATCTTCCAGTTCGCTCCGAGATCAGGCGGTGACAAGGAGAAGCCCATCATCCGCGTATCCATAAATCATACACCCATCCGGGAGGTCCAGACTTAACAGCTCCTCGAAGATCACATTTAATAGTATCGGACCAAGGACCGACCCTTGCGGACAGCTCTTGGTCAGCACCTTCTCCTTTCTATGCGTTCCCATGTCCAGGGCACATGATCTGTCAGACAGGAAGCTCTTAATCATTCCATACACGTTCCTGGAGCACTCCAACAACTGCAGCTGCCACAGAATCTGAGACCACCACGCGTTGTCAAATGCCCCCGATATATCCAAAGATATTGAAAGTACATATGTCTGGTTGTAGGTTCTCACCTGAAAGACCATGACCATAAATTCTATCTCTGTACTTTTCCCTTTCATAAATCCATATTGTTTTGGATGTATATCTTCAACCACATCAAGGTATTCGATCAACCTTCTGTTTATAACACGTTCCAGTGTCTTCCCCATCACTGGCAGGAGGGTTATTGGCCTGTAGGACTTGGCCTTTCTTGGATTCCCTCCGCCCCATTATAGATCACTATAAGGGGGCCTTTATTCCACACTGATGGGAAAATACCTTCCTGTAGGCAGTTATTGAAGAGCTGCAATAACTTCTCATGTATCCTCGGATATGATCGAAGGAGCATTTCCCTGTCTTTCCATCCATCCCTGGGGCTTTCTTAAGCTTACTCTTTCTGACTATACTGTCCAGCTCTTGCATAGAGAAGGGTGCTGTATCCTCCATTTCCTTGGGCAGTTGCTGAGAAGCCCTTATCTGGAGGTGATACCCTCGTTTCCCCTACCAGAGTTTCATCTGGCAACAAGACTCCCATCATGTGCCTCGTGATCTCCTCTGAAGTCTGCAGTAGACGTCCATCGGCCTCAAGTGCAGGCAGCTCTTCAGAGCATTTCACCTTTACTGTCACCACATGGTAGACCAGGCCCTATGGGTCTTCATTTCCCCTATCCGTTACAAGCGCTCTCCGAGCTTATTGTCTTTTATTTCTTAGCACTCTTCTGTACTCCACTCTGGCGACATTGTACTGCTCCACAATCCTTTGTCTGTTATCTAGATGACATATTCTTTTAAACCTTTTCTGGAGGTATTTCACCTCTTTCCTGTGAGCCTCTAGTTCGTCATCCCACCAAGGCTAATGAAGAACCTTTCTGTGGTATTTGGGATCACTGCCTCGCAAGCATTCATCACCACTTCCCCATCCTCTGGGCTCTTTCATCCAGCGACATCTGCTGTTTACTGTCCTTGTAGGCTTTAAGACCACAGAGCAATACTCTGTCGAAGAGGGGCCAGTCAGCCTTAGCTCTCAAATATCGGGGCCTCTCTGGTCTAGTTGTTCCCTTACCATCCAGCCGGATGGTGAATAGGATCATTCGATGGTCACCTTCGACCTGTGCAGGAACTCCAGTTCCCAACACAGCCAGCCACTTGCACCATCGCTATAGTAACATCTAGGTGCTATTCAGTACCATGAGCAGGCGACAGGTAGGTCGCTGTATGTCCCAGTATATTCAAAACCTGCAGGTTTCTCTCCAGGAGATACTTATTGACCTCCTCCCCTCGATCATCCATCCTCTGAGAATTCCATAAATAGAATTTGGCATTGATTTCGGCACCAAATATTATATTCCTTTCGCTTGCTCTGTTAAGTATGTTTTCCCACTGGTTCAGTTATCCATCCAGAGGATCTTGAGGTTGAAAGTATCATGATACAATCATCACACTCCTTCCTCCCATTTCAACCTTGACACACACATGGTGTGTGGTCGACAGAGCTTCAATCGGGATATAATTAATCTCAGGGTTACATACCCATATCCCTGCCATAGGATTTTCTCCAAAAAGAGCGAACCGACCTTGGCGACTCAGTATTTTCCCTCTGAGCAGGTAGGGTTCCTGCATCAGTACCAAATCCAGGTGTTTCTCCTTCACAACTCTGTGCAGCTCCATTGTAGAAACTGCTGCCCTCTGCAGGTTTATCTGCCCTTACCATAATGGCGCGAGACGACTAGTCATATTGGGTTCTATCGAGCTCCAGTGCTACCATACGCTGATAAACCAGATAGTTTGGTGAGACAACCTTGTGGCCAGATTCCTTGGGCTTTCCCTTAACACAGTTTGCGCATTTAGGCGGGACATTCTTTGCCTTGCACTCAGAATAATTGTGCCCCTTCTCAGGACAGCAGGAGCAGACCATCTCACACTTGCACTTATCTTTAATATGCCCATACCCTTGGAAATTTTAGCATCGTGCAGGAACAATGTAATCTCTTATCTTACACCATTGGAAACCAATGTAGACCATGCCACAGTCCACCAGCATCTTCAAGGGATAAGTAACCTCCAAAATGAGGTTTGCCTTTTCTTTTTCCTGAGGTCCCATACAAGAACACACAGTGGCGTTTTTCCTTGGCTATTTGACTGTGATCTGTGCCTATCTGAACTTTTGGACACACAAGGTGTCCAAGAACTCAGGATTGTCGTACTCACATGGTACGTAAAATACAGTCACCTTTGGGACTCTACTTTTCGGATCCGCTATTTGAAGTCCAAACTCTTCCATCCTCTTTTTGTTTTTCAGTTTAAGAAGAGTTTCCTCATCCTCAGCCTCAAGAAGCACTCCTCCCTTCATCACCTGGTGCACATTTCGTATGTGCAAACGCTCCTGGACCGAGTCCATGTTCTTTAATTTTTCTTTTGTCTCCTCAGACTTACATTCCCCCTCTTTCGGGTGAATGAGGACAGTACGTTCTGTTGATCTTTAAGTTTTTAATATATGTATAATAAATTATGTATGAGGGTATACCTCTGATTGAAAAAAATATATTTTTTTAAATCGTGTGATAATTACAGGATTTTATGTCTATAATTATACATTAGGACAGCTCAATTGGCAGTGAAATCGAGAAATTAACGTAGTAGTGGATATGTGAGTAGAGCAGTTGGTAGGTGGGTAGAGCAGTTGGTAGATGGGTAGAGTAGTGGATATGTGAGTAGTGCAGTGGGTATGTGGGTAGAGCAGTGGGTAGGTGGATAAAGAATATTTTAGAACTGTAAGGTGGTGGGTTGGTGTGTAGAGCATTGTGGACATTGGTAGGTAGGACGGTGCAGTGGTGGGTATAAAGGTAGTGTGGTGTTAATGTGGGTGGGTAGTTAGGTTAAGGAGTGGTTCAGTATATAGTTTGGTGGGTAGGTGGATTTGGTGCTGTGTAGAGGTTAAAGTAAAGCGGTGGGTAGGTTGTTAGAGTGGTGGGTAGTTGGGTAGAGTAGTAATTTGTTAGAGCAGTATGTACGTAGAACAGTAGGTAAGTCGTTAGGTAAGAAGAGTGGTATTTGGGTAGTTGTGTAAAGTCGTAGGTGGGTAGTTGTGTACAGCCATAGGTGGGTAGAGAAGTGGGTATGTAGGTAAATAGAGTGGTGGGTATGTGGGTAGAGTAATGGGTTGGTGGACAGTGAGGTGGGTGGACTTTTGGGTTGTGAAGTGGGCCGGTGGTTTGAGAAGTAGGTAGATGGGTAGAGCAATGGGTGGGGGTAGGCAAGTACAGAGAGCAGTAAGTAGGTGGGTAGATTTTTAGATAAGTGAAGAGGTGACTAGTTAGGTAGGTAGGTAGAGCAGTGAGTGAGCGGGTAGGTAATTGGGTGAATGGATCAATAGGAAGGTGGGTGGAGTGATAGGTAGGTTATTAGGTAGGTAGAATGGTGGGTAGGTAAATAGAGTGGTAGGTAGGTGGATAGAGCGGTGAGTAGATGGGTGGAGTGGTGAGTAGATGGGTGGAGTGGTGAGTAGATAGGTGGAGTGGTGAGTAGATGGGTGGAGTGGTGGGTGGGTGTGTAGGTGTGTAGAGTTTTGAGTGGGACAGTAGGTAGAGCAGTGGATAGGTAGGTTGGTTGATATATAGGTGGGTAGAGTAATAGGTTGGTGGGTAGAGAAATGGGTAGAGTTGGATGGAGCAATAGGTATGTGGATAGGTGGTTAAAGTGGTAGGTAGAGCAGTGGGTAGGAGGGTAGAGTGTTAGGTAGGTGGGTACAGCTATAAGTAGAGCAGTTTGTGGGTAATTATAGAGGAGAGTGAGTGTTTAGTGGGTATGTGGATAGAACCATAAGTAAGTCAGTGATTAAGATAAGTGTTAGTTATGGAGAGCGGCGGGTAGGACTGGTGGTGGGTAGGTGAGTATTTGAGTTGAGCCGAAGGTGGGTAGGTCGATATGAAGGTGGGTAGAATAGTAGGTGGTTAGAGCAATGTGTTGGTGGGAGGTGGATAGAGCAGTGGGTATGTGGGTAGAGTATTGGTTGGAGTGGTGAGTAGGTATGTAGAGCAGAAGGTAGTTGGGTTGGTGGGTGGAGCAATGGGTAGGTGGGTAGGTAGGTGGGAAGCAGTTGGTTTGTGGGTAGGTAGAGTGGTAAGCAGTTGGTTAGATTGGTGGAGCAGTAGGTATGTGTATAGTTTAGTAGAGGTTTAGGAATATGGGTAGGATGGTAGAGTGAAAGTGAATGGGTAGGTAGGTAAAGTGGTAGGTAAAGTGGTAGGTAGGTGAGTGGGTGTGTAGATGGGCAGAGCTCTAGGTAGGTGGATGTGTGTAGGTGCATAGAGTGGTGGGTAGGGTTGTGGGTAGGTGGATAGATTAGTTTGTATGTAGGTAGGTTAGTTGAGTGGTGGGTAGGTGCGTAGAGCAGTATGTAGGTTGGTGGATGGGTCTAGCAATAGGTATGTGGGTAGGTAGATGGGTTGGTTGTTAGAGTTGTGGGTATGTGGGTAGAGCAGTAAGTGGTTAGAGCAGCAGGTAGGTAGAAAGGTAGGTAAGTCCGTAGGTAACAAGAGTGGTGGTATTTGGGTAGAATAGTGGATGGGTAGTTAGGTAGAGCTGCGCAATTCTCGTAGGGCGTATGATCTCCGGTACTTGAGCTGCAAGTCTAGTTGGGCGCATGCGCAGGTCTTCCATTTGCAAAGCTATTAATATAGCACGCCCTCCCGCACTAATGCTGCATGGCTACAAGAACATCGCCTCCGCATCAAACAGCACGACTCCTGCTGCGCAAGTAGATGTACGACGCTCTCCTACAAGGCGCGTGACAGTTTTATTGCAGTGTTTCACATACACGATTTTCACACTTTAAGAGTGGGATGGACCCCCGCGTTTTTTGAGAAATAGTTGTTCGCGCCGTATCTCGGTAAATAAATGTTCTGCAAATACGACTCTTTGTCAGGAAAGAATAAAAAAAGAAAAAAATTTATGCCCCTATTTTTATTACCTTTGTAATACTAAGTGTATTCTTGGAGGAAAAAACCAGTGAAAATGGTTAAATATCGCATTTTAAAAGCTTGCCTATGCAGTTTCCTTAAGCGGCAAGACAAAAGTACAAAGATACGGGCGTAGATCAATCTGTGGTATTTCATCGCGTGTAATAAAACCTCACTGTTACAGATCTAATTTGCACAGTACAGCTTCACGACGGAAACACTGCACGCCTTGAACGTAGGAGCGATGAGGCACTAGGCGTGCGTGTTAGTGTCGCCCATATCGCTCAATCGCTTCCTGACCTTAGACGCGCGGGTCCAAAGGAAGGTACATTATATTTATAGAATGTTCACCGTAAAGTGAGCACTTTTGATATCAACCTTCGATAGGTGTCGCTGCCTTTACTAGAATGCAATGGTGTGCGCCATGTAAAGTTGTTAACAACGAAGGGAAAGTGATCCCATGTATCAAGGTTTAATTTAAAGTATTATGTAAACATATGTGAAAACTGACATTTCTTTTTATTATTATTATTTATTATTATTATATAAGTCTTTAAATTTGCGACCCTAGTGTGAGGTAATCCAGAAAATTCGCGGATAATAACAAAATCGGAGTATACAGTTTGGCATTGCAGCTTCGAAACTATCGTATACATTCTAAATTCAATTACACCACTCGATTGCCAAAGGATCAAATAATATGTTACGTTGAGTGAGGACTGTGAAACATCGAGTGTTCCATGGTGGAAAAAAAAGGGGGGGGGGGTGCGAAATTTTGAGTTCGCTTCGCCGCATCTCATAATTTCCGCGTAGTATAGTTTTTGACTAGGAGAAGTTAAGACGCTCGTTTGATCTTGACGATAGCTGTCGATTGAAACTCAATCGATTGCGTGTATAAAAACATTTGTGTAGCGCTGTAATGGTGTAATTGTATGAGTTTAATTAAAAAATTAAGAAAACTTAACACAATTTTGGCCTATGCTCGTCAAAAAGCCAAGTTGAAATACATAAATCGTATACGGTTAGAAATAGCATCTCAAAAGCAATCCAGTGATACCCATAAAACCCCCATATGATCGAGTGAAGCGGTGCCGGGAACGTAAAATAAACATCAAGGCGTCCGAGCGCGTCGACGTATACGTATCCACGCAAAACAAACAAACGGCCATGTCCCATTTTTTTTTTAGACATAGGTAGGGACGCCTATAGATTTGGGTGGCTATCAACATCGGGGTTTTGACAGCTTATGAGGATGAAGTGAGGTGAGTATGGAGAAGCTCCGGGATGCAAGGGCGGGGGAAACATCGGTGAAAGAAATAGCAAATTATAACATATTTACTTTTCTAATAATTTTCCGTTTTTACTTGACCGACGCATGAGTAAAGTGGTAAAGACCGCGGTAAAAGTAATTTTACATGCGTCGGGAAAATACACAAAGCGTGTATAAGTATATCTAAAGCAGGACTTTCCAAAGTTGTCAGCTTACCGTGAACATTTTACTACAGTTTCTACAATTCAAGGTGTTAATTTAAGCTAATTAAAAAAATTAAATAATATGTCTTGATAAATTAATTTTGTAATGGGTTGTACTGTGGCCTTCGTTTAACCAAACGACATTAAAAATTTATCCTCGCATTTTGCCTGGTTTTGTTTAGCCTGATTTCGTTTTGATTGGCTTGATTTAGTCTAATTTAGTTTTCCTGATTTAGTTTTCCATACCTTTAAGGCCAAGCAAAATCTTTATGTTAAACTTGAGTTTGCGCAACTGCGTCTGAACCAAACAGTTTTATCTTAACTATATTTTGCCTGTCTTTCTCTCGCCTAACGGCGTTTTCCCCTTAAAATTTTCCACTCGCATATTGCCTAACTTCGTTTAGCTTGACTTAGTTTCGTCTATCTTTCGTTGGTCTAATTTAGTAATGCTTAATTTTTTTTTAAAGGCAAAACGGAATCAATGTAAGTGCGACCGTAGCCAGAGGGGGGGATATGTGCCAAGGGTCTGTGTTGCACGGAGCTCGGTGGCTGTCGCATGAACCCAGCCAGCCATGGACTATAAGAACGTGCGGAGCTGAGGCCAGAGCTCGCCCGCGGGGTTAGCGTGGGTAGAATGGCGAGGGTGGGGGGGGAGGAGGGACGAGTCCAATCTCGAAAATAGAGAAGCGGCCAAATCAGATTATCGCTCGGCTAGGCAGGGGTTGTTATTGAATTAGTTTGGGAAGAGCGAGGAGGCGGAATAAGGACTCGAGGGGTTGCGTCGCGTTCCTGGGGGGTGGGGGGTGGGAAGGGGGTTGCTCTTGCGTAGTGGAGGGGGTGTGTGTGTGTGATGGCAGTATTCAACACGCCTCGCTCGCGGTAGTTGGAGCCGTCACAAGCATACGCCTTCCTTTCGCCGGGACATTTTGACGCCCATGGTTGGCAACACCGCGACACGCCCATTTCTTTACCGGGGAACCAGTGAGAGAGCGTTTCTTTGGTGAACTTGGAGGCCGTGTCCGAAATGGCAGATTTTGTTGGCGAAATGGTCGCGTGACCCCGTTTTGTATACAAAAATGGCGACGTATTTGGTAATTTCGTATTTTGCATCTAGCGGATGTTAGCAAAAATACAAAATGACAAAATCAGCACAATGTTGGTTTTGTTCTTCAAAATATATACGCGAATGCGTAATCAAGACTTTTTTAAAACAAATAAGTGTTCATAAAATACTCCAAATATGCTTTAAAAAGTAAGTAGGCCTAAGTGTTGAGCTTTGTTTATGAATTTCGTAACAAAATTTTTTTTAAAATAGTTATTGCATAAATAATTATTTTCTTATTTATTAACATGTTCGCAGCATTCCATTGATGACTGTAGAAATATTACGTCCATTTTAAGCATTAAATTTAGATAAAAGTAATGTAATAATGTAAAAATGCGTGGCCGCGAGTGTTAAACAATTGACTGTTGACAACGTCGGAATTGAAACTCGCTAAATGACAAATTTGCAAAATACCGAATTTTTTTTTTTTTTTTTTTTTTTTTTTTTGGACACGGCCTGAACCAAAATTGGCGATATAGGGGGGATGTCAAATAATTTACATTTCAGACCTTCGTCGGTGTAATTTTTCTCTTGTTAGTACAGAAGGCATAATTCGGTATATGTACTTTACGGAGTTGTAACGAGCAAGTAATTATTGACTTGCTTTTAAATTGTTGATTTACGATTCCGCTTTGCCTCATCTATTAATTCAGGATCGGTGAAGAAATACAAACTAGCTTCATCTGATCATTTTTTTTTTTATTTGCGGCAATGATTTGGAAAAAAGCAACCAAATATATTCTTAACCAGATACATTTGGTTCTTATGTCTGTTCTTGGGGCTTCTCAACGCCTTTTTATTGTGCCGCTGATAATTTTTCGTAATTATTTTTTTATGGAAATTTTTTCTTCATTTTAGTGATTACTTTTTAATTTTACATAGGCTTTTTGCACAATTTTTTTCTCTTATTTGTTAACTTTTGAATGAATATTGCATTTTTATTATATCAATTGAAATTTGAATTTTTGTTTAACTACTTTTATTTTAAAATGATTTTGCCTTTCGTTTTCTTTTTCGTTATCAGATTTGGCATTGGAGAGTTTAATTTAACTTAATCTAAACACAAACATATGCTTAAAATGGGACACACGTCCACGCATTGGCATTACCCGGGATTCGAATCCATAACTATTCGCTTTGTAGATTAGCGTTCCGATCAAACGAATTTCATTATATCATTTATAATATAATGTGATTCACTCCGAAAAAATTTGGATATAGGAGCGGGCTTTGACCTCATCGCCGCAGTATTGTGGCGTGTAATTCTGCACAGAGCGATACCGTCCGACTAGATGTGGTGGCATTATTCTTATTGCATGATAAACCTACAGGCGTACCAAACGTCATTCTGCAACGCATTTATTTATATATTTCTCCTTTATTTTTCTGTGGGCGCAGTTAAGGCCTTTTCTACCACTGAACCCACTGCGCACATACACATCCTATATATAAAAGCAATAATTAAAGTAAAAAAAAAGATAATTACATAAATTAATATATCTGGCTGTCATGACTAACTGATAAAGTAATGTACACCACGCTAATATAACAATCCATAATACTAATCTAACTATAAATATTTCAGCATGTAAATTTATTAACTGGCATCACTTTACAATATTAATAATGGTATGGCAATATTCACTAATCTAGATATCAAAAACATGTCACTCTAAAGGCAGACTAGTAGAAGTAGTAATAATAATAATAATCGAGTTAATAGACTCCTTAAAAAAAATTCTAAATCTCTACATATGAAAGGAACTCTGCACATTCTGTTAATTAACTCCGCATATAAACATAACAACATGAGGTGATACATAATATAAATATAGGTACTAAAGTAACACAGTAAGACAAATTGATAGATCACAACGTCAGAGATGACATAATCCAGCATTGAGAGGTTTCCCGAAAGGCGTAGCGGTCCCAGAACCTTCTGAACGGTGCTAGTGACAGTCAAGGGTGGCAGTTTTCAGATACATACGCGTTGCAGATGTATTAAATATATTACCTTCGCAGCCTGTGACCTGTCATCCAGCTGCTGGAATAGTATCGTTGCAGATGTATTAAATATATTACCTTCGCAGCCTGTGACCTGTCATCCAGCTGCTGGGATAGTATCGTTGCAGATGTATTAAATATATTTCCTCCGCAGCCTGTGACCTGTCATCCAGCTGCTGGGATGGTATCGTTGCAGATGTATTAAATATATTTCCTCCGCAGCCTGTGACCTGTCATCCAGCTGCTGGGATAGTATCGTTGCAGATGTATTAAATATATTTCCTCCGCAGCCTGTGACCTGTCATCCAGCTGCTGGGATAGTATCGTTGCAGATGAGTTAGTCACGTCATCTGCTGGATTGCAACCACGGGCAATGGGTAGGGTTAAAGGGGGGGAATTCACCGAACCTCAAAATTATCTCTTTATAGTCTATTCGCATCAGTATCTCTTTGAATAGAACCTTAAAAAAAAAAATAATCACCCCATGTTTCCTAAATATATCACGTATCACAAACCTTCTGTACGTCTGTTACCACAAAATTAACTTATGTATCAAAATAACCTTTTACTTCTATTTTAACAATGAATTAACATATTTAATTTATAAGTACTATGAGTAAAGCAGAAAAAAAATTGATCAGTTGGCAATGCCTAGTAATAAATAGTTCTCATACAAAATATAATTAAACAGCGTGCTCACAAATACGGCATATTTTCTCTTTGGCGTAATTTTCCAGACCTGGTAAAGCTTTGTATGCATGAGAGGGAGGAATAAATAGACAGAAAGTATTACTTCAGCAGAGCTTCAGAAAAGATTAAAGTGACCATGAGTGCACTTATACCCAAAATATTCTTAATTGTACTGTCCCAGCTTATTATCGTTATCCAAAAACTAACCAAGGAGTTTAAATACAAACTATTTGTTTAAAATACTAGGTGACAAGTTGTTTTCAGTAGCAAGTAGACACAGCGAGTTTTCGAGAAACATATGAGCATACGATACAGGCCTATTGTGTGCATACGCAGCCATTGACTAAACTTTATTGTAAGCAAATTGGCATGTCTAAATAAAATCGACATTAATAGTTTAGGATATGTTTGTAAAGGCTACTCGCTGTTAACTGAGCACTTTTGAAGTCAACCTTTGAAAAATGTCATTGCCCATTGCCTGCATATATTTTAACGGACACTATGGGTCTTATTCATACTCAGATATTAGTCCAAGGATGATCCAGTGATCATCTTCCTCGGAGTTGGTCTGAGGTTAGTCCGGGCTAAGGGAGGACTAGACTTTATCGTATTCATAATTCCCGACTAGAGTGGGACTAACTTTAGTCGAAGAAAGGTCACATTTGAGACGACAGAGACATTAACAGTAGCTTCAGTCCACACAGAGATTGTTCCTTTGCCTAGTGACAAAGTTTCCTGTAAATTCCAACTTATTCATATTTCATTTATCTTTTAGTGGTCAGTAATATTTAAATTTGTTAAGTCAGGAACACGTATGATTGTGTAAGCAGTGGATAAGGTTGTTGCTTTGTAAATGTGAGCTGCAGGTTCGAATCTCACGTGTTCGTTCGAAATTATTTATTAAGACTATTCCTTTCGATGACAAGTACATGTTTACTGAATTAATTATTTCCTTTAATATGATTTCCATAAATGCAAAAAAATTTTTTTTATATTTTATATATATACATCTGACTATAGATCCTGTATTGTAATACCACAGGATGAAGGACGAAAAAAATTATATTTTACTGATAATTTTTATAATCCATGTTGATTTGTTTATTTTTGTAGGAGACCCCTATGTACTGGTAGTATGTGCTGGTTAAATTTTTTACGTCAATACTGCCTTTATAATGTTAATAAATTTGTATTTTACTGCTAAATACATTACAAATATACGCTATAATACAGGTTGTTTGTGGAGATTGCAACACAGAAAGAATAGCCCGAATGAATCCAAACTCGGAGGATGTGTAGAACAGTGTATCAACAATACGGTCTATGGTTGCAGAGAGATGGCGTTCACTTTGGCCCAGCAGCGCCCTCTCTTGTGTGACCGCAAAGGTCAGTGTTACAAGCTCAGTCAGTGAAGAGCCATCAAACGAAGTGAAATAAAGTGCCAGTATGCCTCGTCGACGTCAAAGGGCGCCATATTAGCATGTGAGTGTGTTCGAACGGGGCAGAATGGTTGGTCTCGGGGAAACGGGTTTGTCATGCCGAGGCATTTCGGCTCGTACAGGGCGTCCTGCTACGACAGTGACGCGTGTGTGGAACTAGTGGATAGAAGAGGGTCGTACGCAGCGACGAGCGAGTACTGGACCACGCAATGTGACCACAGCACGGGATGACCGCCATATTGTCCACATGGCCGTGCCGGACTGTACAGTCTCGTACACAGTGTTGGCTCGACACTGGAGCACTGCAGCGGGTGTGGACCTCTCTGCGTCAACAGTTCAACGCCGTCTGCTGCGGGCTGGACTGGTGGCACGGAGCGCATGTCGTTGCGTCGCCGGCTATTGTCCAGAAACCACGAACACCTAAGACTGCAATTGGCACGTGAATGCCATCGCTGGCGTGCTGAGTGGCAAAATGCAGTGTTTTCGGAAGAGTTCCGCTTCAACCTGTCCTACAGTGACAGCCGCATACTTGTTAGATGCTACCGTGGTGATCGCAATTTGGTAGCCTACATTCTGGAGCGGCATAGAGGACAAACGCCAAGTGTGATGGTGTGGGGCGCCATTGGATACAACATGAGATCTCGACTCCTCCTTATTGCAGGCAATCTGAACAGCAACCGCTATATCAGGGAGAGCAGTAGGGGCGGGCCGGTCCTAGGCCACTTTTTATTAATAGGATTAACCCTTTGACATCAAATTGATATCAAAAGGGTTGATTCTTAATCCGGTCTCAATTCGAGCAAAAATTGTTAAACCGATTTCAAACCGATAGATTTTTTGGATTAATCCTTAATCCGATCTTAATCCAATCTATTTTTTTTTTGTATTTTCATAGGATAAAATGGTATGTAAATTGGATTGATTAATGCAACTAATTTAATTCAATTAATCAATCAAGAAATTGTTGTGTGTATAGTTCAACCTCTTTTCCCCTTTAAGGGGGTGGCGGGGAGCAGCTGTGGTACATCCTCACCCGTGTAGCTTTGGCACTCCAATGAGGTGTAGCATGTTGGGAACAGGGTATATATATATATAGTGAGTTTTGTGCAAGTGTGGCCTAAGTGTAATTTTTTTGGGTTGGTAGTGATATTCCTCGTAGACGATGGTGGGAGATGGGTGATCTTTTGGTAATTAAACAGAAAGAGAAAACATAATGTATAGTTACACACCAAGAGAAATTTCAGTGTGTTTAAACAAAATATATTACAAATTAGTTCACCATAAGAATAAATAACATGAGAGAGAATTTGAACTAAGTGAATAACCTGGTGTCGACAAGTGCTAAACGATCACAATTACATGAGTCCAGTATGAAATGAATGAATTAACAAAGCAAAAAAGTCCATATAAATTAAATGGCTAACGAACACAATAACACGGTATTTGAAAAATGACACTACTTGGCACCTCTCGCACATACTTTACATGATTTTAAAACACGTCTGTTTGGTGAGGAGATGGCTGAAGCAATGACTGCAGTATATGATGTGCGCCAACTTATAAACTGTTGGATATGTGGAGTGTGGTAGGCGAATGACAGGCAACTAAGGATATAGCTACTCAGAAAGAGATGTGAATACGATTTATGCGACAAATGGATAAAAAATTATGTTTACGGTGCACGTACCAATATGGAAATTACACTAGTTGAATTAAGAAACACATAACGAGAATCGTGGTTAACAGTCAGTGATTATAATATACATCCACTCGCTCAGGAGGTCATTACAGCACTGAATTGGATATACCACTTATGTCAACTTATAAGCTGAACGAGGTGCTGAGAGCAAACATAACCTGTGTCGGCCTACATTTAATTATAGACTGAGGTGAAAAACTTGGAAATGAGCGAAAATACAACACTAATGTTTCCAAATAAATTAAATTGCTAACAAACACAAGTATATGACAATCACAAAATGAATTACAGAAGCCAGCTATAACGTTTTTTTTTTATAAATTGAATCGCATCAGGAGCTCTCCCAAAACACATTTGTCCATCTGGGGGGTAGGTGAATGAATGTCTGTAGTGTATGACTTGCACCGGCTTATAAGCTGTTATATACGTGGAGCATGGCCGATAGGCAACTGAGTTGAAATTTACAACAAAAATCTGAATACACTACATCCTACAACAGACCACAAAACGATAATTTAAAAAAACTTTCCCAAATTCTGAACGCAAGATTCACTAGTATAAGATGAATAAGAATTCACTTTTAACACAAATTTCCATAGAAGCATATGGAGACTCAGATGGTGTAATCCCGCAACACTTTATAGAAGTTTAAAATAATGGACATACTACAAATTTTTCGTGGAATTCACAGCACTAGTTACTAAAATGATAGTTGAAAATGCTACAAAGTTTCATAGACCGAACTCAAAAATGGGGTTTACACGATAAATGCACTATATAGGCTTATCACACACAAATAATTTATAACCAATAAATTTCTTTAAAAATTTATAAAAAATGTTTATATTAAAACACGTATATAATATCGCTTAACGAGAAGGGAATCCTGCTTGCCACCAAGTCCGGTGAATAGATGCTTCAGAGGGGAGAGCAATGTATATGTGTATCCTGGGCATGTTTACAATTAATTAACATGGCACAAACCTGCGATAACTGTGCGCATCTGTCCTGCCCGAAGCCGCCCCCCGAAAAGAGAGTTCTTCTCGAAGGCCATGCACCCAGGCTATCGATCCAACGCCGCACTTTGCAAAACCTGCCCACGGCCTCCTAAAGTTCTGAACTTGTTTTCAGAGGACTGCCCTGTCCATGGCTACGCACCCTGACTCTCTCCCCCTACACCAACCCAGAGTGTGTTTTCTGCTGGCTGAAGAACTGCCTGGTCCACGAAGGGTGCTACACAATCCCCGCTACCCCGATCCAAGGCTGCCACCTCCCCCCCCCCAAATATCACTTCACCACCAGCCCAGATTGTATCGTTTGTCCAACAACTTCGGGGACTCTCCACCTGTCAAATGCCAAACACCCCTCAAAACACAAGATTGGACTCTTCCAAAGCATTTATTTGTTTGCAAAACTATGCTATACCCATGAATTGTGGACTCTCCCGAAAATCTGCCCTTTCTGGTTTTGTGAGAGGAGTAATTATTCCCCCTGCCTGCCTCTTCCCCTGATTCGCAATACCTGGAGCAGGTCAGCAGCCTTCAGACATTTACGCCGTGGATGTTTGAAAAATTCGTGTATTTCGAATCTCAACTGTTTGAACATTTATTTCCATCGAATAAATATTTAATCAATTTACTTGAAAAGTTATTCACTTAACATTAACTGGATTGAAAGTAATAGTAGTAAATATGTGACTGTATTTACAGAAATACAATTTTTTGTTTCCGAATAACTTTTGCTATCACGATAAATAATTTTTTACACCTATTCCACCAAATCCTGCATAGAGAAGTGAAAACGTTTATAAATCTTTGATGAATTTTTCCAAAAAGTAATTTAATTTCTTTCATTGTTATTATTACCTAATTTAATACTATGAAGGAATTGAAATTATAACATTTATTTTCTTAACACCAAAACCCAAGCTTGTGTGTATGGTTGTCTAAACCCATTCCAGATGTTTAAGAGAAAATACATGAAAGCGATTGTAGGAACACTCAATGAACATCGACCTATATTTAGTCATATCTCACTCGTCCTTCTATCCTCTCTCTACAGCATTGTATTTAACCATTAATGCTGGATCAATATTCCTTTTTCCTTTGTAATAGACAGCAGTTATGAAAAACTTTACACTCTCCCTGCATAGAATTATTTTTTAGCAAAAATCTAAGTTAAGAACTAAATAAATTGGGAATATTTTTTAATGATATTTAAAAAAAAATGTATAATTAAAAGTATTTAACCAAACTGCATTATCGCCCAAACCTTAAGTCAATGAAACAATAATCCAATTAACAAGTGGATTAATAGCACAATAAATTACACACCCAAACCCCATCCAGAGGTTACTTAAATAAAATCGGATAACAAATATAATTTAAAATCTTTTATCACTATCATAATTTTACAAAAAAAAATGTTATTACAATCTTTTAACATTTTGATTACTAACCCACTAATCGTGTGCTTTTGAGAAACCCCTCCATCGAACCAAGGACATATTTTTTCCCCTTTTAATGAATTTATCAATAAAATATTAATTTAGAGAACTAACTTTATTCAGTTCATGTTCGTAAAAATCGCCTTTTTATGGTCTGTCTGTCGTAGGTTTCTATGTAACCCGCTCTTTAATGTGCTTGTCTAATTGAAATAATTTTAAATATTTCCTAAGACCAACTAACCGTAAATTTTTTCTCAAAGAATCCTTTCTGCTCCAAGATACGTATATACAGCCCAACTTTGAACTTTTGTTTCCTCTCATCGATAACTTTAACATTATTATAAATAGTTTTCATTAAACTATTATCCATAACTTCTTTGGGTGCCATCTTGATAGATCTATGACATCTGGAATTAAAAAATTTAACTATTTCGGGCAAAACATCAACCCATTTGCAACTCCCTTTCGACCTGAGATAATTATATATTAACTGCTTAATCGATTTATTGTATTGTTCCGCAACACTGGCTTTAACTTCTTAATATGTTGTGAAGTGATTAATACCATAATATGTCATTAGTTTCCCGAACAGTACAGAAAAAATTCGGATTCTCTGTCGGTTTGGAACGAATTTGGCTTTCTCTCTTTCAAAACGGTCTTCGATTCATTGGTAACCTGTTTCCCAGTTTTGTTTTTCAAAGGTATACCCCAACCATATTCGAAATAAAAGTCAGTTTTACTATAAAATGGTGTAACCGAAAATCTCTCATGGAAGCTTTGAGAGAACTATATACTTGAAATACATATTTTTTCTCTGCTATGCACAAATATTTAAACCAGATTTAAAGTTTTGAATATGTTGTTTCACATTACCCTAAATTTCAAGACATTTTGTTTTAATGTAATTTTTCAAAAGGTGAAAACTTTTACTTGTGTATTGCTGAAATCAAATGATACTTGGTTGCAAATAGTGTTCTTTGAATACTTAACTATTCGAAAATTGAGCGAGTCAAGATATCTCATGTATGAAAATATGCTTAGTTTCTGTGTGATTTTTTTAATTTATTGTTCATTTGCTGGAAACAGGATAAACTTAAAATTTCTTCTAAGTTAACTGGTTAAACTTAAAAGTTTTTACTTTAAAGCAGCTTATATTTTAATTTAAATTACTGTGTTAGACATTTTGAATATAATTCTTAGTATTTAGGAAATAATTTTATCTGTGGGACTTGAGAAATACTTATTCGATGGAAATAAATGTTCGCACACTTGAGGCATGAGAATTTTCAAACATATCCTGGCACAAAGGCTTGAAGGCTGGTGACCTGATCCAGGCTTGGCGACTCAAGGGAAGGATGGGGTTGGGGGATTAACCATTCCTCTCACAGAACCGGACAGGGCAGAGTTTCGGGAGAGTCCAAAATTCGTGGGCAAAAGGTAGTTTTGCAAAGAAGTCAATCCTTTTGAAGAGTCCTCAATTCACTGTCTGGGGGGAGGGAGACAGTTACACAGGCAAGCAGGCATCCCTCAAGATAGCCAAAGATGTGCTCTGGACTAGGCAAGAGGCTCGGGGGAGGGGGTGCATAGCACAGGACAGGTCCTTGCTGTCCAGTGTCATTTTTGTTTTTATGACAACCCTCTCTCTGGATATACGCACCACTGGTCATCGCTTTGTGCTCTTCCAACCTCACCAGCCAGGTCTACGGCTGCTAAGCCTCCTGTGTCATGACCAAGAATTGGTATGGCCTCCATAGATCAGGGGTTTCGATCCAGCCTACAGCGGGCTTCAACTCTCGTTAAATGCTTTCATCAAATAATATCAGCTCTGGGGTTCAGATCTCGTTACATGCAATATTATATATGGATTTTAATATAATAATATTTTTGTTTTTGCAGTCGCGAAATATTTCTGAGTGTTAAGACTGGATCAATAGAGTGCGTCCGTTATTTGAAATAATTTTATAGTTTTTCTTCGACCAAGTGTTTGGGCTGAAATCGCTCATAGATTTATTTGTTTTAAAATATACTACATTTTTAAAATAAGCTTTGTGGGGAATAAGTCCTTCTTAACATGATCCAAGTGTCTCTATCCAAGTCTTCGATGGAAATTGTTTAAAACTGAATTATTTTAATATTCTTCTTACAATATTGAAATTTAATTTTCCCAGGGTAGATAAATTGTGAATTAATAATAATTTAAAACATGGCATTGGGGTAAGTTTTTTTTCAGTGCATTTACATGAATCTTTTCCTTTTTTATGTGCTATCATTCCGTATTGTGGTAGTCAATTAGTTGTGTTTTGCTGCTTAAATTGTACGTCGTTAATAGTAGCTTGCTAGGGATACCTTTTTGACTGTTTTCTATATATAATTCAGGATGCATATGAGTAGTGTGTAGATCGTTTCGTTGTCTGTTGTAGAATGTAGTGTATTCAGTCAGTTTGTTAGTAAGTTTGCTTATTTGGAATGTGTGGTTTAGTTCAAGTTGTTTGCTTCCATCTTGAAGTTATCAGAATGGGCAGTAAGAGGGTTTTAATTTTGACATTGAAATAGATTCTGTAATTCCGTTAACGAGTTAAACACCAAAAGTTGTGATCATTCATTCTGCTGTTTGAAATATATTCATTTTCTAGTACATTCCTTGTACTTTTTTTGTGTGCGACATTTCATAATTTTTCTTATATGTTACATCAATGGTTTAGTTTATTTGGAAAGAGACATTTTGTATTTGGAGTTAAATCATATTCGCGTCTCTTTACAATACCTATTTCGCCAAAATGTTTCGCATATATAGAGATCAGTCACCTGCCATCCAGCACTCGAAACAGATGTCTCTATTCGTGCTACCAACACACAGCTTATAAGTCTCCACAAATCCTATACTAACGTCATTCATACAGCAATCTCCCGATCGAATGGACATATATTAAAATCATTTAAGGTAGATGTAGAACTGAGAGGCGTATGCATCACGTAGTGTAATTTGTATGTGTTTTCAAATCCCTTGTTAATGTGTTCAGGAAGACTGCCATTTTAAAGTAATGTAATTTATATATTGCTAGCGAAATTTGATTAACTATTTGCATTCTTAAAACACCAGGATAGCTGGGTTCTGTAGGGAAATAGTTCGTTACTTGTTTTCTTTATGACACCTAGATAGCTGGGGTCTGTAATTCGTTTGAAATTTGTATTTGTGATTCAATGAGTCCTTCGTGTAATTTAGTCTGTCAAATTATAATGCTAGCATACAGGATGGTTTAGTAAAATCACGTTGTAAATGTAAATTGTATTCATCTCTTTTTTCATTTACTTGATTTTCATTATGTATTTCATAATAATTTCATTAAATACGCCTTTCCGAACTCCGCCATTACCTCAGTCACCTGCCAGATGGTAAACAGGAAAGAAGTCCTCGTCCCTCCTCAATAACACAAAAATTATTATTACATAATACCTATATATACCCCTTCCCAGCACAAGCCCACCCCTGTATAATGCCAGAGCTACGAGTGTGAGGACGTACCATGATGCTCCACCCTCAAAAAAGAAATAAAATAAAGTGCCTTAGCACGCCTTTGCACGAAACTATACACAAAAAAATCACATCAAATAAATTTGACCAAACAAGTTTGATGGAAAAACATGATCAAATTTCTTTGATCATCTTTGTCGTATTAATATTTGTGAATTAACTAACATTTTCCATCGGATTAAGATCGGAATAAGACCGGATTAAGAATTAATCCGATCAATCAATTTTATATCAAATCGATAATCCGATCAATCAATTTTATATCAAATCGATAATCCGATCAATCAATTTTATATCAAATCGATAATCCGATTAATCAAAAGTGGGGTGAAACCCGTGCGCCTCTACTACTTCGAACTTGCACCGTCGTGCACATCAATCCACGCTACCATCACGCTTATCACAAGAAACACTTTGCCATGTTTAGTTAGGCATGGCCCAAATAGACTGCGAATGCAATTCGCATCCTGACGTTACCAAGGTACGCAAGTATACTGCATTTGAGTTCATTGTTTGATACGCAGAATCATCTGTCATATAAATGTAAACAATTACAGACAAAGGTAAACAGGAGCGCTGTTTGTACGTGCGTGTGTTAGGGAAACGTTTCATTTTCTACCATAATTGTGCGATCCTAAATATTTACACGAGAGAATAGTAGCTGTTAGCATGTTCATACCACAAAGCAAGGTTTCATCAGTCATTTAAAACGAATTGGTTTGCAATAACATCGGAACGTTTGTGCTAGCTGTAGCAACAGTTGACAACAGAAATACGTATGAATTTCAGACATAACCTGCGAGTATTTGCATAAGCAATATGGAAACCGACGAGAACGTTCGTCAAGTTCATAATTCTCGACACGGTGCAGAAATTCCAAATGATCTTCGTCAAATAACCTCGGCACTTCGTATTTCATCATAAACATCAGCATTTTAGCAAACCCGTATGTCAGTAGGCCTACGTACTAAGTTAGATATTGTTGCTTGGAATTGTTGACACGTGAGAAGCCAAAAAATGAGAGAGAGATTATTTTTAATTAATTTATTCGTTTATTCAATGCATTCTTTTTTTTTTTTAGCACAAAGCTGCAGTGGATTTGCTTCAATAATAATAATACTGAAGTATACATAACACATCGCGCTGAAAAATCATGCGAGATTAGCAAATTAATTTTTATAGAGGTTAAAATACGCAGTGAAAACATTCTCACGCGGTAATTACAATAAAAGATCATCATTTAGAAGTCACAAATGTTCTTTAATTGCACGTTGCAACTTATTGATCAGTCGTTTTTGTCGAACGGTCGTCCACTATATTGCTAAAGGAAGCTAAAAGGCAAGCATTTGGTCGCCTTATTTCTCAGCCCTTCCTTTCCATAAAACAAAGGACGCCTTCAATATGGATAGATTAAGGGAGATTGTTGCATTGTAATTAAGGGTTTCTATTTGATTCAAGGACGCCTTCGTGAAAACGTTAGGTCTCTGCATATGGCCCTTTGAATCAAAACTTTGAAAAATGACCCCATGCATGACGTTCTTGGCTGCTTCCAATATATGCCATATATCACAAGCGTATTATACTTGTGTTAACAGTAAAATATCTTAATTTTGGATGAATTGGACTTTTACTTGGATGTTGTCTATAAATTATAATATTTAATTTATAATTAATATGAATAAAAACGGGAATATGTTAGGTGTGTTGGTAATACCTTGTGAGAAATATTTCTTATGAAAGTATTATCAAAGTGAGTGCGCACGAACGCGGTGCATTGTCCCTTTGGTGGAATTTCCTAGACTCGGTTAATCTTTGTTTGCGCGATGCGGAGAAATAGCCTGCAATTAGAACTTTAGCAAGGTTTCAGAGAAGCTTCAAGAAACCGTGAACGTACTATAGACAAAACGTCGCTGGCAGTAGCAGAGAGTTCTGCCTCCGAGGCGCGGTACCTCTCAAATGGAAATGTAAGGCATGAGGATGGGGGAGGGGCGCTGGCAGGTATTTGCAACGCGCTTGTCGTTAATTTGCCTCCCGCAGCGAGCTGGTGTTGGCGGCAGAGGCGTTATTATTGATGAGGCGGAGCTGATGGAGGTTGTGTGTTCGATTCCCAGCAGGTTTATGGCGGGGAAGGGGAAAAGGGGGGGAGACGGTGTCAGCCCAATGCGGCTGGGGGCGCGGTGTCACGAACTGTCCTGTGGCGTCGCCTACCGCGGGATAACGGCCTTGTCTTGTCTGCTACCCTCCCCTCTGCGATCCTCAGCTCTACTCCCCGACAACCTCTCTTGCCTCACTCCAGACAGGCGAGACCACCAAACAAGCTCCCCTGGGGGACTTCCTGTCTGCAGTCGCCCCCCTCACTTTATCCTCTGTGGAGGAACTCTCATATATATATATCTCTCTCTCTCTCTCTCTCTCTCTCTCTCTCTCTCTCCTACCAACCCTTGCTCTCGTCAACATCGCGCCCTTCAGCGTGAAGTTGTTTCGTGCGTGGAGAGCCAACGCCCTTGCTGGAATGAAGCTTGGCAGGGGGGGGGAGGGAGGTAGACAACAAAAGTGTATAGGCTATTCACGGTAAAGTGAACACTTTTAAGGCCCTGCTAACTTTTTAATGTCATCATTGCAATATGACTAATAAACACAGTGTATGCATTTCATCACTCTCTCAATCTGACACTGCAATGAAATATATTTATTAGGCGTAAATGGATCTTGGGAGGACTTTAAAAAGTCCTCACTTAACCGTGAACAGCCTATATAGGCTGTCCTTTTGTAATAGTTGTTTGCGCCGTATCTCGGTAAATAAGTGTTCTGCAAATACGACTTTTTTGTCAGAAAAGATAAACAATTATCTATGCCCCTACTTTTATTTACTTTTGTCATATTAAGTGTATTCTTGGAGAAGAGATGCGTAAAAATGGTCAAATATCGCATTTTTAAAGCTTGCCTACGCAGTTTCCTTAAGCGGCAAGAGAAAAGTACAAAGATACAGGCGTAGTATAAGATGTGGTCTTTCATCGAGTGTAATTTGCACAGTACAGCGTTACGACGGAAACACTGCACGCCTTGCGCGTAGGAGCGATGAGACGATAGGCGTGCGTGTTAGTGTCGCCCGTATCGCTCCCTCGCTTCTTGGCCATGGACGCGCGGATCCATCCCACTCTTAATTTAGCACTTTTGAAACCAACCTTTGAGAAATGTCACTGCCCCTACCTGCATGTATTCTAACGGGCACACTGGCTGGCATATGCCCAGTAAAGTTGGTAACGACAGAGAGAATGTAGTTCCACGTATTCACGTTGAATTAGTAGTGATAGATAAAACTATTTGTTTCTGAATTTTTTCATGCATACGTATATCGATGTATGAGTTTCTAGTAAATGGAAGCGAATATGTAATGGGTCCAGTGAAGATAAAGCGACTCTGTCTCAACTGCGCCTTTAACCCGTTAATAAAATAATAAGTATATATGTGTGTGAATCAGCACATTTATAAAATTTGAACTTGTCGAATAATTTTACTGTTTCATTTGACGAAAGCATGATTAAACTGTTCAGACCCATGGCAAATTGTACAAATTTAGTGTATACTTCAAATTAACCTACAGCCTGTTTTATATATATATATATATATATATATATATATATATATATATATATATATATATATATATATAATGAGAAATCTGGATACGAATGACTGTAAAGAATATCAATTTTAAGGTGGTACAAAAACATTTCAAATTACATGATCAAATACAGGCGATTATGAGTAACGTACCAAAAACTAAACTGTGGTGTGTTCACGGTAAAGTGAGCACTTTTGAGGACCATGGTTCTGTTTCCTTTCAGCCATTTTTAATACTTTAACCACCTTTTTAAATAAATATTGCCGTCTTAAGTGAAAAAAAAACAGTGTGTGTATTCCACCGCACTTGAAAGTTAACGTCTAACGCTAAAAATAAAATATATTTATTCGCCATTATTCCAAATGAGAGGGCTTTCAAAAGTACTCACTTTATGGTGAATAGCCTGTAACATGACACTGTACTATGCAAATTAGATATGTAACAGTGGGAGTTTATTACATGCTGTAAAATCCCACAGATTAACCTACACCCGTATGTATAATCGTACTTTTCTCTTGCCGCTTAAGGAAATCGCATATACAAGCTTTCAAAATGCGATACTTGACCCTTTCCACATTTTTTTTTTCTCCATGGATACACTTATATGACAAAAGTAAAAAAAAAAAAAAAAAATTGGCTGCAGTTTTTTTTTATATTAATTTTTTCTGGCAAGGAGTCTTGCTTCCAGAACATGTATTTCCCGATATACATGTGTTCGCGCAAACAACTATTTCACATGAAATGTTCCGTGGTGTCCTGAACATCGGTAGACTTATGTTCTCGAGTGCGCAGAGCTCCCGTGCGTAGCCAGGGAATCAAGAGAGAGAGAGAGAGAGAGCATAAGAATAGAAAAGTTGAACTGCTCGTCGCGGACAGCTTGACAGTAACAGGATGTGTTCGCGCACACAAGAGACGGGCAAATAAACACGGGGACCCCACAGTCAACAAACTACGAGCTGATAGTTTAAACTGTCCGCGTCAACGCACAACTTCATTCAGAGCCCAGCCAAGCGTCAGGAGGCACACGCAACTCTGGAAGATTACGTCTCTCGGAGGAGTGTGAACTGCTGCCAGGAAATCATCCCATCATAAATGACCTATTGTGCTAGATAGGCAGTTTTAGTGTGTGCATTGTCACTGTGCTTTATATCTGGCTTTGTAAATAGATCTGAGTTATTTTATTTATTCGTTCATTTATTTCGACTATTTATACTGCCGAAGTTAAGACTTCAATGCCTTCACTTACACTTAACCAGTTATAACATAGTGTACGCATATGTAAACACAAAGAACAAGAAAAAATACTTAAAAATTAACAAGAGGCGAAACAGAAATACGATAGCTCAAATAGTATTAAATCTGAATATGATCAGTGGTTTCATAATATGTACTACATCTCTTAAGTAGGACTAGAAACAAGGCAATGTTTGAAAAAATAAAAATTACAATAGCACAATAACGCAAAAATATACTTCATAATCCGCATTATCAATCATAAATATAAATTTAAATTACCTGAGAAGAAAAAACATATTGTATCTCAGCTCATTAAAATAAATAAACAGATCTATAATAAGCGCTTACATATAATGAAAATTGAATGCAGCGACACATTAAAAAAAATAATTGATGAATGAACAGCAACTTTTTACACATGATCAAAGAGATTGGTTATAAGTATTTTACAGCAACGCAAATTTTTTAACTGTAACTAGAAATAAAACGAAACCGAGTCACTGTTGCCACTAATATAAATATTACACAGTTCAGCCCCCCAATTTATTCCTAAGTACCGTCTGGACATATTACAACCTATATCTCATTTAGATAACATTTCATACATAACACGTTCCTAGAAATTAGGCCAACGTTCAAATGCAAAATACAAACAAGTGCAAATATTTGAAATACGAACTATAGCGACTTGGAATAAAAGTTAAAATGGGGAGACGATGGCGACAGAAACGGCATATAACTCACGCGTAATAACGCACATAACAGACACACTAGCACACGCGCGCACATACCTACACAAACTCATGTGCATTCTTGTGGTGTTAGTTCACTTTTCCTTTCAGTGGGACTAATTAACAAGCATTTATTAACTAATGTCCTAAATTCCACAAGGCCATTGGTGCATGCGTTAGTTTCATGTTTAAAATTAATAAAACATTCCAAATGGTATTTGTTAATTCAGTTCAAGTTGTGTGGTGTGCATTGTGTACATTTAAAAAAAAATATTATTTTGAGATATCTTACAGAGAATTTCCAATATTTTATCCACTGCAGATTTCAAAGCGCAGGAATTAAAAAGTTATTTGTTCACGAGGATTAAAAAAACTAAGTGCTAGTCACGGCATAAACTACCCGTGATACAACCTAATTTATCGTGCCTCCAGGATTGTGTTAGGAATGTACCTGAACTGAGGCCGTGTTTTTCCAATTCGTTTTGAATTACAGGGCCATTTCAAATTTAAAATCAACAAAATAACACAGTTATAACGTGAAATCGTTATTATAAACAAAAGTCGTGTAAAGGGAAAATACCTCTTTCAAGAATATCTCAACAACTTGCCTCGTGAAATAATTCCTGTGGGTAGGAAACACATTAGTTTATTTCGATAAACTCGCCTATAAGTGCATTTTAACGTTTCAAACAAGCAAAACTAATATGACGGTGAGTTGGTATTTTCTATTTGGTGATTAGTCAGCTTCGGAGTTGACAAAACGCAAAACGCAAATTATGAAAATTCGTCATCAACTTTGTCGACGAAATAGGGGCCGCGTGACCATTTTGTAGACACCGCACCTAACGTTGCCCGCCGCACTCAGCTAGATGACCTCCGGCAAAGACTGCCGAAAGTCTAGCCGTGGTTTGTATTTAAGGGTTGTGGGCCATCGCCCAGAAATTTCTCGAAATGCCGCGTTGCACCGAGGGTCCTAGTTCTCAGAATATTCTTGCGCGTCCTCTAAACTCATCGGATTCTCCAGCAGGGGTCGAGGAGGAGGGGCTGTGATGCCAGCTACGTCACCGTCACCACTGTCAGAGGGTCTGCCTGCGAGAGGGGAGGATCAAGGTGGGTCACCCCCTACAGAGCCAGACCGAGCATAACAGGAGCTCGCGACCAGTGCGAACTACAGCGCGTAACAATATTATATTTATAAAGGTAGTAGATTTTTAAGTTTTTTTTTCATTTTATGTGTAAATCGTTTAATTCTCTTATACTAAATCTGGTTATGTTTACTGTACGCTTGAGACCAAAATGCGTGTTTAATGTTAGTACTGTATATGCCAGTGACTGCTTGAATAGTATTTTAGTTTTTTTTTTGTTGATAATTGCTACTTCTTATGTAACTTTGTGTTAGTGTATCAGTGTCGGGTCAACCAAGGCCTACAGCAGTTCGGGAGCACTAAAAATATGAATAAATTAAATTAAATTATTATTAATTACTTTCGATGGCCGATTTTGAAATAGTTATGTTTAAAACGACCCTCCAAAGACCAGTTTGAAAGGTTGAAATACAATAAGCATATTGTGAGGGGAACGCTCTCGTCCATTATAAGCTGTTTACGGTAAAGTGATCACTTTTTAAGGCCCTCTCAACAAGTATTAACCACTAGTAATTACATCTTATTGCAATCTCGGGCATTATATTTTGACGGTGGTGAAATGTATACACTGTGTTTATTTGTAACATTGCAATGTTGATATTAAAAAGCAGCAGGAAGACGGAAATTGGGTGAAAGGAAAAATTGCGAAGGGCCTTAAAAAGTGCCCACTTTACCGTGAACAGCCTATACCTGAGCCACTCAGCAGTCTCGTGTGGGGTGTACGTCACTTACGCGGTTGTGGCGCGGGTGTTGGCAGCACTGTGTAGACAGTATTGCCGCCTGCAGCGTGTGTGCGAGGCTGCAGCGCGCCCCGGGTCTTGTTTGCCCGGAGCAAACTCCGGGTTTAACATCTTACAACACGTCACCGTCCTGCTGCCACAGCCTCCTGCCTCCTGTACCCCCCCCCCCCCAACTCACCCCCCCACGCCGCGACACCCTCCACCGGGCGAAACCAGCCACTCCGCGGCCATACCAGCCGTCCCACCAGGCAGAGTTCGTACGGTGCATCCAGTCGACGATACATCGAGGTAGTGATGGGCTAAACAGTAACTTTCATATAACGAGTTCCATCGTGCCAGTTCCAAGTAAGTAACACGTTCCAGTAACGTGTTATTTTTGTAAAAGGTTACTGTGAAATATTTCTCGCCTGTCCCGACGTTCCGGGATATAACAGTTATAGGCTATTCACGGTAAAATAAGCACTTTTGAAAGCCCTGCTCATGATCTACTTGTATGCCCGTTGCGTATTCTTCTGCCTTATGTAAGATTAACATTGCCATGGGCCTCATCACTTTATTCATGCGTCGGTCAAGTCAAACTGTGAAATGTTTAGAAAAGTAAATAGTTTACAAATATGTCCTTTACACTTCGATGCATTAAAAAAAAATCAGAAAGCCAAAGAAATAATTTAAGTTACCTCAAATGGTTACCTAATACGTTTTATTCGACGTCAAGATATGGAACTACTTCCCATACATTGTTACCAACTTTACTGGGCGTGTGTTACTCAGTGCGCCAGTTAAAATTTATGCAGGTAGGGGAGTGACTTTTTTCTAAGGTTGATTTCAAAAGTGCTCACTTTATAGTGAGCAGCCTTTACGTGGTTGAATGTTGCAAAGCAAGGCGTTTCAAGAAATGGCATCCGCGCATGCGCACAGTTGCAAATCAAGACGTTCCAAAAAAAAAAAAAATAACTTTTACGCACTCGCAGTAGTCAAGCGTTGGTTTAAGTGAGGCAATCCAAGACGTTCTAAAAAGAACTGTATAAACGATGGGACATGTTACTCGTGTAGCAAGTTACCAAATTGTAACAGTTTATTATAACTGTTACGTTAAATATCCCCCGTCTCTACAGCGAGGAGACCCCATCGCCACCGCTTCACTTCTCCCTTGCGACATTCTCCTGAAACTACGACACGCCATAGTGGCCTGATTTTCTTTAAAAAATAAAAAATAAATAAAAAATGTTCAACGCATGCTAAAAGCTCTTTAACACGATCAAAGTTCACTTCAAATTTTCTTCACATTTATTGAATTAAATTCCTTAAATTCTTCAAATATTTCATCTTTCAAGCCAATTGAATGACTTCAAACTCCTTCGAGGATTTTCATTTTGCACATGTGCAATATTTTCTCGAATTCAATTTCTCAACTATATCTCTGAATTATTAGAACAGTATAAATAGGTATAAAGTGTACCGACTGCCTAATACATAAATTATGCGAATTTAAGCTACAAAAATATTTGCATAAACGTATTTTATTCAAAGTAAATATTTCATCTTAAAATAAAAGTTTATTTTGATCATAACAAATTATTTTCATCTAGCTTATTGTTCTGTGGGGGTTTTTTAAAAAAAGTGCTGAACTTAAATATAATTTTTTAAACTGAAAAATCCACGAAAATATTTTTAGTTGCCACTTCAATATTTATTAAATATAGCTGCATCTGTGAAAAGCCTTTCAAAACTTTTAACTAAAAATTCAATTGTTATTGAAGTCAATCTATTGAACTGCATGTGAACACTTTTAAGTTCAACTCGTTTGGTTGAATACAATAAATAATCTGATCGTGTGAAATGGCCTTAATACTACAGTATCATACAACCACACAAACACAACACACACACACACTCACACGTGTACTTTCTCTATGCTTATTGGCCGCTTGTCTTTGTGAGAAGAACTTTTCCTACTTGACTGGCAAATAAGAATTAGGCAACGTCGATACTGAGTCTATGATTCGCGAGCATACGCCTAAGACTAGGGATAGGAAAATTTCCCGAGTTCAATGACCTGCAGGCTGTTCTCCACAGTACTGTGTACACTCGAGCCTCAGCTGTGTGTTCATTGGCTGTTGCCCCAGAGAGTAGCCAGTGTTCCTCCACACCTGGCTGTATGGCACTAGACGATTGTTTCTTTGCAAGTCTGCTATTTGCTCAGAGTCGTCCTGGGTGTTTCTAATCAGCTGTGATCCCATAGCAAAGGTGACGTCTGTGTACATGTGTTGGACATCTATCTAGTACGGACACGAATTCGCGAAATTTTCCTGTCCCTAGCTAAGACGCGTAACACGGAAACCATCCAATCACGAAAGTGGATCTGAGCTAAACTGTTATACAACTGGTCGTGAAATCTTTTCGCGAAATTCCGGTGTCCCTAGTTATAAACAATTGAAAAATAAAATTTACTTTGGAGGCCATGTGGAGGGGGCGTCGCGTCGCTCCTGCCCTTAGCTGAAGGGGACATTCTAGGGTGCATCTGTGCCCATGCCACGAATTCGGACAGCGACGAGGCCGCTCTGGTGTAGTAGTGGTTTGACTACTCGCCTCCCATCTAGGTGAACCGGGTTCGATTCTCGGCGGGGATGCTCCCGGATGTCCGCGTGGGTTTTTTCAGGGTTCTCCCGTTTCCCCCGCCGTTTCATTCCGGTGCTGCCCCATACTCACCTCGCTTCACCCGTATAAGCTTTCAAGACCTTGATGTCGAGAGCCGCTCAAATCTTTCCACATGCAGCTCCAAATAGGACGGCGACGATGTGACGTCACAGCCTAGGTGGACTTTCCTAAAGGGCACGAAGCCAGGGAAGGGTCCATGGCTGCTGAATTCGGACACAATCTGTATTAGGCGTGCCGCACATACACGCACAGTGGAGCATCGCATCACGTGGGACTCTGGAGTCCAGACTGCAGGGTCGTTCGCATCGAGCGACACTGAACTAGAACAAGGGTGAAGAGGCGAACCCGCTGTGTTGTCGACGAACCCGCTGTGGTGTCGGCGAACAGCAGGTCTAGAAGGAACAGCAGAGAGAGAGAAGGGAAAGAGAGAGAGAGAGTGTGTTAGAGGATTTCTGGGCAAATTCAGTGGGAGCTAATAAGACGATCCATTTTGTGGGCTATCTGCTGTGCAAGGTGGGGTTGCGAGGGGAAGAGGGGAACAGTTCGCCTGCAGGTCGGAACAGTTAAACAAGAGAGGGTGAGGAGAATGAGGTAGAGAAGGAGGTTGGGGGTCGCTGGTGGAGCGTGAAGCCTGCAATTTGGGCCCCGGAGAGAGGTTCTGCCGCGTTGGTTGAGAGAGGGGGTGAGCGGGAAGGCGGTATTCCGGGGGCATACGCCCTCTAATGTCTGCGCGCCCGCTGGAGGTGTGGGGTGAGGCGACCTGTGATCTTCATGTGAAATGAGGGTTTGTAGAGAGCTCTTAGGACGAGCGCATACCCTGGTCGTGCACAACCTGAGGCGCCAAGTTGCTCCGCATCATTTTGCTTAAATACCAGGCACAATACATAAAAAAAACAAAACATTTTAAAAATCGTCACCATATAAATAGGATAATAAAGACTTAGTAAAAAAATGAACTATCCACAAAATATTACGGGGCAGTCGTGATATAGTGGTTACACTACTTGCCTCCCACCTAGGTGAACCGGGTTCGATTCCCGGCGGGGTTACTCCCAAATTTTTGTATGTGGGGATCGTACCGGACGATGCCCCTGGTTGGTGGGTTTTCTCGGGGGTCTCCCATTTCCCACGCCCCTTCATTCCGGCGCTGCTCCATGCTCACCTCGCTTCACCCTTATCGGCTCTCAAGACTTCAAATCTCTTCACGCTCATTCATTCTGCGAAACTCCTTTCCTGCCGATTGTCAGTTCGGCCGAATGATGAAAAGCTACGCTGAGACGATTAGAACTAGACGGCTGTTCGATAAATTGCCTGTTTGATAAACGCCTTTTTTTTTTGCCAAATTACTATGATCAAATGCCATAGTTAGGGACAGGAAAATTTCGTGAGTTCAATGACCTCTAGGCTAGACTCCACAGCACTGTGTATAATCAAGCCTCATATGTTTGTTCGTTGGCTGCTGCCCCACAGAGGAGCCAGTGTTACCTCATACCTAGCAGTATGGGGTTTGCTACTTGTTTCCTTGCACGTCTTCTATTGGTTCAGAGTCGTACAGGGCGTGTCTAATAAACTTTGATCCAATTGCAAAGGTGACTTCGGTGTACAAGTGTTTGACTATCTTGTCCTGAAATGAATTCGCGAAATTTTCCTGACACTAGCCATAAGGCCAGACTACGAGAATTTGAACGTGGGAGAGTCAATTTACGCCAAAGACCTATTTGGCCATATGGGTGTCCTGTCATGTCGAATACTTGTTCTACCAAAAGTCACAACATTTCAGCTAGACGCCGGTTCTGCTGAATGAATCTCGTCACAATGATGTAAACTTTGCAAACCATTGAATTAGCTGACTAGCACTATCTAGGACTAAATACACGATACGGTTCGGAACAGATCAGTTACTTCTTTTTTCAGTGCTGGAGACAAAGCCATCCATTCAACCCTGACGTATACCATGAGTACTGAAGAAAGAACAACATATCGTCAGAAAATTTGGCAAAGCTAAAGAGAATAAAGTATGTTGACTGCTACAAAAATCATCGTTAAAATAATCCTAGATTTTATAATTTGAAACAAATATGTTATTACTTACTTCAAGTGTCTCAGAATGTAGGTCAAAAAAAAGTGCAGAGCTACTAAATATATGCCTCTTCAGGTAAAAACTGACGATGGGGAAAATTGAACAAAAGCTAAATATCTTGAAAGACATTTATTATTACCTGCAAAAGCTTAATAGGTATACTAACGAAAGTAGCAAAATATGCAATATTAATAAAAATACTTTAATTATGATAACTTAAAACCTGTTTATATTCCTTAACAAAAATGTTGTCTTGAAAGAAGCTCTGCCGATTCGGCACTGTTCACAGAATTACAAAAGTATTTAGAAATACTTTTAAGTATTTAAAGTAAGGATCTGAATGTCAAGCGGAACATAACTTTCCTAACGAATCAACATAACATAGTTAAAATACGTGTTGATTAAACGACAGATAAAAGATTTTCCAGAGTATAATACTAGATGATGCATATCTAAATATTTTGTATCTGCCCAACACTGCTATTTTGTCAGCTATCTTTGTGAGAAGTCGCTTTTGTTATTTGACCGCACAAAATATAATCCAGTATTTCAAAAAAAAAGTTTCAGTTTCAAAAACACGACAAAATAATTAATTTAGGCTATCTAAAAACAATACCGGCATAACTTAACATTTTTTATATCTTGATCTATATTCAATAAATTATTTAGCATGTATATAATGATAGAGGTCATCGTGTGTTAGTAGTTTGCTGGCAAGCATGTAAAATATTTATTTTACAAATCACAGTAATATGTACGTAATAATAGCTTACTTACGTCTAGATTCGACGAAAGGTATCACTGAAATGACACAACAATGGAATTATTTTATTTATTTGTATGTAGACAGGAAGGGTGTGGGTAGTGGTTGCAGAAGTGACTTAAGTCTGATGTGTTAACTTAAGGAAGTATTTTCCATTTACCACAGTGTTAAATTAGTTTAGCTCAAAGAAAATATTACATGTGTTTCGACTCTTCTTTTGTCACAAGCTTTTATTTAACTTGCATTGTTTGTATGTACGGTGTCTGTCTGACCTCTATCCACTTAACTGGAGTGCAGTCTGCCTGCAGCGCATCACTGTTCTACAGGTTGTAGCCCAAAGTTTGGAAGGGGCAGCCAGTGTGTAACTGCACATTTATAGTATTTTAGTGTCACGAATGAATAAATAGTCTACACATATAATAACAAACAAAAAATGTTGAGCCCAGAAATTGAAAAATAAATTATCTATAAAAACCTTTTAAACCCAACCTTTTATTTATGAACGCACTAAAAAGAGAAAAATAATTATAGTAGTTTCAGAATGTCTAGAACTTGTAAGATGTGGTCGAAAAGTCGTAATGAAATGCATTACAAATGATTATACTTATTTAAATTTATATTTAGTATATTAAAACTTGGTGCGAATAGTCAACAGCCTTAAGCACAATATGTGCTTACTACGATTACGCAAATGAGGCATACATTCTATAGTGTGAAAAGTTAAGGTTCTTAATCAAGATATGTGCTTACTACACTTATGCAAAAGAGGTAGACGTTTTATATTGCGCCGAGCTTTTATGTACTAAATAAAAATTGATATGAAGTTAATATTTTGTAGTCAAGTTTATTACGGCTTTTCGACCACGTCTTACAATGTACAAATTCTGTATCTACTATCATTATTTTTCTCTTTTTTGTGCATTTATAAATAAATGGTTTTAAAAGATTTTTTATAGTTAATTTATTGTAGATTTACTGTTGGCTTTCTTTACAGCGAGCGTGTCGAATATGCTGTAGTTCAACCGAAAAAAATAACAGTTGAAATTTATCCTCCTGAAAATGAACGCGTTTTTTTTTTTTTTTTTTATATTTATTTATTTATTTATAAGAAATATTGTAGGTTGCAACTTTTGATTACACAAAAGTAAAGCAATTTACGTCGTCTAAAATAATGAGTAATATAAACATTCTCAGCCTTTTTTTAGCTTAACATGACTGCACGAGATAAAAATAAACACACGACACTCCCCCTGTGTTAAGGCACTAGACAGCTGCCAAGCCGCTTATCAGAATGTACACAGATAACAACACTTCGCCCTAATGTCGGCCGCCTAAACGAGGGCACGATGTCAGCTGAAGTGCTCTACTCGTTCCACCAAGTGGTTCGGAAACCGACGTACACTTGTGGTCAAAAAACTGACATCAGTTTATAGAACTACGAGTATTTCCCGAATCGATTTTAGAGCAACTTCAAATTCTCAATCCTCTATATATTCGATCCAGTATCGTTGATCCAATAACAGCAGCCAGAGCGTACAAAGTGTGTACACTGTCGCTCGTGACTCGGTCCCGAAATACTTCACTGTTCAGAAATGAAACAGCCTCTCCTACCACGAACTCCGCCCGCAACATGCCAGAAAAATGGCGTCATTGAACAGCTACATGGTGGCACGACGTTTGCCAGTCAACATCTGCTAAAGGCTGTTCACGTTAAAGTGAACAATTTTGAAATCATCCTTAGAAAAAATCACTGCCCTCAATTACATGATGTTACGTCACACACTGGCATGAAAGTTAAGTTGGCAGCGAATTAAGTGAAAATATTTCCAAGGTTTGACGTTGAATTCGGTGAGTAAAAAATGTTAGTATATGCCATTTAGTGTTTCTTGGGTCTTTTTGGATCAAACCTTCGAAAAATCTCCCCATGTATGACGTGTTTAGTTACTTCCAACATATGCCATGTATCACAAGTGTTTTATACTTGTGTTCATGAAAGTTAATTTTTCCTGTTAAATTGAAATGTGTACATTTTATCTATAAATTATAATGCTTCATTATATATAATTCGAATTAAAAACAGGGAGAAAACAAGTATGTTGATAACGCCTACTAAGAAATAGTTCTTAAACTAAATATTTTTACACTTAGAGCGCACAAATTCGGTGCGATGTCCCACTGGTGTAATTCTCCAGGCTTAGTTTGCACTAGGCGGAAGAATATCCTGGAAGAAGAGCTCTAGCAGGGCTTCAGAAAAGGCCTAAGTAACCGTTAATCGATTATATTTCTGGTTTTGTTCACATAAAAAGACGAATTTACACATTATTTACACATTTACTTTTCATCTATTTTCCACTATTTCACTTCGATAACGTGAAACGGTCAATGGCAGTGTTAACTATACGTGTAGTCGAATGAAACAGAAATATAAAAAGATCGTTAGCATGGTTTTCAACAGTGCTCAGTTTACTGTTAACGCCCTGTAATGTAACTTGCAGGGTGGCAGCCCCGACCAATAGGGAAAATCTTGCTCTATTCATCAGCCAATCAGACAGAAGGCCCGCTTCCAGACCCTCGTGAATGGATACCACCACATAGAAGTAACCGCCTCAACATTTGACTTACATGGTCCTGGGCGACATGATTTATCCTGAAGATAGTGATGTGTATAAGAGAAAAATTGTTCGCCCACCTACACCTGGAGCAGGGTCTTTGTGGTTGCCAGTGGTGACGACATTCGACTTGGAGTTGAAGTTATAGACTAAAGATGAGGTAGACCGATCTCTCTGGCTGTATCCCAACATTGAACTGCAGTAGCAGGGGCATGCTAGTACTAGATACAAAGGGATGCCACCTTTTTTGATTGACCTAAATAATTTGATATCAAATTTATTGATCGGATTAATCCTCAATACGATATTAATCCGATCAAAAAAAAATTGACGTTAATCAGCTCATCTTAATCCGACGAATTTTGATTGATAGATCCAATTAATTTAATTGAATTAATACGTGTATATTTTGGTGTAAGAGTGTGCTAAGTGATTTTTTTTTTTTTGGGGAGCGGTAAAGTAGGTCCTCACTCTCGGACGCCTGGCGTTGTACTGAGGTTTGATGTGTTGGGGAAGGGGTATGTATTGTGTAATATTAATTCTTAATTGAATTGAGGAGGAGGCATAGGAGTTCCTCTCCTTTTGCTGTCTGACAGGCGACTGAGGGGGATAGAGCATCACAATACATGTCTCCTTCGGCCGCCATCTCATTATAGACTGAGGGTATGACGGAGTTCGGAAATGGGTATTTTATTGAATAATAGGCTGAAATCCACAACTGCATTTTAATAAACTAATTAAAACGAATGCAACTTCATGACTCCTCGACTAGCACAAAAGGAAACGAGTTAAAAAAATAAATATTGCGTAGAGATAAGAATGTAATGGAATATCATTTTTGTTTACTTTAAATATCTCGTTTCACTATTGAGTTAATTAAGTGGGGCCACAGTGGACCAGTGGATAGAGCGATTTCAAGTGGGGCCTTAGTGGCTCAGTGGATAGAACTATGTTAAGTGAGGCCGCAGTGGCCAAGTGTATAGAGAAATATTAAATGGGACCACAGTCGCTTGAATGTTGAGTTAATTTCACATAATTTCATTATTACCTACATATATCTATGCAATATTTGTTTCAGTCTTTGTATGATAACCAAATTTTTTAACATGGTAACTGTTCTAGCCCCGTGACAATACAAAAAAAAAAGCCATGGGCTGGGTCCCCTAGTTGAGATATAAACAAACACGTTCATCACTGTTGACCATGTGACTGACAGTTGTGTATGATTGGTGTAGGTAAATGTTGGGTACATGCGCAGAAGACGAATAAGCCGTCTACTTCATATTTAGTCTATAGGTAAGCCACGCCCGCGTTTTTAATCGTTTTTGTATCGAATTTTTTTGTGCAATCGGTCACATTTGTTGCCTTGGCTCGCCTTCTCGCTTGGAATTACCAGGTTATGTGTACTTTAAGGTTTTATTAATTAGATATGGTTATTTTTTAGGAATTATCATAGCAAATGTAACGAATAAAATTACACCTACAGGACATATGGGCGCCAAGAGTAAATATCTAAAAGAAGACATATGACTCTGAATATACAAAAAATCAACACACTCAAATCAGATTAATCCCCAAAAATATCAGTCCTTTATTTTAATAGACCTTAGTTAATATTTTACGACTACTAAAGGAAAAAACAAAGTAATTATGTTAATTGAATGGAAATTTAAGAAGTAGGTATAACATAATAATAAATCGTCTTTATTTGGTGCAGTTAAGGCATATGTACCTTCTGTTACACTGAACCACTTTACAATTTACACTTGCTTATTACAGTTTAGAAAAAAAATAGTTCTTACAAATTAACGAACACTGCAGAAAATCAAAAGTCGTTACTAGACATTAACGGAGCAGGTAATTATACTAAATAGAGACATGCATATTTAAATACTGAAAAATGTATAAATTTAAGTTCTGATCATTAAGTTTAAATTAGTCCATAAAACACCGATGATAAACCGGCAGGTGTTAGGCCAAAGAATGCACCATATACACGCAAGAATTTAGTACATTTGCACAAACGCATAAGTGCACAACAGGCCCACATACATACACAAGCTACAATAGCTCCCTGCAAATAAAATTATAAAATAGAACACTAGTTCGTTACAACAAAATTGCAGGAACTTAGGTCCTTATAATTCAAATTCGTATGAAAAAATCCGACAATAATAATAATCATCACAACACATACACTCTCAGCTGGAAAAGCATTTAGAATGCTACATACATGAGAGTCAAACAAAATGAATGATGATAAAAATGAAAGAGTTAGGAGTGTAAACTAAAATCAGTCACACAACCATACATACAACCATACATACAACCATACATCCAAAATGCTCCACTTTACGGATCCCGGCGGCGTGACAGCCAGCACTGCGAAATTTTCCTAACCCTACATAGAAGTGTATAGAATAGAAAATTTTAAAAATATTTGCATTCGTAATAATTTTGCAGTTTCCCTTCACTGAAGCATGAATAAAGTGATCAGGTCCACGGCAATGTTGATTTAACATACAGCGGAAGGCTACACAATGTGTTTACAAGTAGATCTTAAGCAGGACTTTCAAAAGTGCTCATTTTACCGTGAACAACCTGTAACTCATCTCAGCGGTCGTGAACGCAGTGATAGTTCCGACAGGTAGTGTACGCTGATAAAAAAAATTTCCTTAATTTTTTTTACGGAAAATTGTTGGTCAGTACGTATCCAGAAGTGTCCGTAAACTCTCGTTAAATTTACGGAAAAATCGATTTTCAAAAACGGAGTTTCCTTGGATTTAACAGGAATGTACGTAAATTCACGGAACATCCCCGTTAATATCCTAGCTAGTTTACTATACTGCAAGTTAAAAAAAAAAAAAAAAAAAAAAAAAAAAAAAAAAAAAAAAAAAAAAAAAAAAAAAAAAAAAAAAAAAAAAAAAAAACCATTCTTTAATTTTCGTTACGTGTTATATTGTATATAAAAATATACTTAAAGAAGTTAAAACATTTTATACCTAGACGAAACCAAAACCCGAGTCAAAAATTTGAAAGCCTGCGCTGCTTACCAGTCACCTACAACCTTTAAACGCATTTATTGGGTATATTCCATTCACGGATACTTCGCAGTTTTCGGAAGCCAGTAAAGTTCTACTTCCAGGATATTCCTTCGCCTCATGTGAACCAAGCTTAACTAGGCCTAAGTCAAGAAAATTACACCAAAGGATAATCCATCGAATTCGTGAGCACTTAGTTATGACAATATTTAGCATGAGGAACTATTTCTTACTGGGTGCTTCTAACACAGATTTTTTTCTCGCCGTTTTTATGCGTGTTTATTTTAAATGTAATATTGTAACGTAAAAATAACATATAGGTGAAACTTGAATTTAACGAAATATAAGACATTTCCATGTTAACAGAGGTGTATAACGCTTTTGATACATGGAATATTGAGAAAATAACCAAATACGTCATACCAAACCGCGAACAGACTATAAAGTGTTATTTCTGGTACAGTCACGTAAAGAACTTTTTTTTCAGGTTCTATTGAACTTATGTTTCAGATGCCTGATGCCGCTTTGATGTACGAGATAATAAGTCTGTCATGGCGAAGAAAGCTTCTTGTGGACTCGGCATTGTTCGTCCCCGAAACCTGAAGCTATAAGGAATGAGGAGACTTTCCGTATTTTGTATTTACAGTTTTCAGCTCCGTTTTTTCGTCATTACGGACTGCGTTTCCGCTTATTTACTGTACATTTCGATAAACACGTCCGTAAAAACGCGGAAAATTTATGACAGTGTACATAGCAAGGCACCAATGCCAGGCTTCCTTGTAAAGGCTGTTCACGGTAAAGTGAGCACTATTGAAATGAACCTTAGAAAATATGCACTGTCCCTGCCTGCACCTATTTTAATGGGCGCACCGAGGGACACGCACCCAGCAAAGTTGGTAACGATGGAAAGTAGTTCCGCATCTTAACATTGAATAAAAATGGTTAGGTAATCATTTGTGATAACTAAAATTATTTCTTTCATACTGTTTTTTTTTTCAACGCATCGAAGTGTAAAAATGAGAAGACCTGTAAAATATTAACTGCCGTAATAATTTCACAGTTTTTCTTGACCGACTTATGAATAAAGTGCTGAGGCCCAAGGCAATGTTATTTTATATGAGGCGGAAGAATACACAATATGCACACAAGAGGATCGTAAGCAGGGCCTTCAAAAGAGCTAATTTTTTCCGTGAACAGCCTTTAACTATTCTGAAGTGTGGAATTTTCTACAGCCCTTCAACATGAATAATTAATTACAATGTCATCGAGCCAGCAGCTCGTTGTTCACTGGTCTCAGAAATTAACGAGTGGCCGAACATTTTATTAATAAATGATTATATATATATATATATATATGACACAGACACGAAATGGCGTGGCGGATCTTTATTGGATGCTTGAGTCTCTGGGAGCGGTCCTTGCGCATCTGATTGGCTAAAACACGGTGCGGAAGATGTCCTATTGGCTGGGCTGCCGGGTGGGTTACCAGGCGCTGATTGGACGAACGGCACTCCAACATGTTGCTAGCCGGTAACGCCATCTTGCTGGCCAGTGTGCGGCTGGAGTTGGCTGGATAGCAGACGACTAAGTAGAGTACCCGGAATTTCGGAATATGTTTGTTTCTTCGACGTGATATTTAGCTCGTGCAAAAAATTAGGACAGTTTCCGATATTCTGAATGGCTTTTCCAGTTTTCCGTTTTGTTTACTCGGAGGGATAAGCATGAATTTCGTTCTCTCTTTACAAAACAATAATACCATCTTTATTTAAATTAATGCATTGCATCTTAAGCCTTTGTAAAATTTCTCAATTTACATTACACGACAGTAAAAACAACCGAATCCATTTTTTAAACGACTTAAATACTACCAAGTTTATTTATAGTAAATAAAAATATTTTACAGTGCTTTCATCGTCACATAAACTATATTCAACAAGACTTTTATTCTCCTCTGTTAACTTTATAAACACTTAACAAAATGCATGTTAGTGCCAAACAGAGCATATATACGGAATATTTTTATGTTTATGTCATTTATAAAACAAAATTGCTTGTCAATAAAACTTTGACATTTTAAAATACTGCACGCGTATTTACTTATTCCTAGATCATCCTCGTGAACTGCCAAAAGGCGCGATTCAAGGCAAAGTTCAAATTGATCTTAGTTCGGTGCGCAGATCGCAATGGTGCAGCAGCCAAATGTGCTGAACCAGTATCGAACCAGTGTTTGGTCCTAGATCATTGCTGCTAAATTGTTCAACCGGGCATTAGAGGAATGTAATTGGTTGAAAGTTCGTAACAAAGTTCAGTAGAGGCTCCTATCGTATTTTCGTTCGTGTCTGGGTATCATGTTTTGAGATACGACATTCTGAAGCGTGATAACTTTATTGTACCATTCAGTCATCGTCTGTGGTATGATTTATTTTCGTGTGTAGACATATTGGGGACACGTTTAAAAGTTTCGTAAAAAAAAAAAATCGTAATTAAAAAATGCTTGAACATAGTTGAAGGTCCAGGCAGGCGGCCAATGAAACTTAGGGAATGTACTCACTTAGATATAGGTAGAGACCTGCAAAAATCGCGTTATTATTTGAAGACAGGCAAGACTTAAAACATTGTGGTTTTCTATTGCCTTTGTCATTGGACTACACAGTTTGTTTGAACACGCCCTAGATGATGTTGAGCAATAGGAATTAAAAAACTGGCGAGAAAGTGGCCCAATTGTGTCCAACCAAGTCGAAAAGGAAAATTTGTCCTCGCTGCTGCAGAAGCCAATAACAGGTGACACGGACTCGAATATCTATAGGACGGTGGATTTCAACATGCTGCCAGAAAATAACGCGAATGTTGTATGTATCTAGCTATAAGCCTTAACTTCGCCAGTATAAATAAATAAATAAACAAGTAGAGAAACTGAAGCTAGACTCCAGAACCCTTTGTGTACTCAAGCCAGAGTTTGGCATTTACTCGCTTCGCTGATGCTCCAGTATTACTTCAGATCAGAATGCATAGTAGTCGGTTCTATTGATTTTTTTCTTGCAGGTTCGTTATTGGCTCATAATTACGTCCAGAGCGTGACCAGAAAACTGCAATCCAGTTGGGAAAAAAAAAAAAAAAAAAAAAAAGGATGTAAATTGTGCATGTATTTTCAGTCTAGATTGTCTTTAAACGAAGTCGCAAAAAATTCCGGATCTCTCAGAGTGGAGTCTATCCTGTCGCCGAAAGATAACGGCGAATTCTGCATGTTTCTACGTATTTGGTCTATTCGCGGTATCTCCACACTTTTGAATCAAAACTTTGAAAAAACACCCCATATGCATTACGTGTGTGTGTTTCGTAAATATGCCATGTATGACGATGGTTTTTTACTTGTTACATTAAAGTACCTTATTTTTGGTTAAATTGAACTTTTACTGATATTATATTTATGAGTTATTATATTTCACTTACAATTAATAGGTATTTGGGGGGGGGATGGAAATAGGTGCGTTGGTAATATCTAGTAATAAATAGTTTTTATGTAAAATATGATTAAACTGATTGCACACGAATACTGTGTTGTCCCTTCGGTGTAACGTCCTAGAGTTTTGTCGGCATGAGGCGGAGGAATAGCCAGATAGTAGAACTTCAGCAGGGCTTCAGAAAATTTGGAAGTAACGGTGAATGGAGTAGAGTTGAAGTGTGCACAGAGGAAGAGTCCCGGCGGCAGTTATGGGACATGCTGTATATCGGCGCCGCTGTAGTTGGAGAGTGGGGCCCTGGCCTGGTGCTGTAACGAGCTGCGAGGGTGCTTCAGCGCCACAGGGCCCTCTGCCCAAGTGGTGTGGGGGGGAGGGTGTTGGAGGGGGGGCACGGTGACAGTCCCACTCCCCCCCCCCTCCAGCCATGGTGCAGGTATCGAAGCAGGCGAGTTAATTCCTGCCGCGTTACTAATTGACGTGGGTTTTCTAACCCCGGAGCTTCCTCTACTACCGACCCCCTCCCCTCAGGCGGCAGGCCGGATGAGCCCCTCCCCTCCCTTAATTTCCTGTGTTGGGCCCAGAGCCCGGAGACTGGCGAGGGGAGGAAATGGGACGCTTAATAACGGGCTCTAATGTGGATTAGCGTGCTACCAGCGCGCGATGCGGGCCAGCAACCGCCCAACCGCCCACGCAGTCTGAACTGCGCCCGAAAACCGGCTAAGTCGCTCCTAAACCAATGTATTCCTCCGCGTCGGGAAATATACGCTACCCGTACTTGTATTTATTTTTATTTAGTTGTTTTGAATTATATAGCCTGTTCATGGTTAATTGTGCACTTTTGAAAACCTTACTTAGGATATACTTTTATTATGTATCCTTCCGCTGTAAGTATAATCTATTCGCCGTTTCTTCACACTTCTTTTAATAAAACCTTTGAAAAACATTCAACGTATGACGTGTTTAGATGTTTTCGAATCGTGTCTTGTACCACAAGTGTTTTATATTTATGTTAACATAAAATACTTAAATTTTTGGTTAAATTGAAGTTTTACATAAATTTTGTTTATAATTTATAAAATTTTATTATTATTAATCTGAATAAAAACAGAGAGGAAATATGTGCGTTTCTAACGCCTAGTAAGAAATAAGTTCTCATGCAAAATATTATTAAACTGAGTCAGCCGGAATACGGTACGTTGTTCCTCTGGTGTAATTTTCCAGACTTGGTTAAGCTTTGATTGCATGTGGCGGAAGAATACTCTGGAAGTAGAACTTTAGCAGGGATTCGGAAAGTTGGAAGTAATCGTTAACGTACTATAATATTAACATTGCCGTGGATCATCTCACTTTTTAAAGGTGTGTCGTCGGAGTGTAGCCGTGGGATTCTTTATGGAAGTAAATCTGCTATAGGCTGTTCACGGTAAAGTGAGCACTTTTGAAGGCCCTGCTAAAACTTTCCTTTCAATTGATTTCTACCTTTCCGCCACTTTTAAATGTAAACATTGCAATATGACTATAAAACACAGTGTATATATTTCATCACACTCAAAAGTTAACGTCTGAGACTGCAATAAAATATATTTATTAGGGGTTAGTGCATTTTGTGGGGGGGGGGGAGGGGGGCTTAAAAAGTGCTCACTCTAACCGTGAACAGCCTACAACAATATTTCAATAGCTGTAAATTGACATCTTGCACTCGCAATAGAACGCCAGGACATGGAGCTATTTCCATTAATTCGTTGTTAAATTATCTGGGAGTTTGCGTGTCAGTGTGTACTGAGGCATGAATGTGGCTGCGCTATTTTTAGACATGGGCCTCGTGCTTGATTGGCTACTGCGTCCTGCGAAATATTCCCTATTGGCGGCTGGCGAGTAGGTAACCAGGCCCTGATTGGCGAACGGGGTTCCCTGGCCAGCGACGCCATTTTGCTGGCGTGCGCCTCTGCAAACTTCCAACGCCGCCGCAGCAACTAGAATACGTATATAAATCGCTAAGACCCTGTCGCACTGTCAAAGTTTCACCTCCAACTAAATGCGACACTAATATCTGAAGACAAAATACGGCCATCAAATTTTTCTTTCCAACAAATGTCATTAAATAATCTTGAGTGTGTTTGAAAATAGGTCACAGTGTCACATTTCTTTACTGGGAGAATGTAATTTTAATTATCATTTAAAAATTATTTTCATTGTGAGAATGCTTTTATTTTTCCATGCAGTCTATCACAGGATGAAATGTAAAGAATGTTGTAATTTATTTTCGCTTCTTTACAATGAAATTTAATGGCGCTGAGTTCGAAATATTATGTGCAATATTCATTTATAAAAGTATCCATGCTCAGACAGCTTCTACATAAATAATTATCTCAATTTCGTGTTTCGTTTCCAGCAATTGTTCGTTATTTTAAAGTTTCTTGGCATCCATATTTGTCGTGCACGATTCTGATTGGCTGAGACAGCCAAGCATCAAATAAATTTTAAAACCGGTCCAGTCTTCAAATGTTTGATGGAATCTGAAGTCATCCAACTTTCTCAGACAAATATAGCGGCGTTTATGACGTTTCGATGACGTCATAACTGTCCAAATTTCTTTGACCAAACTTATTGGAAGCAGTTGGACGGAAAATTTTGACAGTGTGACAGGGCTTTCAGTAGACACGCATGGGTAACATTTCCCAGAAAACAGGACAACCACAATAAAAAAACATCTGGCGAGGTGTCTACAAAATCACTAACATAACAAAGTGAGAATGTGTCTTTTACTCTGTGTTCTAAAGTTGGCAGTTCCGTAGAACCTACTTCGGCTTGCTTCGGTTAAGGTTATTTCTATAGGAACAAAACGAGTTTTCTTATGGGAGAGTTTGGTATAGGAAAGATTTCTGCCGCCAGGTAAGCGCTAGTGTTTCAAAGACTTCACTTTAAAATTTTAAGCTACGTGAGTAATAAAAGAGAAAGATTTCACTTAGTTAAGTCGTTATTTTGTCTGATTTATGATTATTAAGATTATTTTTGTTTTTTAACTTAGAAAATAGAATAAACCCGGTACACATGCGACACTAGCGCTTACCTGGTGGCGAAATATTTTAGTTGCCAAACTAAAAGCATTGAGCTTCCCAACCTGGGTACAATAAACCTTACATATGAATAGGATAAGGATATCTCGTTATACCCATGAGTTATGCCTGGTTCACGTGTACGCCGATCACGCAGAACAGACAGCGCGGAATAGTGGAACAGCCAATCAGAAGCCGTCCTCGGTTTCCGCGCGAGTTGCGCAGGAAAGTTGAGCTCCCGCCGATATTTTCTGTTCGCGTCGCCGACATTTCCCACAAGTCAGCTGGTTCACTTATTTTATGCTGTTAATTTCTTGAATAAACGACGTGTATTTATGTAAATGTATAGGATAATTTATTGTACGTAATTATACTGAAATACATAGATATAAACGTTAGTTTTGTTCAACATCTGTATTAACTAAACGTACCTAGTTTGAAAATTAACCGAAAGATAGCACTAAAGTGTAAAATATTTTTTAGATGTAAAAACAAAATTACAATCTCTTGAAAATCATTTAGTAAATAAATCGCAATATAACGGAATTAATACACTAGAGTAGAAAGACGACAGCATCTAATTTGTTGTTTATAATTAGAGACCTGCAAATTTCACGTTATTATTTGGGGACATACTTAACTACAAACATGTGTACTTTTGCACTACGTTTGTCATTGGTAGAGACCTGCAAAATTCCCGTTAATATTTAGGGACAAGTTGAACTTATAACACATTTACCTCTGCATTACGGTTCTCGTTGGACCGTACTTTATTTGACACGCCCTGGGTAAATCCACGCAAATAAATTAACTATTCACAATTGTATGTCCCAATCACGTGCAGTTTAGACAGACAGGGCGCGAATTCATAGATATACAGCAGCCAACGGAGAAACGATGCCTGCTGGAGTATGTACACTGGTGTGATGTTTAGCCTAATGCCAAATAATAACCCGAAATTTGCAGGTCCCTAGTCATTGGACTATACTTAAGCTGACACGCTGCGAGTAATTATGCGTCAATAGATGAACATTTCCCAGTTGTGTGCCCCAATCACGTGTATTGCAGTCAGAAAGGGAGTGACATCACGTCTGATGAGCAGCCAATGGGGAAACGTCACCGGCTCCAGTACATGCCAAATAATAACCCGAAATTTGCAGGTCTCTATCTATAATTTGTTTTAGACTCTTGGCGCTTAAAATCACAAATCCAACAGCAAAAAGGCTACGCATCGGTTCTGACTGCTCTGTCTGTTTGGCATAATCGGCGTGCATGCGAACCAGGCATTACAACTCTCTCCTTGTGTGATCCCTGCTGTGCCCCTTGCCGTATAGTGAATATGGCGTAGAATGATCACGCTAGTTTGCGCAAAAACGCTCTCCTTGTTTCAACATTAAAATGCCTTCATGCAAATAAAAAGGGATATTGGCAGAAAAGCTCTGCAACGTTGGAATACGCAGAGTGGTTATAGGCTGTTCACGGTAAAATGAGCTCTTTCGAAAACTCTGCTTAAGATCTACTTGTATACACGTTGTGTACCCCGGCGCCTTATGGAAAATTAACATTGCCATGGACCTCATCACTTTATTTATCTGTCGGGAAAATGAAATTGTGAAATTATTAAGAAAGTAAATACTTTACATATCTGCTCATTTTGACACTTGGATGCATTAAAAAAGCAGAAAACGAAAATAATATCTTTATGTTATCACAAATGGTTACCTAACATTTTTTATTCGACATTAAGATATGGAACTACTTCCTATCCATCGTTACCAACTTTACTGTGCGAATGTCACCCAGTGCGCCCGTTGAAATATATGCATGCAGGGGCAATAAGTTTATTTCTAAGGTTCATTTCTAGAGTGTTCACTTTATCGTGAACAGCCTTTACTATGCAGGACGTACGAGCACTCTTCCCCGCTGCGGTTCTCTCGCACATGGTACCGCGAGGCCGGAATGGCGGCGTGGGCGCGCGACAATTGTCGTACGTGTGGCCGGGAGTTGGTAGCGCGTGTGGGCGGGTGAAGGATGTCGGCGGCTGACTCAGGAATGCGCGTGTTTGAGCGTGCCCGGACGAACGAAGGGAGGTAGAGAGAGAGAGAGAGGAGGAGGAAGGGAAGTAACAAGACGGGGAAACAAGCGCGCGTCCAGCGGGCGTGAGAAGTTTCTCTGTTCACGCGTCCGCATCGAGCTACTCTCCCGTGACGAGCCTGTTCATAAAGGAGCGGCGTCGAGGTGTCAGTGCAGACTTGCCAACACCTGCACACTGATTTACACTAGCCCTCTCTTCAACCTGACCGTTTACTTGCATATTAATATTGTTACAATTTCCTCTCCAGATCAGTGGGCTTAACCAGGTTCGTTGAGGGATGGAGGTATAAAATAAAATATTAAATTTTAATTTCCTAATTTTATTTACAGTTACTTCAAGCAAAATTCTCTTGACTCAACATCTCACAATAAATGTATATAACTTGATGTTTACAATTGATGCCTTCAATCAATACGATTTTCAATTGCCTCCTAGAAATCAACGTAATTAAAAAATGAAAATCAGTCTCAATAAGACAGAGTATCCAAACCTATTCAGTTATATTACTAATTATTTGCCCATTTTTGACAGTTCCAATATTTACAATAAAGTCCTTATCCCACCTACGCGTAGTCCAGGTCCCACCAGTCGGCAATGTTCTAGAGATTTCCGACAGTAGCCCTCACCTGTCTGGTTTCACGCCCTCTCGTCCATTCAAGCCACAAACACCTCAACCGCCGTCGCCTCGCAATCTCCCGTTGTCGTTCGTCATCTACACGTCACTCGATTACCGCACTTAAATAATTGGCTTCCATAAAAAGACTGCCAGCAGTCCACCTGTGTCTTGTATTTACAGGGTCGTACGCCATGATCCAGAAATTTCGCAAAAGTCCGCGTTCCGCCGAAGGTCCTAATTCCCAGAATATTCTCGCGCCTCCTCTACATTTGTCGGCTTCTCCAGCAGGGGGAGGGGAGGAGGAGGGGCTGTGACGCAAGCCATGTTTTGTCGCTGTCAATCAATCCCTGGCTGCCCGGCCGGGAGAGGAGTAAGTGACGAGGCAGCGAGCGCATCTGCCTGACGAGGGGAGGTTCGAGCCCCCCCCCCCCCTTCCCCTACTACTTAGAGACGGACCACGCCTAACGGAAGAACTTGTTCAGCGGTGGTTGCAATTTGATGATTTAGTATTTTGGCAAGTTTCGATACGTAATAAAACTGAATATAAAAATTCAAAATACTTCATTATTTTAGTAGACAAATTCGTTCACGTGACCTTTCAGTAAAATAAAATAACCAATTCGCACACGGCCTGAGCTACAAGTGAAAATCCAGTGAAATTCGCCCTAACTTGAAAATCTCAGTGACTGTGCGTTGAATAACGGCAGTGAAACACACACAAATAATTTTGCATCATTTATATATATATATATATATATATATATATATATATATATATATATATATATATTGTGTGTGTGTGTGTGTGTGTGTGTGTGTGTGTGTGTTTTTTTTTTTAATATATTCGAATTTTCATAAATGTGTATCTCATGTGATTGCAAAAAACTGAAACAACGACTACAAGGGGAAAAAAAGTGTGTATTAATGAAATGCAAACAATTAATGAATATTAATGCATATTAATTACAGAAGTATACGATAGAAATTTTTAATCATAATGTCCTTCCGAAAAATGGTCACATTCTATACGAAATTTTAAAAGAATCCACTAGATTGCCCACTGCACACTAGACAATACTTTTTGTCACTAGGTAAGAATCAAAATCCACCAGATCTGGTGTAAAAGTTACTAAGTTGGCAACGCTGTGTGGATGTAAAAGGAGCAGGCGTATAGAAATGTTTTTAGGGGGGGGGGGGGCCTGTAACTGCGCGGGACGCAGGTGGCTCTGTCGCTGTCAGAGCGGCCAGTTTGTGAACTGTCGCCGTGTTGGAGGGATTACAAAGAAGATGTTGGGGAGGGGGAGGAAATGCCACGCTTCTTTGTAGCACCGTGTAGGCGGGGCTTTATTTCACCGCCCACTGGCCGCCTGCCACTCAAAGACATCCCACGTCCACACGTGCCGCGACATCCTAGTGCCATCTCGTCCGTAACACGCTAACTACTGTGATTAGTCTTGAGCAAAATAAACACTCGCTCAAAGTCCTGCCCATTATGCATACTAACACTGCCATCAATCGTGACGACTGCTGCTCATAGCGCCAAGTAATATTTCGAAATGCTAAGATATCATTATAGCATTTATTTATTCATTCATGTTTTACTGAACACTGATAAGATTAGGCTCATGCAGGCACTTTCTTACAGATACAAGTTCAGTATCACGTGATGATAATGCTTCATACAACGTTTAACAAAATATTACAAACTATCAAAGTCTGTGGACATGGCCAGATTTTTTTTAAGAGATAGGGATCTTATTAAAATATATTATATTATAATTTCGTAATTAATTTACAAAACACTACACAGGAAATACTCTCGATTAAGTTGCTTTATCTTGCCTTTTATGTTATTTAAATAACCACCCATAATCTCACAGAAATTAATGAAATCAAGCAACTAGAATCAGTCCCAATGAAAACCGTGTTAACACATACAGAATTACTTTATAAATTAATTATGTGCATATTTGACAGTTCCAATATTCACGATAGTGTGTGTGTGTATCACACATTCATACATACAGTAGCACTTTAATACGATCCGGATTGCCCCAGTCTGGAATGTTCTAGAACAGTCCGTGCGAGCGCTCCCATGCATGTAGGCCATTCACGGTAAAGTGAGCACTTTTTAAGGCCCTTCTAAATTTTCCTTTCGTCCAATTTTCATCTTCCTGACGCTTTTTAATATAAACATTGCAATGTGACCAATACACGGTGTATACATTTCACCACCCTCTAAATTTAATTCCTGAGGCTGCAATAAGATATATATTAGTGGTTAATGCCTGTTGGGAGGGCCTCAAAAAGTGCTCACTTTACCGTGAACAGTCTATACTTCAAATAACGCGATTGTAAGCCCTATCTACTGTCACCTTCCTGTCTGCGGTCGTCTTGCAACCTCCGCGCCTTCGTCCGTCCTTTCAGTTGAAGTCCTAAGCTGCAGCAGACTTGACCCGATTGCCGCACTACAGTCGGATGGCTGCCACAAGTACCGCTGATCCTCTGGCTTCGGCGGTATTTACAGACGGCGCCGGCCACGATCCAGATACTTCTCCACGCTCCGAGTTGCGCCGAGGAAAATGATTTCCAGAAAATTCTCGTTCATCCTCTCAAGTCGTGAACTCTTCTTGCAGAGTTGTGACGGTGTTTGCCAACACATACAGGACGAGGTCCTTGTCTCAGCTGCTTCCTGAATGTAGGTGTTTTAAGTTGGAGAACAGCTGAGAGCCCCCCTCTCCTCCCCCCCCCCCAATGATGTCGAAAAAGAGATTTGGGTTGGTTCCAGTGGAAAGGTTTGAAAATTATTCGTTGCCTTGGTTTTTATATCAAAATACAACCATTTACATAGTTTCTCCCCAAAATTTTACAATCAATAAACGTTATATAAAATATAGTTTTTCCACTGATTACATTTAGTATAAAAATTAATCTGTTTAAAACTTCTCCCAAAATCTAATTTTTTTACGAGATAGGATCTCTTTCCAGATAAATGCAGGTTACATAAAATTATTTTGCTTTAAACCATGCTTAACTAAAATGGCAGCAACCCCCTCCCTTTTTTTTAATGTTTACGGAACAGCAGTTCCTGCCCAAGTGAAAACCCTGTGCTGTCTCCCCGAATCTGGGCAAGACACCTGTATTTATATTTTATTTGAAATAATCTAGAACATTACGAAATGATCTTCACTCCGTCGATATCCAGACGTCCTGGAAGGGCACCCTGGTGGTACGTGAGTGGCTGGCAGGCGTCACGTGGTCAAGGTGACATACGAGGGAGGGGAAGACAGATAGTTTTCGTGGGCGGTAGCGGACCACGCGGCGCCCATACTTGCAGACCAGCAGGCCCGCCCAGCGGACGTGAGGAGTGGAGCTCGTCACACACACCCCCGTCGCAGCGAAGGTAAGCCGTCCCAAAACTCCAACGTTTTCTTAACTTCATATGGCACCGTCGGTTTTGACTTTCGTTCGATGTGCAGGGATAGCCGTCACTTTGGTGAAGGGGGGAGGGGAGGCTGTGCCGCCAGCCAGGGGCCCTATTCTCTAACTCGAACTTGCTTAGGGCCGGTTACACCAACATCGCCCTCGATCCGAGTTCGAACGATCCTAGTTCCGAACCAGAATCCACAATGATCTTTGTTTCAATGTAAAAGTATTGCACCATCGAAATTTCATAATTCCGGACCTCGGATTCGTCGATCTTGGAGATCGATATTAAGTACGAGACAATTTTTGCTATTGGTTCGTAATATATGACGTCATGGAAGTAGGAGAGTTTTTCATAATAGATAGAACTAGATGTGCGATCTTTTATCTGTTTTAAGTGAATTATTGTTGTACGAATTGTACTGAATAATATTCGAGTACGTAAAATGTTTTAATTTCCGAAGAAAACAATCAAACCTAGTCCTATCGCTGTTGGCGTATTTTCAAACTACATTTGTCGACGATGGCTTCTGAACTAGGATAGAGATTTTGAACCACCGAATTCTGCGGTTCGAAATGAACTTAATCTCGATCTCCAGTCCAGCTCTGAACCCGAATGGTGCAACAGTTTTCAGTGTCGATCTTAGATACGATCTCAGATCGAGTTTCGAACCACGATGGTGCAACCGGCCTTTAGACAGTCAACGTGATTGTCATTATTACAAAGATGGCCATAACGATGGTTACTCGTAGGCGTCTTTGTGCAAAGATTTATCACGAGCATTTTACACTCGTTTTAACATTAAAGTAATTTATTTTTTGTTTGACTTTAAGATTTTATGTTTATTTTATTTATAACTTATAATATTTCATTTATAATTAACACGGATTAAAACAGTGACAAAACAGGTGTGTTTGTAACGCCTATTAAGAAATAGTTCTTGTACAAAATATTATTACACTAAGTGTGCACCAATGTAGTTGTAAATGTAAATATGTCTGCTTTGCTTGTACAAGGCGAAGGTATCCTGAAAGTAGAACTTCAACGGGGCTTCAGAAAAGTTGGAATTAAATTTGATTCGGCTATAGTAGGCTACCTTAGTTAGTATTTACGTTAAAATATGTGGCGCCAGGCTGATATTATTTTCCTTTTTATGTTGTATGTGAAACAGCTAAGTCAATGTGCGCCTTTGAACAGACGCGGCCATGGCTTGCGAGTGTGCACGTGTGAAAACGACTTGCTTATTCATCAACTCTATTACGTTAAAGTAAACTCATTAACTGCTATTATATGTAAATTTAGGCATGGTTGGTTTGGGAAACTAAGAACACTCACTTAGCATTTATCATAGATTAACGGAAGGTCCTGTCAGAGCGGGGTAAAAACGCGCGTGGTTAGTAATGATGGCGACTGATAAACATGTCCGTAGTAAATATGGCGTCGTTTTGCCAAAAGCTGTTTTGCTACAAGTCATGTTGACTGAAAGTTTTTTTCCACCTTCATGTTGCCCAAATCATTTTGCCTAAAGTTGTTTCGCCTACAATCGGTTCGAATACAATTCTAGCCCCTCGCTTAACTTGCCGGAAACTCGATTCGCCTAAAGTCGTTTCGCCTGAAAGTCATTTTGCCTAAAACAATTTCGCCATAAGATATTTCGCCTAAAAGTAATTTTGCCTAAAGTAGTTTTGCCTAAAATTGTTTTGCCTAAAACTTTTGTCCAAAACGGTTTTGCCTAAAACTGTTCTGCTTGAAAATAATTTTGCCTAAAGTAGTTTTGCCTAAAACAGTTTTGCTTGAAAATATTTTGCCTAAAGTATCTTTGCATAAAATGAGGCAAAACTGTATTTTCTCAGGTACGCACATAGCGACTACGGATTGGGCCGAGCCTGTCTGCAGCCGCTTCACGCCTATTGACCGGACATTAAGGAGTAATACGCGCCTCGTAAATTGTCCATGACGCCGCTTCTATTCCCGGCCGCTTCTGATGCAACTTGCATGCCGCACTAGCGGGCCCGCTACTTAACCCTGATTGAGGGGAAGTGGGAGGAGGGGAATTTAGTAAAGTTGAGGGGCCGGTATACCTCCCCCCCCCCCAATCTTTTTATTTTTTCAGTTGTTGGTACTCTTATGCCCGATTCACGAGCCGAGCTTACGCCGAACAGGAAGAACCTCCTCTGACGTTCACACATAATTCATAATGATTACTAGTTTTGTACGACTGTTAACGGCAAAAAAAAATCTGGAAATCTCGATGATCGATATGGCAACAGGCCAGACTCCTCAATCTTTAGTGTAATCGAGCCTCGATTAGTTGTCCACCGGTTGTCGCTTCAGTTTAACCTCAGACCAGGTAGCAAGGGATTCGATCTTTTTTTTTTTTTTTTTTTTTTGCAGACTCGTTATTAGTTGATACTCGTCTGGGCTGTGTCTAACAAACTTCGGTCCAACAGAAGCAGAAACTCGGCTGGACAAAGTTTAAGGACTTCGGCCATGAACAAATGTGTTATTTTGTATTTGTAATGCGCTGTCTTTAACTCGTAGGCATTATCTGTGAGGAGGCCGCGGTGGCGGAGCTGTTAGAGTTTTTTTTTATTTCATTAACCCTACTTAGCAGTATATCCAGAGTGTTCGATTCTATCATTACTTACTACAACTTAACAGTATATTAGTTACATATATAATTTTTTTTTTGTGGGAGGGCTGCTGTTCGTCTAGGCGTCCATAATTAAGCTACAAATTCTATTTCTATTCAAAAGCATCATTCACACTTCCTAGGAAGGTGGTGAGCTATTTTGCCCCGACCGCGACAGCTCCCCGACGGAGTATACTTTCGGCCGCCCCTAGTTTCGCCAGCTCCCACCAAGGCGAACTGGGTTCAATCCCCGGCCGGGTAACACCGGATTTTCGCAAGTGGGAATCGTGCCGGACGATGCCACTGGTCGGCGGGTTTTCTCGGGGATCTCCCGTTTCCCCGCCCTTACACTCCGGCAATGCTCCATTCTTACCCCCCACTTCACCCTCATCGGCTCTCAATACCTCGCTGTTAAAAACCGGCCGATTATCTTCACTCCACTCTAGTTTGGTGTAAGCAAGGAGTATGAAACGAAATACGTGTCCTTCAAAAAATATTCTCCGTCCAAATAAAACTGCATAACTATAGAATACGTTAATGAGCACGCTGAGCTTGTAAATACTAGCAACAAGTATAATTAGTACCAAAGGTGCACGTAAAAATAGCCATACCATCCTAAACACATGGCCATCTACACACATTCGTCGAACAACGACCAATGAAATGCTGACTTCTTCACAGACACATGCAGACGATTCGCATCATGCTTGTTGGAGGTGACGATTCCAGAATGCGATTTCGTCCAATGTCGAAAGAATTATTTAATTACGTTGCACACAGCAGAAAACAGTATCAAAACTCCCTCATTTGCCGTGACACGCCATCCACTGTTATAGTAAAGTTAAACTGAGAAAATAATCTTGTTGCAGGTTTGAGGGAGGCAGTGTAGGGGAGGGCTCTCCCGAACGCTCGCCGCTGGAGGGAGGGGAGCCACGTGACACTGCTGGCGCTATATAGTCTACTCACGGTTTCTTCGGCCTTTTTGAATCAACCCTTTGAAAAATCTCCCTATGTATGACGTGCTTGGTTGTTTCCAACATATGCCATGTATCACAAGCGTTTTATACTTGTGTTAACACAAAAGTTACTTTTTTTCCTGTTAAATTGAAATGTTATATTTTATCGATAAATTATATTGCTTCATTTGTAAATAATTTGAATAAAAACAGTGAGAAAACATATGTATTGGTAGCGCCTAGTAAAAAATAGTTCTTATACAAAATACTGTTATAGGCCGTTCAAGGTAAAGTTAGCACCTTTTTAAGCTGTTTCATCATACATAATAACCAATAATTACCTTTCATTGTGGCCTCGGACTTTTGGTTTTGGGTACGGTGAATGTATACACTGTGTTTATTACTCACATGGCAGGGTTTACATTAACAAGTGGTGGAAGGATATAAATTGGTTGAAAGAAAAAGTAACTAAGCCTTAAAAAGTGCCCACTTAACCGTGAACGGCCTATACAAGAGAGTGCACACGAATCCGGTGCGTTGTCCCTCTGGTGTAATCATCCATGCTTAGTTAAGCTTAGTTTGCACGAGGCGGAGGAATATCTTGGAAGTAGAACTTTAGCATGGCTTCAGAAAAGGCCTAAGATACCGTGAATCAACTATACACACCAAACTGATAACATCACTCTCTACTACCGCGCTGCTAAACAACGAGATGCGCGAACTACGTTTTCTTCGACAGATAATACGCACGCGCGGAGCATCTCTCGCCCAACAGCTCTCGGCCGCTGTCGCTACTGAACAACCCCGCTCCTTCGAGCAACGACAATGGACTCTCCCGACACGTTTGGGAATTCTGCGCGTTACTTCACCTGTTGCCAACAGCATCAAACACAAAACACGCTTGTGTCGGTCCTGACGCGAGGAGCTTGATGCAGATACAAAGAACTTAAGCAGGGCTTTAGAAAAGTACGGTCTGAAGTAATCGTATATGGACTTCACGCCCACATCAAAGTAACAAGCCGCGGTATTTAATTTATGTGTGTGTTACCTATTCTGCGCCAGTTCCGAGAGGGTTAACGATACCACGAACTCAAAAAGGTTATTACAACATTGTTATTTGGCGAAGGCAGTTTCACACCCCCTTGGCTGATCTCTTGGATGCGTCCCTGATGAAAAGCCCTTTTGCTCAGCGTCGGTTCGCACAAGGGCCACGGGGACATAGGGGTCAGGACCACCCCCCCCTCCACATTTTCCATCTCACATGGGTTCATGGGAACCGCGATTCGACGACTTGCGGTTACAGTGGCGCAACGAACGGAGGGGTTACAAAATAAAGAGCGAGGGGTGAAAAAGGGGTCGGTCGGAAAGGGATGGGAGTGAAAGGGGGGGGGGGGTGTCCCCGGCGACCCTCATTGGCGGGCGCTAATGTGCGTGAATCACGGGTTCGCGGTCTGATTTATGGATTGACTCGCTGACCCGCGGTATCAGCCGGATTATCGGATAATCCGATCAACTGTGTTCGAACCCGCTTGCTCCCTCGACGACTCCCCTGCTTCATTCTATTTGCCCGGCCAACTATTTTCTCTCTCCCTCTCTCTCCTTTCCGCCTCCGTCGAGAGAATTTATTTTTATCGGTAGATTAGGACTCGCCTTCGGTGATCGCCAGAGCGCGCTCTTCAAATATTACTTGACGTAGTTCCACCGATCGGGTCGCTAGCCGGCGATAATAGAAGCAAGCCAAAGCCGGGAGCATTTTTTTGCCCTTTTTTTTGTTTTTCGTTTTCTGTCTGGACTGTGATCCTCTCGCGCGCTCTGAGCGGGGCAGTAATGATAAAAAAAAGGAGACGCTAACTAAAAAATTGCATATTGTTACATTTTCTCCCGGAATTGGTTGCTGTACCGGCGGGGGGGGGGGGTATGAGTGACGGGTTTTTAACAGTAAACGAACATCCAAAGCCCTGCACGCTTGGAGCATTGATTCTACTCTATGCCGACTCGTCCTGTACTCTAATGTGCTGCGTATTCCCTTCCAGTTTCTGCAATCTCTTCGATAGCACGCATTTTTTTTTTTGCCCTAAAAGTAGTATTTTTGAAGCTGCTCTCACGTTCGGGAACCATACAGAGGCTCGATTCGGGTCAACGTTTTCAACCCCGGGTATCCCACTAACGAAGAGTTGCTGTGTCCGGCTACCTCCCCCCCCCCCGGGCCCCTTTTTTTTTGCACTAAACGCTTCCTCCACCGAAAGTGCCAACGCCATGTATAATTTGTGTATATTGCCCGACACTTTGGCCGCTCGCTCGGTGTTTTCTGCCAATAACGGCTAGCGTCGTAAACATTGCTCAGTTGGTACGCGTGCTACAAGGGAGCATCATTGCTCAGTTGGTACGCGTGCTTCAAGGGAGCGTTGCGCCATCGCGCAGTGCATCAACCGTCCCTGACCGGCCACACCTACAGGATGGTGCATGCATGCACTGTGATAACTTGTACATTTTGCGGGACATCGAGCCACTGCTTTAATATAAGCTAAACAAATAGTATTTTTATTCATCAATCAATTTATTTTTCACCGTACTCCGAGGAAATAATTAATAAATGTCTGCGAGAACCAGCTAGGCTGTTAAAATAGAAAATAACCAGCACCATCTGATGGCTTGTAGGTACCATCTAAATATTTTTAACATAGATAGTGATTCCAACAGAACTGTTTGCTGCATTTCTCTCTGTGATTGAACTCGCTGCTCTGTGTCACTACTACGAAACATATAGTAACTTACCGCCAACAGAACAACTTCAACAATATTAGGATTTTTCCCCCAACTATTATGTTGCTGCTGCCCTCAAACCCGATTATTTAACTGTTCATCACTAGCAGCAGAATAGTCTGTTAGGTTGGTACAATCCTGGTTGTTGTGGGAACAAGTGATCGGCGCCCTACTAGGGGGCCTTGTCCTGACGTCATAATCTCGCCTATCTGTGTATAACCGAGGAAGGCATTCGCCATCTGCAGTGCGTAATCGGCCAGTATTATACAATTTTTTGCGATCCGAAGTCAGAATTGGCTACTCCATCACAACCAAAGCCTGTGGGGTATTCTAGGAACAACACGCGGGGGCCGAACTTTCATGTAGGCAGACTGCAATCTTTTAAGTCGTAGACTTCCAGGAAAAACACTGCTATTTCGGAGTCAGTCGAACACAATACTCGTAATCAATCTTCGCCCTCTTCTAAGAAGGTTCCTTCTCTTTCTAATGATTCCATTCCATCTTGGAAAATTTATTTTGATCCGAGGTTCCCATATCAACCCCCTGGTCATACCATATCACGGCATTGTGCTAGATCCGACCTCCACAGCACACTTCTTGTCGCAACGGAGAGTAGGTAGCTCATGTAAGGTCGGGCTGTCCCATCGGGCATTTGATTCAACGGCGGATCCAAAGGCGGTGCTGAGGGAGCCTAAGCCTTGTCATAGGTGCTTCATTTTACACTGAATAAAATGAGACAGTCTTGAAACTAAGTATAGTGTTAATAATACAGTATATGTTGTTCACGGTGAAATGAGCGCTTTTGAAAGCCCTGCTGAAGATCTACTTGAATGCACGTTGTGTATTCTTCCGCCTTATGTAAAATTAACATTGGCATCGGCCTCATCACTTTATTCATGCGTCGGTCAAATAAAACTTGAAATTATGAGGAAAGTAAATACTATACAAATCTGCTCATTTTTACACTTCGAGACATTAAAAAAAAAAAAAAAAAAAAGCGAACGTGATAATTTAAATTATCACAAATGGTTACCTGACACCTTTTATTCGACGCTAAAATATGGAAATATTTTCCATCCATCGTTGCCAATATTACTGAGTACATGTCACTCACTGCGCCTATTAAAATATATGCATTCAAGGGCAGAGACATTTTTCTAAGGTTCGTTTCTAAAGTGCTCACTTTATCGTGAACAGCCTTTATCAATACACAAACTCTTAGTATAGTAACATAAAAATGTAAATGTTAATTATACAGCATATCCACTAAGTACTGAGATTTATGTGCAACATTAAAACTTAATATCTACTAGTAAGCCTGTGGTTTTAATGTAATGCATGGTGTCCCACCCCTCAAATACACCCCTTCCCCTCTTCACCCAGAGTTTTAATTTTTCCTGAGCAAATGTAGTAATGCTACCACGAAAGCATGGAAAAAACATATCTACCACTCGGCTTTCCTCACATACATACATACATACATTGATGAGGTGAATTTGTGCATAGTTTCTTAGAGCGTGCCTTGGTCACCAAACGCCGGTTTTAGGAGAGAAAAAACTTCCATCTTCCTTGGCGCTTTTCCTTGCAATCCTCGAGTCATGTCGCCAACCAATTCATGCTTCACATACTATATATTAGATTCATGGTTACTTCCAACTTTTCTGAAGCCCTGCTAAGTTCTACTTTCAGGATATTCCTCCGCCTCAAACACACAATATAATATTTTACATGAGAACTATTTCTTACTAAGTATTACCAACACACTTATCCCCCCCCCCTATTTTATTCGCATTAATTATATATTAAATATTATTTTTTTAAATAAAATGTAAGGAAAACTGCAATTTAACCAAAAAAATTCCTTGTATACTACAAGAAGTTTGAAACGATAGTGATACTATTTTACATGACAAATTTAGGAAAAATTCAAACACACAATACCAGGTGTGATTTTTCGATGATTTGATGCAAAAAGTTTGAAGAGGCCGAGAATAGACTGTAAGAAACATTTTCACGTAATGACTAGTCATAAAGCTCCGTCGCCGCTCACAGAACAACAATCGGCCACTATCTAACAAAATGACTTCCATTTGCTCACAATGTTCTAGTCAAAGGACGCCGAACCATGCAGAGATGCCAGTAGTTTGCGATGCGTGATGATGTTGCAACACTAAAGTAGCAGTTATTATTGCCATGTTTCTTTACGACGCTGCACTGCAATAAGCAAGAACATAAAAACATGCAATACAAGAACTGCGTGTAAACAACAGAATTTTACAACCTTAGCTACAGTTTACATCCTTTCTTTAAATGCATAATAAACGAACTTTTACGATCCTGCCTGAATCTAGTTCTCACGAGCTATTGAGGAGTATAAAGAGAAGTAATTTTGTCTTTAGAGGAAAGTAATTGTCGCTCCAGTATAACGCTCTTGACGCAAGACGACGGACAGTGATGAAATAAAAACAGCAGACACGTTATGTACACATTTAATTGGAACTTATAAACCCAAGAACCATATTAAAACCATTTCCCGCTATTATTATATTGTCTGTATCGTTTCCCGACACCTGCGGTTAATTTGAAATCACAGAGTACTTAAGAACGCATACGAAAATTCAAGGTATTTTTAAGAGAATTTCTCAACACCAAGTCTGGCAGTTTGCGCGCGCTACAAGCTGCCGCGAGCAGATCTAGAGTTGCAATGTTGTTTCTGTTTGGTTTACCGGACGTGAGGCCAGGGTTGGTGCAGAATAGTGAATGGCACACTTCATGTCTGCAGTGCCGGGTCAGAGACGACATTCTCGACACTGTGTCACACCAAAATATGGCTCCGAACTACCATGCTGGAGCGAAGACTGCCAGTGAACCCTTATGTCATTGGGCATTTTTCTAAATCAGGCAAACCTTATCTACTGGCTTTTGTTTCAGCTGGCTTGGCAAGTTTGTAAACAGTACCATTACAAAAAAATTTTTTTTTGAAATTTTACATATCTAATAATATTTATTTATATTCATTTTGTATTTTAATAGAGAATAGCAAAGACATATTGTGTTAAAAAAATTTAATCATATAGAATCATGCATTTGAAGGCAGTCCCTAGTTGTGTGTGCATTATTCATACGGTGAAACGGAGCAGAAATATAAAAATGTCAAAATTTTGGCTCCCGTATCCGTCCCTGGGATCGCACACGCCAGCAGAATGTTCGTAATCAGCGTCAGCCGATAGGGAAACCTTCCCAGCATGCAGTAGCCAATCAGGCGCAGGGCGTGTTCCCAGAGCCTCGCGCAGCCACTCAGAGAACAAGTACGCCCACGCAAGAGGAACAGCCGCGCGCTTCGCCTCTGTAGTCTTACCTACTCTGGAGTGGTAGAGAAGCCCATGTGTGCGCGTGTGTTCACGGTCGGCTGGCTGTTGGTGGGACTGCAAGGGCGGCGTTGTGCTATGAGAAGCCTGGTCCCTCGGGAACTCTGCTTTCACCTGTAGCCTATTCGCGGTTTCTTCATACTTTTTAAAACGAACCTTTGAAAAAAAATTACACTCCACGTATGACGTTTTGGTTGTTTCCTATATTAATCGGTCGTGTATCACAAGTATTTTATACATGTGGCAACATAAAAGTGTAATCTGTTCACGGTAAAACGAGCACTTTTGAAAGACCTGCTTAAGATCTACTTGTATGTGTGTTGTGCATTCTTACGCCTTATGCACAATTATCATTGCAATGGGCCTCATTGCTTTATTCATACGTCGGCCAAGCAAAATTGTGGAATTATTAGAAAAGTAATTATTATACAAAACTGGTGATTTTTACACTTCCGTGTATTGAAAAAATATAAAGCAAAAGAAATAACTTAAGGCATCGCAAATGGTTACCTAAAACTTTTTATTTGACTTGATGTGGAACTACTTTACACCCATCATTACCAACTTAACTGGGCGCATGTCACTCGGTGCGCCCGTTACAACATATGCAGGCAGGGGAAGTGGCTTTTTCCTAAGGTCAATTTCAATAGTGCTCACTTTATCGTGAACAGCCTTTACCTCATTTTTGGTTAAATTGAATTTCTACATATATTTTACCTATAAATTATAATAACTCATTTATAACTAATATAAACTGGACCGAAAGACAATGTTTGTGTTGGTAATGCCAAGAAAGAAATTGTTCTTATGCGAAATATTATTGCCATGGTGTAATTTTCTAATCTATGTTTGTGTGAGGCGAAGGAATATCTTAGAAGTAGAACTTAAGCAGGGCTTCAGAAAATTTGTTAGTAACAATAAAACATTTGTCAGAAGAGGCAATCGTCCACCAGGAAGAAAACGTGCCACATAATCTCAAACAGGCGTTTGGCCCTAGAGGCGCCTGGTGCATTTGACCAAACTGGGGCTTGGCCTGGTCGGGAAAGGCTTTTGTAAGCCAAATGGGGGCGGCCGTCCGTCTTCGCCGAGCGCAGTTGTAGAGAGGCGAGGTTGTGTGGCCTGCCCTCGCGCCCGCAGCATCGTCTTGTGCTGGCACCAACTGCTGTGGCCCCTCGCCGTCTGTCATTTGTTACCAAACAATGGCTCGTTTACGCCCCTCCAGTCCCTCCCACCCCTGGGCTCCTCGCGCCGATATAACATGGCAAACACGCCCCAGCACCGTCGCCGACCACAAGAGAAATAAAGAACAGAACGTGTCTCGTAGGCTCAGCTACTGTTCGACCGCAGTAGCTCGGCGCACCGAGATCTTTCGGCTCAGCTACTGTTCGACCGCACTAGCTCGGCGCACCGAGATCTTTCGGCTCAGCTACTGTTCGACCGCAGTAGCTCGGCGCACCGAGATCTTGGGTACGTTGCCCATGGGAGACACTCGTGATCGGCACTCTGGACAGCAAGGCACCAGTTCTCAATACTTTGAGGGTCTTTCCAAAGTCTGTTCACGATCTAGTGAGCAGTTTTCAAATGAACCTTAGAAAAATGCCACTGCTAAGTGGCATATATTTTACGAGCTCACTGGGTGACATGCACCCAGTAAAGTTGGTAGCGATGATGGGGAAGTAGCTTGATATCTTAACTTTGAATAAAGAATTCTAAGAAACCATTTGCAATAACTTTAACTATTTTATTTATTTCTGTTTTTTTTTTAATGCGTCAAAGTGTAAAAATGAGCGGATTTTCAAAATATTTACTTTTCTAATAATTTCACAGTTTCACTTTACTGACGTATAAATAAAGTGACGACGCCAATTACAATGTTAATTTTACATTAGGCGAAAGAACACACAACGTGTATAAAGGTAGATCTTAAGCAGGGCTTTCAAAAGTGCTCGTTTTAACGCGAACAGCATATAGTAAATGATATCTTACGTAAATTTTTCTACGCTTTTTTGAAATGAATGGTTAAAGGACCTTGCACAACTGAAAACTTTAACTTTTGACTTTATGATTTGACTTTACGCTTGCTTTCCGGCATGTTGTTTCTTATGGAGCTTGACACAATGGAACTGTGAATGGACTCTATAAATCATATGCAATGTGTCCTTGAGCGTGAACACTGTGACTAAACGGTTTAATATGCTAAGAAATAAAAAATAAAAAACAATGAAATCCATCGATAAATCCGAAGTAAAATCTCATTCACTGCGAAAACATCTGCTCGCGACATACGATTTCCTTTATGGAATAAATTCATTTTCTGAAACTGTAGGTAGAATGTTCCCTACAAGACGTTTTTGACGTTCTTTATCTGCAATCAGTCGACAGTGAAGATTTATCACACAAACAGGTGACAGCGCTCGTCAGAAGTAAAATGGATTGCGGCTGCAGTAGTCGCCATTAATCACCTCAACTGATTTATCTGCAGTCTGTTCGACGTATCTAGAAATTATTTTGACAGCCAGTGAAGTACCGACGCTTACCGAAAACTGCAACAAGATATCTGCACATTAACAACAGGGTGAATCAGTTTATTTTATCGACTGTATTTCATACTAAAATTATATTCTCTGCCTTAAAAGTGAAGAAGGAATAGCTGGTATATCACCAGCAACGGAAGCGTTTGTTGACAGTAGTGCATTAAATATATTTGAATAGAATATATTTTAACCTTAAATCAAACGAAACACGTTTCACACACATAAAACTGCCCTGATATCTACTCACAAGGTTTTATTAGGCTCAAGTTACAATGCGGTTTTTCGGTTATCTTTCTTGTGGCAGATAAGAATGCTCTGCGAGAATAGTAGTTAGATAATGTAGGTTCTGGTACAACCGATGGCGTGTGGGGGATTGGGAATTCGTCACCGCCATCTTGGATGACATCACCATTTGACATCCCCACCCCAAAGATGTCACCCCTATGCCATCACTCCCCTCTGATAATGTCACCGTCTATAAATTTCTACAATTTCTCACTTCATGCTCTGTTATTCCACCAAGCTACTTCATCCTCTGTCATTTCTTCTAGACCATCTCTCCCCCTCTCTATCACTCCACCCCATAGCCTGCTGTAGGTGGCCATCTTTCCTTCCTGCGCCCATGACCAGAGTGCACATCTCTCGTACGCCATCTTGGTTGTCTAAGGGCAGCCATCTTGTTTCATCTGCTGCTTACCTTCGTTTAACTGCCACCCGCTAGGAGTGCTGCAACTATTATTATTTAATTTTCGTAGCTCAAAATATCCTGTGAAGGAGTGTAGGATCAAACCACCGAAACTTGGGTCGTCATGCAGACGCCTTAGACCACTCAGCTATCGGAGCAATCTGGTTAGTAGGGTTTTAAATGTCACACACACATTGCAACATTGATTTTTTTTACATATAACCAATTCATATATGACATAATACTATATATATGTTTAAATAGTTATTATTTATTAGTGCATTTATTATATCTCATTCTTATTTTCTTAATTATTTCTTCATTATATATATATTCAATTACCATTATTTTTATTTAAAACATTCGTGTCATTGTGTAATATTTTATATATGTATTTATGTGTAAGTTCTGTAAGGGTGTTTTCTAGCATCAAATAATTTGTTTTACCAATAAGTGTATGATTATTTTATTACGAGGTAATATAAACCATTTGTCCCATATAAAATATGAAATATTTATTTGCATGGGTATACCTCCACATAGACCATGGAAGGTATACAAGTGGAAAACAAAAACACAAGCACAGAACAGTATTTCTGAACACGAACCAAGTAATTCAGAAACCCTGTTTGGTGGTTGAAATTTCTAATCTCCATTAAACGAAGCAACGATGATGGCGGTGGAATCATATTTCAGAAACACAGATGTTAAATTAAATTTAAAGAAAATAAATATATTGTTACTATATGCAATAATAATTGGATAATGTCCTGGAAGTGGATATATGTCACCCCACCCTTACACTTTACAATCCACACAGCCAATAAACAACTGTGCGCACAGCTCCTCGGACTTGGGACCGAGGGCAGTTCACTACACCAACAAGCACCACTAAGATTTCAGTTTTATGTATCAAAATAAATATATATGCTATAAAATTTCTAGTGATGTTTGAAGCATAGCGTACTGGTGGTTTATGAGGCCGAAAAAAAAGAAACCTACCACCTAAAAAAAAAGTCAAAGTATAGGTACAGGTAAAAAAAGAGAAGTTGGGGATAGCACATAGATGAAGAGTAAAATAAACTGATATGAATACCAGTTCACATTCACAACTCAAGATAAGTGTTGAAACCCCACAGGAAATTGCTGTAAACTCAAGTTGGAGGCCCAAACATAAAACATAGATGCCAAATCCTCTTGCATAAGTACACATGAGAAAAATTGTGTAAGCAGAATAGTATTCACATCAGATAAAACTACAAACAGGACTCCAGGATATATCGGTGACACACCTGATAAGAGGATGCCTAGCAAAGACTACAGTGTGCTGCTGGGAAAAACTGGAACTTAAAAGCAGTAGATTATTAATTTTTCCCAATTTCATACAATCATTGTATACAAAGGTTTCATATCTCAAATCACATTTTATGAAAAAAAAAATTCATTCCTTGCAACCATATGGTAGTCTATGTATTCCATCTTCTAAGATTCTTTGTTCGTTGTCAATCCACACGAGTACCAGTTTATTAGTACATTGAGTTTATACTATGCGATGGCGTGACCTTGTATTATTTACATTTACCCTCATTACCTGTTGGTTCTTGAGTAGATATTTATAATATTCTTAACAACACATTTTTGGATTCCCTTGGCCCATTTCACATCCTTAGCAGAGCACTTCCATGGTTAGAGCTTGGCTCTTAGTCCAACAAACTCAATCATGTCATCCCAACCAAATTCATACTTAAATTTACAAGTTATCTTTTGGTTGGCAGGTAAGTAGCAGGGATGAGTGTGTGGGTAAGCACTCGTGTTGAACTCTGACATGAGTGCAGGGTCTGAAGCAAGTTCACTGGAGAAATCGCCATTTTCGAAATGGTACACAAAGGAATCCATGTCCATGCATGCCAGCTCCAGCTTACTAGCATACCTCGGTTTCATGACATCATAATGAAACTAGTACATTAATGTCTTCGACAGGTCAAATACAGCAAATCCCGCATAGATTTGTTTATCGAGTAAAATGTTTTCATTTTCCATTTTCACAAGAGATAATGTTTCATCATATATTGTTCTTCACTTAAATGAAGATTTAGCAGTAAATTTTTTTCGAATGTTCTTCAATGCAAACGAGTTCCATACGTTGATGCCTGCTTGAATTTAACATAGTGAATTGTATAATTATCTTTATCTTCCAGGGTTGTCATGAGTTTGGTTTGTTTGTACCCAGGAGGACATTCATTCACTTGAATGAATGGAAGGTCCTTGTGGTCTTTGTGGAGTTCTGATGGATACTTCACATTTACCTCCAATATTTAGTGCACATCACTATTGTCAGACACTGCCATCACATCTAGATTGTTGCTGGTTCATTTGAAGTTGGAATATGGAAGTGGCAGAAACATAGCCCAACCATATAAATTATCATCATCTACATACTCGAGGTAGGTTGGTGACATACATTCATCATACATGGCAGGTACATCCTTATTGTTTTCCACACAATACTTATTGATGCACTGAGCTACCCCACCCTGGATACCAGACTCGATAAATAGATGAATATCATAGTCGTTAATAAGCTCCAGCTCCACCTTTGTCTTGTTAAGCATCGCATCGGAAGCGAATCTGGGGGTGTTCGCATACCACAGCCTAGTCCATACGTCTTTAGACTAAGTCCCAAGAAATGCTCGAAAACATCACACAGCAGTAGCACATCCATCATTAGATAGAGATCACTGTATTCTCCAGGTTTATGGTAATTAAACACCTCCCAGACCTTCTGAGCATGTTGATAGTCATAGGGGCTTATGTTACTGTTGGTGAGGGTGAGCCAGTTGTAGAAATCATCCATGGGTTGTAACTGCATCTCATTCCGTTTCTCCAAACAGTCCACATATACATACAGAAAAACACATTTTTTTGGTTACTAACTCGAGCTTGTCTATAGTCCTTTCACGACTGGAACAGACTTATGAAAATCAACCATTAAAAAAACATCTAGCCGTTAGCTGCATGCATAGCTAGTAAAACAAGTGGTGAGTGCAGGTACTGTACCCGCCCCTCCACTTTTTTTTACTAGCTATGCATGCAGCTAATGGCTAGGATGTTTTTCCAAATGTTGATTTTCATAAATCTGTTTGTTCCAGTCGTGAATGGACTAGAGTGAAGAATCTTGCAATGTCCATAAATTCTGAAAACAGTATGTCCTGCACTAGTTGCGAGGCTGGCAGACATGAATCAATGTGTGTCGATAAATTGAATATTGAAATTGTCACCAAAACTTTTACTGATGGTGGTAAATTTCTCTTCAGTATGCAGGATAATAAATATTTCTTAAGTATCATAGCCCAACTGTTTAATTATTGTATTCTCATTATACAATAAGTTATGGAAGGGGATTGACTGTCTCTTGGGTTGATGGCTAAGCTTATTGCAATATTATTATATGTTGCCCCAATATTAATCATGCACTTTATGGTTCTTTGGTGTGAAGAGACCGGAACAGTAGCAGCAGATGCTCGCTAGAGCATAGTCCACTCGTCTATCAGAAGTCAGTGTTCTCATATTTACAGACTGGCTCTAAATGTCCTTCACCTGAATACTAATGGGGCAAGAAGGAATGATAGAGCATGAAAGGTAGAATGACAGAGCATGAAGTAGCTTAATGGAATCACAGAGCATGAAGTGGAAAATTCTATAAATTAATATATGGTGATGTCATCAGAGGTGACATCATTGGGGTGGTGATAGGACTGGTGATGTAGGGATGGTGATGTCATATGGTGACGTTATCCAAGATGGCCACCGTGATAAAATCGATGATGGCGACGACGAATCCCCAATCCCCCACACACACCAGTTGTGCCAGAACCTACATTATCTAACTACTCAGAATATCTAATGAGTTGTAACTATGTCCTTTCTAGAAGAGGAGGGGAGGAGTAAGTATAATATAAAATGCTCTTTGCGAATATAACGTTACAACTGTATGACAATTCGTCCGATACTCAAAAGCATATTTTCATTTATTCATTTATCTTTTAATGTTATTCTTATACAATATTTTGGTCACACCTGAAATTTTTGTTCGCAACTGTCATGACTGGTCAAGTGTAAGAAAAAAAAAATGTTTCACAGTGTATAGTAAATATTATATTGGATACATTAGGGACTGTAATAAAATATAAGCTGCCATGCCTTTTGACGAATAGCCATAAGTTGAATGATCTAATTGGATATTAGTATCACAAATTGCAATTTGTAATTAAGATTATAATACTTATAAGTCGGATACAATCTGGAGATTTGGGGGATTAATAAACGAAAAATTAACTCTACATTTAACGTATATTTTGTAAAGTTGAATTATATTTATTAAAATGTCAGTTACATCTAAATATAAAGATTCACAATAAAATCAAATATACAGTAGTTTTTCTAACTTTCGTTTGTCCGAGAGAAGCACTCTCTTTTGAGAAATATTGGCAACTCAACAATTACCACACAGGAAATTTGCATCCTCACAATTTGCACCAAAACAATTTTGTTTTTAATGCAGCCGCTTTGGTAAAATGTAAGTGTAAATTAAAGGCATAGGTGCTGACAAGGAATGAACCGTGATGGGTGCGGGGTAGGAGAGGAATAAACATGGCTGCTGTCACAGAAAGTTTGAGACATTCACCCCCACCCCCCACCTCCCTGCTCCGGACAAACTTCACTTCAGGAAACCAGACGTATATGATTAGTGGCACTATTACATAGTAGTTTTGACAAAGAGAACACGCACGTGTGGAATTTCTCGAAGCATTTGTTGAGTTTGCGAGCCGGAAATTATTTCGAAGCGGAATATGTGAGGCACAAACTTGCAACTGCGAAAGGTTCGGCTGACAAGTATCAGCCAGAACAGTACCAACCAAGACTAAGAATAGAATAACTTGAGCACGTGCTGGCAAGGGATGTATGTATGTATGTAAATCAGGTGATCGCTATCAAGTGGTGTTAAACAGGTGCCGACAAATCCTCGACGAGGCTTGCACTTGGCTGGGAACAATTCTCCCTGGCGTAAGGCTGGCTCCATGTCTTTTTGTAAGTCACGCGTGGGCGCACACGACATGAAGTTTCCCGCCCCTCTTAATATGATTTCATTTGCATAGATTACAAGTTCAACCGACCGAAGCAGATCATCACGGAATCGGACGTGTCCTTCGAAAACAATTTTTTTTTTTTGCAGAAAACGGTTCCTAAAAAAATTTAACAGCGTGAGAGCTTCCAGTGACTGATAACGGATCACAATAAACTCGGACCTGTTAATATTTCTCCAGTTTACACATGCACTTTTCAAATGGTTATGCAACATGAAAGCATACATTTATCGTACTTTAAGGATTTTGGCAAGTATTTGATGAGTTTCTTTACGATAAATAACTTTGGTATGGGTTCAGTTTCACTATTTGGTTTCGAGTCATCAGTTTTTAAGTTTCAGAAATTGACAGAAAGTTTAGCGGAAGAGCTGCGATTATTACAATGGAATTTAAATTCGAATTTTGCTAATTATTTTTAAGTTTTTGTTATTTATGCCGTTTGGAACTAATGAGTAACGTAAATCGTAATAAACGTCGGTCGAAGTGAAAAAAAAAACGTAAAAAGGGTTGGATGAAATTTGTAATAATAAACACGTGGCGAAAATTAGGCGCTACCAAACACAAGCTGAAGACGAGGCAGGCGACTAGCGAACACCCGGCTAACAAAATAACAAACGTGTTGCTTTGGTTCAGATATTTCCAACATAATTTCTCTAACATGTGTGTGATTTTCCCTCGTTCAGAGCTGAATCTCAGGTTAATGATCAGCTTCGTGGATACCTGTTTTACTATTTTTTATTACGTTCACGTTGCTTCAGCATTTTAAAGGGAATCCACTGCCTCCATAATCTTTAAGATCCAAAATTAAAAAATATATAAATAATACCTGCCTGATTTCCATTACTGTGTCCCGCAGCTCATTGTCTGAGATAGAAAAAGTGAATAACCTCCGTTTATATTCTTTTTGCTGAATTGCTCTTGAGAGCAATAATTATCTAGTGCCTTTTTAATTACTGCCTAGGCAAATTCCAAAGTGAAAATTAAATACTTAGAAAAACAACGTTTGCAGATACTGCATATTTACTAAGGAATGTTTAGTACAAAGAAACTGAAATACAATATCTTGGAAGATTATACTGAATTGATAGTCGATGTACCTATGACAGATTTGATAAAGTCTTACATAGTTCACTCTTCCATGGGGAAGTATCTTCTGCAGCGACCTGCCATGGCACTGCAAAATACATTCAAACGATCCCCTTTACGTCAGCCAGTTTTTATTACCTTATCCAACGATAAATTCTCGCACATTCTGTAACACACCTGTATCAATTTACTACAAAAATAAACAATCAGAAGAAACGTGGCAACTCGGTCGCAGATGAAATACAGCTGACCAGCAATATTATTTTTAAAATAGGAACTCATTTTTGCAAGAGAAAAATGTGATGCCTGCTGGCGAAGGAGGAAAAATTTAAAACTGTGTACAGCTGCGAAAAATTACAAAGTTCATTGAAGAAAGACGTAGAGTGATCTCCAATGAAGCTCAGCAGCCGATTGTTCAAGGTGCATGAAGACACGACAAAGTAGCACACACTCCACCAAAATTGTCACAAAAGTACGAATTATGTTGCATTTGAAAGAAGAATTTATATATGTTGAAACATTGTAAACGTTTTTGCTAGCATTATCTCATTTAAATGTTTATAACTATATAATATAATTATTTTTAATCGAAATTTTAGTGTATTCCATTTTGGGTGCTTGAAACAGAACATTTTGCAAATAAAGAGACACCAAGCAATAACCTCCTCATAATAAGCGCTCTGGTTTTATGATACAATATTAGTATACTCTATAATTTGTTTATTATATACTCAGAAATCCTTTTACACAACACATCTGCACTGAAAACATGCCTACACTCTAAGAAATTATTCGTAAATTTACCATACCAGTGTATACGCTTAGTGAGAAAGCTGGAATGGTAAATTTTTTCAACCTTTACATTCATTGAAGCGTTACTGCATTTTCTCAGAAAACAGTTAAATGCGTAGAGAAGTTTCTAACTTTGCATAGTAGCGCTGCTAAACATTCCTATATCTGCAGCTTGATGTGTGGTGTTATTTCCGTACCGTGCAAAGGATAAAACCTCCTATGAGAGTTTACGAAGGTTATCAGAAAAACTTTTACAGTGTACGCGCAAAAAAAGGTGTTCTGACGTCAGGTTTTTCGTTTATTTGTATGCATAGCGTAAAAGAGAATCTGTTTTAAAGACGAATAATGGGTGTGCAGTATCAGAGTGGCGCGAACTCTCATTGAGAGGGTTAAACGACGAAATAGCTTCTCCTCACAAGGACGAAAGCCATAACAGAGAAACAAGTTGAAGTTGCAGGACTGCGCTCTGCACTTCGGAGACTAAGGGACCCGCCTAGCTGTCACGCGGATCTCATTGTCAGCAGCTGAGTTAGTCCTATTTTTTAAAAAACTATGGACTATTTCAATGTAAGTTTCTTTTGAGAACAGGAATGAAAGCCGATATTTTATTGCCCCTTTATATATTTGGTTATTAATACAAATTGTGGTCGTTTAAAAATGCCAAATTCAGGAAAATCTGTGTAAGCGGGCCTATCTTCACAAAATTAATTCTTCTGTAGAACAGTGTTTTAAGCTATAGTGAGAACGTTGTATCTTTTTCTGAACAGACTGCTGTTTGTTTAAAAGCGTATAGTCAAAGGCTGGAAATTCTAAGGAAACAGAACGAACGCGAAGTTAGTTTGTGTTGTTTCCCATCGCCGTCACAATTCTTCCTTACGTGGCCTCGAGACGTTTCAAACTTCACGCTAGGCAGACCCCTTGACACTTCAACATTTTCGAGAAAAAAATCATTCTGCGCTAGTTGTCGTTTTCAGTTCGCTCAAGACATTTTGAAGTAAACCGTTGCCCACTTCCGAAACGAATACAAAACGTGCGAAAACGTTTGAATTAAGCCTTCATAAAAATGCCACTGGCCCAGCCTGCATATATTTCAACAGGCACACTGCTATTGCATGCGTAGCACAGTAAAGTTGTTACGGGGGAATAGCGTTCGACGTTTTTAAGTTGAATTAAAAGTGTTCGGTAAACATTTGTGAATAGTGAATGAAATGATTTATTTTTCTTTCGGTTTTTTTTTTTTTTAATATAAATATTAGACCACCTAAGGAAATTTATAAAATATTTACTATTCAAATAATTTCACAGTTTCACATGACCAACGCATGGCAAAAGTGATCAGGACTGTGCAAATGTTAATTTTCCATATTGTGTAAAAATACACTTTGTGCCAACAAGTAAATGTTAAAGGAGGTGTCTCGGAAGTGATCGGTAAGGGTTGTCAAATTTCTCGAAAAGATTTCAAGACAAGTTATACTTCAAAACACTGTAGGGTCGTTCCACCTATCTTGATTGGTTGAATTGCTTTTTTGAGACTTATTGAGTGTCTGTGCACGAATAACGTAGGAGCCGTGCCATACCGATGTTCCCTAATTCTGAGTTTTACGGTCAGATATGAAAACGCCTTCTCAAGCAGACAGCAGCCAATGGCAATAGACATACTGCGGTTGGTTGAGTGCTTATAGTATTGAAGTCTAACGTGCACTCATTTTTTTTTCCACGAAAAGTCCCTAGCTCTAGTGATTGGTTTATGTAATTATGTTGGTGTTATTGGAATGTGTCGATTGGCAACCATGAGACTCCGTTTACCTTCAAGCAGCCTATACTCGACGATAACTTACTTGTTCATTGGTTGCACGTCCGCCCAAGCAGCGCGACATTGTTTTCCTTGCAGGTTCGTAATTGGTCGAAAGTCGTACGGGGGGCGTGCCTCGCGTGTCCAGTAGAATCAGTGACCCGAATGTTCACGTGGTTGAAGTTTAAGTCGCCATCAAATGAATTCGCGAAACATTCAGGTCCCCAGCATTGATTTTCGAGCGAAAATAAGATAAGTAGAAAGATATATCGCAGATAATGCTCGCTGCGAAGATTAGTAAACAGATTCATTCGTCATGGGATTACAAGATTAGCAAGCATTAAAAAAGACACAGATATATTTATCATCACAAAAAGTTACATACGAGGTACAGATACTAAATATCTGAGAGCAAAAAAAAAAAAAGGTTAAATTAGATTACTATCTTATCTTGTGTCTGGGATTTCCCCAGAGAACAATGTTCCATTTTAGAAGACAAACATCGAGATAAGACTATCGATCTCTTTGAAAACGGGATAAAAAGCTGAAAATTATAAGTACTGTATGTACTCGAAGTGTATTCTACTATATAATTTTATACTTAAATACTATACCTTAAATATAACGTCACATTATGTCAACTGTTAACAAAGATAAGTATAAAAAATAGTGAATTAATTTTCTCACAAGCTAAATCCCAACATTTGAACCCTTTCCTTAATGTTGCGGTTGAACCAACATTCATTCGCGGCAACGAACAAAGAGACTAAACTACTGTACCCGCAAAACCAGAAGTAGACCCTGATGCAACACTGTCTGGAGTAAAATAGGCTCTATCTCCAGGATCAACCAACGAAAAACTAACACTGCCTTGGGCATGCAGAACAACTCGTGACATTTTCATATTTCAAGTAGTACGGACGGGTATGTTTTGGATTAAGCATGCAGGAGTGTCACAAGCGCCATTCGGTGTTCAAAGGATTAAGTGTCCAAAGGGTTAAATTGATCGAGAGGGTTAATTATTTAATTGAAATGGCTAAGTGGCCAAAGGGTTAAATTTGCATGCAAATGTCGATTGTTTTTTTTATTATGAAAGGGTTAATTGTTTAATTTAAAGGATTAAATGTGCTGAAAGGGTATATCCTGCCTCTTCGAAGTCTGGCAGCCAACTGAGCTCTGAGGGGAGTGCTCATTTGATCGTGAACAGCCTATAATTATAAGTTATATTTAGTAAATTATAGTTATATTATACAATGTGAATATAATACGAACTTACATAGGCAGATACACAGTCATGCGCATAGGCTGTTTGTTCGTTTAACGGAGCATTTTTGAAAGCCCTGCTTGAAATATTTATGTATGCGCATAGGGACACCCAAAATTCGCGGGAAAATTTCATGAGTTGTATTTAACAACACTGTAGCTCAGATTCACTTTCGTGATTGGATGGTTTCCATGTTGCGCGTCTTAGGAGCCTACCCGCGAGTCAAAGACGCACAGTACTGAAGTTACCTAATCCTGATTGGCCAGTTAAGTAGGATAAGATCTTCTCACAAAGACACGCCGCCAATAAGCAAAAGAAAACAGTTGGTATGCCCATAGGGTATTGAAGTCTAGCATGTGCGGGAATATTTTCGCGAAATTCGGGCGTCACTACACATGTGTATTCTTCTGCCATATGTTAATATTGCCGTAGGCCTGATCGCTTTGTCCTAGCATCGGTCAATTAAAACTAAAAGTTTTTGGAAATTTAAATACTGTACAAGTTTGATTATTCTTAGACATCTGCGTAAAAAAAAAAAACACACAAAACATCACTGCGTCTTAAATCATATTTTCCCAACATTTTTATTTAACATTTAACCGTGGAACTTCTTTCCCTTCGTCGTCGCCAACTTTAACGCGCATGCCATTCAATGTAGGGCTGGTGACATTTTCCACAGGTTGGTTTCAACAATATTTAATTAATAGAGACCTGCGAAATTCTCGTTATTATTTGGGGACACATTACTCTTGAAACACGCATACCTTTACACTACGTTAGTCATTGGGATTTACTTGAGCTGACGCGCCGTGAGTAACTATGAGCCAATAGATGAACACTTCGCAATTGTGTGCCCCAATCACGTGTAGTGCAGTCAGTAAGAGAATGACATCACGTCTAATGAGCAGCCAATGGAGAAACAACACCGGCTCCAGTACATACAGTACTTTGAAGTTTAGCCTGATGCCAAATAATAACGCGAATTTTGCAGATCTCTAACCATGAAGAACCTCTATACAGGTGTATTAATTTATCAAAACCAAGACCTCGCCTTGATAAACCAATATATAATTCATAATATTTTGTTTATCAATTTTGGTTTTTAACGTTTGTCGCACACTACGCAGTGATACGCGTGAGTTCTGACAGCAGACGAGTATGCCCTATCCATTAAAAAAGTTTCAAACATCGCGGGCTACAGAAGAACAGACATGTTCACAGCCAAACTCAATATGTTTTATTTTTCCAACCCAGAAAGAGGACGGGCAATGACCAGCAATTGCAAAGCAATTGAAGTAAAGTAAAGAGGAATTACGGACCTAGAGCAATACCTGAAACAATTTAGCAGCGATTCACTCTCCATGCCATGTTCTGAAGCCACGGAGTCGTACGGAATTCAATTAACTGTATGATTACGCCCGCAGACGTTTCATCGAAATGCTGTAGCCTATTTGTGTCTCATGTCCGAGGTACACTCCCAGCAACTGTTTTTACCGTTGATGCAATAAGCTCGTAAGAGCCTTACGGTAGCCCACTGCGGGATAAACATTTCTACACCGCGCCCGTGCAATTTGCGGCCGCCATGCCGTCATGAATAAATAACTCCCAAAGGGAAATGAAATGGAAATTCATCCGGCTGGGAAGAGAGGGATGGCAAAAAAAAAAAAAATATTGGGATTTGGGAAGGGGTAATTTGGAGCCTAGAGGCAGCGCGAGTGCATAGATACAAATGAAAACATGGCAGTAGTCCTCCAAAAGGTCAATGAGCCCATGGGTTGCGCGCTGCTTACGTAGACGGTTAGTGCAAGCGGTAAAATGAGAGTTGCTCTCGAAGGCCAATGAGAATGCCTGTAAACTCTTTAGAAGTTAGTAACTGTTTTTCATACGCTTACCAATCATAGGACCAGGATAACGGAGATATTTGGGCGGCTCAGTGGTTTTGAGAGCTGAAGAATGTGAAGTGAGGTGAATATGGAGCAGCGCGGTAATGCAAGGGAGGGAGAAACTGGAGATCTCCGAGAAAACCCACCGATCAGCGACATCGTCCTGCTCGATACCCACATGCGAAAACCTGGAGCGAGTCCGCCGGGAATCAAACCCGGTTCCCCTAGAACCCGCAGGAATTAAAACCTTCAGGCAAAAAAAAAAAAAAGACCCAAGATCTCTGTGAACATCCACTGGACATACTCTGAATTTTCCTCCCTACATCCCCTCACATATGTAAGTCTCGACCGTTTGGTTTTTGTTATTTCCGAACGCATTTACAGTTATAGGATGTTCACGATAAACTGAGCTCTTTTGAAAGCCCTGCTTAAGATCTTCTTGTAGCCACGTTGTGTATTCTTCCGCCTTATGGGGAAAAAAAAAAAACACACTTATTATTACATTTGTATGCATTAAAAAACAGGAAACAATAGAAATCATTCCAGTATTCACACTTGTTTACGCAGCACACTTAATTCTACGTTAGCATGGAACTACTTCCCCATCGTCGCTGCCAACCTCACTGGCTGCGCTCCGCTCACAGCGCCCGTTAAAATGAATGCAGGTAGTGGCAGTGACATTTTCCAGAGGTTCATTTCAAAAGTGCTCACTTCACCGTGAATATCCTTTTATTCATAATAAGCGTAGCTTCGTTTGTCTCCGGGATAAGTGAATTGATTATTTCCAAATACAAATACCGATGTAATCCCAATGATTGTTATTGCAGACACTTCCATATTTACGAATCTATGACGTCATTCTTAATAAACGGATTTCCCTTATTATACGCAGTAATAATTGGCACTGAAAAAAACACCGAAGCTCATTAGAATAATCACCGTTTGTCGAATATCACACAAGAAAGAGCCTCTGAATTGCTCGAATTCGCGTGTTATGTTCATGGCCGTTGCGTGCCATTAACGTGTACAAAAATAATCTATAGCTTGAGTTTTATGGTAGCTTTATTCCACATTCCACGCAGCTTTATAGTGCTTCCGGTTTGCATGTTTATCCCAGTTACATTAATTTTGAGCATCACAGATAAATGTTCTAGCGGGCCGACGTTTTTAAATTGTAACGTTCTTTTGTAGCGGACAACAGAAACTTGCTTGCAGTTCCCGCTACAGTAGTTGCCATTATAGGCTGTCCACTATAAAGTGAGCACTTTTTAAGGCCCTCCCAACAGGCATTAACCGCTAATAAATATGTTTTATTGCTGTCACAGACATTAACTTTTGAAAGTGGTGAGAGTATACACCGTATTTATTAGTTACATGACAATACTAATATTAAAAAGTGGGTTAAACATGAAAAATAGCCTGAAAGAAAAATAAGGAAGGGCCTTAAAAAGTGCTCATTTTAACGTGAACGGCCTATAAGTGTAAGTAAGAAGACCTACTCGTCCGATCAAACATTACTTCTCTTGCGTCACTTCAAATGAAAACTTTTTGCGAGGGTTCATCGCCGCTGCTAAAATTGTACGCTTTAAGGGCAGACACTTGCGATTTGCACAGTGGTGTGCATAAGAGTTCATTTACAAACATTTTCTAATAGCCAATCAATATAAAAATTTTTATTAAACAATTGTTGTACAACATTATTCAATTTTTACTTTTACATTATTTTTGTTAGTGATAGGAAAAGCTAGTTTTCAAGCATAATCAACAAATTAAAGAAACTCCTGTTCAATATATATTTTTTTTTTGGTTCATTATGAGCGAGGCACAACCTTAATAAAAATCAATCTTGGTTTATACCCCAGTGCCGCTGAAAATTTTTAGCAGAAATCATTAGGCCTATTACGAAGACAACAAAATAGTTTGTATAGAACCAAAAATATTTAGCTGCCCCAACAAAATATTTTGTTGAGTAAACAAAACTTGATAAGCACCAAAAATATTTTGTACAGTAAACAAAACTTGATAAGCAACATAATTTTTTTTTCGTCCAACAAAATAGATGTTTCAATAAACTAAGCCTCTGCGTTGGGCTGAAAGAAATTAGACTGGCAACAACATATTTTGTTGAACCAACTGTATATATTTGTTTGACCACTCGTTTGACTGCCTTCGTTCGATAATACATCTCCAGAGTTTGTCTGCGTTTTTTGGTGACAATTAAGATAGTAACAGTGTTTGTAAGTGCATTTATTGATGCTTAAAATAATGGCATAAACATGCTAATAAAACAAGTTCGACGGGAAACTGAAAAGTAAAACTGTAAGACCTATATATATATATATATATATATATATATATATATATATATATATATATATATATATATATATATATATATATATATATATATATATATATATATATATATATATATATATATATATATATATATATATGCTTATATATATATATATATGAGCTTGGATATATATATATATATATATATATATCCAAGCTCATTGTTCAGTAATTGAACTGCACGAATTGAAACATTCCCATCACGTTTGTAGCCACTTTGTCGGAGGTTGCTAGGGCATAGCTCTCAGAAGGAAAAGGTCTAGGATCGAGTCTCAGTCGGTCTTTCGCTTTCCTCGGTGCGGGAGCAACATGATGCGAGCCAGAGAAGTAGTGGCAAAGAGAGGAACCGATAGTTACTGCAGTGTTGTTGATCTTGATCGTGGCAAGCCATTCGTAGTGCGTCGCCGAACACAAATAGAAGTGTTATGCGTAGAAGTAGTTGATGCTCTACACCGAGTCGCGAGTTTTCAGGCTGCCTATATAGGCTAACCTTTGTTTTGCGGCCGGGCTGTGCACTCTACGTCGGTACCTGTGTTGCAGGCCACTGAAGCTACTATTCACTGAAATGGAGTCAGTAAGAAGGTAATATCTGGTAAACCAGCCAGTTCCTCGCAGCGGCTGCAAAGCTGTTAGCGGTAAGTTAAACTATACTAAAAACTCAGCTTACGATATATTGTAGCGGGCTCCAGGGGGCCCGAACACACCAGAACTTAGAAGTTAACCTTGCATGTACTATGGATTTTCTGCAGCGGCCCCCTGTTTTAATAACACCTCTGAGTGATCTAGTGACGAGAGAGTATAAAAGCGAGAGCCACCCTCCCCCTCCCCACTGGCAGTCGACGACGTGTGAGGCGACAACGTTAGTGTCAGTGAGACACAGAAGAACGCTGAGGTCCGGGGAGCTGTAGGCCATCCACGAGATACGTCTTACTGGTGAGCATAAGCCCGGCTAGGCGGTAGGGTGGCATTCCCTTTATCGAGACCACGAATTAAAGAATAATATCACGTGGCAAGGCTAGCGTCTATTGCGAGGCTATGTTCTTGCATCCGTTTAATTACTTGTTAACTTGTTCGTGTCGCTCTATATCTTGTATTATATCAGTAAGGCAGTTCACCGTTTTGTATAATTGCAACCTCTCGTGTTGAAGTATAATATTGTCAGACGGAGTAGAGTTAGTGGATCGAGGAGAAATATATTGTAATAATTAGGGACACCCGAATTTCGCGAAAAGATTAACGCACATTCTAGATTTCCATACCCTACGGGCATTTCAACTGTTTTCTTTTGCTTATTGACGGCGTGTCTTTGTAAGAAGATCTTGCCCTACTTAACTGGCCAATCAGGATTAGGTTACGTCAATACTGTGCGTATATGATTCACGGAAAGACACCTAAAGACCCGTAACACGGAAACGAGTGGATCTGAGCTAAAGTGTTATGAAATACACCTGGCCGTGAAATCTTTTCGCTAAATTCGGGCGTCCCTAGTAATAGTGTTTCAAGTATTGTGCTATGTCCAGTTAAAGAGTAGTAATAAATATGTTTGGCGGAATCCCCTCACTAGCAATTATTAGTCCCCTGTACGATCCTGGCCTACTGGAGATAGTGTTGTGAGGAGAGAAGGATTAAGAGCAGCAGGAATAGTAGTGTATTATTAGTGATAAGTAGGCAGGAGCGAAACAGTGGTCACTACCCACTTTTCTGACCGAGTGAAAAGATTCCGGTGGCTTCGTCTTCTGAGCCGACGAGGGTGATTGTAGTAAGGAGCAGCTCGCTCCGGAATGAATTGGCGGGCGAAACAGGAGATCACCGGGAAAACCCGCCGACCAGCGGCATCGTCCGGCACGATTCCCACGTGCGAAAATCCGGTGACCGGGGCTGGGGATTGAACCCGGTTCACCTTGGTGGGAGGCAAGCAGGCTAACCGCTCAGCCACCGCGGCCCCTACTAACTTTTCTGAAGCCCAGTTAAAGTTCTACTTTGAGCGTATCCGTCCGCAACGTGTCAACAAAACGCAAACAAGTCCGGGATAAAAACGCCAGGGAAAGACCAAAGCCCTATATTTGTGTGTTGGACATACAATAAAAAATTAATACTTTTATACTGTTACGAATAGCTTGGGACCTATCCGAGCTCACGAGGAACGTAGGTCTCGATAAAAATAAAAGACTAATATTTTTTTTTAATTTAATTAAAAATGCGATAAAAATACACACAGCTATTAATTACTAGAGACGTGCAAAATTCGCGTTGTTAATTGGTGACACGTTAAACTTTAAACACGTGTGCCTTTGCTATATGTTTGTCATTGGAGCATAGTTTATCTGACACTGCGCCAATAACTTAACACTTCACATTTGTGTTCCCCAATCACGTGCAATTCAGTCTGCTAGGGCGTGGCTTCACATCTACGCAGCAGCCAATGAAGAAACTACGCCGGCTCCAGTACATACAGTACTGTGAAGTTTAGCCTGACGCCGAATAACCACGCGAATTTCGCACGTCTCTATTAATGGCAACATTAAACTGGCTACCTCTACTATTAAGACTGCTATGTACCGGAAGCTGTTTTGCGTGCTCAGAGTCCAGAAGCGAGAGAAGGAACTATACAGGTGACAGTAACACGCTGGGAGATGTTCAGGGGAGAGTTCCTAGACACACGGGTGCCGCACGCACTGCTCGTACAATACCGCAGGTATCTTACGCAAGCGCAAGGCTGTTTGTTGCTGTTGTTGATGACACAGGCAAATAAAACGTGTGTGTGTCATTTGATGTCCATAGCTAGGGCCACCTGTTTCTCGCTCAAAGATTCACGCCGATGCTAGACGTCAATTTCATATGTGCACACTAGTCGTCATTTGGCTATTGGCTGTTTGTCTTTGTGTGAAGACAGTCTGTTACATGTGTGAACCAATTCAGAATTAAGTTTCTTCGATTCTGGCCGTCCGTGATTCGCGGGCAGACAGAGAAGATGCGTAACAATTCAAATGATCCAATCACGAAAGTTCTTCTGGCTAAATTGCGTTGGAATACAACTTGTCCTGAAATCTTTTTCGCGAAAAACAGGTCCCCCTATTCATAGCTTGATTACATTTAATTCACTGAGCAATCGTGTCTGACTCACATTCCACACCAATGCAACATCTCACAGTAGATGGCACAGGTGGTGTCTTATGAGCCCCCCAGTGCCAGTTATAAATTCAAAATCGAAATTTCGATCCTTTCAGCGATTCGGAAGATATTTGGGGTAACATCTCAGCTTAATAGCTTAATAATCATGTATAGGCTATTATATTTTTGATAAATAATATTAATTTGTCTTCTTTCGTGCTTTTTGAAAATGATGTACAGGTCACTTCTACACTTAATAACTAACTGTTTACACCTGTGAACCTTTAAGTAATAAATATGTAAATACAAATCAAAGGCTACAGTAATCATTATATTCATGACATAAAATGATTAAACACTCTGTAATTTCTTCACTGCGGGCACTTAATAAGATTACTAGAACTCTTGTTTGCAAAGGTCACTTGCAAATTACTAAAAAAAATGTGCAAGGAAATAAAATTTTTTTTACTGTTTTCTAATTACAGAGCTGCATTTTTCGGAAACTGGAAGAACTACATCGTGAAGAATTTTACTGCATAATTACTGCAGCCAAATCTAGAATGAATAAGCCCAGAAATAATTTTCGTCGCCGTAAGTATATTACTTAACTGAGCACCAAAATTTCCTTGACATGCTTTGTTGTTATGTGAACACATGCTATCTTTGGGTGCTGCTATGAGCTCTGGTAGAGCTTGTCGCGCCATTTTCCACGAAGTTGGCAATATTGGTGTGGTAAGATATTTAAGGTGCATTTCCGTTGGCTGAACTTCATCAGTATCACAGTTTTGTTTACGCCATATTTCTGTGGTCCTACTGCTTAGTCTGAACGCTGCTGCACGCTGCTTGGGTTTTTTTGTTGCGACAGTTGCCCTGGAGGGGCCGCGGTGGTGTAATGGTTAGACTACTCGCCTCCCAGCAAGGCGAACTAGGTTTTCGTTTTCCGGCGGGGTCGTCCGTGGATTTTCACATGCGGGAATTGTGCCGTCGGGTTTTCTCGTTTCCGTGTCCCTGCATTCCGACGCTGCTCCATACTCGCCTCTTTCACCCTCATTGGCTCTCAAGACCTCGATGTTAAGAGCCACCCAAATCTCTTCACTGACTCACTGCCTCACTGTGTTTGCCAGACGGCAGCTGATGTGATTGACGTATGTGCGTTAAATTAAAATAATTTTCACAAATAATCACATTTATATTTTCAGGTCAAATTTAAATTTTTAATTAGTTAATATCTTCCCTGCTTAAAAATTCATTAGAGTAATTAAAGACTCGGGGCGCACTTTGATTTCGCTAACGAATCGGTCGCACTGAGTCGAGCAGGTTGATGCGCGCGCAGCTAGTTACTGCAGCGGGACAGGTATTAATTAATTAATTCCCGGCGACCCGCCACCACTGCTATTTGGACGCATGAATAAACAAGCGCGAATACCAACCTCACGGCTGCAAACACTCGGCCGGCACGCGACTGGTTATTATTGCATACTACAGCGACATATCGAGAGAGGAGAGAGAAAAAAAAAATACGGGAGTGCGTATAAAAACGTCGGTATTGAGGAAGCTTTGAAAGCCATTACAGACGTCGGGGAGTATTCCTGCATAAACAAGGCCTGGAAACATTATACGGGCCAGTAAAACGGCACTTACAGTATGCAAAGGCGCGCGCGAGTACTCGTAGGACCGGGGGTTGGGGGGGGGGGGGGAGAGGACATTTTATTGCACATTAATGGAACTGAAAACGTACGTGAGGGGAAGAAGAGACGAAGAGAAACACGGTACAGCAAGAACGCATATGGGAAGACAACCATAAAATTGCGAGAGTGTAGGGTGTAAAAGTAATGTTTTCAGGCAGCCGAACACCATAAAGGGGAAGGGGGGGGGGGGGGGAAATAATAGAATCAACACTTTATTACGCGCAGTAAAAGTATAATTAGCCAGCAAAGCGTTGCCTGCTACAGAGCTCTCGCATCCTTGTGGTCCAGAGGTTCCAGGAGAAACGTCAGCTTTGACAAAAACGCTGCTTCTGCAGGATGCGAAGCATGAGGAGAGAAATGAAATAATATCAAAACCGTTTGCGAGGTGTTGAACAACAACTTTTTTTTTCTTTTGCGTGCTGCTGAATGTCGACAGTTAGGTCGTAGTTGAATACGCTGTAGCCGAAAGCGCTAAAAAGAAATACAAACACTTAAAAACATCAAAAACGAAGCCTAAACTCTGGCAAAAAGAAATTTCTAGAAGCACAGACTAGACACGAACGGAAACACGGGCAAAATGAACAAAACCTCATGATCTTTCAACAACTTGCTGGATTAGAGTTGTTTTGTTGAGAAAAAATTCGCGTCAAGTGTGCAGAATGTTCTGTCGTGAAATAAAACGTTTGCTCACATACACCGCATTCGAAACCTTTTGAAAAGTTACACTTTGTTCTATCTTTCTCTTTCATGTTTTGATTTCTTTGGTCGCGAGGGAAATGTTTTAATTATAGCAAAACGTCTACAAAATAACTGAACAGAACAAAATTGTTGGTAGAACAAGAAAAGCTGCATATAAACCACATGAATTTGTAAGTAGGTATGGGTTTGTAATATGCGACATATATATGTATGTACCATTTACGTCTCTGGAGCTAGGAGTTGAAATATCTTAAGGGTCTGGAGCTAGTAACTCTCAATATACACACATGAAACTAAATAAAATGTTATTCACTGCAGAATTTTATGTGGTATATATAGTGTAAACAAAAATATCATTTACCCTATAGTATTTTAGTTTTTGCAAAAATGACATTTATTTCACCTGAAGACAATGCTTCTGAATCTGAAAATCAAGTAGTAATAATATCAGACAGTACAAATCCTTGAAGAGATGAGCTGTGAATGTACCACAAAATGCGAGATGAACTAATATTACCCTGTTCATACAAATAGTTTCATCACATGGGGCAATTACTTGGGTTTAACACTAGCTTTATACATGTATGTCGCTCTGTGACCCTGCGCATTCTGTATGGGCCCACATCTAGCATAACAAAAAACACTGAATCCAAACTCCTCCCCTAGAGTATTCCAACAATTTTGAATCACGAAATATGCAGATTGCATCTTCAGACCCTGGTTGGTATTACTCTGGTAGATTGATGTATCCACCCCTGTCTGAGTCAACAGACACGCTTAAGCCATCACTCGACCAATCGATTATGATCTGCGTCATTTTTGTTTAACCATCTTCTTTCCTTCATCATTCCAGCTGAAGGTCATTTTTTTACTAGGCCTAGTGATGATTATGCCTTGTTTGTAGAGTGATGAAGTTATCAGTGCAGAAACTCCTGGTTTACATCTCCGATTCATGGCCCTAGGTTTAACTGTTGGGGATGGAGATATGTCACAAGGACTCCCCCAATTATGGGTTTCAGTTGAAATGCTTGGTACAGGAAAGATGAGAGCATGACACTGTGGTGTTATGTCACCTGTTGACGTGGATGGAGCTGAGGTATGCTGCTGTCGGCGAAGTACTTGATACAGATCTGATGAGAGTATAACTCTTGTGTGTGGAAAAATAAAGTGTTCCCCGCATCTTACCTAAAAATTTGTTTTTATTCCTAACTTTGTACAAACTACACTCTAAAACAGCAGTATGATCATCGCCTATAGAAAAAAGAAAACACTTATATAATACCATGGATTTCTATAAATATCTGACTGTAATAATACAAAACTCAACCTGTCTTCATATCTTCTAAAACTTATGAGCAAAAGTAGAACGTATTATATTTCACTTTTTAGCTGCTTTCATATAACCACATTCCCATGATTTTATGGCTTCAATAGCTTTTACAGCTTCTTTACTACATTTTTCTTTGGACCTCTACTTTCTTCAATCAATTTTTTTTTTCTTGGCATTCGAAAAGAACAAGTACGATGTTATGAATTCGTAAGCATTACAGTGTGGTAGTAATACGAGACAGTCTCATATTAATATCATTTCACCATTTTAATTTCGTTTTTCACTCATACTAAACACCACAATATATATTCTATTTCCATTGATACCTTAAGCTGTAGTTTACAATGAAAGACTTACCTTATTTTTAACTTTTAGATCAACAAACATTTCCTGCAAGTATGAGCAAAATTGGCCCATAAATATGTGTTAGACTCCAGCGACACCTATCGGAATGAAACATAACTAAAAACCTCACTCGCCACCTCAGTAACATATGGTGTGAATATGGTCTCAATTGGTTCAGTGGTTTGTCAGTGATTATGCGGTTTAGTCACGCACAAAGGATTTTATATATAAAGAAGATAAACTGTGTATCGGCACGACGAAATCAGCAAGAATGGTCATTTGATCAGAACACTATAAATGAACCATTTGTGAGATAATTCATGTTGAACATTCAAAACAGAATGTGTGTTGCATACCAGGTACGCTAACCACATCACAGAGTCAATAAAAGTCAATTTAAATGAAGATTGAATGTTCAAGGGCGCTCTTAATAATCACTTGACCAGAAAAGTTGTTCAGGCGTACTTTAGTTCAAATCCACTTTCGCGATTGTATCATTTGGATTGTTTGTTACGCCCCTTATCTGTCTGGCCGCAAATCACGGAGAGTCAGTACCGGAGAAACTCAATTCTGATTTGCTCACTCATGCAACAGACTGTCTTCACGCAAAGACAAGCGAACATTAGTCTAATTAAGACTGCAAGTGTGCACAAAGGATATTGATGTCTAGCCTTCGCGTAAATATTTTCGCGGAAATCAGAGGGGCCTAAGTAATAATATTTTGGTAGACAAAGAAGAAATATGGCCACAGCAGGAACAATATTAACTTGTCTCCGTTCTAAGGATGCTGTTGGCGAAATATTGGGCAAAGCAAGTAAACTAATAATGGTATTTATAAAAAGAGAGAATTCAACTGTGTTGCGAGGCAGAACATATGGAGGGTGTCTAAGAAAAATGTTTAAGCCGAAATATAGAAGAGAGAATACAAATACTGTAAAAGAAACTTTTGAACTTTATCCCGGAGGATTTGGAGGAGACGGGAGGGAATAGGTTTGAGACAAGGAGAAGAGTCTCGCAGAAAAATTCTTCGTCATCACAGAGGAATACAACAGTCGTGGATGATGCTCTCAAGTGCATAAAATAACTACCTACAGAGAACTTGGACGATGTCATTACATGGTTCCATCGGTCCTGTAAATTACATTGTTCCCGTTGAGTAGGTGTCGTGGAGAGTTGAATACGTAATTTATATTTCGGCTATTTATTTCCAAATATTCTCACAGTTTTGCCCACCGTGAACTTGCGGTGACAACCACTTACTATTTTTTTTTTGTGTGCGCTATTCCCTGTGAAGTGAATGGAGGAAGACAAACGAAAAGATAGAGGAAAAAGTCAGGTCATGTGAGCAAACATTCAATATGTTTCAATTCAATGTTGCCGCTGGCAGTCGCAACAGTTTATTAACGTTCCAAGCCACATATCAAAGAGAACATGCTTCACATATTTCTTCAGCGTTATTTCTAGAGAGAGCCCAAGAATTAATAGACAAAAGGACACAGGAAATGTTCTACTATAGGACAAAAATTAATAGACAGCAGGACGCAGGAAATGTTCTACTATAGGACAAAAATTAATAGACAACAGGACACAGGAAATGTTCTACTATAGGACAAAAATTAATAGATAACAGGACACAGGAAATGTTCTACTATAGGACAAAAATTTATTAAGTACTCTACGTTAACATTTTTTTTAGCAGTCACTATTATCCTGTATGCAGTAAAATTAGAAAATTTCTGCCATGGCTTACTTAAAATGGGCCAGGCTCGGATTGAACATGGAATATTTATTCAGTTTATAAATAGACTGGACTCAAACGTAAAGAAGAACGAAGGTAAAATGAAGGTTAAATTCAAAAGATATAGCGTTATCGTTTATTGATAACTTGAACCACAAAGTAGACGAATTATGATATACTATGTTTTACTTGAACCTCAAGTGTTTACATTTCTGATACACTCCACTTCTCTTCCACTGCAAAAGTTTATGTACTCAACTGTCATCAACACTTCAAATTTATCTTTAGACAGCCAAATAACTACCTATTGTAAACACTTACAATCGCTTCATGTTGTAAGTATATATAATTTTTTATATTTAAAGCCGGTCGGATATGTTAGAAAATTTTGTTCCGGATTTCACACACGTCAGTTCACTTTAACGAATGGACTAAATAGTTTTACTACTCCAAACCCGTTTCAGTTTGTTCCGGGAAAGTTTAGAATACATTGAAATGAGTATTCTTCAGTGCACTTCGAGATTAGGTTGGACTTAAATTTTAACCTAAACGGAGTATACAACTTGCAGGCTGGAAATACGGGCATGTCAGGCATTAAAATATTTAATTAGGGACCGGACCCGAGAGTCAAGAGAAAAACTTAAAAAGTAACAAATTGGAAGACGGGGGCATATTAATAACCACATCCAGAAAATACCACATAAAAAGTGCATGTAAGGTGATCTGGTTATGTGTAGGGTGTTCAAGTGTAAAAACAAAGTTTCTGTATTTTTAGTGAATTTTAAACTTTTGTGGTGTAACATTAAATACTAGTCTGCTGGAAGTGAGCAAAAAAGTGGAAAATAATTTACGAAAACTTAAAACTGAAGTTACGAGAATTTTGAATTATGTTTTGTCATGGAAATTTAAAAATTTTGAATAATTATTATTTCTGACTGCAGTTAAACTTATTTTATTATGTTATTAGAACAATGTAAATAAATTACATGTAACTTATTTATGTTTAGCCCATAATTGTATTTTTAATTACACAATAAAAGGCGAATTAAAAATATTCTGAAGTTATATCCTAATCACGCCGACTTGAAAGAAATTTCTTCATGACAATGATATGCTCTTCAGTTGAAATAGATAATTATGTTCTATTAACTTTTATAAATTTGTTTGACGCGAGATTATGGCTGAAATGTTTGTAAGTGTACTGAAAGAAAGTAGCGGAAAGGCATTTTTAAACTGATTTGATATTTTTTTAAAATCAGATTTTCAGTTATCAGAGAAAGAAATGTTTTTTTCTTTAGTCCCTAGGGACAATACATTTTATATGGTCCCTAGGGACAATACATTTTCTATAGTCCCTAGGGACAATACATTTTCTCCAAAAGTTTCACTCAGCTTAGGCCTCAATACCCTGCTGGCATTCCAGCAGTTTTCATTTTCTTAATAGCCACGTGTTTTTGTGAGAAGACATTTTCTTATTTGCAAGCCCGTAGTAACTAGGTCACTTCGATACTGAACGTCTGTGATTCACGGTCAGGCACATAAGAACTGTAACAAGTAAATCATACAGTTATACAATGCTTTCGCCTACCAAGATGGTAGTCGCCTACCAAAATGGCGTCCACCTATCAAGATGGTAGTCCCTTACCAAGATGGTGGTCGCTTACCAAGATACCAACATGGTGGAATGGGTATGGGTGACCTTCGGAAATTTACGGTTTTTGTAAATAACTGTATAATAATTTTAAATATTTTATGATCAACTTTTAATAATTTTTAATAGTTTTAATAATACATTTTTTTGGAATTAAAAAAAAATTGAGTTTTTTCGATTTTTTTTAGGTCAAAAGTAAAAGGTCCTCTTCTGGCTCGAAGTGACTGATCCCAGTCTTCTAAGTCAAGAATCCCTGTTGCCTACTCCGGGAAAATTGGGAATTTGCTTACACTCATTTTTTTACAATTTTTAAATAATTTTTTTGGATTTTTGAGGATTGTTTTGCGATTTTTTTTTTGATTTTGGTAGCACAAGCTCAAGGTCAAGGTCAAAAGTAAAGGATCAGGGGTCAAAGGTCAATGACGTCCAAGATCGTGGTCGGGTGATGTCACATCATGGCGGACCCCAGAATCAGAATCCGTTCCCCGATACCCATTGTCAGCAACTTCCCATAATCCCATTACTGTAGTCCGTAACTTTTTTTATGTCTTCATTCTGTCTATCGATGCAGATTTGGATAGGAGTAGTAGGGGCGCACGGGTCCTAGGCCACCTTTTTTGACCTTGACCATTCAGACATAGGCCCATAAGATTAACCTAGGGCCGAAATCGCTGCGCATACCAATTCAGCTTGCTCATCAATTTGCTCCACATTCTCCACAATCAGCTCCACAATTGTGGAGCTAATCCTGTGCTGTGATTGGTCCAGACTTAGCACCTCCCTTCATGTTCCAACCCATCACCTACTTACCCCGCACCCCTCCCCCACATCATCCTTCACAACGAGCTATACTGGGGTTATCTTCACCTGAGGTCTGATACAGTAACACCTCCCTCCTCTACCTACACCCCCACCACTCATCATCCTACTCTCCTTAGATATGATTAACATCCGCCCCACACCTTCCCCATATACTCCTTCCCAGTGAGATAGGCTGTCTTCAGTTCCAAACTTGAAAGATAGGCAGCACTGCTACAGCCATCGGCCGCCATATTAGTTGTAGAGTTAACCACCAGGAGCGCTGATCTCTCTTTATGACGTCATCGGCCAGTAGATAACGCACAAGTTCTCGCAATGCCTGCCAGAGCGCGGGCGAGTATAAGAATGTCGCGATTGGGAACACTGAGAAAACCTAAAGACACATTCACTCAGAAGAAAACACATATGTATAATCCTATCTTATAGATAGTTAAATAATATCCTGTCTTATAGATAACTATATGTATATATTCCTATCTTATAATTATATATATTCACTATAGCATCAATAGTTTGGAAATTATGAGTAACTATGCTTATTAATGTTTTAGGTATGTTTGACCTTGTCAGAAAGGTATTAGGGCTTCAAACACCTTACCACCATAATGGATGTTGGGTGTGGAGTCTATGTTATGAATTTGATCACTATAGCATCAATGGTTTGGAAATTATGAGTAACTTTGCTTATAAAAGGGATTAACTAACATTAAACTTTCAGAAAGGATTTAGGGCCTAAATCACCTAACCATTATGTTGTATGTAGGGTATTATGTCTATGTCATGAATTTGATTAGCATAGTATCAATGGATTGTAAATTATGACTGTTTGTATAAAAGGGCTTAACTCAAAAATTGTCCTTATCAGAAAGGGTTTAGGACTTAAATAATCTGTTGACAGGCAAACTTGTGTTGTATTTGATGTTCGGAGTGGCTACATAACTAATTTAAAAATAAAAATAATGATTGCTTTTATGTTTACTAGAATTCAAGATGGCGACAGTTATAGTAACAGTCATTTTTTTCTGACGATATATTCTTAACTGTGTAATAAATACGAGTCTTTAGACACGTCATTTGGTTATGTTTGTTTTGTAAAAAAATCATAGAAAAAATTTTTCACTGGCAACTTTTTTTTAGTACAAAATGAACTTTGAATATTTGGCTGTTGTGAGTCACTAAACTAAATCTCCTTTAATATATGAATTCATAAACATTTCGCTTCGTACATGTATTTGACAATTTTTTAAAGTTTTATATACAAAATAATACTGAAATTCATAATGATTTTATATAATTATTCTTTAACTAATCGTTTATTCAATCATGATATATACTACATATTCGTTTTGAATGCGCGAATTAGTCTGCGTGTTTCTTTTTGTAAATACAACTTTTAAAATACTAGTTTTACAACTGTCACAATATGTGCCGATTATAAAATAATATCTAGGTTTTGTGAGACCCGATTAAGCAAGGGATTGTCAGATATTATCGGTGCCGGCCGAACATGTACTGTTCCAGGACGTTCCATTTTACAAGGCGTGCTTGTCCGAAGGGACACTCAATTACTTTCGTCAATACAACAAAGTAAAATGGCAATCTTGAATATTGATATGGATAAGGCATTCGATAGAGTCGATCACAAATTTTTTCTTCATGTTATGCATCATTTTGATTTTCAGCCAATGCAGTACAGCGAGTGCAGATGGTGTGTGCCGGAATTTGGCCATGGCTGTAGGTTAACAGATTCCTTGCCCCACCTAATAAGATTGAGAATTCAATTCGACAAGGATGCCCGCTATCCATGATTTTATTTACTATCGCCATTGAGTGTGTCTGCAGAATGCTCAGTGCCTGCTTGCAAGGATTCCCTGTAGCGAAAGTGTCCTTTAAATTAAATGCCTATGCTGATGACATCACATGTGTCGTTCGTTCAGAGCGGGAAATTACAGAGACGGCAGAATGCCTGGATCTTTTTCGCAATGTCTCCAATCTGCGAGCGAATACTAACAAAACTGCCGTACTGGAACTCAGCGCGACCAGCGAGTCAATTGACGTGCATTTTTCCCTTTCCGAGGGCCGAAACTGTGAAAATATTGGGCATTTACTTCCATGCAGACGCCACTCATATGTTGCATTATAATTGGAACATTACGATAAATAAGCCCCGTGCTCATCAAATAGAAATTAACTATCGTCATACAAATATTATAGTCAGTTACTTTAATAAATGTATTCTTACTTGTGAAGCTGTGGTATGTGTCACATATGTTCCCACTACCACGTCAACAAAGTGCACAAAAACTACAGATTGTTGGCCGCATATTGTGTAAATCGTATATATTTAAATTGTCTAGGCCGTAACATCATTCCTTGCAAGACAAAGGCCTGGTTCTTATTAATCACGTTTTGAAGTGTGAGGCTCTATGTCAATCTTCGCACCATTGCAACAATTCTGCGCCCAGCAGACATTTACGCAGCATTACAGAAAATGATGTGGTCTGAAACTAGACACATGCCACTTCAATACCGTCAGGCAAAGAAAGCACTCGCAACTCTAGTAGAACACTTACTGGAAGGGACAGTCGCATCAGCGAGATATTTGTACATTCGGGCTTTCAAAATGACGTGAGTCATACCATCTGTTGTGAATCTCATCCCAATCATCCACTGGAGGCACCCATGGAAAATACTTACCAATAATAACCTTTCTTCGGGCTGTAGCACTCGGTTTCTATAATAATATAGTCGCAACTCAGCAGCATAAATACAGCATTCACCTGACAGCAGACCCTGCATGTCCGTTGTGTGGCAACACTGACACAGCCTTACATAGGGTAATTTTCTGTGTTTATGCAACTCCCATAATTCGCGATGAACATGGAGAAGTCAGCGACATGCACATGCTTCATTACAATTTCTTCATTTTCCCCTCCGTTCGACGAAGAGCTGTGGCCTGGTTTGTACTTCGTGCGATCAGTTTTTTGGTGAACCGTTCGACACCGGCAACAGTTCAAGAATTTGTCCAGCTTCTTCATCAAGATAGGTGGAACATGGCATGGCGTCGCACATTCCGTCAGTGGTACGGCAATTTTCTATTTTCATTTTGACGTTTATGCCTGCAGGAAGTGCGTGTATATTACCGAGACTGGGTGTACGCCGTGCACTGCCCACCCCTCGGTCCTTACAAGTGTACACCTTAATGTTCCAGTAGTCATCGTTGATAGGTGGTAGTGTTAAAGGTCAGTGTCCCGTGTCGGGGTGTACGCCGTGCGCTGCCCCTCACATTAAATAATTTTGTGTGTGTGTGTGTGTGTGTGTAAAGTGGTCGGCATATAATAGAGAAATTTAACACAAAAAAGTGGTTAACACATGCACCTAACATGCTCAAGGTTCTCGGTTGTGCCATGTAATGGATTGTGAGCTGCCTGCAAAACTGGTGGAGTTTTCAGCACCAGAGGATACCAAAACAATAATATTCCATTATTGTCAGAAAACACTGAAGTTTGGTTCTTCGACTTTGTCAGTAAAACCAGTTCACCAAATGTTAATTTCGTTTTGTGCCCCCATGAAATAATTGTGTAGATATTTTACTGAGTATTTTGTTATTGTTTATATTGTGTGTTTGCATGTATACTGTACAATAGATTAAGGGCAAATATATATGTATATTGTTTGTGACAGTAAATTTGTAAAAAAAAAAGTGGTTAAAGGTGATGTTCTATGGAGCCGGGGTTCCCTGGTTCAAAACCATCAAAAAGCAAAGTTTTTATATTGTACTAATGCATTACATATATGATGGAGAGAATTGTCTTAAGCTTCCAGCAGATCTCAAAGTTCTTAACATTTAATAGCACTATCAAGATTGGCTCTTGGAGCGACAGCGACTCGCCCGCTCTCTGGCAAGCACATGCGAGAACTTGTGCATTAAGAGACATCATTACTCCTGGTGGTCAACTCTGCATCTAATATGGCGGCCGATGGCTGTAGCAGTGCTGCCTATCTTTCAAGTTTGGAACTGAAGACAGCCTACCTCACTGGAAAGGAGTGTATGGGGGAGGTGTGGGGAGGGTGTTAACCATATCTAAGGAGAGTAGGATGAGTGGTGGGGTGTAGGTAGAGGAGAGGGGTGTTACTGTATCAGACATCAGATATAGATAACCCCAGTATAGCTAGTTGTGAAGGATGATGTGGAGGGGGTGCGGGATAGGTAGGTGATGGGTTGGAACATGAAGGGAGGTGCTAAGTCTGGACCAATCACAGCACAGGACTAGCTCCACAATTGTGGAGCAAATTGTGGAGCATGTGGAGCATGTGGAGCAGATTGAGAAGCAAGGTTAATTGGTATGTGCAGTGATTTCGGCCCTAGGTTAATATTATGGGACTATGTCTGAAAGGTCAAGGTCAGTGTCATAAATGTGTCTTGGGACCCGTGCTTCCCTACTACTGATAGGGTCTCCTGACTTCCTCCATCGATTTAATTATTTTAATGTAATATTTTATGTCAGATTTTAAATGTGTATTTTTATGTAAAGGAGTCTTTACCACGCTCGAAACACTGCCCTACTAAATCAAACTGCTCCTTTAAAGTCTTATGAAAACTCTAGTCAACAACGTTACTGTTTTGTATTTTGAGCACAGTAATATTTTGTATGAGTAATTTTCAGCAATATTTTGCTTTGTGAGTTTTTTGTGTTAACAATTTTAACTTCTTGTAATATTTTGCAAGATGTTCTACGTTATCAAGAATCCATAGGTGCTGTTAGCTTTTGTAAAATATTTTGAAAATATATAGCTTGAAAGTGTCTTGGTGGTTGTATTATTTGTGCTGCTTCACGAGATAGCGCCACACCTTCTTACTAGGTAAGTCGCGGGAATAGTAAATAGAAAATGCAGTTAACGATACAGGATGTTTTTCTTGATATGAATTTATCGAAGGTGCATGTCTATTCCTAAGAGACACACGCGGTTTTTCCTATGCTCGTTAACAGCGTATGGTGTATTTCCTAAGCAAAGCTGACAGCAAAAGCAAAATAATATTTAAGTAGTAGGGAAATGTATTTTCACGGCCAATGGGACCTGGGACGGGAGCGCAGAAGCCGCCATGTTGTTACGTCACCGACCACCATCTTGGACGCCGACATTTTACTCCTGACACATGACCTTTTACCTTGTTCTTTAACCCTAAAAACCCTTTTGAAAATGTTTTTTCTAATATTTTGGTTTTTGGCAAAGAAATTTAAAAAATTATAAAAAATTGATAGTAAAAAATTTGTATTACAAATAGTTAAAAACTTTATAAACAATTCTATCAAAATTTTTTTTAAAATCATTTAAAATTATTAAAAATTATTACAAAATTTTACTAAAAATTTGTTTACAAATTTATAAAATAATGTAATAAATAGATTTATTAATAAATTATTTAAAAATGTATAAATTTTTATTATATAAAATTTATTCAAAAATAAATTCAAATTGTTAAAAATATTAATAAAAAAATTATTAAAAATAACATTAAAATTTTTGTCCCCCCATGGTCATTTTCTCTTATAATACCCCTTTTTCCTTAAAAATAAAAAAAAATCCCAAAAAATTTATAAAAACTTATTTGAAAATTTATTTTAAAAACTTACATTTCTGGGGAGCCTCCCAGCACCACGTCCAGCAGACGACTGAATCCCTCATCCCCACTGCCCCAACTATACTCATTCTATTATATGTCACCATATGTATTTTTGTATGTCATTTGTTTATACATGTGACTGGAGGTGGCCATATTTGTTTTTTTCGTTCGTCATTTGTTTATAAATGTTACTGGAGGCTGCCATGTTGGAAGGCAGCCATCTTGCTAGGTGCAGTCCTCCATGTTTTTTTAATTCTCATTTGTTTTAGAGTTTGCATCTCACCTTCGTGCGACTACCATATTATATTTCATATGTTTTCGTAACCTGTATACCACCAGGTGGCAGCTATATTTGTTTGTGTGTTTAAAGTATAGGTTGGTTTGATTACCCCACCAATGGGCTAGTTTGTGTTTAGTCGGCAAGCCTCCACTACCTTCGTTCCATCAAAGTTCTAGAATTTTAAAATTATTTTTTAATAATTTTTTACTAATTTTGAAATAAATCTTTCTTTATAAATTTTTTAACGATTTTTGATTAAAATTTTGTAATACATTTTTTTATAACTTTTTAAGCATTTTTTTGCAATTCATTGGGTTTTTGCAGTTTTTTTTAAGGGTTTTGGGGCTAAAGGTCAAGGTCAAAAGTCACAGGTCAGTGGTGAAAGGTCAATGACAATCAATATGGCGGTCGGTGACGTAACAACATGGTGGCGGGCTGGCACCTGCGCTCCTATCCCAGGCCCCATTGGCCGTGAACATACATTTGCCTACTACATATTTATTTATTTATTTACTAATAGACTGGAGAAGCTAGTCTGGAAGCAAGATGGCCGTACAGGAGAAGCTCTCGGAATCGCACGAAGAAAATTCACACGACAGAATGGAAGGAATCCGGTGTGTTTCTATCTTATATCAGATTTTGGGAACTATTTTCCATGTATCACTCCGCTTATGGTCTCTGTCCCTTCTCCACATGTGCCCTTCTCTTGTACTTAATATACAATGATTTGAAGTAAAAATGGAAATATTTGCATTATTTTCCGACAAAATAATTTTAACACAGTTATGCAATTACGAAAAATTATTTATTTTGACTTTATTAATTTCGAATTTTTTTCAAAAGTTTAAGAATTTTACGGAAACTCCCTAAAATTTTTATTTCTTCTCACATTAAGGCCCCCCTCGTGGTGGATCTCGGCGACAGCTGCGAGGGGAAGGCTCATTGGTTGGAAAGCAGTACAATTCAAGTTCAGTTTCTGCGACAGCGAATAGGGAAACGATGCAGGAAATTCCCATTGATCATGCCGCTTTGAACTTTACCCTACGAATAGGGAAAAGTAGGCGATTTTCATTGACTGAGAGGCAGTTACGAACAAAGTTCGGACGAATGGCAGCGCAGGCAGTGCGTGGTGACGTGCGTGTCTCGGTACAAAGTTCGAGTCGTGCAACAGCCAATCAGGAAACGTGGTGAGGGCTTGCCTTGGTAGGAGACTGTCCGTGGCAGGGACCTGAATGTGGTTCAGTTCATGTCTTCAACGACTAATGCTATGCCATTGTGTTGGCCAGCTCGTAGTGGGGGCCGTGCTCGGGGTGCTGCATGTTCAGTACAAAGTCCAACATTTTTTCAATGACCAATGGTGAAGCATATTGGGGGCCTTTCATGGTGCTAGGCACGTTTAGTGCAAAGTGCAAATACAGTATTACAAAAAGTTACTGTTCGGATAGTACCCAGGAAGTGATGAAATATGCTGAGGTACCTGGATATATATTTTAAAGTGAGATTGTTACAAAAAATATTCAATTTTCAGCTTTGGAAGTAGGATTACATAATTTTATTTTAAAATATGGGGAATTAATTTTAACTGGCAACCTACATACCCCACACTTAGCATCACATGCAGTACAATCAACACCACAATCAGCACCACGTGCACAACAATCCCCACATGCACCATATTCAGCACTACAATTAGCACCACATGCACAACAATCAGCACCACATGCACAACAATCAGGGGTGATTTTTGGGTCATTATGAGTCATTTAGGGGTCATTAATGGGTCGTTTTGGTTACCAGGGGCACTATGGGCGTTTTATGTGTCATTTGTGGGTCATTATGGGTCATCAGTTTAATTGATGGGTTATGATGGGTTATTTGGGGTCATTTGGTGTCATTTAAGGGTCATTAGGTGACATTAAGGAGTGATTTAGGGGTAATCAAGTATTATTTAGATGTCATTAGAGGTTATTTAGGGGTCATTAGGGGTCGTTTAAGAGTCAGTCTTGTGAGGGGTCGGTTTGCCAGTAGTCAGTTGTCTTCTTTAATTGTGTCCATGAGTTCAAGCTGAGGGAATGTAACACATAGACGAAATAAACTTTCACATTAAAAAACATTCGCTGGCAGGGCAATGATGAAAAGTTAGTAGTTAGCGAGTAGGTCATAAGTTTTTGCAATTCGCCTTGGAGGTTCCTTCCCTGGATAATCATAATGTAAATTGTTTAGGAATTAAAGCTAATTTTTTCCCCGTGGCAACTTGTGGGTGCGGTTTTTTCTTGTGAATTGTTACAAAATCGACTTTGGTTTGAGGGGTTAAACATAAAAAAATCTTTTGCTATATGTTGTTTTACATTTGATGTGTTTGTGTATATTCGTGACTGATACAATAAATATTTATGCTACAATTTACATTTCATGTGCGAAATATTTCAAGTCTTGTTAGTTAGTGTGAAGTCACCACTACAGGAGGCCGTGCGTACCGTCCACTGCTTGCACTTCTGGAAGAGCAAAGTACAACTTATGCACGGCTGCCAATTCCTGAATACTGCATGCGGTACCAACCCATACCTGCTGTCGTCACTGCTGGCGCTGAAACGATGTGTATTAAATATGCGAGGACCCCATCTTCTAAAAAAAAAAATATGTCTTTTTTTCGTCAGTGGTGGCTAACATATGACTTTTCTCAGGGATGCCCCGCGACCTTATGTACTGGAATATTTGAATTTACCAGTGCGCTCTAGTGGACGATACTAAAAATAAACGGACAGTAGATGTTGTATGATAAAGAAGGGGTTTGGGATGGAGGAGACTTGCTAACTATTTACTGAATATGAGTAATTTATATATTAAATAACCAAAAAAAAACGAGTGTCGGCCGGGGTGGAACGTCCGGAGTTTTAAAATTAATTTTTAAATAATAATTTTTTTTTAAATTATTTCTTGATTTTTTTTGGATCTTTTTTTAAATTTCCGTTTTATTTCAACTTTACTCAAGGTCAAATTTCATCGGGTCAAGGTCAGAGATCAAGATCAATTACATCCAATATGGGGGTTAGGTGGCGTCACAACATGGCGGCTGGCCGGCTGGCACCTGGCTGCTCCCCGATCCCCTTGTGCCAGATTCCCGCAAATCATGCTACTCTTGACGAAGAGGGGAAGCCGAGTAGATACTTACAGTGGAGTGAATTATTGAATTCATCATGACACGTTGGATTAAAGCACTAGATTTATCCCAGTTACTTTACACGTATTTATTTGAAAAAGTAACGAACAGGAAGACAAAACGCGCATTGAATAAAATTTTTTTACAAGTTGTAGATTGTTGAGATATCATTTCACATCTTTACATATATCAATCCACAAATGAAGACACAATATACACTTAGTATTTCACAGAAGTTTCTCCTTAAGATACCGTATCTAAGATAAGATAGGTAAGTGTATTAATTCCAGGCAGTGCACATATTCATCACATGTAAGTTAGAGTACAAAATGGTCTCATTATTAACTCTTAGTTCCTGTGTCCATGACTCAATGAATGTTGCAAACGAAGGATATTTTTGGTTGGCGCTGTACACAGCGAGGAGTCAGGAGCCAGCGTTTCGAGTGTCTTGCTTGTGGGAAATTTCATTTGTCGAAGTTTATGCACCTCTCATCCGTTTATGATCGACATGTTCAGTCCCGAATTAATATACGAGCTCAAGTGTTGCAATCGTTAAAATATTTGACGGGAGCTGTACCTGTGTATAGCGTGCTTCTCGCAACTAGTGTAAATTTGAGGTAAAATTCGCATACTTGTAAGGGAAGCTAATTACCTCTCATGTAAGGTAAAATTACCCGTCAAATGTGGAGTAAATCTGCATAACAACTAAAGTACTATTCCCTAATCGTACCGAAAAAGTACCTGACAAAAGTGGGGGGGGGGGGGAATCCCATTTAAGTAAGGGAAAATTAGCCATATTGTATAATAAAATTATATTTAAAAACACGTGGGGTATTAGTAATGTTAACTAAATTGATTACCTACATCCTCTAATCAATAGTAACCAAAACCTCAACGCTAAAATACTCGATACTTGCTGGTGGGTTGGCACAATCCATGGACCTCTATCACGATAGGCCGACGCATTATCAATTACACCACGACAACATGACAGTATAATTGAATATAAGTGTGTTACAGGATTGTTTCGTCCACACGTCCTCCCACTTAGCTGTCGAGACAATACTGAAGAGACGCGCGAGTCGTAATGGAGTTTTCCCATCCATTTATGGGATTTCCCATCGCAATGTACGTGAATTTTACTCGAGAGTGGGGGTAGTTTCACCTTACACGCAAGGAAAACTGTGTTTCCCACACAAGTTTGCGAGTGTTGCCTAACACCTGTCAGGTAATTTTCCCATTATTTTTTTACTGTGTGCACCCAGGGATTCAGTTCCAGTCAGTGCTGATGCTGACCTCAACTAACATGCAGTACATTGTTCACTAATTGCGAAATGCACGCATGACCCCAAGTACAGCGCACAGCGTAACTAGCACCTTCACACTGTAAATCTGGATCGGTGAGAATTTCATTGTGTCAATCAACGTTGCCTTGCCGATCCAGCAGTCACTTTAGTGAATTTAACTGACGAATCAATTTAAAAAAAAAAAGCCACATTTCCTTCACTTATTAATTCAGTGACATTTCCCACTGATTCAGGTCACTTTTTTCACTGTTTTTTAGTGGTTTGTTTTTTGTCTGATGGATCAGTTAAACAGCGTGTATAAATGCCCGTCAAACATCGTTTAAAAATGGTCTTTAAACAACCTGTATCAAGTGAAATTACAACGAATAAACTAGTAAAGATAATACAAAATACTTATTAAACTGTGTTTCGTCTTTCAAAACACCATTTTACAAGGTAATAAGAACATTCAGCCTTTTATTCAGTTTTTACAGCTTACATTTCATTTTCATGTAATCACAGTGCTCTGTTTGAAGGTTTGAAATGCATATAAGGTGGCGAAGAGAGTGCACTTATATATAGGTCGTTCACGGTGAAGTGAGCACTTTTGAAGCCCTAGTTACTTTTTTTCCTTACAACTATTTCTTATCCTTTAACCACCTTTTTAAATAAATATTACAACGTAAGTAATAAACACAGTGTGTATATTCCACCACACTAGAACATTAACGTCCAAGGATAAAATAAAATATATTTATTGACTATTATTCCAAATGAGAGGGCTTCTAAAAGTGCTCACTTTACCGTGAACAGCCTATACCAAGTTATTCATTTTAACAATCCTAATGGTATCAGTTAAACCATAAACGAAAAGTTATGGCATACAATTTAAATGTACTGTACAATCTTTTGACAAGGAAATATATTACGTATATTTTCCTCTATTTTAAAGAACTTGACTTTTGGTAGCGCAGATGGTAAGTGACGGCTTATAAACGAAGTGGTAAATGTGCGTGAGTTCAGTCCCGTCTACCGCTGAAAATATTTTTACTTTTTTAAATTACGGTAAATTGCGCAATATAAATAGTAAACTGTCGTAAATATGTTTATATAACGTGATTACTTCGATAAATTCAATAAAAATATGTTTTATTCGCCACTGAAGTCGGCCGTTACTTATTCAATCGGTGACATTGTTTCCCTTCACTTATTCGGCCAGTGAAATCTTTTTCACTGAAACAATCGGTGATTCTCCACTGATTCTAAGTGGAGCCATTTTCACTTATCCGAGTAGTTGAATTTCACGGCCAATCAGTGGCTTTTCCACTAATTCGAATTTGGAGTTTAAACGATCGTAACACTTGAAAAATTATTCGGAACTGAACGGGTTAGCTATATTTAAATGTCGTAAGTGTTATACATCTACGGGCTAGCCTGACTAGAGTCTAAAATACTTCCCAAGTTCAGTAAGCTAAACTTTGCTGACGTTTGTATACTGAAGTAGACATCTACCCTCATTGGCTGTTTGCTAACCACAGAAGTAAAGCAGCCACTTAGGCTATATATCGGAACTCCGGCCGTACACGGGGCCGCGGTGGCTGAGCGGGTAGACAACTCTGCTCCCACCCAGGCGAACAGGGTTCGATTCCCAGTGAGGTCGCTTCCGGATTTTCGCATGGAGGAATCGTGCACCCGCTGGTCGGCGGGTTTTCTCGGGGATCTCTGGGTTTCTCCGACCTTTCATTCCGGCTCTGCTCCGTACTCACCTCGCCTCACCCTCATCGGCTCTCTAGGCCACGATGTTAAGAGTCGCCCAAATCTCTCCGCTTCTCTTCTAACTTGATGACTAGAGCCACCTGTTTCTCGCGAAAAGATTTTAGCACTACTTGTACTGCAAAACACTAGAGCTCAGATCCACTTACGTGATTGGACGATTTTAACTGTAAGGCATTGCAGATGTCTGCCCGCTAATCACGAACACTCAGTCTTGGGAGTCGCCTAATTCTGATTTTCCCGGCCAGATAAGGAACTGTCTCCCAACAAAGACACGTGGTCAATAACCAAAAGGAAAACTGCATGCATGCCATAGGCAAGGACCTGCGTAATTCGCATTATTATTTCGAGAAACCTTAAACTAAAATCGCGCGTACCTTTGTAATAGGTTTGCCATTGGAACAATTTTATTTAACACGCCGTGTGTAATTCTGCGCCAGTAAATAAACACTTAACTGCACGTGATTCGGGCACACAATTAAGTCAGAAAGGCAGTGACTTCACATTTGGCCAGCAGTCCATGGAGACACGACGGCGGCTCGAGTATAAACAAAACAATACTGCAAAATTCAGCCTGTTTTTATAATAACGCGAAATTTTGCCGATCCCTGGCCATAGGTCATTGGAGTTTAGCCTTCGCGCGAATTTCTTCTTTTTTTTTCGCGAAAAACACGTGGCCCTTTTTGTGACAAATAATAACATAAATTGTGCAGGTCGTTGTTGGCGTGACATGCTATAACACTGTCCAAAAATGCTCGCAGAGAGGGCAGAATCCTGAGGCATTAGCGGAGCGCAGAGATTTGGGCATCTCTTAACATTGGCTCTCGAAACGTCCATGAGAGTAAAGCGAGGAGTGCAAGGGCGGTGGAAACGAGATATCCCTGAGAAAACCCGCCGACCAGCAGCATCGTCAGGCACGATTATACCACGTGCGAAAACCCGGCAGTGATCCCGCCGGGAATTGAACCCGGTTCGCCATCGTGGTAGGCGAGTAATCTAACCACAGTAACCCCCCCCCCCCCCCGGCCCAATGGCGTTAGAGATGCCAAGAGTACGACGGGGTTTTTCAAGAGGAATGCGGAATTAGAATGATCGACTGCGTTTACTTAAAAGCCCACAACACTCCTGCGCAACTGCGATAGTGAGGGGATAAAAGGGGAGAGGGAAGGACTATGAATTATTTAAACATGTTTTCTGCTAATCCCTTCCTTCGTTTGTAACAAAAAAAAAAAAAAAAAGGCAGTCACTGTCGCCGTGAATAATAGGCACGGGCCTGGCGCCTATTCCGCCTTTGCTAATGTCCACGCGGGAGATGAGGAGGATCCTCTCTGCCTTTTAAAAATGCGCCGTTCCGAGCGGATAATTACTCACAGCCCTAACAGCCCGCGACCCGGGGCTTGTTTGGGGACATTAAACAAGGGTAATTAATTACCTGGGTGGGAATATTTCCGGTGCACCACGCGTGGTTCCTGGGTCCGTAAAAACTTCTACCTTCTTCATGGTTGATTGAAGAATATGGGTCCTTTACCCTATTCATAACCTATTTACTAGCTTCTAAATACCGCGAAAAAACTACATGATGATGGGTGGTCGGCTTATACAAACAGGGAACAGTTCCGATGTAACCGACGAATTTTACCCCCAGGTAGGAAAGGACGGACACCCTCGCGATCGAGACAGGAAAAGAACGTACTAAATACATAATTATACCATTGATGAGATGTCAACACAGTGGGGTGCCGCACGGAAAGAAAAGTGGTATTGAGAATAGGGGCTTTTCGGAAAAATAATTTTTTCCTCGGAAAATGGTATAATTCCACTCTACTAACTACACAGAACATGGAATTATTACACTCGAAAATCATTTCTGTGGAAACTCCAAGCTTCACTGATGCGTGACTGCTTCGCCGTCACTACCAACATGAAACAGCCGGCGTGCCTTCAATCACTGTTTTCCGATTAACTCCCCTGCTGGCGCTGAGGACTCTGGATCGGTGCGTAATTTTTGGCTACACTTGAACAGTAATTTTATTTGCGAGGGGGCTACACTTGTTCCTTTAATTGTTGTTATACCAAGGGACACTGTCTGGTGAGAAAGTGAGGAGGGTAATGCTCTCGGGGATTAGTGTCAACCTAATGTATTGTGATCAGGCGAGGGTTGTAAACTGTGTTATACTGTTGTCGCGGTTGTCAGAGGACCGCCAAGCTGCTTTGACACGTGCTGCCACTCGGACATTGTAGGGGGGAGGGGGTGTAAAAGTAGCCTGGGCAAAATTCGCCTGCTACACCTGTACATACCACTTACAAATACAGAGATGAAAGAGCCGCTTGTGCCGCGAACTCCAGCCACACACGCCAGCAAAATGGCGTCACTGGAAGGCAAAATCTCTTAATGCGTTTGCCAATCAGCGCCTGGTAACCTACGCCAATAGGGAACTTGCAGCATGCAGTAGCCAATGAGACAAAGTTTTCTCAGGGTACCACCGTGTGTGGCCCTGGAAAACCTCCTTCGTGAAGTGGTTCCACAAAGGCGATTTTGAATTGATTTGAGTAAATTGTTGCAAGTTTAAGATTCCACTGTACCTTCATGGTTAGTCATGAATTTGAGTGAATTCGTTGATTATTTGCTCACTGTTTACTTGACCTAGGAGACATTTCTATCTAAAGAAGAGCAACCATGTTAATCATTTATATTTTTTGATTGTTTCTGGTTGTAAAAATACTTTATTGAAATTTATATTATGCTATGGCTAAATTAGTAAGTAAAGGTAATTAACGCCGTTATAAAGAATTTAGAAAATATTTTTATACAGCTTAATGCAAATTTACAACAGCATTGTAACTACAGTTTCGGTTTTGTAATGTCACTGTTCCTTTCTGAGAAAACTGAAAGAGAAAAATTCTCTCTCCTCCTTTGTTCACATCTTGCATTCGTGGCAGTGTTGTTCAGCAGTCTTCCTCCAGGCGGCAGCACCGATGTGCGGCTTCCCCCCCCCCCCCCCCCTACTCGAGGAGGACCCTGCTACCACCTGGCGCGCCATCCCTTCCTTCAACGTCCTCCCCCTCCCCCGCCACTAGCTTACTTCACACACAAACAGGCTCGTCAACCTTCCGCTATGTATCCTACCAAACTGTTGTGTCCGGAACTGTGTCGTGACGGACAAACGCTACTGGTGAGGTGAAAGTTCAAAATGCATCATTCGTCCGGATTTAGCAGGAAGGGAAAAGCGAAACCAATACTGAATCTCAGTGCGAAGCGCAAGAAAAGAAACGGTGCCCACCTGCTGGAGGACTGGAGTTTCGAAAATGGTTTAAATAACCAGACCCATAAATACAAGGCTGTGAAAATGTATTTAAAAAAAAAAAACCCGCATCAAACAAAAGTGCTCGTGACGAGAAGTTCCAACTCACACTAGCAAAATCTGAAAGACGAAAAAGGGAGAGAAATAGTTTATTACGTGAATCCAAACTGCCCAAAGAATCGTAAAACGTTTTAATTTATGTAGGAAATATTTGCGGGTTGTGATCTTCAGCATTAATTTTTTCACGGGCATTCTGACGTATGCGAAGTTTTAAATCAACAAACACGAAATCCGTATGCAAAACATGCGGACATGCGTGATCGAATTTCAGCTATACAATTATATAAGTGCAATTATTTGTGAATTTGCAGTAATTAAAAGTGAAATGAAACTGCTACAGATACGTGGCGGCTTGCGTTAATTATAATATTATGTTAAATTTATATTTCGAGCCGAATTGCTATGACCAGTTTGGATAAACATTCCGTATATTGTTACATATGTCTGATCTATGGCAGAAAATTCATGCACCTAGTTTCGCCGTTTTAGACCAATACTATTATTATCCGACACATAGTTTATCGTAGAATTAGTTACGGCCCTATTGTATTTTCAAGTACCCGGTTTTTACTATAAGATACAATGGTAACGGACATGTATCAAACCAAATACTTGATTTCAGTTTGCTATACGGATTTACGTGCACACAATAGTTTGGAGTTGACATGTTTATCCTGTTACTATTGTACATAAACTTTCGTGCACGCATGCTGTTCATTATAAATAAACTTGAAATGTTTTGTTTTTCCCAGTGCGCAATACGTTTAGGCAATGCGTTTACGCGTCCGTGATGCTGGTGTGCTCATGTGCCGTAGAACCTGAACAGAAATATGCCTTACGAAATGCTGTTTTCGTCAGACATACTGACCGGCTTATATGCAATATCTGAACTTTCCCTTTGGTATAGTCCATTTCATATAGTTTTACCGAATTTTGACATTTCTACGAAAGAAGTACTAAAACACTCTTTATTCTTCCGCCACAGCTGTTCTGTCAGTGATGACGGCAATTTGGTAACCAAATGCCACGTGGCTCCCAGTGTTCGTAAACCCACAGCATGTGTAATTTCACACATGAATGTATCGAAGTTATTGGAGGTAGTCCATTTAATGTACATTCACTAAATTCTGAAAGAAATTGTGAGCAATGTAAGAGCAAGTGAATGGCAAATGCTTACATTTCTAAAGTGCTCGATAAGGTAATGAGTTGCTGCCATATCTATGTTATGTTGGCGAAGATGATGCTGAAGCAAGAATCATTGACACACTTTCAGAACTATGTCAATAATACCAGTTGCTTTATATTGTAACAAAGAACCAGCAAATAAATTCAACAGTTATATTATGATTATTTGTAGGGTAATTTTAATTTCATTTCTAGCTAAGGAAATTTGTTTTCATATTTAACTCAGTACATTGAAGTATTATTGACTATTTTTAGGAGCTAAATTTTTTAATAAGGAAAAAAATTTAATGCCACACTAAATAGTATTTATGTAAATGCTCTAACACCAAACATTTTTGTTTAAATTTCATCGTTTTCTTTGAATATTCTGTCAGTAATAGTCTTTTTGGTGTACTACTATGCAATTTAATATCATAACATAAAATAACTATTTTATATTTCATTATGCATCTTACTTATTTAAATTACTTTCACAAATTCACTTATAACAAGTGCATTATACCTATAGTTTTTCCAGTAAAGACTATGTTTACTGTAAATGTTGATTGAAAGTATTATTTTGTTTTCAATTTTCTTGCAATGTTTATATTTTTAACATAATTTCTTTTATCTACCCAAGTAATTATATTCATTTGCACTAACGTAATACTTCATAATAATTGCAAACCACTCATCCATTTTCTAGGTACAGGATTTCCAGACATTTTTTTCCCTTAAAATTTAAATTTTTTTTCTAGTGTGAGTAACTTTTTTCAGTTTATTTTGTGTTAATCTTTGTGATTTTTCAGTGTTTTTTTTTTTCGGAAGTTAGTTCTGGTTTTTTGGTTATCGTGATACCTAGTTTCCTGAAACGTGTAGTAAACACTGCTAGCATTAACATAAACAACATCGCTATACACTTAGTCATTTGAGAGACGGTAAAATAAATATTTATTTAAATCGTTATATAGCTCTGGGCACTATTTAGTCAAACTGTAATAATAGTAAAACCTTTCAACCAACACATATACACGTTACGTAAGTGTAAACAGAGGGCAGAAATGTCAACAATCTGCGAACTTGAGTCTGTGGTGGCCTACCACCACGCGGACAAGAAGCAAGTTTCAAATATATATATACGATGTACTTGTGCTCGGCGACAAATTATTGTTACACAATTTCCAATTCAAAACTTCCACAGAAAATAGCATATACGTTTCGATGCACAATTTAATAAATAGTTGCTATAACTACCACCTAAAAATTCCATTATAAACATTAAATTCCATTATAAACATTAAATTTTGGAATGAATTAATTTTTCCGTTCCATAAGCAACACAACACCAGTGCAGTAACGACCTATATCCCGATGCAGTACATTTCGAAAGGATGCAACTGCTTTTTACACACAGCTACATTGGTCGCAGTAGCTGTCAAATTTTTGTGAACTTGCATGAAAAGTGAACAGTTGTAACTACATCTGCTCTCCTTGTCATGTTTTGCAGCTTAACAACAATAAAGTTATATTAACAGCGGTAAGTTTTAACGTAGTGCGCCGTCTAATTCCGTACGTAATGATAAACTATTTAGCTATTCAATTTTAACTATGCATTGTTAACTCTTCCACTTAGGTAACATTTTCCTACAAAACCCCCTATTTACAAGGATAGTTGTACGACGGGATAGAACACACGAACTCGCCCTTTATTGGTGGGCTGTCAGTCCAAAATAATACCGATTTTATTTTATTGTAGTGAATTGTTTTGATAAATGGAAAAGTTGCTCGATAATGAATGTTCAGTGCAGAAACAATCAAAATATTTTTGCATACTTAATTTTTTCTTGTGCTGTTTAAGTATGCTCGTAAATGACACTGCTGGAACAATGAGATTTCTCAACGGCAGAGAAACTTTAATACTCTCATAGTCCTACCTTCACTCGGGCTGTAAGAACTAAGACACAATGCGATTTTCACACAGCCACGTGTCCCCAAAATATGCTGTTCAGGTCGTCCCTCGCATGAAAATGTTTCATAGGATAGCTCTGAAATCTGTCGACCGCACATTTCACATGTTCGTATGCCCAAAAATTGAAATATGTTGTAAAGTTTGTAAGGTAATTTCAATTGAAATAATAGATAGAACATCTATCAACGTAGTATGAATATATATTTCTGTATATATGTATGTGTGTATATGTACATGTGTATGTGTATATATGTACTTAAATTACAGTTTTGCGGAACAGTAAAATGAGCAGCTGCCACGTCAATTATTTGCGTTTTTTTTTTCTAGATAGGCTGGGGAGTCCAACAAAGACACGTTTGGTACAACGCTGTCTCATTTGTAATGGAAGCCAACCAGAAACCATAGACTAGAATAAAGTCGTTAACTTTAGTTATAGGCACGTTACAGAAGCAGTGCCAGAAAAATGGCGCTCTCCGGAATCGTATCGATAACTTCTGCTTTTTCTTCCCCCCCCCCCCCCCCCCCAAACACTTTCCCTTTACTTTCTGTCGTTCCCTCCGAAAAAATTTCCTCTGCGTACACGACGTGGTCGCATACTGTACAGACACAAATAAAACCTAAGTTTTTCAAATATTTATAGTGTGCTTTTCCGAACATGGAACTCTTTCCAGGTAAAAAGTTCGTAGTTACTTCACTTAACGTCAATCAATTACGTCCAAAGTACTGTCATTAGGCTGCAACAGTTTAAAAATAACTTCTTACTTGTTGTAAAATAATAATTGTGGAACCAAAGTTAAAACTTTCGGTTATTCGACAAAGATCCGTAACGTAATGTTCAGCTACTGTTTTCATGACCATGTATACTGCACATCGAATCAACTTACGTTGTTTAGCGCGGCTTGTTAAGCAATCTCTGGCATGACAGCATACAAAAGCCGCCTTATAGAAACACGTACAAAAAATTCAACTTGCTTTGGATACATCACACTCACACACAGTTGCTTCCTGGGTTTATAAATTGCTTGGTGCGAAATACAGACCAAAGGACTTGGACAGCTGCACATTTAACTGGAGTCCAGCTGTTAAGAGAAAATTCTGATAAAGAAAGGAAACACTTTTAAGGCGCGATAAAGATACCGGGAATTTATATAGACCATTTAATAATTTAAAAAGAAAAACTGAATTGACTCCATTTATTTTTAGGAAATTATGGGAATCACTGGGAAATATGTTTATACTTTATTTATTTATATTCCGGTACTCTGAAGTAAACAGCAGTAAAGGTTCCACAATTATTATTTAATAAACCAGCCAACATGTTGTTCGTGGGATGTTTTTTCAAAGGGTCAATCCGAAGAATGTGAACATGCCATGAATAGACCATGCGAATTTGAACGAGTGAAGTTCATTTTACTCGAATTAGGCATCACATGGAAATCAGGTTTTACCTTACATTGTAGTTACATCATTATGTCATAACCACCGCGATTTCGCCATTCACGTACTCGGTATTCTAAACTATGTTTTACTTCTTTATGATAAATTATTAACATTTATCATTATTCTACCACCAAACAAAATAATTGAAGGATTGACAACGTTTCCATGTTATACTACGAGCACTTAATGTAACAAAATAAAATTGCTGATATTTGGTATAAAATATAACTGTATAAAAATCACAAATTTTTGTTATTTTCATCGAATACTTGGATGAAATCATTTCTGAAGTTAAATAATTAATTATAGTGATTAAAATTACTTATTATTTTACTTTGCGGGAATACTTTAAATTTTAAAAATGATACAGCACATATTTTCTATAATTGTAAATAAGGCAAACATTTCAGTTTACAATTAATATGTGCCACATAGTTGATATTAGGTAACAAAGGTAAAAAAAATAGTTTATTATACTTTAACGTTTTAGAAATGCAAGAACAAAAAGGAATGCTCTTAACATTGAGTAAGCAGAAGTTTGAAGATGCTGCTGCCCTAGTCACATTAATTACTTCCGAGATTCAATACACAGGTAAGAAAATGCAGGATTTACGATATAAAACATCAATAGAAGTTTGCGTTTCTTTTTTTCTTTTTTTTTTTTGTTTGTTTTAAATGTTCTTGAACCAATGTATTATCGAAAACAAAATACTGCTGTATTTTTTTCTTTCCTTACCACTTCCCTAAAAATAATGGCTAGCATACAGTTTTAAAAGATTTCTAACAGAACAATACTTTAAATTAGAAGAGTGCAGCGGCATAAGCAAAAAGATGGAGTAATGGGTATATCTTTAAAATTTTTATGGCAGCTAAGACGAAGGTGTCTTCATTTTCTCTCAGGGATGAAGAGCTGGAAACAGCTACATAAAATCTTATACTGTCTGCATTAGTATGCCGTTATATACTGTCTGCAGTAGCACACAGTATTATAGTGTATGTAGTATACACTTCTACTAGTCTTCTTTGGGTGTGCTCCGGATTTATGATGAGAAAGGGAGGTAGCATACCCTCTTTATATTTTTGGCTCCATATTGTGTGTTCATATCATAATATCTAAACCATAATTTTTTTACATTACTTTCTTTCGGCCGATAATTCTTACAGTGTTTCATACTCAGTGCCTTTTATTTATTATTTGAATGGGGGCAGAAGCTCCTCTGCCACGCCACGTGCTAAAGCCATGGCGACTCCTTTATATCTAAACTGATATTCGCGCCCATGCCATCAGACGGGCAAAACGTTTGTAGTTTTATATTACACACTAATGATCTATGGTAATATAGCAAGCGAGGAGTTCAAAAATGTTCAAAGTCATGAAAATGTTCATGTAGCATTCCTTACGCGAATGTAATAAGAACAAACGAGCATGTGAATTGCAAACAATGTTGGAAGGATTGGAAAACCTAAAAGGTTCGTTGACAACACTTCCCTGAAGAGCGACCGCGAGGAGCAGACATGCGGTAGTAGTGATGGGTAGTTCATGAACTACCAGTTCATATTGAACTGGTCTTGAAAAAAGAACTAGGTGCATAGTTCACCGCGACATGAAAGAACTAGTTTCTTGTGATATCGGTCAGTCATTCTCTTGATACCAGTAACCACGCCAGTTGCGCCACAGTGCGCCACTGCGCATGCTCAGATAATACGTCGTTAGTCGCTTCCTGCAGCTTTCCCCCCCCCCCCCCTCCGGCTATCACACACACCATGACTGGCCACATTGCAACTTTCATACTTCTTATCTGCCTTTGTCTATCGGTATCTTTGTTTTAGCTCGTTCAGCAATACCTCGAACTGTAGGGATCGCAGAACAGACCGACCTAGTTCAATAGTGGCACGAGTTGCAACTCGGTCGTGAACTGCAGGACACACAGCGCCAGACAGTTGGCAAACCTGTGGCCATGCAGCGATCTTTCGTTCTTTCTTACTTTCTCGTGCCGACCACAATCGCGTAGTCGGTTGCACGCCGGTCTGCGGTGCGAGGGGTTCCGGGTTTGAAACCCAGTCAGGGTGTGGATGTTTGTGTCGTCCATTTAACTTGCTTCATCCTCATCGGCATTAAAGACCTCGCTGTGACGGTGTCGTAAAACCATCTCACTCACTCGTACTATAAATACGATGTTGCCAGACATACGGGAATTCCCGTATCTGTAAGAAAATACATCTGATAGCCGCACTAATACGAGTATAGCTACGACATTAAAATATAGAAAAACGCTCATTAATGTAATCTCAAGTTTTACACACTCACAATAAACAAATGAACTGCTTTTTTCTAGTATATTCACCCAATACTTCGGATATAGCTTTTTGGCATTATTTGTATCATATCAAAATTAAGTTATTTTGGTAATTAAAGTTCTGTTAAAATGTTTCTAATACTTGTACGAATAAATCCAGTGTCTCGGAACCATTTTTGTCGACCCTGTAAGATCTGAATCCTCACTCTAACGAGTATAGTAGATAGGTATTGCAAGGACTTTGTATGTACATGTGTTTATGTGTTGAATTTATGTTGAACTGTTACAGTTACTTGTACTGGGGCTAATTGGATCAAGAAAACTGCAAAGTGCGGTGTTGGTGCTGGAATTGTGAAATCAAGAGCACCGAGTGTGTGGTGGTGGAGACAATGCTGGACTTGACTTGCAAGATACAAAAGCATTAAAATTTCTTCGAAAAGCAGCTTGTTTAAACGGGCGAAACCTGCAGTAATAGATGTTTTCGTGCTTAACACAATAGTGAAGGCAAAACCCTTAAAGGTCAAAAAGAGAGATTTGAATGACCTTTCGGGACAAGGACAAGTGCCAAAGTCCGTAGCGGTGGTTGCTATAGACCGACTAATGGACAAGGAGTTTGATTGGGAGCAATTCCAATTAACTCCAAAAGGAAATAAATGGCATCAGAAGATATGGCATGCCATTATTGGAGTAAAGAGGAGGGACATATAATCATGGATTACAGAGATCTATGATAAAGAGGAAGAGGAAGTTCAGGCACGCCAAGACGAAGATGAACATTCATATTTGTCTAATCGAACAGAACAAGGTGTACTCCAGAGCCAACAAGCATCAGGAAACGAAGAAGAAGACTCCAAATTCATCTGAAGATGAAGATAGCATAGATTTAAGGAGTGCCAAAAGGAAGGCTCAAGAGTTTGTACAAGTTAGCAAGCCTGGGAAAGCTGTCATAGAGCCTCAGGCTGGATCCTCTAACTCGCAACAAGATGGTTCTAAAGGCTCTGAATCATTGCAAGTTGAGAAAAGACATCAGTTTGAGCAATAAATGCTTAAAAGTGGATCATTGTAAAAAGGTAACTTCATCCAAAATATAACCAAGACAATTGAAAATACTCATGCTGAAGTTACAGAGCTTGGGACTTGCATGGTAGACTGACTTCACAGCAAGAACTTTAAAGTGAATAGTACACAGGAAAGATGGCTTATACCAAAATTAAGCCAACTACAAAGCATGCTTGATAAAGTGTTAATGGAAAATGCAGCAGATGGAGCAAACTGGATATGGAAGAGGTAGTGGTATTAGTTCTATTGGGCTTGTCAGCACCACTGTAGCAGGAATTAAGAGTTATGGGCAAAAAGCAAAGGTTGAGGAAATCATGCCCAAACCCAAAGAGATTGTGCTGGTATATCCTGAAAATGATGGCCCGACTAGAACACACGCCAAGGAAAAGGTTAAGGGCCATTTCAGTCCAAGAGAAGAAGAATTGAAAATAAGACATATAAAGGAGATTAGAAGAAGAGGAATCCTCATAGAAGCAGGTGATGATGGAACATTGGAAAAATTAAACGACCAAGATAAAATTAAGCAAGTTGGATTAAAGTTGGAGTCATCCAAGAATAGAGGTCCAAGGATGATCATCAATGACTTACCTTGACAAGAAGATATGGATGGGCTGATGGAGACCATATATCTTCAGAATTTTGGAAATAAGTTTAGATCTATGAAGGAAGTCAAGAACAAATTAAAAGTCAGTCACAGGACTGGTAAACGGGAAGCTGACAGAGTTAATATCGTGATAGAGTATGACCCCAAACTAAGAGGCTGCTTAATTTATATGGGAAGAATATTTGTTTCACTATGAGAATTGTAGGGTGAAGGATTATACATATAAATGTATATGTGTAGGTGCTACAAATGCCAACTGTGGGGGTCACATTGCAAAGAAATGTAATTTGGAAATGGCATGTTCTCGATGTGCAGATAAAGGGCATAAGTTTGAGGATTGTCCTTATAAGAATAATTATTATGCGGAAGAAATGTATAAAATGTAAAGGGAAGAATTTTAATCATGATCATAGTGTTGATGCTAAGGATTGTCCCGTATATCGGAGATCTGTCAGTGGAACTTGCCAGAACTGATTATGGACTGTAATATAATAAAATGTGGGCAAATAAATTTGCAAATGTCGGCGGTTGCCACCTCTGAGCTTAACAAGATTGTTGTGGAGCGGAAGTCGGACTTGGTACTGTTCCAGGAACCACATGTGCCATTCGAAGAAGTGGCTGGCCTTAAAGGCACTGTATATACACATGGAGTGTCCCCGCAGGCTGGAGTATTGAGGACAAACATGGATATGGATGTTACAGTACAAGTGTGTCCAACACACATCATGTGTGTGCACAAGTTAAGAAAGGACCTTAGAAAATCAAGGTATTGTCCTCATACTTCCAATTTAGTGGAAGGGACACAAGAACATCTTGATAGGTGGGAAATAATTATAGATGTTATAAGAGATGGGCCAATGGAGATCAGAGCAGATTATATGCCAAGTCGGAACTCTGGCATTTTCCTGTTACTGATGAACTAGGAGAATTAGTAAGCCAGTTTATACTGTCCAATGATCTTGAAGTGGCAAATGTTATCGCGAATTGCCAACATATATTTCACAAGCTCATGGGAGTGAGACATGCATTGATGTGACACTATGTAAAGAGAAAGCCAGAGGTTAGATCAGGAATTGGGAAGTCATGGAGGACAGTGCGAGTGATCATCGGCTGATAATTTTTTTGAAATTTCGACTGATGATGAAGATGTAACCTACATGGATGAGGTCGAAGTAGAAACAAGATACATTCATAAGAATGCATACTGGGCAAGATTTCATCAAGTCTTATTGGAGAAGTTGTGAATGAAAGGGGAAGTTTGGTGCAATGGTAACCTGTAAGAGAACATTAATGCACTCTTCAGTTCAATTAAAAAGGCGTGTGAACGGACCCTGAAAAAGACAAGGCACGGGCTTCCAAACCTTTCTTGGTGGGACCTGGAGTTGGAAAATGAAATTAAAGAACTAAGGAAACTGGGAAGGAGATTGCATCGCCTAAGAAGAGAAGAAAGGAAAGTCTTTGCACGAAAATATAAAATTAAGAAGTAGTGTTTCTTCAATAAGGTTCGGCGAAAGAAAATGGAGTCTTGGATGGAGTTCGTTACCAAGGTGGGTAACAAAGATCTATTTGTAATAGTATACAAGCTGGCTGCAAGAAAAGTGAAAAGAGTGACACCTCCACCTTGTGTCAAGATTAATGGAGAAACTTGCACTGACTTTCATGGCTCTATGGACTTTTTGTTTCACACTCTCCTACCAGACGGCTCCCAAGCTGGTGAGGGGGAGGAGCACTCTGCTAAGAGACAGACCATGAGTATATGTCCAGAGGAACACAATGCACCTGATTTTGATATGGAAGAACTGACAGTTGTGGTATATAACATGAAAAATGGGAAGGCTACTGGTATTGATGGGATTGGAGCTGAAATATTAAAATGGACCTTTTCAAGGATAACAGAAGTGCTTCTGAGGATTTTGAATGATTGTCTCAAGGACAGAGTGTTTCCTTCCCCATGGAAGGTGGGACTGTTGAGGATTTCGTATAAAGGAAATTGAAAATAGTATGATGATCTTAAGTCTTACCGACCACTGAAATTGCTTCCGATCTTTTGCTAAGTTTATAAAAGGCTGATAAACAGAAGATTGGTTGGAGTTTAAGAAGCTGAAGGGAAACTTAATGAAAAACAGTATGGGTTCCATAAAGGTATAGGAACAGATTATGTGTTGTGTGATTTCAAGAAATATATAACTGATAGCAATAACAAATATATATTGGGCATATTTCTTGACATCGCATGTGTTTTTGACACTGCTTGGTGGCCGGATGTGCTGCACCAGCTAAAGATAAAGAAATGTCGTGCTAACATCTATAAAGTAATCCTAGATTACTTCCAGGGCAGATGGAGTCTGTACATGTCTAATACTGTACAGGTCAAGAAGACGATAACGAAGGAACGGCCCCAGGGATCGGCCCTTGGACCTATGTTATGGAACATCATCTTCGATGGATTTTTGGAGTTAGATTTCCTGCCGAGCTGTATGGTGTTTAGCTATGCCGATGATGGACTGATTCTAATATCAGGAAGAGCACGTATAGAACTACAGATTAGAGCTGCTGACATTTTGGAAAAGGTCAAGTTAAGTTAAAGTTCTCCGTAGCAACACGAAAGATCATATTGCTGAAGGGAAGACTATACAGGCCACCTAGTGTGCGTTTTGGCAGGGAATCTGTACAGTACAACATGTGAGCGAGATGAAATATCTGGGAGTCATTCTGGATAATAAGAATAGTTATTTGAAACATATTGAATATATTTATAGAAAGGCAAATGTGTTTCAGCAATTGAAAAGCGTTGGCAATACTAATTTGGTATTAGGCTTCAGCACTTCAAAAACAATTTATAAAGCAGTGTTTGAATCTATCATTGCATATGGCACTATTTTGGGGTATTAAAAGAGCTCAATTGGAAAAGCATAAAAGTAAACTGGTTAGTGCTCAGAGGGTGGCACTGCTGACAGTGACAAGAGCATACAGGATTGTATCCAATGATGAACTTCCAGTATTGGCAGGGGTGTTGCCAGTTAACCTATTTTTCAAAGTATGTGGAATTATGGCGGATAGAGTACGGAATGGAAGATCAAGTAAGGAAGAAAAACAAGACCTTTTGACTGAAGTTATTATGGAATGTCAAGAAAGATGGCCAAGGTTGGAAATGGGAAGAGTCGCCTTCGAGTTGCTTCCAGATGTGCAAGAAAGGATGAAGTCACAGTGGGTTACGATGAACCATTTTCGTGCACAACTATTTACGGGACACGGCAACTTTATGGTGATGCTTCATGGGTTCTGTTTGGTGCAATCTCCGCTATGTGACGTTTGTAGAGTTGATGACAATGGAGCATGTCATCACGAACTGTTTGAAGACAATATATAAGGGAGTGGCTCCAGGAAATTTCAGAAAGAAAGGACGTTGATATGAGATTGGAAAATATCATGAAATATAAAGCTCTTCATAAGTTATGGCAAGAGTTTGTCGCAAGAATTGGTAAGAGGCTTGAAGAGTATAAGTGGCGAGAAGAGCTTTCTGAGGACCCATGAGGAGGTATTCGGGTAAAGGCTTCAGTGCAAGAAGTCAGAATATCTCCGATTGGTGAGGAGGCAGGTATTTACTGCGAAAACCGGTAGAATATCGTGTACGGCTCAAAGAAAGTCAAGGCCCGAAGAAAGAAGATGAGAAGTGATCTGCACTGTACTCATCAGTACAGTTACAGTGCGGGAGGGTGGAGGGTGTGCGGGCCTTCGGGCCATATAAAAAAAAAAGACGAAAGGCTCGTTCTCAGAGTAAGTGAGTGAGTGAAGAGAATTGGGCGGCTCCTAACACCGAGAACTTGAAAGCCGATGAGGGTGAAATGAGGCGAGAATGGAGCAGCGCCGAAATGCAAGTGCGGGGTGAACGGTAACCCCCCCCCCCTCCACCAAAAAAAACTCCGACGAGCAGCATCGCCCGGCACGATTCCCATTTGCGAAAATCGTGGGAGTGGCTCGGCCAGAGATTGACCCCTGTTCGCCATGGTGGGAGGCGAGCAGTCTAACCGCTCAGCCACCGTGGCCCCTTGTTCCCAGAGTATCTCGCAGTTAATCAGAGAATGGTTACGCCCACATCAAGAAAACCACTACATCATATCTTGTATGTCTACTTATTTACTCTGCGGCGCAGTCGTTTGTGTGTGTAGCCTACAGCATACATTTCACTGGAAAATTATATTTGGCCTTCACTGAACACTACGATGCTCAGTGTCCAGTGATACTCCCTGTGGGTAACTGATTACAACTGCGTACTTGTATTCTATCCATTTAACTGATTCCAAGGTCAACAACTCCAAGAATAACAAAACTAATAATGGGTTAGTTTAAATACAGAAAGTGTCACTGTTTTTTTTTTTTTTTTTCAACGCCTGCGATCGTAAATTAGAGGGGGTCTGAAAAATGCAATGACATAGTCGCACAAAACTATTTTAATTTTAGACAATTATCAAAATACAACACGAAATCATAGGTTCCCTAGTAACACGCTATTCTTGTCTTTAAAAAATATTTTCCCATCTCCGACAACTGAGGTTGAGGTGTCAACACTTCTCTGAATTCACCGACAGCGAAATATTGGACATCCTGTAGTTTCGTACAGCAAGCACAAGCGAACATTGTCAACAATACAGTTAGTGCCAGGTATTTAAAAAAAAAAGCTGCAAAATTAATATCAGTTACGGAATACTTTTATTTAGAGCACACATTTTCTTCACATCTGATAATGTCGGTACAAATCTGTTAGGACAATGGGATGTGGAAATATAGAGCGTTTTTAAAGACACTTGGCGTTGAATAACAGAGATAAATGTTTTTAAGTAGGCTGTCCTTATCTAGCAAGACAGTTGTTCGCTTCAATATCGGAGATAGTGTGTGTTGGAAAGCACTTGGGGGAAATTGGTGGCAAACACTCGAATGGCTCGCTGATAAGGGTGTGGTATTGAGAAACAACTACAGTATTTTAGAAATAAGCTCGCGGTATTTTAAGCCGACCGAGATAATCGGTATCAAGTTAACGTTAGCGCTTGCTACATTTTCTTTCACAGCTACACCTCCCACTCGACACTGAAGGCTGTGAGAGAAAGAAGTAATCACACGCCACTGGATTGTTTCAAGATAAAGAATGATTTTACTTGGCTAGCACAGTATATAATTTAAATGTCCGCAAAAAAAAATGCTTTTATATGTAAATATTTTTATCCAAAGTAAAACCACCTTGAAAATCACGTTAATTTAATGAAAAAACGACATTTTTTTTTACGAATTCAGGTAATTTTCTTTGTAAAATTGTTACATTTACAGTCGCCACAGAAAAACAATGAAATAATATAGAAATTATTTAAAGTGATTATAGCTACAGACACCTGATTTTCGGAGAACAGGTCGCTTTGCTTGATTTTAGGCTAAACTACCTAGGCGAAACGATTTTAGACGAAACGACTTTTAGGCACATTGGCTTTAGGCAAATAGACTTTTAGGCAAAATGCAAGTGGAAAACAATTTTAGGAAAATCAACTTTAGGCAAAACGACTTTAAAGCAAATTGACTAGGTAAATTGCCTTTTAGGCAAATCGAAGGTGGGAAACACTTTAAGGCAAAACGACTTTAGACCAAATGACGCGCTCCCGTCTTTGGGTAAAAATGTTACTTACTAGTTGTATTTCGAAGCACTTTGGATTCATTTTCGTGAAACGATGATATTGTAATATGTAATTGCTCGCAACATATTCTTTAATACAATTTTAAAACGGTTTGCAGATGTTAGGGGGTTCGTCTAGCTGACGCACGAAGTGCAGTGCAGAGGTTTGGTAGAAAATCACGTGTTTCAAAAACGGTTGTATATTTTGTAGTGGTGTCCATCACAAAAAGCTTTTAAGAAACGTTTCATGCCCAAAGACCAGTTTCAAGTTTTCGTTCCCACTCCAAGGATTAATTTTCTTGGGTGTGAAAATGGTTGGAAATTGTGTTTCCATAATCAGTTTTAACAGCTAAACTTTTATACAGGAACTTTAGAGTTGTCTTTATACGCGCATTCCACTTTTATTTCTTACCTCTCCAGACCCACTTTATAGTTACAGGTGTTGTAAACAAAGAATTTTATGATGCGTGCTGTATTCATGTCGGCACAACACTTGCTTCGTTGTGACAACCAATGAGCAGTAGGCCGAATATTCGGTTAGAGTTGTATGAGCCAATGATATGACTTAGATCACTGAAACTGTTTGGGAACAATTTACCCACTGGTATGATCGTTGGTCATTGAGCTTCGCAGAGTGCAGTGCAGACCAAACACTAACTACACGTGCGTAATGAACACAGTTGTATATACTGGATCTAAATAGGTTAATAGCCTGCCATAAATATATATTCTCATCTCCCAAAGTCATGTTCAGGGGGTCGTCGACGGAGGGACTACTCCCGAGTTGAGCGCCTTGCGCGTAGAGGCGAAGAGGTAAGTGGTGGGTGAGCAAGAGGCGACCTTAACCTTCGCCTAGACCCGTACCGTCACATATTGATTTCTCATTTCAAGTGTTGCAGTCAAGTAATTTTTTTGGTATGCACTGTACCTGTTCTCGGCAATTGTCTTGCAAACTCAGTCACTTTACTAATGAAACGATGATTCTTTTCACCCAAACATAAAGATATTGGAACCCTATATTTCTTATTAGGAATTTGATCTGGAATAATTGGGCTGTCTATAAGCACTAATTTGAATAGAATTAGTAAGTCCAGGATCAATTATTTGAAATGATCAGATTGTAACTCAATCATAACAACTCATGCTTTTGTAATTATTTTCTTTATGGTTATACCCCATTATAATTTGGGGATTTGGTAATTGATTATGACCAGGAGCCTCTGACATAGCCTTTCCACGAATAATTAATATAAGATTTTGATTACTTTCATCCTCATTAACATTATTAATTATAAGCAGAATAATTTATACAGAACAGGTACGGCTAACATTGTATCTTCCTATGGCAGGTTTAACTGGACATAGAAATATATCTGTAGATTTAACCATTTTATCTCTACATATAGCAGCAATCTCATCAATTATAGGCGCAGTTAATTTTATTTCGGCAACAATCAATATCAAATCACCAGGAATATCTTTAGAACAAATATCCTTATTTGTTTGATCAGTTGTGGTGCGTGGTTTATGATGCCAAAGAGATGTAGAATATTCCGCAAATCAGATCAGCCACTGGGAAGACTCAGCACTGACGGCTTGCTGTGTACAGATCCGGTCATCAATGTTGCTCAAGTGCAACGCGTGCACGAACTCTTGACACGGTGATTGAGCTGGTCAAAACTCACGCGGTTCGCGGAAAATAGCTGCAGGCAGGCCTTCCTGGAGCTCTCTTCCGCGTTCCAGAACGAGAAGTGCAAGAGCTATAAGTAGAGACCCGAGAAGTTCGCGAGTGCAATGATCTGTAGGCTAGACTTCACAGTCATACATACTCTCATACAGATATCAAATGTTTATTGGTTGATCGTTGTGTTAGTAAAAGGCGGTGGGTTGGGCGCACAATTTAATGCATGTTTTTTATTGGCCCATTTATCTCCAGGAGGTGTCAAACAACACGTCGGCCAATTACAAAAGTAACATGAACGTACATGTGTGTGAATTCCATCTTGTCTAGAAATGAACCCGCGAAATTCTCGGGTCTCTATTTATAAGAAGGGACAGTGAATTCGCGAAAATATTAATGGCCATGGTAGACTTCAATACCCTACGACCACAACCATAACTTCCTTTGACTATTGGCCGCGTGTCTACGCGAGAAGAAATGTTATTATTTTACTGAGCCATTCAGAATAAATTACTCCGATACTGAACGTCAATGATCAGCGGACACACACTTGAGACACGTGACATTCAAAATCATCCAACCACGAAAGTGGAGTACAACTTTTCCTGAAATCTTTTCGTGAAAAAACCCTGTCCCTAGTTATAAGTACGGGCACCTGTTGTTATAGGGCCGTTATCTTCTAACGCACTTCAATTAAAAACCACTTTCGTGATTGGCTTACTTCAGTTGTCACGAGTCTTACCTGTCTGCCCGCGATTCACGGACGGTCACCATCGGAGAAACTTACTTCTGATTGTCTCACTCACGTAACATGCTGTCTGTGCACAATTACAAGCAGCGGCCAGTAGCCAAATGAAAACGGCAAATGTGCACATAGGTTATTGAATTCAAGCCTCCGCGTACATCTTTTCGCGAGAAACAGGTGGCCCTAGTTATAAGGGCTATAATGACACGCGCTACAAGTGCGCCATTCGCCTCTGCGCGCAGGGCTCTGAATTGGCGTGCTAAGTTCTCAACGTGCTGCGTTTACATATGGGACTTCAAGCGATAACCCTGTAATTTCAGTGCATGTACCTCGATTACTTTTGTGTGTGTATCCCGTTCAGACCCAGTGCACACAATTGTGTACATTACGCACGTGTAGGTAACTTTTGGCCTGTGCTGCACACTGCGGAGCTCAATGACCAGTGATCTTACCTGTGAGTAAATGATTCACAAACCATCTTATTGGTCTAGGTCATAATTGGTTTATATGACTGTAGACGAACATGTAGCCTACAACTCATTGGTTGTGACGACGAAAAAAGGTATCGACTTAAGTACAGGACGCATCGTAAATTTTTTGACGTGAATAAGTCTTTAAATTGGCACCCATAGTGGGAGGCAATACAGAAAATCCGATGATTACAAAATCGGGGGATACAGTTTGGCATTGCAGCTCCGAATATATAATCTACATTCAAAATTCGTTTACACCACTCGATTGCCGAAGGATCAGAGAATATGTTAAGTTGAGTGAGGACTGCGAAGAATCGGGCGTGGTATAACCTTTGACTAGGAGAAACTACGACGCTCGTTTAAGTTTCAATCGACAGATCTCGTCAAGATCAACCGACTGCGTGTATAAAACCTTTGTTTGGTGTGGTTATGGTGAAATTGTATGAGGTTATTGTAAAAAATTAAGAAAACTTAACACAATGTCGGCCTGTACTAGACAAAAAGCCAAGTCGAAATACTGAAATCGTATACGGTTGGAAAGAGCATCTCAAAAGCAATCCAGTGATACCCATAAAACCCCATATGATCGAGTGAAGCGGTGCCGGGAACGGAAAGTAAACATCAAGGCATCCGAGCGCGTCAACGAAGACGTATTCAGCCAAAACAAATGGCCGTGTCCCCAACACAGCCAAACCCAATTTTTTTGTTTGCAACATCTGAGACCGAAAATTAAAGTTGGTCTGACATGGTTTGAACGTGTATATTTTGATATATAGCGTTTTGGAGAAGCCATTTTTAACCATGTTTTAGTGCTCTGAAATGGTGTTTCTAATGTGCATGGTGTCTGGAAAGTATTCGAAAGGCTTAGCCTGAGGGTGTGTTTTTTCCTTCCGTAGTTTAGCACATTAGACGCACGTTTAATAGTTTCATAAAAATAATTACCTGGAACGCAATTCAAGCAGCAGCTGCACGTTCTGTTCAAGGGTTGAGATGTCATCAGATTTGCTCTGCCCGAGTTACAGTAAGGCATAGTCCTCAAAGTGTTAAAATTAGGTTTTCTTTTTTTTTTTTTTCATCTGCTTACACATAAATACGCAGTTTGTATGCTCCAGATGAATAGGTGCGATGTATCATGCCGTGTTAACCGTGTTGACACGTACGTGACGGATTCCTGTATAGAGCGAGCTGCGAAGGCGATTGGTTGATTGGAGGCGTGTGTTAATTAAATTTCAATCTACGTGTGATGTGGCGTCAGAATAAATGGGGCTCGTGGATATGTGTGCATAACGAATTTATATAGTTCTGGGCGGCGTGTGTCTTAATTACGTGATGTCCACCATCATGGATATTGTATTTGTGGGCGAGTCTATGGTGAACCGTCCCTGTTCAGCCGCCATCTGGTTGCCACTTTGAATATTGTGCTCCAGTGTAAGTCGGGGAAAGGTAATCTGGCAACGTCTCTTCTCTATCCTTGAAGAGAAAAAAACGCACGGATATTATTTGATTGTTTTCAGCATTCTATATCTGAATCAGTGATTTCAATCAGTGGAATTATCCTTAGCAAAATTTCAGTCAATTATCTGTTAACATATTAACAAGTCAGCGTATTTCATCGATAAGTTAGTGCCAGGCAAGCGAAATTCAACGGGAATCAGTAGAAATCACTGTTAAAACGTTTAGCAACTAAATGTATCAGTAAAATTTTATTGGTTTCCGTGGAAGTCTCGACAACTTTGCAGTAAAATTTACCCATTTGGAGCAGCTTACCAGTAAATATTTTACAGAGAATATTTTTTAAAATCATTATTTCCCAGAACCTATCGTCCCTTCAAATTCAGTTTTCATTAATACAGCTGTAAAATTCGCATTCATACGTAAATGAACACGACGGACTGTGTATCATGTTACGGGGTCCCGTTTAGCTTTTGCATTGGGTTACGTAATGGTTGAAATACGCTTTTTTTTTTTCTTCTTCAAACTGTTAAAAGTATATCCAGTGCATTAATGTGCAAAACGAACAGCACACTTCAGACGAGGACTACCGAGTTCTAAGACGTCATGAACGTAAGAGAAACCATCCCAGAACACTCCAACATAACATAACAATTGATATTTCAGAGGTCTGTATTTCAAAATATATGCATCAGAGGCGTACAAATTGCTCAAAGGTCCTGCACGCTTGACCTTACTACGGACTTTCCACCAATAAAATGACAATGTCACAGCTGAGAAATTCCCATAGATACACGAAGTGCGACGAGAACACTGCACGCCAGCTCAGAACTTTGCGCTTAGCGGCGATGGCACACTCTATGTGAGAGGCATTGTCACCCTTATCGTCACCGCATTTCTCGAACTCAAACTCGTATAGTAACTCCAGGTATAAACTGTTCACGGTAAAATGAGCACTTTTAAAAGCCCTGCTTAAGATCTTCTTGTATCCATGTGTCTCATCAATTTATTCATGCGTCAGAAAGTGAAACTGAGGAATTACTAGAAACATTAATATATTACAAATATTTTCACTTTTACAATTCGATGCATTAAAAAAAACAGAGAAAGCGAAAGAAATTATTTAAGTTATCACAGATGGATTATTTAAGACTTTTTATTTGGAGTTTAGATATGGAACTACTTTCCATTCATCGTTACCAACTTCACTAGGTGCATGTCACAAGTATATGCAGGTAGGCGCAGTAACATTCTTCTAAGGTTGATATAAGTGCTCACTTTATCGTGAACGTTTAGGAGACGGGAGCCTTGAGATTTCAACGGCGAACATGCAACGGCGAACATGCAACAGCGAACATGCAACGCACGCCTCAGAACTGTGTGCTGGTTACGTCTAATTTTTTAATATATTTTAAATGCTGTTGCTGAACCTGGGGGGGGGGGGGGTTGCTGAGGCTATAAAAACTTGTATTACTTCAACTCTACTGTGGAATGTATGTACGTACATCATCCATAACTGACGTATCACGCTTTCACAAAAATTCCAAGTAGTAAGTTCTAGAGGAAAGATGTATGAAATCAATTGTATGTAATTGTAAAGATAATTTAACTTATGCTACTCTACAGTGTACATGACGCGAGATAATTACAAAAATCTCTTCTGAGCAACAATTATTGTAACAAGGCGGACAAATCTATGGTGGTAGAGGGGTGCAAAGTCAAAAAGTTTTAGAAAACCCTTTTTATGAACAGAATAACATTCGATTCAGCTTTCTTTGATTCTTTCTCTATGTGATCTTTTCATCAGCCTTGTTGACCCGCCCAGCTGACATATAAACAAAGTTATGAAAGCGATAAGGTGATGGAGACGAGGAGGGTTAGTGGAGACTTCTGTGTGCAAAATAGGAGAGCGTATTTTTATTTGAGCCAGCACATGGCCAATTGGTTTCCCTTCTTCTCCCCCTCTACACCCTCCACTGCTTTCTCTCTTCGTGGCCAACGATTTCTTCTTGTCCCTTCCATCCCATTCAGTCCTTATCTCTTTTCTACACACAGACATATTTTCCATAACCACTCGGAAAAGAAATTCTAAGAAGCAGATTTGGCGCAGTTTGCATAATGGACCTCTCCCCTATAGACACGCTATCTGAATACTTAGTTAACATGGCCCTATTTGAAGCAATGACCTCAGTCAGTAACTTGCGTTGTGTTACACAACGACACGCAATTTCAAATACCCACTCGCTTATGAAATCATAATTCTATAAGATTCTTTAAGGTATTTTTGTTTTCTTGTTATTAAATTTCATTGGCTACATCTTTGCTCTTCATCCATTGAACTCTCCGTATATTTTATTATTTTAATTAATCATTAATCTTTTTTACTAATAAGAGAAAAACTATACTTGCAGGATAATCACTGGAATCAAATGAATTAATCGTTGTCCACATATCTAAGAATATAGAGTATCACCCATTCTTATGTTTTATTTTGATACATCTGTATCCGTGTAATTAGTATGTATCTGTTTATATATATATATATATATATATATATATATATATATAGGTTTCATAATATTAGCCTTGTCGCAGATCGACTGGACACGGAACCATAATGTTATATTTATTATATGCATTAGAGCTACATATATGTTTTGGACAATAATATTTAATTTATTTCACATATTACTTGAATGTCAATATAATTATTTTCACATGTTTATTATATTTTATGTTAACATTTCATTTCCTTAACTTTTCGATATATGTGAACTATCAGTCCACTACTCTATGATAATTTTCACACGTTCCGAGTTCTACATATGGTTATGTCACTATTTTTATTATTGTATTAATATGTTTGATTTTATTTTCAGTAATTGTTTCATAATTTTTAAAGCTAAATTATTTGTTTTGGGATTTAAAGACATAATATTTTAGGTCTTAATTTTATTTAGTGAAGGTAAAGCCGGAAGCGAGCCGTGATTGGATGTTGGTTGGTCGGAAGCCGGAAGACATTGAACATGTAAGGCGTCTAAATTTTCGTTGAAATTTTACTTTTGAAATTCCAACGCCATCATAAATTTATTTTAGAAATTATGCTCCCAGAAGTTAAGTTTTTGGTAGTCGCTGCAGCAGTATTTAATAAGAGGCTGTAGGCTAAGTCGTGGATAATTCTTTGAGTGTTAAACTGACGAGGCGAAAAGGACGCCGAAACTACGACGCCGGTGTCATGCAACAAGATAGACCCAGAGGACCTCAGGTGACGCCAAGGCAATTTAACGTATAAAAAGCTTAAGTACATGAACTGTTTTACAAGTATTGAACTTTAAGGAACCTGAATTTATTTTACTAAAGTTACTATACTGATTTTTCAACGATTTGACTGAGTTCTATGAGCATGTTAAACCATTAGTCCCGAACTTTCGCATATGAGATAGTATAGCCGGAGCAATATGGGATGAGGAGTTAAAGACTTATTTTGAACTTTCAATGTAAATCCAGAGTAATTTTATTTGGTGAAGTATCAGATTTGAGATAATTATGTTAACTAACTTTTAACATTTAATTAATTATCAGTGAATGTGATCCGAGAAATTTAAGAATTTAAGTAAGAGCTTACCAAACTTTCTGGAAATTTAAATACAGAGGAGGCTATTTCCGGTGGAACCTAATTAATATTTTGAACTAAAATTTGTTTTGTATAGCAGCTCTAAAGTTTCACAGCATTTTTTCAATCTTTTATTTTATTTAAATTTTGCATTCTGATTTATCCCTATTCTTACTTGGATGGTGGTATGTCATTTATGTTAATTATCATACAGTATAATTTCATTTTTGAGTAAAGAGATTTCTGTCACACACAAATATTTAGTTTTGCACCTTGTTGTATTATTCACATGTTTGGGTCTGAGTTTATTTATTTCCTTTTTTTTCAATAATTAATTAATTATCAAGGTTACACATGTTTGGATTAAACGAATTACTGTGAAGGTAGGAATGTGTTTTCTTTTGCATGAGGTTTACAGCATCGCCGGAGAGCTTCTGATTCCAGTGTGGTAAGACCAAGGTCACATCACGAATAATAAGGCGCCCAAAATATATTAAATCATTATAATCATTCTTTCTCCCAACTCACACCAAAATAGACTTACACCCACACTATTACAGACACTGTTTCAAAGTAGCGTACAACGAGAACCATTACAGCCTTATGTTCGTTTATTTACTATTTACCTAACATATACATAATAACATGAGGCCCAGAAAACCAGGACACCTAAAATAATCAATTAAAAAATACTTAAAAAAATAAAGTATGTTTAAAAGCAAGGTAATATATAAGGAAAGAGACAAAGTATGTATAAACGTGGTCAATGAAGCAGAAAATATACTACTACAAAACTGCATTAAATTGCACAAGAATAATCTACACTACCAAATTAACACGAGTGATTTCAAATTGCCTTTTAATATAGCAAGATTATTTTCTTTTCTGTTGGAAAAACATTACAAAGACCCCTAATGGTCTTAACAATATTCAATTTACAAATTTTAAGAAAGCTGATAATTCACAATCATATTTCATTGAAATTATATATATATATATATATATATATATATATATATATATTATATATATATATATATATATATATATATATATATATATATATATATATAAGTTATTCCATCAACCCAAAAAACGGCAGAGAACTGACAACATACAGAGTATCATCTTCAGGAAAGTTATTTTTAACAAGAAAAATATAAGGTTTCCGCTCTCATATTTACTAATAAATATCTTATTAGAAATTAAGAAGCGATTCCTCATAATGTTGTGCAGAAATACTTTAACTGCTCATGTTATCCAAAATATCCTGACTGTAAATGAAATATCATAGCATTAAAATAACGTTCCTGCTTCTCCTGAAGGGTTTTACATTTCTTTATAACCAATGATCAAACCGAAGTACCTGATCTGTCATCTAGGGGAGAATTCCCTCGCAGCCAAGCGTCTGACCCCGATGCCAGGTTTTACAATCCATTATATACAAAATACGAGCTTTGCCTCGCTATGGGGGTAGCTACAATCATCCACCAATAGCGAGCCACTGTCGCAAAAATTCATTCTCCCAATTAAGCCGCTTATCGGGATCGGGGTTACCAAATTTCACAAACAATTAAGAACAATCCAGTGGATTATCTGTGACGTCACCTCCGATACATTAAAAATAGCCACTCATAAGTGCGCGGGCCAGGCACGTCCTCCCGCGCGCTTCGAAGAAGTAACACTGCTGAACTCTGGTGGCGGCAACGTCAACTCCAGCCAGGTGAGCCGCACCCGCCAGCGTGTTAGCCAACACTCGGGGACTGTGATGCGATACGGTGCCAGTCAACCCAAGAAAACATCATTTTGTGCGGTATTTATTCTATTACGAGCTGTAAATCCACAAAAGTGGGCTTCCATCAATGTAAACGTAAGTGTTTACGGGTGTTGACAGTAAGTCTTTTGCATTATTTGTCCATATTCTGTAGTTTGTTTCTCCGCACGTCTTCCGATCAATACTTTTCCTGAGGCAGACAGGAGAAAACGGTGTTGCGTAGAAAATGGACCGGGAAAAAAGGGAAATTGTCGTGGAGTTGCCAGTTTTCGAATAATAAAACATATTCAGAATTTATAATTGAAATTAATTCTTAGACAAAGCATTATATTACGATGAGTTGTTTGCATGACTGTAATGGTAATGGAGAACCTTTATTTCTTTGATGTATGGAATAACAGGAAATTAGTTGTTGATGACCTGATGATAATGACTACAGAGGCTATAGTAGTACGAGAAGCCGAATGATAATCCTCTCTGAAACATAATAAAATATCTTTCTATGCCATAACAAATGCACATTTTCAAAAAATTATATCGATCATAAGCAGTGGCCGAAAAAAAAAAAATGAATATGACGTCCAGCTCTTCCCCTTATGCATCCTTCCTGACAAAGTACACTCGGGAACATGAAATTTGAACAGCATACGCGGAACATGTGTGTTCTATGCCGGTTCTACGAGTTTGTAGTTTCTACTAACGTTTTTTTTCGTCTCCCTATTCCACTTGCGGCTGTGAGGGGTGGTGAAAATAAAATGGCTGCCAATCATATTGTTACGTGCTCACTTCTTTGCATCCCGCGCGAGCGAGCGAAGAGGAAGACAGAGTCGTTATATGATAGCAGCGGCGGCGGAGGCAAGACAATGACGTGTTTCGAACTACAGACGCGCGCCGCGGACCCTGGTTGTCTTGTTTTCAACGTTTATCTGAAGAGTGCTTTGGAATACCGACCTCGTTATCTCAGCGCAACTCGGGGTGCGTTGAACCTTCCAGATGATCAGGTGAACACTATAAATATTGCGGCAGGCCTCCGGACCGAGAGTTGAGTTGGTGTTGATGAATGAATGAGCGGCTGAGTTCCGAGCGATAGAAGACGAGAAACGAGAGAAGTGACCAGCGGTAAAGGAAGTCTGCGACTGCGAGTATCAAGAAGTGGACTCGGCTAACAGGCTGGGATATTGGACTAGATGCGTGAGTGAAAGACATTATAAATTATGGCAACAGATAGACTGAATACGTGTTGATTATGAGTATGAGTTAATTGACTGTAACCAACAGAGACAATTAAGAAGTTTAAATAGACACCAAATATTGCACTCACTGATAAATAGAAAGAGTAGAAGTGGAATCAGATAATTTAATCTTGTAAATAATAGCGGAGTTAATAAATTAGAAATCACATTTAGTTTATTTTATTATTTATTATTAAGAGCTCCATCCCTTACGAACGCAGATACGCCCTTCATGTGTCCTTCATGTAACAATATATTCCGACTAATGGAGTACCATCAGCCAAGTACCGTTAGTTTAAAAAAAAAAGTTCTCATCGCTTCTGCAGAGGAAGTATCCGGAGTCCAGGAGGTGGTATTGGTAGTACTTCAGTTTCAGGTCGCCCAAGCGAACACTGCCGATGAAACACGAAGCAACCCGAAAATTACCGACGTAATGGTAACGAGGAAGCAGACTCAGCTCACCCGGCCACTTGATGATGTTTGCCCAAGCCATCTCCTACACACGACTTCACTTCCACCTACCAAACAAGGCGAGGCACGGCGAGGGGCGGGGGCCGGGGAAACTTGTCCACACACGACAAGTGTACACACGCCTTACTTTCGCCCAGTGCTGCTCGCTCTGTTTACGTAGCTGAGTGCACGACGCGCCAAATATTCTCGTCGCTGTTTAAATCACGGCGCAGAATTTAATATTTAAATAGTTCTGGGGTATTATGTTGATGTGTACACTCACGGAAAAAAAAAAAAAAAACACAAAATTTTTTTTTCGCTTAGCACATGTTAGCCAAACACAAAAAACGGCGAAAACATTGTTACACAAGACGAACACATTTGACAAAACTACGTTAATTAAGGGCACGTTTACGGGATGTTCTTTGAGTAAAGTCTGTACACGGTTTCCACACACTTTTCCAAACAAACCGTTTGGAAAAATCTCTCCGTGTTTAGCGAGTTTAGTGTTCGTAAATATTACATATAACACAAGCGTTTTAAATTTTTTTGACAGTAAAGTTTTTTTTTTTTTGTGGTTAAACTGAACTTTGACCAATATCTTATCTATAAATAATCTTATTTCATTCGTGGTTAATACTAATGAAAACGGAGAGATAATAGGTGGGTTGGCAATGCCTAGTAATAAATAGTTATTATGCAGAAAATTATTACACTGAGTGCGCACGAATGAGGTGCGTTGTGCCGTTGGTGTAAGACTCGGTTAAGCTTTGTTTGCATGAGGCGGAGGATGAATATACTGGAATCATAAATTTAGTTGGGATTTAGAAAAGTTTGAAGTAACCGAAAAAAAAAAAAAAAAAAAAAAAAAAAAAAAAAAAAAAAAAAAAAAAAAGGAATACGTTATAGTTTGTTCACGGTAAACTGAGCACTTTTGAAAGACCTGTTTTATTTATACTTCCATCCACGTTGTGTATTATTCCACCATGAGTAAAATTGGCATTGCAATGTGGGTCTGACCACGTGATCCACGATTCGGCCAAGTAAAAATTGTTAAATTGCCATAAAAAATATATATTTGACAAATTTGCTCATTGCTGCACCTATATCCATTAAAAAAAAAATAGAATTCGAAAGAAAATATTTTACCATTTAAACGTTTACCTCACTATTTTAATATATATATTTAATATATAAATAATAATGAACAATAATTAATGGGACTTTTTTCTTTCAGTCGTTACAAACTATACTAGACGAATGCCGATCAGCGTGCATGTTAAATTATATGCTGGTAGGAGCAGCGATATTTTTCAAACGTTGATTTCAAAAGTGCTCAATAACCGTGAACAACCCTTAACTTGCGTTGGGTTCTGGTGAATTATTTTGCTCTAAGTTACAGTAATTTTCGCGACTCAGTTCTTGACGTGAACACGTCTTTAAAATCCGCCCGACATACTTGGTAAAGGCTGTTCACGATAAAGTGAGCCCTTTTGAAATCAATGTTAGAAAAATGTGACTGCCCCTTCTTGCACATATTTTAACAGGCGCACTGATTGACATTCACACAATCAAGTTGGTAGCGATGGATGGGAAGCAGTTCCGTATCTTGACGTCGAATGAAAAGTGCTAGGTAACTATTCCTGATAACTTAAATTATTTAATTTGATTTCTGTTCCTTTTTTTTTTTTTTCGGTTTCACTTGACCGACGCATGACCAAAGTTACGGGGCCCAAGACAATGTTAAACTTACATAAGGCGGAAGAATACACAATTTACATGCAAGTGGATCTTAAGTAGGCTTTAAAAATTTCTCACTTTTCCGTGAACAGCCTGTACGTAAATATAAAAAAAATATCAAATATTTGTAATACCCGTAGAAAAAACGTAGGAAGCAACAAAACTTGCATAGGGCGATTTTTCAGATGTTTTATTCAGAAAGTGTTTAGATATCGTGAATAAACTATATTCACATTTTGTGAAATATCGCTTACCTCCCGCCACGACAACCTGTGTTCGATTCCCGGCAGGGGTAAACTCCTCCACTGGATTTTCGCATGTGGCAAACGTGGGTTTTTCAAGGGGAACTCTCGTGTCTCCTGTTCTTGCATTCCACTGATGCTCCATCTGCAACTCACTTCGCACCCCTCCTCATCCTTCTGCCCTCCGGCTACTTATCAGACGCCGCATAAATCAGCTAGTGAACGTGGCACACATCTGTCGCATTACATAATTCATCACAGTAAATTTAATTAACTTAATTAATTGTTAATTACTGGTGAACCCGTGGGGTAAACCGTGAATCAATGTTCAAAGTAGCGCAGCTCCTCATTAAACAGAATTGATCACCGTTAAATAGGTGATCTTCACTCCCCGATACCCGGTTGCACCATCATCTACCCCGATCCGAGATCGAATAATCCTATTTTCGAACCAGGATCCAGTTTGATCTTGGTTTCAATGTAAAAGTGTTGCACCAAAAAAACTTCATGATTCTGGATCTCCGATTCGTCGATCTTGGTTCGAAAGTGGAAGATCGAGATTAAATATGAGACAAATTTTGGCATTGGTTCGTAATATATGACGTCATGGAAGTAGACGTATTTTTCACTATGGACAGAACTAGATTTGCGATATTTTGTCTGTTTTAAGTGAATTATTGTTGTACGAATTTTACTGAATAATATTCAAGTGCGTGTAATGTTTTAATTTTCCAAGAAAACAATCGAACGTAGTTCACTCTGTTGGTGTATTTTCAAACTACATTTGTCGACGATGGCTGCTGATCTCGAATTGAGAATTGGAAAACGCCGATTTCGGCGCTTCGAAATGAACTTAATCTCGATCTCCAGTCCAGCTCTGAACTCGAATGGTGCAACAGTTTTCTGTGTCGATCTTAGATCCGATCTCCAGGCATGAGACTATCAGCAGGCTTTCAGTAATTCAATTGAAACACTATTTTTTAAACGTAATTTCGTTGTTTAGTTTCCGAGGACAGTAGGCCTATGAGTTAGGACAGCTTCGCGAAGAACAATCTACTCGTAATTTTGTACTTTCAACATAACGCTGTAACCCTTCTCTGTGTGCCACTTTAAATTATCATCGAACTGAAAGTACGTCAAATGAAAGGTAAACAGAAAACATACATATTGCACATTTATGATAGCTAACATCTTTGGGTTATCAAAGATAATGCCACATACAGTTGGCGTGACCAAATTTCCTCATTTCGCACGCTAAAATCGAAAGAGTTGAAACTACCCTAAAAACCAGATCTGTTCAAACTGCCCCACTTGAATCAGAAAAATTCTACTGATCATTTCAGTTGCTGCTACTCACTGATTAAACATTGATTTCTACTGATTCCTAGTTAGTTGCATTGGCCTGGCACCTAAGTGCATTCCACTGATTCGCCGGTATTCAGTAAAATAATTCTGCTGATGTAAATCACTGATTCATATTTAGAGTGTACGGTATGAAGGAAAGATCACGTGAACGTCTAGTTTGAAAATACTACACTCGACATTTTGGAAGGCACGTGTCTTGTCGGAATAAAATCATAACATTTGGATGGTTCTCCAAAAGTCAGTCAAGGATTTTCTATCTCAATACGAGAAATAAGAACAACCCACGAAGAAGTAAGGAATTCGCTTTAAGAAACTATTGAATTTTCCTCTGAAATTGTGAGCACATTTGGAGACCAAACGTGGCCTTTTCGGATACCAAATCCTACAGTGTTTTCTTCCGGTCTTGAAGCAAGGAACTCAACTAATAATTTCGCCAAGCCTCGTATTTCATGACCACGCTTTTTTTTTTTTTTACATTACTCGAGTTATTTTTTTATCCTTGCCTACAATCGCATGATTTTTGCCGAATCGCCAAAGCATAGTTTATTGTAAACGCGGTTTTACGGATCTAATTTTTTATTTTTTTTCTTTCATTATTGCAACGTTTTTTCAAGCCGCGTAATTCCCGTTATTAATGACGTTATCCTGCTGCTAAAAATGTCCGATAATTAATGAGACATTCCACAAGTGCTCCTCCGAATCCCGAAATATAAATCACAAAATTGGAATGGCGTAGTTCTGGCCTCGTATATTATGTAGATTCGGAGCAGTGGCAAACATAGCCTACGTACCTCAGCGACGAGTTACTGTTCACGGACACGTTTACTGTTCTAAATGAAGAGGATTTTAGCCAAAGCCTCTACAATGTCATCAACGCTACTCATGTTTGACTTTTCTTAGAAGTGTCTTAGTTCGTTTTAGCTCTGGTTGATCCCATTAACTCAGCGCCGTAGCCTAGCCGTCATCTTAAAACAAACACTTGCCAGCAGCACTTCCACTAGTGTCTTACGATTTGTTGAACATACACCGCTGTAGTCACTATACACTCCCGGCTTTAGAGATAAGATATGGTTTAAGAACCATTTACATCTCTCAAACTGAGTTTCTGTTGGCAGTGAGACAAGAACGAACGTTATTAACACTCCCATTAGATGGCGCTTTTAAGGCCTATACGAAATATTAAGGCCTAATCAAAACTTACGTAATCTATAGAATTATTTTTATTTTAACGCGACAAGTGCCATCGTTTATAAACAAATATCGTACCACGAAAATTCTAGCTAAATTGACAATTTGACTATCAGCATTTAAATTTTAAAGAAATCACATTTGAAAATAATTTTCAAGATGTTTTCACGTATCAATTTATTAACGAAGGTCATAGTTGTATTGCAGGTTTATGTTTCCTTCCGAGAATTTGACCTTTACAGAATATTACCTGTTAGGGGTCACGTGACCCGCTTGGCGATATGGTTCCCTTCATCTCCGCCTACCGTAGTTTAATTTATACATTTCCGAAAATAATAACATGCTTGTCGGATATTTCCCACCAAAAATTAATTAAATCATATTATCTTGCATTGAAAACATATCGAATTGACGCGTAAAAGAAAACTACCATGTATGGTTTAAATGTAGACAGTTGAGGAATATTCACTTTACTCTAAGAAATTACCTGCAATCGTCCTTAGCGTCGCTTTTAAGGTGTGTTAGAAATCTACCTTTACTGAAAGACGATCGCGAATGTTTCGCTACAGCATCGAATAAAATTCTCTACTAACTTTTACGGCGTGTAAAGATTGAATTCTTGTTTTCACGCAGGACCAAGAGCATTTCTGGCAACGAAGTTTGACTACAGACTTGTTAGCTATAAGCTACAAAGTTTAGAAACGACCAAGAGAGCCTAACTTACAAAAGAGAAATTTTTGGCCGGAAACGTGCCACCTGTCGTCGGATGTTGCAAGTGACTGAGCCCAGTTCCCGATTAAAATTGGGATGAAACCCCGCGTCCAAGGTCGAGCAGCGAGGATGCGATACGGGCGAAACTAACGCGCACGCCTAGCGCCTCATCGCTCCTACGCGCAAGGCAAGGCGAGTGTTTCCGCCGTGACGCTGTGCTGTGTAATTTAGATTTGTAACAGTGTAGCTTTATTACACGCGATGAAAGTACACAGATTAAACTACGCCTGTATCTTTGTACTTTACTCTTGCCGCTCAAAGAAACTACATAGGCAAGCTTTAAAAATGCGATATTTGGCCCATTTTTTCTTCTTCGAGAATATAATTGATACGACAAAAGTAGAAAAATAGGGGTCATAAATAATTGTTTTTTTTTTTAATATATTTTTTTCTGACAAAAAGTCGTATTTGCAGAACGTTTATTTACCTAGATACGCGTATTCGCATAAACAACTACTCCACAAAAAAACGCGCGGGTCCATCCCACTTAAAAAAAGTGCACCAAATGAACGTATACGTCTCGAAATTAAAGAAGGTTAACGGTTCATGGCCATCGTGCGTGTCAAGGGGCCGCGGTGATGAAGTGGTTAGACTACTTGCTCCTAGGCGAACCCGGTTTGATTCCCGGCGGAGTCCCTCCCGGATTGTCGCGCGTGGGAATCATGTCAGACGATGCCGCTGGTCGGATGATTTTTCTCGGGACCCGCCCTTGCATTCCGGCGCTGCTCCATGATCAGCTCGTTTCACCCTCACCGGCTCTCAAGACCTCGATGTTAAGAGCCGCCCAAATCTCTTCACTCACTCGTGTATGTCAGCGCTGTTTACGTCCACGATAACCATGAACAGTGCAATAAAGAATACCTGCTTTCATGTTGATACGCGTGACCTGAGCTGAACACAAAAGACTGTCGTTACGGATACGCTACCGTAAAAATTCACTTCAATACATCACCGAGGGATTTACATGCCGCACGTCGGCCTTAACGTAATTAAATTATACGCAATATCATAGTGCTTAACGTTAAAACGGCAAGTCCACTCCTGCATTTTCATTAAATATTTATCTACAAAAATTGAATGAAATAATTGGTTTGCTCAACGGAATGCTTGTGGGTTAAGGAAACACAAAAATTTAGATTTGATTGAACAAAATATTTTGTTTTCAGATATATTTTGTTCATCCAAAAAATAACTTTCTTCGTCTCATTTTGCCAGGTTAACAAAACTAATTTTGTTGCGTTTTTAAATTTTGTTTACCTGAAGGAAAAAAAAAAAAAGTAACTTCACGCGGTTACGGGCGTATAGCAACATGTAGTTTCCCCTCAACGTAGCAGTCTGATGTAATATAAATTAAATTCCAAGGCTCTACGTTGCGTGAATAATGCATAGAAACAATGATGAAGAAGTAATCTGATCATCACCGGCTCTGAACATGTTGGTACTGAGCAGGTGTTGCAAGTCATGCACTCGATTGGGCGCGGACTGAACCACCTCAGCACTTGGAGAGTGGTGTTTGGCTATCAGCGCATCCGACGTCACTTGAACGTCAGCAGTTTGGTAATACCGGATGCCGGACGATATAGTGGCAATCGATATCTTTATGGGATCGAGCTGCTTCATTTATCAGTCTATAAATGGACTGTAGTCTAGTCGCGGTTTCTTCACACTTTTTTGAATCGAACCTTTGAAAAATCACCGCACGTATGACGTGTTTAGTTGGGTCCTAAATATGTTTTGTAATTGTGTAAACATAAAATTACATAATTTTTTATTTAATTGAACTTTTACTTGTATTTTATATAAAATTATGGTATTTCAGTTATGATTAATAGGTCTACTAATAAAAGCAGGGATAAAAAGGCACTACTAATAAATAGTTAATATGCAAAATAATATTACAACGAGTGTGTTCGACTATGGTGCGTTGTCCATTTGGTGTAATTTTTTTAGACTCATTTAAGCTTTGTTTGCACGAGGCGGAGGAATATCCTGGAAGTATAACATTAGCAGGGCTTCAGAAAAGTGTGACGTAACCGTAAATAGACTACAGTATTTTTTTCACTTAACGTAAGCGAACAGTTTGTCGACAGTCGTAGCCGTGGCTACTCGAGGATGTGCGTGTGAAAATGAGCCATTTAACTATCGTAGATTAGCTTCAGCTGCAGAAACAATCATTCAACTAGTATTAGAGGAGAGCTTAGGTAAGGTTAGTTTAAGGAAAAATCCGCAGTCAAATATTTTCTGTGAAGTTAATGCTTTCACGTATTCCCGTATCTCAGTACATAAATGTTCTGGGAATATAATTTTCCTTCAGGAAATGCACAAAACTATTATATCTACATTTGTGAATTTTTACTTTTATCATTTTGATCATATATATAAAGCTAGTGAAATTAAAATAATATATCACTTTTACGGCAATAGAAGGAAAATGGGAAGGTCTGCACAAAGGCCGGGGGGGGGGGGGGGAGTTATGTGCGTCGGAGCTATTCATGCTCTCTCATTCCGGTACCCCGGCGGCCCTCTTTTCTGCTATGTTAGATGTCGGTGACCTTGATGGCAGCCGGGGGACAGGAATGATAGAGCATCAACAGCTCCGACTGTCCACCCCCCCCCCCTAGACTTGTGCGCCAAACTTCCCATTTTCCTTCTACTTGCGGCTATCCTGCGTAGTTTTCTAAACTATCAGGATGTACAGTATATAAATGCATGCATTGCAGACAACAGATAGCCTCGAAGGTGCCGCCACGCGACTTTCTCTCACTGAAAAGAAACAACTGACCTACGTTATCAATTGCAAATAGTTTCCCTGGTATACCGTGTTTCTATCGTAACTTCGTGCCTAGTTCCGCTGATGTCGGTATTTACTGTGCTGTATGGATAACCAAAATAAGCGGGCACTGCCATCCATTTTAACCCTTACGGTTGATGGGATATGCAATAATTTTTTAGATAGGTACGCATCCTGCATGAAGCATATCAAGGGGAAACATAATCCTGCGTATAATGCCTTTATCGGACGTGTTAAATCAGGAGAATTTGTGGGATCTCTGTAATCTGAGGAGGAAGGTGATACTTAAGATTACAGCCAAATATCTTTGTACGTTCTTCACACTGCCGTTGTATTTACTGGTATTAGGTTCAGACAGCTTCAGGAAGTAGAAAATACGTGTTTGGTAAGATAACATCACCTGGTGTATGATATTTCGGGAAGATAAAGTTTTTTTTTTTAATGAAATTACTTCTTTAGTAATGGGAAGGAAATCTGCGCAGCTGCTGTTAAAATATATTTTATGAAATGCAGATGCTAATAAAATAATTTTAACTAACACTGAACCACAAACCAGGACAATATGATATCGTAATAAGAGTTAGAGTGTAATAGGTTACAGTTTGCTTGCTGCAAAAGACTGCAAGTGAGTGTAATTGAAATACACTTACCTCACGGGATAATCATCATGTGTACTCTCGGGGATGCCATGGGTGATGCTAATTCTACCCAGTTTGGAAACAGAACGAGATTTCTTTGGCTTGGGGAAAATTCCTCTCCACAAGGGGCGCGCTGGTGTTCCAAGAGGTCGCTCACTTCTAATCAGGTGTGAAGCCCCTGTCACAATGTACAAAGTTTTTCCAGCAAACTGCTTCCAATAAGTTTGGTCAAACAAAGTTGGACAGTTATGACGTCATCGAAACGTCATAATCGCCGCCATTTGTGTGAAAAAGTTGGATGGCTTCAGTTTCCATCAAACATTTGAAGATTGGACCGGTTCTAAAATATATTTGATGTTTGACAGTCTCAGCCAATCAGAATCGAACAATTTCTGGAAACTAAATAGGTAATGACGATAATTAATTTGTATAGAAGCTTTCTGGGCATGGATGCTATTTTAAGAAAATATTTCACGTAATATTACGAACTCAGAGGCATTAAATGTCATTGTGCAGGACACATCTCTGTTAACTGAAATTTGAATTTAGTAAAGAAGCGAAAATACATTACAACATTTCTTATATTTCTTCTCGTAATGGACTGCATAGAAAAACAAAAACAATATTTAAGTATGAAAATAATTTTTTAATAATATTTCAAATTAGTTTCTCCCAGTAAAAAAAATTGACAGTGTGACATTTTCAAACACATTCAAGATTTGGTAAAATTTGTTGCAAGGAAAAATTTTGTGGCCGTATTTTGTCACCAAATTTTACTGTCAGATATAGTTGAAGGTGAAAATTTGACAGTGTGACAGCGGCTTAAGAGGAGAAAATTTCTGTGTAGAAGTTAGTTTTGGTGTATGCCTCGGATTGTGATATACATCCGGTACACATGCGACACCAGGCAAAAAATTTTAGTTGCCAAACTATAAAAGCATTTAGCTCCCCAACCTGAGTACGACAAATCTTAACCACGGGCCGTATTTGTTCTGAGCTGACACTTGAAACGAATATTTATTTAATGTTTCTGACTTCGTCAGTCATCACGCAAAGTTACATAAAACAAGAAAACATTTTTTCCCATTCTAAGACGGCCTAAAGAAAAGGGAATTTCATTCCTATCATTATTTTCTGATCAGACTGCACACCCTACCACTGACGGGTATAATACCAACAATAGGGTGTTGGTAAGGGGCAGGAGGGAGGGAAATGCTTGCGTCTCCCCCCTCCCTCTCTTCATCAACACCACAAGTAGAACTGCGAACGTCAAAGACTTCGTAAAAGGCGTTGCAAGAAAACCATGTTGATTAAGTTTCATACTTTAAGTATTAGAGCTGAAAGTAGAGGTCCGTAAGAATGTTAAATAGTATATTTTATGCAGGTGTAATCAAGTATATTGAGCTGAAATGTGTGAGTGGAAATAATTTGCATGTAAACACTGGCATAATTGATTTAAAATTAGATTTTGGAAAGGTTAGTAGATTCATTCCCGGTTTTTTGTATGTGGGAATCGTGCTGGACGATGCCGCTGATCTGCGGGTTTTCTCGGGGATCTCCCCCCCCCCCATCCTCTCATTCCAGCGCTGCCCCATATTTCCCTCACTTCACCAACATCGGCTCTCAAGACCTCGATGTTAAAAACAGCCCAAATCTTAACACTATCCACTCATTATTTGGTCTTGCGTTTCTTGTCCTTTTTTGTAGTCTCTTTTCTCTGTCCGGGCTCCAGATGTTCGTCGCCAAAATATTCATCTGTCAAACTGTGTACGAGGTTTAGGTTAGGAATAATTCACGACATAGGAGAGTAGCCCAGGGTTTTCGAGCGAAAATGTTTTCACGGCTTCAGGGAAAACTGTCTCTTAGTTCCAGGATTTTTTTATTTCTGGTCTTCCTTGGGGAAAGTACGAGAGGGTGCTGACAGTTTATCTCCAGTACAAGAAGTGATACGTCTCTTATGTGAGTGAGTCAGTGAGCCTGTCATCCTCGACTTTACTCGCGATTACTGCACGACGCTGATTAACATAAATAATTGCAGACACACATCAGTACACTTCACACAAAGCATACAATATTTACACACATAAAGTATAGTATTTCTTCTCTCCCCCCCCCCTCCCTTCCCAACCCGCGAAAGGTTCCTCGAATAGGCATACTCCAAAATACTTCACAGTTCATATTAACTTTCGTGACCATTATTTTGAGATCGTGGACGCTAAGTGTCGTAGTAAAATAGTTCTGATTGCCCCAAACACACAAGAAAAGTCCTCTAAAACCAAAGAAATATTGCAAGTGGGCCCGTTAAATATTGAAGTGTAAATGCCGTGAATCTTTTCACGAAACCAGGTGATCCTTACAATTTTACACGCACTAGCAAGTGCTTTATTACCATTGAGGAATACGCCTGAGTTCAGCTCGGCCAACGGTAGTATTATGTTTATGGATCTCTTTGTCTCTGTAAACGGAACTCGCTTGGATATCCTTCCACTGATTCCCTACTTTTTATGTCCACCTAACATGGGCTTGGTAACGCATCAGTTGTAATTCACGTGAACAGAATATTGAATTTTTTTTTTTTTCAGTTATATAAACAAGCAGGATAGGCTGTATATCATGCTGGAAGTGTCAAGTCACTGTGGAGAGGGTCACTGCCAGCTCACCGATTCACTAACCAACAGCAAGCCAATGAAGAAACATGTTGGTACGGTAAACATGCCCTGTGTAACATGGGTTAATAAGAGACCGGTAAGTGGAAATGTACAGACCTATAGATCTGGCGCTCCTGTGGTGGAGTGTATAGACAGCTCACTTCTATTCCTGCAGCTGCCAGAAAATATGTTTAACCGCGAAAGCCCTAACAATTTCGTCACGTACGAGTTGAGACCCAGGAAATTTCGCGAGTCAAATAAAGGTGTTAGCATGAACGTTAAACATGTGTAATTTCTTATTACGTTTGTGATTGGGCAACTCGTTACCTGACACAGCCCTGCAGGACTTTGAAACCTGTAATACACGTGCATAAGGAAACCGAGCGAATCGCGTACAACCTAGTACACAAGATAAAGTGCTCATTATAAAGGCACCAGCCAATTAACAAATGGCAGCGCCTGGGGTATATACAGAACTGTCCAGTTTATTCTAGTTGTCAGAGCAAGGCGCATAGTACGCCGCTGAACCAAAACGCCAACGTGTGGCAGAACGTCTTTTTGGCCACTCAGCGTCCATGGACTTACTTGACAGTCAGCAGCTATCTTCCGTAGCACGCAGTAACCAATCAGATGCAAGGTCTTTCGCCAGAAGTTGCGTGGCCAGTCAACGAACTGGTAACGCCCCTAAACAAATGAACCGCCACGCCGATTCCTTTCTATTTACTCACCTATTGGAACTGTGATGGTGTAGTGGTTAGACTGCTCGCCTCTCACCTGGACGAACCGGGTTCGATTCCCGGCGGGGTGTCGCTCCCATATTTTCGCACGTGGTAATCGTGCCGGGCGTTGCCGCTGGTCGGCGGGTTTTATCGTTTCCCCCGCCCTTGCATTCCGACGCTGCTCCACACTCACCTCGCTTCGCCCTCATCGGCTCTTAAGACATCGATGTTAAGAACCGCCCAAACTTCTCCACTCCGCCTCCACTTGCATATTCTACGGTTACGCGATGCAATGCTAGCGCAACAGTGGCGAAGCTGACTTGCAGCTGACAAGAGTACAAAGCTCATCTCTGAGGCCTCGCATCTCGTGCTGGGACTTCCCTAATCACTCGGAACTCTAGTATAGGTACAGCTAGTGACTTCTCGCGACGAAATATGAGTGCATGTTAGACTTCAATACTATAAGCACCCAGCAGCAGTTTGTCTATTGCTATTGGTTGTTGTCTGCTAGATAGGTGAACAACCCTAAAGTGTTTAGAAGTATAAGTTGTCTTGAAATCTTTTCGGGAAATTTCGCTACCCCTAGGTACAGGCAATTCATGATAAAGGGAGTCCTTTTCGAAGCCCTTTCATTTGGAGTAGTAGTAAATAAGTATATTTTATTGTATTATTAGACGTTAACTTTCCAGTCCGGTGAAGTATGTAGACTACACTGTATTTATTACTTACGTGGCAATATTTATTTTAAAAAGTGGTCGAAAAATAATAACTGGCTGATAGGGAAAAGTAACTTGGGCCTCAAAAGTGCTCATTTTACCGTGAACAGCCTATAAGGGCATTCATTACCTGTGCTATCAGTAATAGTTCAGGCACAGAGCATCTAACTATGCAGAGGTGAAACAGCCGCTTTTCCCGCCAACTCCAACCGCACGCGCCAGCAAAATGGCGTCACTTGTCAGCAAAATGTTGGAACACCGTTCACCAATCAGCCGCCTGGTAACCCACTCGCCAACATGACATCCCAGCCAATAGGCAACCTTTCGTAGCACGCAGTAGGTAATCTGAAGCAAGGCCGTTCCCAAAGTCTCGCGCAGCGAATCAGAGCACGGGTACGCCGAAATTAAAACAACCTCCATGCCATTTCGTGTCTGTATAATTATCTACTCTGTAGTTCAGGGACTTTCTCCACAGCATCCGCAGAAGCTACATACCACCGTGAGTCCAACCCATCTGGAGCTTAGGATCCTCAGCCCGGGCACACTACAAAGATTTCTTCACCTGGAATTTAAGTACCCATGTATAATTACAATTTATTTTCAAGTCAGAAATAACCACTTGTTAAAATTACAGTATACTGTGCACCACATACATATATGCGAGTATCGATGTCCTGCTATTGGCCACAATTTCTTGGAAGAGCTACGTAGGAGGAGCAAGTAAGCTGAGGACACAGCACGAAATTATTCCTACTAACTGATAGTCCTTCAATAAGCTAATTTTCACAAAGTTCAAAATATCTATGAAATAGTACCGAATATATGTAGTGTTAGTAGTGAAAGCAGAGAAGATGGTAGCGTACTCTCGTTTACAGTCGTTTAAGGATTTATAAATATGAAGAGGTAGGAGCTAGAAGTGTTACCATTTACGTAATATACGAGACTCTCATTTGCTTGCTTACGACCCCCTGTAACCGTGGAATTTTACTCCCCAGGAATTTATACCTCCCCTGGAAAATTCACTGGTGAATGTTTACTCCCTAGCACAGTATAACACAGTTTACAACCATCGGCTGACCACAATACATTAAATTGACACTAATCCCCGAGAGCATTACCCTCCTCACTTTCTCACCAGACAATGTACACTGGTACAATAACAATTAAAGGAACAAGTGTAGCACCCCCGCAAATCAAATTACTGTTCAAGTATAGCCAAAAATTACGCACCGAGCCAGAGTCCTCAGCGCCAGCAGGGGAGTTAATCACCAAAATAGTGATTGAAGGCACGCCGGCTGTTTCGGTTTCTTGTTGGCAGTGACCGCAAAGTGTTCACGCATCAGTGAAGCTTGGAGTTTCCACAGAAATGATTTTCAAGCGTTCCATGTTCTGTGTAATTAGTAGAGTGGAATTGTACCATTTTCCGAGAAAAAAATTATTTTTCCGAAACCCCATTTCTGAACACCCCTTTTCTTTCCGTACGGCACCCCACTGTGCCGACGTCTGACCAATGGTATAATGGTGTACTCAGAACGTTCTTTTCCTCTCTCGATCGCGAGGGTGTCCCCCTTTCCTACCTGGGGGTAAAATCCACCTGTTGGTAAAACTCCCCGGTCACACCCCCACAGCTCTTACGCTCTGGCTAATGGCTTCCAGGAATAGTCAATGACGTTGCTCAAGGTCGCAGACATCTGGCGTGTACTATACATAGGGCCACTTTTTTTTGTCGGCGAAAAGATTTGCAAGCATACTAGACTTCAATTTAATTAGTGAACGCTTGCAAACCCTGTTTGGTCACTGGACTCATGTTTTCGTTAAGACTTTTTTTACTTTATTGGATCAATCAGGACTGGCTGTTACTCCAACGCTGAACGCTTGTGATTCGCGGACAGGCACGCATGGCAATTTTGAATCACCCAATCATGACAGAAGATCTGAATCTGTTTTCGAATGATACAAACAGTCGTCGAATCTTATCGCGAGAAACATGTGCCGCTAGGTATCATGTGTGTGGACAATGATTACAATTTTTTTTTGTTTCAAAGATTCCTTAAACAGGTGGCAACACATCAATCATCATTACTGGGAATCCCATCCTTTCCGCGATTTTCTGAAGGCATGCTCCTTACACGTGGCCTGAAAAGTAACAAGTTTGATTTACTATGTAAATTCACAAAAAATAAATAATTTGTTGGCGATATGCTATTTCCTTAAGCTCCGAAGCTGATTGTTTCGAATAAAATACTCAGTTAATGATTTACACTTGTTTACGTCATTATTGATATTCAAATAACTTGTTAACGATATTATAAATTCACAACATGTTTCTTACAGTATACCGAGGAAATATTTTGACAAGTGGTTTGTAAGGCTTTGCTAGTAAAAGTAGAAAAATATGTGTGGTTTGTTTAGTGCGATGTTTTCCTGAAGTTTCCTTTAAAATATTTCAGTACCTCGTGATGAGTGGTTACCAATTTCATTGCCACATTTATTTAGGTTGCTGATTTTGCAAATGAGAATGTTTTGTAGGTACATATATAAATATACATAGAAATATAAATTTTTAAAATTTAATCTATTCATAATTATGTATATTACTATCTTATATATATAATAGTTAATAGTACCTGCGTGTTTTCTTCTGGGGTTAACAAGCATTTTCCCAGAGTGCTCCCATACCGCAAAGATGAATTGTGAATACGAAAGGCTGCCTTTAACCTTGACGATCATGGAGCCGCGACCTGCATAGTTACTAACTGGTTGTCACCAGTGCCGATTCTGCTATCGAGTTTTCACTTATGGTCAAAATGCTCGTTGGCATGAGAGAACGGTCTGTACGAGGACTTCTTTTCGCGCGACGACCAATTGGGAACCGAACCATGGTGGGAGCCTGCCAAGGTGCTGCATTGTTCAGTACAAAATCCAAATTGTGCATCGACCAATGGCGAAGCGTGGTGGGAGCCTGCTGTAGTTCTAGGCACTTTTATTGCAAAGTGCAAACACAGTTTACCCAGGAAGCGATGAAATATACCAAGGGACGTGGACATATACTTTTTAAAGCGAGATTATTAAATAAAATGTTAACCTTTTAGTTTTTGGAGGCAGGACTATATAATTTTATTTTAAAATAGGGGTAATTTATTTAACTTGCGACCCACATGCACCACACTTAGCACCGCAAGCACCACACGCACTGCAATCAGGGGAAATTTGTGGGTCATTATGAGTCATTGTGGGTCATTATGGGCCATTGTGGGTCATTATGGGCCATTATGAGTCCTTGTGGGTCATTGTGGGTCATTGTGGGTCATTGTGGGTCATTATGGGTCATTGTGGGTCATTGTGGGTCATTGTGAATCAATGGACAAATGGGTCAGTTGGTCATTATGGGTCACTTATGAGTCGGTCTGGCAGGAGTCGGTCTGGCAGGAGTCAGAGATTTACTCCAGCATGTGACGTCTCAATGTCTTCATGTGATTGTTCAGCTGCAATCACGCAGCAACTCGGTGATTCGCTGGTCGGTGACCGAACAATGTATTAATGGTGTAATACGATTGGTTCAAAGTCAATATGACGTCACAAGGCTTGCATGCTCGTATATTATAAGCAGTAGGGAGGTCAGCTGAGATGATTAGTTTAACAGCAGCTGCTATGAAAGCTGGATCGTCTCGTCTAGCTTCTACGCCAGGTAATCCATTGCTAATTACGTTAAAGTGACGTGGATATTGCCGCGCCAATGGTTTCTCGCCATCAATTACTGCTTCAAGAGAGATGTCTCGTGTTTTACCAGCTCCTTCGACTTCTTCAGCTGTTACGCCTACGAAATCTCCAATGGAGCCATAGAATTTCTCGGCAGAGGTACCTAGAATACAATTGCCAGTGTTACCTGCTTCTTTAGCTCCAGTACCTACATCTCCAACACGTCCGACCGAGTCTTTGCCTGAATCACTACGCCGTCATCAGCGTCACTTTTGTGATAGACGTTTACTTTCAGCCATAATCAGAGTCCTGCAAAATTCGCGTTATTATTTGGGGGCACGTTGAAATTGAAATCCATGTAACTTTGCAAAAGGTTTGTCATTGGATCATTCTTTATTTGACACGCTCTTGGTAACTCTGCTCCAATAAAAGAAAACTTCACATTTGTGTGCCCCAATCACATGCGTTTCAGTCAGAAAGGGTGTGATGTCACATCTATACTGCAGCCAATGGAGAAACGTCGCTGGCCTGAGTTTATACGGTACTGGGGAGTTTAGCCTGATGACAAATAATAACGCGAATTTTGCAGGTCGTATGTCATATTTTCGTGACAGCTGCGGTAAGCTTTTCAGCCATAGAGACAGTTTACTTAGACATGCAAAGTCCTGTACAGACGAAGAGCATTTCTCATCGGTACCTCGGTACCAGATTTGCTGCAAGCAAGTCCCTTGTGACTCCTCAAAAGTGCACTTACCTACATTAAACTTTCCTGCACAGTGTGTTGGTGTAATATATGTCACGATATTTTCGCACAAGGACAACACGAGTGTGAATAGCGAAATGCATAAATGACTAACCTACAACAAAGTTGCATATTTTTAAATGTATATATATGGAAGAATATTATAATTTATTTTCGCGGGAATGAGTGGATGTAATAAATTAATTGAATAAAAATTGCCTGTTAGTTAAACTATGTTGTATTTCATGTTTACCTAATATGCCAATATATAATAAAAAATTAAAAAACACAGAAATAAAATTAATTTAACTGTAAAGTATTGAATGAAGTACTATTGTACTATATGTACATATAATTATATAATTAAATGAAAAAAAACTAGTAGTCAAAATCTCGCATCATTCATGTAGGTATGCTGTTGATTGAATAAATATTTTTTTTAATAGGAATGAAAAATTACATATTTTTCCTGTGTCTATAACTATGAGCGCCTTCAGCTTACCTGGTGATGAAATGGAGGTATTAACGAGGCGTCCTCCAGCAATGTATAAACAAATGACAAATTAAAAAAACTAAGATGACTGCACATAAAAGAATGAGTTTTGGTGAGGGGCAGTGGGGGACCTCAAACTGTAGAATAATTTTTAACAATTTATTAATAATAATTTTTAGTACATTTTTTTTATAAATATTTGGAAGTTTCTGAATTTGCAGTGATATTGTAGAATTTGTAGGAGTTTTTCATTTTTTGGGTTATTGGTCAAAGGTTGAGCCACGCGTCCTCTCCATTTGAATGGGTTGAAAATTGCCTTTCTGTAGCTTGTTTAAGCAGCTTGGAGAGGGAGACTCGGTGCTGTTTTAAGAATGTTATGGTTTTTTTTTAATGTTTTGATTTCAAGGTCAAAGATCAAGGTCAAGGTCACTTGGATCCAAGATGTCTGTCGGGTGACGTCACAACATGGTGGGCGGCCGGCGCCTATGCTCCTATCCCCTGCCCCCTTGTGCCAGACTCACAATAATAATTCCACTCATATTTGTGCATATAATGAACAAGAAGGTTATATTTGGCCATTACTGTAGACCTACTCTGCAAGATCAATGCCGAATGATCCTTCTTATGGACAATCGATTCGTAGGCCGTGCAACTGCTGTATACAGAAAAAATTTCCTGTACTTTGGCAACTAGTTTCCAAGAATTGTTTGTAAGAGTTTTTCTTGTGACTCTGCAGTGTTTGTTCGTAACACATTATTTTAGAAAACATACTACATTGTATACGTAGTTCAATATTTATAATAAACTCTTAAGTTTACATCACATGCAACGTAGAACTCAATATTAGTTTCACACGTTCCCCGCTAATATTTTGACAAATTTAGTCTACATAATTTGCTATGTTACAAGAAAATCTTTGGCAGCCAGTTCCCAAAGAATTCTTTGTACAAATACAGAAATATTTTACAGTGTGTAGGTTATTAATGGTTCATGTCACTAGAGCAGAACACAGAAACTTCAACTCATTGCCTGTGACGACACGTACAGCATGCAACAAAAAAGACACTTCTTATTTGCAACACCTGAAACTATAAATTAAAAGAGGGTCTTAAAAAGTTTAAAATTTTGGAAAATGCATTCAAAGTATCGCGGCAGTAAGGCAACGTGAAATTACGAAAATATAAAGTTAGATGCATAGTGGATTTGACGGGAAACAAATAAACTTAAAAATAAAACATAACTAATGTATTTCGACAACCTGAGATTAGTTACAGGATTGGAAGATGGGTGAACTTTTAGACCTTCAACCCCCTACCCCTTTGAATACGTCCCAGAGTGCATAGTGTTTATTCTGTAAACCGTTATGAAAGAATTCTCTTTCGGAACGGTTCGATTGGTCGAACGACTCGCTGTAAATCTTAGTTAGCAGCAGCTGTAGCTACTCTTGCCTAAGTTTATCAGTGTCTTAGCTACAGCGACAGGTAAGCCACAAATAAAAGCTAGTGTAATTTTTTTTAAGTGCATATTAGCACGTCAATTTGTTTTTGCAGGCGCTCGGAATTTGATAACGAAACGTGTACTCGAATCTGTGTGTACATAAGTGATAAGTGCCTAGTTGACTGACAGAAGCTAGCATAAGTTTCCGATTAGGAAATTAATCGCCGCCGAGTGTGGGAACTGCAGACGTCATAGAGATACGGTATCATGAAACAACGCCCCCGCAATAAGGTTACAACAAAGTTCCAAGTCTTCGCTCAGTGCGGGAAGTCCAGCTTGTTCTAAAAATCACAGCGTGTCGCGAATCCCACGAAGCGTAATGCAGAACGTTGTTTCGCGATTTGAAGAGAGAGAACTGCAATGTCATTATACTCGACAGTGCTGTATTCTATTGGTCACGGCAGTACAGATGGCTCTGTCTAACCGGATTAACGATTGGTTACAGAGAAATCGTCCCGTTTGTGGAAACAAGATGGCGGACGACGTTAGCACACTCTGGCAGCAATAAAAATCATTACCGACACCAGTGGCGCACTCTAGTGGACGATAAGAGAACTACAGTAGACGACATCCCTGATGGCGGGGTCGAATAAAGTAGAGCAATCCGGAAACAAAATGGCGGACGGAAACCAGATGGCGGACGAAAACAAGTACCTACTTGTACTGACCAGTAGAATTATGCCATCTGATGATACAATAGCATTATACATCTAACTGGCCATTCCCCGTGATTAAACTTTAAATATTTAATTTTTTTCACAAGTCAATTACATTCATATTCAACTTTTATACTCGCGTTACGGTATTTCTGTGACCGCACACACGTATTTCGTTGCTTATCAAATCGCAAGTGATTGTACACAAAAAATGGACAGTCCATTCACGGATGCTTCCAACTTTTCTGAAGGCCTGCCAAAGTTCTACTGCCAATGTATTTCTCCGCTCCATACAAATAAAGGTTAATTAACCGAGTCTAGAAAATTACACCAAAGGGACAGCGTACCGCATTCGTACGCACAAAGTGTCATAATTTTTTGCGTTAGAACTATTTCTCATTAAGCATTTCCAATACACCTATTTTCCCCCTTGTTTATATTAGTTATATATAAAGATTATTATAATTTACAGATAAAATATCATTTAAAGTTCAGTTGAATAGGAAATAAGGTATTTTTATGTTAACAGAAGTATAAAACACCTGTGATACATGAGGTATTTGTGTAACAATCAGGCACATCATACATAGGGAGATTTTACAAATATTTGATTAGTAAAGTGTGAATTAAGTTGAGTGGAGAGATTTGGGCGGCTCCTAACGTCGAGGTCTTGAGAACCGACGAGGGTGAAGCCAGGTGAGTACGGAGCAGCCGGGTTCGATTCCCGGCGGGAGGCGAGTAGTCTGACCACCACACCACCGCGGCCCCTCAGGCAGTTAACTGTCGACGTTGCAGGCCTGGTGCTGGGATTAGCTATCGCAGGGAAGTGTAGGCAGCGATAGTAAGATGGCGTCCCGAAGAGTCAGCGCTGTTAAGGTGTCTGCCTCGTCACCGCCGCCATAATTGATAACCGCAACTGCCCAAGGCCTCCCCCCCCCCCCTCAGACTTTGCCTATCTACCTACTATAGATAAGGCAGCCTGGGGGGGGGGGGAGGCGTGGCCTTGTGGCGGCCGATAGCAGCTCAGCTCGCCGCCAACTCAGCCCTGAAGCTGCGTTTACAATAAAAGAAAAATATGCGTTAAGAATCCTATGACCTGAAACGTTTTCTGTGGAATCGTTGTTTGCGCGAATTCGAGTATATTGATAAATAAAAGATCTGGAAATATTACTTTTTGTCAGAAAAGATTTTTAAAAATTATCTATGGCTCTATTTTTTTTTTTTTTTTAATTTCATAAGTATATTCTTGGAGAAAAAAAAATTCATAAAAATGGTCAAATATAGCACTTTTTAAAACTTGCCTATGCAGTTTCCTTAACCGGCAAGAGAAAAGTACAAAGATACGGACGTAGGGTAATCTGTGGACTTTCATAGCTTGTAATAAAACCCTACTGTTACAGATCTAATTTGCACAGTACAGCGTTACGGCGGAAACACTGCACGCCTTGCGCGTAGGAGCGATGAGGCTCTAGGCGTGCTTGTAACTGTCGCCCGTATCGCTCCCTCGCTTCTTGACCTTGCACGCGCAGCTACATCGTCCCCCTAAGACTTGTGAAGTAAGCGCTGATATTGCATACGGAAACAGGTATTCTGCATTTGCAGTTTCCAATTCATGTTTCAATTCTTAATTCCAGCCAGTGGGAACAAGCGACATACCTGCCGTTCCTAACCTAACCTTGTATATCACAACCATATTTTAGCAGATCATACTTCAGTGCCGACATTTTCTATAAGAGAAGCTTATTTTTATGAACAAATATAATAGTCAACATGTGCGCACACACCCTTTTTTTATATTTCTTATACTTACATTGCTACTGTAAATAACAATTTCCCGCCAATAGCACCGACTACTCTGTTATGATTGGTTGCCGGCTCATACGTTTCACTTAAGATATAGAATATAACTATTTCTTTTAACTTTTAAGGAAATCCCAACAACGCACACGACCTGTTAAGTACCATTGGAAACCAAAACATTAGATAGCATACTTTCAGTTCTCCTGCACACGAAATAACATTTAATGTAACGCTTAATTTTTCTATTTTCAACCCTGCTTGACCGAGTTCGAGCTGCACCCCACAGAGTTGCCAACTTTTCTGACAGAAAGTCTCTAGATCAATAAGCGAACATTCACCAGAAAATCAACACGTTGTAATCTTGTTTAATTCGAATTTATATGTATACAAAATACTCAAAATATTTGTTTTCGCAGATTGAAATATTATTTACCATTGCTCTTTACAGTTGCTTATCACTGTAGATATGTAAATACCACAGTCAGAAGTCCAAACAACTAAAAATTAAAATTAAAAAAAATCCAATCTGAAATACTTTGATAACTTATTCGGTAGATATACGTGCACCCTCGCATCACTTTCAAGCTGGTGCCAAAACTTCGCATACAAAGGCTCCAAACCGTATCGTTATCCCCGTAAGAAACAGGCTACACGATTACCTATAAAGATATAAGCAAATCCAATAAAACTTGTAATATGCATCTCAATATAACCACAAGCTTTCTCCAAGTGTATGACACATATTCCTAAAAAAATTAATAATCCTGAGTTCGATAATCTGACAACAGAAAAAAAAATTATCAGACTTCCTGCAAATCACCAGGTTTTTCACCGCAATTTTTACAGAAATTTTCTAACTTTTCGACCTGACAACAATTCACGAGTTAGTTTACTTATCAATTTTCAACAGTCCAGACCCACCCGTTTATGTGTGAATAAAATCCGGAGTGTACCGTTCATAAGCCAGGTGACAATAGCCAGGGGCCAAGCCTGGTGGAGGGGAGGCGGCGGGAGTTTTAACCTCCCCTCCCACACCCCTTACACATTATGCTGTCTACCATGTATACTAAAATTATTAATAATTGAATTCTTTTAATGTAACAAAAATATGTAATTGCTGTTCACTTTAGAGCATTTTATTATACTGACAGGTTCTTTCTCCTATAATTTGTTCTAACTGTCCCCCCTCTCTTCATTTCAGTCAGGGTAACCCCCTCCCTCCTTTACCCACCCCCGAGAAATTACTGGCTATATGCTGTTCACGATAAAGTGAACACTTTTGAGACACTAAGTTACTTTTTCCTACCAGACTTTTTTTTTTTCCTTCAACCACTTTTTGAAATAAATATTACCATGTGAGTAATAATACACACAGTGTATACATTTCATCGAACTCGAAAGTTAACGTTTAAGACTACAATAAAATACACTATCTACCAAAAAGTAATTGGGCACCCGTGAAGACAGGTAATTCAGTACGTCAGTTGACTTGTGTTTCACGGCCTTCGGCGTAGGACCACTGGTGTTTGTCCGTGGTAGTCTGAACACAGAAGCCTACTGTAACACTCTGGATAATGAAATGCACCCAACGTTGTGGCGTTTTCACGGAATGGACCCATGTTACTTACAGGATGACAATGCCAGGTGCCATGTTTCAAGGGCTACTATGCAGTGGTTCGCCGACAACAGTGTTCGCTGATTGGACTGGCCCGTCCAGAGCCCCGACCCCAACACTATAGAACATATTTGGGATGAATTGGATCGCCGGGTGAGGGCTCGTCAGGCGCGGCCAAAATCCATTGCTCAACTCATGGAATGGCGACGAATCCCCGTGGATGCCCTGCAAACACTCGTAGAGAGCATGCCAGACAGGGTGGCTGCTGTTATAACCGCAAGAGGTGGCCCTACGAGATTCTAACGGGGTGACAACCACCGAGGAAACATTGTGGACAAGTGCCCAATTACTTATTGTTAGATATTTATTAACTATTATTCGAAATGAGAGGTCTTCAAAAAGTGCTCACATTACCGTGAATAGCCTATACACCGCTCAAGCTAGACTTACGAGAAACTCAGGATAATACACGAGGTCATTCACACTGAAAAAGCAGTATGTTTTATTAAAAAGGAAGTCAATGCAATTTCACTAGTGTTGCAAATGATCTATGCTGGAGAACCATAATTAATTTTAAGATTAAGTTACATGCGAAAAAATTATTATTTTTAAATAACAGTTTAATTAAGTCATGTACATTTCGAAGTGATATTTTTCAAAAGTTCAATTAGTAACATAAAATAACCCATTACGAGTTAACATAAAAATAAAAGTTAAGTAACAATAAAAAAACTTTTTTGCTTACAGTTGTTCTCATTAAGACACACTGTAAATCTAAGTTTAAATAAAAGTTTATAAAAACTTTTTAATAATAATTAACATGGTTTATTAAATAACATGCAAAAGTTTATATATGATAAGCCAAGTAAATGTTTACTACACAACTGTAAGATGTTTTGTTTTGAAATGTTTTCCTCGCACTTATCCCACACATTTAATGTTAACATAAAAGGGTCATATTTTATTCTATTAATTAAACTTTCTAAAAAATTTTGCTTGAAAGCTTATGTACTTTACTTAACATTAAGTTATTGAGATTAATATATATGCGAAAAAAACAACTCCATGGTTCTCAAGTCAAATCATCATTTTGCGGTGTTATCGAAATTGCATTGACCTCCTTTACAATTAAATGTCCTCTTTTACTGAAGTAAATTACCTTCATTTTTATGCTGAGTGTCTGGTAACTTTAGGTGTAACCTGCTTTTCTTCCACTTCAGTCAGTGACTTGTCATCCCATTGGCTGACAACTAGCCAATAACGAATGTTGCAGTGCATATTAAGTGTGTCCGGCTTCCCACGACCCAGTAGGGCTGTAGTTAGCGGGAACACAAGAACCACTATAACCTGTGAACCTGAAAGAGTGGCGAAATGTAACTTACTTTTAACTTGTCCTCGATGCCAGTAAATAGCTGCACACTTCAAAGAGATAAAATATATGCAGGTAGCTGCCGTGAGGTTTCTCGAAGGTTGACTTCAGAAGAGCTCAGTTGACCGTGAACAGCTTACACACATTAAATTAGTACCTTGAGGACTCTGCCTTAGTGTAGCTCGGAAAAACTAGTATAAATATTTCTTTGTCTATGAAAAACAGAACTGGCCTGAATACATATAAGAAACAACATAACACTGACGAAAGTTTTCGCAAATAAAGAACACATTTTTGTATAACTGCTGAAATTAACACGATGAGCTGCACATTCTGCTTTATTAGAAAAAAAATCAATGCGAATACGGCCTACTAGGTATTTCATTTGATTTTACAGGTCAATAATGAAAGATCACCTTTACGCCAGACACTTCATCATAAGACCCGGTCATGCTTCCTTATTCCGGCTACCAAATTTCAAAACCCCCGAAGGTCCAATAACCCGGTGGATACAACACACTGTTATATACGGCCCCGTTGTGCACCACCTGTAAAACAATACCTGTGAAGGAGGTCACAGGCGAGTTTGGTAAACTAAGAAACAATAACAGTGAGCCGAAGTGGACTGTATAAATGATCATAGCAATATGCAAAGAATAGAAAATGTGGGTCCAGCAAACCTCAGGACACTCCTAGATAATTAGAACAAACCACAAGCATACTCCGCCTCTAGTGCACAACAGGAGCCAATCGTAATGCATTACGTCAACCCACACACGTGGAGGGGCGCGAAGAGTGGACTAGGCTGCGAGGATTGTCAGCGACACAGTCGGCGATTGTCAAGGGGCGAGGTCAGCTGCTAGACCTGGTGCGGCGACGTCCTACCACGGTCGGCGAGTCCAGAGTGCGAGGCCGGGTGAGTCCACTCTCTACCATGCTCTATCTATAACCTAATCAACCTTACTTTCCATCCTTTCTTCCGTTGGCCTCATGTCTTCATGCTGTGTAACAAGTTTATAATTATAGATGGACAGTAAATATCTTAAGTACTCTTTATATAATTAATCTTATTCTTAGCTTACCCTTCTACCTTATAATATCCTTCTTTAACATGCTCATTTATGAGTGGGCCTAGCTCATGAGAGCCTGCAAGAATATGACTTTGTATTACAGTACAGGTGTGGACACCTTCACAGCAATGCAAATGTACTTTCCAGGAGACCATGTGAACCATTCTGTCATTATGAACACCAGGAGGATAAGTTTGGTATACTATGGTTGGCAAGGAGGACAAGTGTCTAAGGATCTCTATCTTGTGTTGGGTCTACTTCATGGGGCGATAAGTGTACTAGAAATGATCAGTCAACTGAAAGAATAAAACTGGATGTCGACAGCGAAATGAGGAGATATCTAGTCTAGTCCCTACAGTCAAGGTACACTGCGCACAGTGGAATTTCCTTGTACTGAAGAATGACGTACTTTACAGGAACTGGGAATAATGATGGGAAACAGTCACTTATGATTAGTCCTAACAGAGTGTAGAATCCCAGAAATGCTAAAGGAACTGTACAACACAGCAGTAGGTGGACACTTCGGCGTAAATAAAACACTTGACAGAGTTCGACTGAAGGTATATTGGCTGTATTGTCGGGAGAATGTTGAGAACTGGTGCCGTCTGCGTGATGCCTGTACCACAAGGAAGCGCACAAGGATTAAGGGACGAGTTTGACTTCAGAAATACGTCATCAACCACTGACATGGGGGATCGGTATCTCCTGGTAGCGCAATACTACTGAACAAAGTGGCTTGCAGTCATACCGGTTCCAAATCAAGAGCTGGTACAATATCAGATGCGCTTGTAGAGCATATCTTCTCCAGGTTTGGAGTGCCACTCGAGCTTCATTCTAGTCGAGGAATAAATTGTGAAGTCACTCTTTTCCAAGAGGAAACGAGGATTTTAGCAACGAAGACAACTCGAATCACAGCATTACACCCTCAGTCGGATGAGATGGTCGAGAATCTGAACCGTACTCTGGCACAGTACGTGATTGGGACTCCATGGTACCTTTATTTCTCCTGGCATGTCGTTCTGCAGTTCACGAGTTAACAGAAGTAACACATTAAGGGATGCTGTTTGTGAGAGAGCTCAGTCTGTCTGGTGAACTGCAGTTCAGACATCCAGTGGAAGAATAAGCAGCCACCCCAGAATGCCAGAAAACTACGTCAAAGAATATTCACCATCCATGAGTTTGCCTGAAGGTGCTTTAAAATTAACAGTGACAGAATGAAAACACGATATGACCGGAGAATGCCTGAATATATTTTTCAAGAAGGACAGCTGGCATGGCTGTACAATCCACAAAGGCGGAAGGGATATTGCCTGAAATTGCATAAATGTTGGGAAGGCCTGTACAGGATTCTGAAATAAATCAATGATATGGTATACCTGATTTGTCGACATGGCTCTCGGGCGAAGCCTAAGGTTGTCCACGTCGACCAACTGGCGCTCTACGAAATTCCAGAAGTTGGAAAGTCTGTTCGGGACGAACATAGTTGAGGAGGGGGCACAGTCAAGCACGGAAACCCGTGCTGGGCACGGAGTGTGCGCGGCCGTCCTACGGCGGTAGGGGAGGTGAGTTCCCCTATTTGTTGGGATGATTGGTAGCTACTTAGACTGGCGTCACTGCTCCCTCTCCCCAATCCTTCTTCTGGAGGAGTTAGTGGTGGTGGTATACTGAATGAAGTTTGTATTAATTTCCTTCCTCGGCACAATCCGAGGTGTAGAGAAGTTTCTGGGCTAGGGGCGACGACACTATAAATACCCGAGCAGCTAGGGTATTGGCAGTTTTTTTGGTATACATCTGGCTGAAATACAGCAATCGGGCACATTCTGGTGAAGAAAGGCCTATTAGCGGAGAGGATGGACGACGGCGGAGTGTGAGAGACGACGAAAGACCGGAGTGTGTGTTGTGTGGACGGACGAGAGGGTGTGATACCCGACGAGTAGAGGGCTACTGTGCATCGGGGTTCTCGGAGCACTCTAAGAGATTCCGGACTGGTGAAATGTGGACTGAATTAAGGTGGGCCTTGTGTAATACGGATTTTATTGTAAAAGTTGGAACTGTTTAGTATGGACACAAATAATTAAAAAATATTAAATAGGTGTTGATACACTGTTTATTGGGACTGATATTATTTATTTGGTTTCATAAATTTGTGTGGGGTAATGGTTGATTGTGCAAATATCGCAGTAGTTTTAAACTGCAGATGATAGCAATTTGTTGTGAGATATTAAGCCGTGAGTATTTTCTTTGTAATGTTTGTAAATAATGTAGGAATTTATTTTTAGGTATTATATTTAAAGATCGTTATCTTTTACATGACCTCGCCAAGCCTACTGGATTAAGGGAAATGTAAAATTATGTTTTTTTTTTGTAAAATTGAACTTTTATATTAAATCATAATATTTTATTTATAATTAATACAAATAATAAATAGTTTTGTCGATAACAAAGCCTAGAACAAAATAGTTCTCATGTTAAGTGTTAGTAAACTGAGTGCGCACTAACGCGGCGCATTTTCCGTTTCGTGTAGTTTTCTATACTTAAGCTGAGTTTATAATTAAAACATTGTGCCTTAAGAATTATGCAGTAACCCGCGGTTCTAGCACACAGATCTACGTCTTCTGGATTTACGTTTCACAATTCACCTGATTATTGTTACTTCTAGTGCCGACAACTTGCGACAAACTTGTCCTGTGCACTTTTGTTCATAAACTAACCCCGTTTAGGACAACCACATTTAAACAGATCATACTTCAAATCAGACATTTTCTGGTAGAGTAGCTTATTTTTGTGAAAAGAGTTTCTCGCCAACACCGTCTGTTCTGTTCTGATTGGTCGTTTAAAGAAATCCAAACACCGCACAAGACCTGCGAAGTTCGACTGGAAACAATATATTGTATAAATGATATTCAGTTCTTCTGCGCACATCATAATGCATAATGTTTTAACATTTAACCCCCATATTATTCCGAGTATACTTGTTCACGTTTGACATGTTGAAGAATATATGAAATCATGGTCGTCGTTGTACAGGCCCAGAAGGTAGCTCCGAAGCTAGCATTGTCTTTCCCTGTGCAATGCTATTGGCTACTGCTGACACACAAACTATATTATAATTGGTTCTTTATTGTGCCATGTGTCTACTGAAACCTTTCCATTGGTTTCAATGTGCCACGTATAGTACAGGATTTGTAAGTACATCTCACACGAAAAATGTCTTCTTTTGCAACATCTGAACCGAAAAATTTATTTGTACGTTAATAGATTGATTTTTCTATTGCAAACCCAGATTAAGTTAAACTTTTAAACTAGGTAAAACCTGAAAGTAGAACTTCAGCAGGGCATCAGAAAAGATTGAAGTAACCATGAATGGACAGTATCTAACACTCTCTTAATTTTACATCTGTAAATAAATTTAAGCGCACGTGTATCATTGTGACATTCGCTGAAACACTAAAACCAACGGATAAAGTACTTTTCCGCAGATATTACCGCCGGCAACACTATGCATTATCTCCAGTAATGATCTCAGCTAAACAGTTTCTCCCGCGTGTGAAGGAGCAGTAAGAAAGTTACATACTTCTCCAGTGCAGTGATTACGCAATGAATAGAAAGTTGGCAAAATGTTGCAGTTATCGCGGTCGGAATTGTTGGAGAGCAATTCCTGTGCTTCGTGGTGTACCGTTGTGGAATGTTGAATACCGCTATACGCAGTCACGCCGCCGACCACAATTGCTCAAGGCGAGTTCCTGTGGATTCATCCCAGCCACCGACGAAATAACATCATCCCAGTTCAAGTTCAAGTCCGGCCCGAACTGATATTCGTTTGTCCAATTCCGTATTTCATTCCAGGAGAATGGAAATATCATTGAACTATCTCTCGAACTGTTACTCATTACAGCCCCATTGCACTCCAGTCCAGTATTTTCATTCCGACGTATAATGTTCTGATTGAAATCCCGAATTCCCTTGAACTGAAAGAAAATCTGCGAATTCATTTCCAGTTCACTGAAGAGGGAAAAATTCTGGAACTATGTCTCGTACATCCTTATTTCATTATTGCCCGACATTTTCAATTCGAGGTGGATAATTCGAATACTTGTTCAAGGCCTGCTATGAACTAAAATTAAGTCCTCAATATGATTTATAGTTCAGTGAAGCATAAATACGAAAAAACTGTATTTCGAACTATATCTCATACTCTCTTATGTCATTCTAATCTAACATTTATAATTCGAAGTGGAAAATTAAATATATGGTTACTACATGCCTTGAACTGAAATAGTTTTTCATTTGTCATTTCCAATTCAGTAAAGAGGTGAACGACATAGTATAAAATAAATAAACTTCCAAAGTATGAAACAAAAATTATATATGTAATTTAAATAATCCATAAACTGTATAAGAAGAGATTTGCATTTCTCAAAATACTACACGAGAGTGATGATTTCCATCCAATCCTATCATGTCGTTGTGCAGTGTAGGGAAAGTCTTGCTGCATTAAGGACGCTGTAGGCGAGATTATGACGGATATATATATATATATATATGATTCAGCCTGCAGTTTCATATTTACATCGTAAAAAAACGATGCTACATAACCATAAGGAGAAGTAAGCACACCATCTTCACATATGAGTCGCTTGTCATCGGAGCAACAGAGAGCTGATTTATTTGCAGTTTCTGTATACAATATCTGCTGATGTGATCTTATTGTTCATGTTGATTGCTGCTCGTTTAACGCTGCTATATAATTTTCTTTATGCATTTCTGGATTCCTTTCGACCTTTTTTCGACTTTTCATTCACAATTTTATGTATACAGTTTTGCCTGTAGTCCCACGAATTCGGCCATGAACGACCCATCGCACTCGTTCTTAAACTTACCCACTATTTTTTTGTTGGTGAGCGAAAAGCTCTTGTGGTTCGCAGGATAGCCGCTGGTGTCAAACTCTGTAAAGAAATGTGCGTCAGCGACCATTTCGTTGAAGAAGTCCTTTGTTCTAATCGCCGACAGAAACAAGTAGGTGTCTGTATACAGGAGCTCGATGTTTTCACGACACCGGGTCTTCATCACGTCATAGTGATGTAATATTTCCTGTCTTCCAGGATCGTTAGGAGATTTAGCTGTTTCGAGCCGGGCGGGCACTGGTTGACAGGAAGAAATGGTAAATCACAGTGTTCGATGTGCAGGGCAGCGGGTACTCGACATCTACCTTTAGGATGTAACCCGTCGCCCCATCGTCAGACACGGATATGATGTTGATATTGGTGTTGGTCCATTTGTAATTGCGTATTGGCAAAGGTAGAGACATGACCCAGCCATGCAGATTATTGGCTGGTACTGTAAGAAAATGGAAGACTTGATTTAGATCATGTGTTTCCAGTATGTAGGTGTTGTTCACCACAGCATGATGCTTCATGCACTGGGCCATGCTGCCATGGATCCCTTCCTCGACGAACATGTGCATGTCGTAGTCAGTTAGAAGCTCTAGCTTGACCCCCGTCATTCGCAACATAATGTCGAAGGTGAACCCTGGCACGGTGATGTAATGAGCACAGTCCAATCGATATGTGAAAATACACAAAAATTCCTTAAATTGTCAAAGACATCTGACAGAATTAGCATGTCCATCTTCAAGTACAATTCTGTATATTCCTTTAGACCAGTACAGCCAAACTCTTACCATACCTTCTGGGCATAGGTGTATCCTTAGTTGCTGATTCCAGAGCCCCTCAGCCTGTTGTAAAAAGCTTCTTTCGGAGGCAGCTGCTGCTCGTCCAGCTTCTCCCAGCTGTCGACATAAACGTAAGGTAAGCTGCCTTTGTGCATGAGGAGAGGCAATTGGCCAGCACAGAAGAATTTTGCGGTGTTCATATATTGATTTTGAGGCAGGTACTCGGCTAGGGACGCCAGACTTCGGGCCATGAACCAGAACGTATCTTCAACTGGATAGAAAGCCAGTTTCCAGCTGCTTTGAAAAAGTGACACATTTTTTGCTTGTGTGTGGAATGAAGAAGATATTTTTTGTATCATAGTCCAGCTATCTTACGATAAAATGCTTATATCCTAGATTATGGATAAACACAACCAGTTTCTTCAGTCTTAGGCGCAGCAAATTGCAGCTGGTGCAAGCAGGTCGATGTATCACCAGGTTAAGTGGCTGTGGTCCCTCACCTTGTAATTTTCGTGCATGAATGGAGCAGTGTAATACCAGCTCCCTGTTGCCCTGGCATATCTGGTCTTTTCTGTGGGCATGAGTGGCTCCATCGGCTTCGATGTGGCATAAATATTTTTTACTTTGTTGCTAATATCTATAATTGACTCCAAGAAATACATCTCTGCACCTTCCTCTGTGTATATAATATTGTACTGGCTCAGTGTCTATGTTAATGCTGCAGATATGACGTCTTTGTCCATGTAGATGTAAATAAAGAAACTATACGCCTCGTGTTTCTGATAGGCATATCTGTTGGAGCAGTTAGGATGCGGTTCGCAGGTGTGAATCGGTTTAGAATGGTCTCAAAATCTGCATAAACAATGATGGGTAGTTTATCAATTCTGTTATCGTACTTCAATTTCAATATTGGTGGCCTACCATCCTTTCAATATTTATTGTGATTTTCCAGGCACTGCTGTCCCATCAGTCCTGTAATTTGTGGCAAATCATGATAATACATGAAGCAGCGCTTGAATTTATGAATTTCACCATGGTGGGTCATCAATTGTTATTTTACAAGTCATGAACATTTTTTTTCACAGCAATAGTGGGCGTTCCCATCTTCGGCCATCACCAGTAATAGGCCGAAGTGGTCTGGCTTATCTTCCACCACACCTATGTGCACAATCTTCTCAGCATTGAGTGAGTAAACTTTGACACAAACAGCAGGGTCGTTGTTCTCGAAAATTTTGATTTGTCTCAGTGGTGCATGGTACCCTAGCTCTGAAAAATAAAGTTTCGTTCGTGATAGCGGTTGTCGACTTGCTGCAGATCTGTGCCTTCCACATAACATGCCAGAATGTACCATCTAAAACACATGTTGTCGTTTGTGTTTTGTGGGTCAATCATGGCCTTCCTGCTGTTGATCCCTGCAGGCAGCTCGATATAAGATGAGGCAGGTAGGGGTTCCAGCTTGTTTATGAGCAACTGCATGTGATTAACTTTCGACAGTGTCAACCCTGAATCACGTTCATTATTCATTTCTTCCTCTTCGCATATTTTTCCGATACAGAATGTTACATTTTCGATTTCATCAGTTTCATATGTGGGTACATCCGCATTCTTGAATGCTATTTGTTCTTACCTTCATCAGAAGGATTTGGTTTCGTATATTCACACTTTAACGACATATTACACTTAATTTGGCCCTGCTCCTGTACTTATTTAGCGAGTTGCTCAACTATATTTTTCGTCATGCAAGCCAAAAATGTACAAATATCTTTTGATGGGCCGTCCTCATGTAGAGTGATATATGTCTTTAGATTGTGCTGGAAAGCTGTTTAAGCCTCCACAAAACCATTGCCATTAACCAACCCAGATGCTGCAAACATTCTTGGGCGTGATGGTTGCTGGTACGATGGTGGATGCTCATCTTAAACCTTTGGATTTGTGGGACGTACACTCGTACGCTGCGGTGAAGAAGATTGTTCATAGCGGATTTCAGTAGTTGAAGGCACAACAGTTGCGCAGGTTGAGTGCCTCTGCAAGCTATCGTTTCTAGTACATGACGATCCACAATTTCCACACATATATGTATGTCACTCGATCTGCATTCTTCGCACATTCATACTTTTCATACCTTCGAGCATCGTGGTTGAACATGAATGTTTTATTGCAGAAGCGACAGTGGTAACAACATGACGGCCCAGTAGATGGCACCAATGTAATTGAAGATGCTGTCGAGGGTATCGCGAATGGCATCGATGGTGATGTTGGCAGTTCATCTGGAGTTATCAATGGTACACCTTAAGATGAAGTCGGGATGCCGCTCGCAGGCACACCATTAAATACACACTTCATCTTGATCTGGTGTAAATAAAAAAAAATGATCACAATTAATTGTTTTGATCATTTAAAGCAATAAGTTTCCTGCATCACTCAATATGGAATAATCTATAAATTACGACTATGGTCGATAATTCCCCACAAAATTTAATGGAAAAGCCGAACATAAAAAAAAACTAACCGAAATGAATGCTAAGCTCAGGATAGAGAAATCAACCTATTACATTTCATATCAGATGAAGAACTGAGATGATGCGCGAATCTGTCCACTTTATATACCCCCAGAGTCCAAGATGTCATGCGACCAACAGTCGACCACGAATGAGCAATGTGACATTGTTTTTCCTCATCAGTACACTCTAGGAGAAAATGCTGAAAACACGAGTTACCTGTGCACATATCAACGAAATGTTGGAAACAATAGCAACTGTACCATAAATTGAGGAATGAATTTGAGGAATATATTGGGTAATAAAATACAGGAATGAAAAATGTGTTATGCTCCTCATCATTCAATATGTGATGTTTATTTTGAATTAAACGAAAATAACATGTACAAAAAATAAAATATTTACGTGTTGACATAACCTATGCATATAAAACCAATATGGCTGCCTGAAATAAACATATGCTTTAAGAACTAATGCCGTAACTGCCGAGCACCTTCGGGTACATTCGACAAACCCGAGTCGACGACTTCCGAGAATCCCTTGTGTCGAGCTGAATATTACCGAGCTCGTCCGAGTCCAGTCGAAGACTGCCAGCCACAGCCACACAACTCCCATTAAGAATAATTGCGCCAGAATGCCCATAGTCATGCTACTTACATAATTCGAATTATGTTAAATCGAAATATTGTAATCTTCAATTTTTTCAACTTCTATCGACTGCCTTGCAAGTACATATTGCGTGGATGGTTTACAAAGTTGTTTACATAAAAACCACAACACCTGGAAAAAGGAAAACGAGATGATGTAAGAGCATCAGACAGGCTACAGCCAAAGATGAAGAGTACAGATGGATAGGCAAAGGAAGAGAGAAGATACATAGCACAGTGTATAAGAAAATTATAAGATCGATATCATCTCCATTGGGTAATGTGTGGATGAAGTGACAACTATTTCACCTCCATAATCCCATATAGCATAATTGTTGGAACCGCCAAGAAATAATTGTAAGTCTCGGGTCGAAGGCCCAACATAGATAACAAATCTTGTGCAGAAGTGGTGGCTGAGCTGTTGGACTACTCACTTTCAAACCAAGGCGAACCCAGGTTCAATCCCTGGCCCGGTCATTCCCGGAGATATATATATATATATATATATATATATATATATATATATATATATATATTATATATATATATATTGGATTAATTAAAAAACAATGACATTTAATTTTAAGTCTTGGCCATCCCATGAAAAATAATGATAAACAATATTTTATGAGGGGGGGGAGGAGAAGCTCTTGTTTAATGTTGCACATTAAAGTAATAAATAATCATAAGTCATTCAAAATATCCATATGGTAGGGTATGTATACCATCATCCAATACGCATCTCTTATTATCCTTCCATGATAGAGCTAATTTAGTGCTGCATTCGCTATAGATCATGTCGATGTGTTCAAATTGTGTGTATGTACATTGACTCTCAATGTTCACTGCTGGTTCAGCACATGCTTATAATCCCGAAAGAGCATTTTATCCCTTACGACATTTTTCTTCATTCCCTTCTCCCTCTTAACGATTTTACCCTTAAATTCGTAGCAATACAGTTTAGCTCGAAGGCCCACAAACATTGTCATTATGGCCTCTCGACACCCGTCGTCGGCATTGGTGGGAGAGTACTAGAAATGGTCACCAGGGTAGCCAGATGTGTCAAATTCTTGATAAAAATCTTCAGTGCTGGAATTATAAATAAAACTCTCGGTATCCATGTAGACGAAATCACAATCGTCTCCATACTTTTGTTTCACCGCATCATAGTGTAAGCAGGACATAATTGTTTTAGAGAGGCCGAGGATAGAGAACACGACATACGCTTATCAAATGAAATGGCTTCTTTCTCTAGTCTCGCCAGGACAATTTTTCCATGGTACATGGTCCTGTCTTCGTAAACTGGGTTTGCTACGAATTTCCTTAACACCTCTTCTCACTACATACGAGTTTCATTTCTTGGTGCAATCTCTTATTATCCATCAGTTTGCCAAACACAGAGTTGTTGACAAGTTCGAAGAAATTGTGCACAAAATCATTGGTGGCTGCTGCTTAGACTTTTTTCTCCTTTTTTAAGTATTGAGATCAAAGTACTTCTTCGGCTACGGGGACTGCGCGAATTCGCGGATACGATGAAGCTTAGTCACCTGAAGTCCATGAGACAATGCTTGTTTTGTATATTCCTGTAATGAATTATATAATTATTTTATTTTCAAGTGTTGTGCTTTAGCTGATGCGACACTTGCGGACAGGCAGGAAGGCTGGATTCTTGTGTCCCTGACGCAGGGATGCCGGATACTCGACATCAACCTCCAGAATATATTCAACATCACTGTCGTCAGGTACTGACATGGCAACAATGTCACCACCACCCTACTTGAACCGACATAGAGGTTTTGGCAGACTCGTCGCTCATCCACAGGGGTTGTGATCATCAACAAATTGGAGGTACGAGTTATGCTTTTTGGTATCGTGCTCACCGAACATGAACCTGTTGCTGGCAGCACAGTATGTCATTATGAATTGGCAAACACCACCGCTGATGGCTGACTCACAGAATCTCAAGTAAGAGGTGAATAGGCACAGGATCAAGTATAAGCTGGCGGAGGAAAAAAACCTTTCATTTCGGAGCTAAAAAAAAATAATTAAATAATAAGTTAGCACAAGAACTAACAGAACAAAGAAATGCCCATCTTGCTAGAGCTTCATTTCATGACGCGTGTTAAACGGCGTGAATTATTTACCATGCATATTTGCTATTTACAAAGTGCAGGCAAGACGACAGGTCATTTGCACTCGTCTTAGTGCAAGATTGTGCAGTTATTTGTCAAGCAACCATTTCTGCGAGCATAAGGGATCTAACCACCACTTGTAATTTTTAAAAATGTACATAAACAAATCATTTTTATCTCAGTACCTTTGTACTTGCACTTGATCTCGTGCGCATGTCTTTGTTCTGTCTCTGTACTGTGATATGTATAATTTCTGCATAGTTATCGAGGCAGTGACACGCAAAATTTATTGTTTTAGTCGTCGCGACGAACTAAAGTTATGTTAGTAAATATACTTGTTTCGATGTAATGATCTCACAGGGTTCATCCGTACCTTAGTTTGCTTTAATGTGCAATGCAGGAAAAAACATGCAGTATTCAGGGCAAAAAATAAATAAACAAAATAACGTACCGTGGTTTTGTTACTGAGTATTTCGGGAACATTCGATTAAACAAAGAACCGTACACAAATTTCCACATAAGTGGCCTGTCAAGAGGCAAGCTGTAAGTTTTAAATAACATATATTTGGAGTCCAGTAAGATTATATCATTTCCAAAAATGCATGAAACAAAATTTTATTTTCTATGGAATTGCCTTTTCATCAGATGTTTATCTTATAAGAGCCTTGCCTCTAACTATAACATGGCGTCTACCGAGTGGCCTTAACCTAAAAAGAAATTTAACAAATAAGTGCTTTACGTCATGAACGTAAAGCTTAAGAGCGAGTTATTTTCTAATGGTATAGAATAAATTTGATGTTATAACAGAGTATGTAAGTATACAGAGGCGAAACAACCGCTTACACCGCGAACTCCATGAGCCACACACGACAGAAAAATGGTGTCACTGGCCAGCTAAATGTCGGAATGTATCAGCCAATCAGCGCCTTGTAACTTGTGCATCCCATCAGCGAATACCCACATCAAAATAAGCACTACGTTGTTTCACATCTGTATGCTTATTGATCCTGTGCCCGAGCGTGTCTTCATTGGGCCTCTAACACTTAGACCACGGCCAATTGGAAGGGACCTGCAAAATTCTCGTTATTATTACGGGACACCTTAAACTTAAATCACGCGTGCCTTTGTAATTGGTTTGCCATTGGACCACAGTTTATTATTTGAAACGACCTTGGATAACTCTGCGCCAGTAAGTGACTCAATACTCCACAATTGTGCACCCGAATCACGCGCAGTCCAATCAGAAAAGTAGTGGCTTCACATTTAGTCAGTAGCCACTGGGAAAACGACAGCGGCTCGAGTATAAATAGTGCTGTGAAGTTCAGCCTGATGCTAAATAATAACACGAATTTTTCAGGTCCCTACCGATAGGCCATCGCTTTGTGAAAGATGCCTTGGCGCATATGTCGATGGGATGGCTTGCATAAAGTACAATTAAAGAAACATTTACGCAGCCTAATTATATACACAACTATCCTTATATAGTGCTGTCAGAACACACAGAGAGAGAGAGAGAGAGAGAGAGAGAGAGAGAGAGAGAGAGAGAGAGAGAGAGAGAGAGAGAGAGAGAGAGAGAGAGAGAGAGAGAGAGAGAGAGAGAGCAGAGAGAGAGAGAGAGCAGAGAGAGAGAGAGAGAGCAGAGAGAGAGAGAGCAGAGAGCAGAGAATAGAACAGAGAAAAGGCGGCCAGAAATTTTGTTTCTGCCAGCTGCCATATAATTGTTTTTAAGCGTGTCCTACAGAATCTCACATATGATTTTTGGTTATTTTAGCATATTTCTGTATCAGCTTTCTTCAACCAAATTGTGGATTAATAGACTTAATCGCGTTTTACTTACAGGCGAATACAAACTGAAATTTCCTGATTTGAAAATCTACCCAATTATTAAACTAATAAACTTTAGCAAGTTCTTACTTTCAGCTATACGAAAGTTGTTCTAAAGGAATACCATTGTATTTTCAATATTATCAAAGATATTCCAAATGAAGTTTTGCCACCAAATTGAAAAGCATTGTTTTAATTAACTTATGAAAATATATGATACCTGTAAATTTAAAAATCCTACAATATGTGCGCGAATGTATTGTCTTGTCATTGCAGGTTACAAATGAGGATTTTTTTCCCCACTATGCATGAGCTGGGTGGGTTCACAGCATGTTGTATTTTCAATGCTCCTAGAATTTCGAAATACTGTGATGCAGCTTGCTATACGCGCAAAGCCGGCGTGCCTGGAAAGATAACTGACCATCCTTCTATGCCTCGTGAGTGGATGAACCATTCGTTAATACATCCTTTTGAATCCAAAACATGCATTTGGCACGTATAACTAAACCAAGGTTTTAAACTAAACAGCAACACAAGATGTTTAGCTGGCATTACGACAGCCAGAAAAAAAAATACTGCTTCAAAAATAATAACATAAAAAATGTAATAAGTGAAGTAAGATCACAGATCTCTACCCATATTAAAAGTTGTATACTTTCCCGTGTGCAAAGTAACATGAGACATTTGCTATTCAAATTGGTATAGATCGATATGTAAAGGGAAATATGTATTAACGGATTATTTTATCCTGCATAGCGATACAGAGTGAAATAAAAACCCACATTTTAAATTTATGCGTGTTGGTGATTTATTTTTTTAAATCTATGTCTGTGCTCATAATAAAATATGTTTACGGTTCTTTTAACGATTGGAATGCCAGTGTGTTTGTTCTGTACGAAAAATTTTGTTAGAAGGAAAATAATTATACATATATTATGTGGTCTTAAAGAACTAATTGCAAGAGCTGGAGTTTGTGATTGAATATTATGAATATTAAATTTAATTTTCGAAGAAGTGTTCTTAGTATTAGGATGTGTAGCACGTGGAATAAGAATTATGATGTAATGAAGAAGAATTTTATTTTCTATAACGATATAGTATAATTTGTCTATTACCTCAAGAAATCTCTCATGTGGAGGATATACGGGTTGAATTTTATGTTTGTGTGTTGAGAACTGGGCCTAAAAGGAATAGTGATTAAATATTTAAAGTCTACTGCACTGGTTTTTCTTTTACTGCCCAAAGGACACCTGAGATTATACCTAATTTAGCAAGAGTCGGAGATCCTTGACAAGGAATTTGGTCAAGGTTAATAATCAAGCTTGAATACTTATCATATATTATAATTTCATGTTCGGCAATTACCATTTTTCTCTGACGGAACTTAAAATTTCTGAGGCTCTCATTTGCTATTATACTGAAGTAGTAAGAAACCTGATTTCTTGATTGCTTGTACATGAAGTAGCCGTAGAGTGTTAGGAAATAAATTATCCCAATCAGCAAATTGCATGGTATCTATAATTAATACCACAGCGTTGTTCTTGGATGTAGTAATAGCCTACATGCAAAAAAAATACGTATGCTAATTCATGCAAGCAATTAATACGTATCCAAATATTAATAGGCATGAAATGAAAATAGAAAATTTGAATATAAGAATAACCCCTTAATAAATACTACTGAATTTTTCCAAACGCCATGCCACACACAAGAAGTGAGATATCCGTAATGAAATCTCACTGTTTGGTTCTTCACTATGTAATTTATCAGCAGACCTTCACCTGTTATGGAATCAGAAAATTCTTTGTTTTTTTTTTTTTTAATCTAATTTTTATATGAATTGTTTGACTGCGCCATACTTGTCCGAAAAAAAAAAAAAAAAAAAAAAAGGCTAAGGATTCTTGAAGGCGGCTTTCTACAGCAAGTATAGACTGTTCACTTTAAACTGTGCATTCTTCCGCCCACATGGGCCAATCACTTATTGATGCGTCTGTCAAGGGAGACTGTGAAATTATTAGAAAAGTAAATCTTTCATCAATTTTCTGATTCTTGCGATTACACGCATTTAAAAAAAAATCAGAAAGCAAAGGAAATCATTTCAATATTCATTCACAAATGTTTACACAAAACTTTGAATTCAACGTCAAGATATGGGACTACTTTCACTCCGTCATTACCAACTTTACAGGGCGCAGGCCAGTGTACCCGTTAAAACACACGCAGGTGTAGGCTTTTCACGGTGAAGTGAGCATACTGTGTTTATTACTTACGTGGAAATATTTATTTAAAAACGTCGCTAAAAGATAAAAACAGCTGAAAGGGAAAAGTAACTAGGGCCTCAAAATTGTTCACTTTACCGCGAATAGCCTATAGGAACCGTAGAAATTTTAAAAGGTGGATTTCAAAAGTGGTTAATTAACAGTGAACAGCCAATAGCGTAGATTATCTGACACGGTGGAGAGGCAGCAAGCAGGAGGACGAACACGCCGTCGTGGAGGGTGGGCGCCGAGTGTAAATGTTGCCCGGCTGAAGTGCTGATGGGTGCGGTCTGCGCGACAAGGCGCGGCCATAGTCGCTTTCCGCCCCTTTGCCGTGATGATACGGGTGGGTGTTGGAAGGGCGGGGGATGGGGCGAGTTTTTGAACTAATTATTGCTGCGCTTAAACTCCAGTTATTAGTTTCGCGGGTGGTGGGGACCCTCTCCCCTGCACGGCGCAAGTGGCGAGACCATAATGGCGGCCTGGCAACACTGGGCGCCGCGAGAAACTGAGAACCCCCCCCCCCCCATCACCCTTTTCTTCCCGCCCGCAAGCCTCCGCAGCACCTCCTAGACAAGCCTCCTCCTCCGCAAGGCTTCACCGCACTCCGCTGGTCAGTCGGGTTTGCCAAGCAAAGCTGCTCTCTCCCGCCGCCTTCCTTGCACTTTAGTTGCCGCCGAGTCCGCTACCTCAGTGGTGGGCGCGGCGGTCGCCCCCTCCCCTACACTACCCCCCCCCCCCTCTCTTTGGTGGCGCGGGGATGTATGTTCGTACGTTCGACCCGTACAGCTGTTCAACACGGTCGCTACATACCCTTCCTTCCCACCCCGCCACTCGCTCCAGAGAGAAGGCTCGCCTTCTGAAACCAGTGGATGCAGAGGGGGGGGGGGGGGGGATAGAGAAGGCTGCGTGACTGCATGCTTTCCTAATTATCTTGCCTCGACCCAAGTGGCGACGGGAGAATGAGAGGCAGAGGCAGAAAGAGAAGGAGACACACACAACCCCCTCTCTCTTTAACCGTCTCTTCTCCGCTGTGCTTTTATAAATGTCTCGCGCAGTAGATGGAGCGAGTTCCCCGGGCCTCTTCAAAACTCACCACTTATTTTTTTTCTCCCCCCTCCCTTTTCGCGTCTGTCTTTTTTTTTTGTTTTAACCCCCCGCGCTGCATTCATCTTGAACCATTTTGCCGGCTGCCTTTGTGGCGGTCGCCCACGTTTTCGTGCGTTGGTTCGAATCCCCTTCGCTCGTCCGGAACGAAAAAAAGAGGCGTATTATCTAGGGGGAGGGGGAGTGGAGCCAGCAGAATTTTAAAATAAAAATAAATAAAGGAACGCGGGGACAAATAAAAATACCTCGCTGACCTGCTTGATTCAACACGTTCAAGATCCGATCCTAACCTCGATAATATATTTTATTGAGTGCAATCGCTAGCATACTTGCCCACCTGGAAGACAGAGAATGCGCCCAGGGAAAAAATAAACAACTTCGGGTCGGTAAGCGTTTCCCCCCCCCCCCTTTTTTTTTTTTCGTGTTTCGGTTCGGACGTAAAAGCTGTTTCTCGACGGTGCAGCTAAATGAAGCTCGTTATTTTCTTGAACCAGCGAAGGAAGTGTGGTTTTTCAAGACGGGAGGTTCTTGATAGCCACACTCGTGTGATGGCAAGCAATGACGCCAGCCAATTACAGAACGCAATAAAAATTTCCACCAAAGATGTTAAAACGAATTCCTCCCCCTGACCCTCCCCCCTTCCCATAACACACACAAAACACACACACACACACACCTACTGCAACCACCGGATTGGCTAATGCGCTTTTACAGCGCACAAATGCCTTTAATTCCGCCCTTCACCCCTTAATTTTAGACAGTGTCCCGGACGCGAAACAGGAAGGGGATAACAAGAAAATATGTTAAAGTAGTTCTGATCGAAATTCGCAGAAACTGTCGCGTTTAATGATTTGTTGTTGATTTGCGGGAGTTTTAATACAAGCTCAATGAAATGTTTTACTAAGAGCAAAGGGGAACTAGCAAATGTGAAATCTTTCGTGTTTACAATAATTGGCTAGGTTAACAGACCTGACATTTAATTTGCTCATTCATTTACTAACTCTAAATTTATTAATTTTCCGACACGACTGTTAAAACTATTTTCTAACTCATAACTAAGCATAAAAATTATTATAAAGGACACAGGAGAACGTAGGTGATAGCGAAAAACTGTACTACAGTAATAAAAAATGCCTACATTAAATACAAAAAGCATGAGCCAATCAGAATTATTAGGCCTCTTTGCTAATAATCAGCTGCACATGAGGTATTCATACTCCAGGATTCGTTTTAAATGAGAACTAAAAGTATTTTCCATGTGATTTTAAATTTCAAACTTTTCAAATTATTTATTATTATTACGATGCGTTGCTCAATCCCCAATAAAATGGATTGATATAATTTTCTCCTCGGGTACCCCTTATTTTGATTTGTGATTCCTTCTAACCTGTATTTTTTTAGTACACAACAACAACAAAAATATAGATATCAAAACCACAAGTCCAGTACTTTTCCGCTATCACATACACGTAATGACAAATATGTAACTCGAATTTTTATAAGCAGAAGTTAAGTATAAAACTATTAAGGGAGGAAGTAAAACTACTATTGGACATGACATACCACGAGTAAATAAAATAAAAACATATAAATGAAGCATCCGCTCCTAACCTTCAGTCGATATCGAATGTGAATCCCATAATTCGAGCGCGATAGCAACATAACCAAACGCCTACAACACTTATAAATGAAATGTTCAAATTATTTTCCAAGGACGTATCGACATGCTAGATTGCACGCAAGACTTCAGAAGGCCGCGGCCGATGACGTAATTGCGCGTCGATATCTGCGAGGCTTGATTGTTAATAGAGCAGGTCGCGGCTAGCCGCAACTGCGCCGCTTATTGATTCGGAAAATGGGGTGGCGAGGTCGTGACGTGACGTCGATACGGTACAATTCGCCTGCGCTCCGCCATCTTTCACAAGATATCAGGCTTGAAACGAACCCCCGACCGCTGAAGTTGCGCTCCAATGCTTTTTCCTTCCTCTGTTCCCTTGCCGTCTTTTTTTTTCTATTTCACCTCCTGTTATTTTCTCTTCCATCTCTATCTTCCCCTTTTCGACCACCCCACATCCCCCAACCAACCCTGCACACAACATTGCCAGTGGTTCTCCAGCCACCTTCATTCCTAAAACCTTTTTCCTGTCCCTCTTTTTTACCAGCCTCTCTTTTGCCCGCTCCACGTGGAGTCGACGAGCGGCTGTCACGTCGCGCGTTGCCTAGCAACCCAACTAAAGAATGGCCTCGGATTGGTCGGCTCCCGCTCCCCATTGGTCGTGCCTTCTAAAAGAGTCCCCGCCTTCTCAGACGGAGTTATAAGCTGCGCCGGGAGGGAAGACGGCGCGGCATTGGCCAAGTGGCTCCGAGCGCGCGCTCCCATTGGCTGAGGGGAAGAAGAGCGTTCGGACTCCACGTGGAGTCCTTCCTTGGTGTTTTTGAAGGAGACCTCTTGAAGCTTGTTGGGCGATACTGGCAATCCTGCAAAATGGGGTTGAGATAGAAGGGGTTTGCTAGTGCGGGCAGAGAGGGGGATTCCTGATACGGCTGCCATATTTGGAAAGGAAAATCAGTGAAGAGTATTTGCAGTGGGGGCGAACGGAAAAAGGAAAAGGACGAAGAGAGAAAAACGAAACGAGAGAGAGAGAGAGAGAAGCAAAAAGCCTTTTGTGTTGCTAGGGGTGGTGCGGAGCTGTGCAAGTAGGGTGGACGGCCATTTTGGGTACACTACTGTATATGCCCGCATATAAATATATATATTTATTTTTCAGCGAACGGGAGGAAAGAGAAGCACTGGAAGTTTGATCAGTTCTTTTTTTTTTTTTTTTTTTTTTCCCTCTCTGCTGGCTGTTGGAGTTCTACCCCTAGGCATGTATGTGTATGTGTGCGGTACATTGGGAGCTGTAGTGGTTGACTGCTGCCTAGGGGTTTTTGTGGGCTCAAGGGGCGAGAGGGGAAATGCGCGTTGGGTTGTTCTACCACCATCTTTCCCCTCCTCGAATTCGTTCCCCTCATTTCCCCACCGCGGTGGCAACTCAGTGGGTTAGTAGACATCGCAGCAGGAGGATGTATCGTTCGTTTCGGACTCTTTCTTCGCACGTAACGGTTATTTTTTTTTTTTAATTGTCCGCGCTAGTGTTTTGTTTATTTTACGTCGTTTCTTCACAGCCTACTCTTTAGACGTGTGAACAGTACGACACATTTCTGGTGTAGTTTAAAAGTTGTTCTGTGTTTTTGTTGTGCTTGTTGACCTGGGATTAAACCGAAGAAGACATCTGTGGATTGATGGCACGTGTGCACATGGATGGATAAATAATGCTTCGAGTGTCTGGAATCTGAGATTTTTTTTCCACGTGTTGACAAACTTATATTTTAGTTTGTCATATTTTACGATTTGTTTTTGATCGACGACGCCTCGTGTGTTTCGTTTCACGGGAAGCAACACGGACGAAAGGTATTGTTTGGTGCGAGTGCGGTTGTGAAGTGATCGTGCGGGGGCGGCGGAGGAGGCGGCGGCGGCGGGGCATGCCGGGATCTCGCCTCGACGGCGGCGGGTCGTGAGCTGGAGGCGGCGTGGCATCAGCGAGGTGCCCCGGACATGCGGTGCTGACACAACATGTACCCAGCTGGCATGAACGCGGCGGCGGCGGCGGCGGCAGCAGCAGCTCGGCACCCGGTGAGTTGGCAGCCTTGCGCCGCCCTTCATCATTCTCGCACCTTTTTTTTGTCATGGAAACGTGGCTCTGTTTGTAAGCGTGTAGTATCCACTCCATCTTAGAATTTTCTTACAAATCTTCCTAATGAAAATGAATGACCAGAATTAAAAAAAATCAAAGCTAGACATGACATGGGCGACTACTTAACGATTTTTTTTTGTAGGGTTTCTAATATACCTGTATTTTTCCATGTGGGACTGAAATTATTAATTAATTAGATAGTCTGATTACGGTTACAGATATGACTAGTCATGTAAGATAAATAAGTGGGATTTAGAAATAACTGTTACAATGTTCCCTATGTCACGACTAGCTTGGTTTTAAATATTGACTCTGAAAATTAAGTTAATGAGGAAAATATGTAAATCCAAGAGAGCAAGATTACTTCCCCCGTAAGAACGGTAAGATAACCACAGATTTATATTGTATTGTGACTAACTTTTGAAAACTTTAAAATTTATTCATTGATTTTTAGTCACATGGCATTTTATTTTAAACATTTTACGGGATACAAAAACCGGAAACGAACTTTAGTACAGCCTTAAAAATCATCGACTTTATCGCGAACATCCTATATCCATAGCAGTGTTCGAATTCCGTTATTTGGTCATTTTAGGGCTTGGGAATTTAGGATATCGAAGTCAAACGATTCTCAGTAGCGCTCCAAGTATTTAGTAAATTGTAAATAATGTCGCAGAGAAAATATAAAGTAGTTAATTTACAATTTTACTTGAGTTAAACACCCATTTAAAAAATTGTGTTACGGAATTGAGCTTTTTAAGAATTGATCCATTGCATTACAGACGAAATGAATAACTAACAAAACTGCACATCCCTAGTTCATTGCTGTGTTTTTCGTTATTTGTTAGTTTGAATTCAGTAACTTGCACGAAAAAAAGTGAAATAACATGTAAGGAACAGCATACGCTTTGCTGATATATTTGGTGATTTAGCGAGCTTCTATATTCAGTAAATTTGCTCCCTAAATCCCCAAATATTTAGATTTCTGACACGGTCACGTGTTTTATTTAGCGACCTAAATGTCGGTTTGGCTTATGTTTTACGGGGACATGAAAAGCAAACGAAAATAACTGCCGTTCCAAACCTTAGATTTTATTTCTTGGCTTATTTATTAACAATAAAGCCATCCTACGGTGCAAAAAATAAAACCTATACGTCTTGTGAGTAGGCCCTAACTATGATGCAGTAATGGCAATGTATAATATACTTTTTATGCTATTTTATTTATTTAAAGTTATGATGAAACAATAATTATACATTGGTTAATACAAATGTGTGTGTCCTTGAGCAATTATCTTGCTCCAAGTGAAGATTGGAAGTACATAACATACAACAGTACATAACAACAGGCATAAGGTAATGACAATTAACGTTAAATAAATATATCTATATACTACATACATTAATTATGCACTCTAACAGATAATTACATGTGAAAGGAGGGTAACAGACTTAATTTCTAGTATATATAGCAAAGCTATTTAAAACAAATAAAAAACTTCATAGGGCCTATGCAGTTAAATGGTCAGATAAGAGATTGTAGAACAATAGTTCACTTAGGCGGGAAAAAAAAAGGCGCCAGTGAACATTTTGTTTAGAAATTCGCGCAAACATATCAATACAATTTAAAATATCGGAAAATAGTTCAGAATGTTTTGTCTATTCCGAAATGTACAACTTCTTTATTTCCTTTGGGTCCCAATGAATCTGGGCTCTGTTTGGAACAGTTACAGTTTTTATGCATGACAGACAACATTTCTGTTAGGTCCTACATATTTTACGTTGCGAGATAATTGATCACAAATTATCATTAGTACAAAAATGCTGTCTAGTTATCGTGAAAAATATTGTGTATTCTCAATGTGGTATATTGAAATGTATTAAAGATATTATGAACAAGTAGTTTCACGTGTGATCGGCGTCATTAAGTTACAATACATCCCAATATTATATTAATCGCTTGTAAAAAAACAATATCCTAACGTGCACCTGTAAATCTAATAGACCTACTTCACTGTGTATTAGTCCAGCTTAATTTTTATGTAATTTTTTTATTTACGGGTGCCTAACCTTTCCTCTATTGTTTGATGATTATTTCAGAGTGTGCAATTTTTCCATGAAATTAATTATATTGTCAAATTTATTGTACTATACTTTGGAATTCTAGGCTTAATTGTTAATAATTAATGTACATAATTTAATTGAGTAATAGTTTGTGTGTTTCGTAAGATAATGGTAAAATAATAAGTTTTTGTTATTACCGGCTTTCCTATCTGTACGCCACTTTGCTTGTGGAATAATTTATTTCTTGGAATATTAGCCGTGTCCGTATTTTCTTGTTTAGTAATTTAGGAATTTAGGGTGTTGTAATTCGAATGGCCTTGAGCAGCGCTCCTATTGTTTCAGTTTCGATGTTTCTTTGTTTCCTAGGCAACGAAAAGAAAAAATTCACAAGTACTTTCTCTCCAAAAATTATAACATCGATTTATTTACTCGTTCCCGGAAACAAAACCTTCATAAAAAATAATTTCACGAGTTCAGGATTTTTTTTTTTTTACAATATCAAGTAATAACAGAAAATGAATAAACCCAACAACATTACGCACTTGTGATTCATCGATGTTTTCTTTCTTTGTTTTTTGTTTGGGCATGCATAATTTTCTCCATAAAAGACATTAAATTAAATAAAAAAAATAGCGGATGCTTTTGCAGAGGTGCTTGGGGATTTAGTGTGTTTCTCCAACTGTGTAAATTTATACTCTAAATCCCCAAATATTTAGGGCCTAAACTGGGCCCCGTGGTGGTTTCGGACACGGCTATTGTTTGCAGCAAGAACTAATAAATAAATTGTAAATTGTATTGTAGAGTTCATTGGCACAGTCTTGAAAAAATTTTGACAGGTAAAATTAATGTAGTTTTGATTCCCTTTGTGAACGTGAATTCATGTGTGTATGTAGTTTTGTTGTGGGAGGTGTAAAGTTTTATACTAGCGGCGCATTTTTTTTTTTTTTTTAATAATGGGCTCCTTAAAAATTTTGGTTAGCATGAGCATTGAAAAAAAAGGGTGGAGTGGAAAAAAAGAGAAGGAAGTAAGTAGTTTGTTGTAGCAACACGTATCAATTTAGGTGTAATGGTAGGCCTTAAATATTACCTTCGTTGGTCAGTGTAAGGGCCTTAATAAATTAATTTTTTTCCCCAAGTCTTTTCCCTTATATAATTCTTATTGCCTTCGAGTAAAATATTTAATATTCGTTTTATGTTGTAAATGTTACAATTTTAAATATCAGCACATTTCAGTGAAAACACTTCTAACCTGTTTGAATAAATTCATACTTACCGAACTTTTTTTTTTTTTAATTTATCTGCTTTTTAACCCGTAGACGTACATTTTCTTTTTCATGGACTAAAAAATAAAACTATCAGTTACCACTGGCGGGACTTTCACGTTGCTCGCTTTTGGCGTAGCGAGGTCGTGAATTAGTTTTTGTTGTAATTTTTTTTTAAAGAATATATTTTGAATAAACCAGTTTTTGCAATATATTTACGAACTTAATTACAAAACCGAGCTGCCAATAAGATAGTTTGTCCACTTAGCAAACAGACAGACGCTGTCAACGTTTCTTCTTTGTTCCATTATGTTTTGGGGGGAAAAAATACCATTTGTAATGGGTAACTTTTAACATTTTGTTAAATTCCATGTAAAGCATTCATAAACGAAAAAATGTCACAGTATTAGGCAACTGGTGAAGTATCAAAAGTAGCGTAAGTTCCGGCAGTGTGATTATGCCTGCATTTTATATTAAATAGGTATTTCTCTCTCTCTCTCTCCCTCTGCTTAGTTCTACTTTTAATGTCGCTGCTAATTCGGAAATAATATTGATATTGTACATATTTGCTTATTTATAAATTGCTTGCCAGGGCCTTGTTAGTCCCTTTACCGTACCCGATGTGTGTAAAACAAGAATAATAATCCAAATTCAGTGGTCAACAAATAATATATTACATTTTTAACAGGATGTTAAGACATTACGTGTCCTAATTCACTGCTAAAATTACTGTTGACGTAGCAACCATTGCTTACGTTCGAATGTACTAGGCCTATACTGTTATGGATACGCCATTTTATTTATTTTTAAATTTTCATTAAACGCCAGCGAGCTATAGTAATCTGGACTGACAAAACAACTATTCATATAATATTGCAGTAAGAGAACGGAACACATCGTGGTATTTTCCCATCCCTTTTTTTATGTAGAAAAATGAAGTCAGAAACTGCAATTCGCGCGTGGTCCTACTCCAGGAACGATTTATTTAGAACTGCAAATGTATTCTGACAAACCAGAGATAATCCCACTTGATGTCACATCTACACTTCAGTATGCGTGCCAGCTAACTTACTTTGTCGTAAGACGATACTGCAAGCGAAGAAACACTATGTAGACGTGCCATATACAAATGGAATTGCAGTGAATGTTCAAAGAGAGGATGTTACTTGTTTATATGCTGCTAATTTACCGAGTTACGAGTCAAAATGTTTTTGTAGGTGTGATGTGTCTGCCCTTTTTTTTTTTTTTTTTTTATCATGTCTGGGTGTGCGGTTAATTTATTTGGTAGCCATATTTGAGGTTATAAATGTAAAGTTTTAATGGACTCCTCCCGGCTACGAAGAGAATCACTTTGCCGCAGTATCATTTCTCCTCTGCATATGATAAAAATCTCGACTTGTATGTGCATTATTTCGAGCGGTGTGATGACAATTTAGTAGTAATATTGCGTAGAGGTGAGTTATGCCCCTAGCTCCATGTCGCCCTTTCTCAAATCCTCTTCGCAAAAGACCATCCCTTATTTCACTCGTTTTCTTTGCTGTGCAGCATTTACGTACTCTAGAGAGTTTATATTCCGCTTACACACATTTCCCTCGGGTATTCCAAGTATTTCAGCTTTACGTTACTCTTTTTTTGTGCTCTTTCCACTTGAGTCTTTTACAGTGGCGCGACTAGTGGAAAAAAAATGGCAGGTTACGTACATGCCCCGCCCTAAATTTAATAAAGTAAACTGGTTTTGTTCACCGAGATGAGCTGATACTATCTGTACTGAATTGTTATAATGTATTTCGTTACTTATACACATCTTCACCTGTGGGTTTATATACCTACCTTTTGTCTGTCCTAAATGCAGCATGTATTTCAGTTTTTCGTAGCACCAAAATTATATTTATAAGAGGATAAATGTCCAAAGGCAGCGCCTTAGTCTTGACTATTCCCTCTTGGAATTTCCCAGTGTTCTATACATATATTTATTTTCTCGCCTATAGGTTACTTGTCTTATTTAAGTTTATTTTTTTTCTTTCTCGGTTCTGTTTTTCCACGAGACACCTGCATCGCAGTCGCGAATGTCCAAAAATCTCCATCTAGTCATTCATAGATCACATAAAAATACTTATTTTTACACAAAGAGTCAAAGCTGTTAATGGCACACGTGATTACATGCATTGTATTGAAATACTGAATCTGGGAATTTATAAATTTGCCGACGGAGGAACGTTAAGTACTTTTTTTTTTCTCGTGCGGCCACAACATAATTATTCCTGGGACACCAAACTTATGCCAATGGCTGTTGGTATAATATCTGGGGTAAGTTTGTCCAATTTAAGGAAACTAGAGAATGCCAGACGACGCTGTCTTCAGCACTTTTGAATAAATACTAGTATGTAAGTAATAAACATAGTGTGTATATTCCACCGCAATCTGACTAACCTCCAAGTCTACAATAAAATGTGTATCGATTATTATTCCAAACTAGAGGGCTTTCAAAAGTGCTCACTTGACTGTGAACAGCCTATAGTTGTCATTGCGTTTGCTTTGAGAAATGAGAGCGGGGAAACCTGCTGTGGTGGCGGAATCTAACATTCGTAGTCTGTGTGTGTGTGTGTTATAATTACGAGTGTTTGTCGTGTGTGTCACGAGAAATGAAGGTGGTGGCCCATCCCTCCTGAGAGAAGAACCCTTTTCTCAAGTGGAGCTAGAAGAAATACATTTCTTCCCTCTATCCCTTCGAAGAGAGCGAGTATTGCTTTCGGCTCGCCCTTTTTATTACGACATTGGTTGAAAGTTAGCGGACCCGACGTGGAGGACATCGATGGAGTAAATTCTCGCGTCGAGGTTAGATGTGACCCACAATTAGTTTTTGATTGTGTATTTTCATTTGTTATCACAAATATGGGAACTAGGATTACATCAAAACAGTTTTCATGCCGACAATGTAAACCATTTTATATGGATTCAAATTTAAAAGTTTAATATCACTAGGCAATTTGGAAATCGGTAATATTTATTTTCCATTAACTATTGACATGTTGCTAACATATTGGATCGTTTGCGCTTTTGTGCTAAGTTAATTTATATTCTTCACCAATTATCGCATTCTTCTTACGATTTTCTTTATAGAGTAGCATTCGTGTACCTTTCTACTGGGTGGGGGAGGAACGGGAGATAAGACAGTCTGTACTTATTTTAAATTTTGCCGTTCAGAGTGAAAATGTTTTAAGTTAATCAAATCAGCTTATAAAACCTACAGACATTTACAGAATATTTTAAGTCAGCCCTGTTGGGTTAAGTAAATCTAAAATTCATCAATTTTGAGCCTGACACACACTCTTTCTCCGTCTCTGGTACCTGAAATCACTTCAGTCGTAGTACTTCTATTTCCAATCATTTTCGTTTTGGGAATCAGCGGGAATAAAGTAGGAGATATTTCCTTTATTTCATTTACACTTTGGTAACAACGGTGACATGCAGCAAGTTTTCGAATTATGTACTTATATTCTGCGTCGCAACAAATCGTTAAGCGAAAGAGATAAATTTGATAAATCTAACAACACGACTGAAAAGCTGAAGTTATCCAGGGCATTCCAAATAAACCGTGGCCCAATAACAAAAATAACACAGACGCGCACATGTCTGAAGGCTGGCTGTCATCAAATTAACAAACTCCTAAATTTTCCTGGTTTCTGCCTCTTCTGCAGGGGTTGGTATAACTGTTTGGTAACACAGCTGTTTCCACACTCCCGCAAATCCTTTGGGAGATGCCAAAAGCGCGTGTTACTTGTAGTTCTCCAGCTCCAAACAAAGTGAAACATTTTCGTTTGCAAAATGCTGCCATATGTTGCAAATATTGGATGCCAACAGTTTCGCTGCAGGATTTTATTTCTATCTGGCTGTTATGAAGCAGAAGTCGATTAGGACGTCATCTTTTAAAAGAGTATATATTCTGCCGGGGGGGGGGGGGGAACCCTAAAATTAAAATCTGTGTATATTATATATATATTTATATACATATAGGCCAATACACTTTTAGTCATTGTCAATAAATTTTACAGACTATTCAAAAATTTATTACAGAATAAACATTTACACTCCAGATACCTTAATTTTTGGTAGCAGCACCCACAGAAACACAGAAGGAAATCCTGGTTTATGTTTGCTTCTCGTCCGTCAGGGATAAAACATTTCATTTTAATACACGACCATTCCGAAAATACAGCGAGACATTGCTACAATCAATGGTTCGGTAACTGCTGGAATTAGTATTTTTTTATTGTAGAGCTATAGCAGCTATGGCTCTAATCCAATTGGTGTTTGTTTAAAGGACAACCCGTCTTTTGTTAGTGATGTAAATTGTTTTGGTTTTGACGAAAATCCCGCCACTGTCTAGGGAAAATATGGATGTATGGATACGCCCCTTGGGTGTAGGCTAGTAAAAAATTGCTAGCTATTGCAAACGATTTTTGTACATCTAATGCTAGAGTTACAATAACCCGACGAACACGACAGACGGATATGACGTCATATTGACGTCGACGGAATTTCATATTGATTTTTTTTTTCAGTGTTGCCAATACCCCGACGAAATCTGCCCGACAAGTGTGTTAGTTGCCCGTTGGAAAATTTCTAAAACGGTAAATTATCCTTATAATAACCAATATTTACTTTTTGAAACTCGCGATAAAGTGACTGATTATTTTGCTTTTGAGGATTCGGATTTATACGCGATATAAAAAGTATTTAGAAACAAACAGGGACGTTATTTTGCCGGCAAGTTAGTTTATTATTTACTACAGTTGGGTAATACGCACGACATTTTGTTTTCTAACGTTGTATTTACACACACACACACACACACTAGAGTGGGCGGTGCGTGTTAATTGTGTGCTCTGAGAAATAGGAATTCTCTTATGATTGAACGTGTGATACGTTCATAAAATTACGAAGTCTGTATTCACTGGTGCAGACTCGCATTGGGCACGTCAAATAAAGAATGGTCCAATTATAAAAGCAGTACAAACAAACACGGGCTTAAATCAAAGACCTGTATGTAACAACGCGGATTTGGTCAGTCGCTACATCCACCCGCCAAGTCCGAAAACACTTCACTTCAGATCCACATTTGCGAGTCGATTATTTTAATCGTCCCAGCTGCTTGTCCGCAAATTACAGGCGTTCACTACCGGGACAACTCATACCTGACAGCGTCTTCTCGCAGATGGGAGGCCAATGATTGATGTGAAGCGGCAGGTGTGCTCTGTGCTTTGTGTGTTGAAATCGCGTGGATCATTTCGTGAAAACATTGTGGCTCTACGTAATACATAACAGTTCACGGCAAACTGAGCACTTTTCAAAGCCCTGCTTAAGATTTACCCACAATAGGCGCATTAACATTGCTGTGGGCCGGTCATGCGTCGGTGAGGTGAAACAGTGAAATTATTTACAAAGTGATTATTTTATTATTTTACTTATTCTTGCACGTAGCCTTTATGGTTTAAAAAGAATACTGAAAATAAAAATATAGGCCTAAATATCAATAATAAGAAATATTTCCCTAACACTTTTAACTCAACGTTAAGGCGTGTAACTAACTACTTTTCCTGCTACCAACTTTAGGTGCGCATGTCACTCAGTGTGCCCATTAAAATATAGCTTATGCAGGTGAAGGCAGTGACTTTTTTTTCTCAATACAAGTTGATTTTAAAATTTCGTATACATAATCGACCGCTGTGCGTGCGTGTGTGTGTGTATATATATATATATATATATATATATATATATATATATATATATATATATATATATATATATATACATACACACGCACACGTGTGTGTGTGTCAGACAAAAACCATTTTCTTGTGCAACATTTCTCCTGTAAAGAGGACACTGACAGACAGAATGAAATGAGTACATACATACCTCAGCATAAACAGTGGATTAAGAAGAACCTGCTTTCGAAATGAAACATCAGAAGTAGCATGTGTTTGTTTAAACAATGGCGTACGTTGACGTCTCTCGAGGAAGGAATGAAGAATGCAAGGATTGGCTGCGCGTATGTGGGTTACGGGAAAGTTGTTAACGGGATTGGCGTTGCGAGAATTACGACCCTTGCTCGGACGGACAGAGAGAGAGAGATGGAGAGAGTTAGCACTGTGCGAGAGCTCAGCTCGTCCAACATTGCGACAGAAGTGGGTATTGTTGGCTCTCCTGGGACGCGGTGTGCACAAGCACCGTGTTGTGTGTGTGTGTGTGTTGGCAGGCGTGTTTGTACCGCGAAGGAGTTCTCGTTTCCCCCCGACGACGGAGACGTCGCTGCCAGGACCAACGTGCAACACACAAGTCACCTGTTGCTGTTGACTCGACGTTTTTGTACCTGCCTCACCTCCTCCCCCACCACGAGCACCTCTTTCATTTCAGGAGTTGTCGGTGTCACGGAGACCACACGGGAAAATGTTTTCCTTCAAGAAGTGCTGAAGTCGTATTTCCCACCGAAGTTGGCGTGAAAATTAACACCACGCCTGCGCTAAAGAATACAAAGATGAAGCCATATGGAACCGGCGAATTTTACCCCCAGGTAGGAAAGGACGGACACCCTCGCGATCGAGACAGGAAAAGAACGTACTAAATACATAATTATACCATTGATGAGATGTCAACACAGTGGGGTGCCGCACGGAAAGAAAAGTGGTATTGAGAATAGGGGCTTTTCGGAAAAATAATTTTTTCCTCGGAAAATGGTATAATTCCACTCTACTAACTACACAGAACATGGAATTATTACACTCGAAAATCATTTCTGTGGAAACTCCAAGCTTCACTGATGCGTGACTGCTTCGCCGTCACTACCAACATGAAACAGCCGGCGTGCCTTCAATCACTGTTTTCCGATTAACTCCCCTGCTGGCGCTGAGGACTCTGGATCGGTGCGTAATTTTTGGCTACACTTGAACAGTAATTTTATTTGCGAGGGGGCTACACTTGTTCCTTTAATTGTTGTTATACCAAGGGACACTGTCTGGTGAGAAAGTGAGGAGGGTAATGCTCTCGGGGATTAGTGTCAACCTAATGTATTGTGATCAGGCGAGGGTTGTAAACTGTGTTATACTGTTGTCGCGGTTGTCAGAGGACCGCCAAGCTGCTTTGACACGTGCTGCCACTCTGGTATTCAGGGGGTAATAATTGTATGGGTAAAATTCGCCTGCTACACCTGCCTTGTGCCATACTGAGTGCTGCGAAAGGTATTTATCATAGTTCACGAAAGTGAGCACTTTTAAAATCAAGCGTAGTAAAGTGTCACTGCTCCTACCTTCGTATGTTTTAACGGGAGCCCGGTAAATTTGGTAACGCTGGGTGAGAAGTAGTTCCGTATATTAAAGTCAAATAAGTGTTAGGTAACCACTTCTGATAACTTAAAATATTTCATTCGCTTTCTGGTATTTTTTTATGAACCGAAAATTATCAGATTTGTAAAGTATTTACTTTCCTAATAATTTCACTGTGTCACTTGACCGACACATGAATAAAGTTATCACGCCCACGACAATGTTAATCTTACATAAGTCTGAAACTACACAAAGTAGATGGAAGTAGATCTTAAGCAGTGCTTTCAAAAGTGCTCATTTGATCGTGAATAGCCTATAGCCCGCCGACTGGCGAGAAGGTTACCAGCTGCTCATTGGCAAACTGCGTTCCATTTCGCTGGCGTGCCCGACTGCAGTTCGCTGTTTCACCTCTGTATGCTTCATTACTCTGTGGCCTGGTAACTTAATCGTCAGCTGGCATCCCAGCCGATAGGGAATCTGCCGCAGCACCAGTGGGCAATCAGGCACAAGATCCTTTCCGGATTTTCGCGCAGCCAATCACGAAGTGGATACACCCACATCAAAGGGACCGCAACAGCGTTTCACCTCTGCTGAGCTCGATAATCGCGATACCTTATTGATAGCGCTTGCCTCGGCGAGTTCGAGTTATGCTACGATTTATCGCCTCTCTTTGTACGGCCTTTCTGTGTCGTAGGCAAATGCATTACAGTTACTTGGAACTTTTCTGAAGCCCTGCGGAAGTTCTACTTTCAGGATATTCTTCCGCCTCATGCGAATCTAGAGCATTACCAGCAGAGTTATTTTCTTTTGTATTCATATTATTGTAAAATAAATGTTATAATTCATAGATAAAATATGAATAAAACATTAATTTAACGAAAGATAAGATACTTTTATGTTTAAAACATAAATATATAACATTCGTGATACACGACATATTTAAGAAAGAGTAAAACATGTCATATATAAGGTGATTTTTCGAAGGTTTGATTAAAAAAGTTTAAAGAAACAACGAATAGACTATAGAATTCAATACAGGACAGTTTTATACCAATTACTTCTGCTTTAGCGATCCTAGCTGTGTGGTGTGACTATACAACATATTTTGTAGCGCTGTGTTCAGTCAGACAGCTACTTAAAATAATTTCTTATATTTATTTTGCAAATTTTAGTGCGCATAAAGCCGTTTCAGGACACATAGCATGAGGGCAGCACCGTCGATCTGTCTCTCGGAAAATGCAAGGCTGCCCTGTATTGTCTGTCATTGTGTTTGACGTAGGTCGGCGTCCCCAGGCGAAGCTGCGCCGGCCTACGGCATTGCCCGGCACGATTCTCACATGAGGAAATTCGGTTCACCGATGTGGGAGGCGAGTAGTCTAACCACTGCATTACCGTGGCCCCACAGCACCCGCCCGAAACTAATATTTTAGAGCCCCTAATAATATTTTACTAAGTGGTTCAGAATCCGTTAAAGGCTGTTCAAAATAAAATGAGCACTTTTGAAAGTCCTTCTTAAGATCTACTTGTATGCACGTTGTATATTTTTCCGCCGTATGTAAAATAAACATTGCCATGGGCTTCATCACTTTATTCATGCGTCGGTCAGGTGAAACTGTGAAATTATTAGAAAAGTAAATACTTTATAAATCTGCTCGTTTTTACACTTCGATGTATGTATTAAAAATAACAGGAAGCGAAAGAAATAATATAAGTTATCATAAATGGTTACCTAACACTTTCTATTTGACGTCAAGATATGGAACTACTTTCCCTCCACTATTACCAACTTTACTGGGCGCCTGTCACTCTATGCGCCCGTTAAAATATGTGACGTTAGTAGCAGTGGATTTTTTCTTAGGTTGATTTCTAAAGTGCTCACTTTATCGTGAACAGCTTTATAATCAGAATGTCTCGCCTCTTGTAGCATTATTGCATTATTTTTTACAACTGGACACAAATGGCAGCACTGGGGCGAACAGGACAATCCACAATACAGGTGAAGCGGCCAGGGTAGGTGGGTACCTCACAACTGACGCAGTAGAGCAGGCGGCGTTATCTTATACAGTATTATCACACTACAGTTCTTTGTAGAACTGTGTGTAATGCCGAGAGAAACTGTTGTGCAACATTACTTTGCTGCGGGTTAATGTACTCGAGCTCCATACAAACTGTTGCAGTTCCAGAGCAGAAGTGGGTGAGTTCTTCAACGTTATTTTCGATGCACTACGCCGGCAGTTCCGGTCCACCACGAATACACGTCCTCGTCACGCGATTGTACGAACCAAGGAGGAGTATTTCTGATCGTGGTGACGTCATGTCAGTCCCTGGCGGGTGTACGGGGGGCAACGCTTTAGTTAAATAACACGCGCTCTCTTTTTTGTATAGCTTGTTCACGGTTAATTGAGCGCTTGCGTAAGCCCTGATTAGGATCTAGTTTCCTTCTCATTCTGTACCCTTGCGATATATGAAAGATTAGTATTGTCATTGTCACTTTATTCATGCGTTATCCAATTGGAAACCAAGGGTAATTTCTAGGAAAGGAAAGGGGTTAGTAATGCCCAAAATCATGATCGATAATACAAAAAAACCTTATTCATAAATTTACATATACATTATTTACCAAAAAGTAATTGGGCACCCGTGAAGATAGGTAATTCAGTAGGACAGCTGGTATTTGACGGTGGTAGCATGAACACAGAGGTCTAGTGTAACACTCAGGATGATGAAATTATCCCAACATTGTGGCGTTTTTACGGAATGGACCTGTGTTACTTCCAGGATGACTATGCCAGGTGCCATGTTTCAAGGGCTACTATGCAGTGGTACGCCGACAACAGTGTTCGCTGATTGGACTGGCCCGCCCAGAGCCCTGACCTCAACCCTATCGAGCATCTTTGGGACGAATTGGATCGCCGGGTGAGGGCTCGTCAGGCGCGGTCAAAATCCATTGCTAAACACGTGGAATGGTTACAAGAAGGATGGCCACGAATCCACGTGGATGTCCTGCAAACACTCGTAGAGAGCATGCCAGACAGGGTGGCTGCTGTTATAACCGCAAGAGGTGGCCCTACGAGATTCTAACGGGGTGACTACCACCGAGGAAACATTGTGGACAGGTGCCCAATTACTTTTTGGTATAGTGTATTACACACTCTCAGTATAAATATTATACTTATTTTTTATTAATTTTGCCAGCTTAACTGGATTATTTCAAAAGTGCTCACTTGACCGTGATCAATCTTTAACGTCATTAGGAACCGTGATAATACCGCCCTTCATTTACAGGTAGTTTTCTCCATCATTGTGAAGTGATTCAACCTTAGGTCGTCAGTATTCTCATATTTTAAAAAAATGTTTAGGAATTGCATTATTGTACAAGTGAAAGACGCACGCCACTGCAGGAGTAAACTATTATTAATATTATTATCATGCAATTTAATTATTTGTCGTTTATGTTTTAAGTATTTACACTCTAATAAATCTGTGTGTAATAAAAGCGGCACATTTTTGAATGAATTTCTCATAACCATTTGGCGCGCCCTCCGCTGTTAGAGTTCAGAAATTTCTTTCCTTCAAGACTTGGATGGTCGATGTTTTGAAATTTGTAAAAAAGGTTTCTAGTTAAAGTAGTTATTACAAATGAGGAAGAAAAATTGTGGCGATTTCGTGAGGAAGTAGGCCTAGGTGACGGCCGTGTCATATATCGTGAGGAAGTAGGCCTAGGTGACGGCCGTGTCATATATCGTGAGGAAGTAGGCCTAGGTGACGGCCGTGTCATATATCGTGAGGAAGTAGGCCTAGGTGACGGCCGTGTCATATATCGTGAGGAAGTAGGCCTAGGTGACGGCCGTGTCATATCGTGAGGAAGTAGGCCTAGGTGACGGCCGTGTCATATATCGTGAGGAAGTAGGCCTAGGTGACGGCCGTGTCATATATCGTGAGGAAGTAGGCCTAGGTGACGGCCGTGTCATATATCGTGAGGAAGTAGGCCTAGGTGACGGCCGTGTCATATATCGTGAGGAAGTAGGCCTAGGTGACGGCCGTGTCATATATCGTGAGGAAGTAGGCCTAGGTGACGGCCGTGTCATATATCGTGAGGAAGTAGGCCTAGGTGACGGCCGTGTCATATATCGTGAGGAAGTAGGCCTAGGTGACGGCCGTGTCATATATCGTGAGGAAGTAGGCCTAGGTGACGGCCGTGTCATATATCGTGAGGAAGTAGGCCTAGGTGATGGCCGTGTCATATATCGTAAATGTTTTTTATACGTTGATTAAACAAGAAAATGCTCTAAACGTTTTTCAAATTGGGGATTACTTAAGTTTTAAAAATAATCCCCCCTTTGTTAATTGATTACTTTCCAAGAAAGATGTTTTAGATTCTACTTGTGGAGACCTCGGTGCTGCGTCGCCTAATTTTTCTTTACCGCGTAAACATAGTTCAGTCATTATTAGACTGCAAAGAAGAAGTAGATTTGCTACTTTTTTTTTTGCTAATTTCTATTTAGTTATTCCCTCGCCGCTTATTGAGACGAGATGCCGATGCAGGCGCTGGTAGTGGTCGCCGCGGAAGTATCGATACATCGAAGTGAGTGACGGAGGTCGACGCCGGAGTCGACCCGTGGGCGAAGCCCCGGCTGGCTCTCTTTGGGGGGGGGGGGGAAGGGGAGTTACAGGAGTGACATCAATGCCGACTTGGGTGTAAACCAAACTTCTCTCCCGCTGCAGCCCCTGTGACGTGTGTTTGCTTTGGAAAGCGTGGAGCGGTCTTAAACAAACCTCGCCCCCCCCCTTTCCCTTCTAGGTCCCTTGCGTCTTCGCTAACCTCCTCCTCTCTCCTGTACTGCCAGTCTTGTTTGCTTGTTGTAAGGGGGGGTATGTCCCCCCCATACACCCCTCCACATGGTTAGACCCCTCAACCGGTATTGAAACACAGATGAGCTTTGTACCCCAGACTTCTCCTCTTCCCCTTTTTTTTTTCGCTTTGGGGTTCGACCCTGACGATAGGGAGAGACACCCCAGGGACTTAACGACCGTTACACAATATCGCCCGGGTAAATCGCGCTATTTTGTGGGGGTGAGAAGGGGGAAAAGCCCCAAAATATTCGTGTAAAAAAGTGAACACTAGGGGCGAATGCAAGATGCTTTTTTTTTCTCTCTCAGCCTCTCTCTCTCTCTCCCCGGGGGCAGGATTCACATAACTCTCCAGGCGGTGTTTTTCCCATGAGCTGCTCGGGGAGGGACCAGTTTGAAATAACACAGTTGCCATCCCAGTTCTTTTCTAAATACTCAACCCCGGTGACAGTTCTCTACAGGGGGAACGTCGGCAGACCAGGAATGTAAAGCCAAGCTGTCCTTGGCTGTTACTCTTTCCCCCGCAGCATCGTAGGCAGCTAAATGTAGCCGTCATTTCCTTCCGTTCATAGAAAACACTGAGTTAGCAGAATTCTAAGCATTCGCAATAAGGTGCCCGCCCGCCCGCTCGAACGAACGAACGTATAGCCACCAGGCTTCAGAAATCCTCTTATTTGTTTACGTGTGTTGTGAAAGCCACAGGTTTTGATGGACTCCGCCTGCCTGGCGATTGAAAAATGTGCTGCAGAGCGTTTGAAACACTCGTTTTACTACTAAACGTGCGTCCAATTTGCTGATACACGATGGCTTTCAATACGTCCCGCTCATCACAAACACCATTTCAGAGCACTCCGAAATAGCAGAAAACAGCTTTACCAAAGGTTTTTTTTTTTTTTTTTTTTTTTTTTTTTTGTATTTTCAAGGGATTTTTTAACGTCCCCCGGTTTTATGCTGCAAAGCATACAGACTAACTTATAACCTAACTTAAATTAACACCCATGCTTTACCCAGGATTCGAACCCAGAGTCTCCCGCACCCCAGGTCGGTGGCGCACCAACTGACTGCGCCATGATTTTCCGAAGTGCTGTGTCTCAAAGTATACCCGTCAGATACAAGCGAAACTACTCAATGGTCCTGCTCTGATCCTCCGCGAAGGTTGTTAACGATAAAGTGAGCGCTTATGGAGGGGAAAATAGCTCCATATATTAACGTCGAATTAAAAGTGTTAGGCAACCATATGTGATAACTTGAATTAATTCTCTTGCTTTCCCGTTTTTTAATGCACGGAAGTGTAAAGATGAACAATATTTGCTTTTCTAATAGTTTCACGGTTTCACTTGATCGACGCATGAATCAAGTGATGAGACCTGTACGTGTCGCTCCTGCATTTTATACATTTTCTGCTACTCTCCTGTAAGGCGTGCAGTGCCTCCGTGATGATTATTTTTATAAAAAAAAATTTCAGCGACGACATTCCTTACTACTATATAAGTGCGAAAGTGCGTGTGTTTGTCCTTTCACGTCAAAACGGAGCAACGGATAGACATAATTTTTTTCACTGATATAGTTGGAGGGTCGGGGAGTGACGGGACTACTTTTTATCTCGTGAAAATATCTCATTCCTTCGGGAAAATTCTTATTGTAAATAGGTACAGGATTAAGCTTTTCTTAGGATTGATTACTGTATAAAAAAGCATCGTTACAAAACATTTTTTCGTAATTTCTCCTTTCTTTTTTGTCTATGGGCTGTAAACTTTTCCTTCTAAGCCGTAGTGGGCCAGGGGCTAGAGTTATTCCAAATGGGGCCGCAGTGACCCAGTGGATAGATATATATCAAGTGGGGCCACAGTTGCTCAGTGGGTAGAGCACCCAATAGTGGGGCCTCAGCTGATCTGGAGCTAGAGCACCAAATAGTGGGGCCGCAATAGCTCAGTGGGCAGAGAACCCAAAAGTGGAGCTGCAGAAACTCAGTGGCTAGAGAACCCAATAAAAAAAAGTGGCTAGATCAATTCAGAATTTAGAAAAATATGCGAACTAAGTAGCACGGGTCATCTAGTAAGGCATAAAGCAAAAAAAGTTTTTTTTTTTCCTCAGGATTGGAACACTGCTTCGAATGAACCAAATTCGAGAAATATCAACCGAAATTCGCATCAGGAAAATTGGAATATGCCCGAGAAACAGCTTTTTTTCGATTACTAAAATAGAATAATTGTTTTCATTGTGATATTTAGGCCCAACTGAAACATTTTCTATTCATTGGCCAATGGGAAATATTTCTGGGCGAAGTATTGTGCACGCCATTGCACAGCTTGCAAGTAATTTTGGATTGGTTTTCCTTGCTTGTACGTGTAGGGGAAATTCTGAAGGCACCCAACTACCTATTGACCTCACTCAGCAGTACGGACATGACGACTGACGTGCGAACATGTATTGACGTTATTACCTTCGAGTTCGCAGTTCCTTTGTCTTGTCAGTGTGGGCCGTCCACGCTGAGAGCATTTTCGAAAACCGTGCTCAAGAACTACTTGTATGCATATTGTGTATTATTCCACCATATGCAAATAACTTTCATTGCCGTGGGCCTGCTCACATTCTTACGATGGCGAGGTTAAACTGTGGAATTATTATAAAAGTAAATATTTGACAAATTTGCTGATTCTTGCACTCACGTGCATTAAACAGGAAGCAAATTCAGTATTCACTAATATTTCCCTAACACTTTGAATTCAACGTTAAAACACGGAACCACTATTTCTGTCGTTACCAACTGTACGGGGGCGAATGCCAGGCATTGTGCCCGTTAATAGGTATGTTCGCATGTATGATTCGAAAAGTGCTCACTTTACCGTGAACATCCTGTAGCTAGTTGGGCGAGGGGTACTTTCGTTTTTGAAAATATACTTAAAACGAGAAAGAAAAACCGAGGGTGTATGGCCGATGGAGATTTTCCTTAATCGCGAACAGTCTATAAGGACATTGCTTTGTAACAACAGGGGGTGGGGACTTGTTGGTTTGTTTTGATAAGTCGTAATGAACGTGTTTTCTCGTCGGCGGCAAGTGCCAGTGAGAAAGGCTTGTGCTGCAGTGGAGATGCGAGGAGAAGCAATGTTGAGGATTGTGGATTGTGCCGGGGGGGGGGGGGGGGGGAGTCGTCGCCGGACAGGCTGTCCAAACACCAGAGGTTCTTGTTCCTCGTGTACGTCGCTCGCACCACAAATATTGGCGTGTTTGCAGCGCGCAAACAGCTGCTCCCCCCTCCCTCCCCCTATACAATGAACACCCTGTGTAGTCCCCACGAGGTGGCCCTCCGGCCGGGCCAATCCTCTACCTCCAAACAACGGCTCCCGCCGCCTTATCTTATCGCCAGCTCTCTTCCGCCGCCGCTAGCTCTCGATCGCCGAACTTGGACGCGTGCGTTTTCGCGGCTACTCGTCGGTTGCACAGCCTACGCACACCGCTGGTTACCAAAGATAGACAGGTCAGTCACGTGACATTCGGCTACAATTTCTCAAAAGTCAGTGCGATTAACCACGTTCTCTAACACTAGAATTACTGGCACTTGGTGTATATCCTACCTATAATTACTAAGTGGGGTCATTTAGACCCTATAATTATTTTTAATATATTTTTTAAAACTATTTTTAATTAACACATAATTAGAACAAGTACGAACAAGATTTAGAATAATATTTAAAAATAAAATTAATAGAGTTATTAAGTGAGATACAGCAAAACATAAGAAAACAAGGGAAGTTGTCTTATGTTTTGCTGTATCTCACTTATTAACTCTATTAATTTTATTTTTAAATATTATTCTAAATCTTGTCCGTGCTTGTTCTAATTATGTGTTAATTTATGCAATAACTAGGTAGGCCTACTTTCCTTGTGAAATTTGCACAAAACATTATTTTTTATAACAGAATATGTTTCATGTTATAAATAAGTCTCGTGTCTCGCAGAGATCACTTCAGGTCAACTAATCTCTGTATACTTTCCGCATGTCGCTCTGCAACATTGAAAACAAGCAGATACTGTTTTGTTTCCACTGAATCTGCCTATTCGGCATTCACGGCGTTTTGTCACGGAACTGGGCTCGTGCTTATTAGCTCTTTGCGGTACAATGTGAGTAACCATTTTCCGCGACTTCATGTGATCTTCTCCAAGATCTTCACGTAGCTTGAGAATGAAGTTTTGCCCGCTAGCACTCTTTGCCAGTCACTCGCTTATCCAACCTCGAAGCACTTATTGCCGCTAGGTCCAGAGTATTGAAGAACGCGTAAAGTGGCCACCGACGAGATACGGATTTCACAGAGTACAGTCGTGCCATTTGATCCAACGTGTCCCCGCCATACTTCGTTGTCTGCGATTTCTACACTTGGATGAAGTGTGTCAAGACAATTACATTTTTGTTGACCATACCTTGGTAGATGGTAAGTTATGTCATTGTTCTTGAATACTGTTGTGTTGCGAAGGGCTTGAACACATTTTGCTGACTTGGACACTTCTCTTGTGGATGGATTCATTGCCCCTTCAAGACTTGTGTTGTTCTCTTTGGGCTTCTCAGCAAGTTTTTTTTTTTTTTAGATAGAAAATTTACCTGTTGTTCAATTTCGCCCGTTGTTTAGAAATGGGTCCACAAGACGTTAAACGACTCTCTCGGCTAGAGGCACATTACTAGGCTGTTGTGCATATTTCCCCAGATACGGGAAATAATTGGGAAGACACTCGGTGTCGACATACACTGCAAGGTAGAACTCCATGCCGACATTTGTCTGGATGGTTTGCCATGTATTGTGTGAAAGGGCACCGGACTTTACTGGGGAAGAGCTGTTCATCGAGGGTCACATTGTCTCCTGGTTTATAACAAATAACACAGTTCGCATTTATCTGTTTTTAGACGCTGAGAGCGTGTCCCTTTGACATCAAAACAAATATAACTTATTTCATTATTTCAATTAATCTATCCCGGCTCATCTATTGGGGGGGGGGGGGGGGTGGGGAAGTATGCTCAATTCATCCCCTGAATCAATTTCAGAAAGTTCCTGAAAATATTTTAGTGCCTCTTCAGGCGTCAGATGTTTCTGCATTCTTGCCTGAGTGAACGTGATTCAGAATTGTACGATTATTCTACTATAAAACAAATGCAGATTGAAACCACACAAAGACTCCTTACAAGTGATCACCTGTATCGAGACAACACTTAACATGTTTTTCTTGCTTCAAATGCGCATATACATTTCTAGAATGTGTGTGAAAAGTAAAGTTGTGTAAACCAATATAGGCCAACATGATCTGCCAGCTCAATTAACAGCCTATTGAATCTAGTTTATTATCACTATGAGTGCGTCGTTTCGTATTTACGACCTTGGAACAACCATGTGGATTTCACAACACATTTGCGGACACAAGATAGTGGGCTGGGGTCATTTCGACCCCTTCAATAAATGTAGGTGGTCATTCATATTATTCAAAATAAATTGAAACAAAGTCTTTCAAATTTGGATATTATGTAGTCCACTGTTATGTAAAAAAAAAATTAAGAAAAAAAAAAAAGGACATTATAGATAAACCAAATACCTACGCCAGAAACAAGACTCTTGAAAGTTCGCAAGGGTCAAAATTACTCCTCCAGTAATTCTATTGTTAAGAGATGGAGGTTTTAATTAAGTAAAAGTTACTCATAATTTCCTAATTTATTTACAATGAATACGAACGAAGTATTGTCGACGCAATATCTAAAATTAATAAATTCCGATACAATTTACAATTACCTCAAAGAAACTAATATAATTTAATAATTAAAATCTGTCCTAATAAACAATGTAGGCCTATAAGAACGTACTGAATTATTTTATAGATTACCTATATGTCCATATTTGACAGTTCGAATATTTACAATAAAGTCTGTATCACATGCTCATAATCCCACCTTACTTCAGTCCATATTCCGCCGGTCCGTCATGTTCTAGAGCTCTCCGAGTGCCCTTACCTTCAATTCTTCCTATACCACGCCCTCTCGTCCTTGCACACTGCAGAAACACTCGTCGGTCGTCTCGTATCGTCCATCGTCGTCCGTCCTCTCAGGTGATGTCCCTCGCTGCACCAGACTGTACCGTAAAACCGCACTTCAGCCAGATGGATTCTACCAAAGACTGCCATCGCCGAGAAAGTTCTCCAAATGCCGTGTTGCGCCGAGGGTCCTGGTTCCCAGAATATTCTGGCGCGCCTCTAAAGTCGTCTGCTACTCCTACAGGAGGGGGGGGGGATGGGCGGGCTGTGACGCCACTGTCATCATTTCCCCCCCCGGCTGCCGGGCGACTGAGCAGACCGTCTATGAGGGAGGGGAGGGTCGTGGTGAGTAATCCCCCTCCACCACACACTAAGCCTAGGTAAACCACGATTTAATACAACCGCATATGTCACATGGTCAAAAACAGCGGTGAACGTGTTTGTTTATTGTTTCTGAAGTATAATGGCAATGGTGTGGTGAAAATTAATTCTAATTTTGATTGGATCTCCATTGCCTACAATGACTACGAAAAAAATACCCAAAAAACGGAAACACACTATATGGACGAGAAACACAAATGCTGGATCGTTATAAATGTTTTATCCTTTCGTAAGTCTTTATTTTTGACTAACTGCAATGTGTGTTTCGCTCGTGGGTTTGCGGTTTTTGGACTGTACTAGTTTCTCAATCGCTCGTTGTCTCTAATTGGATCATTTTCTCTTATTGCATTTATTTTCTTAATTTATACTACCAAATTTTTTATTGCATTTGCGTTTCTCATCCATATATCGTGTTCTTCGTTTTTGCTGATTTTTTCGTAGTCATTGTACAGGCAATGAAGATGAGAAGATCCAATCAAAATTCGAATTCAGTTTCATGTTTGTTTACATTTGGTGTTTTTTTCCTTCAACAAACCCACGTTTTTGTATGAATGAACTATTTTTGACAGATATTAATATATTTTATAGTTACCTTCGTCAGAACTACATTCGAAGAAGTTGCAAACGTTCCAAGGCACTTAATTGGCTAAGAAAAGGTTCTAACTTCAAATTCAACCCAGATTATTTTGATAGTGCTATCGGCAAGGAAGCATTCCAGCTTCCGCACCTACCCCGTATTCCCTCTATAGGTTGTTCGCGGTAAAGTGAGCACTTTAGTAACCAACCTTCGAGAAATGTCACTGGCGCTACCTGCAAATACTGTATTTTAACGGCCACAGAGACTGGCATGCGCCAAGTAAAATTGGTAACAACGGAGACATAGTTTCACGCCTTACATTTGTTTAGAGGTGTTCGGTAAACAAGTGTGCATACATTTTTTTTTTTTTTTTGTTTTCTGTTCTTTATTCTAATGTATATAAGCGTAAAAATTAGAAATTTATGAAATACTTACTTTTTTCACAGTTTCACTTGACCGACGCTTGACTAAAGTGCCAAGCCCTTGGCGACGTTAAATTTTACATATGGTGGAAGAATACACAATACGCATACAAGTAGATCATGAGCAGGGTTTCCGAAAGCGCTCAATTTACTTTACATGGATGGACTGCCCAGTTTTCATATCGGAAATAAATATTTTATTTGAATACTAGGTGTTATTAAAAGACTGAGTCGACAATAAGTCGTTCCCAGAAATTACCGCGAAGTTTCTACCCATCCAAACGCCAGCACACCTATCGCGTCGCCGTTTACTCACATTTGCTATGATTGAAATCAGTCGTTGGGGAATTAAGGGTGTGTGAAATCGAACGATACCAAGTAGCTCTCCTTATGTTCAGATCCAGAACTGCGTCACTTGATATCTTCATCTTCCTTTGTTACTTGGCAGTAAAAAAAAAAATTAAGTTTTTTTTTTTTTTGGAAAGTTATGAAATCGTTTTAATTAAAAAATATATAACAAAAATTTGATTTCTTTTACAAAAATGGTTTCAAATATCCTTCCGCCAATAGAATAAACTGAGAGGAGAACAAATTTAAATCATCAGTGATTCATCTGTAAGTTTTCTTCGCTTGTTGTTGGTTTGAATTCACGCGATAAAAGTTGTAGTAAAATAATATACGAACGATAACAGAAGCTTTCGCAGATACATTTGGGTATTTTAGCGTGCTTCTTCAGATCAGTAAACAAGGAAAATTGCCTTCCAACTAACGATTTGTTCTTCTCGTAGAGTGTATTGCTTTAATATCAGATATTGTGGAAGTGTTTTTAATAGCATTTTTTAAAGAATTAATACGGCTTTTTAGAAATGTTTTTATTTGATGCATATGACAGAGACTAACTTTCTCTTAATTTACTCGCATCGTGAGAATATATAGATTTTCAAGAGGAATTCGGTCCTGACCTTCTGTAGAAACCCTGTTTATTGGTCATTTTAACATCGATACAAAACATTTGGATGAGCGCATTTTAATGAATATTCTGTGGTAACTTTTTTTTTTTTTACAATAGGTACTCGAGTGTTAGCGACAAGTGCGATAGCTGGCTTTTTTTTTTTTTTTTTTTTTAATTTTTGCTGAAAAAATTGCAATACTGGTACAAGTATAATTTTAAACACTAGAAGTAGTATCAATTGCAGCTTTTAACATCGACGGGCACAAGTGTACTTTTATCTGCACACACGATCTTCATATAGGAACAGTCATCAGATTATTTGATGTCGCTGATATTATCTACACTAAATATTGTAAAATATTCATCGTTATCAGTACTGACAAGAACTGAGTGTGCTCGTAAACATAACTTCTAGAACAGAGATCTTTTTTTCTGATACAGAGAAGACGATTGCTTCAACAGAAGAACCTTGAGCAATATTTGGACTGTTACTGAAACTAGAACTACATAACAATAGATGTTAGTGTTAGCATACTTAAACTTGCTTGCTGCTGCCACTGAAACCGGTTACAGATTTGATCCGTAAAATTTTCCTTTACATGTTATTTTCAGTACTATTACTTGACTCGGAAACCCACCCTGGAATTCTGCTAATGTATTTAGTATCAGGCTAGATTTCAACATGTGTGTGACTGAACCACAATTAATTTTCACATGCTCTAGTGGACTAAGCCAGCAATAAACGTCTGGTACTAGTGTGACGGAATCATATAAAAGCCAACCAAAATGAATAAATAAAGTGTTTTTTAGTATAGCAGCAGTTATGCAATAGTGATAAAAAAAATGTGGCCATTTGAGTGTGCAAGAAGACAGTAAAGTTAGGTTAAATTAATTTGCAGTTCCATATAAGCCTATCTGTCTGCTGCTTTTTCTGAGCCTATCTTTTGCTGTAGCTTTCTTATTGTGTATCGTGTTATTTACTACCTCACAGATAAAAATTCCATGGTTGCTGTCTGGAGATTATCAGCTGGTTACAACGTTTTCCTACCATGTTCGTGAACTCGATACCAGAGTTTGCTAGTAGATGCTTTTTTTTATTGACACTCGCCCATCTGTGAATTGTATTATCTTGTCCAGTGAGGAAATATGTAGAAATGGTAATTTTTCTTTCGCGGGGGATATTAGGAAGCAAAGTAGAACATTGAAGAATTGGACCTCTCGAATTTTCGTACGTTGGAGAATTTTACTACATTTCAATACCAACTGTTGGGGCAGGGGGGGGGGGAGCCACGGTAACGTGATTTCCAATCTTACACACACACGAGGTTTGCCGTTTTTGTTAGCTGCGTGCACTTTTTCGTCAACTGTAGAAAGCAGACGTTTCGATGTAAACCTTAGATATAGGCTATTCACGGTATAGGAGCACTTTTGGAAGCCCTGCTTAAAATTGACTTGTTTCCACGTTATGTATTCTTCCTTCTCATGTGAGATTAGCATTGTCATGGGTCTCATCGCTTTATTCATGCGTCGGTTAAGTGGAACTGTATAATTATTAGAAAAGTAAATATTTTACACGTCTGCTCATTTTTACACTTCGTTGCATTAAAAAAAAAAAAAAAAAACAGAAAGCGGAAGAAACAATTTTATTACATATGATAATGTAACACTTTTTATTCGAAGTTAAGGCAGGATTTACAATAGTCCGTCGTGTCCGTCCGTCATACGTTTGTCCGTCTCCCAGCCGAGCGATTTACAACCAAGCTTCGTACGTCCGTCTTACGTTCATTGCTGCAAACTAATAAAAACAAAACTGTTCACAAATGGGAAAACGATTCTCCATAAAAGGTGAAAATATTTTGTGGTAGTGTGTTCTAAGTAGGACCCAAAACAACCATAAACGTACGTAACGTAAATTAATCGATATAAAAAAATTAAATAGCATATAGATTATAATTTTATCATTTTTACTATTGCACAAAATGAGCTTGTATTTACAAACGTAATCATCAACTGATCCTCAGTAAAACTAAACATACTTTCACTTTACAGTTACGTAAACAAACATATGAAAACAAAAGACAGCCAAAACAAAACACTGCACACGCTACACAGCCTTGTAAAGAACTCGGGATGAAGGAGTAACAAAACGTGCAAGTTTAGAAGGCTGTAATTTCATCCGTCAAAAGTTAAAGCTTGCGAAGGTTTCTACAGACGGACGGGTAGAATTAATGACCACCTCAGAGTGGCTGTTGGTCACGTGATTGACGGACGGACGTGACCGGTCGTTGTAAATCCTGCTTAAGTCATGGAACTATTTTGAATCCACTGTTAACTTCACTGGGCACATGTCACTCATGATTGGCAACTCGAGGATCTGGAACAGACCTTGCTTTGTCTTGATTGGCTAGCGGATGCTGCGGAAGGTTCCCATCGGCTGTGCTGGCGGTAGGCGAACAAGCTACCAGGCGCCGATTGGCGTACAGCGTTCCGCCATTTTCCTGGCTGAACAGAAACAGTCTCCCTGTCTCAACATTGAACTGCTTTCATGACAGTACTACCCGTCTCATATTAGATGGCAAGATTTTGACAGTCCAACTAATGTTTACTTTTAGTTTTATGTTTCCTTTCGCCATCAGTTGGTATGTCATTTGGATGCTACACGAAAACAAGGAAATGGGTTTCGGGAAAAAAACATGGCCTGTTTAGGACATAGACGGACAGTTACTGGCCCAATAGAAATTACTAGTAATCAAAATCGCTGTACACGAAATATATGTTGCTTTAAAAATTATGCAGAGTTCCCGGAAAAATAAAACTATTGGTATCAGTTCGTAAATTTGTTATTTTACATACGTAACATATTCATTTGAGCGTTATAGCTGGTTAGGTTTGAGAAAGAACTCACAGATGGCGCGCACGACATGGTTAAGTGTGTGTGCGGACAGATATCAGCAGGTTCGTCGCCTCTAGATCGTGCTTGTTAAAACTTGTCTTTTCTCCCATTACTGTCTTGAAAAGACACGAATTTGAAATATATTTTGTCAAATTATTTGAAAAAATTAATGCAATGTTCCTGTAGGCTTTTGGAATCGATATCGAGAACATGGATGGACAGTGGGCATACGACATGAACAAATCTAAGGTTTGAAGTCACGTTTCATCCGGCGCGGAATCGTCTTATTGCGCATTTCATTTTGAACACCTATACATTACTACTTTAGCACGAAGATTAGTTTGTGACACTTACAACCGCTGTTTTGTGGCCACGTAAAATAAAATATATGAATTAATCTAGGAACTTTTTGTTATCGCGTATTTCACACTTGTCTGATAGTGCGTCCCCAGTGCACTCAGAATAGCCAACTTAATATTAACTTTTGTTCGTTCGTGCATAAACTGATACACGGTTTTCTAAACGGCTCTTTGTTTCGTACACGTCAAGTTGCCTCTCACTGACTGTCAAAATCTTGCCATCTTATACGAGATGGACAGTACATTGCGAACGCCGTGGATAGGATTTGAGGTTATAACACTGTCAAGAAAACAGGTACTTTGAGATGTTTCTATACTCACTCCAACCAATTTTTAAAGCTATTAGTAAAAATATTTTATATTTATGAAGGGGCTTGTCTTTTGAAAATGATGCAAAGAAACACATTCCTTGCCCGTGTGGCTATGAGAGTTGTGTTGGTTTGGGATAGGTCAATGTTGGGTACATGCGCAGAAGACGAATAAAGGCCGTTCACGATTAAGCGAACACTTTTAAAATCAACCTTAGAAAAAAGTCACTGCTCCTACCTGCGTATATTTTAACGGGTCCACTGAAGAGGCATGCGCCCAGTAAAGTTGGCAACGATGGATGGGAATTAGTTCCGTACCTTAACGTCGAATAAAAAGTGTTAGAACCATTTGTGATATCTTAATTTATTACGTTTTCTGTTTTTTAATGCACGGAAATGTAAAATAATCGATTTTTTAAATACTTTTATAATAATTTTCCCAGTTTCACCTGATCGACGCATGAATAAAGCGATGAGGTACGCGTGAATGTTAATTTTTTCACCTCTTTAGTGGTAAGTACTGTGAATGTACCATAACATGGAGTAGGATAACAGCCAGTGAGCGACGGACTGGAACCGCCACGCCGTTGCGCTTCTGCAGGCTTGCCTGTTCTGTGGCGAGCGGAGTTAGGCAGCTAACGTGTGATTAGCGTGCCGGCGAGCCAGTGCACACACACGCGGGCAAGACCCACTGACACGTTCTTTCATCGCCCGATGTGAGGTCACGACGCAAGTATGTCGGCGCTGGAGCTGATCATTTACGCAAACACGAGCCAGCCAGTACTGTTACGTTCCTATTTGCTGCGCTTGAGAAGGTGTAGGTCAGTGACTACACCTTGGAGCCATTAGACAGTGGGGTATCCTGGGGGAAACTATCCATTGTAGAAGTGGTTACCATTCCGGATTTTTGTACCGACAGTCACCTCCCAAATATGCTGGTAAGTGCCCACAGTTGGGATGTTTACAATTCCTGTAGTTGTCGTCCACAAAAGCCTGAAAACTGTCCACTGCCTGAATGGCAACCATTCAGGACTCAAGTGTGAAAATATGTGGACAATATGACAAATAGTACATAAATATGTTGTATTGCAAAACACACACATTATTTCTGAATGCAAATAGGCTACACACGACAATCATTTGTGGGGAAACTCCAAGCTTCGCTGACGCGAAAAAGACAGCTTATTGGACGTCGTAACGAAACAGGGTTTTTTTTTTTTTTTTTAACCAACCCTAAGTACAGCACGAATCAAACATTTCTCATTTGCAACACCAGAGACCTGGTATTAATGCCGGAATGAAAGTGTTAAGGAGCCCCTGTAGTTGCCATGCGGTTCTCAATGTAAGCAGTCGACGTCTGTCGTAATTTTTAAAAAATCTGGGGAATATTTTCACGTAAATCATTTTTCGGGGCAGAAATGTAAGTCGATATTTTGTCGCCCATGCATAACTTTGGTCGCTCAAGAATTGTCGAACTCAGCAAAATCACTGCAAGTAGCCATATGTTTACGATATTTACTCTTCTTTAAAACATTTGATAAAAATATATCGACAGTGCCGTATCTTATCTGAACAGATAGCTGTGTTTAAACCCTGTAGTCACCCCTTTACCACTGTGGGGAAGGCATTTTAAGTTACGGGCTGGGCCAATAAGGACGAGGTTACTGACGTACTCGCAGCGTCTCGGTCGAGGCGGTGATTCCAAACACCTCTCATCGCAATGTTCGATCGTAGAGTAACGGTATAGGATAGTTCGTTGGCCAACGACTTTGCAGCGAGCGTAATGATGGGACGTCGTACACGGTTTATCTTCGGTTATGACGTCACTGCGTTTATCGTAATTACGATAGTCACTTGTCTTGTTTTGCCCATCGCTTGTGCGTTACGTTCCTTCACAACGATGCAAAAACACGACGTGTCTTGTGCTGAGTGGCCGTTGAGACGCCATAGTTCAGTTGGGAGGTCAGACTACGTTGTCAGAGGATTTCTGGGTCCCTTACGCGTGACGCTTTAATCGATAGTTAAAGGAAAATGTCTTTAAGTGGGATAAGGCCCCGTCATCTTGGAATATTTTATTTTCGGCTACTACCCTCAAATGTGGACTTTGGATTGATTTTTTTTTTCGGACATGGCATAGGGTATACCTTTAATACGTTTTCCGAAATATGGTCTGTTCTACTGCCGTAGCTACTCTGTAGTTGCTCCCACGAAGTAATCAATTATTTTACCTCGGCTGTTAGAAGTTAGAAAATATCAAATGCAGAGAAGCTGTAACAATTAGAGAACACTTAGGAAGGTATTATTCATGCTTTGTCGTGATATAAATTGTAATGCACCTCCTGAAATCGAATTTGTGTGTAAACATCTGTAGGAATAATTCGACAGGGAATGAACCCCCTCTTAAATTACCAAGTTTTACGCCGCAGGATTAATAGTCAGTCTCAGAGCACAGCAACACTGTAAGTGGAATAAATCGGGCTGCTTCCGAGTGAATATTTGATTTTTGTCGCCACTGTAAAAATATAACTTGTGCCCAAGAAAAAACGGTGTGGTTCGTTCTCTCGTTGGATTATTAGCTGTTTGTTCAGTTTAGATATATGTGTGTGTGTGTGAGCCATTAAATGCAAGAGCGGTAAATAATAGGTTTATTGAATACGTTAATTGGTTTCTCATTTAGAAACCTTTATGGTCCAGTCACACAGTTATGAAATACTTATTCATTGGCGGAGATTTACATCTGGCGTGTCAAATAAAGAATGGTCCAGTGACAAAACAGAACTAACGTAGGCTGTACGTTCTTAAATTATAATCTGTAATCTAATAATAATGATGACATGAAATTTAATCAAATATTATTAGCTCTAACCTATCACTAGTCTAGTGTGTAGACACTAGTTTCTTTAGCCAAGGCTGCTGTGTATATTGCAGTTGGCATTGCAACGGCGAATGGAAAGTATCTCCATGTGCTAACTTTTAATTAAAAGATTTTTGGTAAACATTTGTGATTACCGAAATTAATTATTTTCCTTCCTGCTATTTAATGCATGCTAAGCGAATTTGTACACTTCTTACTTTTCTAAAAAAAAAAAAAAAAATTCCGTTTTACTTGACCGACGCACGTATAAAGTGATCAAGGCCATGGCAATAGAAATTTTACAAATGGCGGGAGTGTACACAATGTGCTAAGTTTACCGTGAACAGCATATCGTCTTAATTATTTTATATTTCCAGCGGGTGTTTCACGACCCACCCTTCTTCGAATCAGTGTTGCCAACAGACACCCATGTCCGCTTAACGAGCACAATTCCAAACTAATTAAATTCCCGCCATCGCGAACAGGCCTGCGCTTATTTGGCGGGCGCACATGGACGCTCTGTCGTCGGGACGCCATTAATTACCAGGCGCTGCCCTCTCGACCCACGTTTGAATTGCTCTGAATATTGTATTTAGCAATTTGGTGCTCGACTTTTTTTTATAATATTACTGTTCACACAACTTCCGGCAGCGTTCACTTGTTCAGAGAGTACGCGCGTCACCAGCCACACCCCAAACACGCCTTTTTGTGTTTGCTAATGTTATCAGCGTGCAGCCCATCCTTTAAAATTTATCTATAATTTTAATTAACTATTAAATGCTGATTTCATGACATCTGAAAGTAATTACATATTCCTCCCGGCCAAATTTTACATGTCGGTGTTTTAGAAGTATTTATTTACATTGTTGATCTGGTTGTAATTTTTCAAATCTTAGCCTACGATTTTAATGTCGCATACAAAATCGCGTTTAGTTAACAAACATTACTAAATTAATACGATCTACAGCTATACCCGGGGAAATCTGGCAACTAAAATTTTTCGCTACTATATGAGCGCTAGTGTCGCATATGTACCTGATTTCACCTACTTTCTACGTTAAAAAAAAAACTGGATAATTGTAATAATTATAAATGCAATACAAAATAACTTCGTAACTAAGTAAACTCTCTCTCTTTTATCGTTCACTTAGCTTAAAATTTTAATTATAGCTTACCTTTTTGAACACTGCGCACCTATCGACGAAAATTTTTCTACGCCAGGCTCACCCATAAGAAACCTCGTTTCCGAACCTGAGTAGAATAAGCCTGAGCCGGGTTGTAAGTTGTGGCTAAAAGGGGTGTGGGGGAAGGGGGCTTGCTAGCCGGCGATGCGTGTCCTTCCGGTAGACAGAGACCCTGCACTGCAAGCCGCCCAGCGTGTAAACACGAAGACGTCCTCATTGAAGAACAACCGGGGGGGGGGGGGGGGGAAGTGTAAAAACTGACAGTCGACAGCGCGCCTCGTCTCCTGTTCCCAGGCCACCTGTCGTCCTCTCTCTCTCTCTCTCTCCCCTCCACTACTGGTGTTCACCGACCGTCACTTCCGGTGTGTTCCTCGCGACAAGCCGCTGCAAACCCTGCGGCGGGACAATCGGCTGTGAACAGTCTCCCCCGATTTTTGTTTTGTTTGTCGCGTTATTGAGCTGGCGATAACCTACGCACAACCCCAGAGAGCCATCTTTCTTTTTAACAAGAACTATGCGGGGAACCATCGACTAACTGATGGTTCTATCACATCTAGATCCTTCATTTACTTCAGAATTTCACCAATCACCCCATGCGAAGCTAATGGCAGTCATCTTGTTGGCTGCTTTGTGTGTCCTGGGCATCTCCTGTTTGTAGCAGGTCACATCAGACCTTCAAAGGTCATTTGGTCCACACGAGAAGGTATCCCTGTTTATCTGCAGTAATTCAGACAGCTTTCTCCTGTCCCCGGTTAAGGTCTTTTGTTCTTACTAGAAGTTTCTCCAGTACCTCTAGTAAATGACATTCTACGTGTTTTACTCTATAATCTTCTAGATCATCTGGGAATATCTGTGTGACATGCTTGCAAACACCTACGATGGCCCCCCTTCTCAAGACGAATGTCACAATCGGACAAATTTATCATTCTAACTGGAAAACTGTAAGAATTAGAAGAGACCAAAGTCCTTACGACAACGACTACGACTACCTGGCAGGACGCCAGTCCTCACTGCTGGCTCGACTAGACTCAAACATCTGACAAACTTTCCTCGACATCTGCCTTGTAAGGACAACTTCACTAAACGCGGGCAACACGGTGCGTTGACCACATACTACTGTCAGCTAACTTGGGAGGACAAATCACCCCACTTCTGAGACCAGCGTTACATGGACGCCTGATGGGCGTATCTGAGTTCGCGAGGAATGGAGGTCTTAATAAAAATGAAATAACTAAATTTGATTTCTACTTTGTTCACACGGCTAATATTTACACCATTATACTATCTATTTCCACTACTATTATTTCTCTAATGTCTATTTCAACTTAAATTAACGTCCTTCTCAATGTCTGCGTTTCGTTATAGTCAATTAACTCGTACTATTCATTAACACACGTTCAGTCTGTCTGTTGCCTTCATTTGTAATGTCTTTCACTCTCGCATCTAGTCCAATAGTACAGACTACCAGCCGCGCTCTTAGTCGCAGATTTCCTCCTGCTGGTCACTTCTCTCGCCGCGTACTTCTCTTCTCGCTAGTCGTCTATCGCTGGAACTCATCCATTCGACAAGCTAGCGCGGAGGCCTGTCACACTTTTATATCAGTCGCCCTGACCATCTGGAAGGTTCGACGCACCCCGAGTCACGCTTAGAGATCCAGGCCAGTAACCTAGAGAAACGCAGAAATCCTATCCGGCAGGTCGCCAAAGGGTTATCGCGGTAGATTGCCTTCGTAACTCAAAACACACTGATCGACTTGCCGCCCCTCTCATATCACTACTGTGTTCTTCTCTTCCGCCCGCTCGCGCAGTACAGCGACAAGTAACAATAGGTTATATTAGGACTATAAATACACGTGTTCACCGCTGTGTGGATGAAAAAGCATAACGCACATGTTGACTGGTCATGTTCCCAGTAAAGTTAGCAACAAAACAGGAGAGTTGTATTCATGGCTAGTCGTTATCGTAGCAAAAGTCCGTCGTCTGAATTTGGGTATACTGATTTTTTGTTTTGATTTATGCACAAGCGTAAGAATGACGGAACTGGTCACATTTTATATTTCCAACAATTTCACATGTCTATATTAACGTACATGCGACGAAGTAATACAAATGTCGAAGAAAAGTAGGTCCTTAAAACGTGTCCAACTAACCGCGAACATCCCATGTTAGGAAAAAAACGGAGCAGTCAAATAGACAGAGGCGAAATGCCATGGTTGTACCTACCGGGCGCTGAATTCCCTCCCACATGTTGGTGGCAAGCGACGCCATGTTGTTCGCGTGTGCGGCTGGAGTTCGCGATATAAGCAGCTGGTTTCACCTCTGTATTTCTAACTACTCTGTGATATACATATATTATATATATATATATAAATATAATCCTTCCACCGCTTTTTAAAATAAATATTGCCATGGAAGTAACAAACACAGTGTATATAATTCACCCTTCTCGGAAGTAAACGTCTAAGGCTACAATAAAATATAATTTTATTGACTTATTATTCCAAATGAGAGGGCTTCAAAAAGTGCTCACCTTACTGTGAATAGCCAGTCACAAAAATAGCTGTTATTTGTAGTGTGGAGTGGAGACATTTGGGCGGCTCTTAACAACGGGGTCTTGAGAGCCGATGGGAGTGAAGCGAGGTGGGTATGGAGCAGCGCCGGAGTGCAAGGACGGGGAAAACGGGAGTTCTCGGAGAAAATTCGCGGACCACCAACATCGTCTGGCACGATTCCCGCGTGCGCAAATCTGCGAGTGACCCGGCCAGGGATTGAACCTGGTTAGACTTAGGGGAGACGAGAGATGGTTACATATGTAGTGGAAACGCATATGTTCTGGAACACAGCATCTCTGTGTTGGCTGGTAACACTGGTTATTCGTGCGCGGCGACTGTCGTTTGTTATTGCAGTGAAAGGCGTGAGTCTGCTGTACGCTAGGCTACACCACTCACTCTTGGCAGGATAGCAAGGAGTAATAAGTGGACGAAAACCAATCCGCAGTGACCGTGATAGCCGCAGGGCTAACGCCACGCAACTAACTTCACAATACAATCAGCGTCTCGAACAATCGTCTATAGACTGTTCACGGTAAACTGAGCACTTTTTAAGGCTTTCATCCAATTTCTATCTTCCTGCTGCTTTTTAATATAAACAGTGTAACGTGACGAGTAAACACAGTGTATACATTTTACCACTCTCAAAAGGCTGCAATATGAAATACTTATTAGTGGTTAATGCCTGTTGCGAAGGCCTTAAAAAGTGCTTTCTTTACCGTGAATAGCCTATACATGTAGTTGCGAGCAGTAATTTTTTTTTTAAAGGTTGATATCGGAAGTGGTCACTTGACCGTGAACAGCGTATAGAAGAATGTCAGTTGGGGGGTCGCGGTGAGGTAGACTTACAGTAAACATCTCCTGGAAGTCGACCACCTGCTCGTGTTTAACTGGCCCCTGGGGACTTGGTTTGAAGAGGGGGTAGGGGAGGGGGTTATTGCTGTGCTGCCGACAGCCTCGGCGGGGTATTTGTCACTCCTTGGCGCGGGATGCTGGGGTCCTGGACCGCCTCCAAGCTGGCGGCGCCGCTGTGGTAAAGTTACTAAACGACCCGTGGCCGCCCCCTCCTGTCCGGTCCCCCCCAGCTCCCCCGTTATAGACTCCTTAGTACCTTGAAGATATTACGGGTAATTGACGAGACGTCGAGCGGACTGCAAGAGCGACGCCAGCCGTCGACGCGCTTTGAGGACGCGTCACCGGCGTCTGCGCGCGACCACGCGCCATTTTTGATCGATTGGGACTTGGAGGAGGAATAGAGTGGAGATTATCGAGCCGAGGAAGTAGGCCTGGCTGTAAAGGTAGGTGCCTGTATCCACCGAGCAGGAGCGGGTCTAGACTTACGTTTTGGCTGAGCGTCGTTTTCCCTTTGTGTTTATTGGTAGTCTTCCTAACCTTGGCGTGGCAGGGGAGGACACTCATAATTTTAGGAAGTGTAAAGGTTAAAAGTGTGTTGAAACACTAGCTTCTTGGCGAGTGCAGTGCGCGAATTATGTCCAGACTTGTGAAGTATGCGGGCTTGTGTTTGCAGGTGCACACTTAAGAGATAGTGGTCACCCGGGGTTTTTACCTGCCGAGAGTCCGAGATGTGACCATCAATGTGTCGAGCCACGACCGAGGACAGACACGATGTTGTACAGTAAGGTGACCAGACGTCCCGATTTTCGAGGTCGTGTCCCGAATTTTTTAGAGGGGTACTCGGGACGAATGTTGGGATCTGACAGTGTTGATTCGTGATTTGGCTGGTTATGGGTGGATTTACTGTCCAGACTTTTACAAAATGTTGTTTTCTAAGAGAAACATGTTGAAAAAAATTCATTCATCTGCAAAATATGACGAGGTAAAATAGTTATTGTAATTCAATTTTTTGATAAAAGTAAAATAACAAAGTGTCATTGTTTTTATTTAGTGTCTTTAATCAACAAATCATACGCCTTATGATAAATAATTGGTAAAAAAAAATGGTATTCGCTTTTTTTTTTAGCAAAACACCCCCTGTAAAAAGTCCATCCCCCCTCCTCCCACAACTACCTCCACTATTCTCTCCTTCTCACTACCGACCATTTATGAGCCAAAACGAGCGTCCCGAATTCGGGTTAGAAAAACATGGTCACCTTACTGTACAGTGTACTAGCGAGAGTATTACATGACAAATGAGTGCGCGCTCTACTTGTGCGAGTCTTCATTTCGTGTGTCCACCCTTCCCGGCCTACCTGTCCAAAGAACCCCGCCAGCCTGGCGGTGGTCTTACACAAGGAATATTAATTTAATCATTTCAATTTTAAAACATTCACAGGACTGTTCATGTCAATGTGAGGTTGGGAGGGTTTGTCCATGTCCACTTTGAAACCCTCCTCCCTTACCCGGAACCGCCCCTGGCAGTAAGAGTAATCGAAACGTTATCGATGCTGATCAAATTAATATCTTCCCTGTCGTCCTTTTTTTTTTTATTTATTCATCCATCATCGGCGACGAAGAGCTGAGAGTGCCTGCCTGTCTGCAGATATGTCCTACTTTGGAGGTGATCACTTTTTTTTTTATAATGCAGAATTTAAGTATAGGCTGTTCACGATAAAGTGAGCACTTTTTAAGGTCCTGCTAAATTCTTCCTTTCAATTAATTTGTATATTTCCGTCACCTTTTAATTTTAACATTGCAATATGATTAATAAACACGGTGTATACATTAACACACTCGAAAGTCAACATCTGAGACTGTAATAAGATATTTATTAGGGATTAGTGCCTTTTGGGAGGGCCTTAAAAGAGTGCTCACTTTACCGTGAACAGCTTATAGCCCGTTCTACCGCAATCTCGTAGCCGCACACGCCGGCAAAATGCTTCACTGGCTAGCAACATGGCTAAGGCGTTCGCCATCAGCGCCTGATAACTTGCGTGCCAGGCTGCAGCCCAACCAATAGCTACTCTTAAGCAGCACGGAACAGCCAATCAGCGATTTGGTAGGTAGCCCACAACAAAGAAACATTTACTGCATTTCGCTTTTGTGTACATACCTACCACGTGGCATTACTTACGGAACAGCAAATGTGTTTAGCGTCTCTGTAAAGACGATGCTAGACAGACTGTAAAGATGAACGAGAAAGTACCACATTCCTGATGCCAAGACGAAGACCCGACATTCCACAGTCTTTATTGCTGCAGTATTTATTTTTTTGTAAAAGAAGAGCTTGGATGTTATTTCTGAATTTACGAAGCTGGAGTCACGTGCATAAATTTCACGCGGTGAGTTAAAGGCGAGCCAAACTAATAAATTATACGGCGTAGAGTTCATTACTAAGCTTAAATACTAGGTCTCAGTTTTTGTGTTGTGAATGGGTGTTTATTTTGAACATTTATTTCGTATTGTGGTAACGGTTTTCTTCTAGTTCTATCCCTCTTCCACTGCGAGGCCCATTTGCTTGTTTTCTCTGCGTCATGGCTAACATAAATTGGAGAACCTTTTTCTCCAGGAATGTTGTTCTTACTGGAATTTACTTCTCTTCTTTACTGCGAAAGCTGGACATTTGAAAGTGTCCGTGGAGCCTAAATTGAGTCTTCTTCCCGTCCATCTTTTTTTCAGAGAATAAAAAAAATACTGAATGTTCCCTAACTCCAGTACTAACTTTTCGATATGATCAGTTATGGTTATGGAAAATGGGGTAAAAAAAACAACCTATGACCCTTGGAAATTCTGGAATTAATTTTGTTGCTTACTAAATGTCAGAAAATATGTGTAGGGACCGGTGTTTTTTGCGAAAAGATTTCTCGACCAATAAATTGTACTCCAAAACACTTAAGTTTATATGCACTTTCGTGGTTGGATGATTTCAAATGTCACGTGCTTCAAGTGTGTTTGCGAACCACTATCATTTCGATGTGCCGTAAAAGCGTAATATGAAATGTAGCCACCCAGGACTATCTTGTAAAGTCACCAGATTTGGCGAGATCACCAAGTTGGCGGCAACTCTGCAGTCGCCCACAACTTGTCCACTCATGGCTGCCACTCATCTGGAAAACCTGATATACAGGTAAAAGTCAGGGAATTTTAAAACTTGCCAGGGAAATTCGAACAAATTAGCTAAATGTCAGGGAATTCTGTGGTATGCATGCTATATTTGACAGTTTTATCACCAATCACGCACCACTATCAGAATCAAATAAAATTGTCTTGATGATTGATCAAATTCTTAGGCATTTTTGTTTGCAATTTTGTAAAATCAGAGTAGTATTTCGGTGTAAAGGTGTGTTATAATGGAAAGGCGTCAATCCTTGCAGAAATAAAAATGTTAGCAAAATGTTACAAGAAGAAAAGATCGTCTGGAAATCACGGAGATATTAGGGAATTTTCCAATGGAGAAAAGGTAAGACCCTGTTACTCCAATCGTATGCAATACGTCGCGGATATTATCGAGCGGGGTGCTTCGGGAAAATGTCTGGGAAAGGCCACACCCCGCGAGATAATGCAGTCAGACAGTCAGACACAGGCTGAAGTGTCAAGTGTCGTAACTGGCCCGCACCGCAAGTCGCTAATGGAAACTTCAAGACGGAGAAGGCTCGCGAGCTGCGGTTTGGCGGCGTGTTAAAGCTGTATTGCTGCGGGGTGGGGGGGGGGGAGGCAGGGGAATATTAATTATGTTCGATGACTCGAAGCTAGGTCGGCCGCTGAACCGTGGACAATAAAGCAGAGCGACTCGCTGACATTTTGTCCGGGGAGGTCGAGCCCATTCTACGCCGCGCATTTTTTTTTATACCCTCCTTCCAACTACTGTCGACAGATCGTTAAAAGAAACGAGAATGTTGTCTTTTTCGTTTTTGTTCTTCCTCCCCTCTCCCCTTTTTATTCTTCTGTTCCTGTTATGTATGTGCGCCAGTGTTCAAATGTTTTGACAAGTGTTGTCGTCTTGCTTTTATTTTTTCCCCTTCCCCGAAGTTAACTGCTGCCCCGTCTAAAAAAAAGGGGGGGATGGGGAGAACTTTTCTATTACTTTCCGTTTATCTTCAGTTTCTTTTCCTATAACAACCCTTTTTTTTTTTTTTACCAGTTACTCCTTCTCAGGCCGTAACTGCAGCAGGAGTTCCTTTAACAGTTTGTCCCCCTCCCACCCCCGTTCATTCCTGGCTTCAAGCCCCTCGTGTCCCGACCTTGTTAAGTAAGGCCGCGGGAGATGGAAATGCGCACGCGAACCCACTTCCGTCGACGAGGCAGTTTTATTGGCGACGAAGTGAGGGTCGGCGAAGCAATGGGTCGACGACCCAGGCCCGTAGTCGCCGACGCACCGCGGCAAGCAGCCAGTTCCTGCTCCAAGGACGTCGCCGTGGTACTTCCGCCACCTGCTTGCCTGCCTCTTCCTGAGCGACTTTCCAAACGCCTACCTGCAAGTTACCTAGAAGGCCTAGAAGGGAGGGAGCCATAAGTGCGACGATGGCACGCGCATCGAGTGCGCTATCGCCCGTAGGCGCAAGGCTCGGAACTAGCGTGCAGTGTTGTAGTCGCACTGCGTGCACGTGAGGGACTTTCAGCGGCGACCCTATTATTTTATTGGCGGGTAGGTTCAGCGCAGGGACCTCTAGTAGTTCGGTATGCATGTATGTGACGTGTATATTTTGAGATACAGCATTTTGGAATACTCTGAAATGGTGTTTCTAACGTGCGTGACATTTTGGATGCACTCTACAACCCTCACGTGAATTTGTGTTCTTCTCGTATATCAGACGTAGGTTTTAACGTGAATTTCTAACACACTCGGGCACGTCATACCTCGGGTGTCTGGTCAAACAGCGAGCTGCTGTGGTGTTTGTCAAGCGTGTTCGGGGCGATCTGCGTAGAGATGATCCCTCTCGACGTCGTTAGACAGTTGATACCGACCCGGCAACTAGTGTTTGTGGGATGGAACTTGCAGCGGGAACAGCTGCCCGCGCATCGTCTCGGAGTAGCCACGGGCACATGACGTCACCTTGCTCGCACGAAAATGCTCCAGTAGAAAGGCTGCTTAGTGAGCTTTATTCCCCCCTCCCTCCCCTTTCATCAACATCCAGCTTAAATGACGTTTCATCTGTGTGGCACTTGCAGGGTATAGTTAGACACACCCGAATTTTGCGGGGAGGGAGGGGGGAAATCACAACCAATTGTATTTCGTAACACTTTAACTCAGATCCACTTTCGTGATTGGATGGTTTCCGTGCTACGCGTCTTATGTGTCTGCCTGCACATCAAAGACTCGCCGCGAGTAAGCGAAAAAAAAGAAAACTCTGTTGGTATGCCTGTAGGGTATTGAAATGTAGAATGCCAGTAAATCTTTTCGGGAAATTCGGGTGCCCCTAGTTATAGTTCATTTTCGGTCACTTCCAACTTGTCCAAAACCAAGTTAAAAGTTCTACTTCTAGGAAATTCCTACGCCTCATGTAAACATTGCTTAGCTAAGTGTAGGAAAATTCCACCGAAGGACAAAGCACCACATTCGTGCGCATCTAGAGTAATAATATTTTACGTAAGAACTATTTCTTACAATTTTTAATTATAGATTAAGTATTGTAATTTATCAATAAAATATAACTAGAAATTCAATTTGACAAAAAAATAAGACGCGTACTTTTATATTAACACGATACCTCTTGCTATAAATTATATATTTATATTTAAGAAACAACCAAATACTTCATATATGGGGTTAATTCTTGACGGTTTTATCAAAAAGTGTGCAGAAACAGCAAATAGACTAGGTATATCATTACCTGCCGTCATTCTCACAACGAATAGCTGAATTTTTGTGTGTATTTTTATTGCCCTTTATTTTACTCTTTTACGATGTTTGCATTACTAAGTTCGTTTCTTTCGCGCGCAAAAAAAAAAGTGTCGAAACTAGAGATTTCTTTTAGAGGAGTTTCGGAGAAGTCCGTATAGTTGAAATTCGGCAGGGGGACTGTGGCAGTCGCCACTGAGTCGTGAAGCATACAGAGGTCCGATTGCACACGCCATCGCCGGCCGTAATGTTGGAGTGCCTCGTCCGCCAATACCGAGCCTTTCCCAACACGCAGCAGCCAACCAGACACAGAGGTCCGTACCCAGAGCCTCGCGCAACCAATCGGAGAATGGCCACGCCCGCATCAACGGTACCCACTTCGTCATTTCGTCTGTGTGTACGTTCTACCGTGACGTCGTCACGTGTTGACGTGCGTGACCTCTGACACGTGTCCGCGGGCAGCGAGTGTTGAAGGCGTACAATGCCGCCTATTTCGCCGTGAAATGACTGCGAGTAGTTTCTACCCGCACTTAAAAGCTGTAATGGACAGTAATGAGCCGGCTTTGGGTCGGAAGGTTAGCTGTGGTTGAAAGGGGTTAATGAGGTCACGCGACTCGCAAACTACCCCTTCCGCCTTGCTCCCCGCGTAAACATCCCCCCCCCCCCAATCACCCATTAGGCTACGTTAAAGGTAGTAAGCTGGCCTCCACTTGTCCGAAGTCAGGGTTCGATTCCTGGCTGCGATCCTTCCGGGCACAGTTCGAAATACGACCCGGGTGTTTGTTTGTATTTTTTCCGACAATTACGAATATAGCAGCGTTTGTTAGTGCATTTGTTGATGCCGAATGTTGTAACGCGCTGGCTGCTGTGGATCGCGTCTATCTGTCTACCCGCGAATCACGGGCAGTCAAGTGTCGGAAAACTTAATTCTGATTGGCTCACTCATGTAACAGACTGTCGCCGCACAGAGATGAGCGGCCAATAGCCAATTGAAGACTGCATGTAGGTAGGCCCACCTGGTTTCCGCGAAAAATATTTACCTGCAGGTTGTACTCAAATGTCCTATGGCACATGTGCAGTTAGGAAAATTTCGCGAGTTAATTTCGGGACAAGATAGACGTGAAACTCATATACAGTGAAGTCACCTTTGCAATTGGATCACAGTTTATTAGACACGCCCAGGACGACTGAGCCAATAGCAAAATTGCAAGGAAACACGTAGGGAATCCCATACTGCCAGGTGTGGAGTAACACTGGCTACTCTCTGGAGCCGTAGCCAATGAACACACAGCTGGGGCTCGAGTATACACAGGACTGTGGAGTCTAGCCTACAGGTCATTGAACTCACGAGATGTTCCTTTCCCTACTTATTGGCTGTGATAACTAAACTATTTCTTTTCTATTTGAAGTACAGCACGCATCAAAAATGTTCTTGGCAACACGAGGAATGTGGGTATATGCTGTTCACGGTAAAATGAGCGCTTTTAAAAGCCCTGCTTAAGATCTACTTGTTGGCACGTCATATATTCTTTCGCCTTATGTAAAATTAACATTGCCATCGGTCTCATCACTTTATTCATACGTCAGTCAGGTGAAACTGTGAAATTATTAGTAAAGTAAATGTTTTAGTAATCTAGTAATCTTTACACTTCGATGCATTAAAAAAAGCATAATAAGAAGGAAATAATTTTTGTTATCACAAAAGGATACGTGAAATTTTTTTATTCGACGTTAAGATGTGGAACTACTTTTCATCCATCGTTACAAACTTTACCAGGCGCACGTCACTCAGTGCTCGTGTTAATATATATGCAGGAGGGTCAGTGACATTTTTCTAAGGTTGATTTTAAAAGTGTTCACTTTATCGTGGACAGCCCTTATGAAAAGTGCTAACGGTGGTGTGTCAGCTGAGTCGCTAAACAGCTTGTAGTTTGCAGTGTGCGGTGTGGCCGGGTCCAGGGTGTTGTAGCGCGCTACAAGACGGCCTCCGTGCGCCGCCCGACCCAATTACAAGCATGTTGTGCCGTGTTAACAAGGTTAATTAACGCGGCCCCGCTAATTGTTGCCGGGGTGTCCCCTCCCTCCCTCCCCCCCAGGGACTCCACACTGCCTCATCCGCGTATTTGCCTGCGTGCGTGTCTTCCTCCCTACACCCCCCTTCCCAATCCACCCATCCATCATCTGGACCAGTTAACGCCGGCGACGCAGAACAGGCAAGCTTACAGAGGTGCAATGCCGCGGCGTGTGGTGAACTGTTGCAAGGTAAGCTGGCGTTAGCTGTGTGCTGTACTGTGTACACCACAGGACACTTGTCTTTATTACTTACATGTCAATATTAATTTAAAAAAGGACCTCACTTTATCTACCGTGAGCGGCCTATACTTACCTTGTCTGTGCCAGCGGCAAGAGTAGCTGGGATCAAATTAATGCCTATAAAGTTCAATCGAATTTTACCTAACGAATTGTTTTCACTAAGGGCGAGAGCAAATATTTTATTGGTGCGATGTATTCCTGCCGCAGTAAAGTTTCATACGTTATCGTGGTGCAATATTTTAATCGAAATAAATTCACTGCTATTGCAAAATAGTTGATCACAGATTTTAAGAGGAAAAGCGTTATCTAGGAATAATATATATTTTTTTTTTTGTTGTATGTCGGCTTTCAAAAATGTGTAGAATTCAGTCGACGTGTTTGGATATAATTAACTTCGCAAGGCCTCTTTAAGGGCGGTCTTGGCATGTGCCCGAATCGTCCAGTCGCCTCTACGCACGAGGCAGCATGATGCTTCAAACAAATGGCATTTTCACATCTGTAAGTTGCACTATTACAAAAAATTTCCTCTCAAACAAATTTGATATATTTCCTCCGGTACATTGTGTCAACGAAATCAAGTATATATTCTTATTGTGCGCCCTTCATTGCAGCCGGTGATGTACTGTCATTCTTTAAGTATGAGTTCCTATTTAATTTGCTGTCATTGATGCATTTTTTTTTTTCACTTTCACCTGGTTAGTGTTTGATGGACCACAAAAGAACGAACCTTGTTAAAAATATGTAGTAAATTCTTTTTGATAAGTTTCATGTAATTAAGACTGATAGTGCTTCCCGGTGTATTGATAGTATCGATGTCATCAAAATTTTGTTTAAGTATCAGTGGTAATCTTATCGGGCCGTGTTAATAAACGCAAACTTCTTAAAATGATGAAAATCAATATTTTGTAGATAATGTCATCGTGGTCAGTACTGCAGATGCGTCAGCAACACTGATAACGTCGTATCACATTGTCCTTTGTACCGATAACGCAATGTCAATATTGCATCGTCGATACGTCGGAATTCTCTCAAATGTTCTATATTTAACTATATTGTATTGTAAAGGGCTTTTTAACGACCCCCGGTTTTATGCAGGGGACGGCTTACATACTAACCTAACCTAAATTAACACCCATGCCTTGCCCGGGATTCGAACCCAGAGCCTCCCGCATCCCAGATCGGTGGCGCATCAACCGACTGCGCCACTGGAGGTCGTCTTCGCTATCTAAGTTTTTAAATATATTTTATTATTAATGTCGATAATTGTCGGTGAATTGTGATATCCGATAACTATCGAGGCATCGAGATATTCGATAACTATCGATGCATCAAGGACTTCGATAGTTATCGAGGCATTGAACAGTCATACGCCTTGGTTGTTATCTAGCCGTCGGCGATGCAGTATTTCGTCGCGGAGGCAGCTCGACTTGGAGCTGGAGGAGGTGTTGATCCAGGCTCTCGAGGCGGTCGGGTTGCCTCAAGTGGCAGATGGATCGCCGCCTGCGAACTCTTCTTGTTGCGTTCCTTGGAAGCTGCTCGCTCCCCCCCCCCCCCCGGAGCTAAACATGGTGTTCGTGGTTTTTCTTTTTTTCCGGCGCGCCTCCTTGGCTCCCGGCTCTCAGCCGGCCGGCCGTAAAAACGATCCGTAACAGCGCAGATTACCGCCGCGTCACAGTCAGCCATCCGCCCGGATGAGAGGCTCTCGGGCAGTGGCAAGGGCGATCCACGCACGCGCAACGTGCGCTTCATCGCCTCTATGTGCAAGGCATCGTGGTCGTCCCGCCAGCACGAAACTTTCTGCGGCAACTGTACTTTATAAAGATAACAGGACTGATGTAGGTATCTTATGTAACTTTTGAAAGGCTAGTGTAGGATATTCATGGTAAAGTGAGCACTTTTTAAGGCCCTCCCAAAAGGCATTAACCACTAATAAATATATCTTGATAAAGCCCCAGGCGTTTTATTTTGAGAGTGGTTAAATGTATACCCTCTGTTTATTGGTCACATTGCAATGTTAGTATAATAAAACAACAGGAAGATAGAAATTGGGCGAAAGAAAAATTTTTGAATTGCCTTAAAAAGGGCTCACTTTACCGTGAACAGTCTATACTAACAGTTTTTGTCTTAAAATGATAAATTCACATTTACAGGCGAAACCAATATGCCACATATGGTAGTAGAAAATGTCTTAAAATATATTCGGAAACGTGTAGCACTGAAAAATGTCAAACTTTCTTTTTGAACTACTTAAGTTATACGGAGTGCATTCGTACTTTTGCAATAATAATAGAACTCGACATCTATTAGTCGGCGAATTGTTCAATGTATGCGTGTGTACTGTAGAAGAACGTAAATGATTGAAGCGCGACAGGCGCATTTTCTGTACAGATATATCCATCCAATGCTCTGAACGATGTGGCTTCAAATGCGCGTGTGTGTGGTCATTCTGATTTGTCAAGAAATAAGCAAACATTTTTTGAGGTCGAAGATTGGAAACACGCGTTACAAAATAACTGGGCGATAAAGCTGTTCCATTTTTCACGGGGGAAGAAATTATCGGCGTCAGCATGAAAGCCAAACAACTCGTTTGTTACATGGCGAGATAGTCGTGGTTTGTTGTGAATTTCGTGCCAAGGTTTTTGTCACAACTGTAGCTTAAGATGTATCGTTGGTCTAGCTTCTCTGAGAGAACAGACGGCCGGTAACGACAAAACAAATACACAAGTATATAAGCTGTTCACGGTAAAATGAGCACTTTTGAAAGCCCTGCTTAAGATCGACATGTATGCACGTTGTTTATTCTTCCGCCTTACGTAAAATTAACATTTGTCATGGGCTCCATCACTTTATTCGTGCGTCGGTCAAGTTGAAATTTTGAAATTATTAGAAAAATAGTCAATCACAAATGGTTACCCAAAACGTTCTATTCGACGTTAAGACACGGAACTACTTTCCATCCATCGTTACCAACTTTCCCGGGCGCATGCCACTCTCCGTTAAAATACGCGCAGGCAGGGACAGTAACTTTTTTTCCGAGGTTGATTTCAAAAGTGCTCACTGTATCGTGATCAGCCTTTATCATAGCTAAGTAAAACTAAATCAGTACAATTTTTTTAAATCTGAAAATCGCCACATAAAGTCGCGGCACTGAGCTATACACGTGCTTCTCTGAATAGTTTGACACTAAGGCACTACGAAAAGCGTGCGAAGCCATGCGCTTATGGCAACAAAACCTTTTATAAATGTATCACAGCTAGATTGTACTACATGTGCAGCGGAGGTTTGAAAATTTCCCCGCGACCATTCAAATTCGCTGTTTGAACGCAGATGTGTATCTTAATTCACGTGTCATATAAACATAACACTGCATGAAATACTACTGTGCTACACTTCAGTCGCGCTTGTTGAACTTGCGGCCGCAATGTCATAAGACTACATCGTATTTTAATTCTCTTAAGTGTTGTGTTTCGTATTGTGTTGTCAAGGGCTTTTTACCGCCGCCCCCCCCCTCCCCCCGGGTTTTATGCTTGAAAGCTTAGCAGGGGACGGCTTGCATACTAACTTATAACCTAACTTAAATTAACACCCATGCCTTGCCCGGGATTCGAACCCATAGTCTCCCGCACTCCAGATTGGTGGCGCACCAACCGACTTGGTTGTGGCATATAGAGTTCGCACTAGTTACCGGTAGTAAATGTGCTATTTTAAATTTTATGATTGATTTTGTGTTAGTATTGGAATTAAAGATGGACGTCCTTGATTTATAGAAGAAAAAAACGGAGGAATCAAGGACGAAAGGTTGGGGGTGGGGGGGGGGGGTAGATTTATCCACAACGACAGTTTAGCATATATTAATGTCATCTTTGTCAGCGGCTGATTTCATAGTCACGGACGCTTTATTTAATTGTAGAATATTAAGCATGCGGCTGTTCTCGTAACAACACAGGCACTTTTCGTGATACATTCCTCGTGATGAATGCCGGCGAGATAACACTGGTCCATGTCGTATACGTTCGTGATCATTGGGCGTATCGCTATTGGAGCACGCGACATGCGTCTGCAACGCGTATATTCCTCGTGAGGAATGCCGGCGAGATAACACTGGTCCATGTCGTATACGTTCGTGATCATTGGGCGTATCGCTATTGGAGCACGCGACATGCGTCTGCAACGCGTATATTCCTCGTGAGGAATGCCGGCGAGATAACACTGGTCCATGTCGTATACGTTCGTGATCATTGGGCGTATCGCTATTGGAGCACGCGACATGCGTCTGCAACGCGTATATTCCTCGTGAGGAATGCCGGCGAGATAACACTGGTCCATGTCGTATACGTTCGTGATCATTGGGCGTATCGCTATTGGAGCACGCGACATGCGTCTGCAACGCGTATATTCCTCGTGAGGAATGCCGGCGAGATAACACTGGTCCATGTCGTATACGTTCGTGATCATTGGGCGTATCGCTATTGGAGCACGCGACATGCGTCTGCAACGCGTATATTCCTCGTGAGGAATGCCGGCGAGATAACACTGGTCCATGTCGTATACGTTCGTGATCATTGGGCGTATCGCTATTGGAGCACGCGACATGCGTCTGCAACGCGTATATTCCTCGTGAGGAATGCCGGCGAGATAACACTGGTCCATGTCGTATACGTTCGTGATCATTGGGCGTATCGCTATTGGAGCACGCGACATGCGTCTGCAACGCGTATATTCCTCGTGAGGAATGCCGGCGAGATAACACTGGTCCATGTCGTATACGTTCGTGATCATTGGGCGTATCGCTATTGGAGCACGCGACATGCGTCTGCAACGCGTATATTCCTCGTGAGGAATGCCGGCGAGATAACACTGGTCCATGTCGTATACGTTCGTGATCATTGGGCGTATCGCTATTGGAGCACGCGACATGCGTCTGCAACGCGTATATTCCTCGTGAGGAATGCCGGCGAGATAACACTGGTCCATGTCGTATACGTTCGTGATCATTGGGCGTATCGCTATTGGAGCACGCGACATGCGTCTGCAACGCGTATATTCCTCGTGAGGAATGCCGGCGAGATAACACTGGTCCATGTCGTATACGTTCGTGATCATTGGGCGTATCGCTATTGGAGCACGCGACATGCGTCTGCAACGCGTATATTCCTCGTGAGGAATGCCGGCGAGATAACACTGGTCCATGTCGTATACGTTCGTGATCATTGGGCGTATCGCTATTGGAGCACGCGACATGCGTCTGCAACGCGTATATTCCTCGTGAGGAATGCCGGCGAGATAACACTGGTCCATGTCGTATACGTTCGTGATCATTGGGCGTATCGCTATTGGAGCACGCGACATGCGTCTGCAACGCGTATATTCCTCGTGAGGAATGCCGGCGAGATAACACTGGTCCATGTCGTATACGTTCGTGATCATTGGGCGTATCGCTATTGGAGCACGCGACATGCGTCTGCAACGCGTATATTCCTCGTGAGGAATGCCGGCGAGATAACACTGGTCCATGTCGTATACGTTCGTGATCATTGGGCGTATCGCTATTGGAGCACGCGACATGCGTCTGCAACGCGTATATTCCTCGTGAGGAATGCCGGCGAGATAACACTGGTCCATGTCGTATACGTTCGTGATCATTGGGCGTATCGCTATTGGAGCACGCGACATGCGTCTGCAACGCGTATATTCCTCGTGAGGAATGCCGGCGAGATAACACTGGTCCATGTCGTATACGTTCGTGATCATTGGGCGTATCGCTATTGGAGCACGCGACATGCGTCTGCAACGCGTATATTCCTCGTGAGGAATGCCGGCGAGATAACACTGGTCCATGTCGTATACGTTCGTGATCATTGGGCGTATCGCTATTGGAGCACGCGACATGCGTCTGCAACGCGTATATTCCTCGTGAGGAATGCCGGCGAGATAACACTGGTCCATGTCGTATACGTTCGTGATCATTGGGCGTATCGCTATTGGAGCACGCGACATGCGTCTCCAACGCGTATCACCACAATGAAGCACCACACACCGTGTTTGTTACCCTCCTACAGGTTGTTCGCAATTAAGTGAGCACGTTTGTTACTTTTTTCCTTCCAGCCATTTTTTTTAAATCCGTTAACTACTTTTTTTAATTAAAAATAAATATCGTCGTGTAAGTACCAAACACAGCGTGTATACTCCACCGCACTCGGGGCTAAAATGAAATATATCCATTGACTATTATTCCAAATGAGAGGTCGTTGAAAAGTTCTCAGTTTACCGTGAATAACCTATAGAAGGAATATGAGCGTAGAGTTTCGCACTTCACACTCTCCGTGCTGCAGCATTTACCACTGTTTTCTTTCTGCAACAGCGCTGTCAACTCGAACGTGAATAGGAGATAAGGCGAGAACGGCGCTTACGTAAGCTAAGTGCTTAGAAACTTTTCTTTGCTCTTACTTTGGCCTAGTTTTAATGCAACTCGAATGTATCCAAGTTAGTGAAAATATTTTATTCGTTTAAAAGGACGGATCTGTCGAAAAAGCGAACTTAAACAAACACGTTCATCACTGTTGACTACGTGACTGACATACAGTGATAACATGTCTTGGGGGGACTTTACGCAGAAGACGATAATCTATCTATCTATCTATCTAATTGGGGGGGGGGGGGGGTAAGACGTCTCCGCACCATATTAAATTATTGGGTTTAAGTTTTGACGTGACTCCGTCTTTAAATTTTGCAATCATAGCCGGAGATAATCCAGAAAATCCGATAGTAACAAAATCGTCAAGACCAACGGATTGCGTGTATAAAACATTTGTTTGCCGTGGTTATGGTGAAATTTTGTACGAGGTCAATGTAAAAAAAATAATTAAGAAAACTTAACACAATGTCGGCCTGTACTCGTCAAAAAGCCAAGTCGAAATACAGAAATCGTATACGGTTGGAAAGCGCATCTCAAAAGCAATCCGGTGATAACCGTAAAACCTCATATGATCGAGTCAAGAGGTGCTGGGAAAGCTAATAATAATAATAATAATAATAATCAAGGCGTCAGAGCGCGTCAACTTAGACGTATTCTTACAAAACAAACGGCCGTGTCCCCAACACAGCCACACCCCATTTAAAAAAAATGAAAAGTACCTCTATACCTCTGAAAGTACCTCTATTCCAAAATATTAACGACCTAACACTGCAGTGCAGACAAGGGAACTACGAACTCATAATTATGTCACAATGTTAATTCTGCCAAAATCTGGCAAAATCAATATTGTGGCACAAAAACTAGTTCGATTTCAGTCATTACGTCTATACTGCTGTATAGTCACTAGCTGATGGGTATTTTCGGGATTTTCTTTTTAAAAGTCTAAACAAGCTAGAAAGAAAAAAAAGCAACAATTAAAAGTGCCTGGGGAAAATTGCCCTCAAGTGTCTGGTCTCAGTACGACGGCGCGGCGCCAATTGCAGGTAGTGGCTGGCGGCTTGAACTACTGGCGGCGGCGTCCAAGTAGCACTCAAGGTGTGTGTGTGTGTGGCGCAGTCCCCCGGGGATGCAAAACGTGCCAGCCCATCATGCGGCTGCTTGTGGGTGCTGAGTTGTTTGGCGGGGGCGGGCTGGGCTGTAATCCTAGCCACTGCTTCCTGCCAGCCTGCGTGCTTGTGTGGCTGGCGACAACAGGGGTGTCCAAGGTACCTATCGCTGGCGTGGTGAGTAGACGGCGAATGCACTTTCGGGTTCATTCGCAGTCGAACTACGTTTAGTGTTACTTGTGTAGTTGAAGAACCACAAACAGAGCCCGTGGGGAACGTGTTGAGAGAGGTGGAGGCGATGCATCCCTATTTGCATTGAGATTTTTCCCGAGAAGTTATAATCATTTTTAAGGAAGTAGATGCATAACAAATACCGAATTATTGTAACAAATTAATATGGCAAAGGAAGTGTGTTAGATAAATTTATTGCAAATGAGTTCAGTCATGGCCTCGTGTTTCTATGATTGGGGCATGTCACTGAAACAACTTGATATTCTCCAAGTCCACACCCCTTTTTTCTGAATTCTGGCTTCGTTACTGAATTGGACTATGACTTATTTTACATACCTTATAGAATTATGCACCAAAAACAAATCTACATAGAATACAATATTTAATCATGTACGAGCCAGTTCTAAATGAAAGTTATTTCTCTCTGCATTAGAGACTACTGAGCCGATAACAAACTGGGATACATAAAGGATTGTGATTTCTAGCCATAAGATCATCGAGCGACCTTGAAATATTTTCTGGACCCTATTGGGAATTCCAGCCTCGTGCATGCGCCGTACCCTCTTATGGCTGCTGCTGTTGTCAAACGCACGCAAAGTCTCTTGCGTAAACAGATTTCAGTGACAACCAGGAGTCTGCCACAAAAAGTCATACCCTGGAGGTTTTAGTTGACCGAGATTCAAACACTTGTATATAGGTCTACAGTATTGCGCATGCTGTCATTTTGTAGGGGCCTACCATTTTCAGAAGCATATTTGGTTCTTTTCATATTGTTACGCGTTGCTACCCGACACTGTGGCGGTGGACCCACCTCATCCCTCCCTTCCCCCGGGTTTGCCACCCGACCCCCCTTTCTGGGATACCCGTGAATAATGGACAGCGGCCGCCGGGCTGTCGCACTGCCCGGCGCCTTACTTGCTTCACGGCCCCTCTCCCCTTCCGGAGGTTTCAACGGGTTTGACGGCGAAGTAAGAATGTTCTGGTAAGACTGGCTGGTGCCTCGGCCCTCCGCGACACATCGCGGGTGTTGGGGAAAATTCTGGGTGGCGGTCTAAGGGTGGAATTCATAGTGAGCATATGAGCAATACTTGAAACAAGAAACACTTATACTAGTGTTTAAGTATGATTTTCAATTCATAGTGTAAGATACAAGTATTGCTTATTTCGATAGCTGTAAGTAATGCTTCATGAAGTACTGCTTATCATGTATTCACAGTAACGAAATATGTGACTTATTTCTCAAGTATTCTTAGTCAAAGAAGAATTGCTTATTTATGCATATAAGTAGTATTTCATCAAGTCTGCTTCCTCGTGAACTTAAGCACTGAATTGAATATTTATAATAGGACTAGGTTATTCAAAAAATATTTTTACTACAAATGATGTTTCCGTAAAATATGTGATGGAAACAGGACTATACGTTAGATAATTGTATGGGACAAGTGGGAAAATTAAAATCCTATACTTTGATGAGAAAAAAAACCTTTTTTCTTAACCTTTTTGTGTAATGGGTTTTGGTTACTGGGATGATTTTTAACCATTTTTGTATTAAGTACCTTACGGCACATTAAGTATGATCATCAAATAATTTTGAATGTTTCTTATTTGTAATATCTAGGGGCTGGTGCATAACAAGAAAACAACCAAACGTTTTCAAAAGTGCTCAGTTTACTGTGAACAGCCTGTAGTATAGAGCAATTCAAATGAGAAAATAATACGCAGAAGTCGAAAACGCGTCGGGCGAGTCGGAAGAGTCCATTGCCGCTGCAGAAGCGATAAGGGTTGTTCAGTTCAGCAGGAACAGCGGCCGAGTACGGTCACGCGAGAGCTGCCCGGCGCGTGCGTATTACCTGTCGAAAAAAACGTAGTCGTGGCGATGGTACTTATCAGCGCGTTTCTAGAGAGTGATGTTATCAGTTTGGTGTGTATAGCGCCAGTAGCAGCACATGGTTTCCCCTCCCTTCATCGACGAGTGCTCGGGAAAGCCCACCCCTACACTGTCTCTCCTATGATCCCTCCCTCAAAGCTGTGCCAAGATTATTTTCTTATTTGGACTTTACTCTGGTTGCTGGCCACTGGAGTGGTGTTAAATGTTGGCTATTAGCTGAAAAAAAAAGAAGGAAAAAAGAACTGAGTCGTGTGAATTGCCAGGTTGTTATACGAAAATTGGTTGCCAGACCTCGTGTTATTTCCAGCCCCATAAAATCTCTTAAGTTTTTGAGGCCAAGCCCATGATGGCTCGTGAGTAACGATGACTCATTTGAGAAGTAAATATGTGTTGAAGAAATTTGGAGCTGTGATCTTTTCCATATATGTAATAGGAAATTGGCCCTACTTAAAAACCAACGTGGTAGGCTACGTAATAATAAGATTTAGGCTATTTATCCCGAATGTGTGATGTTAAATTAGACTTCCTGCTGTACTTGTCCGGTGTGAAATGCACTCTAATAAAACGATAACTGCGATATTTCATACTTGTCTGAAGTCACCTAGAAATATTGTAGTCTGCAAGTTCGTATAACTCAAAATACAGAAAGAACAGTTAATCTGTTGGTATGATAGTTTTTTTTTTAATGTTACGCCTAGTCGTTTGTAACTGCGTATTTGTGACGACCTTGATATGAAAAAATTTTAACGTACCTCAACTTGCAACGATGAAAACCGTAATTAATACCTTTGGTCTTCTTTCATTCCGTGCATTCAAACAGCTGTTTCTAGGATCGCTGTTTGACTGCTGCTGAAAACTCTCGACTTGGTTAAAACTGCGATGGCGAAACTGATATTGTGACGCTCATCAAAATTTTAAAACACTAACCCATTCACACCGAGTGCACGCAATTCTGTGTGTTGTATAGGAATGTTATATTTGACCGATACTACTGTACAGTGCGAAGCTCAGTGCGTGACTGGAGAGATTTGGGCGGCTCTTAACATCGAAGTCTTGAGAGCGTACGTGGATGAAACGAGGCGGGTATGGACCAGCGCCGGATTGGAAGAGCTGGGAAACGGGAGATTCCCGAGAAAACCCGCCGCCCAGCGACAGCGTCAGGCACGATTATTGCATGCGAAGATGCGGGAGCCACCCCGCCGAGAATCGAACCGTATTTGCGTAGGTGGGAGGAGAACAGGACGCCCACTCGTGTGGTAAAGTTTGCCGATTTGCAAACCGCGCTACCGCTATATGTAGGGCTAATGAAATTTCGCGAAAAGATTTCAGGACAAGTTATTATTTAAAACACTGTAGGATCGTTCACCTATATTGCTTTTTGATACGTACTAACTGTGTGCAGACGAATCACGTAGCAGCCGCGCCGGTGTTGCCGAATTCTGAGTGGCCCGGTCAAATATGAAAACGCCTTCTCAAGTAGACAGCAACCAATGGCAATAGACAAACTGTGCTTATAGTATTGAAGTCTACTACGTTCTCAAATTTTTTTCTCGAAAAACCACTAGCTATATGTTATGAATTTAGAGACCCGAGAAATTCGCGAGTGCAATAACATGTAGGCTAGGCTTCGCAGTCTTATATTCTCTCATAAAGATATCAAATGTTTATTGGTTGATTGTTGTGGTAGTAAAAGGCGGTGGTTGGGCGCACATTTATTGCGTGTTTGTTATTAGCTCATTTATCTCCAGGAGGTGTCATACAACACGTCGACCAATTACAAAAGTAACATGTACGTACAAGTGTGTGAATTCCAACTTGTCTAGAAATGAACCCGCAAAATTCTCGGGTCTCTAGTTATGATTTGTTCATATCGCCGTCGCCCTCCACAAAGCCTACATCAGATTGACACTGTATCAGAGCCATTGTGAGTACAGTGAACATCAAATTACACTCCTAAGCAATTATTCGTTAATTTACCGCAACAGCGTGTACGTATGGCGAGAAAGCTCGAATGGTATAGATCCCCCCCCCCCCCTTTTTTTTCTCAGTAAAGAATCAAATGCAGCAGCAACTTCCCAACTTCGTATAGAAGCGATGTTAAACTACTACACTTGCTGCGAGATATGTGGTGTTATTTCCATACAGCATAATATAGATTGTTCACTGTAAAATGAGCACTTTTGAAAGCCCTGCTTAAGATCTACTTGTATGCACGTTGTGTATTCCTCCGCATTATGTAAAATTAATATTGCCACGGGCCTCATCACTTTATTCATGCATCGGTCAAGTGAAACTATGGAATTATAAGAAAAGAAAATATGTTACAAATTTGGTCATTTTTACACTTCGATGCATTAAAAAAACAGAAAGCTTAATAAATAATTTTTAAGTTATCACAAGTGGTTACATAACACTTTCCATTAGACGTTAAGTTATGGAACTACAGTGAAACCCTGTTAAGACGTTCCCACTTAAGAAGATTTTCTGCTTAATAGGTTGAATAATTGTGCACTTTGTCTATATGCACCTGTGTAATTTGACCCCTTTAATAAGTTTTCCTGGTTAGTAAGCATTATTTTTTCAGTACCTTAAAAAACGTCTTAACAGAGTTTTACTATGTTTTCCATATATTATTACCATCTTCATTGGGCGCATGTCACTCAGTGAGCCCATAAAAACAAATGCAGGCAGGGGCAGCGAGTTTTTTCTAAGGTTGATTTCAAAAGTGCTCACTATCGTGAACAACCGTTACCAACTTTACTGGGCGCATGCCACTACGTGTGCTCGTTAATATGTATGCATGTAGGAACAGTAACAATTTTTAAGGGTTGATTTTAAAAGTGTTCACTTTACCGTGAACAGCCTTTTTTTTTTTCTCAGCGTAAAGCGGGCGTGCAAGGATGAAGCGAGAAACTGCAGTGGTGTTGAGTGAGTGACCTCTTATCATTTTTCCAATGTTGCCGTCCCTCCTACAGTGCGGTCCCCAAGAGGGATAAATTGCCGTGATTACAGATAAGCGTAGTTGCTTAGGAGCAGTAGGCTTATCGTATCGCATCCAGATATCGCAGTCGTCGAGAGCGATTATCTCCACGGCCATCTAGATCTTGCAAAGCCAGCGGTGTTAGACCTGGAAACTCTCCGGTTTGACGGGATGCGCACGACACATTGATGTGAATGCCAGGTGCAGCGCCAGCGAATGCCGCACTTGTGCTGTGCCCATCCCGTCAAACCGCATCCCGCTTAGCCGCAGCGGCAGAAACGCATAGTATGACACCGTACTGAGGCAGCCTCGTCAGTTCAGCGTGTAGCTTAAGACGGCGTGGGACGTCAGTTAACTTCAAATACGTAAATGGAAGTTCACGGGTTTTTTTTTTGGAAACAAAAATAGAGAATCTAAAAATGGGCTATACCTAGATAACTGTTTGTGCCAACATCGTGATCTGTATGCTGTTCGCGGTAAAGTGAGCACTTTTTCGAAGCTGTTTCATCACACATAATAATCAATAAATACACATCATGGTGGGCTCGGACTTTTGGTCTTGGGTATGGTGAATGTATACACTGTCTTCATTACTCACATGGCAGGGTCTACATTAACAAGTGGCGAAAGGATATCAATTCGTTGAAATAAAAAAGTAACCAGGGTTACAAAAGTTCTCACTTTACTATTTTTCCATAACGTGTTCCAATTTTCATAATATCCTGCCTCTTGACAATCATTTCTGTACTGTTTTTATAGACTATTCACGGTAAAATGAACGCTTTTGAAAGCCATGCTTAAGAACTACTTGTATGCACCTTGTGTATTCATTCTCCTTATGTAATATTAACATTGTAACGGTCAACACTTTATTCATGCGTCGGTCAAGTGAAACTGAAATTGTTAGGAAAGTAAATATGATATAAATCTGCTCATTTTTGCACTTCGATGCATTAAAAAAAAACGAGATAAATAATTGAAGTTATCACAAATGGTTACCCAACACTTTTTATTCCACGTTAAGATATGGAACTACTTTCTGTCCATCTGTCACTCAGTGCATCCGTTGAAATATATGTAGGTAGGAGCAGTGACCTTTTTAAAAAGTTGATTTTAAAGGGCTCATTTTATCGTGAAGTCATTTTCTATTATTTAAGTGCTTTCAGTTCTCACTATATTTATATTCATGGTCGGTAGCATATAACAAGCACTCGCGAGTGTTACCATAACGCCATGTTGTTATAATTCATCGAGTTCTAGGGCGTGTTAAAGACAATGGCTATTTACTTCCATCCATAAATGAGCCTTTATAGTCTTCCCGTGGCTAGAATTTAAAACTTCTCGCGGGGAATCGAATCTACATCGTCGAATGTTCGGTCGTTAAAGTTAGAACATGTTGACTGGTAATAAATTTAACTGGTCCAGTAATTTCGAGAATTATTTTTATTGGGCGGAGGGCTGTTATGTGAGGCTGGAACTAACTTCGCTTTGGGCAACATTACTCAGTGCAGATGACCAAGTTGTGATAGCTCCGAGTGGAAAGAGAAATGCGAGAACGCCTTATGATTTACGGACGACCGCCTCATGAGTGACATGTCTGCGGTGAAGAGAGCCGTGTCAGTCGGCGGCGCGGGAATGTGCACGAAGTGGAGTTCGTGTTTACGGGCAAAGTACTTGAGGCAGCCACTGCGGTCGGTTATTTACGGTCGACAGACACTATCAAGGGAAGGAGAAAATGCCCGAGTGTGTCGAGGCGACAAGTGTCGCGATTAGCGTGTTCAAACCCAAGCCGATACGAAGAAGTGAAAGATTTTTTTTTTACTTTCACTATAAAAAAAAAACGTGTGCGACGGTGACAACTTAAGGCAGTTGAAACCAAAATAGTTGCGGAGAGGGAAAGAAGACCCTGAACTCGTGTGCCACGCTAACTTTGAAGAAGAGCGGAAGAAAGGCTGCTTGAAGGAATAACGCGCGGCGCATGTGCCAGGAGAAACCGGGGGGTTGATTTCGGGAACATTCCGAATGCCGAAACAAGGGGAGGCGCTGGTGGAATGTTAACGGAGCTTTTGCGAAGTGCCGGCGTGTATAGGATGTTCGCGGTAAAATGAGCACTTTTGAAAGCCCTGCTCAAGATCTACCTGCATGCACGTCGTGTGTTCTTCCGTCTTATGCAAAATTAACAAGGCCATGGGCCTCATCACTTTATTCATGCGTCGGTGAAGTGAAACTGTGGAATTATTAGCAAAGTAAATAATATTTGCACTTTGATGCATTAAAAAAACTGAAAGCGAAAGAAATAATTCGAGGCATCACAAATGGTCACCTTACGCATTTTATTCGACCTTAAGACATTGAACTACTTTACCTCTGTCGTCAACTTTACTGAGTGCACGACATTAAGTGCGCCCGTTCAAATATATTCAGGTAGGAACAGTGACTTTTTCATAAGGTTAATTTGAAAAGCGCTCACTTTATCGTGAACAGCCTTTTAAAGTTTTATGCAAACATTTATGAACACTGCAATTATTATTTTTTTTTTCTTCCTGTTTTCTTGTGCAAGCAATTAGCAGATTTGTAAAGTATTTAATTTTCTAATAATTCCACAGTTTCATGAATAAAGTGATTAGGCCCATGACAATGTCTATCTTGCATGTAGTGGAAGAATACACAATGTGCATACAAGTATATGTGCACAAATTGCCGTGAATTGCTTATAGTGGCACTAATGCCACTGTTGCGTGTACATCCTCCCGCCCTCTGCGTGTCGTAATAATCCGTGGGCTTCTCAGCACCATCGCCTCAGCGCTGAAGAGACGGACTTTCTGTCTGTAAAGCCCGTGAGGCAAGGTGTGGTGACTCGATGCCAGGAACAGATAACTCGCTGTTCTGTTAAACCGGTAGCCTTGTACCTGTTCCGTCTCTCTAGCTCTCTCTCTCTCTGTCTCTCTGTGTCCTTTCCCCTCTACCATTCCCTGGCAGGAGCGTGATTAAGGCTGCTCGCCACAAAGAACCTATTTGTCGCCTTTTGTTCCGTCATCTACCGCCGCTAATTAAACAGACCCTCTCCCCAAAGCCACGCGACGTCTGGGAAGCATCTGAGCTCCATCTTATTTATTTCGTCTTTATTTATACTGTCGAAGTTAAGGCTTCAATGCCTTCTCTTACACTTAACCTGGTATAATCCAGTGTACACATACGTAAACACAAAGAACAAGAAAAATACAGAGGCGAAACAGAAATATGATCGCTAAAAAAGTAGTAAATGTAAAAAAAGATCAGTGGTTTCATATTATGCACATATCGTGAGCAGGACTAGAGACAAGTCAATGTTTAAAGAAATTAAAATATCACAATAATACTGATCTACAATAACACAAAATCTGTTTCATAATCCGCATTACCAATCATAAATATAAACGTGCATAACCTATAAAAGTACCTGAGAGGAAAACAACACATTGAATCTTAGCTCATTAAAATAAATAAACATATCTATAATAATAACTTACATATAATGAAAATTGAATGCAGCAACAAATTATCCATCTGTGAAGCGAGCAGCGAATGACACTTTAGAAACTTCCTACTTGTAATCTGTCAAGGCGTTGTAGTGGGCGGCTGTGCTACGGGGGGCGGACGAGTGTGTGTCGACCTAGTAATGGGCGTTATTGAACTTGGGACAGTCTTGTCGCACCTAGTGTCGGCCTGGCCTGGCCTGATGCACTTGCGTTTGTTTGGACCGCGATGAAACCCAACTCCACTCCTCCCCCTTCCCTGTTATAACATTCGTCCTTACCACCCATCGTCCTGTTCAACCGTCGTATAGTTCGCATTTGTAAACGCGGTCGCATTTCAGTTGCAACGGGGAAGCTGCTTTGTTACCTAAAAAAAAATTCGTGAACTTTGAGGCATTGATTTGTTTTCCTTAGTTGGTAAATCGAAACAATATGTACATGTAATGAAATGATTGGAGACTGAATGACGAAAAGTTAAATTGTGGTACTGATGGCACTGATTTTAAGAACAATAACAAATCCAACATGGAAGACCCTCGCTACACTTGGAATATGTTCAGTGGTTTTCATCAAGGCCGTCGTAACCTGTTTCGATTAAGGTGGGGTCAGGTCTTTTAGTGCGCTTGGCCGGGTGCTGCAAAAAGCGCTCTTTCTCCACAGGTATTTAGTTTTTAAATCATCTGTGCCAGTATTTACTCCAATACAAAAACATGTTGCATCCTATTTACATATTTCAACACAAAATCCTTATTCCAGTCTAGATATTACTATTTAACATTATGTAAATTACTAAAAATGTAGGTCAATAGTAAAGTATGAAACTAAATCTACTTTGTTTTTCTTGTGGCGCGCTCTCGTAGAGTCTTTTACGACCACTCGCGAATCGGTCTTTGACACAACCTCGTTGAATTTAGCTCCATTTAAAAACGTTCAACGAAATTTTTTGCATGAAGTGGCATAAATAATAGTTCCTACAGCTTTATGAAGCGATTACGACTCCGCCATTTTTATTAATTTTTGATTAGTGACTACCAGCAAGAAATAAGGTAAATTTCTTTTTGTCTGCCTTCACGGAAATGATACTGGCAACAGTATTCTAGCAATACTTATTTCCAAACGCGTGCAAAGCAATGCCCTATGCCTTGTCGACGCCCAAATTAAAATATAACATCTGCGTTTCAAGTTACAGGGAAAATACTTAAATCCAAGAGGGCAGGGGACTGATCCACCTTAAGGTTGCATGGAAGGTGTGTGTGAGAGTGTGTGTGAGAGTGAGAGTGTGAGTGAGAGTGTGAGTGAGAGTGTGAGTGAGAGAGAGAGTGAGAGAGAGAGTGAGAGAGAGAGTGAGAGAGAGAGTGAGAGAGAGAGTGAGAGAGAGAGTGAGAGAGAGAGTGAGAGAGAGAGTGAGAGAGAGAGTGAGAGAGAGAGAGAGAGAGAGAGAGAGAGAGAGAGTGAGAGTGTGTGAGTGAGTGTGTGAGTGAGTGTGTGAGTGAGTGAGTGAGTGAGTGAGTGAGTGAGTGTGAGTGTGTGTGTGTGTGTGTGTGAGTGTGTGTGTGAGTGTGAGTGTGTGTGTGAGTGTGTGTGTGAGTGTGAGTGTGAGTGTGTGTGAGTGTGAGTGTGTGCGCGCGTGCGCGTGCGCGCGCGTGCGCGCGCGTGCGTGCGTGTGGAAGGAGGTAGTTGGAGTGTGGTTGAAAAGTGCGGGGCAAGCAGCGTGTCAGGAGACAGTTAACAAGAGTCGCGAATTCGGTATGTGCCCACGAGGCGTGGTGGAGCTGTCAGCGCCGCATCGCTGCCTCTGCACACAATGACCGGGGTCATCCCTCCCCCTGCTACTTTCTGCGAGGGAGACACCACCCCCCCCCCCCCTGCCTCATAGACCTGACTGCCTCTCGCCTGCAACCATCCACACTCACGAACGAGGGTAACAGAGCCCCTTCTGAAATATCTCGAGGTCCAGATGTTCTGCGAGTTAACCGACGTTGCATCTTGTACCCCAACCACTTTCACACCCGGCGTGCGTAATCAAAATAGCTTTCGCCAAGTGGTGTATTTCTTTCAAAATTCTGTTACATGCCAAAATACCCAGCATATTTATTTTTCTACCTCTGAACTGTTTTGTATTCATATAATTTAGTTCAGCGTATGCACAGGAATATTGTTAAGATCTGCCGATATTGCTTGACAAAGTTGGAAAGTTGTACAGAATACGGCAATGTTAGTCCTGGCTCCTAAGTTTCAGAGCTGGCTCGTATATATAAGGACGTTTGTCATACCCTCGCTCCTATGTGTTAATAATGTCCAGTGATCTTCACTGCTGTTTCATGTAAAGAATGGTTCATACTACCGCAGAGTGTAGGTACGTACACACACACACTGACCAGCAAAATGGCGTCGCCCACCAGCCGTATGGAGCGACGTTCACCAATCAGTGCCTGGTAACATAGCCAAATCAGACACGAGACCTGTACCAGAGCCTCGCTCGGCCAATCAGCGAATGGACACGCCCACATCAAGAAGAATCGCTACGCCATTTTGTGTGCGTACTTACTGTGTTGCGTGACCAAACTATCTGTGCGGACAGGCAGGGTTGGCTGGGATCCGAGCGCTAGAGGGACGACAAACTCCCAAGAATGGGAAATCTATTATTGTTCGTCGCCTACACAGAAATTGCAATCAGCCAGATTATAGTCCCAGTTTACTATAAATTACGTGAACGTAGGAGACTTGTGCATAATAACGGGAAATCTATTATTGTTCGTCGTCTACAAAAGCCTACACAGAAATTGCAATCAGCCAGATTATAGTCCCAGTTTACTATGAATTACGTGAACGTAGGAGACTTGTGCATAATGACGTTTACATGTGAAATAAAGAATGAATTGCAATCAGCCAGATTATAGTCCCAGTTTACTATGAATTACGTGAACGTAGGAGACTTGTGCATAATGACGTTTACATGTGAAATAAAGAATGAATTGACTCCTAGCGACACTCGACTTACGTTTGAGACTATTTGAAGAAAACTTTGGAAACTTGAACTTGCACATTTGAGCTGTTAAAACTTAATCCACACGGCCCTGGCGACATTATGTCAGCTAGCATCTTAACTATTTTTCATTAATTCGTGCGGAGAGCGACTGGAGGTTTATACGCGTCCAAATACAACATTCGCAATATACGCTGTTGTTTTGGAAAGTGAGGGAAAGGAATGATGGAATATGCATTTGTAATGATTGAGAATAATGTTCTCGTTTCTAGCTACTGGTTAATTATAACATAAAATCACCTCTGTGTCGCGCTCTATACCAGCCAGATCCGTACAGAACAGCGAGGCTTATTAACGTGATGTCGAGATAGGAATGTATGAAAATATATTCCGTTCTTTCAGGTCTACCCGTAGTGTAGACTCGTCAGAGGTGGGAGTAGAACCCAGGAACATTCAAGTAGGCAATCCCAGCTGGCATGACCGAAATGCGTCATTAATAAATTCCCGCGTGTCGAGTCACTCTGGTAAAGGCTGTTCACGGTAAAATGAGCACCTCTGAAAGCCCTGCTTAAGATCTACGTGTATGCACGTGGTGTATTCTTCCGCTTTATGTAACGTTAACATTGCCATGGGCCTCATACACTCCATTCATTCGTGCTTCGGTAAAGTGAAGCTGTGAAATTATTAGAAAATTAAATATTTCATAAAGGTGCTCTTTTTTACACTTCGATAAATTAAAAAATATACAAAGCGAAATAAATAATTTAAGTTGTTACGAATGGTTACCTAACACTTTTAATTTTACGTTAAGTTATGGAACTATTTTCCAGTTATCGTTACCAACTTTACTGGACACATGTCACACAGGGCACCCGTTAAAATACATGCAGGTAGGGGCAATGTTTTTTTTTTATGGTTGATTTCAAAAGTGCTCACTTTATCGTGAACAGCCTTTAGCTGCAATCATCGGTGGCCTAGAGGAGAATGAGAATGCCTGAGGCGGCGATTGCGTGACGGAGAGGCTGGCGAGCGGCCTTAAAGAGGTTGAAAGAGCAGTAATTACGGTCCAACAGAAATAAAAGAGGGGGAAAAAAAAAAGGAGAATGCGAAGCCAAGAGCGTCCAGTCTTCACGATAACATATTTGAAGCCAATAAAAGCTGGCGTTCTTTCTGTTCTTACCCGGTTTCCCCCCCCCCCTCCACACACACGCACACACCCCCTCCACACACACGCACACACACAAGACTCAACGGACCTTTTTTTGTTCTCGGAAGGGAACGAATTAACATGTAAAATCGATTAGTGTCGGTCTGTTGTTTTTGTTTTATGGTCGGGAAAGCGGGCCGTGTTAAAGCCTGGTTATACAACAGCTAGAGAAGTCTTGTATTGATTAAATCAGTTGCAGAGGCGTTTGAAGAAATACAACACCGCTTGGCTTGGAGTAGCTCGCTCCCCCCCCCCCCCTCCAAATCCCAACTACCTTTTAATGTTAACTTTTTGCGACCTTCTCTTCAATAAAGACCGTAAAACAGGTCGCGCGCTATTACACAACGAGTTTTTACGACGTATTAAAAATTTCCCCCCCTCCGAGCATCATACTCGTAAATCTTAAGTGCGGCGAATAACTTAATGCCTGATTAGCTTTTAACGCCGTTATTAAGTGCGTTATAGATATGCCACCGTAATAAATGGCCGCAGTTGGCATTGTCGCTGATTGTGCGAGGTAATGCTATTTTTTTTTTTAAAAACATTACTTTTTCGAATGTCTGGTCGGGCTGTCGTTAAAAACAAGAAACAAATGTTAATATCAGAAATGTGACGACCGGCTTAGCGTTGTTCGCGCAACTCTCTTCGTAAACTGCCGATAACATTCGTGTTACTTTTTCAGCTGCAAGTATTAATTATTGCGGACGCTATACTTTGACTTATTTCCTGATTGTAACTAGCAAATAAACCGTTCCCAGTAATTATTACTTTCCCCTGGGTCTTTACACGTTGTACTTAAACTGCGGAAGATAAATATTTCTAATGGTTAAATACACCATATTAATGGTACATTGTACTGCCTATAATTGACTTCCCTGCTCCTTTTGGAAGTTCTTAGTATTGCATTGTTTGTAAAAAAACACGGTGGTGATAAAAAGCAAGCGGATAAGTTCAACACACTACCTTATACAATAATTTTTGTGGGAATCGTTTGCAAGAAAAGTCAGTAGGGGCTTAATATTTATTGTAATCGTAGGCCTAGAGGGAACAATGGAGTATGCAATTTCATACGTGTTGTCGCTCAATACAGAAGCCTAACTGTTGCGTGGATTGCATTTCAGCCATGTTTGAAATGCATACTAGACACCGGTCGCGAATACAACTTTTTGCAAACATACTTTTGTAGACCTTCAACTCGGCAAAAAAAGTGGAGTTTTATTTCAGTTGATCTTGAAATATGCCAACTGAAAATCTACTACTGTATACCCTGCTGCAGACATTCCTCTGTTATACTTACAGAAGCAGCCATTGAAATTTTCCTCATTTGTACGTGGCACAACGAAAATACTGCGTCAAAGGGCGTAAACTAGCGCTTAGGGGCAACGTACCAGTTGATAGCGTATCAAAGTCGCCCTTAAATTTCCTTGCTTTTGTACCTCAAAACGCGAAAGGAAAATGGCCTCCAGGTAGGCAGACGGTGACTGAAATGCCAAGACATGATAACACGACTTGCTGCATGAGAAAATAAAAAGGCTTTTGGTGCTTTAAATGTACCCAGCTCATGTCCGCACTCCACTTAAAGATATTCGGCTATTTCCGGTGCAGGCTAAAAGGGCGATGTTGGTTCGAACCCTACCTCATAGTTATGGACGCGTGCCGAGGGTCTGCGATGGAAAGTTGTTGGTCGATGAAAATACTAAGGTGTGAAACTCCGATCCTGAAAACAACATGGACGCCTTTTCGTAATCGGAAGCGCGGAAGAGTGGAGAAAGCTCGGCAGTGAGTTTGGGTGACTATGTAAAGTCGGGGCCAAGCCTCTAGACCAAAGGACATCGTAGGAGTCGGCTTGTCGGAATAAATACCCAGCGTCTATGTTGCCCCGATCGGCGTTGTGGAATGCTACCGTCAGCTCCAGTCAGCAAAATGTCATTGGCGTAGATCAGTCCAATTACGGACCTAGCTACGCCTACAACTTTTAATGATGCCTTAAAAACACAATGGCAAGGCGACTGTACATGTTTCTCTCCTCCAAAGTTTTCGCCATTTTTTTAAAATTGTGATAAGTAAGAACGTTATAATTTATGTCGGTAGGTGTCATAAAATTGTGTGTTTGCTTTGGGCCTCCGCTCATCTGACACGCCCTGTATATGACTCTGCACCAGTACTGAACATGTAGCACTGGTGGCTCGGCCGAGTCGAACAAGGGTCTAGGTTCTGACTGTGCCTGCGGCCGATGAGGAAGGGAGATCTGCTTGAGTGTGCAAATTACTGTGAAATACTTGTATCGTGGTGCAATTTCATAACACGAGATATTAGGAGATCTACGCTCTAAAATCGAGACAGTTTAAATTGCTCCTAATCGGCGAAATCGAGCGCAAATCTGTTTAAACTTCTCCAATTGAATCAATAAAACCAGGGGACCTGCCCGCGGGCTGAACCGCCATAGGTGAAGCAGGTAACCGTACGAATTAATATTTACGGTGCATTGTCGTCTGCGAACTTCGGCACGTGTTCGCTCGCACATCACGACATGCAGTTGCAGTTATGGTGAAAGTAAGATTTAAAATTTAAGACTCCAGGCTTAATGCTTAAGACTCAAGTCATAATACTTAAGACTTAATAATTGATAACCAGGCCTCAGGCTTACGAAGGGCCTAACTACCAATGGGAGGGGGGAGGGCGGGGCACGGAAAGGCACCTCTCCTCCAAATCTGAAGGAAATTGGTTGAAAAATGCGACTTCCAAGCCGATTCGAAGGCGAAAAACACACCCCCAATCCCACACAATGGAAAACATACTCCTCTTGTCCCTATAACTTCTTCCGGGGTGGGGGGGGGGGTAACGAGGGAGGATGTGGGGGATCAGTGAGGGGGGCTTGCTTCCCCCTCCCTTCCGTTTGCCAACAGCGTTTTTGTGCAGAAACTTCCGTTTTTGATAAATTAGTATGATTCTGCTGCTAAATTTAGTTGCTGGTATTCATTGATTCGCCGGCAAGCAACTGAAGATCCAGTATCCAAATTCTACTGATTCAAGTCACTGATTCAGCTTTAGACTGTAGTAATAAGTAGGGCCTGGGAAATTTCGCGTTTTCTACGACCTATATGCTAGACTCCACGGTGCTATGCATTCTATAGCCCTAGTTCTAGTTTCCTGTCAACTGGCTGGTGTCCCAGTGTGTAGCCAGGTTTACCTCAGAACAGGTGGCACGGGACTCGATGCTTGTGTCCCTTGCACGTCTTGTTTGTTGGCACAGAGTTCACCTGGGCTTGTGTAATAAACTGTGATCCAGTCTCAAACGTAACGGAACTTAACATGTGACCGAAATTTAGCTTGTCCTAAAATGAAATGGCGAAATTTTGCAGTCCCTAGCCACAGAACAGGTAAGTATACACAAACGAAATTGCGTTGTGTTTCCTTCGTAGTGGAAACGGGCCTCGAGTCTGATTGTCTATAGCAGTTCATGTAGGGGCCACGGTGGCTGAGCGGTTAGCCTGCTCGTCTCCCACCAAGGCGATCCGGGTTCAATCCCCGGCCGGGTCACTCGGGATTTTCGCACGTGGGAATCGTTTTCTCAGGGATCTCCCGTTTCCTCCCGCCCCTTCATTCCGGCGCTGCTCCATACGCACTTCAATCACCCTCGTCGAATCTCAAGACTTCGATGTTAAGAGGCGTCCAAACCTCTTCACGCATCACTCACTCTTCATGTAAATATTCCCGAATGGTCGGTGCTGCCGTCTGGTGAATTAGTCTCCAGAAGCTGACTGGTGAACGAAGTACCGCCATTTTGCTGCCGTGTATGGCCGAAGTTCGTAATTCACACCACTATTTCACATCACATTATCTGTATTCTATTGTACTGTGCCCCAGAGATAAGCGATGATGTGGCTTGCTATGGAAGTGCTACGGCGTGTTATAAGTTGACCTTATCATCATCTTATAAGCTTTTAGAAAAAGGGGAAGATAGGAAGGATTACAGTTAATAAGAAAAATAGTGAAGCTAAATGATACTAAGTTATTTTACTTTATAAAAAGATAGAATTACAGCCTCATTGTAATTAACTGACTGGCCAACTAGAGCTAGAAGGAGTAGGGTATTGGGCAAGTTTAGGAAACTGAGAGAAGCATAGAAGAGTAGCACTCACCAATACCTAGCCTGGGACTCGCTGCCCCGACCTTCTGGTTGGAGCGCCAGCTGGCTGCTCCGGTGACCTGTCGCCGACTGCACCCTTGGCTGGCTCCATGGCTTCCTTCATACTTCTTGCCCCACCCCACTTGCCCGTTTCCGAAATGTCTTCCTATTGGTTCCCGCTGTGCACCGAGGACGGAGTTTCCCAGTTGTTTGTAAGTGTATAGAAGGAATTTCACGAGGTTTGCTGGACCCACATTTTTTGTTTAACTTCGCGCATTTCTTAGTTAGTTTACTAATTGCCGAAGCGGCTCGTTGTGATCTGCGTTTTATAAACCTCCTTGTGGCCTGCTTTTCCAACTTTGTTGTATAAACTGTAGAGTGCACAGCGGGATGCCTTCGTAACAGGCGGCGTAAGTTTTCTCTCGGACACGGAGCATGGGAAAGCGTCCCCCTCGCGCGACTGTGCGTGAATTCCTGAAGGGCGCGGCCTGTAGTGCGTGCGACGTGATCTGCACTTCTAGCGCGACCTCTCTCTTCTCGGGACGTGTTCGCTGCTCACGCACTACACGCACCTGGGCAGTGTCCCGAACAACGCCTCCAGTCCAGTTCTCTTACGTGCTGTGCTTGTCTCGGAGTTTTTCACACTACTCGCCTCCCACCTAGGTGAACCGGGTTCCTTCGATTCCAGGCGGGGTCGTGCTCGGATTCTCGCGTGTGCGAATCGCGCCTGGCGATGCCGTTGGTCGACGGGTTTTCTCGGGGATCTCCCGTTTCTTCCCGCCCTTTCATTCAGCCGCTGCTGCTTATTCTCCTCACTTCACAATCGGCTCTCAAAGTCAGAGATGCCCAAATCTCTCCACTCCACAATTTTTCCAAAGGCTATTCACAGCAGACTGACCGCTTTTGAAGCCGTACTTACTTTTGCCTTTCAGCCAATTTTTATCCCGTAACCACCTTTAAAAAAAAAAAAAAAAAAAAGATGCAATGTAAGTAATAAACACAATGCGTATGCCCCACCGCACTTGGAAGTAACGCCTGAGGCTAAAATAAATTAAAACAAAAAACCATTATTGACTATTATTTCAAAGGACAGGCCTTTAAGAAGTGCTCACTTTACCGTGAATAGCCTATAGAAATATACTTGTATGCACATTGGGGTTTCTTCCACTATACGTATAATTAACATTACCATGGACTACACTCAACTGAAACTAACATTATCAGGAAATCAAATAAATATTCAGAAATGTAAACCTAACACATTTAAGTCAACGTTAATATATGGGACTACATTCCGTCGTTATAAAGTTTACCGCGCACTAGCCAGTCGTTGTGCCTGTTAGAATACGTGCCGGTAGAGGCAATTACATTTTCCAAACGTTGATTTCAAAAGCGCTCAGTCAACCGTGAACAGCGCATAGGAAATTTACTAGACTGTAATAGAAGTTTGTAATGTATACATAGTATGGGAGTAATGCCACATTGGGCAGTAGATATACAGGTTGTTCACGGTTACCTAGGCGCTTTTGAAATCAACCTTTGAAAAACGCCACTGGCCATACGTGCATATATTCGATGGGCACATTGACTGCCTCTCTCAAAAATATCAAAATATAAACAGGTTTTGGATAATTGGCACAAAATAATACACTGCAAGTTGAAATAAACCATTGCCATAAATTCCCCTCGAGTGCGCGCTTGGAATTAAACTATGTTTTACACCGGGGTGAGGTGGAGTGGATAGATTTGGGCGGCTCGTAACATCGAGGTCTTGGGAGCCGATGAGGGTGAAGCGAGGTGGGCATGGAGCAGCGCCGGAATGACGGGGCGGGGGAAACGGGAGATCCGCGAGAAAACCCACGTGCGACAATCCGGGAATCGAACCCGGTTCGCATTGATGGTGCACAACCGCGGCCCCTTGTGGAAGCATGTTTTTCTTTTTGGGCAAAGTGCTTCCTTCAAGAATCGAGGTCCCGTCCCTCCCAAAAGAAAATCGCGTGTAAGCAACTGACCAAAATGAAAGCAACTTCGAATGCCGGGACTGCCTAATACAATTGATTTCGTTCCCGACGTCTAAATTGTATTGTCAAGGTCTTTTTAAAGTCCACCGGTTTTATGCTTGAAAGCTTAGCAGGGGACGGCTTACATACTCACTTATAACCTAACTTACCCATGTCTTACCTGGGATTCGAACCCAGAGCGTCCCGCACCGCAGATCGGTGGCGCACCAACCGACTGCGCCACGGGAGGTCGGCTCAGACGTCTAAATGGAATCATCAGAATTCTGGCGAAGGTGATGGTGGAGTAGTTTGTGGCTGGGTACTGGGAATTCCTTGCTAGTCGTGTGTGTGTGTGTGTGTGTGTTAGCTGCTGCGGAAGTGGCAAGGGGGCGGGGTCCAGGAAGCGTGTTGCGGTGCCAAGTCACGTGGTTGTGCCTGCGGTTTCTGCGGTGGCACGACTGGCTGCCGCTAGCCGCAGACCACGGCGGCGGCGGCGCCGCAGTTCTCCTCACCTCACGTCCGCCGACAGTCGGCGAGGGTCAGCCCCCGTAGTCCCCACGCTATCTATCCGCATTCAAAGGCTGCTGAGTAGCGCGAGCATGTCTTGGTTGAGGGCAGCGACGTTCAGTGACCTCCGTCCGCATGCTCTCCCCTCGACTAATCTCGCAGCCATAGACCGTTCACGATAAAGCGAGCACTTTTTCAAGACCCTCCCAACGGGCATTGACTGCTAATAAATATATCTCATTGCGTCCTCAGGTATTCAGAGTTAAGGGTGCTGAAATGTATACACTGTGTTTATTGGTCGCATTGCAATGTTTATATTAAAAAGCAGCAGGAAGATTGAAATTGGATGAAAGGAAAAATTATAAGGGCCTTAAAAAGTGCTCACTTGACAGTGAACAGCCCCGCAGCACTTTTTTTTTTTTGCTTATTTGGTCGCGTATCTTTGTGAGTGGGAAAACATTTTCTTACTTGGTTGGCGAACCGGAATTACGTTGCTCCTGTAGTGTACATATGTGATTCTTGTACGTAAATCATCCAGTGAAGAAGCGGACCTTAGCTAAAGTGTTATGAAATACAACTAAAGGCTGTTCACGATAAAGTGAGCACTTTAGAAATAGACCTTAGAAAAAAAGGCACTGCCCCTGCATGCATATATTTTAATGGGCACACTGAGTGGCATTCTCACAGTAAAGTTGGTAACGATGGATGGAAACTAGTTCCATATCTTAACGTCGAATAAAAAGGGTTAGGTAACCATTTTGTGATACCTTAAGATTATTTCTTTCGCTCTCTGTTTTTTTAATGCATCGAAGTGTCAAAAATGAGCAGATATGTAAGGTACTTACTTTCTTAATAATTTCACAATTTCATTTGACCGATGCATGAATAAAATGAGGCCCATGGCAATGTTAATTTTACATAAGGCGGAGCAATTTTGTCATGAAGATTGAGTGGTCTCACTAGTAAAGCATTTTTATACACCTCAAGCTTACGTCCGGTCTTTATGAAACAGTGCGCCGCTATCATATAACTACTGTCCTCCACTTTCACTTGTTCGCGCGAGATGCGATACAGCGAGCACGTAACGGCACATTAACATCATAAATTTCTTCTTCTGCAACAATTGAAACGAAAAATAAATGTATGTTAAGTTGTTAATATTTGTTCTCTTATTAAACCTCCTACACACATCACTTTCACGTAATTCCTTGGATCAGTAAGTGCTGAATATACGATGAAAAAAAATTAATCGTAAAAAACATTTTAAAATCAAGTTTGTATTTATAAATTAACTATAAAGATAAAAGTATTTATAGGAGTAATTACAGAATTTGTAGAACTTATATGACGTGGTCGAACAGATGGAATAAACTTTACTACAAATTAATATTTTTCCATAAATTTATATTTATTATATAAAGTTTGGCGCAATTTATAACGTATATAATCTGTTTCATATAACTTTAATAAATTTTTTAAGTTCTTGAAAAGAAGTGCGGCCACGATGTATCCCTCCGCCACAGCTGTTCTGTCGGTGAAGAAGCCGATCTTTGTAAACAAACTGCGAGTCTAATGGCGAGCATTGAAAGACTGACAACTTCCGTCCAATAATTAGGCTACTCTAGCTGGTTGCCATTCCCAACTGTTCAATTTTTGTTATGATCACATAGTATACTAGTTAGGGTTCTGTTTTATTTTACTGATGTGGTGGGGAACTATAGTTTTACGTCTTTCGTGAGACGTGATTTTTTTGTGATTCTTCCTATAAGAGAGTGGCGCTTGGAACTTGCATTGTTTTGATGACGCGTGGGAAAAATTTTGTTCGTACGGGAATAGCAATCAATTTACTATAACTTAAAAGTTTTAACTTCATCGAAAGAACTAAATACGATAAATGTGTCGCTGTTCGTACCAATGCGAGAAATTCTCAGCAGATAAATATCATTGCATTTTTTTTGTATAATGAACTACAGTAAAAGGGCGCTTATTTATGCCACGTACATTTGAAAACTTCCCGCAAGAACAAAACGAAATAAATACGTCACTATTAATACCGATGTGCGAAATGCACATTGTAAACATGTTCAACAAATTTAACTTGTACATAAAAATCGTCAAGAGTTTCAATTAAATAAAAGTCGAAAAACATTAAAAAAATTCTAACAACAATTTAAGAAAACATTCTTTACAGGACACACAAACTTACTGTTCCACTTCGTAATTCTAAACACGTACCAAACTTTGGATGATTAATCACGTGTCGGCTACTGATACGAAACAATTTATTTGCAAAACACTTGAACCATTTCTTGAAACCAACAAATTCACACTTCACTACGAATGCCATAGAAAATGGCGGACCACAGCATTGAGTACACAGCAAACCATTTTTACAAAGCGGCAGACACGTGTCGATAATTTATTTCACTGAAGAGACTGTTCTAAAAAGGCGACGAACTACGCTTAATGAAATATGTAAATACAAAATTAATTAACTGCATATATAATATTTCGACATCACCAGCAAGGAATTCTCGCATATTGATAAAATATGACGGAAGAGAGACAATGGGGACAACGGCTTTTCACCGGGCGGGTGGAAACCATAGACAACAGAGACTTAACGGAGATTGGTGGAAACCTTTCACATAACCGTGATGTTCGCATGCTCTACCATAATATTTCTAAATATTTTTAAAGCCCTTGCTCTATAACTCAGAAAAATTGCGTATTAGTATACGAGCGCAATTTTAACTATAAACGTTGTAATTATCATTAATTTTCCACATTATAATTTTTAATCCCGAGTGCTATTTTCTTGTACAGTAATCGCCAAGAGCGCCAACATAATAACACGCATCCTGTAACAACCATCAGCGGACACATGACTTTGGAAATGGTGGCGTTTACTGTTTACATGCTGTGTAGATTGGCCACAACGTCTGTCAAATTTTATTGAAGTTATATGAAACAGAGCATACCTCATTTGTGTAAATGTAGTAAGCACCATATCTCGCGTAAGGCTCTCAACTATTTGCGCCAATTTTTTATATACTAAATATAAATAGATACAAAAATATTAATTTGTAGTAACGTTTTACGGCTGTTCGACCACGTCTTGCAACTTCTACAAATTCTGTAACTACTCCTATATTTATTTTTATCTTTTTAGTTCGTTTATAAATGAAAGTTTGGCTACAAAAGGTTTTATTTACGGTTAATTTATTTTTCACTGTTTAGTCTGGCCTATACTTTTCTTTATTATGTAGGTAAACTATTTATACATTCACAGGCTCGTCCTGTCATCTGTATCACTTGCGATCGGGCGAGTTTCAGCGCACTCTTTTCGCAGGAAGTTGAACCGGCATGCTGAATATTCGTAATTAATCTTACACGTGTGTTTGTGTCGATGTATTTGAATTCTTAATACGAGCTCACGCAGATCAGAATCTTCAAATGGTATTTCACATATACCCACGCGGTCGATCATCAGAATTCCTTCTTGTGTTTCAAAGTTTGGATGGTCTGTTACCCACACAACCATGTGTAAATGAGGACTTCCCCGAAACTGAAACTCTACACGCCACCAGTAATACACAACTTGTCCACTAAACACACGTGGTTGTTAATGATTCGGTGGGCGCCGGACAGATGCCTCAGACGCCTACCGTACATACAAACAAGTGATGTTAAATAAAAGCTTGTAAAAAAGAATATCATTAAAATCTATCGCGTGGCCGAAAGAAGCTGCGCCATCATCAAATACGTGACTGTGCTTGATGAACATCAGGTCGATGTAGCTCTGAACGACACCTGCAGAATCATAATAGGCTGTTTAAAATCCACTCCACTCGAATGGCTTTACCGTCTCGCTGGAATAGCGCCACCTTCAGTTCGAAGAGAAATAGCAGCAAACAAGGAAAGGAAGAAAGTGGACCATGGAAGATCCCATCCATCACACGGGCATGGACCGCGCATGCACATACTGAAGTCCAGGAAGAGTTTCCTAAGAACATCAAAGAAAATTACAAGTGAAAAAGCCTGGTTACAATTGTGGAAAGCTAAGGCCCCCTCCCCCTCCTCGCTGGTTGGGAAAGAGTGTCTGAAACTTCACCTGACTTCACCTGCACCTTGCCATGACAAGGGATGGCTGACACGGAGGTCTCTGAATAGGCGCTGAGATCAGGTTAATCTGGCAATGTTGGTCTACACCAAGGACAACATCAAGTGTGACTGACTGGTTAACACATGCTCCAGTGTCGACTGTGTCCAGTCTCCTACACGCAAATGGCCTATATCAGGCCTCGGAAAATGCACTGGAAGTGGCCAAGTTTTGGTCCAATATTATTTGATTTTTTTACTGTGTAAATATGTATGTTTTTGACACGAGAATAATAATAATAATAATAATCTAATATTATTGGTGCACTAGAAGATGGTCGCACCTTCTGAAACAGATGATTATTAGCATACGTTTGTTGGCACCGTGTATTCTCTGTGAACTAATAAAGTAGAGAAAGTGAAAGCAAACATGCAACAGACAATAAAATGCTATTGTCTCCACTGGGGCATGTACACGTTTCACATCCAGGTTTTTGGTAGCAGTGGTTTCGCCACAGAATTTCGCCAAGTGTTGGAAAGTGTTATACCAGAAGGGGGAGGATGGGAGGGATTTTAATGGCGCCTACGAGTGTAGACGACTGCGTTAATCAGGTCAGGGCTGCAAAGTGTTTTATTGGTGCAACTCTCGCCCGATTACAATTAAATTACACGCATTAAAGCGCCTCGCGGTTTGGGAGGCGTTTTTGTTTTATACGGTAGTTAATTTCTGCCAGGAGTTATAACGGCCTCGAGTTGTAATAAACACCCGTGTCATTTAAAACTTGTTCCTGCCGCTCCTCGCACTCATCCAGCTCGCTCGCGACGAGAGACGAGGAGCGTCGTCGTCGTGTTTTATTTCTCGCGCCGCGCGTAAACGAGAAGAAACTTGCTCATCTCTGCCACAGGCTTGTTTACAGGTGTTCCAAAGTTACTCGCCGGGATTTATCCCCGCTCTCGTCGAATGCCGTGTTCGTGTAAATCATCCTGGACGGAGCTTTCATACTCGGCTGATCTTGTATCCGGTGATTAGGTGCGCATATCGCCGTGCGGCCCAACGCCCTCACAATCACGTCAATTTATCACCTGTAGTTCTGCCGGCGTATTACCACGTCACCTGAATTTAACTGGGTTGTATGGAATTCACGTGAAAATACGATATCCGCAGTCTTCGAAGAGACGGGCGAAGAAATATTACTTCGCCAGCTGTTCTCATAAGGTTCTCGGCGACGTAATAGCAACACGCAAAGTGTAAATTACTCAAATGAACAGGATGGACTGTGTGTTATTCTACGTTGGGAAAATCATTTGATTGGTGCGTTATGTGGGAAGAGCTCCGCCAGTAATGAACGATGTACAGCGTAGTAAGGGTGTGTGGTGTGTGAACCAGTAATACGGTTCTAAATGTAAATACAGTGACCCGACAGATACACGGCCATGCAGTCGTGTATACAGGATGTTGCAATACTGCATGTAAATACTTCGGGGGAACATTCATCACATCTGAAGGACCAAAAAAATGTCATATGAACATAGGTCCGCAAACGCTTAGTTTCTTCGCTATAGCCCAATACATAACGTACAGTGTATGGCTAACGAGCTGGATCATGGCGCTGTGGAATGCCACCACAGCTGTAATTGGCAGCCCCATACCAGCCCCCCGAGGAGCCCTGATTTGAATCCACTAGACTTTTATTTGTGGGTACATTTGAAGGCACCTGTGTATGCAACTCCAGTGGACAATTTGAGCACCCTCCTTAATCGTATTGTGGCGGGTTGCGAAATTTTCCAGTGATTCTTCAACGCATCCGGGTGTCCATACAATGGCGGGTTGATGCATGTGTTCGTGCTGATGGAGGGCGTTTTGAACATTTCCTCTAGTGTCGACGATAAGCTTTCACACATGTGTAACTAATTATTGTCCAGTTTCTACTGTTCTGGGTGTAGTGTCGTAGTGTAAGGTGTCGTGTATCATGCAAACCGCTGCTATGGCATGCCACAGTAACATGATCCAGCCCGTTATGTATTACGGGCTGTAGTGAAGAAACGAAGCGTTTGCGGACCAATGTTCATATAACATTTTCTCATCCTCAAGATGTGAGGAATATTTCCCAGAAGTATTGACGTGCAATATTGCAACATCTTGTATAGGCGACTCACTTCGAGCTTGTCTTTTATTGCCAGTAGAGCTGTACCGCGTTGAAACTGTTAGTGTCAGGTGTTGCAAAAACCTAGTCTTTTATGCGTGCTGTACTTAACCCACACAGCAGTTTTTTTTATTATTATTACAACCAATGAATTTTAAGATTTGTGTTCTTCTATATGAACTATTGATAATCTAGAGCAGTGAACACACCTGTTATAAATCAGATACCCAAAGGGAATATCAGAGACTTGCGAAATTCGCGTTACTATCCCGCGACAGACTAAAAAAACTCCAAGTTGCTGTACGCTCATCTGATTGTCATTGGCCGACACTTTGCGGAACGAAGGGGTGTTTAAGCCAATAACAATAGCTCGGCGTTAGTGGCCAATCCCCTGTAACGCTGTTACAAAGGTAAATGACCACGTATAAAGATCATCAGCCAATTCAGTCAGTTTGTCTGTGTCGGACCATTAGCGGCAGAGACGCGGGTATGTCGTACAGACATCTTCAACCACGTTGCTTTTTGTCGAGTGCCGGGCCATCGATTTCCGTTCCATGCAAATTTCTCGTGTTGATAAAGTTGCTTTATCGGATGATAGCCTCGACATGGGAACTGATAACAGTCTCGCACCTCTGCTGTCGCGAACTCATAGCTGTTACGGTTACGTGTACACAATGCCCTTTGTTCAGTGTCCATCGCCGAGATATTTTGAGGCTGTGGGTATTTGTTGCGCGTTGTAAAGCTTTATTGCCGTGAGATTCGCACATTCTTACTCGAAAGAATCGTACTATAATTATGTATGAATTTTAACGTAACGTAAAAATGGAACGGCGTTTGTTCAATACGGGAAAGTAGGTTAATGCCTCACTTCAGTGATCTTCATTCAGCAACTATTGACGTGCGACTTTACGTCTTGACCTCGCGATGTATTTCGCCATACTCGTTCCTTAAGGAGAAAAACCGCAATTGAGATCATTACGTAAGGTTTAAAATAAAAAAATCTTCCCTGGGGGTTGACTCGATTTTCTTTTTAGCGTATTGATGTAGGAATTGTATGAAAGTTTAGAGCTATAAAAAACCAATTGTAATAAATTTCATTTTTTGATGTTAGGCAGCCTTCTTAAAGAGCTATAACCTCGTAATCGAACGATCGTCATACTTAGCCGATTATAAAGTGAACGTAGGCTCTCAAATGTGTTTTAATATGTTGCGAGTTTGATATGAAGTTTATTTACTAATGAATAATGTTTTAGTTTCAAGCGCCAAGAGTTTTAAGCTAAATGTCAAAACGCACGCTAGTTTTTATCAGATGTTCCGTGGGGGAGCAGCGAATACTATTTAATTGGTCAGATAGTTCGAAATCCATTAACTCGGGTCTTCTTATAAGGCGTGACTTAAATGTTTATGTTGGGCCTCTGAAGTATGTTTATTACATATTATATTAAGGATTGGCTCAATAGTAACATAATTATGTTCCTCGCGATTTCATACCGTCGCATGACTGGCTTAGCTGCACCAATCGATGTATCGAATTGCAATATTAATAAATCAAGGGTAAGAATATATTGGTATAGGCTGTTCACGGTAAAAATGAGCACTTTTGAAAGCGCTGCTTAAGATCTACTTGTATACACGTTGTCTGTTCTTCCGCCTTATGTAAAATTATCATTGTCATGGACCTCATCACTTTATCTATGTGTTGGTTCAAGTGAAACAGTGAAATTATTAGAAAAGTAAATATTGTATAGATCCGCTCATTTTTATTCTTCGATGCATTACAAAATACAGAAAGCAAGAGAAATAATTTAATTGATCACAAACGGTCACCTAACACTTTTTGTTCAACGTTAATATAATGAACGACTTTCCCCTCCATCGTGACCAGCTTTACTGGACTCGTGTCACTCAGCGCGCCCATTAAAACTTATGCAGGTAGGTGCAGTGACTTTTTTTTCTAAGGTTGATTTCAAAATTGCTCACTTTACCGTGAACAGCCTTTAGAAAGTATCAACTAAGTATAATTATCGGAATGTTCCGCTTACTGTAAACGAAACTTGCTTAATTTGCCCTGTTGCATGGAATCCGCCGCTCCAATCGTTTGCTGCGTCCTTTCCGGCAATGATTACCCGTAATCAAATATTTACGCAAAATATAATGATCGTCAGGTTGGTAGTTTTTAATTCATGCTACAGCAGTGGTGCCACCCGAGCGGCGGGATCAAATGGAACCCCTTTTTAGTGTTTTTTCTCTGGTTGACATAGATTAATTTGTTCAATTAACGACTCCGTGCGAAAACGAACCATGGCGACCACGTTAATTTTTATTTCGTAGGTGCTTCCGATGAACATGAACGCAGTTGGTCTAATGGGCCGTGAAATTAATTATTGTCTAGTTGAACGATGCCATGTTTGGTGTGTAAGTAGTTGTCACTCCGGTTGAACCACACAATAACAATCATCCATCACTATTTTATTATTTATTATTATCAATAATTAATTTTTTATTTAATTATTTCTTGAAATTATTTTAACAGACACATGTTATTTTTAATAATTATTTAATTCTACTTAACTCGTTCAGAACCAGTGTACACAATTTTGTACATTGCGCACGTGTAAGTAATTTATGGTCTGCACTAGAAGCACAGTGAACAATGATCTTACCTGTGGGTAAATAATTCGCAAACCGTATTACTGGTCTAGGTCATTGATATTTAACTGTAGCCGAACATGTAGTCCACAGCTCATTGGCTGTGAGAACGAAACAAGTGTTGCGTGGACAGTACACGTCATTAAATCTCTCGTTTGCAACACCTGAAACCCTACATTAGAATGGTTTAAAAGGGTTAAAAGAGCCTCCCTACACTCTAAGAAATTATTTGGAAATTCACCATACCACTGTATACGCTTAGTAAGAAAGCAGGAATGGTAATGTTTTCCCCTATACATTCATTGTATCGTACCTACGTTTACTCAGGAAACGGTCAACTGCATAGGGAAGATCCTAACTTTATATAGTAGCACTACTAAACATTCCTAAATGTGCAGCTTGATGTGTGGTATTATTACCAAACAGTGTATTGTTTAAAAACTTTCATTGCAGTTTAGGAAGTTTAGCAGAACATTTTTTTAACGCCTCAAAGCCACGTCCGGCCGGCCGTTAGGAAGCATCACGACCGCCGATTGAAAATGGCATAATCTAGCTTCGAGTATTTTGTGTTTGCTCAGAATTTGAAGCGCTGACTGTACACTGTTCCCATACTGCAATCTGTCCAGGAAAGATACAGCAGTGTGTTTCATAGGGTCATAGTTTAAAACACTGTTTCGCAGAATAATAAATATCGTAAACAGAGGGCTACTTAACAGCGAGTTTCGCTGACGTGAACAGTTTTCAACGACCGCATTTATGTTTCGGTGACTAAATTGACGAATACGTAACATCGGCTCCCAAGACCTCCCTCGACGTTAACAGCCGCCCAAATCTCTCCACGGAAGGGATGCGAAATTTCGATTTTCATTTCCGTAGTGAAAAAAAAAAAAGTAAAGAGGTTCGCATTAAAATAGTTCATGGTATTTAAAAAACTTGAATGTACGCAACTCCTTACAGCGAGAGTCATAAAGACACTGCTCCTATTGAGTGGCACGCGCCTAGTCAAGCTGGCAACGATGGGAGGGAAAATAGCTCCATATTTTTACGTCTAATGAAAAGTGTTAGGCAACCATTTGTGATAACGTACATTATTTCTCTATCTGTATTTTTAATGCTTTTATTACTTTTGTAATAATTTGACAGTTTCATTTGACCGACGCATGAATAAAGTGATGAGGCCCATGACAATGTTGATTTTACATGACGCGGAAGAATACACAACGTGCATACAAGTAGATGTTAAGCAGGGCTTTCAAAAATGCTCAGTGTACCGTGAACATCCTATAGGGAGGCCCCTTACTTAATAAGAATGCAGAGAGTGAACTAGCTGCGTATGTTGGGAACGCCGTCGGCCAATCATCGCCTGGTGACAACTGCCAATGGGGGGGACGTTTCGCAACACACAACAGCCAGTCAAGAGACAAGGCTCGTCGCCTGAACCACTCGCATCCAGTCAGAGGAGAATGTGCGCGTACATATAAAAGGAACCTCGTCGTAATTTCGGTTCGCGCCATCTTACTCGGCGGCTGGCGACCGGTTAGAGGGAAGAATATCACAACTAACCACTAGCAGCAGTCTAAGGAAGTACGCCTCGCGATCGACGTGGGAGCCGCTCACCTGTGGTTTTTTTTCTAAACCACCTTATTCTAAGTGTTGCGTGAAGTTAAGGCCCGAAGGTAGGGCGGGATTTTATTGCGTCTCAGGGCTAACCCCTTACGCCTACTAGGAAGGAAAATCACGCAAGGAGACATGCATCGCGGCAAAGAGGGATGGGCCAGCCATGGCCTGCACTTAGGGGGCCATGACTACCTCCCTAAGTGTACTTAGAGCTAGTCTTAACTACGAAGAGCAAGGGAAAAACCGCCAAGAGAGACGTAAAAACCCTTGCGACAGAAGTAAAAATTTCAAAAAATTATTGCATCCATTAAATAAAATAAAATAGAATGCTACAGGAGATAGAGTATGGGAACATGCTCTTGGTTAGTAGAGTTGAAAAGACTAGAAGGGGGGGGGGGGGTCTTTTCTGACCTGTGTGTGCGGCGCCCCGTTGAACTAATGCTGTTAGAGCAAACACTGGCCTGCAGTCCCGGCTCCCCACCACCTCTAGGAGCATGACGTCACCGAGGAGCGCCTTCTACATTTCTTGGCTGTTTAAAGAACGACAGCTCGGAAGATATAAAAATAGTGGCCCTCTGCTAAAGGACATAGGGAAGCACAGAGCGACTCGTATATGCTCAGAACTCTTTACAAGGGGGGTGGGGAAAAGTGAAGAGATTTGGACAGCTCTTAACGTCAGGGTCTGGAGAGCCGATGAGGGTGATTGAGGTATGGAGTAGCGCAGGAATGAAAGGGCGGGGGAAACGGGAGATCCCCGAGAAGACCCAACGTCCAACGGCATCGTCCGGCACGATTCCCACATGCGAAAATGCGGAGTGACCCGGCCGGGGATTGAACCCGGATCGCCTTGGTGGGAGGCGAGCAGCCTAACCGCTCAGGCCGCTGGGTGGGGAAGGGCTGTACCCATAATGTTGTAGTATAAGTATGTAAATGTCCATTTTCATTTGAAGGTATTTTTGTATATTTGTATATTTTAAAATGCAGGAATAACTGGCCATGGTGATCACCCTCGGACAAAAATATTTATAGGATTATAATATTTTTGTCCGTGGGTGATCACCATGGCCAGTTATTCGAGTATTTTAAAATTTTGTGAATTGACTGGGGAAGTTTATAAAAGAAATCAAAACAATAATTTGTCGCTAAAAATATAAAACGATAAGATGTTTGCAGCTTTCACGTACCCCATCACTTGGCCACTTTGACACCTGCCGGGTGGAAGAATGGGGGATCTTTGCTTTTGAGAAATTTCCCACTGAAGAGAGGAGAGACAGTAAGCTACCGGCACAGCATACATTAACACAGCAGTCCCATGTTCAGGACTGGAAAGATTTGCTATTATTACACAGAAGTGAAACTGCGTATGGTTGCATATGGTGCGTGTATAACCAACAGCTGATGGGCTGCGTGAGCCTCTGAAATGGGTCTTGAGTACGATTTCATTGGCTATTGCTAGAGCCCAAGTATTTCGCGGATTGAGTTGGCAGCAAGCTAGGCTGGACAGGCCTCTGTACACTAGAGACGTTATTGGTTGCTGTGATCAAGTGAGGCCTCTGTACAGGACTGTTATCCACTCACTCACACTACTGCTCCATGTTCGTTATGGCTCACAGTTGAACGGGGCGTGTCTAAAGAACTGTCGTCCAATCAGAACAGCAGAAGAAAAGAACAAGTGTTTGGAGTCTACCTCAACCCCGAATGAATTCGCGAAATACTGTGGCTCTAGCTATTGCATGCTGCTGCAGAAGATTCGTTATTATTCGGGCTGCTGTCACGTAGGCAAGTTACCAAGCGCTGATTGACGAATGGAGTTGCGTCATGTTGCGGGCATGTGACGTCATCTTGCTGGCTTGCACGCCTTGGGGATTCGCCTGTACAATAGGCTGTTTCGTGTGCGTATTCCTAACTAGGCTATTCCTTGGCCGGCTCGGCTACGCTCCACGGGCGAAGAAATCAGTTTCCACTCAAGGCGGACTCTCGCCCGCCATCTTGGATTTATCGATTTTTCGCCAAAGCTTTTATTACAGAAGGTGTGTGGGAATTTCCCACACGACATATCCTAAATAACAGCTTTCCAAACTTTATCAAATTGCCACGGCCTCGCTACATTTATTAATTTTTATCTGGTAACTGTCTCGGCAACGTGAGGTTGTTGCTTTCGAACGATTACAAACGCGGCGATGTCAACAGTAATCAAGAAATACTGACCGCAGACAATGCACTAAGCAATGCTCTGTGCCCTGTTCCAAAAAAACAGGATACAAAACTCTATTACCAGAGTATGGCAAAAATTTCATAAATTCAAGATGGCAGGTGGGAATCTGCCTTATTTTATAAATTTTAGATAGCATTAACAGATATCTTCTGTAAAGACACGAGTGAGGTACTGAAGCGAGTTTGTGTGTTTATAATGCACGACGATCTTCTCTTTGTACAGCAAGGGGAAAAAAAACCTGTTCTTTTGCCCATGTCAACAATTTCAATACTTCACGTTCAAGCCTGAGTAAAATGATCATTATTTGACTCTTGGTGGTTTTATGTTTATACATAAGTGTATTTCAAATTTCTCCAAAGATTCATTCGTTCAAGAAGAACACAGAAGGAAACCCGTTTGGGGGGGGGGGGTGGTAACCTTGATGAAATTTAAACCACAGTGTACTGTCACCTCCTGTTTATTTGGCAGTCAGTTCAGCCAGTATTAATCGTTCTTCCCAAGGGTAGGTTGGACAAGTATAGGCTGTTCATGATAAAGTGAGAGCACTTTTGGTGGCCTAGTTACTTTTTTCTTTCCGCCATTTTTTATCTTTTAACCATCTTTTAAAATAAATATTGCAGTTCAAGTAATAAATTCAGTAGGTTTATTCCACCGCACTTGAAAGCTAACGTCTAAGGCCAAAATAAAATACATTTATTGGTTATCATTCCAAAATGAGGGGCTTTCAAAAGTGCTCACTTTACCGTGAATAGCCTATACCTCGATGGATGGAGAAACTTGTAAAACGACAGCCAAAGAAACTGCGTAATTTTTTAAATACAGCGCTGTGTATACATCAAAGAGCATTTTTTGTATCCAACCTCCTCGGTATAGATGTGTCCTATCTGGCTTCTGTTAAATGCCAATAATTTTGCACTGTGGGGAGGGCGTACACTGGCAAAAACCTAGCGTGGCAGGTAACACCTGCCGTTTAATGGGCGGTTATAGGAAACTGACTAAATTGGCAAGAGCAAGAAATGGCAGTGGTTTAGGTGTAAAAACTCTTCTTTTTGAGCGGTTCTTTGCAGGGCAGATGGCAGTAAAAACTTCTTAAATTAGGTAGTTGGTTGGGGGGTTGGAGATCGTTCGCCAGCGCGGATAATCGCCCCGACAAGCTTGTTCGCCTCCAGGTTCACTTCCACAACGCGGAGCTCTCAAGGTCGCAGACCGTCATTTGTTCCCCGGCGCGCGGAACCACGCCTGCCAACACCTATCCAGTCCTGCCAACAAACCGGAACCGCCGACTTTCCTCCCCACGCCTTTTTTTTGTTGTGGCGTTGCGGCTGTTGCCGAGTCACGCCTGGCGGGGTCCAGATGGTATCTCCCGCCGCTACTATAGCTGTTAGTGTCGCGGGGTCGCATTTTATACTACCTCGCTGTCCCCAGTTAGCAGGGAAATATATTTCTCGTGCATTCCTTGCTGCCTGTGGCTGTCGCAACCAGTGTTGCCAACCACAGTTGAATTTCGCTCTAGCCCTATGTAGCAAAAAGAAATCACCCCCAGAAGAGGATGGAATGGTACTACCAAGATATCGATCGCACATTGTAAACATTTTTTTACAGCCCTCTAACATAGGTAAAAACGGCCTTTTCAGACTGCATAGCGATAAGGACGACATTATCATGCGCTTCAAGTACGTTATCACCGCTACAAGTAGGGCTCTGACTGCTGTTCTTAAAACTTACTACCCGGACCCGGATAAACTACGATACGAGTAAAGTGGAGGGATTTGGGCAGCTCTTAACATCGAGGTCTTGAGAGCCGATGAGGGTGAAGCGAGGTGAGTGTGGAGCAGCACTGGAATGCAAGGGCTGGCGAAACGGGAGATCCCCGAGGAAACTCGCCGACCAGCGGCACCGTCCGGGAATATAACCCGGTTCGCCTAGGTGGGAGGCGATTAGTCTGACTACTACGCCACAGCGGCCCCACTACGATAGGCGCCTGCATTGGACCATACTACACTCGTACACGCAACACGAGGAGCACGGAGTCTTGCGCGTAAGGGCGATAGGGCCGTTTATGCGCCTGCCAATGTCGCCCTTATGGACCCCACTCTCCTGACACCGGTAAAGTCTACCTGTTAGTAGAGTGGATATAGCTGGATGTCGGAATGTATCCAAATTGAGGTTCGTTCGTTCTAGTGGTCATTTATTCGTACCTGTATTGTACTGGTGTCGTACACTATTTTCCATTTCCCCCAATTAAATACAACACTAACACTCCGCCATTCTCCTTAAAATGTTGTCAAGGTAAGAATGATCTCTCAGTTTGGTAACATTGTATGTTCATTATATTTCCAACAATACTTGAATAATTTTATTTGAAATGTCTTATTAACAATACGCTACTCAGTAATTTATAAATGAGCTTTAAATATTTACATCAATTATTGGAAGTATTAAAAATGTACAGTGAATAGCAGTGTGCAAATTCTTTAGGTTCGGAGCGTAACTTGATTAGTCTGTAGTCCGTATAGTTGACTGAAGGGCGTTCAAGGGGTAAAATTTATTTTCTACATTTTTATAATACGGTATAGTTTAAAATTTTAAAAAATTTTACGAATCAGGATCTTAAGTTCAAACGCTCATAATTATACTTAAAAAAAAATTACAAACTATATATATATATATATATATATATATATATATATATATATATAATTTTTTATGGACCCATCGTCGATATATCACAAAACATTAAAATACCCTCAAAACCGGGGGGGGGGGGGATGTTTAGACTTCCTTGAAGTTGGCAACACTGCTCGAAAGTGCTGTGATTCCTCTCTTCACGGTACGACAAACGTGGCAGCCTGCAACCGGCAGAAAAAGAATGTTTATGGCGGCCACGCATCTCGTGGTTTGCATATGTGTAAATGTCTCTTTCTTAACCGCGGAGAGAGGAAGATGTACATGCATGTTACTTGGTGTTGCATCTCCTGACCTCTGCGACCCCTCTCCGACAACCCGAGCGACGCGTCGTCCGTAAACGTCGAAACGTCTCACAAGCTCCTGCTGAAATCTACTCGCGGCGCTGCTGTGACGTGGAAACTACTCCTGGACTGATACTTAAGTTATTAACTTGCAGGGCTGTACTGGTTATCCCCAACGGCCAGGTCTCTCCGCCCCTATTTGCAGTCATAAATACGACAGGGGAGAACCACCCCACCAGAAATGCTATTGGCTTAGCAACTCCTCCTATTACACAGTCTCCGGTGAACACAGCGCCAACTTTACCTATTATGCAATACAAAAATGATCTCAACTAATATCGAATGTTCTGGCGATAACATTATTTCCGGCTACTGGCGCCCCAAGCAGCCGGACCGTTTCCCAGTCATGTGTGAGTGCGTGAACCACGCGCTCGCACGTGTCCGGGCGTCGGAAATCAACATGTATTGTTCACGTTCGGCGTGGACACACATCATCACTTCAGAAAGTACGGAGGCTTCAAGTATCATTAGGTATAGGCTGTTCACTATAAAGTGAGCACTTTGTAAGGCCTTCCCAACAGGCATTAACCGCTAACAAATATATCTCATCGCAGACTCGGGCATTGCATTTTGGCGGTGGTGATATCTATACACTGTGTTTATTGGTCACATTGCAATGTTTATACTAAAAAGCAGCAGGAAGATGGAAACTGGATGATAGGAAAGATTTATAAGGGAGTACTCACTTTATCGTGAACAGCCTGTAATTGAAATGTAATGTATTAAAGTGTAGGGTAGCATTGACGAACGGAAGCGCTGGACCGGCGATTAGCCGACAATACAGGCAGACTCGTAGCTGGCGGGCGAACTGACGGTAAAATTGTATTGGCACGCAGGCGAAAATTCTCAAGTCTCACAACGCATCTGATTAGCTAAGCAGGAGAAATCTCGCATGGCGTGAACAACATGCACACGAAACTCTACTATGAAGTTATTTACATCATTATATCGGTGGAAAGTAAATTAATAACTTCATCTATTGGCCGCCAACTATTTCGTCGCTGCTTCGAAAAACGCTATACGGCCTCAGTTGTACATTAATCGTGACATTTTCGCCGTAGTCTTTTCAGCGGGGCGGTCCTGCAAATACGATCAACATGGTGTTGCTATTTTATGGATGAGGGGCAGTGAAATTTCGCGAAAATATTTCAAGACAAATTGTACTTCTAAACACTGTAGTTTGCTTCACCTATATTGATTCGATGAATTATTTTTTTGACACGTATTAACTGTCAAGCAGGCAGCAACCATTGGCGATAGACACACTGATGCTGGGTGCTTATAGTATTGAAGTCTGACGTACACTCATCTTTATGATTAAAATAAAAAGTAATTTGTATGTAATCGGCTTAGTCATGTTGTTGATATTCAAATGGTACACGTTTACGCAAACGATGGTTTTATTGTACACCTATTGCTGTGTAATATTAGTTCTCAAACGAGTGAAATGGGAACAATGATTGCTCTTAAAATATCTAATAACACTTTAGTTATAACTTATAGCGCGAGAATGAGAACTTTGGGATATGTTGTAGCGTAAAGTGATTAATACAACACAAATTCTGTACTGCAGTAAAGAATAAATTTGAGGTTTGCCGTTAAATGCCAAACCACATCACGAGTTCTGGAGTGAACTCGCATTTGAAACTTTAGCCTGGGAGGAGTTTCAACACTGAATAATTGTGTCCACTGTAACTTCAGAGCATAGTCCTAGCCTATTTGTTTTGAATAACGCATTTGTATAGAGGGTGCCTCGGTGGCCGAGTGGTTAGCTCGCTCGCCTCCCACCAAGGCGAGCCGGGTTCAATCCCCGGCCGGCTCACTCCGGATCTTCGCAATTGGGAATCGTGCCGGACGATGCCGCTGATCAGCGGGTTTTCTCGGGATCTCCCGTTTCCCTCGCCCCTTCATTCCGGGGCTGCTCCATACTCACCTCACCCCACCCTCATAGGCTCTGAAGACCTCGATGTTAAGAGCAGCCCGAATCTCTTCACTCACTCCTTGGTATGAAGTGAATATACGACTTAATTTAACTTACGACATTACAGTTCATTACGCGAAACAGTTTTTGAGGACGACTTGTGTTTAGATGACCTGTTGCGATAACTCAAAATTATTACGTTTTACGTAGGCAAGTATAGACTGGCTAGTCACAGTAAAATGACAACTTTTGAAAGTCCTGCTTAAGATCTACTTGCATCTACGTTGTGTATTCTTCCACCTTTTGTAGGATTAACATTGACATGGGCCTCATAACTTTATTTATACGTTGGTCAAGCGAAAGCGTGAAATTATTAGAAAAGTAAATATTTTACAAATATACTAATTTTTACGCTTTGATTCATTACAAAAAAATAAAAGAAGTTATTTAAGTTATCCGAAAAGATTACCTAACACTTTCTATTCGACGTAAAGATACGGAACTACTTTCCATCCATTGTTACCAACTTTACTGGTGGCATGTCACTCAGTGCGCCAATTAAAATATATGCAGGTAGGGGCAGTGACTTTTTTCTAAGGTTGATTTCAAAAGTGCTCACTTTATCACTAGCAGCATTTACCAATGTGCGCCATACTTGTTCCTTGTTAGGCGCTAAGCGAAGCGAGATCTCCAAGATAGAAATTTCACCCCCGCGAACTTTCGAGCAAATTGCAGCGCACAGCCATCTACTTTATTTTCTCCTTTCGCTACAGGCAGACACTTTCTCATTGTTCATTCTTACGAGCCACACTAGTGTGGCGAAAGTGAACAGGTCGTTACTTGGTTCTCTGCATGGCTATTGGTCGGCTTGTTACTTCTTGTCTTCAGAGAGACGTAACCGCCACTTTCGACCACGTCATGGTCGAAAAGTTGTTACAACTGAACAGGAAATGTTGAAAATGTTGCATTGAAACGGCGAGGCTGTAAATGTTTACTTGACTAGTATCGGGTGTAGACATATTATGAATCATGCCTATGTATATGTTGAAAACTGCTGATTCAAAAATGTCATAAAGATTTGTATCAAGGCAGTTAAAGATATTCATAATTAATGGCCATAGAAGCACGGTAATTTTTTTAAATCTTTTTCCTGAGGCACGCCACACGGCCGTTCACGGTATTGAGCACTTTTTGAAGCTGTTTTATCAGACATAACCACCAACAAATACATTCAGACTTTTGGTTTTGGGTACGGTGAATGTACACACTGTTTTTATTACTCACATGGCAGGGCTTACATTAGCAAGTGGTGGAAGGATATAAATTGGTTGAAAGAAAAAACGAACTAGAACTTCAGAAGTGCTCACTTTATCGTGAACGGGCAACAAATTTTTCCCCACTAAGGAAGCGCTATTTTCGCATGTGTACCGGATCTCCTCTATTTTTTACGTTAAAAACCAAATAATTGCAATAACCGTAAATAAAATATAAAATAACCACGTATCTAAGTTAAAACGTTCACTTTTATCATTCACGTAGCTTAAAATTCTAATTAAAAGATACCGTTTTGGAACACTAGCGCTTACTTAGCGGCAGAAATGTTTCCTATGCCAAAGTCTCTTATAAGAGTGGAATTAACTTTAACACTAGCTAGAAATAAAGTGAAAAGGATAAAGTCCCGCGCGGCTGGCCAAAGTAGAGGCCACGTGTGCCCACAGCAAGACTTCCTCGCTCCTGGGACTGCATTACGGGTGGGCGGGCGAGGGGTAGAGGGGTAAGTGAAACAAATGAGCGGCGTGTTGTCGGGAAAGCCGCCTGCAGCACAGATCTGTGTTGGTCAACACCGCAGCATCACTTGTTAATTCGGACCCGATCCCCAGTCGATTGTAAGAACAGAGATGTATGCCCTCCTCCCCCATCTTTTGGCCTGGGAATGTTTCACCTTACATAGCTTAGTTGTATGTAGGGTTATGGAGAGGTCTGCCTGTGCGTGCATTTCCAGAAATATATAATTCAAGAACTGAATTTGACCTATTTTATATATTTCGGGGGCGTTTGTTTTATCGACTGTATATTTGAATCTGGGAAAACCCATCACATACAGCGTTGATACAGTGTGTAGCTTCGGTTGACTGAACCAATTCTGGGGCACTTCACTTATTCAAATACACTCCCAAACAAATGCGCCTAAAATGATTCATCTTCAAGTGATTGATAGGGGTGTAACCCTTTGAGGTTTACCAACACCGAAGACAAGGTCGAACATGCAACACCCTGTTAACTGATAGGGAGAGGCACGCTCGACACAAGTACAGCGTACATCATAAAATTAAACGATTGCAACATTATTAATTCGGAACTGAAAAGGGATAAGTTGCAGCTGGCGCCGGGAGGTGACCTACTTCGATCCTCCCGTCTTCCTGGAACCAAGCACTCGCTGCCTGATTGGCCCACTTCCGGGAAGCCCGTAAATAACTGACAGCGGCGAGACGTGTTTGCGTCACAGCCCATCCTCTCCCCGCTGGAGAAGACGACAGGAGGCGTAAGAATATCCTGGGCATTAGGACACTCGGCGCAACTGGGGGATTAGCGAAATTTCTGGATAACTGTCTACGACCCTATAAATACACGCCACAGCGGGGCTGCGGGCAATCTTTGGCGGAGGCCATCTGGCCAGTGCGCGAGTGAAGTTGAGTGGGCGCTCGGAGGATTCTAGAACATTGCGGACTGGCGGGACATGGACTAAACTGAGGTGAGACTAAACGGACATTACAATACGGAAATATGTACACATAATTGATAAAATATTTCAATGGTTTTTATACACTGTCTATTTGGACTGATTTTTAATTCTTGAATTTCATTGATTTCTTTAAGGTAATTATAAATTGCACTAATTGAAGTAAATAATTGTAATCAGTAAGTGATATTAATTTATTGTGAGATGTTGAGTGCAGTTTTGTTTGTAGTAATTGTAAATAAAATTAGGAAATTATAATTAACTCTCATTAAATTAAGACCTCCATAGCTTAAACTTGGTTTAGTCCACTGAATTTCGAGAATGAACGCCGAAAGCACATCGTTGGTAATGTTGCGCTTCTGTAAGCCACTCTTACGTCGACCTGTGAACGCAGTTCCGCTGCTGTGTTGCTCGTGGAAGCGCCTCCACAGTGAGATGCAAGTGCGCATGCGCTTGACGGGAGATCTCGCAACACGTGGTTCTGCCTCGTCGCCGGCCCATTGTACGTCGCCCCGGGTGTGACGACCTACTTGCTCGCTGGCCGTCCTCCGCCGTTCTTGCCAACTTCGACAGTTTATTTTTCAGTATCTAGATCCCTTCCGCCACACACTTAGGAGTGCCGTCGAGCGGGTATAGAGAGAACTATTATATCCCCCCGGGGGATTTTATCTTGGAAAGTGTGTTTTCGGTAGACGCTATTGTTAGCCCTCCACCGGAGGATTTTATCTTGGAAAGTGTGTTTTCGGTAGACGCTATTGTTAGCCCTTTCATTATGAGTGCGATGGATCCCGCGGCCAAGGTCAAGAAGCGAGGGAGCGATACGGGCGACACTAACACGCACGCCTAGCGCCTCATCGCTCCTACGCGCGAGGCGTGCAGTGTTTCCGTCGTGACGCTGTGCTGTGCAAATTTAATCTGTAACACAGGGGTTTTATTACACGCGATGAAATACCAAAGATTAAACTACGTCCGTATCTTTGTATTTTTCTCGGAAACTGCATAGGCAAGATTTAAGAATGCGATATTTGACCATTTTCATGAATTTTTTTTTCTAGGAGAGTACACTTAATATGAAAAAGAAAAAAAAATAGCGGCATAAATAATTGTTTTTAAAATCTTTTCTGGCAAAAAGTCCCTTTTGCAAAACATTTATTTACCAAGATACGTGTATTCGCGCAAACAACTATTTCGCAAAAAAATAGTGGGGTCCATCCCACACTTGAACAGATATATATACATCTCAGGCGTCGTAACAAACTAATTTTTTGTTCAGCACTGTACCAATGTTGGTGTAACGCTGTGTCCCACATGGGGGACATCGAGGTCTTGAGAGCCGATGAGGGTGAAATTAAGTCAGCATGGGGCAGCGCCGGAATGCAAGGGTGGGGAAACAGAATATCCCTGAGAAAATCCGCCGACCAGCGGCATTATCTGGTGGTGTGAATACCACATGGGGGAATGACCTCTCCGGGAATCGAACCAGCTTCGTCTAGGCGAGAGGCGAGCAGTCTGTCCACTTCACCACTGCGGCTCCTAATTGTGCTTCATATTGTTACAAGTCGCAAAGGTCATAGCATATGCGAGTGGGTGTTAGAGGTCTTGGTGAGAATAAAATAACTAAAATTCAGTTTCTTAATTTATTTACAATGTTGTAATTCTATACACAACTATTATTTACAGCATTAAACTACCTGCCTCTGCTATCAACACTTCCTATCAATAAGCGCACTTTATCCGCATTTACCATGACATTTCGCTTCTATGGGCCCAGAGTTTGTTAGACACGCCCCGGACGACTTTCGAGCAATAACGAACCTGTTTGCTACATGATCGGTGTTTGAACTTCTGCAACAGCCAATGGAAAACTAACTGCGTCTCAAGTACACAAACTATTGTGGATTCTTGCTTGATGTCGAACGAATCCGCGGAATTCGAAGGACTCTTGAACCACAATTATATTTGTACCAGCTAGTCACTTTAACTGTCAATTATTAGTAGACACCCGATTTCCACGAAAAAAAAAAAAAATCCTCATGTGTTAGATTTCAATACCCTGAGTTTTATTTTGCTTATTGGCGGCTTATCCTTGTGAGATGAGACGATCTACTTGACTGGCGAATCAGAATGGGGTAACTGCAATAAAGTGCGTCGTTCATTCCGTTACACGGAAATCGTCCAATCGCGAAAGTGGATCTGAGCTAAAATGTTATGAAATAAAATTGCTCGTGAAAGCTTTCCCGCTTAATACGGATGTCCGTATTTATTAGTTACACATACGTGCTCAAAATGTCCACCGCCACACATTAAAATCATTATAAATGCGAGCCACTAAGGCATGGTATAGTTTTGCGTTTTACAAACTTTCCCCCCCCCCCCCCGTGAAGCGGTTATTTTTAGGAATTCTTTTTCGTACCCCACTAAAGACTTAATCGCCTTTTTATCCCGCGCCACCCCGCATCGGTTTGCGTGTTATGTTATGATATTCCGAGGCGAAGGCGTGGCGGGGCGCGACCCGCCATTCGGAAAACGCTGGATTATAGTCAGTTCGCAGTTTTCTTGCCGCTTTTCGAATGAAACCTTTGAAAAACCGCCCCATGTACGTCGTGTTTGGTTATTTCCTAAATATAGCTTTTATCACGACCGTTTTATGTTTGTGGTAACAAATAACTACGTTATTTTCGTTTCAATTGAACTTTTACATGTATTTTATCTATTAATTAAAATGTTGCATTCATAATTAATATGTATAAACCAGAGAAAGTAGACGTGTTGGTAAGACATAGTATGAAGTAGTTCTCCTGGGAAATATTACTATACGGAGTTTTTGCACGAGGCGGAGGAATATCCTGGAAGTAGAACTTTATCAGTGGCTTCAGAAAAGTTGGGAGTAACAGTTAATGGACTAGGCCTATACCTTGCATTCCCTGTAAGGGCGGTGGCTTTTCCAGACCTCATGGCGGCGTGACGTAAACAGTTAGACACGCAGCCGATCAAAGGGACCGCCGCTGGCGTGTTTTGACCACCCCTGGATGTGATGGGGGGGGGGGGGAGGTAGGGAGTAGGGTATCCTTCCGTCGCGTGCGTGCGTGCGTGCGCTCAAGGCCTGCAATCTGACACACAATTTACAATTCGGCGAACAGAGGTCTGCTTTATTTCGGGCCCCGGGTGCCGCACCCCCACCCCACACCCCCCACACACCCTAGTAAAGTGTTCCTGGTCATGGAGTGGGGGGGAAAGGGGGGCATAAACCACGGTTGCCAACACACTAACAGGCCGGCACGGCGCTCTTCTGCACTGGCGGCAGACGTGCCCGGCATGTGTAAACTGCCTTCCCCCCTTCTGCCCCTTTCAACCTTCATTATAACACACCAGTCCTTACAACACCACATCACTTCCTTCCTCCCTCATACTCTTCACTTGAACTCTTCCCATCGAGTGAGTGAAGACATTTGGGCGACATTAACGGTGTTGAACCCCCAAAAATTAATTATTTATAATTGCACCAAACACTGTTCACCTCGTACGTATTGTACGTGATGACATTTTCCTGAAATAAAATAATTTTACGCCTATATTTTTTTGAATAATTTAATGTCAAATACAGAATTCGTATATTTTGTTGCAGCCATTATAACAAAATATCCTACGTTGTGCAGATGGCAATATTTACGACCTATACCAATGCCGTGGGAGACTGCTTGACATATATGTAATCACCAAATATCAGTTCATACATTAAAAAAAAAGATTAAAACATCCAAAAATATCTTTATGGTTATTTACATTTTTGTCACGCAGTAGCAGGTAAGATTAATTTACTTTGTAAATTTTTTATCTCTGTACAACTTAGTGTTGTTATAATGGTTCCAACAAAACAGAAGAATTTTATATTTGACATCGAATTGTTAAAGAAATATATAGTGTAGGAAAATGTAATCACAATGCGTACAAATATAAAATCATTAATTTTTTGGGGTTCAACTTCCTTAACATCTAGGTGTTCAGAGCCGATGAGTATAGAACAGTACCGGAATGAAGGGCCAAGGGAAACGGAAGATCTCCGAGAAAACCCGCCGACCGGGGATTGAGCCCGGTTCGCCCAGGCGGGAGGCGAGCAAGCTAACCGCTCAGCCCAGTGGAAGGGGGTTCCACTGCTTAAGAGCTACTTGAATGCGCATTGCGTATTCTTCCGCCATATATAAAATTAACATTTTCATGGGCCTCATCACTTTATTCGTGCGTCGGTTAAGTCAAACTGCCAAATGATAAGAAAAGTAAATATTTTACGTATTTGATATTTCCATACATTTACTAGCGTTTGTAAGTGAACCCCGATTTTTTAAAAGAAAAAATGGTTACCTTGTGTCATCCTTAAAATATACACATGCTGTCACGGCTTTGTTTTTTGAGATCTATGATTCTGTAGGACATTAATTTAGCGTATCTCTTATGGTTTAGTGAGCGCAAGCCATGTAAGCGCCCTAAAAGCTGTTTTTCCCGACTTGATTAGAAACGTCGACATTTTTCTTATGTCGTTTCATTACACATTAATTTATTATATAGCCTGACTAAATCTTCCCCAAGAAATTCTCTAACTGATGAAAACCGCATCAAAATTCAAGTAGTTTAGAAGCCTTATTCGAATACACAGACACCCGGCCGGGCGACTTTGTTTTAGACTGTGTATAGACATGTACAGGCTGTTCTCTATAAAGTGAACACTTTTTAAGGCGCTCCTAAATTTTTCCTTTCATTCTATTTCCACCTTCCTGCTGTTTTTTAATATAGACATTGCTTTGTGATGAGTAAACACAGTGTATACATTTCACCACCCACAAAATTTAATGCCTGATGCTCCAATAAGATATGTTTATTAGTGGCCAAAGCCTCTTGGGAGGGCCTTAAAAAGTGCTCATTTTAGCGTGAACGGCCCATACTAAAAAATCACCCAGCAAAGTAAATAATTTCGGTATTCGCGAAATGTTTACTGGACACTTAAACGCTTAGACGTGTAACATCTTCCACTCCGTCGTTACCAACTTTACTGGGCGCAAGCCTGTTTATGCGCAGTTAGTGGCAGTGACATTTTTCAAAGGTTGTTTTCAGAAGTGCTCACTTTACCACAGATCTAGGAGGCAAGTCGGCTCTGCTGTACCGTGCCAACTACTGTACTGTGTAATCAGCTCGCAAAGGGCTACGATGGCGGCTTATCTGCTGCCAACTGCAAACACTCCAGCACGCGCCGCACAGGAAGTTGCAAACTGACAACTGATAGCACCCCCTCCTCCTCCCTCTCTTATTTGTAGTACATTTTTTTCCCTTATCAAATCTCCATCCTCTGCCCCCTTTTCATCTCGGGTTTTATTCTACCCTACCCCGCTGACTTCGCACAGGACATGGCCAGCGCAGTGTTGGCATGCAGGTCATATAACTGTAGCAGGATTGGAAGAGACGATGGTTTCGTCATTGGTGGAGAGTCAACAGTTTCCCGGACTTTCACCGCACTATGCACATATCAGAAAATTTTCTTTCATTTCAGGTTAGCGTGTGTGTGTGTGTGTATGAAACTACGACGCCATTTCTCTGGACTAATGGGAATTCAAACACTCTTAAGAGCGATCCGTTATGATTGGCCTGTAAAGTGCCTAGCTCAGTAAAGAAAATTATCCATTTAAAAAAAAGGGCCAGGCCGCTGCAATGTTGTGGGAAATATGCTGACCCAGGCGTAGCCGAAAGTCAAGTGTAGTTTGATTGAGGTTCGTCCTAGTGATAATTTTTTCGTAACGTATGTTGGCTACTCGTCAGTAGCATTTATCCCCCCACCCCGCCCCACCATCACCCAAAAAAGACGCTACTAATATTCCGGCTCCTCGGCTTAAAATGTTTACTGTTTAGGAAGACGGATCTCACAGTGTGGTAATACTGTTCGCAATGTTTTGAACAAGACTTGAACTTCTTCTTTGAAGTGTGTATAACAATGCACACTTTTTTTTTTATAAATTAGTGTCAAATATTTATACACACACACATTACAAACCATGAATTATTACTTTGGTATAATGAATAATAGCGTACAAATTTGTGTCGTTTGGAGCATGGAGTTTAATTTGGTTATTAAAAGCCGAATTTCCGAAAGACGATAGTCGACTTGCTGGTCTTAAGGATGGCAACACTGCTTCAGCGGGAGCGACTCGAAACCTTTGCTTAGTTCTACTTATCAATTTTTTTTTTTTTCCACGTGCTAGTTTGGCCATTTCTTTTATTTCGACAAGACATTTGTACCACGAACATGGCTCACTATGCCCCAAAATGAAAATAGCTTCTCACTGAAAACAAAAAAAATCGTTTCCACCGGACGTCTTGATTCTCGGCAGAATGGTTCCTTGAGTCGGACTTTCAGTTGTCAACTTTTCGAAATCGTAAAGTCAATTCCATCGGCATGCTTCATACGTGTATGCATTACCTAATATTGTGTAGTTTATATGACTGGGCCAATGTATTTGTATTTCGATGGATGGAAAAAAAAATCACAGGGATGCAGAGAAAATGCAAAGAAAACGTAAAGTAAAATGCAAAGTTTAGGAAGTCTAATCAGAGATACGTATCCTTCGGCATATTTTGTATAGGCTATCCACAGTAAAATGAGAACTTTTGAAAGCCCCGCGTAAGATCTGCTTGTATGCACGTTGTTTATTATTCCGTCTTATGTAAGATTAACATTATCATGAGCCTCATTGCTTTGTTCATGCGCTGGGCAAGTGAAAATGTGGAATTATTAAAAATGTAAACATTTAACAAACCTGATAATTTTTACACTTCAATGCGTTTGTAAAAACAGGAAGCTAAATAAATATTTTAAGTTATCACAGTTAGTTACCTAACACATTTTATTCGACGTAAGATAGGGAACTATTTTCCATCCGTCGTTACCAACTTTACCGGGCGCATGTCTCTCAGTGCGCCCGTTAAAATATATGCAGGCAGGGGCTTTTTTGTAAGATTGATTTCAAAATTGCTCACTTTATCGTGAACTGCCTATATCCGTGTGAATGATTGATGCATGTAAGGGCTAGGGGAAAGAATCGTTGGTGCGCTTGTGTGGGCAGGATCTCTTCTCCGGGTGTTTTGTTCACAGTTCACTGGCATACAGGGGCTAGGACCCTGTGTGCCGCACATAAACAGGCCGCGCTCAACGCTGCGTGTCCTACCAGACACGCCCTCTACCCGGGGTGCTGCTATACTTGCTGCTACGGCCCGCCAGGCAGCAGCTACGTCACAGGCCATTGTCTCCGCTTCCTGGCGGCTGACGTAACCTCCTGGTAGTCTCCCCCCAACCCCCTCCCTTGTACATGCCTTTACACCCGCCAACAAACTGCTGGAGTAGACACCGCCGACAAACTAACCCCCCCCCCCCCCCTCTTTCTGCAATTCACGTCGTGCGCAGTATCGCGTCATAGAATAGATAAGCGTACAGAAGCGAAGTTGGCCGGCGGCCAACTCTGTCGCCCATTGGGGCCGCGCGAAGCTGTGGGAGCCGGGCTCGTGTCCGATTGGCCATTGCTAGAGTCCCGCGTATTTCGCGGATTGACATGGCAGCAGCAGCGGCTCCATACACTCGAGGCACTATCGTTTGCTTATTGGTAGGGACCTGCAAAATTCGCGTTATTATTTGGCATCAGGCTAAACTTCAAAGTACTTTATGTACTGGAGCCGGTGTCGTTTCCCCATTGGCTGCTCATTAGACGTGATGATGTCGCTCCCTTTCTGAATGCACTACACGTGATTGGGCGCACCATTTATTGCGAAGTGTTGATCTATTGGCGCATAGTGACGGCGTGTCAGCTGAAGTATAGTCCAACGACAAACGTAATGTAAAGGTACACGTGTTTGAGGGTTAATGTGTCCCGCAAATAATAACGCGAATTTTGCAGGTCTCTACTTATTGGTTGATGCGATCAAGTGAGGCCTTTGTACAGGACTGTTAGACACTCGTGCTACCACGTCCTGTATGCATTCGAGCATCATTGGCTGTTGCTGCAGTTTAACTCCAGGCCAGGTGACACGGGATCCGTTTCTTATGTTCCTTACAGGTTTGTTATTGCCTGAAAGTCGTTTTGAGCTATGTCTCACAAACTATGGTCCAATGGAAGCACGTGAATTCAGTTTAGATCGTCCTCAGATGAAACCGCGAAATTTCCGGGGGTCTACTGATTATTACAGTTAGATGGCGCGTGTCCAAGGAACTGCTGTCCAGTCCCAATTATTAGGAGAAAAGAACAAGTGTTAACCTCGCCACAAGATGAATTCGCGAAATACTCGGGACTTCGTATTGGTCGGATGGCCGCCTGGAGAGCTGCTACTCGAAATCGGCATGCTGGAATCGCAAATATCGTTGCTTTTATCCTTGTCGGTTTCGTTTTTAGCAAGTTATCTTCATTTCTGTACTTCCCCGTCGTCACATTTCATAAACCGCACAGGTGCCGTACGAACGTAACGGAAAGTTAGTCTCCAGGAGCTGATTGGTGTAAAACGTTCCGCCATATTGGTGGTCGGTGTATATGTGGCTGGAGAGCGGAGAGATTGGTAAACCCTTAACTTGTCCACGTAGGACTAGGGTTAGGAAAATTTCGCGAGTTGATTTCGGGACAAGATAGACGTGAAACTCATATACAGTGAAGTCACCTTTGCAATTGGATCACAGTTTATTAGACACGCCCAGGACGACTCTGAGCCAATAGCAAAATTGCAAGGAAACACGTAGGGAATCCTATACTGCCAGGTGTGGAGTAACACTGGCTACTCTCTGGAGCCGCAGCCAATGAACACGCAGCTGGGGCTCGAGTATACATAGGACTGTGGAGTCTAGCCTACAGGTCATTGAACTCACGATATTTTCCTACCCTTACGTATGGCATGTTGCAGAACAGCCAGTCATGGTCGGTATTTGTACAAAATCAGGAGTTAGCACCAATATTGACGTCTTTTTTCTTGGTTACTGCTATTGGCTGCTGCAGGCACAGTGAATTGTTATTATTTATTGGTTGCTGCCTGTGCCATCGATCAATATAAATTATTTTCATAGTCTCTTCATGCAAGCTGTTTCAAGGAAAATAGGCAAGTAGAGGCTGTTCACGGTCAAATTAGCACTTTTGAAAGCCCTAGCATGCAAGTTGCGTATCCCCCCGCCTTACGTAAAATTAACATTGTCATGGGCCTCTTCAATTTATCCATGCACTTTTTATTCGACGTTAGGATATGAACTACTTAACATCTATCGTTACCAACTTTACTGGGCGAATGTCACTTAGTGCGCCCATTAAAATATGCCTGCAGGGGCAGTGACTTTTTTTTCTAAGGTTCATTTCTAAAGTTATTACTTCATCGTGAACGGCCTTTACCTGACTGACGACTTTTTTTGGCAACACCTGGAACTAAAAATTAACGTCACCACCATTTCGCCTGTGTTTTTTCAAGCACGCTCCGAGTGTATGTAAACGTAGGGGAGGGGAGGGGGTACGAGTGGCGGGGAGTTGCGAGCAAAACGAAACACGCGCGATCGTCTCCTACCTCCAACCCCCCCCCCCCCGGGGGGGGGGGGAGAAAGCCAGTTTCCTGCAGGTTGTGAAGAAAACAGCGAAGAAGTGGCGGCAGCGGTGATAAAAAATATTCGTCACGTCCGCGCGGCAAACAAAACACGCGCCGGCTTCCTACAGCGCCAGCCAAGTAGGGGCTCTCTCTCGTCGTGGTGGGTAGTGTATGTCTCGTGCAGGAGTTTCAGGCCGCGGTAGTCTACGCTGTTAAAAACTAGCCCCTTCACTTAGCTCAGCTCGCACAGTACCCGCAGCACATTCCAACATCAACCAGAACTGTGGTTACAAGTTGTACTTCTAAACACTGTAGGATATTACTTAATAGTTGTCACATTCAAACTAACACATTTCCTGCTGGTGAAGATCTTCTATGGAACATGCCGAAAGAAAAATAAAACTTCTGAGATAATAAATAGAATTATACCTCGGCGTGATCCTTTAATAACTGTTTTAGTATTTTATTTAATGGCCGCTGTATTTTGACCGGGTCGTTGACCTATCTTGATTTTCTGAATTACTTTTTTACACGTATTAACTGTCTGAACACGAATCACGTAGGAGCCGTGCCGATGTTGCCGAATTCTGGTTGGCCCGGTGAAACAGTATTGAAGTCTAGCGCGCACTCTTATCTTTTTCGCGAAAAGTCATACTAGCTCTAACTATAGTATATTCACGGTAAAGTGAGCACTTTTGAACGCCCTGCTTAAGATCTATTTATTTACACGTTGTGTATTCTTCCGCCTTATGTAAAATTAACATTACCGTGGACCTCATCGCTTTATTCATGCGTTGGTGTGTAACTGTGAAATTATTAGGAAATTAAATAGAACTCGAGTATTTACAGCATTGACTACGAAGAACGAATTTACGAATTTTAAACTTCCACGGCTTTTGTGTATCGCTTGGGACATGTTTTTTCGCGAAAAGATTCCATTATTATTTGTGCTATAAAACACTTAGGCTCAGACCTTCTTCCGTGATTAACTGATTAACTGTTATCTGAACCGTTTGTCTTCGTATCACGGTGACTTCATTATCAGAGAATTTTAATTCTGATCGTATCAGTCAATTGTACCTATTCTCAGAAAGGCTCGCAGTCAGTAGGTCTATTCAAAGAAAAACTGCTAGTGTGTACACTGTTAAAAAAAAAAAACACCTTAATTTTACGGAAAAGTGCTGGTAAACATTTATCATGGGGTGTCCGTCAACTCTCCGTAAAATTACGGACACACTGATTAAAAAAAAAAACGGATTTTCCCTAAAATTCAGGGAACCTCTCCGTTAATTCTCTAGTTAGTTTTCTGTACTTCTAGTTTAAATAATTTTTAATATATATATTGTTTCTAAATTTTTATTATGCGGGCTTTCTACTGTGTATAAAATATATTAAAAAAGTTAAAACTATTTTATACTTAGCAAGATTAGAACCCGAGTCTTGCAAGTTCACAACCGTTACACCACTTGCCTACAACGCTCATGTTGTGAAGATGGTATAACTTTCAAATATCTATATTAGTTACATAAGCAACTTATTTAGTTTTTATTAAAGTTAGTGTATTTTAAATGTTGCGTCTGGCTACAGTTGTGAAGAAAGCATCGCGTATAATCGGCATTGTACGTGCCCGAAACCCAAAGTTATAGGAAATACGGAGATTTTTCCTTATTTTGTATTTACGCACTTAACTCCGTTTTTCGTGATTACGGACTGTGCTTCCGTATATTTACTGTGCATTTTCGTAAAAATTTCCGTAAATGTACGGAAAATTTTAACAGTGTAGATAATATATTGAAAACTCGTCTTTACGTAAATATTTTCGCAAACTCCAGTCTCACACGGCCTCGCTGGCCGGCAGAAAGGCGGAACGTGACTGCCCGATCAAAGTCTGGAGGACAACGTGACAGACGGCAACCTGACCAGATGGTAATCTTCAGTAGCACGCAATAGCCAATCAGGCACAACGCCCGTTTCCAGAGCCTCGCAGGGCCAATCAGCGCAAGGGCACGCCAGGATGGGAGGAACCGCCCCGCTATTTCGCTTCTATGTACCTACCTGCTCTGCGCTCACTTCTTTACAGTATTCGTCAGCGAAAATCCCGGTCTTTGCACAGAGTAAATAAGAATACAGAGGCGAAATGGCAGGTCAGGTTATTCCGCGAACCAAAATGGCGTCACTAGTCGAGCAACATGTTGGAACGCCGTTCGCCAATCAGCGCCTGGTTACTTACTTGCCAGCCAATGTGGTCTATTTCGCAGAGCGCGGTGGCCAATAAGACACAAGATCTGTTCCCATACCCTTGCACATACAATCAGCGAATGTGTGTGCCCACATCAAAGGGACTGGTACGCCATTTTATCTCTTTTAAACAAAATGCACAAACACTTAAAGGCATGCAAGAAATCTGAACTACTAAAACACAACTTATTTACATAGCGATTAGCGATTAAGAAACACGTTTGAAAATGTTCCTTTTCATTCAGCATTTAATTTTAAAAAAATGTAAACTCTCGGTTAGTAAAAGCCGAAATCCTATGCACATATTTTGCATTTAACCATACACTGGCGTTTAACAATAATTAATGTAGTTCACTACATAACAACACTGTGCAAAAACTTCAATCAACTGCAATGAATTAAAATAAAATCACTGCAGTCCGTGGCCGCAGTGATGCTTAATAATGCAAAACCGAATACTGGATGCACAAGATTCATTCTCGGAACTCGAGATCGGCCTTGCCTCAAAATACTTATTTTTGAAGTAAGGCACAGAACTCAAAAATAATTTTGTGCTTTTTGTTACAAGTGACTCCAAGTGCAGAAATCTTGGTATTCTCGCGTACCAGGACGAAAGTATCCTGGTACGCGGTACGACACCCAGAAAACTGGTACATGTACCAAGAAACCGGCACGTCTAACACCACTGCTTGTGAACGTACTGGAAAAAGAAGTTGAAGAGGGCTAGGTTAGGGGGGGGGGGATAGGATGCGCATGCGAGTTGCACAGTATCAGAAACAGAATGGATAGGATTTCAGGTTATAAAATTGTTGATTAAATGACAAATCACCTAGTCTCAAAAACATACAAGGGAAGTTACTTAGATAAACTGCTATCTAACCTGAAATCCGATACACGTTTTTGATAGTGCGATGAAGTTTGGAACACGGGGTATGTCTACTATAGGTTGTTCACGGTAAAATGAGCTCTTTTGAAAGACCTGATTAAGATCTACTTGTATGCAAGTTGTGTATTATCCCGCCTTATATAAAATTAACACTGTCATGGACCTCATCACTTTATTCGTGCGTCGGCTAAGTAAAACTTTGAAATTGTTAGAAAATAATATATTTCGGAAAATTGCTCATTTTTACACTTCGATACATTTAAAAGAGTACAAAGCGAAAGGAATAATTTAAGTTATTAAAAATCGTTACCCAACACTTTTAATCTAACGTTCAGATATAGAACTATTTTCCATCCATCGTTACCAACTTTACTGGGCGAATGTTATTCAGTGCACCCGTTAAAATATATGCAACATGGGCAGTGACTTTTGTCTAAGGTTGAATTCAAAAGTGCTCACTTTATCGTGAACAGCCTTTACTTGTCTTGCATACCCAATCTGCCACATTCCCTCTATGTCAGGGCAATGAAATTTGTGGCTCACCAGCCTCGTTAAACTGGTTCGTGTACAAAATGTATTGTCACACACTTCTGAATATTATTAATCAAATTTAACTGCAATTGTCGCTAGCGTACAGCGAGTAGTGCTGTTTTATATTAGTTAATTTAATACATCACACAACTACACTATGTATGTACGTACAAGTCAGCCACGAATTGTGATAACTGTGGCCCGTCAACCTTTGTAATAATTTGCACGTGGCCTGTTGAGAACTGTACATCGCCTACCAGCATCGAGATGACGCGCGCGTTTCAACGTGAATACGCCTTTAAACTTGCGACCATAATGCGAGGCAATCCGCAAAATTCGATAATAACAAAATCGAGGGATACAGTTTGGCATTCCAGCTCCGAATCTATCGTCTACATTCAAAATTCAATTACACCACTCGATTGCCAAAGGATCAAAGAATATGTTCCGTTGAGTGAGGACTGCGAAACATCGCCCGGGTGGAAGGGGGGGGGGGATTTTTAGTTGTTCGTTTCGCCGCGTCTCATAACTTCCGCGTAGTATAACTTCTGACTAGGAGAAGCTACGACACTCGTTTTAAGTTTCAATCGACAGAGTTCGTCAAGATCGATCGATTGCGTGTATAAAAATGCTGAAATAATTTTCGCGTAACTTAACTTCACCACACCAGTCATGGGAAAACAATTTTTAACCGATTATTTTAACTTCATCTGACAATTATCTTCCGTTTTTCTTACCGCACTGTCGCCAGCCCCCTCACAGGGGCTTGCGACAACACAACAAAAGTTCTAATTCCGCGCTGATTAATTCAATTAACTTCGCCACTCTCCTTTACCCCGTACAGGCAGGGGAAAGGAGTGTAAACAGCTATGGAAACAGCTCCCAGGCGCTACCCTGGGAATCCTGTACAGTAATGTTTGCCCTGCAGCATTTAGTATTTTTGTTGGGTGAGGAGGGGGTTAGCTTCTCTTCGCCTCCGCAAGCTAACTGATAACCGTCTGGGAGGCCAAGGTCCCTCACAAGGGACCGATCCATCCCCGCGCTGAGGGAGTAGCGTGATCCACCCCCGCGCTGAGGGAGTAGCGTCCCGTCCCAGTGAGGTAAAACCGGCTGTTGCACGAGTTTAATGTAAGAGTAAAACTTATCACGATTTCGGCCTGTATTCGTCAAAAAGCCTAGTCTAAATACAGGAATCGTATACGGTTGGAAAGAGCATCTCAAAAGCAATCCAGTGATACCCATAAAATCCTATATGATCGAGTGAAGCGGCGCCGGGGACGTAAAAAAAAAAAAACACGAAGGCGTCCGAGCGCGTCAACGTAGACGTATTCACGGAAAACAAACGGCCGTTTCTCCAACACAGCCAAACCCAATTTTGTAGTTTCCGAAGCGAAGATACCCTGGGTGAATTTTTTTAACGGCGTGGTCGCTGCGTCGCGGTGGCCTGGCTGCCGATACGTCGAAGGGAGGAATTGTTGTTGGCGGCGATTTGTGAAGTCGAGGTGCGAACCGTTTGGCATTCACGTGGGGGCCGCTGGTGTCGCCTGACGGGCATCCATTGTATGGTAATGCCGTCCGGCGGCGGGGGCCGTACATGGGTACAAGAGGACCTGCCGTTCCGCGCGCCAGCTTGGTGATACCGCACACCCCCCCCCCCCCCCAATCCACATCGCGAACCATCAGACCTTGAATGCGCGGGTTCGCTGCTCCGCGCAAGTGTCTGCCTTGTCTCACAGAGCACGCGCCTGTAGCGATTCTTCACCGACCATTCTATAGTCTTTTCGCTGTTTTTTTCCGCCTTTTCCAATCAAACCTTTGAAAAATCCTCCCCATGTATGACGTGTGTAGTTATTTCCTAATGCACTGTATCACAAGCGTTTTGTAAAACTTACATTTTTCCCCTGTTAAATTGAAGTGTTATTCATATTTTATGTATAAATTATAATTCTTTATTTAACAATAATTTAAATAAAAACCGGGAGAATATATGTATGTTGGTAGCGCCTAGTGAGAAATAGTCCTTATACAAAATACTGTTACATTTAGTGCGCACGAATGCGGTGCGTTGTCCCTCTGGTGTAATTCTCCAGGCTTAGCACGAGGCGGAGGAACATCCTGGAAGTAGAACTTTAGCATGGCTTAGCCTATGTATTCTGTTCGCGTTCAACTGCGCACTTTTAAAAGCTCTGCTTAAAATCTAAAGACTGTTCACGGGTAATTGAGCACTTTCGAAATCAATCTTTAAAAAATAACACTGCCCCTAACCTGCATATATTTTGACGGACACGTTGAGTGTCATGCGCCTAGTAAAGTTGGCAACGATGGAGTGGAGGGAAAGTAGTTCCACTTCATAGCGTTGAATTACAAGTGTTTGGTAAGTAAACATTTATGAATATTAATATTGTATGTTTTACTTATGGTTTATTTTTAATACATATAAATGTACGAATAATCAAATTTGTGAAAGACTTAATGTTAATAATTATACAGTTTCACTTGCCGAAGCTTGAATAAAGTGAGCAGTCCCACGGCAATGCTAATCTTACGTATGGCGGAAGAATACACGATGTGCATACAAGTAGGAGCTGGGCTTTCAAACGTGCTCAGTTTAACGTGAACAGCGTATACTTCTATGTGCGTTATGTGTTCTTCCGCCTTATGTAAAATTGTCATTGCCGTGGGCCTAATTGCTTTCTTCATACGTTGGTCTAGTGAAACTGTAAAATTATTAGAAAAGAAAATATTTAAAAAAATCTGTTAATATTTACACTTCGACGCATTAAATGAAGAGAAAGTGATAGAAATAATCTAAGTTATCGCAAATGTTTACCTAACACCTTTTTATTCGAAATTAAGTTATGGAATTACTTTCCTCTCCATTGGTACGCCCATTAAAATATATGCAGGTAGGAACAGTGGCTTTTTTCTAAGTTGATTTCAGAAGTGCTCACTTGATCATGAACAGCATTTAGGTTAGTTTAGCTAAGGTTAATTCTACTGAGGTAGGAACAAAACGATATTTCTTTTGGGAGAGTTTTGCATAAGGGAAATTACCCCCGCCAGGTGTGCAGTGTTTCAAAGAGGATACTTATAATTAACAATAAAATTTTACTTAGTTCCAAAGTAATATTATATTTAATTTACGATCATTGCTATTATTTTTTTTTTTAACGTAGCGAAGAAAATAGAGAAAAATCCGATAAACACGCGACACTAGCGCTTACCTAGTGGCGAAAAATTTTTAGTTGCCAAACTGAGAGCATTGAGATTCCCAGTCAAAGTAGAATAAACCTTGTTTAGCCCACCCAGTCCCGAATTCATTTACGAGCTCAAGTGTTGCTTTAGTTTATATATATATATATATAGTTTATATATATATATATATATATAGTTTATATATATATATATATATATATATATATATATATATATATATATATATATATATATATAATACCTTCGCTGTAGACCATCTTGTGCCGGGCATGCTTCTCTCGCAAACATTGCCGCTGTGATGAACGTACTAGTTGAGTGCTGGTCGACCCGCGGGGTTATTTGTGAAATACAAACACTTCCGTGTATCTAAGTAAGTGTTTACCTCTTTAAGGGGGATCAGGTCCCACCATCTTGGATTTTCACCATTCTGTGCATGGTATAAATAATAGTTTCTAAAGCGTTGTGAATCTATTACAACTCTACTGTCTTTATTCATTTCTATATAGTGACTGATGCCCCTTAAGGGGACTATGTAGCTGCGTGTTCAAGGTCAAGAAGCGTGGAAGTGATACGGGCGACACTAACAAGCACGCCTAGCGCCTCATCGCTCCTACGAGCAAGGCGTGCATTGTTTCCGTCCTAACGCCTTACTGTGTACAACTAGATCTGTAACTGTGGGGATTTATTACACGCGATGAAAGTACACAGATCAAACTACCTGCGAATAATCGTACGTTTCTCGTACCGGCTTAAAGAAACTTCATAGGCAAGCTATAAAAATGCGATATTTGACCACTTTCACGACTTTTTTCTCCGTTAATACACTTAATATGATAAACGTAAAAAGATAGCGACATAGACAATTTTTTTTATCCTTTCTGGCGAAACTTTGTATTTTGAGAACATTTATTTACCGAGACACGCGTCTGCGCGCAAACAATTTCACGGAAAACGTTTCAGTACATAGGAGCCTTAACACATCCCCAGTGTACTAGTTCACGTTGTGACATGTAACAGAGAGGGTGAAATCATGCGGTACAAGGTCAGAAGCCAGCATCAATATAGAGCGCCTTTCTCAGGGTAATCTCTACTGGTTCGTTCCGACACACCGTCTGTTTTATATTTGGTTCTCTCTTGGGCCGTGGATCTGCTGAAACCCTTTCCACAGGTTCCACATTGTCAGTAGTTATTAGAAATTCCCAAGTAGGCCTACTTTTCACACAAAAAATGTCTTATTTTGCAACACCTGAAACGTAAAATTAATGCGTATGTTAAGGGGTTAATTAGTTCCGATATGCATTCAATTCTGTATAATTAATATATTTAATCTGATGAAATATTGCGTATGCAATAAATGTAATCTAAGTTTCCAGTATTATTATTTTTCTTCAGTAATTACCTTACCATTGCATTCCATAACCACAAGAACCGAGGTATGTCAGAATAAATATAACAACTCCCTTCCCCCCTTCATGCTGTGCGCTTCTTCTAGGTATAGGCCTACAGACATAGTTTTGTGTCAAGAAATGTTTTGTAATGGCTGACCAAACATAAGGACAAACTTCTATTTTAAACTTGTGAAAATTTTTAGTATATTGCAAAATGAAGTATACAGTTGAGACGTTTTGACTTAAGACTTGAAATTAAATGTTTTTCCCTATATATTTGTGACGTGCTTGTAACGGAATTATTACATTGGATTCCTCGTTCTTGGTTCGAAATACTGTTTCGTGTTGGTCAGAAGAATATTACAAAGAAACTGCAGAGTAAATGAGTTTCCTAGGTTTGTTTTAGTTGTATTCGCAGTTAAAAACAAAATTATTGTACAGGTAAGCCAAGCGTGGTAATTGAAAAAAAAAAATTCATATTCCATCTGTTATGATGGAAAGAAACTTTACACGTTTTTGGTTTGCGCAAAAATTAAATTAAATTTAAAAAGAAAACATTTTATATTCAAAACACAGGAAAATATTTTGTACAATTCTTAGACACAAAGATTAACTTAGTTTGGCAGAAGCTGGGGCTTAAGGGCGATATTCGAATGCTTGTCTAGTGTTTTTTTTTTTTTGTTTCTACGTCGAATCGCGTGCCCCCGCCCCACCCTCCTTTCTCAATCACGCGCCATGCTACGTGTAACCAGACGGAGATTTATTCCACTGTCAGGAGTCTTGCCTCCCAAAAAAAAAAAAAAAAAGTTGCGGAACTATTGAGAGGCAGGCAGCGTGTGTAACCAGACTCGTTAACGTCATTTGAACAGCTGGAGGGGGGGGGGGGGGGGGGAGACTCGGCGTAGCGTGGCGAACCGTGACCGACTGACGGAGTAAAAGTTAAAATTGGCTGAAAAGAGCGTGTCTTCATTTATGGATGCTTCTTCTAAAGGCGATCCAGCACTGATGTGTTTCCATTTGTATTGGATGTGCCTGTTTCGTAGTTCTCAAGCGCAGACAGTTGAAGGCCTATACTGAAACTGTATGGCGTGTAGAGTTGGTCGATTGAGGAGTTGATCGAATTAACGATATGCTGAAGCGTATATCGAACACTCTAACATGAACATTTCTTAGTCCTTGAAAGTAAAATTCGCATGGAAATAAGATTAACTGTTTTGCCAGTGTTTAACAAGATTTACCACAAAAAAATTCTAATTGCAATTTTTTTCTGTTATGACCACTTGGAAGGGCGCGGTTTATTGTACACTAACTACCAAAAAGTAATTGGGCACCTGTCCACAATGTTTGCTCGGTGGTTGTCACCCCGTTAGAATCTCGTAGGGCCACCTCTTGCGGCTATAACAGCAGCCACCCTGTCTGGCATGCTCTGTACGAGTGTTTGCAGGACATCCACGGGGATTCGTCGCCATTCCATGAGTTGAGCAATGGATATCGGCCGCTCCTGACGAGCCCTCACTCGGCGACCCAATTCGTCCCAAAGATGTTCTGTAGGGTTGAGGTCGGGGCTCTGGGCGGACCAGTCCAATCGGCGAACATCATTGTCGGCGTACCACTGCATAGTAGCCCTTGAAACATGGCACCTGGCATTGTCATCCTGGAAGTAACACGGGTCCATTCCGTAAAAACGCCACAATGTTGGGAGCATTTCATTATCCAGAATGTTACAATAGGCCTCTGTGTTCATGCTACCACGGACAAACACCAGCGGTCCTACGCCGAAGGCCGTGAAACACAAGTCAGTTACTTTTTGGTAGATAGTGTACATCTCTACACATTAAAGAATATTTGATTGCGGCGTCATCAGCTCGGCACCCGAATGGCCGATGTCCAGGCATTGTACTGAACATTGCACAGTGCATACAGTGGGAATTTCCAGTGTGGTGTTGATCAGTAAGAAGTGGGTAAAACGTTACACAGGGACCAACAGACATAGCCCAAGGTTGACATATTTGTCTAGGAAAATCAGACCTAAAAAGTGACAATACTGTAAATTGCATTAACTCAAATTATTATTTGGATCTAAATATTAACGGATTGAAGTCTAATCGAAGCAATGTTTCAAACTGCGTCTTTGTGGACGACACCTAGGCCTAAAATATTTACGTGCTGCTGTCATTTTCACAAAAGTTTTCGCCATTCATCATCGTCAGCCGGGTGCCAGGAAATATTGTGGACGTTGTCATTCTTCAGTGAATCTCTCAGTTCCGCTTAAGAGGATTGTGAACCTGTGCGTCCAAGGTCAAGAAGCGAGGGAGCGATACGGGCGACACTAGCACGCACGCCTAGCGCCTCATCGCTCCTACGCGCAAGGCGTGCAGTGTTTCCGTCGTGGTCCTGTACTGTGCGGATTAGATCTGTAACAGTGGGGTTTTATTACACGCGATGAAAGACCTCATCTTAAACGACGCCCGTATCTTTGTACTTTTCTCTTGCTGCTTAAGGAAACTGCGTAGGCAAGCTTTAGAAATTCGATATTTGACCATTTTCGCGAATTTTTCTCTCCGAGAATACACTTAATATGTTAAAAGTAAAAACATAGAGGCGTAGATAATTTTTTTTTTTTTACCAGCAAAAATTTGTATTCATAGAACACATATTCACCGAGATAAGCGAATACGCGCAAACAACGATTTCTCAAAAAAATGTTCCAGTTCACACTCCTTTTAAGTGTGATTGTATCCCTAAGCGCGTGGGGAACGTGACGGATATTGCCGCTTGTTTCTTCCGGGTGCTCCATTCTCCCCATGCCAGCGTATTCCCCCGTCGTCGGCCCTCCACAGTTCTTCGCCTGCCGAGTGTTTTCCCCCAGCGGAGCCGTGTCGGGTTTTGAAATGGCTGTGAAAACCCGCGAACACAGAGCGGCGAGTCGAGTGCCAACGTTGTTTTTGTCTCCCCCCAACCCCCCTTCACGAACCTGTTTTTTTTTTAATGCTCCCCACGGCACCCCTTGGTGCACATCTGGCGCGGGGCTTGTTCGTGGCACACGCTGTATATACACACTTCACGGCCTTCGCAGTCTCTGCTCTCGGTGTCGGCGGTTTAGCGCGAGGGTGGAGGCGGGAAAGTCAACAGCGCCAACTAAAATCCTCTTTACATTACTTTCCCCTCTCTTCGCGCTGCGCCGCTGAATTTCCCTCCTCCAACCCCGCTCCTTTTCGCTCTCGGCATCTGTTTTCACCCCGGCACTTTGTCCCCGTACAGCCCCCACCCTCAGCCGCGGCGCCACTTGAAGCTCCCGGGAGAATGTTGCTGCGGCGAAGTTGGTAGCGGATGTCTGCGGGGGCGAGGCGAGAAGGGGTTTTAATTATCCGGCCATTCGTTTTGATGGCGAGGCCGGTAAAAGAGGAGTTTTTTGAATGGTGGGTGAGGGGAGGGGGTGGGGATGGGGGAAGAGGGTTTGGTGCGCAGCTGCGGGCGGTAGCTGAGCCACGTGTTCGCCCATCACACCCGCCATTTAGCATTCAGCACTGCCCCTTCCACCCTCGACTGTCGTCACGAGTCACGTGTTCTTCCGGTACTGAACTCTCCCTCCCCCCCGCTACCACCCCTTTTTTGAACACTTTACCTCGTGATGGTAGTCGCGTTCTGACCTTTATAGACCGTTCACGGTAAAATGAGCACTTGTGGAATCCTTGCTTAATATCTACTTGTATGCATGTTATGTATTCTTCCGCCTTATGTAAAATTAACATTGCAATGGACCTCGTCACTTTATTCATGCGTCGATCAGATGAAACTGTGAACATATTAGAAAAGTAAATATTTTAGAACTCTGGTATTTTTTACACTCCGGAGCATTGAATTAAAAAAAATCTAAGTTATCACAAATTGACACCTAACACTTTTTATTCGACGTTAAGATATGGAACTACTTTCCATACATCTTTACCAACTTTACTGGGAGAATGTCACTCAGTGCGCCCATTGAAATATATTCATATATGAGCAGTGACTTTTTCCAAGGTTGATTTCAAAAGTGGTCACTTTATCGTGAACAACTTTTATCTTTATTGCGTTCCCTTGACCAAGTAAACATTTTAGGACGTGTGAGTTTATATCTCTCAAGTTTTTGAGCTGTATAATTATATTTTAAGTGTTCGAATATGTACAAACAAACCCCTGTCACGAGAGGACATGCCTACTTGCACATGACAGGTATAAGCCGCACTAACATTCTGTTACAAACTTGTCAGCACGTATGCGCGAATAATTCGTATTAAATAAAATAGCTACCTTTACAATGTTAATAATTATTTTGTTATTAAACACGCATCAGATACTGAATATCAAAGTTTTGGAGAATTTTGAAGATCCGTTATATAGAACTGTTTTCCTGCAAATTTCTCCACCACCCCCCCCCCCATCGCCCCCCATTTTCCCGCTTTACGTAGAGTTATAACCAAGGCTTTCTTGCATGCCCCAAGATTTATAAATTTACTATCATAAAATTTCAACGTCAGTAGTCGAAGTCACGAATTAAATAGTATTTGGAAATTCCATGGTCCATTTGATTAATTACGTAATAGTTACAGAGATAGTGTAACAATTTAACTACGCTGTGTCCATTACTTGTAACGCGTGCACAGTGCAACCACTTAACAAAATGAGAAAATATTATGTCACAGTGAAATTGCTCATAACAAAGAACCAAATGATATGTCGTTACACCTCCTTGCTTACAGGGGCGCCGAGACATCTGTTGAGGCTGAATCGCACATCTAGTTATTATTGGGTTAGTTATGTTACATTTTCTTTAACTCTGGGGCTGATTTTTTAAAAATAAAACCGTGCATTTGCCCACTTAGGAGTTAAGAAATGTTGGTCTTTGATAGATTGTAATTCAGTAACACCAAATATACTGTACTGTATTCGAGATCTAAAAACAAAGTCTAGTGTGTGTGTGTGTGTGTGTGTGTGTGTGTGTATATATATTATATATATATTATATATATATATATATATATATATATATATATATATATATATATATATATATATATATGTAATTAAGGATACATGGGGAAGCAGTTTTTGTTGTATTTAAAACATCGTTATTTACGTTCCGATAACAACTTTTTCTCTCACATGAATGACGTCAGTTTTCAAATACGCACAAACAAAAATGTCAAATTAAACGTATGTTACAATCGTCGCATAATACGCAATAATTTATCCAGTTGGAAGTCGGTAGGAATAATAATGAGTACCTACAGAAAACGAACTCCCTGTTAGCTTCATTGTGAAAAACACGCTTTTGCACGAAACTATTAAGCATGCGTTCGACGTTCTGATCTGCGAAAAGAACACACACTTCAGCCAATGGCTGCAGAGGGCTTTCAAGTTGCCACTGTCCATAGAAACACAATTTTAAGAGTAGACTGTAGCCTGCGGTCAATTATAAAATTGCTGTTTGGCTTATTTTCTTTATTAGAGCCGAACTGGACTTCGAAACACTAATTCCTGTACAATAAATTGCAAAATTCAGATTATTGTACCCTCATTTACTAACATGGATTAGTTAACAGGAATATTATAAATTCAGTATTGAAAGTTATTTTTGAGTGTTATTCAGGTAGTATGGTAATTTAAATCTTTTAACTAACAGCAATTTTAGTGTTATTCCTCTGACTAAATATGTGCCTGTTGCCAGTACTGCTTAGTCCTACTTTCAAATTACATAATAATTACAACAAATTCTAATTATTTGTAAATTCCATCACAATTTTAAGTACTTCTTACCAGTGTGCGGTATAATCACCTGTTTTAATATCAGAGAAGACCAGGTTACCTCTTCTGTTTACCAAATAAGAATTCTGCAACATTACCATATCAAGTTAATATTTCCCTCTCACCAATAACAAAACTACCCGAGGGCCGTGCAGAGAACCTTCCTTCACACTTTCCACCAGTAAAATGATAGCCGCACCGCTGAACGTGCCTTAGGTACACGCAGTTTAACGAGAACACTGCACGCCAGTTCAGAGCCTTGCGCGTAGAGGCGATGGTGCACTTGATGCGAGTGACAGCGTCGCCCTTATTGCTCCCGCGCTTGTCGTGGAATAAAAAAAAACTCCAGGTATACACACATGTCCGTACTTGGCCTCGCTTGTGACGTCACTCTGTATACATTAGCACTGTACGAATTCTCAGTATAGTACCCACAGGCCTTATACTGGGCAAGTACACGAAATTGCTTACTTGTAGGGCGTATTTGCGGCAGTCATCTCATTGGTTTTGCTTGTCGTCGTGTCTGTTTAGAAGTTATAAAGAATACCATTTAAAAAATATGATTAACATACAATAGTGTTATATGAAATATCTTTCAACTGTTAGTGTAAACACTGTTATAGGATATTCACGGTAAAGATGGCACTTTGAAAGCCCTCTCGTTTCGAATAATCAATAAATCTATTTTATTGAAGTCTTAGACGGTAACTTCCGAATGCGGTGGAATATAAATACTGTGTTTGTTACTTGCATGGCAACATACTATTTAAAATGTGGTTAAACGATAACAATGGCTAAAAGGGAAAAGTAATTAGGGCCTCAAAAGTGCTCATTTTTCCGTGAACAACCTATAGTTCATAAATTTCCCTTTTTCTCCAGCGAGTATCTTGCGTACATGATTAAGATTAGTATCAGTGCTTCCATTATATATATATATATATATATATATATATATATATATATATATATATATATATATATATTCTGGAGGTATTTATTTGTGGGCCTCGTATCTGACTGAAAAACACAGAATTATTTAAAATTTAATGTTTTTTTTAAAGTAATTGTAGAAACGCCAACTTAGAATCGAAACACGTTCGTGCCTCTCTACGCAGTGGTTTCTTGTAGTTGTTGCTGTTGCCGCAAGAATGCGTGACGAGAATAGTCTGGATAAGTGCATGCCCTGGCAAGTAAGCACGTGTTACGTACTGAATAAGTATGAACTGACAATTCGGATACTGTTGTGACGGTGTTTGCCAACACACACAGGACGAGGTCTTTGTCTCAGTGCTTCGTTAATGTAGGTGTTAAATTTTGCAGCAGCATCAGCAGCTGAGAGAGCCCCCCCCCCCCCCCACTTCCAGTGGTGTCAAAGAAGGGTTTTGGGCTTGTTCCAGTAAAAAGGTTTGAAATTCTGTTGATGCTTTTTTTGATATATAAAGTTTCTGTTATTTGTATAATAACTTTTCCACCAATATTACAATATGTAGCTTGGTGTAAAAATGTATCCTTTCTACAAATTACATTTTATATAAATACAATAATTGATTTTTCCAAAATTATTTACATTATACTTTACTTAAAATGGCAGCAAGCGCTCCCCCCCCCCTTTTTTTTTAATGTTGACGGAACAGTAGTTCCTGCCTAAGCGAATACCCTGTCTTGCCTCCCCGAACCTGGGCAAGATACCTCTATTTAGTCTTTATTCAAAATCATCGAGAACATTACAAAATGATCTTCGCTCCGTTGATATCCGGAATTCCCGGACAGGCACTGTTGGGCTGGCGTCACGTGGTCATGATGACGTACAAGGAAGGAGAAGGCAGTCTTAAGATTTCGCGGGCTGCACAGCCCCGCGGCGCCCACTCTTGCAGACCGACAGGCCCGCCCAGTGGACGTGAGGCGTGGAGATCGTCAAACGCATCCCCGTCGTAACGAAGGTAAGCCGTGGGTTAAGCTTTCCATCGATGTGCAGGGAATAGCCGTCACGCGGTTTTGAAGAATGCGGGGGCGGACACCCCTGGCGCCGTATCGGGCGGGGCGGGGCAGCCTGGACAGCCCTGGGACGGCCACTTGCCAGGACCTTGCGCGCGCCCCACGGCTACACTCTCTTCCGTGCTTCATGTTAATCTCTCTACATGCGGCAAATTACAGGTTACGTAAAATTGATATTACTATGTTTAAAATCTTCGTTAAAGGAGAAAAAAAAAAAAGATCGATCGGCCCGCGGAGGGTAAAAGAAAGACGTGCTATAGCTGAAGGGGCGGGAGGGGTAATGGGGGTGTGGCCTACCGCCAGCGGGGCAGGACACGGCAATTTCGCCCCGCCATGTGTTATTAGCGTTATTATTGTTATTACAGCTGCGACCATTTCTGAAAGGAAAAGAGGGTGTAGTGGTGTGGGAATCGCCCGCCTGTTGTGGGAAAGAGGTTATTTTTTCCTTCTCTCTTCTCCCTCTCTCGCTTGCTCCGAGGAGACGTTTTCGCGTTTGTTTGAATCGCAGCGGTTTATGATAATGACCTGGCGGAAATGAGGTTTCCTTGCGCCCCCCCCCCCCCCCAACACAAAAAAAAACTGTGTGATTATTTGATGGCGTGGCGGGAATCTCTCTCTTCACCCCTCCGCGTCATCCTGCCAGCGACCTTTTACACCACCCCCCCCCCCCCCGGTCATCAACTCATTCTTACTTCCCGCAGCTGGTAATTGCTCCGGTGAAAGTTTTAGCTTCGGGTCTTCGTGCTGTTGTGGCGCGGAAACGTGAGCTCGCACAATGAGCCCGAGGTAAATAAAAAAACAAAGGTGGCGCTGCGGCACCGTTGTGTTACATGGGAACGTTTCCCGCGATGAACGGCGAAGGCATTGCAAGTAGGATTACTCCCCCGTTTGATGTCCTAATTGGACGGGAACAAATTGTGTGCATTCACGAACCCGGATGACGCAAATAGCACACAACGACTATAAGTACGGCACATTAAAAAGACTATGGACAGGCGCTTATTTGATCAGTATCTAGGACCCTGTTATTTAGCCTCCCCCCCCCCCCATAATTCCCTTCTTTTAAAGGGCGACTTCAGAAAAGTTCGCTTTCCCCCATCACCACCATCAGTCAAACAACAGTTTATTTCGCTTGTGTACTGTTGTGATCAAATGATTAAAAACTGGCTCATTGCAAAAATGTATTTATTCAGAGCCGGTACGGTACTCCAAAGTGTAAAAATGAGCAAAATTGTAAAACAATTTTTAGTTTTCTAATAATTTCACAGTTTCACATGGCCGACGTATGGATAAAATGATAAGGCTCACGGCAATGTTAGTTTTACATTAGGCGGAATAATACACAACGTGCATACAATTAGATCTTAAGCGGGGTTTTCAAAAGTGACCGTTTTACCGTGAACAGCCTATAGTTACTTCGTGTAGCTTTCCTGAAGGTGATCAACTACTTGAGTATAAGGAGGTGAAACATCCTCTTAGATCGCGAACTCCAACCCCACACGCCAGCAACATGTTGGGCGCCTGGTAACCCACTCACCAGCCGACGGCCCAGCCAATAGGGAACTTTCCGCTGCGTGGAGAAACCAATCAGACACAAGGCTCGTTTCTACAGTCTCGTGCAGCCACATCGAAGAAACAGCCATTTTTTGTTTGTATTCTGTGGCTCGGTATTTACTTTAGCGATTCCTCACCAGCGCAGTCATACGAGGATACACATTTGCACAGGCGACAGCCAGAGAAGCTGGACGGAGAAACTTTGACATTCGCCCAAGATTTGTTCATGATATGTGCCAACAGTGGTCAATATTTATCTCGTGTGATGCCTGAGTCAGTCAGGCAAACAAGCTTGTAACCAAAGGGACGTAGATGAATCGATAGCACGAGATCTATGACCTCCATGCCCTGCGTGTACCCTATAGCTGCCGCCTTAGCTCATTGGCCGAGCTTTCAGTGTAGGAAGTAAGTCATTGGGTTGTAAGTGGCGGCGGGCTTCTCATTGGCTCACAGGATGTGCAGTGCTGTGTCATCCTTCCTCTCTTTCAAGGTAGGATTATATTTTCTACTTCATAAATTATATGCGGTATTGCAATCATTCACAGCCATGGGGTTTCTACGGTGCGTAAGCCGTTTCTCTTTAACCCCCCCCCCCCGGCACCTCCCCCTGCCACGTACTTGAACATAGTTCAAAATAATTGGTGCAGCGGTGGTGCAGTGGTTAGACCATTACCGTCTTCCATTCGCCTCTTACCAAGGCGAACCGTGTTCAGTCCTCGGCCGGGTCACAGGATTTTTGCAAATGGGAATCGCGCCGGACGATGCCGTTGGTCGGCGGGTTTTCTCGGGGATCTCCCGTTTCCCCTGCCCCTTCTTTCCGGCCCCGCGCCATACTCATCTCAATCACCCTCATCGGCTCTCAAGACCTCGATGCTAAGAGCCGCCCAAATCTCTTCACTCTTTCACTCACTCACAGCTTTAGAGTAGGTTAGGAAATATAAACATCAATCTTGTAGTTGAGGGTATACCGTATACCCTCTACTTCACGCATTGCATTAGGTCTTCTGATTTGGTTGCGCATGCTTTCTGTTTTGGTTTCGTCGTTTATTTTTAATACAAAGCTTTCGCTAATTTATAAAATATACATTATTATAACATTGTAAAATATTGTTATATCGATCCGTTTTGTGGGCCAACCTAATAACTTTGTATCACAGTGGGACTTCATTATAACAAACACCATTTTACGTCTCAACCAAACTACTACAAATTTGGCTGCGTTCGCTTTCACTTCGCTACGAGATGTACGGAGCAGTAGTGCGTCACACAGTAATGCAAGTTACCGACTACAGAAACCAATCAAGGAGTTTGTTCTAGTGTGAAAAATACACTTTGGAGTGTTTATATATTAGGTAGGGACTGCATGGGACCAGCTCCATTAGAAGACTATTTTGCAATCAGAATAGTGTTGCCTTCAAATTTATGTTTTGTTGTAGGTGCTCTTCGTGTGTTTAAATGTTATCATTTAAATTAGTATCTCTTACTTTTCATCTTGAAATGCCTTATGTATTATTCTTGTGAAACCAAATTTAGGAAACTTTGTTGCAGATTACGCGCCGTTTACAGATCGTCCTTGGTGACCCCACGAGGTCAGCGGGTGCGTCTCAAGGTAGTTCGTCGGTGTCGACAGAGGTCGAGGAATTTAATACCATTCATGTGTCGTTTTCCCGGCAGCGACGTCTCGTCCTGTTTGGGCGAGGCTGGCGATTGGAGCCGTGACCTTCGGCCTTCTTGACCGCCAGCGGATGGGTAGCCCTGCTTGCTAGAAATGCCAGGCCGTTCTCTCAGTCTGGCCCTTATGGCCACACATTAAGAGGCTTGCCAACGTGGCGCGATCTTCCGCGTTTGATATCGACAACCGCGGAAGCTTCACCCGCCATTTTGGATTCTCGGGTTTTCTTGCTTATTCATATTTTACAAGTACGTCAATAGCGCATTAGCTATTACGTGGCTGCAACACTTGAACTCGGGGAATTAATGTGTAACCGAAGGCGTCGACACTGAGTGCTGTCGACGTAACATTTGGTCGCCTGAATTTTAATGACGGGCAAAGAAATAATACTTCCCTAGCGTTTTTCATTCGGTTCTCTATACAGCAATGTTACGTCAGGAATGCTCAAAGTACAAATCACTCAAGAAATGGGGGGTAGTCTGTAATCATGTTGGTAGTGAACCGGCCAGTAATGAATGTTATCCATTATATTATAGTAAGCGTGTCTGGTGTTGTGTGAACTTATATGACAGTTGCAAATGGGCGTGTGTGTATATATGTATGCTATATATATATATAAGACTAAAGGCTGTTCACGATCAAGTGAGCACTTTTGAAATCAACCTTAAAAATAAGTCACTGCCCCTACCTGCATATGTTTCAGTTGGCGCCCTGAGTGACATGCGCCCAGTAAAGTTGGTAACGAAGGACGGGAAGTAGTTCCGTATCTTAACGTCGAATAAAAAACTGTTCAGTAACCATTTCTGATAACTTAAATTATTTCTCGTCGATTTCTGATTATTTTTTTTAATGCATCGAAGTGTAAAAATAAGCAGATTGGTTAGATATTAATTTTGCAAATAATTTCACAGTTTCACTTGACCGACGCATTAATGAAGTGACGAGGCTCACGACAATGTTAATCTTACATAATGCGGAAGAATACACAACGTGCGTTCAAGTATATTTTAAGCAGGGCTTTAAAAAGTGCTCATTTCACCATGAATAGCCTTTAGTGACCATGCATTTGGTGAACCGAGCAGGGTGTCCGCCCACAGGGGAAACAAGGAAGAGTCAGGGATTTCGTGTGACAGGGTAAAGTCAGGAAAATGTCAGGGAATTTTCACTTGGGTAAGAAGAGAAAATCTTTATAATTTGCTACTCCTCAAAAAAGGTTAGTTGGGTGAATACAGCGTCATGTAATTATAAGCATATGCTATTTAAAATTTCAATTTTTAAGTTTGTGAACTGGCAATAATACATTTTTACCAAGTAACATAGGGCCTTGATGTACAAAATGACGAATTGTTGTGTTTGTAATGGGCACTCGTGCGAAGCCGATAGCACATATCGCGAGAAACATTTGATGGACTGTATAAAATGTTGGCCCTGCTATCTTGGTCTGCTGCAGTATAATTTAATCCTGCTTCACTGATAGCGTCTTTGGTCAGCGGTTGGAAAAGATGGCATTGGAAGGTTTTGGTCAGGGAAAATGATAAAATTCCGCCTGTAAAACAGGGAATAGTCAGGGAATTGCAAAAATGGATTTTCAGTGGACATTCTGTATAGGCAACACTTCTAGCTTGTCACGCCAGTAAATGCGTACCTTACTCAAAAGTGTCAGTGGGCCTTGATGGCTGTGATATGGGCTCCACTGCAAGCATCTGTATCTGGTGTCATTTTTAATAAGCTATGTAATATTACAATGAAAGTTGATATTTTGTTGGCAATTTATACATTTAGTTATTGAAACATAAATGTGGACTTTGAAAAGTGCACTGCAGTCGTGGCCACACAGATTAATAATATTTCACATAAAAAGCATTTCTTACTCGGCACTACCAGCTCACATACTCTCTCTCCGTTTTTATAATTATAAATAAAATGTATATATATAATATAAGTAAATCTTCAATTTAACCAAAAATAAGATATGTTTAAACAAAACTAAGTATAAAACGCTTCTGAAACACGCCATAGCTAAGAAAACACGTCTTATATACATGGTCTGATTTTCAAATGGTTTATTATACAAGTATGAAGAAACTTGAGAATAGACTATATAGTCTACTCGCGGTTTTTTCACACTTTTTGAATCAAAACTTTGAAAAATCACTCCGTGTATGACGTTTTTGGTAGTTTCCTAAAAGTGTTACGTTTTACAAGCGATTTATAATTGTAACTATAAGTACCTTATTTGTAGTTAAATTGAACTTTTACCTAATAAATACAGGGAGAAAAAAGGTGTGTTGGTAATGCCTAGTAAGAAGTAGTTCTTATGGAAAATCATATTACACCGAGTGCGCACAAATTCGGTACGGTGTCCCTATGGTGGAATTTTTATATTTAGTTAAGCTTTGTTTGCACGGGGCAGAGGAACATCGTGGAAGGAGAGCTTTAGCAGGGCTTCAAAAAAGTCTGAAGTGACGGTGAATATCCTATATAACTTGTTCACTGTTACTTCCAACTTTACTGAAGCCCTGCTCTCAAGTTCTACTTTCAGGATATTCCTCCGCCTCATACAAATAAAGCTTAAGGGAGTGTACAAAATTACACCAAAGGGACATTCGTGCGCCCTCACTTTAATAATATTTCACATAAGAACTATTTCTTATGTATCACCAACACACCTATTTTCTCCCTCCTGTATTCATTTATATTAATTATAAATTACGTATTATAACGTATTCATAAAGTATGACATAGTTCAATTTAACTAAAAAATAAGTTACTTTTATGTGAAAGAAGTATTATTGTATTATATTATAAAGGGCTTCTTAACGTCCCCCAGTTTTATGCTTGAAAGCTTAGCATGGGACGGCTTGCAGACTAACAACCTACCTTAAATTAACACATATGTCTAGAGACATGCAAAATTCGCGTTATTAAGTGGAACCAGGTGAAACTCCACAGTACTGTATACACTCGAGCCGGCGTCGTTTCTCCGTTGGCTGCTGTATAACTGCGAAGCAACGCCCTTTCTGACTGAACTGCATGTGATTGGAGCACACAGTTGTGAAGCGTTCATTTATAGGCCCAGAATCACCCAGGGCGTATCAAATAAAGTATGGTCCAATGACAGACATGTTGCAAAGGCACACGTTTTTGAAGTTTAACTTGTCCTCGAATAATAACGCGAATTTTGCAGGTATTCGGGATTCGAACCCAGAGCCTCACGCACCCCAGATCGGTGACGCACCAACCGACTGCTGCCACGGGAGGTCGGCCAGAAGTATAAAACGCTAGTAATTAATGACATAGTTAAACAACCAACCAGGTCGTACATGGGGTGGTTTTTCAAAGGTTTGATACAAAAAGTACGAAGTTACTGTGAATAGACTAAGCGGGACTTGCGAAGTGATGTGTGTGTGTGTGACGGGAGTGTGTTGTTTGTGTTTGCAGGGGCCGCCGCAGCCGGGGCAGGCGTTCAAGTTCACGGTGGGGGAGTCCTGTGACCGCATCAAGGAGGAGTTCAACTTCCTGCAGGCGCAGTACCACAAGTGAGTATACACTCTCCTCTCTTCTCCTCCAGGGAGTGGTTTAGTGCTCTCGCTACTCGCTTCCACGCCAATCGTGCCGGGTTTTTCTCTACGTTCTGCCATTTTCCTCCGCCCTCTCACAATAGAGCGATGTTCTGACGCCGGTCGCCGGCGACACAGACCGTCCTGCCATCTGTTATCCTACAAGGAAGCTTGCAATGAAATGCTAAAAGAGAACGAACTACAATGGATTTGTTTGCCATTTAGTTAGTAAAATTGTTATTTTGTAGTGATATACGCTTTTCTTTAACATAAGTATTATATCAAAATTCGAAATGACGTAGAACATAAACTTTTCCAAAAGCATCGAAAAAGAAAAAATACTTTTGTTTTTAAAGGTAGCTAAAAATTCTTAAAGGCTGTTCACGATAAAGTGAGCACTTTAAAAATTAACTTTTGAAAAAAGTCACTGCCCCTCGCTTGCATATATTTTAACAGGCGCACTGAGTGACATGCGCCTAGTACAGTTGGCTATGATAGAGGGAAAATATTTCCAATTCTTAGCGTCGAATACAATGTGTCAGTTAACCATTTGTGATAACTTAAGTTATGTATTTCACTTTCTGTTTTTTTTTTTAATGCACCGGAGTGTAAAAATGAGCAGAGTTGTAACAACTGTCCTTTTTTTAATAATTGCACAGTTTCACCTGACCGACGCATAAATAAAGTGTCGAGGCCCATGGCAATGTTAATTTTCCACAAGGCGGAAGGATAGACAACGTGCATACAAGTAGATCTTGAGCAGGGCTTTCAAGGGTGCTCATTTTACCGTGAACAGCCTATATAAGTTTCGCTTTCCAATTAGTATTTCTGAAAACCGTTTGATTTCATTGTTCTTTATCTCAGCTTCTCGCCAGTTTTATTTATCAGGAAGTACAGAAATGTTGCTATTCTTCTTATTCCCCGACACAGGCGACGAGTGTCGGGAACCGGCGTTCGTTGCTCGTGCAACGTTCTCGACGCTAGCCTGTGATTGGCTGATGGCTCGACGTGACGTGTCGCTCTGCCGCGGGTATCGCTCTACCCTCTCAAGGCTCACAAGAACCCGATGTCAAGATCCGCCCAACGCACTGCACGCCTCTTCCGCCCCAGGAATATCGTGCCTACTGTAAATGCAGAATGTATTTAAGCCAGACCGACACACGCCGGCTGCTCGTCATTCGCTAAAAAAAAAAAAAAAAAGAAGGCGAAGTCGTAACCACGTATGTACGACTTCCAAATGATGGCGCACGTCCTCCGAGTTGGACGTGATGCACCAGTTTGTTACTAAGGTTACTGAAATTCCGCGAAAAGATTTCAAGACAAGTTACACTTCAAAACACTGTAGGGTCGTTCCACCTATCTTGATTGCTTGAATTACGTTTTGACACGTATTAACTATCTGCACACGAATCGCGTAGAACCCTTGCTGATGTTGTCGAATTCTGAATGGCCCAGTCTAATATGTAAACGCCTTCTCCTGCAGACAGTCAGGGCGCATGTAATGTTGAAGTCTACTGTGCAGTCGTATTTTCTTTCGCGAAATGTCACTGCTGGAATAACTTTTTAAGATGGAACGTTGGCTGTCTGGAGAAAGTGTGACGGAGCAAAGATATGTAAACACATCACACGTGTCTCTGTCATCGAATCATGTCTTGGTAATAATCAGGGTTACTACTAGTTTTTTTTTTTTTTTTCGTCTTAATCTCCGTGACGCTGTAGCATTGGATTACTAACGCGTTCTTCACAGTTAAGATTAATTTTACAAGTTATCCCGATGCTCAGTGTTCCGTCTCTAGTATTTGTAATACACTCGTGCTAAACATGTCCCTAACGTGTTTGCCGAAGTGAAGAAAACATACCGCAGGGAAAGACAGAATGGTACTTCCAAGACATCTCGCATACTATAAGTGTTATTTTGGAGTCCCACGTCATTGTTAAAAATAGCTTCTTTTTTTCTTCTCTGGGTTGCTGTATTTTGAAACAAACTACCCAAACACGAACGAAACAACGGCAACAGCCGGCATTGAACCTTGATATAGATTTTCTATCAATAAAATGATGGGTCACCGCATGAATTCCCATGGGTACACGCATGACGACGAAAACTCTGCACGTAGCGGCGTTTGCCTACTTGGTGCGTGTGTCAGTGTCGCCCTTATCAGCCAGTGCCTGTAAGGTTTAAATTGTGTGTAAGACAGTTATTCTCTATATATATTTGTTTTTTACCGATTTAAGTGGATTACGGTCCCTAATGTGAGATTTTTATACCATCAGTAGTTAACTAACGTCCAAATTGCCTATATTTTCGATAAGTTAATATCAGTATTTCTAATTATATCATGATTTTGTCGGTACAATACTGTTAATATATTCGAGTAACCTGGTATATGTTTATCTCAAATATCATAAGTTATAACATAATTCATGTTGTCGAAGAAACCTAATGCGGACTCCCATTAATAGCATTCATCACCCCTGCTGAAATTGTACACGATAGACTCATTGCAACTTGCGCAATCACTACTTCATGCAGAAAAATTTCCTCTCGTAATTTTCTCTCATTGATTAGGACCTAGTTGCCAACAAACTATTCATAGATTCTAGTGATAACATTAAATTTGTTTCTTTATTATTTTTTGTGACAGGCACCAAAGAAGGCATGCGCAACCGCAGAATTTGTCACCTGTGTTGTTAGTCTGCAAATGTAAAAGAACTTGTTAAAAGAAAATCATATCCCTCGTAAAATTTCTTTTGGACCTATATGCCCCCTAATTTTTCCCACTATTAGCGATTTGCTCCTAAATCTAGGAGGAAAAACTCCTAGTTGGCAACACTGTGTCTTCTATTCGCAGTTCGCCGTCGGGCACAGGTATAGGCTATTCAAGATAAAGTGAGCACTTTTTAAGGCCCTACCTACAGACACTATTCACTAATAAATATTTTTTATTGTAGCCGCAGATATTAGTTTTTGGGAGTGGTGAAATGAATACACTGTGTTTATGAACCACGCGTCAATGTCTATAGTACAAAGTGGCATAAAGATAGAAATTAGCTGAAAGAAAATTTCAGCAGGGCATTAAAAAGTGCTCACTTGACTGTGAATAACCTATGGGATTATTCCGGGCGCGTGCAGAACGGCCAACTCGCTAGGTCAGCATTGGCCGCGAACGAGGCGGTCCGATCACAGAGCAAGCCATGACCTACGCCACGCGCCCGCGAGCCGACCTCCTCATCATTTTTCCTTGCCTCCTCCCCCCCCCCCCCCCACCCTTCAATTCTTGACACTTGCCGACTGCGACAACACTTTCACTTGCTGCTGCATCGCTTGACATTCAGAACACTTCTTCACCCTTCCGTGCCCTCCTACTTTCAACAGCGCCGCGCTCAGCCATGGAATTGCAAGCGCAACAGCTAAAGGTTGTTCACGGTAAAGTGAGCACTTTTTAAATCAACCTTAGAAAAATGTCGCTGCCCTTACCTGCGTATATTTTAACGGGCGCACTGAGTGGCATGCACCCATCAAAGTTGGTAACGATGGATGCGAAGTAGTTCCGTATCTTAACATCGAGTGAAAAGTGTTAGGTAACCACTGCTGATAACTAAATTTGTTTCTTTCACGTTCTGTTTTTTTTTTAATGCTTCGAAGTTTAAAAAATGAGCACATATGTTAAATATTTACTTTTATAATAATTTCACAGTTTCACTTGCCCGACGCATGAATAGTGATGAGGCCCAAGACAGCGTTAATTTCACGTAAGGCGGAAGAAAACACAACGTGCACACAAGTAGATCTGAAGCAAGGCTTTCAAAAGTGGTCATTTCACCGTGAATATCTTATAGCACCAGCGCAGTCCTATGGAATGTCTCAGATCGGCGATGCCATCACGCGATGGGTATCATACTGACCATATCGTACGATTATACGTGAAGTCCGGTGTACCGCCACGTGAACCCGCTGACTTGTAATGCCGGAATCACACAGCCCCGATGTGCACGACAACAGCCGTAGATCGTCGTAAGCCCGGCCGATTCTGTCGTACGACCAGCAATTTTGGATTAGAAATGATTTCTATTCTTCGTCGTGTCGTGCGGCACGACTCACAATGTGCAGCATTGCAAAACGAAATTGTATTGCAAGTTTTCCCTGCAGTGGTAAATACGCAGATTAAAAATAGAAATAAATTGAACATTTTTGTATCTTAACTCTTAATAATAATAATTTTACCTTTGTATGCATCAGCGATATCAATTTTGTCACCATTGTGTATTACAAATTTCCCTCTTGTTCACGGCCTTTGAAACTAACGTAGACGATCAGCGCCTTCTAAATAGTTAGGCTAAGTGGTGTCGGTCGTGCTGTAAAATACAAGTAGTCATATTGAAATATGCTGTGGTGGCGTTTTTGGTCGTGTCGTGTCGGTCGGGGGGCTATGTGATTCCGGCATAAGGTGTTGTGCCTCGCCGTGTGGGGCTCGCGGGAGGGACGTGGACTTGAGACCGACGTCGAACTGGAGCCACGGGTATAACGTTTCGGGATTGCGGCCACGCCTCACGCGACAGGGAACACTATCCAGCGTGCGGGCCGGGGGCGACTCACTCCGGTCCGGTCAGTGTTGCCAGATATCTTTTGGAGGAATTATCGTTTCCTGAAGAAAATTATGGTACATTGTAACCACTCGAATTTTCACAAACTGTGTATTATGTAACAACTTGGATACAAAAAAAAAACTCGCATCATACAAATTTAACACACGAAACTAAACTGTACGAAATGCTTATAAAATAGGTATTTAATTATATAATTCGCCTATTAGGCGGAAAGCTGCATTTTCTGGTAAACGTGTTCACTATTTAATTCGTGGATGTCCGAACACGTATACACGTCGAACACGTATACACGTGACACACACAGTGTAGGCCTAACAAACTGCCAATCGCCAATCAGTATTTTTTATACTACTACTATTAAGAAGTATCCCAAAGACTGGCAATCACAGTTGCGGTTATAGCTTTTTTGCCTCGAAAGGAATTTTCGTTACGTTCGCAGTGAAATTGTGGTACATTTGACCTATCGGCAAGTGGTTATCGTTTATCGTACTTGGGCAAACATATGGTACGAAACGACAATTACGGTACGGGCTGGCAACACTGGGCCGGTGTTCACAACCGTAGCGGAGTGGAGTTGAGAGATTTGCCAGGAATCGAACCAGGTTCGCCTTGGTTGGAGACTTGTAGTCTAACCACACAAACCGTAGTATTTATTATGGATACTATTTGTGGTATAATTTGTCATCGTAGTCTGTAGTATGATAAATTCATTGTACTACAGGGAAGTTGTGTAATTAAGCTTCAGGTCAGTTTAAGTTTTAAAAATACAGGTCATTGTTGCGCTTAAAATATACCATCAGAAGGGAAACTTTTTTGGTGAATCATGCTAACAGATGGACGAGGAGCGGTACTGAAAAATTTGATCATTGGAACGGAAAGCTAAACGGAATGGAACATCTTAGTTTTTTTCACGGTCGTAGTTGCCAGACAACGCTCAAACTTGATATAAATTACATATGCCCACCTTCTCACTCATTTATGTGCCGCAAACGGCTCCGTAGAAAAATGCCCAAGGAAAGATCTTGGTCTCCAGGTTGGCCGTCACAGATTATTGCCATTGTCATTCATACACTGTGATTTTTCCAGGCTTTACTTAAATTGTGTTGATGTGGTGATCTTACTGACAGGCTATAATTTGCAATGCTCCTGTGAGCTCAGGCTACTTTGTCATTGATGCGATCCAGTGTTGCCAGTGTGACGGTACAACCTCGTAAGTATTGAATATTGATTTAATTGTTCAGTGTACTTGATGAATTGGTAATTTGATGCACATTATTGGAAGTGATTTTGTATTTATAGAATTTTATAGGAACTCGAATTGCGAAATACGCTTTACCGAAACTAAAAACCAAAACAAATTTAGATCACTTACATGTTTTCTGAGACGGCGTCTGGTGTTTACTATACACAGCAGCTTTTAACTATAATCTGGTTATTATAATAAAATGGACTAACTTATTCTTCATAACTGCTTCGCTATTAATAAATAAAATTCAATCGACCAATTCATGAAAGTGGCCATATATTCCAACTTTTGTTACACAAACCGAAAGAAAAAAAACAGGCAGTTTGTGAATTCCTTGTGCTGAAATACCGAAGTTGCAAGCACGAGTTATGCTCGGATTTTTCATTATATTCCAAAACCCATTTTTATTTATTTTTAACTATTTATAACATTTAGTAACTTGAAATATTTTATAAAATGGCGCAATGATTTTTGTTGTAGAAATTGTGCGTGTTCTGTAAAGTACCCTTATGTACGTAAAATTCCTATGTAATTTTTCGTTTTCATTTTGTTTCATAGGGAATAATGTTAGCTGCACTAATACTCTATGGTTGTACGAGAAATGTTAATGTTTTTTTCTAGTGTATCGTAATACATCCAGACACGAACTCTCTTTTTTTTATAGCAGGAATGCGATGTCCTAAGTGCTATCTCGTGTCAGACCAGAGAAACAGCTCGAGTAACACAGATAAATTATGTAATGGGCCTCGTCCCTTCCGTACTTTTTTTTTATATTCGACTAGCAGAACTTTGTTGCCCGGATATAAGAACGCAATCGGATAGGGATGTTGATATTGGGGAAAAATATCGATATTATTTATATTAGTTATTTATAAAAGTTTCGTTTTACGAAACGATATATCGAAAGAAAAATATCGATTTTCGGTACATCGAAATCCGATGTTGTAAGTATTAGAGGATTTGACAAATTTAAAATTGCTGTGGGAACATTACTTGCCGAGGACACACGGTATTGCAAAAGGATGTGGTGCCGGTTTTTGGTGCATATTTCCAAAGTAAACATAGTAGTTTATTAATCCAGTTTTTGTATTCAAAACGGCATTAAAAAAAAAAATTTCGATATCGGGAAAAGATATCGATTTCAATAAAATATCGTTGAAATATATCTGCGATATATATATAATATATATATATATACACTTTTTCAACGTTCTTACTAAAGGGGATTTCGGGTGCTGGGGCTCCGGAGACAGTTTGGCTGACACAGTGAGTACTGAAGGGCATCCCTGCCAAATTTGGTCCATATCCGTGGAACGGTGTAGAATTTGCAAGAACAAACATACGTGCATGCATATATAACAACATTTGGCATTTGGGCCTATGTAAATAGATGGTTGCTGTATAGCAAGATACGCGAATGTTCTTCAAGGGCGAGTCATCAAATCTGTCGCCCTATTACAAAAGAATCGCATCAAGTTTGGCACCAAATAAACTAAAGAAAATTTTATGTCCCCTCTGTACATTGATGTTATAGGCCGTTCACGATAAAGTGAGCACATTTTAAGGCCATCCAAACAGGCACTAACCGCTAATAAATATATCTTATTTCAGTCTCAGACATTAAATTTTGATGGTGGTGAAATGTTTACACTGTGTTTATTGGTCACATTTCAAGGTTTATATTAAAAAGCAGTAGGAAGGTATGATGAAAGGAAACATTTATAAGGGCCGTAAGAAGTGCTCACTTTACCGTGAACATGTTAAATATTAACCATACAAATACTTTGAACAACAAAACTGTTGTTAACCAAATACGACACAGGGTGGATTCCATGGAATCGCCGCGTTCGGACTTTTGACTGAAATGACTCATACGGTTTACTTATCTGTCTGGCTGTAGTAAAACAGAATTTCTAGACAGCAGCATCGCGTTTGCGCGCGTACAATTTAGTATAAGGTAGTGCAAAAGGTACGAAAATTCAACTTATAACAACACTAATAAAAGTTTTGGATTACATACAAAAATACAACGATACTCGACCCAAAAATAGTTTCCCCAGAGTAAAACTAATTGCAGATATAGTTCCCACCAATAATTGTGTTGCGACAGTACTCCCGAAATGAATGTTGTCTATCAGGAATTGAGAAAGAAAAATGATGGTTATTTGGTCTAATAGCAACCACTTAGCGTGGAAATGAAGAAAGAATCGGCGGCACTGTCGCACGTATTAGAAACGTAACTGAGCAATTTTGAAACTCTGCGTGACCTCCTTTCTTATTTTCTGTCGCTCCGCCATACGTACAGTTAACATTGCTACAGGACTGTTCACGTTGTCCATTCGCCATCCAACGGAAACCGTGGCAGTTTTTGGGAGCGTGTGTGTTCCTGATGTGCAAATTCGTACATAAAGATAAGAGGAACCATAAAGGCAGTGGCCACAATTTTAAATATTACACTCGCAAGAATACACCAAGTCTTAGAAATGGGTTCATTAACTTTCTGCCAACTTAACTGGAAACCTGCATGCAAGTGTGTCGTGTAGCATATAATGTATGTAGTTATAGGAGATGTATTTTTTAATAGGTTGATTAAAAATGTGTGCGCTTGACCATGAAAATCCTATGCATAAATGATAAAGTAACGTATATATCTTAAAAAAAAAACAGCACCATATAATGTTTCATAAATAACATACATTGGTTTAGTGACTTTGTACACATTTGCTTAATTCATTGTAATGTCTCGGTGTTTCGCTTTCTTTCATGTTTATTAATTGGGCGCCGCGGTGGCGGAGCGGCTAGATTGCTCGCCTCCTTCAAGGCGAACCGCGTTCGATTTCCTGCGGGGTTGCTTCCCCTATTTGCGTACGTGAGAATGGTGTCTGACTATTCCGCTGTCGGCAGGTTTTCTCGAGGATCTCCCGTTTTCCCCTACCTTGCATTCCGGCGCTGCCCCACACTCACCTCGTTTCGACCTCCTTGGCTCTCAGGATCTTAAACGTCTACAGTCCACTTGTTTATAAATTGGTTTCATCACTTATGTTAATTTCACTGGTGACAGTTTCCGTGATTTCATTTAAGGCCACTATCCTTCATTTCTACAGTTTTTGCGAGAATTAATTTATTGTACCCAAATGGGAGCCGTTATTTTAATATCCTCTTACAATTTTGTTACAATTTTTTTTATTATGTAGTCTTAATTTTTTTTTAACAGAAACATCTGTATAATTTTAAGTAATTATTATTATAGAAACGAAATTTTCGTTATTTAATTGGATGAAAATATATTCTCTTTTGTGTTGGAAAAATTAGACTACAGAAATGAAGGATTGTGACCTTAAGAGGCGGTCTCACCCCTTATACAGAAATTATTCATTTTAGTTCCATAACAGAAGAGTCAGGATCATCACTGAAGATGTTTCAATATAGAATCATTGACATGGTTGTGTGCAAATTTTTGTATCTGATTGCTAATAGGTTGGGACACCCGAATTTTGCGGAAACTTTTTCGCACGTGCTATATTTCAATACCCTACGGCCATACCAACTGTTTTCTTGTGTTTATTGGCGGCGTGCCTTTGCGAGAATATCTTCTCCTACTTAACTGGCCAATCAGAATTAGGTAACTTCAATACTGTTCGTCTTTGATTCGCGGTCATTCACCTAAGATGCGTAACTTTGAGATAATCCAATCACGAAAGTGGATCTGAGCTAAAGTCTTGTGAAATACGACTGGTCGTGAAATATTTTCGCGAAATTCGGGCGTCCCTGCTAATAGGCGTTCCCTGGTTGTGATCGAACGGTGGAAATAAATTAATATAAAAGTTCTTTTTAAGTTGTTTGTTCGATAAACATGCATGGGTAGTTCATATGTTTTCTCCGTAATGATGGATGGCTAAGGTAAAATTGTTACGCTTCTGTTGTCGCATTTTGCATTGGATCCTTCTAAATTTATGTATATAAATTAAAAACGGTGGGTATCGCGGACTATTATCGGCGGGAGCAGGTGGGTTATTCTAAGTCTCTCATTCCGACGAAAAACGACAGACTCTTTACAGCTATCGGCTCAGACCACCATTCGGTATTCTGAGCTTGAAACGAAGGTCGAGTGACGTCACGTCGGTATTACATGTGGCTGTGTATTTCAATGATACGGAAATAAATATTGTGCAGTATAAAGTCATTGCAGCAGGTGTTTGTGTTGTATGGAGTTATAATTTTCCTACACGTACATTACGATACGATTAAGCATGAAAATATTGGTTATAACTATTACAAACGTGCATCACACACGTCTGTCCTTATTAAACATTGTGCACAACGTTATACAGACTATTTTAAGCGTGGGATGTTATTACAAGCACGTAAATGTACAAATACTCAGCTGTAAATATTTATTCAATAAATTACTAGTACCCTATGTTAAATAAACATTTATTCACCCCTCGAACAGCATGTGTTCGGTGGTCTAGCGATTAAGTTCGGTGCACAAGTAACACAAGTGTGGTATGAGATCGAAGCTCCCCTCCTCAGTAATTTTACTCTGTTTAAATATGTGAAATACAGCTATGTAATCTTATGCGGTAGCAACATTAAAAAAAAAAAAAAAAACAAAGCTTATAATCTGTGTTCATTTGTATTTTGGCCCCCAATAGCCTACAGTTTAGAATGTTCGTGGGCTGGCTCTGTTATAGTCTATTTCATGTAAGTGGGGTAAATTTTGACAGTTCTAGAAAAGTAGCACGGTCACAATTTATCCTTCCACCACAGCTGTTTTGTCAATGAAGAAAAATACGTTTGTAAAGAAATGTTCGAGTTCAATGCATACATGCATTTTCCTCTTTTCTCGTGTTTCTTGTGACGGCCACTGAAAGACTAACGTTATATAACTTCCTTCCAGTAATTAATGTAGGATATCATAGCTACGTTGGCATTCCAAGTTCATTAATTTTTGTAATTACCAAGTTATATAAGTTGGGGTTTATTTTGGTTCGAGGGGAAAAGGAAACTATTATGTCGGGAAGGATTGGCGGGTGGGGGGGGGGGATTAGATTCACGTCTTTCGTGAGACGACATTATGTTGATGTTCTTACGAGTGCGCGACATTAATTTTTGCATATTAGGTATTTTGATGGAGCAGTGGAAAATTTTGCTCATATGGAAATAACATTCAAATTATTTAACTTAGAAAATTTTAACTTTAATAAAAAAACAAAACGCGAATCATGTACATCGGTGTTCGTATTCGAATAGATGCAGAAATACACACATTTGACCGGAGTTAACTTTACACTCGTTGAATTTACGATATAGACAAATAAACCAATATTATTCACTAATTACAAAAATACGGAAAGTGCGGCTCTTTCAGGCCGCGTGTATTTCAATAATTATATTAACGGTTTACAAATACATTTACAAAAAACACAAACTTACTGTTTGTAAAATTCGCAATCACTTGAACACGATGTTTTCCATGGCTCTGCAGTACACTTCGGCGGACACCAAGGTTAGGAATATTAATATAATCGATTTAAGACGTGTGCATTTCTTTGTTATACAGGACAGATTTACGTGAAATCTATAATTAACATCTGCTAACATTACTCCATGTAACCTTTACCAAATATTTTCTTTTCCACATACACAAATAGTTTGCTAAACACACGGGCCTCTTCCGTAACACACAAACATCTATATCTCACGAACGGAAAAAAAAAATACTGTTGAACATTGCCACCAGCGACAGTTTCTCAAACTCCTCACAAAATCAACAAAAATTGTACACAATTATTTTCTTATAAAACACGTTTTTGTAATTATATACTATTATTTACGAGCTAAAAAATATAAAGCTTTTATTCGTGTTTTTAAGTAATGTTTTTTTCAACAGATTCGTGAAATTTAAAACGAGCAATTCTAGTAATATTTTGTTGGTACGTTGTCGACCGTGCGCAGAGACACAAACGCTCGTCTAGCTTGGAATGGGTAAAGTCGGTAAGCCGAAGATGCCCTACTGCGCCCCCGTGCTAAACGACTGATAACTCTGAATACCGTTTTGGATCCGACGATATCTTGTCGGCTGCTAGACAGCAGGTTCATGACGGTGTGGGCAGTTAATGACGAAACTTAGAATAAGCCCCCCCCCCCCCCCCCCGACCAGTTCTTGCGTGGACTCGCAGTTTGCGGCGTTCGCTCAAACAGAGGGATCGGGCGAACAGTGTTTTGTTTCGAGTGCTCCCTCCACCCCGGAACGCGCGATGTTGAGAGGGTGCGGTACTTGTTATTTTCGAGCCGCATCCCTCTCCTCCCTCTTTTTTTTTTTTGCCACAGCCTTTTCAATGTTTTGTGTCGAATTTTTTTTTTCCAGCCTAGTACGCTCTCTGCAAGAGTGGCTACTTTTTTTTGTTTATTTTTTCCCCCCACGGTTGGTTATTACTCCCCTCGTTTTATGCCGACTGGCTAATTCGTGGTGGGAGATGCGGCTTGTAAACTAAATCTCGGCTCGTGGTTTTAAGAGGCCTTTCCATTGCCTAGTGTTAAGCTAGCACGATGTGCCATCTGACGTCACAGTCGGTGGTGTCCGCCAGGCATCTCCGTGGAAATCCGTCTCGAGGTGATCCTCCTCGCCCGTGTTCACGGAGATCAAAAAGACCGACCCGGCGCACCTGGCGCCCGCAGTGGGAAGGCGCGGAACGTGGTAATATCGCGAGGTTTAACCGGGGACTCGAACCCACGAGCACTCCTGTAAGCCGGCGAACTTGGCTGCGGAAGTCCGGCGGGAGCAGTTCCGGTGGCCGTGCTGTGGCGCCGCGACCACATCCCGGAGTGGATAAGAGGAATGTTACCCGAGGTTCCTATTACAGGCTTGTGACGTCATCGCCAGCCAGTAACGGCGTGCGAGAAATTTCGAATGTTGTCGACACTGTGACCGCCCTTCCAGTTACTTTCTTTTAAATTTAAATATCCTAACTCTTCGGTACGAATGTCCAAGTTTCTGATCGCATGTCCGTGATATTTATTTCAATTTAAAAAAATGATAAATCTATGAAGTTGTCTTAAATTTGATTTCACTGCGAATCTTGTGCTCTTTACGTGTAAAATATTACTAATACTTGCTTAACTGAAGGAAATAAATGTTCATATACTCTATTCATGATTTCTTCACACTTCGCTTCTACTTGTATTTTATCTATAAATTATAATATTTTATTTATAGTTAATAGAATAAAGACCAAGAAAAACACGAGTGTTGGTAATACCTAGTTAGAAATAGTTCTAATACAAAATATTATTACACATGACTGCTGTCGTCCCTTTGGTGTAATTTTCTAGACTTGGATAAGATATTTTGTTTGCGTGAGTTGGAGGAATATCCCGGAAGTGAACTTAAGCAGGGCTTCAGAAAAGTTGTAAGTAACCTTGAATGGATTATAACAAGATAACTATTTTGAGGGTGCTTTTTTTTTTTACGGCATTTCTTTAAACACACTTCTGTATTTAATTAATTATACACCCGTCTGCATTTCTGAAAACATCTGTAGAGGACACGCGATCGTTTTATCAGTGCTGCACTACCTCTGCGAACTTCAGTAAATGTCAGTAATCTGTCAGTCTTGTAGACTCGCACAGAGATTCAATCGAGAACCCAGTTTCATAAATACTTGCCGGGGGGGGGGGGGGAATGTTCAGGGTTCAGTCAGTCTATCCACCTTCTCCCAACTCAAATCTAAAGGGTACATTAAGATAAGTCAGATAAAAAAAAAACATGTGTTTACACGTACTGTTGTTTTTCAGTTCAAACATTTTATAGCTTTTTTTTTTATCAATGAAGAAAAACCACCGCGACCTCCTCCTAATTAAATTCCTGCCTACGCCACTACGAGAATCCGTAATAACACAATTTCTGCCGGTTTCTGTATTGTATATTCCCACTCGCCATCGTCCTGTTGTGTCTCACACCACACTCATTCACTTAACTTAAAAAGCTGACCGTTTCAGCTATGCTTGAAATAGTTTCATGTGTTGTAAACGAAACAATATATTGAAGCATGGCGGCCTGGGCAGGCTACGCGCCCAAACGTTGTGTAGAGCTGCATCATCAGTAAACGTTTTATTAAAAAAAAACCGTCCAACGTGTCTCAGTGAGGTCTACTCACGAATAGCATTTAAGAAACGTGACGCGTCTCTATGCGTTTTTCAGTTCCACCATCTCTCTCTAAAGCGTTTGTTTGTGATGGTGCACATGGCTCAAACGGGTGTTTTCGCCGTCATTTTTAGGTATGAACATCCCGGTACAAAACATTAACCAAAAAAAAAAAGGAATAAGGACGTGCATCATACCTTTATTTATATTAATTACGCCATAAAATGGTAGAATCTCCGCTGAAAACCTAAAAAAAATTCACGTTATCGACGGCAAGACTGCACGCCAGTTCAGTGCTTTGCACGTAGAGGCGATGAGGGTGTTGATGCGCATGTCTCGGTCGCCCTTTTAGCTCTCCCACGCTTTTATATGCTGTTCACGGTAAAATGAGCAATTTTGAAAGCCCTGCTTAAGATACACTTGTAAGCACACACTGTATTCTTCCGCCTTATGTAAGATTAATATTGCCATGGACCTCATCACTTTATTCATGCCTATGTGAAGTGAAACGCTGAAATTATTAGAAAAGTGAATATTTTATAAATCTGCTCATTTTTACTTTCCTATGCATTTAAATAAAACAGAAAGCGAAGGAAATAATTTAAGTTGTCAGAAATGGCTACCTAACACTTTTTATTAGACGTTAAGATACGGAACTACTTCCCATCAGTCGTTACCAACTTTACTGGGGGTGTGTCACTCTGGGCGTCCGTTAAAATATATCAAGGTAGGGGTAGTGACTTTTTTCTAAGGTTGATTCCAAAAGTGCTCACTTTATCGTGAACAGTGTTTAGGCCTGAGATGTGCAAAATTCTTTCAAAGAGGCGGCCATCTTAATGCTGGGCGTTGGTGATTTGAACCAGTCATAACCTCTATCAGTAGCAGGGTTTACGCGTTAGTTATCCACAGAGATCATTCATTGGGCATTTTTCCTCGAAGTTGGCTGTTCACAGTAAAGTGAGCACTTTTGAGGCCCTAGTTGCGTTTTCCTTTCAGCCATATTTTATCATTTAACCACCTTCTTAAATAAATATTGCCCTGAATGTAATAAACACAGCGTTTATATTCCATCAGACTTGGAAGTTGATGTTAAGGCTAAAATGAAATATATGTATTGACTATTATTCCAAATAAGAGTGCTTTCTAAAGTACTCATTTTATCGTGAATAGCCTATACCAGAGTTTCCAAAAGGACTAGAGAACACGCAGAACGTTGAAAAAGTAAGGGGATTTTAAATGGCCAGGGATAACCTGGAAAAATTAGGGAATCAGGGGTAGTTCTTGGTGGAAAGTTAAGCCTGAAATACAATTTAATGCAATGTATTTTATCTACGGCCAAACATTCTCAATAGCAGCCCTAGGAGCTTATCTTAACTTGCATTATATTAAAAATAGACTGAGTAATAAACAGCTTTACTCTTTGCAGTGTAGATAATTTTGAGACATTAGGCGTTCCGTGAAGTTCATTTCTATCTAATTTCATAAAGTGGGGCTTTTTTTTTTTTCGGTATAACTTTTTTATCGGCTGCCGAAAAAAAGCTGGAAATTTCTTTACTGTTGGCTGAAAAACCTGGTAAATTCAGGGATTCTTTATTATGATGTTTTGCAGCAGCAACGTTGGTATGCGAAATTGTGTACATTTGTCCGAGTTGGTTATTCACTACAGACTCGACGCGAATATTTGGCTGCTGCAAGGGTGCAGAGACAAGCACAAGAAAATAACATTTATCTTACTTTAAAATAAAATTAAAAAAAAAAACCACCTATTCAAATAGTCGTCTTGGTAAATTATTATTAATTTTATCGTGTCCTGTGTTACATACAGTCAGCAAATTTTTTTGAAGCTATATACTATTGCTGCTCTTCAAATTGTTCGAACGAGACAAATAATATTTCTCGTGGATTTGCTAAAGTGTGCGCTATCAGTAAAAAGTTACACCAATTTAATTATTACATGGCAACACGGAGACGCTCCAAACATTTCAATATGCCATTAAAACCCAGAACTTAAACGGAAAGCCTGCAGTTTGGTTGGCGTAGGTAGATCGAAGCCGTTAACAACGCTAGGATTATGGAGTAAGGAGTTTACTCACTGAAGTTGGCCTGTTGGTTAGGCGTCTGTTTGCTGGCGTGCCTGAAAATCGATACATATCGAACGGGAGTCCCCCCGGGCGACCGGTCGAACGAGCGCCGTCGTGAGACGTCTACGAAGGTCGCTTATGGACTCGAGAATAATGGGCCGTAATTATTATTATTACTATTTTTTTTACCTACTGCTGCGCTGTAGTTTTCAGCTCCGTTTTCAGAGAAAGGCCGTTAAAAGACCTCCCCGTGTCGATCCTCGTCGATTCTTTACTCTCGACCATCCAGCCGCCCGTGTTTACGACCCCGAGCCAGAGGTCGGCCCGTCGCTTGTGCACATGCGCAGAGTGATTGCGTGACGAATTGACGACCAGGGTGCTGAGGTTAATTGCAAAAGGGGGTGGGGGGCTATGTCATGCCGTGTTTATGCCCGCCAAGTACCTTGCTACCCATCGTTCCCTTGTCCACTCATTTCTCCCCGTCCTCCACCCACACACAGACATATCCCCCATCATGCACCCTCCAGCCTCCACGACATTTTCTCCCTCCCCGTTCGCTGATTGCGGAGCCCAACACCGGTGTATTTTAAAGCTCTACCTGGCCTTTTTGTCAGCGGCGGGGTCGTTTCGCAAGCCGAGAGTGGCGGCGACTGTGTTCGATTGTTAACAAATCGATTCCTCGAGTTTTTTTTTTGCCAACGACGGCTTTGCGTGTTGATGTTTTCTGCTAACCGCAGACACGACAGGGGTGCACAAGATCGTGAAAGATTTCTGTCGAATCCACGACTGAAAACGGAATGAAATGCGACTCATTAAAAAAAATCTTCACGTAATTAATATTTCTCTGTGTCCATAATCAAAAGGCAAAATCGCTAGAGGCGCTCAATTTTTTTTGCTCGATAATATTTTTCACTGATTTCTTTTTTAAATCTGCTTCGTTGTAAATTTACAAAAGCATGGCGTGTTTCCTACTTGCCTTAGCAGCTTGTTCATGTCAAGGTCTGTCGGAACAGTTTTGCTATCATCCCTTGAAAAATGTCCGCTGGTGTTTGCTCAATATTGTATTATTTTAGGGCGCAATAACATATTCTCTTTTTAAAATAGTTTTATAGTGTCACTTGATCAACATTTCTATATATAGTATATTCGTGGTATGTTCACACTTTTCGAATCAAACCTTTGAAAAATCACCCCATGTATGACGTGTTCATAAAGTATGTATGCTGGTAATGCTTAGTATAAGCTGTTCATGGTAAACTGAGCACTTTTGAAAACCTTGCCTAAGCTCTACTGCATGCACGTTGTATATTCTTCCCCTTTATGTAAAATTAACCTTGTCATAGACAACATTACGTATTCATGCTTCGGTCAAATAGTTTTCAAATTTGCTTATTTTTACAATTTGACGCATTAAAAAAACAGAGAGCGAAATAAATAATTTAAGTCATCCCGAATTGTTACCTAATACTTTTTATTCGGCGGTAAGATATGGATCTATTTTCCCTCCATCGTTACCAACTTTACTGGGTGTAAGTCACTCAGCGCACCCGTTAAAATACATGCACGTAGGAGCAGTGAATTTTTTCTAAGGTTGATGTCAAAAAGTGCTCACATTATCGAGAACAGCCTTTAAGAAATACTTCTTATGCAAAATACCATTAAACTGAGTGGCCAGAAATGCGGCTTGTTCCTTTGTTGTGATTTGTAGACTTAGTTCAGCTTTGTTTGCATGAGGCGGAGGAATATTCTGAGAGTAAAACTTTAGCAGGGCTGTGGGCTTCAGAAAAGTTAGAAGTAATCGTGAATGGGTGCGTCCATGGCAATATTAATTTTACATGCATGTTCCGAAAAAAATAACGTGCATAAAAAACGTCGTAAGCAGGGATTTCAAAGGCACTCAGTTAATCGCCGACAACTTTTTTTATACTCCATTATCATCTCTGTGTTCACTCTTAGAAAAGAATCACTTTTTGTCGGCAGTTATAAGTAGGAAAAACCAAAACAGCGAGTGTGTTACGATTTTAGGAAGTCTCGAGAAGCTATTATTAATTTTGTATCTTTTAAAAATTTCGATTCCCCTTCTAAAATAAAAGGTGGTAAAACAAAGAATTTTAAATGCAAAATTAGATGGATCAGTCATCTCTCAACATTTTAAGCAGCAAGTGTTTCTGCCGTTGAACACAAAATTTGTTTCGGTAATTGTATATTAGACACTCCCGAATCACTACAGTTTGTCACCAACAGGCCTACATTTCGTTAATTAAAAAAAAATCGTGTTTCTATTTCTTTTTTGATAACTGAAATTTACCTGTTGGATTGTAACTAACAGCCTGTTACATCCTAAAAAGATACATGAATGGGCGGGGCCGCGGTCGCTGAGCGGTTAGCCCACTCCCACTCCCGGATTTCCGCATGTGGGAATCGTGCCGGATGGTGCCGCTAGTTGGCGGGTTTTCTCTGGAATCTCCCGGTTTCCCCCCGCCTTTTCATTCCGACGCTGCTCCTTACATAGTTTCACCCTCATCGACCCTCAAGACCTCACTGTTAAGAGCCGCCCAAAACCTCCTTCACTCACTCACGTGACTGGTAGAGAAGTCGCCATACCATTGGCTAACAGTTTGCCCATCAGCATACAGTCGCGTGTCTATTGTAGCGTGAGTCCAGCGTTATGTGAATCAATATGGCGGCCGTGCGTAGTGGGAGTGCAGATTACCAACACTTGTGGTTTATGGACACAACCGACCCCCCTCCCCCCCCCCACACACACACACACTTTTATGCTTTTATGAGCGATAATGAAAGTTGTGGGTCAATTGAGTCCATCTGTTGATATAATTGTAAAATATATTCAGTCAAATAGCATTGCTTTGTAAATATTGTTAAAGGCCGTTCACAGTAAAGTGAGCACTTTTGAGGTTCCAGTTAGTTTTTCCTTCCAGCTTTTTTTTTTTTTTTTTATCCATTAACCAACTTTTAAATAAATATTGCAGTGTAAGTAATACACACAGTGTGTATATTCTACCATACTCGGAAGACATATAAAGCTAAAGCGAAATTTATTTATTGACTACTATTCCAACAAAAGTGCTCACTTTACACTGAACAGCTTATAGTTGCAGTTTAGTACATTCACGGTTTCTTCCGATGTTTTGAAGCGAACTTTTGAAATATCACCCTAGGAGTGACATGTCAACCTGGTTTTTCAATAGGTAACTTGTATGCCACACTGACTGTATTTGTGAATAAATTAAACTTTAACTTCCATAACTTGTAAAATTATTTCGTATTCAATACGAATTAAAATCAGTGCGAGCAGCGATGTAATGATAACGGCTAGTAAGAAATAGTTCACTGTTAAAATATTGTTTTAACCAAGTTTTTAGTGTCATGTTTGAAAATTAAACGTTGCCTATTGGAGTATTCAAATATTTAGGTTGTCCTAACGGAATCATATTCCATTGTAACTTTAACAAAACATATATCAGTACAAAATACGGTGCGTAGGTCCTAGTGGCATGCTGGCGGAGTGGAACGTCTCTCTCTCTCTCTCTCTCTCTCTCTCTCTCTCTCTCTCTCTCTCTGCTAGTCGTAGCAGGAAAATTATACATATTTTTCAATTTTACCACATGTCATACTTATTACCGTAGAAATAATGATTTTTGAATGTGTAATTTTCAACTGAAAATATATTTTAATGTTTCGGTAATTAATATGATATATTTAGATGTTATGGCGGGAGAGTTACAAATCCGAAGTTGGCAGAAGTGGTGAGTGGCGACTTGACATGGCGTGTTGCTGTTCAGCAAAGCATTAATTTTTCTTACACCTGAAAGTCCTTCAGATTACCACATCGAGTTCGTACACGCTGTGTTTTCTTAATCCTACCTAGACAAGTTACGACGCGATAAATCAGTTTTTTTTTCATTATAGTAATAAATATACTGTAACGTGTGTCGTGACTGCTGCGTGTGAAAGGGCGTGGCGGCATCGTGCGAAATTTATAAGTTTTAACCGTTAATTGTTTTAATGACTAATTTCATTACTTAAATTCAAGTCTTGTTTGTTTATTACAACCTCGTAACATTGCCCTAGGTGTTTGAAACACAGTAGTGTAACGTGCTTATCTTTCTGTGATTTGAATGTTTGCCACAATCCCAACAAATTACCAAGCCAATCCAGAACATTTCAAATAAGGTTCCTTTGCAAAGAATATGAGGCGCAATAAAAGTTACGGTGGGCCTATTTGCGTGGACGTTCATCACTATCTTACGTTTGTCGCTGCTATGTACAAAAGGAGTTGCTTGTTTGAATTTACTGTCTTTTTCGTTGGCCTGCTTGCTCCTTCATTTTAATGTTTGTTCCGACCGAGGCTGTTATTTTAACGGAATACCCCAACACGCATCAATAACAAGATGTTAAATACTACAGTTCTTTCCCCCCCAGTTGTAACAGGGTTTAAACACAGTCGCGGCAAAATATATATCGCGTATAATTATGTTAGCAATGTAAAATAATAACCGTTAATACAGACATTGCTAAAAAGTCATAAAGCTGACCTAAATATGGATATAGGACAAAATAGTGAAGGTTTGAATGAATGTAATGGTTTTAGAAATATGACATAAATCTTTGAACAGCTGTAAACAGTAAACAAAGCACTTGACATTTAAAACGTAGAAGTCACATGGCAGTGTATGTTTACATGTAGCGGGAGGATACGTAATCGGTAACCAAAAGTATATCTTTAGCAGGGCATCAGAAACGTGTCAAGTAGCGGGGAACGGACTATATATAGTAAGCGGTCCGCTAGACAATGGTTGCATGGGTGTCGGGGTTGGGGAGGGGTGTAAAGTCATTGGCTGTTAAAGGGGTGAGGGCGAGGTAGGGGAGTGTGTTGCGGTCGCACTGCACACATCCCGTGGTGCGGTCGGTAGCTGTGCGCATGCGTGGTGGTCGCGGCTTGCGGTCTTGATCCTCACCCCCCCCCCTCCTACTTCATCACTACATTCTAACACACGCAGCCGTCAACCCTTCTCTCCTGCTGCACTGATCATTGTTGCCGCTGATTAAAGGCTTGCCATCGCCACGCTCATAAGTGTGTAGGTCTTCCAACTCGCTGTCGTTTTGCGTACGCTTAGTGATGCTCGCGGCTGCCTGCGAACTAACGGCGCTAGTGAGCTTTTTTTACAGGGTAAGCAATATAATAGCCCCACATATATTAGTGTTTTAGATAACATTTGCTAGTGCCGGGCTGTGGTTCCATTTTCAATTTCTAATAACAAACGCAACTTCCAACATATCTTACCTTCTACATGTATTTACCGTTTCATAATACCTAACATGAGTTATACAAACGGAAACGAAACGAATGTAATAATAATCAAACTGAATATTATTTAGAGAGCATATTACAATTTACAAGAAAACTCGCGTCTTCCCGAACACTTTCATCCACTTTCCAAGGAAATAAGGAGGTCTGGAGGAAGCAAACAGAACGACTGCTTACCCTGGGGAACGAGAAACTCAGAATTAGATGTGTTTAAATTTAAGGCGAAAACTACAAAGGGACAAACATTTCCGCTATGTATAGGGTAAGCATTGCTTACCTTGCATCTATGGAATAAACGCCACTGCATCTTACCCTGAACAATTGTTTGTTTTATTGTGTCCGTAAGATCTTTTTTCAATACATAGCTGTACAAAGATATTGGGCACGTCAAATTACAGTATGCAAACTTTATACATTGGACATAGTAAACACACACATATACATATATGTCAGGTTGCACGTTCACACATCATATCTTTTCTTCATAATGTGACTAATCTTCTTCCAACATGCTGTAAGGCGTCATCGCTTTACCGAAACAGAAGAAAAAGGGAACGAGAAAAACCGGTACCAGAAATGCGTACAATGAAATGTTAAACAGTAGTTTCTTAGTTTTTGTAGTTTAGATATTCATCTACGCTTTAAAATGCACATTCAACAAAAGCGTTTTTGGTTAGAGAAGCAAATTTCTTGAAGGTGTTGCGGTAATTCATTGAAAAGTTGGTTGCCAAGGTGGATGGCCCTTTCTGGACAAGTTTTAAGTTAACGAAGCCATGTGTAAGTGTTTTTTTTTTTAATTCTAGTAACATGCTTATGAAATGACTTATTTTTCTGAAATAAATGACTGTTTTCGGACATGAATGCAAATGTTGAAGACATGTACTCACATGCAAATGTTTAATATCTCTGAGCTTTTGAAAAGAGGTCTACAGGAATCTGACTTTATTTTGCCATTGATTATTCTTGTAGTCCTCTTTTGCATGTGAAACTTTTTTTACCGTTAGTGGAACTATCCAAAAAAATTATACCATAACACATGATGGAATGAAAATATGCAAAATATACCAATTTTTTTTTTTTGCTCAAAATCTCTGCAACACTTCGCGGAGTGAAACAGGCTGAACTTAGTTTAGGTAAAATAAATGCAATGTGAGATTCACAGTTTAGTAAATTGTCTACTTTAAAGCCAAGGAACTTAGCCACTAGTGTTTTATTAGTTTTGTCTGCTAACATATGAATATGAATGAGTGTTTTCTCTGTTCTTTGTGAGGAGATGCATGTATTCTTCTCTCCATAAGAATACACGCACAGCAAGTGTTAACGAGTTGAAATTAACGCAATTTCCAGTTTTATATTTCTTAAACAGTAATAAATTTTGTGTGACAATTAAAAGAAGATTAAATTTGTATAATGCAATGATTTTTGTGTCCTAGTATTCCGATTTAACGTAAACAATCGTGTTTATCCCGAATGAATACGTGTATAGTCCAGCAGGTGTCATACGAGTTATAATTCCATTCCAGCACCGCTCCATACTCCTTCGCTTTAACTTAAATAAGAGATCTTTTAGATATAACCTATAACCCATGAAATGACCTAGTATTTTCCTTTTTACTCGAAACGTCAAATTTAAATTAACTTACTACTCTGTTACAGCAGAAAGTCGATTATCCGTACTAATAGGGATCAAAAGTAATTCGGATAATGGGAAATCCGGATAAAAAGGTATTGAAATTGAAGATAAAAGAATTTGTAAAAAAAAAAAAAAAAATAATTTTCACACAACGTAAAATTTATTACATATATTGTGGATAGAACATTAGCTTATCCAAAACCGAAACTGTACATAAAGTAAAAAAATATTAAAACAGTTAAGAAGTAACCACCCCGCCAGTGGGCGTGTTTGCTCTGAACACCATGTGAAAGGACACATGACAAGTGCTTGTCTCTCCTCCGTGGGTAAGGGAAACACTGTCACTAAAGAGGCTTTCGTGTTTTTTTTTTTTTTTACTATTCTCTCTATTTTTTGTAAAACCCATGATTTTTTTTTGTGGGACAGTGGAACAGGAATACATTTGCATAACGGGGAGATCCCCGAGAAAACCCGCCGACCAGAGGCATCGCCCGGCTTTACCACTGTGGCCTCGCTAGCTGATTGTACATATTACACTATAATTATCGTTATATTAGTATATTTATAAAAATTATTATAATTATTTTTATAGTAATTATTGACCTAGTTAGCCTATTATTTTTGTTTCACTGTAAGATGGCTTTCATATCAGATATTCGAATATGAACGTTGTCAGGGCTTAGTGCATACCTTAACATATATTTTCAAGTAGTACACCATATTTGTAAGCTTTTTTTTATTGCCTGTGTAACTGTAAAAGTGATCAACCTATTATTAATGTTTCGTTCAGTCTGACATAAGAACAACAGACTGAAACCTGTCCATTCTGGTTTCAGGAATTCTGTAAAGTAGTTCTGTACGTAATTCGAGGTTTAAAGTATAATTTTAAATCTTATCACTAAGTTCAATATGGCATGGATGCCGTCACCTTAAGGCGCGTGAGCGTTGCAAAGTGTTCTGGCGTGTACACACGACTGCACGACGTTGATTCATGGACCACCAGTAAAGCCCCGTGTTGCAGCCAACTTCATGCCACTTACGAAGTACGTATGTCGCGATTCGTAGGCGATTGGCGACATTCCGTTAAGGTAGCAGTAGAAAGTTTCCAGTGGATCACTGCACCAGTCTGTATAACTCATTATAAAGCAGTACACACAATACCAAAAATATCAGAAAAAATACGATTTTATGTTCGTTTTATACGAAAGAAGATTGCATACTATTTTTTTTAGAACACTATAAAATAATTTGCTGGAATTTACTCATGTTTTGAAAAATCAATAATAGTCTATTTTTATTTCAATTTGCAGCGTACTTGCATTTTGAATGCTCGAGTTAGCATAGTTTGCAGTACCCCCACCCCCTTTTCCAAATCCGCTTAATCAAGCAAGACAATCATGATAATTACTATGCATGTAATAAAAAGGTAGTAACTTTTTATAGTATTGATTTCATGCACATCCATTTCAACCGCTAAAGTTAAATAAACGTACATAAAATCGAACATAAAAAATATTCCTTAACATTAGAAGCAATATTTTCTTGCGTGAATCACGATAGTTATCATGATTGCTCTACTTGAAGATTTATTTGCAAAATGTGTTTTATGAAGAAGCTTTCAAAATGGAAATACATTTGAATTTTGATAAAAAAATAAACTTAATATTTAATTTTTTTAAATTTGAATAAGTAATTTTAGCAAATTATTTTACAGTGTTACAAAATATACTATGCATTTCTGTATTATGTGTAATAATAGTGGTAGTTTTGGCAGTTTTGGTAGTGCGTGTAGATGATGTAGTGTTGAATGCAGTACTCAGTTGGAATATAAGCCAATCTCCTAAATGCTTGTACGTTAACATTCTCCTCTCCCGCGTGGTTGTTTCTGCGTGCAACGCGAGTGTACAGCACTGACAAAGCGCCAGCAGCACGACTTGCAACAGCTCACCCGCCGCGGTGTGTGTGGCTTGCCTGCTTGTATCTATGTTGTTTGTTATAAATGTGTTGTGTTGTTTCTGTCTGTGCAGCCTGAAACTGGAGTGCGAGAAGCTGGCGAGCGAGAAGATAGAGATACAGAGGCACTACGTCATGGTGAGTGGCGCTGAGGTTTACTTCTCTCTCTCTCTCTCTCTCTCTTGTGTTGTCTTGGTCTTGCCTGCTAGCTGGGAGTATGTTTCTTTTGCTCTTCTTTGGGCTGCCGCATTATCTAGCAGTGAGTTGTTGCGTCGTGGGTTGTAACTGGGAGCGGATCCAGACTAGGACTGTTCGATATATCGATAATTATCGATATGAAAAATAACGTATCGATCTATATGTAAATTTGAAAAATATCCATATATCGATGTTTCGATATTGTCTCAGTTTTCGGCATTATCGAAATGCTCGGTATCATCGCTACTTTCGGCATTATCGATAATTTCTGTTTTATCTATGACTTTTGTTAATATCGGTAATTTCGATATCATCGATATATATACCGAGTAACTGTTTTGAAAAATATCGATATTGCTTTTTTGATATCGAACAGCCCTAACCAGAGACTCGGTTTTTATAAGGGGGGGGGGGGAGGTTATTGTACCTCCATTGTGAAGATGAATGTCTAGACTGAGCCAAGATATTTAGACGGCTCTTGGCAGCGAGGTCTTGAGAGCCGATGCGGGTGAAGTGAGGTGAGAACGGAGCAGCGCCGGAATGAAAGAGCGGGGGGAAACGGGAAATCCCCGAGAAAACTCGCCGACCAGCGGCATTGTCCGGCGGGATTCCTACATGCGAAAATCTGGGGTGTAGCGGCCGGAAATTGAACCCGTATCACCTTAGGCGAGTAGTCTAAGCGCTTAGCTGCCGTGATCCCCGAAGGTCTAGACTTTCAGTTCGTCACGGAGGGGGACTACTGTCTTAGGGGTGGGGGGGTTGTCCCATATTATGATCCCCTTCTGGACCCACCTTTCCTCCCCGCTCCTTTGCCTCTATGGTTGTCTTCAATTAGTGTTAAAGTTATTAATAAGCCTTTAAAATATTGGCAAAAATAAGTAATTTCCAGAAACTGTTATGTATTTTAATATATTCCAGGAATTTTTCCATAACAGATATGACTGCTCATTCTGGTGTAACCCTCCTTCATTTCAGTCAGTGTAGCCACCTTTTATAAAATCCAACAGGGCTTTCAAAAGTGCTCACTTTCCCGTGAATAGCGTAACTAGAGGCCTGAAAAGTTCGCGAGTTCATTGTCCTGCAGGCTAGACTCAACAGTCTTGTGTACAAATTATTCGATATTAACTAACTGCCCATTGGGTGTCTGCTGCCACAGTGGAAAACGAGACGATTGGGCCAGAGTTCTCCAGGAGGTGTCAAACACCGTGTGGACCAATGGCTAAATGTATATAAACACAAGTGTTTTTAATTCTAGCTAGTCTAAAAATTCGCGAGTTCAATGACCTGCAGCCTAGACGTCGAAGCCTCGTGTAAACCAGTGCAGATAGATATCAACTGTTCCTTGGTAGCTTGGTGTAGCAGTACAGAGCGTTGATTAGGCCTACAGTTCATTGCATGTTTGTCATTGGTAGGGATAGGAGAAATTGGCGAGTTCATTTCAGGACAAGATAGGTTTAAAACGCGTGTACGCTGAAGTCACCTTTTCTATTGGATCAGAGTTTATTAGACACGGCCTGGTCGACTTTGAGCCAACAACAGACTTGCAAGGAAACAAGAAGAGAGTACCATATTACCAGGTGTGGGGTAACACTGGGGCAGCAGCCAATCAACAAACATTTGAGGCTCGACTGTACAAAGGATTGTGCAATCTAGCATACAGGTAATTGAACTCGCGAAATTATCCTATCCCTAGTTATTGGCTCATTCATCTCCAGGAGGTGTCAAATAACGCGTCGACCTATTGCAAATGCAACATGAACGTACACGTTTATGAATTCCAGCTTGTCTCAAAATTTTTCCTCGTGTCTCTACCTATCAGGATAAGTACTAACTGTGTGGCATTGTCTTGAGCGCTTGTGTACAACGTCTTCATCAAACTGAGCGAGCAAGTGCATACTCCCCAGCAGATGGAGCGAGAGAAGAGGATCGCCACGACGACGGTGTTGAACAAAGCGTGGCGGATAGTGATCTGCACTCTTTGCAAGTAGTGCTCGACTACCGTGCGAGCGTGTAGGTTCACACGCGCCTCGCCTCGACACGGGGAAGCCAGGCACACAATCTGACGTGGGAGAGCTTGACTGCAACATCTTCTTTCTCAGGCGTTGCTAGCTGCTTCACGGTAAACGGACATGCTGACTGGCATGTTCCAAGTTACAGTGGCTGCGAAAACGTCAAATTCGAAGCGTAACTCTTACATTTACGGTCACTGGATTTATTAATAAACTAGCTGTTCCCGACGAACGTTGTTCCTCCTCTTTCACGTTCTATTTTGCCTTCTCAATGCGTCCTCTCTATTACGTCTGGTACGTCGACCGATGTTTGACCGTGGTATCGCTGGCATTTTTCTCTTTTAGATCAACAAACATTTCCTTCAATTATGAGCAAAATCGGCCCATAAATATAGAAATTATAAGATTCCAGCGCCACCTATCGGAATGAAACAGAACTAAAAACCTTACTCGCTACCTCAATAACATATGGTGTATGTTCTCAATTGGTCCAGCGGTTTGTCAGTGATGATGCGGTTTAGTCACGCACAATGGATTTTATATATAAAGAATATTTTCTCTCGCTCTATCGCAAAAATTTTTTTACAGACTTAATCTCACAGATTGCACAGTTCGCTTGATTGGCCTATCTCTTAAGCTGCCTCTAAGTCTTGAAATATAACTTGGTGTGTATTTGAATCGTTCCAGCAAAACGTACTCATATTTTTCCCGTGATGTAGCGGTAGTAAAAGTAAGGTTTTTACAGTAATTCTCTCTCGTAAATACCAAATAGAAGGCAGATTTAAGAGACAAAGATATGCAGTGCTCTAGTTCTGTTACTGAGACACTCAGAGGAAACATTTTGTTGTCAGTAATAATACTCGTGTCTACTGGTAAGTTGTTCTCGTAATGCAATAGTTCTGGTAAGCCAAGAACCGCATTAATACCGTCGTCGATGTATTTCTGATGCATTGTGTGAAAATGGCACGTTACTGGAGCAAATCTATGCAATCTGGACAGTAAAGTCTTTATTAACCATCGAAGATAAGCATTTGTTCACATTTCATTTTACTGTGAAATCCGAGCAGTCTTCGTTTAACGTAGGAAAAAAAAAAAAGAATAGCGCTGAGTCACGACTGTTTTGATCTGTTTTCAAATTATCAACGGTGTATGCTTTTGTACGGATAAAAAAGATTAGAAATATAAATCTTTGGCATTTTAGTGCTTTCTGTTAATTTTATTGTGAAATGTAGAAAGCTATTAAAAAAAATAGTAATTTGCAACTCATGCAATCTGCTTCTAGTTATTAACATTGAATTTACTTTTTCCTTTTAAACCTCTCGATGTTTTATTTATTTCTTCTCGAGTTCCGCAGCGTTAATAATACCGTTTTTCTCCATTGAGCACTGTGTTTTCATCTTCGTGTAGCGTTTTGTGGTGACGGAAGCACGTAGTTATACTGCTTTATTACCAGTAAATCGCTCTTCTTCGCCATTGAATATCACATCGGATATTACAGTAGCTTACAAAAATTCACGGTGGCTGTTAAGAATTTTTTTTTAAAATAATCCATTACGAAATAGAGGTTGTAAAAATATAGTGAATATTGAGGAAAAAAATATTGCTTTTTACTGTAGTTTACACTGGAATTTTTATTAGTTATGGATTATATTATAATAGCATTTAGTGTTTTATTTAATCAAGACCCCTCAACATTCCGAATGTCGCTGCGCCCAGAAAATTGCAACACTTAAACTCTGCTTATCACTAAACCTTTCTTTTATCTTCATCAGCAGCTACTTAAAGATTGTAGCTGTGCCACATTAGTTAGGCAGCGTTTATTGTGTTTTTTTGATGATAAAACTGCTGCAATCAACTTCGGTCGCCGTAGAGGCACACAGTTTGTTTGAAGATCTCGTCTCTCAGGAATAATTCCCTACCTTAGTGAATAGGAACACAATTTTGGACCAACTTATGCCTCTCCTTGTGCTCGTAATGGAGGTGGAAAAAAAAAGTGGTTATATGGGTGCAAGTTATAAGTAGGGGTACTTGAATTTCGCGAAAATATTTCCACACATGCTAGATTTCAGTACCCTACACTCTAAGGAATGACTTGTAAATTTACCATTCCATTGTATACGCACAGTGATAAAATGCCCGAATAGTACAATATTTTCCCATAAATTCGTGGTAACATTCCTACAGTTGCTCGGGAAGGAGTCAGGTACGTAGGAAAGTTCCCAACTTTGTATAGTAGCGATACTAAACATTCCCATATTTTCAGCGTGATGCATAGTACCATTACCATACACTGTACTGTACAGGTTAAAAACTTCCATTACAGTTTAGGAAGTTACCAGAAATTTTCTCATAGTGTACGGGCGTACCAACAGTTTCTGACGTGTCTTTGTGAGATCTTCTCCTACTTAACCGGCCAATCAGGATTAGGTAACTTTAGTACTGTACCTCTGATTCGCAGGTAGGCTCCTAAAGACTCGCAACACGGAAACCATCCAATCACGAAAGTGGATCTGAGCTAAAGGGTAATGAAATACAACTGGTCGTGACATCTTTTCGCGTAATTCGGGTGCCCCTAGTTATAAGCACTTCACGGTAAAGTGAGCACTTTTTGAAGCTGTTTCATCAGACATAATAACGAATAAATACGTTTCATTGTGGCCTCGGACTTTTGGTTTTGGGTCTGGTGTTTATTACTCACACGACAGTGTTTACATTAACAAGTGGGGGAAGAATATCAGTTGGTTCAAAGAAAAAGTAACTAGGGTTTCAAATGTGCTCACTTTATCGTGAACGGCCTATATAAGCACTTCACGTTTTGTTCGTTGAAAACGCTCTGTACAAACAGGTGGCCTACCCGAACAGACTTCGACACCCAAAATCAGCCTTCATATAGTGAACTCGGACTACTATAACATAGGGTATAAGATTACACAGAGGCGAAATGCCATGGCGGTTCCTTTAATGCGGACGTACTCGTTATCTGATTGACTGTCCGAAGTGGGCCATGTGTCTGATTGGCTACTGCATGAAGTAGTGAAAAGTTCGCTATTGGGTTGGCTGTCGACTGGCAAATGAGTTACCAACCGCTGATTGGTGAACGATGCTCCGACATGTTGGTGGCAACATAGACTAAAGATGAGGTAGACCGATCTCGCTGTCTGCGCACAATTAACCTTCGTGTCCCAACATTGAACTGCTTTTCTGCCAACACGACTATCAAAAACGGCGTGGATTGGATTTGAGGTTAGAATACGGTTTGGTAAACAAGTGCTGTGAAATGTTTTTATACTCTCTCCTTACCAATGTGTAATGTAGTTTGATTAAATTCAAATTGGTTAAATTATTTTATTAATATAATAGTGCTTGCCATTAGAAAATACATTCATCATTGTTGACCATGTGACTTAAGACAGTCGTGTTCCTTTGGGGGTAGGCAATTACGTTAGGCACATGCGCAGAAGACCAATAAGCGGTCTACCTCATCTTTAGTCTACGAGTGGCAAGTGACGCCATTTTGTCGGCGTGTGCGGCTGGAATTTGCGCTGTAAGCGGCTGTTTTGCTTCTGCATTCTTACTTACTCTGTGTCCGCACATTAACCCACTGGAACATCTCGAAATACCCTGTTTTCCGTTCTTGCTGGCCGATGCTGCCAGCCGTATGGGATTCGTTTCCGTCTCTCAAACGTTTCATTGTCTCACAATACTGTTTGGTTCATAAATTATTATTTCATCAGTAATCAGTCGTAAGCTCAATAAAATTTCTTCTATAAATACTTATTTGTAACATTTATTGTAACATTGTAACTGCTGGAAAGCATATATCTATTTTTAATTGAAATTTTGGCGCAGATAATGCAATACCGTGTCACAGCCTACGTATTACGAACCCAGTGACAATTTCTCTTGTTTGGCTGAACTATCGACAGCAAATTATAGACCTGCGATATGTTAGCAACTCTTGATAATATAATTATCTATGGAAAGGTGAGGAGTACGATCATCCGTTTTTTTTTTTTTTTGCGAAAAGACGTGTTACATCGAGCCATATATTACAGAGATGTCTGAAAGTTAATCCCCCCTCCCTTCCACAACATTCCCCCAAGTCACCAAATGGTACGTTAAAATGCACGATGTGCGATGGGATATTTTTTTTTCCAAGGTTGATATCAGGATTGCTTCGTTCACAGTGATACGGATATGGCAACGGGAGTATGTGTGGTTCACGGATCAGTACGGAAACAACCAGGTGACATCCGTTTGGAGTGCCGCAGTCTAGAATGATCGCGTTATCGCAAGCGGGATCTCGTCAGCTTATCGCCCTGCGACTGAAGGTGGGAGTCGAGAGCGCTTTCCGCAATGGGTTATCTTACAACGTTTGTTGCATGTTCAGTTGAAGCACTGACCAGGCTTGAATTTTGCACAGCCGCGATGCTTGTGTACCTCCGCAGCGGCTTGCTGAAAAGTGAGACTTAAGAATGAATTCAGAACGTGGTATTGCAATACAAATAAAGACAACGACTTTTCGTTGGCAGAAAAAAAAATCGGTGTAACAATAGTTTTCAGTATTAGCACACATGCTTTCAAAGCCCCACTATTCCAATTTCTCTTCACGTTTCGCATCCCCTTTTTTTCACGTCTGCGATAAAACACTCAGAGTTAGTATATTGGTAATACATGGTTGCATACATTATTTTGTAGCATTGTAAATAGCGTTACGCGCTCGCTGCTTCGCATCCCGCGTGAGCGAGTGGAAGTGAAGGACAGCAGTTATATGATAGCGGCGGCAGCGCTTCAAAGGATTGTTTTGAATGGACAGCTGAGCGATAGGTCGGTGGCCGCGTATCTGTTATATAAAGCGAGTCGACACAATATTTTTTCTTGCGGCGCCCGCTGCAGACCCATGTTGTATTGATGATGTCTGATTTTTTCTGCACAATGCTTTGGATTACTGACCTCGTTCTCTCAGCGTTACTCTGGGTGCGTTGAACCTTCCAGATGGTCGGGGCGAACGCTAAATAAGTGTGATAGGCCTTCGAGCCGAGTAGTTAACGAGAGAATGAGTGGCTGAGTTGCGAGCGATAGAAGACGAGCGGATGGGAGTAGTGGCCAGCGTAAGGGAAGACTGTGACTATCAAGCAGTGAAGAGTGCGGCTGGCAGGCTGGACTGTTGGACTAGATGCGTGAGTGAAAGACATTACAAACGGAGGTAATAGATAGACTCAACACGTGGTTTGTCCAGTTTTTATAATATTATTCGTATTCCATTCCTGTTTGTTCGGCCTCCAATTCGTTTCGTTTTTCTGGTTTCATGTAATTATATTTCTGCTTGGAAACTATGTATGTTACATCTTCTCTCAGTTATTTGTTTTCTGGCGTAATTCCTTCTTGGAGTTATATGCATATGTTTATTTGTCGATACCATATAACTCAGGCTCGTTCATTCCTATTTGTTTTATTTATGTTTTGTAAGCTTAGTTATTTTAGTTTACTTAGTAAGTTTTCTGAGAGCACATCGAAGTGTTTCCAATGGCGTACGTCCATAATTGTTCAAACAAATGGCAATAGACGAAATGCTGTTTGGTGCTTATACTATTGAAGTCTACTGTGCACTCATATATATATTCGCGAAAAGTCATTAGCTCTACTGATCGGGCAAAGAGGCCATCACATAACCTAGCGAACTGGGTACTTACACGTCAAAGGAACCGCCTCGACATTCTCTTCCGTAGACTTACCTGCCTTTCTCGTGACGTTGCATGTGCGTGTAGCAGCTTGTGTGTGGTCGCGATATTTAAAGCGATGGAAAGCATCTGGTGGAAAGAGGTCGGTTCGGCGGCGCTTCCCCGCTGTTCGGAACAATCGGCCCGACATCGGAGCGAAGAGTTTAATAGACCCATCGGGACAGGACCCGCCTCATCGCGACTACGTGCTTGGCAAGTTAATCTGCACCGGGTCTTGGTAGAGGGAGTATGGGGGGTAGGGCTTGAGACAGACAGAGAGGGGGAGAGAGAGATAGAGAGAGAGATAGAGAGAGAAATAAAAAGAGAGGCGGCAAGGAACGCGAACTTCTGCCAAGCGGTCTAATGAAATCCCAGATCCCCCCCCCCCCCCCTTTTCCCAATTCTCTGCTTTCCACACCCGCCAGTGTCTTTTTTTTTTGTTCGTTTCACGCGCCTGGTTTTAATCACAAATTACTCTTAATTAGCGCGAAACTCGTTACTTCCGAGCAGCGCTGTCGCACGGTCGCCTTCTTTACTTCTTCTTCTCCTCCCATGACGACCGTCGGCTCCTTTTTTCCCTTAATTTCTTTACGTTCTGCGTCTATTTAGTCTCTCTATGTCGTTCCGAAACGGACGCCGTCCTGCCGCCGCCTTCAAAACATTTGGCCTTTGCGGAAACAAAACGCCGAGAGGGCTTCGTCTTCTCCGGAGGTAGTTTCCTTCTCTCCCACGAGGTGTCGCTTGTTACTGGAGGAATTCCCAGGGCGCTGTTCCTGTTGTGGCTGTACCGCACCATAGAATGCCGCCGACGTAACGTCACGTGGCCTGAATCATTCCCCGTGTCCGTGACGGAGGACGTGTTGCACACCGAGGATATTTTTGGTTGGCACTGTACACAAGGAGGAGTCTGAAGCCAGTCTTTTGAGACATCTCATTTGTTCAAGTCTCTGCACCTCTCATCTGCGATTGGTTAAGGGCACTGCCTACACGCTGGCAGCTGCGAAATTTCAATAGGAAATCACATGTAAAATAATTCGTTTCAGTGCGTTAATTTTAAAGATATGGGTCTCAAACCAAAATTATTCTTTACGAATTTTTTTAGGAGAAGGTCCGTACAGCGGAGGTGTCCCCATAATTTGCATAGCGTGTTTGCAAGGAAATCCAAATTTTTATATTTTACGAAAAAGTAAGCTACATACTGCCTATCTATCGTGAAAATATAACCTCGTAGGGATCTTGTAGCATCTGGTATCAACTTGCATGCAGTGCGTTGTCAACCCGCTGGTATCGGTGAGTGCATAGCGGAAAGAAATAAGCGAGCGCAACCCTTGGGTTTGGAAAATAATTCGGGGTGCTGAGCGAGTTAACCGAGTTTCCGCTGATGTATGAAGAACCTGCCTCTCCGACTTGACTACATGGGATCCGGGCACTAGTGTGTTAAAGATTCTTTCGCCCAGAGCGCGTTTTGTAGCGAGACAATGGACGGTCCAAGTACGCTATTGGAGAAGATATGCCGCACTGCAATTTGAGCCGAAGCATGTCATGCCTCCAACTTATACATGCCAAACTGATAAGCGTTGTTGATGAAATGAAATTAAGATTGTCATTACCTGTAGTGAGGCCATTGTAATAAAGTTACACTCCACAGTTTTTTTACGCAGTTCAGCCCAGTGCTTACGTAACTAGGTGTTGTTTTAATGTGTTTCGGGTATCGCCAACAGATGATTAGTAAACGAAATGCAATATTTCTTTTGTTGCGCAAATTTGTTACTGCTTTGTTACATTATAAACAAAGGAACAAATCGACCGCGTACGAGCCTTAACTACGGAGTATACACAGGCGAGATAACGCGCCGGTGGTCGTCATGTAGGTGTACCCATTCTCTGATTGGCTCCGCGAGATCTCTGGAAATAGTCCTTGCGTCGTCTGATTGGTTACTGCTCGCTGCGGACTGTTACCTGCCACCGATTGGCGAACGGAGTCCCGCCATTTTGCTGGCGTGTGTGGTTTCAGTTAGCGCTAGAAGTGTCTGGTTCATCTCTGTATCCTTACGTACTCTATGCCGTAGCTTCTAACGGAGAACAAAAAACTTGTGATGAGCAGACAAGCTCAGTGTATACCTAGACTTTTTTTATTTTTGGATGGGAGGTATGGAAATTTTGAGCGCTTGAGTAAAACTTGTCGCCCTGGGAAGACTTTTGGAAATCACTGATCTAGCCGCTGTCAATTTTGTATTAGATGTCGCCACAATCAGAATCCCGCCCCCCCCCCCCCTTACTCCTCCAACGAACCTTATTGGGAGTACTTTTTTTTCTTGATCCACTTGATTTCTGTTGCTAGATTCAACAGCGATTTGCTTAATTAGCAGTAGAGGTGGACAGAACCCTACGGAAGGGAGGGGTTTTGGGTGTTCGAGTCCTCCCATGAAGTTGTAAGATATAAAACATATAAAAATATATACAAACCGCATTTTAAAAACTATAAACAAACCGCGCCACTCTCAGATTTTAACTCTTCTAAAAAGTGATGCTGTTTGGTTGTCCTTTCAATGTTTTTATAACTGGACTTTTCTAGAAAATTATGTTCAGAGCATGTGAAACGAAAAGTAGAACAACGCCTTTTTTTTCTTCTCAAATCCTTTGCACGGACTTGGAGGCGGGAAAAAGTTCGCTTTTTGCTGGGATTTAACCAACTGTACACATACTCCATTTCACTGGGCCAGTCAGGATTCTGATGGCCTAAAGTAGAACGACTGTGATTGGCCTGCTGAGAATTTAGCCGAGTCAGAACTCGATCATCCAGTCGTGAAAGGACAAATTTACTATGGTGATCGTAAATATGCGGACATTTTTTCCCATGCCTCTAATTATGAGAGTTACAAGAAAGGAGTGGTGTAAGTCTCTCCATCATATCTTCACATGCGCTATCGAAATACTATTGACCAAAGAGTCCTCCTGTGTTTGTAAAATAATCCCTGTTCCAATTGCAAAAGTGCCGCGAATATTTTCCAATACTTTTAGTTACAGAAGCGTAAAAAAAGAATCCAACCCTCGGCGATAAATATTTATACATCTAAACAGATTCAAAGCGCTGGGAATGAAAACATTTTTACAATTGTATTAATATTCCCTGGCACGCCTTTATTTGGCACGGTGGACGCCTGGTAAAAATGTTTTTCGCCTGTGTTCCCCGGAACCAGAAAAAGGGGGAGGGGGATGCAAATTAACGTATGTCGCTGTTTCCCTCCGCCCCCTTTGTGATTTGGGGGGGGGGGAGGGTTGTGTGTTATACGGCATTTTTCATGTGACGTTACGCGAGGCGAGTATGGTTAAACTCGCGGGCCACGATGGAACGTTTCCTTTCAAGATTCCATGCAAGCTTGCATGCCAGATGGTATGAATGTTTCCGTGCATGGAAACGTATAGTCCCATTCACTGTTAATTCCGAATTTTCTGAAGTCCCTCTTAAGTTCTACTTCCTTGATATTCCTCTGCCTCATATAAACAAAGGTTAACCGTATCTGGAAAATTACACTAACTGGACAACACGCCATATTCGTGAGCACTAAGTAATAAGAACTAGTTCTTACTAGAAGGTACCAAATCACGTAATTTCTTTGTGATTTTACTCAAATTAACTATAAAAGAAGTATTATAATTTATAATTAAAATAAAAGTCAAAGTTCAAGTTAACCAAAACGTCTGTTATTTTTATGTTAACACGAGTATAAAACGCTTGAAACGTACGGCATATTTAGGATACAACCAAACGTGTAATACATGGGGTGATTTTTCAAAACTTCTATTCAAAAGTGTGAAAAGAAACCGCGAATATACTATATTATTTCGCGTTACAGACTTTGCACGGTAAATTGAGCACTTTTGAAAGCCCTGCTTAAGATCTACTTGTGTGTACGCGTTGTGTATTATTCCGCCTTATTTTAATTAAGATTGTCTTGGGCCTCGCCTACGGGCGCCTCTCCTTTTTTTTACACAAACACATACATCAAACATCTTATCACAAATCACATCTTTCCCTCATTTTTTCTTTTTCTTCTCTTCCTCCTTGGTTTATTTTTCTCCATATTCCCTTCAATTCTTCTTGCATTAATTTCAGATCTTGTGTTCTTCTATATAACTTTTTCGTGTTTGGAGCTTTTCAATTTTTCTTCCCCACGGTTATTCTGCAAAACTTCAATATTTACTGAAAATTCTTTTTCTTATCTAGAGAGCGTTATTTATAATTTTTATTTAATTTAAACGATAAAACACTAGACAAACACAAACACTCACTCAATAATTCCCTTAGTTCCAGCACATTCTCATCCGCTCCCTAGACTGACTACTCACTTAAATCATTTCATAGTTTTTACCACATCATATATTTTACTAATACTTTCATTTATTATTTCTACAATTTCCTTGTCATATATATGATGTTTTTGTAATGGCCATTTGTCATTAAAAGGTTTTAATTTCTGTTCTAATAATTTCCTTCCTCCTTTAAACATGTCACACAAGTACAGAATATGTTATACCGTCTGAGCTCCCTTTTCACTTTGACAATTGTCGTCTTCTATTGTATTTACTTTAGCTAAATATTCTTTAATTTTGACAGTGTCCCGTTATTACTGTCAACACACTATTATTTATATTGCGTTTACTTTCGTACTATTGTTGTATATTTTAAATATACAACGCGCCTTCCACCAAGGCGGACCGGGTTCTATGCCCAACTGGGTCGACCCCGGAATTTCGCACGTGAGAATAGTGCCGGACTGTGCCGCTGGTCGGCGGATTTTCTGAGGTGCCTCTCGTTTCCCCGCCCTTGCATTCTGGTGGTCTCCATACTCACCTCGCTTCACCCACATCGGCTCTCTCAAGACCTCGCTGTTAAGAGCCGCCCAAAGCTCACAGCTGAGCTCGAAGAGAGATTGCCTCACATGTCCTGCCGCTGTTATCCTGAGTCATACCTCAGTGGGCGTGTAACAGCCTTGCGCCATGTATACGCTCTTCTCGGTAAACTGAGCACTTTCGAAAGCTCTACTCAACGTCTGCTTGTATGCGCACTGTGTATTCTTACACCAAAGGTAAAGACTGTTCGCGATGAAGTGAGCACTTTTGAAATTAACCTTAGAAAATAGTCACTGCTCTTACCTGCATATATTTTAACGGGCGCAATGAGTGACATGTGTCCAGTAAAGTTGGTAACGATAGAAGGGAAAGTAGTTCCATATATTAACGTTTAATGTAAAGTGCTAGGTAACCATGTGTGATAACGTAAATTATTTATACCGCTTTCTGTTTTTTTTTTTTTAATGCGCCGAAGTATAAAAATTACCAGATTTTAAAAATATTTACTTTTCTAATAATTTTACAGTTTCACTGGACTTACGCATGAAGAAAGCCATGAGGCCCATGGTAATGACAATTTTACATAAGGTGTGCATACAAGTAGATCGTAAGTAGGGCTTTTAAAAGTGTTCATTTTGCCGTGAACAGCCTATAACATTACATTACCATGGGCGTGATAGCTTTATTCATGCGTCGGTCACGCGAAACTACGAATGGCTGAGGGAAGAGCTATGGGCGGCTATTCGAGGTCTTGAGAGCCGATGAGGGTGAAGCGAGGTGAGCACGGAGCAGGGGGAAACGGGAAGACCCCGAGAAGACCCGCCGACCAGCGGCATCGTCCGGCACGATTCCCACGTCCGAAGATCTGGGGGCGTGGCTGCCGGGAATCGAACCCACTTCGCCCTGGTGGGAGGCGTGTGCTCTAACCACTGCACCACCGCGCTCCATAAAACAGTGACGTTATCAGAACGTAAATATTTTCCAAATTTGCTTTTTTTTTTTACAGTGATGTGCATTAAAGATATAATTATATAGTATTTACAATTGTTTACGTAACGCTACAAAGCTCTGTCGACGAGGTCGAGAATGTTGCACCAATACACGGCTATTAGCTTTCCTTGGGCAATGCTATAGGCCCTATGTTACTTCACAAACACCAACTATTTTATAATTGGTTGTTTCTTGTGTAATGGATCTACTGAATCCCTCCCATAGGTCCGTAAATGCCACGTATTGTAAGGAATTTGCAAGTTCTTCATACATCAAAAATCTTCTTCTTTTGTTACACTGCAAAGGGAGACTTAATTTGAAGGGGTTAAGGGAGACTTAATTTGAAGGGGTTAACTCAGACTTATGACATTGAACGAGTTTCCCTCCTTCGTTACCAACTTTATTGGGCGCATGCTAGCGTATGCCCGTTAAAATACGAATAGACGAGGTCGATAATTACGGCCATTTGTTTCCCGCGAAAGGATTCCACAACTAGTTGTATCTCAAAGCAGTTTATTCCAGCTTCGCTTTCGCGATTGGACGATTCTAACTGTATCGTGTCGTAGATGTCTGGCTACCAATTACGGACGTTCAGTATCGGAGTAACTTAGTGTGATTGGCCCACTGTCTTCTCAGAAAGACATGAGCGACCAATGAATTCAGGAAATTTGCCCATGTGCATGAAGCGCATGGAAGTTTAGCCTGCATGTAAATCTTTTCGCAAAAAAAATCTCGGTTTTTTGAATTTGTATGTGTAAACGTTCAGAAGAATATTTTGTTATTGCATGTTTATTGTAGAAGCGCTGAAATGAAGAGTTAACCAACAAAATAAAATAAAAAAAAACTAAACAGATAAAATGGTTTTGATTTTGTCTCCACGTCTTGATAATGAGCACAGTTCGGGGAACATCCATTGATAAGTGCAGTTGGAATGTTTTCCTCAAGAGTAAATGCGAATCTTCCATTGAGTGCGGCTGGCAATGAAATTGCGAAACAGCTCATTATTCGATGATGACGGGCGTATTAGAAAAGACGATGATGATGATGTTGACACGAATCGACGTACGAAAGGTCGACAGAGCAGCTGCCGACCCTCCTAACACGACCCGCAGATAATGTCGGTCGCGGGTTATCGCGCTTAATGGGCCGGAATTACCGTCAATTGTTTGTTACCCGCCCGTCATATCAACTGACGCCTTAATATTGCACTCGATAACATTCCAGTTTCATTGGTCGCCATTAAAAGAGAGACTGCTGGTGTAAGCCATTCACGGTGAGGTGCGCTCTTTTATAATTCCTCTCACTTGGAATAATAGTCAACAAATTTATTTATTTTTATTTTAACGTTAGACGTTAACTTCAGAGTACGGTGGAATATACACAATGTGTGTATTACGTACATGACAATATTCGTTTTAAAATATGCTGACAGGATTAAAAATGGCTGAAAGGAAAAAAGTAACTAGGGCCTCAAAAGTGCTCACTTTACCGTGAACAGCTTACAGTAATCATTTAGATATACTTTGTTGAAACGGAAATAGAGGATTGCCAGGGGTAGTGAAATTTCACGAAAAGATTTCACGACAAGTTATACTTCTAAACACTGTAGCATCGTTCACCTATCTTGATTGGTCGAATTATTTCTTGACATGTATTAATTGTCTGTACACTAATCACGTGCCGATGTTGCCGCATTCTGAGTGGCCCGGTGCAGTATGAAAACGCCTTCTCAAGCAGACAGCAGCCAATGGCAATATACAAACTGCTGTTGGGTGCTTATAGTATTGGAGTCTAACGTGCACTCATATTTCTTTCGCGAAAAGTCACCAGCTCCACGGATTACACCCCCATCCCCCCCCCCCCCGGACATCCGATTTTCGCGAGAGAAAAAAAAAAAAGAGTTCGTGTTTAGTTGTACTATTTTAAAATAATTTAGCTCAGAAGATTCATTCTCGCGACTGTATTGTTATAACTGCTATCCTACTTAGGTGCCTGGCTGCGAATCACGTTCTTCCAGTGTCGGAGTAACCTCGTTTTGATTGGCCTAGTTGGATGTCGCAGAGTTTTCTCCCAAAACACCCGCGACAAAACGAGAATTGGAAGTACAGCCTGCATGGAACTCTGCTCGCGAAACTCCGGTGTACCTACATTTCTTGTAGTTAAAAATAATTATACATTTTAAAACATGTTTTCGTTTTGTATTCACGAGGCAGTAAAGCTTTCAGATTAATTAATTAAAGTTTTTAAGGCTCGGCTTAACCCCTTGTGCAGAAATCCTTTTTTTTCGCGTCATAATTTTTTATCCATAGTAATTACGTACGATTATAGAAAATTTACATTTTAGGAGTTTTTTTTTTTTTTGTAATTTTGTGCGTAATGTTAAGTGTGTGTTATCTGCTTGTAAACAGTCGAGATCATATTTATATTTTATGAATAAGTTTTCGACTTTTTACATGAAGCGATAACAATTAAAATTACGCACAACAATGTTAAACAGCTCAACTTTTCACAATAGTACATTTTAAGTAATTACAATGAATCCGAAATGATGGCGCGAAAACGAAGATTGTTTAGAAAAGGGGGCGAAACAGGGCCTTAAGTAAAAGTGTTTAACCATTATAGTCATTTAGCGTGGGTAATTTTATATCTTCAGGGTAACTTCGTACCAGCTGCTTAGCTTTATTTTAAATGAAGGCTCGAAGAATACCTTCACAGTACCAATATAATATATAGCCTACCAACTAGAGGCTGTAAATCCGTCGTTATAAAACGAAAAAAAGTGTGGTAGAATGTTACCCTTAATTGGTAGGAATGTAGAGTATACTTATGCTAGTCACGAGTTGATTTTTTCTTCATTGGTATTAATTAAATGTGTGAATGCGTCATGTATTTATTTCATCCATAAACGTAGTTTAACAGTGAATGTATTCTTAGTATTGTTTTTGATGGTAATCACGGATTCTTTTGTTTTGTTGCAGTACTATGAGATGTCGTATGGACTGAACGTCGAAATGCATAAACAGGTAAGTCGAGCCACACCGTTTTCACCTTACAGGCTTGTTTTTTTAAAGTACAGAACACCGTTCAAAAACATTACTTTTGTTGTTGTTTTGTTTTGAGCGTTGGAAATTTCCGCGCGTGTATTTCTGGTTTAGCTCACTTTTCTTGTTTAGGAGCTTTGTATAAGGGTTTAGTAAACCCCTGCAAAAAGTTCCTGGTCGTACTTTAACGTATGCACTGAAAGATATATCTCATGGCGCAGTTGGCAACAAATGAAGAGAATGATTGTTAACGTCGCTGAATCATTGCAATGTTCATTTAGTTCTTGTGTTTTTTTTATTGCACAGAAAAGTAAAAAACTGGAGTCATTTTCGTGACATACTATCTACGTTATTAAGAAATTTCACTGTCATACTGTATCGGCGCATAAATACAGTGATTCGGTTCGTTGCGTTGTAATTTTGTGCGAGGCGGAACAATACATAATGAACAGAGAAAAACAGATCCTGAGCAGGCTTTCAACAGTTCTCAAATAATCGCGAAAAGACTGTAGCTATAATTATTTCGACGCTCAAAATTTTAGCAAACATATTTTTTTTTTGTGGTAACAAAACTGTTTTCACTAATGGCAAAATTGTTTATTATAAAAAAATTGCTTTATTGTCGCCAACGAGTACATAATTGTGTAGTCATTCACTGAATAAATCTTGTGACAGCGTCGAAATATGCTAGGTCTGTTGGCAAAACGGTATTCTCAACGCGAGAAAAGTGATAGTTGTGTAGTTTCCAGATACAGACAGGCACTGTGTGTTAATTTGCGGTTGCCCGCGTGTATGTATATGTATATGTATATATATATATATTTGCGGTCAAGTGGTTTGTTACCGAGACGTGCTAATTTCGACTTAGGAGCCTGGACTGCCGTCACAGACAGAGCTGACTGCCCTAGTTAGGAAACTTGCCAACTGTCCGCGCCCTGATCGCCTGCGCAATCCTCCGAAAAGAAGCCGCGGTGTTCCGTTTCCATGGATTTCCGATGTTACAAGTGCCTATTTGTTGTTTTCACTTTTTTTGAAAGTACGCTAATACTTGGAGGAGCCGTTACTTACAGTGTATTACGTTAATTAATTGGTCCTGTCGCAACTTTCACGTCAGATTCCGCTGTGAAAATTTGTTTTCCTACAATACGTAGGGATTGGAAAATTTCGCGAACTCAGTTTAGGAGAATCTAGATTTCACACACACACGTACATTTATGTTATGTTTGCGGTTGGAATGGATCACAGTTTTATTAGACACGCCGTTATCATGCAGGCCGATTTCTTTGCCTGATAATTAGTTTCGTTTTATGCATTATTATACACACATATACATATAATATATTCATTCATATAATATAGACATACATATAATATATACATATATAAAATAATATATATAATGATATAGGCCGTTCACGGTAAACTGATCACTTTTGAGGCCCTAGTTACTTTTTCCTTTCAGCCCTATTTAATCCTGTCAGCATATTTTAAAATGAATATTGACATGTACGTAATAAACACATTGCGTATATTCCACAGCACTCGGAAGTTAACGTCTAAAACTATAAAACGTATTTATTGACTATTATTCCAAAATTGTGAACTTTCAAAAGTGTTCACTTTACTGTGTGTGTGTGTGTGTCTATATATATATATATATATATATATATATATATATATATATATATATATAATCGTTAGAAGACAACAAGAACAAAGAGTGTCGTAAGTCGTTCAAACCTCCCTGGACCAGAGATTAAAGCTGAAGTAGATCAGTTATCGTCTGTTGCATATGTATCCAACATTGACCAACCCCACACTAACACATCTGTCATAGTCACGTGGTCAACGGCGATGAACGTGTTCGTTTCTGTCTTAATTTTCAAAAGACTGCCTTATGTGAATAAAATGCGTTTGCCGACTTGAGATTAATCTACTTGCACTGAACATTGGCCAGAGGAAGTATACTAACATCTCAAAGCACTTGTTTACATGAACGCTTCCGAGAGTCCTGCTTCAGTTCTGTTCCTATGCACATCGTGTATTCTCCCGTCATGTGTAAAATTAACACTACGACGGGCCCCATCACTTCATCTATGCGTCGGTAATCTGAAGACGTGAAATTACTTGAAAAGTAAATATTTTAATTAAACGTTAGGACGTGGAACTACCTACCCTTTGGCGTTAGCAACTTTACTGGGCGAATGCCGATAAAATTAAAGTAGGCCTATATGCAAGTAAAGGCTGTTCACGATAAAGTGAGCACTATTGAAATCAACCCCTAGAAAAAAGTCACTGCCCCTGCCTGCACATATTTTAATGGACGCACTGAGTGACATGAGTCCAGTAAAGTTGGTCACGATGGAGGGGAAAGTAGTTCCTTATATTAACGTCGAACAAAAATTGTAAGGTGACCATTTTGTGATAATAGATTATTTCTCTAGATTTCTGTATTTTGTAATGCATCGAAGTGTAGAAATGAGCGTATTTATACAATATTTACTTTTCTAATAATTTCACCGTTGCACAGCCCGTAAGGGTAGTTACATTTTTAAAAAGTTGATTTCATAAGTGCTAATTTTGCCGTGAACAGCCTATAAATATAAATCTTAAATACAATATACGTCCTTCGTGACAGTCATATTGGTATAGGCTGTTCACGGTAAAATGAGCATTTTTGAAAGCCCTGCTTAAGATCTACTTGTATACACGTTGTGTATTCCTCGGCCTTATGCAAAATTAACATTGTCGTGGGCCTCATCACTTTATTCACGCGTCGATCAAATGAAAAAGTGAAATTATTAGGAAAGTATATAGGTTTTCAAATCTGTTAATTTTTACACTTCGATGAATTTAAAAAACAGTAAGTGAGAGAAATAATTTTTAGTTATCACAAATGGTTACCTAACACGATTTATTCGACGTTAAGATCCATCGCTACCAACTTTACTGGGCGAATGCCAATCAGTGCGCCCATTCAAATATATGGATGCAAGGGCAGTGACTTTTTCTAAGGTTAATTTCTAAAGTTCTCTCTTTATCGTGAACAGCCTTTATGCCCGGTTGCACCAGTGGGGTTCGAAACTCGATCCGAGGTCGCATCTAAGATCGACACAGAAAACTTGCACCAATCGAGTTCAGAAATGGATTGGAGATCGAGATGAAATTTATTTCGAACCCCGAAATTGGCGGTTCCAAAACTCGATCCGAAATCAGCAGCCATCGTCGACAAATTTGGTTTGAAAATACGCCAGCAGAAGAACGACGGTTGATTTATTTCTTGGGAAATTAAAACAACACTGTCTGCACTTGAATATTATTCAGTACAATTCGTACAACAATAATTCACTTAAAACAGATAAAACATTGCACATCTAGTTCTATCTATAGTGAAAAATACGCAAACTTTAATGACGTCATATATTACGAACCAATAGCAAAATTTGTCTCGTACTAAAATAGGATCTCTCACATTTGGAACTAAAATCGACGAATCGAATATCCAGAATCACGAAATTTCGTTGGTGCAACACTAACAATGGAACCAAGATCAAACTGGATCCAGGTTCGAAACTAGGATCATTCGATCTCGGATCGGGGAAGATGATGGTGCAACTCAGTTCAATGTTGGGACGCGGAGTGAACACTGCGCAGCTCGTATGAGCGCTCTACGGGCGAGCCAGACGGCCAGACACGGGATAGTTGGCATCTGACGGAGCAAGTTGTTGCAGAAAGTGTGTGTGTGTGTGTGTGTGTGTGTGTGTGGAGGCGCGAACATACCTCGGCTCAGCGAGAGAAAACAGGTGCTGTCTGCCTGGCACTTCGCCGCCCGGCCGTAATTAATAATTACGCGCGCGGCAGTTCTGCGGCGAGCTCCGCGCCCAGGGGTGCGCAAAGTCCGGCCCGCCAGCGAGGCCAGCTCGTACAATGTAGCCAACATTCGCAGCTCCACTTAGGTCCCTGTCACACTGTCAAATTTTTCCCTCGCGCTGCTTCCAATAAGTTAGGTCAAATAAAGTTGCTCAGTTATTACGTCATTGAATTGCCATAAACGTCGCCATACGTGCCTGGAAAAGTTTGTTGACTTCAGATTCCATCAAACATTTGAAGATAACAGGTTATGAAATTTCTTTGATGTTTGGCGGTCTCTGGCAGTCAGAATCGTGCACGACAAAAATGGACGTCAAGAAACTTTAGTAACGAACAATTGCTGGAAACGAAGTAGGTTATGAAGATAATTAATGTATGCCTGGGCATCAATGCTGTTTTAAGTGAATATTGCACATGATACGAACTCGGATGCATTAAATTCCATTGTGCATGGAACATCTCCGATAAATAGAATTTGAGTTTACTAAATAAGCGAAAATAAATTACAGATTACTTTACATTTCTTCCTGTAATGGACTGCATGGAAAAACTAAAGCAGTATATCACTATGAAAGTTATTGCTAAATAATATTTCAAATTGTACACTCTCAGTAAAAATTTGACAGTGTGACAGGGGCTTTACCGATCGCCAGTACAACTGTCGAAATCGCGGGGTCAGCAACATAGACTAAAGATGAGGTAGACCGATGATCTGGCTGGCTGTGCACAACCATTCTCCGTATCCCAACATTGAACTGCTTTTCTGCCATGTGCACAACCATTCTCCGTATCCCAACATTGAGCTGCTTTTCTGCCATGTGCACAACCATTCTCCGTATCCCAACATTGAACTGCTTTCCTGCCAACACGTGGATTGGATTTGAGGTTAGAGCAACGGTTAGTAAACAAGTGCTCCGAGGTGTTTGTATACTTCCTCTAACCAGTTTGTAATGCAGTTTGATTAAGTTCAATTGCCAAATGCTTGCCTTTTGAAAATTAAGATGTAAATAAACACGATCAACACTGTTGGCCACGTGAATTCGACAGTTGCATTGCGGTGTGGTAGGTCAGTGTTGGGTACATGTGCAGAAGGTGGCTAAGCGGTCTACCTCATCTTTATATGCTGTTCACGGTAAAATCACTTTCTACTCATGATCTATGTATTCCTTCGTCTTATGCCAAATTTCCATTGGCATTGGTCTCATCACTGTATTCGTGCGTCGGTCAAGTGAAGCTGTGAAATTATTAAGAAAGTAAATACTTTACAAATCTGCTTATTTTTACACTTCGACGCATTAAAAAACCAGAAAGCAATAGGAATAATTTGTAAGTTATCACAAATGGTTACCTAGACGTTAAGATATGGAACTACTATCTAATCATCGTTACCTAATTTACTGGGCGAATATCACTCAGTGCGTCCGTTAAAATACACGCAGTCAGGGACAGTGACTTTTTTTTCTAAATTTGATTTGAAAAGTGCTCACTTTAGTGTGAACAGCCTATATAAGGATTGGTTTTCCGCTCTGGAGTTGCCGTGCCCTACGCGCATGCGCAGAAATGCTGCACTTATCTGCCTCAGTCACACAGTGAACTGCGGCGTTGCCGCTTCCTCGAGCACGCTAGTAAACGATAAGCCTATATAAGGATTGGTTTTCCGCTCTGGAGTTGCCGTGCCCTACGCGCATGCGCAGAAATGCTGCACGTATCTGCCTCAGTCACACAGTGAACTGCGGTGTTGCCGCTTCCTCGAGCACGCTAGTAAACGATAAGCCTATTTCTGGTTCGCAGCTGTGCGCTGCATCTGGAAGAAAATTGTTTGACAAACATTCTCCCCCCCCCCCCTCCAAGGCGTTCGTTAAGAAGCCAGTCTACTACGGTGATGAAGTCATTTGCGTTCGAATACCGGGTGACATTTTACTATAGGCTGTTCACGGTAAAGTGAGCACCCTAGTTACTTTTTCCTTTAGGCCATTTTATAGTTGTTAAGCACCTTTCTAAATAAATATTGCTATGTGGGTAATAACCACAGCGTGCAAATTCTACCGCAATAGGAAGTTAACGTCTAAGGCTAAAATAAAATATATTTATTGACTATTATTCCAAATGATTGGTCTTTCAAAAGTGTTCACTTTACCGTGAACAGCCCATAAAGAGGAAACTGTTGATTAACTTGATCATGTAAAACGTCTGATTAATATGCCATCATTACGCGGGGTCGGCATGTCGGTTTTTTTTTATTCATATTTGTAGTTGCCGGATCAGTCAGTTTGCAGTCTCATTTAACAACAAATGCGGTATAAAAATACACTGATTTCTTTTTTGTGTCTGGAAAGCTAATGATTCAGTTTTGTGCCGAACAAGTACAATGTTATTAAATGTAGTGCATTTGAACGTTTCTTGAGTTAGTCTTCTTCTGTTGTACAAATAATTTAAGTTTCAATCTGAAACTTTTTGTTATTTATCATTACACTTTTGTTTGTGCATGCTCACCTTCTGTGTACGGCTGTGTGCAAAGTCAAGACCAGGCTAGTCATTTTCTTAGCGTCCCATGAAAGGTACAACCCGGATATTTCTATGACCTGATTTATTCTTCTCTCTCCCCCCCCCCCACACCCCCTGTCACTCACTCCCAGGCATGTCTTGAAGAATTTATACTGATTATAGTTATGAATCGAAAAGAAAAAAAAAACTGTTTTTCCACTTGAGAAATAATTTCGTGTACATCAACAGATCTTTCATTGTGAAAGCGAGTAGAATTATGAAAGGTACAGCATAGTTAATTTCCTTACCTGATTTCATTTTACATTGATTGATGTGGTTGGGGAAAAAGCTTGCGTGTGGTCGCTTGTATATACCAAACGCCAGATGTTAGTAGCCACATGTTCTCATTTGTGATGTTATTTAAATTTACGAAGATGGCAAATTAGTGGTAAAATAAGTTTTACACGTTTTTTGAATGCAATTCAATTTTTATATTTAAAAAAAAAAAAGTTGTCCCCCCCCCCCCCCCCAATACAAAGTTTGGTTTCAGGCTTGCTTGAGATGAGAGTTTTTGAATTCTGGCAGTCTATGAAGAAGAATTTTATTATAAAACTCAATACTAGGCCTAAACCACAAACAAACCACGCATTAAATTTAAAAAAAAATTGTTGTGCTATTGAAACGCAAAAACAATTTGCACTATAACCAAAACATTCCTCCAAGTATTTTTTTTTTTAAACTATTTTCTCCCCTTTGATACAATATTACGAAAGTATAGAAGTAAGGAGGAGGAATATAGACAATAACCCGTGGGCACTTGGACAGCCTGTCCTCAGCAAGGTTGGCACGAGTGACGTAGGAAGCCACAGTGTTGCCAGCCTTACCGACCTGCGTCCACTGCTGCCAACCCACACCATCAAATATTCACTCCCCCATGGCGCTGCTGCAGACAGCACTTACGGTATTTCTAAATCATGACGTACTAAATTATTAGGGATGTTGGGGGGGGGGGGGGAGTTTTTACACTTGTAGTTAATATTATTTTTTACGCCGATGCAGTTAGTTGGTTTACCCTGATAGACATCGCAACGAGAACCACTTGCAGTGTTGATTTGTAATCGTGTTGGTGTGCGCGTTTTACGTAACATGCTACCTTTTTAGACAGCTATACGAACAGCTGAAAATTATGAAAGGGCTGTTCATGGCAGTAAGCACTTTTGACATCAACCTTTGAAAAAAAAAATCGCAGTTTGTAACTACATAGGTAATACAGTACATACGGGCACGTCGGCCCCTTGTTAGGTTGGCGATGGTTTAATGAAACAGTTCTAACACTTGACTTTGTATCGGTAGTGTAATACTAAATTTTTTGGCTACAGCTGTGTTTTCTACAAGAGCATAAATGTGCATATTATCAACACATTTACTTTCGTAAAGATTCCACAGTTTCATTTGAATGGCTGAATAAAGAGAGACGACGCATGGCAATTTTAATTTTACGCATGGTGGAAGGATACGACTGAGAAGAAAACTAGATCCTAGACAGGGCTTTCAAACATACTCGGTTAACTGTAAACAGCCTACCAGTGTCAATTGTGAGTTTTTAAGTTAATTGGCGCTTTTACTTAATTACATACAACTATGCATGTAGCCCAATAGGCTTACCTAATTTGTTGTATTCTGCTTAGATATCTTAGTCGAGTAATTTTTTTTTTTTGTATTTGTCTACTGTAGGAGATTAGTTACATACGCTGGGAAACCGCGAACTTTTTTTTTTGAGACAGCGTATTTTTACTATAACACTAACTGTAATTTTATTATTGGATGACCAAGATTTTGATTAGGTTAAGTTCTTTGTAGACCAATGAACGTTATGTTTTAGATTATCAGAGTACTCGCTGGCCAAATGAGTCGGGATAGTAGCCAATAATGACTGTGAGTCAACTTTCCTAGCCATAAATAATCTCTACGTGTTAGATGCAATTGAGTGCGAGAGAAGGCGGAAAGATTAAGCTTCGCTGCAAAATGAAGACGGGAATAAATAAAACCGCGATCATCATGCAGCAGGCAATCAGGGATTACACATAGTGCTGAATTAAACCATTAAGTAATGTAAGTTAAGTAAGTGCATGAGATATCAAAGGGAATGGGGACACCACAGAAATGTTAAATTGCCGGATTTACTGTGGACTGTATGGTGCAAAAGTGGAAACTGTGCCGCTCTCAATAGGTTTCACAAGAATGGATCCCTTATCACTAGGTACCGAGTGTAGAAGGTGTGATGCTACGTATGATTAAAGGTTATTCGCGATTAAGTGAGCACTTTTTAAAATCAACCTTAGAAAAAAGTCACTGCTCCTAAATGCGTATAATTTAACGGCGCACTGAGTGACATGCACCCAGTGAAGTTGGTAACGATGGATGGAAAGTAGTTCCATGTCTTAACGCCGAATTAAAAGTGTCAGGTGAACATTTGCGATAACTTAAATTATTTATTTTGCTTCGTGTTTTTGTAACGCTCCTACGTGAAAAAAATTAGCAGATTGGTAAAATATTTACTTTTTTTTTTTTATAGTTTCACAATTTCAGTTGTCCAACGCACGAATAAAGTTTCATAACAGTATTAAGGCGGAAGAATACACAACTTGCATGCAAGTGGATCTTAAGCAGGGCTTTCAAAAATGTTCAGTTTGCCGTGAATAACCTACAGTTTTGAGGATCTGATAAAACACTTTGTAATCACGAAAATTACGATAAAACTTATAAAATACAAATAAAATTGTAGAATACAAAACTAAGAATTCTTTTTCTGTCTTAGTGTACTTTTGTGGCATTTATAAAAATGCAATTTTAAGCTGATTTACGTTTTATTGTTTACAAGTTGAATTATATGTAGGTCTAGACTATGAGGGCACAAAAATCGTAAGTGCTGAAAGCCTTTTTAAGTGGTAATATCGAGTCCATCTTCGATTTTCTTACAAGTCTTAGTAATGAAAATGTATGACCAGACATAAAAATCAAAGCCAGATATGACACACAGGACTAATTAACGATTTTTAAAATCAATTTGTACAGTTTCAATTATAGCAGTATTGTCCCATGTGGAGTTGGAATTATAAAATAATTAGGTAATATTTGATTGCGATTACAGATGTTAAACTAATCATGTGAGAAAAATAAGTGTATATTTCGAAATAACTATTCAGATGCTCCCTCTTCCCTATGCCAAGACTAGCTCGGTTTTTAAATATTGACTTCCGAAAATTAAGTCATGGATTAAGGGTTCTATGTAGGCCTACCCACGCGTTCAAGGCCAAGAAACGAGGGAGCGATACGGGCGACACTAACAAGCACGCCTAGCGCCTCATCGCTCCTACGCGCAAGGCGTGCATTGTTTCCGTCCTAACGCCTTACTGTGTGAACTAGATCTGTAACTGTGGGGATTTATTACACGCGATTAAAGTACACAAACCAAACTAATTGCGTATAATCGTACTTTTTTCTTACCGCTTATAGAAACTTCATAGGCAAGCTATAAAAATGCAATATTTGACCACTTTCGCGACTTTTTTCTCCGTTAATACACTTAATATGATAAAAGTAAAAAGACGGCGATATAGATAATAGTTCTTAAAATCCTTTCTGGCAAAATGTCGTATTTCCAGAACATTTAATCACCGAGACACGCGTTTAGGCGCAAACAGCGATTTCACAGGAAACGTTTGAGTACGTAGGAGCCTTAAAATACCAAGCCAAGATGGCGAGGATAGTTCCACCTTAAGGTGTTAATCCGGCCCTGGTTACACGACGCATGCGCGAGCAGTCGACGTGGTTTTTGGATGTGCATTTTCGTCTCGTACGAACCACACCCCCTCCCATCATCCTTGTTCTCTTCATCATGCCTCTCCGGAACAGGCAGCCATTTTCGCTCGTCGCCTGGGGAATAAACATTCCTGTATTTGCTCGTGTTTGCCGAAATAATTTGAGAGCACATCTCTCTCTCTCTCTCTCTCTTTCCTCTCTATCTCTCTTACTCTCCTGTCCCCCGCCTCCCACTCTATTTTTCATCGTGTTGTTCCAAGTCATGCAAATGCTGATGCGCGCTGAATGTTTTGTGTTTTTTCATTAGGAGAACGCGCGCTCGCTTGTGTGTGTGTGTGTGTGTGTGTGCGCGCGCGCGCGCGCGCGTGTGTGTTCTCGCTCCCAACTGCCTTATTGTAGATAGCGACATCGTCATAAAGTGGGAAGAAGGGGGGTGGAGGGGGTGGGAAAAATTGCGGTTTTTGTTCTCCCTCGCGTCATTGCCAAAAATGTGTTGGCCGGGCTGAATGAGGGGTTGGCTGGGTGTAGGCGGGGTGGGGGGGGAAGTGGATATGAAAAGGGCTTCATTTGGCCGGAGCGATTAAAACACCGAGCGAGCCCCAACCCCCCTTGCACACAACCCTTCCCTGCCACCCCCCCCCCCCCTCCATACCCGCGTTGTGTTTTTATCTGCACATTCCACTCCATGAAGAGAGAGGCATTTTACATCATTTTGTTATTGTTGTCGGTAGCATTATAAAATATCATTTATCACTTGGCTGCCTCCCCCTCCCCCCTTCTAATTCACATCTCCCCTCCACAACGGCCTCGCCCGCACAATAGCCCGCAGTCGCTCGTTTTGTATTCACTTATCTGGCTGTTCAAATCATCCCTCCCCGGAGTTGTGGCGCGGGGTTGAAAGGCTCACCCCTGAGCGGTTCACTACGCCGAAAGTAACGACCGGGATTTACCGCCCTGCGCCCCCCCCCCCCAACTCCCCGACGTAGTGTTGCAGCCCTCAGGGTCTGGCTCAGGCGGGGGCACTTTTTCCGGTAATGAGGCGTGAACTGCTTCCTGTCTTCCCAGCTCCTTGCTTCTTGTCCTGACTCTCTACCCCCCCTTCACACCTTTCTTAGTTCAACCCCCTTTGCCGACGTCCCTCTGTTGTCGGGATTAAGTTGCCTTCTCTCCTCCTCGTGAGACTGCCGTCACACTGCTCCCTGTCCCACCTTGCAAACTGAGTTGCCGCCGTGGAATAAAGCAACACAGTGCTCATCTTTGTCCGGGGCCACATTGCCACAATTTTTTTAATACCGTGAAAATTACGGCAAATTGAGGTACATCGCCTCAACCAAAATAAGGGGCCGCGGTGATTTAGTGGCTAAACTACTCGCCTCCCACCCAGGCGGATCGGGTTCGATTCCCGGCGGGGTCGCTCTCGGATTTTCGCACGTGGGAATCGTGCTGGACGATGCCGCGGGTCGGCGGGTTTTCTCGGGATCTCTCTCTCCCCCCCCCCTTGTATTCCGGTGTAGCAGGCGAATTTTCCAGACAGCTTGGCGGTCCGTTGACAACCGTGCCAACAGTATAACACTGTTTACAACCCTCGGCTGACCACAATACAATAGGTTGACAATAATCCCCGAGAACTTTACCCTCGCCACTTTATCCCCAGAATGTGTCCCTTGGTAGACTAACCATTTAAGGAACAAGTGCAGTCCCCTCGCAAATAAAATTACTGTTTAAGCGTAGCCAAAAATTACGCACCGACCCAGAGTTCTCAGCGCCAGCAGGGGAGCGGATCGCCAAAACAGTAATTGAAGGCATGCCAGCTGTTTCTTGTTGGTAGTGACCGCGAAGCGTTCGCGCATCAGCGCAGCTTGGAGTTCCCCCAGAAATGATTTTCCTGCTCTGTGTAATTAGTAGTGCGGAATTGTACCAATATTTTATTTTTCCGAAAAGCCTACGTTTTCAACATTTACCCTTTTATTTCCGTGCGGCACCCCACTGTGCCTCCATCTCACCAATGTCATAATGACGAGCATAGTACGTTATTTTCCTATCTCGATCGCGAGGGTTTCCGTCCTTTCCTACCTGGGGGTAAAATCCGCCCGGGGGTATGATTCGCTGGTTAGATCGGCGCTACTCCATTCTCACCTCGTTTCACACTCGACTTCTCTCAAGACCTGTCATCTCACAAACTTTATTCGTGAATGTGTAGTTCCCGTCGAACGGTTTTTTTTATGCCGCCCGGTTGTAAGTAGAGAGGAATGCCCAAGGACGTGCGCTGCAAAATAAAACAAAATTCCTCCTTTCAGGAAGGGATGGGAGTGCTTCACCTTTGTGAGTATAGAGCCTAGGGCCAGGGCAGACGGGAAATGTCCTTGATTTGTAATATTGTAGGCAGGCAGGCTGCATGGGTCCATCACAAGGGGGTTGGGAGGTAGGGGTGGATGTCGTTACGGGTGGACCAGCCAGAGAAAGGGAATTAGGTGGCGCAATTTATTTAGGCGCAGGGGTCGGAAGGGTGTGTGGGGGGGGGGGGTCGAAATTGGCAGGATATTGCAAGCGTGGGAAGAAGGCCCGATGGGCGCAAGTTTCGAGGCAGCCCCGGCGGAACAAAATGTCCCTCGGGCGATGACGGTAGGGGAGGTTCTTCTCGCGTCCACGTGGAAACTCCGGCAGGATATTGGACCACCTCCCCTCTCAACTCAACCACCCCCCCCCCCCTTTATCTTCTCTTCGTCCTTGCTACTTGTCGCACTTTGAAAGGACACGCCGACGATTTTACAGCCACTAGAGTGGCCAGCTTGCCTGCTGTTTTATACACCGCTGTGTTTTTTTATATAGAATTAAATGTCGCGTCAAGTGTCTGTACTTCGGAGGTATAGGCTGTCCACGGTAAACAGTCTGTATAGGCTGTTCACGGTAAAATAAGCACTTTTGAAAGCCCTTTAATTTGGGATAATAGTCATTAAATACATTTTATTTTAGTATTGGACGTTTACTCCCGGTTGCAGTGGAATGTATACACTGTATTTATTACTTACACACGTGTATTTATTTTAAAACGTGGTTAAAGGCTATGAAATGGCTGAAAAGGAAAAAGATACCAGAGCCTCAAAAGTGCTCACTTTACCGCGAATAGCCTATAAAAGCCGTGCTTAAGATATTGTCATGTACGCGGGTAGGGACAGTGATATTTTTCAAAGTATTATTGTAAAAAATTGCTCAAACAACCATGAACATCCTATAGTTGAGCACTTTGGGAACCAACCTTCGAAATAAAATCCCTCGCCTCCAACAGCATACATTTAACAGACACAAGTTGGGCGCAATGAATGGATCCATAGTAGTTATATTACCTATGTCTTCGCTATACTAAAGTAGTCATGTTTGAGTTAGTGACGCGTTGTTCTTCCGTATTTAATGTGTGTTTATTTTATGCTCGTAAAGCATTTGCAAGTCAACTCTTTTGAAAAATAAGATGGAATAGCTCCAGGTGTATTTGTTGTCCTTTACTTATCTCTTGTTTTCCAGTAGAAATGTTGATGGTAATAATCATGCATCTGGAATTATAAATTAACTCTGAAAAACCCTTTAAAACCAACTAAAAACCAATCAAAAAAGATTAATTATAGTAGTTACAGAATTAGTAGAATCTGCAAGACATGATCGAACACACGTAACACACTTTACTACAAAGTGATATGTTTGTATCAATATATTTATATTTAATGTATAAAATCTTGGCGCAATATAGAACGTATACCTCATTTGCGTAAGTATTGTAAGCACATATCTTGAATAAGCGATTCTAAGTATTTACAATATAGAATGAATAACTCATTTACGTAAGCGTAGTAAGCACATATGGTGTGCAAGTCTCTTAACTATTTACAATATAGAATATATAACTCATTTGTGCAAGCATAGTAAGAGCATATCATACATAAGGCTCTTAACTATTTGCACCAAGCTTTTATATATTAAATATTAATTGATACAAACGTTTTATTTTGTAGTAGAGTTTATTATGGCTGTTTGACCACGTCTTACAAGTCCTACAGATTCTGTAACTACTGTAATTATTTTTCCCTTTCTAGTGCATTTATAAATAAAATGTTTGTTTTAAAAGTTTTTTTACAGTTAATTTATTTTTCACTTTTTAGTCTCAACAATTTTTTTGTGATTATTATATATTAATAATAAAAACAATTAGTTCTTATTTTATATTAATCATAACAATTAGTGAGACTAAACATACTAAAAAAGTGAAGTTAAACACTGGTGGTCCCTTCCACACTTCGGCCTGCAACCTTACGAACAGTGATGCGCTGCAGGCAGACTGCATGCCAGTTCAGTGCATAGAGGTGGGACAAACACCTACCGTACGTACAAACAAGGCAAGTTAAAGTTAAAGCACGTAGTAAAAATAAACTGAGCTGATCGTTTTTAATTACTGCACAGTTATTAAAAGTAGTGTACAATAATCTTGAGTAATAGTCCGACTCAGCTCCAGACATTTATTTATGGCAAAAACAACATAACACCAAATTAAAATCGCGAATTCGTTTCTGTGAACTAACAGTTTGATGCATAATTGATGACCAAATCGGGCCATAATGTTTAACGACTTGTTATGTGTAGCATAGCAAATGCGGCAAGTGTTTGTATGAAATGCTTTACCACTTTACTAGAGACCCTATAATTTCACATTATAAAACGCCGCCATATTAGACTTTATAGTCATTGCATATTAATCAGATCTCATTTTCTCATAGGCCTCTGCCAAAACCAGACCTCTGTTCGACTGGATCAAATGGAATGAAGTCACCAGAGTGGTACACGTTTACTATTGGTGCGCAGTCCTGAGAGGCTGTCGGACGAGCACGGGTCCAATGACATGCATCAAGCTGACATATACTCTCACGACACTTAGTTGTCTCAGAATTATAACGCGAACTCTGTAAAAACCTCTACAAATGGTAGCTACAAACCTACCACCACCATGTGTCATTTTGGGTAAAGGAACTTTAAAACTCTGGGGAACGGTGGTACGGTTGTATTTTAATTCAAATGAGTAATTTTAAATTTGTAAAATCAAATTTAACATGCTTTTGTTTTGGAACGTTTCCTAAATGTTTGCACAGTGAAGATGTTCCAATCCCTCTTGCTGTAGCGCACATCTTGCGCACCAACTGCACGAGGCTGGAAGCACAAATGCGTCAGTTATTACCTATGATCGTCACGTCGTCGATTTGTTGAAAACGAATGGCCGAAACAGATTACATCTACCATATTCATGCAGTCCCACTTTGTTGCAACCAATGGCGAAAAAAAAGGGCCCTTTGCTGACGTTAGACTGCTCGCCTCCACCAAGGCGAACTGGGTTCAACTCTGCGGTTCACTGATTTTCGCAAGCGGGAATCGTGCTGGATGATGCTGCTGCTGTTCGGCGGGTTTTCTCGGGGATATCCCTTTCCCCCCGCCTCTATACTCGCCACAATGACCCTTATTGGCTCTCAAGACCTCGATGTTAAGATCCGGCCAAATCTGTTCACTCGCGGAGAAAAAAAGGAGGATGCCTGACTATTGTTCACGTTCCTTTATGTAGTCTAGCACGTATTTGGCAACGAAACGGCATGCGCTGTTTTTTTCCCGCCTTGTAACTGCATTCATGCAGGAAACAGTTGCTTTGCAAGGATAGGCGCGCGCAAGACGTGGTTCCAGGATTGTGACATAACCTATCCTTAATTGACCTTAAGTGTAATACTCATTGTAATTCTTGTAAAGTTTGAAGTTACGTTATAATCTGTGACGTAAATTCACTTGTACGGTCAAAACCCAGATGTTTTATATTTTTAAACCCACAGGATATTCTTTGTTATGCCTCAATGTCGTAGCATAAGTTGGTTCGAGTCCTAAAGCGCACCAAGGGATACGTGCTGTTGGGCGCTAGCTATAGTCCATTCGTGGCTACTCCCAACGTTTATAAAGTTATGCTTTCAGGCTATTGTTCCGCCTCGTGCAGAAGCGGCTTAACCAAGTCTAGAACATTACAGCAAATGGACAGCGCACTGTATTTACACGCACTCGGTTTAATACACACACAATGTACATAATATGAAACCACTCATCATTTTCATATTTAATACTATTTGAGCCATAATATTTCTGTTTCGCCTCTTGTCGATGTAAATGTTTTTTCTTGTTCTATATGTTTACACTGAGTTATAGCTGGTTAAGTGTAAGCGAAGGCATCGAAGCCTTAACTTCGAAATAAATAAATAAACCATTTCCTACTAGATATTACCAACGCACCTATTTTCTTCCTGTTTTTATTCATGTTGATTATGAGATAATTATCATAACTCATAGATAAATTTAAGTAAAATTTTAATTTAACAAAAAATAACATTTTCGTTTTAACAGAAGTATAAAACGCTTGTTATACATGCAATATTTCGGAAATAACCAAACACATCATAGCCTACAAGGGGTGAATTTTAAAAGGTTTGATTGAGAAACATTGGAGATACTGCGAACAGACTATAGCACCGGAGCTACGATGCACGTGTGGGAACTACCCTAGAGTGCGCTGGGCGGGGAGGAGGGGGGGGGGGGTCGCTGACCACACATCCCTCCCCTTTCCCCTCCCTTGGTGGCATTGCGGTCAGACCCCTGGCTCCATCCACCGAGACGACCGCAGCGCCGCGCTAATGCCTCCGCCGACAACAAGAACAAGCGAGCATCGGCTCCCGCTCGTGTGTGTGGCGCCTCAGGTGGCCTCTCGGCCAACCACTGGCTACCCGGCATCAACCACCTTCCCTCCCTAACGGCGGGAAATGAGGACGACCTACTCCTCGGCGCCTCTTTTCGTCTTCTATAGGCTGTTCACGATAAAACGAGCACTTTTGAGGCCCTAGTTACTTTTTCCTTTCAGCCATTTTTTTTCCATCCTTTAACCAAATTTAAAAAAAAATTGCCATCTAAGTAATAAACACAGTGTGTATATTCCACTGCACTCGGGAGTTAACGTCTAAGGCTAAAATAACATATATTTATTGACTGTTATTCCAAATGAGATTGCATTCAAAAGTGCTCACTTTGCCTTGAATAGCCTATAGTTACGCACACAGCCAGGTCAGGCGTCGTCCCTTATTGAAATAACTGTAAATGTAAAAGAGCGTTATGCAAGTCGGATGCAGCAATTACTCAAGCACATCTGTTTGTCCATTTGTTGTTAACAAAAATACAAGAAATTTCATCCGACTGATTAGACAAAGTGTATTTACCCACGGAAAATTGTACATATACAGGCTGGCTACCTGGAGTCTCATTAAAATTCTTCCCCGTAAAATATAATAAGTTCATTAATTATTTTACAATAGCATTTGTTTAAATGTCGAAAAAAAAAGAGTTAATAAAGTAATTTAGTTGTAAAGATTTAGAGTAGAAAAATATTGATAAAAATTTATTTATGTCTATGAAGTTGCAGTTACACCGCCCTTCTTCGAACGTTTGCTGATTTAATTTGATTTTCCGCTCCCATTGGCTGGCTTAATGTTTGTTCACCCTTTCGGCCCCAAAGACATTGTGCTCTGAAACGAACCTTATTTTTATGTCGTTGGAAATTGTGCGTGTATCAGCGTCGCAGTATCTTAATTTCGAGACTAATATAATAAACAGCGTTTTTCGTGAATCATGTTATTGGTTAGCAGCTGTCTATGAACGTATGGAATGGCCTCAACAGCATATGGGATTTACGTTGTTGGGCTTTCTTCTTCTCCTTCTTTCTGCAGGTTACTCGTTCCGTGCATAACTTTGATGTAAACACCGTGACTTAAAGTTTTTGTTTTTACGTTAGCAATAAAGAATGAATGTGTTAATATAATAAAGAAAATGAAATTATGGAAATCCCTCCGTAAGAGACAGAGTTCAGAAAATCACACTGGAAGTGTCGTAGTATGCCACTGTATGAAGAGAAACGTAGAATGTGATGTTTTGTTACCGAATGGCATATAGGTAAAGCAGAACGGCGAACTTTTTTTTTTATAGCTCACTTACTGCTAAGGACGTTCAGAACTCCGCGTCATTTTCCATCAAGATATAATTCACGGTCGTGTATGTACTCGAGCCGGCGGCCTACGTTGATTGGCTGCTGCCTTGGTAGCAAAGTCACGTGATTCGACCACACCAATGTGGAAAGCGGTTTGTTCCTTGGCGCATAGTCACCTCGGGGTGCCAAACTAAGAATCGTCCAGCGACAAAAGCAAGCCGAATGTACACGCGTTCGTAACGCACAACCTATCTTCAAATAAAGCGAATTGCGCACGTATAGGCTGTTCACGATAAAATGAGCAGTTTTGAAAGCCCTGTTCAAGATATACTCGTAAGTGTATGTACGTTGCGTATTCTTCCGCCTTATGTAAAATTTACGTTGCCATGGGTCTCATGCGTCGGTCAAGTAAAACTGAAAAATTATTAGAATAGGAAGATTTCACGAATCCGCTAATTTTTATACTTCGATGCATTAGGAAAAAACAGGAAGCGACAGAAGTAACTTAAGTCATTATAAATTGTACCTGACAATTTTTTTGACGTTAAAATATGGAACTATTATTCCCTACATCGTTACCAACTGTACTGGGCACATGTCACTCATTGCACCCGTGAAAATATATGCAGGCAGGGTTAGTGACTTTTCCAGGGTTGATTTCAAAAGTGCTCATTTTATCGTGAACAGCCTTTAGATATTCATTGTGTATCGCTGATATCGAGTCACTGAAGCAAAGTTCCAATGATTGTATTGAAACAGTGTTCTCAGATTCAGTTTTATAGATCTGGTAGTTTCATGAACGAGTATTTCCAGAAACAAATATATGTGTTTTTTTTTCTCTTCAAATGATTGTTGCAAAAAAAAAAAAAGGCGCTGTCTTATCAGCGCGGATTGACCAAAAATTCCAACACACTATGACGCGTACGACCGGCCGGCAATATTAATTACATTCTAAACTCGAGTTAGTAATGGTAGCCATTAAAACAATAACTAGCCACTAACTTCCTGGAGAGCGTGTTTCGTGGTTTTCCACAGATTCGGAATTAGTATGTTTATTTCACGTTTAGGAATGTACACTGTGAGAAAATCGCACAAAATATATTTTTTTTTTTTAACATAGGGCCAAATATATATTTAGTTGCCGTAACAAAATATATCGTTGAGCAAACAATGTTTGAAAAGCAACAAAATTACTTTTGTTTGTCTAACAAAAAAAAAAAGTTTGAATAAACAAAATCTGTGTTGGGCCAAAAAAATTTGACTGTTGACTAAATATTTTGTTGAATCAACTGTATATATTTGTTTTGCCACCCATCTTACTGCCTTCGTTCGAAAATACAGCTCGAGAGTTTGTTTGTATTCTTAGGATAGTAACCGCGTTTGTTAGTGCATCTGTTGATACCAAATAATCGTATAAACACATTAGTAAAACAATGCAACAAGAAACTGACAAGTACAACTGTTAAACTTGGAATATTTGTTTGCACACGTTTCCAAATATTTGCAGTATATCTTCCCGGCGTCACAAGTTGTCACATTAGCCGAGATTACTAAGGCATAGCGCTCGGACGCAGGAGATGCATGTTCGAAACTCGGTCGAACTTGTAATTGTTTTCATATTGGCCTAAATTGTTTAATGTACGTGTAGTCAAACAAATTTTTAGTTGCACCAACCAAATCTTACCGTTTGAGGCACCCAAATGAGAACAACAAAATAATTTGGCTTTAGCAACAAGATATTTAATTGCACCCATACAAACAAATAATTAGGTTGCACCAAACAAATCTTGTTTGTTCAACGAAACCTTTTTCTCTGTGTACTGTCTGCTGCGTGGTAAAACCTCAAAGGCACTGGGTCATCTACTATAGGCTATTCACGGTCAAGTGAGTCCTTTATAAGGCCCTACCGACAGACATCAAGCCCTAATAAATGTATTCTATTGCAGCCCCAGGCGTCAACATTTGAGAATGGCGAAATATATACACTGTTTATTAGTTAGATGGTTATATTTGTTTTAAAAAGTGGCGGATAGATAAAAATTGGCTGTAAAGAAAATTTTAGCAGGGGCTTAAAAAATTCTCACTTTACCGCGGATAGCATATATAAACAAAACAACTTGAAACAACACAGCAGCCCTTCGCTGACCGTACACATTGGTGTTGAGACTCGGAAATATATAAGTGGTATTTATTTGATTTATCCGTTTAACCTTACTAATACTGTGAAGTGCCATCGGAACTATTTTCTACCGCAATCTTAATGTGAGTTGGTTAACCGGGCAATGGTTTTGAGTTGATCACTGGCAATGTTTAAATCTGCTGCCACCTTGGAATTGGGGAAGTTTACACACACACACACATTATATATATATATATATATATATATATATATATATATATATATATATATATATATATATATATATATATATATATATATATATATATATATATATAGGGATAGGAACATTTCGCGAGTTCATTTCAGGACAAGATAGGCGTCAAACACGCGTACACTGAAGTTGACTTTGTAATTGGATCGCAGTTTATTAGACACTCCCTGAACGACCCAGAGCCAATAGCAGACCTGCAAGGAAACAAGTAGCGAGTGCCATACTGCCAGGTGTGGGGTAACACTGGCTACTCTCTGGAACAGCAGCCAATGAACAAACATCTGAGACTCGAGTATACGCACGACTGCGGAGTCTAGCCTACAGGCCATTGAACTCGCGAGTTTTTCCTATCCCTGCATATATATATATATGTGTGTGTGTTTAAGGTGATATAAGTAGGCCCTGGGGCTGTGCACTGCGAAGGGAACTGTGGTTTTGAGCTCCCCCTGGTCTAGTTCCGGGTTGTTGGTTTGGCACCACAGAGCTCTGCGGAAGTTAGTGCAGCCAAAAGTGGACATCCGTGCCGACGTAGGAGAGGGTCGCCTACTGAAGCCGCCCGTTCACACGTTCAAAGGAAAGTGTAACGGACGAGCTGCAGGGGCTCGAAAGTAGGACGAGACTCCAGAGATCAAACGGGTTCTGTAACTCTGCGCGGTGAGATACGCATCACGAACTTAGTGTTAAAATATTGAAATGAAAGCTCTGCGTGACAAGGCCCGGTCCATGGTTCCATCACTTCTTTCACATTAATTTTGCCTTTTCCCAGCCAACTTCTTGGATTTAATTGAACGAGTGACTGAGTTAAAGGATTTAGGCGACTCTTACGATGGATCATTCCCTGCCATCTTGAATGTTCGGAAATTTCTCAAAAACCCGCATTATCGATTTTGTATTGCATTTTACGGAACGACAGGAAATTGGCATTGCTTGATCGCAGTGGCTAGGTTAACTGCTGAAATCGCCCTCAAGGAAAAATTATTTACTTCTTCCCAGCTGTTACTAGTTAAAAATTAATTAAGACAGCGAAATAATAAGAACTTGATAAAGCGCGAGAAGGCATATTAATGCTGTGTAGTGCGAGGGATTCCGTTAAACCCGTCACACTGTCAGATTTACCGTCTTCAACTAATTATATTTCACAGTAAAATTTGAAGACAAAATACGGCCATCAAATTTTTCCTTCCAACAGATGTAATCAAATAATCTTGAATGTGTTTGAAAATGTGTCACGCTGTAGATTATTTTTTTTTACTGAAAAATCTAATTTGAATTATTATTTAAAAATAATTTTTATAGGGATATATTGCTTTTTTTTTTTTTCATTTAGTTCAGAAATGTAAGGAATGTTGTAATTTATTTTCGCTTCTTTACTTAATTCAGATTTTATTTTTCAGATGTGTTTCCTGCACAATGAAATTTAATGCCTCTGAGTTCAAACATCAAATAAATTCTAGAACCGGTCCATTCTTCAAATGTTTGATGGGAACTCAAGCTATCCAAATTTCTCAGACAAATATGGCGGCGTTTATGACGTTTCAATGACGTCATAACTGTCCAACTTTATTTGACCAAACTTATTGGAAGCTGTTTGTTTGATGGGAAAAATTGACGGGATTTAAACCAACTTAAATATAAGTAATGTTATAAATAGGATAAATCAAAGATTACGGGGTTGAATCCCCGTAACAGGAAGTGGTGGAAGGAAGGAAGGGACGGGGTAAACGGGAGATGTTCGAGAAAACCCGCCGACCAATGGCATCGTCCGGGAAGATTCCCACGTGCGGATATCCGGGAGCGACCCCGCCTAGGTGGGAAATTTATGGAAACATACCAACAGTAACTCTCATATTTTCTTCGGTCAATGATCTCTCGTCTTTGCGGTAACACTTTTTAGTAAATGGCTGGGCCAATCAGAATTACGTTATTACTCCAATACCGAACGTCTGTGATTCGCGGACAGGCGCCTAATACTCGTACGGTTTATAAAGTTCCGAGTAAGACAACCGCCATACATTTGTGTCGATTTACACGGCGAGTGCAGCTAGTCGAACAGAATTCCAGCTGGAGAGAACCACGCCTCTAGCGGCAGGATTACAGTTCATCCAGGCGCCCGAAAAGCAACATTTCTTAGCCGTTAATTTAAGAAGCTTGTCCGAATACATGCACAGTAATATGATTGACAGTGTTGTTATGTTCGGGTTATTCCCGTGCCTTGTTGTTGGGGGGCAGTGTAGCTTTTGTCCCTACAAGAGACACTAGAGGTAGACAGCCTTCTGTGAACCGTTAGCCTTTTGAAAAGGTGGCATTATTGCGCCCCCCCCCCCCTTGCCGTTAGCCCAAGCAGCAAAACCTGCCTCTGTAGCACTCAAGAAGAGAGGCTCTTTACACTCGTTCCCTGCGAAACACTCACAAAATACTATGGAGAATTTTTAACCATTTACACACTATGTGCACACCTGCAGTCTTCATTTCACTATTGGCCGTTTTTCTTTGTACGAAGACAGTCTGTTGTAGGCCGTTCACGCAAAGTGAGCAATTTTGAAAGTAGTTTCATTTGGAATAATAGTCAATAACTATATTTTATTTTAGCCTTAAACGTTAACCCTAGTGCGGTGGAATATACACACTGTGTTTATTACCGACATCGCACCGTTTTCTTAAAAAGGTGGTTAAAGGATATAAGACGGCTGAAAGCAAAATGCGAAAAGAAAAAGTTCTCACTTTACCGCGAACAGTCTACCCTATACACGAGTGCGCCAAACAGAATTAAGTTTCTCCGATACCGACAGTCCGTGATTCGCGGCCACACAGATAAGACGCGTAACAATTTTCAAATGATCCAATCACGAAAGTGAAATAAATCCAGCGTTCTCCTGAAGAGTTGAATAGTTCATAGGTTGTCCCATTTTGTTGAAGTCGCGTCTTAATTTTTTTTTGTCCACTCAGAACGAATACGTGATAATGGTCCGCCGTCGCCCCCGCCTCTAGGCGACTTTTTCGCAGCACGCAGAAGCCAATCATACACAAGGCCCGTTTCTATAGCTTCGCACGGCCAATGAGCGACCGAGTGCCGCTTGCATCAGAGAAACCGCCACGTCATTTCGCTTCTCTACTATATTCTGTACATAGATAAAGGAGAGGGTACAGAAATGCCACTCTCAAATTGACAAAGAAAAACCAAGTACACAAGCGACATCTAGCGGATGGGCGGAAACTATGACAGATTTCAAATTGCTATAGACTTTTGTGTGTATTCGACTATACGATATCGATGGCTTCTCAATCAATATTTTCTCTTATTCATATTTATTTTGTCTTACACGGCGATGTATAAATCTTTTCGAGTTTTCTCACCAGAATAAGCGTTCCACCCTCTTTGTCCCTCTCCCTATAATTTATATTAGATGATTGTCTATCCAAACAAAAAAAAAAACCTTGTTTCCTATTCTTTTTACCCCAAGTCTTGTCGGAGGAGATTACATAGTTAATACTTTCTTTACAAGCCAATACACAACACGTTCTCATTTTACAAAACGTCGAAATACGAATGCAACAAAATTATGTACAAAACTATGTTTAATTTACACATCGTACGGAATACCAATTCACACTTAAAAAAAACATGTGGTATATAACAGTGAGTACGCGTGCAGCAGACATTACAATGAATGTTTACTGTTGCCAGTTCAAGGACAAAAAATGCAGTGGTGCTGCGATCTGTTTGAACGGGCCGGAACTACTTCGAGAGGAAGTTAATAAATAATTTATAGACGACTTAAAAGGCGCAGTTAGGGCATAGTCGCCTTTATAGATACATTTTCACATCGATATTGCAGATTAAAACTTCTACGTATTTAACGTAATACTAAACAAACCAAGGATACAGTTCACCACCATGGTTCTCTGGCAGAACTCTAGCTGCTAGGGCGAGGGCTGACGCGCCGGTGAAAGCTTTGTGCAGGGGCTGCACCCTCTCCCCGGCCGGCGATGTACATGTACGTGTCGGCCCTGCCCTGGCCTCCAGGAATCGATTTTTTTTGTCGGGGCTCGCCCGGTGCTAGGCCCCAGACTTCGTCAGACCCCGGGGGTCGACGGTTTCGTCGCTCACCCCACCAGCAAACCGCCCCGCTCCGCCGGTCCTGATTGGCTGCGAGGGTCCCTCACCCCCTCGTCCCACCTCCTGGGATAACAACCGCGCATCACACACCCTCCCACCCGCTTTCAACCACACTTCCCTTTTCCCTCTTCAACTCTCTCTATCGCTCGCTCTGAAGGGTGGTGGGGGGGGGGGATGAAGTACCTAGACAGGGGTTTGAGCAGACACGTGTCGTCGCCGGTAGCCTGCGGAATCTCACCCTCCCGCCTTCCTTCCCCCTTGCCCTTTTTTTACATCATCACCGCTGCACCCCCGGCGCGATTACGTCACGGACTCGGGTAACGTTCGTTCGCCAACCGAAGGGTTGTCGAGATAACCCGCCTTCTCACAGCCGAGCTGTCTGCACTTGGGGACGTCATTTCTCTCTCGCCGATGGGAGACCCCATCATATTCCTCGACATCCCGCGTTTTGCTGCGCACCTTAGATGTTCGTGCACATATCATAACGTAGTTTTAATGAAACTGGAATATATTCGATTTGATTACAATGCCCAGTGTCATTCATATGTAAAACTAACACGCTGACCACGTGGACTGACAGTTGTATTGGCCCAGGGTGTATCGATGTGGGGGGACGTCTGCACAAGATGAAGAATCGGTCCACCTCGTCTCTGGACTGTGTTTTGACCAGCGGGCTGGAACTCATAGTCCTACACAACATTGCCACTTGTTTTGGTAACCATTTCGTTCCTTGACTGGACGCAGAATTCGGCCTGTTCAGCGGCGTTAGTTTGCTATTTGTCCGAGTCCTACGATGGCCCAAACACGCTCGTGAAACACGCTACTGTTCGAGTCTATACTGTCGCCAAAACAACATCCATGATACTTCTGAAAACCAAGGAACGTGCTTAACGGGAACTGTGTACTGCTTTGAGTAGAATCTAGGCAGTAGCTTGTATAGGTTTCTGAACACAACGTAGGCTGAGTGAGACGATGTTGTGGAGCAAATATAAACGAACGGCAATTTTTTTCCTAACCTAGATGTGCGCCGAGGTAGGATTGGGTTGGTAATTGCGTCTCAGGACTTAACCCCCTACGCCTACAAGAAGAGTTAATCATGCAATGAGACATGCATCACGGCAGAGAGGGATTGGACAGCCATGACCAGCAATTGGGACCATATGTACCTACAGCTAAGAAGAGACTGGCACAAACATATTAGTGATAACACATGCAACCTTTATTTGGCGTAGTCAGATTCATATAGATCCCGATTCTCCATTTTTCACGTGCATGTTTTGTGCAACGTTTCAAGAACTGTAATTACCGACGTTTCTGCTACAACGCGGGAAATCTAACGTAAATAAACAGCAGACGATTACGGACCTATTTGGGGATTTAGTGTGCTACTTCACCTCAGTAAATTTCAACCCTAAATCCCCAAATATTTAGGACCTAAAATTGGTCACGTGGTCTTTTTAGTAACCTAAATCATGGCCTCTTAGCAGTTTCGGACACGGGATTTAGTTGTGGAAGCGGTGGTAGGGTAGGTAGGCTATGGGCTATTGAACCGCGTTTGGACCTGTCAGGTAGGTAGTTGTCTGGGCATGGGGACAGGGAAGGACGCCAGCCATCTGGGGCCATTGTTGCACTGTGGGGTCCCGTTACTGTTCGGTGCCGCCCTTTGTCGCTTGGCCTGTTCCTGGAACCGCCCTGGTCAGCACACAAACACTTGCCCGCTCGCATTACACTGTCCTGGCTTTGTTTGTTCCTCCGCAGGCAACACGCTGGGTCCTTTTACATTTTGCAGACCTGCCTGCCAGGGTATTTCGCACCCTCTCCCCTACTTCAAACTCGCGAATTGCCATTCGGAAACTACGTGCCCCGAGGACAAATGTTCTTTATACCTAGCCTGACAGCCACGTTCTGCTCGCTTTTGCAGCGGCCAACGGGAGGGAGTTTCGTTCGCATCGCCGTGCAGGACGCGATAACCTTGACAGCCCTCGCGACTGAAGAGGGTGTCAATGACGCAGCAACTTGTCAAGAGGATAAAATTGTTCCGATGCGCTACCTAGAGGAGAAGTGGATTCTTTCGCCGCTCTCGTCACGGTAAAATAACGCCAGGGTGGCCAACAAAATTAAAATAACTGCTCCGATCACCCTTCAGTAACTTCTTATATAACCTTTTTATGTATAAGTATCCGTGATTTCCGTGTATATTCCAGCAAACTCAGAAGTCTACGTCTAAGGCTAAAATAAAATATGTTTAGCGACTATTTTTCGGAGACGACTTTCAAAATCGCTCACGTTGTTGTGTATAACCTATAGTTGGTTGTCGGCCAGGTATAGGCTGTCCACGGTAAAGTGAGCACTTTTGACGGCCTGGTTACTTTTTCCTTTCAGCCATTTTTTATCCTTTAAACATCTTTTTATATAAATATTGCCATGTAAGTAATAAACACAGCGTGTATATTCCACCGCATTCGGAAGTTAACGTCTAAAACTCTGACTATTATTCCAAACGAGAGGGCTTTCAAATGTGCTCACTTTACCGTGATTGGCCTTTACCATCTCAAACTTATTGTAGCCTTAGACTAACTTTCGAGTCCGGTGAAATATATACACTGTGTATATTACTTACATATCAGTATTTATTTCAGAAAGTGGTTTGAAGGATAAGAACTGGCTGATAGCATTATAATTTATAGATAAAAATATAAATACAATTTCAATTTTATCATGAACAGGCTGTTTTTATGAACAGCAGTATAAGCCGCTTGTGATAAATGACATATCTAAGAAATAACCAAACACGTCAAAATGGAGCAAATTTTCAAATGTTTAATTCAAAAAGTGCGAAGAAACCGCGAAAATAATTTGCGGCGCTGATAAAATTTAATTGCCCTATTTTATTATTTTTTTAAATTATGAGAGTGTGTAGCAACGCAAGGCGGAATACTAAAGGGGCTGACAATAGAGAGTAATACCGGACATCTGTATACGAACACGGGCGAGCGTGTGAACAGCAGCAGCAGCGAACCTAGCGGCTCGAGGTGGCAAACACCCTCGAACTTCGAATTTGTGTATACGCACAGTGGACATAACTAGTGCATTCGTGCACGGAATGCAGTATTTTGTTTGGAACATTTTTCTTTTAATGCGTGTGCAGTAGTTTTGATAATAAAAAAAAGGCGGTATTTAATGCCGAAAATCTCGAATAATAAGTGAACTATACAATATTTATAACTGTAAAATTTATCTCGCAATGTTCGGGACGCCTCTGATGATCTGGAACACAACGTGATTAAACGTGATTGTTATTAATTTTTGTACATGTGCGTATGCTACAGAAATACATTAAAAATATGTGCTTGTTTTTCGTCACCAATACCTAACCTACAACAAACATTGTTTCGCAACATCGATCGCGAATTAATACAATTGTGTTGGTAATTTTTGTATGAGAATTATGTTCTAAAAACAATGTTAGTAACCTTTCTTATGGCAAAAATAAAAAGCAGTAAAATCAAATTTGTTACTTAAGCAAGTACGAGTAGCCTCTAGTTAAATTCAGATTTAATGCGCATATCCAGCGTATAAGTATCAACAATATAAAATGAACAAATAAGCTTTAGTTCCCACGCAGCATTTTTTTTTTTGGCAATAGCTTCTTGAATGCTGATATTGTGTTGACTATTTGTTTTGTAATCCACACGACTTTGTAATCCCAAACAGCAAGGGAAAAATTAATCCTAAATATTTATCACTACCCTTTTTTAAATCAAGGCCATTTTAATGCCATACATTTTTGTTTTACTGGCAAGTGTTGGATCTTGGCATTGGGGTGGGTGGGGGGGGGGGGGGCAAAAGTTGGCTTCTGCCCACACTACCCTTTTTGTAAATTTTCAATTGTAATGTTATTTTTAGTAAAGTGTGTATACCAGAACATGACTGTTGAGCTTCGGAAACTTGTGTTTCTTGTGTTGTATGTGCTGGGAATAACGAGTAAAAAATACTACTAAGATATTTGTTAGTGTAAAAGCAAATCCGAAAATGAAATAGATTTTGCAGAACTAATTGTGTGACAAACAATTATACACACCGCAAATGCCACCTGCCATATAAATTCAATGAAAGTGATTCACTAAAATCATTAAAACTATCATTAAAACATAAGCAATTCCCAGTCGGAAGACGCTTGGCGGCGGTAAATGTAAAGAAAAATTTCTCCACCTCAAGCCGGCAGAGCGCAGGGCAATCGCCAGCTGCCCGGTATTATGCTCTATAGTATTTGATGACAGAGTGGCCAACTCGCGAGCAGCAGTTGCCGCGCTGGCATTTTGGCCAGCCCTGGCGCCTGCCGCCGCCTTCCTAATTAGCGATGCCGCGCCGAGGCGTGATTCTGCACGATGTCCTTAGAGGAGGGGGGAGAGGAGAGGAGAGGGTTAAGCCAGCGTGTTCCCATCAACAGCCCATTCCTTGGTCGGCCTGCATGCCTCCGGGACCCTCACGTATTATACCGCACTCTGTCGCTATTACCGGCCACACAGCGTTCATTTCCCACCGCGCACATCCAACCTTACATCTCGCTCAAACTCTTCACTTTATTTTCATCGCAGAATCTCCAAAACCCTATCATTTCGAGTCATAATTTTGTGACGTGACAGGTGTCGTAAAAGTATATTTGTTGATATAGGCTGTTCACGGTCAAGTGAGCATTTTGAGTCATTTTTACCCTTTATAACTACCATTTTAAATAAATACTGCCATGTGAAGTAATAATTACGGTGTAATATTCCACCGCACTCGGGTGTTAATGTCTAAGGCTACAATAAAACATATTTATTAACTATTATTCCAAATGAGAAGGTTTCCAAAAGTGCTCACTTTACCGTGAATAGCCTATACCTCAGAGTCGACGAATTCTTGTTCACTTTTATTTTTCGTTCTTTTACAATTCGTTTCTGCGTATTCCTGATATGCCATACCTGTCGTACTAATACTGTAATTGTAGTTTATTGTTACCGAAAATTTTCCTACACTATTAAGTATTGTTTCGTCGTATTTTGCAGGAATGTATATATTTATTAATTTTATAGCCTGCTTGTTATGTAATTTATAAAGGGTTTTCTGTCTATATCCAATGCGTTTAATTAATTTTTTTTTGTAACTGTAGTTGATTTTCTGTAAAAAAAAAAAAAAAAAAAAAACTGGATTTTAATAACCTGTCATAATTCAGTGACCATTTAGTGCGCAGAGTGTCTTTTGATAAATACTTCAGTTAGAAAATCATGTGGTTAAGGGTTGTCTTCAGCTATTATGCAGAAATTATTCGTTTTCCTGTCATAACATCAGTTTCAGAGGTATTATGGCCTACTGGAAATGTTTGACTAGAGAACATTTATAATTTCCTTGTTTAAAATAGTTTTTAATCAAATTTTCACCGTGTGCTATTTTCTGCTTGCAAAAAGCCAGGAACTTATTGATAAAACTATAAATATTCTTGAAGTTTTACAACAAGCACATATAACTCAATTAAAATTACGCCCAAAACTTCCGAACTACTCGTAAAATGACAATTTTCTGTATAATACTACTGCATTGTCAGTAATTACACTGGATCCGAAAACGTGACGCGAAAATGAAGAATTTCAACAAAAGTTGTGAAACCAGCCTTAAGTATAAGCGAAGTTTATTTGCCGTAGATGCGCCATTTATTAAAGCCGTTGATAAATAAAATTTAATTGAAATATTTGCTTGGTGTGTTCATCTGAAACTTTCTCCAGGACTCTGTACCAATGATAGTACACATGCAGCATTGTGATGTCGTCCGAGTGGGACAGGAGACTGCACGGGGCCTGTTGCAGCGGCCACTGAGAAAACGAGATCTGCTTGGTTATGTTTGTGTGGCTGTGAAATCGAGCGCAGCTCCGTCTTATAACGCGGAATGAGCTAGGATCTCTTAAGCCTGGTACACACGGGCGTCTTTCTTGTTGTACAAGAAAGTGAGCACGTTCTTGTACACTCCGACTTGCATCGTGTGAACGACCGCCGAGTATGCTAGTTACTATAACACACAAGAGCTTCTATACTAGCTAGTGCCATATAGGGACGATCCTATATTTCACCGTCTTTCTTGTACAAGTCGAATGTAAACAAAACATATATTTTGTTGAAGATGGCAATAAGTATATGTCCCACTATCGTTAATAATTCTGTGTCAAACATGTAGCCCTACATTCGCCTCTGTATACTTGTGTACTCTGCGGTATAGTTATAGGCTGTTCACGGTAAAGTGAATTTTTACTTTCACCCGCATTCTATCTTCCTGCTGCTTTTAAATATAAATATTGCTATGTGGCCAATAAACACAGTGTATACATTTCACCACTATCAAAAGTTAAACGCCTAAGGTTGCAATAAGATATATTTATTATTTGTTAATGCTTGTTGGGAGGGGCTTAAAAAGTGCCCACTTTACCGTGAATAGCCTTATAACACGTTTATTCCCGGATTAATTACCGAGCTCAAGTGTTGCACTTGTTAACATTTTTGATGGACACTGTTGTAGAGCGTGCTTATTGCGACCAGTGAACAATGCGTCGTCAGCATTGTCCATTCACAGATGAGGGGCGCAGAAACTTCGACATACCAGATTGCACACAGAGCAAGACGCTTGCAACACTGGCTACCGACACTTCCTATGTACAGCACTGACCATGACTATACTTCACGTGCAGCATGTCCCCGACCATTGACACGGGGACTGAACGCGTTAAGGAATTTTGCACGTCTAAAGCCTAGAAGCGTGGGAGCGCTAGGGGCGACCGAGAGTATGCGCATCAACTCTCTCATCGCCTCTACGCGCAAAGCACAGAACTGGCGCTGCCTTGCCGTCTATAACGCGCCTCTACGAGATTTTCAGCGGACGTCCTACCATTTTATTACGTAGTAATGAAAACAAAGGTTCGATGCACGTCCCTATTCGTTTGTTTAATGTCTTTTTTACGGGAATGTTCATACATAAAAATGACGGTAAAACACACCCATTTGAGCGATTTTCACTATCCCAAAACCATGCGTTAGAGAGAAATGGAGGAACTGGAAAAGTACACAGACGCGTAAGGTTTCGTAATTGCAATACGTTACCAGACCTCAGTCAGAAACGTTACCAGACCTCAGTCAGAAACGTTACCAGACCTCAGTCAGAAACGTTACCAGACCTCAGTCAGAAACGTTGGACGGTTTTTTAATAAAACTTTTTCTGCTGGAGCGGAGCACATCGTTCGGCGCCCTACCCAGGCGTCCATCGTATGTGGCTTACTCTGTTGCCTTGTATTCGACGAGTACGTAGTCATATGACGCCTCACGGGTTGCCACAGGTCTAGAAAACCTGGAAAACAGGGAAATGTCAGGGAATTTCAAACAAATTATCTACATTTCAGGGAATTCTGTAATATGCATGCTATATTTGGCAGTCCTGTCAATCATGCACCGCTGCCAGAATCATAAAAAAATGTTTTAATGAATGTGGATTAATGTTAACGTATTTTTCTGTGCAATCTATGTGGTGAGCAATATTGTAAGATCAGATAAGTGTTTTAGCGTAAACGTGGGTTATAATGCAAAGGCGCCTATGTTTACAGGGGAAAAAAAAAATGTTAGAAAGGGCAGGGGAAAACTATCATTTTTGTTGGGAAATCGGGGAAATGTGTCGGAATTTTCCAATGGAGAAAAAAAAAGGTGGCAAGTCGTGTCTCAGTTGGGGTGTGTTGTCAAGCTTGTTCGTGGTGATCCTCCTCGGCCGACCTGGCCGCCGGTTTCGGCGAGTGTGAACAGCTGGCCGCGCATCGTCTCGGGAGTAGCCGCGGGTAAGTGACGTCACCTTGCAGGCGCGAGCACGCCGCCTGGGCCCGGAGATAGCCGGCGGTGTGTGTGGGTTAGTAGGGATGGTCATTAGCACACACGGGCGGCAGGTGGTGTTTACGTGCCGCTGCCAGCCTGGCGCCCCTACCTCCCGATCCACTTATTCGCTGCCCCTCCCCCTCCTCTACCAGCTCTCACTAACCCTCACACTGCGGCCTGCGATAATATGCGCCCTGCCCTGCCTTTCGCCCGCCTCGATAATTGACCGGCGAAAGCTCTTGAGAGAGCCCTCCCTTTCCCTCTCGGCTAATTTACTCTGCTGTGTGAGTTATAGTCCAGCCACTGCCTTAAGCGTTCTATGCACTGGAAGGTTTTCTGTGAAATCTTTGTTTGCGCGTGTCTCGGTAAATAAATGTTCTGGAAATACGACATTTTGCCAGAAAGGATTTAAAAAAAAACTATTGTCTATATCGCTATCTTTTTACTTTTATCATATTAAGAGGGCACGGGACGTAAATTAATGCTATTGATGTTTATCGTATTGTACAAATTTTATGGAAGCCAATAGAGAATACGCCGTCAATTTTTGTGTTTTTCGTGGCGCAAGACATTATGCGAAATTTATACAGTAATATTGCAAAATACTTGGTCGTTAAGTTGGCAAAACCTATTATCTAGGATTGCCATTTTTACTTTTTTTTTTGTGCTGGCTTTCAAAAACCAGTTAACATCAATTTACGTATTTGGTGTTAATTTATGTCCCACGCCCCCTTAAGTGTATTAATGGAGAAAAAAAAATCGTGTAAGGTTAAATATAGCATTTTTCAAACTTGCCTATGAAGTTTAAATCTTTAAGCCGGTAAGAGAAAAGTACGATTATACGCAGGTAGTTTGATCTGTGTACTTTCATCGCGTGTAATAAATCCCACAGTTACAGATCTAGTTTACACAGTAAGGCGTTAGGACGGAAACTCTGCACGCCTTGCACGTAGGAGCGATGAGGCACTAGGCGTGCTTGTTGGTGTCGCCCTTATCGTTCCCCGACTTCTTGACCTTGAACGCGCCAGGTACATAGTCCTCTTAAGGCAGATTCCCACCCGCCATCTTGGATTTATGGATTTTTTTTGCCATACTCTGTAAATACAGTTTTGTATCGCTTTTTTTTGGGAACTACAGAGCACAGAGAAATGCCAAGTGCTTTATCTGAGGTCAGTATTTCTTGATTACTGTTAATTTTGTGACCTTTATAATCGTCCGCAAAAATAATCTCGCGTTTCGTCTAGACAATTACCAGTAAAAATTAATAAACTTAGCGAAGCGGTAGCTTGCGGTAGTTCGACAAAGTTTGGGAAGATGTTATTTAGAATATGCCACGCGGGAAATTTCAATACACCTTCTGAAATAGAAGCTTTGGCGAAACATTTATAAATCCAAGATGGCAGGTAGGAATCCGCCGTAAGGGGAATCCCTAGTGTAGTCTATTCACGGTAAAGTGAGCACTTCTTAAGGCCCTTCGTATAGGCATTAACAACTAATAAATATATTTTGTGGCAGAGCAACTAGCGTACATGGGATACAATTGTCGAGATTGTTTGCATACTGATTACTTATTTTAAGACCGCCCAGAGCACTGCATGCCGTTAAGTTCCCCTCTACCAACCCCTCGGTTCTCTGTTCAACGAAATGTCACTATACTCTACGTACAAAAATAGTTCGCGCAATATCTTGTTGATTAGTTTTAGTTCGCGCAAGTTTAGGCTTTAAGAGATGGAGGTCTTAACGTAGTGAAAGAGTTAATTATAATTTCATAATTTTTATTTACAAAAACTACAAACATAATTTTCTCATCTCGACACCTCGCAATAAATTGACATCACTTACTGTTTACTATTAATGACTTCAATTAATTCAATTTATAATTACCTCTAACAAACCAAGAAAATAATTAAAAATAAGTCCCAATAGACAGTGCATCAACCTAGTCATTATTTTATAAAATATGTGCGTTCATAATTGATAGTTACAATTTTTACAGTTAAATCCGTTTTACGTATCCACTCAGCCCCATCTCAATCTAGTCCATGTCCCGCCAGTCCGCAATGTTCTAGACTTCCCCGAGCGCCCTCATGCACAACAGGCTTCACTCGCCGGGTTTCACGCCCTCTCGTCCATTCACACCAAGAACACCTCTTCCGCAGTCGTACGGTTTTTGACTTCGCGTCTGCACTCAGCTAGATGGCCTTCGCCAAAGACTGCTGGCCGCTGGACCGTCGTGGTATTTATAGTGTCGTAGGCCGTCACCCAGAATTTCTTCTAAATCGCGCGCTGCGCCGAGCGTCCTGATTCCCAGAATATTCTTGCGCCTCCTACAGGTGTCGGCTTCTTCAGCGGTGGAGGAGTTTTTATGACGCCAGCCAGTCTCGCTGCTGTCAACCACACACAGGCTTCCTAGAAGAAGGCGACTAACAAGGCAGAGAGCATGTCGGTCCCGGGGGGGGGGGAGGAGGATCGAGGTGGGTCACCTCCCACAACGCCGGACAGCAGCCCGGTGCCAGCTTAAGCGCGTAACAATATTAAATGTAAATTCGTTGTTTAAATGAGCGAAATGCTACTTACAGAAAATTCTTCGAGCTTTTCGGTAGCAGTGCTAAAAACACCGGACATTTTACATGCTTTTGAAATGTATGGTAAATGTTGCGCTGCAATTGTATAACCCTGTGTTCACTCTCAGAGCAGATTATAACATTTTCCGTGATCACTAACGAAGTTAATAGTTTTGGTACGGCATGAACCACCAACAAATTGTATTAGTCTGACGATTCGCCGTGAACAGTAGTAGTTGAAGCATGAAACTTGACAACTTTGCAACTTTGCAAGACCAAGAAGTTGATTGCTGAGAAACCATTGTATTATCGGAGCAGTGAAATGTAAAGAATGTCACAAAAAATAGTTCTGTGGGGTTTAATAATTGTAGTAATCAACATTATTTCGATTGTTCGTCACTAAATTGTATTCATCTGTAGAAATATCTGTGTTCTCATTTTGGCGGAGGGTTAGAATGATGTTCTAAGTTTATGTGGGTTCGAGTTTAGTTATCCCGGTATTTTTTTAAAATAGATATTTTGTATCATAACGTGTGGCCACGAATTCTACTATGCTCATCCGCGGTAGGGCCTTTATATATGCAAGGCGATCAATGTCGTTAGCTGTCACCGCTCTCAAGCGATGACAGAACTTAATATTGCCTTCCTGTATATCTCGATATTCTACGATAATGGAATTAGTGAGGCGTTATTTAAATCCACTTTAGCTGAGCTTTTAATTAATATCCGGAAAATACTGAAGTTGTGCGTAATTTCTGCGCAACTGTCAGTGAAAATTAATTAATTAATGGATTGCGCACCTCTATCATATGTCCGTGTCTGCTAATATCTTAACACCAGTTGTCCTAGAAGGGAGCTTCAATACCACAACTCACTGTTCAAAAATAAATTTACTAAGATTATTAATTTTCGCTGCGTTGTGTGGCTGAATAACGCCACAGCACCCACGGAATAACAAAGGAAGATTACTACAATGTTGACGATTGAATTTGATCCATAAACCTATCACTCACCTCGACATGCACATTTGTTCTGCTAACCCTTTCGATTGGAGTTTTAGTGATCGCTAAGCTTTGCTTATAAAAAAAAAACAACTCAGGTCCTGTTCATTCAACCGGACGCGCTCGCTAGCCTTTCAATTAGTATACGAAAAAAAAAAATAATTCTATTCTCGCTGTAATCGATTCCGCTGTGGCGTTCGGTAACTCGTGTGTGGAGAAACGGCAATGCGGAGAGACCAGGGATATTCGGGAGGTCATTTAAGGACAAGTTAAACTCGATCCTCATGTACCATGAAGTTTCACTTCTATTGTTAGACACGCCTCGGGCGACTTCCGACCAATAACGAACCTGCAGAGTAGGTTAAGACAAGGACAGCCAATGACGATGTAATATCTATTTTTAGAATCCTACATTCACGGAATTCGAGACACTTATAGGTACCACATAGGCATCTTTTGATTAAAAATAATGTTTGATTTAAGTAATATGTTTTTTTTTATATATGTATTCTGCCGTCACTTGTTAAACTGGAGCAGCAGCCATTGAACAACTAACTGAGGCTTCTAGCTTGTTGCCGAATGCGCCCGCGAAATTTCCAGGTGTCTGGTAATGGACCTGACGACCACAAGTGCAATCAATTCACATCCGCACCTACAACTGTCGAGATGAATTCCTCCTTTGCATCGGTCAAGAGTATGAACTGCCACGTAACTTAACATGGTGGCCTTGGATTTTTTTTTGTATAAAATAAAATATTCAAACCTGTTGTTTTCATCGACCTCATAATCAAGGGTTTTTTTCCCTTCCGATTTGTGTTTTCCGTCGGGACTGTATTGGAAACATCCCATTGCGATTTACAAAAACTTTGGATGTTACTTTCTTCACTGATTCAAGTTTAGAGTAGAAATAAGTTGGAAAAGAAATGAACGAGTGATATGACATACCGAATACGATTTAGTGAAGAATTGAACTCTCAGCAGCAGGTGACTGTTTCTACATCTGTATTTGAAAATCCCGAAACCACCCAAACTTTTGTTCTCGACGAACATAAACGTTAATTTTATTCAACACGTGTAAACATAATTCTAGTTCGAAAATGAACCGATGGGTAAAGGCTGTACACGATAAAGTGAGCACTTTTTAAAAAAAATCAATCTTAGAAAAAAGTTACTGCTCCTACCTGCATATATTTCAACGGGCATATATTTCAATGTGTGCCTAGAAAAGTTGGTAACGATGGAGGGAAAGTAGTTCGATATTTCTACTTCTAATTAAGTGTTAGGTAACCATCGGTGACAACTTAAAATTATTTCTTTCGCCTTCTGGTTTTTTTGTGTTGCACCGAAGTGTATAGATGAGCAGATTTGTGATATATTATTTTTTCTAATAATTGCACAGTTCCATTTGACCGACGCATGAATAAAGTGATGAGGCCCGTGCCAATGTTAATTTTACATAACGCGGAAGAATGCACAACGTACATACAAGTAGATTTTAAGCAGGGCTTTCAAAAGTGTTCATTTTACCCTGAATAGTTTATATCACTAAATTGTAAAGTATTTTTGGAGTTATAAAATAAGATTACAGTCTCCTGAAGATCATTTAGTAAAAAATTTGTACAACGACGCCCTTAATGAAGTAAAGTAGAAACACGACAGCGTCTAGTTTGTTCGTAATTTATTTGGGAATCTTGGTTTTGAAAATTACCAACGCAACAGCAACAGCCCGGTCGTAAAGAGAGTTAAACCAAGCAGCAAAAAATGGCGGTGCAGGAAAATCTGCCCGCACGTTGACAAGCACAGGTTCTGCTCGGCGTTATCAGCTGTAATGAGAATGAAATTGCACAGTGACATCTAGAGGAGACTCGGACCACCACTAGACTTCACTCCTGGCACCGAGTTGGTAGGAAAATGTTTCATAGAGCGCTGTATTGTCCCCATACACACCGGGGGGGGGGGGGGGGAAATATTGTGGCCGCAAAGAAATATTTCGCCACTCTGCTTCCGTCAATGTGGTCAGTCGAAAGGGGTGTTTCAATTTACTGTACACTCGTTCTGTTGTTAACATCTTGGGTTCACCAAATTATCGAAGTGTGAGGTAAATACGGCGCACAAACACATCCGAGAATGACTTCTACAGGAGCACTTCGTACATCTTGGATACAAGCGCTAGGGAAGGAATCCCTGGCAAGCCGTCTTGGAAGATGCGGGGTTAGTGTTCAAGGCCGAGGACAACATTAAATGTTTTGTAATCGCAAAAAAAAAAGGGCGTTTATTTCTTATTATCGTGATCGGGAGTCACTTTGTGACACGCTGGGGTGACTTCTCGACACAAATCACCTTTAAATATCCCCTTAATTCTCTGAGATGTTTCAAATATTTAGTGGTGCCAATTGAACCACTGAACAATACAAATAGCTTCTTTGAAATGAAAGGAAATGTAATTAACAGTGAAAAATCCTGTGTTACAAAGTCACCCCCCCCCCCCCGTCAATAAGTCAGCCCCGCGTAGGGTAGTTAAAGAAACGTAAAGGTTGCTAATGTGATAACCATCACAAAAATTACTCTGGCAGTATGAGCTTATATTAATTTCTCTCCATTGTAGCAGTGAAACGTAACAAGGCAGTGTAATCGACTAGAAGCTTCAGTCGACGAGCGGAATGAGAAGTGATTAGGAAGAGGGAAAGACATAACAGCCGCCACGCTTGGAGAATCTCGGCGCCGACATTTCCACCCAACAAGTAAAACGTCCCCCCACCTCGGAGGGGTTGGTTACCGCCTGTCCCACCCCCCCCCCACCCTCTGTACGCTCGCTCCGTGGTACTTTTTACCCGCGTCCCCTTTCAACTCCCTTTTTGCCGGCGTTCGTCCACCCCCCCCCCCCCCTGCTTGGGGGCTCGTCTTAACAACCCTTCTCTCGCGCACTAAATGAAAATTGATATAGGAGGGGAGAGACAAATGAATAAAGTGCTCCGGCAAGTTGGATGATAAACGAGGGGAAGGGGCCAGAGAGGAACCCCCCCCCCCTTCTGCCCCACTCTCCCGGGGCCCTTCTGTCTAGTTGTGAAAGGCGGCGGCGGAAAGTAATGTGTTCTGTAAACTCGGCTGCTGCAGGGGGTTGAAGGCGCGGAGGTTGGAAGGGTGGTTCACGGGCGACGAACGAACGAGGGGTTGGAAAATGAGAAAGGCGCTGCGGGTACGACGCTAATGGGATTAACAATCCCCGGGATAAATAAATGGCTCCTGCATGTGAGTGCATGTGACTGGGTTGTGCTAGGGGAGAGCATGGCGTGGCGCGGCGTGTTAGGGGCGGTTGGGGGTAAGGAGCTCGCAAGAAGGGGGAGGAAGAACTGTCAAGTGGTCCATTGGAGACGCCCGAGACACTCGGCGGTTGCTCGTCCTATTTGTTCCTGTACACCATTCGACGTTAGCACGCTTCCAGCCATACTATAAGACTCAGCTTCAAATCTTCCTTCTCGCGTCGTAATTTCGGGTTCATAGTAATTACTCGCAGTGTACAGTTTTATTATTGAAGATTTACGTTTTACTAGTTTAATATTTTTGTGCTGTATTTTCATAGTGTGTTATCTGCTATAGGATGTCCACGGTAAAGTGAGCATTTTTGAGGCCCTAGTTACTTTTTCCTTTCAGCCATTTCTTATCCTTTAACCACCTTCCTAAACAACTTATGCCATTTAAGTAACACGTACAGTTTGTATATTCCACCGCACTCGGTATTTAATATCTGAGGGTAAAATAAAATAAATTTACTTACTAACTATTATTCCAAATGAGAGGGCTTTCAAAAATGCTCACTTTACTGTGAACAGCCTATAGCTGTAAAATGCTGAGAACAGATTAATATTTTATCAATAACTTTGTGCCTTTTTGCAAGCAGGAAATAATACACAGTGCAAATTAGATACAAATTTTTTTAATGACTAATATATTGTAAATTTTCTATAATCAAACATTTTCAATAATACTTCTGAAACTGAAATTATGACACGAAAATGAAGAATTTGGGCAAAAGGCACGAACTCGAACCCGGTTTCAAATTATTGAGAATTTGTTACAGGGAAAAACACGCTAATAAAATTCGGTTTTTCGGAGCAATTTTGAAGATTTAAACTTGAAACGAAAAAACAAGAATAAAATAAAATGATACTTTAAAAGATCTGTATCGTGCAAATATAAAATTTTGTTTTTCAGTATTTTTTAATTTAATTATCGAGTTTTCTGATTTTTACAGGCAACACTAATGTTACAAAAGGCTTCGATATTACAGAAGCATATATTTTTCCACTCAAAAAAGTCCCTGGTGGTATATAATTTATCTTTTACCGGAACGCCAAAAAATCGAATTTAATTAACATGTATTTCCTTATACCAAATTCTCATTGCTGTCAAACCAGGCGACTAACTTATCGTTGAAGCTTTAGCACAGTTCCAACTACAATTAGAGGACGGTGGGGGGATATTCGTAACTGTTTTCTTTGGTTTATGAAATTATTAATTTTTTTTTTTTTCAAAGGTAGTGCGATACGTCTGTTGACCACACATTTTCTCCTTCCATGTTTGACGACTTTATTTCGAACTAGGCGAGTATCAGTGTTCTGAAAACGACATCTATCACATTTCATAACCGAGAAATATCCATTTGTCAATTCTCTTCCCCCCCCCCCCCCCCATCACAAACTTTGTGTGTTGGCGATGACGAAGGGGGGGGGGGGGGGCGAGATACTACTTGGCATGCTGTTTAATGTGGCAAGCTGTACCTGAGCGTACTTATTTGTAAGTAGGCAGTAAGTAAGGGATTTCTCAGCAGTTCACATTGCAGCGGCATTGTGTGTGTGTGCGCGCGCAGGGAGCTAGAGAACTATGCGCATATTAATGGTGTGAAACTGACGCACTGTAGGCGAGTACTGGAGTGCACTCTAGGCAGATGTTAGAAACTGCTGTAGGCTGTTCACGGTAAGGAGAGCACTTTTGAGGCCCTGGTTACTCTTTCCTTTCAGCCATTTTTTTTTTTAAATCCTCTAACCAACCAACCGAGTGTGTGTATGTTCCACCGAATTCTGAAGTTAATGCCAAGGCTAAATTAAATTACATTTATTGATTATTGTTCCAAATGAGAGGGCTTTCAAAGGTGCTCACTTTACCGTGAATAGCATATATCAACCCGTGGGGTTGTGAAAAGTTGTAAAGAGTCCTGCGAAAGATATAACTGCTTCCTCTATGATTGATGTAATGAAAGGTGTATTTGAGTGATAACGTTTGTGATCAGCCCAAGTTTGTTGTTTATAGGCTGTTCACGATAAAGTGAGTACTTTTGTAATCAACATTAGAAAAAACCACTGCCCCCTACTTGCGTATATTTTAACGGGCGCAATGGGTGACACGTGCTCAGTAAAGTTGGCAACAGTAAAGAGGAAAATAGTTCCATGTATAAACGTCTAATATAAAGTGTTAGATAACCATCTGTGTTAACTTAAATTATTTCTCTCGCTGTACGATTTTTTATGTATCGAAGTTTTAAAATGAGCAAATTTGTACAAAATTTATTTTCTGATAATTTCACAGTTTCATTTGATCTACGCATGAATAAAGTGATGAGGCCCATGGTAATGTTAATTTTACATAAGGCGGAAGAACACACAATGTGTATACAAGTAGATCTTAAGCAGGGCTTTCAGAAGTGCTCGTTTTGCCGTGAACAACTTATAGCTAGTGTGTGTGTGTATTCAGTGTGGAATGTTCGCGGTAAACTGAGCACTTGTGAAAGGAAAGCCGTGCTTAAGATCTGTTTTTTCAGCACAGTGTGTATTATTCCGTCATGTTGAAAATAAACATCGCCATGGGCTTGACCACTTTATTCAAGCGTCGACCAAGTGAAACTGCAAATATTTACACTTACATGCATCATAGCAAAATAAATAATTTCGAAACTCGCAGACGTGTACGTAACATTAAGTGAATTTTACGTTGAGCCGTGGAGCTACTTTCCGACGGTCGTTACTAACATGATTGGGCGCATACCGGCGGAACCAGATGTTGACTCCCTAATAATCTGCTGTAAGGGTCAGTTTCTCAGAAGAAATAATAAACCCGCACTAAAAATACGACTTTTGTTGTTAGATTAATACTGCACGAAAAAAAATTTCCGTATTTTTAAATATGCTTCTAGTAGAATGGTGCAGTATTTTTAGACTAAAATTTGTTTAGAACCGATATTAGTTATGACATTAAAATAAAAAATTGTGTATATATATTATGTAAGTATTGAGTAAGTATATAAGAATTTCTCTGCGATATTGTGATGCTTGCTGGGGTTAATTTAAATTTAAAATACGGATTTTATTTTGTCTTGGCCCTGGACCTTCTAATGACGAACACCTTGCATCGGCACGGACAGGAAAATGTTCTTTCCGAGGGTAGATCCCAAACAAAAGTACTCAGTTGACCATCAATAGCCTGTGAGAATGTACAGTAGAAACAAAAAGACTTGCACTTAATGAAGAGCCGCTGTGACGGCCGTGCTGGCGGCGAGTGTTCGTAGGAGGCAGTCGGTTGTTCTGACTTCCGGGGCGGCAAGTTGATGTAATTACCTAGAGTGGCGAGGCGCCAGTAGCGCGGGAGCGTGGTCCGTGTGAGGTCAGCATGTAGCCCGGCACGCGAGCGAGATGGCGCGATAACGTGTGTCGCAGAGGGGTGGTGGCAGACTGGCATACATACCACCGCCTCGGGGGGGGGGGGGCGGCAGCGTGGCCAGGCCTTCACTTAGAGAGGGCTTGCTTGCGCCTCCCCCACCCCCTTAGCACCACTCCATTAGCACACCTCGCAAATAAAACTGCCCTCGGCGAATTTATTTCAGAGTTACTAGGTGGTGCGCGAATACTCGGGATACCGAAACGAAAGCGAAGAATGACAACTTTCATTGTCGTTTCTGTAAGAAATTTGATAACAAAGTTGCAACGAAATGAAAATTCTCGATTTCGATGGATTTTAGGGTGTCAAATGAATGTTCATTTATTTCACCAGAAAAGAACAATTTTGCCTGTAATTCATTTTGTTCATTTTGACTACTTTAAAACTGAAATAACTACACAAAACAAAAATTTTAATGTAGACAAGACTTCCTGCTGTAAATACTCCATATTCTACATCTCTTGTTTGATTTGGCAACACATTTGTTATAACGAATAACTTGCTAAATTGTTATGACATTCGTTAGACTTACATTAAGGCTAAGATCTAGTGACATTATTTTTCATTTTTGTTTCAGTTTCACGTCTAATTTTTTCTTCGATGGCAGTGGTTAAAAATATTATTTTGAGGATTTTTTTTATATATAAATTCGAGTGTGGTGGTTAAAATTTCCTGTTTGAAGCTTTTTCTAAGATCGTGGTTTCAGAACTCAACGGTTTTAATATGGTGAAAAATGAGAAAAAAAAATAGCAAATTTCGAGAAAAATATAATTAAAGAAGCATAAAGAAAAATATTTAATCATCCATGAATAGAGTATTTGTGTTCTCTTTGGAAATGAAACCGGATATTACGCCTGGCAGTAACTTCCGCCTGACTTCAGTGTAGTTGTATATATTGGAAACTGTTTCATTTACTGGGTTCTGCCACAATGAGGATGTGTGTGCTCTTATGACGTGGCTGGTCGAAGTTGTGCTATCCTAGTGATAGTTGCTTCATATTACCGGCTTAGAATTATGAAGGTGTGTGTCAAACAAATTGCAGTACAGCCATAGAAACAACTCTAACTAGCATTTGTTTGTAGTCTAGCGTGTGTCAAAATAACGCGAATTCCCCACATTCCTAATTATCAGTGGAACAAGCAGCAGCAGCCTGCGGTATGATGGGAGTACACTATTGGTCCGCAGTCCTTGGCTTAACAACCCTTTTGCAGAACTTCTTTTTCGTGTCATCATTTTGGATTCAGAGTAATTACTCACAGTATAGAGCATTTTAAATTTCAAGTTGTTTAATATTTTTGTTCGTAATTTTAATTGCGTGTTATCTGCTAGTTGCGAAAAGTCAGGAACGCGTATTTTATCAATAGGTACCTGCCTCTTTGCAAGCAGGAAATAGCATACAGTGAAAATTAGATGCAAAAGGATTAAACAATTAGTAAATTGTAAATATTCTACAGTCATTTGCAATCCGTTTTCGTGCACAACGAAACCACATTTGAGATTAGTCAGGAATACAAGTTTGTTCGGAAACATTTCGGATGTTGCAAACGTATTTCTTTATAACATCAACATTTGAGAAGGGCGGGTAAACTTGATTGGTATTATCCTGCGTTTCACAGTGTTCCATGTGATGGCACGCAACATTCGTGTAACAGATGGAGTTCATTTCGTGCATATTTCCAACGAATATCTACACCGAACAGGCTGACCGGATGAAGTCCCGTATTTCCGTGCGGTACGACAGAAAGCAAGTATTCCAATTCCAGCGCCTTGCGCACTTTTGGCGAAACCGTGTGATACTCCCTGCACCCCTGCGTGATATATTTTGGTACGTGGGTGGGTTTACAGCGTGGTGTGTTACCGCCGCTCAAAGCCATTGCCTCGACAACAGCACGGCCCGTTGCGTCATCAGAAAATGGAGTGAAGGTAACGGGCGTGCTCAGCACCCGCGTGTTAATTTCTTTTTATTTAATTCTGAACCCTCTTCACGACCAGAAAAACGTTAAAAAAAAAAAAAAAAAGGGGGGGCGGGGGTGGGCTGTCCATTTGCTTTCACCGGCGGACGGAAGCCAAACTGCCAAATTCGCGCTTCAACGGATCGCAGGGGCAAACAGAAGTACGCGCTCTTGATTCATAGACTATTTCCAGTGTTGCCCTCCCGTCCTTTCACCCCATCAGCAGCCCATACCAACACCCCCCCCCAACCCTTCGTAGGGTCACACCCTCTCCGCCCTTCTGTACAATTTTGTCATTTTTGTGGGTGTCTGGGACCCTGCCACCACCCCCCCCCCACCACTTTTTTTTATGTAACCTCCCTCTCGGTTCGGTGTGGGGTTCTCGTGTTTCAGTTGTTACACCCCCCCCCCACCCCTGCTCTGCCCGCGCGCGGACATTTTGATTGGCGAACAGTTGAACAGTTGCCGGCTGTCTGCAGTCACTTTTGTTTGTGGGGGGGGGGGGGGTTGGCGAGTAGACACATGCAAGGGGGAGGCTGAATGGGAGCGTGCCGAGAGAGAAAGAGTGCGAGACCGATGGAACGATCTGAGCGGAAAGGGGGGGTTGGATGAAAAAAAGAGGGGTTGGAAAAAAAAGGGGGCATTTCCACTCTGCTGGGTTTTAAATTTCCAGGCTCGCGTTGCATATTCAATGAAGGCCATGATGTGACCGCCAAGCGGGGTTGAATGTGTAGGTGGGAGCGGAAAGGGGTGAAGGATTAACGCTGGGGTGGCGGGGGCTAATCTCTACTAATTAGGAGACTTTTCGTTACCTCGCCACCCGCGGGCGGTCGCACGGCAGAGTCGCCAACCCAACGGAATGACACGTGTCACGGCGCCCTCTCAGCTAATCGCCATTTTTTTGCCGACCCAGGCTGGTTGGCGCCCTGCAGATATTTTCAGTTTTTTTTTTTTTTTTTTTTTTTTTTAAAGCGCGGAAGGCAAAACGTGCGTTTTATCTCGGTCCGGTGTGTGCGCCGTCCTTATCCACTCTCGACCCCCTGGCAAGGTTTTTTTTTTGTGGCTGAGAAGGAGCGATAAGGTCGGCCTTCGCGTGCGAATCAAGCGACACTTCGTTTTTATGGCACCCACGCGATATTCCAAGCCCAGCGTCGAAGGGTAATTCCCTGGGATTTCGTCGGCGACACTTCATATTTACGACATACTTATAAATTTTGTAGAGGTTTGAGGGCCATGGCGTAGAACACAGAGCATAGTTTTGTCTACTGTGCCCCTAAAAAATCAATTTCAAAACTGTCCCGACATTAATAAAATAATTAATTTATTACAGTTTCCAATTCAAAGTATTTTCTTGAACCGGAATCATTTTCAATCGTTGCGTTCTCTTTCGCCCCTATGTTTCTATCTATAAGTCGCTGTTCTCATCCTTATTTGCTAATGTTACCCAGTTTATTTGAAAAACCAACGAGAATTCTAAAACATTTAAAATTATTTTTTTTCGTGCTTAGTATTAAAATTGGCTCTTCTATTACGCGAAACCAGCTGAGTATCTCACTACGCCTGAATTCTATTATGTCGCATATACGTTTTTTCTATTTAAAAGTTTATTTCATTTCAAAATAAGGCACTTCTATGTTAACACAAGTATAAAACTGTTACGATGAGTGACATATTTAGGATACAACTAAGCACTTCATATATGGAGTGATTTTTCGAAGGTTTAATTGAAAAAGTGCGAAGAAACCGCGAGTGGGCTAATATTAATTTGACTGCATACAAGTGAGTATTCTTGTGACACACCACATGCGAAACATGATTCTTTTACTATATCTTTGGCGTAAAATAACTGTTAAGAAGGCAGACTACTCCGCTCCTGGGAGAGGCGGGCATTTTCCACTTTCAAGCGGGCTTTCCACATGTGCGTGTCCACACGCACGACGTGACTGTCACGTGATCGTGGGTCGCCTGCTCACGTCCACGCCTTTTCCACTGCAGTTCAAAGTAGGCGCAGCGCGCGCCGAAGTCCGCCCTTGCTCGTGGCGGAGGAGGGTTTCTACCTGGAGAGACGCACTGAGGGTGTTTCCTCTGCGCGCGTCTCCCAGTCGAGCTGATATTGCAGTGCAGGCGTGTATGGGTTATTCACGGTCAAGGAGGCACTTTTGAAAGCCCTCTCATTTTCAATAATATATAGTCAATAAATATATTTCATTCTAGCCTTAGACGGTAACATCCTAGTGCGGTGGAATGTACACACTGCGTTTATTATTGACATGGCATTATTTATTTTAAAAGGTGATAGAATGATAAAAAAAATTTGCTGAAAGGAAAAAGTAACTAGGCACTTAAAAAGTGCTCACTTTACCGTGAACAGTGTATAGCAACTGTACGGTAGGGTATAGTTATTTACTCACGTCCACTGAAATGACGCGCTATAAAACAAATCACTTTTATGCATAACTGCAATTCACAACGTTAACAAAAACACCGACTTTGCAAATGTTAGAAATGCACATGGCCGCAACATAATCAATACTATTGAAAACACTTGCTGCGAATTTGACAATCCGACAATCGTAAGTGCAATTTCACAGCGACTGCAGATCGTGCGAAACCGGGGTCCGAAGGTGCTGAAGCTACAATTTTGTAAACCTTTTTATTTCTCCTCTCAGTAAATATGTGTACTTTCGTAGTATATTAGAATAAACATTGCCACATGCCTGTATTTTCAAGTAAAATGTTTACACGCCACTACACCAAAGATTAGACTCTATACTGTATTTGCTCAATAAATACGCAATTATCAACTACTCTCTTCAACGGCATTAAAATAGCAACAAAATAATTTCGCTCTGTACGGCCGGTTTCTATATAATAGTTCATATTTATTGTTTTTATACACAGACAAACATAGTTCCTCTGTTCGCTGCCATTGTTGATTATGATATATGTAGGGGCAGTTGCAAGGGAATTCCAGTGGCTTGTGCGTGGTTATCGTTTATTCCTTCATTAGTAAACACACCTCGTCACTGAGAGCATCGATTGAAATACATTTTGTCCTGGCTTCAAGAACAGAAGGTTTGTAAATGTGTATACGATTTAGCTTCTAGCTTGCCATACAACAGACAGTGTATCAAAACTGTAGTGATGTGATGTGGAAAGCTTTTTTTGATCACTTTTGCAGGTTAAATAATGATTTAGATTTTTAGTACTTTCAAATTACAATTCAATGCTGTAAAAACCAACTTTTTCCGCAGTATTCGTAACAACACTGAAAATATTTTTGTAGATGCATAAGTACTGAAATATTATATGTAATAAACTGCAGATAATCGACAAATTTAATACTCCTAAAACATTTTACATGCATGTGCATGCTGAACGAGTGCTTTAGCATTGTTAAGTTGCAACTCAGAAACTCTGTCAAATAGCTCCAACTTGACAACACACTTTCAAGTTAGTTTGTAACAATCGATATGCCGCACGGAAGCCTAGGAATGTGTAATTTTTGTACAGCTGTTCGTGTATAAAAAAAAAAAAAAAATCATGAATATTTTGTGTGTTAGTAACACAATGCCATTTAACACTAATAAAGTGTTTTATTAAATTCAATCAGTTGAGTTCAAATTATTGAATACTCGTGCAGTTCAATTTATTGAATTGAATAGAACAGAATACTTCAGAGTTTTGAAATGCTTTTCTTACATGCAGTTGTATTCAATAAATATTAAAGTTAAAACATACACATTCTTTTATAAATATTTAAGCTAAAAGACACCTATATGTTCAGAATTTTTTTTTTAAACCACCAAAAACCATGCACTACACGAAACTAATTTGTCAAAATCGATACAGACTCTTTTCTAATATAATATATTTAATTTGTATGAAATAAATATATGCAAGACTTTTGTTGCTTAAATGCTCATTAAATACTGTATCATGGCAGAACACATATTTATACTGTTTAAATGATTCGGGGTTTAAGTTGAAAATTTTGATTCAAGAAAACAGAGAACATGTTATAAAAGAAAAACATTGGAGGAATTCGCGTTATTCAATGGCTTGAAAAATTAAATGGCCGCGATTATGACGTTCGAGCAACGTCATAGAGGATTCAATAAATAGAATTAAATCATTTTGAAGAAGATTTGAAGTGAACTTCGATCATGTGAAAGGGCCTAAAGGATGCGTAAGTTAACTATAGCGCAGTCTATGAAGTTGTTGAAAACGAGTGACTTACAATATTCCGGATTATCGTCGCCGAATTTGTGTGTTTGGGAAACAAGAGCAATAGGGGAAAATAGTTCTGCCATATTTGATATAAGATGTTGGGAGCCAGAGCGCGGCGTGCAGACGTAGAGTACCATTGTCCGAGGTAGCAGAGGCGGGTAGGCCGGGCCCGTCTCGGAAACGACCCTCACTCGCGGGCGCTGTTTCCAGCCTCTCCCCACTCTGAACAAGGGTTTATCCGTCGGCGTCTTTCATGTACACGCGCAGCTAACTGGAGGATCGCCTCTAGACCAACCCCCTCGCGCTCGCCCGACGCACGGCAAACGAGGCTTTAACCACAGCCCGCTGTCCTGCACGCATCCCCACCCCCGTGACGTCATGTTCGCCGAACACGAGTCGGTGGAAAGGCGCTTTTAGAATTCACTTCGCCATTGCTGGGCCACGTGGAAGAAGACGTTTTGGTTGCTGAAGGCTGTTCGCGATCAAGTGAGCACTTTTGAAATCAACCTTCTTTGCCTTTTCCCGCACACATTTTAACGGGTGCACTGAGTGACATTCGCCCAGTAAAGTTGCTAATGATGAACGGAAAGTAGTTCCATATCTTAACGTCGAATAAAAAGTGTTAGGTATCCATTTGAAATAACTTAAATTATTTCTTTCGCTTTCTGTTTTTTTTTTTAATGCATCGACGTGTAAAAATGAGCAGATTAGCTCAACAATTTCACAGTTACATTTGACCGACGCGTGAATGAATTGACGAGGCCCACAACAGTGTGAATTTTACATAGGGCGGAAGCATACACAACCTGCATACAAGTAGATCTTAGCAGGGCTTTAAATAATGCTTACTTTTACCGTGAACTGCCTTTATCAGAAAATATTCTGCCAAATAGACCTCACCAAATGTTTTGTGGTTGTAAATTTTTTTTAGACTTTATAAAACGAATTTCGTGCAATAAAAGAAAGTATTGAAGTCAAGGTAGTGTTTCATTATGGACATTTGATGCGAACTGCGCCGTAAATCTGTATTTTGTAGTATCGATAAAGCTTATTTTTGTTTTGGTGTAGGCTATTGTTTATTAGGCAGTCGTGAGGCCTGAAAAGCCGTCAGCCATGCATGGCACGGTGAGTAAAGGCAATGCCACACTCAGACTGTTGAAAAATAGGGCGCGAGGGACAAGCGACGGCGGTAAATTTTCCTCCGAGTGACCTAGAAATTCCTTTCTCTTTTGTATTGGCAGAGGGCGTCTCGTTTTCCACCGGGCGGTACATATTTTCCAATACCCTCTTGACCTCGCCGATAGGCCCCCCCCCCCCATTTTTTTGTTGCACAGGGCCTTTCAAGGGGGATTGTGTTCCATACAGTCGACACTCGTCCCGAACGAAGCCTGACGGCACGCAGCTGTCGACCTTATGGCTTCACCTCGCCAATAGGCCGGGGAACGATGAAGCGGGAGGAGAGTGGCGTTTTATGAGATGGTCCATCACGTGTTTACTGCCTGAATTGAAAGAGTCCTATCCCGTGCGTGCAGCGGGCGGACATCACAACTGGTGTTAAATAATTCAGTGGCGCCATATCCCCCTCCCTCCCTACCACCCTTCCTCTCACAACCCCCTCTGTAGTGTGATGTCGGGAGCCCCGTGTCGCTAGCAAGCCAATAACTGCCACTGATACACGAGTGTGGGGAAAGGGGGTGGTGTCGGGGCGATGAGCATGTGTGAGCATTAAATGTCATTTCCCCCCTCCCCCACTGTCAGCTGTACACAGGACCTTTTCAATTTATTATTGAGCATTATTTTTTTTGTGCGTTTGTACGTGCTCGGCTGCCGTATGTGTGCGTGGTGGTTGGCCGGGGGGAGGGGTTGATTTATTTACTGGGTTGGCGGGGGAGGACGTTAAATATAGGGCGAGAGAGCGTATTGTACGATTCTTTCTCCTCCCCCTTTCGCGCACGCGTGTGCGTGTGTGCGTGTGTGTGTGGTGGTTGCAAAAATAAATGTTTTATTTTTTTTTTGGCGGCGCGGCGAGGCGCGGGCGAGTGTTGTGGAAGGGTGCTCTGCAATCGAGTTGTCGAGGGAGATGGGGGGAACTTGGGGGGGGGGGGTGGTTAGGGGTGCTCCAGTGGTGGATGCTGGATTGTGGTCCACCGCGGGATGACGCCGACTATGATGTGCGATGGCGATTCTCGTTGACGCTGTCAGTCATCGAGCGGTTTTGCCTCCCCCCCCAATCCTCATACTACACTCGTGGACCCCCTAATTGATGTCCCCCCGGAGCTCAAAGCGTTGTGAATACCCCCTCCCCCTTTTTTTCTCTTGCGTCATTGTGTACTGTGTTGTTCACTTCGGCCGTGACCACCCGAGTTTCACAAGACTGCTTGGTGCTGCTGGATCTAGGGCTAGAGTCTATTCGCAGTTTGTTCACATTTTTAAAATCAAACATTTGAAAAACCACCACATGTATGACGTGTTCAGTTGTTTCTTAAATATGTAAGGGTTTGCGAGTGTTTTATACTTGTGTTAATGTAAAAGTACCTTATTTTTGGTTAAATTGAACTTTGACACATACTTTACCTATAAATGATTAAATTTAATTGATAATCAACACGAGGAAAAATAGGGAGAAAATAAGTGTGTTGGTAATACCCAGTAAGGAATAGTTGTCATGCAAAATGTAACTAAACCGAGTGCCCACGAATGCGGTGCGTCGTCCCTTTCGTGTAATTTTCTAGTCTTGGTTAAGTATTTCTTTGCACGAGGCGGAGGAATATTCCGAAAGTAGAACTTGAGCTGGGCTTCAGATATGTTGGAAGCACCCGCGAGTGGACTGGACACACGGAGCAGGCTGCGTCGTTGTGGCGTGGACTGCGATGACGTCACGTGCACGCTGCCTCGGGTAACGGCGACGGCTGATACCTTCCTGTCTAGCCGTATCCGGAGCCGATAACTGGCTCGCGCCACAGCGGATGTCAGGCTCATTGTCGTCGACGAACACCCGTCTTCCATGGGCGCTCGTCGTTTGCTTCGGACTGCAGCCTGGAGAGATCTGGGAAGGCTCTCAGCGTCGTGGCCTCGGGAGCTGACGAGTGAGGTGAGCACGGAGCAGCGCCGTAATGGAAGGGCGGGAGGAAACGGGAGACCCCCGAAAAAAACCCGCCCGACCAGCGGCGTCGTCCGGCACGGTCGTCGCATCCGAAAATCCGGGAGCGACCCCACCGGGAATAGAACCCGCGTTCGCCTGGTTGGGAGGCGAGCAGTCTAACCACGGATCATGGCGCTGGAGAACATGCCGGCAGATCCAAACGAACGAGGCATGGAAGCAGTTGATTGGTTTGAGATCTACAGACATTACTTAAAAAGTTTACGGAAGAGTGAAACACGTGTTCGACCCCTACAAAGCTAAACGGGACCGCAGATTTGTAGGAATTTAAAATCTAAAAGGGGGAAAGATGTGATATGTTGGTTGATGTCTGTTTCTGTGGAGGAAAAAAAAAAGGGGGGGGGGGCTGGGGAGCCTGGCAGGAAGCTATATAACTAAATCACTGTTTCTTAAATTGTAGTAGTTATGGTGGTAGAATTTAACACCCCGGATGTCTGTATTGCTAAGTAGGGTTAATGAAAAAAGAAAAGTTTAACCACTGTACCACAGTTGTCCGTTGAATTGAGGTGATAGGTGTTCGAAATCATTTTTTTCCCCCCGTGAAATTATTGAACGTGCGTCCAGTGTACTCATCTACGAGAAGAAACACTCACACGAGGAAGCCTGCCACGCACGTTAGAAAAACCATTTCGGAGTATGTAACTGCATTGAACCTTACTATAGGCTGTTCACGGTAAAGTGAGCACTTTTTTAAGGCTCTGTTAAAATTTTCGTTTCAACTATTTTCTAACTTTCTGCCTCTTTTTAGTATAAACATTGCAATATGAGTAATAGACGCAGTGTGTTTATATATATTTCACCACTGTCAAAAGTAGCCGTTAAAATATATTTATCAGGGGCTTATGCATCTTGAAAGGGCTTTAAAAAGTGCTCACTTTACCGTGAACGGCCTGTACAGACTTTATACCAATGAAATGATAGTGTCATCGTTTAAAGCCCATAGTTACACCCAGCACAAGAACCCTACACGCCAGTTCAGAGCCTTTCGCTTATAGGCTATTTACGGTAAAGTGAGCGCTTTTGAAAGACCTCTCACTTGAAATAATAGTCAATAAATTAATTTTATTTTAGCCCCTGACGTTAACTTCCGAGTGCGGTGGAATATACACGTGTTTATTACTTACATGGCAATATTTATTTTAAAAAGGTGGTTAAATGATAAGGAATGGTTAAAAGTATAAAGGAACTAGGGCCTCGAAAGTTAAACTACACATGGAATCTAGAATTGTTGTTCAGTGGTTAGAGTCGTGGGCTTGTAACTATTTGATTCGGGTTCAGATATTGCTCAAGTATAAAATACTTTACAACTTTTCTGAACATCTCATTATACACAGTAGAACACCCACATAACGAAAATTTAAAAACTTTTTCTTTACCGCGTATAATTTTAAACTGGAAGTACAGAAAACCAACGAGGAAATTAACAGAGAGGTTCCGTGAATTAACTGAAATGTTTTGGGAAATTTGTGGAAAGTCAGTTTTTGAAAATAAACGTGTGCTTAATTTTACGGAGAATTTACGGACGCCCCTGGACAAATTTTTTCCAGCATTTGCCCGTAAAATGAAGGGAAATTTTTTTCAGTGTAGCGCGCTGCTTGGATGAAGGAAGAGTGCTATTCAGAATTGAGATGTTTGTTCAGAAGTGTCGGAATTCCTCCCCCCCCCCCCCCCCACACACAATACCTGTAAGGCTTTCCCGTCATGGGCGACGACACTGACAGGAATGCCACCCCTCTTCCTCCTACTTCTCCCCTTCTGCAGCTTCCGGCCCGGTAGCTGGCCCTCGACAGCACGTCATGTTTATGTTGGCCGAGGGTGCTGCGCTTCTAAACCCTCTGCCCTCCTCGCCGATCTTCTGCTTATTTAATTCAGCTCTCTCTCCTCTACGTGGGGCTAGGCCCGAGGAGGGGCTGGGGCTTTGTGTGCACAGACGCACCAGATTTCCGGACACGCTGCAGGGATATTACGACATTAGGGGCTGTGCGCCGAGGGCCAGCGGCTCCGAGGGGTTTGCCCAGCGTTCTGTCGTCTGGGAGGGTGTTCGAACCCCACCCCTCGCGAGGTTTCTCTCCCAACATGGCACTCTTCCGAAAATGCTGAAATAGTGCCGCCCTCATAAAAAAAAAGTTCCCTGATGAGATTAGTCCAGCGTCCAGGCGCACTACCCAACCCGCAATAATCAACATTCACTTCAATACTGTCTCGGCGGTTCGCGGTTAAGTATAGGCGGTTCACGATAAAGTGAGCACTTTTTAAGGCCCTCCCAACAGGCATGAACCAGTAATAAATATGTTTTATTGCAACCTCAGATATTAAGTTTTGAGAGTGGCGACAGTATACACCGTATATATTACTCACACGGCAATGCTGGTATTAAAAAAGTGGCGGAAAAAGTGCTCACTTTATCGTGAATAGCCTATAAACACGTAGTGACTACTATTCATCTCATTTTGTATTCTTCCGCCGTATGAGAAATTAACGTTGGCCGTGTTCAAATTGCCGCTTTTAGTTCACTAAAAGGTCAGGCGACCCTAATTAGTCCACTAAAATGGTGACGTAATTAGTATTTTAGTTTCTTAATACGTAACGAAAATGAATAAAATACCAAATCACCAAACAGCTACCATTGGTATAATTCGTCTACTGTCCCTTCCCTCCTAAGACAGATATCCAGTCTTCCACCTAAAAGAGTTTGTGTTTTTTTTCCTGCGATCCCCCCCCCCCCCCCCGTTACCATGTTTTGGATTTGTTCGAAATTTCTGCAAAACCAGTATTCACGGATCAAGTAGTTTAACGAATTTAACAAGCACCTTTCAGTTTCGTACTGTTTTTTTTTTTTTAAATGTAACCCGGTTGTTGAAAGATTTTCAGAAAGTATAATTCAACAAAATTAAAATTGGGCAACAGAAAGTTAAAGTCTAACCATCCAAGTTATTCGGTTGAAATTACGTTTTTCGTGCGTTTGTTTTGGTTGGAAATAGTTTCCATTTTTATTTAATTTTTCTTCGAAGTTGTGATCAACATGGGCAATGAAAAAGACCGAAATTCGTTCTGATTGTAATAGTATATTTTGAGGTCAGCGTGGGCAGGGGAGAAAGCCTAATTTCATTCTGAACGAAATAGTAATATTTTGTAGTCATGTGGGTAATGGCGTAGGTCCTGTTACCTCCGGAATGTAATCTTAATTTATTATTATACCATCAAGCTTGAAAAAAAAAAGTTATCAAAGACAATTAGGTTGGCGTGTGTTAACAAGGGCGTGTTTGGCGCAGCTTCCCTCGCGGAGGAGATAAAGCAGGATTGTCGTCACACGCCCTGCTGTGGGGACACGCTGCAGGCAAGGAAATGTATTCTGCAAACATCCTTCACCCCTCCCCAGCCAACCCCTTCCTGCATCAACACCGGAGATCCTGCGATCCGCGCAAAAACATCGCCCCGGAGATTTTTCACTTTCCTCTTCTTTATTTATTTTTTTACCTTCCGCCTCCTTGATCTACCCTTTTTCCGCCCTTGTTGGCACGTCCTCCCCACCCTTTTTATCTCCTTTTCCGCTTGCCCCCCCCCCCCGGATTTCTGTCACCTCTCACCCCCCTTTTTCACCATCTCGCCCTCTCCCCATCTGCTCGACGACTAGCTTTTATGAGATCGATGTTTCTTTCCGTCCGGAGAGAATGGGAGGTGCTGAAAGAAATTACTCGGGAAGAAGGAGGTACTGGGTTGTGTGGGGTTGGTGGCTGGTGTTTAGGAAGGGGGGGGGGGTGTTAGGAGTTGGCGCGCTGATACAGGACTCAGCCAGTTGCTCGCTCCATTGACCGCGTAGTAGCGTGCTATCGGTGGGTGGGGGGGGGGGGTGTCAGCTCGTGTCCGGGGGGCCGCCAGACCGACCTGAACGTCTTAGCGCACAGACCTGCTACCACAACTCTGCATCACCAGACTTTTTTTTTGGGAAGGGAGGAACCCCTCTCCACCAAGAGTATTTATTTATTTTGTCTATATACTATTAAAACGAAAAAAAATGGAAGGTCTTTAACCTCATATCATTTTATCCCGCGTATACATACTCGTTCACGTTTGAAATGTTGCATGGCTGGTGCTGTACAAGTTCGGAATGTATCACCAATGCGTACACACACGCGGAATTCGCGTTATTTTTTATCTGACACGTTAAACTTTAAACACGAGTATCTCTGCTGCACGTTTGTCGTTGAGGAGCATAATTTATCTGACACGTTTTGGGTTGTCCTGTAACAATAAACGAACACTTCACATTCGTGTTCCCCAATCACGTGCAATTCAGTCGGCTAGGGCGTGGCTTCACATCTACACAGCAGCCAATGGAGAAACGACGCCGGCTCCAGCACATACAGTACTGTGAAGTCTAGCCTGACGCCGAATAACCACGCGAATTTCGCATGACTACTTGTAGATATACATCAAGGAAATAAAAATACAAAACAAAAGTTGGTCCGTTTCAGTAGTCCATTAGCAAATGTTTACATAACGTGTTTTAATCTGCCGTTAAGACATGGAACTACTTTCTCGTCGTCGTTTAATGGGCTCATACCAATCGGCTTCCCTGTTATGGCTTGTCTTCACTTTTTTGGAATAAATTACTCGTTTTCGCGTCATAATTCCAGTTACAGGGGTGTTATTGAAAATGTTTGATTATAGAAAATTTGCACTTTAACTAGTTGTTCAATATTTTTGTATCTAATTTCTATTCTGTGTTATTTCCTGCTTGCAAAAAGGCAAGAAGTTATTGATGTTCTTGAAGTTTAAAAACTAGCAGATAACACAGTTAAAATTTCCCACAAAAATATTAAATAACTCGTAAAATTTACATTTTCTATAATCGTACATAGTCTGTGAATCCCAAATTATGACGCGAAAACTTTGAATTTCTGCAAGCCGAGCCCTAATGTGACACTAACAGGTTGATATCAAAAGCGCTCAAATAATCGCGAAGAACCTGTAATTTACTCTACTCTCGGAGAAGCCGCGGTGGCTGAGCGGTTAGCCTGCTCGCCTCTCACCAAGGCGAACCGGGTTCAATCCCCGGCCGAGCCACTCCGGTATTTTCGCTCGTGGGAATCGTTCCGGACGATGCCGCTTGTCCGCGGATTTTTCTCAGGGATCTCCCGTTTCCCCCGCCCTTTCATTCCGGCGTCGCTCTATACTCACCTCAATCACCTTTATCGGCTCTCAAGACCTCTCTGTTAAGTGCCCTCTAGATCTCTTCACTAACTCTATACTCGGAGTAACGTCGCCTATAAGCTGTTCACTTTTGAAAGCCCTGCTTAAGATCTACTTGTATGTGTATTCTTCCGCCTTATGTGAAATTAACATTGCCACGAGTCTCATCAATTTATTCATGCGTCGGTCAAGTGAAACTGTGGAATTATTGAAAAAGTAATAATTATTACACAAAACTGGCCATTTTTACAATTTCGTGCATTAAAAAAACAGAAAGCAAAACAAATAATTTCAGACATCACTAATTGTTACCTAACACTTTTTGTTCGATTTTAATTTGTGGAACTACCTTTCATCCATCATTACTGGGCGCATGTCACTCGGCGCGTTCGTTAAAATATGTGCAGGCAGGGGCAGTGACTTTTTTCTAAGTTTGACTTCAATAGTGCTCACTTTATTGTGAACAGCCTTTAGTGTATGGTTCGCCAGCCTTGTACGTAGTTCCCCGAGTGCCGCCGCGGCCTCTAACGTCGACGCACCTGGCCCCACGTCGTCGCAGACATCGACCCCAGCGACGCCGCCCCATGAATAAGTGAGCGCCGGCGACAATGCGGCAGAGACTACTCCCCCCCCCCTCCCGTGCACTTCAATAAGAGGATAATGATAGCTTTATTAGGGGCGCCGGGGTTGGCTCCCTTCCTCCTCCAGCCCCGGCACGAGTGATGCTAAAGTGAAAAATGCTGCTCATGGCAGGCGAGGGCGAAATAAATTAAGGGGTGGAAAGAGAGGCGGATAGGGGTAAAAAAAAAAAAACCCCCCCGGGGGCGGTGGGGGTGGTGTGGGGGAAAAACACGATCGCGTTCGACAGGGGTTTTTCGGGGGGAGAACTAGGGAGCTCGAGGGAAAAGGGGGAGTTAGATTGATCAGGCTCTGGGGAAGGGTGGTAGCCACGTGAAAAATGTAGCCCGCGGGGAGGTTTAGGGGGTGAGGTTGGTACACTCGCCAAAACAAGTGGTGTTGGGAGCATCCCTTCGTGTGTTGTTCACGTGCTCGGGAACTGCCTTTCTTCAGTAGTGAAACCCTCGTTCGCAGACTAGTTCTGGAGAACTACACACAAGTAGCGTCCTAGAAGAACCCTCGAGGTGTATATATATATATATATATATATATATATATATATATATATATATATATTCCTCGAGGGTTCTTCTAGGACGCTACTTGTGTGTAGCGTCCTAGAAGCGTGTAGCGTCAAACTATATCTACATTATATAATGTAGATATAGTTTGATTTCGGAAGTGAGAAGTGTGTTCGGTCGTCGTACACTCCAATACTACCCGATAGAGGGAGGAGGTAGGGAGGCTACATGTTATGGTATGACAGGATCTTAGCACCGAGTCTGTGTACTAAAATATCTTCTGTGTGATAGTTTGCATGTATACGCGTATCTCAGTTTATAAATGTCCAGGGAATAAGACTTTGTTGCTAGAAGAGGTAAAAACTAATGCCGCATTGTTTTTCTTTCGTCATATTAAGCCTAGTTAAAAAAAAATGGCGCGTTAGACGCGCGTGATAAACCTCCCGTGTACAGGGAGGTTGAGGCCCCTATGTACCTGAAGCTGTCCTGAGCTTTCACGATCCATAAGCGAGGGGGCGATACAGGTGACACCAACACGGTGTACGCGTCACAGATATCCAAAGTCTTGTCGTGAATTTGACCTCCGAACTTCTGCGGCGCGTTAAGGTCGCAGTCCAATAAAATACGCTATCTACCAAAAAAGTAATTGGGCACCTGTCCACAATATTTTCTCGGTGGTTGTCACCCCGTTAGAATATCGCAGGGCCACCTCTTGCGGCTATAACAGCAGCCACCCTGTCTGGCATGCTCTCTACGAGTGTTTGCAGGACATCCACGGGGATTCGTCGCCATTCCATGAGTAGAGCGATGGATTTTGGCCGCGCCTGACGAGCCCTCACTCGGCGTTCCAATTCGTCCCAAAGATGTTCTGTAGGGTTGAGGTCGGAGCTCTGGTCGAACCAGTCCAATCGGCGAACATTGTTGTGGGCGTACCATTGTATAGTAGCCCTTGAAACATGGCAGGTGACATGGGCGAAAGAAGACTTGACAAGGGCGTGAAAGTCGTCTTTATTATCACTCCTTAATTGCCCACGCTCCGCAGAGACAAACCTGTGAACGACTGGGCGACTGTTTCGACACGTGTGTAACTGGAGGAAATGAAAGGTTGTTTTAAAAAAAATACTGTACTTGGAATTGTGAAACCATTTCCCTCTATCTTGTTACTTCACATTGTTAGTTAGTTACGGATTCCCTCGCCGAGCACAAGCGCCCAGTCTCGGTACAGTAGTGGATGGGTAACCACAACTTGCTCCTCCCGCAAAGGCGGGCCTTCTACGTCGTCGTGCTTAGAAAGGTGGCGGGGCGGGTGAATTGATAGCTGACCAGAACTGGCGTCACCTTTCTTCTCCCCTAAGGCTGTGTCCGAATTCGCCTGAAGTACATACTTGCGCGTACCTGCCCCCGGACGTGATGTAGAAAGTGCTGTCCGAACTGCAAGTGAAGTATACATGTAAACGAAGTTTTATACTTCTCGTATACTTGAGGAATACGTGCCGCCATTTTGAGAAGCAATTCGTAGGTTACAATTGATTTAAAGTTTAATAGGGCAACATTACTACCCCGACATAGAATGTTGAACTGAATAAATAATTATCGACAGTTTCACCTTAAAAAAAGGTGTAAGCAATAAATTCGTATTAGGCGTATGTTTCTAACCTACAGAAGCTAAGATAAAAAAAAAAGCAATCCTAACTGCACTTACACACACTAATGCAAGACAATAAATATTAATGTTGATCAAATGTAGATATTATTTAATGCTCTATTTAACCCCCAAAACCTTCGACAATTACTAAATTGTTAGTCGTAATACATGAACATATAAAGCGATTAGCTGCCTAATACCTGGCACCGAAGCCAACAAGACTGCCTGTCCGAATTCATCAAGTTTTGGTGTCAAGGGTAAGTGAAGTATACAAGGGTTGCAAGTACGCAAGTATATACCTGAGTTAGGACACGGCCTAAGCTGCTGGGGAGGTCAGTGGCTGCGGCATATTGCACGAAGTTTCTGGCAGTCTCCTCCATCGACGAAACCCAACGTCTGAAGAATGTTCTCGGTCAGGACGCCTGCCCCTATAAATACCAACGTCTGAAGAATGTTCTCGGTCAGGACGCCTGCCCCTATAAATACCAACGTCTGAAGAATGTTCCCGGTCAGGACGCCTGCCCCTATAAATACCAACGTCTGAAGAATGTTCCCGGTCAGGACGCCTGCCCCTATAAATACCGCCGCAGCTGGAAGGTCTGCCGTCTGGCGAAATGCAGCGAATGGAGAACGGAGATCGATCGGGTCATTGAAGGACGTTGAAGAAGAGAACCGGTAACGAACGAAGATTGTGTGCGGCGGTTACGAACGAAAGTAATTCAATCAGTATGTGTTAGAAAACTGTTTAGAAAGACCGATTCTAAGTATTTTTGTTCATTTTTGTGTGGTGATGGACGAGAGTGTAAATACTAGGAGAAAATTGCGGGTGATGGTCATGATTGTTCAGTCATTAAGTTCAAATAGTATTGTTTATTACTAAACGAGGAAATTATTATCGCCTCTTTTATTGAATCAATCCCTCCGCCCATCATAGAACCTGGTTATGATCAGAGGCTTTGAGAAACTGTAACACGAACAGTTAGAATTATACTCGAATAGGATGCTCGCTCGGTATCCCGTGACAATAGTGCAAGATAATGAGCTTTTTAAATTCTTGGCCCACATATTTGTGTCAGCAGCGTAGGTAGCCAGGACCGTAGATGATTACGAGCGCTTGTAAAGGCAGCTGTCATAAGGTTTGGGGAGGGGGGGGGATTGTGATGAAGAGGGGGAGGGGTGGAGTTGCAGAATTTCAAACCTCTAAAGGGAGTAGTGGCTTAAGTAGGACACTTGACATAAGAAAATGAGATTTATAATAAAAGGGTTGTGGTTAATTTAAAAAAAAGCATGGCAGTAATATAATGTAAGGTAATGTGATTGAATAATTGAAAAGAGTATACCCGAAAAATATCTGCATTTAAATTAAAATCATTATCAATATTTAATTGGAAGTTATCAGACACTAACATAGATATTTAATCCTTATATTTCCTTGAAATACAAATTTTTGAATGAATGACACACATAAGTGTTATTTTAACAATTACTCACTGCATGTGTAAATAATATAAAATTTCATTGCTAATTTATTAGAAAAAAATGACGTTTGGCATGACACTTTGCTAAAGGACATTTCATAACTATATTTGCCATTTCGCATTCCGTAAGACACCGCTTTAGAAAAAAAGGACTGTCCTACGAAAAGCTAGAAGTCTTTTCACCGTATTCTAAACACTTTCCAGGTGGCTGGGACTCGAACCCGTAACCTCGACACTACCCGTTTCTACTCCCACGAAATTTTTCCAATCTTTATCTCACTCTTTCTCGCAGTCGCCAAAAAAACTTTGTTGAGGGAGGGGGGGGGGGCGTTACGGGTTGATCCCCCCCCCCCCGGTTACACCGGGCATTCGGCCGCCGCCACAAGCCCTCTTGTTTGCTGTCGACCAACACACAAAACACCCTCCTCCCGCCCCCTGGCGCCGGTCGAACAGCGATCCAAGTCGCACCAACCCCTTTGCCGCTGCTCACACCCCGTGTCCAGCCAGTGCCGCTCGCTCGATACAAGTGGCCACGCGCACTTCATTTCCCGCCCTTGCTGCTCACATGAGGCTGACCTCCGCTACAACCCGGCTCCTCAGCCGCCGCCTACATATTCGCGAGTTCTATTACCTGTACGCCATTGTCGTGTGTGGAATCATGCGAATTCCACACTGTTCATTGGTTGCGTGTTGTAGTAGCGGAAGAAGGCGATTTCTTCTGCACTTTATTGTGTGTTTATTATTGGCTCAAGGGTTGTCTAGGAGGTGTAAACTAACGGGTGGACTAATAGCATAAACAATACAAACATACGAGGTTTTGAATTCTAGCTTGTCCCGAAATGAAAACTGCGAATTTTTCGGGTCTCTGCCTATCGGTAGGTGTCGTGAAGTTTCGCGAAAAGATTCCAAGACAATTTATATTTCAAAACACTGTAGGGGCGTTTACCTGTCTTTATTGGCTGAATTACTTTTTGACTCTTGTTAACAACGTAGGAGCTGTGCTGATGTTGCCGAACTCTTGAGTAGCACGGTCAAATATGAAAACGCCTTCTCTAGCAGACAGATACCGATGGCAAGAGATACACTGCGGTTGGGTGCTTATAGTATTGAAGTCAACCGTGTACTCATTTTTTTTTCTCGGAAAAGATCACTAGCTCTACGTACTATACAGGGATTTACACAATAACGAAACTTACGCAAGAAGCAAGCAGTAGGCGCCCAAAATCCTGCTGGCACAACAGCACTATCTTTGCTAGAGTTCGAGAAATAGAAACACCTTAGTGTGTGCTGTCCTCGTTCGAAGTGAACGCAGTTTTTTTTGTTAATTCGTCTTTTTGGTTTTCAAGAGTTTTTTTTTTTTTTTTAACTCCGCTGTGTTGGACTAGACTTGCGTGTTTGCGTTTTCCCCGTATGGCAGATCGCCGCAACGAGCTATGCCCGTATGTTTTTCTGCACTTTGCTCGGTTCTGTGGTTGACGCTCGGTTCTGTGGTTGACGCTCATGACTAAACCTCTAACCTCGTTCGGTTGGGGATGTTTTATGCATGGACTAGACACGAGGGGGGGGGGGGGGGGCAGATTTTCGGCTCCCCTCGTATGTCCCTGACCTATCGCCAAAGTGACTATCAAACTCACATGGTCAGCAGTGATGAAAATGTTTGTTCGCATTTGAGTTTTCAACAGTTCCGCCCTTTTTTATGAATTAAATAATTTGACAAGCATCGCTCGTTGCGATCTGTCGTACGGGGTTAACAAAGAAATACACACACACACATATATATATATATATATATATATATATATATATATATATATATATATAACACATACATATACATATTCTAGTTGCATTGGAACTAAGTTAAAAGAAGTGTACAGACATATAAAAGCTCTGGGTTTTAACCCCAAATTCTATCCACGTTATTTCTGATAGCGCTGTTGGCAGAAAAGCAGTCCGCTGTGGCATAGTAAGTAGTACTGCGTTGCTTGCATGCGCGCTCCACCAAATATTTCACTCTACGACTTCATCTGTGGAAAATTACAATTTTCCTGTTCACGACAATGGTCGTGTAATGTATCCTCCTTCCGCGGAGTGCACAGATCGGCAGTCATCGTATTAGACAAGTTGTCTCACATTAGGGTCACTTTCCACCGGATGGACTTGGAATATTTCCCACGAAAAGAGAAGGTCGTATGTTGGCGCTTGACGTTCTTGTGCGATAGTCGGCTGCTGAGAAAATGCAACATTCTTTAGTAAATGTCTGGAACGCCGTGTCTCAAATAGTTATTTTCTAATCATTTTAGTTGGGACAATGTTCTGTGCATAGGGAAGTGAAATACGTCTACTCTGATGTTAACATGTATCTTATTACCCATCTTATCTCTTCCCGACCTAACCTCGAGGTTTGAAATTTGATACAGCTGCTTATATTTTGTGTCAACGTCCCACAGTAAAATGCCTGGGGATTTTCATGAGCGAATTTTTTAATACTAACAAATTGTAAACTACAAACCGTAATGCGCAGAGTTGCCAGAAATAAGACCGGAATTTGTAACACCCAGTTTCTCATTCAGCTGTCCACACTATTTTGACGTCACACTTTAGTTCTTGTTGAGCTATTGATTATAATTTTTATATTATCTTCTCTCTTGATCTTTGGTTTGGATAACGGGGGGGGGGGGGGGGTGTTTAATTCGCTCGGCACGAGGGTAAAAATAACCCACCCTTCAGGGCAGCGTGTTGATGGTCGGAACTGCAACCGTCCAGAATATCAAACGCGCCGAAGTTTTTGGTACTTCGTATTTTACGTAGAAGGCACCGAGATACTGCCGCTTAGCATCTCGCAATAAAATAATGTACCGAGAGAATAGTTTCGTTACACATTTTTCTAAAGTTTTTAATTTTGAATTGCATGTTGTAAAACAGATTGGATTGAAAGGGGGTTGTTAATGCCCAACGCTGTTTTACCCGAAGGCTTATCGTGGGACGGCTAACAAACTAACTTATCACCTAACTTAAGGGGGAGTATCCTTGCTATCTTGGATTTACGTATTTTCCTAATTAACTTAATTTTCGGAGTCAATATTTAAAAACCAATCTAGTCATGACATAGGGAACATTTTAACAGTAATTTATAAATCCCACTTATTTTTCTTGCATGATTAGTGTCACGTTTGTAACCGTAATCAAACATTATCTAACTATTTAATAACTTCAGTCCCACATGGGAAAATACAGGTACATTTGAAACCCTACAAATTAAAAAAAAAAAAATCGTTACGTCCACGTCATCTCTAGCTTTGATTTTTATTTCTGGTCATACATTTTCATTACGAAGATTTGTAAAAAAATTCGAAGATGGAGTGTATACTACCCCCTTAAACTAACACCCACGCCTTACCTGGGATTCAAACCCAGAACCTCTGGCGGCACACCAAACGACTGCGCCACGGGAGGTCGGCTGTAAAAATTTAAAAAGTCCAAGACCTTGGCAAAAGTTATTCGTACCACTCAGTTAAAACCGGCGAGTTGACCTCGGAACCAAGCTAGACAAGTGCACATTTTAGCGAGTCTTGAATTGCGGGCAGCCGAGTCCGGCTTGCAGACTCGCCAACACTTCCTGTCACAAGGTTTCCGGTTCGGCGAGCGGCCGTACCTGTTCCCGTAGACAAACTCTTCCGCAGTGTTGCCAGATCAACTACTCAAAAACACGCATATTCCACAAGTGATTGCCATACAATTTCCACACACTACCCTGGAATGCAATATTGCGCATAATCGTGCACTTTACTGCAAATACATACATTTCTGCAGAAAATGCCAGTTTTGTGAGAATTTTTATTTTGTTCCATTACGAATATAGTTTGAGCTTGTTGCTGACATTTGTACGATTCTTGAGCAACAACTTTATCAAATGAAATGTTCTAGGTATTTAAGGAGAGAGAGATCGGCCGTTTCAATGCATAATTCCTATTAAAACGAACCTCTTTCTTTTTTCGCTAGGAAGTTAGCTTTTCGTAATGTTCAAGTCAGAGGTGGATATTCCACACAAGATCCACAGGGTCATTTATTCGACAGGAAGACCCACACATTTGGTGGAATTCCAAACAATTTGGCAAGACTGCTGTTGGCCGACGACTCGGGGAAGGACGCAGGTACAGGACTCCCGTTCGCGGGACTTGAGCGGTTCTTCTCCGCTGGCCTTGCTTCCCCTGCCTCTACACATGGCAAACTGTAATAAGCTTGTTTTACTCTACTTTTTTACCCTTTCCCCCGTGTTGGGGAAAACTAAACAGGGAGCGGAAAGAGAGGGAAAAAGAGCGGGGTGTGGGAGAGAAAGGGTGGTTCTGGCGTGGGGTGGCGCCGGAGAGAGATGAAAGAGTAGAAAATGGGAGGAACAAATAAAAAATGCGCTGATGGCGGGTGGATTTAGGGGTTGGATGGTGTGGGTGGCGGGGCGGAGGGGTCGCTGCCGAAATCAGAGCGGAGTCGACCGCATGCAGGCTTGTGACGTCACGTCGCCATGGCAACGGGACCACCTTCACCACCCCACTCTCTCCGGATGATTTTGTTTGATTTTTACGTACGTGCGCAAGAGAAGGGAAAAAAGTATATAGATATATATTTTTTTTTCGGTCGGAAAGTGCCTGCTGAATCCCAAAAGAGAGTGGGCGAGGGCTATGGAGTTTTATATACATTAGCGGAAAACCCCAGGGCGTATATATATAGATATATATTTTATATATATTCGGCGGGCGTGGCAGTGCCTGTCCGAGCCCGCGGCCACATCTCTCCCCTCCCCTTGCCAGGGAGAGCGTGTAATACCCCATCGCCACCCCCTCGAACCGGCAGACTTGTTATTATCATCATCCCCTCGACTAATTGGAATATTTTTCGACGCTAGGGCGCTGCCTCGTTTTGGAATGCTGGTGGCGGTGAAGGTCGGTGGGAAGTGGGCCTGAATTTCATGCGCGAATTACCCTGCCAGGCACTCCCCCCTCCCCCCAATTCACCACCCACATCTCCAACCCTCGGGGCCAGCGAAAATAAATATAGGAAGCGAAAAAAAAAGGGTGGTTCAGAAATTTCTACGAGCTTGTAATTTCCATGACGATTATTAGTAATTTAGCCCCCCCCCCTCCACCCCGTTCGTCACTCTCCGAACCCTAACAACCCGCCCTTTTATAAGGGCGAGGCGACAAACACAACCCGTGTAGAATTTTCACCCCCTTCCCGCATCCCTCGTAACCTCCATCCAGCCTGTTGGTTCCCTTTGACATAGCGATGCGCGCTGCAAAATTATCCCCAGTGTTTAATTCGCGGCACCCTCCCCCCTTCCTCCTCTGACCGTTGCTTACTCCTTCCCCCTTTGCAACCCCCCCCCCCCCCCTTCGTGAGACTTTTCAATTTACTTTCATTGTGTTTAATTTTCGCCCGGGTTTTTATTACACGATTTTGAGAGTTATTTGCCGTAATCAAAGGAACCACCGGGGTTGGTGGGGTTCGATGTGTGTGTGTGTGTGTATATATATCCCTACATTCACGCCTGGAATTCTAGCGCGGGGTTTGACTGTCGCCGATGATTCCAAGTGCTGCCGTTTGTTCTGTGAAGACGATAATAGCGTAGAGTATGGAAGTGTGCAGAAGCGAAACTTGCCGCGAGTATGCGGTACATCCCATCTATGAGATGCAAGGAAACGACATCGTTTAACGGCAACACAACAGCAAGTCGCCAATGACTATTCTAGATGTGAACTTTTCTGGATCTCGGCCGACTTGATAGGGGTTGAAAACTGAGCCACTAAGAATAGCGTATGGTGTCTATGGTCTGGTTTTAGAGGTCACTTAAATGTATAGCACTTTCGACATCTCCGAGTCGCTAGAAGATGAAAAATAAACAAAGTTTCAATAAATCGATTTTTTTTAATTGACTGATGCAAGCATTATTTTAAAATTACGTTTGTTTGTTACAGCACTACTTTTTTTTTTAACCGTGTAACTGACATTACCACAAAAGCGCCTCCCGAACTACTGTAACGACAATGCAAGGTTATCATAGCCATTACTATATATACCAAACAAAAATTATGTCTGTGGCAAGGCTACTTTGCAGTGGTTCGTTCATATTTAAACAAATTTTTCTTTGCGGCAACAAATTATGTGTTGCAGGAAAGAAAGCGTTTTTACAGTGTTCACTCTCCTCTCTCTCTCTCTCTCTCTCTCTCTCTCTCTCACACACTCCTTATCCTACATTGAGACGTACTATTCCTCTCTTAGAAACCTAAATTGAATTATAAACCTCTTCCCCCTCCCCATAAACATTTGTTGAGCCATACCCTCTTAGAAACTTACATTGAATCATACCTCTTTCTCTCCCTCAATCTCTCACACACGCGCACACAGAAACCTTTGTTGTTCCATGCTCTCATGAATCTAAATGCGTCATACCTTTGCATTTAAACTCTGCATCACCTCTGCATTTAAACTCCCGTGTCACGCTATCTCAGATATTTCAATAAAATAAATTGATCACGTCGACAGGTTTGTAATAATTTCTTATTTCTTTGATTCACGCCGTAGCCAGGCACTGGGCACGCTCCAGCTCAAATACTTTATGTAGTATTTACCAGGAACTAGTCACCCAGCTTCGCCTTCAAAGGCGGGAAGGGTACACTAGTTAATTCTTACTGTGTTCTTATTGAGAAATAACAGTCGTGTTTACGCCAACTTTATGTGAACGTGCAAACCGGCATAATTTATAAAGATTAATTTTCAGGCAAAGAAATATCTCTGAATGAAACTAATCATATTGGCTGTACTCATGTAAATAAGTTGTATCGAGAAAATGACTTTACCAGCCGTCTTGGACTTTGAAACTTGGTGCGGATAGTTTAACTGTTTTGTTGCCGTCCCTATTACTCGAATGTTTGTCTTATTTCAAACTACTTTTAGCAACGTTAACTCATTTTGGTTAACAGTTTTTTTAAGTACATTTGCTGTGCAACTAATACACACGATTATGTGCTTCAATTGTGTATGCTCGTATATATGAAAATACGCGCGTAATAAGAGATGAGTGCTTTGTCGTTAAAATTTGAAAATTCTTACTTCAGCATTTAAAAATCTTTAACTTCCCTAGGAAATTAATACCGATACATAGTCGTGATTTATACAGTATTTGACGTCTTCTAAAACTGCAGAAAATCATTATAGTTCACAATAAATTTATAATTTTCACATTTTTATAGCCCACTGATGCCCCTACATGGACGCAGAATTTTTTTAAAGTTGGAGGAAAAACGCGTTGTTATAAAAATACAAAGACAATTTTTTTTAAAGAAGAATTAAGTATGTAGTATACTCAAATGAGCTGATAACATTTCCTCAATTTTTCTTTTCTTTGGTTCCTCATGTTATATATAGGCTATTCACGGTAAAGTGAGCATTTTTGAAAGCCCTATTAATATCTACTTTTATGTATAATGTGTATCCTTCCGCCATATGTAAAATTAACATTGCCGTGAATCTGATCACTTTATTTATGCGCGGTCAGTGTAAATGCAAACATCTTAGAGAAGTAAACATACAATACGTTTGTTAAATCTCACACTTACATGCATCAGAAAAATTGAAAGCGAAAGAAGTAAATTAAAGCATCCACAAATGTTTACCTAACATGTTTATTTCAACGTCAAACCAAGATACTACGTTCCCTTCGCTCGTCGTTGCCAACTTTACTGATCGCATGCCAGTTAGTGTGCCAGTTAAAATATATGCAAGGTAAGGGCAGTGATATTTTTTTCAAAGGTTGATTTCAAACGTGCTCATTTTACCGTGAACAACATATACAAATTACAACTAGGTAGATTATTAAGAAATCGATTTCTTGCTGCGTGTTTGTAAAATCTACAATAGCACCCAAACCGACCAACAAGTCAGAAACTGAGGTCTTACATGTTACCTTGTTTAAAGGCACATAGCGCCCTTACAGGATCATTAACCCCTTAACATATATCCCGTGTATATTCGTGTGCAGCTAGTGGCTTTTCGCAAAAAAAATACGAGTGCACAGTATACTTCCATATTATAAGCACCCTGTCTGTTGCCATTGGTTGTTGTCTGCATGGTAAGGCGTTTTCATATTTGACCGGGCCACTCAGAATTCGGCAACATACACACGGATTCTACGTGATTCGTACGTAGACAGTTAACACGTGTCGAAAAGTAATTCAGCCAATCAAGATAGGTGAACGACACCACAGTGTTTTGAAGTACAACTTGTCTTACAATCTTTTCGCGTAATTTCGCTACCCCTAATGATGCGTTGCAAAGTATGTAAAATCGTGGTGAGTGCTGTACAAGGTCAGAAGCTAGCACCAACACAGACAGGGTATTTTTTCTCTGGTTAATGCTATGGGTTGCTGTTGGTGCAACGGAGCAATATCAATTCTTTCTATACGTCCCATCAAGCAAGCTGTAGCAATCTCCTCTTTTGAAACACCCGAAACGAAAAAAATATTGTGCAAGTTAAAGGGTTAACACATGGTCGGGTGCGTGTTTTTTATCCGCGACGAACTTGCAGTGACGTTCAGGTACCTCCTGCGTATGTCACCGATAACGGACGTGCATTGCCGTCACATTCTGCCTGACGGGAGTTGCGTCTTATGACGTCACAGCGGATGGGGCCTGGATGCGTCGTGCGAACCCTGTTTCGGTCTCATCACGAACGGTGCATTCTGAGAACTAAAACAACGCGCAGAGTGGAGAGTATTGCAATGCAGTATAGCGCACCCAGGTAACAGGCGTACATTCCCGGGAAAAAAAATACACTCTTGTCAGGCGACTCCTCATTCAAAATCACGTGGGAAGTAAATCGGGACGAGTGATATATAAACTGAATATGACGAGAGATGTGCAAGCTATTGAAAATCGAGTTCTTAAATGTATTTTTGCCGGAATATCGGAAACGAAGCGAGATTAAATTTAAATTCTCTGAAATCGTTTTATGCTACCGAGATCCTCGTCCTCAGAGCAGGAGGTTACCCACACCTCCCGCCATGATGGAAATAACAGGAGTGTCACACACGATTGCAGAAGACTTCTTTTTTGACGACATTTTGATGCTAGTTTATTGAGTGGTATAACCTAAGTACAAGAATTGGCCCTCTTGTTGCATCTGCCCAAGATCCATTGGTTTCGTGTAAAACGCAAAGAAATCTCCGGCTGCAGCGATAAAGTGCCTATCATGTAGGCGATACCACCCACACGCGTCTGTGTTTATGCTGCTGTGTCCACCGCACAGACGATGGTGGGCACTTTAAACACTTGTAAACAATATGTATAGTCTATTCGCGGCGTCTTCGCACTTTCTGAATCAAACCTTTGAAAAAAAAAAAAATAAGCACCTCGTGTATGACGCGTTCGGTTGTTTTCTTAACATGTAATGTGTCACAGACAATTTACAATTGTGTTGACATAAAAGTACCTGATTTTAAATCAAACTGAAATTTTGCTTATATTTGATCCATAAAATGTCTAATACGAATAAGGCAGAATTAAAATAGGGTCGTTGGTAATGTCTAGTAAGAAATAGTTCTTATTGGAAATATTGTTACGCGCTGCTGCCCGGCGCTGTGGCCTTGGACCCACCTCACCCTCCCCTCGTGCGGGGTTGCCTCCTGTTCATCCCTTTCTCGGGAACCCGTGGCTGTCGCGCTGCTCGGCGCCTCGCTTGCGTCACGGCCCCTCTCCCCTGCTGGAGGTTTCGAAGGGTCTGGCGACGACGTAAGAAAGTTCCGGTGAGACTGGCTGGCGCCTCGTCCCTCCGCGACGCATCACCGGTGTTGGGTGGCGGCCTAAGACACTGTATATACTGCCGCAACCCAGCGGCCGGGAGTCTTTGATGGAGGCCGTCTGGCCGAGTGTGCGCGAGCGGAGTGAGTTGTGGACGACGACTGGAGATTGCGGGACGACGACGAGTGAGGTGTTCGTGGCTTGAATGGACGAGAGGGTGTGAAACCGACGAGCGAAGCCTACTGTGCGTGAGGGCGCGTGGAGGACTCTAGAACATTGCGACTGGTGGGACATGGACTGAACTGAGGTGGGACTGAATGGAAGTGTAATACGGATCTTACTGTAAATATACGACCTATCAAAGGAAATTATAATTAATTCTTTTATTTGATTAAGACCTCCATCCCTTAACGAACTTGGTATAGCCCACTTAATTTCTAGAGATAAATTGTAACTATTATTGCACTGAATGCGCACGAATGATGTGCGTTGGTCCTTTGGTGTGATTTGTAAGCTTCGTTTGCGTGAGGCGGAGGAATATCCTAGAAGTAGAACTTCGACAGGGCTTCAGAAAAGTTGGAAGTAACCGTGATAGGAGTATACCATGCATTAATAAGCTCACTGTTCTGAAGCTGCGTGTTTGTTTCTTTCAACAAGGAATGATGTTCACGGTAAACTGAGTAGGCCTACTTTCGAACGCCCTGCTTAAAACCTATTTGTACGCACATTGCGTATTTTCCCCACCGTTTGTAAAATTATCGTTGTTATGCCACAGGTTTGTTAATTATTACACTAATATGCCATAAAACAGAAAGGGAGAGAAATATAACTAATAATAAATGTCAACTCAACACTTTCAAGTCAACTTTAAGACACGGATCTACTTTCCCTCCTACGTAACCAACTTTACTGGACATATGTCGGTCAGTGTGCCTGTTGACATATGCAGGTACACTAAGAAATTATTCGGAAATGTACCATACCAGTGTATACGCTTAGTGAGAGAGTAGGAATGGTAATATTTTCCCCTCTAAACATTCCTTGTATCGTTCCTACATTTGCTCAAGAAACAGTCAAATGTGTAGGGAAGTTTCCAACTTTGTAGGTATAGTAGCGATGCTAAACATTCCTATACCCGCAGCTTGATTTGTGGTATAATTTCTTCTCTTTCTATAGGTTAAAAACTTTACAGCTTAGTAAGTTTACTAGAAATTTTTTACAGTGTAGGGGCAGTGAATTTTTTTCAAAGGTTGATTTCGAAAGGGCTCAATTAACTTAACTCTGAACAGTCTATATATGATTTAGGCGGGCTGATACCCACGCCGTACTTCTTAACAACATGTCTGATCGCCGAGTGTTTCTAAACACCGGGTGTTGATGAAGCGCGACGAAGGGAAAAAATGGGGTTGTTTCCGCGAGAGTTCGGGAGTGGAAGGCGTGTGACGGAAGGAAGAGCGGAAGGCGGAGCCGAAGAAGGTTTTTGAAAAGGGGGGGGGGGGGCAGTTTGTGGGGCGAAGCCGCATCTGCCCCCGCCGCCGCAAGCCCGGGGGCGGAATAAATGCGAGCACACAACGGGAAGTGAATTCCCCGAGGCGGCACGCAAGGGGGTTGAGAAAGGGAGAGCGAGAGAGAGAGGCGGGGAGAAGAGAAAAAAAAAAATGCGTGCCTTGCGGTCCCAGATACCCTCGGCGGAGCTGCTATCCGATTACGGGATTTATACCGGAAGATGAAAAGGGGATGTTGTGGAAGGAAGGGGTAGGGAGTGGGGTAGAGCAAGAGAGGTTGTGTTATGCGCGCGGGAGGGGTTGGCGAGAAAATTGCCGGCAGCAGCTCCGGGGGTAGACCTGGGAAACGGAAGAAAAACTTCTCTCCCCTCCCTCCAGTCAACCGCCGAAAAGGAATCGATCCCTCTTCATACTAGCGACCTGGGTTAGGGGGGGGGGGCGGTTATCCGCGGAACAAGGGGACCATCCCTTGTGCTCCCTAGAGGACCGCGGATGTGAAGGATGTAAGGGCGAGGTGCTCGTGTGTGTGTGTTCCTCGCCATCCCGTAGTCGTGCCAGGTCGTGGGAAATGGAGCATGTGGTGGCCTTTGTGTGTACAGTCGATATCCGAGCAAGGGGCAGATCCTACATCTAGAGTCAGCGAGCCTTAACTCGGCGCTGTCCACTGTCCCTGTAGTTCATCTACCACCGGCGCCACCGTTACTGCTGAAATGTCAGACGCTATCGTACCATCTTGGTTCATGATCCACAGGCTCCCATCCCCGGCTGTTTCCTAACAGAGGGATGGATACAAGTAATGTGACGTAGAGCCGCTGTACAAATGCACACAAAAAAGAGTAGAAATATATGCATTATGACATAGAGCGAGTGAGTGAAGAGAGGTCTTGAGAGCCGATGATAGTGAAGCGAGGTGAGTATGGAGCAGCGTCGGAATGGTGAGGGTGGGGGAAATGGGAGATCTCCGAGTAAACCCGCAGACCAGCTGCATCGTGTGGCACAATCCCCGCATGCGAAAATCCGGGAGCGAACCCCGCCGGGGTTCGAACCCGGTTCATCAAGTTGGAAGGCGAGTAGTCTAACCACTTATATAAAGAATGACCCCCTGGTTGCTAGAAGAGTCAGGGTGGATGGCAGGATCAACCGTGCCACACTCACCCTGCGGGCAGTTTATCAGTAGAATATAGTATCTTCGTACATACAATAAGAATTGGATGATGGCATGCAAACCGATAAGAACTAAACAAGAAGAACAAAATAGGAACCTGCCTGTAACCAGTTACGTGGCCCAAGAGAACCAAAGGATGGAAAAGTTGCAAGATAGATAACACTGCGATCAGCTAAATGAACAAATGATATCCCCGCGCCTGCATTACCCAGAAAGGGTATAAGCGCGATTGTGATAATGCGTGAGTCGTCTTTGCCTGACCACCTCAATCCTTCCAGACGACATGCCTCAAACGACGTGTCTATATCTCTCCAAGATGTGACAGAAGCAAACATTTTGTCACGAGATCTGGGAGCCTACTTCTTAAGTTTTCTTTTGTACAACGGCACTTTTAATTTGTATGTAAAAATTTACCTCACTTTTTTTTTTTTCCAACACTGGCGACGACGCGACGGTGGAAAGCTGTGCATCACCCTGCGTGTTGGTCTGGCGGCGAAGTGTCACCTTCTTGGAGACTGCATTGAAGGTGGTTGTGTCAAAAAGGAAATGTTCTGGAGATGAAGTTATATTAATCAAAACAGACTACGTGAACATGGAACGATTGTGTTTGCAGGCATCGAAATAGCTATACACAAGAAACCAGCAGTGCGTGACAGTTGAAATTATCCAATCTCGAAAGTGTATCTGAGCTGTATCTGAGCTCTCTATAGTGTGTTGGATTACAAGTGGTCTTGAACTCTTTCCGCGAAAGCACTTATTAAGTGTGGGATGGACCCCCGCATTTTTTGTGAATTAGTTGTTCGCGCGAATACGCTTATCTCCGTAAATAAATGTTCTGCAAATACAACCTTTTTCAGAAAAGATAGAAAACAATTATCTATGGCCGTATATTTTTTTTTTTTTACTTTTGTCATATTAAGTGTATTCTTGGAGAAAAAAATCATGAAAATGGTTAAATATAGCATATTTATAGCTAGCCTATTCATTTTCTTTAACCGGCCAGAGAAAAGTACAAAGATACGAGCGTAGTTTAATCTGTGGCCTTTCATAGCTTGTTATAAAACCCCACTGTTACAGATCTAATTTGCACAGTACCCTACAGTGTCACGACGGAAACACTGCACGTAGGAGCGATGAGACGCTAGGCGTGCGTGTTAGTGTCGTCCGTATCGCTCCCTCGCTTCTTGACCTTGGCCGCTGGGGTCCCCCACGGGAGTCCACCCCACTCTTAAGCCAGGCGTCATACTCAGAGTTATAAAGGGTCGTATATTTCAGTATTCCGTCAGTTCGGTACAATGTCGGGCGTTGCTAACTAGGGCAGGGTAAATATCTCGGTTTCTATTCCCGACCACGTTCGGGAATTTTTCCTGTGCGCATATGTCCTTCCTGAGTTCAGAAGTGGGCATTACGTCGTCGCTTCGTCTGACACAGAAGAAGGAAGCGGTAAACCACTTCATAATCATTCCGCCTGCTTGTGGTTTGAGTTTTCCTGTTTTCCATGACCCCCCCCCCCCCACACATACACACTTCGGGTTGAACTTTCCAACGGCGTGGCCCGGCCGTCGGGAAGACCAGCTCTTGTTCTGAAGGCAGTCCTTGGGGGTTGTGGAGGGCTGGGACGGGGGGGTTTGTGAGTTTCTGTAGATTTTTTTTTATAGATTTTTCGACACAAATTCGATTCCGGAAGGCGCATTACAATTTTTGACACGACAAAGCATGAATAGTACCTTCCTCGATGTTCTCCAATTGTTACAGCTTCTCATTTGATATTTTATAACTTGTTACAGCCGAGGTAAAATAATTGACTATTTTCTGGGAGCCACTACAGCTACCGTAGTCGAACAGAACATGTTTCAGAAAACACATGAAGTTATACTCTATGTCATGTCGTCCGAAAATCCATCCAAAATCCACATTTGCGGGTAGCAATCTTTAGCAGAAATTCCTCGTTTTCACGTCATAATTTCGGATTCGTAGTAATTACTCACAATCTACGTAAAAATGTTTTTGTGCGTAATTTTTACTGTGTGTTTTCTGTTTGTTGTAACAAAGTTCCTGCCTTTTTGCTTGCAAAAAGCAGGAAGTAATGCACAGTGAAAATTAGATACAAAAGTTTTAAAATAACATGTAAATTGTTATTTTCTATAATCAGACATTTCCAATAATACCTCAAACTGAAAGTATGACACGAAAACGAATATTTTGTTAAATATAGGCGACGCCGAGCCTTAAAGATGTGAAAATCACCGTGGAAAATATTTCAGAACAAGAGATTTCAAGGTTGTAACTTGGAAGGTGGTTGCTTGAGTTTGTGAGCCTTCTCCTGGAGAAGGGGAGGGAAAAATTTCTTGCTACTGTTCAGACAACTATAGTCATATTTCTCCGTATCCCTGTGTGCGTGTGAGAGATAGAGAGAGAGCGAGAGAGATGAAAAATGCAATTTTCGAGGGTCCACTAAAAGTATTAATATTGTGGTTGGTCGGTTTTTTTTGTTAGAATGACGCTGTCGAACGTTCTGTGGCAATAAAATTATTTCGTGGCGATGAAACTGTCTGTGGGGAAGAGCTGTTTTTTTTTTTTTTTTTTTTTTTTTTTAAATCGACAGCAAGCATCACCGCTAATTGTTTTATAGGAGGAGAGAAACAGCGATATTCGGTGGAAATATTTTTTCGGTGAGCCACGTTTCACGAAACTTAACTGTCGCCCATCTTTCACGTTTAGTTGATTTATATTTGCGACACGTGGCTGCACGTGATACGCGAGGTTTCAGTGTCGAGTCTGTAGGATTGTGAGTGGCGCGCTTCAACACGGAAAATGGCTTCTTTTTTTTTTTTTTGTAGACAGCGGCCACTGACACGATAAAACCCTCTGGTGTGTGCGTACTGCATTCAAGTGCACCGACCCATGTGATGGCTTAACCCCCTCCCCGTCTCTTCATTAAAAAAAAAAATCAGTTTAAGTGGGGGGGGGGGGGGGGGTTAACAATTGAAAAACAATGAATTAAGAATATTGCAGTATCTGCCCAATATCGCATAAAGAACCATTATTCGCACGAACATTTTGAATTACAACCAATGAATAGGTGAACACTCTCCGCTAACTTTCCTCGTTATGGGTTTTGCCGACCAAGCTTGCGAAACCGCAGAGTTTAACTGGGGCAATCAATGTTAAAATTATTTCCTTCTCGATGCATCAATTTTTAAGATAATCGTTTCAAACAAAAGCTATGCCATATAACATTTCTTAAAGAGTGTTTGATACCAAAAAATTAATAATTTTCTATTTGCACCAAACATTGTTCGAATTTCCTGAAATAAAAAAAAAACCACATTGTATTTTTCAAATAATTTGATGTCAAATACAAACGTCTTCTGTTTTGCCGCAGCCGTAGTTAATAACAAATATCTACTAACCAACTATTACCCTGTGCTACTGCGTGACATATATGTAAGGCACCAAATAACATTTTATATATATATATATATATATATATATATATATATATATATATATATATATATATATATATATATATGTGTGTGTGTGTGTGTGTGTGTGGGTGTGTGTGTGTGTGTTAAATAAAAATAGACTTTGGGATATTTTGAGACTTTTTTAAAAAAAACATGTTTGAAGTGTTATTTGGTGATGTGAAGCGGTAGCATACAGCATTAGTTTACGTTGAAATTTTTTTCATTTGTACAACTTAGTATTTGTTTTTATAGTTGTAGGAAAACAGAAAAAAAAAAAAAAAATAGCATTTGACATCAAATTGTTCAGAATGTAAATTTTTTTTTATTCTAGGAAAATTACATCACATACAATGTGTCCAAGTTGAAAAACGTTTGGTGCAAATATGAAATTATTAATTTTTTTGGCATTCGAAGTCTTTAAGGAATATTGGTACGTTAATAAATCTTGCAAATGTTTGTGAATAATTTTTTCTTTCAAAATTCGTCAACGTGGCAGTATTCTCCGAGAAAGTCGCGTTGAAACAATTATGTATCTTTAAAATCGACGCATTGAGTAGTGATTTCCTAAGATCGATTCCCGTGGCTGCAGCCTGGGTAGGCAGCGCCCGTAAGTTTGGTTTATAAGTAACCAAGTAAGTAACCTCATACAAACAACCAACGTCGAGTTAAATCATTCTTCAAAGTTGACATTTTCCAGCAGAAAATCGTCTTATGAATTACGTTTAGAAATATGATCATACATTTTCATGTATATTTTCCCTTTGAATATTTTTAATGTAAGTACCATTTTACCATCGACAACACGTTTCTGCCATGCTCTGATGTGTCATTGCAACAGTTGGTGTATAAAATACAGCTATAGGCTGTTCACGGTAAAGCGAGCACATTTTAAGGCTCTCTCACCAGCCATTACTCACTAATAAGTATGTCTCATTTCGAGAGTCGGGAATGTATATACTGTATCAGTCACATAGCAATGTTGATTTTAAAATGTGGCCGAAAGACAAAAAATGCTACAAAGAAAATTTTCTTAACGCTTAAAGCAACAACGCGTTCCTATTACGAACCAGCACATTGAAATTCACAACTTCAGTGTTTCTGTACACGTCATTACGGATTATTTTACAATCGTCAATCCATCCTTCAGTTAGCGTCCGATTTCTGAAAATATTTTATTCCGACCATAGTTTTGAAATGCTGGCAGTGATTATTTTTTACCGCAGCGATTAAATTGGCTGATGAAAGACGATGCTCCGCCCTCGGAGGGGGCTATCAGGTCACGTGACTGGCGTCATCATGCAAGTGCCACGGTCGTGACAACCCCACGCTCCATCTCACACCCCCCCCCCCCCCTTATCTACATTTTCCACCGACTCCCTTCCACACAACAACTAATGTTCCCGCCTGAACATCATTTCGCATTCCTACCCGCCTCACCACATCTCTGTGGACCCTCATCCTCTCCGTTTCTGCTCCCCTGCTTCACCCCCCAAGCCCTGCCGTATGCGTGGCCCGTCATGATGACACTGTTACAGGCGAGGCGTGCTTCATAACAGCCGTCGACCACCCTGCGTGCAGGAACCAGGCAGGTGTGCTCCGCTCTTTGTCTTGTTTCTGCCCCGTGCATCTCGCCATCGCAAGTAACCACTGTTCACGATAAAGTGAGCACTTTTGAAATGAACATTAGAAAAATGCCACTGCTCCTGCCTGCGTATATTTTAATCGGGCTAACTGGGTGACATGCGGCCAGTAAAGTTGGTAACGATGGATGGAAAGTAGTTCCACATCATACCGTCGAATAAGAAGTATTCGGCAACCATTTGAGATAACTAAAATTATTTCTTCTTCACTATCTGTTTTTTTTTTTTAGGTTTACTTTTATAATAATTTCACAGTTTCACTTGACCGACGCATGCATAAAGTGAAGAAGCCCGCGGCAATGTTAATTTTACATAAAGAAGAATAATACACAACGTGCATACAAGTAGATCTCAAGCAGGGCTTTCACAAGTGCTCATTTTCCCGTGAACAGACTATAAGACTGTTGTTTTAGTGATTCATTCTTTGTTTATATGCTACCATTTTGCCGATACGTTCTCTTAAACATATAAAAGCTAAATAGAGTAATTGGTTATCAGCAAGATGTTAAAGCCTAGAACTACTTCATAGTTAACGTTAAGGTTAGTTTCTCGACATGCCAGACGCTGTTTACTTTAAAGTACATCCAGTTATGGATGGGCAAGCGTTTACTTTCAAAGGTCGATTTAAAACTGTTTAATTACTCGTAGATCTGATATAGCTTATCTGTAGGGGTTGGAAAATCCGCGAATTCTCTCAACCGTTTGCTAGATTTCACTGCAATTTGTACACAGCCGGTGTTATTTTTTTCTCAATGGCTGATGCGGCAATGAGATGCCACTTTCAATACTTTCAGTCGGAGTGGAGTGGATAAATTTACGCGGTTCTAAGCATCGTGGTCATGTGAGCCGACGTGGGTGAAGCGAGGTGAGTATGGAGCACCACCGGAATGTATGGGTGGGGGAAATGGGAGACTCCCGAGACAATCCGCCGATCAGCGGCGTCGTCCGGCATGATTCCCGCATGCGGAAAACCTGTATAGTGATCCCGCTGGGAAGCGAACCTGGTTCGCCTTGGTTGGAGGCGAGTAGTTATACTCCGCTACGGCCCCGACTTTAAATAATTTTGAGCCTGATTCGTTGAAGTCTAGCCTGAACTGAGTTTCCGAAGTATAGCCTGGAGACTAAATTATCATAGAGCGTCTACAGCTTATATGCATGGACTGCAGTAAAATTCGCGAATGAAGTCACCCGTACACTATACTTAGTTTGCGTTCATAAATTCGAGCAGCTGTTTTTTTTTTCTCACTGGCCGATGCCATAATGTGGATCCACTTTAATTCGAAGCTTTATTTGGAGTCTAGCCTGAGACCAAATTGATTGCTGATTTGCTCTTATTTATTTAGCATTACTGAGGAGCCATTAGAACAGTGTCACATTTATGTGTAGTAGACTCGTTTATAATCACGCTGCATTCGAATGTCTTACGAACAAGGGCAGTCGAAGTCAAATGATTGACCTGTGTGCCGCTTCTTTTAATTTTGCTTCTCTAATGACCTCTTCGGCCACAGATCAAGTTGTCAATTCAAATTCTACAGTGTATGTAGGTATTACTTGTTTTGAGGAACTGGACTTGGAACTCCGTAATAGTTCCTTATACATCGATAACCATAACAAATGTTTGTTGCGCTTGACATTGTATGTTTGTGGACCTAAACAGTGAGTTCAACCGCATGCGAAAAGATTACTTTACTTGTTTACGATTTTCTGCTGTCCCCGTATACCATATCAGTTGTGTAGTGTAAAACGAAATATAAGGTGAATATGGCCGTATTGACTGCAAAACAATTATGTTCAAATTCCGACTTAACAGAAGGCTGGTATCGCCGTCGTTAATAAGCCTGTCTCGTGCTGGTTCTTGCACCGAGGCTGCATGGTATATGGCGATGAATAATACAGAGGTATCGTGTGCGTCGCCATGTCTGGCGTGCCTCGCTGGTTCTTGCACCCAGCCGTTGTGTGCGCGCAGCGATGAATAGAGAAAGGCTTGGGGAATGGTGATTTTGCATGGCCTGGGAAAAGGGTTAGGGGTGTGGGGATACGCGCGCGTGTGTGTGTGTGGGAGGGGGGGGGGTCGTCTCTCCCCCCCTCCGGAGTAGAGAGCGTGGTAGCCGTCGCGATCGTTTCCATGTTGCAGACGACATCCGTCGAAATGACGCGGTCGCTGAATGCTGATCAGGAACCGGGTGGAGAATAGGAGGGTTATTGTCCAGGCCCTGCATGCGGGATTAGCAATAAACCAAGGGGGAGCAGGGAGGGAGGGGGGCGCGTTCCCAGCCTGTGTGGTGTGGCGGGAGGAAGTGGCAGGAAGTTGGGAAGGGTGTCGGAAACTGGAGGCTGGAACGTGAATGACGCTTAATTTGCCGTTGACAGGGGGTCGTCGCGGCTGCGTTGTGCGGGCGAGCTAGTATGCCACACTTGGCGAGTTAAAACTAACGATATGTGGACGTATTCGAGTGCAAGTAGGCAGCGCGTTTGTTTTTGCGGGGCAGAAAAAGTCGAGCAGTAATCCTCTCCCCGGCCAGGGACGACGATTTCATATTTATTCCTGAGTCGACGAATCTGGTGCAAACGCATGAGAAGAGAGGTCGACAACACGGACGGCCACCGTAGGCTTGACGCTAAAGCGGTATTTACCTTCTGACCATTACTTTCGCCATGCATCCTCTCTCGGGAGCCCAGACTCACTGATTCGCAGACGTGAAATATACGGAAACAACCTGTTGTTTTAATTGCTAGTATAAGTGATATTCATATTTAATTGCCAAATTGGAAGAGAATATACAGTGATTAAAAATAGTTATATCTTAGAGTGTAATTTTTCACTCCTGCTGGTTAGGGACAATTTTAAAAGCGTCACTACTAGAGTTGGCAGTGATTTTGAAATACACTACATTCACGGTAAAGTAAGCGCTTTTGAAAGCCCTGTCATTTGGAATAATAGCCAATAAATATATATATTTTTTTAGCCCTAGACTAACTTCCTAGTGAAGTGGAACATAGACACTGTTTGTTACTAACATTGCAAGGTGGTTAAATAATAAAAAATGGCTGAAAGAAAAAAGTAACTAGGGCCTCAAAAGTGCTCACATTACCGTGAATAGTCTATAGTAGATATATTTTCGAAAGCAGGCTTTTACTCCTGTGATGCTGTTGGGAACATTAATGAAAGCAGTTATTCGTGACTGTTAAGCACAATCAAATCTCCATTTATGGTGATATGCCTTTGGCGAGACAAACAGTGAATAATAATTACGACTGAATAGCTGTTAGAAGCGTTCGCTCCCCAGTTTTGGACGTGGTTATATGTATTCTTATATCGTTTTGAAAAATGTTTATAGACAGACAGTGAGCTGACACTGCAGCAAAGAAAAAAAAAAAAGCAATTACTTTACAGTATTATAACTGTCACTATGTTCGAGGTGACTGCAGTTTCTGAAATGTGCGCCACAGTAAGCTGTAACATGGGTCCATGCTCGTGCTTGGACCCTGAGGGACGAGTGTGTGTGTGTGTGTGTGTGTGGTTGAGTCTTCCCTCATGCCTCATCCGCTCTCCTTGCCCTTCTCCACTTTCAGCCTTTTCCAATCGAACATCGTGCGGCCAACGGGCGGACTCCGTCCTCACTCCCAGTCGGTCAACAACTGCTCTACCCAGTCTGGCTGACATGCGCGCGCAGTCTATTCCTCTCCGGAGACCCAACATGTGTTTGCGCACCCGCTTTGCCTTCCTCCCATCTTTTCACACACACTCGCACCGCAACTGCTCCCGAACCCCCTTTCTCCCTTTTTTACTTTCACGAGGATGCGCGCTCGCTCTTTTACCGTCTCCCTCTCTTTACTCCCATCTCGCGCGCACACGATTTTGCATATTCATGGTCCCCTTCGCGCCGTTTTCTTTCCTCGCTCGCGTTCACAGTTTTCCACTTCTTTCCGCCCGACTCCTGCTTTCCCCCCTTCCCAGTCAGAGGTCCCTTCACACCACCCCTGCCGCCGCCCCCCCCCCAACGGCCTTGTTCAGAAGCGTTCAAATATTTACATTAATTTGGCCGTGGGCGGAACGCCACGTTTTCATGCCTCGATTGCCGTCCAGGGCGAGGAAGTAGGGAAAAGACGGAGAGAAAATAGAGTGTGTCGGGGTGAAAGGAGGGGGGAAAAAAATACGCGTGGGGCTGGAAGGGTTGGGGAGAGAATGTTTGCGTTCGTGCTAGGGCACGTTGGTAAGACAGCGCGTGGCTGGGAATTGGGCGACAGTTGAAGTCGACTTGAACGTCGCCATCTTGGATTCATCAGTTCAGTTTTATTTCCACGAGTAAAACTGCTTCACAATAACAAGAATAACAGTAACCATAGAACGTAGGCATTGTACACAAAAATGGACCGCCATGTTTTAGACTCAAAACTTCTGATAGGAGGTCGTGTGCATGGGAGGTCGTGACATAGTAAATAAAAAAAAAATTATATATAATTTTTATACAAACGCATGGGGAAACAACCAATCAGAACAGGGCATAACATTTTCGATAATGTAGTTAAGTTTAAAGGAAAGAACGAGTGCCATTACAATAATATACATTTTAAATGCTATCCTTATGTTCACGATTGCAAAAGCTTAAAAGAACAGAACTGCCAATTATTTTAAGCCACTTTCAGTTGTCGACACCATGTATTAACGTGTTTTTAAAATTCATTACATGTGGGCTGAGACAACCAAAACATTAAAAGTTTTTTTTTTTTTTTTTCCAACACACAACTAACGTGACTCGTAGCAAAATTTCATTGACAAAAAATAACCGCAAGTGAATCAGTTTCGCACAAGATTTCAGGTCTTGTGATGAATGTTATGACCTATGCTTTGCGCACGCGTGTTTTGATTGCAAACCAACCCTGATGCTGAAAATCTTGCTCTGGCCTTGCATTCTGTTACTAATAACGCTCTGGACTTGTCATTGACCTACTACTGTGCTACCCTGCTGGTTATTAGAGAGAATATATTCACCGTGTTTAGAAAAGGATATTTGTGATAATGTACTGGGGACGAAGTATTAACTAAAACAAGTGATAATTTTATCGGCGTTTATACGTCAAACAGTGTCATTAGAGACGATGGCTAACTCAACTGTGCACATCCCCGAAATTCTCTTTTATTATTGGTCGTCGTGAACGAAGTAGCCTACTTTCCCGTTTCCCTGAGCCAACAAGAACTTTGTGACGCACTAAGACATTAGCGCTGTAATTGTTCTGCAAAGGGCCAGGAAGTCAAAAATGCATCGTCCAATCATTACGAAAACAGGACGCTATTATTTGTTTTCGAAAATACGTTGGCTCGAAAATTTACTAGCGTCTCTAAGCATAGAAACTATAGTAGAGTATGAATGATACGTATAGTCTCTTCGCGGTAAAGTGAGCATTTTTGAGGCCCTAGTTACCTTTTTCCTTTCAGCCATTCCTTATCCTTTAACCACCTTTTTAGAATAAATATTTGGCATGTAAGCAGCAAACGCAGTGTGTATATTCCACCACGTTTGAAAATTAACGTCTAGTAAAATTTATTTATTGACTATTGATCCAAATGAGAGGGCTTTTAAAAGTCCTCACTTTACCGCGAATAATCTATAGGGGTAGTAATTTCGCGAAAATATTTCAAGACAAGTTGTATCTCAAGACATTGTATTGGCTAAATTACTTTTTGACACGCGTTAACTGTCTGCTCACGAATCACGTAGGAGTCGTGCGGATGTTGCCGCATTGTGAGTGGCCTGGTCAAATATGAAAACGCCTTCTCAAGCAGACAGCAACCAATGACAATATGCAAACTACTGTTAGGTGTCGATAGTATTGGAGTCTACCCTGTAGTCTTATTTTCCTGCGACAAATCACTAGTTCTAAGTATATATTTTTTAAGAGAAGTGTTGGTTTTGTGCATATCTACCCAGTGAATTGTGAGTAGGTTTTTATTATTTGTAATTTCTTTAGAAAGTGACGATAATGAAGTGATTTAGCTGCGGACACGGCACTCGCGATGTCAGAAATACGACAGTTTATGCTGCGAATGTTAGGTGGCATTTGTGTCGCTCCGAATTCGCTTGCATTAACTCCTAAGTGTGTACCTTTAGTGTATCGAAGGAGCTGTGCTGATGCATCTGGGCTAAGTACCACAGTCGTTGCACTTTTTAAGGCGGCGATGTTTAGATTCGGGCTTGTAGTTCCGCTTGTATTCCGCTTGATTGCCTTAATTACACAGGCACCCAGAGCTTAGAACCTAGTATTTGTTCTCATACAGTGTAGCTATTAAGAAGAACGTGCATTCTTTCAAAACTCGGACCTGGTCACTTGTGAAAACATCTAAGCGGTAAGTCGTAACCGCAACGAAAATTGTAGGCTGTTCACAATAAAATGAGCACGTATGAAAGCCCTGCTTAAGATCTACTCGTATGCACGTTGTGTATCCTTCCGTCGTATGTAAGATTGACAATGCCACGAGCCTCATCACTTTATTCATGCTTCGGTCAAGTAAAACTGTGAAATTGTTAGAAAAGTGAATATTTTACAAATCTGCACATTTTTCTACACTTCGATGCATTAAAAAAAAACAGAAAGCGAAAGAAATCATTTAAGTTATCTGAAATAGTTACCCAACACTTTTTATTCGGCGTTAAGATACGGAACTACTTTTCATTCGTCATTACCAACTTTACTGGACGCATGTCACTCAGGGAGGGACAGTGACTTTTTCTAAGGTTGTCTTCAGTACTCACTTTATTGTGAACAGCCTATAGTTACGATGTGGCTTGGCATCGGTTTCGTAATCTCGGCGGTTTTAGATAACGAATGCGCAGATACCGTAATATTTTGCGTTATAATTTTGTGACAGTACTAGATGCCTTTAAAGTGTATGTCATTGGATGTCCGATCATCCGACACCCCCTGCAGGACTCCGGACCAATAGTAAATAAACATGTTCCCCGTTTTTGATGACTTGTTCGTGTTTCCGAGTACTAACTGTGGCAGCGGGTAATAGAATCATGAAATCTGCCGAGTACGTAAAATGACTGAGATATAGCATTGTGGTGTTTTATAACGCGGAATGACTAGCATTCGCGTGTACTTCTTTGCCTGTCTTTTCATCCATTCTTCGTTTCTTCCATAGTCGGACCTTACCGACGTACGTAGGTAATTACAACAGAAGTTTACAGTGTACAGAACCTACCATCTCGCGCTACAAGCTGACACGAAGCTAGACTCCACGGTTCTCTACGTATACTGTACGTTCACGCGAGCCTGGTACGTTAATGTGTTCCGTCACCTTTTCACGCAGACTGTACCGGGGCAAATATTTGTTCTGATTACTTCCCGCGCGCTAATGAAAATGCATTTTGTACTCAAACAGGTTCTGATGTACTCTCGCTGAGCCAAGCACGCAAATATTGACCGTGTAAACGGACTTAATTGTCCTTCGCATGTTTACCGTTTTTAAGTCGGTGTGAATTATTGCACTTGGGTTTCCTCGAAGAGCTGGAAGAACAGCTTTCAGCATTTCGTCCGGAAAGTGACGTATTCTGTGTGCTTGCCCCATTAACCGTTTCTGTACAGGCGCGCACGTTGTTAAATTGGGACAACTTGTCGGTAGACATGTAATGAAATCGCTACCAGAACAACACGCGATAATACAGAAGTGGAAACGCCTCGAAAGACAGTTCCCGATGAAGTGAGCACTTTTGAAATCAATCTTTGAGAAATGTCACTGCCCCTGCCAGCATATATTTTAAAGAGCGCACTGAGTGGCATGCGGCAAGTAAGGTTGGTAATGACGGAAGGAAAGTAGTTCCATACCTTAACGTTGAATTAGTGTTAAGTAATCATTTGTGAATATGGAAATTATTAATTTTGTTTCCTGTTTTTTTTTTTAAATGAATATACATGCAGCGGTAAAGCTAATTTGTAAAACATTTACTTTTATAATTATTTCACAGTTTCACTCGACCGACGCACGAGTAACGTAACGAGGCCCATTGTAATGTTAACTTTGTATAAGGTGGAGGGATACACACCGTGCCTACAAGTAGATCTTAAGCAGGGCTTTCAAAAGTGCTCAATACTGCCAGCTCCAGCCACACACGCCAGCAAACTGGCGTCACAGACTTTCAACATGTCTAACGCCGTACGCCAATCAGCTGCTGGTAATGTACGTGCCAGTCTTCAGCTCTGCCAGTAGAGAATCTCTCGCAGTGTAGTACGCATGGAGGCTGCCGGCCACCGAAAAAATGCATTACTTTTATTTGTATGAAATTATGTTCAACGTGTACACATTACTAACGAATAATTATTCCCTCGCGTAAAAAATTTTAGGCGGCCCCTTTTTTTTTCTTTCCATAATTATGACATATACATCACCTAAAAACATACAAGCCTAAACAAAGAGGAAATTTACGCTATTTAAACATGCAAGTTGAAACGAGGAATTTTTTTACAAGCTGCCTACAACAGACATCAGCAAAACTTCCAATGCCAGCCAACAAAGCGGAAAATTGAATACCTTTTTCGTGTCTGTATTTTCTATGTAATTTTTATTTTCCTCGCAACTGTCAACGTTGTAAATGATTGCTTCGTATTTTTTTTAAGATTCGAGAATTTGTCGGGAACAAAATATGTAATTCGATGCTCATTTTTTATGCTGAACGTAATGTAATATGGAGAATAATTTTTTTGGTAACCAAAGTTTAACATACACTAAATGATTTAAAAAATATACTTAGCAAATTGATAGAAAGTTTTACATTTACGGAAGTCATTTAGTGTTACAAAAAATTGGGATATTTTTTTTTTCAAGCATTTCCCATAATTACATGAAATAATTTTTAAACATAGTGATGGATTGCAGTATAACCGAATACTTTATTTTGTCACATGTCACCTCCGTATCTTGATTCGCATGCAGGGTCTTGTGCATTGAAGTAAACAAGGTGTAACTAGCATATTGTTGGGACTGCAGTTGGTACCCACGTGTGGTGTGTTCTTTGTTGCAGACTGAGATCGCGAAGAGGCTGAACGCGATAATTGCGCAGATCCTGTCGTTCCTGTCTCAGGAGGTGAGTACTTGGTGGCTGATGGCCACCGTAATTACGTTGCACGTACCATTATTATGTGATTCTTACGTCTCTTTCCGTCGCTCACGAAGATTTCCATCTTGGCAGAATCATTGTGTAGCAGTAAATTTCCGGTTTGAGATTTTACCGGGGGGGGGGGGGGGATCTAATGTGCATCGGGCATTAGCAGTGTCAATGCACACATTGCTTCATACCCGAAAAAATATATCTATGTAATATATAATGCATAAGCCTACGTTTCTTTTACACTGTAATTACTTAACAATAATCTAATAGAATTACGTTCACTCATAAATCTAAAGAAAAATTCAGAAATTCCTGTCAATAACTTAATATGTGCAAAGCATTCGTTTGTATTTTCGTTTGAGTGTGAACAAAATAAACAAAACGACAGGTTTTTATCATAATTATAGGCTTTGTTGTTTAATTCATTTTATATTATTCGAGTCTTATGTGAGGGAAAAAAAGGAGGGGGGAGGGTTACAACTCCCATAATCTCCCTTCCGCTGCGTCCCTGGGTAGAGTTGAACACATCAATTTATAGCGTTGGTGACCGAAGACTTATGTTGTAAGGAACCAGATTTATGATGAATGCTGTTGTTTACGATAACCTGTACACACTGTGAAAGGCCTGCGTGAAATCTGCATGTATGCACATTACGTATTCTTGCACCACATGCGAAATTAACATTTGAAATTAATGCGTCGCTCAAGTGAAACCGTGAAATTATTAGCTTAGTAAATATTTTAGAAATGTGGTAATTCATACTCTTGTATCAATTAAAACAAAGCAATTTAAGTATACACAGATATTTACCTAACACTTGAAACTTAGCGTTAGGAAATTGAACCAATTTCTCTCCGTCGTAGCCAACTTGACGGGGCGCATGTCGGTCAGTGAGGGGGTGTTAAAATGTGTACAGATAGTGGCAGTGAAATTTTTTTATGAGGTTGATAAATTTAAAATTTATGTTCACTGAATGTATTAAATTTAAATAATGTTACATTTTAATGCTCGTAAGTGTAATAATTTACATTAAATAATGACGTGTTTATGTTCCGGAAGATGTATGTCACTCTTGATTGACGAATGATTAAAGTGAGCAGATACGCAGAAATGTTTAAATTTTACACTTTGTGGAAGGATACAAAGTTGTTAGGAAATCAAACCGCAAGCAAGTGTTTTTAAAAGTGATCGCATAACCACGAACAGCCTATATGAAACTGTACACACGGAAGCAGTGGTCATCAATGTTGTGGTGGAAGATCCTTGTATGTGCGCACCAGGTTCATAAACATCTGCGGCCTCATGCGTTGTTCATTTATTCCTTCCGGCAAGCGAGAATCCAGTCGATTCAACGAGAGAAGCAAACGGTTAGTCGGTTTATTGCCAACGCCTGAAGTAGGCAATTAATTTAACTGGAACTGAAAACTTCAGCCGGCAATAACCGTACATTTACGATTACAGTCCGTCCGGTCTAACTTTTCTTTCCGTACGGCAATCCGTTAGAGATGCGAGAAGTTCATGAAAGAGAACCCCCCCCCCCCTTTTTTTTTCCCCCACCTTCGGGCGTAAAAGGCAGCCCCGTGTCAAAATAAAGTACGGTTTCTCGCAAGCCAGAAACCAAACAAATGGCTTTGGAGCCGTGGACGGTATGTATGAAATACTGAAATTAATCTGAAAATTTTTCTCGTCTCTAAAGAAAGTTAAAAAATAATTTTATTGTTTTCCCTTTTGCAGGTAATTAAAATGTATTTCTGGTAAATTTTTTAAACTGTAATAGAAGTGTTTAACCTGTACATCGTATGGAAATAATACTACGTATCAGGCTGAAAATATGGGAATGTTGAGCATCACTGCTACAGAAAGTTGGGAACTTCCCTAAGCATTTGGCTCTTTCCCGAGCGACTGTAGGACCGATGCCATGGATGTATGGGAAAATATTTTACCATTCGCAATTCGTTACTGTACGGATACACCGATATGTTAAATTTACAAATGATCTCTTAGAGTGTAGATAGGGGTTTAACGTTTAGGCAACAACGCCGTTAATTAGTGACGTGGGGAAGGAATCGTTGATGAAGGAACCGACCCAGCATTCCACAAGAGCGAGTTCGGAAACCCACCCTGTGTCTAAAAGGATAGACGAGTGTCTCGTGTTTTGACACATCTGCTGCGACACCTGCTCGACTTCTGAGCAAGTCCTCTCTCTCTCTCGTCTTCAACAAGTATACTTGAAACTGCTCACAGGCAGCCGTGGATTGCTTTGTAATGTAGGCCTCCTATAATGTCTCCGTGGTTGGTACTACAAGAACCTACGTGACATAGTTCCGTTGGAGATATTTTTACTAAAGGGAGGGGGGGGGGGGCAGGTATATTTTACTGTGCACATTTATGAAATCTCCATTCACATCTAACAGTGGAAAATGTTAACCATGTTGCCACGCCAACCCGAATAACTCGAAAAGGCATGAGGCCGTGACAGGAGAGTGGCGGAGAGGAGGGCGGAATGAAAAACTATTAAAGCTATTATACTAAAAATTATTATTTCAAATGATTATTGATAGCCAATGGGCTAATATCCAGGGACGGCACTACATCCTCCATGTTCAAGGGGGATCACACATGACTATATATAAAAAAATAAAAGTTGTAATTGTTTTTCAAATTTTATTTTCGAATATCTCATTCATTTGGTGGTGGGGGGGGGGGTTATGACCCGATATTCCCCCTCTTTCCCCTCAACCACGTCCCTGGGCCGTGATGTAGTCGAAGTTTTTCGTCAGTTAGGGGTCACGAAGGTTTCTTTCTGCCGTCTTGTCTTTCTGTGCACGACGGCGTGTGACTTGCGGTAAATTCCTCCCCGCTTCGTGCTTGCGGCAGTTGGCAGCACTGCAGCCCGACGTGGCGAGGACGTTGCCCTCGACACAGCGCCTAACGGTGGCGCCCCCAGACAACTGCCATCGGAAGTACCGCTTCGTCACGCTCAAATTCCACGGCGTGGTTCGGAACCGCTCGCTATTAACGCCGCCAGGCTGAAAGGCGCCAGCGCAGTTATATTAAGGGCTCCGCCTACCTGGACGCGGAAACGTGTTGCAGCGTGTTTGAAATCTTTTTTTTTTTAACGAAACCATTAAGCGTGTCCCCATGATACCAATGTACGAAAAGAAAACACATTTCGGGCGAGGTACGTATAATACTCTCAATACATCATGTTCATTGCAAATGGTATTCCCGAGCCCTCTAACATAGCTAACAACGGCGTTTTCACACTGCTTTATCTCATAATATACTGGTTGGAAACATGCGAAACTATTATAGGAACCTGCATTGAACCTTGCTACACACTATCCACCGATAAAATGATAGGGTCGCCGCTTAAAGTCCCATACGTACACGCAGCACGACGGAAACACTGCACGCCAGTTCAGCGCCTAGCGCGTAGGAGCGAAGGGGCATCAGCCGCTCGTGTCAATGTCGCCCTTATCGTTCTCGCGCTTCCCTTCCTCAAACATGCTAAAATCCTCCAACATGACTGGGCGCGACCTCGCAACGGTGCGTTCGCCGCCAAAGACCTGGGAATTTTGCAGTCGTACGTAGATACCTGCAAAATTCGCGTTATTATTTGGCATCAGGCTGAACTTGAAAGTACTGTATGCACTGGAGCCGGTGTCGTTTCCCCATTGGCTGCTGCTCATCAGACGTGATGTGTCTCCCTTTCTGATTGCACAACACTGGGGCACACAACTGCGAATAGTGTTCATCTATTGGCGCATAGTTACTCACGGCGTGTCAGCTCAAGTATAATTCAATGACAAACGTAGTGCAAAGGTACACGTGTTTGAAGGTTAATATGTCCCCAAATAATAAAAAGCGAATTTTTGCAGGTCTCTAGTCATTGGCTAGTCACGGTAAAGTAAGCATTTTTTGAAGTCTTCTCATTCGCAATAATAACCCGTAAAATATTTTATTGCATCCTTAGACGTTAACTTTCGAGCCCAGTGTAATAGGTCTATATGCACTGTGTTTAATACTTGCATGGTAATATTTATAAAAAAAAAGTGTTATAAGAATAAAAAAAATGGTGAGTGTAGACGGGCTTTTAGAGTATCAGCACAGCAGTGGAGTTAGAGTATGTGCAATACGCTGAAGAAATGAAAGCCGCCGAGTACGGGGTGCGAATTGAACATTTTGTTACAAAGGGGGCGCAAGCGAAGATAATTTTTTTTTGGTGGTTCTGTAGTATCAAGACATTTGAAATGTTCCTATAAATATACGAGTGAAAGCCAAAACGTTTACCTCGTCATTTGTGAAGGCCTAATTTTTTTATTAACGAATACAATAAACAACTTAATAATAAATTTGTATATGACACATGATATTATTCACAAGTAATGCAAAATTTGTAGATATTTCTAAAATATATTTTTAGGTTTATAGATTATAATATGCAGTGCTGGTATATAAAGACTGTGTTTTGTGGTTTATTGTGAAGTTAATTGAACACTTTAAGAAGAACTATTGTCATTGACAACGGACATGTAGATCTGAAAGAATATTTATTGCTGTGGAACTTAAATATGAATGAAATAGCAAGCTTAAAAAATACATTCAATTACATATTAATGATTTGATTGTGAGTGAGTGAAGAGAAGAGATTTGGGCGGCTCTTAACAGCGAGGTCTTGAGAGCCGATGAGGGTGATTGAGGTGAGTATGGAGCGGCACCGGTGTGAAAGGGCGGGGGGAAACGGGAGATCCCCGAGAAAAACCGCCGACCAACGGCATCGTCCGGCACGATTCCCACTTGCGAGGATCCGGTGACCCGGCCGGGGATTGAACCCGGTTCGCGTTGGTGGGAGGCAAGCGAGTTAATCGCTTAGCCACCGTGGCCCCAATTTGATTGTGAACTGCAAGTTAAGAATCGCCCACATTCTAGGGAGGGAAATCACTGTACATCTATTTATAAGTGTAACATTAATAAAGAAGAGACACACTCACTAGTTTTGTATTATCGCAGCATACGTTATTTAGCAATTACAGCCGGAATGCAATTCGCTTATCTATCTGTAAGAATACAGGTGTTGCTATTAAAAGAGTGTCTAGGCCCATAAAATGCATAAAAATGCAGAAGAACGGTGGCTACTTTTTGAGTAAATTACACCACATATCCATACGTATAAAAACATTTACATATATACATAAGTGAAATTAAATGCTTATTAATAATTTTAATGCTAATTACCTACAACCAGTGGGGCAAGAGGGATTATAACCGCCCCCCTCCGGCCAAGTGTAAAGTAAGGTAATGTGCGTGGCAAATGGCAGACTGCTGGATCCGCCTGTGTTTCGTCCGGACTTTGTACGTCAGAGTGGCTGGCAGATGTTGGCAAGCGTGATGGCGTCGGTTCGTCGCGGAACCTGCTGATGGCTTGTTCTTCCGCAGCTGACGTCACGAGTTTGATGCTTATCCGAACATTTGTCCATGGGTTACCACAATTCATCCTAGCTATGCACTGTTCAAAAAAATCTCCTTCGCTTTACGGAAAAAGTGTTGGCAAAAAATTCATTCAGAGGTGTCCGTAAACTCTCCGTAAAATTACGGACACGCTGGTTTTTCAAAAACGGACTTTCCGTAAAATTCAAGGAACCTCGTCATGTGGTGAATCTGGTATAACTTTTGAATTCCAACATTAGTCACATAAGTAACTTTTCTAGTTTCTTTTAAAGTTAGTGTATTTCAAGTATTATTAAGTGTTATTAAGTGTTATATAGACCTGCTGATGCTCTTTATGTTCGAAAGAACAGATCTTAGTGACATGGATAATGTTAACTGCTGCAGAAACAATAATTTCCTAATTACGGTGGCGAAGAAAGTTTCGTGTAGACTCGGCATTGTTCGTGCCCGAAACCCGAAGTTATAGGAAACACGGATATTTTCCGTATTTTTTTTATTTATGCACTTAACTCCGTTTTTCGTTATTACGGATTGCGTTTCCTTATATTTACTGTGCATTTTCGTAAAGTGGTTCCGTAAATATACGGAAAATGTTAACAGTGGGGCTACTGGTGTATATTACCTCTGTTTTGAGTACACAGTGGTAAAAACAAATACTAAGCTTTATTAATCAAGCTCTAGCTGCCATTGAAAAGGTCCCGGTTCGCATTCCCGACCTATTATGGGCATTCGTATAATTTTTGTCTTAGGTTCAAGGTTTATAACGGTGTATGTCGTTGTCCCTTTTTCTTTATGCCGAGTATGCCTTACGCGTCTGTAACCAGCCTTTGAGCTGGGCATCCGCTGGGCATCCATTGCGGATATAGGCTTTTCACGTTTAACTGAGCACGTTTGAAATCAACCTTAAAAATTTCGCTGCTCCTTCTTGAATGTATTTTAACAGACTCACTGTTCGTCATGCGCCCGGTAAAGTTGGCAACAACGGAGGGAAAGGAATTCCATGTCTTAACGTAGAATCATAAGTTTTAGGTTAACATTTCTGAATACTGAAAGGTTTTTTTTTTGGCTGCTGTCTTTTTAATGCATATTAGTGTAAGAATTTGTAAAATATTTACTTGTATAATAATGTTACAGTTTCGCTTGATCGACGCATGCATAAAGTGATGAGGACTGCGGCAAGATACAGTGTGCATACAAGTAGATCTCAAGTAGGGTTTTCAGTTGTGCTGAGTTTACCGGGAACAGCCTGCACTCTAAAGCTTAAACAGTGAGAATTGAACCAAATCAGTGAGAACAGTGAAAATGTAATCAGTGCCACATAACTAATTGATATAGTGACTCAACTTCACTGGTTTATTTTTTATTTCCACTGAATGTTGAGCATTCCACTGCTATGTCACTTGTTCCCAGTTAATTTTACTTATCCGTCAGTCTGTATTAGCTTTTAAACTGACTTCAGTGAATGTTATTTCATTGATTGAAATCAATGACTCGGACTAAATGAACTGTTACAAGGATTTCCAGATGTGTGCTGAGAACTGTACGCCGTCAAAATTACGTTATGTAATTTTTTTTTTAGAGTTTATTAATGTTGAACTCTATAAGTTTCATTGTAACGTATAAACAAATGGTAATGTAAATGCTTATGTTATGTGCGTCACAAAATTGCGACTGTCAGATGTAGCTTCAGCAGAGGCACGGCAAGCACTTATCGTTATAGGCTGTTCACGGTAAAGTGAGCACTTTTGAAGCCCTAGTTACTATTTCCTTTCAACCATTTGTTATCCTTAAGCACCTTTCTAAAAATAAATATTGCCATGTAAACAATAAACAGCGTGTATATTCCACCGCACTCGGAAGTAAATGCCCGAGGCTAAACTAAAATACTATTGACTATTATTCCAGATGAGAGGGCTTTCAAAAGTGCTCACTTTACCGCGAATAGCGTATAACTATTTCTGGCTCAGTGGGGGAAACTGAACCTACCAGGAGGCACACGTATTCCGCACGTGATGCGAAGTCAGCATCGGAGCTGAGTGCCTGATGCGCAATCTCTCGGGAACAACCAGATACAGCTCAAAGCAAGCAGACAGCTGCCCACTGCTCAGCTCCCAATTACCCCTGGTAGATTTCCATGTTGGTACAGTTGTGCTGGAACAGTGGGTGGTTTACAGATTAGAACACTGGTCGAAGCATCTATAAACTTTCCTCTGAAAGGCTGCTGGAAGATGGCGGGGAAATCGAAAAAGTGCCACGGAGTATCTCGCAGAGTATGCGCTAGCTCTCCATTTAGTATAGTCCTAGCATTATTTGGAAAAGTCAGTGGTGTACATAAGCGTAGATCCGCTATTGTCGGTGCATGTTTTCGCACAATATCTGTTGTGAGACTGTGAATGTGGATTTTAATGCCTCGTTTGGCTGAATAAAAACAAAAATTCATTCCTAACTATTCTGATCTTAACTATAGTATTTTCATTTGCTTGTGTGCGTTTAGTTTTTGCGAAACTAATTATATTTTTAAGTTTGATATTACACTATTCATACTTCAGTTTCAAAGGAAAGGCCAAATCACGTAGATCCATTATAGGCAATCTATTTAGTGGTTAAAAAAGAAACAAATACAATGCTGAGAAGCAGCGATTTTGCTGGAAATAAGATTTTTGTTGCCCAATTTGAGAGATATTAATTGGCGTGACGACGCTTGACTAATAGTCAATAACTGCATTTTATTTTAGTCTTAGACGTTAACTTTCTACTGCGGTGGAATATACACACTGCGTTTATTACTTACATGGCGATTTTCATTTAAAAGGCGGTTAAAGGATAAGAAATGGCTAAAAGTAAAAAATAATTAGTGCCTCAAAAGTGCTCACTTTACCGTGAACAACCTATACATGCATAGCACGCGCGCGCGCACACACACACGTTTAGTCTGTGTTGAAAAAGGGGGCGAAAAGAGAAAGTGTTTGGATAGTTTGAGAGGTGTTAATAGTCCTGAGGTGTAGACTTACCTATAGGTTGTTCACGGTTAATTGAGCAAAGTGTCACTGCCCCTACTTGCATATACTTAAACGGACACATTGAATGGCAAGCGCGCAGTGATGTTGGTAATATCGGAGGGAAAGTAGTTCCACAACGTAACGTCGAATGAAAAGCATACAGTCAACATTTGTGAATACTCAAAATATTCCTTATGCATTTTTTTATAGTGTATATGAGTGTAAGAATTAGTAAATTTGCTAAATGTTTACTTTTCAATAAATGCTTCATGTTCACTAGACCGAAGGATTAGACCCATGGCAATGCTGAGTTTACATTAGGTAGAAAAAGTAGATCATAAGAAGGTTTAAAAAAAAAAATGCTCAGTTCACAATAAACTGCCTGTACCGAATGGGGTACAATGTACCTGTGTAACTCTCACCCACGTGTTGATACGTCTCTGTATGTGCAGCATCTCGATTGTCCGCGGACGAGCGGACCATAGATTAAAGATGAGGTAGACGGATTAGTCGTCTTCTGCCTACGTACCACTACGCAACGCAACTGTCAAAGTCACGTGGTCAACAGTGATTAACTTGCTTGTTTATATCTTAATGTTAAAGTGACACGCACTATTATATTAATAATTACTTTTACCAATCTGAGATAAATAAAACTGCATTACAATTGGTTAGAGGAAGTATACCAACATCTCAAAGAATTTTTTTACTAATCAGTGTTCTAACCTCAAATCCAATCAACGTAGTTTTTGCTAGACGTGTTGGCAGAAAAGTAGTTTAATGTTAGAACACGGAGACTGGTTGTGTGCAGCCAGCGAGGTTCGGTCTATAGGCTGTTCACGATAAAGTGATCACTTTCGAGGCCCTAGTTATTTTTTCTTTCAGCCGTTTCTTATCCTTCCATCACTTTTTAAAATAAATATTTCCATGTAAATAGTAAACACAGTGTGTACATTCCACCGCACTTGGAAGTTAACGTCTAAGGATAAACTAGAACGTATTTATTGTCTGTTATTCGAAATGAGAGGGTCACTTTACCGTGGATAGCTTATATTTGATGTGTAGTGTATGGAGCAGACTCGCGGAATGACTTGCTCAGCGGCACGCGAGCGACTTGTCTGAGTGTGTGTGTGTGACGCGGAGTGCGTGGGTTTGTTGTGTTCGCAGCACCAGCAGCAGGTGGCGACGGCTGTCGAGAGGGCGAAGCAGGTCACCATGACGGAGCTGAACGCCATCATTGGGGTGAGTACCTGCAGTGGTTCGCTCTACAACCGTCATGTAGGCTGTGAAGTAATGCCGCAGGGCGTGTACGCATACAGAAGCGAACCAGGCGCGGGTAGAGCGAAGTACAGAATCCATTGCCGCCGCACGAAGGGGTGGGGTCAACCGGTTGGATAGCGACAGCGGCCGAGAGCGGTTGGGCGAGAGTTGTCCCGTCCGAGCACGTTACGTAAGTCGCGCAGCCCGGTGCTAGAGAGCGATGTTATTAGTTTGGTATGTATAGTGCCAGGAGTGTCGCATGGTTTCCCTCCCTCCAGCAGCGAGCGTTCGGGAAAGCCCTCCCCCCCACACATTCCCTCTCTCAAAGCCCCGCCAAGATTCATTTGTAATATGAAACTTTACTATACCGAGGACTGCAGCCTCATCATCTTCGAAAATGGTGGTAACGACGTTTGCCAAGCAGTAGCCAGTCAGACTAGAGTCTCGGCGAAATGATGAAAAAGTCAGGGCTGTTCGATGTAATGAATTTTGTCATATGTATTCGTACCCCATAGCTACTCAATATTTCCGATATATGATAATATTGGAAATGTTGATGTTATACTATCAATAATATTAGAATATTTACAGTATTTTTTACCATCGATGATGTTTAATTGATTAATAATATTACTTACAATATAATAAAACTAGTAATTACTAACAGTCAGTACTACAAATTATATATCCGCTGCAATGATTCCGTGCACATTGCATTTCTCCATTATGCAGATGTTTATACAAACATTTTATATGTACATATTTTGTTGTTAATATCGATAATTATCCAAGACCGAGTACGCCCGTGTTAATGAAACCGCCCCCGTCATTTCGCTTCTGTATATTTACATATTCTGTAACAACTATATCTTAGAAAAACTTTGCTCAGTTGACACGTAAGACCTTGTTAGAAACCTAACCACTTTTTCACTCACACGCCGAGGGAGAGAGTTGTTTCGGCCTATGAAATGATTGTTTAATGCCATGATCTTCCATTTGTAGATCTTTTGCGGTAATTAATTTTTTTAAAACCCAAACGAGAGTCGATATTGTAAAATCGCTCTGGCCATTTTGTTACAAATTGTTCTTATTATGTAGTCCAATATTTTCTACACAAAAACCGTATAGTTAAATGTAAGTAATTAATTAATTAGCTCTGTTTTAGTTTATTTATTGATTTGTTAAAATTAGACAGTTTTTTGTGTTAAAAAATTAAGACTACACAATAAAAACAATTTTCAACAAAATGGCCAAAGTGATTTTACAATATCGGCTCCCGTTTGGGTTTAAAAATTATTTATCCCAAGAGCTGGACAAATGGGAGACAGTGGCCATGAAAACAGTTTTAGGCCTATGCATGTTACCACGTGCGCTGGTATCTGAAAGAAACGTCCGGTGGAGAAAAAAAAAAAGTACTCTGTTCCGTTAAAAACAAATCTTAAACGGAATAGACTATTTTTTTATCCTCGGGGAGGCATTTACGTCCATGTTGCAAAAAGGCGGACCGGACCAGGGATGGCTCTATAATCAGAAGATATCGCACATTGCATAACTTTCGATGCGAAACGCAAACTTAAACTGTCTGAATTCTTTCTATAGGAGTAACTAAATGTACGTTAATTAATGTTATTTGCTGGAATGCCGGTTTTTTCGCGTGATTGACAGCACTTGGGACGACCTTTCTCTCAGTGCACGGCTTGTTAACCTGTAGTGGTCTAGTTGGGAGTAAAATGGGTTTATGGCGTAGATATCCTAATTCGCGATGCACAAGTAGTTTCTCAATTATTCCTGGCCACTGTGTGTCAAGTCATATCGGCATTGTGCGAGCAAGAATTCGTCAACACGAAATATCACGGTAGCGAATTTATTCGTGCCGAAAATGTGAAACCAAAATACGAAGAAAAGAAATCTTAAGAAAATGTTTTCGCTACATGTCGTCGTTTCTGCAGAAATTTCAATAGAAATATTGTCCTCCCTTGATATTTATAGTCGGTAGTAATACGGCCGCAGAAGTGTCGTTCTTCCCCAGCTAGTTAGGTGTAACTCGGTTTTTGGTTTTTTAATTAGTTTTCATTGTTGGTTACGTAAAGTGGTGTGTAGTGGCCTAATTTTGCATACGAAAAATACTTTTAGCAGCAACAGCTGTAGGTCGAAACTACTCTCGGATGTATCTCCAATTACAGGCTGATAGGTCTTGTCTCGGAGCACGTGATGAGAAACGGGTATAACTATGGCTTAACATTTTGGGTTGCTTTCTTTTTCGTATTCGGAAACTTGGCTTGTGTGCCAGAATTGGCAGGCATGTTAATATGAAGTTTTCTCTTTTATAGGCTGTTCACGGTAAAGTGAACACTTTTTAAGACCCTTCTAAATGTTTCCTTTTATCCTATTTCCACCTCCCCTGCTGCTTTTTAATACAAACATTGCTTTGTGGCCATTAAACACAGTGTATACATTTCACCACCCTGAAAAATTAATGCCTGATGCTGCAATAATATATATATATATTTATTAGTGGTTAAAGCTTGTTGGGAGGGCCTTAAAAATTGCTCAATTTTCCGTGAACAGCCTATACTCAGATGAACTCGCACAGGGCCGTGGAGAACTATAGATTGGCACACGGCTAAACGAATAGACAGGCAATCACAGTAAACCGTACATATAGTTAACGTAATTTTTATTTATCACTTTAAACATGATTTACACTGCACGCTTTAAATTGGATCTAAATAATTGCATATAGTTCAGTATTGCAGTATTAGTTTTTTTTTTTTAATTATATATTTTGTCTGGCTTCTACGGGCTTTCTAAGAAGCGGGGCCCCACGGATAGTCAGGGGCGGCCTTGTCTGTGGATGTGCATGATAAAATTATGATGCCTGTCCGACATGTGACGCCCACAACATTTGAAACCTAACCTGCCACAGTTACGTTCATACTATTTGATCAGAGCATGTTGGTATTTAGCCTGAAAGTCTAGCTTCATTAGTTGTCGTTTAACAACTTCCACATTTTACATGCATTAAACACACAAACCTGCCTCAATATTTTCAATGTTTTGGGTGTTACGATATGGCGATGGACGAAAATGCATCTTCAACGACGTCATAGCATGCCATCTGTTATTACTACCTTCGTGGATACAGCCGTAGCTTCCACCCCTTTTTGACACCCCTGAACTTACCCCCTTACATTTCCTTAATAATTCGAGTATTCTTTTAATGCACAGTCTTAGGTAATTTCTAGTGGCAAATTGTATTTTTTTTTCTTTTATATTATCATGGACAGATAACTCGAAATTTTACGAGTTTATGCGATTATGGGAGACTTAAGGCACTTATTAACTTTTGGTTAGTTTGACAACTTTTTTTTTACACGTCCTTGAAAGCCTTGAACGAAAAATCCGTGTCTCTAATAACGGGATAGGGAATTTTGCTCTTAAATAATTATTTTGGCCAAATTTTCAACTACTGCGTGTGTACATTGCATCAAACAAACTAATTTCTCTTTTAGTAGCTCTTGTTGCTTTGATATTCTTCGTACTTCAGAACACAGTCCTGTCTAACGCTGTTTTGTGTAATTTCTGAACGGGTGAACAGTTATCTTTCATATCCACACAGAACGTGGGCAAAAACAGAAAGAAACGCGTTATTCTTAACCGAATAAACAGTACTAATACTTTTTGGTATTTAATACTAATAATTTATGTCCTTACGCACGTTCATAAAACAATGCATAGGCTGTTCACGGTAAAGTGAGCACTTTTGAGGCCCTAGTTACTTTTTTCCTTCCAGCAATTTCTTATCCTTTAACCACCTTTTTAAATAAATATTGCAATGTAAGTAATAAACATAGTGTGTATATTCTACAGCACTCGGAAGTTAACGTCTAAGGCTAAAATAAAATAGATTCATTGGAAATTATGCCAAATGAAAGGGCTTTCATAAGTGCTCACTTTACATTGAGTAGCCTATATACCTATTCTGATATTGTAAAGCTGCCTCTGTGCTGTACACCTGCAGAAATTCAATGACATTATTAACCTCAGCAATTCTCCGATTCGTTAACCTCAATTCTTTTCGAAACGTCAAACTGTTTTTTTTTCCTATGTTTAAAAATTAACCTCATTTCGTAAGTCAAGTTAGGCATGTGGTTGAAGTGCGGCTTGTGTTGGCAATGATACGGGTTCGAGTCTCCGTTGCGGTGATGTACTGGGGTTTTTGTAAACTATATTTCGAAATATTTTCCCATCACATTAGTTTTACAGAAAAATAACGGAAATTTTGCTGTGGGGTCTGCATTATGTATATACCTTAATAAAAGCATCTTGTATGTTTATGTGTCAATTTATAGATTATTCTCCAATATATATATTTTTCACTTCACGGAAATAGTTGAAAAATAATTTGTTCGGTTGATTTCTAATCATCAATAATAGCCTCGGAGGGTAAAAAGTAGAATGACTGCGCTCACATCAAAAGAACCGGCACGCCAATTTGTTTCTGTGTATTTATCTACTCTGTTGCCGTGACGTGTAGATACTTTCCTCTTGAAGACCGTACTCAGAAATTATGCAAGTTTGAAATACAAGCATATGATTAGTAGGTATATTTATTGCTTATTTTACAAAGAAACTTTTATTAACCCTACGAAAGATTTCTTCGGCAACATGGTTTCCAAAAAATTTTTCTTGCATCAGTAAATTACTGTGTAGCCAGCGTATTATTTTGACGAGGTGTACCCGGAGAAACCTATCACCAAACGATGTTTAACCCGTGCGTGCTTTCCCAGTTGTGACGACAAGAGCCAGGGGGGGGGGGGCGCGGGGTTGTCTAAATTAAATCACAACACAAACAATCACTGGATCCGCACTGCGTTTGCCTTCCTTTTCGCAGTGACGTCTGTGGTATTTGCTCCCTCGACTTGTTTTATTTATTTAGCTTTGGGGCGCAGCTAGCGGCGCCGTTATTGGACAACTTTGCAACGAAACGTGCAGGTCTTTTTTTTATTTTTATTTTGTTCTGTGGCACGGTGAAGCGTTTTACCTGCGCGTTCATTTCTTGTTTGCTTCGCACGGATGGAACCATGTTGCACGACCGCACGAGCCGAGCACTTGCGCAGTTCTGGTCAACCCACTTCCGGTTTGTAGGCAACCTGAGAACTCCACCACCGTGCAAACATAAGCTGGTTCGCCAACCTATGGAGAAAAAAAAATTCCCTTCCCCCAACTGCATGGACCAATGCTTGCCACTCGTCTGGAAAACCTCGGGGGGGGGGGGGGGGGAGTGGAAATGTCAGGGAATCTGAAAGCTGCTGGTGAAAAGTCTAGGGATTTTGAACACGATAGTTAAATGCCGTGGAATTCTTTGACAAGCAAACTTTATGCAGCTTTTCTATAACTATGCACCTGTGAAAATAAATTTGCATCCCATTCAGGTATGAATTTTTGATAATGTGTACGTTTTTTTGCTGGTGCTTGTGAATTTGAAGTAACATGGTTACCTCGGTAGCATGCCATTCTGATGCATTACCGTATTAGACTTGGGACATATTGGATTATCAGTGTATGGCGCAGTTACAGTTTAATTTTTTTTAAGGTGAAAACTCATTTCAATCTGAATATAATTTTCATCATTAATAAGTATCTCGACAGAAGTGACTATGAAATGTGTAACGAAGCATGACTGATTTACGTATTGCAATATACAATGTAGAGTTTTTAATTCAGGTACATTGTGTTCCAAGATTTAAATAGTTTTGGTGTAAAAGTGTTGTTCTGCAAAAAAGGGAGAGGAAATAAATTTGTCTCGAAATTAAGGAAATCACAGGGAATTTTCAAATTGGAAAAAGATGGCAATCGTGATATACAGAATCGCCCCAGGACTCCGGGTACAAACTTTGTGAGATGAGTGTCATGGGAAATGAGGTATAATACGACCCATGACGTATAATCCATTCACGGTTACTCTAAACTTTTCTGAAGCCGTGCTGGAATCCTACTTCCAGGATATTCCTTCACCTTATTCAAACAAAGCTTAATTTAGTCTAGAAAATTACACCAAAGGGTTGACACACCGAATATATGCGAACTTTGTGTAATAATACTTTTACATAAGAACTATTTCTTACTAGTTATTACCAGCACACCTATTTTCTCTGTGTTTTTATTCAATTGAACCATAAATCAGATATTAGATTCTCAAGATAAAATTAAAGTTCAAGTTCAGTTTAACTAACAATAAAATTCCTTTATGTTAACACAAGTATAAGAAGCCTGGTATATTTAGGAAACAACAAAACATGTAATTGATAAAGTGATTTTCTAACGGTTTGATTTAAAAAGTGTTAAGAAACGACAAATCGATATAACGGGGTCATCAAGGAAGAGACAAATCCTTGAAAATTGCGAATTGAAAGTAGTTTACGCAAGGTGTCAGAAACTCGATGGGATGAAACAGATTGGTGTGTGGCGTTGGCCTGATTTTAAGGCACGTGTGCACACGCGCGGACAATGTCCGCGCGGCGCCGCAATTTGCGTTCCACGAGGTCTCGGCGTACATGTAGCAGCTGCCATCTGCGCACATTTGGTGGATGAGAACATTCATCGTCCGCCATAAGGGTTAAGGGAACCAGGGTGTGATTGTCGATTTGTTCTCGTTTGAAAAATTGCCCTATGTTGACTGCCAGACACGGAACCTACAGTTAACGACAGACGATGTCATCATTTGCGAACGTCCACAGCTGGCAGATGTCAAACGGGGCGCAAATACTGCTCGCGTTTTTTTTTTTTTTCATCTCACGTAGTTTCTAAAAATTTTTCCAAAAAATTCATTTTAATCTTCAAGGGTTTTATAAACACGTTCATTCATAAGCCGCACTCTGTTTTCCAGCCCATCTTACAGAGCGAATTGCACCATGAAGTTCAGGATCGTCTGTATTTAACGGACACTGGCATACTCGCAGTAATTCCATGGCTTCACGTTCTATTAATTAAAGTTAAATTTACACATTTTAATTAATCGACGCACGAGTAGCGTGACTGGATACGTATCGCGGATGGCTACAGAACGGACACGGAAGTAGATCCTGAGCTCGGCCTTCAAAAGTGCCCTACGAATTGCGGACAACCTATTATATTTATCTTTTGCTCTTGCGCCCCAATACAAGGTGTAGAATTAGTTCACGTTGCAATTAAATTGAAGTTTCTTCTACTCTCGCATGGACGTTAAAGTTTAAGACAATTGTTAATTTTGTTTTGACATTATGTAATGTACTGAGTGAAATTCGCTTGCGGAGGCAGGTACTGCCCCCTCCTCCCTTCAAATAATGGAAGATGACCCAACGAGCAGTCTCCAAAAGGAAATGCCAAACGACAGACACGCAGTTACAGCGTGGCAGCTCGTGTTTGTTCTCTCAGCGACTTTCTCTGCCAGGAGGATCTAGGGCGCTGGCGCCAGGAATATCAAGGGTCCAGAAAAAAAAACTTAGGCAGTAAGCATTTTGCTGCGGGCTCCCGAAATTTAACTGACACAGTAGCGATGTTACTGCGTTAAGTTCGACCAATAGAGATGCATAAATCAATATTTTAGTGCACACTTTAATTTAAAAAGTTTCAAATGTGTGGAATTAAATTTATGCTTTCCAGCGAGTGGCTAAATTAAAGACTTCCAAAATACTTCCACTACAGTAAACAGTAGTAACTCCGTTGTGTTGAATTACGTTTCAACTAATGCGTTGGATACATTTTTACTGATTATTGATCGTTATAGGCTATTCACGGTAAAGTGAGCACTTTTGAAGGCCCTCTCATTTGGAATAATAGTTAATAAATATTTATTATAGCCATAGATGTGAACATCCGAGTGCGGTGGAATATACGCACTGTGTTTATCAGTTACATTGCAATATTTATTTAAAAAGGTGGTTAAAAGATTTAAAAAATGGCTGAAAGAAAAATGCAACCAGGGCCTCAAAGGTGCTCAGTTTACCGTGAAAGGACTATAAGCTCTATATCGTGTAAACCCCTGTCGAGGCGGTGGGGAGGGAGGATCTAGGAAGCGGGCGCCAGGGAGGTTGAGGCGGCCGCAGGATCTAGCTGCCGGTCTCTCTCTCTCTCCCCCCCCCCCCCTCGTAATATCTCTCTCTCTCACGACCACAGCCGCCCTGACTGTTTATCCTCCGCGATGAGGCTATTAGCGCGTTTCTCAGTCGGCCGTGAGCCAAGTCAATATTTGACTTCGCCTGCTCGCGGCAGCCGACGCATTAAAACACAAGCTCCCCCCTCCTCTCTACTTTGGAACCTTAGCCGGGGGGGGGGGGGGAGAGTTAGATTGTTTGCTTGTGTTGCAGTGTTTGCGCCGGACAAACAAGTCGCTGCCGATTCTGGGTAAGGTACAGGAGTTGGGGAGGGAAGGAGCTGATACTAACACTCGCCAGGCCAGACCAGGCCTTACCTTGCATACACACCACGTCTGCGTGTTGGTGTACTCCAGGCGGCTTCTTGACACACCCCCCTTCCCCCCCCCTTACAACGCTTTTATTCTTCTTTATTTTGCCGGCCACCTCGGTCGCCGAGCTCTCTACGTGCGCTCACACTGCTGCCTGCTACTTACAGGCTGTTCACGTTAAAATGAGCACTTTTGTAAGTCCTCCTTAAGATTTGCTTGTATGCACGTTGTGTATTATTCCGCCTTATGCGAAATTGACATTGTCATGGGGCGCATCACTTTATTCACGCGTCGGTCAAGTGAAACTATGGAATTATTAGAAAAGTAAACATTTTGAAAATCTGCTTATGTTAACACTGATGCATTGAAAACTAGAAAGCGAAATAAATAATTTAAACCATCACAAATGGTTACCTAACCGTTTTTTATTCGACGTTAATATATGGAAATACTTTCCATCTGCCGTTATACCAACTTTACCGGGCGCATGTCACTCTGCGCATTCAGTAATTAGTAATTTAGCATGGTTCATTTATAACTGTTGATAGCCGTTTACCGCGATGTTATCTGTCGGGACACATATGCTGCAATTCGAAATTTTATAATGAACGGCGTTTTCATGCGATATTATGATTAATTACTATATGAATAAATAAATATTCACATGAAAAAAACCGTGTTCCTATAATACCATTTTCGTTACGTTTACATTGGAATATATCATATTCCAAACGTGTAATAAGTATTAAACTCATGCATACAATTATCTACAGTTACGCGAATACATGAAATAAATAAACGCATGTGTATAATTTGAATTCATTCCCGCAGTTTTCTTTGGCGCATGGGTTAAAACATGCTAAGAAGTAAATACTAAACTACTAAATATGTCATCATTTTAGTAACCAAAATCGGGTCACGTGGCCATTTACTAGATGTAAAGTGCAAGTTGGAATACGGCCTTGGATTGTCTAGTTCCCCTCTAGCGTTGCTCGGGCACGCACTTTACGTGAACGAAACTTTAAAAAGCAGTGCGTAGGGATGCGTATCGGTGTTGTTCTCTAGCACTACCTCACAAAATGGCAATCACGAAAATACCTGCACTGTTGCTGGTCCAGGTTTATGGCGACGCACGCTTTTGTCGTCCATAGCAGCGCCTATTTTCCCTGCCCACGCGCACAAAATAACGACAGGTATTCATTTCCTGTGCTTAACTTTATGTAATATGCACAACATGTATAGGTTGTTCACGGTAAAGTGAAACATTTTTTGAGGCCTTAGTTACTTTTTTATCATCAGCCGTTTATTATGCTTCCGCAAAATTCTGAAATAAATATTGCCATGTAATAATAATAATAATAAACACAGTATATATATATATATATAATATATATATATATATATATATATATATATATATATATATATATATATATATATATATATATATATATATATTACCGGATTCGAAAGTTAACGTCTACGGCTACAAAAAAATATATTTCTTGACTATTATTCCAAATATGAGTGCTTCAAAAAGTTCTCACTTTACCCTATATAGCCTATAGCTGTCCGTAAACATCTTAAAGTGTTTCATGCAATTTCGGGTCCGAATCCAAGGTAAGGTTTAAGCTACATTACAATAAAAACCGTATATATCTCCCCTCCACCTGGGTTAGCATTCCGCCATAAAAGAAAAGGAGGCTTTAATAAATTCGATTAAAAAAATGGTTTTATCTCTAAGCCTGGAAAAGGCGTGAATGCGTTTTTTTTTTTTTTTGCGATGAAATATTAAGGTCGCCGCTTTTGATTCCACGTAGCCATTAAGCATATAGAAGTAAAACGTTATATGGCACGGCAATTATTTTGATGTTGACTTGCCCAGTTGTTGATTGGCTGGCGAGTAAGGTACTGGGCGCTGATTGGCGAACGGCGTTCCGACACGTCGTTTTGCCGCTGTGTGATGCATGGAGTTCCCGTTATAAGAGACTTTTTCAACTCTGTTTACTTACTTTGTTACTCGGCGGGCCGCGGTAGTGCAGCGGCTAGGGCGCTCGCCTCCCACCAAGGCGAACCGAGTTCGATTCTCAGCGGGGTCGCTCCCGGGTTGCCTCACCTATGGGAGTCGTGTCGGACGATGCCGCTGGTCAGAGGGTTTGCCCGGGGATCTCTGGCTCCCCCCCCCCCCTCAAGACCTCGGATGTTATGGGGGATCAGTCTCCGCCAGCTTAGATTTTTAGAATTTTCGCAAAAAACCTGCACTATACATTTTGTATCGAGTTTTACGGAACGACATGACAGATTTTCTGACGGTATTGCTTGGCTATTGTAGTTAGCGGTTACACGGGATGCAGAACAAACAAGTTCAGCCCATTGAAGAGGTTACTTTACCTTCGATTGAGTTCCGATCGCAGTTATTTCTCGTTTAAAGTGAACCGTTTTCACAAGTAGTTTCGAACGACTTCTCTTCTCTGCTGTGCTCCTATTGGCTGCTTCGAAGTAAACAAGTAGTGTAAAAAATATTGATATATTTGGCGGGAATGCCTGCACTCGTTGAATTAACTTAAGTTCAAGGTTGTATGTACAAATACCCACAAATTATGCCATTATAGTAAAATTGTAGGTTTCGTAAGAATTTAAAAATTCAGTAGTGATAAATTTTGGAGGCTGTTACAATTAGATATCATACATTTTGAGTTCCATCTTTGTTGAGGTTAGAATTTCCATAGATTTCATTCTGCTTTGGGCGTGTTACCGCGTAAGTACGTTCTGTTTCTAAACGTGTTCAGACATGGCTGAATGTGTTTAACAGCGCTCGTGTAACCACGGCCTTAGTCGCCTACAGGTAAACTTACTCACTTATTCCCAACGGTTACTAGTTAGAAATTAATAAATAGTGAAGACGTAACAACTTGATGAAGTTCGAGAAGCTGTTATTTATGCTTTGTCGTGCGAGAAATTTCGTTCAACCAACTTAAATGTAAGTTATAGCGAAGTATGGATAAATTCAAGATGGCGGGGAATGCCCCCTCCCCCCCTAAGAACCGAGCGCATATCTCTTACTTTGTTACGCCGTGACGGCGTCAGAGTGTGAAAGTCGGCCTGTATCACGTCTACGAACTCGCGAGTACCCCCACGCTGCTTCTCAACTCCTTCCCCCCCCCTTCGCACTCCTTGTCAGGGGGGTAAGGTAGGTGCGTGGTTACCTCACAGCGGAGGGGCCTGAATAAGTGAGGACGAGGGCCCACGTTGGCCAGGGTTGGAACAAGGAGGGGAGCGGCCATGTTTTATTCCTCCGGCGACCCGCTGAATAACTCAGGAGTGGAGGCCCCGTGGTCCGGGGACCAGCCGTCGTGAAACTGTAATGCCGGAGGCCTCACGCCCCCTCGCCGCACCAGGTGCGACCAGCGTGGACTGTTGCAAGGTATGCTGTGTTGTGCTCACAGCTGTACCTAACAGTTCACTCATCGGCCACTTGAACGTAGTAGTGCATTTGACGTCACGACGCGCGTCTTAATGGCTGTAGGCTGTTCAGGGTAAAATGAGCACTTTTGAAAGCCCTGCTTGAGATCTACATGTTGCGTGTTCTTCCGCCTGATGTAAAATTAACATTGCCATGGGCCTCATCACTTTATTCATGCGTCGGTCAAATGAAACTGAAATTATTAGAAAAATTAACGTTGTAACATTGTACAAATCTGCTCATTTTTACTCTTCTATGCATAAAATAATTCAGAAAGAGAGAGAAATAATTTAAGTTGTCACGAATGGTTACCTACATTTCTTGTTCGACGTTAAGATATGGAACTACTTTCGCCTACATCGTTACCAACTTTACTGGACACATGGCACTCATTGCGTCCGTTGAAATATAGGCACTTAGGAGCAGGGAATTATTCTAAGGTTGATTTTCAAAAGTGCTCACTTTATCGTCTAGTCTGCAGGTCACCGAACTCGCGAATTTTTCAGGTCTCTAAGTCATGGGTAGAGACATGCAAAATTCACATTTTTATTCGGCGTCAGGCTAAACTTCACAGTACTGTATGTACTGGAGCCGGCGTAGTTTCTCCATTGGCTGCTGCGTAGATGTGAAGCCACGCCCTAGCCGACTGAATTGCACGTGATTGGGGAACACGAATGTGAAGTGTTCGTTTATTGTTGCAGGGTAACATAAAACCTGTCAGATAAATTATGCTCCAATGGCAAACGTGTAGCAAAGGTACTCGTGTTTAAAGTTTAACGTGTCAGAAAATAATAACGTGAATTTTGCATGTCTCTAGTAATGGGTGCGTCGCTGTCCTCTCGTGAGTGGCCGCAATACATTGTCAGTTTCTCCCGGCTCCAATCTGGTTACTGGTTCCTGCTGCGTGCGCTGAGTGTGTACAGCACTGGGCAAGCACCAGGTGACCACGCAACACACGTCGCCACACGCCACTGATAGAGAGGCGAAATAGCCAATTATTCCGCGAACTCCAACCGCACACGCTACCGAAATGGCGTCGCTAGCCAGCGGCATATCGTAATACCGTTCGCCAATCAGCGCCAGGTAAGTTACGTGCCAGCCGACAGCGTAGCCAATAGGGAACCTTCCCTAGCACGCGGTATCCCCCCTCCCCCACACACAACCCTTGCATAACCAATCAGAGTATGGGCACGACGCCCACGTCGAAGGAACCGGCACTACATTTCGTCTCTGTACATTTACTTGTTCTGTGACGGAGCCAGGGTTTCATTTCTGTTCACGATAAAAAAAATCTGGTCATAACGAAAGTGTACGTATCTAAATGTAAGTATAGGCTATTCACGGTAAAGTGAGCCCTTTCGAAAACACTCATTTCGAATAATAGTCAATAAATATACTATTTTATTTTAGCCTTAGAAGTTAACTTCCGAGTGCGGCGGGATATACACACTGTGATTATTGCGTACACGGCAATATGTATTAAAAAAAGGTTGTTAAAGGATAAAAAATGGATGAAAGGAAAAACTAACTGGGGCCTCAGAAGTGCTCACTTTACCTGGAACAGCCTATACGCCTGCGCATTCTTCATGACGCGTTGTAACATTTATTTTGAAATATGTTTATTGTCATTAGTATTTAAAAAAAAAAAAAAAAAATATCACTCGATTTCTATTATCGAAGATAAAAACTTAAAAACATCTTTCCGCAATCACAGATTAAATGCTCATGTCTAATTTATTTCTTTTAAGCACACACGCGTCCATTCTCGGCCAAGGGGGACGGTATTTCTGTAAGAGGATAAAACTTGACTCGACCTTCAGCGTCGCACTTCTCGTAACCTGCGTCCTGATTGGCCACACTCCATCCAATCAGCAATGGCGAGACGATAGCCAATCAGGATAATTTTCTTTAATTTCACCTGATTTACAAAATGCAGTACTTACTACCCTCTGAGGATTAATGAACAATAGCCTCCAAATCTTAATCTGAAAATTACATTAATGACTCGTCACCACAACCAAATGATCCGAAACCAAAATACAATAATAAAACCTGGAAAACTGCAATATTACATTACAACATTTCATGAACATCGTGTACGTACATTAACTGTGCCTCGTTTAATTTCCATACGTTAGTCCAATCATGATTACGTACAACTTATCTGAAAGTCTTGCTAAAGTTCTACTTTCAGCCTATTCCTCCGCCTCATGCAAACAAAGTGTAGAAAACTACATCAAAGGGACAACAGGCCGCAATCGTGCGCACTCACTTTAATAATATTTTTTATAACTAATTTTTACCGGCCATTAGCAACACAACTATTTTTAATCTATCGAAATTCGTATTAATTTTAAATGAAACACAAATTTATGAACAGAAATTATGTTAACAGAAATGATGCGCAACAAACAAGTAAACAACCAAGCATGTTATAAATAGCGTGAATTTTCAAAGGTTTGATTATGCGAACGTTTTTCATCGTGAACCGGACTTTGTTCTGCTCAGGTTGAGAAACCCAGGGATAATAGCTTGACCACTAAAAATTTCCCCCGTCCGGTAGGACTGATACATTACGTGTACTGGATTTTATTCATTTTGCGTATCGGATATAAATGAAATATTTTTTAAATCTTGCGAGTTGTACTGTGTTAAAACCTACGTAAATAATAAACTGTTTTTCTTACTAGAGTGGGAAATGTAGTCACATATTGCTTAATATTCGGTCGTGAAATTGGATGCAGCAAAATTGTGACAATAGAATTTAAAATTTCGTGTTGACGACATATGTATTTATTTCACTCGTAAATTCATAATCTTAGTTTTTAATGCTAAAATAAAAGCGTGTTTACGAAACCTCAGTACCGAAGAAAATAATATTTGTACTGTTTACTCTTGCAAACAGCATTGCAGGGCGTGAGAAATAGTTGCGAAATAAAGTAATAATATTTTGGATGCTACAAGCAGGCATCACAATTCTGTAGCCAAACACGAACTATAGCACAAAAATATATAGAATCACTCCATTAACCGCCAGCTCAAAGCTGTCTTTTTGCAACACCAGCGCACCCTTGCGGTGGAAATTTTTCCCTATGTTATGCCTCTCCCATAAAAAATCTCATTTGGTTGCTAACCTGAGTAGATTGAACCTTGGTATAGACTGTTAACGGTCAAGTGAGCACTTCTGAGGCCCTAGTTCCTTTTTCCCTATTAGGCATTTTTCGCCCTTCCGCAACTTTTAAAATAAATACTGGCATGTACGATATAAACACAATTCATATATTCCACCGGACTGGAAAGTTAACCTCAAAGGCTGCATTAAAATGTATTTATTTACTATTATTCCAAATGAGAGGGTTTAAAAAAAGTGTTCACTTTTCCGAGAATTGCCTATAGCCGAGTGTATAGCTCTGCACAAAGTTAATTTTTTACTACAGCGGGGAAACGTATATGAAATGTTTTTTTTTTTATTGTTTGCGCACGTAGACCAGGCCTCCCTCTTCTCTCACTTCGAGGTACTCCCCTTAACCGGCATTTTTATTGGCGCGTGTTTGTGCGGGCGAGGTGACATCACGTGACCGCTGGGACAGCAGTTTCAAGCGCATCACCGGTTGCCGAGTCGGTCTCTTTGATCATACAGCACGCGGCCGAGGAGGATCGCCCCCGGACATGCTCGACACACGCCAAGCAATGGTTCTCCACTGCTCGCTGTTTGACGTTATATGTGACGTGTGCACTTGCACAACACGCTCCTTGACAGTCGCGAACGACGACTCGGAAAGTTGTTGAGTTTTGGGGGCTGGAGGGGGGGACTGCCTCAAGAGATGTTGCATCTGTCTTTCTTGGCGGGGACTCCGTCAGAAAGGCAGTCCTTTTGTTAGGTGCGCAAATAAAAAGGCGCCCGCGGCTGTCGCGCACCGAGTGCTGTTTACCCCGAGACACTATCTCTCCCGGGCCGTGCAAACATCTCTCTCTCTTTCTCTCTCTCTCTCTCCTCCACGCGCTCTAAGTGAAGGTGTAAATGCAGAGGAGCAGGCAATGGAGGTCAGGTGGACATCTTGTAGCCCGGATGTCTGTGCGAGGACCCTACACGCCGTGGCGCGCGGGGAGAATAGTTTCGCCGTCGAGTAAAGAGGGCGTGACTTCTCACTTCACAAGCGGCGTCGACCACGCCTCTTCACGCTGCTAGTCAGAGTGGAGCGATGGGATTTGGGCGGCAGAGTGGGATGGACCCCGCAATTTTTTGTGAAATAGTATCTCGGTAAATAAACGTTCTGCAAGTACGACTTTTTGTCAGAAAAGAAAAAACTTATCTACCCCCTGTTTTTTTTTTTGTTATCTTTGTTTTATTAAGTGTATTCTCGGAGAAAATAATTCCTGAAAATGTGGTCAATCGTCGCATTTAAAAGCTTGCCTATGCTGTTTCCTTAAGCGGCAAGAGAAAAGTACAAATACACGGTCGTAGTTTAATCTGTGGTGTTTCATCGTGTGTAATAAAACCCCACTGTTACAGATCTAATTTACATAGCACAGCGTCATGACGGAAACATTGTACTCCTTATTCCGGAATCACATAGCCCCGACGCTCATGACACGACGGCCAACAGCCAATGAAATACAAGATATATCGTCGTAAGCTCGACCGATTTTGTAGTCCGAGCAGCAATTTTGGATCAGAAATTATTTCTATTCTTCGTCGTGTCGTGCGACACGACGCACATGATGTACAGCATTACAAAATGAAATTGTATTGGAACATTTCCCTACAATGGTAAATACGCAGCTTAAAAGAAAAATAAATTGCAAACTACTGTACCCAACTCTTAAAAATAATAAATATATTTTTGTATGCATTAGCGATACCAATTCGTCACCATTATGTATTAAAAATTTCCGTCTTGTTCACCGCCTTTCAGACAAACGTAGCCTATAAGCGCCTTCTAAATAGTTAGGTTAAGTGCCGAGAGTGAAGCGTCTGTCGTGCTGTAAATTCTAGTGGTCACATTGAAATGTGCCTTGGTTGCGTTTTTGGTCATGTCGTGCTGTGTTGGTCGGGGCTATGTGATTCCGGCATTACACGTAGGAGCGATGAGGCACTAGACTTGCGTGTAGTGTCGCCCCTATCGCCCCATCGCTGCTTGTCCTTGGACGCGCAGCTCCATCCCACATACGTACCTCGCCTGAAGTGCGTTTTCTTTTCATATATTGGTATCGTAGACACACGTTTAATGATTTTATATAAAAAAAAAAGAAACTCAGATTAAATATACTCAGCGACGCAGTTCAAGCCGATGAGAGTGAAACGAGGTGTGAATGGAGGACGTCGGAATGCAAGGTCGGGGTAAGCGGAATATCCCCAAGAAAACCCGCCGACCAGCGGTATCGTCCCGCGCTATTTCCACGTGCGAAAATCGGTAGTTCTCACCCACCGGGAACCGAACCATAGGTGGGAGGCGAGTAGTCTAACCACTACACCACCGTGGCCGCTTCTAACAGTCGGGCTGATTGATTCCCATCCTCCAGTTATCCATCAAGAGTTGCTCGGCTGGTGTCTTGTTTTAGCACTCCTTTTACGAACACTCATGTTATATTAGAGGCATGCGGGTCACCAAAAAATACGGTTCAACTGGTAGACATTGCTTACTAGTAACTATTTCCTCACATAACTAAACTCCAGAAATAATTCTCTCTTTGTATAAAGGCATGTCGAAATAACAATTTTAGTGTTTTACAACTAATAAAAACCAACTTACGCTAAGGGGATTCAAGTTGAAGTAAGATATCACGAGCTACTTCAAGAAAATTTGTTGAATTCTCGCTGTGAAATATTTTCGCAAATTTTTATTAATTGATCATAAGTAGGAAAATGTTTGACATTTTTTAATACATATTATAAAATACGTTTTGCTAAACGTACCTTAAATTGGACCAATACGTGACCTCTTAGTCAGCCTCGTTAATTTTTCCGTAAAAGTTTTCGATGATTCTATTTGTGCATCCCAAAAACACAAAATGTGATTTTGATATGTGATGTAAAAACTATGATGTCTAAAATATATTTTTTTTGTGAGCTGCCCACTTAAGCAGGTATGCTCTAGTTTTCCGTTCACTATTGGACCACACTTGACGTATCTTTAGTATTACGTGTGACAAGTCAATTAAAAAAGAAAGCTTGCACTATTGCAGAATGCAATGAATATAATGTTGTTGCCCGGATATTAAAAAAGGACTGATAAGTCTTAGGCTGCTGCCAAATGAACTCGCGAAATACTTACGTCTATAGTCATCAGTGGTGATATTTGTTTTTTTTTCTCGATAATATTTCATTACCGTATATCAAAACACTTTAAGGTTATGTATACTGCCGTGGTCAGATGATCGTGGGAGGTCGAATGAAAAAAATAAGGGGGAAGTTTCCAAGTAACGCCTCTTATTTGCAATGATGTTGAATAATCGCACATTTCGCTTTTCAACATCGTCGCCCTGCACGACGATGTTCGTGTGGTGTTTCATTCAAAGAACTGCCCCATCCTTCCCCTTCCTCGGATCACCGAAGCCAGGCCTACGCCGTTTTCTGTAAATTGGAATTATTAATTTTTTTTTTTTGTTGAATACACTGAGACGTTCTTTCCCCGCTAGGGTGCAGGCTACTCAAAAATACCTCACTCGTGCATTTACCACAAATACTCATACGCCTAATCACGGGGAAAAAGCGATCTCGGCTTCAGAACTTGTGAGCACAAATTTCACGGCTAATTCCCAATAGAAACATTATCATTCTTATTCACAAAACGTAAAGTACCTTAGTCTTTCTTCGCCGTCAAAAACAAATTTACAAGAGGTTAACACTACGCAACACGAGTCAATTGAAAGTTACAATTTTTATTGAGAAAATATTTGCTTTGGACTACTCATATTTCAACAAGGTTAAACGCATACTATACGTCAAACAATATCTGGCCGCAATTTTACTGTTCGGTTCTATTCATTTGTACAGGATGTCAAAATTTTTTTACAGAACCCAATCATTATCACTATACTTATAGTTTAAAATATAAAAAAAAAAAAGTGACCTTATACCACATATAAATGATAAACACAATTAATACGGCACGTTACTGAATGCTACAACATTTGAATTAATACTTGGCTCCGGTTCTTACAGTTTAAGTCGCCCCCGGAATGTGCCTCGCACTGGCGGAGACAATTTTTCATTTGCACGGGGAAGTTCGCTCACGGTGAGGCACAAGAAAATTAACGGGCGTAAAACATCTGGTCGTCTCATACCTGGTGGAATTTTGGCCCAGCCACAATGTGACGTGTCTGAAGCGAACATCCAGCTGAGTACTGCAGGCGAAGGCGATGACAGGTGCCCAATCGCATCTCTTCAAATGCAGCAATCAAATCGGCCTCCGGACAGCAGCGGCAACACTTTGCGACTCTTGGAGAACGTCGATTCTTCCGGGTATGCACGATATTTAGAATCAACTGCACACGCCCGATAATGACAGTTTACCATGCCAGCAGCCAGTCGAACAACCCACAGGCATCGGCGCAATTTTAAAGTGAACGTAGTTCCACTCGGCTAACAATCTCTCACAAAATTTGCCCCGCGCCAGCCGTCAACTTTACGATCACAAAGTTTGCATGCTTTCACAAGGACCGCTCCATTTTAACAGCGGCGATTTTTCTACTCCGTGGCGAACAGTCAGTTTCAGAAACGGTGTTCAAATATTACCGCAATAAACTATTAGCTGGGTGCGCGCCCGGGACGCCTTCTCGTAAAAAATATCGCATCAGCCACGCGCGCGGACACACACACACAAACACCCACCTAAGGCCGGAGTCTAGACCGCTACTCCTCCCCGTCAGCGTGGAACAGCTGAGACCTCCACCCCTCCTCACGCGGCTTCCCCTACAGCCACACTATCGTGACGTCACCCCAAGCGATCAGCGGCGTATTCCGGGGGCCGTTTTTACAACTAAACACGCACGAAATAATCTGCGTATCGATTATACATATCCAATAGTACATAAGAATGGCACCCTATAAAATATAAAGGAATATGCGGGCTTAAAATATAACACAATGCCACATGGATTATATGTTCCATACAAATACTATTCAATACATTTGCCATACTGCACAGGTTGCCAACTCTGGTTAAAAAAAATTACTAAAAACCCAAAAAAAAATTAACCTGAGACGACCGTACTCGTCTCAACACGTAATATTAAAATAGTCCATTCACTGTTACGTCCAACTCTATTGCATCCCTGTTCAAGTTCTACTTTCAGGATATTCCTTCGCCTGATACTATCAAAGCTTAAGTTTAGAAAATTACTCCAAAGGGAAGCGCACCTCATTCGTATGCAGTCACTTTAATAATATGTCACATAAGAACTGTTTCTTATTAGCCATTGCCATCATACCTATTTTCTCCCTGTTTTTTTAATGTTAAATATGAAATAAATCGTATAATTTATAAGCTGAATATAAGTAAATGTTCAATTTAACAAAAATGAGAAATTTTTACATTAACAAAAATACTAACGATAATAAAGGAAAGAACAAACACGTCATACATGGGGTGTTTTTTCAAAGGTTTGATTCCAAAAAGTGTGGAGTAACGGCGAATTGGATATCATTATTATTTTTACAGCTACACTCGAAGTTCTTATGAATAAAAACGTCGTTCCATGGTCGTTTCATGGCAATGTTAATTTGACATGCGGCGGAAGTATACAGAATGAGCAGGAAAGTAGGTCCTATACAGAGATGTCGCAAGTGCTCGCTCGACCGCGCAGTGCGGCTTTTGCAGTCGCCACGACGCAGCAGTGTTGTCCAAACTAAATAATGGAATAACACCAGTGCATGTAGGGAAACTATATTTCCATACGTAATAACCACTGATCGTGTGGGAGTTTTGGTATTCGGTAATTTGTCTCGTCGTGAAAATCGTAATTAATTTCGAATCGTTAATTTTAAAGTTCGCTGAGTTTGAATAACAGAGGTCGCTTAGTCGATATATCTTGATCACGATGTTCCGAGTTTTAATTATGTATAAGCTACGGGTGCTTGGCTTGTGTCGTTTCTATTTGAAAGTTCTAATGTAGGCCTAGTTATAGTTCAGGTTCTAAGCTTTGATTTGACGAGAGATATTCATTAAGTGGATGGAGGGGGTCTTTATAAAAGCCAATAATAAATAAAGTCTGGGACATGGTATCACGCCTTAAATGGATGGCGGTGGCGGGAAAATCGCATCGTAATCTATCTCGAGTGTTAATGCCGTTGCTAAAGGTAGCATTTATTAGCTGTAACAGTTCGTACATGGGGCTAATCATATTATCGAAATAAATCGATCGTTAAGAGGGTCTTTTTTTTTTCTCGCGATCGATGCTGTAGTAGTTATCGATTGCGCTGATCTCGCTGGTGTCACGCGGTAATGATATAGCAGTACCCGCAGTACATGAACAACTCATGTCTCTCCCCGATCTCGCTCGCTGCTACAGTCGCTGCCGATGTAGCTATCGATATCTCGCCGTGTGATTCATGGTCGATAATAGCATGGTCGCTTTGCACGATCAGATTTAAACGAAATTCAATATGGGACGTTTCCAGTTTCTTCGTCCGCTTCATGATGTCACTTGCCCGTCATCACGGCCATATTTTGCTTTTCAAGAAATCGAGCTAATAGAATTCCACACAATTTTTTTTTAGTTTTGTGTGTGTACCACACTATCTTTTAAAAACATTAGTATGAGAAATACAATATTTACTTATGCCTGTTCGAAGGGAATATATAGTACTAACAATACTTTTTAGTATATATCTACATACTTAAATGCGGAAGTTGGGTTAAGGAGGATGCCTTTCCATTTTCGCTTAGTTTTGTATGGAATTCATTTGGGTGAATTCCGTATTAATTTTTTTTGAATCGGAATCAAATAATTGAAATTTTCTTGCATTGCAGGTCAGACCATTAAGGCGTGCGTTAACCTGGATCTATTAAAAGTTATTGTAAAAATAGTTTCCGTTTTCCAACGTAACTTATACAGCATTTGCAGGCTATTTTTAATGTAGAAATCTTGGAAAAAAATCATTTCTAGAAAATGCTCAGGCGAATAAACCTTTTCACAGAATTTTTTGAAAGCAATATTAGTGTGTCACTTCCCATGTCTTAAATAGTGCCCGCGTATCATTTCATTGTTTTGTGCAGAGGCGACGATGTCCTGTCTGCACTTAACGCTTTCTGTGATTGTATACTTAAAATATGTCACATAGGCTCAGGTAGCTGCAATTTTTTTAATGCTCTCATGCCTGAAGTTTAAGTAAGTTCGTAGCGCAATAAGGGGACTTTAATGCAAAAAAAAAAGCGTTACATAAATAATACTTTTTTTAATTGAATGGGACATAATAGGTAAGCCATTCCCCTTGATTTGGTAAATATTAAAATCGCCAGGATGATTTATTTTTTGTCATAGAAAATACATTAGTTTGTGCAGAAGAGCTAGTTAGTACTGCCATTTTTTGTTGTTTTTCCCCCCATGTTAGGAAGCAGTCTGTTAAAAAAAATTAAAATAGCAAATAGTTCTTACAAACATTTTTAATGCAAGGTTTTCAACAAATCAGCAAGGACACTTTCGTTTCTACAAAAACAAGCATTTCCACGCTTATTTTCATTCAGTTTGAACAAAATAATGATACCGTTCGTACGAAAAAGCAACGCCCTAGAAAATGAACGCTGTATGCAGCGTCGTTTACCTTGCAGCGGACTGTACCTGTGCTGGATCTGTGACCGCGGAGCTAAGCGAGCTTTACGGTGTATAATATATCGCATAATAAATGGTGCGCGTTATTGTTCACATTATTCTGGAGCTCTTTACTCCGTACCGCGTGTGACCGTTTTATTCGGGAACCAGCGAGGCGCCACCGCCCGCCATAAATATCAAGTCGCTTGTCATTAGTTCGTCGGCCTTTGTGGCGTGATCACGTGGCCGCTTGTTAAGGTTATTTCTACTCGGGTTATGAACATAGCGAGTTTTCTTATGGTAGAGTTTGGTATGGGTGCGTAGTGTTCCAAAGAGGTCACTTTTAATTAAAATGCTAAGCTACGTGAATAATAAAAAAGTAAAACTTTTACTTCGTTACGTAGATATTTTCTATTTGATTTATGATTATTGCAGTAGTTTCGTTTTTAAACATAGAAAAACAGGAAAAAAATCCGGTACACATGCGACACTATCGCTTACCTAGTGGCGAAAAATCTTTTTTGCCAAACCAAAATAAATGACCTTTCCAACCTGAGTAGAATAAACTTTACCAGAGTTTCAAACTTGTTTTGAGAGCGAATGAAGAGATTTGGTCAGATTCTTAACAGCGATGTCCTGAGAGCGGATGAGGGCGATTGGTGTGAGTATGGAGCAGCGCCGGAATGAAAGGGCTGGGGGAAACTGGAGAGCACCGAGGAAACCTGCTGACCAGCGGCATCGTCCGGCACGATTCCCAAATGAGGAAGTCGGGGAGTGGCCCGGCCGGGGACTGAACCGGGTTCGCTTTAGGCGGGAGATGAGCAGACTAACAGCTCTGCCCTGCGGCCCCCCTTTTTTTTCTCTCTCGAGAGAAAGTCTTTACACCAGTACACAAAGGTCACCAGAAAATCATGAGACCGTAACCTTTTTATTTCAAATTAAATTAAAAAAAAAAATTAAAAAATAATTTAATTTTGCTAACGTAGCTACAGTTGTCTGTCCCGAAATATACAAATGCCACTGTCATGATTGAAACAATTAAAAATGAAAGCAAAAAATACCTTTTGAAATAATGTATTAGCTGGACATACGCACAGCTGTGAAAATTGATACTTTAAAGTACTTTTCCAGTACAGATGTTCACAAAACTTTGTTTACGACGGCGTCAAATCGTATCGTTATTCCTCCGCAAGAGAGAGCCAACAAACACGAATACTTATACAAAAAGATAAATAACATGCAATAAAATACGTAGTGCATGTGTCAATATGTGTCCATGCTTTCTCCAGGTGTATCTCCTGAAGACACAAAACTTCAAAACTCCCCCCCCCCCCCAAAATCACTAACTTTTGTATTTGTCGCAAATATGAAATTTGGCCAGCCGACCATCTGTTGCGAGGAAACCACCAAGTTGGCGATTCTGAAAACGTGATATCGCTTGCAGAAGCGTGTGGCGGGCGTGGTTCAGATCGCCCAGCGGAGTGAGTGAGTGATGTTAATGACGCACGCCGATATCCAGTTACAGAGAGTAGAGTAGAGTAGAGTAAAAGAACATGCTTGTGACACGATTTTAGCCCCGTGACACTGACATCGCCACGTGCAGCGGACAGAAGGCAATTACTGCTTGACAAACTCCACTGGCAGATATGTAAAACACACTCTCTTTGCCCCCTTCTACTGTTCTAGCTCTTTCTTATCGCCGCAGAGCCTTTAAGGTCTTGCACACAGTTCGGATGTAACATATACAAGCGTGTCACATGCAAACTGTATATATCTGTCGCCACTAATAACACTTAAGACTCGGGTCTCATCTGCCGTGTTAAATTTGGCATTCACGTGCCATAACTTTCTCTTCATCGAAATAACTCAACATTTCTTATTAAATCGCGTTTAAACTTCGTCAAATGTAGTCGCCAAATTTTATCAACGCGTTATCCAGTAATTGCGAAACGCCAAGAATCTATTGGCAGTGTAAAAATGACGTTGTGCTAATTAAGTCATAATTAATCAAAATAATTTCAGAATTTATATTTGTTCTACTGCGCAATGTAGCTATATTACCAGAGAAGTAGGTAGCCTTAAACAGATTAAATAAGCTGGTAACCAGCCATTCAATATGGCGTGTACAGTAGTTTTCTCGAATCCATTTGACCACAGAGAAAATGTTTTTTTTTTTTTGTTGGGTCCTGGGTAGCATAGGGCGTTCATGGCAAAGCGAGCACTTTTTTGTTGGGTCCTGGGTAGCATAGGGCGTTCATGGCAAAGCGAGCACTTTTTTGTTGGGTCCTGGGTAGCATAGGGCGTTCATGGCAAAGCGAGCACTTTTTTGTTGGGTCCTGGGTAGCATAGGGCGTTCATGGCAAAGCGAGCACTTTTTTGTTGGGTCCTGGGTAGCATAGGGCGTTCATGGCAAAGCGAGCACTTTTTTGTTGGGTCCTGGGTAGCATAGGGCGTTCATGGCAAAGCGAGCACTTTTTGAAACTGTTTCATCATACATCATTATGGCCTCGGACATTTAGTTTTGGGTAAGACGAGTGTATACACTGTGTTTATTACTCACATGGCAGGGTTCACATTAACATGTGGTGGAAGGATATCAATCGGTTGAAAGAAAAAAAGTAACTAGGGCTTCAAAAGTGCTCACATTACCGTGAACGGCACATGCTGGTTTCGTCCCTTCTGAACTTCATTACCGTGGCTCAGATTTCTCTAGGGATGTCAGACAAACAACAGTCAAATCCCAAATGCAGCACAAATTTATTATTTTTTTGGAGGATTATTGTGTTGCGAAGTTCATTAGCGAAGTTTTTGTGACTAGAGGCCGGGTATTATCATAACCTGGAGCAAAGTCAGAGTTGAAAAAACATCATCTGTATTGCCTATTTCAGCAGCAGGCAATGATTAGTGTTTATATCACTTTGCCACGATTTCCGAGGTTCTCTGCGATCACTCCAGGCGAATGCTGGAATTGATCCATCCCCCATTCATGTATGTTTACTGTCCCCCCCCCCCCCCTAAGAGCTTGTTTCTGTTCTCGGACACTCAGTAACAGTTAATAAATAAAATATAAACAACGCATAAATATATTGTTCTGATCGTGTTTCACAGTTATAAATGAAAGTATATTCATGCATTAATGTCAAAGTTGTCTGCACGCAGTGAAATGAAATTTTTTGGCGTGGACATATGTCGCCGAAACATCTCTTTTGTACACCACCGTCCCTCATGCGTGCTTGATTCCCGCTGGAATTTACAACACGAGCATCGCAAACAGTTGTCAAAGAGATCAGGCGACGCGCCATTGGTTGTACGGAGGCTGTTTGTTATGTAAAGACTGGCTGTGGTCGCGCGAACACTAGCGAGTTGTGATCGCCCGGCGCGACTTTACACGGCTCTTTGTAATGGAAACACTTTGAGTGACACAATAATGATCCTAATGCATAAGCTCGACCGTTAGAAAAGTATTTTACAGTGCGTCATTTTAAAATTAAAATAAGAAAAGGATTTTATTTAATAGTATCTTTGCAGTTAACAATTGTTTTTAGCAGCAGGCAAACATTAATATTGTATGTTAATAATATGAAACAGAAATTGAAAAATGTGTTTACTTAAATGTATGCATCTCTATAATTTGATTACCTTTAAGTCTTTGGGATTGTTTTTATCTGGTTTCAAATTTTTTCTACTGAGAAACGTAAGAAGTACTTCATTGTGTATATTTATATTTGAAGCAATGAGATAGAAAACTTTCGAAATTCTACTGATTAGTGCTCTATTCGTAAGTTTTTAATTGTGCATAAACCCATAAAGGCGTTGCTTAGCCGTTATTGCGCCGACGGAGGACGACAAGTGGGGGGGGGGGAGGAGGGATGCTGCAGCGACCAATCACGGGCCTCCGGTGTTTCGACGGTTTCAGAGTAGCCAGGCATGCAGAAGTCAAGATGCCGCTCCTGGCTCCAGTGCAGCACAGAAAAGGCATGAATCCAAAGCATTAATTCGATAGGAACTCGGCACACGCCAGTCAAGCAATTTCTCGTCTATACAACAATCTGTATACTCCGTTGCATGATGCTGTTCCCTCTTTGCTTTCTCAAGGTACCCCGGTTCTTCAATCTATAGGTGCCAACTCATGGTTGGTAAAACTGAAGGAGTGAAAATAAAATGGCGTTCGTCGTCCGTTATATATGTTCATTGTAAACTGGAAAACAAAACAAAAAAAAAAAAAGGAGCGGGGATATAATAGAACTGTATTTTTTCCCCTGTGACGGCAATAACAAAAGTATATAGTGACTTAGTTTGTGTGCTCTTTGATTACAAGGAAACTTCTCGTATAGCCAACTACTAATATTACTGTGGTCATTGCAAATAATTATGTAATCATCTGCAAATAGTCACTGAAAAAATTACGTAAGTTGAAGCCTTTGATAGTTTTTTTTAATTCTTAGTGAAAGGCGATGCACGAATTTCCGAACACGATTTAAATACTTATACCAACGGTCTCCTTCTGAACTGAAAATGTATAACATGTTTACCTCGACATGTTTCTGTTAGTGGATTTTGCTGTTTCATTAATGCGCGAAGCCCAAACAACACAGAAGAACGTGCGTTGAGTAGCTTAATTTTTTTTTTGTGGTTGGTATCTGCGTTGTCGTCAACGAGGATGCCTTATTATAACTGTCCTCCGCGTGAATTGATCGGGAAACTGTCCGTTTTCCAGCATCGCTGTCTCGACAGGAAATCCAGCCAGCAGTTGGCCTACTCAGCTTGCCTTTGACTGGAGCCGCATGCTGTCGGCCAAAGGCAACGCGTTTCAACCATACAAGTGTAATGACCTGTACCGTTTAGCACTTCCAGTCGATAAAACTTTCTCGCTAAATAGTATCGTGCATCTGCGAATGAATGATGAAAAACCATAACTTTAATTTTACGTACGCATTAGTACATACGTACGTAAAAATGTTTCCAAAATGGATTCTCAGAACAATAAAGTGTATTGGAAAAATACTTGTTGGTTTTTTTTAAGTCCTCTAACAAGCGCCGTAAACATAAACAGGCGAATATACAGCGATAGGATCTTCGTCTATGTACTCAGCACAATAAAAAAATGAGTCAATTTTCACAATTCACTCTTGATAAAAATTACAGTAGGGCCTAATGATTATAAAACGAGTGCTATATTTACTTAAACCGTCATGTAAAAGTGGAGCACTGTACTTTCTGCTAGTTCAGACAAATATAAGCTGTCCACGGTAAAGTGAGAACTTTAGAGGCACTAGCTACTGCTTTCCTGTCAGCCATTTTTTATATTTTAACTACCTTCTAAAATAAACATTGCCAATTAAGTAATAAACACAGCGTGTATATTCCACCGCACTCTGAAGGACCTTCAAAAGTGCTGACTTCACCATAAGCAGCCTAGTGTCCTCTACAGATGATGCTGTAACGTTAGAAAAAAATGCGTGCAAGGAGATTATGCTATTCTTATAAGTACTGATCGATGGTCGCGCGCGATCAACGAACAACTGCCACATAAAGTGATGGAACAGGGGCGTATGTCATGGGTACTGAGTTTATGACATTTCTGATAAGCCTAAGCGATCCTTTTCGCGCCGCTGTACACTTATTGATGTTAGCAAGGTTTTGGTGACTACATTTTGTATTTAGCATATTATTCAAAGAATATAAAAAAAAAAATTTTGACGGTGGAAAATTTGAATGACATATAGGCCTAATGCGTACGAGTTGGACGATGTTTGATACAGACATACAATTACTAAAAAATATTTTTGGTATCAACACTCGGCTTCACGTATCATGCAGAGAGCCTTCATGTCATAATTCCAGTTTCAGAGGTATTACTGGAAATGCTTGAATAAAGAAGATGTATTAGTTGTTTAATACGCTTGTATCTAATTTTCACTGTATGTTATTTCCTGCTTGCAAAAAGTCAGGAGTGCGTGGAAGTGATGCGGGAGGCTCTTGGCAGCGAGGTCTTGAGAGCCGAAAAAAGTCTGGAATTTACTGATGAAATGTAAATATGTCTCGTCTTCTTATAACAAGCAGATAACACAAAATTATAATTAAGCACAAAAGTATTAAATAACTCGTGAAATCTAAATTTTGTATAATTGTGGATCGTCAGTAATTATGAATCCAAAAATTTGATGCGAAAACGAAGAATTTCTGCAAAAGGGGTGGAGCCAAGCCTAAATCCACGAACTCCCATTTCTACAGCTCTCGCTAGAATTAATTTTTTGATCCTTAAAAGGGAGCCGATATTGTATAATCCTCTTACAATTTTGGTACAATTTTTTTTGATTATGTAGTCTAATTTCTTCAACACAAAAATCTGTATACGATTATCCAATTAATTAACTAACGAAAATTTTGTTTATTTTATAATTAGTTAAAATATACTGTTTTTGTGTTGAAAAAAATTAAACTACGCAATAAAAATAATTTGTAACAAAATTGTTAGAGAATTATACAATATCGGCTCTAGTTTAGGCCCAAAAAATTAATTCTCGCAAAAGCGCATTTAAAATAAAAATAAAAACTAGTATTTGGGCTGTTTACAAATGTAGATACGGTCAATATATAACCAAAAATCTTTAGTTGAAAATAATATCACAAAAATGGCTGAGGGATCTTTATCCGATTCTAGCATGTAATTCCCTAAACGCCCATGCATGGCGAAGCCTGGCGTTAACGCGAACACCGTATACTGTGCGGAGTTGAAGAGACGGCGCCAGTAGTGTGTGAGTGTGTGTGTTTGAGGTGTCGGAGGTCCACAGCGCTGCGCACCGGACTGTACTTGCGCGCGGCGGCCGCCAGTGTTAATGGATTAGCGGTGAGGCGAGGGCTGGCCATATCGCGGTTAGTGCTGGGTGTGAAACAAGCGTGTACCCCCCAGGGGTTGTCGGGCATGGCTTCCCTACGCGGGGTACAGGATAATATGTTATCGACGGGCGGCATCCACTGCAGCAAGCGCCCAAGCGACACCTACTCTCGCCACCTCATCAACATGCTTTATCCAGAGTATTCTTATTCTCTTGTGCACACATTCATCCTTTTCGCGTCATTATTTCCGATTCAGGGTAATCATCAACAATGTACGATTACAGAGAATTTACAATTTATGAGTTGTTTAATATATTTGTGCGTAATTTTTATTTTATGTTATCTGCCTGTGAGAAGCCAGGAACATATTTATATTCAAATCAATAATTTCCTGCCTTTTTGCAAGCTGGAAATAACACGCAGTGAATATTAGACGCAAAGTTATTAAAGAACTAGTAAATCGTAAATTTTCTATAATCAGACATTTCCAATAGTACCACAGAAACTGAAATCATGACACGGAAACGACGAATTTCTGCATAATATGTGAAGCCGGGCATTAACCTCAAGTGTTGCAATCTTTGAATTGTTTGACGTGTGCTGTACCTGTGTACAGCGTGTTCCTCGCAACCCTCGAACAAGTGAGTACGGACTGCCTGTTGGTTGATGTCAGTAATAATGAGAAATGCAGAAACTTCAACAAACCAGATTACTTGGGACAAAGAAGCTCATCAGAACACCGACCGCTAATTCCTTTTGGCGTACAGCGAACACTGTAAACACACTTTATGTGCAACGGTTGCTATTAACACGATTTTTAAATACATGCGTTCGGAAAACAATAACACAATTATATTCCTAAATTTTTCAAGGTAGGTGCTTCTCTTGGAGTTAGATCTTAAATATGTCGGAAAGGATTTCAAAAGTTTACAAACGCGTATCAGTTATAGTGGCATTTCGAATGATATTTTTAACAAATACATTTTAATAACACACTATGAATGTAATCAGGAGCAACCAAAATAGAAATAACTAAATTGTGGAATGACGTAGCTATACCTATTGTATTGTATTGTATTGTATTGTATTGTACATTGAAGATGTAAAACAAATAGCTGTTACGTGTTTCCTGTGCGTAAACGAGCCCAACAAAGCAACCCAGTAAAACCGTTTACATATTAACCTTTGCTCCCCCTCACCACATCCGAATGGAATCCTGACTACGGCCATGTACAGTACATTGTGTTACCTGATTACATGTCTATACGCGAGATGCTAAATAATACCCTTTGCTGTAATTATGCTTTTTGGGGGGGGGGGGTGGCGTTTGCCTTATAGTGAACTGTCACGTTTCGGGCCCCTAGCCTTATTTACGTACACGGCGACTGAATCATTATGGTGTTAGCTGTAGTAAGATATCGTATATTAGCGAAGTACAATGTGTAGACGAGAAATTTAGTGTAAATATTAACTATCAGAAACGTACCCATACACAGAACATGTTCACAAATACTGTAGAAAGAAGTATGCCAGTTCCGTGATAAACCTAAACTCACAAATCTATCTCTGGTTAGAAACACATTTTATCATTCTTGTTTACGCTTTGGGAAATATTTTTATTTTTCGCTTGCTTTGTTAGGCACAAGATATCAAGATAGGCCTGTATTCCGTGATGCAAATGCATGCTCTTCGACACATATTGATAATAGACAGACGATGGCAATAGAATAATGAGGATGATACAGCTTTGTGTGTGTGTGTGTGTGTATATATATATATATATATATATATATATATATATATATATATATATATATATATATATATATATATAACGTTTAACTCATTTGCTCTTTACTATTTGCCCCAAGCATTTATATACTAAATTTAAATTGATATTAACTGAATAATTTTGTAGTAAAGTTTATTATGGATTTTCGACCACGTCTTACAAGTTCTACAAATTCTGTAACTGCTATAATAATTTTTTCTTTTAAGTGCACCTATAAATAATGGTTTTTTTAAAGTTAATTTTCGATTTTTAGTCAACAATTTTTTTTGTAATTATTATACATGTAGACTGTTTATACATTCATGTATACATTCGTGAGACTAAATCGTGAAACTAAAGAGACTAAAAATGTTCAGTTAAATACAGGTGGCCCCTTTCAAACTTTGGGCTGCACCCTGACGAACAGTGATGCAAAAACATAGGCGAGGCTGAAAAGTCTAAAAAAAGTACTGGCGGCCCCTTGTACACTTCGGCCTGCAACCTGACGAATAGTGATGCGCTGCTGGCAGACTGCACGCCAGTTCATTGCATAGAGGTATGAATGAGGTCGGACAGACACCGTGTATACAAACAATGCAAGTCAAATAAAAGCTACTAGAAAGGGCTTGTCTTTCGAAAATTAAAATATGTGTGTTGAGTGACTTGTATGTTTACAACATGACTGACAGGTGTATCGGTGTGAGGTCGGTCAATTTTGGATACGTGCGCAGATGACGATAAATCTGTGTACCTCATTTCATGAACCAGTCCTGAAGGGAAAATGTTCTACAATGGCACAGGTGCCGATAGTATACGTTTGACGGATGCGGGCAGTGCGAATTGCTCCGGATGCCTGCGCAAGTACGTACGGCAGGACGTAAGAGGTGGTCAACTCCCGACCTTCGGTGTCTGCGAATCCGCGTAGCCAATAGGAGTCGAGTATTTCGTTCGATGAACTACGTCATTGTCGTTTACAACAAAATAATACCGCAGTCTATTTGAGACAGCAATTTATTTTTGTTTTAATAATTACATGTACATGGTCTGGCAGTGCGATTTATATAAAGTTAAAGATTGTAAACGGGTTGGAAACTGAGGTGAGTTGTTTCTAAGCACTCTCGACAAACTCTTAATTTCTTCGTTTCGGGTGTTCCAAGAATAAATTCTAGCGTGAGGAGTACTTACGAATCTTGTACAGCAACTAAGTGTTTGGAACCCAAGGACAGGGTTTCAGTATATCCAGGACACAATAAATAACCAATTGTAAAATAGTTCCTGTATCGACAGCAACCAGTAGCATTGCTCGAGGAAAGGCAATGCCCGTATTAGTGCTAGCTTCTGTGCTTGTACAGCACCGGCCGTGATTTCACCTGTTCTGCAGCACGTCAGACGTGAACGAGTATATTCGAAATAATAAGTCAAGGGGTTGAAACTTGCAACAGAATAGGTAGCCACGCGTAGTTTGAGGATCGTTAACGTTTCTCTGTACTGCAGAAAAGGGTGAAATTCGACCACTTCCGTCCGCACGTTCTGTTCATTGGTCGTATGTATCCGGGCATTGTAAAATGGCCCCTACAGAAGCCCGGCGTAAAACCCCAAGGTGCATTTGCGTACACAGGATTTTCACTTTTGGGAGCGTATGGACCGCTATTTCTGAACAGGGTTGCCACATATCTGGAAAACAGGGAAATGTCAGGGAATTTCAAACATGTCAGCTAAATATCAGGTAATTCTGTGATATGCATGATATATTCTCAGTTCTGTCATAAATCGCGCACTTCTGCCAGAATAATATAAAATCGTTTTAACGATTGTGGACTAAATGCTCAGGCATTTTTCTTTTCAGTTTATGTAGTGAGCAATTTCGTAAGATCTGAGAAGTATTTTGGTTTAAAAGTGTGTTACAAAGCAAAGGAGTAAATCATTACAGAAAAATAAATGTTAGAAAAATACCAAGGAAAAAATATTCTTTTTGTCTGGAAATCAGGGAAATGTCAGGGAATTTTCCAATGTAAGAAAGATGGCAACCCTGCTGAACTAAGCACTTTGCACGATAAGAGAACTTTTTTTTTGTCTGCACTCAAGGAAAACTTAAAATTTACTGCAATTGTTTATTTCGGTTTTCTGCCCATAATATTTTAAATATTTTTCTATGTCTTCCCTCCTCCCACCCCTTGTACACATCCGTGTGTAGATGTGAGTATAGGCTATTCGCGGTAAAATGGGGATTTCTGAGAGCCCTGCTTAAGATCTACTTGTATGCACGTTGTGTATTCTTCCGCCTTATTTAATATTAACATTGTCACGGGTCTCATCACTTTATTCATACTTATGTGAAATGAAACTGAGAAATTATTAGATAAGTAAATATTTTACAAATCTGCTCATTTTTACACTTCGATGCATTAAAAAAAACAAATAGCGAAATAAATAATTTATATAATCAGAAATGATTACCTAACACTTTTTATTCGACGTTGAGATACGGAACTTACTTACTATCCATCGTTACCAACTTTACTGGGTGCATGCCACTCAGAGCGCCCGTTAAAATATGTGAAGGTAGGGGTAGTGACTTTTTTCTAAGGTTGATTTCAAAAGTGTTCACTTTATCATGAACAGCCTTCAACGCTAGCGTGGTGCCTGCCACCTCACAGGGAGTAATTAGGCAGTGACGGCATCTCCCCTTCACAAGTGCACTGCAGGGTGAAATGCAGGCGAGTGTTGTTGAAGTATGGTGGGGGGAGGGGTGACAGCTGCGCGGTGCACCGCAGCTCCCGGGTTATGACGTGGTTGTGGTGTAGTTCCGGCCGGCCGACGCCAGAATGCGCGCCTGGCGCCGCGATATCTGCCTCGCGGACCAGATGCGATTACACTGGAGCAGGGGGTTGTCGTTCGTGTGCGTCAACAGCGGAAGAAGGGCGCAGGCGACCATGATTGTCCACCCCCCCCCCCCCCCCTTTTTCATACCGATCTAGTTCGTGTAGCATGTGCCGCGTAGTGTCGCTCCCACACTGAATTATAAACATCGAGAATCAATAGCCCTCTTCTTCCGCGATCCCGCACGTGCAGTGCAACACGACGACAAGTCATGCATACTTGGCCTCGTCAGGCGGCTTTTGTACTTTGTCTCAGCTTCGAAGCTGTGGCACGCAGGACAAACTTTGTCAAAACTATTTAGTTTCAAATTGACAAACCAAACTGCACGATTTTCACGACCTGTTAAAAATTATACTTCCAGGATATTCTTCAGTACCAGCAAAAAAAAAAAAAAAAAAATCTTAACGGAGCCTATAAAAGTACAGTACATCAAAGGGTCAATGCACCGTATTCTTTTGCACTCAGTGTTATAGTATTTTGCATAAGGGTTATTTCTTACTAGGCATTACCAACACACTTATTTTCTCCCTGGTTTTATTCTCATTAATTAACAAGAGGCACTTCTATGCTAGCACAAGTGCAAAACACTTGTGATACAGGATATGTTTAGGAAATATCCAAACACGTCATACATGGGGTGATTTTCCAAAGGTTTTATTGAGAAAGTTGTCCGAACGTTCTTCCACCCCCGAATAGCCTCGTGGGGTGACCCGCAGCGACCATCTCAAGACATTCAGTCCAGGTAAGGGAGTGGCGTTTTTTTTTTTTTTTAAACCGGGTTCGTTAACTTCCGTAAAATCGTCCTGCTCTAAGGTCGTCTCTTCTAGTAGATCTTGTAAATGCTTACAGGCGTTTTCCGTATTTGCATTAAGAAATCGCCCCATATAGCCCTACTGGTACACGGAACTGGCCTGGCGGCGATAACAGTTGGTTGTTTCATCTCGCGTAGTTTATGACATTTTGCAAACTAATTCTAATCCCAATTTCCAAGGACTCATCCCTAGTGTAGCAAGCTTTTTCCGTAACGAATCATATCACGAGGTTTGTATATGCTGTTTACGATTACTCAAGCATTTTTGAAACCCGTCGCACAGGATCTGCTTCCCTGCCAAGCTTGTATCCTTCTGGCTACAACGTAAAGTTAACATTGCCACAGAAAGTTATTAAGTTATAAGCTGTTCACTGTAAAGTGAGTAATTTTAAAAACCTTCTCATGTGGAATAATAGTCAATAGATACATTTTATTTTAGCCTTAGACGTTAACTTCCGAGTGCAGTGGAATATACACATTGTGTTGATTACTTACATAACAATATTCATTTAAAAAAATGGCCGAAAGGAAAAATTAACTAGGGCCTCAAAAGTGCTCACTTTAAGTTAACAGCCTATGCTATCAGGTCATTTGTTGCTCTTGTGTGCATAAAACAAGCAGACAGTAAGTGAAATAAGTTTAAGTATCACACTACTAAATTTTTCCTGTCATGCAATTTCTGTATTTCCGCCACTTTCTGATATAAACATTGCCACGTGAGTAAATGAACACAGAGGTCACATTTCACCGTACTCAAAAGACAATGTTTGAGGCTGCAATATAATATATTTATTATTTGGGAGGGCCTTAAGAAGTGCTCGACACCAAGGCATGGGACATCTTTTCCAAATTCGTTGCCAATATTATCACAAGTATTTAAGCAGGTGCTTATGTTAAAACTAATGCAATAACTGGGCAGTGATACTTTTTTTTTCTTCTTCAAACTTTCGAAAGTGGTGAGTTTACCGTGGAACAGCGTATACCTCGAGTTGGGGATAAGCCAGCACACGTCACACGCCCAGCAGAGGCTTGCTCGCACAGTTGGAGGCGACTGTGTAAACGGGAAAGGCCCGTGTGACTGCACATGCGTCGTGTTTGTACTTCCCCCCCCCCCCCCTGCGACATTTGCGGGCCGACGTTTGTTTGCTCTGGCGTCCTTCCCGTAATTACTGCTTGGCTCCGCGTGGCCGTGCAGGATCTAGCGCCTGCCCGCCCGGAATTACTGCTTGGCACCGCGTGGCCGTGCAGGATCTAGCGCCTGCCCGCCCGGAATCTAGGACCTGCCCCCTCCGGGATCTATGCTCCGTCGATAAACGTGACCAGCCGTTATCATTAGGCGGTGCACGAAGTTAGCGAATCGCCGATGACCACACATAGTTCATTCGCCGTTACTCCCAACATTAACATTTCGCCTTAATCTAGAAAATTACACCAGAGGGACTCGGTTTATATCACGTACAGCCCACCTATTTTCTCTTTTATTTTATAATTATAAAAAGTTTGTAATACGTGCCATATTTAGGATACAACCGAACCCATTGTGTTATTTTTTTTGTATAGGGTTTATTAACGTCACCCGCTGTAAATGCCTGGTGGCTTATCATGAGACAGCTTACAAACTAACACCGGTGCCTTACTGGGGACTCGAACCCAGAACCTGCCGCAACTTAGACCTGCGGGGCACCAACCGACTGCGCCACGGGAGGCCCAGTGCTAATAGTTTTGCATCAAAAATTTTTCTCTCTGGTGTCACACATGTACCGGGTTTTAAACTTTTGCATGTCATCATTTTATCATTGCAATTTTCCTTAAGTAGACATATTGAGTGGCAGGCATCTTACGAATTGTGTTGTGCTAGAACTTGATCAGAGAACAAACTTTGTTCTTCGCAGTAAGAGTGTAGATATAACGAAATGTCTGAAAACTGAACTCTGCGAAACACTGTACTACGCAATTTGTTTATTTAAATGTTGTAACTGAATAAATAAATTATGTTTTACTAATGGCGATATTTATTTGGTTCTTAAAATTCGTTTTTTTTTTTTTTTTTTTTTTTTTTTTTTTTTTTTTTTAATCAGCCTGTTTACGAAAGATAAATGCCAAACAGTCGTATTTTTAAATGTGTACTGTTGTGTACAGCATTGAAGAGTGTGAATAGTAGTTAGAAAATAAAGCTGATACGTCAAGTGTAAGTCTCAATTCGAACCAAAAAACGAACTTTAGCACACAGAAACACGTAGAAATTCTCCACGTACCTACGACCTGCTGAAAAGTGATATCTCTTCGGTACACGAGCGCACCTGGCTGTGGGAATTTTCCCCATGCCAGAGTCACGTGCTCGACAGTGATGAACGTGTTTTGTTTACATTCGAATTTTCCTTCCACCGATCCTTCCTTGTATACGAAAAAAAATACTCCCGACTAACTCGAAAACATCGCAGTTGTATTAGACTGCGTTATAGGAAGTGTGTCAACGTATCAAGCACGTATATAGTGTCATAACCTGTCCTATGAACCTACGCTTGTTTTGGCCGTGCTATTGGCAGAAAAACAGTACAATGCTGGAACGCGGAGAGTGGCTTTGCGCAGCTGACATCCGCACTCTACTCCCACGTTCTCCCGTACGCGAACACACCGTCGCTACGCCTTTGAGGACGAAACATTTTTTTTACCCACATTTCCGTTGTGGCTCATGCTTGAGGCTGCGTCTCGACCGACACGGTTTCGTAACGATTAAGTTTTTAAGAAGAACATTTTTCGAAACCATGCCACACGATGAACGTAGTGCGTATTAACAAAAAAGTGTTCAAAGTGAAACAACTTGTAGCTGAAAAGAGAAATGTCCATCAACTAACCGCAGACCAAATGCAGCTATGGCACAAAGGACAAATTATGCGTTTGCTTAAAGAACTAAAGAAATTAAAATTTCATAGCTAAACGTCCTTTTGTAGACAACTAGGGAAATAAGTTTTTAAAATGTGAACCTTCTTGCTGAACAGCAGCATAATTTGTAGCCTACATAGAGCGGTAGTGTATTGGAAGCAATATCGCTGAGTCTCCTTATCTAAGCTAGCCCATAACAGTCTGATTGCCGCTTATAAAGTGAGGGTGCCGCGGTGGCTGAGTGGTTAGCCTGCTCGCTTCCCACCAAGGCGAACCGGGTTAAATCCACAGCCGGGTCACCGAATTTTCCCAAGTGGGAATCGTGCCGAACGACGCCGTTGGTCGGCGGGTTTTCTCGGGGATCTACCGTTTCCTCCGCCCCCTTCATTCCGGCGCTGCTCCATACTCACCTCAATCACCTTCATCGGTTCTCAAGACCTCGCTGTTAAGAGCCGCCCAAATCTCTTCACTCACTCACTCACGCTTATATTGAACGTGTTCCTCTTTCCCAATATGGCGGCTCTTTCCCAATATGGCGGGCGACGTACTAGTTATTTTCATGTTGTGCTTTCCACTGGGATCCGCGCGGCGTAGTAGCTCACAACGAGCGATTTTCAAACGTGCCAACCACGCTGATTACACGTTGCTCTTATTGAGTATTGAAAATCGTTTGCGATCGATGTTACTGATTCTAGAAATATCGATAATATCGACATTTCTACTTCACGGACGTAACTTGCTTCAGGGGCTCACGGAGCATTATCTAGAGCTATAGTTACAATTGGTGCGAAAAAATATGTTTAATCCACAGCGGGTTACTAAAGAATTCCCTGGGCACACATTGAAAGCACTTACAACAGCCAAGGACGCTTCATATTATTGCAGTTCTTTCGTTGTTTTTGCATTTGTTTGTTTAGGTGTGTTTTCTTGTTTATATTGGGACAATGAAATCTCGTCTTTTCCTGCGCTGAACGTTTCTCAGCCATTACAGCATTTTGAAAGGGAAAATAGTCGATCCAAGAGAGTTCTGGGTAAAATAAACAATTTTTTATTTACCATGGCAGTGTATGAAATTTCCTATTGCTTCCGTCAGATTTCTGTAATATTTATTGCATCTTTAATATCGGAATACTGCAATTTCACGTACTGTAGCGTTGCGCACGCTTTAGAACTTTTCCAATTTCGTGGCACACGTAATTGAAAAATATATTCAGGTTGTACTTGTTAAAGTCTGTTTTATCAAATTGCAATCATGAACTACCGTCGCTTAATATACACTTTAGTTGTAAGTTTGAATGAAAATATTTTGGTTCAGTTGTATCTAATGGAAACGTACTGCAAATTACAGAACATGCAAATATTTTAGGACATAATTTTTAAATAAAAATACTGCAACTGATGTATCTGACAAATGTGACAAATCGTAGGTCAAATGCAGCTTGTGGAATCGGCGTCAAGTGTTAGACATTGCCAAGTTAAAACAATTCGATTATGTGCTGTTCACAGTAAACTGAGCACTTTTAAAGCTTTGCATAAGTTTCACTTGTTTGAACATTGTTTTACCATCCGCAATGTGTAATGTTAACATTGTCATGGGTCCAACAATATTAATGCGACTGCCAAGTGAAAATGTGGAATTATTAGAAAAGTAAATAATATGCGAATTGCAGTTTCACAGATGTTCACGTAACACTTTCAATTCAACGCCAAGATGGGGAACTATTCCCCCCTCCGTTGTTGCCAGTCAGCGTGCCCTTTAAAATATATGCAGGTAGGGGAAGTGACTCTTTCCAAAGGCTGGTTTCCGAAATTTTTAATTAACCGTGAACAGCCTTATAAGTCCCGGAACTCTTGGCAAGACTTCTCCGATATACCATGACAGATTGAAGAACCACGGCGCATCGCGAGCGAATGCAATATTGCCGGATCATCAGAGTACAAATTGCCTGATCATCAGAGTACAAATTGCCGCAAGGCTGCGAAAAAAATTCCCATCTTTTCCCGGAATTCCAGTTTTCATACAATTGTAAAAAAAAAAAAAAAAAAAAAAAAGTGCACGGCCCTTGTTAGTTTTTCTAAGGGATGTTCACGATAAAGTGAGCACTTTTGAAATGAACCTTGGAAATAAGTCACTGCTCCTGCGTGGCACATATTTTAACGGGTTCACTGAGTGACATGCGCCCGGTAAAGTTGGCAACGATATCTTAACGTCAAATAAAAAGTGTTAGGTAACCATGTGTGATAATTAAAATGATTTCTTTCGCTTTCTGTTTTTTTTTTATACATCGAAGGAGATTTGTAAAATATTTACTTTTATAAAAATTTCACATTTTCACTTGACCGACGCATGAAAATAAAGTGGCGAGGCCCATGGCCTTGTTAATTTTACACAAGGCGGTCAAACACGCAACGTGCGTACTCGTAGCTCTTAAGCAGGGTTTTCAAAAGTGCTCATTTTACCGTGAACAACCTATATTATGGTTTACTCTGCTTTATTACCAAACTACAATGGAAGGTGCATGTAGTAATCAAATGGAGACGGGACATGTTCAAAATAAAACATTGACTATTGAATATTTATATTTCCTACTATGTCCTGGAAATAGATTACATTTGGTTTCGAAGTTCACAATTTCTCGTGTTTTTTTTTTTTTTTTTTTTTTTTTTAAATTCTGTTTCTTCTACGTTTTTCAGCCAGCTATACTAATTCCCGCTATCTTTCAACACTGACCAAATAGCCTGGTGTCCTTTAAGCCACTGTCACAGTGTAAAATTTTTAAGTCAAACTGCTTCCAATAAGTATGCTAAAATAAAGTGGGACATCTGTGACGTCATGAAAACGTTATAAATGCCACCATACTTATCTGAAAAAGTTAAATGGCTCCAGTTTCCATCAAACATTTGTAAGTTGGATCGGTTCTAACGTTTCTTTGATGCATGACGGGCTCCGCCAATCAGAATCGTGCTTCACAATAAAGGCTATTTCCGACGCCACGGTACTTTATAAAGGCGAACAATTTCTGGAAAGTAAATACGGTTATAAAGATAATTTATATATAGCAACTGTCTGAGCATGGGTGATATAAGCGAATATTGCACATTATATTAAGAACTGAGGCATTATATTTCATTGTAAAAGAAATATTATCCGATAAAAATTTAATTTCGTAAATAAGTGAAAATAAATCACGACATTTTTTACATTGGTTTCTATAATGGACTGCATGTGAAAAAAAACAATAATAGTATCTCATTGTAGAAAAAAATTTAAATAAAAATTCTAGTTTCTACAAGTAAAATAAAATTAATCGTGCGACAAGTTTTCAAACACATTCAAGATTATGTGACAAAATATGTTGAAGGAAAAATTTGACAATCGCATTTCCTCTTCAAATTTTACTATCGAGCATTATTCGAAGGTGAACATTTGACGGTGTGACAGCAGAGGCGATGGCGGTTGGTCGCTTGCTACCGGGGGCGTGTCGAGTATGTAATCAACACCATCCCCTTCCCCGCGGTCGCTGATAGCGCGCCACCCCCCCACCTGCAACCTGTACCTGTGCTTCGTTTGCCGCTGTCATTACTGCTCAGCCTTCCCCTCCACTAACCCAAGCGAGCATGTGTGTGTTTGGTCTGCTAGGCGGCGTGCAGCCACACACACGTGTCTGTCTCACCCCCCCCCCCCCAATAACACCGGCCTGTTTGCGATCACAACCCCCTCTTTACACTCCAGTCATTCCTTCGTCTGTACGTACGCGGCCCGCAGGCGTGAATGATGACCGCGGCATATGTGCCCCTCTGACAGAGCTGCCCGTGTGGATATAATTAATTAACACGTGTGTGCTGGGTCGTGGAGGGGGCAGGATAAATATCCCGAACCCTTAGATGCCAGTGCACAGGAGGGAATGCCCATAAAAAAAAAACCCCGCCGCCATACTGAGGCCACGCGTTCCACTGATTAATACACATTTTTTTGTTTGTTGTACAACTAACTGGCAGATTTTCTTTGGATTCAGACCTGCTGTAGACTGTTCACGGTAAAGTGAGCACTTTTTAAGGCCCTTCAAAACTTTTCCTTTAATCCAGTTTCCATCTTCCTGCTGATTATTAATATAAACTTTGCAATGTGACCAATAAACACAGTGTATTCATTTCACCACACTCATTTAATGCCGTAGGCAGCAATAATATATATATTTATTAGTGGTTGATGCCTGTTGGGAGGGCACTATTTAAAGTGCTCACTTTATCGTGGACATCCTATACCTCCCTGCCCGCACGTAACCTGTGCTTGGTCGCGTTTAAGGGGAATGGTGCACGAAAACCGCATATTTGTTTTAAAGAGGATTTTTCGAAATTTTTGGTACGACAAGACGTAAATAACAATTTTGAACACCTTATTACACGGTCAAAAATTCCCTGCGTTCATTATTTTCGGAGCTCTAACTGAAAATAAAAAAAAAATCACTTATTTCTACCATCACTGCTTCGAGAATAATGAAGGCAGCGAAAGTATAACAACATAAAAAAGGTGCTGAAAAAATTATTATTTACGTCTTGTCGAGCCAAAAATTTCTATAGACACTTTGTAAAACGACTTATATTGAAAATTGTGTGTGTGTATATACACACACACACACACACACATATATATATATATAACCGTGGCGTAAACTTTCCCGAAGTTCGTCACGGTATTGTTAACGGATATTCACTGAGAACAAGATATCTGCAACGTAAATATGTGTACATGGTGTTTTTGTTTCGCTGTCTTTCTAGTTGAAATTCTCATATTTTTTATTTCATCGCAACACGATGCTTTCAGAGAAAGATAGAGAATATTAGGAAATCATGTAAGTTTTCAGCGTCATACAGTGTGACACTGTAGCCAGTAACCAAACAAGGGATGCTGTCGTGGATTGTGTGACACTGTAGCCAGTAACCAAACAAGGGATGCTGTCGTGGATTGTGCGACACTGTAGCCAGTAACCAAACAAGGGATGCTGTCGTGGATTGTGTGACACTGTAGCCAGTAACCAAACAAGGGATGGTGTTGTGGATTGTGTGACACTGTAGCCAGTAACCAAACAAGGGATGGTGTTGTGGATTGTGCGACACTGTAGCCAGTAACCAAATAAGGGATGCTGTCGTGGATTGTGTGACACTGTAGCCAGTAACCAAACAAGGGATGCTTTCTTGGATTGTGTGACACTGTAGCCAGTAACCAAACAAGGGATGGTGTTGTGGATTGTGTGACACTGTAGCCAGTAACCAAACAAGGGATGGTGTTGTGGATTGTGCGACACTGTAGCCAGTAACCAAATAAGGGATGCTGTCGTGGATTGTGCGACACTGTAGCCAGTGACCAAACAAGGGATGGTGTCGTGGATTGTGTGACACTGTAGCCAGTAACCAAACAAGGGATGCTGTCGTGGATTGTATGACACTAGCCAGTAACCAAACAAGGGATGCTGTCGTGGATTGTGTGACACTGTAGCCAGTAACCAAACAAGGGATGCAGTCGTGGATTGTGTGACACTGTAGCCAGTAACCAAACAAGGGATGGTGTTGTGGATTGTGCGACACTGTAGCCAGTAACCAAACAAGGGATGCTGTCGTGGATTGTGACACTGTAGCCAGTAACCAAACAAGGGATGCAGTCGTGGATTTTGTGACACTGTAGCCAGTAACCAAACAAGGGATGCTGTCATGGATTGTGTGACACTGTAGCCAGTAACCAAATAAGGGATGCTGTCGTGGATTGTGCACGTCACCATCTTCAGAATATATCGCGACTGTGTTCCGAAAGAACAGGCAAGCGGAACAAAACAATAAGGGAGTCTGCGGACCCGATTTCAAGAAACTTGCAAAAATCAGTTATTTTTTCTTTCGTAAATCTAATTGATTTAAAAAAGATCTGCATTTATAAATTGTGGTTGTGTGTCCTGCAGAAAAATATATGCGTTGTTATAAATATTAGTGATTATAACTAGGGAATTGAGGTAGAAGTAAAGTTGCTACAATGCAGAACTGCGCTCGGCTGTAAAATATGCAGAACTGATTACAAAATAGTACACATTCACAGTCGGAATTGTTAGGAAAAAAAGTATGTTGCATACTTATGTATTTTATTTTATTTGTATTGTAATTTTGTAACACTGTAATATATTTTGCTACAGTTTCTTTGTTAAATCTATAAAAAAAAAATCAAGTACTCAAAGTCTATTTTTAATCCAAATTGAAATCATATCTAAACCTTTAGCAAGTTAAACCCTTTAATTGTATATAATAAAAAATTAGTAATACGCTTACAGGCTGTTCACGGTCAAATTAGCACTTTTGAAAGCTCTGCTTAAAATCTACTTGTATGCAAGTTGTGTATTATTCCGCCTCATGCAAAATTAAAACTGCAATGGGCTTTATCACTTTATTAATGCGTTAGGCAAGTGGAACTGTGAAATTATTAGAAAAGTAAACATTATATATTTCTGGAATTTTTTTCATAATGATGCATTAAAAAAACAGAAAGCGAAATAAATAATTTATATGATCACAAATGGTTAGCTAACACTTTTTATTCCACGTTAAGATATGGAACTACTTCCCATCTATCATTACCAACTTTACCCGGCGCATGTCACTCAGTGCGCCCGTTGAAGTATATGCTGGCAGGGGCAGTGACTTTTTTCTAAGGTTGAGTTCAAAAGTGCTCACTTTATCGCGAACAGCCTTTACAAATATTTTAATAATTTATCCTGCAAGTCCATGCCGGTTATAAAATGATAACTTTCGTGACCGGAATAAATGTAAATTAAGTAAATTACTAAAAATTTTACGATTTCTTTAGGAGAGTTCGCTACAGCGGTGATGTTTCCATTAACATGGTTAGCCTGTTGTGAGGAATTTTTTAATTTTTTTTTTCTTTTCAAAAAAGTCATACTGACTTGTCTATATTGAAAAAAAAAACCGCTCGTAAGTATTTTGTCCTAAAAAATTTGTGAATAACACATTTTGTTTGAAACGACTGTCTTTAAAATTAGGACGCTTACGCTAGATTTTCGTAACATGGGATTTTCTATTTAAATTTCACGGCAGCCAGCCGGTGGGCATTGCGCTTAGCGGTTTCACACCCGCCATCTTAGATTTGTCGATTTTTCGCCAATTCTTCTATTTCAGAAGGTGTACTGACATTTCCCGCACGACATATCATAAATGAAAGCTCCCCGAACTTTATCGAACTACCACAGCTTCGCTACGTTTATTGATTTTCAGCTGGTAATTGTCGAGGCGGAACGCGGGATTATTTAATGCGAACGATGACAAAGGCGACGACAGCAACAGTAATTAAGAAACACTCACCTCAGACAATGCACTGTGCTCTGTCGTTCCAAAAAACCATGATACAATACTGTATTTCTGGCGTATGGCAAAAATATTCCATAAATCCATGATTGTGGGCGGGAATTTGCTTTAAGGCCCTTACACAATTGGAAACTTTAACATTTGACTTTACGTTTGCTTTCCGACATGTTATTGCTTATGGAGCTTGACACAATGGAACTGTCAAAGGTAAAGTTAAGCACTCGACTTTATGATTTCGAAAAGTTGAAATTTAAAGTCAAAGTCAAGCAGCCATTTTGCCGAGAATCTAACAGTGGTTATGTGGAAAGTGCGTTATTTTATTGTAGGGCGATTTTAATCTCGGTGTATTAAACAAAGCTCGTCTTAAATTAAATAAATGGAAAATTAATGTAATGCGAAGAGGAAATATATGAATTTACATATTTTAATAAATTAAACAAATTTTTTTTTTTATTTTGACATAAACTTTTAATATAAATTTTAAGCCTATTAAAAAAATAGAGAGAGATTTTGGCGGCTCTTAACAGCGAGGTCTTGAGAGTATTTAAAAAAAAGGTACGAAAAAAATGGGGGGGGGGGGGGGCTGAAAAGTATCCATTCGGAATGGTTACCATTCCGGAAATTTTGCATCCATACATCCGCAGAAAAATCCGGAATGGTAACCGTTCACATTTTACTAGCAAAGCACTGTGTTACTGAATCCTGGAAATTATCCATTGTAGAAATTGTTACCATGCCGGATTTTTGTACCGACATTCACATCCCAAATATCCTGAAAAGTGCCCACAGTCGGAATGTTTACAATTTAAACTGTGGCTCCCTCGCACTTTAAAATAATGTACAAGCGTAGCCAACTATTATGCGCCGAGCCAGGATCCCAGCGCCAGCAGGAGAGCAAGTCCCCAAATCAGTGATTCAACGCGCGCCGGCAGTTGTTTTTAGGTGATGTCGCGAAGCGTCACGCATCAACGAAGCTTGGAGTTTCCCCATAAATGATTGTCGTGTGTAGCCTATTTGCATGTATGTGCATGTGTTGCAATTCAACGTATTTCTGTACTATTTGTAATATTACTGTGATATTATCGACATATTTTTACACTTGAGTCCTGAATGGTTGCCATTCAGGCAGCGGACAGTTTTCAGGCTTTTGTGGACGACAACTACAGGAATTGTAAACATCCCAACTGTGGGCATTTACCAGCATATTTGGGATGTGACTGTCGGTACAAAAATCCGGAATGGTAACCACTTCTACAATGGATAGTTTTCAGTCGCCCCGTAAAATGCATTCCTGGATAATATATCTGTTTACATAACAAGATACGCATTTCTATAAAGCTCGCAGAACCGATTTTCAGTTGTCTGAACTCTGACTTTACAATTCTACTGTGTATTGGTGGTCTGGTCAGAGGAAAAGAAATGTAAAGTCAAATGCTATAAGTTTCCTATTGTGTAAGAAGGGGGCGGGATTCAAACCCGTGTGGACAGGATGGCGGCGCCCAGACGTGCATCTGGCATGTAGCACGCGCGCGGGCAATGACTACGAGTGCTGGGACGCAGGGAGTGGCTAATAGTTGCCTTGGCGAGGAGGGCGGGGGGGGGGGGGACTGGATAAGACGCCCTCTGCCCATTTCCTCATTAACATTAACGAAGCGGTCTGGGCCGGCCAGGCCAAGGGGTCTTCCTGCGGCCTTGGCCTTAAAACTGGCGCGCCGTTCAGGCTATTCCTTGTCTCCGGGCGAGACCAAATACACAAACCATCTCACAATCGACGCGATGCCGCGTTAATTTCGTGTTCCCAGGAAAAGAAAAAAAAAACCGAAAATTCAGATTTCAGGAAACATGTATCTGTCCCCCTCCCCCCCCCCCCCCCCCGCGAATAAAGGTTTACGGCAGAATATACTTTGTTTTCTTATGTGCACTCTGCGATTCTCCTTTGTCTATTGGCCGCGTGTCTTTGTTACCTAACAAGGCCAATCAGGATTAAGTTATTTCGATGCTGAGTGTTTGTGATTCGCCGGCAGTCGCTTTAGAGGTTCCCGTAGGTATTTTCCGTCTGCGGTTAAAACTATTCAAAAAACATTTTTTTTGTTAATAATTTTGCGTATATTTTATTGTTTTATGCCATATAGATGCTGGCTTGAACATACCAAATTACTTTATAAATAATATTCATAACGTTTTTGAGCAATTTTTAATAAGCATAGAATCTTGATTCGCACAAATGTCAATACAGAGTTCGTCTCTAGCTATAGTATTTGTGTTTAAGTCACACGAATGGCATTTGAAAGTTAATTTCTAATCTGACATGGTTCACCTGCGAAGAGTTTTAACTTATGATTTTATCTTTATATTCTGTTTTAAAAGTTAGAATTGAAATACGAGCGAACCAAATGTTAAATTTTCAATAAAATATTCTTAATGGCATTCTGATGACAAGGGTAATTATTCTGAGCTGTAGGACAATGTTTTAACTATAACAGGTTTTTGAGATTTGTCAAAAAAAATCTCTTTCTCCATTTGATTTTCAAAAGCAGTTTTTCGTCATTGTTATGCTTTCTCAGACTATTGTTTCATATTACGAGATTTTTTTTTGTTATATATAATAGGCCTATATATAATTGTATTTTTAGCCTAAGGCGTGTATGCCAACGATTTTTTATTCGTTTTCATTTGATTTTTAGGTACTTTTTATCACATTTGTTGCTGCCATGCTGTCACGAGCCAACGTAAAGATAACGGGACAAGCGTTGCTACAGAATGTCCACGATTGAGCATTTTTCAAATAAACCTTTAAAAAATGCCACTGTCTCTATCTGCATATATTTTAAAGAGCACACGCTGACCGGAATGCGCCCAGTATAGTTGATCGACTCTCAAGACCTCTCGCGGTTAAGAGCTACCCAAATCTCACAACTTACCATAACCCAGTAAAGGTGATAATGATGGAGAGAAAGTAGTTCCATGTATTAACGTGGAATTAAAAGTATTAACTAAACATATGCGAGTAAATTATTTATTTTGCTTTCTGATTTTTTTTAAACTGCCGGATAGGACAAGTGTAAGTATTAGACAATTTTTACAATATGTAGGTTTATTTACTTTTCTAATAATTCCACACTTTCGCTTGATCGACGTATGAACAAAGAGATGAGGCTTATGATGGCAGTGCTAATTTTACCTACAACGGAAGAATTAAAAATACACATATAAGTAGATATTAAAGAGGGCTTTTAAGAGGAGCTAGTTTTTCTATCTTGGATTTTTAGAATTTTTGTATAAACCTGCATGATAGATTGTTTAATGAAGTGTATGTAACGTCACGGTGTAGGTCATTCCTTTGTACATTTTTAGAAGTTGGTAATCCTTGACTACTGTGCTTAGTTTAACTACTGTAGTCGCCTACAGGAAAACTCACGTACTTCTTCCCAGCTGCTACTAGTTAAGAAATTAAATAAAGACAGTGAAGAACTAACAATCTGACGAAACTTGAGATGTTGTCTATTGCGAAAAATCTCGTTAAACCAGCATAAATGTAAGTTACGGCGAAATATGGACAAATCCAAGATGGTGGCGGGGCTGATCCTATTTAAAAGTGCTCAGTTTACAGCGAACACCATTTAGATGAAATAAAAACAAACAGGGAGCTGTCGAGGTCCGAAAGTTTTCCTTCTACTTGCGGGGAAGAAAAATCTAGACTCGGAACAGCTTGCGGCGCGGGGTAGATGAAGCGGGGTTCTTGCAGCGGCGATAAAGGCGAAACTCGCTCGAATGGACTTCTGTGGGGAGTGGCCCCACGCGACTAATGGACCCGGCAGTCGCAAGTGCCAGAGGGGGCGGGTTCGTGCCCTCGTGATAAAGAGGGTCTTACAAGGGGGGGGGGGGGAGCGCACAGCTGGCGACTCGTAAAACGCTGTTATTGACCCCCCCCCCCACCCATATCTTTGAGCGTGGTGGTAGACTCGTAAAACCTTTCCAGCGAGTATGCGCGGCAAGTTAGGAGCGTAGAAAGAGACCTCTCAGCCGAGATAAGAATAAAAGATTATAAGAGAGGATATCTCGTATTTTTCCTCAGCCACCCCCTACCAAACTCCTTTCTTTCCTCTTTATTCTTCGTGGAAGGGGTGTATATTCTTACGGCAAAAGGTGCTCGGCAGACGGAATAAAACATCCCCCCCCCCCTCCTTTTCTCTTTCCACATCCCTACACAACCCTTCCAGATCCGCTCCTTGCGTGCCACTCGTGTTTTTAATATGAGCTTCGCCGCGTCAGTGGAAGACCGGCGCAAGTCCGGAGCACGGAGCACGTGCGTGTACAGAGGTGAAACTGTCCGCGAGCTCCGGCCGCGCGCGCGTGTGTGTGTGTGCGCGTGTGTGGAGTGGTTGGAGAGGGGACTGGGGGGGGGGGCTGGGAGGATCTGTCCACCTTATGTACCATTCATGAACAGGGAGCACACTCAAAACTTGCGTATTTTCAAAATGTCGGATGTCGATCGTATTTGCCATGCGTGGGAGAGCAGACACGACACGCCTTCTACTTCCTATACGATCCTGTGGAAGGACGACTCGTCTCTGACGCACGGTCGGGGGTCTCCTGGGTACAAGGACCAGCTCTCTCGGGGCTTTCCCATCTCTGTTTCTTATCATTTCATCTCGAGATTTTGCACCGAGAAGATGTTTCTTTGGGCAACTTGTGTACACGTGGCCAGGCAGACGTGCAGGATTGTTCTGAACTCTATGGCCAAAACGCTGAGAAGATTGCTCCTCCTACAGAACGAGAAAGAAAACTTGGTACGTCCAAATTACATGGAATGGTTAGTTAGGGAATTGCGCGTCCTTGAACATCAAGGATGCTGTTTCAGATAATGGACTACAGTATCCGACAAAGTGCCACAAAGGTAAGAATTTAAGCCCATAAATCACAATTGTATTCAGGGATTTGTGGCTCCCCACAAGTAGCAACAGTTATTTTTTAATTATGAAATTTAAAAGTCTGTATTTTCATGGAAGCGTATCACCGTTAGTAATTATAGAAGATTATAAGTCGTTTTATTTTTGCTGTTTCTCCTTTTACGTAAGAAATCATTTCGCAGAGTTTCGATACGGAGTTCAGAAAGTTTCGCGCTCTGGGTTTCTTTTTTCTCAACGCAAGAATGTTCATTTTCTTGGATGAACAGAGCCTGTTTCGTTGCATTTTCAGATTTTGTTTTGCCAACAAAATATTTTGTGAGAGTGTCAACGTACCTCAATAAACATTCCAAACAAAACGCAAACAATTTTTTCAATGCGGTAATCCTTTTTATGTATCGGGCAGATTTGTAGAAAACGTAGGTGGTGGGCGGGTTTCATCGCAGTGCTCGTTCCTTCCCGCCTTCATCGTGTTGCTTCTTGTCTTTTCCGTATCTCTCCTCTGGAATAGCTTGGCTAGTTTCTTTGCCCTCTCCTCCGTGAGTGCCTAGTCCTCTGGCAGACATATCCGCAGAGGGAAAATGAATTAAGAGTACTCAATGCAAGCCGCGCAGTGTTCCGACGTCGTATTCTTTATCCGCCGGCGGCACGAACAGAAGCAACGTGGATACAATCTTGAGTTCGAACACTGCTTATATGAGTAGGTGATTTTCGAGATATTTGTGCACCTTCATCGAACACAGTTTTAATGCAACCAGATCATATTTTTAGCAAGTAAAACGCTGTTTTATTCACAATGGAAGGGCGTGTCTTTAGAAAACTGAAATGTAAACAACAACGTTCACCACTACTGACCATGTGACTTTTTCGCAGTTCTCGCCAGGCCCTCACGAGGAGGGAGGGGGAAGCAAGGGGGTGCAATGTTCATGAGCCCGGGTCGGGGGCAGGGGTTCGGGCCCGACTCGTAAATGTTTATTTATAAATCAAAGAATTACGTAAAAATTGAATTTTGACACTCAAAACTTATTAACTTTTTTTGCACGAATGAAAACTATTTATGTTTTTGTAAATGATCGATTTTGGGTGGAGAGGTGGTAGGGGGTCTTACAGGGGCCCGGAATTTCTCTTGGTGGATCTGCTTCTGGCGCTGGGAGATCAATTTTGGGTACATGTATAGACGACCAGACGACGACAGCAAGTCTATCTCATTACTAGTCTATGGACGATACCCAGTCTCTCACACACACACACACACACGCGCGCGCGCGCGCGCACACACTTTTTTTTCTGACGAAGCTAACCTCAGAAATTCGTTTCGTTCTCGCCACGCCCCGGCCTGTCTCACGTGCCCCCCCCCCCTTATCATGTTTTTCAAACTTTCACCTCTTTTCTCCTCAATTTCGCCCCCCCCCCCCCCCGAGACTGGCACGTCTCTCTCCCCGGCGCGGCGAGGGGCAAATTAAGTCGCATTAAGTTGGCGCGGTGCTGGGGTCGGCGAGGGGTGGGCTTTCCTCCGCGAACAGACATGAATAACAATATCACCTCCTGGCGAGAGTGGGATAAGGGTGGCTGGCCCTGGGGGGTGGGGGTGGAGGGTTTCAAGTAGACGAAGCACTGGTGCATGCTCGGAATATATTAACATTATTACCGGCAGGGTGGGATATAGCAGTTCCGGACCGGGAGGATGTTGGGGGGGGGGGGGGCATAATTTCCACTGCATTAGTCCTTCATGGCGTTTGAAGGGGGTGAGTGTGGGGGGTGTAGTAATGGAGAATGGGAACAGGAAGGAAGGGCGAGAGTTAAACTGGGATCCTCTTCGCGGAAGCGGCTCAGAAATGTCGGAGAGATAAAACTTAACTTCCCTTCGTCCTCCCTCCTCTTTTTCACCATCCTTTCCGCGACGCGTTTTCGTTTCGCGCGAATCACTCGGGGTCGGAATAGATTTGTCATCCCGCCGAGAGGAAGGTCGGAAGAAAAAGAGGAAGGTATTCGGGAAATTTTTTTTCTCCTGTCTCCGAATTCTCGTAAGGGGATTATGAATTTCTTTTTTTTTTTATTATTATTATTTTTGTCCGCTTCGCTGTCTACGTGGGGGAGTATGTTTGTACACCGTGAAGATGATCTCGAATTTCAGTGGCTTACTATAGGCTGGACTTCACAGTTCTTTCAGCTGTTGCTAATCTTCTGAGTGCATCAGTGCGGATTCAGATCTACCATAGGCCATTCACGGCAAAGTGAGCACTTTCGAAAATCCTCTCGTTTGGAATAATAGTCGATAAATATATTTTATTTTAGCCCTAGACGTAAACTTCCGAGTGCGGTGGAATATACACACTTTATAACTTACGTGGTAATATTTTAAAAGGTGGTTAAAGGATTTTAAAAAAAATGGCGGAAAGGAAGAAGTAATTAGGGCCTCAAAAATGCTCACTTTACCGTGAACAGCGTAAACAGGATAGTGTGTTATTGGGATCGGAGTCTTTAAGGGGATGTTTGATTGGCATCTGCGTGCTGTGGAAGAGCTTGGCTGGCGAGTAAGTTACACATTCGCTGATTGGCGTAGGGATTTCCGAACATAGTGATGCCATTTTGCTGGCGCGTGCGCTTGGATTTCGCTCCATAACCGGCTGTTTCGCCTCTGGAAGTGTACGTACTCTGATAGTACTGCAGTTATTCATATTACGATACAAATATTTTAATACGGTGTATGTATTCATGACATTGATACATTTTATTAATTTGATGACCGGAGTTTATACTGGGTAACTTGTAGGCATTAGTGTTCGCTGCCGAATAAAATGTAATTCGATGATGGTGCTGATATTTTATGCACTTACAATTTCTCAGGAAGTTTGTGATTACTTAGAACAATATCTCAACACTTGAGAGTTTCGTTTGAAGCAAGAAAAATACAAAATATTCATTTCAATCAAACAATTTGGTTAATTGCAGGTTTTATGACGCCAAAAAAAAAAAATATCCACTTGGCGCAACTGGCATTTGGTCGACAGAACGAAGTTACTTTTTGGTTTAGATTGCCTTTTACAAATGAAATAACATACTTTATAGCATTAAATTTAATATTTGATTATAATTTTGAGTAAATATAATTAAATGTATAAGTAATCACATAATTTTTATTTCTAAAATGTATCTTTTATTACTGAGCCTTGGTTTTTAGGCAAGGAGGGGGGGGGGGGGGGGTAAAACTGCGACGGAACACTTTCAGCGCGTTCAAAACTGGACGGATGGCTAGCTGAACGGCATGGAAGGGGAATTTGAACGCATATTAAAAAATATGGATATTACTACATGCTTCTGGTAAGCTCAACTACCCACTGTTATCTGCAAATGCAATGCTACAAATAGAATGTTACACACATTAAGTACAAATGAAAACAAAAATAAAAAAACTTTTTATACTTTATTTCATTAGTGTCAGTATGTAAGCTGTTACAATAACTGCACCCCCCCCCCACACACACACACACACATACCGTTCTGTATTTGGGGGCAGCCGTATTATTCGTTTCGAACTGTTATGCCAACAGTGTGTTTGCCTGTGAATTCCTTAAGCGCGGGATCGAAATGAGTGTGTTTCTGGTAGTTATTTTTAACCTTGTATTTCGAGTATTTACTAAAGCTCTGCATGTCGAGTAGGACGTCCTGTAGGTGGTCTTCTAGGGTACGCGAGCGTCCATCCATACGTCACCGAGGCGTCATATCTCTCCCTCCACATCCCCTACCGTCCGGCATCGTCCTGTATCCCACCCTTCCACACAACCTCCTCCTGGCTTTCTTTCAAGTCGTTCGAGCGGGCTCCTCTTCAATAAATAATACATGGTGATGAGGAAAGGCGAGGGAGAGAGGGGGGTGATGCGGAAGCAAGCAGCATCTTGCGTCTCGCGCCCTGTACACTCAAGTGCCGAAAAGTTCGCGACCCCCACAACAACTCCGCGGTACCGACTGATGACAAATGACGGCAGCGCCGGCGGCAGAAATTCCGAGGCCTGGTAAATATGCGCTCTGAACCACCTTTCGTCCCTCGCTTTTGCCCCCACTTTTACCGTTTATAAGTTTTTAAAAGCAGGCCGACACACCAGGTATAGACTATTCACTGTAAAGCGAACACTTTTGAAAACCCTCTAATCAGGAATAACAACCAATAAATATATTTCATTGTTGCTTCAGGCGTTAACTTTTAATCGCGGTGAAATATATACACTGTGATTATCACTCACGCGGCAACTTTTATATTAACAAGTGGCGGAAAGATACAAGTTGGCTGAAAATAAAAACAGGGTGGCTATCAGGGAAAACAGGAAAAACATGCAAAAGTCAGGGAATTTTACTTTTCTGAAAATTTCAGAAAAATGTTTGTGAAGTCAGGGAATTTAGATAAAATACTTTAAAACGTATTTAATAAGAAAATAAATATTATGTTCTAGCACTTCTGCTACATGCCATATTATGAATTGTACTGTTACTTAGTTTATTCCATCTTTAGATTTATGAGTCTGTGGACATTTTCGTTGTAGCTATTATTACACATATTTTCTTGGCAGATGCATTTTATTTTACTAAAATAGTCATTTAAACACTTTCAGTGGTTCTCATTAAATTGATACGTTGTATTGTCTCTTGGTCTTTTTGTTATGCCTTTTTTTGGGGTTCTGAGAATGCTAGTATTTGGCCTCTGTATCGCCTTTATTCCCTTTGCCATCTTTGTACCCATGTACTTTTTTTTTTTAGTTTTCACAGATATTTATTTCTGCGTAGGAATTCATCGATAAATGAATGCTACGTTATTGTTACGCATACCATTTTGTAATTGCCATAGCATTGAGACGGCGAAGGATGATTACATAAACAAGCTTCGCGTATTTCGTTTGGTTTCCTTGGAATTTTAAGCTGCGGCTATTAGGGTTTTAATACAACAGTCTGTTCAGAAAAGGTACATCATTGTCGCTATAGTTTAAAACACCTCGGAAGAAAAAAAAACACAGTAAACAAGCCCCTGTAGGCTGTTCACGTTAAAGTGAGCACTTTTTTAAGGCCCTTCTTAATTTTTCCTTTCATCCTTTTTCCATCTTCCTGCTGCTTTTCAATATAAACATGCTATGTGACAAATAACCACAGTGTATACATTTCACCGCCCTCAAGATTTAATGCCTGATGTTACAATAAGATATATTTACTAGTGGTTAAAGCCTGTTGGGAGGGCCTTAAAAAGTGCTCACTTTATCGTGAACAGCCTATACTTACAACGATTCTTGGTGACTTTGACACTATTAAATGACCAAATTTAAGTTTAAATAACCAGATTTATAAGTTGGCAACAAAATATCGACTTTCATTTCTGCCTTGGAAAAAAAATTAACATTGAAATATTCCGTAGATTTTTTTTAAATATACGGTTACGCACAGTGTGGACCCAAATGACCCGTAAGTTCCGGAATACACGCATCAGCTTCGAACGTGCATTGTAACCTGTTGTGTGCTCAGGGCTGCGTTCTTTACGCTTTTAATACAAACATCTAGACCCGTAAAAATGTGGCCTGGGAGATCCATGCGTACGGTAATCACGTTGAGTGTGCGAACTCCTTCGATGCGGTTGTTTTTTTATCTCTCCGGACCAGGCAACAGACCGCCCGCGCGCCATCGCTGTAGCACGCAGGGGAGAGACACTATAGGCCGTTCACGGTAAAGTGGACACTTTTTGAAGCTGTTTCACTTGACACAATAACCAATAAATACATTTCATTGTGGCCTCGGACTTTTGATTTTGGGTACGGTGAATGTATACACTGTGTTTATTACTCGCATGAAATGGTGTACATTAACAAGTGGCGGGAGGATATAAATTGGTTGAAAGAAAAAAGTTACTAGTGTTTCAAATGTGCTCACTTTATCGTGAATGGCCTATAGATAGCCATAGGGCTTACAATCGCGTTATTTGAAGTAAGTGCCCTTGGAAACACCAGCACAGACATTTTACCAATAGAATTAATGATTTTATGGAACATATCGGATTTTGAGTCAAAACTATGAGTGTTTTGTATCTCAAACATGCTGATTTAACCTACATATATTTTTGGTGCTGATTTAATAACTTACTAAAACGATTAGAAATATTTAATCCGTTTTTTTTTTGCACTGCTTGTGCAAGATTTATTCTATTCTGTTGGCCACATTTGGAGGTAACGTGAATATTTAAAAGACAGAGCTAACACAAACAGCACAGGTATATATTTAATTATTGCCGAAAACAGCATTCGGCAACTAAATGGTGTTAGTCAAGTAGGTTTTAATTAAGCAATTTTAAAACTTCGTTCGAGAACATCTCCAGAATAATGCAAGCTGTAAACATACTGTAAATGCTACCTGGCAAGTCTATAAAAATTATTTTTTGTAAATAAGCTATTTTATTTCACAGTGAACACAACGTGATTATTAACTACTTCAATGAAGGGTTTTTATCACAAAGTAATCATTAAGAATTATTACTTTTATTTTATTAAACTAGGTGATTATTTTGCGTTGCGCGGGTCTGCTGTTGGTATTAATCCAGGTATCTACCACCCACCCACCACCCACCACCCACCACCCCCTGAAAAATACTTCATAATAAGGAGATCGTTACAACATGGAAGAGTCGGCTCCTGTCTCTTTACTGGCTCTGTGGCAGCACGACAATAAACCTGAAAGTGAAGCCCTACCAGGCTCGGCTCAGCGGCAAACAGCTGGTGAGCCGAGCTGCTGCAAACACTTGTTGGTGAACGAGAGCTGCAAACAGCTGGTGAGCGGAGCTGCTGCAAACACTTGTTGGTGAACGAGAGCTGCAAACAGCTGGTGAGCGGAGCTGCTGCAAACACTTGTTGGTGAACGAGAGCTGCCAACAGTTTTTCCTGGGTGCTTGCGCGCGCCTTGTTGACGTTGGTTGCGACAGCGCGCGTCGCTCTATGCGTCAAGGCCCCTTATCGCACTGTCGAGTAGTTCTCCCCCCCCCCCCCGCGAAACTGCTAAAAATATCGTTGGTCGATTAAAATTGGATCGTTCTGACGTCAACGAAACTTCATTCAACGTTGCCATGTTTCTCTGGAAAAGTTTGAAAATTGGATTGGGTCTAAATTTTTTTTCATATTTGATTGAGTGAAGAGATTTGGGTGGCTCTTAACAGCGAGGTCTTGAGAACCGATGAGGGCGATTGAGGTGAGTAAGGATCAAGTCCGGTATGAAAGGGCTGGGAAACGGGAGATCCCCGAGAAAACCCGCCGACCAACGGCATCGTCCGCACGATTCCCACATGCGAAAATCCGGAGTGACCCGACCGGGGAATGAACCCGGTTCGTCTTGGTGATAGGCGAGCAGGCTAACCGCTCGGCCACTCTGGCCCCTAAAGAATCGAGGTAGACACAGACAATAGCATCACTGTCTGCGGGGTAACAACGGATCACAGCACATAACATAAAGAGGCTAAGAACTAGTGAACGAGGACACGTGATACTGAATTTGGACACGGTCCTTGACTCGTTCATTTCCAGGGGGTCGGCAGATCGTCTGCTGTTCTCCAGGTAGGCGCTACGGAACAGTTGAATCAGCTGGCACGGGAAGGGGGCGATAGGAGGGTTCTGCAATGTTTCGTATTTCCGAGGGAGAAGAAACGTTGGGAGTTACAGCCGTGTACGTAATGTGATGGATGAAGCTTCTTTTTTTTTTTTTTTACGAGGATCGGTGGGTTGCTGAAGGAGGGGGCGAAGTATTCGCGTAGCGGCAAGGCTTAATTTACTACGTGAGATCCCCCACCCCCATCCCCATCCTCATCTTTCGCCGGCGGCGTTTCCAGGGGGTGAGTTTTCGATCAAGAAGCGACTGGATTGGAATGTTGATTAGGGACTCGCGAGGTGGAATGAAAAGGGCGGCAGAGGGTTGGTGGAGGAATTGGTTGAAGAGTGAGGGGTAAAAATCGCGGAACTCTAAGAAACGTAAGGGTGCCTGGAAGAGGAGAGGGGGTAGTTGGGAAGAGGCCTGAAGAAGTGGGCGAGGTAAGGGAAGGAACTTTCCTTGAAAGCTCCTCTTCCGAGTTTTTAATATAAACCCGAGAGAGCGTGGAAAGCAGGATGGTTGAAGGGCGTGGAGGGGGGCGGGGGAAGAGAGGGTGAGAAGGCAGGAGATAAAAAAAAATTGCGAGCAAGGGAGTTATATATACGGGGTTGAGAAATACAAAAATGCGAGCGGTGGGGTGAGTAATGAAGTCCTGAGATACGGCTGCAGAGGGGGGGGGGTAGGGGGTTGGTTTTTATTGAAATTGCGACATGATTGCGCTGTGCGTGTGAGGAGTAGGAGGGTGGATATTTATCGCAGCGGTAGCGCTATGAGAAGAAGGTAGCGATGTCGCTGCCTGGTTAGCCGTCCAAGTAACGCGCACGATGTGGTTGCAAACTTGCGGGAGAAGAAGAAGAAAAAAAAACGGGTGGAAGATTTCGTTAACTACGTATTTATTTCTGTTTTGTTTACTCCCGTATTTTGTTCCCTTCGGATGCTCGTGTGACGCTAGTTCCAGGTTAATGCTACTCTCTACCTCGACTCACGCTCTGCGGGCAAGGAATCTCTCCGGTTCAACCATGCGGTGTTTCACAACGCTCTCTAAGTATCGGCATCAAGGTGAACCGGATATAGCCTACTAATCTTATGGTTACAGAATTATTGTTTTAAAATATATTCGCTATTGCAAGTGTGTTAACGGGTGTCTTCCGACATCTTACTAATGTTGCATGTTTACATCCAGGAATCACTTTCCGATACAGGACTTGTCGTAGCCTGAAAGTGAAGTGGGAATTTTCCCCGTTCCCTGAAAGTATGGAAGAAAAAGTATCTTTTTTTTTTTTTTTTTTTAGTGCACTTAGTAATCGTTTAACGAATAAATTAAAAGAAAAATCTTTGTGTGGTCTACTTCCAGCTAATTATGTAAACTAATATTTAGAAAATAATCACTTGGTATACTTAGAAAATAATTACTTGTTTACCAAGTTGTTGTGGAATTTGCAGTATTATTGGTTCAAGTGTAAGTATGTGTTTCATTTTTTACAGGATGGCACTAAAGGTGATGTATCTTCTAAATGACCATTGTGTGCAGTGAAGTGAATTTTTGAATTGTGGTTGTTTGTGTGTTTGGGGTGACCTTATTTTGTGTGAGTAGTGATGTATGGCTCGTGCCAGTTTTTGAATCGCAAAACACTTTTTTTTTTCTTTCTCTTTTTGCAGCAACAACGCCCCGACCTACCTCGATTATTGGTTAGTATCCAGAAGTAGCCTGCATCTATTCTGTGTGTGTCTGTGGCATGTTCGTTGAGACTTGTTTGTGTGCATGCGCGTGACTTGCTGTGCTTTCTCCGGTCACCAAACTCCACGCGAGGAAGGCGAGCCACGCGAGAATTCAGTCTGCAGTGCACTTGTGAATGGGGCACTATGGTTAAGCTTGCCGAACCTAGTTGAGAGCCGGGAATTCATCTCGTAAGTATGCGAGAACTTCTCAAAAAAAATTAAAAAATTAACTCGCGTATTTTGTGTGAGTCACAGGCGTAATAATAAAGTTTAAGAATTGGGCGTCTGTCAATCTCCGCTCTTTTCTCCTCGTCAATAACAGCCCATTCACAAGTACTCTGCACGGTAGAAATCCTGTGTGGCCGACGCAGGAGTAACGTTTGTTTATTCTTTTTGTGTGCTGCGAATTTGTTCCGCAATCACTAATACTTAATTTTATAAGAGATTTACCCGCCGATTTTCGTATACAGAGCCTAGGTTTTGGGTGGCTGAGCAGAATGGGAAGAAATAATCCAAATTCAATATTACGCGACAGTTTTGATAGAGGTCGTCAACATGTATTAAAACTTCGCCGAATGCATGTAATTTTTGCAAGGTATCACTCGAGAGAGTTTCGATGTTTAAATTAGGTTCGCGACATCGTCATTTCCACTTCCTTATTGTAACTAAACATTCTAGTTTTACGTGTTGCTTAAGCGGGCAAGCTCAGTTACTTCGCCAAACTGATAGTGCACCGTTGTTCACTTTGAATTGTCGTCTGTGTTTTGTCTCGTCAACTTGGCTGTTGCGATATTTGTTTCATACTGTTTCCCGCGCGAGCTTTAAAATTTGCGGAGTTTTAATTTTTTTGGGGGCGGGGGGGGGGGGGGGGGGAAATGAACCGTGGTTCGTGAAAGGAAACGTGTGCTGTCTGCAAACAGTGCGAAAGTACACAACATTTAGTAACGATGGTTTATGTGCCGTTGTGGGAGTCAGCATTTGAAAATGGATGTTTACATTCGTGCCAGCCCTCTTCGCTCCACACAATATCGTGGCAAAGGCGAGGTTTACTGACAGACATCTCGTTCGTGTTACGTCAGACATCCAAGTTCAGTACGTCGGTTAAAGCAGAGACAGTTAAAGTGGGAAACTTGAAGAGGTTACATTTTCTTGTTCGGCCTTAGGAAATCGCATCACGCGCGGTCGACGTCTTCCCTCACGACGAAAATGTTAAAGCAGTCCGGGAGGAGGCGAAAGGAACGGATTTCTACCAGATGGACAGGAAATAAATGCCTTTGATTTTTTTTTTTTTTCCAGCTATGACTGATTTCACGTAATTCCATGCCGTGTGAATATTTGCTTCCTGGCTTTGGAGAAGTGATCTCATTTCGGTAGTAACAAACTACTTTCGTTAAATCGCTCTTTATTTTCAACGTATCGTGCTCTGCCAGGGCGACCTGCGGTCATTTTCGTAATGATTATTTCGGATCCACGCCAGCGCCAATCGCACATCAGTTTTTACAGGACTCTCAATTCACTTGAACACAAAATCGCGATCGAAGATACGTTTTCAAGCGAAAGGCGAAAGGGTTGTTATACCCGCCTTTTAATATAATTTTAATTATGATTGTCATTCGGCACCGACCGTGGATCTCGTACGTGCTGTGTCATTTAAAGCCAGCGAATTTGTATAAACGAATTTCTAGCTAGGGGCAGGTCTGGACAGCCATTTGTTATACGACTGGACAGCTCGCGATTCCGCCAATCTCGCAGTGAAGTCCGGAGTACACTTGTCAGCAGATGTGAAGCGTTAGTTAGCAAATGTTACCTATAGTCACAGAAGCATAGACGATCTTCTTTCGGCAAACGCATCGTGTCGTGTTGCAAGTTTGCGTCAACACTAGCAACCAAACAACCGCGCGAATATCTTTGGGAATAATAAGTCGTTAGTTTCTCCTTCACCACCCAGCGCAGTTAAACAGTTATCGTGGATGATAATCTGATAAAAGTGGCACTACGAACACGCATTTTCTTGAATCGAGGATTTTATTCCAACATAGAGTCAAATTTTCGCTTCCCTTCTACCTCATTTTACTTGGATATTTTTATAAGGCGTAGGACATATCTTAAAATTGTTGCTCTCAGTATGCTACTGTTTGAGGGATTTAACAGTTTATTTTAATTGAATGTGAAAGCGCATTAATTAAATTCAAGCTTTGCATGCCCCGTACCGTGTCGCAGGGGAAAAAAATTCTCACTCGTACCGCAGAAATTTAAATAATTCACAATTGCGCCGGGCATGTATAACAAACTTAACGTATTATGTCATACATTTATGGATATTATGTATAATCGTGAAACATTTTCGAAAAAAAAAAATGAATTGTCATTACCCGGCTTGAATTGTTCGAAACACTGTAGGATAATGCAGAGTTGATAGGCTACTACTGTAAATAAGAGTATCTTTCAGTTGTAATGTGTGGCTTAAGGCTTGAGGAATCGCATGCCTTGCTTCTTGTAACAGTGTAATTGCCTCCCGCCGCCACTGCACGACTCTTAACTCTTTCAGCTTGTCTGTGTAGTTACTTAAATTCTTTATGTGTGTGGTTTTGTCTCTTTTGCATGTTGGCTACTTTTCACTGATAGCATGATCATTTCAGCTGTGCATATGTGAGTTGTCTTGTCTTCTCAACTACTACGTTTACGATTCAAATTGAATACAGCCTCCAATTTACTATGCCTGCCTGCATCAATATCGTAGACGCGCGTTTTTCAGTAAATCTCCCACACTTTGCGAGCAGTCCAGTTTGGGGTTTTGTTCTGCTGTGACTTTTTCCAAACACTGCATGTTTGATCATAATGTTTAGTCTTCGAGTTAAATATATGAAATGTACAATTAGGTAAATTACAATTTGTTTGGTACCGTTAGTGAGTGTACAGCAAACTCGTGATCGGTACCTATCCCCAATTGCAAACACGAGTTGAGTAACGATGCGTAAGACCTGGTGTTACTTACAGATCGGGGCAGAACCTTAAACGTCAGTCAAGTATGCACTCCCCCAGCTTCCCTTCGTCTCTCCTCACATATCAACCTCTTGCACTCGAGTGTTTGAATTTTGCATGCCCGTGTCCTCGGTAGTATTAAACTTACCCGCTCCCCTAACTAACTTCTATCCCCCTTCCCTCCTCTCCTTTTCCTCCCCCATACACTTGGATGCAAATCAGGTAATGCACACTAATAGGCAGCGCAAGTTGAACTGACCTGAAGTGGTTCTACCTAGCGAGGTAGGGTAGCTCTCGTCTGTGCATGACGGGTAGGTAATCCAAAAGATCAAGGGAAAGTAAGTAATATCCAAACATATCCACAGCTGGATGTAAAAACATAAATTACATTAATATTTGTGGTGACAAAACTGATCAATTTTCAATGCAACGCTAGCAAATAATTAAAAGAGTGTTTTTTTTAATTCATGAAAAACTGCCTTATGAATTAACATGTTCACCTTATTCCCTTCTAAAACCAAGTCACATTGCAAATGCCATATGTAGAATGATCTAAAACTACTGTTGATGGGCACTGAGTCACAGCATTTCATTTTCCAAAGTGTTAAGATTATTTTTTTTTTAATTTTTTTTTTTTTTTTTTGGTCTTGGTTTCCTCAAGGATGGGACAAATACGGTAGTAAGTTACGGTTAAAAAAACAATAGAAGTATGCAAAATACAACAGTTACAAGATTGGATAATTTCCTGTCCTGTGAGAGTAATTTTCCTGACTGCGTGCGTGATCTCTTGTTTTTCGCAACTTTTACTTTTTTTCACCTCGTTCCGCGTGCGAAGCATATTCTCGGGAAGGTTTATTACATCCGCTGTGTACATTTCTCTTTCAGTCCTCGCATTGCACACTGCGGCACGCTTGTCGGTAGCGGAGAAAACGCCCCCATGTAGGCCCTTCACGCTAAACTGAGCGGTTTTGAAAGCCCTGCTTAAGGGGGCCGCCTACCTGACGCGACATGGCACAGGAGCGAGCGAACGCTAAGGGCGACACTGGCACGCGCATCAAGGGCCGTATCGCCACTATGCGTGAAGCACTAAACTAGCGCGCAAGCTTTTTGTCGCACCGTTTTTTCAATGGGACTTAAGCGGTGGCCATATTATTTTACTGCGGGAAAGTCTGATCCTAAGTTCAAAGCATGATTGTATCTGAGTTTTACGTATATCTATTTAGCACATTTTGACATACGGCAGTCTAAAAATGCTGTTTTTAGCTATGTCGGAGGGCTTGAAAATAGTGGTTATAATGGGGGTAGTGTCTTGAAAGCGACATTTCGTCATTGCCTAAAGTTTTTTTTTTTCCCCCCGCAAATTAGCACATTGGGCGCACGTGAAATAGTTTAGTCAAATAAACGGATCTCCCAACACACTGCAACACATTTCAAGCGCCTAGTAGGCGACCCACTTAAGATCTACTTGTATGCGCATTATGTATTCTTCCACCATATGTGAAATTAACACTGCCTTGGGCCGTATCATTTTATTCGTGCGTCGGTCAAAATTTATGAAAAGTAAATATTTTGTAAGTCTGCCAATGCTTAAACTTGCATCAGAAAGCGAAATAAATTATTTCAGTACTGAGAAATGTTTACCTATCATTTTTAATTCATCGGTAAGACTTGGAAGTACTCTCTCTCTCTCTCTCTCTTTCTCTCTTTCTCTCTCTCTCTATTTCTCTATCGTTACCAACTGCACTGGGTGCATGACACTCACTTCGCCCGTTAAAATATATGCGAGTAATATTTTTCAAAGGTTGATTTAAAAAATTCTCTTTTAACCAAAAATAGTCTACAAGCTGAAATATGCCAGCGAGTACTAGTTTAGACGTTGTGATGTCGCGGGGGGGGGGGGACTTTTTATCGCGACTGGTAATTAATTGGCTGTGACGCCGTATGCCGTACGTTATAACGATCTCGCGAAAGTGCAGCCCGCTTCTCTTGTTACTCACAAAGCTTCTTTTCATCTGCTCTCACGCGCGCGTCTTTTCGCCTCCTTTTCTTTGTTGACTTCCCTCCCATCCTCTTCTCTCCCCACCCCCCTTAAATGCCACACAAATTTTCGAGCGAATCAGAAGTTCCCTGTTGTCCCTCCGCAACTGGGATTCGCGAGACACGAAATTAGCCAAGTACCGAAGGGACTCATGTTTTATTCAAGTTCGGAGGAGGGAAAAAATTGTAAGTTTTCGTAATTTTGGCGGTTACACTCCGCGTGTTGGGACAGAGTTGCCAAGAAACTACCTGTGATAAACTCGGACTAATTGAACTCACCTGTTTGCTAACATAGACTAGAAAAGGGGTAGGTCGATCTCGTTGGCTGCGCACAACAAATCTCCGTGTCCCAACATTGAACTGCTTTTCTGCCAACACGTCATCGCTGTTGACCGTGTGACTTTGACAGTTGTGTTCTCGTGGGGCATGTGTAAATATAGGATACACGTGTAGAAGACGAATAAGCTGTCTACCTCATATTTTGCGCGGCCGAGGTCGTTCATGCCTATGCTCCAATTGGCCGTTATCGTAGATACATTCTCTATGCGCTACCCCCTTATGCTTAATTATACAAGAAGTGAAAAGCGAAAGTATACCTTTAAGGTTCTCGTAGTTTTATTTAGTCGTGTTGAAAATTAACTTTTTATGACATTTCTATGCATGTAACATTGAAGAGACTTTCGATAATATCTTTACGACATGCCATTAATTTGACAACTCAAATCTAACGATCCCATTAATGGTAACGTTTATCTAATCTGCTGTTCACTTACCAGTTCCAGATTTGTAATTTACGGGCGTACTATTTCGCCAGTATTAACAAAAATGTATGTAAGGAAAACCATTAAAAATGAAAATGAGTAGAAATGCATTCTTCATGAATTCGGGATTTCAGTGATTTGAATTATGCTGCGTGCAGTGGATTATATGTTGCCTTAAGAGACAGAGGTTGTTAATATACAGTACGGTATAACATTATGAATTGTTCCGGAGCAACTAGTGGCATGAACATAGCTTCCGAGAGTAATTGTAACACTCAATTGAGTTTGACTGAAATATGAACAGTTTACATGTATTTTATCTGAAGGTAGAAATAATTAATTGTTTGCGAAGTCAAAACTCCCAAGTTTTAATTATATGCCATAGACGAGGAATTGCTCTACATATTTTGGAGCAGCTGGTCTGCATCAATGAAGGAGTACAAAATTATTTTTAAAATAATGTTACGATATGTGAGTAATCGATTACTTTTAGTTTTCTATGTGAGAATTTTTCAAACTGAGTTGCATTATTTTTCGAAAACTTACGCAGCTAAAAAATTTACCAGTTTCAACTGCAAGGCAGAATGACCCCTAATTGCATAACTCTTAGTACCTATCTTAAATGATTACGCACACAAAACTACAACTTTTTATTTATTTAAGTACTTTATTAAGTTGTGCATATTTTGGAAAAGCATAGATATCAATTCACTTTGCCAGGGTCTGGGTTTCTATGGTAAGGGTGACTGTGGATAAAGGTTCAAAGCAGTGTAGTGCAAGGCAGTAAACTTTACTTCCCCTTCGTACTCCCTCAGTAGATATTTCTATTATTTTCACACATAACAATTTTACTAATGGGCAAGTTTGGGTTATGATATCGATAGTTTTCCTAACAGGTATTTCACTTAATTCGACCCAGAGAAGGTAATAACTTGTTTACTATTATGTAATTGAGACCACCATCTAGGATACAGGTTAATAATTCCAGATCGCCCTTCTGATGCTACAAAGCATCTGTGCATTTTCAGGATGCACTACAGAGAGCACAGGGTATTGTGTTGCAGTAACAGGTGCATGCGCAGCAGCTGCTGCAGATGATCCGCCCATACCCGCGAGGCCACGCTCCAAGCATGGCACATCCACATGCCAAGGCGGACTGTGCCTCTGCCACAGTTGTTATGGTACAGCTACAGATGCATGCGCAGCACCTGCTGCACATGCACCTCCGATGGCAGCGAGGCCACTCCCATGTAACAGCGCCGCCAACCAGTAGTCACCCGCACCCGCGAGGCCACGCCCATACTTGGCCAGCCCATGTAAGAGAACCGCCCGCCAGCAGCGGCCAGCGAGGGCGGGCTGTGCTGCTGGTGCCGTGGTTGTGTTGTGTTGTGTTGCAGCAAGAGAGGCATGTGCTGTTAAATGGCTCTGCCCAGACGTGGGCGGGGCCACGCAACAGCACCGCCCAACAGCAGAGGCCACGCCCAATCATGGCCAGCCCATGTAAGAGAACCGCCCGGCAGCAGCGGCCAGCGAGGGCGGGCTGTGCTGCTGGTGCCGTGGTTGTGTTGTGTTGTGTTGCAGCAAGAGAGGCATGTGCTGTTAAATGGCTCTGCCCAGACGTGGGCGGGGCCACGCAACAGCACCGCCCAACAGCAGAGGCCACGCCCAATCATGGCCAGCCCATGTAAGAGAACCGCCCGGCAGCAGCGGCCAGCGAGGGCGGGCTGTGCTGCTGGTGCCGTGGTTGTGTTGTGTTGTGTTGCAGCAAGAGAGGCATGTGCTGTTGAATGGCTCTGCCCAGACGTGGGCGGGGCCACGCAACAGCACCGCCCAACAGCAGAGGCCACGCCCAATCATGGCCAGCCCATGTAAGAGAACCGCCCGGCAGCAGCGGCCAGCGAGGGCGGGCTGTGCTGCTGGTGCCGTGGTTGTGTTGTGTTGCAGCAAGAGAGGCATGTGCTGTTGAATGGCTCTGCCCAGACGTGGGCGGGGCCACGCAACAGCACCGCCCAACAGCAGAGGCCACGCTAAATCATGGCCCGCCCATGTAAGGGCACTGCCCGCCAGCCGCGGCCAGGGAGGCCGGACTGTGCTGCTGGCGTCGCAGCTGTGTTGTGTCGCAGCATGCGTGGCCCCACCCAGACGTGGGCGGGCCACGCAACAGAGCCGCCCACCAGCAGAGACCACGCCCAGGAATGGCCGGCCCACCCGCCAGCGGGGTAGTGCAGCATGGCGGCGAGGTGCTGATGCCGTGGTGTTGTGTTGCAGCAACAGATGCACGCGCAGCAGCTGCCGCACGCCGCGCATGCGCCACCCATCCCCATGATGCCGCACCCAGGGCTGCCCGGGCCGCCGAATAGCGCGGCCAGTCTACTGGGGCTGTCGGGCGCACTGGGGCCGGGCCCTCACCCGCTCTCCATGCTGGGAGCCAAGCCTGACCTGCACCGCGACGACGTCAAACCCGGGGCAGGTGAGTGTGTGTGGCCATCTCGAACTACAACAAACTGCTTCAACGACCAAGGGTCGTTAAGAGACCTGAAATATTCGCAGGTTCAACTCAAGGTAAGCTAGACTACGAACACATGCGTACGTTTGTATAACTTTTGCAACTGCCCTACGACCTGTTTAATATCTCCTCGAGGACACTGCACCAATTAAAAAATCAGGCAACAGAATGCAGTTTTAATCATGACCTCTCATTATGGTTGCATCAAGCAGTCAATGTGCAGTTGACATCTGCTTTAGTGGACAAACTTTGTAGTCTAGAATACAGGTCTTTGAACTTGCGAATTTTTCCCGTCTCTAGTAATTGCATTGCTATGTTGCAGTTTGTTTCTTGGTTCAGATACAGTACGCGTTATTCTCCATTTTAAACTACAGTATAACCCTCAAAAATTCCATCTGACCTTTTAGAGGTAAATAATGGCAATGTCATCACTCTCTGGATGTTACTATGGGAAAGGTAATTTTCGTAATGGTTGGGCAGCAGTTACGGGTGTAACTGTACTTGATTTGACTGGCAATGCAGGATTTAACGCAAATGCTGCAATGGAAATCGCTAGGAAAATCAGTTCTCAGGGCAGTTCCTAACACGTATTCCCGCTGATTTCTTTGACTTTCACATGGTTAGCATCTTGCAACATGTTCATTGTTTAAGCAGAAACATACGTAATGGATGTAGTTTCATCGTTGCAAACAACACATGAACGCAATAAATAAAGAACTTCAGAACTGCTACAGCTGTCAGAAGTAGGCATTATACGGTAACAAATATCCCTTCGGCGTATTGAAGTCCGTTGTACCGTTCAGTTTCAAATCTTATGTTCCTTGGACTGCTTTTCTGTCGATACGACAATCACGAACGACACGAGTAGGATTTTGAGTTCAGAACACTGTTTAAGTAAACAAGTGATTTGAGTTTTGTTGTATGCTTCCTTTCGCCAATTTTTAATGTAATTTAAATCAAATTGGCGAAAGAATTATATTCAAATAAAAGGACTTGTCTTTTGGAAAAAGATATAAACACACATATGCATCAGTGTTGGGTACATGCACAGAAGACGAAATCAGTCTTCCTCATCTTTAAGGCGAATTCTCAATGTCTTCGTAACGTACGTAAGTTACGTAACGTAAGTAAGTTACCAGACCTGCTGGCGGAGACGTTCAAATAAAAACCGCAACTTTTCGAAGCAAGATTATTATTTTGTGTTTTGTTTTTGCAGGCTTTGTGCAAAACAAGGCACTATATGCTATTCGCGGTAAAGTGAGAATTTTTTAATGCCCTGCTAAAATTTTCCTTTCAATTAATTTCTAACTTTCCACCACTTTTTAATATAACCATTGCAACATGACTAATGAACACAGTGTAATGAAAAGTTAACGTCCGAGGCTGCAATAAATTATATTCATTAGGGTTTAATGCATTTTGAAAGGACCTTAAAAAGTGCTCACTTTAGTGTGAATGACCTATAGTTTAATACATTTGTCAAAGAAAATATAATTACGTATATTTATGTATTTACCATAATAGTCTCAGTTAAAGTAACATAGGGCCTATTTATTTTTAAATCGGACTTTCTGATTGGTCGATAATTGAGCCGTACGTACTTAGAAGTTGAATGTTGAGCTACCTTCTCTCTCTTTCCTACGTACGTGAAGTGTGAATGTGCATGTATGCATGTATAGATGCTGTGTTCCACTTGTATTCATACGCACGTACGTACGCTGCTTGGAGGTTGTTGTGAATCCATCTCCAGTGTATGTGAGAGAAGCGCGCAGCACAGCTCCGCCTCTGTATTGGGCTGGTGTTCTGTGACGAGTGGCGGGTGCTTGGGGAGCAGAAGGACTGCCGGATCGTCTCGCCCTGCGGCAAGTGGAGAGAGTGGGGGGGGGGGAGGGGGTGATGTTTGCCGTGGGGGAGGGCCGTCGTCGAGGGGAGGGTGTGCGGCGATGTTTGAGCTGCTAACAAGGTTCCAGCCCCGAGGACCCTTGTCGGTAGCCTGCGCCACTCCAGGCATCTCCCGGAGCGCACTCCAGCCAGACCCGCCCGCGCTGCTTATTTAGTTTTTTTTATTTTAGATATTTTTTTGCGTCACGGAGCCTCTGTCTCGCCGAGTGCTTCGCGAAGCTACCCCCCCCCCCTCACCACCTGTTTCCACCCCCCCCCCTATCTCGAGTCTTGTGAGACTCCCCTTCGTGAGGTCGGTACACACACACCAGACATAAATATCCTCTTCCCCGCAACACCAGTCTGTGGACGCGAGGGTACAGTCGCTGCTATAGAACATCAGGTCCAATCGTTGGTCGCCTCAAAAGTTACACCAATTGTGGGTTTCTATCAAACACAGTGCCCACTGTTCATAATCTTCTATTCCCCCGTGGGTGGGTTTTTTTTTTTGCATATTTACATGCAATTATTTTTACGGTTGTCAAGTGAAAATAAAACTAAATCAGTTACGAAACCAAGATGAAGCTAATTGTTACCGTTTTATTTAGTTTCAGTTTCATTGCCTATACATTTTTAAAATGAACACATGCAAAAATATAATATTTTAATAGTGTGTGAAAATTCTTCTTTGCGTTATGTTGTACCTATGTTTTGATCTGTGCCATGACTTATTTTTGTCACAAATGTTTTACCTCAAAAACATAAACACTGGTCTGAACATGCAATGTGGAAACTATGCAACAGGTTAGGTTTGATGGAGTGTTTGGGGGGGGGGGGATTACTTCTTTCGGAGTGTGTGCAGATCGAACAGTATGGTTTAAATTAAATCATTTAAAATTTCTGCTACCCCACGTCTTTGTATACACCTCACTAACCCTGTTTATCTTCAGTAATTTTTCTTTCGCCTCTCTAGTCACGCCAATTTAAACCACTTGCGTCTGATTTTACATGTAATTGCACTGCAGCCAAATGCAGCTACCATTTCTAACAGTTTAATCACATGCAACCTTTAAGGAGGCTGGACTTAAAACTGCTAATTAAGAGTGTGCGCTATCCTTAATCTCCTTGACGGTTCTGTCAATTTTTTTTTTGCCCATTGGTTAGGTGGTAATGCGTAAGTATTAAAACAATCCAAATTCCGATACTTTGTCCGGGATTTGAACTTACAACAACAAGGTCCAGACAGGGAAACGCCTTATCTATGTTTATGTTAAGAAAAAAGGTCGAAATGTTATAACAAAAGTAGACGCCATATTCACAAGGACTGATTCAGAAGTGATATGGCAACTATTGTCTCCCAATAATGATCCAACATAGGAAATGTACTATGTGCAGGTGAAAGTGTACTATAAATACGTTGTAATGTGACACCACGCGGGGTATGGATGCATGAATGTCCGGCAAGGAACACATACAAACATGGCCGCGTGAAATTACAGTATAATTGATTTATTCTCGTCAGGGCTGTACTTTAAATGCAAGGTACTACCTGTCATTTCTGGGGTACTATCTTCGTCGTGCTGTTCGAAGGCAAGGTCCTGAACTGTTGGGCAACGGTATAGTCTTACATCACAACACTAGACCTCGTACAGCAGGTAACGTTACACGTTGTTTACGGCGTTGGGGATGGGTGGTGCTGCGACACCCTCCTTATTCTCGTCAGGACTGTACTTTAAATGCAAGGTACTACCTGTCATTTCTGGGGTACCATCTTCGTCGTGCTGTTCGAAGGCAAGGTCCTGAACTGTTGGGCAACGGTATAGTCTTACATCACAACACTAGACCTCGTACAGCAGGTAGCGTTACACGTTGTTTACGGCGTTGGGGATGGGTGGTGCTGCAACACCCTCCTTATCCTCCCGAGCTTAGTCCGTCTGACTACGATCTTATTCCCAGAGTGAAGACGCCATTGCGTGGTAAACGCTTAGCAAAAAAAAACAAGACATCGTCACAGCATTTCGACGAGATGTAGCGCACATTGACTGATCTCATGCAGCCGATGGTATTTCCCGTCTGCCTCATCGCTGGCAACAAACCATGGACAACCTCGGAGACTACTTTGAAGGATGTTAAACAGCTTGTACACGTACAATACACATCCGTTCAAATGAACGTATACAGGACGTACGAGAAATAAATCAAATAAACGGCGATTTCAAGTAGTCATGTTTGTCTGTTTTCCTTGCCGGACATTCCTGCATCCATACCGCTCGTGATGCCACCTTTACAACTTACTTGTACACTTTCACGTGTGTTGGATCATTTTCGAGAGATAGACAATAGTTACCATACGACTTCTGAATCAGTCCTCTTATATACATAGAATGTTTGTTCCCGAGTATTTTAATTAGCTTGAAATTGAATATTCTGCTACAGAATTTTATTTCAACAATTTCGATACCGACACGAAATATGTTGGACACGTTGCGAATTAAATAAATGTGTGATGGGTGTTGTACTTAGAATTCTGTAGGTCTCCTTTCACACCATACTTAAAACCAGTGAGAAACTTATGTGTTCACACCATACTTAAAACCAGTGAAAAACTTATGTGTTCACACCATACTTAAAACCAATGAAAAACTTATGTGTTCACACCATACTTAAAACCAGTGAGAAACTTATGTGTTCACACCATACTTAAAACCAGTGAGAAACTTATGTGTTCACACCATACTTAAAACCAGTGAGAAACTTATGTGTTCACACCATACTTAAAACCAGTGAGAAACTTATGTGTTCACACCATACTTAACCAGTGAAGAAGTCTTGTGCTTGCACCACACTAAGAATCAGTAAAGAAATTCACAAACAGGTGGCGTCCTGGGAATGCAAGTCTGTAATACAAGATAATTTCTCTACGACCAAACATTCTTACTACCAGTCCAAGGAATTTGTCTTATAACTGATGGCCACTGAGAAAAAAGTTTTAGTTTTGTTAGAAATAGACTTGCAAGTAAAAAAAAAAAAACGTACTCTATATATACGATGTTCAGAAACGGAATGTTCCGTGAATTTAACTGAATCACATTTAATAATTTTGGACTTTGTTTTCGGTAAGATTTTTGTGTTAAATGCAGGAAAAGACTGGAAAACTTAACTGTCAAGTCAGGGAAATTTGATCCCAATATTTTGTAGCAACCTTGTGCTTGTAAGTTAAGCTTCGATATGTAAAGTTTAAAACCTTACACGTTGTTTTTTTTTTTTTCTGTTTATTTTCTATGAATGGCGCCTTCGCTGTGCGTTGGGACGTACTTCTCCATGTCCCTTTGTCCTTTGACATCGCCAGCCTTGAACTCAGCGGAAGAACGACATGTGAGTACCTATCAAGTGCCTTGTAGTTGCAGCTCTTTGTAATACGTGTATTCTGATATCACCAAAAGTGTTTGTTAGAACTCTAACATAAGTAGCCCAGTTCAAATTTTAACAATATTGTCTGTAATCATCACCACGTAAACTCTTTTGTTACCTAGTCGTGTGTTCTATCCATTAGTACTTTTTTTTTTTTTGCAGTTAATAATTTTATTACTGGAATAAATACACAATATTTTACCAGTGGTATTAAATCAACAAATATGAAATTTTTTCAGGGATGAGATGTACTGCTGCTTTTGCAAACGTACAGCACAGCTTTCCAAGCTGTTTCACACAGGAATTTAATGCTTGGGTGTTAAGTGCAGAATTAATAATTGATTATTTCTTCAGAATATTTTGAAACGTGTCGGAAACAATTGTGAAACGTTTTTGAATGTAAGTTTCCTGTCTAATCACAAAGGACACATTTTAATCTGTTTTTATTTATATGTCGTTCCAAAAGTGTGCTAGCAGCAGATTTTGGAGTTGTCTGATCCTCTGTGAAGTTCACAATACCCCATTCGCGTATATAATCGACCTTAATCACCACATTGTTTTCCAACCACATTCTTGGTTTTATTCAGCTTGGTGTCTCCTCTTTGTCGTGAGACAGTAAATATTTTAACTGTACCGCTGACAGTATTATTATTATTAGTATTATTTTTAAACTTGGAACGTCTGTGGGGGGGGGGGGGACAAAATAAATTTCATACACGCACGCACTCTTTCGATCCCCGCACGATTGTGGGACTCCAATCTTCCATCCTTGTAGCAGAAATTGGAGCAGTGGATGTTTTTTTTTTTCCTTGAGAGAAAAAGGTACCGGCGTTTTATTTTCCACTTCCGCGAGATATATAAAAATTAAGAAGACACGCGGAACTCTGTTCCGTAGGAAGTTAAGCCGCTCTTTGTTTCGGGATATTTCCTCCGTTCCTCGTCTTTCTCCTTCAGCCTCCCTTATACTTGCCGAGAATATAATACAAAGCATTTCGGAAAGGCAGCTTAGCTTTAATCAACTCTTCTGGCAAAGATTTATGGGGAAATAATCCTTCGAAATGAATGAATCAAGAAAGGGATAGAAGGGCAAACTGGTTTTGAGAGGGGCTGGGAAAAGAACCTTCTGCTCTAAGAGCTCAGAAACGAAGAGGGTGGAAGAAAGAAAGGAAGGGAGGGAGGGAGGAAGGACGGACATTTTCTTAGATGTTCTACTTCACAGTAACCCGTAGCTTGGGCGGCAGACTTCTCTTGCGACTAAGGAAGAGTGTGCGAGCCACGAGGGTGTTTGAGCAGCTAGCTGATGACGACTGCTAACGAGCTACTGGCGACGATTTACAAGCTACGAACAACGACTAATGAGCTACTGAAGACGACCAACAAGCTACGGACGATGACTAAGATGCTATGGACGATCGCAGAATAGCTCCTTTACTAACGAGCTACGAACAATGGCTGACAAGCTACGGATGACGACTGACGAGCTGTAGATTACAGTGAACAGCCTGCTTGAATGACTAAGAATCTAGGGACGATGTTTAATGAGATACAGGTGGTGGCTAACAAGAAGCTGACAATTAATGAGATTCCAGCACCGACCAAAAATCTGCAAACTGCCAAAAAGCTACAGAAAACTATCAGATGGCAGTCGATGACCAATAAGTTACCAATAACGACTTACAGGCTGTAGACAGTGTTATATTTTGATAGAAGGTTAACGTGTTGGGATTGATTGTCTGTGCATGGAGATTTTTGAAGGTGTGCAGTATTCTTTCATTGGTCCTCTAGCTACAACCGAGTCTCAGCAATTGTACACGAAAAATTCACCAGGAACTACTTTTAATAGCGACAGTGTCTGTTTTGATTGAGTTGATTGCCTGTTTATTTCTCAGTGAAATAATATATTTATGACAGTTGGCACAGAAGAAATTAAATTTGAATGTCTGTCCCTCTGTAAATCTTACTGCTGTGTCATGGGTAGGACCATCATAAGTTACTAGTTTGGAGAAAAAAAAAGTGTAATTTTTATATTAACAATAGTAATAAATATAGGCCACGAAAGAAAAATGTCTTGAAATTCATTTGAGAATCTTGTTTGAGAAAAATCTATAAAATAATGAAATAGTGCTCACACTAAACATATTACTTATGATGCCATATTGCTTTATTGAATTTTTTGATAATAATTCCATAATTTTTGTGTAATGAGTTCAAATGTGATAGTGAAAAGAGGTAGACTTAAGCTTCATGCTAAATATATTAATATTGAATAAAGGAATCAATAAGAATTGTTACTTCATAATATATTTTTGTGTTGCATGACATTCAGTCAAACTAATAATCCCATCTTTACCAGAAATGCGAAATCTTGGTTTATGATTGCATCATTTATGAAAATTTTTGATAATTTTGAAACCATAATATTGGAAATTTTAACTGGATAAGTCAATCCTTGATTCATGGTTAAACAAAGTGCGAGGACACGGTGTAGTGATGGCCCTCGACATAATTTCAGTGAAATACTCTTTATATGCTCAGGTTTTAGGGTGAGCAAATCACATCATCTGTTTTGTGGTCGTAGTTTGTGTGCATGCCAGATCTTCGTAGTCTGACCCGGTTGTTGGTATCCATGTATTTTCAAGTTCTGTGCATCTCTTCACAGTTGATTTTAGAGAGTAGATTGTGCTTACAGACATTCGGGCACACTTGTTATATATTCGAGATATGTAAAATAATCACAAGAGACTAAGGATTGTTTGTTGCATGAGGAGTTGCTAAACGATGCGTGGCCTGCCTTCATCGACGTATTGTTACATGTGGACCTGCACCCTCCCTTCCATCTCCGAGCACGCCCATCCAATCACGGTCCGGTAGAGATGGCTTAACATGCCTACATACGTCGCCAGGCAGGCGGGGGAGATGGTCAACAGCTGGTCTGAACTGGCATCACCTCTCCCCCCCCCCCCGCACCCCTCCTACTCCTGCTGGAGGAGTATGGAACTGCGGGCACTTGCGCGAACCTTCTAGTCATCTCCTCCCTCGCTGCAGTTCGACGTGTGAAGAGTATCCTAGGGGCAGGGCACACCAACACTTTAAATACTGCCACTCCTGGAGGGCCGGTAGTCTTTCCGTGACCACCTGGTGAGGTGTGACTAGTACCGGCGGGGGACGAAGCTGTGAGAGACTGCGGAAGGCGAAGTATCCTACTAGTATACTTGCGGCTGTCCGCGACAGCAATCCGAGCACTCCAGAACATTCCACACTTGAACTACCGGTGATAACTGGACTGCACAGGATTTAAACCAGGTGGGACTGCAGTCTGTTGTGAATGCTGGAGAAGTCCGATATGAAATACCTATACAATTAGTTCTTTATAAACTGTTTATAGATACTGGTTTTAAGTATTGGATAGTGTTAATTTTTGTGAGGTGATAGACATTATGTCAATAGTTGCTGTAAGTAGCAAGTGACAGCCGTTATTGTCGAAATAGTAAGTTCGTAGTATATTTTTAGATTTTTATAAGTAAATTTGGTAATTATTATTAGCTCTATTTAATTAATACATCCATAACTTAAAGAACCTGACTTCGCCAACAGATTTTCGAAAATTGCAACAACATTTTAAAAATGTTATCTGTACCTGCAGATTTCAAGTACCTTACTCATTGGTATGCCATTATGACTTGAACCATAAAGAAGTATATACTCCCTGTCTCGTATAACTTGACAAGATCATGACAGTCAGTGAGTGACAACTTGACGTACATGAAACAAACAACATGCCATTTACAAAATCCTGTAGCAGCTGATGCTTGAACGAATGAAAATTAATATTATGTTGGCTATTCTGACTGCACTGCTTACGCACATCAGACAAGCAGAAAATAGGCGGAGACGAAAGAGTTTCTGGATTAATTAATACATTTTATTTTACATGGTCACAAAACAGCTGTTGTTAATGTTGAAACTAAACTGTATGCTAAAGTAGAATGTAGAGGTGTTAGAAATGAAATGCAAACTAAAATGGTCCGTATTCAAATGAAACGCAACTTCAAACTTTGGGAGTTCTGTTTACGTCATATCCCCACTCACCCAGCCATCCATACATACTTGATGTTAGTTCCAAAAGCCTACAGAAATATCACAGGGTATTGTTGAATTATTTTTCAAATAATTTGACGAAATGTATTTCAAATTTGTGTCGTTTCGAGTCAGTAATAGGAGAAAACTGAACTTTTAAAAATATGTGATCGAGAGGCAGGTCATCGTGCTGCTATCTGTTGACGAACACGCTCGGCTCACAACACTCCTTGCCATGCCATCTGTTAGCCATCTCCCGAAACACTACCAGCTAACAAAAAATTGCTTTCGTGTGTAAAATAACAAATTTACAAACGGATACCAATTGTTTAATTTTTCCGCGAGCTCTGTATAATTTTTAAAGTAACATATGCATTTCCGTTCACAGCGATTTTGATTACTAGTAATTTCGATTGGGCGGTAATCATATGCCTACGTCCATTACTTAATTTTCAGTCAGATTTAAATGGTGGTGGTTTAAGTCAGTTATAGTGTTTGGGAATTCTGTTGTCCAAACATTACAGCCTTTCTCATACACGGGTCTGTGTAAATATTATTTTAACCATAAATTATAAGAGATTGATTTTCCTATTTTGCTCATGTCTGAATGTTGGCACACACATTGTAATGAATAAACAGTACCATATAGATATGTTTTATATGTTATATACACAAACACATATATTTTTGTCTATGAAAAGTGAAAATTTTTTTTTGACTCTTATAACTGGAATGTGTGATGGCGAAACTTCAAAATGAAAAGAGGGAGCAGTGATGTTTATGGGACAGTTAATTAATTTATATCAGTGGCCTGTAGAGTGATTAGCTTGCAGCATGGTGGGCAAGTTTTCATCTAGCATCATTTCTGCGCAAAACCTCCGCCATATCCACGGTGGACTGCAAAGAGAAATGGTCTTCTGACTGCAAAAGTCGATTTGCTCCAACTGTAGTGCCTTTATTTTCCCACAACAGAAAAAGAAAAACTGACCCCGCTTGAATCATAATTTCGTAAATGTCGCAAATTTATTTTAAAAATTAGAAAAAAATGTTTGCTTATATACTTAAATTAAAAAATATAAATTCATAGTACGTTTTTTTATAATTTCATCTCTATGGATTTGTTGTCCTGAAAACAGACAGATACCAATATTCTTGACAGAAAAAAGTCATTACTAGATTAAGCAGCTATGTAAAGTGTATGAGCTACAATGCAATCTGCCACACTTTAGCTAGGAAACAATTGGTCTTTAAATAAAATAAAAGACTACTGATTTCAATAATTTGTTCCCTAGAATTTTATATTTCAGTACTTGATAAGCCCCTGAAAAATCCTCGAATTCATATATAAAATGTTTTATTGACTATTCAGGGCAAATTGAGGACTTTTTAAGGCCCTGCTAAATTTTTCCTTTCATTTAATTTCTACCTTTCCACCACTTCTTTATCCAAACATTGCAATATGACTAATAAACACGGTGTAAACATTTCATCACTCCCAAAATTTGATGTTTGAGACTGCAATAAAATATATTTATTAAGTGTGCTACCGTACACACCAGCATGCAAGCTCCCATGTTAACTTGGCAGTAAATTAAGCGATATAATTATGTCTCGACATTGTATTGCGAATGTAATGTTAAAATTTATGACAAATCAGATAGATGTTTCCTTGCGTCTTCAGCTTAGAATATGAAGTGGCATTTTAATAAAATGTTTAACGTTCCAAACGATTTCTTGTTTTCATTTGACTGTTGTATGCATAAAGTCATTAAGCTCATGCCGATGAAAATTTTACATATGGCGGAAGGATATCAAATGAAGAGAAAATTAGATCTTAGGACTTTGCAGTCTGCAGGAAATGTAATGACATCCATGAGAAGATAAAAGGTAATCATCTGTTTCAATTACTTCAGAAAACTAGACTATTAGTGATGTATATTACCACATACCACCTTCCTTCTGGCTGTCCTGAAGAGTATTAATTATCTGCCAATCATATGGCCTTTAATGTGTAACAGCAGATACAATCTGTCATGGAAATTCCAATTAACTTATTACACAAAGAGTGGAGTTCTTATTCAACACATTTCCCGTAATTTTTTTTAAGAGCCTGATATAGTCTAGCGAAACAATGAAACTACCACCCATGTGTGTTTTGTGTTGGAATGTAGAGAAATTTTAGTATAGGCTGCTCATGGTGAAGTGAGCACTTTTGAAAGCCCTGCTTAAAAACTACTTGTATGCACGTTGTGTATTATTCCGTCTTACGTAAAATTAACATTGCCGTGGGCCTCATAACTTTATTCATGCGTCGGTCAGATAAAATTGTGGAATCATCAGAAAAGTGAACATGTTAGAAATCTGGTCATTTTTACACTTCGATAAATTGAAAAATAACAGAAAGCGAAACAAATAATTAAAGTTATCACGACAGTAACCGTGCACTATTTATTCGATGATAAAATATGGAACTATTTTCCATTCGTCATTTCCAACTTCACTGGGCGCATGCCACTCAGTGAGCCAGTTAAAGTAAATGCAGGCAGGCAGGCCCAATTACTTCTTTCTAAGGTTGATTTCAAAAGTGATTACTTTATCGTGAACAGCCTTTACGAGCTCAGCCCAACTCTGGGTTAGTAATCAAGAATGAGTGCCAAACAGGACTTTCAAAAATGCTTCTCTTACCGTACTGTAACCGGGTGGTGGCGGCTGTGCGTGGGGTGTCCCTACTGGAGCTCGTTGCTGTGGAACTCCGGCGGGCCGAGGCAGGCGACAAATGTCCCAGCTTTGTTACGGCGGTTACGCCGCCGAGGGCGAGAAAAGGACGCGGCAGCCTCCTGCAGGCGGGGTAGTGGAGTGTAACGACAACATAAACCCTGTACACCCTTTCGTCTCCTCTGGGCCAGAAGGGAGGGGAGTTCTACAGCCGCGCGTAACCGCCCCGCGGCTGCAACAATTGAATCCTTTTTATTGTCCCGTAGGAGCGCGCCCCTGTCACCTTCAACCCGCTCCCTAGGTATTAACCTTTCCGGCCGGGAACCTTAGGGGCTTTGTTTGCTTTGTGACCTGGTCTAGCTTGGTCTCTACGGACACCTTCTGCTTGGTGATAACTCTGTCGTCTATAGTTCGCTACAGTACTGCAGGGACTGCCTCGGGAGTTCGTGTCGTGGCATTTTACATGCCCCCCCCCCCCAAGGGGCCTTCGGTTCCTTCTTATCAAGCAATTATAGTTGCTTTACCAACCCTCATTTTCATTAAAAAATAAAGGCTACACGTTGTTAATCGTGTAGTTTTGAAAGCCCTACTCGCGATCAATTTTTCTGGCTTTTTTTTTTTTTTAATTTCCTCAGCAATGTGTAAATTCACTTTTTTTCCATTGCACAGAAATACGACACGAAACTGTACTTCAGACTAGGGACTAGTGAACCCATCGCACACATTATAAATGTTATTTCCAAGTCTTCTAATTGCTAAAAGCGACTTTTTCTCACCGCTGCATACTGGTCTGAAACATGTCAAATCATTATAACGGTTTGCAGTTCACGTTGCTGGTTGTTCCAGCAATAACATGACAGGATCGCCGCTTAAAGTCCCGCAGTTGTAGTGACGTTCAAAGGACAAAAAAATATTTCTTGTCGCAGCTTTGATGGAGGCAGTGTAGGGGAGGGCTCTCCCGAACGCTCGCGCCGCTGGTGGGGAGGGGGGAAACCACGTGACACTGCTGGCGCTATACACACCAAACTGATAACATCACTCTTTACTATCGCGCTGCTAAACAACGAGATGCGCGACCTACGTGCGCCGGTCAAGTAAAACTTTGAAATTATTAGAAAAGTAAATATTTCAGAAATATGTTTTTTTTTTTTGCACTTCGATACGTAAAAAAAGTACAAAGCGAAATAAATATTTCAAGTTATTACAAATGGTTACCAAAAAACTTTTAATCTGACGTTAAGATATAGAACTATTTTCCATCCATCGTTACCAACTTTACTGGGCGAATGAAGGTTGAGTTTAGAAGTGCTCACTTTATCGTGAACAGCTTTTATCAACGTATATGTTTTCTGTTTGCGTTTTTATTTAAACGGATTATGAAATATATATTATAATTCGTAGAGAAATAGATTATAAATGAAGTCTTTTAGTTTAAACGAGAATACAAAATGGTTGTGATGTGGAAACAACCAGACATGTTCTACCGGTCACCGGACCATTCTTCAGATGCTCATTCAAAAAGATAGGGTGACTCGACTACATTATCGTATTACGGCTCTGCTGTGTCCATCCCTGGTCGTGGATACTCAAGGTGTTTTGAGCGATGGTTAAGGGGAAAGGGCCGGTCGCGAAGGGGTGGTGTGGTGTGGGGTCGGGGTGGGATACAGCTTAGCTATCGATCTCTCGTACTGGTCGGAGAGAAGCCGCTCACAGTCGAATGTCCGCGGGGGCTTTGTCGCGCTCGTCTAGTGTCCACATCCTCCCCCCCTTCATCCTTATACATCCCCCCCCACACTGAACACTCACCACCCCTCAAACCCACTCATCCCCCACAACTCCCTCACACCACCTTACTTTTTTTTTTCCGAATGGCTGAGTCTGCAGCGACTGTTTAGCGAACCGTAAACAGCCGACCCCTACTAGGTTTTGGGTGAAGGGGGGGAGGATGAGACGAAGGGGACTTGTTATTGGCTCTCCAGAGTTCCTCGGGGCCGGTTGGTGTATGGTTTTAGGGAGGCAGGGATGGGGTAGGTCGCACAAAAGGGAAGACTATCCCCCAGGGGTCCTCTGAGAGCGAGGGTGCATGCCAGATAAGAGAGAGCTCTTCTACTGTACCCTCCTCCACCCAACCCCACTAACTTCCTTTTCATGCTTCTTCCTTCGTCCAGTTTGGTTCTTCCCGCGTGCAACAACCTGCCAACTCCACCCCACCCCCACCCCCATTCCTTTCTTTTCATCCTGGCCTGGTTGCTAGTTCGAGTCCCCATATGGCAGGGCAATATGTAATATATCTTGTGGCCACTTGTGGTTCCTTTGCATTCTTTTTATTTTGAGAATTTTTTGTGACTTAATGTGTATATTTGTTTATAGGCTATTCACGGTTTACCGTGCTAAAATTTTTCTTTCAATTTCTACCTTTCCGCCACTTTTAAATGTAAACATTGCAATATGACTAATAAACACTGTGCAAACATTTCATCACTCTGAGACTGCAATAAAATATATTTATTAGAGGTTAATGCCTTTTGGGAGGGCCTTAAAAAGTGCTCATTTTACCGTGAACAGCCTATAGGTGGAATGCATGCTGATGCTCATAATGCGGAGTTTGTTAATAGAGTGTTCTAGTTTAGTTGAATACTTCAGGATAGGATTTATTAGCAAACAATTCACTGCAATCGTTCTCATTAATCTGCCTTTACTCTGACATGTTGTTGTTATCTTAATTCATTGAATTTATCATTCCTGTCTTAATATTGTATAGTCGTGCCATACTAATTAATCACAATTGATGACATGTGACACATGTTTGGTTACGTTATAAATTGCACCATCGATTGCCACATTAGCGCAGTGTCCATGTTACTAGTTAGTTGTGACATTAATATGTTGATTTCTGAAATTTAATTTTTATTTTATGTTTCTTCCCCTAAAAATATTTGCGTGTATCTGTACAATACGTTCAGTGGTAGTCAAGCAACTTTTGCATAAGTGCGCCCATAGCAAACAAGAAGAAATAAACAATAAATACAGTACAACGTGACATAATAAAGTGCAACTCGGAGAAATGGTGAACATTAACTTGAAGTCAGTGCCCCGCAATGTAGTCAGTGCCCCACAATGTAGTCAGTGCCCCGCAATGTAGTCAGTGCCCCACAATGTAGTCAGTGCCCCACAATGTAGTCAGTGCCCCACAATGTAGTCAGTGCCCCGCAATGTAGTCAGTGCCCCACAATGTAGTCAGTGCCCCGCAATGTAGTCAGTTCCCCACAATGTAGTCAGTGCCCCACAATGTAGTCAGTGCCCCGCAATGTAGTCAGTGCCCCACATGTAGTCAGTGCCCCACAATGTAGTCAGTGCCCCGCAATGTAGTCAGTGCCCCGCAATGTAGTCAGTTCCCCACAATGTAGTCAGTGCCCCGCAATGTAGTCAGTGCCCCACAATGTAGTCAGTTCCCCACAATGTAGTCAGTTCCCCACAATGTAGTCAGTGCCCCACAATGTAGTCAGTGCCCCACAATGTAGTCAGTGCCCCGCAATGTAGTCAGTGCCCCGCAATGTAGTCAGTGCCCCGCAATGTAGTCAGTGCCCCACAATGTAGTCAGTGCCCCACAATGTAGTCAGTGCCCCACAATGTAGTCAGTGCCCCACAATGTAGTCAGTGCCCCGCAATGTAGTCAGTGCCCCACAATGCAGTCAGTGCCCCACAATGTAGTCAGTGCCCCGCAATGTAGTCAGTTCCCCACAATGTAGTCAGTTCCCCACAATGTAGTCAAGGCTTTTGGTTGTTTACTGATGCATTTTTATGTTATCACTTGATCTAATAGTTATTAACAGTGCACAAACTTTCTTCTTATATGGTAAGTTTCTTCCGTTACACAGGTCTCTGTTTTTTGCCTCTTGTACACTATTTAATCTCCCCGTCTTCTTGGCTATTGGGGGGGGGGGGGGTCCATTTGATATTAATATTATTTAATATGTTATGCAAAACATTCACAAATAATGAAAAGAAACACTTCATTAATACTTTAATCCTTACTTCTGTTATTTATTTTCTTGTTATATTTTCTGCCAAAGATGGTAACAGATAAATACACAATTATTTAGAAAAATTGTATACAGTAGTTTTTAATTAACAGCGCATAGTCAATATAAAAAAAAGAGAAAGAAAGGGGGAAACATTTCTGAAAGTAATTACACATCCACACATAACACAACACAGTTATGAATAAGCGAGAATATCGGTTCGGGGAGTTGTATCGATACCGTACTGTTGGAGATCTGCAAAATTCGTGTTATTTTTTGGGGACACGTTAAACTGTAAACAAATGTACCTTTGCAATACGGTTATGCGCTGTAGCTCACACCGGCCACGAGCTCCCGTTATGCGCGGCCCGGCTCTGTGGGGAGTGGCCTACCTCGATCCTCCCTTCCCCCAGCAGACGTGCTCACTGCCTAGTCGCCCCTCTCCGGGGAAGCCGGGGACTGATTGATAGTGGCGAGACCTGGCTGCCGTCACAACACGTCTTCCTCCCACTGCTGGAGAAGCCGACAAATGCAGAGGAGGCGCAAGGATATTCTGGGGATTAGGACCCTCAGCGCAACGCGAGATTTAGCGAAAGTCTTTGGCGGAGGCCATCTGGATGAGTGCGGAGTGCGAAGTGAAGTGCGGACGACGACGGGATATTGCGAGACGACGGCGGATGAAGTGTTCGTAGTGTGAATGGACGATAGGGCATGGTATCCGACGAGCGAAGGCTACTGTGCACGAGTACGCTCGGCGAATTCTAGAACATTGCAGATTGGTGAGATCTTTACTAAACTGAGGTGGGACTGAATAACATCTGATACTAACTTTATCGTAAATAATGGAACTGTCAAACATGGATAAATATTTGAATAGGCTGTTACACTTTCTTATTGGGACTGTTTTCTAATTATTCGATTTAATTAATCCCTGTGAGATAATTGTAAATTTTATTGATTGGAGTAATTAATTGTAAAAATCGAGTTATATCACTTTATTGTGAGGCATTGAATCGAAAGAATTTTATTTGTAGTTATTGTAAATAAAATTATGAAATTATAATTCACTCTTTCATTAAACTAAGTCCTCCGACCTTTAACGTACTTGGTTTAGCCCACTGACTTTGAGAGAAAATTGTAACAATACTTTATCTGACACGCAAGATGTCGCTATTGTACATGGTTTCTTTTGTTATTGTTAGAGTGGCGTTTCTGTAACCCCCTTCCATTTCTATGGCGGGGTGGTTTCTAGTGCGACAGTTTGTCGGCGGAGATGAGGTGTGTTGGCACCCCTGACACTCGCGGCTCGACGGCTGTTGACGCGACATTCCACCCCCCAGTGCTTGGGAAGGGGGGGGGGGGGGCTGGATGTTGCGTCGCCTCGCCTCTCTTCTGGAGCTGGAGCGCCGTGAGGGGCGATCGATGTGTTTAGTGCTCATCTCTCCTTCTCCACTGCTCTCTCTCTCTCTCTCTGTCTCTTCCTCCCCCCTTCTTTTATCTCTCTCGTGCACAACTGTTCTTTCCCACCTCGGACTCTATCTCCCTCTCCTCTGCCTCTTTAATTAACGTCTGCCCCGGGGCTGCGTGCAAAACTGCGGTATGACGACCACTGGAAAGACGTCACCCTTCCCCCGTGGACACTCCGTAGTCTGGAAAAATCAGCGTTGGCGCCTTTAATGTCACGGGAATACAATAAAAAACAAACTTATCTACAGTCGCCAGCACTTTGCACTTTTATTGGGACCATTGTGGTGTAAAGGTTAAGGGGGCTGCCTACTAGGCGTTGCAAATGTGTTGCAGTGTGTTGGGAAATCCGTTTGTTTGACGAACATATTCCACGTGCGTCAAATGTGCTAATTTACGAAAAGTAAACAAACTTAAGGCAATGACAGAATGTCGCTTTCATGACACTACGCATGTTAGGACCACTATTTTTTCAAGCCCTCCAACATAGTTAAAACAGCGTTTTCAGACTGCCGTATGTCAAAATGTGCTGACCGGATCTACGTGAAACACAGATAACTATCCTGCATTTAACTTTGCATTAGATTTTCTATCAGTAAAATAATATAGTCACGGTTCGACCTAAAGCTTCCGCGCTAGTTAAGTGCTTCACGCATAGTGGCGATGCGGCACTCGATGCGTCTGCCAGTGTCGCCCTTAGCGTTCGCTCGCTCCTGTGCCATGTCGCGTCAGGTAGGCGGCCCCCTTAAAGACTACTCGCCTCCCACGTAGGTTAACCGGGTTCAATACCCGGCGGGGCCGCTCCTCGATTTTCGCGCGTGGGAATCGTGCCGGACGATGCCGCCGGTCGGCGGATTTTCCTCGGGGTTCTCCCGTTTCCCCCGCCCTTTTCATTCCGGTGCCACTCCATTCTCGCCTCACTTCGCCATCGTCGGACTTCAAGACCTCTTACATATATTCCCTGAGGGGAATAAAATAGTGAAATTTTGTAAGAATGGAAATAAATGAAAAAAATTACAAAGGGGCATCTGTAGTGTAATCCATTGTCTTTCATTGCGTGCGGTAATATTATTCTGTTACAAATCTAATTTGCGAGAATTATAGGTACGCGCAAACGTATATAGCACTTTTCGAAAGCACTGTTTAAGATCTATTTGTGCGCATTTAGAGTATTCGTCCACCGCACATAGAATTAACGTCATTCATGCGTTGTTGAAATGAAACTACGTGGTTATTATAAAAGTAAATATTTTACACATTTGCTAATGCTTACTCTCTTATAAGCATTAAAAAAAAAAAAACAGGACATAAAATAAATTATTTCGCTATTCACAAATGTTTAAGTAGCAATTTTAATTTCAACGTTAAAACGTAGAACTAATTTCCATCCGTTGTAGTTACCAACTGGGCGCAAGCCTGTTAGTGTACCCGTTGAAATATATTCAGGTGGGGGCAGTGACATTTTTCAAAGGTTCATTTCAAAAGTGCTCGATTTATCGTGAACAGCCTTTATCCTGTAGAACAGGCGTAGATTGTGAACATTTGTCAAGTAATTACGACGTAATTATTGCATCATTTTAAAATGATCTGTAGATTCTTACCATTTCACAACCAAATAATATGTGCATAAAATTTGACAACTACATTCGAAGGCATTTGTAGATAGTAAACGTGTTTTAATAATAAATATTTATTTATGTCAATGAAAAGAAGGTTATGGCACATATAGTCTATTCAAGGTTTCTTCACACTTTCTGAATTAAAGCTTAGAAAAATCGCACCATGACTGACGTGTTCAGTCCTTTCTTAAATATGCGTTGTATCATAACCGTTTGGCACTTCAGTTAACGTTAAAGTGTATAATGTTTGTTTAAATTTTACGCTTATAGGCTATTCACGGTAAAGTGAGCACTTTTCAGGGCCCTGCTAAATTTTTCCTTCCAAATCGTTTCTATCTTTCCGCCACTTCTTTATCCAAACATTGCCATATGACTAATAAACACAGTATAAACATTTCATCACTCCCAAAATTTAATGTCTGAGACTGCAATAAAATATATTTATTATGTGTTAATGCCTTTTGGGAGGGCCTTAAATAGTGCTCACTTTACCGTGAACAGCCTATACTTATCGTTTATCTATACATTAGAATTATATTATATTTAAAATGAATAAAACCAAGTAGAAAGTAGGTGTGTTGCTAATGCTTAGTAAGAAATAGTTCTCATGTAAAATATTATCAAACCGACTGCGCACGAGTGTGGTGTAATTTTCTGTGCTTGGTTGAGCTTTGTTAGTATGAGGCGGAGGTATATCCTAAAAGTAGAACTTGAGCGGGCCTTCAGGTAAGTTGTAAATAACCGTGAATGCACGCTAGATGGAAGACTTAACACGGCAGGCAATACGAAGCCTTTAAACTGGCACGTGTTTGTGCGAGCATATCGTGGCATCTGACAAAATGGTTTGTGGTGTCTTGTCAAACAGCGAGCGGGGCTGTGGAAGACCCTAGCTGGGTGCCCAAGCAGGTTCGGGGCGATCCGTATTCATGTGATCCATCTCGCCCGTGTGCGCAGAGATCAAAGGGGCCGACCCGGCAGTGGGAAGATACTGACAGTGAGAACAGCTGTGTGCTGTTCGCGGTAAAGTGAGCACTTTTGAATGCCCTCTCATTAGGAATAATAGTCAATAAATACATTATATTTTAACCCTAGACGCAAACTTCCGAGTGCGGTGGAATATACATTGTGTTTATTACTTACATGGCAATATTCATTTTAATATGTGGTTCAAGAATGGGAAATGGCTCGAAGAAAAAAGTAACTAGGGCTTCAAAAGTGCTCACTTTACCGTGAACAGCCTATACCCGCGGGAGGAGCTACGTGCATCGTCTCGGCGTAGCTTTCCTTCGCAGCCCCTAACTTTTTTAAAGTTTTAATATTTCTCGATCAGTTGGTAGGAAGAATCCCCTAATGTGTTTTCAGATTACCTGCTCCACATATTATGCACATATACGACATTGCCATCACGCTGTTATCGAATGCTATCTTGATCGTCGCAAGGAAGGGGTGTTTCACTGAAGGTTCCTTGAATCCATTAGTTAGATCGCGAGGAAATCGCGAGAAGATTTGGGTCTGCCTCATTATGTCAGTTGTTCAAGTGTCAAACATTGTTTTCTAGAGTTTGAGGATAGTTTCGTGTCATTATACTAATATTAACTTAATAAAAATACAAAATAATTTGAAAAATTACATCTATAATGTTTTATATATTTTTTTAGATTAATTTGTTACATTTAACCTAAAGAATTAATTCTTATAAGTTTAAAAAAAGTTATTTTGGCACACATTTTAATTTCAGCTGAAGTGTTTCAAGTCACAGGAGTGTCATAAAATTTAAAATTCAAAGAAATATAGGTTAACGGAATACAAAATTAGCAAGAAAATATTCTCATGAGATTTTTATTACGTCAGTTATTTAGAGCTGTATTCTTGTGTATTAATTTTCACTATTTTTTCCCAGACTATTTTTTCATCTCGCAAGCAACAAAAAAATATGTAATATGCTATACACGTAGCAAATGTCTTCCTGCTCTTGAGCACCATTAAGAATTACAGAAAACATTGCTCGTGGGACTATTTTCTTCTTATAAGAAAGCCATCCACTATTATCGACGAGAATAATTTCGAAAACTATTTTTCCTTCAGTGCCTAACTTTTTGAAGGAGTTAATATTTCTATATCAGTTGGTAGGAAGTATTGCGGTTTTAATTTTTAGGCACCAAACTAACAGAGATAAATAAGGAACTTTTATCCTGGCAAAATGACTATAAAATTAATTTTTGAAATTACTTTATTTTGATGTTAGGTTACATTAATAACATAACATCAACATTAATGAGATAAATTGCTCAAGTTATAAGTGTTGCATTATCATGAAGAAATTAAAAGTATTTCTATAGTTGGACTATACTTATTAATGGTTGATGAAAAAGTACTGCGCACTTATAGTTGATTTGACGTGATGCTGTTAACATTATCAACCCAGCACATGTCGAACAGCCTTGCTTATTGCATTTTTGTATAAAACATGATTTGAGTATGTATCTACAAGTCCTGATGGATATTAAATGCCCATTGTGATCTTTCGATGGCACGCATTGTTTTGGAAAATATTTTTAAAATGATTGTGGTCTTATGGGAGAAAATTATTTCGTCTGAGTGGACGTGGCAGTGTGGTTAGCATGCTTGACTCATGTTTTTGAGGTCGCAAGATAGAGCCTGACCTTATGTTGGAGGTCGTTATTTTTTTTTTTCTCCGAGGATAGTGGTGGTGTTTGAGAATATCTCTCTTTCCATTTACTCACCCTAGGTAGTCTCTGGCCATCGAGGGTAAGTGATTAAAAACACACATTGTAGCATTGCCGATGTAATCCATAATAATCCCATCAAGACTAGGTGTATATAAATAATTGTCATGTGGGGATATGCTGTGGTAAAACAGTGGCATCATAATCATTTTGTCAAATAGGCTGTACAAAAACCACTCAGTTTGACAAAATAACAATTTCACATTTACATGGTTCCATTATTTTCTGAACAACTTCCGATCTTCTGATGGTAAAATTTTTGTCAAAAGATTTTAGTAATTTTTGTGTACAGTATTTGTAAAACCCGTAACATTTTTACAAGCCTTATGTGACAGCTAATTAAAAATACAAGGGTAACATATGTTAGATTTGAATATTCGCAAGAAGTTAACAACATTTCTGTGGCTAAAGTTGAGATGCCATACAAAATTAATTTTTTGAAGTATTATAAACTGAAGAGAAATAAAATTGGACATAATTGCAGTAGCAGTTAGATAGTTTTATTTTACGCAGTTGACAGACATTATGACAACTAAATTAGTAAGGGAAATCAGTGTTCCCAATGCACGGGAAAAATTTCTTCTCATTAGCCAGAGAAACAATTTGATCTTCTTGGCAGGGGAAAAAAATTACTCATTCCTACTCGTGGTTTTCATCGAGGGGTTAATGATTTTACAGCTGTATAAATGACTATGCCACTTAATTCCCATTCATACGTACTCCGTCAAGTTTATATCAATATAACGTGTTCCTTACAAGATTTTTTATTTTATTTTACTGTGTTAGTTCTTAAAAATCTCTGAAAAATTCAACTCTAAAAACAGTTGAAGATAGGTGGATAACAGCTGGGTAACTCATGCAGCATTTCGACTGTAGTCTGTTCGTAGCTAATTGAGTAGTTTTACTTTTAAATGCCCTGGTTAAGATTTACTTTTTTCTCCACATTGTATCCTTCCACCGTGTGTATGATGCACATTGTCATGGGCCTCGCGACTTTAGTCATGCGTTATTTAAGAGAACACATGAAATTATTAGGAATCTAATTGAGTTGCTAATAGGCCTTCATATAGGCTGTAATGTGTCTAAAGCAAGAAGATGCCTTCTCGATCTGCTATAAATTTAAACACCACACTTCCAATACACACTGTAAAAAAAAAAATTGTAATTTTTACTGAGAAATGACGTGTAATATTACAAATGTTTGCAACAGTGTGAACATTTCTCAAGAGCCGTGTTTGTAATAGACTTCAAGAAATATTTGTATCATACTGATGTGTATCCGCAAGCTCAGACAAAATAAAACTGTATATAGCTGTTTGTGCAAAAACTAGAGGTGGTGTAAAGGGTAGGTGCGTGCAAAAGGAAACGTAATGTAAGTGCAAATAATGTGAAACACTCAACACAACTATAATAATCCTAATAAAATTACGAAGACTTCTCTAGTTCGTTAACCACAGTCCTTCTCAAGACGTGAAATTACATTATTTTTGCTTAGTCATGCGGTTAAAGGCGTGGAATGTTGATATAGGCTGTTCACTGTAAAATGAGCACTTTTGAAAGCGTTGCTTAAGATCTACTTGTACACATGTTATGTGTTCTTCCGCCTTATGTAAAATTAACATTGCCACGGGCCTCATCACTTTATTCATGCGTCGGTCAAATGAAACTGTGTAATTATTATGGAAGTAAATACTTTACAAATCTGTTCATTTTTACACTTGGATGCATTTAAAAAAATGGAAAGCGGAATGAAATTATTTTAAGTTATCACAACTGGTTACCAAACACTTTTTATCCGGCGTTAAGATATGGAACTACTTTCCGTCCATCGTTACAAACTTTACTGGGCGCATGTCACTCAGTGCGCCCATTAAAATAATGCACTAGGAGCAGTGACTTTTTTCCCTAAGTTTTATTTCCAAAGGGCTCATTTGATCGTGAACAGCCTTTACACGACGCGAACACTGCATTCCAGTTCAGAGCCTTGCACATAGCGGCGATGTTGCTACTGTATAGCGTGCCGGCGTAACCCTAAAGCCTAAGCTACAATGACCGTAGCGTTCTCGTAACAAAATAACAGTGGCCTTGCGGTACTGGCTACAGCCGTAGTACAAAAACTGCCAATGTGAAACAAAGACAAGCTGTGCATGTATCGCGGATATTTACAAACTGAGTGTTGGCTAATCTGATATTTATTTTGGTTCGTCTACTTGTGATGAAAAAAGTTTCGCGGGAATCGTTTTTCTGGATATTTAAATTTTTTTTATACATGTGGGATTGCGTTGACGATTTGCATAAACTGGAATCGGAACTGTGCCGCAAAGTTCATTTAATAACTATGTTCTTGTTACAAATTTGCACTGCACTGACACTCGTGGTTGAAAATGTTGGCTCGTGATTGGTCGGCGTAGAACTCGACATAAGAGAATTGCTGCCATCTTACGCCGTTATGTAATGTTGTAGCTGCTCCTATATACAAGTGTGGGTTCAGTTTTTTATTGTTATTTCTTACGGTGGTTGTAGCCGGGCCTTTATAGCTCCCGCGCTTCTTAGGTCCGGTTACACCATCGTGGTTTCGAAACTCGATCTGAGATCGTATCCAAGATCGACACAGATAACTGTTGCTCCATTCGAGTTCAGAGCTGGACTAGAGATCGAGATTAAGTTAATTTCCAACCGCCGAAATCGGCGGTTCGAAATCTCGATCCGATATCAGCAGCCATCGTCGGCAAATGTGGTTTGAAAATACGTCAAGAGATATAACTACGTTCGTTTGTTTTCTTCGGGAATTAAAACATTATACGTACTTGAATATTATCCAGTAAAATTCGTACAACAATAATTCACTTAAAACAGATAACATATCGCACATTTAGTTGTATCAGTAGTGAAAAATACGCCTACTTCCATGACGTCGTATTTACGAACCAATAGCAAAATTTGTCTCATGCTTATTAACGATCTCTCACTTTGGAACCATGATCGACGAGGCGGAGATCCAGAATCATGAAATTTCGTTGGTGCAACACTTTTACATTGGAACCAAAATCAAACTGGATCCTGGTTCGGAACAAGGATCGTTAGATCTCGGATCGGGGAAGATGTTGGTGGAACCGGGCATTAGCGTCAAAAGCGGGAAAAAGTAGCAGATGTGTGTGAGGGGAGGGGAGCACCAAGTACTGTGTGATGTTGGCCGCGGCAGTAGGATACAGTGGCGTGTTCGCAAGGGAGGGCCTGGAGATGAAAAGCACTCCCCAAACAGCGGAGGGGTGGGGCTAGGCCGGGGGCAAGGGAGCGCGGGCTGTTAATTGAAGTAATTAGAGTAATTACAAGGAGCCTCCAGTGAAGCAGTGGCTGGAGGAGGAGGAGAGGGGGGGTGAGTAAATCTGTTCCTCCCCAGCCAGCGCCGCACGGAACACACGCCACTTGTTGCACGCCTGGCAATATAACGGGCAGAGGTGTGCTCCAAACTGCCGCTGGGGACCCGCGCCGCTCCGTGCAACAACGTCGCAAGCGACTGCGAACCCGGCTAATAAGCGACTAGCCTCGGCCTTCAACACACAGGCTATTCGCGGGTAAAATTACCATTTTTCAAAGCCCTCTCATTTGAAATGATACTCAATAAATGTGATTTAATTTTACCCTTAAGCCCCTGTCACACTGTCAAACTGCTTCCAACAAGTTTGGTCAATCAAAGTTGGTCAGTTATGACGTCATCGAAACGTCATAAATGACGCAATACTTGTCTGAAAAAAGTTGGATGCCTTCTGTCTCCATCCGACTTTTGAAAATTGGACCGCTTCTAAAATTTATTTGATGTTTGACGGTCTCAGGCGATCAGAATCGTGCATGACAAATATGGACGTCAAGGAACTTTAAAACGAATAAATTTGCTGGAAACGAATTAGATACTGTACATAATTAATTTATGCAGGAGCTGCGTGGACGTGAATGCTATTTTAAGTGAACATTGCTCATAATATTACGAACTCAGAGGCATTAAATTTCACTGTGCAGAAAACGTCAAATGGTTATAACTTGAATTCAGTAAATAAGTGAATATGAATTACAACATTCTTTACATTTCTTCATGTAATGGACTGCATGGGAAAACAAAAGCTCACTAAGAAAATAATATTTTTAAGTAATAATTGAAATTCGACTCTCCCAGTAAAAAATTGACAGTGTGACACGTTTGCAAACACATTTGAGATTATATAATAAAATTTGTTGGAAGGAAAACTATGAAGGTCGTATTGTCTTCAAATTTAATTGTCGAATATAGTTGAATATAGTTGACTATAGTTGAAGGCGAAAATTTGACAGAGTAGTGAGGGCTTTATATAGACGCTAACTTACGTGTGCGGTGGAACATACACGCTGTGTTACTACTTACACGGCAATATTTATTTTAAAAAATTGATTAAATGCTAAAAAGTGGACGATAGGAAAAAAAGCGACCAGGGCATCAAAAGTATCTGCTCACTTTAGGGTGATGGGGAATGGCATAAACTAACTTCGCGTGTGTTTTGTCCCCTCGGAATTTTAGGCGCCGACTATAGGGATTTTAATACAGTGATCTGTTCTGCCGCTATAGTTTGAAATATTGTCTTACAGAAGAATTAAAATCGTAAACAGAAGGCCACTTACGGCGAATTTTGCTGACTTGATACTTCTGAACGACCACATTTACCTGCCGACAACCACGTTTATGGATGGGCAACAAAATATTTAAATTAATTTCTAATCTGGGAAAAATAATTCGATTGAAATATTCCATATGTTTTATTTTTCTAGTTGCAACAGGCGCGACCCATATGGCAACTAAACGTGGCATTGTTACTTAGCTTCGCATAAGGCGGTGAGTACCATCGTTTTAATACCAGCGTCTACAACAAGCTCGTGCCATGGCGTAAACGGCGTAACTTGACGTGGCTAGTCGTGGCGATGTTGATCTCTCGTCCTCTTGTAGTGTGTTTCTAACTCCGGCCGATCAGAAACATACGCGTCGGTGGAACTCTATGGCCAGTAAATAAATTGGGCGAGGGATTGTGTTTTGACTGGATGCGTATGTCGAGAATGACGTTTCCTGCCATCAGTAGAATATTTCTGCGAGACATTCACCATGCGAATATACGAATCCAATTATTCCGTGTCATCAGAGACCTGAAAAATTCGCGAGTTCAATGACCTGCAGGCTAGACTCTACAGTCGTGTGTACGAACATGCCGATAACAACTGCACATTGGTTGTCTGCTGTCACCGTGGAAGGCGACAATTGGACCGCATTCTCCAGGAAGTGTCAAACACCGTGTGGACCAATGGCTAAAGTTATATTAACGCACGCGTTTTGAATTCTAGCTTGTCCCTAAATGAATCCGCGAATTCTTCAGGTCTCTAGATATGCCGTAGTTATTATTATTATTAATAGTTCTCTTGCACTACGTGGCCACGCTGGCCAGTGCAGCGTAAATAAAAAAAAGCAGATAATATAGCCAACCCAAGAATTTCAGAATTTACTCACATAAGTTAATATATTTCTATTTTGTACTTTTATTTGATTGGCCAGACTCGTTTACGGTAACGCCTGTTGTGTACAGCTGACTGTAATTATACGCCAAGTTTGTTATGTTGCGCCAAGCCACGTCAGTAAATTGCGGTTGGGCCTTTACGTGATATAGTCGCTTGTATAGGCTGTTCACGGTAAAATGAGCACTTTTGAAAGCCCTTCTTAAGATCTACGCGTCGGTCAAGTAGAATTATGAAATTATTGGAAAAAGTAAATATTTTATAAATCTGCTAATTTTTACACATTAATGTATTAAAAAAACAACGCGAAATAAATAATTAAAATTATCACTAATGGTTACCTAACACTTTTTATTCGACGTTAAGATATGGAAATACTTTCCTTCCATAGTTACCAACTTTACTGGGCGCGTGTCACTCAGTGCGCCCGTTGAAGTATATGCAGGCATGGGCGGTGACTTTTCTAGGGTTGATATCAAATGTGCTCACTTTATCGTGAACATCCTTTAACGTTAAATGGCGGAAATGACGGAATGTCTGGCGCCTAGAGGCGAGTTTGGCAGACGGCAATCTGGTCGCTGAAGAATCTTCCTGCAGCACGCAACAGCCAGCCACTGAGGCACGAGAACCGCTCCCAGCGGCTCGCGTGACCAATCAAAAAGCGAACGGGCACGCCCGCGTTAAGAGTCAGGATAGGAGCATTATTTCCACTCTCGTTTCATCCCACCGGCTGTAAACGGGAAACAGCCGCAGACCGATTCGCGTCGTTTGAACGACGGATGCTGGGAGCTTTGCAAAAAAAAAAAAAATAACATAACGATAATCAGATAGCAGCGGCTATCGTGACATTTTATGACGTTTTCATACATAACAGCTGTTGGTCCCTTACTATTGTGTATCTTGCAGCCGTCTTCACTTCCGAAAAGCACGGAAAAAAAGACGGTTAATAGTATTCGGACGAGAAAGGTTTGTTAAATACCAATGGCAAGGACACGTCGCTAATCGAAAATTAAGCAAATTTAAAAATAATTATTTATGTACTTATTTTTACTCTTGACGATCCCGATTTTTAAGTGTCCCATTTGAAGTTTTTTTTTATTGACATTGAACTCTGTATGTGACATAGAATAGAGGCAGTATTGAGGATAGAGCCCTTATATTTGTATCCGCTTATCTTCACCCTTCTCCAGTGTAATCTGCATAATATTCCAGCGACTCTGGGGGACCCCCCCCCCCCTCTTCAATATGTAAATTTTGCAACAAATTCATAGTTCATTTTCTCTCTTCTTGAATAAATTATGTTCTTAATAAACCAAGAAAATCTTTCTATGATTTAAGTAAATAAATCATCATGAGCTGTTCACTGTTAATTGATAACTAGTAAAATATATGCTCAGGATGTGTTTTTCTTTGTATTGTGCTACTTCCGCCCGATGTCAACGTCTCGTGGCGAAGTCGGCTGGTGGTGCGCCACCGGTCTGGGTTGCTGGAGGCTCTGGGTTCGAATCCCAGGTAAGGCGGCTGCTAGTTTATGTTAGGTCAGTGAGCACTTTCGAAAGCCTTCTCATTTGGAATAATCGCTTATAAATATATTCTATTGTAGCCCTGGGCGGGGAACTTCCGAGATCGGTGGAATATACAACAAACTGTGGTTATTACTTTTGTACCCATATTAATTTTCACAGGCGGTCAAAAGATAAGAAATGGCTGAAAGGAATAAAGTAACTAGGGCCTCAAAACGCTCACTTTACAGTGAACTGTCTATAGCCCTGCATGACGACCCCGCCGGGCAACCGCCCCCTCTCCGCTCGAACTCTCATATTGTGTCCCTTATCGGCCGCACACCACGTCGAGCTGTGTTCGCCCGGCCAAGTCTGGGGGGGGGGGGGGTGGTTCCTCTGCTTGGCAAAGACTGCCAACTGCAGAGCATCACATGTCCCTCTCCAAGGCAACTGTACAGCATCACGGGAAATTATGGCGATTGTATCGTAGACGCCGTGGAGTCAGGGGTGGGGGAAATTGACATGACTTCTTTCCCTCAAACTCCCGCGTTTAAGTGAAATTGTAGTGTGAATGTTTTAAAAGTGAAATTAAATCATATCAGAATTGTTTAAAATACTAATTTTATTTGTTTGATTTTGTATTGTTTTCTAAACTTATAGCGAGAATATGGTCCCATCCAAGCCGTGAATTGAAAGTCTATACCTGCACCTGAATAATGGTAAAGCGAGTGAGTGAAGGTATTTGGGCGGCTCTTAACAGCGGGGTCTTGAGAGCTGATGAAGGTGATCGAGGTGGGTGTGGAACAGCGCCGGAATGAAAGATCGGGGGCAACGGGAGAACCCCGAGAAAACACTTCGACCAGCGGCATCGTCCGGCACGATTCCCACTTGCAAAAATCCGGAGTGACCCGGCCGGGGATTGAACCAGGTTCGCCGTGGTGGGAGGCAAGCAGGCTGACCGCTCAACCATCTTTATCCGAGAGAGAGAAAGAGAAAGGGAGACTTGTACGTTCTTGCTGCGTAAATGAGAGGTCTTCAAGCCTGTTGAAAAACTGTGGCAGGTTATTATTATTATTATTTGGAAAAACGCTGGGGAGGGTAGTACGTTGCAGGGAGGTTGGTCACCCCTGATCCCGAATCCTTGCGCCGACATGTCCGATCTTCCTGTCCTTGCTTAATTATTCAGCCTAGGAGCTCCGCCGCCCGCTTCGCACTTTTTTTCCCTACAAAATGGAGGACTCCTTCCTCCTTCAACCCCTTCTTCCATCTTTCGCGTTCATTCTGGAAAGGGAGAGAAGAGAAACGTGTTCCCATTTATTTCTGCACACATCTTTTTCGTCGGGGGTTTGCGCATGCATTAAAATTTGTTTTCGAATCGTGTATCTAGGGCAAGTTTATTTCTCTCCGGGGAAGTTTTCATGGACTTTTTATTTCTTCATGGTAGCACAGGTGTGTATTATTACTTCTACTGTTTTTGTTCGCGTTTCACTTCATTCCGTTTATGCAGTTACTTTACTGCATTTCCAGGTTGCTTATACTGTTTCATAGTCTCTGTGAAATTCATTGTTACCATAAACACTGCGCTGAAATTGAGTTGGTTACATAATGGATTTACAAATAGAAGAATACATTTGAACGTAGCCCTATACATGGTGTTTATTGTCACAGTTTACAGCCGTTAATTAGAGACCTGCAAAATTAGCGCTATTATTGAACTCTTTCGTGCCCATTGCAGACAATTGTCTACACGTTGCACAGGAAGGTGATATTTGAGCGGTTCTGTACCCTCTGAGGCTCAGTGACTAATGATTTAGAGTCCCGAATAGTTCGCGGATTGAGTTGGCAGCAAGCTAGGCCGAACAGCCCTTCATACACTCTATACATTATCGTCTGCTTATTGGTTGCTGTGATCAGTGAGGCATCTGTACAGGACTGTCAAGTGCTCGCTCGCACTACTGGCTCACAGCTAGACGGGGCGTGTCCAAACAGCTGTCGTCCAATCACAACAATAGGAGAAAAGAACAAGTGTCTGGAGGTTGGCTCGCCTCCGAATGATTTCGCAAAATACTCGTGGCTCTACTAGTGATCTTTTTTCCTTTGTTTAACTGATTGGTTCCAACATTTGATTGGCTAGAACTGTCGAAAACAACGTCGATAAGATTTAAGATTAGAGCATCGTTTGTGTACAGTAAGTACTTTTAATACTTCCTCTAACCTGATTTCAATGCAACTAGAGTTTATTAAAGTTAGTCAAATACGGGTCTGTTGAGATAGAATTCAAACGTGAAACCGACATGTACATCACTAGCGACCACGCGACATTGACAGTTCCATCGGCGATTGACAGGTCATTGTTGGGCATGTGCGTAGTAGTCTGCCTCATCTTTAGTCTGCGTCTGTTAAGGTCGGTTCACGATCAATTTCGTGTACAAAAATGCTTAGGAGACGTCTGTATGGAACGTTTATAAAAATGTGTGGTCCATAGTGAATGTACGTATTATGTTCAATCAATCTCACACGGCTATAAATTAATTTTATTTTGGTGAAATAGTGATATATTAACAAATAATTAATTTAAACGCATTATATAAGAAAGCAAAAAAAAAAAAATCTCTGAATACACTATATTTCTTTTCCATTCTTCTCTTGTTCGTTGATTGATTGCCGGAAGGCGTTGCGTACAGTACACGTAACGTGATGTTCGTGAACAGTTTGGTAAGAATACCTTCTTTCATTTCGATACGTACGCGTTAATTACGTACACTTTTTTTTTTCTTATCGTGAACCGACCTTTACCGAAGAAAAGAGCGGATGTTTGTGGGACGGTGCATATAGGTGCTGCCGGACCGTTCTGTTGTCACTCGGCTACAAACCAGTCCGTGACGGGTACCGGTGTTCCCAGGGGGGAGACACTAGATTGGGCTTACAATCGCGTTATTTGAAGTAAGTGCGTGTGGAAATACCAACATAGACATTTTACCACTAGAATTAATGATTTTATGGAACAGATCGGATTTGAGTCGAAACCATGAGTGTTTTGTATCTCAAACATGCTGATTTAACCTACATATATTTTAGGTGCCGATTTAATAACTCACTCAAACGGTTGGAAATATTTAATCCTTTTTCTGCAGTGCTTGTGCAAGATTTATTTTATTCTATTGGTCACATTTGGAGGTAACGTAAATATTTAAAAGACAAAGCTAACACAAACAGCACACGTATATATTTAATTATAGTCGAAAATAGTATTCAGCAACTAAATAGTGGTACCAAGTAGGTTCTAATTAAGCAATTTTCAAACGTCGTTCTAGAACCTCTCAAGAAGAATGCAAGCTGTAAACATACTGCAAATACTACCCGGCAATAGCCTAAAAAAAGACAGTATAATTTTCTTTTTTGAAAATAAGCTATTTTAATTCACATTGAATACGTGATTATTAACTACTTCAATGAAGCGTGTTTATCACAAAATAATCATTAGAAACTATTATTTTTGTTTTATTAAACTAGGTGATTATTTTCGTAATGCATGTCTGCTGTTGGTATTAATCCAGGCACCTACCACTCACCCACCACACCTGATAAAGACTGGTCCTTGGTATCCTGGCGTATCTTACTGGTCCGTGGTATCCTGGCGTATCTTACTGGTCCTTGGTATCCTGGCGTATCTTACTGGTCCGTGGTATCCTGGCGGGTTGTGAAATCAATGGAAAGAAACTCGAGAGCGACGGGTGGATTGCACGGAACGATCTCCAGAGAATGGAAGCCTGCGGTCGTGGAAACGAGAAGACGGATGACTTCGTGGTTTGCGGGGAAAGTGGCGGGGTTGCTTGTTTCATCGACAGAAGGGTATGGGCAATGTGTGTGTTTCCTTGTAGAGATGAAAAACGCCACTCTTACATGCATACGTCGTCATTTGAACAGTGCAGCTGAAGGGCAGGGCTATTCAATCAGCAGCCCGAGATCCGCAAGACTGTCAAACGGCATCCAGCAGCAATTGTTTTAAGGTGTGAATGTACGCTTATATACACTCTTAAGTTTTTTTTCGTTCTTTTACGAGAAAAACCTTGGAAACCCAGTTGCCAAGGAAATCCTTTGTAAAACTAAAAACAGTTTTCTTGTAAAATCTGCAAAATATTATATATATATTTTAAATATTACAAATTATAGCCACTTGTATTACAACTTACAATATCGAGAAGTGTGCATAAAATTAATTTATCTCTTCTAGAAATTAAGTGCGAAGAATTAATTACAGAGGAAAAAAAATTATATAGTTTACGGGAAAAAAATGTACTGTTTACAACAACGGGGATTACAAGTCACATCCCTTCTATTATCAGCCCGCACCCTTAACCACAAGACCAATTTGACTTACGAACGTAACGCTTATTTTTATAGTAAATATAGCTCAAAGTACCTACAAAATATTACGGAAGTTATTTGATTAAGAAGAATACATTAATTTAATTTTGTGTTCTCTTACTGAGTTGAGATATTTGGACGGCTCTTAAGAAACAAGTCTTGAGAGAGTCTGCGTAGCTAGGAAACATCAACACTTTATGAGTAATACCTACGGTCACACATTTTTAGAAAATGTTTTATTACGATTATTTGAGTTGTTTTAAGTGTTTTACGTTATTCAAACTTGCAATACATTTCTTCTTGCACGTAACCACACTTTACATCACCCGTAGTTTTTGCACAAACAGCTATATGCGGTTTTACGTTGTTGAGTGTCCGCAATTTTCCTGAAGTTCGCGGAAACGAGTCAGTAAAATACAAACATTTGTTGAGGTCTGTTACAAACACGGCCCTTGTAGTTTTACGAGATAAATCTTTGTACTGTTACAAGCTTTTGTAAAATTACAAATAATTACTTAGTAAAAATTACAAGAATTTTTTACAGTAGTATATTGCTGCAAGTCGCCAGATGGGAGTATGCGAGTTCGTGAAGAATGGAGGTCTTAAGGAAATAACTAAATGTTATTTTGTTAAAATTTATTTATAACTATAAAAAGTGACAATGTCAATTGTAATCAACGTCCTTATAACTGTCTTTATACTTGCTACGGTCTTTAATTCGCATTTATTACTAACACATATTCAATCAAACTGTATTTTGCCATAACTCCAAATGTCTTGTCACTCACGCATCCAGTTGAAGTTGTGCTGGTCAGTCTCACTTTCCACTGTACAGATGCGCACAGACTTCACTTTCGCAGCTCTCTGCGTTCTAGACTGTTTGCTCGAAGGACCCCCCCCCCCCCGTTACTTAAATGTACCAGTTGGTGCGATGCAGAAGGTTCCTCGCTCCCCAAGTTGCACCGAGGGAAGCGAAGGCGATGACGAGAACATTCTTGCAACGATAACCAAAGCGATACAGTCTTGTGAGGACAGAAGGTGGCACGTGTTCCGATAGGCGTATCGCGTCATGCTACGACGGCTCCTTTATCACTACGCGCGGTCCTATTGGTGCGCGTTCAAGCGAGTCGGTGGCAAGGGAAGCGACGCGCGCGTCAACATGTAACGATATCTTGTCACCGCGAGAAAAAAACCGCAATACGTTAATGCCAGAATTACCTAGCCAAAACTACTAGTTCTAGTTCCCACTGGAAGCCTGAAGAAGTTTATCTTGACTTTTTCATTTTCACTGTGACGTGGTTTTTTTTTCTCCACGGAATTGTCTTTTCCCTTCCGCGGCATCGATGTAGGCTACGCGCCTTTGCGTCAGCAATTAGTCGTTACATTCCTACATTTGTAACACGATAATCGAACTCAGTTGCTGGCAGACCTTTGTTTTGTGTCACTGAGATGTACGTGTCGATAGTGCGGGAGTAGGGGTTTTCTCCGGATGCTCTCCTTCGTACCTCTTCCATCGCGCAAGGCTGTCAGTAAGTTATTGCTGGATGAAATTCTAAGTGATAAAACATCTTCCTGCGGAATTTTACGTGCACACTCCGGCAACTCAGTCAGCGTGTGCCCAAACACTTCACGTCTTGTGGTATATACGCCTGTTAGGTGGAGACTCTACTTATCATTTCGCGTTATATATTTGCGACAGACTAGGTGTCATATGAATATATGTTCGCTTGATTTTCCTCGTTCCGCCGCTCATACGACACGGACTAGAGGACTCAGCACCTACAGTAGACATGTAGCACTATGGTGGCTTCATTCCTACTTGCCGTGTCGAACCGGCGATTGTGGCAGCGGCCAATGAGAAAATTAGATTTTCCTGAGTATGTGATACTGATAAAAAGAGAACACAAAACAAATTAAGTGTAGTCTAACCTTTCAAATAATTTGACAGTACAGGCGAAATTAGTAACAGACGGGAGCCTGGAACGTTTGCGTAATAAAATAACGCGTGAACCGATGGATACGGTCTAACGACAAATAAAATGCTGAAACAGCAATATATGTTTAACGGGGCTTACAGCCACTATTCAGTTTAACTTTCGTTAAGGTAAAACGTCATTACTTTATTTCTTTACAGTACTTACTTGTTGTATGCCGTGAGCGTAAAGGCTGTTCACGATAAAGAGAGCACTTTTGAAATCAACTCTAGAAAAAAGTCTCTGCACCTGGCTGCATATATTTTAACGGGCGCACTGAGTTACATGCGCCCAGCAACGTTGGTAACGATGGATTGAAAGCAGTTCCATATCTTAACGTCGAATAGAAAGTGTTACATAACCATTTGTGATAACTTAAATGATTTCGTTCGCTTTCTGTTTTTTTTAATGCATCGAGGTGTAAAAATGACCTTAGTTTTCTAATAATTTAACAGTTTCACTTGACGGACGCAAGGAAAACGTGACGAGGCCTATGGCAATGTTAATTTTAGATAAGGTGGAAGAATGCACAACTTCCATACAAGTAGATCTTAATCAGGGCTTTCAAAAGTGTTCACTTTACCGTGAACAGCCTATAACATCCTGTATAGAGAGATTTGGGCGTGTAAGTCAAATTAACGTCGAAACGACTATACCCATTCGTATTTTGACGCGAGATGGCGTCGCCACGTGTTTTAACATCAGATCGCTGCGAATCGGCGGGGAGGTCGGGGAGTACGAACCGTCAAAATTTCTGGTCGGAACATGTGGTCGTATCGCCGCAGAAGAGCAGTTGAAACAGGCCACCGTTGTGGATAAAGGCGAACTGATGGGCCGGGAGGGGGGAAGGGGGTTGCCGCTGACCGATCCGGATAACGGCTTTGTGAAACGGCTGGGTAATGATGTCTGAAGGTGATGGAGTTGCCCCTGGGGGTGGGGGAGGGACCAGTTGTACCCGACGGTAATTAAACCCTGCCCCGGCTCAATAAAATTGCTGCCGCTGCCCACCCGTGGAAAATGTTTGGGGGGGAAGGGGGGGTTGGAACCCTAATAAAGCGAGCCCTTTCTTAACGGCTGGCAGATCGCGCCCAATTACCAGGGAGTTGTAGCTTTTTTTTTTTTGCCCTTCTTCCCTCCCTTCCTTCTACTCACCCGCGATAAATGTTCAGTACGAGACTCCTCGGCACTTTGCGAAAGGGGAAAGCGTGATTTCGAAAACAGACAAGGGAAGGGTGACCATGCGGAAATGGGCCGGCTACGAGTATCCGTAAAAACTATCATCCCACCTAGCCATTTTTTTTTGCATCAGCTTCTTTCTGTTTTGACTCTGGGATGAGACCATGAAGTGGAGTGATAAACGACGTCCCACTTTTTTTTGGTGCGAATTAGTGGTTTTATGGCATACTCTCGATAAATAATTGCTCTTCTGCAGGGAGCTGTCGAAAAAATAAGTGTTGGCAGTGTGGGTTTTAAAGTCGCTTGGGATACGCCCTGGTAAGTCGAAGTCGGAAGACGACTGGGCCACCTGATCGTTATGAGCTCGTAATCTGTGTTTGATCATAAATTATGGGTACTGATTGAACCGTCACCAGTTTCGACTCCTCGCCTTTCCCATCACGGCTAACAATGACCTCTGGTCTCTCAACCATCTTCTAGTCCCAATAGTTGCTGGTGATAAATTTTATACGAAATACGTGTGTTTTATCTATCCGTGCTGTACCCACATTTCCACCGCAGATTTACGAACGTCGGAAAAGAAACATTTAGTAAGTGGAGAGATCAATAAAAAGTTTAATGAAATCTTGATTTACGTGAAAACGGAAACACAAATCGCCCACATCCTTGCTGCCGCGTGAGCAAATTCCCTCCTCCTCCCTTCATTTTGCGGTTCCCACGTAAGCTCATAGAGGCCTACAAGTCATTGTCTTTTCGGTTCGGTGACCACCGACTTAATTTCTCCATAGATCGCTCCTCCGCACATTCCATCAATCGCTCCGCACATTCCATCAATCGCTCCGCACAATCCATTCGTCGCTGCCGCGGAACCATCGGCATTTGGAAACCAAACCTTGCCTCCAGCTCACAGCGGCAGCCTGCGAGTTTTGCTCTGCGACAGGACCCGAGGGGAGGAGCGAGAAGAGTGGACTGGACTCCGAACCAAGGGGTAAATAGTGGCTGACTGGCCTTCGAGCAGAAGGTTCTCCGGGATTGCAGTTATCTTGGCGAGACCCTCTGTCGCAGTTTTACTGATGCCAGTATTATAATCGAAATCAAGTTAATAATTCAGCATTAAAAAAAAAATTAAATATCGGGTTGGGGGGGATCGTTATTGAGAAGACAGGCAAATATTTTGAATGAGTTATGGATGGTTGAAAAATTTCGCGTGGATGGTATTTTGTTGTATTAGTTGACTCTTTCTTGTGCATGTGCGCCAGCGTACGGATGTTCGTGGGCTGTTTTCGATCAGGCCCCAGTAACTCGAGCAAGGAAAACAAATATTTACCGAAGATACCCGAAGTAGAGGTTCTATGGTTTTACAGCTTCGGTATTAGAAAAAAAAAGTGGTTTATTTTACTACTCGCTCAGTGCGTGAATATACAATAAACTAACATGTCTTTTTCCCTGTAGATATTGTGGAAACATGTGTTTGTTTACATATTTTAATTTGTATGGTGATAGCACAGCCTCATTTGTCTATGTTCCTCTCGTATCTGTTAGTTCGTGCTACGTGTATTTTCGCATGAAACAGGTTGTGAAGTATATTGTGTCATTTACATGATTTATGAGTCTTGTTGCGTTAACTGCGGATAGATGACGCTGTTAATAATTCTGCCCAGAAAGCGCAGGACACTATTAAAATAAAAATACTGTCACATGACGTCAGACGCGTATCCGAGCTCGTGATGGATGGAGGTCTTAATAAAATATAATTTAGTTTTTAATTTATATACAGTGCCATACCTAACTATTATTTACATCATCAATTGCCTATTCCCACTATTGCTCTAGTTATTCTCAGTGAACACAACAGTTAACGTATCTCAATTCTAATTAAAATATATATATATATATATATCTCTCTCTCTCTCTCTCTCTCTCTCTCTCTCTGCGCTACAGTTACTCAATTCACACTCATCATTTGCACATACTCAATCTGTCTAATGCCATCATTCCAAATTTCTTACACTCGCCTATCCAATCTCTATCTCCGCTAGACCGATGCTGGAAGTATGCAGACTTCATTCCTGCTGTTCACTCTCGCCGCCAATTGACGCCATGCTGCCTCGTTTCTTCGTTGTGTTCATACACCCGGCGCTTAAGGTCGTACAACCCTCCAAACTGTCAACTGTCAACTCGGAAGACCGTCGTGGCTCAAATAGTCTCGCTGGCTCGGACCTGAAAGTTCCCGGCACCCCGAGTCACGCTGAGAGACGCCGGGCACGATGACCAGAACATTCTTACCACGATGACCCCAGACATTCAATGACAGATGGGAAGAGTCCCGGTAGGCTTATCGAGGCAGCGGAACTTTGTAAGTCTCCGCGCACTGCCGCCAACATAATACAGTGGACATTTGTAATTTACTGTGTGCTCTAATGCTGAGAGTGGAGTAGAATCCGATTTCGGAAAACAAATTAATACGATAAGATTTTTCTCGTTACTACGTTGAGCTGCGATTCTATCCTTGTGTGCTCGCTCTGGTCGTAGTATGGTAGAAGAAATAGCGCGGGGAAAATGCGGGCGGTAACGTAGCCAGTTCGAGCATTCGGCCGACGTTAATTGTCCTCGTTTTTCCCCTTACTGCCTCGGCTTCCTGCTGCTCTGTTCAAGGCCTGGCTGTCCGCAGTCGGCGTGATTTACGCCGCTCTTCTCTCTCACTCTCTTTCCCTCTCATCACCGCCGTAAATCACGTGGTTTGATGCGCGGAACGGCAAAGCACCTTATTCCCCGACAACGCCGTTACAGGCAAGATTGTTTGCCTTCGACGCAGGTCTTCAGATAAGCGCGCCTGTGGACAGTCGCAGTCCGTCGCTACTGCTCATGCGCTTGATAACGACACATCTGTTCACCTACTATTCTTAGAATATTTTAAACTGAAAAAAGACTCAATTCAACTAGAATTATACAACGCATTTTTATTATTATTTTATAATAATAATAGTTGATGTTAAGTTAAGAGGGCCCTCTTAAGCTGGACTCGCAATATTCCGTCGCATCCGTCAGTCGCCCGTATGTCCTGCGATCACCTGATCTTGAACCGATCGCAAAGCAACCTTTTTTTTTCGTCTATCCGTCAAATATTTACGTAACTTTAACTTTCCCGTGTGGACGGACGGATGAACCACCTTCTGACGACATTCATTAGACTGGAATAAGAACCTGAAATAGAAATGCAAGAATTGGTGGATACGTGTTTATTTATCTTTGGTGGTAAATTCAAAAATTTTAAATGTAAAAAAAACCCAGTATATATACTAATTATGTAGATAAATCATTTTCCCAAGATATTTTTCTCTTGAAAATGTATTTCTAACCAAAGTATACCTATAATGAAAGAAAGCTCGCGATGTTAAGTTGTCACACTGTAATTTTGCCTCGCGGAAGGATTGACGGATGATCGGTAATTGTGAGGCCAGCCTTAGATGGGGAAACTTAGGTTAGAAATTATGGGTGAAAACGCGCATGCGCAGTTGGCCTTTTCCACAAACGCTTGCGCATTATACTGTGTATACCTTCGCCTCGTTAATCCATAAACATTCGTGTGTTTTTCAGTTCGCCTGGGCCAGGGGGGGGGGGGGAGACACTAGATAGCCGCGGGGCTTACAATCCCGTTATTTGAAGTAAGTGTCCGTGGAAAAACCAACATAGACATCTTACCATTGGAATGAATGATTTTATGGACCAGATCAGTTTTGAATCAAAACTATGAATGTTTTATATCTCGAACATACTGATTCAACCTACATATATTTCAGGTGCTGATTTTGTTAGTTACTAAAACGATTAGGAATAGTTCATCCTTTTTTTTTTTGCTCTGCTTCTGCAACATTTATTCTATTCTGTTGGTCACAATTGGAGGTAACGTAAATATTTAAAAGACAAACACAAACAGCACACGTATACATTTAATTATTGCCGAAAACGGCATTCGGCAAATAAATGGTGTTTAGTCAGGTAGGTTCTAATTAAGCAATTTTAAACGTCGTTCTAGAACCTCTCAAGAATAATACAAGCTGTAAATATACTGTAAATGCTACCCGGCAAGCCTGAAAAAAAAAAAACAATAAATGTTTTTTTTTTTAATAATCTATTTTATTAAACACTGGACACGACGTGATAATTAACTACTCCAATGAAGTGTGTTTATCACAAAATAATCATTAAAACTATTAGTTTTGTTTTATTATACTAGGCGATTATTTTTCGTATTGCGTGTCTGCTGTTGGTATTAATCCAGGCAACTACCACCCACCCACCACCCCTGAAAAAGACTTCAAAATAAGATCGTTACAACATGGAAGTGCCGGCTCTTGTCTCCTTACTTTCTCTGCGGCCCGGAGCTTCGTTCGCCTGGAACGCCGAAGAAACAACAGTTCCCCGCGAACCTTTATTTTATTATATTTTTTATTTCTCTCCGCCATCTTCCTGGACGCAGTTTGCGATAGGCGCCTCGTGCCGACCCATGACTCACGTCCTCGAGCGCGCCGCGTGGTTCGGGCGTGTTCGCAGTCCCTCCCTCCATGTTCATCTCCTCGCTCTTCTCTGTTCTCCCCTCGGCCAGTTCACTCGCGGCAGAGTGCGGTCTGATTACCGCCGATAAACATTTACTTTGTGTATATATGGTGTGCGCAGCTGAAAAGGAAGGAAGAGAGAGCGAGAGGTTGGAGGGAGCAGGAGGCATGTTGGCTTCATTTGTAGGACTCCTCCCCTACTCTCTCTGGTGGCGGTGCTGTGCCTGGATCAATACCCCGGGAGCAGACATAGCAGGCGCCTCCACTCGACCACAAGCTTGTCTCCGCGGAACCCACGGCTGGGGAGACGACGACGTTGAGTAGGAGTGGGGGGGTTCTGCTGGCTTCTTGCGATCAATCTCCCCCCTTCCTCATTCTCTTCCTCCAACCCCCTACCCCGTAGCCTCGCCCAGGGGTGTCCCGCGCGCCACGCTTGGCGTCGTCCCTCCTCGAGTCTGTTCTACTACTATAGCCTGTACGCGGTTTCTTCACACTTTGTGAAAAACATCTTTGACATACTTGGTTATTTCCTAAGTATATAATGTATCACAAACGCTGTTTACTTCTGTTAAAAAAAAAAACATTTTTTTGTTAAATTGAACTTTAGTTTATATTTTATCTGTAAATTGTAATATTTCATTTGTCATTAATATCTAAAAGAAAAGAGAGAAAAAGGTTGAATTAGTAACCCATGGTAAGGAATAGTTTCTTATGTAAAATGTCATTACTCTGAGTGCTCACAAATGCGGTGTGCTGTCCCGTTCGTGAAATCTTCAAGACTCTGTTAAGCTCTGTGTGCATGAGGCGGAGGAATATCCTGGAAGTAGAACTTTAGCAGGGCTTCAGAAAACTTGGAAGTAACCACGCTTATTTGAGCACTTTTAAAATTAACGTGTTAGAATTTTCGCTATGTAGTATTACGAGCTCGCTGCTTTGCATCGCTTCCCTCGATCCGCGCGAGCGAGCGAGCGAGCGGAGGAGTGAGTGGAAACGCAAGAAAGCGGCGGCTGTGTTTACAAAGGGCAGCAGTTGTGTGCCCATGGCGGCTCGCGCGCTCTTCACCTTGGCTGGATCGGATTCCTGCGTTTATCCGAAGGAAAGTTCTGGTTCATTGTCCTGGCGTCTCTCGGATGAGACTCGGGGAGTGTGGGGAACATTCCAGATCACCACCAGTGAGATTATTTAAGCGTGACTGACGCACCCTCTTAGCCGGGAGTTGTCGAGAGTTGGTTGAAGGGTTGAGCGATTGTGCGACCTGAAGCGATAGACGACGAGCCAGTAGAGAAACGAGTGAGGACGGAAGTGACGAGTGGGAGTGAAAACTGCGGACTGCGAGCACCGGTGCAGTGAAGGGAGAGAGAGACCGGTAGGCGGGACTACTGAACTCGATGCGTAGGTGTGAGACATTTAAAATGAGGGCAACATACAGACTGAACATGTGTTAGCAGTGAGTGTGAATTATGTGACTATAGTAAAAACAGAGACATTGAAAATGGCATTAATTACAATTGAGGAAGACATTAAATATTGCGCTTACCAATAATAATAATAATAATAATAGTGATAGAGGAAATTGGCATTTCAATGTTGTAAAAAATATCTGTGTGAATAAATTAAAATCAAATGTAGTTCTTTTTATATTTATTAAGACCTCCATCACTCAAAAACTCGAAAACGCCCTTATGACGTCTTGTAACAATATTGACGCGCACACTGACGCGCGGCCAGTAAAGTTGGTAATGACAGAGGAGAAGGAAATTAGTTCCATGTCTTAACGTTAATTTAAAAGTGTTGGGTGAACATTTGTGAATGCTAAATTATTTCTTTTCCTTGCAGTTTTTTTTATGCATGCAAGTGTCAGTGAAATTATTGTAAAAGTAAATATTATAATAATTGCACAGTTTCACATGACTGACGCATGAGTAAAGTGTTCAGGCCAGCGGCAATGTTAATGTTACATATAAAAATATACGATCTGCAGACAAGTAGATCTTAAGCGGGGCGTTTAAAAAATGCTCAGTTTACCGTGAATAACCTATACACGTCATCACCAATATTTAACTTGATGTGTTCGACAACATGGCGTCATTACCCCGTTCAGTCCAGAATTGATTTACGAATTCAGGTGTTGCAATCGTCAAAAAAAATTTTTTTTTGACTGTCTGTGTACTTGTGTCGAACGTGTCACTTGAAACCCCGGCCACTGATGCCTTGTTAGGTACAGCGAACACCATAAATGTCATTCGTGTGCAATATGTCCTGGAACGTGGACTCGGCGACTGAAAGCCGCGTTAAAATTCATGTATAGGCTATTCACGGTAAAGTGATGAGCACATTTGAGAAAGCCTTTTCCTTTGGAATAACAACCGATAAATATTGTTTTTATTTTAGCCTTAGACGTTAACTTCCGAGTGCAGTGGAATACACTCACTGTGTTTATTGCTTACATGACAGTATTTATTTAAAAAAATTTGTTAAAGAATTAAAAAAATGACTGAAAGAAAAATAACCAGGTCTTCAAAAGTGCTCACTTTACAATGAACAACCTATATCAATAATTTATATATTAACCCTGTCGGAATCACTTTAAGGTTGCATGAGAAAATCGATATTCAAAAATGTTAATTTTGGGGAAGCAAATTTGAAAATCCAAACACCATAACTGTTTTTACCGGCTCGCGAAACAAATATTTAGAAAGACTGGTATATTTATATTGCACTATTCTTAAGGCATAATCATGTATGATTAGTTACGGCGCAAGGCATTATGATAACGGGATACGTCAATTTGGCAAAATATTTTTTTTTTAACAAAGCTGCAAAAACTGTTGCCTAGGACTGCATTTTATTTTTTATTTTATTGTCTTCCAAAAAGTTGTAGAGTTAAAATAAATGTGTTTCGTATTGCTTTAAGTCCCACGCACTCTTAATTTCCTGTCGCAGGTTTATTACTTTAATTGGGACAATAATATTGATGAGAGCGAAAACATCGATAATATCTAAAACTCCGATGTTGTTGTACATATATATTTTAGATTGTATATGCGTCAGTAATTTAATTAAATATTGGTAATTTTGGTAAGGGTTCGCTTTCTCTACGAATTAAAAATATTATTCCACGTAGTTTACTTGCGTCATTTGGTAATGTTCAGTTGCTGTAAGAAATCCCAGTTCGGAAGCGATTCCAGCATCCATGTATGTACAGTTGCACGAGAATATTTCGGTGAAATATATTGATGCTTCGGCAATGCAGTTAGCATGAGGAAAACTATATGAAGAAACCCAGGCTTCTGAGATGAAGACAACTGAAGACACGAAATAATATTTTTTATACTCAGAACTACTTCCTTGCCGACGATGACTTGACAGTGGGCATATTCTTCGGGCCAACTAAAAAAATAACTAACCACAACACATCCGTGATATTTAAAACATATCGTGGGTGACGGAAGAGTCAGTTTCACAAATACCGCTGTCGTCAAATTCTTTCATTCCTCTCCCTTTTTAGAAAACCTTCCTGGCAACCGTGCATTAAGGTAGGGTATAGGCACGCTTTGATAGCATTGCACAGAAGGACTGTGTGAAACACCTGCCAGCTAATATTTTTGTTCTTGACTGGTTAACAGGCTTAACTTAACTGTCAGACACTGGAGGGTGACATCAGAATACCGAGCCTCGTTCAGACGACGTCTACGTCGTGGATTCGTTTCTTTTCAGCTTCACTTAATTGTTTCTTCACCTTCTTCAAAAATCCGTTGACAAAGTTTGCAGAGTTTTATCTGAACGTAGTTGAATGGTGCACAATCTTATCGTTAAATATCACATTTTATTTTGATAAACATGGCCTACTTTTGGATGGGGGAGGGGGAGAGATTTTGCTTAGGGAACCGTAATGTTTCACCTGTTTCTCATTATTAAAAAAAAATTGTTTTATGAAAACCACATTAAACATAGTTTATAAATTATACTATAAGGTTAACCATGAGCCATATGAAACCTTCGAGTAAAAGTTAAACTAAGGGGAAAAAAAATCACATCACTGTTCTGATTTTTGCATTGCCGTGCTTCTAAGTTCGTTATTGATATCTCATTTTATTTTGGAATTTAATTGAAATTAATAAAGTTTATTAAAATCCAATTCCATTCTAGGCATTTGTCTCGGAATATAGATCTGAAATTCAATACGGCTGCACCAGTCCATTTTAAATCCGAGTTAATATATTGTCCTTATTAAAGACGGTAAACATCTTGTGATGAATTGAATAATTAGCATAGAAATTAGGAAAATATGCAGTTTCCTTCATATTAAGACGAGAGATAATTACTTCAAATTTGTATTATTTTGATAATGCATGTAAATTTCTTTGTGGTTATTTTGTCGGCTGCAGAGATGAAATTTATGTTAAATACCAGTCTTATAATAATTCCAATATTTAATGCCTTAGCCTCACGGGTTATGTATTGTCAAATAAGAAATTTAATCCTTTATATTATATGTGATGTTATACAAGGCGTGTGCAGTCGTAATTGTATTACTTCACAAATAAAAACCTAAACCATCACAAGAATAATATAACTAAAGTTGAAAAAACACTTCCTGAATGAATTTTTTTTGTAAAGAAATGTGATATTTTTAAAAATTCTGGAAGTCATAAACGAGAAGATTTTTGTCCTTTTATTGACAGTTAAACAATTATGTTTATTATCAAACTTTGTAATAAAGTTTTTAATTCAAAGTGCTGTTTCTGTAGGACACAAAAACAATGCCTTTTCGTGAGACTAAATAGAAAGATTGTGCAGTCATGTATTTGCGACGTTATGAAGGCTTCACAGAAATACGAATAAAAATAGATATTTCTATGCGGTCCAAGGCCTCTTCATATCGCATGAAAGGAGACATATCCACTCACGTCTAAGGGAACACACTCGGGGGTTTGTGTGTGGTCTTGTATACTGTATATGAGTTGCTGCGTGCCACACTATGTGTTAGGGAGGGGGATGACAGAGAACTGCTGATGGCGTGTGTAATGGGGTGGGTCTACGACGGTCGGGGCAAGTCAGCTTAAATCCCCTCCCTCGCCCCCGCCAGAACAACCCCTGGGCATCTCACGCCGGCACATCGTATAATGGAATATTACAGCTACCCCTCGGCACCTTCTTGGTAATCTCTTCGTTTTGTCTCCGCCTTTACTGCCTCTAAAAGGGATGGCGCCTCCTCCCCGGTTGTAAAGGAAGAGTCCCCTTATGTGCCTGTCGTAAAAAGAAAGGGTAGCTCGATTTCACTGCCTTGGCCTCCTTTTTTTTTTAGTGGAAAAAAAAAAGGGGGGGCGAAGAAGTTGTATGTCACTGTACAAACAAAACGCGCCACACATTCTTTGTTCAGTTGGGGACCATGTCGCTGCAGATACAGTCATCAGAAATAAGTTTCCCCATACAGGACACTGAAAAACATGAAATATCGACAAGGGATGACGATCAGTGTGGCTGAGCGGTTATGCTGCTCGCCTCCCACCAAGGGTGAATCGGATTCAATCCCCTGCCGGTTCCTCCCGGATTTTCGCAAGTTGGAATCGTGCCGGACGATGCCGCTGGTGTGCGGGTTTTCTCGGGGATCTCCCGTTTCCCCCACCCTTGCGTTCCGGCGCTGCTCTCTCAAGACCTCGATGTTAAGAGGCGCCCAAGAGGCTGTTCTGGAAATGTGCGGAGCTTCCCGATTATCACGATGGCAGCATTTCAGCGATCCGGCGGTGGTTTACGCCGCATTGCGGCGGAGATTTCAGTATTCAATGCCACTTCACACTTGTTCCAGTACATTTGACCGTTCCCCCGCCAGTTGATTGCCAGCAGTCTATTTATTAACTGACGTTCACGGGCTCGTATTGAGCTGACTAATGACACTGCGCTGAGATTACAGCTGTGCAGAAGCTAATACCGTGCTCAAATTGATATATGGTGATTTAGGGTGTTGGGATTCGCACGGCATTGAGCAGATCAGTTCAGGAACTGCTGTGCTGAATGTTGCTGTTTTTTTTTTTGTCAGTGGAAAGAAAATAATTAAATTGCAAGTTTTTCCACGTGTAATGTTAAAGGGCGTTTTATTCACTCGCTCCCTTAAAAATACACGATCGCGGACCCGTGCATATTTAAGCGCTCAGGGTACAGCAGCGAGGGAGCTATACGGGCGACACTACCACGTGCGCCTAGCGCCTCATCGCCCTTACATGTAAGGCGTGCAGTGTTGCCTTGGGTGCTCTGTGCTATGCAGATTACATAAATCTGTAACGACGGGACTTTAGTACACGCGATGAAAGTCCACTGATTGTACTTTCACCTACTTATAAGGGAACTACGCAGTCAGTCTTAAAAATTGCGATTTTTTTTACGATTTTTCTCCCAGAATTCATCTTTTTGTTAAAATTTCTCAGTTAGTGAACTTAGCCAGGTTCTTTAAGGGACGAAGGTCCTAATTAAATAAAATAGTTAGTAATTTCGTAATTTATTTACAAACACTTCAAAGGAAATACTCTCGATTTAATATTTTACAATACATGATTATCAAGTGCCATTTACAATTAGTCAATTTAATCACTACAGTTTACAGTCACCTCAAAGAACATTAATGCAATCAAACAACTAAAACCAGTCCCAATTAACAGTGCATCAAAATCTTATGAATTATTTTACAAATTATGTGTCTATGTTAGACAGTTCCGATATTTGCAATAAAGTCCGTAGCACACACTCTTGCAGCCCCGCCGTAGTTTAGTCCAGATGCCACCAGTTCGGGCTGTCTAGATTACTCCCAGCACCCCTTGTGCATAGTAGCCCGTCGTCGAGTACGGCGTACTCTCGTCTGTCCACATCGCACGAAACTCTCGTCTGCCGTCGTCTCACACCCTCCCAGCTGAATCCCCTCGCTGCACACCACTCCTCCAAATTACCGCAGTTCAGCCAGATGGCTTCCACGAAAGACTGGATGGCTCCTCTCCGGCTGTGGGTTTATTTACAGTGCTGTCGGATCTGGTCCAGAATCTTCTCCAGGCGAAGCGTTGCGCCGAACAAAGGATTTCCAGATAATATTTCCTCATCCTCTAAGACAACTGATTTGTTCCTTTTCTAGCGCAAAATAGTATTACCAGAATATTTATTTACTGAGATTCTCGTAACCGCGCGAACAGCAAATTGAAAAAAAATAGATAAGGAAAACGATAACTAAAGAAAATATTGCTATGAAGTTAGGAATTTAAAAAATAATTGTATCAAGTATGGTGTCCCTTAATACAAACAAAGAAAATAATTAACGAATACAATTACGCATCGGTAGGGGTAGTGAAATTTCTGGAAAAGATTTCAAGACAAGTTATACTTCTAAACACTGTAGGATCGTTCGCCTATCTTGATTGGTCGAATTACTTCTTTGACACGTATTGACTGCCTGTACACAAATCACGTAGGAGTCGTGCCAATGTTGCAGAATTCTGAATGGCCCAGTGAGATATTTTTTTCGTGAAAAGCCACTAGCTCTACGCATCGGTGATTCGTCATTAAGTTTTACCTTCCTTGTTGTTGGTTTAAATTCACATAACTTGCATGTAAGCGAACGTGAAATCAGACGTAAACAATGGCTGACGTTTTTGCTAGGTGCTTCCCCCAAAATCCCCAAACATTCCGGTTTCTGAGTTTGCCGCGTGGCAATCTTGGAACGGGATTTCGGATTGTGTAGGAGGCTTCCGTTAGTTCCTACTCCGTCAGGTGAATTCACATTCAGGCTTTTTCTCTTGGCGAGTTGTGTCCTGCGCCAATTTATCTGGCGAGTGAAGTTGGGGCCATGTTTGAAAGCGGCTAGTGTAGACAGATTGCGTCGTGCTGTTGCATGTCTGTCTTTAGCATCAGCAATCACCAATATAACTTTTAAAATTACGTCAAGTGCGTTGACGAACATGTTTGTTTGCAGGTGAATTCTCAGCAGATACCTACCCTTATAAATGAGCAAAACCCTTGCAACTGGCATTGATGTATTCTAGTTGCATTAAAACAGAGTTAGAGGAAGTGTTCAAAAAATTTCAAATGATTCACTTAAATACAAAGTTTTCCAACGTCAAATTCAATCCACGTGTATTTTTGTAGTGCTATCATCATCATCAGAAGAAAAAAAAAACAATCCAATGTTGGAACAAGAAGTGTGGCAACTGTGCTTCTGAAATGCGCGCTGTAGCACATTTTCCTTCTATGAAAATAACAACTGATCGTCTGTGGTTTGTGTCACGCTATGGAAATGCTCATTCTCACTAGATCTTTTTTAATGCACCATGTGATGAATAGCCGGAGAAGTGGAAAAGAGGGGGGGGGGGGGGGTCACATGACGCCCTACTCAGTCAGGTGTTTTCAAGTGTTTTCCTTTCCCGGGAAGCTGTTTATATCATTCTGAGAAGAAATTTAAAAGAAAAGTGATGTGTTGTGTAACTTTAAGTAAAGAAATGTAACCGAACCTACTAACAAAATAATAGTAGCAGCTGTGTCAGATTTATTTGATTAAGAAAGGAAGCGCGTTGTTTTTACTAATACAAGCTCATCAACTTACTAAAACAAATCCTTAGCAAAGTCTGTGTTAAGAAAATATTTTTGTTGAATGCAGTGTATCGATTCCTTAAATTGCCTTTGTTTCAGTCATGTATTTTTATTGATAAGAAAGAACGCATTTTATTTTAAGCTTTTTAAATTGCTGTCAGCGAGTGTTTTTTTTTTTTTTAATATATAGACATTGTAACTTAAATACGTCTATGGATGTGTTTAGTAACACAGGCATTCACTTTTTCATCGCTCATGTTGCAACTATCCATCTGTCTGTTTTCAAGCAAAGTACGGCTGTTTCCTCTACAGGTCAGCCAACCAGGTCCATATACTCCTTTTTATTACCAACTGTATGAAAAGCTTGTAATGTCATTCCACGTTTCGTACGTGCCTCGTACGAGTCACGCAGTTTTTAATACTCCTTTTTCATGCATTTGCGATCACCCCCGTTCCACCCAAAATGGCACCCTTCAATTGTTCAGTGAACTATGGGATACTTAATCCCCCTCTTTTTCTTACCACCCCGTCATTGCAGTGCCACAGGATAACAGACATATGCGCCCTCACCCCCGCCCCCTGTGGATAATTTCAACGCAACGCGGGGAGGGGAGATTCCACGGGTGTTGGGGTGGGTCAGGAGGGGTAGCTTGTGTAGTTTTTGTCATTCATACGAGGGACGATAAAATGAAAAACGGAAGCATCCCCTCGCCACCAAAAAACCCTCCCCCCCTCCACTCATGTACGTATCTCGTCAGTCGCCGGACTTCCCACATCCCCCTTTTTTTTTGCTCAACTTCAGACACCCGGTCAATTTGACTTAACTCCCCCCTCCTCCTTCCACAGCACGTTTTGCGTGAGTTGTGCCTCCCCCCTTCTCCCTTGCCATTAGCCCTTCGGGAGGTATGCCAGTGCACGTTCCGCCCTTTGTGCCTGGGGGGTATGGCACCCCCCCCCCTTACAGCGTGGGTCGCTGCCATTTGTCAGCTTTATTGGATAGTAACAGCCCGCCCCCTTCCCCAGCCAGACTCCCCTTTGAGAAGAGACCTTCAATACCATATGGGTCTTCCATCCATCCTCCCTCCTCTCCCGGTACCCCGCAGCCTCTAAGACCTGTAATCAATTGACGAGCCCCGATCTCCACGCCGGCGGGTCCATTGTTGGCATTAAATGAGGAGCCCCCTCGCTGTTTTGCAGGCCTTTTCTCCGAGCCCGCACCCCGACACACCACCCCACGGAGAAGGGAGGGGTGGTTGTGCACGCAGCACAGATACCATCTCCCGCTCCTCACAGCATCCCTGATACAGGCTGGTCGGGAAATGACATTCCATGACGCGCACTCGCCAGTATACACTGTTCCTCCGTTTGGTTACTCAACGGTGAGATTCGCCCTGCAGTTGGCAGCCATGCCGGCACCTTAAAACGCTATCGGAAGTTAAATGTTCGTTAGAATTAATTATTTCTGTAGCGATGCAATTTCCACTCTTGTGAATTTTCGACTTCTTACTGCTGAAAATGTACATTAGTAGAAAATAATCGGAAATCGGAAATTGGAAAAATCAATTCCCAATTTTTAGTTGATCTCAGCCAATCACAGAGCGTACATTTAATTAACACAAACGTAGTTCAATTTTAATTTAAATTAACGAACATGGAACATAATTTTTTTTGGCCTGCTGGTAAAAACAGTTGTCGACTGCAAAATACTTTTAAATGAAGCACCTAATTGTATTTTTGATTTCAAACTAGACACTGTAAAATGCTTTTCTATTGCAGGACTCATGCAGGAAAATTGTTATTTTACCAGGTAAGTTTTTGAAGCCTATTGCCGACTGTTTATGCGGCCTCCCAAGTATGCGCTGTTCACGGTTAACTGAGCACTTTTGAAAGCCCTGCTTAAAATCTACTTATATGCACGTTGGGTATTCTTCCGCCTCATGTAAAATTAATATTGGAATGGGCATCATACCTTTATACATGCCCCGGTCAAGTCAAAACTGTAAAATCGCTAGAAAAGTAAATATTTTACACATTTGCTCATTATTACACTTCGGCGAGATTAAAAAAAAAAAAAAAACAGAAAGCTAAAGAAGTAGTTTAAGTTATCACAAATGTTTACCTTGCAATTTTAATTCGACCTTAAGATATGGAACTACTTTCCCTCCATCGTTACCAATTTTACTGGGCGAACGTCACTCAGTGTGCCCGTTAAAGTATAAGCAGGTAGCAGCAGTGACCTTTTTTTTTTTAAGGTTGATTTAAAAAAATTGCTCACTTTATCGTGAACAGCCTTTAAGAAATAGTTAATCGCCCCAGAGTGACGCCCGATCGTAAGGAAGCGTCGCGGGGACTGTGGTAAACACAGCGTGGACAATCATCGCCCATGTTCTTCGTCCTTGGAATCTCCAGCGGTGACCATACAGTCTTCATACACCAATCTGTTTGGAAAAAATACAGCATTCGCGCTACAGTTTCAAACAAGAATTAGTATCGTAAACATGGGCTACTTACTGTAGTTTTTTTTTTTTTTTGCTTACTTCGCACTTTTCAACGACCGCATTTCGGCGTCGGTAACTGGCTACAAAATTTCGACTTCCATTTCTGTCCTGAAAAATACGTTGAAACATTCCGTAGTTTACTTCTTAATAGGAACAGACGTAACTGCTTACAGTGTGACCCTTACGAGAAGTAGGCAGGCCCCTTAATTCTTCTTCATTGCGCAAATCTTATCCAGAAGAACCGTGCGTGTTGTGACATACTTAACGTACTACTGATCAGTGGCGCCATTTTGTTGATGTTTGCGGTTATATAGTTAGGGACACCCGAATTTCGCGAGAAGATTTCCGCACATGCTAGACTTCAATACCCTACGGGCATTTTTTTTTTGCTTATTGGCGGCGTGTCTTTGTGAGAAGATCTTCTACTAATTATCTGGCCAATCAGGATTACGTAACTTCGATATTGTGCGTCTTTGATTCGCGGGCAGACATCGAAAGACGCGTAACACGAAAACCATCCAATCTCTACAGTGGATCTGAGCTATAGTGTTATGAAATACAACTGGCCGTGGAATTTTTTCGCCAAATTCATGTGTCTCAATATATATAGACTATTTGCTGTTTCTTCGCACTTTTTGAACCAAACATTTGGAAAAATAATACGCCATGTATGACGTATTGGTTTTCCCTAAATATGGCATATGTCACGAGTGTTTCATACTAGTGTTAACATAAAAAGTACCTTATTTTTTATGAAATTAAATTTTACTTCTACTTTATTTTAAATTTTAAATATTTTCATTTATAACTAATATGTGAATGAGTAGAGGGACAAAATACATGGATATGTTGGTAACGACTTCTAATAAATAGTTCTGATGCAAAATATTATTATTGGCTGTTCACGGTAAAGTGAACACTTTTGAAGGCTCTTTCAACTGGTATTAACCACTAATAAATATATTTTATTGCAACTCCAGACGTTAAATTTTAGGGAGGGGTAAAATGTATACACTGTGTGTATTAGTCACACGGCAACGTTTATATTAAAAAGTGACAGGAAGATAGATATCCGATGAAAAGAAAAATTCAGCAGGGCCTTAAAAAACTGCTCACTTTACCGTGAATCGTCTATACACTGAGTGCGCACAAATGCGGTGCGTTGGCCTTCCGGTGTAATTTTATAAGCTTTGTTTATATGAAGCGGAGGAATATCTTGGAGTAGAACTTCAGCAAGGCTTAAAAAAAAAAAGTTATAAGTAACCGTGAACGGAGTATAGTTGGCGGTATAAGCCGTGTGCACACGAGCGGACACGAGGGGCTTGGCTTATAATGTACAAGTGCAGACGTAGCTGCGGGGCCGCTGCGGTCTATGTCCGCACGTGTGCGCACACGGTCATGTGCCTCTGTTTCACCTCTGTATAGTCAAGTATTCCGTGTTATCGTCAAGACGCGGGGGGGATGTGCCTGCAGCCTTGTGTAACGGTTGATCGCCTCCTTTGCTCCAGTCTTGGTCAAATTCTCCCACTCTACTTTCTGAGGTTGCGCGCCTCTCCACGCCTTAAGCTCCCGTGAAGCGGGAACTTGCAACCGTTAAACCTGACACAGGCCGAGTGTGGCATTGGTCGCGCCTAACGATTTTTCTTTACAAGCGGGTGTTGGGTGAGGTAGTTGTTTAATTTGCAATTTCCTGCTCAGGAGTTTTATTATCTACAAAATTAAGTGAAGCAACCGATCTCAAATCACCGCTGTCTTAAATGTAACACGTGGGCGTGGGAAACTGTTCCAGTTGTATGAATAACGAGCGTGTTCGTCGTATAGGCGGTTCGTGGTAAAGCTTAGGCGAAAGTTGAGGTAAACCGATTTCTGTCGTCTACACCAGGTTCGTTCACCCGTGGCCAATACAGACTCCACATGTTGCGAAAGTATGTAGTAGTGGTTTAGAAGAAAAAAAAATAGGGGCTCGCCATAACTTCCATAACGGAATGTCCCTGGGAGACGTAGACGTTTATTTCGCCTGAGAAAATTAAATTGTGTTTCCATGAAATTGGCCCACTCAAAATTGCAAACTTAATGGTTAACATTTCGCCTTTCATGCAACATTTCTACACATCTGAGAAACATAATGAACTGTGACAATATAAGGCTTCCCGAATATCTACAAATTAATAAATAATAACAGAATAGCCGTAGTCTAACTTCTATTACTCTTGCAGTCGGTTGCCGCGCCGCCGATGATCTGCGGTGCGGGAGGTTCTGGGCTCGAATCCCGAGCTAGGCATTGATGTTAAAGTCAGGTCATAAGTCAGTTTGCTAAGCCGTCCCCTGATAAGCCTCCAGGCATAAACCGCGATGCGTTAATAGGCCCTTTTCATTCCAGTGCAATTACTCTTTCGTCCTTAAATTTCCCGGGAGAAAAATACTCATTTAAAAACTCGAGCAGACCACATCGCGAAAATAATAACAAACCTATGAAAACATTGTCCCTATTGTAATTGCCCAGCGAAATGACTTGGTGCACAGTCATACATCAAGTATCACACAAAAGCTAGACATGGACAAGCTTTTCCATTACGTCAACGTTACGCGAAATTATCGTAATGTCTCGTTGAAACACGTCATTCCAAGTTAACGTGAACGTGTTTCTCGTTACGTGAAAAGTGAAGTCATCGTGAACTCGGCCTTACGCCATAACATCTCAGCCTTAGGCAGTGTCTCAAATAACCAACATCTGCACACTCACTCCCTCCCACAATTCCCTGCATAATCTTAATTTGGAACACACCCACACTCGCACTTCCAATCGCTATTTACGAGTATTATGTTTCTGTGTTGTTTATTGTTTTCGTTCAGTTGAAGTAAACAAATCATCTTAATCCTTATAATTCTGGCTGCTATTATTTTTATACCATTTAAATAACACTTTTATTTTGATGCTTGCTGGACGTGATATGCAGTAGCAAACTCATTATAGGTATATTATAAAGAAATATTTTTTTTCACTATCGCAAACATTTACTTACAGTGAAAAATGGTAGTTTCCTTCGGCGTCGTGTGGATGACGACCGTGTTAAAACGTAAATAAACAAACAATATCCCGAGAGCATGCATCGACAACACACTCGCAACTCCCTCTCGTGCACTCGCACTCTTGTCATATGTATTAGCACTCTCTCGCGTCACTTCCGAGCGAGAGTGCGCGAGTGTGAATATTTTGACCATTTGAGACACAAGCCTTACATCTGTCCTCCTGTTCCCAGGTTACAATTTACCCATCCATGCTGACCCTTCCGCAGGCGGCAATATCACGCGTTATTTTTTTTCGTTTTCGTTTCAGCTCCGCAAGTGGAAGACATGTCATCATTTGGCACTGGCAACTTTTTTTTTCCCCCTCCCTTTCATAAATGCATTCGACGCGAGGTAAAAAAGTTGTTTTCATACGTCTTTTGTCAAGTTCTACCAACTTTAGCGCTTCACTTTTTTATATATAGAAAAAGGACGGTCGTGTGCATACCTTCCACACATACTGTGTCCGCGCAGCAACCTTATTCCCCCCTCCAGTTCTTCTCCTTCACATACACATCTTTTTCTCATCTTTTTCATTTTTTTTTTTTTTTTTTTTTTTTAAATTCTCCCTTTTCCTTTTTAGAATGGAAAGTGAATATTGAAGTGATGCCCAAGCGAGGGAACCAGCACAGAATGTCGACTTGGTTTTTTCTCGCTTTCTCTCCCGCCTTTCTCCGCTCTTTTTAAAAACGTTATTACGTTTCATTTGCCTCAGAAAAGGAGGGCGAGGAATTGGATAAAATATTTTGACTCTTCATTTGCGAGTCTGATGGTCGCTGTGGTGATGGGGGACGAGGCGGTTTCAAATTTTCACCGTCGTTTCGACTCGACGCCGAACGTTTTAATGTGATATAATGGAGCGGGAACTATAGGAGGGTCCCAAACTAATTGGCGAAAAGGAGGGGAAAAAAGGGGAGGGTGAATTCAAATAGTTGGCTGCGCTTACGTTTGCAGTTTTGAAGTATTTAAGAGAGCCGTCTCACTGGTGGTATCCCGCGCGTGGTCTAGGTTTGCGGGAGATATAAGGGCGAGCTAGGCACGCGCGTCACATGCGTCGTCGCCTCTATGCGCGAGGCAGTGTCAGAGTCGCCTCTTGAGATTCTCAGCTCTGAAGCTGTCATTTTATCGTGTAAAAATGATGACAAAGGTGCGATGCATGCCTTCGAGGTGTATCCGGTAATTTCATACCTGAAGAATATAGTGACATACCCCTTTTTTTTTTACTTTAAGAAAATACACATTGAAATTGTAATTGGAAAACTGAACTAACTTTCGGACGTGAGCAATTTATTGAACGCTATTCATGAGAAACGAAGCTAAATTAAACTGTTTTTAAATTAGAACTCTACGACAGAGTCAGTTCGCACTGTGTGGAGGCGTAGGAAGACGGCGCATTTAAGGCAGCTGGGGAATTAATATTTGAATTAAGTTAAATGTATTCAGTGCAAAAAAGAAAGCAGGTGTGTGTGTGTTGTGCATACACACACATATACATATAATACTTAGACATGCACAATTCACGTGGTTAATCGGCGTCAGGCTAGACTTCACAGTACTGTATGTACTGGAGCCGGCGTAGTTTCTTCATTGGCTGCTGTGTAGATGCGAAGCCACGCCCTAGCCGACTGAATTGTATGTGATTGGTAGGGATAGGAAAAATTAGCGAGTTCATTTCAGAACAAGATAGGCTTGAAATGCGTGTACGCTGAAGTCACCTTTTCTATTGGATCAGAGTTTATAGATACGGCCTGGTCGACTTTGAGTCAATAACAGACTTGCAAGGAAACAAGAAGCGAGTACCATATTGCCAGGTGTGGGGTAACACTGGGGCAGCAGCCAATCAACAAACATTTGAGGCTCGACTGGACAAAGGATTGTGCAATCTAGCTTACAGGTAATTGAACTCGCGAAATTATCCTATCCCAAGTGATTGGGGAACACACACGTGAGGTGTTCGTTTATTGGTGCAGGGTTACCCCAAACGTGTCAGATAAATTATGTTCCGATGACAAGTTCAACGTGTCACCAAATAATAACGCGAATTTTGCATGTCTCCAATAATACTCTGTGGTGTGGCGGTGGAGCAGCAGCGGAATGAATACGGGGGAAGTGTCGGGAATGCTACGAGAAAACCTCCCACACCACGCAAGTTTCCATCACTCTCGCCACCATAATCTCCGTCCCAGCGGTTTTAAAATTTTCAACCTGAAAAAAACGTTTCAATAAAAGAACAAATAACTCACATGTTCATCTCTATTGTCCTTAAAGAGGAAATTAACGTTTGTACTTTTCCTTAATATATTGATTAAGGGAAAGGGTTGGAGATTTCTTTCATCGTAATTATATTTTACAAGTAATTTTCCAGCGGGGCAGACATGTGTTACCTGTTTTCAAGCCATGCAATGTTTTTAATACTCATTATTCAAAAATTGTTACCTGGCAAGGCATACGCAGGTTTAGTGTAGTGTCATAATTTAGAATACATAGAATGAAATAAATACAATGAATTACTTATTTCTTTCTGAGAAAGACCGCAGAAACGACGATAGTAACTTAGTAGTCATTATAGCCAGTGATTGATATGAGTACACGGTAGATTTCAATACTGTACGAACGCAACAGCAGTTTTTCTATTGCTATTGGTTGATGTCTGCTTGAGAAGGCATTTTCATATTTGACATGTTCACTCAGAATTCGGCAACATCGGCACGGCTCCTACGTGATTCGTATGCAGACGGTTAACACGTATCGAAAAGTAATTCAGCCTTTCAAGACAGGTAAACGATGCTACAGTGTTTTGAAGTATAACTTGTCTTGAAATCTTTTCGCGAAATTTCACTACCCCTAGTAGTCATACAAGAAGTAAAACGATTGTCTCTGAAATATATTGAACCAAGTTGCATAAAAATACACCCGATCAGAATTATTGGCGGAAGAAAGATAAGTCCAAGATGGCGTCAGGCTATCGCCCTATATACAGTTTATTCAATTCTAACTTTTGTTTCATGATGTGCAGGAATTCTAATTCGAGTCTGAACGAAAAGATAAGCCTAGGATTTTACGAGTAATATCTTCGTTCCGGTGGGTTATGTATAGAGATAGGAAAAATTCGCGAGTTTTATTTAAGGACAAGATAGACGTCAAACACGCGTACACTAAAGTCACGTTTGCAATTGGATGACAGTTCATTATACACGCCCTGGACGACTCTGAGCCAATGGCAGATTTGCAAGGAAACAAGTAGCGAGTGTCATACTGCCGGGTGTGGAGTAACACTGGCTGCTCTCTGGAACAACAGCCAATGAACAAACAGCTATTATACACAGGGCTGTGGAGTCTAGGCAACAGGTCATTGAACTCGCGAAATATTCCTATCCGTAGTCATGTACAAATCAAATATGCGACGTGGCGTAAATAAACCGTGATACTAATTCGGTCGAAGATAAGGCAGTTTTGAGCTAGTGCTTCTTTACATGTGTGAAATTTGTAATTCTGATGTTCAGCACTGCTGTTGGCCTCGGGGTTGTAACGACGAGTGAATGTAACGTTGAACGCATGACATACGCAGCTGCTGCCGTGATGAAATAAAAACGTCCGTATAGGCTGTTCACCGTAAAGTGAGCACGTTTGAAAACACTCTCATTTCGAATAATAGCCAATAAATGTGTTTCATTTAAGCCTTGTACGTTAACTTCCAAGTGTGGTGTTTATACATTCTGTGTTTATTACTTACATGGCAATATTAATTGAAAAGGTATTTAGAGGGCACAAAATGGCTGAAAAAAAATAAAGTCACTAGGGCCTCAAAGTGCTCACTTTACCGTGAACAGCGTATACACTGCAATATTGCCTGTGTCTGCGGGCGAGATGCCGTAGCACATTTTTACGCGTCGCGAATTTTTATATGCTCGTGGTTTGTCGATAGAAGCATTTGAATTAAAAAAATCTGTAAATGCGAATAATAAAATATGAGTTCCGCCCCGATTCGTTTGGGAAATGTTATTTTTATTCTCTGTCGCATGCAGGTAAGTTAATTACGGAAATATTTCCACTGTTTGTGCCCCGGGAATTTCGTTGAGGCCAGGATAATGGAGGGCCGGAAAGAGTTTTATGTGCGCATGTTATTAGCTTGAATAATAGCCAGCACGGTGGATTTTGGAGCGCGATGATATTGTGCGTTGTTGGTCGGCGGTAAATTGAACAGTTTTGAAAGCCCTGCGTGTATTATTCTTTTAGTCTATTGCGTATTATTTCGGTTGACCTGTTGAGAAGATACCTTACGGTATAGCTTTGTTAGTTGGAACCGAGCTAGACTATACAGTTCTATACATTCTTGAGCCGAGGTCGCTTGTTGTTAGCTGCTTCCTCACGGAATGAAGATGCCGTAGTCTCTTCCTTCGCCGTTTGAATCGACCCTCTGAAAAATCACCCCTTGTATGACGTGCTTGGTTGTTTCCTTAAGGGGACTATGTACCTGCTCGTTCAAGGTCAAGCAGCGACGTACGCCTAGTGCCCCATCGCTCCTACGCGCAAGGCGTGCATTGTTTCCGTCCTAACGCCTTACTGTGTAAACTAGATCTGTAACTGTGGGGTTTTATTACACGCGATGAAAGTACACAGATCAAACTACCTGTGTATAATCGTACTTTTCATTTACCACTTAAAGAAACTTCATAGGCAAGCTTTAAAAATGCGACATTGGCCACTTTCACGATTTTTTCCTCCATTAATACACGTATTAAGATAAGAGTAAAAAGATAGCGATATATACAATAGTTTTTTTTTTATCCTTTCAGGCAAAACCTCGTATTTCCATAACATTTATTTACCGAGACACGCGTTGAGGCTCAAACGATTCCACAGAAAACGGTTAAACGGTTCAGTACATACGAGCCTTAATATTTCATGTGATCAAAAAGTATTTTATTTTCAGTTGAATTGCACTTTCACTCATTTTATTGACAAATTATAGTATTTCATTTATACATACCGTGAATAAAATCAGTGAGAAAATACGTCCGTTGGTAACGCCTAGTGAGAAAATGCGTGCGTTGGTAACGCGTAGTGAGAAAATACGTCCGTTGGTAACGCCTAGTGAGAAAATGCGTGCGTTGGTAATGCGTAGTGAGAAAATACGTCCGTTGGTAACGCCTAGTGAGAAAATGCGTGCGTTGGTAACGCGTAGTGAGAAAATACGTCCGTTGGTAACGCCTAGTGAGAAAATGCGTGCATTGGTAACGCGTAGTGAGAAAATACGTACGTTGGTAACGCCTAGTGAGAAAATGCGTGCGTTGGTAACGCGTAGTGAGAAAATACGTCCGTTGGTAACGCCTAGTGAGAAAATGCGTGCATTGGAAACGCGTAGTGAGAAAATACGTGCGTTGGTAACGCCTAGTGAGAAAATGCGTGCGTTGGTAACGCGTAGTGAGAAAATACGTCCGTTGGTAACGCCTAGTGAGAAAATGCGTGCATTGGTAACGCGTAGTGAGAAAATACGTCCGTTGGTAACACCTAGTGAGAAAATGCGTGCATTGGTAACGCGTAGTGAGAAAATACGTACGTTGGTAACGCCTAGTGAGAAAATGCGTGCATTGGTAACGCGTAGTGAGAAAATACGTCCGTTGGTAACTCCTAGTGAGAAAATGCGTGCATTGGTAACGCGTAGTGAGAAAATACGTCCGTTGGTAACGCCTAGTGAGAAAATGCGTGCGTGAAGTTTGTCGTCAACAATAATCTGATGTAATTTAGGAGTTGCTAGTATAAGAGTACTCAAGAAATCGAAGAGAAGTATTAGTCAAGTGTACCAATCAGTATTAGGTAGTTACTAGGTAGGCCTGGAATTTATAAGGTTTTTTTCGAATTGTTTTGTACTCTTTCGTCATACTTACAAGTAGAAAGCGTGGATATTCGTTATTTAGTAATTTTGAAATTGTTTTATCAGCAAGGTGATATTGCTTGCGATTGTTCAAAATGTGTAATAGGATTCATCGCCTGTAGAAATAGAAAATGAATTTTTATTATTGAAAGTTTATTTTTATCAAGGAAGTAACACCTCAGTTCCTAGTGTCTTGCTTGATATGTTTAATGTAGTCATGTCGGAAATGCTTGATTATGTGTAAAGTGTTGTGTGTGCATCATTTCATGGTACGGGGTGATAATGTTTCACTGTGGCTATTTCATTGTAGTTTAATATAAGGAAGTGTCAACTGAAAATTTATTTTTCTAAAGTTTCCCTGTTGTAATGTTTTCGAGAAATTTAGTGTTATAATGCAGTTCCTTCTTGAATCGAAATGTACTTTCTGTTAACACTGTGTTGGGAATATTTAAGGGATCCATAGAACAAATTGCAAATAAGTAATGTTTGAACCGGCTTGTGTCATGTCATTAGGTACTGTACGTATTTTTCTGTGGCTGGGTTTAAAATTACTCCTGGAAACCCTCATGAGGTCTGACTTGTCATATTTGGGTAGAACAAAATAAAAGAAAAATAAACCACGGGGAACTTGATGTCGATTGAGTTTTCAGTAAATCGGCGATGTTTGGTGTAATTCGCCTATAGAAACAGCTTATAACATTAATTAACTTTAAATAATGCATGGAAGCGCTCGTACGTTACGAGCTGATTTTTGTGTATGTACGGGGTGGGTTTTGGATTTCGGGTTAGAGGGGCGAGGGGGTGCGATCTGGCAGAGCCTTCATTTTCCGATCGCGCCTACCAGCTTGTGGGCAGTAATTTTTTCTCCAGGAGAAAAAAAAAGAGGCACACAATCCGAAAATAATAAATACGGCAAAGCGCGCGCGAGACCTCACTGCTGTCGTGTAAGGAGGGGTTGGGCGAGGCTGGGGGTGCATTTCACATTAATGTTTATGGGCGCCCATGAAACATAGCCCCAGTCGCTAACGAGCTGCTGTTTCCTCCTTTCCGCGGGACAAAAAAAAAAAGAACCGCGTGGGAGAGTATGGCCCGTTAAAAAGAGACCTTCGGCAGGGGGTGGTAGCCGGCAAAAAAACAGCAAAGGGGGTGAAGAGTTTCAAGAAGGCTGAGCACGTATTTGCAGTGCCGCCATCTCGCGGCCTGCCGAGATCTCCCCCCCCCTTTTTTTTATTCGCCCCCTCGTAAAATGTAGTTCCCTCCCCGCCATGTCACGGATCGTTTTTTTTTTTTTGAGGTCATGGAAGGGGTTGAAGAAAAAAAAAGAAGGGGTTCGCCGGAGCAGATTTGCTGCCTGTGCGGCTTCGTTCCTCCCACCTTTCAACCCCCCTTCTTCCCTCGTAAAGCCTTGCTCTCAAAACCACCCCTCGTCTCTCCCTCTTGCAGGTCGTGTCAACCCCTGCAGGCACTAAACTCTCCCCACCCTTCCCCGGGGGATTCTACACCCTAGGACCGAGCGTGTCGGGTCCGCCGCTCGCAATATGAGGACGTTTTACCACCCCATGGCTACCCCCTCACAGGCCACCCTTGTAGCTGAAGAAGGGTCCGTTGGCCTTCACCCCTCTAGGCCTGCCCTCTGCGACACATCCCTGTCGACATTAATCCGGATATTTAAAAAAAGTGGACATTCCCCCCCATACGGGCTGATTTATATAACGGCTGTCCGTCATGGTGTGCGGCGAAAATTATCACAGGTCGGAATAATGTTATATTCAAATGGCATGAACACTGAAGTGTACAAATGCTTCCAATCTATCGGTTCCCAGACTCTTTCTATCGGGACATCCTTAATAAGCTTGTATTTCTCCGCGGAACCCCATATTGCAGCATTTTAAACCCACAGCATTCTTCCGTTCTTGCACCCATGGAGAATGCCTAAGTGGCTTCGTAATAAAGTAGACTGGTAATCAGAAATTGTAAGTGAGAAAAGTGTATTTTTAAAATTAGCATTTGAACATTTATAAAAACTTAAGTTTTTTGGTACAGAGATTCCGCCATTTTTGTAGTAGGACAAAATGTCATCGTTGAACATAATGATTATTTATCAATGTTTTATTATTATTAAGTGTTATTGCCGTGCTGTTTTGCGGAACTCTTGTGATGTTTTAACGGAACTCGCAGATTCCGCGGAGCACAGTTTGGGAATCGCTGGACCAGGCAAGTGAGCAACTGAGTTCAGATTCATTCGTAAGACAATCTTGGAGACTTAAAAAGTTGACACACGCCGTCGTATCTCCCATTACATATCACGTGTCGTATGTCATGTCATAACCAAACAAAAATACAGTGAAATTAAAAAAGATCACTTAATAGGCTGGACTACTATTATTGACACTTTTGACTAACAGTTGCACACCATAAATAAGACAATATTTTAAGAAATAGATAGTACTAAATTTATTTTGTAATCGATTAAACGAAAACATTCCAAAATTATGTATCATATATTAATTTCGAATCCGTAGTGGACGGAATATAGAATATTTTCTACAGCTAAAAACACTAATTAAAAAAAAAAATTGTGAAATACATATTATGCAACTTTAAACGTATTACTAAATTTAATGTGCAACGTTTTATCAATTTTAAATGCAAGAGGATATCATGCACCAATAGCCTTTCCGATAATACACGATCACACTTCCATGTCTCGGAGGGACTTGAACACACGACCTTCACCTTCGCAGCATGTAACCGACCTCCTTAACGGCACAGGGTAAAGGTGTTTCGCATTAATTTCTCAAAAACTGTACAGCGTAGTGTAATAACAGAAGTTACCTTCTATGTTAGTTTAATGTGTTTATTTACTATCGGTCGTGAAAATTTGGTTGTCATTTCGCATAACTAAGTTTCAAGAAACAACGTGACAACCCTCGTTATATTATTTACGTGACCTACTTTCGTGGTAAAGATAGTATTTGTGTTATCTTACTTTAATGGCACAAGGACTTATCCGTAAGTGTGTGTGTGCCATCCTTAGGAAGCGCTTTACGCCATATATGAATGAATGCTTTCATTAAGATATTCAACTGTCGTGTAATAACAGTTTTGGATTAGAAAGTCGAAAACGCTTTGCTTGAATATTTTGATATATACTCTTTATTTCTTTGATTTTTTTTGGTAATTTGTTAAAAATCCTACCTCCTCTAACATGGACAGTATTATAAGGAATTGTATGATTTATTTGTTTTATACATACTTTTTTTTTGTGGAGTATCGTGTGTACGGATGTGTGTTTCGTGTAAAATAATTTTGTATGTTTTTCCAACCATATAATTTTAGCCATGTTGTAAATGTAAACACAATGTACAGGAAGAATTGTTATAAAAAAAAAAGTTCTACAGTATTCTCGTGACTGTTGATTCAGGATTATTCTGATTGCTCTTTTTTTTTTTGGGGAAATAATTATTATGTTCAGTTCGCCAATGTTGTGTCCACAGAAAATTATACCATTACCAATAAAAGAATGAAAAGAAGCATAGTAGGCAACCTTCTATTAAAAAAGTACAGGTGTCTACATCTCCTGTTCTTCAGTTCAAAAATCTTTATAAGTGGAGTTTTGTTAATATATAAATAAATAAAAATGTTTGCGTACGCCACTGAAATGTAGCGTGAGTATGCATTCTCCCCGACCAGACTACCGGCAGAGAGCAGCGAGTAGCGGCGTTGTCAATGAACGACAACATTATCATAGCGACTGTCGGGGCGCAGCGAGCGAGTGAGCGGTGGAAAGCGCGCGCCGCGCCACGCCACGTCGACTAAGAGGGTGACGTGGCGGGAAAGCGTGGCCTCGGCAGCGCCGGAAGGCCAGAGGTGTCAGGCGTCGGCCAGGGTTCGTCTGTTCGTGACGCCCAACCAGGGCCCGAGAGCGGGAAATGAGTGTCGACGCGACCGCCGGAGCGAATTTAATTTGTTCGGGCGCGCGGAAAAAACCAAGCGTAACGGGTCGTGTGGGGTCCCGTGCTGCCATCTGTGTTCCGGCCGAAGGAACTAATGCCCCTAGTCCCCCCTTTTCTCCCTATGCTCTACTACATAATATGCACGCTTCAATCGCTCCGTTACGCCTGCATGCTCCGGGTCTGCCCTCTCCGCAGACTTGGCCTTCCTTTTTTTTGTTGCCTGCCCTTCGTTCCTCCTCTTGTTCTGCCTGCTTCCTTTTCCTCCTCCTTTCTTTCCCCCTCTAGCTCTGACCGTTTTTATTTTCGAGTAGTTCAAGCTTCACCGACTCCCGGCAAGGCGCGCGATCGCGCGGAACGTCCTTTTGATATTCTGGCAAAACGTTCCGAAATGCTCTCGCCAGTAGAGGGAGGGTGAGAAATGCGGCTTTTGTCACTTACACCTTGGTGTGGCGGATTGGTGGGAAGGAAGGTGTGACTGCGAAGATACATGAAAAAATAGTCGGTGTTCTAGATAAGTAGTTCTTTAGTTACTTCTGGAATTTTCCTGAACGTCTGGACAATCTAAACCTTGATCACAGACATCGGTCACCAGTCGCTGGAAGTCAGTCGATAAACTTTCGGTTGGTGAATCAGTTGAGTGTATCGAAATTACGTACCTCGGTTCGGAACAGTGTGATTCATTGGACTACAATGGGAGTCACCACTAAACCAGTGAAATTCAGTGAGCGGCCACTGATTTCCAGTGGCAGTATTTTTTCTTATTCCGCTATTTCGCATTTAGGGTGTAGTCTACATGACGTATTACCTTTTCCCATGTATCCTAAACCCGATGCGGGGCGGGTGTCGTGTAAACGGGTACATCTACCGGATGGTCCACTCGTCTTGTCACCCATACATAACCAGTAAAAATGCAATATAATCCAATATATCATAAGATATTCCAATAGTCAGACGTCGGATTGTCGAAAACACCTCAACCACTCTTGCACATGCTGAATGTTGTTTGTTCATGTCAGTATCGCGTATTTCATTGACAGCTGTTTCCATAAAGGATTGCAATCCAAGATCCTTTTTCATATGCCGTAACATTTTTTTTTTTTTTGGGATTGCAAACTCGGATGCTCGTTTCCGCATGCATGGACTCCTTTGGGTGACCGGAGCACATATGCCTCCGCCGCCGCACATGAGAGGTTGCTCGTCCTGTCTTCTGCTGGACATCAATTGATCCCGTCAAGAAACAGTTTGCGTTCCCAACGCAGTATTGTCCTTTTTTGGAAGGCATTCTTTATGGAATCTTCTCGTGAAGACCCTTCGCGCTTCCCCTATGCTCTTTCCCGTTGGTGGACTTCATATGCCCAAACACTACCAACAAGCCGCTCTACAACACTTTAAGGCTTTGTGTCGGCCATCTGACATAGAGAATGAAATGTCATACACAACCTCTAGGTGACAAGACATTTGGACCACTCTGTACCTGGCGCTCGAGCTTCGTTGCAGTGTGTTTGAAATGTACATTCTTTCACAAAACTACTATGTATACTTGCCCAATGTCGTGATCTATGAAAAGAACGCACACTTCAGACTGTGCATGTTGAATACTTAAAATATATTACACATATTAGAAACACATTCCAGAACACTCCGACCTAACTAGGAATGTTTTTTTTTCAATACACTGTATTTTGACATATGTGTCAGATATACACAAAAATACTCGAGGCCTCTGCATTGAACCTTGTTGAAGGCCAGTTCAGAGCCTCGCTCTTAGTTTCGATGGCGCACTTGATGCATGTGGTAGTGTCGGCCTTATCGCTCTCTCCTGCTTCTCAGGCCCAAAGAGCGCCAGGTAAGCAGCAGCCTCAAGTGATGTCGATAAGAGTTGGAGATGCATTGCTGAACTGATATTCCCCTTCCCCACCTCTTCAGGTGTTACAACAAAACAATAAGTGACTGTAAACATCTCCGAAAACAGGTTGGGCTCATCGAATATGCATGAGGCAGAAACATTGCGAGTTCAGTTCTATGACTTAATTTGCAAGTACAGTGGGCTGCTCTGTCACCACATGTCACAGATCGTGTTGTTTAAAAAAAAAATACCCGGGGCTACTGCAGACTATATGACCTTTCGGTGTGACCTTAACCTTGGTCTGATGTAGCCGGTATTATACACTTTTCTTTTCACTTAGGAGCAAGATTTCAGTATGCAGTATTTGCATTACTGATTCTAACTGTAACATATTGTCCATTAATATGGACTTTTTTTAAGCTATGCTCGGGAAAAGAAAACTAATTTTCCAGCAAACAACCTTTTTATGGGGTGGGGGTAGGGAGTGTCTGTGTAATTCAATTGCAAATCCTAAACTAGTTCAAATACATACTTGCTTTACATTCTCAGCGCTGTGTTTTGTATGTTCATTTGGGCAGGTGCGTGTATATTTGTGTTTTGCAAACACACATTTGCCCTAACTCGTTTCTCACGGGAGCTGCGCTTTTTATAAATAAATCAAGTATGATCACGTTGTGCTACATTAATGGTTTGGTAGATCTAAATTAGTAGCAATAATTGTTTTATTTTTGTGCAGTAATTATTTAAATGCTAGAAAACCCAGTTATTCGTTATATTGGAAGATAAATTAACATTATTTTTTCTGTTATTATAATTTGTTGCTCAAAAGAGAAGTTAACATTCCAGCTTTGAGACAGCTTTGTTTTAGAATTTTACATTATCCTATGTTGTTTTTAAGGTTTAAAATCACCTGTTCATTTTCACGTTTTCTCTTGGATTGTAGGACTGTCCATATAAATTTATACTAATATGCGTTCTACTGCAGTTTTAACCTCGTAGAGTTATATAAAATATTAGGGATAATGTTCTGTGTTAACCACACTCTATAGAGCCACACTGAAAATCCAGAGTCATTAGATTGTTTTAAAAGTTAAGCAAAACAATTTTGTTAGTTAATGTAACATGGTTTTAATTTAATGTTCCATGATTATAATTTGTTTCCCAAGAGGAGATGAATAGAGTGCGTGAGTGTATGGTGGTGTTGTTTCCTAACAGGAAATAAGTAGAGTGAGTGTATGGTGGTGTTGTTTCCTAAAATTAAATGAGTAATTGTATGGTGTTGGGTTTGTGATGTTTGCAGAGGAACTCAATCTCGCCAGCTGAGAGGGAGAAGTACAGGCCGAGGAGTTCCCCAGAGCCTGAGCACAAGAAAGTGAAAAAAGAGGAGAAAGACTGCCATGTAAGTATATGCCATTGTACAAGTGCTATAACACGCCAGTTACATCAGTCCGCTGCCTAATTGGTGGTATTCAACGTATCTGTATACATAAAGTATGTCGTCTTAGTAGCTGTTTATTTTGAAGTACTGTGGTGACATCCTTGACCAGTAACGTGTAGGCGCCACATTCCGACAATATTTAGGGTTCGAAACCCGAATAAATAGTTATTGTGTACACCTTTTGCAGATGTTAATTCATAATGTTAGCAATTCACTGAGTTAGCTAATAAAATCTAAAATCACATACATTGTAGGATTGGGGGGGGGGGGGCAATTTTTTGCTGTTCCCTGTTAATTGAACATGTTTAAAAGCCCTAGTTAGGGTCTACTGGTGTACCTAATTAGTATCCTTATGCTATATGTACTGTTAGCACAGCAATTGGCCTTCTCACATTATTAATACAGTGGAGTAGGAGATAGTCTTTGAATAATTTCAACCATGCTTGTTTACAGTCTTCAGCTTTCCTACTGCTCATATCATAGCTATCTATCTCTTATAGGTTGTCCTTCCTTCATTCTCTTTGGTGTGCTTTTGTTGATTCTTCCTTGGACTTTCAGATTTCCCCAGATACTTATTATTTCCTGCCATAGTACGAGCAGATGACTGCAGTATTTTGTAAACAACCGAAGATTGAAAGGAGGGTGTTCACCCGCAGATTGAAATGCAGTATTTTGGTGACAGATGTGAAAGATAGATGAACGTAGTAGTTAGGACCAAAACTGCCAACTAGTTAACTATAATCTCCAAGTAAATGACAGTTACCTCAGGCACTAAAGAATGTGGATCATACCTTGCCAGAACAAAATTGAAGAATTGAGTAATTTTTAAATATTGAATTGCTGTCAAGATCCACATCCATCCAGTGCTCCTGTCCTTAGCAGCATCAGTAATCCAAGTTGGAAACTTGTTTACAGGTTCAAGAAACGTCAGTGTGTTTATAGTGTTTGGGGAGAAAAATAGAAGTTTGATGTATAACCTTTTCCTGCACATGTATAATCAATAACGAGAGTAGGCTAAATACGCGAGAACTCACTAGAAATATAACATAAAAGAGATGCAAAAATTAATTAACTTAAACTGCCACAGACTCGATTCTGAAACATTATGAGAAAGCAGGCAGGATGTACGTAACAAAATTAAATTATACAAACATATTTTACAAAATAAATAAAGGACATATGTTCAGTAATGAAATTAACAGTTGATATGTGAATAACAAAATTAATGATCATCAAAAGGAAAAATCAATCACTATAGCCTTAACTACAGTTTGATGAAATAGGTTTATTAGTAGCCAGCTTGACCTGGCATTCAGGAACATCGGTGATGAAGTTGTGAAGATAAAAAATGCTTGTGTCAGTGAGGGAGGGTGTATAAACCTGTTACTCATGTACGTCCATGCAATTCAGCAGCGACCTATGTTTACCTCCAGTTAGAACGCGTCAACACATCTTTGTCGCGGCATAGCAGTTTGTTTTCAATGTGCCAGGCATCGTTGATGCAGGAGTGATTGATTTGGGGGGGGGGGGGGGGTGGCAGCATCTTTGTAAATTGTTTCCCCCCCACCAAGTTGTGCACAATTAACAAATGCTGATTTCTCAATTGCTTTCCCGACAACTTGTTCTGATTGCCAGACTAAGCCCCTGTTGGAACACTTAGCCAAATGGCTTTGATGCCCAGGTTTTATCTCGATGTGGGAGGGGTTGGGGGGTGGGTGCTCCGCGTAATGCCAAGTGTGGGCAAAAAGGGTGTCACAGTAATGAGCAACAAGAATTAGTCTTTCCCTCTTCTCTCGTGTTCTCCCCTTCGTGCAAACCCTCTCTTTGTTGCCACTCTTTTTTTTCATCACTCCACTGTGCTCCATGTTGATTGGATTGTCTGGCACTCCCTTCTTGTCCAGTGCTGAAAATCAGTGAGCAACAGTTCAAAACAAATTAAATAAGCTGGATCACAGGCATGCATTATTACGGATTACCTCTCTTCCTGGCGTCCTCTCCCCCTTCTTCCTTCCCTGTTCTGTGGTCCTCTATCCTCCCATCTGCCGACAGCTCGTCGTCTGCTCTGGTAATTTTGTCAGAACAAAGCTTAGTGGATTTGTACCCTCTTCCCCCCTAACCATTTTTACTCTTCTCATAATTACATCAGATCTCGAAGCCTGTCACATTAGGGGCCCTTCCTTTCTCTCGTATTGATACAGGGTCAAGTGCAATAGTTTTTATAATTGAGATTTTCACTTTTTCTTCATGTATGGTATGTTCCATGAATGAGAAGACTGTTTTTTTTTTTTGTGGCAGATCTGAAGGTAATCTTGTATACAGCAGTTTCCATGCCATGGCAAGTCTTCCCATGCCACATATAATGTTTTACTAAAAATGTCTTCTGCTGACTCAACCTACCCATTGTGTCACCACAAAAAATGTCATAGTAACAACTCTAATTACACAGGACTATATTTAGAACTGTCAAATATGTGCATTCGTTTGTGGAATAGATTATACCTTTGATTAAATAGTGACTTCACTGTAGAATTTTATTTCCATGTTACTAGTTCTTTGTACCACTTTTTCCAAGTAGAGTAAATAATGCTGCAGTGAACAGATTGTTATTGTTTGTATAGTTAGTTTTTCTCAGATAAATATTTGTTTTGTAAAGTGTATGTTATATCTATGAGTTTTTTTTTTGTGAGTAGGAATGGTCAGTTATTGGCGTGTTGTGTATCAGTCATGTATGTAATATGTATGGTAATATGTAAGGGTGCAGAAATAAAAATGTGTTAAATTTGGAGCCGCTGAAATTTAAATAGAGTTCAGTGGGTCAAAGCTTAGTATCCAACAGTTACACTGTTTTTTTTTCCTTTGTACAAAATACAATTATGCTTTCATTTGGAATTGAATTATAGCTTGTTTGATCAGAATGATGGCAATTCAGTAGTATTTCGAAATCATGCCAGTTTCCAAGAAGTTAATGATATCTTTTTTTACGTGATGTTTTCAATTTCAGGCTAGCGATGGAGAAAAAAGTGACCAGGACTTAGTTGTGGACGATGCAAGCGAGGTTAGTTGAAAGTACAGTATTATAAACTTTCTCAGTTCAATTTGTGTTCACTTGAGCTTTGTATTTTTCTTTAATCAAGTAAGTCTGTTTATTTTTTTCCTTCGGCAGAATTTTATGTTAGTTTTTTTGTGTAACTAATTTGCTAATGTAGTTGAAATACAGCTCAAATATTATTTATAGATATTGTTTTTGAGGAAATTAATGATTCTGTTCAACAGCAATATAAACTTCACTTTTTTTGTAACGATAGTAGCATAACTTTTTAATTGCAAATGATTTGATGATACAATGTACAGTGTAAATATATTAGTTGATTCATATCAGTCAAGTTACTTGTGTTTTTGAAAACTTCGAAGTTGCTATTTGTACATAAGAAATTGATTTTTGTGCCTAAGCCCCCTTTCCATCCTGATTTGTTATCTGGCATACAGTGAGTGGCGTTATTAGGCCAAGAAAAAGAAATTAACTGAGCCTAATCAATGGCTTTTGATTGCAATCAAGGAGAACAGAGTATTTAACTAATTAAATTTTTCTACTCGTATGTAATACTAATTTAAATGTGCAGTGACTTAGCAACCTTCTCTTCACGCATTAAGTGGTGAATAAAATATAAACCACATCTCTATTAATTAGATTGCTATCTCACAGTCACTCATAACTCTAATAATTTATTTTTGTTGCACCTTAAAGGAATTCAATTAATTACTTGGTAATTAGATAATTATAATTACTTCTACATAATCATTGTAAGAGTAACATGTCCACTTCTTTTACTTTGCTGTATACTTTGAGTATCTTTATGGTGTAATATTTTCTCATGGTGGTTTTAAGTATTTGGATGATCTTACTGGAATTAACCTTGTTGTGTTGATTTGAGCTGTTGTGATTTTGAACATCCTCTGTATTTTGTTCATTTTTTAACATTAAGAAATTTGTACGTTGCTTTTCATGCATTCATTTTGTAGTAAAGGTGTGATATCACATTATTGCAGGATCCTGTATCTCCTCCTAACGGAACTGCATCGCCTCGAGAAAATGGACTGGACAAGCTGGCGCCTAAGAAGGAACATGTCGGACCCCACAGGTATGCATATAGAATTAGTAGTGATTTTCAGAACAATAACTGGAGACATTAAAAATTTATCAGAACGATTAGAAACAGACTTATTTATCTCGGCTAACATTCCATGAAACCATGAGCTCAGGTATGAAATTGTATTGCATATGTGCACTTCACTTTTTCTGTGCTTTAATTGTGCACTACTTTCTTGATAATAAGGTAAATCTGAGCACGAAGGATAACCATAGCTCTCATATAAATTGCCATAGCATTTAAGATAGTACCTTTCATTGTAGCAAGACCATTATTTTCATGACCCCTCATACAGTACCCCTCATATAGAGAAACTAATGCACTTTTAATACACTTGAATCTCGTGTAATTTGAAGATTGTGTAGCTAGTGGTATGTTCTAGCCAGCAAGGTGGAGTCTGATTTTACCTGGACAAATAATAGCCACTCACTGATGTGATTCTGATAGTGTTTACTACACTATTTCTTCTAATGTTTTATTTGTGTAGTCTGTGGTGACCACCTACAATAATATAATTTTGTGTGACCCATGATTAGCTCAGTGGTTAGAACTAACTTGGTAGACACCCACCGCAGGGGTCCCAGGTTCAATTCCAGATGGGAATTCTCATGTGGGATTGTGGTGGAAACTGCAGTGGAGGGTGGGTTTTCTCGGGTACTACCATATCCTCGCACATCTTCATTCCCGTGCCACTCTGACCACATACTTCATCAGTTCCATAGGATGTTTGGAACAGGTGTTGAACCTGCCTAAAGGCAGAGCACAGTGCAGATTAATTTACGTTATGTTGGTAATTTGGCCCCAAAACCATTGCTTGTGTACCTGTTGCTGTATATTTTCAGTGTTTTTGATGTAGAGGACAAGTGGATCAAGTCCCTATTGTCACAGTTTCTGAACCACAAGTGTGAAGTGTTGAAGCTGTTATTCATTTTTTACATTTACTTTCTAATGGAAAAAATGTATCATTAGGAGGTGTATGAGGATGGTCTTTTTCACATAAGCCATATGTCATCTGTTGGTGGTGTGTGAATGTATTGTTGTGGGTGGTTGTGAAATGTTGTGGGTGTTTATGAAGCACTGTGAATAGTTGTGTAGTGGCATAAGAAGTTGTGAAATATTGTGGGTGTTTGTGTAGTGTTGTAAGTGGTTCTGTAGCATTGTGGCTGGTTGTGTAGCGTTGTGCGTGGTTGTGGCAGTCCGAGGAGCGGCACATCTTCGAACGCAAGCACGCCATCGACGAAGAAGCTGGACGGGGACAAGCCAACGACACCGATCTCTAAGTCGGTGACACCGACGAGTAGCGGCAGCGGCAGCGGGGGTGGCGCCGGAGGCGGTGGACTGAAGCCTGTGGTGAAGGCAGCAGCGGCGCTGGCGCAATACCCGCACTACCTGGGCGGGCCAGGGCCACAGGACCTGCCAGCCGGACCGTACGCCGCGTTGCACAACAACCTCCCACCACTAAACGCTTACCCACGTCCACCACTCGCCAACTACGACCCACACGCGCAAATGAGGGCGCCCCTCGGCCCTGCCCTTGGGGGCATCCCGGGAGGCAAGCCGTGAGTATATGCTTTTAGTAATTTTGATAAATTATGGCTTTCATTAGAAACAAATAACCTTTTTTTATTACAGAGAGAGTCCTATCTAACATATTTTGCAAAAATGTATGGTTGCTTTGTACATGTGTTAGCGTACCATTCATATAACTGGCCCACTGATATCAGTTTATTTTTTCTTTCAGGCACACATTAGATTAAAAATTGGTGCACCAATAAAAATGGATATTTCTAATAATTTCACTCTCTCGTTTGATGAATACCAGTCCCATTCATTACAATCTGGGATTGTGATGAGTGAGACAAAACTGAATGTAATGGATGGTAACATTGTAATGAAAGTGTGGGAGGTAGTGGGTGTGCAATAGGCTAGGCATAAGGATATTATCAATATTGGAAAAACACTACTAGTTCTAATATACTTATTATTGTTTGTCCCTTCTGTTTTAATAAATTTTACTGTGGATAGTTTGAAAGTGATACACTACTGAAAACTAACATACTTGCATAGCAGACAAGTTAGTAGTCAATAAGGAAAAGTAATTACATGTTTTGACATTCCGTTAAAATGTGTTTGTTCCCATATAGCGTAATAAACTTGATTCAAGTTTGTCATGACAAGCCCATGAGCTTACAGCAAGCTTATTGTGCCAGCCAGTAAGAGTGAATCATGCTTAACTAGTCTAAACATGTCAAACTTGTAGCAATCTGGATTAGTTAACATTGCAAGTAATCCGCTAGGCTACCAAAAATATATTAAAGGTCAGGAATTAAAGTACTTACAGTGTAGTACTTGTTGATAGGTACACACACAAAAAGGACGACACATTTTCCACGCGGGTGGCATGATTGTGACGTTTCACTGGCTAAGCCAGCTTCATCAGGTGGTGAGTTGTACACTGCAGTATGGTGAAAGGGCACTGTTCGTAGTAAACCTGGTTCCCGGGTGGCGAACTAGGGTGATGCTGGAAAATTGAAAATTTGTAAATTTGCCGGGGTAGCTAATCGGTGTGGTTTGTACGTGAAATTATCTTAAGTTGAGGCTTGGCAGCTGCTTGTAGGTTGTAGGTTGTAGTTTGTTAGTTACACTTGCTGCAAGTGTAACTAATCTTGGTTATGCAAGTGTAACTTGGAAAGCTGCAAGTATAATTCAAGCCATTTGTAAGTTTGCCATTAGCAAGTATGTGCTAGTCATGAGAAATTAAGTTTGAATCAAGCGTTGGAACGTGATATAAGTTTGCTTGACAAGGCAAATTCAAGTAAAATGGGAAGCTTGCTGTAATCGTACATGCTATGTGGGTCGAATGGCACATGAATTTGATTCCTTTTGTTTTACATATTCACATATGAGGTAAAGTTGTTATAATATACCATTTTTACATACATATTTCTTAACATTTCGCATCACTAAAGCTTTGCTTGGCTGATTGTTATGAGGGCTCTCTGGTTGGCACAGCAGCGGCTAGGACGCTTGCCTCTCACAAAGGCGAACGAGGTTTGATTCCCGGCAGGGTTACTCCCGGATTTTTGCACACAGGAATCGTGCCGGACAGAGCCACTTGCCAGCAAGTTTTCTTGGGGATCTTCTGTTTTCCCCACCCTTACATTCTGGTACTGCACTATTCTCAACTTGCTTCACCCTCATGGCTCTCAAGATCCCGTTGTTAAAGAGCTGTCAGTCTCACCATGTCACTAATTGTCATGAGGTGTATTATGTTATATGTTTATGGCGCAAGTCTATAGAGATGGGTCTAATCCTTATTTTGCTGATATTACGGTTACTGATACTTTGTGGCCGATCCCGCTGATAGTGCCGATACAAATAATTTCATTTGTAAGTATTTATATTGTGTCTAAGTAACTTTAAAACACTGCCACACTTAATTTTTTGTGTTTACATTGCAGCTTAGCACTTGGTCAGTGTATAAAAAAAACTTCCACTTTATCAAACTCCGGGGCACAATATAAAACCACATATTTTTGGCATTATTAACCAATTTTGCAACAGTAAGCAGCCGGCTACAATCACCAACATTGCACAATAGTTGCAAATTCAGTATTGTCAAGAACATAACCATAAAACATAGAAAATGTGTAAAGATGGCAGTGTTTATAAATACAGTGTGCATGTGCAGTGTGTAAATTACATTTATCTACTTTACATATACATACTATTTACTTTCGTCATATCACCAACATTTTTGGTTAGTGATGTTCATTTATAAATAAAATACATGTAGTTAATATTCTGTCATTGAACGAGCACCACAGCCATATCGATTCAGCTCATATATCAACATTCGACCTTCCTACTAATCTATTTATGAATTGCATCATGCTGCCAACGAAATATTGAATACGATGTGGGAGCGATAGATCAATATACAAAGGTAACCATGAATTCTTAGGAAGTAAAGTTTGAAATTAAACATTATTTAATTCAGGTAAACACAGTACCTGTATTTCATAGTAAGTGTTGTGAGGTGGGCTAGCTGAGCGCAGGTGTTGATGTTCCAGTGCGTACTCATTCCATGTGAGCGCGGACGGGCAGATGCAGCCGGTGCCGTTCCCACCGGATGCTCTAATAGGTCCGGGCATCCCACGACACGCGCGGCAGATCAACACGCTGAGCCACGGGGAGGTGGTGTGCGCGGTGACCATCAGCAACCCTACCAAGTACGTCTATACGGGTGGCAAGGGCTGCGTGAAGGTGTGGGACATCAGCCAGCCGGGGTCGAAGAGCCCAGTCTCCCAGCTCGACTGCCTGGTAAGCATCACTCCCTCCCTACCTCAATATACCATTCACACACAGTGTGGAATGCAAAAGGTAGAGAGAGTATTTGTAATGGTTTTTTACAAAGAGATTATAGGCAATCAAGAATTAAAAAAATATATTTAAGTCTACATAGTTCTATTTTCAGTACTTTTTAGTAAATCTAGGCACACTCTAAAGCTTATAAAATTCATTTATAGTTTGTTGTGAGTAAATAAATGACATCATCTAATGCTATTCAAAATTTTTTTTAAATAATGTTTTACAGATGATGTTGTTGGTATAGTAATAATAATAATAATAATTATTATTATTATTATCCCTTTTATTACTAATATAACTACAAAAATGTTTACCTTAATTAGTCAAAATTGAGTTGTTTAAAAATGTTTACAACTTGTGTGAACTCAAGAGTTATTATGTATAGAGCATCTCACTCTTAGATTGCAGTGTGCGGTGTAATGGACATTCACTCTCTCTTAATCAAGCCATTTCCTTCGCCACTCATATTTGTTACTCAGCCTGCCAGTCATGTTGCAAAGCTGGAGTTATCTGGCAACAGTGCATGCCATTCAAACTGGACTGCAATCTAAGAGTGGGATGCTGCATAGGCATATGTACAACTGTATAGCTGCAACCATATGTCTCTTTTTCATTGAATGTTATGCTACTGAATTTCTACTAGTACATTGCTCCTCGTAGAGAGTTAGCTCAAGTTGATGACACAGTATATTTTTAATAGTAATTTCAACTTAAAATGTGACAACAGTAAAATGTTAAATTTTTATGAGTGTGACCATAGTGTTTATATAATTAACTCTAATATGACTTAGAATTAGAGATTTTATTGAGAAATTAATTTTGTGCTATATCTTTTTAGTTTCTCACAACTCTGCTGTAGAAGCTGTTAAACAGATGTACAAAATTACTGCTTCCTTCCATATCTGTCTCTGGTCACCTCCTATGAATTATATTTGTAACTTACATGAATTTCTTGTTTGATTTATTACTAAATGAGTAGAAATTTGTTTTCCAGTAGAGATTAAAAAGTACTTAATGATGTTAAATAAATAGGGTGATTGGAATGTCATTCTTGGAAGCAAGTACCATGTGAGCCATGTGTTGTTGCAGCAAAGGGACAACTACATTCGGTCGGTGAAGTTGCTGCCGGACATGCGGACGTTGATCGTGGGTGGGGAAGCTAGCAACCTGAGCATATGGGACCTGGCTTCACCCACACCTCGCATCAAGGCTGAGTTGACGTCAAGTGCACCAGCATGCTACGCCCTGGCCATCAGTCCTGACTCCAAGGTGTGTACTCTACCACTTTCTTTAGGCGTAAAACGGGTTGTACAATCGGAGGGGAAGTCTGTATGATGTAGAATGTTATAAAATCAGTAAAAGATAATGGCATAATATGATGACAGTTGCTACTGGTGTCAACCAGTGTAAAATAGCTCTTGGGGAAGAAATGTGAATACATTTTGATAGGGTTACTTTTCGAAGGGTATTTGTTATTTATTGTAGTGTGTGCTCGTCCAGGCTGTTGCATAATCATTGGTAAATTAGCTGAGAGCTTGCATGCCGGGGATCTTGAAATAATTACATGTATAGTCTTTGTTCTATAGTTTTTTTTTGATTGATTGTGTAGAAGTAGTAACTTGTAAACATACATGCTACGTATCCTTCCGCCTTCATGTGGATTACACTTGACTGTCAAAACATGTTTTGTCTGTAATGATGGATGTCGATGAGGTGTTACAGCTATCTACGTACATCAAAAACGTTTTGCCAAGCTGCTGACGCATATGTAGAGAGAAATAATTGGTTTTGCTGTATAATTTTTTATCGCTGCAATGGATATAAGATGATTAAAATCTATAGTTTATTATTGTGGAAAACATGATTGCAGCTTTCTTGCCCAGCAACAGAAATAATTGATGCATGACGTCTTTTTCAACAATGGAGATTAGAATGACTTCCGCTCCATCCGTAGTTACCAGGAGAAGGAAGTTTGCATTTTCACTTGTCCCGATGTAAAAAGAGTAGGGATGGGAAATTTGATTCTTCGATACCCAGATACCCATAGATTCTACAATTTGAATCAAGAATAGAGAATCAAAAAATATAGTCGATTCTTTGCATTCTCAATTAGTAACACAGTGTCAATAAAACTTATTTTTGGGCATGCAATACAGAACACAAAACAACCAAATAACATGTATGTTTTGGAAATTATTGTAATTATTATTTATTATGTATTTCTTGCATTTTGTTTGTGATTTTTACTTTCTATGATACCGTATTTGGGCATGTATAGGCTGCAGAAGCTCTCTTTAAAGCCTGAGGTTTGTTCGCGTACAGTAAAAACTGACACTTGGAAACTACATGCTCCCGTGAAGTGATTGCAGGTGTCCTTTGTGAACAGCACAATTGGAGATTCCCGTGACTAATGTGACGCTGAGTGTGATCTTGCCAGGCAGTTTACAGCTGTGCCAGTATCTATCACTTCAGTTCATTCTCTCCCTCTGCCTCTCGTGTAGTGCTCTCGTGCGCGCTTCCTGCTTCCCAGATAAACAAACTTGAGGCCATGTTCCAATTAGTTTCTAGTTTCATTTTTCTTATTTTGTGTCTAGAATTTTTGTACGATTTAGTCGAAACAATACGACGTTTAACTGCCTAGCATGCAATGCTGTATTATTTTGGTGTCATCATAATTTCAAAAATAAAAACTGATATGGCGGGGATTTGGTAATTTGTTTGCCAACTTCGAAGTTGACAAAATGCAAATTACAAAAATACATTGTAGATATTGTAGACAAACAGGTCAAATGACCATTTTGTTAACGAAAAGTGCCAATTGGAACACGGCCTTGTGACAGTAGAAAAGGAATGAGCGAGTTATTATGCAAAATTTAAATTGATGGTTGTGGAATATGCACATGAACATGGAAAGAGTACGGCTGGTCGACAATTTAGTGTTGACGATAAATTGTGCAGTATCGGTGTGGAGAAAAAATACGCTGTAAAAATTTCTTTGCAGAGTAGATTAAGAGACATGAACATAAGAAAAAAATGTGCAAAAAACTGTGATGTTAAAAACCAATAATCAAAATGCTGACTATGTTGTTTTTGCGTAGTGATATACATGTTTGAATCTGCCTGTGTACAAAACAGATGTTATCATTTCATAGCTATTCACATTTTTGATGCGTCAAGACAGAAATGTAGTACAGGTAATTTACAGCAAAGAGTAATATTTATTGGCTCAGTCTCACTTGTCATATTTGAGTTCTTTGATTTTCAGCTGATTTAATGTTTCATACGGGAAAAAAAAAAAAAAAAAAACTGTATATTCATAGTCATTTAGTTAGCAACATTAGTCTGCAGTATAATCATAATATAAACTATTAAGTAAGTTATTTGTAATTATATTATAAAGAACATAAGTATAATAATAGATTTTCAGTTGTATTTCATGTTTGTGGTAACTTTATTATAAAATATAAATTCAATATTTCAAACGTAACAGGTAAAAATCTAAAGACCTATAGAAAAAATTTGTAATGTTCTTTTAATCTCATATCAGTAAGGAATCGAATATGTAATCCATTATTATGGTTAGTGAGATCATGCATAAAATTGTGTGTGTTGTGGCAATGCTGTGATGTTGGTGGATGTGTTCACAGGTGTGCTTCAGCTGCTGCTCCGATGGCAATATTGCGGTGTGGGACCTGCACAACCAGACGCTGGTGCGGCAGTTCCAAGGCCACACGGACGGGGCGTCATGCATCGACATCTCTGCAGACGGCACCAAGCTGTGGACGGGCGGGCTGGACAACACGGTGCGCTCCTGGGACCTGCGCGAGGGCCGCCAACTGCAGCAGCATGACTTCCTCTCCCAGATCTTCTCCCTCGGCTACTGCCCAACCGGCGAGTGGCTTGCTGTGGGCATGGAGAACTCCAACGTCGAGGTCAGTCCCTCCAACTACCTCTCCATGTGTCACCTCCACCATCAATGGCTTAAGAACTGGGGGGGGGGGGGGGTATCCCTTCCCTAAGTTGAGTAAAAGGTACCAGAATGAGAGTAATTGGGCATCCGCATTGTTTTTGTTTGTGAGATGCATTGCAATATTGTATTCAATGTTCAATTCTAATGCTTATATAAAATCCTTTCTCCTGAGTTACAGTATTTTTAAAAGATGTTCACAGTTTAAAAGCTCAAACTAGAGTTATTTATCTTGAAATATAGATAACATAAGCTTTTTTTTATTAAATGTGTTTTTTCTGCAATTTCATGTTTTCATGTTTGAAAAATAGTTTCGTAGAATATTTTAACATATTTGTAGTCTCTTTTAACTACTGAGTTATCTCCTCTGTGTGAGTGGTAGGTATGTTTATACTTTTCCTTAATACTTATATCCCCTCAAGTGGAAGGAAAAAGTATGTCCGGGCGCAACGGGATCTGGGATAGGCATCAGGCGCCGTCCAGCCGCCATGTTGTGACGTCATCCAACTGGCGTCTTGAATCCAGGTGACCTTGACGTTTGACTACGGTGACCTTTGACCCCACAAATCCAAAAAAAAATTCCAAGATATGTATTTTAAAATTGTTAAAATTTTGTTCCCCCAATAGCTATTTTTCCCTAAATATTTCCCTGTTTCCCTCAAAATTCCCCTTTTTCCCATAAAAATTTCCCCTTTTCCCAAAAAAATTCCAAAAAAATTTATTTCATTATATAAAGAAATTATTAAAAATATAAAAAAATAATAAGAAATATCTTACATTTCTGGAGGTTCCGACAGCACTACGTCTAGCAGATGACCGACACCCTCACCCCCACTCCTCTTACCTGTACTCATTCTATTGTAAGCTGCTATCTTGGTTTATTTGTCTGTCATTTGTTTATTCATTGCTGGATGATGCCATCTTGGAATTTTTGTTTGTCGTTTGTTTATACATTGCTGGAGGCCGCCATCTTGGTTTTTAGTTTGTTGTTTGTTTCTACATTGCTGGAAGCCGCCATCTTAGTGTTTCCATTTGTAATTTTTTGTACATTGCTGGAGGATGCCATCTTTGTTTTTTTCGTTTTTTCATTGGTTTATACATTGCTGAGGACGCCATATTGGATTTCATACGTTTTCATCATCTAGGTGGCAGCCATGTATTAATTATCAATATCACCACCAAGCTGCAGACATATTTGTTTATGTTTTTATAAGTATAGGTGGTGCTATCGGCACCCTCCATATTGGATTCTATTTTCAACACATAGGTGGCGTTAATTTCTTGACTATGCTGCCTGCTATCGGCCTGTACCAAATGGTAACATTGACCATTCCTACAAAGTACATAAACTGTCATATTTAATTTTTTTTTGTTTTATTCTTAGGTGCGAGTATTTTTATTTAAAATGATTTTAATATAAAGTGGAGGGGTTTTTGAAATACATAAAATGCAACTTTTTTTACAGAAAATTTTTTGTACACATAATAAAATATACAGGTTTATTAATTGCAATCTTCAGTGTTCACCACTCGATGGAATTGGAGCGAGCAGGGGAACCCTACCACTTGTATACCCTTCCATTATGTCGTTTCAGCACCTTCTCGACCAAATACACATCTGGAAACTTTGTAAGCTGGATCTTCTCTGCGTAGAAACTGCCATGGATGGGGACATTATTCATATCCTCAAGAAAGTGAGTCCTTGGTCCATAGTTGCGTATATGTCGGACACGAAAGAGTTTAGGGCTCCAGTTCACTGTAAATCCTTTTTCGAAGATGCCTTTCTGTTTGGAGATGCGCACCAGGTTGTTACCATTGGCTTTAGGCTTGCGTGGGTTCCTCTTTTTCATGTCAGTGCACAATGTTTGAAGCAGGGAGTCTTTTCCACATCCCAGATTCATGCGAGTGGTAGAATGAAAAGTGGAACTGCACTGGTGAACAAGTTTTGGGAGTAGTGTCAATCCTATATAGCTACCATTGCTAGCGAAATACCTCCACATTTTTCCCTTCAGAGTCCTGTTGAATCTCTCGACGACAGAAGCTTTTATATTTATTCATCAGGGCCTTGAACTTTGCATTGTAGAATATCTTGCCCTGGTTGGTTTGTAGATTATTCGGCATAACTCCTTCGCGCAATACATCTGCCATGGCGTCGGTTATGTCATGCACATTTTTCAACTTGACATGTCTGGCCCAAGAAAATTTCAATTTACTATATGCATCGATGACTATCAACATGTATTTGTAGTCCTTGTTGACTTGAGCATGTACTATCATCTGAACAAGTTTGGCTTGAAATACGGTTGTGCGAATGAGACTTTTTTTCCTTCTGACAAAACAAAAATGAAAGATATGTAATGAACTTCCATGAAACTGAAATGAAAATTGACGCATGCCGCTTACACCAATTAACTACAAACGATTATGACTCGTCTTACTGCAACCATAGTGTACTACTTCTACACATGTGTGATTCAAACCCCGCACCATTTTGTTCATGGAAGTGACTGTCTGCCACAATCCCGGAGGGCGGCTGGACATGTGGATACGAGTGGTTGCGAAAGACAGTGACGCGTAACCCCCATCCCCCGCGTTTGGGTGACATCAAAACATGGCAGCCGGCTGGCGCCTATTCCGGATCTCGTTGCACCAGGTCATACTTTTTCATTCTACTCCCTCAAGTTACAATGAACAAATTTGTATTGACATTACAATTTTGTTATTTTAAGATACATCGTTTGTTACAATGTACAAAATTCTCATTATGTTAACATTTTTATTGGGGATGTACAAACATTGAAATTTTGTTTAAATCAAGCTTGAGCCGAGTAGTCAAAAAAAGAAAATTTCATCTTTTGAGTTAAACTGGTGCGAGTTTGTATATAGTGCGTCTCACTCTTAGATTGTGGTGGGTATCTTAACAACCAACTTTATATTTATATACTACTTTACAATTTGACAATTTTTGTTATGTAATCTTGTACGTATGAAGTTATTCTGCCAACACAACATAACCTCTTGGCTGTTGATAGCTCTAGCCATCTGGAAACAGCGCACATCATGTACACTTTACTGCAATCTAAGAGTGGTGAGGCGCACTATAGGAATTAATAAATCTGTCATTAGCCCACTTCACACAAGTGGACATGAAACAATTATAGCATTTTCTCACACAGTAAAATCTCGTTATACTGTGCGTGAATAAAACCTCAACTTTTATACTTGGTAATGAAAGTGCTTTATACCGAGATCTTATTTTTAAACGTTTACAACATGGGCTTAATGAAATTGTGTCACAATTAGTTATTTCAGTAAATAAAATAAATGTGTAATTACAAAAAATATTTTTTAAAAAGCAAAGGTATAAAATTGTACTTTCTAAAATATGAAAATGCTGAAATTACATCCTGCAAACATAAAGTAATGTGTGTTTTGTTTACCATGTGGAATATATGGGAATTAATTATTAATTGCGTTCTGAGACGGGATACAGAAGCCAAGTGAAAATTATCTCTAAAATGTAATAAAAAACAATAGTAACCGGAAACATAAGTAATCACAAAAATGTTTAAATCCAAAATGGCTTTACAAGTCCACCTCTTAGGCCCTTAGTTTGTTTATTCTGACATTTTCATCAGTGGGCAGAACAGTGTGGTTTATTGGTAGTACGATGGAGTGATACATGGTCTTGTGTATGTGATGTGCAGGTTCTGCATGCGGCCAAGCCCGACAAGTACCAACTTCACCTCCATGAGTCCTGTGTTCTGTCTCTGAGGTTCGCAGCGTGCGGCAAGTGGTTCGTATCCACAGGGAAGGACAATCTGCTCAACGCATGGAGGACGCCATATGGAGCATCCATATTCCAGGTACGTAGCACACACTTTTACTTGCTACACAAGGGTACTACAGTCAGCATGTGTACATGTGTATTCTGTATATTGGCAGTCTTGATCAGTGTTACTCATCTATTGATAACTTTATTTTGTGGTTTAACGTGTACCCTCCTAAAAACTTACATACCATAGTCAGGTTGTATATACATTTTATTCCTCAATGTTTTATATATATATATTCTTTACTTTATTTTGACGTGTACAAAATTTAGCACTCTACTGAACCAGTTTACAACACTGAACACAATTTTAGTTATGAAAAGAATACTTTATAGTGCAAAAAAGCCAAAAGTTTTAAAATATGAAAACAATTGAAGAGCATAAAATTTAAATTACAGTAGTTTGCTGCATGGCTTAGATGATGATATTTCTGCTTAAATGCTGTTCACGATAAAGTGAGCACTTTTGAAATCAACCTTAGAAAAAAGTCACTGGTTCTACCTGCATATATTTTAACGGGCGTACTGAGTGGCATGCGCCCAGTAAAGTTGCTAATGATCAATGGAAAGTAGTTCATTATCGTAATGTCGAATAAAAAGTGTCTCGTAACCATTTGGGATAACTGAAATTAATTCTTTCACTTTCTGTTTTTTTTTTTTAACGCATCAAAGTGTAAAAATGAGCAAATTTGCAAAAAAAAAAATTGTTTTGTAATAATTTCACAGTTACACTTGACCGATGCATGAAAAATGTGACGAGACACATGAAATGTTAATTTTGCATAAGGCAGAATAATACATAACAAGCATACAAGCAGATCTTAAGCAGGGCTTTCAAAAGTTCTCATTTTACTGTGAACATCCTATGTAGCATGTTCTAGTTAAAGTGTACAAAGCAATTTTTTGAGCAGTGTGCAGTATGATTGAAGATTCTTTTATATATAAATTTTTAGTGGTCAGACTGAAAGAAAGAGATTAAACCTTTCTATAGCATGCGGTAGCATACAGGCCATTTTCTTTTAATAACTGGTTTTTTCTGTTTATCTGCTCTCATCCTTACCATTAATTTTTTTGTAGCTTTTTTATGGTTCGCCTCCGCTAGCTTTTGCAGTCCGAATAAAATAACTTAAAATTTGGAAAATGTGTACAATATTTTGTGATACAAACATTGCAAGTACAGTACCATCCATCTATTTAATTATCACTAGTATTTCAAAGCAAATGGTTTCGCCTGAAAATGTTACACAACACATTTTAACGAGGAATTATTATTTTTAAAGATGTTTTCCTTTGTGATTTAAGGTCTTTTTTCCAGCAAGTTTGGTGTTTCATTGTATCTGGCGTAAAGTTAACATGATATTAAAACTTAATATTTATTTTACACGAGGGGCAGCTTCTTTGCGAATAAAATTGTATGCCCTGAAGCAAATACTTGACCTCCCCTTGTCGCCAAAAATTGTTTGAACATCAAGCAACTTGTATTATAGGTGTAAAGTTCATTTTCAGTAACTTCTTGCTGGGAAATCTGAGGATTTATATTAATTAATTTCAGTAGACACGTGCCTTTTGAATAAACAGTTAAAATGTAAGGAACTATTTTTTACACCTTTTGTCGTCTGGGTAGGTAAGCATCGAGCTGAGTGCAGTGTACTCACGACAGGGAAAATCGGAGGACGTGGTTTTGAATGACTAGTGAAGAAATCAATTATAATCACCTTATTTTTCATTTCTGTTTCAAAATTACAAGTTTTCTTTGCAGTAAAATATAATTAATTACTTTAAAAGACAGACATTTGCTACGTGCGCAAGGTATCAGTAACATGCAGCGGCGTGGAGGGGTAATCCTCCCGCCACCACCCCCCCTCAACCAGCTGCCGTGAACACACTGTCCGATCGATAATTTCTCCGTGCTCTCTTAGCTGATAGTGCGCGCGGGACATTCAAAATTTGAGGTGCATTCGGTGTCATATTTTCATTTTCAGCGGGTTTGAAAGTTTTAGGTCAGCTTGCATTTGGTGTCGGATTACAATAAATTATATACTGTATTATGAGACATTATTTTCTTTATCTAAACAAGTTTAGCTGAAATGTTTTTTTAATGAATTATTTACAATAATACTTTTTTTAAATTCCCATTTTTATTGTGTTTATTAGCTAAACTTTATTCACAGATAATGTAAAGCTCTTGCTATGTTCAACATAAAGTTTTATAACGTTAGAAGTTGTATTTTATTGATATACTCATCAGAAACCTCATCTACTGAAATCCTGCATGTATGGAAATTTTTTGGCAGTCCCCTGAATAACGATAGATTGAGAGTCGACTGTATATGTACCTGCACCCTTACTTGTATTTAGTTTGAAGTAAGTTGTAATCATTTATAGTCAATTCATTAAGTAACCGCATGCATTTTTTTGTTCCAGTCTAAAGAATCATCATCTGTTCTGAGCTGTGATATATCAGCGGACGACAAGTACATTGTGACAGGTTCTGGTGACAAAAAAGCGACGGTGTATGAAGTGATATACTGACCACGAGGTGCTATGCGCCCAATCTTTTAAAACCAGTTCTGAGCTCTTTCCCTTCCGGGCACAACAATGCACTGAACTCCTAGAAGTATGCAAGGATTGTGTTTTGGGAAGGGAGGGGGTTACACGGGTTTTCGACTTGCAGCCGGACAGTCAATCTTAGGGAAACGTTTTGATGCGTTGGACTTTTGAAAAAATGTTTATTGAGGGTTATTGGACTGCAGGAATGTACAGAAGAAACTACCCCATCATTATTTTGAATGATTTCAGACTGATCCATATGGCCCATTCTTCATTGTCTCTCACAAGTTGACTTACTAGTGTTTTCTGTGGGAATGGGACAGCCTGTAATCCGTGCAGACACACCAGGGTTGTGATAAACAGACTGCAAGAAGGGACGGAAACATTCTGCAGCAGACGTACGCAACATGTTTAGTGTGTCACGTGTGATGTTCAACTGGAAACAAGATATTTCTGATAGTGTGATTTGTGTGTGCATTAATGGTACATCAAATAGAAATCGTTTTTTGAATTCAACTGGTACACTATTACCTAGAGGCCTATGCTATCATGCAAAGCCAAGATAGTATTTTTTTTGCTCTCGTTTTTCTTTTCAAATTTTTGACGTTAACATTAGTAAGTTAAAAAAAATATATTTATGTCTAGTATAAATTTTAACAGCTAAGCAGATTTTGTATGTTATTAATTGAAGCAATTTTTTTTGCAAATTTATTTTATTTTCAAGCTCTATGTATCTTTGAAATTATCACAGGCATGGAAATGAAATTAGAAATAGATTTTTCATGTTCTGCCCTTGTTGGTCTTTTTGTTAGCTCATTACTGTATCTCACAGCCATGCCAGATTGAAGGTGATCAATTTTTTGTAAGAAGGTTTTTTACTTTTTTAGGACTTGGCACATACCATTATGACTATTTACTTATCCCCAGTTTATGCCACATTTTATATGTTTGCATTGCAAGTTTAATTTGGCATAGGATATGGTCACAAAAAAATTATAAAAATTCCTCGAGGCTGACAGAGAGTGTATTTGAAGCATTCTCAGTGAGATCTTAAATTTTGTTCTTATTTCAGCATATTATCAAGCAAACAAATTCAGTGTCGTATAAAAGGAGAAGTAATGTGAGTTTGTTGGCGTGTGAACGAGTGTTTCCACAAGCTCATTTTGTAGATCTGATTAGCACTTTGGCAGAACAGCATAAGGCATCTACTTGTGTGCTTAAGTTTTACGTCTGTGCAAAAGTCTTGCTTTCTTCTGACTCCAGTGCAGTTAAACTGTTCTGGGCAGTCAGTGTGATATCTGAAATGTTTGCTTTACTTTTTTCAGTTTCATTTGGTAACTTAACAGTTAACACAAATTGTAAATATGTATGTAACTGGTAAATGCTGATACTCTTTTTCCTAGTCAAAAATGTCTAAGGTTGTTAAAAATACACTTCATTCATATTCTCAGTGGGGGGTTTGAGGGCAGGGAGTAGCAGAAATATACATTTTGAAAATTGTTTTGCTTAAATACATAATGGATTGCAAGGATGTTGTTCCTTGTGGCTATTGCAATCTGCCATGGCGAGCGATACAGTAGCGAGTTAGATATTTCTCTGTATGTTGAAGTTTACTCACAATATTCATTCTTCATGTTTTGCTTTGAAGAGAAAAATTTATATCAAAATCATTATGCCACATTCAGATGTTGGTTAGCAAACATGAAACATTACAGAGTCGAAGTGTAAGGGAAGTCTTCTGTAGTTGTTTAATTGTTAGCAGAGAAAAAAAATGCAACATTTCAAGTTTATCACGTGTAGCATTCTTTCATCTCCTTTTGTCATTTGTTCTGACAAAGTTAGTTATATTTTTTGGAAACCCAGCTAATTGTAGTTTTCGTGTTATAAAAGTTCATTTTGTGAGTGAAATGGTGCACTGAAATTTATTGGCTATGTTTGTGTACAGGAAGAACACTTAGTTGCTGTTTGTTTGTTAAATACGAAAACAAAGTTCTGGATTAAATTAAGCCTAGTCTATAGTGGTCATGACATTTGGGTTGCAATTCTAGGAGTAACATTACTCATAATAAGTGTCATCCATAGCATTTGACGTTATTTTGAATTATCTTAATGCTGAATTTTTTTATCAAGTTCAAAGTTAATGATGAAATTTTTTATAATTAAAACTTTTCCATTCCTTTCTAGTTAACTGTACTGATCCGTTGAAATTTTAAGAGAAAGTCAGCATGTTAGTGTTGTTGCTTCTAGAATAATCGTAGTTTATTTAATTATGAATCTCATGTGTGATAGTAAAGACAGAAATTTGCTCTCACAGTTTTCTAAGCGTAAACTTTGAAGTCTGAAAGTGCTTCACATTATGAAAGCTAGTAAATGTGTTTGCTGTTTCATGCGTCTGTGTGTGGCTTATAAAAATTGTTGTGACATTATTGTGATCTGTTTTAACACTTACAGCAGTATTTGCATATATAATTATATCTTAACTCAGAAAATGAACACGTTTGACTTATCTGAAAGCTCTTTAAGAACTGTTGTAATAATATTATTCAGTGGTTGAAAAATGGTACTGTGTGCAAATACATACAGTGTTTTGGAAATACATATTTCTGCTTTTGTAAATGTTGAGTGATTTCAGCAACACGTATAATGTAATCACTTTATATCAGCATTACAGTTATTGTGTGGAAATTTGATAACTATATTTATATTTAGTTTGATTGTGGTTTTTTTTAATTATATACAGCAGATGTGTTCATGGACCATTCACATCAGATGGATTAATTTATCACATGCACAAGACTTTTAAATACATTTGTATGACCAATAGCAGACAACCATGGTATACCTCAATTATGTCCTTAACAGATGCATATATTTTTAATTATAAAATAGCCAGAATCATAATGGGAAATATTTACATACTATACATACATGCACCATTTAACCATCCTTGATTATTGAAGAAGTGACTTTTGTTTACAGGGCATATGAACACAGCAGTCTTTCACTGTGATAACTGTACATATTAATAGATTTAATTAATTGCATCTTGTAGTTATTAAGGTTTCTCCAGGTGCGTCATTCTCATCTGCTGATGAGGAGGAAGAATTAGTTTACATTATCATTGCAGTACCTATTGAAAAGTTCTTTCAATTATGCATACACAAAACTTGCAGTCTACATTATGAAAATTTTTAAGATAATGTAGTTGTTTTTATTGCAGAAACATATGTATGATTTTGTTTCCGAGATTGTTCTTTGGTTGTGGATTTCAACCTCCATATTTTTACTTTTCAAATTTTTTAAATGTGAAATGTAGCACCATGTTTTGATGCATGTTGTTTGTTCTTGCTGAAAATATTTCACCACAACTTTTTTACAACATTCAAGTTATTATCTTTATAATACATAAGTTTTCTTCTTTTATCAGCTTTTGTTTTATTGCATGTTATATGGGTCAACAGAAAATCAGTATTTCGTTTGTTGTAAGATAACTTTTAAGAACTCTGTAGTGTATTATTGCAGAGGAATTAAATACTGGTATATCATAAATCATTGTTCCTATAAGGCCACTGCAATATTTATGCCCTCCCTTACATTCAATTTGGAATATAGCATTTTTTTAACATTAATTTTGAGGGGAAAGATAATAACTGGAATTTGGGAGAAAATGTTCAATATAAAGACTGTTACATAGTGTGTATTATGATTTGTTTTGTATCTATGTAAAAATTATTTATAAATTTTTGTCATGTGAAAACGAAGAGGTAAATATTTAAGCAAACTGCAGTTACATGTTTTAGAACACCATATGTTTGTTATGATGTGTAAGCAGTTAAAAGTTTTAACTAATTATTTTCTTTGTGTACAAAAAAACACCATCTGTATGTTGATTAGTTATTATTTCAGTCATATTTGTATTTTACACAGTGAGCTCATATTTGAGACTGTCATGTGTACTACTTTATAAAAAGAGATGATGTTACAATAAAATTGAAATGTAGTTACTATGTGTAGTGTCATTGCTATGACCTTGCCCACTGCATTCAGAAATCTGTGCTCTGCAAGAAGTGGTTCAAAGGATGGACCGCTGCTTAAGGTGGTTGTTGGCTAGGCAGCCAAATGGCAAGGAGAACTTCATTTTAAACAGATTTTATTTGAAAGCTGCTCATTGTTTCTGATTAGAGCTTATTTAGAAATATCATTTGCTAAGATTTACACTGATTATTATATTTAATGTGACGTGTGATGCCGATAACGGGGGAGGACTTCATGGTCAAGGTAGGGGTTTTGGGTGTGCAGGTCAGTCACACTGGGTTTAACAAAGTTCGTCCTCACTGGCTGAGTGGGGCCCGACCAGTGTACAACATCTGCTCCATTTAACTCCACATGCCCAGTCTGGTGAGCATTCTAAAATCTTATATCACAACAGCCTTACAACTTTACACTTTCAGTACTTGCGCACAGACGACAAAGGGAACACTAAGGAGGTTGCATAAAACTGTTACAATTACCACAAAGCAAACTCCGCGTATAAACTGTTACGAAACCGGACCAAAATCTTGCAACGAAGCATTACTACAACAAACACAGTTAAAGGGCTTCCAAACTGAAAGAAACGCAGAGAAGTCACATTCCTTTACTAGATTATGCATTAAAAACCACAACCCAATCAGAAGGATTGAGGGGAAACACACTGCAACTTGATTCCGGCACACTCCAGGTGACACTTGGTGCCCAGTCAAAGCCGGCGTATGGCCGGAATGGAATTTCAGTAAACTCAAAATGTATACCAAAGTCAGAAGGACATCCAGTTAGAGAAAATTACTAGGTGAATTAATGGTCATAATAATTACAGAAGTTAACCAGATTCCGCTAAAGCAAAATCAAATTAAGCAATGTGTGACTAGACATCTAACCAATGCTACGAAGTTTTAGCCACATTGCCCAACGATAAAGAGAAACCCATTCTGTATCAAAACAGTCGCGTTACAAAATCACTTAGCCCCCTAGGTTCAGCCAGAAATTCGGTCCGTGTTCCCATTGCGTAGTGAAGTGAATAGGCAGACACTGAGGTATCGAAGGCTACGGCTAGCAGCGTTGATGGGCGAGAAGCAAGTGACGACCAAGGCAGACAGCCTGGCCTGGCAAGCCCTGCGAGGAAAGGAGCGTGAAGCCTGAGGAACGTGCACACATAACCAGAAACGTGGATAAAAAGTACATTGGCGACGTAGTGACGGCGCAGCTTTATCGTTCTTTGAACCACGGGTTGGCTATTCTTATTGGCACGTGTTCCCCTCAGCGGAAGGTGGTGACAGTTGGGTGGGGTGGTTCAGGCGTCCTCGTAGGGGCTGAATAGAAAGATGGGGAGAGAGCTGGGAGGTGATGTGTCTCCAGCTGGCGAGCGGCATGAGCTCATTCCCAGAGGTTTTCAGTGTGAAGTGCAGAAGAGGGTGGGATGCACCTTCTGTTAGGCTTAGAGTCGGCAGCGGCTTTTCTCTCCTGCCACTTGGTCCCTCTCCTCTGGGTGTGAGGCATAGGTTAGGATCTACGAATGGCCTTGCGAGAGGGAAGCAGGTGATGATAGTCCCTAATTGAAGTGTTCTGCCACACCCTAAGCGGAGCGGACAAATAGCTGTACCTGTTACTCCAACCAGCAATACAGCGGTACTGTGGTTTGAAGAGGTAGGTTTTCCCCTGAGGATCCGACAAACGACTGTGGGTGTGGGCCCAAAGGCAGTCAGACTTCCAGGACCAGGCGAGTACTGCCTCCGACGACAGTTCAGTGCGGTGGACGGAGTACGAATTGAGCTGTTTGACTAGCCTCCTTATAGTTTGTCTTACTAGTGGTTGGGGCTCTCTCTTACTGTACACAGTGTGTACATTATTGGTGGCTATCGGGCATGTGTGTTTTCGACGTATGTGCATCACGGTGAGAGAAGCCTACAATCCTACACTAGGTTCGGAAAAAAGTGGTGAACTATATGGTCTCCTGCTTCACTCTGTTGGGCGTTGTGTTTACGTGCAAGTAGCACATTCACCCTTGGAATGATACCCTGAGGTTAAGAGAGATCTTGTGTTTATTGAGAGAGGAATATTCACTGTGGCCCATAATACCTCCTAGCTACCAAAAGCTGACTGGAAGTACTATCTACGCAAGCCTGGTGAAGGGGACCTGGTTCTAAGCTAAACAAGGCAGTTCGGCTAGATAGCTATGGAAACTGACCCTAACTAAATCTGTACCGTTGTCCTGAAGGGACTTGAGTGGGCCACTACCAGAAGAGCAGTAGGGTGTATTGCCATTACCAGAAGGGTTAGACAGGCAAGGGAGGTGTTAAAGAATTCTTCAGGAGGTTGCCATTGAAGAGCTTCTGGAAGACATTCAGCTCGGCAAGAGTTCTCTAGCACAGAAGGTGGTGGAGAGAGCTGTCAGAGGTTTGCTGCTCTCAGAAGAGCAGGCGAACAACCGACTTTTTCAGGCCACATGCTGGCATATATTCTTGCTGGCTCGCCCTCGTCTGAGGGTGCAGGGTAAGGGGGGTAATAAGTTCCTTTAGGGGGAGCTAAGTGGGTAGGGGGTACCATTCCTTGGCGGGCTCTGGAACAACCTGCTCTTGGATTGTGGCCTCGGCTGCTTGGCCAGTGGCTCATTCATGCTTTGGAGCAGTAGACGTTAATTCTGAGAATTAGGGGAACAGTACAGGTTGATGCATCTGTATTAGCCCCCGCAACAAGGGGCGTAACCTGTAAGTACTGTGGTAGCTGTAGCACTGGTTTGGTCCCCACCCGGGGGGATGAGGCGCACACGGGTGAGGCAAAGTTGTTTAAGTAGTTGTCAGAAAGCATCATGCGTCAATCTCACCCCCCCCCCCCCCCCCTATTTTTCTCTCAGCTTCTTGCTCTGTTGCAACATAGGGCCATCTGGGTGAAGGAAAAGATTTATGCTTTTGGTTGGTGATGTAGAACTTGTCACCTTCCAAGAATGCAGGTTTGGCTTCCCTAGCTCCATCTTTGTGTGCTGGGATGAGGCAGAGTGCACTGCATGAGTCACTTGTAGCTGTGGATGGAGTAGTGCTATCTCTCCAGCGCAGACAGTTGGTGGTGGGTCGGCTGGGCAGACGACCGACTAATGGCTTTTTCCCGTATTGTAGAGTGCTAATGTGTCACGAGATAATGTTCCGGTGTCGGGTGTGTTGCACGTGGAGGTCTTTCTTAAATGTACCACTGTACAAAGGTCAGATGCAGGCTGTGGTTACGTAGCACAGGATACATTTTACAGATTACAACTTGTGCGGAAAGAAAATAAAAAGTCACAAGTGGCACATATTAAAAAATTGAACGCTTTGGGCATTTGTTAGGCCCCACTCATGAGAGGCATGTTGTTTTCTGGCTTCAACCTGCCATGGTGCTGAGGGTGAGAAAAAGTGGCTCTGTCTTGAAGACTTTCTAAACATGTCGCACAGCAGGTAGCAGTTAGGTGTGACAAATAGCTAAGGAGTTGCCGGCAGTAGGCCTTCCATTACCTAGGCCGGCGGTAACTACCTAATATCACGCGTACACTAAAATAAATAAATTAACACAATGTCGTGCGGACCACCTACAAGAATAACAAAAACATGGTAAACCACAAATACAAGTAAGCACTGTAAATATGTACAACAAGATTTAAGAAAATTAGTTACAAATTTTCTTTTGCTCTTTGGTGTGAGTCCTTTGTTTGATACAAGCATGGGCTTGGTCACATTTGTTTCTCAGAAAAAGGGAAGTGTCTGCTTCGAACTGAAGAAGTCACTCTGCACTGGTTTAATGTGATGTCTCTGCATCAAATTATATACATTATTATCGTGCACTAATATCGTCCTTGGGTACCGTAAAACTAGTTTGATGTAGCATAATGACACTGGTCTGCTACAAGTGTTTATTTACATAATTTATTGTGCACCTTTTCACTGACTGGTACGGCTGTTTACGGCTGCTGATAAGAAACAGTCTATGTAAGTAGTCAGTGCTATTCTACAAGCATTCTGAATTATTATGTCAGTACATAGCCTGTCTTTCAGTGGTTTTCCTATACTAACAACAGCAATTTATGGCTGTAAAAAAAAACTGTTTATCCTTCACATATTTTGACTAGACTGTAATTTACTGCTTTTTTTATGGTAGTGTTCCACTCTTTGTTGAACACTTAACTACTCACTGTGTTTGTAGTCGAATCTTCGCTGTAGGGCCCCACTTTCTCATGGCTGCGTGCAGGGGTACATCCCCCTGAAATGAGACGTTGGTCTACAGGATAATTCTTTGTACCAACCAGGTTGTGGTGGGCTGCAGCAGGCACGCGCAGGCTGCATCCTGGTCAGAGGCCGAAGTTAGGGGTGGTCGGGTACCCAACATTTTGGGCCGTATTTCGGGGTAATGGAAATGCCCAGAATATAGGATGGATATTGTGTCTGCCCGAAAATATCATAACATTCCTGCTCATCCACAGAGACACCTGTTTTTCGGGGCTTGCAAAATCGCGAAACATACGCGAAATACACAGTTACTCACTAAAAATTACATACCTTGCGAGAAATAATAAAAAAACACAAAAATATGCGAGAAAAAAAAATACATTTCTGTTGTGAATCCTTATGTTTACGACGCTTGTTATTGCCACAATGGCAAAAAATTGACTTCGAAAATTACTTAGGATGCGAAATTAAAACACATAAAAAGTGAGGCTGCCCGAATGACACTACTCACCATCATGATGCTTCACGAAAACTGACTGCCTCCTCTCGACAGTCCAGGGTTGCCAACTCTGGTCCACTGCTGGATGCAGCACTTCAAAAACCACGAGAGGTGGCAGAGCGGGAAATTCAATACTCGAATGTGTCCAGTACACTCACTGACAGTCACTAAGGACTAAGGAAGTATTCACATATTTACAGGTCCAAACATTCTGCCTGCCTTGAAATGTTCAATTTCAACAAATAAATGGCAATGGGCAAAGTTTCACCACAGGATGCTTGAGATGTCCAGTCGAGGTGCGCACAGTTGCCACTCTTGTCACACCATCCTTTCCTGGGTGAAGCTCCAGGACTCATCCTAAACGCCACAGTAAGGGCGAAAGTTTTTCTTCCTTGAGTAGCACGAGATGATTGGCAGCAAGCTCAGGTCCTTTGTCATGTCACTTCTGCAGCTGTTCGAGAGCTGCCATCGGTGCAGGCGATTAAAGGGGATTCCATGAGGCCAGGTTCAGGCAGTAAGAATTAGAACTCCAGCCTCGGAAGGGTGGAGCTACAGGGGGGTTGAAGTGCCAGTTGACACCAAGCTGGGACAATGTGTCCTTTACCATCTGTTGGTGAGAGGAAGATGAAATCAGCTGCCTTAGTTTCTGCAAGCGATTGTGAGCCCCAACAAAATTTGTGCCACAGTCAGAGTAAATGTCGGAAGATCTACTTTGTCGAACAAGAAAACGTTCGTAAGCTCCCAGGAACACTTCTGTGGACAGATTGGAAGCCATTTCAACATGAACTACCTTGGTGGCACAGCACACGAAATTGCAGAGATACGCTTTGAGGATTGTTGCCCTGCACACTCGAGCAAGTTTGATCATGAACTGACCAGCATAATCAACTGCTGCCCTTGCGAAAGGTTTGATTTGTTGAACCCTCATGGCTGGAAGATCTCCCATACGAGGTTGACTAGGAGATGACCTCTGCCTGAAACAGCGGAGACAATACCGTAAGTGGCGGGTGATGGCATCTTTGTCTGATAAGATCCAGAACTTTTCTCGCAGAATTCCCCGAAGAGTCTGCACCCCAGGATGATTGTTCCTTTCACGATAAGTTGACAAGGTCGGTTAGGGAATGCAACTTAGGCAACAAAACAGGGTGCTCATGCTCAAACGGAACTGCAAATTGAGAAAGTCTAGTGCCCACCCTGATCAAACCATGTTCGTCAAGAAATGGCACCAATTTCCTAATTTGAGGCGCAGTGCTTCGATTACTCTTAAGAGCAACAAATCATTACTGAATGCCTTGAGCTGAGCTCACAGAAGCCAAAACTTGAATGCCTGATCCAATTTAGAAGGGGTAAGGCATCCACTTCGACATGTAGCATGCAAACTGCGACAATTATGTACAAATTGTAATAGGAAACTGGTGACTCACGATCTTAGTAAGATGACTGAATTGGGTCACCAAGTTATCCAGATCCTGGTGGTGGGTTAGTGTGTTCAGTATCACAGTTTTGTGTTCAAGCAATGCAGAGTTCACATCAGCTCCAACTACATGTGATGTATACTGAGACCATTGCTCCCAGGGGTTTCTGAGTCATGATGGGCCTGTCCGCCACAAATGATGATTCAGCAGCTGAGCCACCAAAAGATCACATGAAGCACAATCTGCAGGATTGTTTTCGGAGTGTACGTGTTTCCACCAGGATGGTTTCGTAAGGTCTTGGAGTTCACTCACCCTGTTGGCCACAAACATTTTTAATTGGTGTGGAGACGAGTTAATCCATGCCAGGACAACTTGGGAACCAGTCCACGCACTGATGGAGGACAAACAAAATTCATCTTTAAATGTCACACTGACATGGCTGAGAAAATGGGTCAACAAGAGTGCACCACACAACTCCAAATGCAGCAATGATTGCATCTTGACAGGTACCACCTTGGACTGCTGGCCCACGAACAGTCGAATTTCGATTCTACCCTGAGGGTCCATAATACACAAGTAAACCACTGCTGTGTAACCAATCTCAGAAATGTCTGAGAACCCATGGATTTCATAAACACAACCTTCTGAACTAATGCTACACTTACGAATTGTGATTGATGGCAGGGGAGGAAGTCCTTAATTAGAGATCCTCCAGCATGCTGTAAGGTCAGATGGGAGAGTGGCATCCCAATAGATAGTCTTCAACCACTAAATCTGCTGAAGATGTTTCGCAAACACAAGGAGAGGACTCAGCCATCCAAGAGATTCAAATATATGGGCTATGGTGGACAAAATGGTGAGCTTAGTGGCATGACTTGGGCTTCTTTGAATTTTGTATGCAAAGGTGTCCGAGACTGGGCTCCACTGCAATCCTGACACCTTGACAATAATCTGACTCCGTATCCAAACTGAATGATTGTTGCATCTCAACATCATCCAAAGGAAGCCAGTCAAGTGGGGAATGGTGATTGCTCATGAACTTCCGTAGTTTTAGTCCGCCCTTAACAAGTCAAGAAATTAGCTCCCATTGAAGGGCCAGTGCTGACTCAACTGAATGAGAACCTGTGACAATGTCATCGATGTAAATGTCTGAAAGCAAGACCTTGGATGCATTAGGGAAATTGGCTAATTCTTCCTCAGCCAACTGCTGCAGTGTGCGAATATCTAGGAAATGTGCAGACGATACTCCATATGTGATTGCTTTCAGAAGAAAATTCTCTACTGTATCAGTGTCGCAAAATCGCTATACAATATGTTGATAATCCTGATGATCAGGCTGAACCACAATTTGTCGATATATCTGCTTGATATCAGCAGTAAAAACAACAGTATGCAAATCGGAAGTTCACAACATGCACAATTTCTCGCTGCAACTTGGTACCTGTAAGCAAGAGGTCGTTGAGTGACCTTCCCTTCGAATTCTTGGCTGAGGCATCGAACACCACACAAAGCTTTGTGGCGGAACTCTCGGGCTTGATCACACAGTGGTAGCGGATATAGTAGGATGAGGGTGACTGAACCTTATCTGGAGGAATCCTCTCCATATGTCCGGAGTTGAGGTAATCTGTCATGAATTCGGTGTACATACCCTTTAATTCACTGTTCCCCTTGAGACACCTTTCAAGATCACTCAGGCGATTTACAGCTTGGGGTCGGGTGGCTCCAATGTGAGGCTGAAAAGTGTGAAATGGCAAACATGCCCTATAATGGCCATCGTTATTTCGAGTTAGAGTATCGACAAATATTCTTTCACAAAAGACCTCCTCGGGTGACTTATGTTTGGTGCTCAGAATCTCTTCAACTTCCCAGAATTTTCTTATGTCATCCTCCAGAGGAGAAATAAAAGTGAGGAAAACTATACAGAATGACTTGGCAGGAGGAGGAACAGGTTCAGATGCCACCTTCCGATCAAAATCCATACAAACACGAACCCTAGAGCAACTGGTGGGCCGCCAATCCTCCCTCCGGTCATCAATTGAGGAAGGAGATCTGCACTGATAGGAAGGTAAATGGGATTAAGTATGTCATAGGAGAAATCTGCTAGTGTCAGGCTATACACAGCACTACTAACTTCAGAGGACAGTTTAGCACTAGGCAACTTACCAGTAATATGTGGTAACACATCAAGAGCAAATTGGGGTCCTGTACAGCCTAATGGCACAACAATGACAGATGCATTGGCTCGCGCCACATTGACCGGAGTGTTAGTCCACGAATTGGCAAATGAGCCTTGTTGTGTCTCAAACGCGATTTTTGCATACATCCCTCTGTGATAAAACTGTCTTTGACTCGCTGTGTCAAACAGTGCCCGAACTACACGCGGACTACCCGTCAAATCGAGAACCTCTACTTCGGCAGTTGACAATAGCACAGTTTTATCGAATTAACTACAACAGACATGAGCCCTGAAAGTGTAAATGCAGTTTCCCCAGATGGTGGCGCAGCATCAGATTCCGAACCTTGATCCTTAGATTTTGGTGCAAAGTGCAGTGGAGTGTGATGTTTACTACCACAGGTGTGGCATGACAAGGTCGAGGGACAATTATTTGCTCGATGAGACTCACCCCAGGTCACTTTCTGATCGAAGATTATTTACTAGCAATCCCTGAAGCTGGAGAGCCTCTTGGTAAAAAAAAAACCATGTTGCAAGATGGCAGCTGGTTCAACAGGTGGTCAAACACTTTCGGCAGCATTGGTAATCAGAGTACTTGTCGAGACTTCAGAATCGACCAAAATGGTGGATCAAAAAAGACAATCTTCACATTGGTGATGTGGTGATTCTGAAGGATGAACAGTTGCCAGCTCAGCAGTGGAAGCCTGGCTATATTATCAACACATTCTCTGGAGTTGATGGCCTGGTGTGGACTGCAACTGTAAAAACTGCATCTGGAGATTTTAAACTATCAGTGGTCAAAATAGTGCCTTTACCATTCTAAGACTTGAAAATTGTTAACCAGTTTAGTCATGTTCCATGAAAACAGTCTACTGTAATATATGTATAAACTGTACCTCAACCAGTGATGTACATCTTGTTGTTAACCAGGGCTTAACAAGGTGGGTGGAATGTTGGGAACATTGAACAGCTTGTTGTTGTTTCCTAGGTTATAAACTCAAGTTTATTTACATTTTTTATTTTATTTTTTTCTATGCCATAGAGTAATTGTGATCATCAACTAACTGATGACCATTGAACCTGTGTCCTTTCAATATTTACACTTCAAGTGAAATATCATGTGCCTAGTTCTATGGATGTTGTTGTTCTCTGAGGAGACATGTGTGTAACTGTCAATCGTTATTGTATGTATTTATATTCTGAATTGAGCAATAAAAGTAACCAAATGAATGTGAGATACATCCACATTTCTTCAGTGAAATTCAAGGAACAATTCGGTGTGGCTATCCCGGTGTCCTCATAGGGGCTGAGTACAAGGATGGGGAGAGAGCTGGGAGGCGATGTCTCTCCAGCTGGCGGGCAGCGTGAGCTCATTACTGGGGGGTTAGTGCGAAGTGCAGAAGGGGCAGGGATGCAGCTCCACTTAGGTTTAGAGGCTTCGGCGGTCTTTCTCTCTTGCCACTTGGTCCCGCTCCTCTGGGTGTAAGGCATAGGTTAGGATCTACAATCGGCCTCGTGAGAGGGAAGCAGGCGATGATAGTCCCTAACTAAAGTGTTCTGTTACAGCCGAAGTCGAGCTGACAAAGAGCCGTACCTGTTACTCCAACCAGCTACACAGCGGCACTGTGGTTTAAAAAGGTAGGTTTTCCCTGAGGCATCCAACAAACGACTGTGGGTGTGGGTCCAAAGGTGGCCAGACCTCCAGGACCAGTCGAGTACTGCCTCTGGCAACAGTTTAGAGCGGTTGACAGGGTACAAACTGTGCTGTTTGTCTAGCCTCCTTATGGTTTGTCTCGCTAGAGGTTGGGGCTCTCTCTACCTTACTGTACACAGCGTGCACATTATGGGTGGTCGTCGAGCATGTGTGTTTTCGACGTATGTGCGTCACGGTGAGGGAAGCCTACAATCCTACACTAGGTTCGGAAAAAAGTGGTGAAATATGTGGTCTCCTGCTTCACTCTGTTGGGCGTTGTGTTTACATGCAAGTAGCACAGTCACCCTTGGAATGATACCCTGAGGTTAAGAGAGATCTTGTGTTTATTGAGAGAGGAATATACACTGTGGCCCGTAATACCTCCTAGCTACCAAAAGCTGACTGGAAGTACTATCTACGCAAGCCTGGTGAAGGGGACCTGGTTCTAAGCTAAATAAGGCAGTTCGGCTAGATAGTTATGGAAACTGACCCTAACTAAATCTGTACCGTTGTCCTGAAGGGACTTGAGTGGGCCACTACCAGAGGAGCAGTGGGGTGTATTGCCATTACCAGAAGGGTAGGCAGGCAAGGGAGGTGTTGAAGGCTTCTTCAGGAGGTTGCCATTGAAGATCTTCTGGAAGAAATTGAGGTCGGGAGAGTGTTCCAGCACGCAAGGTGGTGGAGCGAGCTGTCGGAGGTTTGCTACATTTCAGAATAGCAGGCGGCATCTTACCCCATGTGATTTTTTTCTATGGGGGTACATAAAGGATTACATGTTTCGTCCGCCATTGCCGGCTAACATAGACGACCTAAAAACGAGAATTACGGACGCCGTCCAAACCGTAACACTGGACATGCTGACAAGTGTGGAACGAGTTTGAGTATCACGCAGATGTCGTTCGGGCCGCTCGTGGTGGTCACATTGAAGATTTACGAATATGTGGTAAACAAACTTCACGATTCCACAGTTAATTTGATTGGTCAACCAAGGTTGTAGGTTGGGATATTATTTTATACTCATCCTGTATGATGCTTGTATTAAATACTTCCAGCATACACCATTTGGTAAAAAATTGGTTAAATCCTAGTAGATATACAGATAAAACCCTAAAATTATCTATGACCGCCATTTCGAAAAGAAGGACCTATTCCAGTTCAATTACTTACTTTTACCTGGACTGTATTAGCAGAGGGAAATGAGACAAATATGAAATAGTGACGTAATATGGGATATCACAATATCTAATGAAGTAAGTGCTGCACTCTCTCGGTAGCGTTGTGAAACACGACGTCCGTATCAGCGCTGCTCGAGTGAGGAAGCACAACCATTCTCCGAGTTCCGTTTTTGCTGTGCGGTGCTATTCGTATTTTTCAAGAATTTGAAACTTTTACAGCTACGTACTTATTATTTTACTACAACAGTATTGTAAGTTATTAGGATATGCGTAATAATGGAGCTTAAAGTACATGTATAAGTCTTACTAAAGATGTAATGGTTGTTGTTTACAGGTGCAGTTGTACCACTTTAGTGACAGCAAGTATTTCAAAATGGCTAGGTGACTAATATGGTAATACTAGGAGGGTTCAAAAATTGAATACTATTCCATTTTTTGTGACCTGATGTTCAATTTTTTTGTGTGCAGATATGGCGCGTGGAAATCGAAAAAAAAAAGAGAATTAGAAAAGAAAGCAGTGGGATGCAGCATCCATAGAAATGGCTATATCCCAGGTGAGAGAAAATAATATGGGTTACCTAAAGGCTGCAAAGGTTTTCGGTGTTCCGCCAACTACATTGTTTAGGCTTGCCCGGACAGCCGTCTCTCCTGAGGCGGCGTGTCAAACAAAGCTCGGTAGGAAAACAGTCCTACCCGTGGAGAATAAATTCGTTGTCCTAACGAGGTATGACATTCGAAACATGGCTTGTCAAATTGCTCAAGCTAACACCATCAGTAACCCTTTTGCATCAGGAAGAGCAGACAAGGGATGGTTAAGGTTGTTCTTAAAGCGACACAAGCACATTTTATAATTTCGTAAACCATCTGTAATTTCGTTTCACAGAGCTGTGGGATTTAAGGCGGAGTGCTAGTTACAGTTTCGTTGGCCGATCTCGATGAAATTTCCTACACTACACTGATAAGCTATTTTTATTGTGTATACCTGATTTTGTTAATATTGTTACAATTTTTCTCTTTTGAAATTAAGTGGGCTATAACAAGTTCGTTAAGGGATGGATGTCTCAATCAAATAAAATAATTAATTATAATTTCCTTATTTTATTTTCAATAACTACAGCAAAATTCTCTGAACCTAAAATCTCATAATAAATTGATATCACTTACTGTTCACAACTAATTACTCCAATTTAATACAATTTATAATAACTGCAAAGAACTCAATTAAATAAAATAATTAAGGATCAGACCCAATAGAGAGTGTATCAACCTATTCAGATATTCTGTAAAATGTGTGTCCAAAATGACAGTTCGAATATTTACAATAAAATCCGTATTACACTTACATTCAGTCCCACCTCAGTTCAGTCCATATCCTGCCAGTCGCAATGTTCAAGAATCCTCCAAGCGCCCTCACGCACAGTAGGCTTCACTCGTCGGTTTCACACCCTCTCGTCCATTCAAGCCATGAACACCTCACTCGCCGTCCCGCAATCTCCAGTCGTCGTCCATACCTGACTTCGCTCGCGCACACTCGCCAGGCGGCCTCCGTCAAAGACTGCCGGCCGCTGGGTTTCGGCAGTATATACAGTGTCTTAGGCCGCCAACTAGAATCCTCCCCAACTCGCGAGATGCTTCGCGTAGGGCTGAGGCGCCAGCCAGTCTCACCAGAACATTCTTGCGTCGTCGCTAAACGTATCGGAAACTCTAGCAGGCGAGAGGAGGTCTGTGACGCCAGCAAGTCTCGCCGCTGTCGGCATTCACGGGATTCCCAGAAGGGGGAATCAGGAGGCCGCGAGCGCATCGTTGCAGGAAGAGGGGAGGGCGAGGTGGGTCTCCGATTACGTCGCGGGGCAGCTGAGTCGCCCCCAGCTGCAGCACGTAACATACCGTTGTTATGCGGCCAAATATGTTCGGGTCGTCTACATTAAGGCCCCTACACATTTTAAAACTTTAACATTTGACTTTACGATTTGGCTTTACGTTTACTTTCCGAAATTTTGTTTCTTATGGAACTTGACACAATGGAACTGTCAAAGGTAAAGTCAAGCACTCCTGAATTTACGATTTCGAAAAGTTGACATTTCAAGTCAAAATCAAGCAGCCATTTTGCCGAGAATCTAACGTAGGTTATGTGGAATGGGAGTTATTTTATTATAAGACGATTTTAATATGGGTATATTTAATCCAAGCTTGTCTAAATAAAATAAACGCCAAACGAATATAATGTGAAGAACAAATATATGAATCGATATTTTTCAATAAAATAAACAACTGAGTTTTTTGTTTTGAAATTAACTTTTAATATAAATTTTAAGTCTGTTTTTTAAAAAGGTACGTAAAATCATTGCTGGATAATATGATAATGGTTACATAAGAAGATAACGGAGCTCACAGAACCGATTTTCAATTGTCTGAACATTGACTTTACAATTGTATTGTGTATTGATGATTTCGTCAAAGGAAAGGGAATATAAAGGCAAATGCTAAAGTTGTGTATAATGATGTATATAAGGGCCGGTAGTTCGGTCGTGGTGCCTCGTGCACCTCGATGGAACAGTGCGGCTGCTGTTGACGCCCGGGTGCGCCTGTTGACGTCCGGGTGCGCCTGTTGACGTCCGGGTGCGCCTGTTGAAGTCTGAGTGCGCCTGTTGAGGTCCGGGTGCGCCTGTTGACGTCCGGGTGCGCCTGTTGACGTCCGGGTGTGCCTGTTGACGTCCGGGTGCGCCTGTTGAAGTCCGGGTGCGCCTGTTGACATCCGGGTGCGCCTGTTGAAGTCCGGGTGCGCCTGTTGACGTACGGGTGCGCCTGTTGACGTCCGGGTGCGCCTGTTGACGTCTGAGTGCGCCTGTTGAGGTCCGGGTGCGCCTGTTGACGTCCGGGTGCGCCTGTTGACGTCCGGGTGTGCCTGTTGACGTCCGGGTGCGCCTGTTGAAGTCCGGGTGCGCCTGTTGACATCCGGGTGCGCCTGTTGACGTCCGGGTGCGCCTGTTGACGTCCGGGTGCGCCTGTTGAAGTCCGGGTGTGCCTGTTGACGTACGGGTGCGCCTGTTGAGTTCGGGCTTTAATAAAATGAGGAAGGAGGTACGACGACAAAATAATTAAATCTCAAATAGCTTGAAGAAATTTTGATAATGTATTAATGCTCCTCAGCTGGTTATTATCCTTACTACTATATGCATACGAAAGTGTGTTTGTGTGTATGTTTGTTTGTCCTTCTTTCACGTCGAAACGGAGCAACGGATCGACGTGATTTTTTTGCACAGATATAAAGTAGTTGGAGGGCTGGAGAGTGACATGGGCTACTTTTTATCCCAGGAAAATATCTCAAACGGTTCGGAAAATATGATGATCAGGTATGTACATATGCACTGGATTAAACTTTTCTTAAGATTACTGCATAAAAAAGTATTGTTAAAATAATTCCGTCTTTTCTCCTTTCTTTTTTTTTTTAGACAGCAGGTAGTAACAACCAAGCCTGCCGCAGACCACGTGATAAGTAACTGATGACGTCCGATATGTTGCTGTGTTGTGCGGGAGTGCGGTAAATTGTCGTTTCGATCTCCGCAAAGAAGTGGCTGTGTGAAAGTCAAGTAAAGCATAACTTAAACGTAAGGAAAAGCCGCTTTTTGTGAATGCCAGTCGCCTGAGTTAATAGATTATTTTTGATAGCATTATGATGAGCGATAGATGTCAGTAAACCGCATTTACATAATTTAAGAAAGAGGACGACAACGATGTCAGAGTACAGGCTATTAGGGTCAGTGGATAGCTGTTCCTTTTTTGAACGCGCCTCTAGGCATCTGGGGGAAAAAAAAAAAACACAAAAACTAAACTAACGTACCACCGAGGCCACAAAACAGCCCGGGGAAAATGTTGTCTAAACATACGAAGGGTTACTGTGTATTTCTATTTGTAAGTTAGTTTGCTTCTCTTCGGAAACTTCACCAGGCATCGCTTGAGACACATTTATTCCCCTGCAGAATGCTGCTCATTATGTTTCTAGTAGTCATCTCAACAGACCAGATAAATAATTTTGAGAGACTAGTCGGTATTAATTTTCTTATCAGCTTGAGGGAAGGGTGGGAATACTCAATGCCTGTCCTGTGTGCCACATTTTTACAGTAGATAACACTGGATGAATTGAACTTGTGTACCTACATCTTACTGAAAGTTGGCGAGTGAGAATAGTCGATATATATATATATATATATATATATATATATATATATATATATATATATATATATACATACATATATAACGACTTGTTTCTTTGGAGATCAATTCTGCAACTCTCAGCGGCGAAGAACTCTCTTGAGAAATCTTCTTAGGTGCGGCTGTTGGGGGTCCAAGTTACTGTGCGTGCCACGAAGCAATCCGCAACTTCGAAGTGTTATGAAAGAAGCTTGATTTACCCGACACGTATAGATGCAAATAGAAGTTTATGGCTCCTTCGGCAACAACTTGGGAAGATTACCATTAATTACAACTCGTTGGCAGCATGTATAAATATCACGCACGCTGCTAATTTCGAGGTTAGTCCCTCTCTTGATACTGGCCAGTGTACTTCAATGATAGGAGATAGAATGGAGGAGAGGGCAGGCCTGCGTTATTCGATAGATGGCTGGGGAATTATCCCATGCTCTTCAATCCAGGTACAAATAGTAAGGGTCTGACTTACTGGAACAGGAAACTGAGTAAATTTGTTGACATAGCAACGGAAAAGTATTCTTACTAGTTCAACAAGGAGAACCTATTTGACTGCTTCTCTACGAGTTTGCTTTGACTTGGATAAGGATTAGAAATAATAACTATGGAAAGTGCGAATAGAATGTGGCATGCTTCTTCCATATCCTCAGATCACTCTATTTAGAAGATACGAGTGGCTTATCTGCTATGCGGATGCTAAGCAATAACAGTGGAGGCTCAAGCCTCTCTAAACCGATAGTGAATATTGACTGCAAAACTATGGCGAATTATCACTTCAAGATTAATAGGTAAACTATTTTCAATATCATATTTATTTTCTGGTACTCTGTATAAACATTTCTTTGGTTTTCAAAATACGTTTACCTTTTAAAATGGTACTCATAAAAAAGAACTCTGTTCGTCCCGCAGGACCTCCGAAGACGTAGTTAAAAAAAAAATTAATAACATATATTCTTTCTCTTATAATTTGCTCCACAATAAAACCTGCCACATTGATTGATTGATGAGAAATATTATAAAATGGAACTGGGCTGTCAATTGGAGAACTGAACCAATAATATTATCTATTACTTTAGGAAATACTAAAACACCTGCGTGGGCCAAGCCATCCTGAAGGATCTAACCAAAGCCCGACCCTGCTAAAAATTGACAATCAACACACAGCTAAAAGAAGATTTAAAAGCTTGAAGTTAATACTGATAGTTAGAATGGCACCATAACAAATTTAAATTATGTGGTCAAAATACAAGATGGGTTAGAGGCAATCACACTACTCAAAGAACGCGAGCATATGCGGGCCCTTTCAACTAGCCATCAAATTTTCAGGCTCTCACGTTCACTATTGCTGAACATGGCTTCAGCCAAAAATCAACTTTCGACACAAGTAGGGCTTCACAGTGATAAGTTCATCGAAACATAATTTAGTTCAAAATTACTCAGCTATCAAACAAAATTTTGAATGTTACTAGAAACGTCTACAAGATCTACGTTCAAACCAATTCCTATTTCAACCTTTGGCAAGTCAACCCACCTAGAACCATCGGTGCTTTGTAACTTCTCTGTCAGTTAACATGCTGACGTATTTGACAGAGTCCCATACGGACCTCGAGCAGAACCACACCATAAGAGTACTTACAAGTCGGAGAGCAGAATAGAAGTGGACGAGCCCAGCGCTGATGCTAAGGTCGTCCATTTCAAAATACGCCACAACCAATCACAAATTAATGTAAGCGCGCATGCGCGGGAGGTGGGGATTACAAAGAGGTTGGACGGTAGAAAGGAGGGGAAGGGTAACCATAACACTCAAGGCAATCCCTTTGGATATAAAAGAGCAAATCTTATTTACATTTACACAGTCGTTTGATACAATTATTGATGTAGTAGTTGTTTTTTTAAATCAAATGAAAATGAGAAGATAGAGACAATCTATACGATCTAAATTTAAAATGGAACCTAAGTGCTTCTGAGTGGGTTCTGTGAGCTCCATAAGACTGCTTCAAGATAATTTAAGAACTACTATCCCCCACAAAGGTAAGGGGACCAAGAGTAATAGAACAGGAATCAGCACAAACCTGCATGACCATGACTTAAAATTTCAAATCTTGAGATATGAAAACAATAGAGATAAAATATGTAACTTAACATATAAGGAAAAGGCTGGATTAGAGCCTGGAGCTGAACATGGCAGTAGATAAAACCAAGTGGTAAACATTTTCATACAGGCATGTCTATTCACACACATTTCCGAAGAACAAGAGGCCAAAAACCAATGACTGTGAATTAGGCTGTTAAATATCAAGGTATAATACATTTCAAAGATAAGTCACAGAACTTTGAGGACTAATGGTAGAGTGGCACAGTGTGTAGTCTGTACTCTTTCCATGAATCCAAACCTTGACGATGCTAGTGGGGGAACTTGTTCAGGTATGTGATCATCGCTGAATAACTCTTCACTTTGGATAAACTAAATGCAGTGTGATTGTACTTTCCTATAGCCCTAGTGTTTGCTCCTGCTTCCACAAGAATTTTCACCGTCACCAAGAACCCATCTCTAGCGGCTATGTGCAGTGCAGTATTGCCCTCGTTGTTCGTAGCGTTCAGTGCTGCCCCTCGTTCTGTCAGCAGCCTGACCGTCTCTGGATGGTCACTGTACGTCGCCCAGATGAGTGGGGTGCTCCGGCCCATCGAGCCGCGTGCATCGATGTCTGCCCCCAGGTCGAGAAGTGCTGCCGCCATGTACACATGGCCACTCCTCGCTGCTCCATGCAGTATGCCGTCTCCGTCAGCGTCAGAGGTGTCCGACGGTAGCCCCGCACACATCAACAACACCGCCAGCTCGTTGCACCCTTCTCGTCCCACCGTCGATAGTGGATGTATGTTGTTTTTCACATGCTGCAGCTGCTTGAAGACAGTGCTCTTGTTGCTTAGTACAGCCTCCAGACCTCGCCTCAGGGCTACCCAGTCTCTGGACCAGCTGAACTCCTCCACCTGAGATCACACATTCATTGTGATCAGATCTCTTAGAGTGGCAGACTCCAGAATATACTTACTGACACTATTATATGAAGAGGCTTCAGAAAAGAGGATGTGCGAGTTCTTCAAGAATACCCACCAGCCAACGGCAATATCCATCATGTACCCTACATGCATGTAATTTCGCCTGTTGTCTACATCACTGAATCTGGATCATGGCTGCCAGAAGCACTTGTGCTCATACCAGTGAACTGTCTGTAAATGGACGAGACAATCGCCAATTTAAGGCCATATATTGATAGCCTTGAGATATATAAGGATAACTCAGTATGTAGTCATAATATCAATTTTGAAGTATCCTGTATTATGTGACAACATATAACAAATCGTTAAATTTTTTAGTGTATATCATCCTGTGAAAAACTTATAGCCAATGAATTACGAATTGCCTTATTTTTAGGATGTTAGAGAAATACTCGAATTAGCTAAGATATGGAAAAACAGCAACTTTTTGTATTTAAAAATGGAAGTAAAAATCTAAGTACTTCTACTGCTGGAGATGAAAATCGCTACACTTATAATAAGATTTCATCCATTAAAAATAACATCACGATCACATGCAGCACCCATTATACGATGCAAATAGTTAATGTGACGTCGCAAAAACATAAGTGCAACATGTGGTGTAGCAGGTGCTATTGGCCAGTAACAGTTGTCTAAAACAGCATTAAAACAGGCTGAGAATTCAGAAGTTTGTATGCTAAGAGCCAGATCAGTAACTCACGGCGCGTCATGTTTGCGAATAATATCATCACCCAGTTTCGGATGGGCAGCTCGTGATATAGACATTCATCTTCGCTCTGTAGCCACCACTGTGACACAATCTGTTCTGACGGGTTGTCGCGATATCAGGAGTGGGGAGACGTAAGGTTAGACTTATGGCAACAGGTGTTGTGATACTCGTGGAGATGGGAAAAGGCGCCAGAGCATAAGATACTCATCCAGGGTTGTGCCGTTCACCCACGTGGCTTCTCCTGGGCTCACCCCGCGACGAGGTGACGTCGTCGATAACGTGGAGAATCTTATCTATGCCTACCTACGAGGGTGTAGGCACCCTCGTACGCCTATAATTATTATGTGAGACTGTTGAGCTGCCATCTCACACGACAAAAACACAACAAATCCATCATCCGGTAGGTGCGGTGCACCAGTGGGTAGAAGACCCAAAAGACAGGTTAAGCGGTCGTGAAGTGGCCGATAGTGAAATAAAACAATGAATCACTTGCACTAACTTTACTCACTATATAATCCTCCTGAGAGGCACGTACACTTGTATAGACGTAGGACGTGCTAGTAGCAGACACAGACAAAAGACACATGGCCGATGGAAATAGTTACGGTAAATTACACCCCTGGCGCGATTCGAGCTGGCACGGCTGAGGGTAGCCCGGCCCCCAAACTACGCAAACAAAAGAAGTTAATTAAGTTCCAGAATAAAATAAGTTACTATTGATATATACAAATGCTCGGTGCAAGATTTTAAAATGCCCGGGGGCGCGCAGTGTGCATCCACTCCCTCAGTGCGTGCAGAACCAACTGAACTAGTTTGGCGGAGCCCGCTAGCGACCACTGCCCGAAAGCCGCCAGTTGCATTGAGAAAATACACTGGCACTTTGGTTGGTGAAATAAACACATACAATTACATCTACATGGCACTACAAGACAAAAAACACTTTTACATATTAATCTGTGTTAGCAAATTGGCATAAAAAAAACCTGATTTGCAAGATAAAAGTATACCCAACGTATTTTAATTATGCGTTGGGGCTCCTTCTCTCAGTCTGTAGGGCGTATATCAGGTTTGTTTGCATTTTAGCCCATTGATCTAAATAATAGAAAAATTACTCGCACCCTTATTTATATTCATTTTAGGGTGGCAAAAGGTGGCTCGCGGTGGACGAGTCCACTCTGAGCCCAGGAGGGTTGTGGGTAGCCAAGCTCGAATACGTAATTAACAAGGTACATTTTCACTGGGACACGCAAACACATGGCTTGTTAACGTCGCCTTAAAATCGATATTTTTTCTGGATAACTTGCACACTCGCACTACACGCACAACACACGCACAGGGTCATAACAGTGAATGGTGGGGGTACACGAAGGGTTATGTGAACACTTTAACTGCTGTGCTCCAGCGCTGCATTCATTTTACTGGTGGTATTCTTACTGGGGACGTCTATTGACAGTGTTGGTCGGCCCGAATTATTACACCCTCAAAAGATCTCTCTTGAGGGCATGAAAGAGGACGGTGATTTGACTCCGGCAGTACCCAGGTGGTCTTAGAGCGGCGGTGCACTCTGGTACATGTCGCTGGGCGTAGGAGGCCAGGAGGGGGTGACCACCGCGTTCGGGCCCACTGTCCCCAGTAGAGGGCATGTCGAAGCTGCGCTGGTGTAGCGGGACGAACGGGCTAAGGGAGGAGGGACGCTGCACGCGTCATTTCAGACATGGATAAATACATGTGCATAATGTGGAACAGGAAATCGTTCTACGAGATGCAATGTAGATCGAGATCGCCGTATCCGACGATGTGTGGTAGTAAAATGTGGCACCTCATCCAGAGAGATCCTGCAGTCTGTGAAGCCTTTATAATGCATCTACCGGTCTCAACAAGAATCATTCGTAGCTGTTTGAATGAAGCTGGCCTACAGGTACGGTATCCACAGCGATGTTTGCCTTTAACTCCTCGACACTGTGTGGTATGACATCAATGATGCCAGAAACGTCTACGTTGGGGAGAGGAATTGCGAAGCACTGTGTTAACCGACGGATGAGTCCTGCTTTAATTTAAATGTAGACGATGGTCGCAGCTGAGTTTGGCTCCGCAATGGGTAACGAAACGATCTTGCACTAAACCGTGAACGTCATATGTCCCAGACAGTAGGTTATATGCTTTGAGTTGTCAGTTTCCAGGAGCGTGGCAGTAGCCTTAAAGTCACTGGCCCTAATGGCACCAGCCCCTGAAGGCACTAGCCCTCAAGGCACCAGCCCCAAAGACAGTGCCATAAGTCACTAGCCCAAAACGTATTATTCCTAATGTCATTAGCCCTAAATATGGATTCTGAATTTAACTGGCAGTAATTATGCAGTCACTAGCCCTAAACGGCAGCGCCAAAATTATTCAAAGCTCTTGTATGTTCAGAAATCGATTACAGAAAATATAAGTGCTCTTGGTTTCAATGCTGTCTCTACAGCTAGGGACTATTCATGATAATACCAAATAGATTTACTCCTTTCAAAACCACACATTTTAGTATTGAGGCGAGAACAATAGAATAAAATGAACGAACGATATGCATGCTCGCCAGCCTGTACAAATATGTGAAAATATTTACTCACTTGAATCATGTACAATACAGGAGGTAATAGGTAAACGAATAGTGCATGGATGTAGGTACAAACCAATCACTGTGAATAATTAAAATACCTGTACCATGGTAGTAAGTGAGAGAGAAAGTGCGATTTAGTTTGGGAGAATCTTCCCTCAGATTATGCGGATGATCATTACCATTCTTTAGCTTTCATTTATGAAAAATAAAACAGTAGGTAGCGAACCAGCATAAATATCTTGATAAAATTTATGCTCGACCCACTGTGCTCTACCAATTCCAGAGTCTTTGTTTGCCCGGTCTGTAGAATGATCGGCAGGAACACAACTTACAAAATGAATGCCATACGTTGCGCTGGAACTCTGCTACGTACACACTTTATGCACGCTAACACCTCAGGAACTCTCGATACACAATTAAGTTTAACTAGGAAATGCTTTATGAACATGGGGGGACACAGGAATAACCAGCAGAAAATAAGGCAGAGACCACCAAAATTAAATTATTATTAACGTCCAGAATTATCGTTGTATCTGGACTACTGGTAAATAAAAGCCTTGTGGTAATTTTCAACCATCTCACAAGGACACACAACATTCATATCTGAGGTGAGAGTGGCCGTACCCAACTTATTGAAAATCCCTATGTTATACAAAAACGTAGGCTTAAGTTCACTCATGTAAAATCCCTATGTTATACAAAAACATAGGCTTAAGTTCACTCATGTAAAATCCCTATGTTATACAAAAACGTAGGCTTAAGTTCACTCATGTAAAATCCCTATGTTATACAAAAACGTAGGCTTAAGTTCACTCATGTAAAATCCCCATGTTATACAAAAACGTAGGCTTAAGTTCACTCATGTAAAATCCCTATGTTATACAATAACGTAGGCTTAAGTTCACTCATGTAAAATCCCTATGTTATACAAAAACGTTTGTAGGCTTAAGTTCACTCATGTAAAATCCCTATGTTATACAAGAACGTAGGCTTAAGTTCACTCATGTAAAATCCCTATGTTATACAAAAACGTAGGCTTAAGTTAACTCATGTAAAATCCTTATGTTATACAAAAACGTAGGCTTAAGTTAACTCATGTAAAATCCCTATGTTATACAAAAACGTAGGCTTAAGTTCACTCATGTAAAATCCCTATGTTATACAAAAACGTAGGCTTAAGTTCACTCATGTAAAATCCCTATGTTATACAAAAACGTAGGCTTAAGTTCACTCATGTAAAATCCCTATGTTATACAAAAACGTAGGATTAAGTTCACTCATGTAAAATCCCTTAAAACTAATGTTACTCTTAGAAGAAAAAATATAAAAAATATGTTTTATTCAATAAAATCCCAATTATTCAGCTTGCTTCGCTCAGGGGAGTAGGTCCTTTCTCAAGTTAACAGTGGGCAACATTTTAAAGCTGCTTTCTCAGTACGCTTAAAGACAACATGGCGTCGCCGATAGGGGAGAAACCTTATAGAAGGATTATGGCGGACGCTGCGTGTGACACATACATACAGTATAATGTAGACTTATCTCACTGACGTGTTCAAGCTCTCGGTGCTCTCTTTCAGACGTAGGGCGACTTTGCTGTTGCAAACAAAACAATGCCGTCAGAACTCGCAGGGTCATATACTAGGGATCTCGTCACCGTAGAGGAAATATGTCTCAAGTACTGACGCGGTCTAGCTTAAAACTCCCATATACTATCCTAGAAAAAGGGGCTTAAATGCACTCTTAAATAGCTGGCAACAATTAACACATAAAATAAAACCATGGAATCTAAGACATCCTAAAATCTAATTAAAAACTTGTTCGACACCCGCTTTCAGGCGCGAGTCCTGTCCTACGTGTCTAGTCTGGCCAGAAGTCAGTTGGAGAGAGAGCTAAGCTCTCTTGGCTCGAGTTAGCTTAAAATGGGACCTATTGTTCCAGCCAACGGAAAGCTAGAAAATACCTAACGTCCCCTATGTACCACTTCCCACGTCCCAACTGTAAAAAAAAAAAAAAAAAAAACACACACACACACACAGAGCACTGGTTCTCAAAACTAGTACATACAATTTAGATAATAGGAATGATTCACAAAATATGAAACCACAAAAAAAATATATTAACACAAAAATGATATCTTAGCTAATACCCTATTCTTAAACATAATTAAATTGCCACGATACATCCAAAAGAAATATCCTAACAGAATTAAAAAATAATAAAATGAGGAAAAAATATTTAATTAAGTACATGTGCAAATTACATGGAAAATAACATAGGTGACCAGTGTAAAAACAAACGTTTACATAGGGAAAAATCGTAGCACGTTGCATGGAAATGGCAAATAACATAAAGTTATGTAAATTAGTTATGTAAACAACGCACATTTTGCGGGTATTACAGTATTGATATAAATTGTTTCTTTTGTTATTATGTTAGAATAATCACTAATAAATGAAGAAATTAAAATTAAATTTATTCATTGAAATATTATCTACTAGAAAAATACGCAGCTGATTTGAAAGACACCGGAGGTGTTAAAAAAAAATATTTCCATGTTATTTAAATCATGCACGTTATACATATTACAAAAGTGGCAATTAGTCTCAAATAACTAACTTATAATAAACACGCGTAATCTATATATCTACATTAAAATTTACTTGTTTCACAATTAAAAGCATAACAGTAACCATAAAACAAAGGTCGCGTGTACAAGAATAGTCCGTCGTGTTTTCGAACCTATTAATTTACAACTACTCATAACAGGTCGTGCGCATTAGAGTTCCTGACATGCATGAAGGAAATTGTTACATCTCATTTACTATACAGGAGCATGACACAAAAGCCAATCAGAACTAAGTATAACATTTCCGACGAAGTTGTTTGTTTAAAATGGGGGAACAGTTACGCAGCAGGAACGAAAAAACGCCACATGATATGAATTTCGAGGAAATAACAGGTGGCAGTGGACTAGCAGAAATTTTTAAAGGTTATTTCAAGTCTTTACGATCTGTGAGAGCCACGAGAGAAATTATTTTTTTACACTGTTACATTTTTTAATTTATAGCAGTTGTAATAAATTTACTTTTAAAAAAGTCCATATATGAGCAGCGGGACTATCGGACTTGATGCGTGAGTGTAAGACATTTGGTGTGATGGCAAAAGTCAGACCGAACATGTGTTAATAATGAGCGTGAATTAAGTGACCATAATCAATACAGAGACATTGAGAAGGGCTCTAATTAGAATTGAGGAAGGCATTAAAAATTGCGCTCGGTGAGAATAATAAAAGATGATAAAAATCATCAATTAATGAATAAGAACGTATTCAAATGGGTAAGATATGCTGCTAAATGGGTAAGATATGCTGCTAAATGTTATACTGTTTCTAAAATTGATCGAAAATGTGTTTTATCAGATATTTTTTACGTACTATAACACTATTTATAACAAATACGTCCGACTTTTACATGCACTTGCATATGATTCAAGTTATTCTTTCACTGTTTACTCGTTCACTTTTCTTTCTGACCTGTTCATTATGCGTAATGTGAATCATGTTCACTAATTGGTATTGTTTCTTGTAAACGACTAGCATCTTATGCTCTTCGGCTGACTCGGGCTGACTTAGATAATAGCTTTGAGCATTCAAATACGCTAAATCTATTTTTTTTTTTCGGTACCCTTACTCTCAGCCTGAGGATCTCTATGAATCGCAAACATTACATGAAAACCAGGAAACTACAGAACCATAAGCTTATTTTCGGAGTCATGATCGCGCTATAGGCATGAACTACCTTTCTAACGAGGCTGTAAGAGCTCGTAATGGCTAGCGGTGCTCTCTCACACTGGCCGGGCTTGGTCACACCCTCGTCAGATCTCTAAATGACTGTGTTCTCAACTACTGGTTTCTCAGCAGCGTGACGTAGCAGTGCTTTCCTTCTACTAGACGATGTGGGTTTGTCTAAATTTGGCGGGCGTTGCTATTAGCTTATGGATTTTCTAGTGGTACTTTTGTTTACCTCGCAAATGCATTTTCTCGCCGCTCCTTCTCCACCTCACTTTATACTCTCGCTTTCTGTTTCTCTGTTACAGTAGGTTGGCAAGTGGTGAGGATACGTTCTTTTAATAAATTTACATGAGAATAAATGTTATGTCAAGAATTAAATAATTGGAGGAAATGAACGGAAAATAGATGAAACCATGATGGTATTTCGTCATATTGATTACCTGTAGATGGCCCCAAACCTTTTAATATGAGTCTATCATATTAAAAGGTTGTATGTAACCCAACCTGTTAAAACTAGATGAGTTACTGCAGAAGACGTGAAAATATCTAGAACTACTTCAAATTGTATACAAGATGCTCATTGGTTGCAATATCTGATGAGAAGGCTGAACCACTGATGATTTGAGCCTGATTTCAGAGCACTGTGTCAGCAACCATGTTTTTTGAAGCCTTGTGTGATTAGGTCATCTCTATGTAACATTGCTGTGTGTAACAGTACAACATAAAACGTGAATCCTAGAAAATAACTAGTTTATTTTATGGCTTGAGAATGCTACATGTAAGTATTTTGAAATCATTATAAGAAGGTGTCATAATTAAGGGGCAATGAGTCCAGCTTCCAAAATGTCCACCCACAAGGAAAAGTCATGGAATTTCACTTCGCTCAGGAAAAATGTAAATAGTTGGTACACTGCAAAAATTTTTAGTTTTGTGAATACAGGATATAGTAATTATGAGCATATGCATTTTATGATCTGGAAGTACGGTAGTAAATAATGATTTCTAATTTGATAAACGTTTATAAATCTTGATAGACTATAAACAGTCTAAATTGATAATATTCCTGATTTATCGGAAGTATACTGATACCATCTAAATAGCACGCAGTTCGAATTTCGAAATTACAATCAAAAGTTTGATCCATTCAAACATTGACTGAGATTATTGTTGAACTTAATCTTATGTACTGATGTAATTTTCTTTTTAATCTGTCATTTAGCTACTCCAATACGCGTTATGCCTTTTATTTTGCTGTCAAAATTTTTATTTACAGTGTATAGTATCCTGTTTACGTTATCTATTTTATTATCTACTAAATCACTTATATTAGTTATCTGGCTATTTACATTCTCGTTTACACTATTTACAGCTTCCTTCGCACTTTCTTTTACACTACCAACTTGTTTGCTCACTTCTCCTCTTAAACTATTTACATCTGCATTCACTTGGCTACTTAGCCTTTTAATTAATGCTCTAACTGCTTTTAGTTCTGCAGACATCTTTTTAGTTAACTTTGACTGCAATGGTAGCAGAAACAGTCTTAATGTTTCGACCTACAGCTATTATGTTTAATAATTTTTTTTTGTGATATCACTAATTCCTAGGCTTTTGTCCAACTTCATTTACAATTTAATGCCTTCGTCCTCCTCCTTACACCAGTGTTACAAGACGCCAGAAGGGCGCATTCGAGTTTGTGAGGAATGGAGGTCTTAGTAAACATAAAAAAATAAATAAGATTTTACTTTATTCACACCGCTATTATTTACAACATTAAACTAACTATCTGTACTATTACTTTTATTATTCTCACCGAGCGCAATTTTTAATGCCTTCCTCAATTCTAATTAGAGCCCTTCTCAATGTCTCTGTATTGATTATGGTCACTTAATTCACGCTCATTATTAACACATGTTCGGTCTGACTTTTGCCATCACACCAAATGTCTTACACTCACGCATCAAGTCCGATAGTCCCGCTGCAGTCTCACCCTTCACACCATCAATGCTCGCAGTCCGTAGACTTCACTCCAGCTGGTTCCTTTCGCCGCCACTCGACGCTCTGCTGGCTCGTAGTTTCGCTGGTCTTCGCACACCCGTCGCTTGAGGGCGCCGCCTACTGGCAGGTTTTTAGCACGTTATAAGGACGATACTGACACGCGCGCCTCGTGCACATTCGCTCCTACGTGCACGGCACTGAACTGGCGTGCAGTGTTTCCGTCGAACGTGCTGCGTGTACCTACGTGACTTTAAGCGGCGGCCCTATCATTTTAACGGTGGAAAGTCTGCATCAAAGTTTCTCATGTTTCAGACCAGTATATTAGAAGAGATACATCACTGTGAAAAAGGCTTTTTTCAGCAATGCTGAAGGGCTCCGGAAAAGCATTTATAATGAGCATGATGTATTGAGAGCACTATAGGTATATATTATTAAGTGTGTTTTTTTCCGTACATTGGTGTCACGGGGACACATTTAATGGCTTCGTAAAAAAAAAACGCGGATTTCAAACACACTGCAACGCGGCTCAAGTGGCAGTTAGGTGGCGCCCTTAAGGTCACACAATTATCCAAAAATGAAAAGATATATCATATTTTTGTTATGGAATGTGAAGATTCTTCCGGAAATAAATATTAATAATGCGAATAAACACACTGACTCATATTATACTGTATCAGATGTTTCAGGATTACAGTATCATTGGTCGCGATTCATAGTTTAATAAACACGAATTTAACATTTTAGTTATTTTTTAAAATTTAATATTAGAGTTTCCATAAGCTACTGGCGCCAACTACCTTATTTGTCAAGTAGGTATACCTTGTTTTACATTGCAGTTTTAAAAACACTACTGGTTTTTACATTCATTAAAAAAAATCCATAGAAAAAGAGGTCCACCGAAGTTGTTTGCCCTAAGAGCCATCAAAACCTTGGGCGAGCCTAATTGGTTGTTCTTGCTACAGTGTTCTTATGAAGCACGAATGCGAGGGAGGAATGTGCGGGCATGTGTTCGTAGAACTGTATGTCTGTTTAAGAGTGTAGTTTATTTTCTAGATTTTGAGGACGCTTTATGGTTTCGTGGCATGATATCGACTATAACCAGATAAATACACCAAACGACAAAATAATTTTAATCGTGGTTTTTTTTCCAACCCTTTAGTCACATATAAATATGTACTTTAGGCATTTCAACAAAAAAAATGTTTGTTCGTAACTTTAAGCACTTATATCCTTACGACGCTTTGTCCTACCCCGGACCAATAACATGTCCGTACTTTGTCCTACCTCGGGACCAATAACATGTCCGTACTTTGTCCTACCTCGGGACCAATAACATGTCCGTACTTTGTCCTACCTCGGGACCAATAACATGTCCGTACTTTGTCCTACCTCGGGACCAATAACACGTCCGTATTTTGTCCTACCTCGGGACCAATAACATGTCCGTACTTTGTCCTACCTCGGGACCAATAACATGTCCGTACTTTGTCCTAGTGGCAGCAGTGGTTTGTAAGATACAGTATTTCAACAGCGAATGATGTTTCGTACACGAAGGGAACCTTTCTTATCGGATGTTGTGTTCTAGTGTGTACATTTCAGACCATTGAAGTCTCTTCATATGCAACGTCCTGGATATAGGTCACTCTGACTGAAAGGATTAAAGCGTATTCTCCTGTAGTAGTAAAGTCCTCTAGCGGTTACTTCCAACTTTTCTGAAGCTCTATTTCCAGGATATTCCTCCGCCTCATTCAGACAAAGTTAAGATCATTACACCAGAAGACCAACACACCGCGTTCGTGCGTACTCAGTGTAAAAATACTTTGCATAACAACTATTTTTTACTAGGCATTATTAGCACACATATTTTCTCTCTCTTTATTTATATTAGTTATAAATAAGATACTGTACTTCATAATTAAATATAAGTAGACGTTCAATTTTATCAAAAAAATATGGCACTCTTATGTTAACACACATGTAAAAACGCTTGTACATACAACATATTTAGGAAGCCACCAAACACGTCATATATAAGGTATCTTTTTCAAAGGTTTGATCCAAAAAGGTGCGAACTCTACATGCCTCGTCTGAAGCATGCGTACGTGTGGGTTTTTTTTTTTTAAATAATACACCAGTTCATTCGGCAAACTTCTAATAGTTTTGTTTATAACTATTTATTTCAACCTGTCTCCAAAGCACTTCTAGCGTGCTGAGGACCAAAAATTATTTTCTAAAATTTAACTATATTATTTTTTCGTTGTGGTACAAAATAATTGTGTGAGAAAAGTGTGGCAGTGTAGGTAAATGACTACCGCCTGTCACCGTAGCCAAAATATATAGTTAGGGGCGATTTTTCTGATAGTAAATAAAATCTCATAGCAAAGATCCCGATGTGTTTCTTCAAGTTTTTTTTTTATTTGTTGTGAAAGTGAGTTCACGATGTAAGTTAAAACATTACCTACATTCGTCCTTGTGACAATAGAGGGAGAGTATGAACACTCTCGGCAAAGTTGCATGGCCGTTCGAGTACGCCACAGGAGGAAGCAACTTCCACTAATGAAGTAATTTGTGGAAGCATCTCAGAGCGTCGTCTGAGAACCCCTTGCACGTAGGCCACATGCAAGGTACGTCATGCAGGCGAGTTGTAAGCTCCGACGGAGAGGTTCCCGCCTAGTAACTAGAAATTTCCTCCGCGCCTGAGGCCGAGAATCGCGGAATCAATAGGGACGATACTGCCACGCTTATCAAGTAAGCCATCGCCACTAAGCACAAGACTCTGAACTGACTTGCAGTGTACTCATCAAACTGCGTGTACCTATGGGATTTTCAGCTGTAATCATATTATTTTATTGGCGGAAAGTCTGTAGGAAGGTTCAGTGCAGGGCCCTCTCGAGTAGTTCTGTATGTATTTGATGTGTATGTTTCGAGATACAGCACTTTTAAAAAGTCGTTTTTTGTCGTTTTGCAATCTTCTGAAATGGTGCTTATAAGATGCGTGCTATTGTGACAGTACTCAACATTCCTAGTTTGAAGTATCTGTTCTTTTCGTAGAACAGCGCATTGTTGCAATCACTTTTGCACATATTTTTGACAGGCTTTCACTTCATCGCGTTGTGTTTTTCTGTCTCAAGACTAGTTACAACCTCTATTTGGACACCATAAGTTTATACAGCTCTCCAAAAATAATGTTACCTGTTCCGAGACTTCTGGTTGTTTCCCAAGTTCACATGCTTCTTTTAACTTCTTGTCCCGTAGACATACCTGAAAGACAGAACACTATTTATGACAACACGACAGTAGCGTATCATACAGTATTACAACATTCTATCATACGGCAGTACTATATTCCCAAAAGGGGTTTAGAAAAAGTATTTTCTGTTTATAATAAATACGAAGTCATGGATAAATATTACCGAAAACAGTAAAGTATGTCCATGATAAAATTTAACAGAACCCCATACCTGAAACCTAAAATAAAAACCATATAATTCACGATTACAAAAGAATTAGTGCGAAGTAAAAAAAATACGTATTAGGGAACCTATAAAAACTTATTTAAGCATTCACGTACGAATTTTCGGGTGTAAGTACACATTAAATTCTTATTTTATCCAAGGATAAAGACAATACTTTACTGATCCATATTTAACTTCACATAATCGTTTTTCTAAGAACGGTCCTCAGGGATTAGCTAATGCATTTTTATCCATTGCGGTTTGATTTCATTCATTCAGCTCATTCGCATTATTATATTTTTGGATTCTTCTCTAAGTTAAATGGCATGAAAAAAAACTTTGGAAAATAACGTGAGGTCATCTGATGCGTTCATTCATAAAGAAATTTGACCAAACTCTACAAACGCAATGCGGGTTTTGATAAACTCTTTAAAACTATGGTTGCAGAATAAACGTCTGAGTCAAACTTAGCAGCTCCAGTGATTAAGTGATGGCCTTTTACAGTTTCAAGTTGGGGCCGCGGTGCTGTAGTGGTCAGACTACTTGCCTCTCACTTGGGCGAACCGGGTTCGATTCCCGGAGGGGTAGCACCCGGGATTTTTGCATGTGGGAATCGTGTAGACGATGTCTCTGGTCGGCGGGTTTTCTCGGAGATCTCCCGTTTCCCCCGCTCTTGCATTCTGGCGCTGCACCATACTCATCAACCTTCACCCTCAAGAACTCTCGAGACCTCAATGTCAAGAGGCGCACAAATCTCTCCACTCCACTACATTTCGAGCCATCGGTTAAGAATTCAAATTTATTATTAGTAATCGTATTATATATACCGTAAACGGGGGTACCTTTGTGACGAATTGGGGTGATTTTGTGACTCACAAAATCACAATTAAAAATTCAGTGGGACGTTAAAAATATTCAGTGGTGCCAACTGAACCATTGAACATTTTAAATAGCCTCTTTGAAATTGAAGTAAATTTTAATAGTTGTGAAAAATCACACACGCACTTATATATATATATATATATATATATATATATATATATATATATATATATATATATATATATATGTATGTGTGTGTGTGTGTGTGTGTGTGTGTGTGTGTGTAAAATGAGGCACTGCTAGTTTTATTCTTATACTTCTCTTTTACCTGCGTTATTTTCCTATCTCTTATGTTCTACAACTGTAAAGCGTAGACCGTCATGGGTGGACATAAAATGTAATTGAGTGACTATAAGACAATTAAATTAGGTAAGAACATGAAAACTAATTTTTGTATAATGAGACTAATAATTTGATTTCGTAAGCGATATTACTTACTGTGCTGTTGAGCAAATTTTTCTTTTCTTTCATTTCTTCCGTCTGTTTCAGTGACTCATTAAGTTTTATTTCCATATCTTGTACCTGGAACACGACATTTCACTTTAATCAGTTAAGTATAGATTCGGTGGTAATATTTACGTCGAAATCCTTTCCTCCAGTTTTACTTTCTCGTTCATCTTCTCTTCACTCTGATTTAATTAATAAATCACTCTTCTTCTCAAACAAATTAAAAAAACGTACATATTCTCAACACAAAATAAATATATATTACTCTTTTTCCATTATCATTTATGAAACTTTAAAAACTTGTTGCGTCAATTATAGTAATTTCCTTAAATCATTACGTTAATGTTATCTCCTTTATCACACACGCGTCCATCATTTGCATTGGTGTTATTCTTTCTGCTAAAGAAAATTAGGTTAGATTTCCCTTTTTCCTTACTTATTCCGATACCCGTCTTCCAATTGGCTATCGTCTGACCACGTCACATCTCTCCACCAACCATCCATGGCGAGACGAGAGACAACTAGTGCAGTTTCTTTCGTACATTTGTTTAATAAACCTTCAATACTTCCTACTCTCTAGGGAATAAATGAATAATAAAAAAGAAAACTATAATACTAAATATCGCCAAGAAACGAATAAAATATTTCTATATCAACAAAATATTAAAGTAACCAAAGATTATACTGTATTTTGTTTCACTCCTATAATAAAGCTGAATTTGGAAATTTTATAAAATGGATTGGTAATAAAAACAAATGCTCTGTAATAACATATAATTATAATATCTGTGACTAATGGTAAATATAGCCCCTGAAAATCCGCAACGTTAACAACTTACTTAAAAAACGTAAAGTAAGTCTTTTGTGTTGAGTCTGAAAAATAATATAGAATTGTCGTTTTTAGATCTAAGTTATAAATTTGAAAATCTGCACTTTACACCACATCCAGGCAGGGTCTTAATGGATGCCATTAAACACATGTCATCCATTATGCAAATATGTTACTTCGTCTGTATTTACAGATAAGGCATGCATCATAAATGGACATACAATATAGGTCTATGAGCATTTTACACCTTGGATACATATTGTGACAATATTGTAATATGAACTATATTGATTATGATCTGGATACTGCAAATGTCCACGTGAGGTCATGGCAAGACTGTCAATGCCGTTATAGTACATTCACGGTTATTTTCAGTTCTTCTGAAACCCTGCTAAAGTTATACTTGTTGGATATTCCTCCGCCCCATGCAAACAAAGCTTAACTAAATTACACCAAAGGGACAACGCACCGCATTCGTGCGCACTCAGTTTAATAATATTTTGCGTGAGGTAACTATTTCTTACCAAGCATTGCCAACCGCACATATTTTCTCTGTTTTCATTCGTGTTAACTGTAACTGAGAGTTTGTAAGTTATAGATAAAATATAAGTAAAAGTTCAGTTTAAGAAAACAAAATATATTTTTAAGTTAATAAAAGTATAAAACGCTTGTCACGTATGATATATTTAGGAAAAAAACCAAACATCTCATACATAGGGTGATTTTTCAAAGGTTTGATTCGAAACAAGTGAAGAGACCGCTCATAGAGTATAGTAGAATGATCATGGGAAGTATGGACCAAGGGAATGGGGGGATCGGAACTGGAGCCGGCCGCAACCAACTTGGAATTCCCCCTTTTCCTTCTAAATTTCCCTTTTATCCTTTCAGAATTTCCTGTTTTTCCCTCAAAAAAGCGTCGATTCCCCGAGAATCACTCTCCGATCCATCCGAAGGGTTTGGGGTGATCGTTTTCGAGGGCAGAATAGTGGTGGCCATACTGGTTTAATAGGTATAAGATACACCAAATAATTACTCAGGGTCCTGAGTCAGATCTGACGATTAGCCAGCTTGGTTGTCAGCCATCTTGGTTCTGTCAGTCTTCTTGTCCTCCATGTTAAATGTAGATGGTCTTGAACCAATGATCTTGAACCCACAAAATTCCGAAAATTTATATATTTATAATTATATATATAACTATAATGATCAAAATTATAAAAAAACTATTATCACACATATCATTGAAAAAATCTTACATCTCCGTAGGTCTGCTTCCCCAGCTCCGTGTCAAGGAGACGACTGACCGTTCTCCAATCAATCACATTGTCCTAACATTCCTGTCCCCTACCAATGTTTCTCATTGGTTAATTAGTCGGCAGGCCACCACCCAAACTCATTCTGCCATTTTGGATTTTTTTGTTTGCCATTTGTTTATACATTGCTGGAGGCCACCATCTTGGATTTCATTTTTTCATTTTGAACACCTAGGTGGTGCTATTTTCACGATTTACAGACCAGGCGAGCTGGAAATCTAGCCACCAGATGACAGCCATATGTGTTTTGTTTTTAAAGTATGTGTTGTGCTGTCAGCACCTTCCATACTGGAACTGGATACTATTTTCAACACATAGGTGGCAATAATTTCTCGATTCTGCAGCCTGCTATCGGCATGTACCGAATGGTGACAAGGACCATTCCTGTAAAGTAAGTAATTTGTCATATTTAATTTTTTCGATTTATTTTCGAATGTAATTATTTTTATTAAAAATAATTTGATATAAAGTGGAGGGTTTTTTAAAATAAATAAAACACAACATATATTTTTAAGAACAAATTTTATTTGGTAATGTACAAAATGAGAAAAAATCACAGGTTTATTAATTGCAATCTTCTGTGATCACCGCTCGCGAAACCCCACCACTTGAAATACGACCATCCATTCAGCAGTTTCAGACCCTTCTCAACCAAATACACATCTGGAAACTTGGTAGGCAGGATCTCTTCTGTGTAGAAACTACTATGAATGGGAACATTATTCAGAACCTTAAGAAAGTATGTCCTGTGAGCATAGCTGTATATATGTCGCACACGAAAGAGTTCCGGGCTCCAATTCACTGTGAACCCTTTCTTGAAGATGCCTTTCTGTTTGGAGATGCGCACCAGGTCGCCAACTTCTGCTTTAGGCTTACATGGGTCCCTCCTTTTCACGTCAGTGTACATGTTTCGAAGCAGGGAGTCGTCCTTGACGTCTTTGGGCTTCATGCGAGTGGTAGAATGAACTGTAGAATTATACTCGTGGACGAGTTTTTGTTTTCCCAGCAAAATTCAGTCCCATCGTTTCAGGTGCAGGTGCAAAGTGATTCCTTCATTTCGGAAATTTATCAGTTCGTCGTTTTGGTCCACGATCAAAATGACTACTTCGTGGATGCTCTTTGCAACAATCGTAACGTAAATGAGCATTTTTAGAAATCATGCGATCTTATATCTAGGACTCATGTTGGGGGCAAACTCATAAATAGTATTTCTCAGTTACCCATTCATGTAACTGCAACTTACCAAATTACAGTTTATTCTTATGACGTTAACCGGAAAGATGTTGACCGCGCGCAACGATACAAGTTCTTTTTCCAGCTTCGTACACTCCGGCATCGATCCCCAGCATCGGTCCGATAGTATCTGGTTTCGTAAAGTCGGTATCTTCGCTGCATATGATAATACTCTTCAGAGTATTGGGATTCCCACTTAGTTCGAATACTGTGTAGGGGGATAGCGAATCTTCACTGTACCTTGCAATGTCGTCTACTTTATAAGAGCCTATGGGCAACGACATCTCATGGGAAACATTACCACTTTTTACGAGGTACGACTTGCAGTTTTTTTTATCGATGTTCGGTATTTCATTGCAGGTTTGAAAATCGACAATACATATGCTCCATTCCTCTCCAGGTCGAGTGCTGGAAAATGTACTGCACGCAGCTCGGAGCTACGACCCATAAAGTTAAACGTTATCGACATAACTGATGGTTTCCCTTCGATGTACAACCATTTTATACAATTACATGTATGAACGAAGCAGGAAACGAAGACGCAATTGTCCACAGTTCCATGTGTTAGGTATCTGCTCCGTTTAGTAACTGTATGTTAGTTTGGTATATTTCCAATACTCACACAGTTCAGGTGGAGATGCGGGAAACATAAAAAAAATTAAGTAGGTATTGTAAATAATTTTTAAATAATTTTCTTAACTATTTTTAATAATACATTTTTAACAATTTATTTATAATTTTTAATAATTTTTTTGGAATTTTTTGTGATTTTTATTTATTTTTATTTTTTTTTTGGAATTTTCAAGATCAAAGGTCATGGGTCAAAGGTCATGGGTCAAAGGTCAATGTTCCTGAGTCCAGATCGTCTGGCTTGGAGTCACTGATCCACCTCTCCGGAGTCACGAGTCCACCTCGCCTGCTCCGGGAAAAATGGGTAATTTCTGAAGATCCTTTTTAGGAATTTTTAATAAATTTAAATGACTTTGAATTAATACATTTTTCCTTAATTTTAAAATTTTTTTGTAATTATTTGGGATTTTTGAGGATTTTTTTGGGGGGTCAAAGGTCTTGGGTAAAGGACAAAAGGCCAGTGACAAACAAATTTGGCGGTCGGGTGACGTAACAACATGGCGATCCTCAGTTCCTGCACTCCTAAGCCCCACACCTTTGCGCTTTACTCGTAATTTACCTACTAATGACGTGAAATATTACGTTGAAGGATTTGTGCTAAGTTTTCCACCATCATAGAGTCTGCAGCTACATTAGACATGTATATAAGGGTGCGAAAATGTGATTTTGAAGGCACACAGTTTTTGCTCCTATAATATCGAACTAAGCATTTTAACCAATTTTTTGGGTGTAATATTTGTTTGTGATTTTTGAATTAAATATAGCTAAATGTTATTTAACTTCTAACTGTGTGTGTATGTGTGTTCAGTGATTTATTTTTCTCAATGTATAAAATGTAAGTTTTTTTTTTCTTTCTTTGTTATAAATATTGATTGAGCTTGCTTTTCCCTTGGAGAAGGGTCAGGTACGTGCAATATTTCATAAAAGTGCCTCCTATTACACAATAATAATTTTGCTTGACTTATTTACCTACAATATAAAAAAAAAACTCTAAAATTTGCTGCACATCATGAACTTTTTTGTTTTACTATTACAAAAAATAACTTATGTTAAATATTTAGCAAATAACAATTTAAAGAAGGGAATTCAATTTTTTAAAAATGTGCATGGCTCAAACACGGTGTGGCATGAATGGTAACATGTGACGACGTAAGGAGAGTATGCTGACAGAGGAGATGTGATCGCGTGACAGCCTTGATTCTCATACATAGCACAAGGACGCCACCAGCCTCCATGTGTTTCTCTCTTCTGTATCGCTTGCACGTGACAGCAATAAAAACGCCCATGTCATTTAAAAATGATTTAAATAGGAATGAAAATATTATACGAATACTTGTATAAAATTTATTTTGCAACATATATAGATACATCATATGAAAAAAAAAAGACTTGTAAGAAAATATAATTCAATATGTAAATAAATAATATTTACACATCAAATGGAAGAGTATATTTAGCAATATATAAATACCTATTGTATTTAGAAAACACTCGGAAGAAAATATTTTACATGATAAACAAATTTACTGAAATAATACTAAATATTGGTAAACATCAATCAACTATGAAATAAATTAAACACATCGACATTTATTTGCACGTAATGATTTTTTGCACATAGAATAAAAACATATAAATATTTTTTAAAATCAAAACTTCTAATCGCGCACGTCGATACTTTTTTTTTTACATTGTATGACGTGTGTGTTTCTTCAAATAAAAATTATGAAGAGAATGGGAGGTTTTCATCACCTGGGTTTTTCTATAGATAAAGCAAAGCTCATATGCACAAGTACACACGAGCACCTCTGGCCATGGGTCCGGTGGCATTGTAACCTCCAAATTGTGCAAAGCACCATCACATTATTCAGAGCATACTTTAAAAAGTTTTATCATTTCTAATTTAATGGTTAAATTCGCAATTTTTCCTGCCGTACTTGCTTGAACGTCATTCGCTCACAATTTTTTTTTTTTTTTTTTTTCATTTTTCTATGTTTGTGGGAATTTTTGTTTGTGGACGCGGCACAAATGAACTGCACACTCTTCACTGTCACAATCTTGAACAAATAATTCACGAGTCCTACCATTGAAAACTCTTCTTTCAAGGAGCGAATGAACATTTTAGTCACACCGCTCCACAGTTACGGCGACAGCCGACTGGTCCTTGTACGTTACGCCGTGCAGTAGAGGATAAGTACTTGCTTATATATTTTTTTTCTCGGGAAGGAACTTATCACCAGGACGTGCTACACCATTGCAAGAAGATTCGGTTGAAAGTTTCGGCCTCGAGCCAGGTGATTTCGCATGAAAAAGGCTTGCAGTCGGAGGCCCAGTCCGCGAAACCTTGCCTTTTCACAACGTGGCTATGACCATCATATTATTCCTGGTATTTGCACACATAATTATTTTTAAATTTTCGGAATAGTTGGTACAATACAATCTGGTGCATTCTGGTCTTGCTTACGTGGGCATCACAATTTTGTCTTGCCAACTCCTCTAGCGAACAAGGAAGCATAGAGTCAGGACATAAATTGTAAACATAGCAGTTTTCATATTCGCACGTTGATGGGCCACGCGGATAACACCCTTCGAAATCATCATAGCTGCATAGCCAGTGAACTGAACCATCACAAAATTGAATTTGCAGAACGCCTCGAGAATCTCGAAAAAATTACGCGTCGGTACCCACAGTTCTGTTGACTGCACTTGCTCATGTGTTGTGACCTGAACGGAGAAAATTCGGCGACGGTCGCCTCTATTTCTTCTTCGATATGACTGTATCCGAAGTCGCAGCTGATGGGGCTCTCGGTGAAGCTGAGAGAGAATGAGCTGTAGGATGTTCTGGCCGATGGGGGCTGGTACGAGTTGCCTGGTGGTTGCGGGTTCCTGATAGTACACGACATTGACGAAGTTGCTCCTCGTGCCAATATCGTGCGGATAAGCTGAAGAATACTTTCTCCATTTTCTTCTGCTATGCTCTTACTGTCATTTTCTTCTTCACTTGGCAACATGGCTAACACAAATTTAACAGGGCTTTGAAACCCTGCAAGTTTCGAAATGGTTACTGGGTTTTCTTCTTGAAATAGCGAAAAAGGGACGACAGTGAGAAAATTATTGCTTTCCGGGGGGGGGGGGGGGGGCTCGGAGCGCGCCTTATAAAGAGTTTCAGGGGGGAAAAATAATTCGTGCTTGCGACTACTAGAGTCGGCCACTCATCGGTCGGAACGAAGGTTTCCGAAAACGCACAAGAAATTAGTCAATGAGAGAGAGAGAGAGAGAGAGAGAGAGAGAGAGAGAGAGAGAGAGAGAGAGAGAGATATTGTCACATGACGTGTTAGCCACTGAGAAACATGGGTAGAGTTCGAGCGAAGACAGCTAATTGGCCGTACAAATGTAATTAGTCAGTGAGAATCATAGGTGGAGGTGGAGCGAACACGACTAATTGGTTGAACGAAGTGAGTAATCGGTGGAGCGAAAGAGACTAATTGGTCGAACGAATGTTTCCGAAAACACACGAGAAATTAGCCAATAAGAATCATTGGTAGGAGTGAAGTGGGTGGGGCGAACGAACGTTTCCGAAAACACACGAGCAATTATCCAATGAGAAATATTGGAGGCCTGCCGACTAATTGGTCGAACGAAAGTAAGTAATTGGTGGTGGGAATGGGTCAATTGGGCAATTAAATATATTGGAAGGGGGAGTGGAGGGTGTCGGTCGTCTGCTGGACGTGGAGCTTGGGGGAACTTCCATAAATATTTTTTTTTCTTAAAATACGTTTTTAAAAAATAACATTTTAATAATAAATATTGAATGATTTTTAATGATTTTAAATAAATTTTTTATAATTTTAAATAAATATAAAACATATTTTTGATATATATTTTTTGTGTTTTCAAGGCTAAATGTCACTGGGGTCAAAGTCAAAGTTTAAGTTCAACCTCATCTTCATCCAACATGGCGGACAAGATGGGCGCCGGCGGACCGGGATTACAGAACATGAACAGCTCCAAGCTCCAAACCCCCATCCCATTGGTCCATAGTCATAAATAATCATTCTACTGACTATATAATACATGCACAATTTTCTTCTTTGGATTTATCAGGTGAGATGGGGCTATCCTTGAGTAAAGCCGGCTGTCCTACTAGTAGAAGTAATACGGATTATAGTGCGCATGTGAGATGCGCAGTAGAGAAAATTCTGTGTTCCGACATCGGAATACTTTCCTGTTAAAAGTACTATAACAAACTACATGGATAACATTGAGGTTAGAACACTCTTTGTTTACGTTAAGTGCTTTGAGACGATTTTATATCTCCTCTATAGCCTAATTGTAATGCATCTAAAAAAAACGTTTTAAGTAATTCCGAGTATTTTAGTCACATAAAAATGCAAACGAACTCATTCATCACTGATGCTCATGTCATTTCGACATCTGCACTGGCGGTGGTGGGCTAGTCAGCGTTGCGAACATGCGCAGACGAAATTCGGTTTACAAAAATTTCACAGTTACTTCCAACTTGCCTAATGCCCTGCTTAAGTTCTACTTCCAGGATATTCATCCGCCTTATACAAACAAAGCTTAGAAAACGAGGTACACCAGAGCGCTAACGCACAGCAATCGTGCACTCTCAGTGTACGCCTAATATTCTTTTGCAAGAGACTCTTTTCTTACTAAGCATTAGCAATACACCTATTTCCCCTCTGTCTGTATTCATATAAATTTAAATGAAATATTATATCTTACAGATAAAATATAAGTAAAAGTTCGATTTAACCAAAAATAAGTTACTTTTATGTTACCACAAATATAAAACGCTTGTGATACGTGATTTATTTTGTTGAGGGTACACGTATTGTGTTCTATATCTGTACAGAGTATCAAACTTATAACAATTGAATGCAATTCAAAGTCTAAATTCTTTGTTTTGTAAGCCAGAAAACTTACTGTGTTGTTAAGAACGGCCACTTGATCGAGGAGCTCCTCTTGTCGTTGTCTGGAATGCTTTAGAAGTGTGTCCATTGTATGCACCTAGAAAATTGTGATGGCATTTAACTAAATAATAAGAATCTTTGTAGAACCATACAACCATAAATACTTTGAGTTATTCGAATTCTTAGTACATTCCATCAACAGTTTAGCGAAAAAATACAATAAAACTTTTTGAAATATATTTTTTTAATGTTTATAAATACATGTTTTATGAGAAACAGAAGCCTCGTTAGTTAATTAATCTGTCCCGGCTACTGTATCTGCGAGAGAGGAAATGCAGTTTGGTTGAACTTGATGTGTCTAGCGTACGTGCACTCACCCTTATTGGCTGCCATACACTTTTTAAATACAGGCGCAAGGAAATACAATACGACATAGAGTGCCATACAATGGGCGTTCATATTGACAACTGGTCTCTAGAGATAGTTTTATACTAATTACTTGAGGTTTCTAAACACAAAAAGCACCTTCCAAACCACGTATTTTTTGCAGATAAAGATTATGTTTTAATATGCAAAATATTGAACACAGTTTGTAGTATTTATAAACTATAAACCTTCCGGTCACTGTTTAAAACCTCACGGAAGGCGTAAATGACCTATTTCGTGGCTACATTTGAGTGAGAGTGATGCAAATAAATATGAGAGTGCTTTTGGCGCACACTAAGTTCCTACCACCGCTAGTTCTTACACATATGAACGTACCTATCCGAGCAAGGATCATTTAACGTTAATAAATAATTCACTCTGTATATGTTATCAATAATTAATTCCAGCATAGCAATACAGAGTGTAAAAATAGCGGATTGTAATACCGGATTTGTGTATAGAAGTGAAAACTGCGAGGAAAATATGCGTGTCAGTTTGTAGATATTATGTCCAACCATATGGCCCACTAATTTAGAGGGTTCGTAGTGGTGTAGTGGTTAGACTACTCGCCTACCACTAAGGCGAACCGTGTTAGATTCCGGGCGGGATTGCTCCCGGATTTTCGCATGTGGGAATCGCGCCGGAAGTCGGCGGGTTTTCTCGGGGAACTCCCGTTTCCCCCCGCCCTTTCATTTCGGCGCTGCTCCATACTCACTTCAGTCACCCTCATCGGCTCTCAAGACCTCGATGTTAAGAGCCGTCCAAATCTCTTCACTCACTCAGTCACGATTCCCCGGTGCGAAAATCCGGGAGCGACCCCGCCGGAAATCGAACCCGGTACGCCTAGGTGAGTATGTGAGTAGTCTGACCACTACACCACCGCGGCCCCTAGTATAATGACATCTACGCATTAATCATGGATGTAAAACGCTAACAAGTAGAGCCAATTGCTTCTTTTTTTTTTCACATGTTCCATTTGAAAACAGCAAGCAATGCCAAAAAATCATCTAGTAATAAAAATTAGAAGAATCTAAACAATTGAAAATACATGTTGGCACAATTATTTTTGTTATAAAAACGATGCTTCTATGCAGTTCTTCCATTTACTACCTCAGAGATATAATTACTTATACGACAGTCCCCAGACAATCTTAATCCTGTCATATTAAATAATTTAAATTTTGATTAACAATTAACAATGAGAGCATAATACAAACTTAGATACCTACCTTCATGGTGAGCTGCCCATTTTCGTCACTCGAGGATTGGAGAAGCTCCTCGAGTTCTTGTATCTTCAGCAGGAAAAAAAAAAAAACAGAAATGTCGGTAAATCACACACAGTTGTCTACTTGTCGCTAGCGTTACAGGATTTCACGACGAGAACGACAACGAGAGCTAGGGTTACCAACTTTTCCAGATTTGCCACGTGGAACACTCTCGAAAACTCAACACACATCTGACGCCAATGTATTGATCAAGGAAGATTGTTACAAAAAAGAACACTAAAATATTTTATGTAATCTGCACAAAAACAGAATTATGCATCAATCAGCTTTTTCTCTAAACATATCAAACGAAAATATATCAGTACTAATTTATTGTGATTTGAATTTATGATCCAATCTGCTTTAGAACAGGCGGCAGCAACATCCACCGTAATAAAAGATACTGCGCTACATCTCGGCAAGTACTTATTCCACAAACACACTTGTTAGCGAATGTCACCTGCTGATAGCAGTTGTAACTATCTGTAAGCACTGGGTTAGAGTATCACATTAAAGGTACCTATGATCGCGGAAGTCCTACATTACCGACACTGACTTTATTAATATTCAGTTTATTTTCGAACAAGTCTCAGCTACGGGATGGATGACACATTGTCCTATGTCCATTTGGGATAGTTAATTCATCATCAGGATACGGGAAGTCCCGTACAACAAGGGACAGTTGGCAACCCTGATCAAGATACCATGGTCGGGGTATCTCCTAGAGGGAAGGTACAAGGTGATAAAGGCTGCTTGCGATAAAGTGAAGATATTTGAAATCAACTCAGAAAAAAAAAATACTGCTCCTACCAGCATATACAGGATGGTCTGTCTAACGTGGACACCGCAAATTAACCGGAACGATTGCAGATCACGAAATGTGGTTTTCACTAAATGAGATCATATGCGGGGGCAAGTAATTTGCCGCAAGTGAACTATTCGTAGCACGTGTATAGACAGAAATAATTAAACCACATACGATTCTTCCCCAGGAAACATTCATTTATTTTAACGGCATCTGAAAGCGCATGCAAAGAGGAATTCAGCGATATAGCATATGCATGGGTAAGTAACACTGAAACGCCAAGAAGTAATCAGCAAATATGATTAAGTTAGGTGATCCGATGGCAAGGGGCAGTGGACCTGTACTCACAGCTGTAAGCAAGCTATAAGCACCACGGCTCATTCTGCGCTGCTTCCTAATAGCAACGCAGCGCCAGTCCCCGTAATCTGTTATGGTAAGTGGCATTGCATGCGTGGCTGTGCGCACGCAACGAAGCTCACGAATGAGTAAAAACAGGACGCTCTACTTAATTACTGTGAGTGTGGAAGAAAAGGCAAGCAAATCATCTAAATGTATGGTGAAAGGCGCCCTTATCGGACGCCCATCTTATGGCAAACGATACGAAGAACTTGCGCACGTCTCTTGTCACGAGGCGATTACAATTCCGCAACACGAGTGACACGAAAGACTGCTACAGGCGAGACGCATCAACACGAGGTGTACCTGAGAACTTTCTAGGTTTCGTAGGAATAAGTAGAACAAGTGTGTCACGGATACTGCGCCAACTGAAATTCCATACATATCACGTGACTCTGCACCTGGCATTACATAAAGGCAATTTCCAGCAGCGTGTTCTGTTTTTTTTTTTTTTGAGTTTGTAATGATGCCTGTAAGGGATGACAGCAATTTTCTGAAGAACATACTATTTACCAATGAAGCGACCTTCACAAACCATGGGCGCGTAAATTTATGAAAAAATGCACTACTGGGAGGCGGAGAATCCATGTTGGGTCTGGCATGTAGAGCACCAGCAACAGTGGAAAGTAAATGTGTGGCGTGGAATCGTTGGAAACTAATTCATAGGGCCCTACTTCATTCAAGGGACAGTGAACGGTTGTACGTACCCCCATTTCTTCAGAGAGGCCTTGCTATTACTTCTTGAAGACATACCGCTCGACACACGTCGTGATATTTGGTTTCTTCAGAGAGACCTTGCATTACTTCTTGAAGACATACCGCTCGACACACGTCGTGATATTTGGTTTCTTCAGACAGACCTTGCCATTACTTCTTGAAGACATACCGCTCGACACACGTCGTGATATTTGGTTTCTTCAGACAGACCTTGCCAATACTTCTTGAAGACATACCGCTCGACACACGTCGTGATATTTGGTTTCTTCAGAGAGACCTTGCCAATACTTCTTGAAGACATACCGCTCGACACACGTCGTGATATTTGGTTTCTTCAGACAGACCTTGCCATTACTTCTTGAGGACATACCGCTCGACACACGTCGTGATATTTGGTTTCTTCAGAGAGACCTTGCTATTACTTCTTGAAGACATACCGCTCGACACACGTCGTGATATTTGGTTTCTTCAGACAGACCTTGCCATTACTTCTTGAGGACATACCGCTCGACACACGTCGTGATATTTGGTTTCTTCACAGAGATCTTGCCATTACTTCTTGAGGACATACCGCTCGACACAAGTCGTGATATTTGGTTTCTTCACAGAGACCTTGCCATTACTTCTTGAAGACATACCGCTCGACACACGTCGTGATATTTGGTTTCTTCAGACAGATCTTGCCATTACTTCTTGAAGACATACCGCTCGACACACGTCGTGATATTTGGTTTCTTCAGAAAGACCTTGCCATTACTTCTTGAAGACATACCGCTCGACACACGTCGTGATATTTGGTTTCAGCATGATGGTTATCCTGCGTATTTTGTTTTAGTGGCGATGCAAGTTTTGAATGAAACGTTTCCAAACCGGTGGTTAGGGCGTGGTAAAAGTTGTAAGATGGCCAGCTCACTCCCCCGACCTCACAACTCTCGATTATTTTTCCTGTGGGGGACACTGAAAGATAGGGTGTACATCATGGTTCCTAAGACGTCAGAAGACACGCAGTAAAGCATTTTTGGCATCTTGCGAGGGCATTATGCCAGAAACACTTCAGGTCGCTTGTCGCACGCTGCATGTGCGTTTACAGATGCGTATTTCTGTCGATGGTAAACACATCGAGCACATGCTGTGAAAAGATCTAATGTGAAGAATTTCAAAAATAACTGTGCTCTTTTGTACTATGCATGTTGATGCGATTGCATTTCTCCTTAGGTTGGTTTGTTATATTTTTGTTGTGCATCTTTACTCACCCTTTAATCGCTACAGTTAATGGCTAGGAAACAAATCTCCTGAGTTACTTTGGTATGTGAATAAAATGTAATATAATGATATCAGACTTGCAGTCGCATTGCCCGTCTTCCCTCCGCTGCGGTGCTCTCCTTTGTCCAATATCACATTCCGTGACCCTTGCCCCATTAAGGTAAACGCTACGCCAGGAAGAGTTAAGGCGCGTGTTGCTTGCTTACAGCTGTGAGTACAGGTCCACTGCCCCTTGCTTACCGTCCCACTTAACTTAATCATATTTGCACGTTATTTCTTGGCGTTCCTGTGTTACTTCCCATTGAATATGCTACATCACTGAATTCCGCTTTGCACGTACTTTCAGATGCCATTGAAATCAACGTATGTTAACCGGGGAAAAATAATACGTGGTTTAATTATTTCTTTTCATACACGTGTTACGAATAGTCCCTTTAAGGGAAATTACTTGTCCCAGTACGAAATTTCATTTAGAGAAAACAGCATTTCGCGATCTGCAACTGTTCCTCGAATTTTGCGGATGTCCACGTTAAGAGGACTACTCTGTATATTTTAACTGCCACACTAAGTAACATTCGCCCAGTAAAGTTGGTTACGATGGGAGGGAATGTAGTCCATATCTTAACGTCTAATTTAAAGGGTTAGGTAACCATTTGTGATAACTTAATTATTTATTTTCCTTTTTTTTTTTTTAATGCTTCAAAGTGTAAAAAGGAGCAGATTTGTAAAATATTTACTTTTCTTATAATTTCTCAGATTCACTTGAAGGCGCATGAATAAAGGGACGAGACCAATGTCAATGTTAATTTTACATAAGGCGAAAGAATACACAACATGCATACAAGTAGATCTTAAGCAGGGCTTTCAAAAGTTCTGAGTTAACCGTGAACAGCCTATAGTTGTACGTGCTACTGTGATGAAGCCAATCTGCCGCAGAGCTAAAGGACATACACTTTTAAAAACTTCCGTATAATTACGGACATTTTTACTGAAATGTACAGCAAATGTACGGAAACGCAATCCCTAGTGACGAAAAACGGAGGTAAGCTCCGTAAAATACAAAATACGGGAAGTCTCCGTACATCCTATAGCATCGGGTTTCGTGGACGAACAATGATTAGTCTACACGAAGCTTTTATCGCAACTATAACCAGAAAATAATCATTTTTGCGGCGGTTAGAATATCCACATCCAGAAGTAGCGTCAGGCATATGTAGCAGTTTGCAACACTTAAAGAACACAATCTTGAATAGAAACTGAAAAAAAAAAGAAGTTATTATGTGACTAGAATACAAATAGCAAAGTTGTATCACCCGTTACTAGTAGTTCGTAGATGCCTAACGAGAGTCGTAATTCTCAAAATTTTGATTCGGGTTAAAATCTCGCTTGGGTGTATAATAATAACAATTTTTAAAAAGTTCTTTTATGCACGGTAGAACACCACATAACGAAAGTTAAGGACTTTTTTCGTTGTCTCTTTTTTAAAACTAGAAGTACAGAAAACTAACAGTAAATTCCTGGAATGTTCTGTGAAATTTATGGAAAATCTGTTTTCGAATATCAACGTGTCCGTAAGTTTACGTATAGTTTACGGAAACTTCTGGATAAATTTTTATTAGCATTTTTCCTTTAAAATGAAATATTTTTTTTTAAACAGTGTAGCCATAGAGCTACTCTGTATAGTGTAACTAGCCATACCTAAATGCACAAAAAGTAAGTGACGATTCAGGACAGGTAACAGCTGCTCTGAGTTTTGACAGGAGTCCAGCATAAACTGCGTGTGTAATAAATAAGGGGCATGCCTTGCTGGAACGTGATCTGAGTCGCAATAGTAGGCATTTAAAATACAGCAACAGAAGAGTGAAGAGATTTGGGTGGCTCTTGACATCGAGGTTATGAGAGTCGATGGGGGTGAAGCGAGGTGAGCATGGAGCAGCGCCGGAACGCAAGGGCGGTGGAAACCAAGAAAACCCGCCGACCAGTGGCATCATCTGGCATGATTCCCACTTGCGAAAATCCGGAGGCGACCCCGTCGGGATTAGAACTCGGTTCGCCGGGGTGGAAGACAATTAATCTGACCACGACACCACCCCACCCTCAGTTTGAGGGGGGAAAAACTGCAACACAAATGAACAGAGATCACGGTATGTGGCGAATTGACTTGTCACCAGGTTAGACTCCGAACTCGTGTATAATCATGCTGGTTTCGGGAAAGGACCACAGCTTAATTGCCACGCCTTGAAGAATTGTTAACCAGCAATGAACTGCTAGCAACTGCGCGGTACCCAAGCCGTGAGAAACTCAGCCAGAAGGAACTATAACTTGTCTCTGCGTCAGCATCTAGTGATAACATTGATGGCCGTTACAGTATACGGATGACGACAAACAAGCCCGCAGAAAATTTTGCTTTTGAGTAAAATAAATGTATTCTACTGTTATTCGAAAGTTTGGCAAGGCAAAATATTTACTCCCCGGCTATAGCAGCAACTCACCGCTTAATATAATAAGGGAGAAATATTCATGACAGCACAAAAGTCTAGTTAGGTCTCATGCCTATTAGCTGGCGTAGGATAAAGTAAACTTGGGCTGGCTTAAGTAGTCTAGTTAATTAGATGCACCATTATATAACCTGAAATTTTTGATAATAATCGCCAGAAAACTGATTTCCAAAGCAGCGTAATACTGATTTCTAGGGAAAATATTTTTCTCAGAAAATTGGTCTTTCTAAAATATATATTAAAATTAACATCGATAAATAATAAGCTCATATATAATAGGGAAATCCCCAAATTTACTGCTAGGCGTGAACATGCCAATATCACTTTAATATAAAATATGGCAACATTTATCGCGAAAATATAGACTGCTATAATTGGAAGTTAGAAGTATGGTTGTACTAACCTTTGAAAGATGCTGTTCATTTTTCTGTCTCGTCGACAGAATAAGTTGCTCGAGCTCTTGAACCTGTAGACAAAGAAACCGAATTCAAAATAACGCAGAAAATATGGCATGCTCGAGGTAGGTTAATGCCCACAATGAGAAATAATTTTATTCAATTACGATTGTTCAATACATATAGCCAATGCCTTACATTCAACGATAGTGAAAAAGGTAATGGTAGGGAGAAAAGGAGAGCGAGGGAGGAAGAGGGAGGGGAAAGTGAAAGGGGGAGAGAGAAGAAGGAAAAGGAGGGTGAAAGAGGGTGGGGGTAGAGAGTGGATGGGGGAGAGGTATTGAGGGGGGGGGAGAGGTGGGGGAAGAGGTTGATGGGAAAGTGATGGAAGGAAAGAGAGGGAGAAAAGCGATGGAGGGAGAGGGAGAGTGGTGACAGATTGATTGGGTAGAGAGGAAGGGAAATGAGGGAGAGAGAGGAAGGGTTTGAGAGAGGGAGGGGAAGAGAGGGAGGGGAAGAGATGGAGAGAAAGGGAAAGGAGTGGGTGGGAAGGAGAGGGAGAGTGGAACATCACAGAACCATAAACAAACTACAAAATGCGAAAATGACCTTTACGTGACAAGAAAAATGGGATACGAAGCCGGTGAATTCCAGAAGTACATTATCGCAAAACACTTCCCATGCAAGGTAACAAACATGGAACAACTGACTACAATTCCAGCAAACTTTTAAAAATAGATATCTATGGAGACATCACTTTCAAGGAAAAAAGAGAATATTACATTGGGTAGATAGTTGAGAACGATTTTATCTCGATAGAAATAGGCACACACGAGCGATTAGGGTCACCCAATCTTTAAACTGGAAACAAGGGAGATTATGTAAACGACTGCCAAATTCACCCTGTCACTGCATTATCGACTTTTTTCTACAGTTAGAAGAATGAACTGTAAATGAAAGTAATTTGAAATAAATCTTAAAGCACTATTAAAACACACCACTTGCTTCATATTAATTTGGAAACTTCTATGCATTGAAAAAAAAAAAAAAAAAAGTTGGATGTCTGGCAAATTGTTCAATATTTAGCAACAGCTAATAAAGTAATATCAACTGATACGGCTCAAACTGCATGCTTGCAGAGGCGAGAGTTTGTGTGACTATTTTCATCTCAGAAAATATTTAGAAGTGGCGATTATCGCAATATTGTAACACATATTTATGGCGTTATTATTCTGCGTGAAATAGACACATGCTTTTCGTTTTTAGGCGTAAGTCACTATCGCAAACATGCTGGAATATGTAACCTTATGGCGAAACAACATATGTTTGTGCAACAACAGTTGATCGCTCCTAGCATGCACTTTGAGATGATGTCATTGGCCAAGCCGTATATGGACATAAATAAACTATAATTATAGATTGTGACTTGGGAACGATAGTACACACGGAAAATTTTGCAATAAAATATAATAAATGAATAAATAAATAAAAATAATTAAATAATCAATTCTAAAATACGGACTATACTTTATTAAATACTAGAGAAGGGAGACTGGAGAAAATGTGAGGAAATAAAGGAAAAACCCATAAAATATGGGATATGTGGAAACCGTAACAGAGTCAGCCTTCTGTTCTTTAATTTAGCTGATCATTGCTCAGTTATATTTTGCTATCTTTGGTCATAGTAGCAGTTACAAATTATCTTATTTGCTGTTTTCAATCTCGATAGTTAAATTTGGTTCGAACACAAATAATGGAGTACATTTATTTTACAAATCAGTATTTTTGTCAAAAATTTTATAAATGGTCTCAACAGTGACGAATAAAATTTTAGTCTACTTTTTTTTTTTTTTTTTTTTTTAAATTCATGGCTGACTTCAAATAAGACATAGCAAAGCCAAAATTGCTGATTTCTGAGTGAAAATTCGCCAGAAAATCTTGAAAGAGAATGTCGTAGATGTATGGAAGATCGTATGTGGTTTCGTTACTTTAACACTCTATGGAGGAGCATGTAGGTATCAACGACAAACAATAAAGGACGAAACTCATCCGCCACATTGGATACCTGGTATTTCTTGTTAACTCACATTTTTAAACACGAAGATTGCGAACGTGCGTCTACAGCGAACTAGCTACTCTATAGACTTTACACTACAGCACAGATATAAAAACTACACTACGAACCCATAAAAGGACAGCGTTTATTAAAAAAAGAATAAAGTAACATGTGTATGAATGTTCCTGGGATTTTTTAAAATATAAAAGCGGCCCAGTTATGTCACACTATCAATCCTGCAAAAAGTTGGTAGAATCGATATTGTGGCATCGTAGTTGAGATCTTATGTCTGTTCTGCAGGGCAATTGCAATAAAATAAAAAAACTCCCATTTATAGCGTGTTTGGTTGTATCGTAAATATGTCATGTATCACACACGTTTTATATTTCTGTTAACATAAAAGTATTTTATTTTTCCTTAAATTGTAATTTTAGTTATATTTTATATATGAATTATATTATTTTATTTATAATTACTACGAATAAAACAGCGAGAAAAATGTGTATTGGTAATGCTTAGGAAAAAGTTTCTCATTCAAAATATTATAAAATTGTGTGTCCACAAATACGATGCTTTTTTCACTTTAGCGTAATTTTATAAACTCAGAACCTGTATTACGACCTCTAGTTACACATCAGGTCAGAAGGTAACTACCAGCTGGTGCAAAATAGTGTATTACGACCTCTAGTTACACATCAGGTCAGAAGGTAACTACCAGCTGGTGCAAAATAGTGTATTACGACCTCTAGTTACACATCAGGTCAGAAGGTAACTACCAGCTGGTGCAAAATAGTGTATTACGACCTCTAGTTACACATCACGTCAGAAGGTAACTACCAGCTGGTGCAAAATAGTGTATTACGACCTCTAGTTACACATCACGTCAGAAGGTAACTACCAGCTGGTGCAAAATAGTGTATTACGACCTCTAGTTACACATCAGGTCAGAAGGTAACTACCAGCTGGTGCAAAATAGTGTATTACGACCTCTAGTTACACATCACGTCAGAAGGTAACTACCAGCTGGTGCAAAATAGTGTATTACGACCTCTAGTTACACATCAGGTCAGAAGGTAACTACCAGCTGGTGCAAAATAGTGTATTACGACCTCTAGTTACACATCAGGTCAGAAGGTAACTACCAGCTGGTGCAAAATAGTGTATTACGACCTCTAGTTACACATCAGGTCAGAAGGTAACTACCAGCTGGTGCAAAATAGTGTATTACGACCTCTAGTTACACATCAGGTCAGAAGGTAACTACCAGCTGGTGCAAAATAGTGTATTACGACCTCTAGTTACACATCAGGTCAGAAGGTAACTACCAGCTGGTGCAAAATAGTGTATTACGACCTCTAGTTATTGCTAACTAGAACTTTTATCAAGGAGTTAAACTATCTATCACTTCCAGTGCTAGACAAGCATTTATATCTGTAGATAAGCTTCAAAATAGTATCTCAAACATCAGGTGGTGGTGTTTAACTTATTATGCATGTGTATTTTGGAGGTTATATAAAACTGTGAATCGAAGTTTTCTGCTATTTTAAGTGTTATGTATAATATTTCTGCAAAATGCAAGTAAACCTGACAAATGTCGATAACTACACAGAATATTAGTTTTGGAAATTGATTTTTTTTTTTTTTTCGTTTTGGAAATGAACTTGTATTGGTTTGAAAATTGTATTTTCAATGAAGAAAAAATCGAGAAAAAATATTAGCACTAGGCTTAATGTCATTTTGAGGAATCGGATGCCTTGAAATTTGTGAAATAAAATATTTTCCTCTTCCATTCTCGAAATATATAAAAATATAATTAAGAAACACAGGCACTAACTTCAAACTTGAATGGTAAGAAACCGAGCCTCATGCATTGTAATAAATTGTATGGAGGTTAAGCTAGCTGTGAGAGGATTGATATCACCAGTGACAGTAATAATTATGAACAAATATGTTGTTTGCCTGGGCCTATAGAGCCCAGTGTTTCATTGTTGGAAATTTAGTTCGTAGTTTTTATTTAATTCACTTTTGCTGAAGAAGCATTGACAAATATATACATATTAATCAAAATATATCTCGCACTCATTACTGACAACTGAACATAAGCTATAACACCACAAATATAGTGACTTTTATTGCCAACATACACAGTAACGAACCAAAACCCTGGAATACTTATCTAAAGGATAACTTAACTAATGGAATGTTCATAATACAGGTTACCATCAAATAGCTTATCTATGGAGTAACTATTCCACACATTTATCTAAAGGTTGTAATACCTTTCTATTTGCGTGAACCGGAGGAATAGCCTGGAAGTAGAACCTTAGCAGGGTTTCAGAATAGTGTAAAGTAACAGCGAATGATCTATATTTAATTATTCTGTGTAGTTAACTTTTCCGAATATGGTGCCATAACTTTACGTGGTCTCCCAGTAACATATAACACGTAAAATCACAGACATCTGGGATTTATAACGGTCTTAAAGGCAGACCATCAGAATGCCAAGTTCATGTTCAGTGACTTTGGATTCAGAGGCCCTTGAAACAGAAAATGATAAAATATGTATTCATGGAGTGTTAATTTCATATATCACAGTTTGAAGATATATTTGCACGTATTAAAAGATATATATATATATATATATATATATATATATATATATAACACCAAGTTAAAACACAGACAATGTTTTACAAGGTACATTTGTACTGAGCAGCGAAGTGACGATATAGGTAGGGACATGTGTTTTTCGCGAAAATATTTATGGCCATGCTAGACTTCAATATCCTACGTCCTCCGCCAACACAACTTACTTTGATTAGTGGAAACGTGTCTACGTGAGGAGACATGTTCCTATTTGACTTTGTCAGTCATAATAAAGCACTCCCATACTGAACGTCCGTGATTCGCGGACAGGACACTTGAGGCACGTGACATCTAGGATCATCCAACTACGAAAAGTGCGTATGAACAAAAGTGTTTTGGAGTACAACTGGTCTTGAAATCTTCTCGCGAAAAACACCCGTCTCTAGATCTAGGTAAAATTATAAGTAACCGAAAACAGTCCTAATTGCGCCAAAAATTGTACATCGCATTTGCGATTGACGGAAGGGGACAGCAGTTTAGGTTGTTTCTCTGAAATCGACTATTCATTAAAAAATATGTAACTCTCTTACCTTTTCATCTCTACCGGCTAGCTGAATTCTCAATTCACCGTTCTTTTCGGCGAGTTTCTGCACATTGAAAGAACAAGTATTAAAATAAATAACACGATAGTATTGATTACCATATATTTCTAAGCAATTAACTTGAAATTTACCTTTGCCATATCGCAGTCCTCAGAGCCCCGCAAGTTCCTTACTTCGTCCTTAAGCTCCAACATCTGAGGACACATAAGAGATAATGGCGTTTACAAACAGGCAACTTCCATAAATACACAGCTTGGTAGACACGGGTCTCTCGTCACCGTATCAAACTTAACTAGGCTAAGCTATTTTCGAATTATCCCACAGTTTTTATGGTCCGTGTCAATATTAGTTTCACAATATCTTTAACTACAGTTTACTGTATGTCATAATAATTAATACAGAGCCTATTTATTACTTTTGTATCTGTCTGCAGTCGTCAATATTTCCTTTCTGCTCATTTACTTCAACCTTAATCTGAAGTTCGCACTGCGTGGATGAATAGTACTCGAACGTTACAAGTAGTTATGTTTAATATAGTTATTTTTGGAGCTTAGGTGGCCTGCTCGTATGCAGAATAGTGCATTCGGAACACGGTCGGACTAACTGGACTGTATTGGGCAGTAAAGCAAAGGCACAGTCGAGGACTAACCATGCATGACCTGCAGTGAAGGAAGTTTCTTACCATTTTCCCCAAGTGATCGTAGTTCTCCTTGCTGTCTCGCAAAGACTCTCGAAAGACGTCCTTGAAGGAATGTAAAGCACAACCAACTTCTCCAAGAACAGTCACCACGTTCGAGTCCTTTGGGAGTTCCGCCTGCAAGTGCCACAGCAAAAGGAACTAAATCATTGTTTCGGCGTTAAACTGTTAAAGCCGGTATTACGATAACTTCATGTTTCACTTAAAACTTTACGAGTAACACGTTCACGTAAGCCAGCTACACCTTGGCTAATGTGTTTCAAGGAGACACATTACTATCGTGTAACATAATGTTTACCAAAGGATGGGATATTCTAGCGAAATCAAGATTTGTAATGAATATTGCACTGTAATATCAAATCCAAGATATACAGCTAATTTTATAAATAATTATTTTACAACTATTGATATGAACCTTTTAAAAAAATTGCCATATTCAGATGACAGTTACAATATTGCATGTAAAAAACATACCACTTCATCAATGATATTTTTTCCTGTTGATGAATATGTAGTGCTTGATTCTATTAAGAAACTTAATGAAACAAATTCTACAGGTTTTAATGATATGCCCTCTAAATTAATAAGAAATTTAGCAAATAATATTTTAAAACCCCTAAAATTTCTAATAAACCAATCATTTGAAAGTAGAGTTTTTCTAAATGAGCTCAAAATATCCAATGTTATATCTCTATATAAACAATGTGACAGGGCTAGTATTAGAAATTATAGACCTATATCTCTTTTGAAAACTTTCTCTGAAACTTTTGAATATATAATGAAAGAGAGATTAGTTAAATACCTAACTAAATTTAAACTTATAAATCTTGATTTCTACATGGATTTATTAAAAAACAAAAATACAAATAGAGCAATAGCAGAATTCATATATAATATTCTTCAGGCACTCTATGCCAATAAAATTCAATTGTTATTTTTCTATAATTATGAAAAGTCTTTGACACTGTGAATCACACCATCTCGTTAGAAAAATTAGAATTATTCGGCATTAGAGGTGTAGTGCAAAAATTGTTAAAGTCATATCTCACTAATCGTAGACAAAAGGAATACACTATTTCAATTAATAAATACAACTAAATGGAAAAATATGTATATGCCCCAAAACAAATAGCTAATGGTGTACCACTTTTGTTTATAATATACGTAAATGATCTGTGTGATACAATAATGAATGTAGTATAATAACGTTTGCCGATGACGCCAACAATATCCTCCATAGCAAAAACTTGATTGAATTAGAAAAATACAATCCAACTACTTAATAAAATATGAAAATTGGTTTTCTGAAAACAAATTAACAATGAATACAGAAAGAACAAAGTTTATGTAATTTTCAATAAATAAAGAAACAGATACATTAGATATTAAATATGGGTGGGATTCCATTAAAAAGAGTAGCCATGACAAAATTTTTGTGTGTAATTATTGAATCAACATTTAAAGTGGAGAGATTACATAGAACTTTTTAGCAAAATGTAAAGCACTTCTTGTTTTCTGTTTAGACAGCTTGCTGTCAAATGAAGGGAGAAATGTCCTAAGGTCGCTTACTATGATTATTTTCATTTCTTCCATTACTTGTGGTAAAATTTTCTGGGAACACAATATTAGTGAACTGAACACAGAATTTATTAAAAATAAAAACCTACCAGAATAATCCTGAATCAACAGTCACAAAATAATTGTAGATCCTTTTTTTTATTTTTTTTAATTTTTTTAATAACTTTCTGCTTGTACCTTGTATGTATATTTACAACATATATGTTTGGAAAGACATTTTCAAAATTATTTTACACGAGACTCACAGATACATACACATGACACTCCACAAAAACGAAATATATATCTAAAACAAATAAACCACATACAGTTACTTATAATAGTGCCCATCTTATAGGAGGTAGGATTTTTAACTAATTACCAAAAAAATATCAAAGAAGTAAAGAGTCTAAAAAAATTCAAGCAAATCATTTATGACTTTCTAATCCAAAAAGTTATTACATTACAGCTGAATATCTTAATGAATAAACGTACAGTTTTAATACAGTATATCTGGAAAATATAGCCTATTTAAAACTTTATTATGTTGGTGTTTGCTTGTATTTAAAGTACTTTGTGTATTCTATTAATATTAGTACTGCCTAATTAATTTGTCTTTCTTTTAAAAAATCTTGGGCATGGTATTATATTTTATTTATTTTCACTGCTAGCTGTCTTTATATATAAAAGTTGCCCTGAATTTTTTTTCATAATTATCATAGTTTAGCAACATTTATGTAGTCGGTTTAGCTTGTCTAAGTTATACATATATATAATCCTGTAAACTACTAACAATTTTCATAGTTTACATATTTTTTAAAGGCAAATTTGACATATTCTGTACCAATATGCATGGTCTTTTGTATGAATAAAATTGATTGATTGATTTATTGATTCAGGTGTTGCTCAAGTAAAACTGTGCAATTACTAGAAAAGTAAATATTTCAAAAATTTGCCCATTCTTATATTTATTTACATTTGAATAAGAAAAATAAATTGTTTCAGTGCTCACAGATGTTTGTGTAACATTTTTATTTAATGCCAAGACATGGAACTACTGTCCACCTGCCATTACTAACTTTACTGGGAGCACGTCACTCACTGTTCCCATTAAAATATATGCATGTAGAGGCAGTGACATTTTTCAAAGGTTGATTTCAAAAGTGCTAAGTCAACCGCGAACACCCTACTCGATGTACATCTGCGCAACTCTGCTTCCCAGAGTGTAAGCAGTAGCGAGCACGGAGGGTCGCCTCCTGTTACCTGCTTACAATAAGCAGGTCCCACCTGCCTGCATCGTTTCTCTCCTTTTCTGGCTGAGAAGCGTGGGAGCTATATAAGGGTTACGCTGTCACATGCTACAAGTACGCCATCGCTGCTACGCGGAGGACTCTGGACTGGCATGCGGTGTTGTCGTAGTGCTGCGTGAACCTATAGGACTCTCAGCGGCAGCCCTATCATTTTATTGATGAAACGTCTATAGCAAAGTTTAATACAGGCTCCTATCGTAGTTTGACTTGTGCCCGGTTAGTATGTTTTAAGATACGGCAGTTTGAAATAGCCTTTATCAACCAAATTCGAGGGATCCAAAATTATATTTACAGCATGTGTGGTAACTTTAAAGTACCATTCCTTCCTCGCATATGCTATAACATATTTTCGTAGTTTTAACATACTTGGGGCACGTTTAATAGTTTCGTCAAAAAAGCAGGATTCCAAGAACTCAAGCGCCAGGCAGGCGGAACCCTTAATGAAACTTATATAATTAATAAACAGGTAACTGCAAAGTTAGCTGAGTTTGGTACAAAGAAAGGATACCATATCGCAAGAACTTTTTCTTTCCGTTGTATACTTGTGAATAGCGTTTCCAAAAATTCTAACTATTGTATTTAGTTTGATTTTTTTCGTATTTTTGTTACTATAGTTCCTTATTTCATCATTGGGTCTATGAACATTTTATTGCCACCTTACTGCCCTTTTGAAACTTCAACAATACCCTGCAACTCACAGAGCCATCTCCATCATGGCCAACGTCTTACCTTTGAAAAATGCGGTTCCGGAATCGAATCCACCCCTGTGCAACTTCAATACATTTTTTGGAGCCTACACATTAGTTTCGAACGTACTTAATAGGCATCGCATGAGTTTCTGCTGTGAATTCATAAGAGTGCTAAAGTCGTAGTACTATTAATTGAAGATAAATCAAATATACTTTCATAACAAATCACACAAACGAATTATATATTCGTTAGTAATAAATTACGTTTTGACTTTTTCTACTTCACTGTGTGTGAATATTTTCTTTAAAATATACCAAAAGATTTTGTTTTGACTTCAAAGTAAACTTTTTTTTTTTTTTAGTGCGTTGTAATTTTTTTTGGCTATTTACTTACGCGGAATGAATTTTCTTTAAAATTATTTTGTGATCTGCATTTATTTGGTCTTTTATTTTATTCATGCAAATGAAAAGCGATGTGGCCAGTTTTTTTTATGTGTGAAAGTGACTTGGACCTATTATATATTGCAAGAAGCATTTAATTTAGATGCATTCGATGTGTTATAATCTGACAATTTCGAATCGATAAAATTGCATGCGATGGGCTGATTACATCATGAGCTTCTCCTGTGAATTCAAAGATATAGTAGAACTGTCGCCAGATGTTCTCGTTCTTCAACTACAATCCATGACTGGAAGTCTTATTTAGCTATATAGTCGTTGATCGAATCCCGGTTAAATAACAGATGTACTGTGTGTGCGCGCAACATTATTTTAAAGTTTAGGTTGGTGTTTCATGTTCGCTTCCTCTGACTAGCACATTAATGTAAAAAAAAAAAAAAATGCATGTAATAAAACCACATATAAGAACTCACCGAATCGCAGTCTTCTCCTGCTGAGAAGTGTGTCGATGTGAGTATCAGCAGCGACGAAGCCAGCATTCGAAGCAACATCTTCCAAATGATTGCTGATCCAACTTCCTAAGTAAAAAATAGGCAGACTTATATGAAGTTGTGCACTGAGACACATTTCCCAACACATTAAGCATTTACTTTGTTCATCGCTGTGTGGGGCGATGCATGAGCGTAACTACAGAGCATGGAAGGTGTTTTATCATCCATTGTGACGACGTAGAGAAACTAGGCTAGTGTTATTTACCTCCTCTATAGTATGGCCATAAACTAACAATGAGCTAGACCGCTACTCATGTACCCAGCATTGACCTACACCAATCACAAACAGCTGTCAAGTCACATGGTCAACAATGATGAACGTGTTTGTTTATATCTTAATTCCTAAATGACAAGCACTATTTTGTTAAGAATATACTTTTACCAACTTGGATTTAATTATACTGCATTGCAAATCGGTTAGAACAAGTGCGAAAACATCTCAGATCTTTTGCTTACTAAACAGAGTTCTCACCTCAAATCCAATCCATGCTGTTTTTGTTAGTCGTGTAAGCAGAAAAGCAGTTCACTGTTGGGACATGGAGTTTGGCTGTGTGCATAATCACTTGTTGACCCAAGGCCTCCAAGCTTCTAGTTACGACCCTGTGTTTATTACTGCGGAGGATGGCATTTTTGTTAATGTATTGTAATCTATGTATACATCGTGCTTATCTTCGTTGCCGAACTGATAGCCCTTACGCAACAGAAAACTTTAGCATTTGACTTTAAGATTGCTTTCCGACATGTTGTTTCTAATGGAGCTTGACACAATAGAGCTGTTAGAGATAAAGACGAGCACTCTTGACTTTACGATAAAAAAATCCGAAACTTAAAGTCAAATTCAAGGAGGCATTTTGCTCTGAATCTAGCAGAGGTTATCTAAAATGGATATTTGTTTATAGTAGGGATATTTTCATCTCGATATTCAAAGTGTTTGTAAACATCACCGGGAGGTGATGAAAAATGAAGTGGAAAATACACAGGAAACTTTGTTCTTAAATACAATTTAAGGGAGGAATAAGCCTTTGAAACTGTAATTTCTCGAAATATCGGAAACTAAGTGACATTAACCAACAATACTCTGAACATTGTTTTCAGTTATCAGGATCCTCAACATACACAAACTTTTGTTTATATCTTCTAGAGTAAAGAAAATACCAGGGTTGGCCACCCTCTTATTGTATACAACTCTAGTACCATGTTGACACTGGAACATTTGATGCTTACCTTTTGAGCAGTATCACTTGAGTAACAAAAATGGTCCTATTTTTGCAAAGTGCGTAGGACCCATCCTTTTCGTTCAAAACACACATGAAGTTTCGGCCCGGCATTACAGTCCCCACCATGTAAGCCACACTACATTCATGAGTCTATGGTTTTCCACTGGATCTCCACAAGCGATGGTGGAAGAAACATTTTACACTTAATGTAAACAACATGTACCACACATGTACGTAAGTAGTATGTGCTAATTTAACAACAAAAGTTGACCTGTGTCAATGTACTACATACCATGGTTCTCGAGAAATGCATGTTTCATTTTCGAAACAGATAATGTGTTATGCCTGAGACATAGGCAACACTCGTATCATTATGCGGTGCAGAGGTAGCACCATAGAGACACTAGTGACCAGAATTGCGAAAGTATCATACGGCACAAGATTGACACAGGTCACCTTTTTTTTTTAAAGGTAACCAGAATACTTACTGTTGTATCTAGGCATTGTAGCATATAGTTTTCTCTAGAATAAGGTTCACAAGCCAGAATCTAGCCTTGACCAGCTCACTTTTTTGTTACGTCATATTACTCACTCCTGTGTGACGTCGTAGGTATACAGTGCGATGAGCAACTTGTTTTGAAACCGTATACGCAGTGCCCGAGGAGCAAGCCAATCGTTCTGGAACATTGTCCATAAGGCCTCTGAAGGTAAGACAGAGACACGAATGTTAGAGTGAGAAGGTAAAGGTCAGTGTGATGTAATCAAAGTGCGCAGCGCTGAACGTCGTGTGCTAGAAGCTCTTCCATAAGAACTCTGCAAGTATGAGATAGAAGGAGGAAGACACGATGCAGAGGTGGCTGGTTGGTGACCACAGACGATAGGAGACTGTATAAGGATCTTCCAAGATGGAAGGGAGATTCATTATGTGAATATCATAATGCGAATGTACTTGTTACTGGACTGATGTCCAGGAAACTATCAGCTGTATGTATTATTTAGCTACAACATATATTTGCTGATTGCCTTACTTTGTCGTCTCATTGGACTTAACCTCCGCGACACCATCCTCACTGAAATATTATAAATGTTGTCAAATCCACCACTCGGCACAGCAATAAAATTGGTGTCAGGTGAGGGGTGGTGACAGCCATAATCATTGAAAGAATACGTTGGCTGGAGGCAGCGAAGAGTTCCACGAGAATCATAAGGGGAATAAGCCTAGCACCACTGGAGGAGACAAGAGAGACACTGAAAGATAGGTGGTAGTTGACGGCGCAAAGCAAAGCAGGGACAAGAAATATTGCGACAGCTGGAGAAACTACAAATACTTCTGGGGAGTCGATCTGGATGGCCCAGACAGATCAGCGCAGCGAGTCTTCTGAATCCGTAGCCCAACAGGATAAGCACTGACAAGGCGTCAGAGGGTCTCTAAAACTACGAAGTGACTGCAGATCAACGCGAAAGCAGCAGGCTTGCAGAGCATCGAGCAACGAGTCGACAGAAACGTCGAGAGACAGCAGCTGACATGGGGAAGATTGGAAAATTAAGTTTAGCTATGAGGCAAGTCACACTCATCTCCTATTATTCCTAGTGGGTGTATAAGTGTGTGTGACTGTAATACCCCGTGTTATTTGTTTATAAAAAGGTTGATGATATTTGTTTCTTGAATTGCTTGAATAAGTTTGTAAACATGGCTACATATACTAGAGCAGATAACAGTAATTTTTGTAGCGTTTCTGAAGTGCTGAAACTCAGTAACGAACCCTCCAGCGGGGACAAGAAAACGTTAAAAGAGTTTATCGAAAATGTTGAGGCAGCATTTTAATTGATAAACCCGGACGATAGGGAGAGGTTGTTAAAATTTGTTAAGGGTAAAATTACCAGAGATGCAAAGGATGAACTATTAGCTAGAACCTCAGGAAATACGTGACAAGGAATTAAGGATATTTTAGAGGAAAACTATTCGGTAAGGTGCACTCTAGATTTAATTTAGATTAGATAGCCTTCCGCGGCATGCCAAGTGGTGCCATTTTTGGACTGTATCTCGCTGTACCATAGTCCGTTGGCTAGAATATTAGGGAAGAATATTCGTCCGGAAGAGAATCACCGCATCCCATGACTGTACCCGATCTGCATGACGCAGATTTGTCACGTGAGACATCCCGATCTACAAGTATAAAGTCAGTAAGAAATTTAAATAAGATAGCCGCCGATTTTAGTTTTGGAAAGTAGCTTAAGGCAGACGCCATTTTATCTGCCTGTGTTAGAACTTTATTTTGCAAATCAATACCCGAGATTACTAACCCAGCTCCCAGTTTGCTTGGCGTGAGCTTAAATTAAGATATATTCTTTTTAAAGAAGATTTTATTTATTTGTTTTTAAAAAGGGCTAAGAACTTATTAAATTATGTTTCGTACCTACTCACAGGGCGTCTTGCTCCCGTTACGGCCACTTAAGATACATGCATGACACCAGGAGATTATTAATAATACTGTTATCGAGTTTAACTATTTTTTTTCAAACAACTGAATGTCTAATATTGGCCAGATCCAAGCAGTTTTTATTAAAGATTAAAAATATTTTAATCTTCTTCTGTACTCCATCCTTCTAGTTTGTTACTCCCAAATCTGTGCATACTAAGCTACTGAGCTTGACTAAAGTGCTATGTCCGTAGGGTATTCTAGTCTTCTACTGAGTTGGTTTACGGCTATCGTCCTGGTAAGAATTTGGTATTTAACACAAAGGTTGTGGTTTATGCTCACTGGTGTAATTATTTCCGGTAAGAGTCATCTCTAAATTATCTACTCTAAGTTAGCTTGGCGTATGTATGTTAGTGTGTGGAAGGCAGATTGAACACCATAACACCATTACAACAACTTTACTTAAATAATAATTTAAATCTGTTCACACTCCAGTGCACACACTACAGTATGCATTCTCAGGAAGCAAAACTATTAATATAGACTCATAAAATGCCAAGTAATTGTCAAAAGAATACTGTAGAATTGCGCACTACAGTGTGGACTAGACTATCGGGTAATGACTGTTTTTTTTTGTCGCCCCAGTACCATAGAAATTGACAGTTTTGTGTGAAGGGCAACAACCTAGTGATATTACAGTAAGAGATACTGGAAAACTAGTATATAAGGAAAAATGTAAAGGGTTTGGATCCAAAATAATGAACGAAGTGAAAAGATAATATCGAGTAATGAAACTAATGGAGATGTTCGTCTCCCTCTACGTTCAACGTACGATTGTTGTGAAGTAGATGGCCAATCAGTAAGGTTAGACAAAATGATGTATAACTTACGTTTGCTGCTAATTGTGGAGCATCTGAAGACCTAAAGTTTGCCAGTTATAAGGCAGAGGAGATAGAACAAGAAAATTACGGAGGAAGAATTGAAACTAAAACATTTATGTGTAATAAATAACATTTCTTGGACAACATATTTTGTAGTTGCTCTTATAATAAGTTTTGTTATGTGAATGTGTTGTTGCTGCAAATGTTGCCCAACTTTACACTTTTAGTGTAATGATATTGATTGTTGCAAAAAAATGTGTAAAGCCTTTATTTGTAAATTGAATTAGTAGCGCTAGAGGCAGAAGTTATTCTCCTCCTATAACGAGGTCAAGGAGCAGACAAATTTGTATTTATAGGGAAGAAAGTGGAAACGAGGAAATTGCACTTTCTTCTCTAAGAAGTACGATAACGGTGAAAAGCAAACCCAATTGTTTAAGGACTTGGTTTCCACTTTTTCAATTATGTGAATATCATAATGCCAATGTACTTGTTACGTATTATTAAGCTACAATATATCTGGACTGATTGTCTTACTTTGGCTCTGTCTCATTAGACTTAACCTCCACGACACCACCCTAACTGAAATATTATATATGTTGTCAAATACCCCACTCGGCGCAACATTACATACATTAAGGTTATGAATGTGTGGTACATGTTGTTTACAATAAGTGTTAACACGTCCTCCAGTGTGTAGTGGACCCAGCGGCCGACCATAGACTCATGCATGTAGTGTGGCCTACGTGTTAGGGACTCTAACGCTGGGCGAAGCTTCACGTGTGTTTTGAACGAAAATTATGGGTCCTACGCACTTGCAATACGAGAACCATTTATGTTACTTAAGTGATACTGTTCAATAGGCCAGCATCAAACTTTCCAATATCTCGACGGTACAAAAGTCGTATACAATAAGAGGGTGACTACCCCTGGTATTTTATTTACCGTGGAAGGTATAAACAAACGTATGCTGTCGGTCGAGGATCCCGATAACATAAAACAATGTTCAGAGTATTGTCTTATAATGTCGCTTAGTTTAAGATAATTCGGGAAATTAGAGTTCTCACATTTTATTTTTAAGGGCCCATTCCTCCCTTAATATTGCATGTAGGTACAACGTGTCCTGTATATTTTATACTTCATTTTTCATAAGGAATAAATTTCCTCCCCGAGTTTGTCGGTGATTTTTAGAAACACGTTGTATTAGACCAAAATCGTCTAAATTACAGAAAAAACAAATGTATGTGATGTGAAGAATATATATTTGAATTGATACTTACGAATAAATTCGTTATGATTCTAATGATATGCGTAATTAGGGCGATGTGTTGGTGAGTATAAATTTATAATAGTGAAGAATTTAACCTTTAACAACAAAGGTGTGTAAGAAACAGTTTACACCGTACCCCTTGAAACCAATTATTCCACTTGAGAAATAAATAGTTCTATTACAAACAGTACCAATAAAAGACATGACAAGACATGTGACGAATAAAAAATACTACTCAAAAATAAATCATCATTAAATAAGTTCATTGCATTCGTTTGAAAAATATTGCGAAGATAAGAGAAAAATAACTAGAACTTACTAAAATATTTATGTGCTGACTTGAATTTAGAACTGCACAAGTTAACATCCAAGATGCGAAAAACATATTATTGTTTCAAACATACTGAATTTACTTGCTTTGAATTACCACCATCCTTGCATCAGTTTCTTAATCAAAGAGAACAAAAAAATTAAAGAATGAAAATATGTCAATGCTGCTAGGGATGCAATCGAAATATATTAGTGGCTCCAAAATAAGAAATCATAATTTCAACGTTTTTTTTTGCCAAAATTAGTTTTTTTTTCCACGCCGAAAACACTTTATTGTCACCAATATAAACAGTGTCCAGAACAAAATGCACTCGCCTTGGAAATATTAATTTGGGCTATTTGCTCCGGGTCTTGCTCCAAACTGGAGAGCAAACTGGACCACTGGGTTATTGAACTGTCCTGCAATTTGACGTCTCAAAACTACAAACACACTATATTTTACATTAGTCCAGGATCAACAGAAAATAAACACCAATCGACTCCTCCAGCCGTGATGAACAGGTGGCGCCATTAGACTGGTACGGCGCCATACCTTTTGACGTAATGGCGCCGTGGCGTCTAGCCGCGCTTTCTTCCAGGCGAATAAAAAACTCAGGAAACTAATTGTGGTAAAGCCTCACGCGCTCTTCTTTCATGGCGCGATCATCTAAAATCATTAGCCTTGCTTCTGGGACCATTAGAACGAACCTATATTAGGCAGGCGCCGGAGATTTTACAGATGAAATCTCGGCGATAATCTCTTACGTCCCCTGCGATTGAAAAGTTCCACCCCCAGAAGAAAAGCTTCCTGCAACGTCTTACATTAGCAGAAAAAAAAACTTCCGCGGTAAAAACAGAAAATAAATCAAAACGAAGATATGTACAAATTCAAAATAACAGAAAATTTAAATACCATTAAAATAAGAACGAAAAAGCAAAAATTACAACTCAAAAATTATTTTAAGCTCATAATAACATAAAAATGTCTTAGAAAATTAATATTTTTCTATTTAGGTTAAAACATGTTTACTTCTACTATCCCTATAATTGGATGGGGTCACAAATATAATGAAAAACATGTTAAAACGTAAAGAAATGTTGAGTTGGGGTTTGTAATTAAATTACTTAAAAAATGTAAACATTTCATTATAATAAAAATATAAACATAGCATTACAGTCAATATTTATTGTAAACCACATAATTAACTATATTTGCTATACCGCAACTGGTATAAAGTACACAATATAATGTTTTTTATTTGCAATGGAATTTTACTATAACTGCTTAAGCATATTAAAGAAAAAAACTGGTACGTAAAATGCATTCTTAGATAATATTTAATGATTTACATAATAAGATTCTTATTTCTAGAAAGATTACAGAACCTATATTCGATTGTCTGAACGTTGACTTTACAATGGTTTACCGGCTGTTTCGTTAAAGGAAAGAGAAAATGTAAAGTCAAATGCTATAGTTTTATATATATATATATATATATATATATAATATTTCAAACACACCTCTCGACCTCTGCTATCACATATTACATTTCAGAACCGTCGCACCATTAATCTAGCATAACCATCACAAATCCCGTTACTTTCATAGCAGTCAATCAACATGGTTGGTTTATAAGACTTACATGTGAGGCGGACATATTTTAGTCTCCTGTGTCAAGTATCCCAATATTACCTAATTCGTCGTCAAAAGTCTAGAGGAAAAAACTATGGGAACAGCTAAAAACATTCTTCAATCAGTTTGAACAGGCATTTCTGCGTTCCCGGCAGTTGTCGTAATGAGGTCATGATAAACTACCCTCGACCCACGTAACTGAATAAGGCGATCTGGAGCCACTCTCATGAGAAACCAAGAATCCTTCTGCAGTAGATATTCTCTCCTCGTTTCCAGTAACACGCTACGTTTCCTTTATCGGAACTTTCTAGTAAAATATATTCTGCACAATAAGTGCTGAAAAACAGCATTTTTTTTTAAAGAGATAGCCGTGCAAAGTTTCCCTAAAAGAATAAAAACAAAAAAAAAAAAGTGGCGGTTACACTTCAAATCAGTTAACCTCCATCGCTTGTAAATGACTTCCGCTGTTGCTGATCCAATTTGCGAGGATTCAGATATATCGAGAGAATGTCGTCGTACGCTGCTTCGCGTGGCGTGACTCGAAGAGGTTTCAAATTTGGCAGGAAGTCGGGAACGGGCGGCATATCTCCATTGTTTTTTAATCACATTGTCTTTTAAAGAACGCATTGGAAGTAAAATTAATTCGGTTTTGGTGTCTGACGAAAGAACACTCTTATTATCCTTCTCGGAGATACGACTGTCGAGACACTGTGCTTGTTTCGAACAACAATAATTATTTTTTTTTTTTAAACAGTTTTCTCTGATATGCCACTCAGGGGAACCCGGTTTGCACACGCCCCGAAACCGAGTACATACTTCAGGCGTACAAAGAAACGGTTACTAACGGGAATGTTTCATAATTTTCATGTATACCCCATTCACGGTTACTTCCAACTTTTCTGAAGCTCTGCTTAAATTACACTTCTAGGATATTCCCCCGCCCCGTGCAAAGAAAATCTTAGAATACTACACCAGAGAGCTGATGCGCACTCCAGTGTAATAATATTTTACATAGGTAAGAACTATTTCTTGTAGCCTGTTCGCGGTTTTTTTTTCACACTTTTTGAATCAAATCGTCGAAAATTCACACTATATATGACGCTATATATGTTTCCTAATTACTTATATCGTGTATATAAAGCGTTTTGTACTTTTATTAACATAAATTATCCTATTTTAAATTAAATTTTTATTTTATTTATAAATTATTTTGTTTCATTTATAATTAATATGAATAAAACAGGGCGAAAATAGGTGTGTTGTTAATGCCTACAAAGAAATAGTTCGTATGCATATAGACTTCCTTAAAACTTGTTTAAATGAGGCGGATGAATATCCTGGAAGTAGAACTTTAGCAGGTCTTCAGAATGCTGGAAGTAATCGTGCATGGACTACACCAGACTTACCAATACACTTGTCTTCTCTCCATATTTAGTCGTATTAGTTATAAATACATTAAATATTATAACTTATGGCGGAATATAAGAAAAGTTCAATTTGACCAAAAATAAGGTACTCTCATGTTAGCGCAAGTGTAAATCGCTTGTAATTTCTGACATATTAAGAAAACAACCAAACAAATCATGCATGAGGTGTTTTATTTTTTTAAGGTTTCCTAGTCCACAGTCCAGTGCCTCGCTCATAAAAACGACCAGACATTCGATACGGGCTCTAGGTCACCCTAACCGCTCCTACGCCCCTGAACTCAAAACGCATCGAGTTGCGTTTGAAAAAAGCGTTTTGTTTTTTTTTGGCAAAACGATAAACCGTGCCCCTTACAGGTCTACCTACGAAGAGCAAGTAGCCTACGTTCCTGACGACGGAATGGTATTTTGAAGACACCACGCACATCGGAAACATAATTTTCAAGCCCTTCAACAAAGCTAATTTTTTCTTCTTCTAACTGCTGTGTTTGAAAATGTACGGACAGGATACAAGCAAAACTACGTTAAAGGCTGTTCACGATAAAGTGAGCACTTTAGAAATGAACCTTAGAAAATAGTCATTGTCCCTGCATGCGTATATTTTAATGGGTACACTGGGTGACATTCTCCCAGTAGAGTTGGTAACGATGGATGGAAAGTAGTTCCATATCTTAACGACGAATAAAAAGTGCCAGGTAACCATTTGCGATTTCTTAAAATTATTTATTTCGCTTTTTGGTTTCTAGTGCATCGAAGTGTAAAAATGAGCGAATTTGTTAAGTATTTACTTTGTCAATAATTTCACAGTTTCATTTGATCGACGCATGAATAAAGTGACGAGGCAATATGTCAATGTTAATTTTACATAAGGCGGAGGAATACACAACGTGTATACAAGTAGAACTTAAGAAAGACTTTCAAAAGTGCTCATTTTACCGTGAACAGCCTATAGAGGTATTGGCTGGACTTTGCTACAGAGCCGTGTCCAATAAAACTACAAGGTCGCCGCTTAAATCCCGGAAGTTGTCCGATCACGACGAAACTGCTGCGCTGCTAGTTCAACCGGCGGCTTGCGCATAGAGGCGATACTGCTTTACATGCGCCAGTCGGCGTGACCCGTAGCGCTACATTGAGTTTCGCCTCACTCAACGCAAACATATCCCTCTCTTGGCGACGACCACCTATAAAAGCCAGCGATAAAGAGAGATCACGCAAGGTTTGGTGCCTCGTAAGTAGAGGCGACAATGCACGCGGAGTGCGTGCCAATGTCGTCCTTGTCAGCCCTTCGCTCCTGTTAGGTATGTTTCATATCCTACATTACCGGCAGTAAACGTGTTGCTTGGGAACATGTTTACGGTCTGCTTAACAAGCTAATAAACATTTAAGTTAATGAGTAAAATCAGTCCCTGTTCTCATTAAAATATGACAAAAACTGTACCGGATACAATAAGTTTCCTGTTTTAAACCAAGTCGCGACCATCTGCCTGATTATATACGTGATTGTATTGCATTCCAAATGAGTAGGTTTCGCAACGCCACATGTCAATGTCAGTAAATTATACGGGGGAGACCTTCCTAAATTGAACGGCTCAGAGGAGTCCTTTGGCATCGGGGGCCTGGGGTCAAAACGCCATATTTGCTCTCTCTCCCCCCCCCCCCCCATATCCATTGTGGGCGGCCGACGCACTCTGGTAGACGACCTTGAGTGCACTTCATCTACAAGGGTTGATGCAGTTTACGCCGACAATTAGGCACACGGAACACTAACCTGTCCGAGGCGGACGTTGAGCGAAGTGTCGCAGCTTGTAGTAAGAAAGATGGTAGCTCACACACGCCGCTTGAGACAGCCGAGGGCGCTCTAGGCGTGTCAGATTCAACTTGCGAGGTCAGCGAGGGCACTCTCTCAAATCGTCGGACTTTGGGCTCAGCGACGTGACGTCACGGGCGTCGCTTGGAAAACACGTCCATCGCTCACGACTGCCTTCTTTGACCCTTTCGTCAACCACAAGCCGCGTATTTGCCTGGAGCTTGAAATGCGCTGCAGAGTGTTTGAAATCCCGCTTTTATTTTAACGAAACTATTAAACATGCCCCTAGTATATTTACTTAGGAAATTCCATCATAGCCCAGACAAGGAAGACGCTGTAAATATTATTTTGGAGCCCTCCACTATAGTTAAAAAAGACTTTTTCAGACTGTCGTATCTCAAAACATACTTGCCGGGTACGAGCTAAAGTACGATTGTAGCCTGTATTTAACTTTGCTTCAGACTTTCTACCAATAAAATGATAAGGTGACCACTGAAAGTTCCATAGATACACCACTACTACTTTTTTTTTTTTTTTAATGGCAGTGTGGCCAACAGCTAGGAAGCCCACAGCAAAATGTTCAACTATAACTTATATTACGAGAATGATATGAACGGATAGGTACAAAAAAAAAAACCCAGGGCGAGGCAACACTCTCCCAATGACGGGCTGGACATGACGTGAGATCCTGGGATGGAGCGGCGCTGGAGTGCAGGGGTGGGGGAAGCGGGAGTACCCCGAGAAAACCCGCCGGCAAGCGACGCCGTCCAGCACAATTCCCACATGCGAGGATCCGCGAGTGGGCCCGCCGGGTACCGGGCCCGGATCGCCCTGGTGGGAGGCGAGCGCGCTAGCCACTGCGCCACCGATGCCCCAAAGGACAGGTGATATTGCTAGATAGAAATGTGCCTACTAGTAAACGTCTTTGTTGAGGCCCAACAATAAAAGGGAACTGGAGACCGAGTGAAACCAATTCAGCGTATAAAGTTGTTCTGTCATCATCCTTTGGGCATAAAAAAAAAAGTGCTCCATCTGCGGCAATAGTACCACGGGTGCAAGTAGGGTCATTAATAATATGGAGTTAATAAATATGATGGGGGGGAGGCATCATGCAAGGGTGCGTAACAGAAAATACGAGATCCGACGAGAAAGGGAAATGTCCTCAGCGTGTCCTACTGCCGGTGTAAGGCCGCACACAAGTTATTATGTGTGCCAATGTACACCTCCAAGTGTCACGTTTCACACCAATGATTATTTACTTCCGCAACTACGCATTCAAAAAATAATACGAAATATGGTGCTCAGAAGTAGATAGGAAATGAGAGAGCGAGCGGAGCTCACTTAAATCGGCCATTTACACCAAAATAACATGAAAAATAACATCAATATTTCCTGCTATTTTTAACGAAAATACAAGAGAAAATTAAAAACTCAAAATCTGAAATTCGATGAAAAACCAAGCAATTTAAGCTCAAAATCAAGTAATTCTATCGTTTTCAAGCAACTTTTCTTTATGCTACTATAAGCATCAATTTTCGATCCTCAAAAGCAAGGAAATTTAAGCCAAAATCACGTAATTCTACCCTAAAACAAGCAAATTTTTCAATTTGTTCACAAATGGCCGGGCAGGATTTGTGCTAATAAAAAAACAGCAAAATTTAAGCTAAAAACATACACATTTATCGATTTTAAGCAACTTTTTCACGTTTTCTAGAAACGCTAATTTTGCAAGCGAGCAATCTAAATCAATCAAATTTAAGCCAAAATCAAGCAAAATAAGTTAAAATAAAATGAAATATTATCTTATTATTCTTTACAGATTATATCCGAAGCTCTACTAACTTTTAAAAAACTTCTTCTATCTTCCCAAAGTCGTCACCTATTTCATGAACCTATTTTATCATCAATGTTTTCTAAGAGCAATAATTATAACTTTTTTTTTTAAATTTAGATGAAATTTGAAAACTAATTCTCTGAGTTCGTCAGAAGCATTATCTAATTTATAAGAAGGTGTATTTGAAACACCACCATCTTAAAAAAAAGTTTTCCATACTGCATGGTAACGGACGTTTTCATTTTTATTTATAAAGAAAGAAATTTATTAAGAGGAAAAGTAGATTGTACAAAATAAAAATTACACACAAATCTTGCACAAATAAAAATGTTACATTAAAAAATTGGCACTAGGAGAAAAATCTCATTCTGGTTTAACAAAATGATTTTATATTAGATTAAAGCAACTTAACCATAGATATAAAAATTTGTATTAAATTATCGAAACATTTCGTTATTTCCGTAAAATCGTTTACATTCTCCATTTATTAATTTAAAAAATTTATATATCTTCAGTAATCATTTCTTTCAAAAAATCATAAGTTAGATTTCTTTGAATAATTAGAACAACATTACAAATTGTTCCTGCATCAACAGCTTTGTTGAAATCTACACTAATTTTTGTGTTTGTTTTATCTTCAACAACAGTTGTTTTTCTATACAAACAATCAATAACAAATAATGGTCTTCTCCCCAAAATGAACAATAATTTATATCACCTTGAGTGTTTACATTTGGTTTATAATAAAGTTCATTATTTCTATATAGAGTATCTAGTTTTGATTTTGAATTTCTAAAATCATTATAAGCAAGAAACATTTTATCACAAAGACCATTTTCAATATCTAGATTGCAATTTTCTTTAGGAAAGATCTAATTTCTTCCATTCTTAACATAAATATTTCTTACATTGCAGTGATCAAACATAGAAGCAAGTACATACTGCTCAACACGATTTTTTCTATTAGCTTGAAAGTCTACAATTACAAAATCAGGCATATAAAATTGTAAATTATTAAACTGATCTCTTATATCAAAATTAAATACAGTTGTTCCAGAAGGAACTTCTTTTTTCTAAAAATTGCCAATAATTAAAACTAATAGATATTTTTGGATGTTTGTATATTTTTTCTTTAATTGCAATGGCTGTGTTAGATTGTATTCAACAATCGGCCACATAATTTCTAATTTTTTAATAACAATTTTTCCTGGATCAGCATAACTTTTGTGAACTGCACCATCTGTGTTCTTAGTTTCATGAACATATAAACAATTATTATCAGACGAATTTCGAATTAAAGTAATTCTATAACTGCCTTTCCAATAAATTTAATTGCTATCACGAATAAAACCAAACATATAGCAATGGATAGGTTATTTAATTTGTTTTATCACTGTGAACAGATTCTACATGATATTTATTATCAACACCAGTAAATTATAAATAATTTTGCTTACTTGAAGATCTTAACAAATAATTCATCATTGTTGAAGTTAAACCTGGGTTATCAACAGCCTCAATAATATGTCCATGTTTTGAGATTTCTATTCTAGAAAACTGAAAAGGAAAAATATCATCAATATTATCTAATTTTGCGTATTTCACCTCATCTCCTTCTTTATCTCTCTTTAGTAACCTAAATTGCTCAAAACATAAGCATCATTTGGGAAAGAAAATCCATCACCTATAGGTATATCAAATTCAATTCTGTTATTGTAAACAGTTAAATACCCCCTAGTTTAATCATTTGGAGGAAAAGTTTGCCTTTCAAAACTCTCGATACTTTCATAACTCATTTATAAGTAGAAAAAAAATATATAAATGAAAGATTCATTAAAGGCAGTTTCTCGAGTTAAATTATTCATTGAGAAATACAAAAATTATAAAAAGAATTACGAAGCAGATTATGAAAAATAAGAAGAACGATCTACCATTAATTCACGAATTACGAAATATTGGTAAAAAAAAAAAAAAAAAAAGTAGAATAAGTAAGTGAAGATAATAAAAATTTAATATCAACACTAGTTCCTGCTGCAGCGAAAAATTTATATTATCCACCAACACCATAAGAAACATCTTTTGAAATATGATTATTTTCAGAACAAAAATCTCCTGATTTGGAAGAGCAAATGGGAATTGTAACATTGAAAAAATTACCACATGCAGCGTCTTTAGTGTAATAATGTAGGTTCGGGAACAGGAGCCAGGAGCCGGCTTCGGTTTCTAGCACCGCCATCTTGGATTACGTAATTTATGGTCGTCATCTTGGATTTCATAATTTCCGGTTGCCTACTTGGATTACGTCATTTTCGGCCGCCACTTTGTTTGCCAGCATGTCAATTTCCATGCATTATGATCTCATGTTGCCTCTATAATTCCGAGTATTTTCTCCGAGTGCTCCCATTTTTTCATGCTCTTGCATTCCAGTCACGCAACCACCATCTTGTTTTTGCACTTCACGCTTTTGCATCCCATTCATGTGACTGCCATAATGTTTTGGACTCCATGACCTATAATTCCATTCAAGCGATTTCCATCTTTGATTCACAGACTTCCTGCTCTATCATTCCACCCTGGCATCCACCAGCTTGGATTACATTTCTTCGTGCTTTATCATTCCACCTTGGCATCCACCATCATGCCACATCATGCTCTATTAGTCCAGTCATGCAAATGCCATGTTGGATTCAGCCATTTTGGATTCCACCATATTGGATTCTGCCATCTTGTTAATCACTTCGTTCGATTAGTCGCATTCGCCCCACCACCATTTTGTGCTTGCACTTCATGTTCTATCATTCCATGTTTACTCTCTTGCATTCCAAGGGTTTTATCCGAGTGCTCTCCATTCTTTCTCTCTCTCGCATTCTTTCTCTTTCTGTCTTTCCTCTCTTCCTTTTTCTATCTTTACTCTCACCTTTGTCATGTTAGTCGCGCCACCACCATCTTGTAAATTTACTACCGAAAAATTCCAGCAACACCATAATAGATTTACATTTATTCTGATAATTAACTTTGTAGTTATTTTTTTCCTGCTCCATCTCTCTCACCCGACTCTTTACCGATGGGCCATGCAGGTTCGGACAGGTTCGTCACTGTCCAGGATGCCACTACTACATGTTGTCTCAAAATCGTCATCCATGGACATTGCAGGTTCGGAAAGGTTCGTCACAACCCAGACTTACTGTCGCCACCAGGCTCTCGCGACTCGCATGTCGCTCCGTACACCTCTCGGTACATGCTCACTGTTTGTAAAATTATGTTTGGAACTGGCGAGATTCGAACTCGCATCACCCAGCCTTCTGACTGTATACCTTGCCATTAAGCTATGGCCCCAAACATACAATCTCAGTTATTGATATGCCAAATTAACCTTTGTTACAAAGTAGTTCAGAATTCAATCACATTTGTTCAAAAAAATATTTCAAAGTAACCAGGATACCTATAAGGCTGTTTTTTCAAAATATTTTAAGGTCGTAAATGTGTTCTTAATGTGCATTGAAAGTTTTTAATATCAACCGAAGTACTTTTAAAGTGTATCAGAAGTTTTTAATGGTCACTTTACCATTTTTAAAAACATAAACCCCATTTAAAAAGCATGGGGGTAGTTATATTAAAACCAAAATTCAACAAACTACATATATATATATATACTGATCGACCTTTTGAACATCATAGGATCTACAACTGCATAGTAAAACAAATAGTATAAGGAACAAAAAAATGTTTTTATTGTATTTAAATTACAAACACATGTCTATCGATGTGGTTCATGTCAACAATGTATAATAGTATTAGCAAAACAGCATAATCCCCACAACTCATGCATTTGATATCCATTTTGTGTCTTTAATGTAGCAAGGGTCTCTTGTAGCTCACGCAGCTCCTTAGAACACCGTCCATCACAGTAGCTTGCTCTTCCACCACATGCCTTATGCGACATATTTCCAGATTGCATGGGCAGTTGTAAGGACTTCTTGGGATTGACAAATGTGGCGATTCCTACGTACCACATACAGCACCATTGCTCGATGGTGGGGGTGTCTACGATACCAAACCTCCAGTGGGTAGGTCTTCGGGCGTATGTAGACCATCCGGAGGCAATGGTTCAAAAAATGAAGGTAATGTCACAGTTGACTTTGCTGCGACCTCTGCTTCTGCACGAACCACTTGGCTTAGGAACTGAGTCAGCTCTCCATCAAAAACCTCATCCAGATACATCTTACCATGATGACAATGAATACAAGAATGACGTGAAATAACTGTCCCCATTCTTATATTTGGACACAAAGGTCAAACTTAAAGCTACTTGTCCCTTATGTCTTTCATATCCTCCCAGCTGTTTTTAGATTTTGGTAGCCCCAACCATTTTGCCAGTATGTTTCCTTTCTTGCGACGTAAGACTTTCTCAACCAAATATGTATCTGGAAATTTTCCGAGTAAAAGGCGCCACATATAGGTATGTTATCCATATCTTCCAAATAATATGTGTGAGGATACTAATGGCATATGTGCACAACACGAAAGAGCTCTGTTGACCAGTTCCCTGTATATCCCTTGCTAAATACCCATTTTTGTCTGCTTATGTGCACAACATCGTCAATTTTAGCTTTTGGTTTGCAAGAATCCAAAACTTTTTCAACTTTATACACGGTTTTTAGTTGCGAGTTGTCTTTCATATCCTTGGGTCTCATGCCTATTTACCGATGAACAGAGGAATTATAATCAGCCACCAGTTGAGGTAAGATACTTGTTTTAGTTTTCAGAGTATGATTAAAGCATTCTGCGACACTCACTTTCATATCACCCCCATATGTTGAGTGATGATTTATCTTATATTTTGACATCAATGACTTAAATGAAGGATTGAAAAATTCTGTACGCTGGTAAGTATGCAAGTGCTTGGGTACTCGTCCTTTGTGTAATACACTCTCCATAGCGCGGGACACATCGCGACTAGTCTTTGATTTAACAGCTCTCACTCAGCTATACTTTGAATAAACATCTATTACAGTAAGTATATATTTATACCCATTATTTGCATGGACATAAGAAGCCATTATTACCAAGCTTTCCATATATCATCTTTACCATAGGTGACCACTTTACGTCGTGGATACACTCTTCTAGCAGGAGCATGCAACACTTTTACAATGTCGTACCTGCTCATTGTATGTAACCTTCCTCTCGTAACTCTGCTAGAATATTGAGTATTTCATTATCATATGCTTTGTTACCAGCTCTTTGAGAGGCCACAAGCAGACGGAGCCTATCAACTAATTCATTTTCATTGTTCCAAAAAACATATTCCAAGTTTCTTCCATCTAGAGTTTTACTCATACCACTGCCACTAGTTTCAGCTATGTGAGGAAATAGGTGTTGTATAATACCAAATTTTTCATGTCTCTTCTTCTTATATGTTCCTGTAGAATGAGCATTACCTTGGTAATGTGCATTCATATATCCAATAAATGTTTATATTGCTGTAATGATTATTCGGAATACTGTCCTGGATGATGTTTAAACATAGTTCATACAACCCATCAGAGGCTGTAAATTCTTCATCACCGACATGAATTACATCATATGGTAGAAATTGATTTTTTTTCATTACCGAGAAACCAATTATTCTTACGTTTGTGAACACCATACGTAGCATCTGAATCACGTGAGGTTCGATATGTTAGATATTTTTCAATAGTAGAACTTCGCCAACCTGATATTTTCTTTTTGCTAGTTTCGTGAGGTTCTTCCTTTACAATGACAGGTAACTCCTCTACTTCTGACTGTTGCATACGGGACGTAATAGGTTGGAAAATTTTCTCTGCAAAATTTTCGCATACTAAGCGACATTGTTATGCCTGAATGTATTTAGCCTGAACACTCTTAATCGCACGATGTATATCGCTTGCAATGTCTGGCATCTTACAAAGCTCTTGAACGATTTTGTAATGAGTATTATGGATACTTAGAGGTTGGTTTAACGTTTCCAGGCTGCTCTTCCAACTTACGAGTGGTCATATCACCAATGTTACTTTCAAGAATGGTGAGCCTGTTTTCAAAGTCATTATGTAACGTTGTACTAATATTTTATATTTTTTGTTAGTTAGTTGTGAGAGATTCATTTCACTACAAGTAACAAGAACATCAAGCATCGATTTCAGTTCACGTAAACTTTCTCATAGTTTGGAAATTTCACCAATTAGAGCATTTTTCATGATTCGCAGTGCTCCAGCATTAACGTGATAAACGTAGCGTTCTGTAACAGCATCATCCTTGTATATCGGAGCTCCTAGATTACGTATAATTTTCCCATTGACATTGTACTGTCCATCATGAGACTCTGTGAAAGAACTACCATGATACAAAACACCATGACCAAATTTGAAAATACTGTAACCATTGTTGTGGTTAATGTGCATTCTCTAATGTGTGATAAAATAATGATCAAATCCTCGCCTATGCCACCCATTAAGTAAATGTCATCGTAAACGTGCCTAAGATTAATATGATCCATTTAGAACAATACCAGCATATTTGCATTATCCCTCAACAAGTGTTTTGGTATACGCTCATAAGACTGGTTTAGGTAAAAACAATCAACATTCATGTGCCCATACAGATATATTATTGAATTAACCCCTGTTTGCTGATGCTGTAGCTACAGCATCAAAAACAAATACTGAATTAGGTTTGGCTTCATTAGGCGATACAACACTTTTGTTGTCTCCGAACGTGAAAAAACCCATTCCTTCCACATATCGTAGTATTTGTGCAAGTCGTTGGTACTTTGGTTGATGTAACGATTTCGAATATAGATAGACGTTCTTGTAACGTAGACCATGCGACTCCTCCAGCAAACTTAAAAGTATACATGTTTCCCCGCAATTTGATGGAACTACCACAATACATCGAATAGTATTAGGTAGTAGTTGGCCATGTCGCGATTCACGATGTACAATGGTGTCTTCATTGGTGATGCGCACACGTAATGTTACGTCCTGCTTGACGAATTCCACGACACTGACTAAAAACTGTATAAATAGAGTGTACTTGTACGTAGATCATTAGTTGTGCAAAAGGCTTTGTAGCAATGAGTTGGTGTTGTGTAATCGATTCTTTCATCGATAAAGTCTTTACCATAATTATGTATTTAATATCGGACTGACTGTTTTTGCATCGTCACACTTTTTTCCTGGACTTCTGGTCGTGGGGAAGGCTATGACGAGTGCATTTCCAACGATGAAATATAGTTACACTTTTTTCCTAGTCATGTGGAAGTTACGGCAGATGTGTTTGCAACTATGGAATATTGTCATTGTCACACATTTTTCCTGTAATCTTGGTTATTGGGCAGCCTACGACGATGTAAGTTAGAACCTGACTTATGTTCTACCCCTCCCCACCCTAAACACACGTGCTATTTTTTAGTATTTCAGTTCCTGTGACGAAGCCATTGCGTGCAGACCTCTCAGCGATACTTACTTGTATTGGGAATATTCTTCAGTTTTCAGTCGTCATTTTTTTTTGTATTCTTTCTAGTATATTTTCTTCGTTTGTAGAATATTTTCTTCGTTTCTAACTTACTACTTAGTAATTTTTTAATATCTTTAGCATAAGTTTCTAGCATCAAGATTTCTAGGTTTAGTTAGAACGTTAGGTTTAATTCAATTTCATCAAGAGTTTTAGTGGTAAGTTTAGCGAATTAGGTTTATTACGTCAAGAGTTAGATTTTTTCATTAGTCATTTAGCGATGGAAGGCACTGTGTGCAAGATTTGTGGTAAGGCTTTTGCCTTCCGACATGGTATGCTGCGACATGAGAGGATGTAGCATCAACTCGCATCGAAGAGAGCAGCTGATGTGTGTCAAGTGTAGCAAACAAATTGCTCGTCATGATGAACTGGCGAAACATCTTCATAGCTGCAGTGTTACTATTAAGAAAGCAGCGACCACCAGCTGCAAGTTTTGCAACAAGCAATTTTACCGAACTGCGCAATGCAAGAAGGTATGAAGCAGGGTGTAAGTTCAACCCTGAGAGTGAGCTGTTGCATTGCCATCACTGTGGTGTCCAGTTTACTCGTCGCGACAACTCGCTCGTGCATCTTAGGGTCTGCAAGGGAAAAAAGCCTGATCCTAGGAAGAGATGCCTACGCCCTTTGACCCCATCAACAACAGCTCGTCCGAAAATCGTTGCGGAAATTGAGTTGTCAAAATCGTTGCTGAGACTGGGTTGGCAACAGAGATTGGTTTTGCCGAGGCAGAGACTGCATTCCGTCGTAATTTAAAGACATATGTTGCTGAGAACACATCCACCTCTTCGGTGGAAATTTGTACTTATCTTAGTGAGATGAAAAGTAAGGTGACAGGACAGCTTGAAAATGAATTACAAATTATGTCAAGAGTAAGAAGAGTATATGGGCAAAGGATCAGGTTGGACACTTACAGCTGTCAAAAGACTCCAACTATGAATAAATAAGCTCGATCCTCTTCGGGCCTCCTCGTATATTGACCTGCCTGCATCAATCAAGAGAAGGGAGGCTATAATCAATCCACAAAATCTAGAAGACCACGAATGTTTCAAGTGGGCTCTGTTGGCTAGATTTGTTCAATGGGGCAATGTGCATCGAATAGACAGGCGATACTATGACTTAGAGTCAAAGTTCGATTTTGAAGGTCTGAAGTTCCCTACACCACTGAAGCAGTTGAAATTATTTGAGAAGATGAATCCTGGAGTAAGCGTTAATGTATATGGTTCGAATGAAGAAGCGAACATTGTTCCTTTGCGAGTGGTAGGAGAGGAAAAGGAGCAGCGTTTCGACCTCTTCCTCATCACAAATGAAGAGAACTCGCATTACACATACATAAAGAATTTTTCGATACTGGTCCGATCACAGCTTATAGCTCATGAGGAGAAGGTACATGTCTGCAAGATATGCTTTCGATATTATGGTGACTGGCTAAGAGTGTCTGGTCAGTCAGGTGAAGAGATGCTTGCTGAACACAAAAAAATATTGTTCTCTACAAGAGCCTGTAAGAATCGAAATGCCGACTCCAGAAAAGGACGGACGGGCCCCTGTACTTAAATTCAAGAAGTATCAAAATATAACGAAGCTTCCAATTGTAATATATGTTGATTTTGAAGCCTTACTACTACCTGTTCATTCCTGCCAGCCTGACCCAAGAAAATTATATACTGCAGCATATCAAAAACATGAGCAATACAGCTATGGTTTTTATACGAAAGTCGATAATGATGTTGTGCCAGCAGTAAAGACCATGAACCTACCAAAGAAGTCTCCAAGCACTTTATGTCTGACATTGTCGGCATTGTCAAAGATGTTCATGCCATTTATAGTGTGAGTGAGCCGATGATGCAGCTGACATCGCAAGAAGAGACTGACTATATGCAAGCAAGAACATGTTATTACTGTTCCACTGCATTTACACCGAAGAACAGAAAAGTGCATGAGCACGACCATCTTACTGGCAATTATATTGGACCAGCATGCAACAAATGTAATAAACTACATCGGCGACCAAAGAGGCTGCCAGTGCTGTTTCATAATATTGGATATGATGAGCATCTTACTATCAAAAGACTTGACTATAACAACAAAGATATCTTCATCATACCACATTCTGAAGATCATTACATTTAGCAAGAATATTGAAGATGGTTTCAGCATACAGTTTATAGATACTTTTCGCTTTATGTCTGCAAGTAGGTTGCAATATTGTGTATTGTTCTCTTAACCATGGTATCCCCAAAATAGCTTAATCACGTGTATCTGGCATAATAATAATAGTCGTTGCTGTCTCAATGTTACATACTTGAATTTTCACTACTGCCTGTCCTACGGCTGTATTACAATGCTCGTTTGTGGTCAACCGAATTACATGGTCTGAAGGCATCACCTCCTGCTTGCATATAAAGTGCGGTCATATGAAGTTGTGTGCGGCTGCAGTGTCAATTAAAGCACGGCAGAACTGGCCATTTATGGAAACTATGATATAGATAAATAGTGCGTGGTTGCTGTTAATTTGTTGTACTAGTGCCTGTTGCAGAGTTAATTTCGTACTTGGTGTTGTCCAAATTTTTGTGAGCGGGGTTTCGAGGCATCTGGCCCCTTCACCCCTGCACCCCATTTCCCTGTTGTTTTCGTTCTGCCGTTTCCCTGATTCGTCTCATGTGCAGGTTATTTGGGCATTTGTTATGCCAGTGATACTGTGGAGTCGGGCAGTACTTGCATGGGTGTCTTGGTGGATAATCCGGATTCCATCCATGCTGTTGTTGATTACCATTACCTGTTCTGCTTCGGTATTGTGGCTTCTGACCACTCGCTCCCATGGTTCCGCATCTCTTCTGTTCCTGCTTGTACATGCTACAATGCGTTTGGTCATTATACCACTTCCCATGCAGTGGTCCATTGTACTGTTTCCCATGCATTGGTACACTATTACTATTACCAGAATGTTGTTGAAAATTACGTGATGTGGCAAAACTATGTTTGTTTACATTTCTCCCTTTCGGGTCGTGTCGCCATTTTACTCTGCTAATATCATGGTGGGATACTTCATGCGGTCTCTCTAAAATTATTGCGGCACGCATTAAGTTTTCTAGTGTTCCGTTTAACAACTGGATAAAAGCTGCTCTAAATTCGGGATGAGCTGTTTCTGAAATGACTTCAAGTACTTCCCATCTGGGCAAATTTGGATGAAAACAATTGACAAGTTGATTTTTATGTTTAATGAAAGCAGTTAGTGACTCACCTAATTGTTGCCCTTCCAGAGTCAGTCTGCTCTGGGCCTGTATGGAAGTGAAAACTCCTTGAGACTTGAATTGCAATGCACATCGAAACTCCTCCCACTGAACGCCATAGTGGTTGAGAGATGTTCACCAAGAGCGATCGTCTCCATGGAGTTGCGCTCTGACACAGCTGGCCCATTCATCATGGCTTATACCGTACCTTGTAAGGTGGACTTCACAATCAGCTAGGAATGATGCCAGATCTTCCGTTGGCGTACCTGCAAACATGGGCAATATTTGAAATTTCGATGGTGTCTTTGCCGTTGATGTAAGTAAATAATGCAGTGAAAGTTCACACACACGTATTTATAATGGTAAAACTACATCCCTTCGATGAGGGCACTTGATATGAAATACATGAGGCTATTAGAACCGGCCATGCGGTAACACTGCGAAACGTCTTTCGACAATAAAAAACGTACACGAGACTGAAGCTCCCTGGGGAAATGCTATTCCACAGAGGAGTGGAGGTGGCTTACCAGGTGGCTAGCTGAAAAGGATTTTCCAGACACCTTAGAGTCTATTGCTGTTAATGTCCTGATGCAAGAAGTTGATGGCAGTCCCGTATGGGCAGGAAAACGCTGGAGCTTAACACTCATCCACCACCACCGATGGATGTTTCGTGCCGACTGACTCTCCCGCTCGACCCGGGGGCACATCGCGGCTTGCCCTTGCGCCGAAACAGGACTACTTTATGACATGACTTGCATTATGACCCTTGCGATAAATATGTAAAGTAAACAGACATATTAAAAACCACACAAATATCCCAGTTACATATACAATGATGAAATGAGTTGGACAAACACAATGTGAAAAATGAAAAATAAATAACAACACGTTACCTTGCAAACACAACAAATAAAACAATACCTGCAAAACAAATCATAAACATTTGAATTACAATAACAGAATAGCGTCTTTAATTAGGCCTTAGTTCTCAAGTTTAGCTTGATTTGCTTGTGCAGTCTCTTTCCGCGGCGTCACTCGTCTCCACGGCAACTACCGGCTGCACTTGCGTCGGCGTGCCCCGCTCTTGCTCTGCACGTGGTCACTCCGGCGATCGGGAGTATATGATACCCACAGTAGAGTGCGCAGTCCCGCTGCTGCGACATAAGGATTGCGGCTGGATAAACTGTCTTAAGGGGTGGATGCACAAGGCACACGTCAATTATTTTCATATTCGTGTAAATATATTAAAATTGTATAAATATTTTTTATTATTCTGCTATTGAAATTTATAATAAATTGCCAGTGGAATTAAAACTATTGTACAACAGGGGTGACATTAGAAATAAAAAAAAATAACATGAAAAAGTATTTATTTTATTTTTTTTGAGATCGTGGTTAAAAGTATTATAGGATTCGGAAAATGTTTGGTGTTTTTCATTATAGCCATTTTTGGGGAATTTTGTACGATATATGGCGAGAAATTCATAAAGCCATCTGGCAAAATTGTTGTAAATTGAAACAATTGCGCATCGAAACGATGCATGGCTTCTGTTATTGCAGGAAGTTTTTGTGACAGTTGAATTCAATTTTGCAGGATTACGGTTTGTTCCACGATGGATTTATCAAAGAATATCTAACTGCGACCTGATCCAAAAAACGGAACAGTAATTTAAAGTCAACTGTGAAATGATTTTTATCCAACTCGTCATAGTTGGAGGTTATGTAGTACTTGACTAGCTCTAAAAAAAGATGAAAACCTGCAGGGTAAATATTGTTGTGCTTTGATTTCTTTTTTTATCTGTTACTGTCAACTTTTAATGGTAGTTCTTAAGAATAGGGGCTTTTCTGAAAGAAATAATCTCTTTAGTGGTATAATTCCACTCTACTAATTACACAGAAAACGAATTTACTAGGGCTTCAACATTTGACCAATAGAAACCCCAAAAACGATAGTGGGGAGGGCTATGGAGATCAAGGAAATTGTGGGTAAAAAAATATGTAAATAATGTAATATTTATTCACGACGAGAGAGAGAGAGAGAGAGAGAGAGAGAGAGAGAGAGAGAGAGAGAGAGAGAGAGAGAGAGAGAGAGAGACAGACGCACACACACACACACACGCACACACACACATAGTCAGAAACTTCCCACAATGCACTGTGATATAACCGATTGAAAAACGCAAATGCTCTCCAATCATTTCAGTGTAATGTATAATGGCGCCGCATGTCCATCTTTTATAAACACCATCTCGGAACCTATTTGTGTATGTATATTTTTTTCTACTAGTAATACATTACGTAGTACAATCCTCTCATCAATATAAGGTAGAAGGTAAGTCTTGAGTAATCCACCAGAATTACATACCCTTCCGACACAGTTTGTTACCTGTGTTGTATAATTCAATAACCCTATCGCCACAGCAGAAATATACTCAGTAAATTATGTTTTACATATTAAGGGTTCGTTTTAAATGGCATTCTTAAATGTGCTACAATTCAGCAACCCGATATAAGTATATTGGACATAAATTATACGTGCTTTACTGCATGAACACCACAATCTTTATAACTCTCCACACAATCAAATTTCATTTTTTTTTGCAGCAAACAGCGTGAAGCCCCACTATAATTCCTATTAAGTGTGATTAGTAATAACCATATCTAACATATCCAGGTATTTTTTCCCCCAATTTTCTAAAAAGCCCCTATTCCGTGTAAATGGGTACACCTTTTGATCCCACTTTGCGTGTGCTATAGGAACCAAAGTTGCACAGACATGCATGCTATCAGTTCTCTAGATTTACATAAATAGGCTCTATGAAATATTTAGTAATGGCTGATAACAGTAAAATGAGCACTTTTAAAATCAACCATTGCCAAAATAATAACTTCTTATAACCTTACATACACCACTACAGGCACACAGACAGACTCACCCCCCTCTCCCCCCTTTTTAAGTTGGTGGCGGATCAGTACAAATAGATATAAAGCTTGATGTATGGCGAGAGTAAAATGTAAATTTATTTTTACTGAAGTCTTAAAAGTTTTTTTTTTTGTACACACAAGAGCGCGAATCTGCATATTATTAGGATAGTCACTTTCCTAAAAATTCTTTGGTGTCCGTTTGGATGATGCATGAATAAAGTGAGACGGTCTACGGCAATGTTAGGCCTCGTCCACAATGGACTTGGCTTAAATAACATTACTTACAAGGCATAACAGGTGAACCGCTCCGTCTGCAATAGGCGTTAACGTGAAAGAATAAAACCTTGTATCGCCAAGTAGAAAGAGTAAACGAATGGGAAATAATTTTTCTAGCACAAGAATTGTTGTACGCATAACTTGGCTACAGCTGTTTTTATGATGTTGATATACCGTAGTGCTAGCCAGCCCCTGATGTAAACGGCCATCACGTTGGGCAAGCAAGAAATTATGTAGTAATAGGGCTGTGAGACGAGGGACGTATGTAAATAATGTGTACGTCAATAGAAATGTTAAAGCGCTAATGCGCTTACACATACATAAATACAATATCAGCAATGGGGTGGGAGATGTGGTTTGAAGATCTGGGGATAAATTGTGCGAAATAAACACTTTGGCAGGTTTTTGTGATTAGGACCGTGAACTTGTGCCAGCTGTAGCTCCGGTTATGTAGTTTCCGAGTAGAGTGCACCTCATAGCTGTGCAGCTCTTACCACCTAATGCTGTACTAAGCTTAACGTGCGTGCAATGAAACCAGCTTACACAACCACTTACCTCTAACCACATAACATACTAATTAAAGAACCATACAATTAATGATCTCAGCGACTGATTTCCTCCAGACTGACGGACCATTTGGGCCCGGTTCCATCCTTGTTGGAACCCAGTAGAGACACACACTTATAATAAACTTTACCTGTTTGTGTACTACATTTTGTACACTAAACTGGAGCAACTTCTGAAGACAATACTGTACATTATAAACCAAATAGTGCAGGAGAGGGTAGGGTATACTAATGTATCAACCAGATAGGCAACACTATGAAAATCAATTTAAAATGCAAATATTATTGCAGTTTCAAAATACTCAGTTCGATTATGACAGAAATTGCAAGAAAATACGGCAGTTGCAGGATTGCAATAATCTTAGCTGACAGAGAAATATTTGTTTTAGGTAACGTCCACGAATTATGTTAGCGCTCTTGTGATTGATGGTTACAGGTTTAAAGTATGTTGAAAAATAACTATAATTGTTGGAAATGTTTGTAGCAAATTATTTAAAAATAAAACAAATTGTGTCTGAGTAGCTCTCTGCAAAATACTGACTCTTACGGGGTTTTCGTAGCAAACTGTAGGAAAGTAGCCAGCTTTACGTGTGTAAAATTGGCGGACATGTTCTGGGGATAATGGCAGTTGATTCAAATACAGTTTCAAAGGCGAGACTTTATTAAGGTGAACATTCTTATCTGGGATTCTCTCATTGTCATAATTCTAGATGTTCTTGATGGTTTTTATGTGTAGAACGGAGACAGGGCATCCCACGAGGAGTGACGTAGGAATTAAGGCCTCAAATGATTTATTTAACCTCTCTTCCATTTCAGCGGCATAGTCCAGGGAGCGAACTCGGACTACACTATATTTATCTAAAAAACCTAATGCTACAGCCCACGTGGGTTTGCGTCTTACCATTTGCTTGCCGGTTCAATATGGAAGGAAGTGAATGTGTTACATACGCTAAGCTAGGCATAGCTCTCCGCTTCTAGAACATTCTACAATCTCAGCCAATTACAAGGTGCTTATTCAAAAACTCTTTAAAATTGCCACTATAACAAATCAAATGGTGATAAACACATAGAGTTCGTGGCTGCGAAACAGATACATAATATTACTGAAAATCAGAAACTTGTATAAATTGTGGCCAGAAATGTAATATAAGAAGCACATATAAACTTAAAGGAATTCTGCATGCAAATAAAAATATGCTATTAGTATACTGCTTTAACACAAAAAAATAAAGTAAAACTAAATGGTATGCAAAAGTATTAAAAAAATTATGTACTTTAAAATAAATATTCAGTGTGACATACATATATATGTCAATGGCATGTGTTAACCTGTCTATAAACATAGTCATTACAATACTCAGAAATGGCCAAGTAAGTCAAGCCAAACACGAGTTGTGAACGTTGCAATCTCAAATGCAGGTTTCTACTTATTTATGTTGTGCATGTTACATGCACCAGGTCGATTGTGGACCGGGCCTAAATCTAACATAATAGAGGAAGGAAAAAAAAATGAGAGAGAAAATATATCCTGAGCAGAGCTTACATCAAGTGTGCTCAACTAACTGTGAACAGTCGTATAAAAAATTTGTTGCTTATTTGTGGAAAACATACGCAAACTCACCAACCCGTAAATAATATTAAGGCAATTCTCGTATCAAAATACTGCCTGTAAAATCACTGTCTGCGTGTATACACACGTGTCTGTAAATGTGTGTTATGGCTTTTTTTTTTTTTTCCGAGGAAATGTCAAAAACAATTATCTAAACATCCACGTTTTACTTTTAGTCTTTTGAATATAGTTAAAGGGGAAGAAGTAGTGAAAATAGTTCACATTGGCATTTCTAGTGTTTCCTGAAGAGAGAGGAGAAAAGTAGGTACAAAGTGGCACCTGTAGCTGAACCCAACAATGTCATACGTTGCTTGTAATATCCTACAGTGATGGGTCTGATTTCCTATGAACGTGGCTTTCCGGGAAGGCATGTTGCAGCCGTGGCCCATTGCGATGCTTCCTTATGGCCAGAAGTAATCTTGAGGCATTCAAATTTTTTATGAGGAATTTCCCGCAAAGTTTGCACAGTAATTCATCGAATAATAAAGGTTGTTCACTGTAAAATGAGCACTTTTGAAAAAACCCTGCTTAAGATCTACTTGTATGCCCGTTGTGTGTATTCTTCCGCCATAAGTAAAATTAGCATTTTCGTGGACTTGATCACTTTATTCATGCATCAGTAAAGGGCAACTGTAAAACGATAATAAAAATTAAATATTTTACAAATTTTCTAATCCATACACTTACATGCATTAAAAAATAAAAAAGAAAGAAAATTAAATTATTTTAGTATTGACAAATGATTACCAAAATACTAAATTCAATGTTGGGAAGTGGATCTATTTTTCCTCCCGTCATTACCAACTGTATTGGGCGCATGCCACTACATGCGCTTGTTGAAAATACATGCAGGTAGGGATAGTGACATTTTTTAAAGGGTTGGTTTCAAAAGTGCTCACTTTTTTGTGAGCAGATTTTAATGACTACAAGGTTAGTAGATTAAATGTACTTGCCTATTAACCCCACGCTAGTTTGTGTTTATTACTTCCAACATGTTTTCTAAATGACTGCTGACAATAAACATATTATTTGTCGTACTTGGTCAATTCGACAACTGTCATGAATGAGTTAACATTTCACTCACATGGCAAAACGCCATGGTTTTAACAAATATTCAAAAAAGACATGGCCGTTTATAATGACACTAGATTCATTTACATTCAGGGAACCTGCAACTCCCAGAGCACTCGCAACTTGCACCATCCGTTTGTAATCTACAAATATTCACATCAGCAAATTGAGAAGGCGTCACCAAGTGAACGCCATTTTGTGCAATGGCACTAGCATTTAGAACACAACTAACAATTCTGTTTTAGGAAAATGGTCGGGACTCCGACACTACGGTACCCTTGGATGTATTGTTCACGACAGACTAATAGCAGACATCAGATGCAAACAAATGTTCATAGTTCATACTGCAGTTTCCTGCAATCAAAAAAAAATTTGTGAAACATCATTTGCCCAGCAACCTGAAATTATAAAATGTAGCAATTACAGCAATTATTCGAATGTCCAGCAATTTAAAAACCATCTGATGCAAATTTTTGAGTTCCATAGCATAAATATAAAAAAATTGAAAAAAATTGGCTGCAAATATCTTACATAATAAGCATTTAATTCAGGGCTGCAAATAGCAAGTCCTCTACTTGCCCAGAGTAACTAACATATTTGGGTGGATGACCAAATAATTTTAGGTTTATATCCTCAATTTGATACACTATTTAAAATTCGACTTTTTGATACCAGTTGTATCAGCATATAGATGAAGGCTAATTAAAATTCACAAGTATCATCAACAAGATTTTGAAGCAAAGTGTAGGCCTAATCACTGAATTACTGAATTATTAGAAAAAAAAAAATTGTAGTCACCAAATTTTTTCATGGTTTTTTTTTTCATGTTTACTGTATTTTTAAATTATCCGCATTCCTAATTTAATAACATTCCAAAATTCACTGAATTAAATTTCCATATTCCATAAGTTGTAATTTCTGGCTCCAGGGTCTAATACCATTTGGTTTCATTTTCCTAGTGTTGGATCTTCTAGTGTGGGTAGACATGAGAAGTGTTAGTAGACTAGCTACTTACTATTGGTAACAATTACTCTGACCTACATGTTAACTTACTAATTCCCGCCATTACGTCTCTAGAACTATCATAGAACAACGAAGCAAAACTCAGCAGTACCACACGCTGCTAAATAAATCACACTTATAAAATATTTATTAAAGTACAATAAATGATAAATTGTTATTTATTCAACAAGAAGCATCCCCCAGATATGTTAGAAAATACATTGTGAGCATAATCATTTGAACACTTTGTACCTTTATGTCATGATTAATATAGGCTGTTCACGGTACAGTGAGCACTTTTTAAGGCCCTTCTAAATTTTTCCCTTCATCCACTTTTCGTCTTCCTGCTGCTTTTTATTACAAACATTGCAATGTGACTAATAAACACCGTGTATACATTTCACCAGCCTCAAAACTTAATGCCCGAGGCTGCAATAGGATATATTTATTAGGGGTTAATGCCTGTTGGGAGAGGCTTAAAAAGTTCTCGCTTTACTGTGAACAGCATATAAATGTCACTGTTTCAAGTACAATAATTGAAGCAGATATTAAATAATGTTGTATAGTGCCAGTAAGGAATAATGATCTTGAGAGTAGTTGTGGAAAGATTTTTGAAATTTCCAAGGAAGACCACATCGCCTGGTATTCTTTCAGGTTCTATGTCTGCATGGCTATCGGCAGAGCAGCGACATATTCAGATCCAAGCTGGGGTCGTTGAGGAAGGCGTTGAGAAAACACGTGGAATTTGTATTTATAACTGCTCCACACAGGATTTCGCCTGCAGATGTGATTGCAGGCCCGGACGGCGAGAAACCTGAAATGGGTATTTATTCAATATTAGTAGAGTCATTTGGGATGACGTTATAGCAGCCTGGATAATTTTCCACCACCACCTGACTAATTTAATTTCAAATGAGAGCTTGAAGAAAACTTGCACATCACCATGTTCCTTATACTACTGTAGTTGATAAGTTTATGGACTAACTAGTGGCATATGTGAAAGCAACCACACACCCCTGCGTCCATAAACTTATTGACTGTAGTACGTAATTCAGATAGTTGCTGTAATGCATTTGTTTTAAATGAAAAAGTGTGGTAAAATGTTACACGGAATTTGTACACAGTTACCTCAAATTACTACTGTAGCAAGCATGAATTTGTTGTTTGTAGAAGACTTCCTATTAAAAATAAGATATCACAGGAATGGACCACTTGGCTTCTAATTACGTACACACGTACATACAGATGGACGAACACAGTTCGTCCGACTTTGTGTATGGATTTTTGTCAGTGAGTACCACTCTGATTTTACCTCACGAGCTAACATCAGGTCGTTAGGATGCTGTAAAAATTAAATTATTTACATAGGCTAGGAATTTTATCGGGACCACGGAAAACTCTCTGTTTACGGACTTTCGGTTAAACTGAGTTAGATAGTTTGAGTTTCCACTGTTTATGGTTATAAATAATTTCACTTCCTCACCCCGCTTTTTGTGGTTTTTTTTTTTGTAAAAATGTGCCGCCTATACATACCAAAGTATGGTATATAGGAAATACCAAAATTAGTTTTCTAGTGTTTATTTTAGCAGTTGATTGACCTTACTTTCATTAATATGGTTTTTTACTGCTACTGTTTTGTTAATTTGAGTCTGCTTAATGTCACATTCAAAAGTAGACAGTAAAAATTATCGGAAAAGACAGGGAAATTGCAAACTAGGAATTGTTGGGAATCCTGAAGGGGTTTGGAATTCAAAAGTGTGCGCAATTTGAATTATTGACAGGCTGTGCAGCATACAAGAGAGTGCAGAAAAAATCTGCTGAAGCTTTCTTTCACATTAATAAAGAAACCACTAATATAGGCTATTCGCTGTAAAGTGAGCTCTTTTGAAAGCCCCACAATAGGCGAAGGCTCCTGCAACTCAACCCTTACACTCCCTACACCCGCTAAGAGTGGGGATGAGATGGTTGGCCACCACGCCAGCGATCTCCCACCAACTGTGAGAGAGAAATGAAAGAAAATACAAAATCGCTGCAAGTACTAATGGAATTGCAATAAAGCATGAACAAACACCGATACAATTAACAAGAAATTTCCGACGTATTAAGTTGAGTAACAAACGTCTCGGAGTCCTTTGGTTTGTTAATTGTCGGTACGCATTAAGAAACAAGCCAGAATGGGCCAGCAAGGCACGTGGAGGCATTCAATGAACAAACATATTATTTATAAGTTGCGTTAGCACCTTGAAGTATGTAAGTCAAATTATGAAAATAAAATACACAAAGCAAAAGAATTTAACTTTGGCCAATTGGCATGGTGGAAGCTGGAACTTCCAGGTTGTTTCCATGATTCACTTAATTTTATTCAAAGAAATTAATATTGCCCTTTTTAATAAACAAATCACATAATCAACCCTAGAAAATTATAAAACAAATTATGAGTGTCACTGTCTCGTGTTCTGTAGTGGTTTGAAACCCGTTTAGCTTTGCACTCGCAGGTTTGCTACGCCACACTTAAAAGGAATAAAATGAAGGTATCACTTCCCCTTGCTAATTAGCGACTCTGCTTTATGAGGCACTGAACAGATTTGCACTGCACACACATAGTTAAGGAGAACACCCTTGTGAAACTGGGCCCAGCTCTGTGATCCGGTTCTGCACGAACGGCTGAGATGACTTATGCACACGGATGTGTGTGCCCAGTGCATGAGCAGATCAACAGTAGACTGGCTCCCGAGTGGAGCAGTGGGGCAGTGGAGCAGTGATTTTTCAAAGAGAAGACTTTATGGACATGATTTTTATGTTGTCGAGGATGACATACACCCATCGTGTTTAGCTCTGTATTTTGAAATCCTTAGCGTTTAGTCACCCATTAAGAAACAAAGATGTAGGCCATTAAAATATGCTGGATACCTTGTGTGTGGTTAATAAAAAAAAATTAGATACTGAAGCGTTTTAAACCACCTCATGCACCAATGTAATATCAAATGCAAGGAAAGGATTAATCTCACAGTCAACTCCAAAATGGGTGGATGTGGAGGATTCAAACCTAGATACTTAAGGCAGTAGGAGTGTAACAAAACTACAGGCACCACAAGGCTAACCCCGTTCGACAAGGATCACACACAAACCCCTTAGCTAGCTCGAATGTGACGGGCTGGGTTCCCCACGTTGGATGAACAGGATGTCGGGCTGCATTCCTTGCGATGGTGTTGACTGGCCGTGAGCTTGGGGATTGTAACTTCTAGTATGAATTTTACTTTTAAAGCTCTGTGGTATGTAGTACGTGCTTTCGTGTTGGTGGTGGCCTTCAAATGGAGGGAAGCCAGTATCGCGGAGACCATACCCTGGGAGATCCTATTCATGTTTAGGCAGTATACCTGTGTATAGTGTGGGTTGGGTTGATTTGCGTGTCGGAACGAAATCAAGTGATGCAGGCGGCATAATTTTCCGTCGTGTTACTTGTGGTTCGTGAAGCGGCGTTCTCCTCTTCTCTTGCAGGCTCTGCAATTGGGTTGGCTGCTGTACAGGGCCAGCACCGGTTGCGGTGAGTGGTGCTGATGCTCATAGTCTGTTCCTGAGGTACGTGTGGTGGAATAGGGGTATAGGATTCAGGCAATAGTGTGGGCTCAGGCCCCTGGACATTAATATCGGAAAACTACCAGCAGGTGCTGCAAAAGTATCCTACCTGTAGCTCCGATAGGATTTGCAGAGAGTGTATTCTCGTCTATGCTTTCTTGAATGGGGGTATGATTTAGATTTACTTCTAATGCACATTTTAACTTTAGCTTTTGACCACTTCCGAATTGAAAACACTAACAACACTGACAACGGAAAAAGATGTGAGGTGAAGCCATGTAAATTAGCGTTCCTATAGTGTACTTCTAAAAGCACGGTTTCATCCGGTGGAACCCACCCTATACATTTCTAATCCAGCCATTCTCCAGCCAGGACAGTAATTGTATGGTCAGTACGTAGATAATTGTGACTTCTAGGCAAGTTTTGCCGCGAGAGTCAAGTAGTTCAATTGTTCTTCCCTCTGACCGAGCTATAGCAGACAGAGTAAGAAGGCAGTTGAATACCGAATTCTTCACTGAAAAAGAGTATCTAGCTGACTGGCGCACCTGAAGATTGGCCATGGCAATATAGTTTGCATTGCTTTCGCAAATCTCTCGAAGGTGGTGTGTATAGTTGCCGTTTGGCGTATGATGTGTAGCTGGCTTTACATTAGGTGAGCCGCAAGTTAAAATAATAAAATTATTTTGCACCAACAAAAGGTGTTTTATTAACTGCTAGGAAAGAAACAATTAATAATGAGATTAATAATACGTTTAATGCTGACAAAGTTGACACTTGGAGCTCTCCTAATCAAATAAAATAACAATAATGATATTTGATGTTAAATAGTGTGGAAGTTGAATTACGTTGATAGCCAGGTGGAGGCAACCTGGATAATACAACGTGGTGTAAATTATGGAATTGAAAGCATAATTACTTCAATGCTAAAATTAGCCCGATAATAATTTTCCTTAATTGAAATTAAGGGGGTTCATCCTGAAGGTACCTAAAGATGCTGTGAGCAAAAGAAAGTGTGCTTTACCCAAGTGGTGAATATGTGGCCGGGCTACGGCCCGGCCACATATTCACCACTTGGAAGGAGGAAGTGGGGAATGGTGGTAGGTATGACGTCAATGAGACCCTCTGGTAGCCGTTGATGATGCAGGAGGCTGCGGGCGGAGGCCTAAGTGGTGAAAGGCCTCTGGTTGGTGGCGGCCCCTCCGGGGCTTGCTGGAGGCGGCTGAAGAAGTTGAAAACCTTCTGGTTGGTGGTGGTCCTCTGGAGCTGGATGGCATCGTCACCGAACACTGGTAAACCGCGTTCACCGGCGCAGGTGAGGGACTCTGCCTTGTGCTAGCACCAGCGGTTTTCAAAGCCAGATGATGCAGCAGAATCGTTCCTGAGGCATAGGCTGAAATGCCTTTTATACTAATTTTTCCAACTCTGTGGCACTCAGAGGGGTGCAGAGGAATTAGCCCCGCCTCTCGGGGTGGAGCTTATGTCACGTATGAACCATGGATCCTTACCTGAGCGGCGTGATGCGATGACTGGTATGCCCTTATGCTTTTGTGGACGTCATGACTTTCTGTTGGGCGGCTCACTTCCTTTCGGCGGCACAAAGTTCATACTTTGCAGGCTTTCATAGCAGGAGCGGCAGAGTGGTAATGGTCGCTTCTTGTAGAGTCTGGGCAAACAGTAAAAGCAAGGATCGCGTGGTTAATGTTGGTGTTGAGGCTCTGTCAACTTTTCGGCGGGTCACGTGTCCTGCTTCCAGTTTCGTTTTGAGTTGGAGGTGACTTGCCCATCTGCAAATTGCACAGAAGATCCACATCTTCTGTGCAATTTGCAGATGAGCAAGTCACCTCCAAGTCGTACCTGTAGAGGTTCTCTAAGCGCAGGATGCAGCATGCGTCAGTACATATGAAATAGCATAATTGTGAACTCAATATGTGTTGTGTAATGTGTATTGTAATAATGGCTTGTGAGTGCGCTGAATATTAATTTAAAACATCGTTACAGTAGATCAATTTGGGTGGTGGTTTAGTGAAGCGGACAGGACGTTCCGTTCCAAACAGTACTCGGATGTGAGCATCGGACTCGAGGAGAGCTTGCGGCACATTGAAGAGGAGTGCAAGCAGCACGGGCCAATAGATGGGTTGCTGGCGTTCTCGCAAGGAGCAGCCTTGGCCGGGATGCTGTGTTTACTGCAGGAGCAGAAGCGTGAGTAATGTACTTTCTTTTCTGTGGTAGCATTCAGTTGGAGTTGTATTTTTCAGATGAATGCGAGCTCTCATCATCGACTTTCAGGTTTATTATACTCATGTTTTGAAACTCAATACTGATAGTTTGACAGTTAAAAATCTCAATCACTAGGTAACACTCATGTGTACTGGATTTTCTCAAATCTTTATGTCAACACATGGTATAACTGCAATGTTCATAATGAAAATATTTTTAGATTCCCCCCCCCCCCCCCCCAATTTTGTGTGTTTTATTTTCACTAGAATATAAACTTAACAAACTACTTATACATGTTTAATATCATTTCACAAAACTGAATTTAACAAATCAATATACAGTATTACACAATTACTTTATTAATGTGTCAACAGAAAAGAAATCCTTTTGATGACAGTTGTCTTTATTTCATCCTTAAAATCATACCTTCTGTGTGCTTATAAAAAGCTTATCACCAAACACAGTTGTATGTACTTAAACTAATTCAGTTCAGTGTAGTTAAGTAAAAGGTGATCTTTAGTATTTAGTTATCTTTGCTATAGTAAAAAGTTGCACTGTTGTAAGTCTGAAATTTATTGTGTTTAAATGGTACAGAAGTGGCAGTGTTGAATAGCGTTTTGCGATGTCTGTTTGTCATACAGGTGACCCAGTTTTGTGACATATCATCCACTGAACCAGGCTTTTTTTAAATTTAATTTAATCTTTTTGCAGGCTTGAACTTCAAATTTGACTTTGCCATATTAGTTGCTGGTTTCATTTCCCAGTGTTCTCTCCACGAGGAGTACTTCTTGGGGCAGGTGACAATCCCAACACTTCACATCATCGGAGAAACTGATAGTATCATCCCCAAAGGTAACTGCAGTAATGGCACACATTTACAGTTGTAGGACTGCAGTCATGAGTACACTTTATGATCAATTTGAAACCCTGTACTTTATTTATTGATTAGCAATAAATAGGTATAATACACTATCTACTGTACCAAAAAGTAACTGGGCACCCATGAAGATAGGCAATTCAGTACGTCAGTTGACTTGTGTTTCACGGCCTTCGGTGTAGGACCGCTGGTGTTTGTCCGTGGTAGCATGAACACAGAGGCCTATTGTAACATTCTGGATAGTGAAATGCTCCGAACATTGTGGCGTTTTTACGGAATGGAACCGTGTTACTTCCAGGATGACAATGCCAGATGCCATGTTTCAAGGGCTAATATGCAGTGGTACGCCAACAACAATGTTCGCCGATTGGACTGGCCCGCCCAGAGCCCCGACCTCAACCCTATAGAACATATTTGGGATGAATTGGATCGCCAGGTGTGTTCGTCAGGCGTGGCCAAAATACATTGCTCAACACATGGAATGGTTGCAAGAAGAATGGCGATGACTCCCCGTGGATGTCCTGCAAATACTCGTAGAGAGCATGCCAGACGGGTGGCTGCTGTTATAGCCGCATGAGGTGGCCGTACGAGATTCTAACGGGGTGACAACCACCGAGCAAACATTGTGGACAGATGCCCAATTACTTTTTGGTAGATAGTGTATATAATAATGGGAACATGGCTTAATGCAGGATGTTAGATTACAAATACTGTCGTAATAATAAAGAAGAGGAAGGGACAAGCACTTAAAAATAGTCAGAGACATGCGTTACCCATTATTTTACCATTAGTGTTCTTCCCATCGCCAAGTACCAACATGTGTTGATGCCCATGTCTTTTTCCCACTTTAAAGATGATTGACTACAGAATATTTTTTTTTACCACTGGTTTTTTGCCTTGATGAACGACTGTTATGTCGTTTCAAACTAGGGTCTAAAAGTTTTACACATACAGTGAGCCTGGCCTAGCCAGTGAAACATCGCGACTGTGCACCGGTGTGGAAAATGTGTTCATCCGACTTTTGAACATGTGTATTCACGAGTACCGCCCTGCAAGTACTTGGGTTTTTTTTTTTTTTTTTAAATATATGTCAGTTTATCAAATAGTTACTGTATTAACTTACCAGTTATGTATTCTGACATCAGCTCACAGTATACAGGACTGATTAGCAAAAAAAAAATAATGTGCACACAGAAATTTTCACGATTGCAGCATGTTGCTGCAAGAAATGTCTAAATGAGGCGCTGTTTGCATGCGTTTCTTGGAAGTAGCCACGCTCTTTCATGTGAATTGCAACAGTCCCTGTTTGAAGTAAATTACATTTAATTATGTTAAAATGTTATCAAAATGAAATGCCATAGATTTGCGTATATAGTATACAAAAATATATTTTAAAAAATTATAAAAAGTTCATGAATATGTGTGGTTTGCAGGGCATTCCATACAATAAGCTGGGAAATCATGTCACCCATTTGTAGTACTAGGGCTGGATGATGCTATTGTGGTGTTCCAGAAACACTATTTGATACTATTAAAAAAAATTGTAATTTTTATATATTTAATTATTAAGTAAGGTGTTGTGTATGATTCGATTCATGATCTTTGGCTATTTATACTATATGTAGAGTTAGGCAAGGATTAAGTTATGTCATGTTAAATTTCAATTTTTTTAAAATCTAACATGATACTAATTAATGTAATTTTCACTTGAGCTTACCATTCTTCTCTGAAATTATCTAATGCATGCTTGGTTTCTCGTCATCTCAACAGAAATGAGTGAAGCACTGGCAGCCCATTTCAAAGAACCGGCGATAGTTCCTCATCCAGGGGGTCATTTTGTTCCTGCTGGAGAAGCCCAGAGGAAGGCATACATCACATTTATCGAGGCAAGATTGCAATATTTTTCTGCTCCCCATGGAGGCACTACTGAAGACTAACGTTTGTACAAGGCTGTGAATAAATAGCAGTTCTAATAATGGATTTTATTAATTTTTTGCTTATTGTAAGTTTTAGGAGACCACACGTCAACAGAACAAAACAAAGATGAGAAAAGACCAGTGTTAAGAGGAGAATGCGTTGGGGGGGGGGGGGGGGCTGCAATAATGGGAGGAAGATTTTAGTTCCATCAGTGGCTAACAATTTCTTGTTGACAGATCATTTTGAAAATCTTACGTCATTTCTGTAAATTCCATTTAGTGCTTTAATGCACAGACACTGCCAGAGGAGAGATGCGCATGTAAAGAAACATTAATTTGCTGCTTCAAGTGGTTCTCAAGACATATTCTAAGATGGATAAAAACAAACAGCCTGCAGAAAGCAAGTTGGATGTGCTGCTGCATCACAGGAAGTGCTTGATGGTCAAAACTGGCATTCCTGGCCATACTGTGTTCTCCGAGGGCCATTACATGTATGGAATCTCACAAGTTGGCGGTGAAATACAATGTAGCATCTCTGACTGTATGTTCCACACAAGACCATTGTTCACATAAAGATAATTATAAACTAGTACAACGGCTGTTGCTCTCATTATACTCCCACACAAATGTTGGTAGCTATAAGTTGGCAAGAACCGAGAGGGCAGGAGTTCTATGTTGTATGCAAGTATATTTATCGACGTCACCATATCTATTGTTGAGTGGTATTGTGTACTTAGTTTACAATATTGATTTTATGGGCAGTTAGTATCTGACTATGCAGCCATGCTTTTGTACTTTTACGTAGCGCTCTTAGCTATAGTCCATTACTGATTGGAAGCGACTTATGAAAATCAACCTTTGAAAAAACTCTCTTAGGCATAACATGTCAACTTGTTTTTTCAATAACCTGTATTCCACAAATATATCACACTGTGGTTAACTTTAGAGTACTGTATTATTGAATAAATGAAACTTTACCTTAATAATCTTTTATAACTTCTAATATTTATTCCTTTTTAAATATGAATTAACAACAGCAAGAGCAGCGATGTGTTGGCAACGACCGATGGGAAATAGTTCGCAGTAATAATATTAGTTTAACTTAGATTTTTAGAATACTATTTGTAAATTAAACCGTGCCTATTGAAATACTTAAATATTTAGGTAGCCCCAATGGCACCATATATCATTTTTACAGTTAAAAATAACAGCAGAAAATATCATGAGTAGGACGTAATGGTACGGTGTTGTTTTATTGAGCGAGAAAGCATCTGAAAAACTGTTTGCTGGGCAAAGCTTGTCACTTTTTCTCTCTTTCTTCGTCTCTTTCAAACACTGGAAATTTCACTTAGCTAGTAAACAATGAAATTATACATGTTTTCAATTGTAGCATATTTCATACTTATTACTTTTATACCTGTCAATGCATTTTACTTTTGTTTCTAGCTGATTAGGCCAATATCCTAGTTTGGTTGAATAAATAACTTCGACATAAAAACAGTTCACATTTAAAACGTATAAATAGTGCTAATCAAATATTTGAAATCACGCACACACAGGGCCAGCGTATCGACCACAATGCACAAAGGCACACCATTTCACAGACGCAATAATTAACAAAATGTGACTGCAATGCAGCATCTGTCAAAATCAATGTTTACAATCCATTATGTGTGTACATATGTTCAAATACTTTTGCTGCACCTAAAAAATAACGAGATTTTAATTTAATATATTTAGATATGATGGTGGGGCCGTTACCAAGTGAAGTTGGCAGACGTGGTGAGCCATGACACAGCGTGTTGCTTTTTGCTTAACGATACGTAAATTATTCTTACTCCGAAAATTACTTCAAATTACCACATAACGTTTGTAGACATTGTGTTTCTTAAACCTACCTAGGCAAGTTACGATGTTATGATAAATCTCGAGTTTCCACGGCAGTAATAAATATACTGTGACGGGCCTACAAGGCTCCGAGTGTGTTTCTGATAAACAATTTTTTTTTTTAATGACCTAGAAAATTACCTTTTTGGTGTGTTGTCATGATAGTAAGTTCAGGTGTCTGCCTACTGTCTTTTATGTCACATCTTTCCTGAAAAGTGAAAGCACTGCTGGAAAAATGCTTTGCTCGTAATACATACACACCACACTTACATCCACATGTTTCTGTTGCATTCCTTCTATCTACTCGGTTCTCAGTCTCACATGTTAATTTTATAATTTTTACGTAGGGTAGACATCTCACGAATATGTATGATATTCTCAGCACCAAAACTAAATTAAATAAAAACGGTACGATTCGTGTTGTGCATGCAAACTTGTCCACACATCAATCTAGTTACTGTAAACTACATGATGCCTGCGGCTAGGCCAGCTTCGGCTATGTGCGCTTCAGTTCGGTGAAGAAAGCACTACCACCGTAGCTTTTAACACATGTTAACGCAGCCATAAATCCCGCCCCTCCCCGGGCAGTCTCCCTACCCTGCCGCCCCTCCGTCAGCTGGGAAACCATTACTTCCAAACATCTTGGTTTTGCTAGCCAATGAGTTGTTTTCTTATAATGTACAGTATTGTTTCCTGAGTAGTGTGTGTACCGCATAAGTGAAAACTTACCTTAAAGTAAATATAAGTTAGAATTTATTATTTATTTTAAATATAGCATTGTCAAGAAACTGTCTGGGCAAGCACTGCTTGCCTTGCATGCTCTAACAAGACGCCACTGATGCAGATAGATGCGATTCACATCAAAGTGTTTAATTTCTACTAAATTTAGGCGGCATGTTGGTCTCTGCACTGACACAATGAGACCCGGCAATGTTTACAGAAATGCAAAAGTTAGTGCGGCCTACTTGAAATATTATTTATCCCGAATTTTTCATCAAAAACTTTTGGCGTGGCCTTACTCGCCAAAATATGGTAATATAAGAACACATTTTATTTGCACACACTTACCATGCCTTTACTCACTTTACACATAAAACTGACTTCGCAAGAAAAAAGCAATTGCTAGCCATGAAAAATTAGCACCTTACGTAGGCATGGGCGCACATAAAGTTAAACATAATCATTAAAAAATGACATTGAATTAAATTTGAATTTATCATACACCTGTCATTTTTACAGCAAAAGAGCAGGGATGATGGAAGTAAAAACAACAGGGAGGGTAAAGCAGAGGGCGGCGGTACATGACTAGGACAAAGGAATTCTCATTGATCCAGCCTGCAATCCCCTCCCCCCAAAAAACACCCCAGTCCCCGTCTGTGAAGCAAATTTATTACTTCACGGTGCTTGGGACAATAAATGTCAGGCGCCCTTGTTAACAGTTAAAATGTTACGAGAGCCTAGCTTGGCTGAAGTTTGGGAACTTCAAAGTAGTAGAGTTAAGCATGGCTTCAGAAGTATGGCAAAAATTTGTTACTGACAGTGAAAATGAATCATTTGCCAAATGTTTATTGCACAACAAACGTATTTCAAGAGGTCAGTCAATAATCATCAAATTGAAGAAGGGGGAAATTTTTTTTTTAGCAAATATCCATTCAGTAAAAATAGGATGTACAATTTTATCTCTGTCAGAAGTTCCACGCACTAGACCTGAAAAAAGCAGTAATTCAACCAAACTAGGATATTGGCCTAATTAGCTCGAAACAAAAGTAAAATGCATTGACAGTTATTTTTCTAAGCCATCTGGATCAGCTTCTTTCAGTGCACTTGTACATTTATCTGTGGATTGTGGACAGCCATCATTACATGAAGATGTAGATGAACCCGGATTTGCAATTAAATTTGGAACACTCACAAGCATCAGCAAGTGTCTACAAGATAATGATACATATTGTTAGGTTAGTGATTCAGGCCATGAAGGGACGTCACTTAGATCTACGTGTTACATACGTATAGTTAACTAAAACGAATGCTTTTTTCCTGTTAAATAAATGCACTACAAGCTTGGATCAAATGCATGCAATCCATTACTCATCCCTATATCTCTTCTGCTTAACTTAAATTTAATTACGTACAAATAAACACCGCACTTCCCAGGGGAAAAATATTTTCCCATACATGTTAATTTGTTTCCAGTACTACTTACTAGATAGCACTACTGCGTATACCGGTACCAGTTAAATGTACTCATACTCGTTTTGTCAGATACTTGTACACACATGCAACCAAAGACGTGTTTCACTTTGTGCTCGCTAGATAGTACAGTGTATCTCGATACTTGTTAAATGTACTCATACTCGTTTTGTCAGATACTTGTACTCACACACAACCAAAGACGTGTTTCACTTTGTGCTTGCTAGATAGTACAGTGTATCTCGATACTTGTTAAATGTACTCATACTCATTTTGTCAGATACTTGTACACACATGCAACCAAAGACGTGTTTCACTTTGTGCTCGCTAGACAGTACAGTGTATCTCGATAATTGTTAAATGTACTCATACTCGTTTTGTCAGATACTTGTACTCACATGCAACCAAAGACGTGTTTCACTTTGTGCTCGCTAGATAGTACAGTGTATCTCGATACTTGTTAAATGTACTCATACTCGTTTTGTCACATACTTGTACTCACATGCAACCAAAGACGTGTTTCACTTTGTGCTCACTAGATAGTACAGTGTATCTCGATACTTGTTAAATGTACTCATACTCGTTTTGTCAGATACTTGTACTCACAAGCAACCACAGACGTGTTTCACTTTGTGCTCGCTAGATAGTACAGTGTATCTCAGTACTTGTTAAATGTACTCATACTCGTTTTGTCAGATACTTGTACTCACATGCAACAAAAGACGTGTTTCACTTTGTGCTCGCTAGATAGTACAGTGTATCTCGATACTTGTTAAATGTACTCATACTCATTTTGTCACATACTTGTACTCACATGCAACCAAAGACGTGTTTCACTTTGTGCTCGCTAGATAGTACAGTGTATCTTGATACTTGTTAAATATACTCATACTCGTTTTGTCAGATACTTGTACTCACATGCAACCAAAGACGTGTTTCACTTTGTGCTCGCTAGATAGTACAGTGTATCTCGATACTTGTTAAATGTACTCATACTCGTTTTGTCAGATACTTGTACTCACATGCAACCAAAGACGTTTTCACTTTGTGCTCGCTAGATAGTACAGTGTATCTCGATACTTGTTAAATGTACTCATACTCGTTTTGTCAGATACTTGTACACACATGCAACCAAAGACGTGTTTCACTTTGTGCTCGCTAGACAGTACAGTGTATCTCGATAATTGTTAAATGTACTCATACTCGTTTTGTCAGATACTTGTACTCACATGCAACCAAAGACGTGTTTCACTTTGTGCTCGCTTGATAGTACAGTGTATCTCGATACTTGTTAAATATACTCGTTTTGTCACATACTTGTACTCACATGCAACCAAAGACGTGTTTCACTTTGTGCTTTCTAGATAGTACAGTGTATCTCGATACTTGTTAAATGTGCTCATACTCGTTTTGTCACATACTTGTGCTCGCTAGATAGTACAGTGTATCTCGATACTTGTTAAATGTACTCATACTCGTTTAGTCAGATACTTGTACTCACATGCAACCAAAGACGTGTTTCAATTTGTGCTCGCTAGATAGTACAGTGTATCTCGATACTCGTTAAATGTACTCATACTAGTTTTGTCAGATACTTGTACTCACTCGCCACCAAAGACGTGTTTCACTATGTGCTCGCTAGATAGTACAGTGTATCTCGATACTTGTTAAATGTACTCATACTCGTTTTGTCATATACTTGTACTCACATGCAACCAAACACGTGTTTCACTTTGTGCTCGCTAGATAGTACAGTGTTTCTCGATACTTGTTAAATGTACTCATACTCGTTTTGTCAGATACTTGTACTCACATGCAACCAAAGACGTGTTTCACTTTGTGCTCGCTAGATAGTACAGTGTATCTCGATACTTGTTAAATGTACTCATACTCGTTTTGTCAGATACTTGTACTCACATGCAACCAAAGACGTGTTTCACTTTGTGCTCGCTATATAGTAAAGTATATCTCGATACTTGTTAAATGTACTCATACTTGTTTTGTCAGATACTTGTACTCACATGCAACCAAAGACGTGTTTCACTTTGTGCTCGATACTTGTTAAATGTGCTCATACTCGTTTTGTCAGATACTTGTACTCACATGCAACCAAAGACATGTTTCAATTTGTGCTCGCTAGACAGTACAGTGTATCTCGATACTTGTTAAATGTACTCATACTCGTTTTGTCAGATACTTGTACTCACACGCAACCAAAGACGTGTTTCACTTTGTGCTCGCTAGATAGTACAGTGTATCTCGATACTTGTTAAATGTACTCATACTCGTTTTGTCAGATACTTGTACTCACATGCAACCAAAGACATGTTTCAATTTGTGCTCGCTAGACAGTACAGTGTATCTCGATACTTGTTAAATGTACTCATACTCGTTTTGTCAGATACTTATACTCACATGCAACCAAAGACGTGTTTCACTTTGTGCTCGCTAGATAGTACAGTGTATCTCGATACTTGTTAAATGTACTCATACTCGTTTTGTCAGATACTTGTACTCACATGCAATCAAAGACGTGTTTCAATTTGTGCTCGCTAGACAGTACAGTGTATCTCGATACTTGTTAAATGTACTCATACTAGTTTTGTCAGATACTTGTACTCACACGCAACCAAAGACGTGTTTCACTATGTGCTCGCTAGATAGTACATTGTATCTCGATACTTGTTAAATGTACTCATACACTTTTTGTCAGATACTTGTACTCACATGCAACCAAAGACGTGTTTCACTTTGTGCTCGCTAGATAGTACAGTGTATCTCGATACTTGTTAAATGTTCTCATACTTGTTTTGTCAGATACTTGTACTCACATGCAACCAAAAACGTGTTTCACTTTGTGCTCGCTAGATAGTACAGTGTATCTCGATACTTGTTAAATGTGCTCATACTCGTTTTGTCAGATACTTGTGCTCACTAGATAGTACAGTGTATCTCGATGCTTGTTAAATGTACTTGTACTCACATGCAACCAAAGACGTGTTTCACTTTGTGCTCACTAGATAGTACAGTGTATCTCAGTACTTGTTAAATGTACTCATACTTGTACTCACATGCAACCAAAGATGTGTTTCACTTTGTGCTCGCTAGATAGTACAGTGTATCTCGATACTTGTTAAATATACTCATACTCGTTTTGTCAGATACTTGTACTCACATGCAACCAAAGACGTGTTTCACTTTGTGCTCGATACTTGTTAAATGTGCTCCTACTCGTTTTGTCAGATACTTGTACTCACACGCAACCAAAGACGTGTTTCACTTTGTGCTCGCTAGATAGTAAAGTGTATTTCGATACTTGTTAAATGTACTCATACTCGTTTTGTCATATACTTGTACTCACATGCAACCAAAGACGTGTTTCACTTTGTGCTCGCTAGATAGTACAGTGTATCTCGATACTTGTTAAATGTACTCATACTCGTTTTGTCAGATGTACTCACATGCAACCAAAGACGTGTTTCACTTTGTGCTCGCTAGATAGTACAGTGTATCTCGATACTTGTTAAATTTACTCATACTCGTTTTGTCAGATACTTGTACTCACATGCAACCAAAGACGTGTTTCACTTTGTGCTCGCTAGATAGTACAGTGTATCTCGATACTTGTTAAACGTGCTCATACTTGTCTTCCTCCAAATGCGCATCTACAAACCAGTTTCGATCAGTGTCCACTAGATGGTACGGCCTAGACGTAGGCAAAATTAGTAATTTTATTGATTCAAAACATTTTGATCAACTCTGCTAGGAGTCGACTCGCAGATTTGACTCAAGATTCGAGGACTCTGAACAGTTTTGAATAAACAAAACACACACATATCTTTGTGTGGCTGTTTCAATTCGAAACAGTAGGTTCACAGAGAATCGTTGCCGAAAAGCTGTGTTGCAGTGACATGTGATAGTATTTTTTTTTCTTTCGCCTAATATAGTGGGAAATTAAAATATTAAATATGATAATACAAGATTCAAAATTCTTATGTTGTCACATATACACTATTTTTAAAATAATGGCTGCCGTTGTATGGATGAATGTTTAATTTATTTTTTGAATTTTTAGCAGAAAAATAAATCGGGTATATATTATGAAGATGTACTCAGACAATGGTGCTTTCATTCAAAGATTTTATTTAACAATGGATAATTTATTAAAAAATACTCTAGAATAAACTGTTACATAACAAAACTATTCACGACTCAGTGTCCGACACATCATCGCCTTCTAGTTTGAGCCATCAAAAAACATTTGCTCATTTTAAAACGTACGGAACAGATTGCGCATACATCGCAACTCGCAACCTTGGCGAAAGTATCGAGTCACCAGCAGATGAATGTTTCGAATCACTATTTCATGTTGGTGAGTCGACTCAGTGTTTCGAATCACTCACTCAGTCATTCGAAACTCTAGTACGGCCAATCTCGAACTGATATCTGTTAAAAATACTCGTCTTCATTTTGTTGAAATTATCTGGTGTGGAAAAAGAGTACAGACTACAGTGTGCATATGTGACAACCACCATGAATACATCACAAAGATGGAAAAGAAGTGGCATTTGGAACTTTTGCACCGAAATTGATAATAATTTAGCGAAATGTGATTTATGCAAACAAAAACTGCGTTACCAATGTTCTGTTTCTAATCTGAAAAAAGCACTTCATTAGGAAACATCCAACTATTGAACTGAATTCTTCTGCAAGTTCGTACTGTGAATATCAAACAGGGCATAGTAACAACACTTTTTGTCAAATAAATACAAATTTTATAAAATATTGTATGTATGATTTAGAAATACAGTACTTTAGGGTACTTTTACGCTGACTTGCGTTGTCTACATAGCATACTGCCTGTCATCTACGCGGTAAATAACTCAGTGTAGATGGCAGGCACACTATGCAATTATATATGAAAGTCTCATTAAAGAACTACTAGCAGGAGACAAAATTGAAGTCAAATTTTTCCACTTGTGATAATACCTCTTATTATAGACAGTGGTATCGAGCATTAAAATAACAGGTATTTTTAACAGGAACAAATACTCGCCGTTACTTCAAAATGTACACTTTTACAATCTCTATATACTCTACACCGTTTGCTTACATAATTTTTCCTCTCGTATAATACCCTAGAATGCCGTATTTAAAAGACGTAAACATGCAACAATTAGAACGATTCAAAGCTAAAAACCCGTACATAAACGTCAGCCATTTTGTTTCACTCGATTATTCGTGTAGTATCTTCTCTGTATATATTTATCTATGACATTGTCACCACGAGACTGTTTAGGTTTTGTCTCGTTTAACTGACAGAATATAAACCAAATACTGTATTTGATAAAAATGTGTGTCCTTGAAAAATACTTTTGTGATCTTTGGTACCAAATGAATTAATATTTATATGCTTTCAACGGCAATAGTAATTCGCTGTAAGGAAATATTGCTGCCAAGAAAAAATGCTTGTTACAGGCAAATTAACATATGTTTTTAACTGCAATTTTTGTTTGTTTTGATAAGTTTCTCGTTACAGTTATTTTTGTAATGACAGAGTTTTGCCGTAACTAGATTAATTCATAATGTTTGGTACTAAGAATATCTGAAAATATTACTAAATTTATTGCTGTATAGAAATGAGAACAGAGTAGTCGTTAACTTAAAACCGGTTCAGAGGCAAACCTCAAGAACCGAACTGACCCATCCCTACTTTTAATGTATTGTGTATCCGTTAAGTCAATATTTTAAATGTGAAGAAGTTGGTTAAACATTCTTTGTATAACAAATTATTCTTATCTGTCATAAAAATTGTGTTATATCGGGAATTTAATCTTCCCACACTAGATTAGAAATTGATTGTAGCTGGTAAGAAGGCTGTATATAATTCATGTTTTCTCTATTTTTCTGAATATTTCATAAAAAAAACTATTGCACATTATGAACCTTATCATAACCTTAGTACATAGCATTCTATGTAAAATACTTGATTTGGGCAAGTCAGTTATTTTCGATGTTATTTTTGCAAGCAAACTTTAGAGTTGCAATTTGTAAACATGTAGGTCTACATGTCAATTTTTTAATTTTTTTTGATGAACTTTATTTGTAATGCAAAAAACACTTTTATTTTAATCCAATCACCAACATTGCTGCACAGAACAGGCAAAATGAAGTGCTTAAAAATATACGGTAACTACTGAAGGTCAGCCACCAAACACAAATTGGAGCTCTTAATATCCAAGTCCAGAGAATCGAGAACCGGTAAAAAAAAGTAGAACCGACCCATCACTTGTTCTTACATCACTCCTCTCCTCTCTATTTCAGGATATCCAAAAATACAAGGGCAATGAGGAGGGCAGAGGCAACATGGTTTTTTTTTTAGAGAAGGGAAGGGTCACATTCCAACATGGCAAAAAATAAAAGATAGCTTGTCACTGCATAAAAGCGGCAAGAAGATAATGGGAAGCGCATGCCATCAGCCCAAAAGAAAAGAAAGGAAGCCCGCCGCCCACAGCAGTTGATGTTTTTCTTTTAACGACAATAGTTTAGCACGAGATCATACAGTATATCTCAGATTGTTTTAATTCTAGATCTTTGAAAGCACTATCTTCTATGGCCTACACAATGTTACGCTGAATACATTTTATTTCTATATATTTCTTATTTTTACATTTATGTGACATACAGAATTGGATTTCATGATAACTCTACGTGAATGTTCTTTTTAAGCACACAATGTGAACTCATTTACACATATTTTAAGTGTTATATGTTTGGAGATAAAAAAAAGTGTCTTCAGAAACCTATATTTCATATCTACAAAAATAGTGCTCTTTGTATGTAACAGTCATTAAGAATCTTTATTGCTATGTAACTATCTTCCACAAAATACATTCTTGAAATTATTTTACTGGCTTATAAAAATATAATTAGATTCAAAGAAAATTCAATATTCAATTAGACATGTGATTTGAATCAGAAAACCTGGATTTGCAGACCCCTACTCTTAGCCTTTCAGTCACACTGCTGCTACAATCGCCACATATATATATATATATATATATATATATATATAATCTGTCTGTGTGTGTGTGTGTGAGAGAGAGAGAGAGTGTGCACATGGGGGTCATGCCCTTTTATCGTAGGCTTAACTTAGCACCTGAGTTAACCAGATTCACAAGTACAGAGACCTCGCACTCAGCACGTGTCTGGCCAGAAATCTATTCATACCCCCTAGCGTCTCTTTAGGACACAATTGGAGCAGTGTGCCTATCACCCCCCCCCCGGACTTTCTTAATTGGGGGGGGGGGGGGGGGATGGCTCCAGACCTTCTCCAGCATACAGAGTTAACCATTGCGAGCATGATTCCAACCCATGATCGGCACCAGAGAAAAACTCTTGGTGGGGCTCAACCAATCTGCCTGCGCTCCCACTTATTTTCCATGACTTGTGGGTTTTCATAAACCAACTGCTCGACCTATGGCAAGCGCCCAAACAAACAGAGGTAGCATTTTCCTCCCCTAAGCGCTGGAGAGGAATCTCATATATACTATTTGTACAGTGCCCTCCAGTTAATAGCTGACGACACTTTAAAGCCCAACATGTCATAAACGTTACACCCAATACAGGCTGGTTGCTCACTTGAGCAATCCTACACTGGAAGTCGGACCATGCTCAACATCTTACAAAGTGGGACAACCCCAGACCCTATCTGAAGACAGGACTGAGTGAGGCCACGGTGCTCTGAAATGAAAGAATATCTTCAATCATCATCCATCCACAAGTCTCATGTTTTCATCATTGCCTCTGCAGTGTACAGTATCCTAACCAATCAACAGCAGGACAGCCAAGCAGCGGAATTGTCATTGGTATCTGAGCATTACCATGCATTAGAATATCTTAATATGATGATCTACAATCACAACTACGGAACTGCATGCAACCAAGCCTGAAAATAAACACCCATTACATTTGCCTGAACATTTGAACGATACAGCTTCGAAATCAGTTCTCACAATTTAATTGCACACACACACTTATTTCAGAGAAGAGCAGCAGCCTTTGTCACCATTTGAAATGATGTGTTAAATGTCCTAAGGCAGAAATGCTGCAGAAGATGAACACACTCCTGCTGAGTGAGCATACAATCCACTTTTCCTTTGTGGTGTACACTCGAGTTGTTATGAGTAAGCCAGCCAAACTGAATTTGTTTGCTGCTACCACCCAGGACTTGCCTAAAGTCTGCAAGAATTTTGACATTGATTTCATCACTGTGCAATTATTAGCCAATAAGTTGCCTGATTTAAATACTGCTCAGCACGTGGGGGCGAATGGTAGTTTGAAGAAAATTTTTTCTTCATAATGGAAGTTCTAGATGTTCTCGCAGACGAGTCTAAATGTCAGGTTCACGGCAGTAAGGCACACAGTTCTAGGGTAGCTTTACCCAAAATCACTTTGCCTAATTCTGATGGTGATCTTATGCAATGGTCTAATTTTTTTTAACTTGTTTGCCACTTTGGTGTCACATAACAGTAATGTGTCCCCTGTTGAGAAACTAGCTTGTTTGAATGGTGTACTTAGTGGGAATCTTGGGCAGGCTGCAGGTGGAAGGGGGGGGGGGGGGCAGGGGGAGAGAAAAAGAGAGAGAGAGCCAGAGTCTTCTTCAGGCTGTTGGAAGAGGAGGAGGCCTTCCGGACCCCGGGAGAGTCTGCTGACCAGTGCGGTCGGCGAGCCGACGAACTCTGGCAAGGGTGGTTTGAAGCTTCCATACATAGTCCCTGTTTCTGCTTCGTGGCTGACCAAGGGGTGCAGGGGTTGTAAGCCTCTCAACATAGGGGTTGGTTATCTCTGCTAGCGGGCGGGGTAGCATATTTTCTCATCACCCGTGATTGAGGCTGACTACAGTTTTACCTCCTCTGCCTGAGACTCTGCATCTGTGATGTCACTGGGCCTAGGGGTACTGCGATCTTGTGGATAGCTTTCCAACCTCTTTATCTAAGTCGACGGGTCCGCAGCTGAATTCAGGTGGGCAGTACAATTTTTACAATTACTTCTAATTATAATTATGACCGTAGTTGTCCAGGCTTATGGAATCAACTATATCGGCACGTAGAGGTAGTACGCCACTGTTATGACTTTCCCCGAGCTCTTTATCGCTTGTTGGTATGGGGCAAAGTCGCCCGTAGAGCGTGCAGGCAAGCTGTGCAGCAGTGTGCCATGCATCAACGTAATAGTCTTCTAGTCGACAGGACATCACGCGCCATTATTGACAGATAGCAGTGTGTGCTAGCCATCAGGATCTTCAGCGTATTGTTTGGTGCTTTATGACAGGGAATTGGTAGAGGATTATTGTATACAGGTAACATATGGTGTCTCCTCTGCTCCATACTTGGCACTTCATACCATGTAGCAGCTGGCTGAGTAATAAGTTAAAGAAATAAGTGAAGTTTTCAACATACATGTAACTACCAAAAACACACATTCTAGGATAGAGCAGATAAAACAGAATGGTACAGAATTTAACAAATCAATTTTATTTATCTTTCTGTTTCATGGAAACCAACAAATATGTCTCAAATAGCAGTTTCAAAAATAACGCCTCCATAAATATTCAATTTACACAAAGAAATTTATGATGGGGTTACTTTTTTTTTTTTTAAAAGAGGAAAGAGGGGCATAATTTACATAGTGATGCCAATTTTTTATAGTCTTTGAAATTGCATATTTCTTTGTTTACTAGCATCTTTTAAAATCTATCCTGTATATACAAATATTTAGTACATTTACGGTGGGCACCATAAAGCAAACATTTAAAGAATCAGCCATAGTTAACGTTACAGTAATTTTGAAATGAAATTGACATGAACAAAACATACTGGAATTTTTTCTGAACATGGCAACAATATTTCAAAATACAAGCATTAAAATCATACTTACAGATCTGAGCAATTTCCAGCAATGAAACAAACAGGCACACAAACTAAACAGAACTACAGTCAGAGGTGAGAAAATTAAAATTTATCACTTTCAAAAAACAAGACAATGTAAATAAATAAAAATTTATTTTCTGTAATCTGGAGATGTGTAAAATGTATCTAAAAATTCTTAATGTTGATTGTAAAATGACTTAGTAGGAAAGTGACCAAGTCTCGTAATCGTACCAAAATGGCAAAAGTAAAATGCAATACAAGAAAATTTTTTGACACCTCTGGGGACATTTTTCCACACCACACACACGCGCACTGTGAATCTTTGAGACATACATAAACACAAAACACTGTACAAATAAATTATTCAAAGAAAAATACACATTCTGATCTCTGTATATTTTTTAACAAAATTATAATTACATAATATGCAAAATGAAACACAGTTTCAATGATAGAATCATTTGCTCTTTGTGAACAGGGTTCAGTTGTTAATTTCGTTACAACTACCTATTCGACTGCATTTATTTGATTCGGTGTAATCGACATATTACCGACATCAGTTATTACGTATGGCTAGTTACATTTTCTTACCTCGACACACACAACTTACATTAAGTGAAGAACATCTTTGGCACTTCATACATTTGTTCCAGTTAAGACACTTTGACATTGGAAAAGTTTAACAGCTGCCTTCCAGGCCATGATACTGCGGGCTTGCAAGGCACAGGGGAAGTTACAGATTGTACATAGTTTGCTTTCCTTTCAATCCACATTTCCCCTGTCATTCACTTACCCCCTCCTCCTCAATGTTCAGTGGTTACATTGAACTATGACAAACTTACATTGCCGAGCGCACACACTTAACATTATTTCCTAACAAGTGTCGCCCACTGAGCGAGAACTTCCAACATACTGCTGCTCTGTTGTACACACATTCCAAAATATATAGATAGACATTTTCAAATTTCTGTTTAACCATTACTGATATTTTCACTTCTGAAACAAGCTTGCTGCAACACCTCTAATATTAAATGAACCACTTTTCAAGCATTAAATACTTATGATACCTCCAAACAGACAACAAATGCTTCACACCAACAATCTCTTACAACACTGTAAAATTCTGATGTACAAGGTACGCGCACAGAATTAAGTAGGGACCTCAAAACAACACAACACAAGTTACAGATATCTGTATGTAGGAAACTCATCATTGACAAATTCACCTTGGAACTATAATATTGCACTGAATTCCTTACACAGCTAACAAAGTTAATTGAAATGGAAATCTCAAGATTCTCACACTATTGTCATGGTTATTATTTCTTTGTCTGCATTATTTACATTCTAGTCACCTGTAAAATCTTTTTTCTGTAAGCATTGGTTAATTACAGTTTTAAAACATCCATTCTGTACACGAAAATGCATACATACTTCCACACACATGCACACAACACACACACATATGCACATCAATACCAACAACGTACACAGTAGTCCATGGAATGTATAGCAAATGTTACGTATTCGCCATTGTGGAGACCCCCTTGCAAGCAACTTTTTTAACAGTTAAAGTTTTTCCATGGACAATCGGCCACCACTTAAATTTAGTTATCTTTTTATTGCCAACAGTTGCAAAACTTACGCTTAAAGCTTTTACAAATCAGAATATATATATATATATGAAAATTTTTTTAAATGATAAGCCTGTAATGTTAATTAAAATAACAAAACTGAAAAGTATTCCTAAAATAAAGATTTGTCAAACATAAAAAAATTTCATGCACAATGATTAGAAATGCTTATCTTTTCATAAGTATAACAACATATAAGATTGAAAACACCAAAACTTAAGCCGCCATACCAAAATGTCAAAAAAATAACTTTTCCACAATAAAAACCAAAAACTTGCATGTTGTGGCAGAAAATATTTAATGAAACTGAAACAAATACCACAAATTTATTAACAGAATACAACAAATATAAATTTTTTTGGGCGGGATAACCAAATATAAATTGGAAATCTCATTTTTATCTTTTTTTTTTTTTTTTTAATGGTTTTTAAAAATATTTTTGCAAAAAAATTATTAAAAATGGGGAAAAATTTATTAATGTGTTAAAACTATTTTAACACAAGTGCAATTCATTACATTTGTATTTAATTATTGCAGCGAAATGAAGGTACTTAAATGCTTCTTTCTAGAAATTTATTAAAGCTGTCAACTTTGATCACAGCGTAATGCATATGTGACTAGTTTCGTTAACTTCAACTTACCATGGCCATCGACTGGCACCGCACATCAGTCGCTCTGTTCCCGAGGCGACGCAATACGGCCAGATTTTTTTTTAGCACAAGTAAACCTATTCAAACAAGTCCGTCAAACCCATCAAATAAAGCAAAACATTTTTTTCAGCATCACTTTTTTTCCTCCCATTCGAGAACACGCAACTTTACACACAAGATTCTCAGTTTCCAAGCAATGCTCAATCGATGGCGTCACGTCGAAATATGCTTTCCAGTTTCCTGGTCTTCTTTAGGTGGTTGTATGACTTGACAAACACTTGCTTCACTTTTTCGAACACGTCTCTGTCGTACACAGATCTGGCAGTGTTTGTGAGATCAAATGGCTCTATGGAAAAATGCAAGAACAACTAGGTTGACATAGAATTCGCTCTGATCTTTACAGTATGTCTAGGTACTGCCATTTCATTTACAAAATTTGATTCATTACAAAAATAAAACATCAACAGTCAACTCCTAAACTAGTTTAATGGCAAACATACAAATTTTGTTTATTTGATATCAATATTTAATAGTTAAGGTGTCATTCTATCTGTTGTATACACGTGACTGCAGTGACCCATATTAGAGGTCAGACTTGGCGAAGAACTATGTGGTGCAGTGCATTTCACAGAATAACCATGCTTCATTACTAACCTAGATCACACAATTAGTTACATTTAATGCTTTCCCTCTTGCCAGGCGTGTAAGAGGAGAATGCAAGCACACGTGGCCGAAAGAGACACAGGAAGCAACTTTTTTTTTGCTAGCCAACAGAGAAGAGAGAGAGAGAGGAGAGAGAGGGAGAGAGAGAGAGAGAAGAGAGAGAGAGAGAGAGAGAGAGAGAGAGAGAGAGAGAGAGAGAGAGAGAGAGAGAGAGAGAGAGAGAGAGAGTGTGTGCAAGGTAGGATGCAATGCTGATTGCTAGGTAACCGCTTCCCCTTTCGTCAGACATGTAAGGGGAGGCACAAGGTTGTGCCTGACTGGCCGACTCGCAGACTCCTTCACGGTGAACTGGGGACCACTGCACTTAACTTATTTCACACCCAGGTTAAACACTATTGTTGCGTGAAACCTTCAGTGGCGAGACCAAAAGATTTTTTGATTGATGCAACATTTAATCAATAATAAAAGCAGACTACTTAATCATTATTCATAAGGAATTTTGCAGAGACAACTGAAAATTTTTGGCGGATACAGTTTTTCGGTAGTTGCGTTTTCAGAACAAAGTCTGCTGTATTTCATCGATGAAAACTATATAAAATTTCTAATATTCTCACGTGACATTTAAAGAAGAGCAGTATCATGGCTGTTTTTGTGTTAAATGTACGAGTAGGAACCCCAGAAAATGGTGAACCGAGAAATACACGAAATACCACGAAATTGGACATTATTTCACAGTTTTTGCGAAATCTGCCTTAATACGAAATTTTGCACGAAAATGACAACACGAATATTTACATTCTTCAGAAACAGTAAATAATCGTTTACAATCGATTAAGTGTAAGCAATCAATTGAAATGTAATGTTACACGAATTTAATTTTCGTATCAAATTTAAGTTTGTTCTTTTCAGGAAATGTACACAGTGTTGATTTTATTGAATGATTCTGTAAATAAATTATTTAATGCTAGTGACGAACAAACGTGATTTTAGTGACGTAAACTTGCAAGGATTACAATAGAAAAAACACACGCTCAAAAGGTACACATTTGATGTCACATAGATACGTCGTGTATTCGCTACCCCCGCTCTGCGACCACCCCTTGCCATAGTGGCACCAGCCAATCAGTGTCGGGCAGTGGCCCAAATTTGTATAAAAGGAGAGACAGCCCGTGTCTCCAGACCAGTCTTCAAAACTCCAGTACTCGTTTCTCGGATCTGACCAGCCTGCGCCCTTTAAACTTTGCTTGGACCAGTCTTCGTTCCCTAGCGTTAGCCGCTCGGGGTTCTGACCAGATTGCCTGTCTCCAGCACGCGTTGCTCAGACACAAACTCTGCACCCCGTCTCATCATTTAAGCCACACTTACGATAGGGTTAGGCTACGCTAGCTAGGCTCTCTCCCAGCTACGTACCTTGCAAAACCCATTCACCCTGCACTATATGGACGTATCTATAGTAGTATCTGAAGTCCTTATCAGGACTCATCCTGTCACGGCCTTGGTTAGTACTCCACATTATGACGTTTCACACAATACCCAAGTACAACAATGCAAGAGCTGATTGCTTAGACGTTCAGCATCACCCCCAGCAGTCCCCTGTTTATCACCGGTCGCCTCTACCGGTCAACTCAGCAGTGTATTCTGGCTTCCCGGCTGAAATTCATGCTGTCAAGCAGGAGCTAGGGTGCTCTTTTCTTTACAGAAATAAAACGTGGGTCGGCTTTTAGCTTTTACCTTGAGTTCTTTCCTGTAAGCATAGCACCTTTCTGTAGTTACCCTCACGTAAAAAATTCGTAATCCTGGGAAACCTACTCAATCTAACCAATACACAAAATTTTTTTAGCCATACACGCTAGCCTAGGCCGCCTGGGATTGAAGGAAAGGAGTCACGCACAGATACACTGTCCTGAAAACAGCTTGTCGGCTTGGTGTTCGCCGGTTTCTCCACAGCGGTCTCCACCAAGAGAGCCTGACGTCCCCTGAGATAGGAAGACGAACAGGGCCACACATCCGTGTGCGACCTTAGACAGGTGAGGCCTGCCTTCCATCGTGAACTGCAGTCTCTACCAGGTGTTGGAATAAGATGTCCACCAGTCCCTGGCCTGCACCAAGAGCCTGCCATCTTGATACAGTAGTAGCAGTAGTAGTAGTGTAAATCCACTTCCTGATGCTCTATTCCAAACGGAGAGGGGGCTGAAGGAAAGAGAGTGGCAGATTCTCTTGGCCTCTGGCCGATCGCACAAGTATCAGCCCTTCCTGGCGTCTCACATAGCAGCTTATAACCACGAACTCAAGCACAAGCCCTCAGGCATCGTCAAGACCCAGTGGAAATCGACATACCCAAAGCTCTGGTTGATCCTCCAGTGAGCAACAGACCGACTGAGTACCCACGGTGGGTAGCACAACACTTGAGCCAACCCAATCAACCACCTACAACAGTAATCACATACTGCACCCTGCTCCTCAACTGAAGCCTCAGTTCACACCAACCTACTCTGATTTGTATTGTGAGAAGGGAATGCTGTAAACCACACACCAACACTATACAAAATCATGGCTAGTACATGTAATATCATATTTACTCAATTCTAAGCTGCACACTTTTTCTGGAAATATTTTTGAAAAACAAGGGTGCCGTTTAGAATCAAAACCATCAATTTTTGGACATATTTTTAAATTTTTAAAATAAGACAGCTAAGATATAAAAAAATTCAGTCAAGGTCCTGAATAAAATAATTTATGTATGGTGTACGTATTACGTGAAATTGTTCATAGAAGTTATTAATTTGTTCTACAGACGGAACTGTATGCAGTATGTGAAATATAGTTTTTTGAAACAATATCCTAACAAATCATATTGCATACATGCTCCGTAACATGAAAAACATCCTCCGGAAAACTGGATTTTCTGTGGTAGCCAATCAGGCAGATGTGTTTTAGCGGGAACAGGATCTAGGGCATGTTAAGTAACAAGACATCACAGTAGAGGATCACACAGCAACTATCGAAACTATGGTTGTGATTGACATTTCAAACGATCGTGTATGAAACGGCAGTGACTTATTTGTTAAACAACGGGATTAAAACACAATACTTCATTTATAGCAACAGGAAAATGTGTGATTAATTTTTTCTACAAATGTGATTATTTTTGTGGACTATAATGGAACCACAGTGGCTGGTAAGCTATTTTAAATTGATGAATCTTAACTTGGGCCACTGCAGATAAGCATGCAAAACAATTATATACTTCCAAATGAACTACCGTATTTTGGCGTGTATCGGCTGGGGAAAAAAAAAAAAAAAAAAAAAAAATCTATTACTCGTATTTAAACGCGTATCGTTTATGGGCCGCCCAGCTCGGCTGAGCCTCTCTCTTTTTCCCTTCTCTCCCTCGCTATTCCTCATTGGCCGCCAAGTGCCAGCCCTGCTTGCTCGCGCCCTTTATTTTCTTTCTCCCTCTCGATGGGCATCTCTCCCTTCTACTCTCCCACCCACTCTTCCATGACTGAGTTCTTTGTCACTCCTTTCTGCTCCCCCCCCAAACAGGGTGTGTCATTCCCCACTCCAAACAGCCCCTTAGCGGTGGTATGTTTAGAATGCCCCGTTCACCCTATCTCCTGTTAGATGCGAATATTTGTTGTTTATATATAACCTAAAAGCACAGTGACTTGACTTGCATGTTAAGTAGCTCAATATCTGCTTTAAAAAAACTTCACTCGAGTGACGAGTCGATTTTTGTTGACTAGACTCGATTTTTTGAGACTCGACCTATCACTAGTAGTTTGTCCGCATGCATCATCGTTTTAGTATTTGGTCCTTCAGAAAATAATCCATAGAGATTTAACAGTGTTACGGTCAAGAGATAAGGAGGGCACTTAACTAAGTCTCTTGTGCACACTGAGGTGAAGCGAGATGAAGATGAGACAGCAACAGAATGAAAGAGTAGCTGAAACAGGAACATACTATGTAAACCTGCCAGCAAATGAACATACTATGTAAACCTGCCACGTTTCATGCATGTGAAAATAACTCGTTACCATGTCTGAAATCAAATCCACATCACATTGGAGAGAAAATGTTCTAGTTATGTCGCCAAACAATAAAAAAACAGACATCAAGAACACAAACTCAAGAAAGATAATTGCAATTTAAAAAGAAGGCACAATGCTAACAATGTAAGCGCAACTACATAGTCACCTTGCTCACCTTCTATACACAGGTACTTCCACTGATGAGGGTCGTTTTTATACGTGCGTGCTCTACGACACTCTTCAATGGGGATACGAGTGGCCAGTCGAACAGACAGCGCATACTGGCTGTAACTGACAAGCAATAAAGTTGCACATCAATAACTTTACACAGAACATCATAAATACGGAGTAACACACAAACTAATTTACATATTAAAACCCACATTTGTGACATCAAGTAATCAGAATTTGTCAAATAAGCAACATACAGTCAGTTATAAAGGTAACCCCTGCACCACAAACTTCTGTGTTCTGTATAGTTTGTAAGCCCCCCTTCCCTCCCTCACCAAACACAATTAGTCATGCAGCACAAAAGCAGGGACCTTTATTTTTATATTTAAATGCTAACTGAAATATAGAAAACTAGCTTTTTGCCAGCAGCTTTGCCTGCACACCAAGCAGCTACTGTTCTCTCTTTTACCAAAACACCTCTTTGTACACCACATTAGTAGGTGCTAGGATTACCAAATTGCTAGATGAGCTTACTCTATAGCAGGCCATGTAGAGTTGCCCATGGGAGGAGCAGTTCTCCAAGTCCCACTTTTAGAAACTGTTCCTGGACCTTGTTTAAATCATATTTACTGAATTCTAAGCTGCACATTTTTTCCAAAAATATTTTTGAAAAACAAGGCTGCAACTTGGAATTAAGTACCATAAATTTTTTTACACAAAATTTTATTTTGTGCAGCTGCATTATTTTTTAAAATTATTATGGTTGTGTCATACATAGCAAACAGTCGACTATAGTTTTTCAGGGGACTGTCAAAAAATTTACATACATGCGGGATTTCAGTAGATGAGATTGACATGTAAATACAACTTAACATAACTTAACATAAAATACAACTTCTGACCTTATTAGACTTTATTTTTAGTATAATAAGAGCTGTATATTATCTGCGAGTTTAGCTAATAAACACAAAAATGGGAATTTCTGGAAAAGTATTACTGTATACATTAAATTATTTCACCTTAACTCATTCAAATAAAGAAAATATCATCTCAAAATACTGTATATACCGTATTGGTCTGAATATAAGGCGACCGTTTTTACATAAACGCAAGATGCAAAAATCAGCATTTGCCTTATTTCCGCATGCTAGATGTGTGGCGGCGTGAAGCTATTTGTTTTTGTTTTTTTTTTTTTTTTTGTTCCGGCATGCTGCCTTGTTTACATTTTGTTAACATTACTTTTGATTAGGAATGGGTCGAATAACAAAAATATCGGTTCTGGTACCGACTCTACATTTAAATATCAGTTCCAGTAACCAGTTCTAGTGTTTGGATGACATTTTAATAATTTCAGACTTAAACAACTTAAAAAAATCCCAGTCACACACTAAACATTATCTACGAATAACGTTCAAAAGCTCTCACAAAATATATGCACATATTCTACTCTGTTTGTTTACGTTTTTGTCCTCTCTTTTAATACTCTAGAATCCCGTATTTAGAAGACGTACACATAGAACCAGTATAATGATTCAAAGCTAAAAATCGATAAACACCAGCCATTTTGTTTCACTCTATATATTTATCTATGACATTGACACCACGAGACTGTTTACATTCTGTCTCGTTTAACTGATAGAATACATTAAACCAAAAACTGTATTAGATTAAATGCTTGTCCTTAAAAACTACTTTTGCGATCATTGGTACCAAATAAATTAATATTTATTTGTTTTCAATGGCAATAGTAATTCGCTGCAAGGAAATATTGCAGCCAAGAAAAAATGCATGTTACAGGTGAATTAACCTATATTATTTTGGCGTTAACGGAATTTTTGTTTGTTTTGATAAGTTTCTTGTTACAGTTATTTTTGTAATGAGTTTTGCCATAACTAGATTAATTCATAATGTTTTGTACTAAGTATATCATAATCTCAAAATATTACTAAATTTATTGCTGTGCAGAAACGAGAACCGAGTAGTTGTTAAGCTAAAACTGGTTCAGAGTCAAACTTCAAGAACCGGTATAGATTGGAACCGAAGAACCGAACCGACCCATCCCTACTTTTGATACAATAAATTTCAACTGCGTGACATCTAGCGCTAGTAAAATAGAAAGTTAAATTACGGTATTGGCTTTAATGTGATTCATTACCATTGTGGCACTTGCTACTTGTAAATTACGATAAACAATGAAAATGAACAATCACACGCTGGTGGAACAGCAGGAAATGAGTGGGAGGGAAACAGAGGTTGTAGGAGGAGTTATAATGCCACCTTTCAAGTGTTGGTCGTAAATGAAGCTGTACGGACTAACAATTGTGCCGCTGTACGAAGTACAATGTCACAGAAAATAATGTCCGGCGTTGGTGTAAGGATTTCGACAGGCTGCAAAGTGCTCATTCAACATGGAAGGCATTCCAAGGGCAAAAAAAATGGTGCTTTTCTGAAGTTGATGAGCGTGTAGCTTTGTTTGTCAGAGCAAAACATGACGAGGGAAAACCAATCACACGGGAAATAATGGTGATGAAGGCCACTGAAGTGGCAGCAGAATTGGTTCGGAGGGCAGAGTTCAAGGCCAGTACTGGATGGTGCCGAAGAATGATGAGAAGACTTGGGCTTACACTGGGGCGTACAACAACTGTTTGTCAAAAATTGTCAGGTAATTTTGATGAGAAACTTATGTCCTTCCAAAGGTACATAATTAAATTGCGGAAGGAAGACAAGTATCTCCTGTCTCAAGTAAGAAATGCTGACCAAACAGCCGTATATTTTGATATGCCTGGGTAAACAACAGTAGAAAATGTGGGGGCAAAGTCTGTGAGAACACTGTCTACAGGTAATGAAAAACAAAGGATGACAGTTATGCTAACTGTGTTAGCAGATGGAAGGAAGTTGCCTCCTTACATCATTTTGAAAAGGAAGACAAAGGCAACGGAAAAGGCACCAAATGTCACCCTTAGAGTTCAAGAGAAGGGATGGACGGACTCTTCCATGGTCCTAGACTGGATCACATGTGAGCCAGAGAGGTACACTTGTTCTGGACTCATTCCATGGCCATGTTACTCCAGAGGTGAAGGCTTCTTTACAGAAGGAAAAGACAGACTCTGTGATAATACCAGGTGGGATGACAGCCCACTGCAAGTTCTGGATGTGGCAGTTAACAAGCCATTCATAGACAAAATTAGAGCATTGTAGAAAGACTGGCTTCTCTGTGACAACCATCCCTTGACACCACCAGGGAAAATAAAGTTATCAGTCACACAACACTGTGTTTGGATTTCAGCAGCATGTCAGAGCATTTCTCCTGAAAGCATTATGAAAGGCTTTTAAAAAAAAAAAGCTGTATCTTCAATGCTCTGGATGGTTCAGAAGATGACTATTTGTGGCAGGATGTCAGTGAAGAGGGAAGTGATACTTCTGATGGAGGAAACTGTTCTGAAGATGATGATGCAGCTGCATCATAAAACAAGTGGGAAAACTCATAGTGTAATACTTTCAAAATGTAAATATATTTTTCTTTCGACTGTTGGGGTAGGCCATACTAACTGTTTTTCAAATACCAGTATGTTTGTGATATACATTGTTTTACATCAGGATACACAAAAATGAATCACTAAAAAAAAAGAGTAGGCCTAATATATTTTCTTATTAATTTCTACGAAAATAGTGTTTTTCATTTGTCTGGGCCCCTAAAACTGCAGTTCGCCTTATACCATATTTACTAGTGTATAGCACGCGCTCGTGTATAGTGTGCACCATGATTTTAGCAAGTAGTTCCAGGAATTTAAAAAAATAAATAAAATTACACCAACAATTTGTGGCACCCTGTTAGTAAGTATGGAACAAATTATTCTTTTTTACATAAATGTGTGGTGGTTGTGATATGTTTGGAAAATACTTTAATTAAATAACATGGGTGCAAAAATTAAAATAAAAAAAATTCCCGAACCATCACGGTACTACTATTTGACATTTCCGGCTTAGTTTTTCTTTTTTCTTATTTCTCCTTTTAGAAGTGACCAGCTCTCTTTTTTTGCCATGCTAGAATGTCACACTACCCTACTAAAAAAAAGTCCCTTCCCCCCTCCCTGGCCGGCCCCCCGAACATGACTCGCTAGCCTCTGCCACGGAAACAAAGAGGGATGGTGGAATTATTGACCGGTAACATCTGGGTTTTATTACAAGAGGGAGGAGGCAGTAAACACGTGACAACTCTGGTGCAATTAGTTTGATGGAGGGAGGAGAGAAGGGTGAGCAGCATTGCGACCTACACATGAGAGAAGGGAGAGGAGTGATGTAAGAGCGAGAGATGAGACAACAGACAGTGCCGCCACTTCCCTCAACATCCCGGGACAATCAATGGCTACCACTCCCCCATGCTCTTTATTTTTCAGACTGGTATCCACAAGGGACAGAACATGCCCAAGTGTTTGAACTATCGACAGTCGCTGGTTCTTCCTTCGGTTAGGTACTGGAGAGGATCTTTGGCCCCGCGAGGAAAGCGATGAAGTGTAAGAAAAGTTTGCGCCTCGACACCAAGAGTTGGGGCGATGAGAGTTCAGGAGAGGTAATCAAGAACTGACAATGGGAGGCAGGGATGCATCTCCTTATATACTCCTTGGCCATCCATTCTTCCACTCGCATATGGCGTCTGGAGAGGGGGAACAGCAGGTGCAAGCCCAGTGCCTTGATCCTCTGAGTGTGTGGTGTCGTGGAGTGTGGTGGGATCTAGGCATCTCACATGTGGCGGCATCCAGCGGCACACTGCTGTACTCACCCTGGATCTCTTGCATGGTCTCGGTGGTTCATTGGGCTAAATAGTAATTAATTATTGGAACGTCTGTCCCAGTCCGGTAGGTACGACAATCTTGTAGACGGCAGCGGCAGTTACGTGACTTGTGGACATGCTGTCAGGAATGCAGCTGCACTGATGAGTAGCAGTCTTTTAGTATAATTGAACAAGACGCCATGCGCCAGGTATAAAAATTATATTTTGTTTCTTGTTATGCACATAAACACTTATTGTACACTACTATTAAATTTGAAAAGGAAAAACACTTTTTTGTAAATATGTTGTATTGCATTTAGTGCTATCTAGTTAGTACTTTGTCATTGGTGCAATTGTGTTTTTCTATATGCATTACATAAAAAAAATTAATGGTATCTGTACAATTATATATCTATAAAATCTTTCTAAGAGCAGAACAATTTATATTTTTGTCCAAATGTGTAATTAAATTATTAATCTCAAACTAACATATGTTTTGCTATCGCCATTTCACAGAAATCACGGCTAGTTCGACGTATGAAGTTATCCAATCAGCATCCACAGTTTAATAAAAAAAGCACAGTCTCAAGTCACAATAGACTTGGTGAAGATGAGCTTATTTTCCATCTTAAACAAGGTATCGATGACCATGAAATGTGGTTCGAAATCATGATCTTAAGCAGCGTCTATAGAACAGAAATATTCAGTCTTAAGGCGCACAGAAATAAGACAGTCTTCATGAAGACCGCCTTGTTTGCCTGTGCTTGAGACAAGCTTAAGCGATGTTCATGAAATGTAAATATGCATTTGATACACCAAATATGATTGTCCTGACGAAGCTAGAGCTGTAGTTATGTTTATGAATATCACCCTAGAAACCTTGCCAATTTTTGTGTTTGGTATTTTTATACTAAAACATAACATTAAAATCTACATTTTACAAAAAATAAAGTTATGAATAAATAAAGTTTTTTTGGAAATTTCTTGGCATGGAAGTATTCTGTGAGTAAGTTGCTTTGAATTTATTTTTTTAAATTGTATATTTTAAAACTGATGCATTGAGAAGGAAAACATTGATTACTCATTTAAACTCTCGTGGCTGCAGGCTCGGTAGGCAGAGTCATTAAGGGCATTTGATTTCTTTTATAATTTCCAAATACTTTCAAGATGCGTGTGAACCCTGGACTTGTATGCGAGGGAGCAGGAGAAGCATAGGTGACTTACTCGAAGGTGGCATAGTAGTGCAGGAACTCTAGCAGCAGCTGGCCCAGAGGCTGGCGGTTGAGAGTGAAGTACGGCGGGATTACCTCATGCACATCGATGTGCTGGACGTCCGAGTGCGGGGAGAACTTGCCCTGGTACATGTCGTGTAGACAGGGCAGCACCGGCGGCGTCACCCCACCTGTCCACAAGTTTCAGGAATAACAATTCTGTGGACAAATCACCACAATGGCATACAATCCCTACTACGCAACTGTGGTAGCGAGTATGGAGCTTGAGTACAGAAACATCAGCATTAAGTACATACATACTCTTGCATAACATAACTTAGCCATTTATACTATGTCAGTTGAAGTACCCACTCAACTCCCTTCCAGGTGTAGGAACCATTTCATTTGTATTACAAATTGTCCACCCCTGACCACCGCAATATAAACATAATACACATTCATATTTTTATTAGTAGAATGTATCTCGTTACAGACTGCAGAACCATTTGAGGAAGGCAACAACTTCTTATGGGTATTGTACGCAAGGACCCTGCACAACTGCAATTTATATTTTTTTGGAATTGGTTAAATAGTAGTTTCAAAAGCCTGTTCCTCATGAAAATGTAGAATTTTGAGGTTTCAAATATGTTTACCTAACTCATTTTTTTTACATACAGAAGCATATATTGGTTGAATTTATTTAACAATACAGCAGAAATTCTCTGTATTGTTCCCATTTATAGCAACAGTCTTTCTATGACTCAGAGTAACTATAATAAATTTAAAATTGGCGGAAAAAAATTAATTTCTTGCACTTTTTTTGGTTGCTGCACTTTGTGTTTCTTTGGTGATCACTGCACTAGACATAGCTCATATATTAAAAATTCATACCACCTCTCTAAGCTATAAGCACTACCCCAATACCTATCGACTCCTTCCACCCTCCATACATCAGGTAATAAAATGTTCTCAAACACAATGGGACTACAGTTACGCGTTTGTCCTGCTATTATGTTCTCGCTTGCTTGCCTTCTCAGTTTTCCTGTGTTATGACTTGGATTTCTCTTGGTTTATCATTACCGTTAGTTTTTTTCGGACTCAATTCAGTAAAGTTTTTAGCTTGATTCGGTGAATGACTGTTGGCATCCTACACTTTTAATACGGACCTGGAGATTTTGTTAAATGAGTGGAAAGAGCCAGCTTATTGCACAATTATTACTGTTAACGGCGAAGCACGATGCGTTTCAACAATGGTGATTGGACTACTTTAGCTCATATAGCATAGCCCTGCCTTTGAGCCTTCAAGTTTGCATTACCTTAGTTATGGAACGTAATAAAATTGTACTGTTGACTGCTGTTTGAATGGATGTTCCATCAGCATAGATTGTACTGTTCACCGGATTACCAAAGCAATGCACCTCAAGGCATTGAGTACTACTAACTCCTGCTAGATAGCACCACTAATAAGTTTTGTTAGTTGTCTCTTTCTCTCTCCCAGCCGGCCAGTAACGTCATGCCAGAGAGCTACCCTCCGTTCAGAGACCACCCCTTGCCTACGTAGTGGTATTCATGAGAAGGGGAAGCAAGCACTGACTGTCTCAGGGCGTTCACGAGAGCTTACCCCCTCCCTCATCGCCTCTAACAACCAGCTTGCGCCTAGGCAACTAGCACAGGCTCTGCATCAACCTCTAGTACCCATCACTCCGGAGATCCCCAAGGACTTGTTTGAGGCTCCGAAACATCTTAACGAAGAGATTCACCCTTTGATCGCAGAGTACCTCAGCCAGCCATATCAATCACCAAGAATTCCGACCGCTTACTTCCGACTTTAATCAGTTGCTCTGCTCCCACCAGCATGATCAAACATCAGAAGTCAGAATCCTAACTTACCTGCAACATGTGTACCCTACAGAAACCCCCAAGATCAAGCCCAGCACAGAGGGTACATGTCGCCCAGGTATCTCGTCGAGAGCTCCCAGCCTGAAGTTAAAAAATTACCTTGCCCGAACCCGACTTTGAGCCCTGCCGCAAAGCTATCAGGCCAGTCCTCTACACTGGACGCGCTCCTGTGCCTCGTACAGACTAATTTAAATCAGTAACCCCACCAGAAGGACATGCCTGACCTAGCACTCAGCAAAACCCTACTTCACTTGACGTAGTGAATGTCCAGTCAGCCGAGACATCACGTCAGAACATTTACTACTTTATTTCACAGTACTGTAAAAGGCACTTTGCAGATGGACTTTCGTAATAAGCAGACCTGCATTTAAGAGATTTACTCTCGTACATATGTTTTGAAATGCGTAGCTCAACAAGAGCCTATCTAGTACCTTCACTATAGTACAACTAAGAACTGATCTACAGAACTGAAGCATGATGCATTCTTATTAAAATGATTTTTTCCTGACCATACAAATATGACTGGCCTTTTATTCAATGCATGTATATCATACCCTGAACCATATTGTTGATATGAAATGAATAAACAAACATAGTTAACCACAAGGTTACATAGCATGGGGAGGGAGTTGGCTGGTACTCACACTGGAGGAAGTGTATGACCATGAGGACGAGCGAGTAGCTGGAGATGGTCATGTTCTTGGCATCATTGATGTCGTGTTGCTGCGCCCACAGCTTGACGATCAGCACTAGCGGGCGCACTCTCCAGTCCACTGCCGACATGCAACACGACTACACTACATCACGCTACCTGTATCATCCTCTCCAATACATATGCACTAACTTTACACAATGCTGGCAAAAATAACCCACAGAGAAGCTAAAGGATAGGTTCAACTGGGCTGAGTGGTTGGGAGGGCAATACTATATATATTAATTTCTATGCTATTTATAGTGATGGTTGACTTGTGTGTCTCCAACTTACTTGAAAGACCATTGACTCACATCTCTGCAATTGACTTTTAAGACAATAGATTGATGTGTGTCAACTTATCTGCAAGGTGATTGGTCCACGTCTTCTACTTACCTGCACGTTGATTTGACTCGCCTTTCTCCAACTTACTTGCAAGATTATTGACTCGCATGTATCAACTTACTTGCAAGATGACTGATCCACACATCTCAACTTACAAGGTAACTGGGCCATGTGAGGAACACAAAACACTATTCCATCATAATCATATATTGTCCACCATTAGCTTTCATATTAACACCCTATAAACACTATACAAAGATCAAAAATAAAAAAAGTTAAAAATACTACATCAAGACCGACCTTGTTAACTGATGCATGATAAATGAATGAAAAGCAATGATATAACCCAAAGACAGAATACTCACTCTGTGAGTAACAGTAGAGTAGATGAGTGTTGCGAATGCCCACTGCATTGTTGCAGTTCAGGTCGACATCCAAGCCCTGGTGGGAATCACGGAACTTCAGAATAGGCACTTTAGCTTGGATCAACTCCAGGTCATTCACAAACTCTGCAACATGTAAACACACACACCATATTTATTTTATTTTAAACAGTAAAAACAATATATGTGGTTGACGCGTGCCGCTTATATATCTAATCTAATATGATTATGGCTCATCACCAAGAGTACCTCTTCCACCACTACAGACATGAGAGACACGTTGCCTACCTTACAGGCAGCAGGAATCTATAATCGTATTCTCTTCACCTGGAGGATATGCAACCCACCAGGCAGGCACCCCACCTACCTAGTGCTGAGAGTCTACAAGCTGCCCAGACCTCAGGCAAGGCCGAGAACCACTGAAGAGACACGAAGCAGAAACGCTGACCAAAGTATTTCCACGCCAACCAAGGGCAGGAGGACGTCACGCCTCCCCCATACCCCGCGCCGGCAGCCTACAAGCTTCCACTACATAAGTTAGGATACTGCTGAGCTCGAGAGTCATTCTCATTCTTCTCTCACGACTTTCCAAAGCACTGCTTAGTGCTCGGACCACTAGAGAACTTCGAAGCATTAAGTACGTTCCATGCGGCTACTTCACTGTCGATGAACGCTAACCAGCGAACACGCTCACGAACATGTTAAATTCACTTTGTCTCCTCAAGACACCTTTCTTAAACCAGTATAGAAGTGTTGTATCCTTTCTCGTTTAGATATTTCTTTCCCGCTTTTTCCATTAGAACCAGATCGCCTACACCTGGCCAGCGTAGTAACCTTTAGCACTCAATTGCCTGGTAGGAGGTAGCACACGTTGCATGTTTATTGAACCATCAATAAACATAATTTTGTTCCCTACCTTACCACTTTTATTTCTGAGAATATCTATCTGTTTGTCTGCTAGACACAGGTTGTTACAAACACCATTGACAAGAACTGGGTAATTGATATAACCAAATTAACTTCAACAGCGGGCACCCCTCAGGGGTCCGTCATTTTCTACACTCTCATTAGACGGCCACATGTTGCTTTCCAACTGCCACAGCACTGTACCAGTGCCGGAGGAGAGGAACAGACGAGCCACAACCACTAGCAACACCTTCACCCAGGGAGAAGCGACAGTCTCAAGTTATTGCCTTATCCCACAGCATTGTTAATGCTGGGATATCTCGTAGCTGGAGACCTGCTGCTCATTCCTGTGTGGACGCACATCCAGTGGCGACATTGGTGACCCAAACAGCTCCTCGTCTCTGATCAGCCCGCATGCATGGGGGATCAGTGGAGACTTAACAGAGCCTGGTCAGGAAGCCAAAACCGGACTGTCACTGTAAACTGTGTTTAGTTTGTTCACGTCAGGATGTACCTAGCATACTGTAAGCAGAGACTCAATGCCTTACCATAGGCATGGTCGTAAATGTAGGGAACGAAACGCAGCGTTCCTTGCCGCTAGACAGTTCAGTGCACTTTCTCAACCCACTCCGGAGTGACAGGCAGAACGGGACTGCGCCGCCCAACTCAGGCACGAGTCAGTATCGGCTACTCCGGTAACCATCTTATTTGTATGTCCGTGTATCCGAATTCATCCCTCGTGCCATCCCGTGGTGAAAAGTCTGTCTACCGGCACTGCTACAGGATTCAGCTGGGATAATCCCCACTTCTGGACGTACGAATCTCACTTGTGGAATCACCAGTTTGGCGTAGGTCAAGCTCCCTACGTCTGGATAAAACCCACTATGACCACAGCACCCAAGGAGCAATAATACGCACGTGCTAGCCAACACCTATTGTCTCGCGCAGTCTATTAACCTAGACCATCCCATTTTTGGTCTAGCGGACAAAATCCTCAACCATCGTGCCTAGTAGTCTATCCGAGCATGCGTCAGTGTAATACTAGAGAAGTAAACAAAATATTATAGCTTTTACTGAGCCTAAGTCATGGCGAGATTGGCCCCACTTGAAATTTAACAAACATTATTATTATTATTATTATTATTATTATTATTATTATTAACAACAAAAATAATTATAATCGCAAGAAAATGACAGTTTAATCTACACTACATACAAAAAGTTTTCCATCACCTGAATTTCTATGCTACTAGGTTGATCACTGCCCAAGAGATAGTATGGGATAGAATCTACACTGTCTATAGTCCATTCCCGAATGGAAGCGACTTATCAAAATCAACCTTTGAAAAAACACACTAGGTATAACATGTCAACCTGTTTTTTCAAAAACCTGTATTCCACAAATATATAACACTGTGGTTAATTTTACAGTATTGTATTATTGAATAAATGAAACTATACCTTAATAACTTGTAATATTTATTTATTTTTAAATATGAATTAACAACAGCGAGAGCAGCGACATGTTGTCAACAACCGGTAAGAAATAGTTCACAGTTAAAATATTATTTTAACCTAGTTTTTAGTATACTCTTTGTAAATTAAACGGTGCCTATTGAAATATTTAGGTAGCCCCGATGGCAACATGTATCATTTTTACTGTTTAAAATAACAGCGGAATATATTGTGAGTAGGCCGTAATGGTACGGTGTTGTTTTATCGAGCGAGAGCAACTTCAAAGCAACTGTCTGCTGAGCGAGGTTTGTCGCTCTCTCCCCGTCTCTTTCACACTCGGGAAGTTTCACTTCGTTAGTACGCTGCAAAATTGTACATGTTTTCAATTTTAGCACATTTCATACTTATTACAGCAAAATAATGATTTTTGAATTTGTAATTTACAACTGAAGAGATTTTAATGTTTGAATACTTATTTAAATATATTTAGATATGATGGCGGGGCAGAAACAAAGTGAAGTTGGCAGACGTGGTGAGCCATGGCAATGGTGTGTTGCTGTTTTACCGAATGAAGCGTAAATTATACTTCTCTGAAAAATACTTCAAATTACCACATCACGTTTGTAGGCATTGTGTTTTTTAAACCTACCTAAGCAAGTTACAAGGTTGTGATAAATCTGTGTTTCCCCGGCAGTAATAAATATACTGTTACGGTGTGTTTTGTTAACTGCTGCGTATGAAATAACGTGGCATGACTGCGTGGTGATCGTTACGCTGGATCTGTGTGTGTACGTGATTTCAAATGTGTGATGTGAACTATTTATACGTTTTAAATGTGAACTGTTTTTATGACGAAGTTATTTATTTACATCCACGTCTGTTTATTTATCACAATGATGTACCTTTGCCCTGGGTGTTTGAAACACAGTCGTGTAACATGATTTACCACCAATCCCAACAAAATAACCAAGCCCAGCCCAATAAATTTGAATAAACCTAATACACAGTAAGTAGCAATACATATAAATATGAGAGGAATAAAAGTTATGGTAGGCTTATTTCTGTGCATGTTCACTGCTATATTTTAAGTTTGTATGACAAAAAATGAGCGACACGAGTTGCGTGCTTGATTTTAATGTCACTTTTTCATTGGACAGGCTATTCCTTCGTTATTCGAACTGAGGCCATCCTTTTTAAAGACATAACCCAACACATATCAATAACAAAAAGTTAAATACTACAGTTCATTACCCTGCAGTTGTAACAGTGTTTAACTGTTGCGGCAGAATATTAACGTGCATTATGTGTAATGTGCTATGTCGTGGAAAACAAATATGTTAATGTAACGTAACCATAAGAATTATCGTTAATTCAGGCATTTTTAAAACGTCATAAAACTGACATAAATAATGTTATAGGCCTAAACTGTGAATATTCGTACGAATAGGATTTTGGAATAGAAAAGCTGTAAACAGTAAACAACACATTTGACAGGTACAAAAGTAGAAGTCACATTTCAGTGTTTATTTTTAGTTGTAGCGAAAGTATACGAACACACGTACACACACAATGGCATGTAAACATTGATTTTGACAGATGCTACATGGCAGTCACATGGCAATGTTTGTTTACATTTGGTGGAAGGATACAAAATGGGCCTGCAAGTAGATATTTAGCAGGGCTCCGAGAAAGTTGCTTCCAATGAGGAATGGACTGCACACAGAATACAATGCCACACATAATAAATTTCTTTGTGTAATGTGCCGACTGTCCCAGCTAACATTCTTTATGTGAAACCAATTACAGGTGGTGCAAAACTTTGAGTAGTGTATTATTCACTCACTTTTTTTAATCATACATGAAAATAACAATTTGTTTATCTAAAGAAACTTTACTGTAGTAATGGCCTGAGAGCCAACAACTAATATCAAAGGTGACAAAATTACATGGTGAATTGCGATAAAACAAAAATAACACCTAAATGCATGTTAATACATTGGATAACACCAATTAAAACTAAATTAGTAGAACTATACTTTATTAGTGAAACTTCAGAATATTTTTGTAACATACCGGTCTCAGGAATATGCATTGTCTATAACTTTCAAATAATTTTATATAAGTACCAAACATTGTTCGACTTGTACGCATTGCATGTAATGAAATTTCCCTTTAATAAAAAAAAATTCTACACTTTATTTTTGAATAATGTGATGTCAAATACAAAATTCTTCTGTTTTGTGTAAGTCGTAATAACAAATACTAACTACCTAAGTTTTACAGATGAAAAAATGCACAGAAGTAAACTAATCCCATGGGCTATCCGTGACACATATGTAATCACCGGAGGGACGAAGGGAGAGATAGATGGAGGGAAGTCAAATGGATGGCAGGAAGGACGGATGGATGGAATGTGAACAGATTGAGGGAGAGACGGATGGATGGAGGGAAGGGGAACAGATGATTGGAAGGGACGGATGGAGGGATGGGTTGACAGAAATAAGAACGATGGATGATGGACGGGCGATGGACGTACGAATGATGGATGGACAAACTGATGGATATACTGACGCGTGCTTTTGCTCTTGCAGTTAGAGTGCTGATTGCATTCCTAAGCTCAGTCTATAATCCTTCCGTGGTGCGTTCTCTATTCATGATGCTTGTTTTGGCCCGGTGGGTCGTGGTTGGTTCACAGGGGTGCTGCCTAGTGGAGGGATTACTTCTGAGTAAAGGGGAATCAAACCCCAGGGTGATTTAAACCATAATTGACTCCCGCCCAGGGAGTGCAATCTTACTCACTGATAGGGTTGTCAATAAGTGGGACGCCAACTGTCTCGGGTTACTTCCCACGGTAGGGACCGCGGACGCTACCTAGGTTACAACAATAATGGGGGTGAAGATTCAATCTGGTTTGGTCTCGTCTGTCTACGACCAGGAATGAAATTTAATGGTGTGGAAACTACATGAGATTTAAAATGGTTTTAGGGGGTAATTTGATCCAGACCACCTTCCCTGATGCGGTATGGATTGTTCACGTATTGTGTGGGTTCGTACCCTTGTCTTTCCTAGGGGGTTGATATGGTTGCAGAAGGCGAGGGAGTTTCCGGCTGAAGGTAGCTCACATGGTCCCTGCCACGACCAGCAGATTCCCAGATAAGCATCTAATTCGTGGTCGAGTGGGATGCTAGGTGAGACTGGACGCAGGGTGATCTCCGGATTCACTGGTGGGGGTGCATCCTCGCAAGTAGTCTCTACCTCAATCAGTATAGCAAGTTGTCTTGTAGAACCCGCCACTCTTTACGCCTATTCTGGCTAGGAATTCTGACTCTTACTTCTCATTCGGACAAACCCTATTATCTCCCTGCTGATGTGCATCCCTAGGGGGTATGTCTTCTTCAGACACACCGAGGCACTGAATGCGGGATGTGCAGGAGAGAATTTGGGCGCCACCACGGGTAGGTGAGGGAGCAACAGACACCCAGGTATGTCCGTTTCTGACTAAACACCTTCAGGCCCCGTCTTCAGTAGAGTTCGGAACAAACACACCTCTGCAGTGGGGTTTTTAATTTAGGTAATTTAATTACAAAAACGTGAGGGGAACAATTACAAAAAAAATAACGTCAACGAATATAAGATTTGACGTAAGGTTTATTGTCGTGCCTTTAAAAACAATGGGGAAACCCGGTTAATTGTACATACTAATTAAATATTATAATAATTTAGTGACTACTTTGCGCAGGCGAAGGTGAGCCTGGACAAGACCTTGTTATAAATCTGAGAATTCTTTACGATTTACGCAATTAACAGCGTTTGCCACCCAGGGAGGTGGTTGTCCAGAAGCAAACGTTGCAACGACCTGCTACCGTGGCATCAAAGGGATGCAGGGTCGAGGTTACCTCTGGAGCATCTTGCAGGAGCTTGCGGTTGGCTGGTACAGAAGTCTTCTCAAGCTGCAGCTGAGGTAGAGCCTTTGCAAACTGCAGAGAGGAGGTCGTCTTGGTCAGACCAGGGAGAGCTCGCTGACCTATGCAGCCGGCGAACTCTAGCTAGAGGCGTTCCTGTGTCTCCTTATATAATCCAAGATCAATGTTTCAGGGCTCTTCCAGGGGTGCGGGGGATGATAGCCTTTCTCCGCAGGGGCAAGTTATCGTAGGGTTGTGGTGCCGCCGCACATTCCTCATCAACCTGAGTTGAGGCTGATGACAAGTTTACAACCTCCGCTCGAGGCTAGGCATGTGTAACGTCATGGGGCAGCAGGGGTGCTGCGATCCTGTGGTCTCTCTTAAACTTCCTTCTCTGTTATCTCTGGGCAGTGGCTCGTCTCGTAAAATAATCTTGGTTCAAGGGGGTGACGACCGCATGTCGGATTCTGGGCGGGTGGCACAATTTGATATTTAAAAGTGTTAATTATAATTGTGGCCGAGGTTGTCCAATGTGTAGAGTTAACTCTGTCGGCGCGTGAATGGTAGTCTGCTACTTATGACTTGCCCCCCCAGCTCTTCTTAGCTCGTTTATGGGGCTAAGTCGCCCGTAGGGCGCATAGGTGACTGCGCAGCAGTGTGGCATGCATCAATACAAACTATGAATGGACAAACTGAATGATATACAATTGATGGATGGAAAAAACTGATGGATATACAAATCATGCATGGACGGACAAACAGACAGATGTACAAACAACGGACGGCTGAGAAAAACAATGGAAGGAAAAAATGGCGGATGGATGTATGAACGAGGGGCAGGTGGGAGTATGTACTTATGAACAACGAGCAGGCTAGCAGATGTATGTACATATGAATGATGGACAAAAGGACAAATGGATATATGAACGATGGACAAAAGGACAAATGGATATATGAACGATGGACGAAAGGACAAATTAATATATGGACGACGGATAGATGTACGTACAACGGACGGGCGGAATTATGAACGACGGACGGACGGTATTACAAATGACGGACGGAATCACGAACGACCGATGGATCGATCATGGATAGATGTACGGACGGATGGACGATGGACATACGAACGACCGATGGATTGATCACGGACAGACGTGTGGACAGATGGATGTACGAACGATGGACGGACAGATGTACGAATGACGGACGCATGTATGAACATTGGAGGGATGGATATACAAAAGATGGACGGATGTACGAATGATGGACCGATGGATGGATGGATGAATGAATGAATGAATGAATGAATGAATGAATGATTGATGGATGGATGGATGGGTGGACAGACGGTAAGTTGGGTGTACAGAAGGTAAGGTGTGTACGGAAGGCATGATGGATGTGTAGAAGATTAGACGTGGCATGTTCCAGGTTGGTCGCCGGGTCTCAGAGATAGATGGCAATGTCCAGAGGGCACCAGCTAACCAGTTAAAGGAATCCGCTCGGGTAAGCACAACACACTTGAGGTGGACAGTGCGTGGTTGAAAAGCCCAGGCTAATAATAATAATAACCCTGCACCCCGTGTCTTTAATGAGGTTTCATGAACAAGACAAGTGGCCGGATTTACTGTGATACTTAAACTCCCGTATTGAGGTACTGTGGCTCCCCAGCATGCCTTCCCAAGCACTTATGTACAGACTTAAAAAATGAACACACAATACACTGTAACATAGGTGGCAGAAAACACATGACAGGTATTTGGACGGTTTTGAGGGCAGTCACTCAAACTCCCGTGAGGCAGGAATAATAGTACACAAACACATTTGTTAAGAAACATACTGGTTGTATTGTAAATCAGAAATGACGAGGTACAGCAAAAGTAAGCAGGCATGTGGTACGAGGGTTCACACTGGCCAATACTCTTAGACAAAGGCGTAGACAGATGCACAAAATATGTTAAGGTGAAAACTATGCCAGAAGGGCCAAGAGTCTGCTCTGGAGGGAGGCGTCCTTGTAGGTGCACGACGTTAGTTGAAAAGTTAAGATAATTAGTACAAAGAAGGCTTCGTCTCCAAGTTGCATACACGGCATGCTCTGATGCCTGCTGGTTTCAGATTCAAGGGGAGTTGGCGTGGCGGAGCTAACAGGAGCTGTCTCTGCCCGCCAAAACAGTAAATCCCTCGCTTGAAAAACTATGAGAATGAAATGAGACACATAGGCCCTAGATAGTACATAGAAATTGTACAGCATGCATTGCAGGTCAATTACATGTAAACAGAGCTGATAAAAATGATAGTGATATTTTTAGAGTAGAAATTACGTAACTTTTGCCACATGAAATTTCATATGGTGCAGTTTGAGTTTTAGCATCCCACCAACGGCATCAAAACACTTGCTGTTCACTAAAAATGTAAAGTACTAATCATATGAGTGATTACCAAATTCTGTATACTTTTATTACATATAACTACGTCTGTGCGAATAGTCGAATTTTCAAATAATTGAATATAAATATTCCAAGATTTCAAATATTCGATTTTAATCTAAGTGTGAATGTTGATATCTGGACACAGTAGTTTCGGAGGCAAAAGAACATTGCGTATTCATATTTCCAGTAGTTAAAGCATTTGCAGCCAATTTTTGTGAAGTATTAAATAGTATTTTGCAGTACTAAACTCTTCTTCCATAAAGAATACGATCATATGGTAGTAGAAGGGGCGGGGGTTCTGTACCACTTGGCGAATGGCATGTGGATGGGGGGACGGACGTAGTCCCGTAAGATTAACCTAGCACCGCAATTGCAGTGCTAAGTGGTCCAGTTTTCCCAGCATTTGTGGTGCTAGGTTAATCTTATGGGAATACATCCATCTCCCCATCCACATGTCATTCGCCAAGTGGTCCAGAACCCGCCCACCATTACTACTTATGATGCCACCAGTCATGTTGAAAATTACTTTGTCAATGCGTTCCCTACGAATCATGTAGTCAACAGTAAATTTCATTTTCATCTGGTAAAATTTGATAGACAATGTGACCAACCTACACCGTATGTTTGCAAAGTATTGTATCAGCTAACAAATTGCTGCGGGATGTATGTTATGTTGACGATATTGATGACTATGGGAAAAAAACTACTCAGTCCCGGTGAACTGTGCTTGTTCTTATCATGTTTATTCGAGTACCTTGTTGGTATCGTCAAATTTGTTTATCGGTAGTTAATTATTTTTGTATGTGCTTTCATTAAGCATAATTGGTTGGAGGTACCGTTTTAGTAGTTTTATTGAGTGAAGTGTAATATTATCGGCATATGTTTTACCACAACAGCTAATTCCACCATTTTCTAACTGCAGTGCTCTGCTATGATCAACAAAGCTACACACAAGTATTTATGTTTCGACGGTGAAGTTTGTTGATTTTAAGAAATGGGCAAAGTGTTGATTTTACTGAATGATTATGAAAATAAATTATTTCATATCAGTGATGGACTAACATTATTGTAGTGAAGTGTTCGTGCAAGGATTTCCATATAAAAACGTGTTTAAAAGGATGCGAATTACAAACAGTAAGTTAGCGTGTTTTGTAAACACTTAATGTATTTCAAAACAGTTCCTATACTGTGTTAAATGCACATGCCTTTTTAGGCAGCACTTCCAACTTTTTTTGTCTTTTAAAAATAATATTTGTTTACTTCATATGTGTAGTACATCCAACGAGTGTAAGGTTAACTTCGGTAAAAGTGTGTTTATTGCTGCATCTGTACCAAGGTATATATTGCGTTTCTTAAATTGAAATTTAAACTTTCGAGGTTGTAATAAATTGAATGTTATTGACGTACGAGCAAAATTTTACATTTCAACATCAAAACTAATGCATGCATTAAAAAATGCACTCGTAAGAACTGCAAAACAATGCCAGCTCGTGAAAAGACGTTAAACTAAAAACTGTCTCACAAAAGATGTTAAATTACAACCAACCCCCCCCCCCCCCCCCATATTTCTACCAAAATAAAATGAGCCACAGCTACAACAATAGAACAAGTTGGAATATCAACCTAGCTTAAATATCCTACATTGATTACTGGATGGAAATTTTTTCAGTGCTATAGCTCATCAAATTTAAATAGTTTGTTTACTTTACTGAAATTTTAAATACAAATTATACATTTTTGCCATGGCAATTTTGATTGATATATTTGGGCCTATTGCGGATCTCATTATTCAAATTCAATATTCGTATTCGGGAATATTTTGGTATTTGTATTCAAAATCAAATAATGATATTCGCACAGACCTACATATAACACAATGCACTAGTTAGATTTATGAAAAATAAACAAGTTTACTTAATACAAGTGACCACGTGATCGACACTTTGCATCACTAATGATAAGTGTTTATTGCAGAGATTGCGCTGCATTCATTTACTGCACCATATATAATTACTGTGGTAATTATGTAATAGTGTTTTGGTTGATTTATTCACTTTCCAATAAGTTACGCCTTGTGATGTTAAAAGTATTTGCACTGATACACTGGGTGACCTGGGCACGTGGTCTCCGGCCAAGTGGCATGCGGCTGGTATTAGACTGGGTAGTTCCTACCTTCTCCGACAGAGTGTACGCAGGTCGACAAGGACTCTGGGGGAAGCCGTGGATGGCAAGATGGGTGAACGGATGGTAAGATGGGTGAACGGATGGTAAGATGGGTGAACGGATGGTAAGATGGGTGAACGGATGGTAAGATGGGTGAACGGATGGTAAGATGGGTGTACGGATGGTAAATGTGGTTTTTTTTTTAATCACACACTGATACTGTAATGAATGCTCTGTGTACAATCACACAAGTTGTTACACTAGCTTTGTTTAATGTGCACCTCCTGATGCTCTGCTGAAATGATCTGTGCCATTACTAAAAATATTCTTCCTGCGAAACAATTTTATATCTGCCCTGAAGTTACTCAAACATTGTGAAAAGCATGAGTTTCCTGTTACAAGCTAATGAGAGGCACATATCGAAAGAAAATTTTGACAATGGCAGGAATGTGTCTGAATAAAAAAATTAAATAGCTCATATTTTAATTTTCAAGTGGAAAGTTAAATTAAAGTTGAATTTGCATATGTGAAATATTATAGAATGCAGACAGCTCCAAATCACAGTTTACAATGAAAAATAAATATGTTTTGGAAATTGACTGCTACTAAAATATCTCTTCACAAACAACACTACCGACCAAGACCAAAAGGTAAATAAAGTGTGCTTGTTATACCAACTAAAGTCACACCTCTAGTGGTTTTATATTAAGAAAAGTCAGTAAGTTGTACAGACACCATATGGTTCTGGGTAAGTGATAGACGTGTGTGTAATTTGTTGTAGTTAAGATTAGGTTCATGTGGTATGTAATGCACCCAATGATAACCAACCTGCATAAAACAGGGTCTTTAATAAAAAAAAAACCCAAGTCAATGTTTGGTTTAGCGAGCAACACTGACCACATTTCCTGAGGCACTTGAGCAGCAGTTCAAGGTGAACAACGGCCTCATTCCGCTGGTCCATCTCAGCGTGCCGGACCAATAGACACATGTCCACATCACTGCTGTTGCTGCCGAAGCCGGATATCGTTGAGCCGACTAGGTACAGCCCGTACCTCGGAAACATGGCCTAACAACACAACACAATGCATACCGAGCAACGTGCACAAAGACACCACACAAGCAATGAAACGACACACTGACCCTCATTCAAGCTCCTAACTTAAGCTGGACAGCCATGGATTTGGTGGTTAGGAAACATTTTCATTAACTCCTGTGTGTTATGGAGCGGAGAATAAAACATGCCAGTTTGCAGTCAATCAATGTGTATGCATTAGGTACAAGTTTATAAATATATGCCAATGTATATGCATGTGTAAATAGTCTATATGTATTTGTATGTATATACATATGTGCATGTGTGTACGTACGTATGCACATACATATATACTCATCCCGTATGTTCATTTCACTGTGATATCTGCAAACCTGTTCAAATTAAATGAAATTAGCCAGGTACTAAATATGCAGAAGTTGCCATAATAGCAGTATATAGTGCATTATGTTGACATTTCTTACAAATTGGTGAGTACCATTACAGTTCGCTAGAGTGCTATGCGAGGTCTACACAACCATTTGATTGACAGACTATCTCCAGATCGCCATTATTCAGCTGGCATACGCACCAAACTACGATGCAAGGGGTTCCAGATTCGAATCCTGGTGGAGGCATGAATTGGTGGGTTGTTTATTTGTTTAGTTTATTCTGTAAACCCAGCTTCCTGGCTCTACCTTCCAATATAAAACGAGGGCATTGAAAAGTAACACTCAGATCAATAATGGTCGACTCCACCCCTTAGATTAGTTATTTATTAATTACGGCGATTGTAATTTATTAGAATATGTGTATTTAAAATATTTGTAGAGTGAGAGTATATAATGAGTTGAGTCACTTCAATAGCCAAACTTTATGAGACAGGAGTGATGTGAAATTTTCAAAATATTCACTCGCTAAAAAATTAAATCCACTGCGAATGATTGGAGTCGCAATTAACACGATAGAATATAAATAATCACTGTAATAAATAATGTGTAAAATGGTTTGGGCCAGAGAATTCAGTTATCATGCCGTAAATATATTTAACAAAAAAATACTTACGGTTCATCGGAGTAATTAATTTTGTTTACTTTCGTCTGAATAATATCATGTTGAGGGGCCTTCCTAGTTGTCACATGGGTCTCGTAGTAAACAGTTGGGCCTATCTCAGTTAAAAGTAAACTATGGCATATTTCAATGTGAATCTTATAGTTGCACACCATCAACTGTGAAATTTTGTAAGTCATTAAGTTAAGCAAAAATAATATTCAACTTCTTACCAAAAGCAATGAAAGTGTTTCTCAGGTATTAATTTATATTAAATTGACGTTTTGTCAGCTTTAATTTAGTCTGTAAGCTAACTGCGTTATGATTATCGGCTGATTAACAAGAGATCACCAAATATAAAAACTCAAGCTCTAATTCATGGATTTTTGAGCCTACTGATTGCCAATTCTAATAGCTACATCTATTAAAATTTAACACAAAGTGCATTAGTATTTGGCAGAAGCTAATTATGAAGTTAATAACAGAAATCCAACTATATACAGCAGGAAGTGACTGCAGCATTGTGTACTAAATACGTAGAGCATCAGGAGAAAAGACGGCTCCTGATGACATCACACACTTGAAAGCAGGCCTGTATTCCAGATGTTGTTGGCAGAACCCTCAAAATTCTCTGTGCTCTGTAGATGGTGGATTATGTTTTTTGAAATACAGTCGCCTTGGATAAGATATGTTTGGGTTGTAGGTCTACTATTGAAGGAAGTAAGAGTTTATGTTTACTGGTGACTATAATATAATTGGTTGTGGTTTGAGATGATGTATAGTTTTTTATGTTGGATGTCTGATCATTTGAAAACCAGTCTCAAAAGCAAGTTTTTTTTTTTACAAGAGGTGAGGAAGCACTCGCATTGTATCAGCATTTTAGGATAGTCTTAACTTTATATATTTTGACTGAGCATATGTCCTTGCTGCCTGTTATGGTGTCAAATATTGCAGTGTGAATTTATTGGTGGACCTTAGCCCACCCCTATGGGTACTCTCGATATAATAGCACAAGATTTCCAGTTGTCACCTCACTAAGGACATTACAATTTGTATTAAAAATGTCTAAAAATCATCAGGGGAGAGAAAGTGAATTTATATAACTAAGGGCCGGTTCACACTTGCGTTGAAGTCACACACAACAATTTTAAATGAGTGTTTTATTGATGCAAGCTGTGCGGTTCACACCTGCGTTAGAAACATTGGAGATGTCAATTGTCGATGTTATGGTATCTATTGACATGTACAGCAACAAGAATAAAGTAATTCTGAAGAAAAAGAAAATAGTTTTCGCGTATGTGCATAAATGGATGAAGAGAAATGAAAAAAAATATGGGTTCATCCATATGTAAATGCCAGGTTGTTAAAAGGCACATTTGTTACAAGTTTTATGGCATTACAAGAGCGCCTTGGGGAAAGTCCAAAGCGGTATACATGATTCTAAGTGGCTACAGGATTGATCCACGAGCTGGACAATTACAGACACGGAAAATAATTAAAGTGATTAATTATTTAAATTGTACTGCCCACCCAAAAATTCGACATGTGGTCACCACCCTATCGACAGAAATTGTTTTATACGACGAGCCACAGACCAGCCGACAGCTTATAAAGAAGTTATAAGTGTCACCACAGGATCGCAGCACCTATGCGCCCAGTGACGTCACAGCAGTAGAACCTCGAGCAGAGGTAGTAAACCTGTTGGCAGCCTCAACCCAGGGTAATAAGGAATACGCGCCCATGCACTATCCTGAGATAATCTGCCCCTGCAGTGAAAGACTAGCATCCCTCGCATCCCTGTGAGAGCCTCCAAGCTTCGATTTAGTCTATATATGGAATCTAGAAATCGCTCTTGCCAGAGTTCATCAGCCCGCCGACCGCAAAGGTTGGAGGGTTCTCCTGGGCTTGGGCAAGACCTCCTCCTCTCCCAGTCTGAAGAAGGCAACCATCCAGCTCCAGCAGCTTGCAAAGGCTCAGCCCCCTCCAGCAGCTTGAAAAGACACCTCCAGCAGATTGAAAAGGCTCCTCCAGCAGATTGAAAAGGCTCCTCCAGCAGATTGAAAAGACTCCTCCAGCAGCTTGCACATGGCTCACCAGAGGTAACATCGATGCCCGCACCCTGCACCCTTTACCCTGTCTTTTCCTTGACTCCGCAGTAGCACGCTGTCGCGACATCCCCTCTGGACAACCACTCCTCAGAAGTAACTCGCTGTAAATTGTGACATTTTTCTAAGAGTTAATTAATGTAGAAAGTTTCAGTCCAGATTGGGGTAATGTTAATACGTAATTTAAATTAAGTCTTCAGATTTTACAAGATCCGGGTTCCCCAGTGTTTTCACTAGCGGTAATAAAACGCTACGTGAAATTTTATACTGGTCAAAATTGTTCTTACTTATCCTTTCTCATTGAATGTATAATGTTTACAGTTGGGATTATTAACGTTATAAATTCCTTCCTGCGGAATAAGTGTGAGTGGGCCAAACCCCTCAGGATCGCAGAGCTGGCAAATGCTTTAGTCTGAAAAGATATACTGGCATTCCTGAGAGAGTCCGGCACGCCCATGCTTATCAACAGCATCACGCCAACTCTAGCTTTTCATTTCTTCCAGTCAGTGCCTCAGTAGGACTGAACTCAGGCAGCTAAGGGGAAGAATGCAACCAGCCACTAAAATTATTTGTAGAGCCTCTTTTGGAAAGAGTATACTTTCTTTTAGATTATTAATCTGGCAAATTCTAACTAAGCTTTTCAAATGACTAAGAAAGGTGGAGGACGACTAAGTAGAAATCGCTGTCCGAACACGACGAGCCCTTCAGAGAGAATTGTCACAGTCTGACAACATCTTGCTAGTTGACTCCCCTCACGACATTGCAGCCCCGTCCCCCATACCTGAAGTCACGGCCCCAGCACCACGACCCATCTCGCTGTTTATAGCATGTGAACATGAATCAGAACTAGACTCCAAACTAGGTATCTGCAGGCAAGGGTCTGGCCAGTAGCAAAACTGCCTATCCCTACCCCGGTTATCGATGCTGAGCCACCTGCAATGTGTACAATCCGTATGGCAGCAGGGAAGATGATCAAAATCATCATACCTCCCGAAACCACCCAAAAATTCCGGATAGCTTCCCCTCAGCCTAACTTCGTACCCACTCATAAACCTACGAGGCCAGCTTCCTTCAGATGTCCGGGTAGTGAACGGGATTCCGAGTAAGAACTATCTGCAGGAATACAATCAATTCCCATTTTACTATCATTTTCACCGCCGCACCTGAGTTTTTAGTGAATTATTCAGTTTATTGGGATGGCTGGTGTCCTGTAATTTGGCAGCCTTCACGGTAAGATTACACTCCCTGGGAGGGAGATGTTCGCAATCAAACTCACCCTAGGGTTTGATTCCCCTCCAAGCCACTATAACCCTTCCACTAGGTGGTACCGTAACCACTACCTCAATGGGGGCAAACCACGACCCACCGGGCAGAAAGAGGAACCCCGTGAGAAATGAATACACCACCAAAGAACTCCAACTAATCTCTCAGAGGGCAATCAGCACTCCTAGTGTTCCGTGTCGGACAGAAGTACCTTCCCCCGCCACGAAGGCATAAGAACTACAGCGAGAGCGAAGAGCGTGTCAATCTTGAAAACATTATGCATTATTTATTATGAAAGCAAACAAATCAGTAGGTATATTCGCCGAAAAGATAATTACTTGAACTGTCGAATGTTAAAGCAGTCTCTTCTTTCAACTGATATTTCGATGTTACAATGTCAATAGAATGCTCCTTTGGAATCTTCCTAACAAATGGCATATTTTTCACAGAACTCTTAATGTAAATCCTGATTTATCTATGGACATAGTTAAGGCATGCTGCGTGTTGCATAATTACATGCACTCTCGAGATGTTTACAATTTTGAAAAAACTTTAGACATTGGTTTGGAAAAGGTAGCTGATGCTACAATGGCCGACACACTACATGGCAGGTTCAATGTTTATCACAATAGAAATATATGGGAGGAATATTTTGTTTCCAATGTGGGTAAAGTTTCGTGGCAATATGCAAGAATATGAATACTAGTATTGTATACTATCATGTATCAATAACTAGATGTAACAGTACAACATGTGCCTATATTGTATGTAATATATGTTTCAAGAATGGATATTATATGTACTATTGTGCATTTGTAATATTACTGCACATCATGGTTTTGCAAATACATTGTACCAACGCTCCACAATGACGACATATTAGCTATGTAGATATATCAGTATATTACAAACTTAGATTTAAATGAATTATGTTAGTGGACAGCATGTATACATACCACATTCAGCATTTTCCTTCTCTGTATTGGTACTGCAAATAAAATTTCACAGATTTGCAGCAATGCATTGATTTCCCCCCCCCCCCCATCTTTATATTTCCTATTGCTGAAATTTCAAAGCGCAGGTGCTTTTGCACTTTGTAAATGAAGTTTTCCACATTGATATTGTCGTCCTACTCCATACTACTGCGCGATTTACCAACGCGAGTGTGCACTGCCTCTATGTGCGATACCACGCGTTCCGGCAAGTGCCGCACATTGACGAAGTGACGTACATCGCTACCTGCCACCACGCATCATTTCATCGCTAATGTGTATTGTGCCGTTGACACGTGGTACACTGCAATGCGTGACCGATCGATGTACGTCACTTCAATGCAAGTGAGAACCCGGCTTAAAACAGACTAAAGATGAGGTAGATTGAGTAACCATGTTATTGCTCGCCCCCAATATCAGCCAACAAATAACTGTAGGTTGTTTGTGATTAATTAAGGCAAATGTTTAGTTGAATTAAAGTTCACAAAAATCAACCAAAACAATTTTTATACTTATCTATTGATATAAGAAACTCTTCTGTAACGGTTTTTAAAACATCTTACAACAACTTATGCAAATTTTTTTAAAATATTTATATCAAATTTAATAGCCTATTTTGGAGGTTGCCAAAACTAAAATGACTGAATATGACAGAAAAATGGATATTTCTATGAAAAATATAATCCCATTTTTATGCATTATCGTTAGGTATTTGGAAATTGCAACAACAATAAACGCACATAGTTTTAATGTTTTTATAGGTAGATTAGCTTCTGCGGTAACCATTTGACACGTCTTCTTTGTCACAGTATTTCAGAACTAATTTTAAAGGTAAAATAATAACCAAATATGACATCGTATAGTTTAAATGTTTTGCAGTGACACATTATGTCTTTTTCAACAATGGAGATGTGGTGTAATCCCCAGCCAGGATAGTTCGGTTTGGAGCAATGTTTGTATGTGGCTTCTGCCATGGTCACGTCGGCTGGCCCGTGCTGGTCAGTGTCTGTGTCTGATGTTGCGTGATTGTCGAGCCCCACTGGGTGTTTATTTAAGCTGGCCCTACACTATGCCCATTTCCATAGCAGTTTTCATACCCATTTTCTGCTAGAGTTTATGCTCCTGTGTAGGTTAAAATCCAGTCTCCTCCGGAGAGGTCAGGCTAAGGGTATAACAGTTTTCGTATCCACGGGCATGCCTGAAATGGTAATATAACGCGTTCTAAATTTTTGCTATACCCACGGAGCTGCGACAGACAAGATGACGGACTCTCGGTTTATGAAAAAGTTACGAGTTCTGTAAAATGCATTTATGTACAAAATGAAACTTAATGTACGAGTAACTAACGGGAATCATTTCAAGTAACTCCCGTCATAAGTCGATAAACTAGAGCTGGGCAGGATAAATAGTTTGGGCTGTGGAAAATTTCAAACGGGAAAAATAATTTGCCGCGATACACTAGAAAATTTAAAAAATGTACAAATTAAAACTAAAGATTAATGTACTATCAACATGTGTTTTCAATACTTTAGAGCAAGCCTTGAATTTTGCTGATACATCGTAGAAATGCCTAATAGATGCATTGAATTTCTCATCAATATTTTTTATATCCATATTGCTACTAACAAACTATTTAAAAAACAAACTGTAGTGTGAATAAATAAAACATTAAAAACAAACGTAAAATAAAATAACGTTTAGTACCAAATTAACGTGTCATATGTTTAGGTTACTGCACTACAAATTACACAGTATTTAAACTTTCATTTAAAACTATAAGTTTATTGATAAAAAACTGAATGAAAATTTAATTGTGTTATATGATGCAATCTCAAGTATGGGTGACTAGCAAAATAAAAACACGAATAGTACTGTTCCTAACAACTATCATTGGGCGACATTCTAAGTCACGTGACATGCTGGCCAATAACGTACCACCTTAGTTTACGACGTGTCCGTAGAAATGCACGATCATTCCGATTTTTATAAGCTTATGTGGAAATGCAGTTGCATCCCCACCAATTGAAATGCGATTTTGCATGTATACGTTTGATATGCATACATAGGGCCTACTTCACGTTTCTAAAACAAGTTTTTTTAACTTCAAAGCGATGGACGGCAGAAAAAATACCATTTGCGCAACGGAAATACCTAGGTTTTAGAGTATTATGGTACTATTGCATTTATACAAAGTAATTCTAGAAATAAATATTTTTTTAACAAAAACATAAATTATAATCAACAATAATGTATCACATAAAATAACTTAAAAATTTGTTACATGGGGAGATTTGAACTCTAAAACCAAAAACTACTTGGCGCAAATCCACAGAGCTATACAAGACAGCTTACAAACTAGCAGTATAAAAGCATAATTTGATCTGTGTAGCTTGAGTGATGTTAACCCACACATAAAAGCTTTATTATTAGTATTGCAATGTTTTTGCCTTCTTATAGTCTCCTAACTATATAATCTTGTTTAGTTACAGAAAATGCAATATTATGCCTGTTAAAGATAAACATTTAAATACTCACAATGTTTTAAATAGCAGTGTAAACATCCGCTGTACATACATGTGAATACAGTACCTTGTTTTTTTTATACATAAGCAGTGCCATTACTGATATCATTTTCAATATATTAGTAGTCTAGTACTTGTACTCAGAAACTTAAGTAAATGCAGTTTTCAGGAAAATAAATAATCTTCGTACTTTTCGGATGTACCACAAAGCATAGTACCACGTATAATATATGATTGCACTTGTACTCCTGCCAGCTGTGGAACGTCTGCTATTTATGAGTTGTTTTCGGCTGCCATTCACAATTTTCTGTTAGCACTTTGGGTAATGTGTGGGTATGAACTGATGGATCATTTCTTCTCTTCCGCTACTCCCACCGCTGCCAGGCGCTGCATCTGTCCTTCGGACTATGAAAGTCCGTGTACGAACGGGCTCGCGAGTTATTTCCTTCTCGAGTAGCTCGCTCCTAAACCACGTTGACCATGCATTCAGTTCATAACCCAGGATGCGTCAAGGTAGAGGAATAGTATCCGGCACCAAGTTCGCGGTGAACACCAGGAGAGAAGCAGATGGTTTAGTTGTGACCTTCGGCACTAAAAGGCATTGTGAAGGTCTGGGAGAGACTGGTGTTACAGGGCACTCACCCCGGTTACGGCATGGGCACCTTTGCTTGAGGTGGAGAGGGGAGTAGATATGGCATAGATCCTCTCAGCATGTGATGTCAGTGGCTGGAGCTTGATCCAGAAGCATGGCTTGTCGAACGTACTAATAGGGCTATCTGGCGGCAAGCTACAGTACGTTGATGATCTTCGAAACATAAGTCTCGGTGGCTCGGCCAATGAACAGTACAATCTGGCGAAGAGTGTCCGTCCTTTGCCTTGGGTAGACAGTACAATTCTTGACGTCTCTTAATGCGTGGCAACAATCAAATTCCATGGAATCGAGTCGCAAAGGCATGCACACTGATGAGTTGAAGTTGATTATTCATTGTTGAAAAAGACCTCATGTATCACATTGTTTATGCAGGATAGTCATTGGGACAGTCCACAAATAAATTACTGATACGGGAAAACAGCATAAACGGAATCGTAACAAGGTTCCACTGTAACTGTTACAGGAGTCAAGTGGGAGAGCAGGATGAACTCACAAACAGCCCACATTAGATATTTTTGTTAATAGATATTCTCTTTTTTCTCCATACACAAGTTTTTCAAACAGAAATTACATGAGAAAAACAATGACAAGTTTATCGTATTTACGCATTTTCTATTTCAATTTATGGTGCCAGATTCGCAAAATATTTGAATTCAAAATAATATTACATGTGCCATATAAAAATAAAAATAGTATACACTTTGCTGTCAAAACATAATCTCTTTTCATAGTCTTTATGTACAAAAGATTCAGCGACTGCTACAATTTTAAACAATTTGTGGATGAAATATCTTATGTACGACAACCTAATTACTATGAATGTTGTATATTTGAAATACAAAGGCAGATCGAGGTGAATAAAAAAGCCTTATATTTTTTAGATAAAACAATTGCAGAAAAAAAAACTGTTATACAGTCGACTCTCGATGTATCATCGCATATATAAACCGTATCCACAATCAATTTTTTGTGGTCGAGGCAAAATTCCTATTTAAATAATGTTAACATAAACCACTGCTATCAATTATTGCATGGCGCATCAAAGTATATTTTGGATCCCATCACCTAATATTTCCAGCAACTATTGTTTTTAAGCTGGTTGTTAATGCAAAAGTCTAGTAACTGGATGTGAAATAAGTCACACACACCACTGTTTATAACTGCTCTGTGGTTCTTTGTCTAGTGTCTCGTCTTCCAAACATGTCTGTCGACACTGCGGAGTGGTGTGGCATGCGAGGTTTGCCTGCTACTTCCCCGTACACACCTCAGAGAGGGGAAGTGGTTACCTATAGCAATGAGAGTGGCGACCTAGCGTCCTCTCTCTAGCCCTTCTTTCTGTCTCTCTCAGCCACGCACCTTCCTTCCTCCCCTCATATGTCTTTGAGAGGAGAAACTGATGTCTAGCAAAAGAAAAAAGCAAGTCTTGCATGCGCTTCTGTTCACATGCAGGCAGCAAAGCAAATAAAATGCACATGGCGAATGTAAAAATTTAACGTAACCAGTGGCTCCAAATAGTTTCAACTATCATCACTTGTATTTCAAAGCAAATAGTTTCACCTGAAAATGTTATGTAAAACATTTTAATGAATTATTATTTGCAAAGATGTTTTCTTTGGTGATTAAAGGTTGTTTTTTCCCCATAAGGTTGGTGTTTCATTGTATCTGGTGTAAAATCAACATGATTTTAAAGCATAATATTTATGTAACTCAAGGGGCAGCAACTTCGCAAATAAAATAATATGCCCAGAAGCATATACTTGACCTCCCCTTATCACCAAAAAAATTGTTCGAACATCAAGCGACTTTAATTGTAAGTGTAAAAGTTCATTTTCAGTAACTTCTTGCAGGGATATCTGAGGATTTATACTAACTAATTTCAATAGACATGCATCTTTAGAATAAACTGATAACATGCAAGGGCCTATTCAACACCTTCTGCTTTCTAATAATTGGTAGGCAAGTACTGAGTCGAGTGTACCGCAACTCACGACAAGAAAAACCCGAGGACGTGGTTTTTGAATGAATAATTATTAAAAACAGTGAAGAAATCAATTATAATAAACTTATTTATTCATTTTGGCCTCAAAATGACAAGATTTCTTGGCAGTAAAATATAATTAATTACTTTAAAAGACTGACATTTGCCACGGGCGCAAGGTGTCAGTAAAACATGCAGCGGCGTGGAGGGGTAATCCTCCCATTGCCACCTCTCCACCAATCGCCATTGTGAACACACTGCCCGATCGATAACTTTTCCGTGCTCTCACAGCTGATCAAATGCATGTGGGACATTCTAAATTTGACTTGCATTCGGTGTCAGTGTCATATTATTTTCATTTTCAGAGAGTTTGAAAGTTTTAGGTCAGCTTGCATTTGGTGCTGGATTACAATCAATTGTATACTGTATTTTGAGACATTTTCTTTATTTAAATGAGTTTAGGTGAAATATTTTTTAATGTGTTATTTACAACAATACTTTTTCTAAAATGCCAGATTTTATTGTTTATTAGCTAAAATTTATTCACAAATAAAGTACAACTCTTACTATACTCAAAATAAAGATTTATACGGTTAGAAGTTGTATTTTATTGATGTACATTTTTTTTTGGCAAACCTATTAATAACGATAGATCGAGAGTCGACTACTGATGAAAACTAACATACTTAATAAGTAATAAGTTAAGTATTGCAGTGAAACAATCCATGCATTGATACTGCTCGATTTCTACACCCTCGAAAATTTCCAAGTGAAACATAAATTAGCAGTATTTTGATAACTTTTTAGCTTTGAAACCAAAAATGCCAATCAATAAATTAGAGCATAAACTGTTAGGACACAAATTTAGGTCAATTCATTAATTAATTTACAAACACTATGAACAAGAAATTGCCCAAGGCAAGCTAGGTTAGGACCGAATGCAAGTGCAACTTAAGTATTGAGATTAGATTATCTTATCAGTAGGGACATGCAAAATTTGCATTATTATTTAGAACCAGGTTAAACTCCACAGTACTGTATACACTCGAGCTGGCGTTGTTTCTCCGTTGGCTGCTGTATAACTGTGTAGCCATGCTTTCTGACTGAATGGCATGTGACTGGAACACACAGTTGTGAGGCGTTCACTTATAGACGAAGAGTTACCCCGGGCGTGTCAAATACAGTACGGTCCAATGACAGACATGTTGCAAAGGTACACGTGTTTGAAGTTTAACTTGTCCTCAAATATTAACGTGAATATTGCAGGTCTCTACTTATCAAAACAGATAAATCATAAACATTCCATATAATTTGTATTGGTTAGGATTAGTCACTGTTAGTGAAACACGCTTATGAACAGTGTGATACTACATATTCTTGTTTGTGTAATTTATAATTTCAATTAGGGACCATGCCCGTGAATGCTATCTGCCAACATTACTTAAAACTTCCCGAACAATGATAAATCCACACCTAAAATTACAATGTACAGTTATGTTATTTAATTTACTTCTGAACTTTGCAGATAACGAAGTATTGGAACGTTTTAGATCGACGTTAGTTGCAAAAACTGGGGTAAAACTAATTCCGTATGTAAAAACCGCTTGGTTTTATTGAGAGTATTTGTTTTCATAAAAACCGGACTAAAAATGATGCAAAAAATTTCTGCACTACTAACACAAACAGCACCAAGTGTTTCACTGAACCATTGTGCTTGCCGTCGTAATAGCACTGATGCACTATATTATATATATATCCAGTGTCCTTAGCCATTTCCCATAAATATGTATTGGCCACACCGTACCTCGGTATTAAACATGCCCAAACAGTGACGTATACAATGCATATTTCCTGAACTTTAAAAGAGAAACTCTACGAGCAATCTTATTTCCACCAATGTTCTCGTGTAGCTACAGGAAGCCCTCTCTTTTATGGTATTAATACTGGACATGCAAATAATTTCTAGTACAATTCTTGGATTATTCCCGGGTGCCAAAATTTCCGCACGTTTCCGGTTTTCTCATTCTTCCCGTTTGCTAGACACCCTGAGTATAGTTTTATAAACATTTGTTGTGTCATGCTGAGACAGTTTCTTGTCGTGTTATTGGTCACCCGGCGCCACACAGGCAGCAAGAGATAGCATTGCATTAGGAGACCTCTTCATTAGTTAAGACTCGACTTTTTGGGTCTCGACCAATCACCACCATTTACTCAATTTTTCAACCACAGCTTGGGAACCCTAATAAAACAATACCTGCTTGGATTGTCGAGGTTTCGTACTAAATTACAGTGTGGCAAGTGGATAAGCTGATAAATGGCAGCATGTAAATAATACAGCTGCTATTTGGTCCACTAGTCTCATGGCAAAATTATATATAAACAAAAAGAAAACAATGACTCGCTAATTTGGCCAAACTGTCAAAAATCTTGCCATCATAGCTGAATATTGAGTTTAATAGCATTTAACAACTTCTTTAATATCATACCCTTATAAACATAAAGAGGTTTTTCCAGAGGCCTATTTTTCTTCTGTATGTTTCATTACTTTGTTGATTAGAGATGAACTTTTTCCACACCTCTTCAGAGAGCTGCAAAACAGAAGTAAATAGTGTTGGCTGCAGTCTGTACTGTAAGGCTGAGGTATTACCATGATCTTTGAACCAATACTTACAGCATCCCATTCACTTCCTTTGGTGAGATCACGGGGCATTTCCTTTACCTCCAGCATTTGGCTACTGAAAGATAAATAAATTCATTTTGTATAGTTTAATATGTATTTATAACTACGAACATCATAAGCATAAGCTATTCTACATAAAAAATGGATTAAAATATAATACTAAATTATTAATTCCATTTTTTTTTGGTGGAAAGATAATCGTTTAGTTTTCCCACCTTTGAAAACTCTTACTAATTGAAACAATTTATCCTTCTGCGGTAGCAAAACATAATTCTGAAGAAAGCGGAAGTAGACAAAGTGATAAACATAAGGTGGAGTGGAGTAGAGAGATTTGGGCAGCTCTTAACATTGAGGTCTTAAGGGCCTATGAGGGTGAGGTGAGTATGAGCAATGCCCGAATGCAAAGGTGGGGGAAATAGGAGATCCCAGAGAAAACCTGATGACCAGCGGCATCATCTGCCATGATTCCCACATGTGAAAATCAGGGAATGACTCCGCCAGGAATTGAAAAAGGTATACTTAGATAGGAGGCAAGTAGTATGACCACTATACCACCGTGGCCCCAACGCTTCTGAGGTGTGATAGTGTTTCTAACTACAGTAAATTAGACGCAATGGGAAAACTGCAGATATTTCCTTACTGCTGTCCCTATCCACCCTACGCTAAACTTTGTTTTGATACAAAGTGAGGTATCACTGAGCAGCAAGTGTTTGCAGAAAACAGTCTCCAGACTGAGTGTTGATACAGCATTCAAGCACATGCTCACAAGATGGCAGCAGATGGAAACCCAGGTGAACACCAAGACCTCAGCACCATGCAACTATTGCCTGCAAGTGTAAGTGGCATCCCTGTGCAGTGCGCTCCATCTCATCTCACTGGAGCAAGACTTACATCCTCATCTCGCATGGTGATATGAGCAGCTACACACAGCCATCCAGGTGTAACAACGCTGTGCACCACAGGTTGTCTACACTAGTGGAAAACAGCTACAACTTGAGTTACCTGAGCGTTATTTTAAACAAAACATTAAAAACTATGCCTGCATCTCATTTCAAAAATTTTAATAACAGTATATATAGCAATACTGACAGAGGATTATGAAGATTAGTGCCTAATTTAAAGTATAATGTTTATATAGTTAAACAGTGAGATTAGATACTTTCTAAACGATACCTATGAGATCAACAACTTGGCACAATAGTAGCCAATGGCAGATCTATAGATCTATTAGGCTATTTGAGAGGTGGGCCAGTATGCAATACGTTCAAACCACATGATTACCAGTAACATTAAGCTTTAATACTACACTTATATTCCAGTACTTAGTGGATAGGACATCTAAATACTTTATAAAATTTCCTGTTGTCGCTCTAATTATGTGTATAAATAACAAATTCATAACTATGATGCACAACTTCTTTGCAACAATGGTTTATACTGACTTCAGCTCATCAGTAAGCATAGCTGTGCTTCTGATTTCAACGGAATTGATATTGTTGACCACCACAAGATGTCAAGATTGTACTGTTTGCCACGGCAAGGATGGAGGTTCCAGCCAGTCAGTTTTTATTATTCTCCAGAACAACCGCAACTATGTTACAATGCAACGAGTTCTACTGCACGCCACTAGATGGCTATACCAGTATGATTTGCCGCTTCCCCAGCTCCAAGCCGGCCGGTGATGTCACAGCCTCCAAGCAGCTATGCTATCACCGCCTCCCCTCTCCAGTGACCATCCTTCGTCCACGAACGAGCCAGTCAATGAACGAAGAGAAGAGGAAGAGCTCAGAGCAGTATAAATAGAGGAATGCCACGCCTGCCTGAGATCAGTCTTTAGTCATCCACAGCACCAATTGCCAGATACCTGACCAGTCTGCATCGCTTCGGCCCTCTCAGTCCACACCCGGTTAACCTAGCTCCTTCCAGCACCCCGCTGAACCTACCTTTCCTTCATCACACTTTTAATGCCAAAGGGAAAACACCCATTCATCTCCACCGCGCTATTCGCAGGAGATATCCATCTAACCTGCTTAGTCTTCCCCGAAGACCATTTCGTCAACATGTCTACAAACATAGACACTGTGACCCCTTCTGGGCAATAATTGCGTAGGGTGTTGAATCAGTTAAAGTTGTTTTCACAGCGCTCATCCACCCCGGCCCATTGTAGCTTAGGACCAGGTCACCTTTACCTGGCGTACATAGGTGTAAGCTTCCTGCAGCTCTTGTCTACATAGAAGGTAGTGCGACATGTTTATTTCCAGTAAAACGGAATAAACATTGTTCTACACGATTCCCGAGTGCCACCTTTCCTGTAGACATAGAACCTCTCCTCGTGTACCTCACGCCAACAGGGGCTTGCAGGTTACCGGGAGAGTTTACTCAAACGAGCCAACACACTCTAGCCAACCCACATGCACTAGTGACGGCCAGCCTTTCTGCATACCCTGGTAGGCAGAACTGTAGAGCCCCACCAGGTTAACGGTTTCATAGGGCAGCTTGTCGATTCAGTGGTCGTTCTCTCCACTGTGTGTAGGTGCCGGAGGGGTCGTTCCCTGAGTTGGGAAGACTGAACATGGGACCTACACCCATGTGCAGGGATTGCCTATGACAAGGCCTTACTCCCAGTGCTCACCGTGTTTAGACACCGACCACTGTGATAGGGTGTCTGTTATGTCAGCAGATGTTCTACGTAGTTCGGGCCACATTAGTCCAGCAATCTTCTCACGAACGTGAGGTGTGTATTGAGTCCTGATACCTTACTCCCACTGGAGTGGTAATTGCGAGAAGGCAAAACAGGCGCTTACTGCCTCCGGGCACATAAAAGAGCTTATCCCCTCCATCTCCGCTCTCAACCAGCTTGCACTATGGGAGAAGGCACAAGCCCTTCAATGTCTTCTGGTGCCCATCACGCCGGAGATTCCCCAAGGCCTCTTTGAAGTTCCTACACTTTTGAACCAAGCCTCCTTGGATCGCTGAATACCTGAGCCAGATGGAACAGCCTGCAGTAGTCCCTATTGCATACCTTTGGATTGAATCAGTTTCTCAGTCCCAGCATCACAATATCACGTCAGAAAGCCGTATGAAAGTCGCCTGTGGCTCACATACTCCCCCTCGAAACTCCCCCAAAGTCAAGCCGTCAGTTGAGGTTATGCGTCGTCCAGGTGTACCACTGAGGGCAATCAGTCTCAAATGTAAGATAGTTCTGCCCGAACCCAACTTTGTGTTCTGTCGCAAAGCTACCAGGCCAGTCCTCTACACTGGAAAGGCACCAGTTCCACGTAGAGACTAGAAGTTAACCCTGGATTGCCAGAATAGGTTGTGCCTGACTTAGCGCCCGTCAAAAACATACCCTCTTTGATGTAGTGACCAGTCAGCAGAGGTGCCACTCGTCAACTATGTATTTAGTTTCACTAATAATCTCATTTTATCTAATGTCAATTCGAAAACTATGAGAGGGAGGGACTCAATCTCCCTTGCCCCTCCTGCTAGGAACCACCACTGATAGTACCATATTTGTGTTTCTAATTATTTCATAATAATGCATGACTGACACTTGAATACTTGCCACTAAGTTACAATGTTAATTTATACAGATGGAAAAAGGTTTTACAACAAACAGGAATCAAAAGCGTTCAATTATCAATATTTTAAAAGCACAGACTGTATAACGAAAGATGGTACGAAATGAAATGTAGAAAGATATTACATATGGTACCAATAATAATGGAGAGAGCATCAATGATCAGGAAAGGGTGCTGAATGACAGAAACTAATGACCTTGCCGCTACAGATGAGCACTTCATCTTACCGATATAGTGATGCGGGTCCGTGACGGTGGTTGTGGTAGCGGCGTTTGTGCCCATTCATGCCGGGAAACACATGGTCGTGATCGTTGCTGCCCCGGTGCTGGCCATACACGGGAAAGCTGTACAGGATGTGCGCAGGCGTCACCTGATGGTGGCTGTAGTACGGCTGAGGTGGTGGCAGTGGTGGGGGAGGGTGTGGAGGAACTGTCACCAGCTGGCAGCTACCCCCAGCAGTGAATGATGCAGATGTCGTGGGGATTTCGGCACCACGTCTGTTGCACACATTGTCCCTCACAGCTGACCAAATCATCACGACAGGTTAAACAATTTCCCAACAAAATTTGTTTTATGTATTGCAAACGATTCCTACTGAATAAAATTATTGCCCAACTTGATCAACAATTATCTTATACTCTACTACTATTTTTCTATTCATATATATCAAAAAACTGTAGTAACTTCAGAATTGTTATTTTAGGTATATACAGTTGTAAGGAGGCAAACAAAAATTCTGTGGCAATCACAGTAATTTAAAACGTGAGGAAATACTACACAAATGCACAAATACGTTGTGCCACCAGCACCCCTGGCATCAAGTTGTAAGGAGGCAAACAAAAATTCTGTGGCAATCACAGTAATAAACGTGAGGAAACACTACACAAATACGTTGTGCCACCAGCACCCCTGGCATCAGCAAGGAACAGTATTTTTCTTCCAGTGTAGTGGCTTCATCCATGTTGGCTTGGCTCCCTACCCTTTTTTCTCCCAGAGTTCCCTATCGCTCTTTCCCCTCCTTATTGCATTACACCACCCCTCTTGAGTTATGGCAGTTTATAAAAGTGGTTGCAAGTGTGTTCCCGGCCTACTCTATGTTCTATTCTTCTCCTACTATCAGTTGAGATGTTCTTCGGGACGACGCAATTGTCTTTCACAACGTCAACACGTCATTATAGATCGGGAGTGCAATGAGGCATCTTGAGCGACCATGTTGAGTAAGGCACTGCTGCTTGTGTTACGGTGAGTCTTAGAACTATGGGTTGTTTGTTTAATTAAAATAGTGACAGTTTTGCATAAGGTTAGGATTATGTTTTTCAAAATTTGGCTTTGGCCTGCCCGTCTACGTTGATTTTCAAGTAACGTGATAATCATTTGCTGTGCGTTAATAGTTGGTTTAATCAACGATTATGCATTTGCTGCCCAATTAATTCTCCTTCTCCATTGAGCTACGCACTCACAAGCCACCAGGCACGAGCCTCGAGTTTTAACGATTTAGTTAGATGTTTTGCACCTGGCCTCAAATGGATCTGGTCACAACTCTTAGGGGCATATGAATGTTTTCTTAATGTAAATGTAAGAGAATTCTTTTATTTGGATGTATTTTATCGGCGTACGGCTTTAAGGTGCCGACTAAGCTGCCTCTGTGTGGATAGTACAAAAGCCCTGAACTAGCCGCTAAAGTATCCTGTGGGAGTAAAGTTAGGTCTTGCAGGTCGGTGTTACCATTTGATTCAAGAGTTTTTTTTTTAATTTGTTGTTGTTGTGGGTCAACCAAGTAATAATCATTTTGTCCAATGAGGATTCTAACCTACAGCAGTAAGTCCTAGGTCGAGTTGTTTTGCCGATTAGGTAAGCCAATTGTTTTGCTTGTTGGCCAAACCTTTGAGTATCGTAAGTTTAAGTTGGGAGTAAATTTTGGTTATGAGTAATGGTGTTAGGAAGTGTGAGTAAGGTTAAGGTTATATATATTTTTTCTCTCCTATATTAAAACACAGTAACATTTAGTGGTCTCATTTGTCCATGGTTTTAACATATATTTATTAATAAACCCTATTTAATATTTAATTAATAATTTGTAAATTTTTGATAATTAATTAATTAATTTTTTTGACTGGGCATCGCCAAGGTCTATATCCGAGCTGTATGTTTTATTTGTGTTAAATAGTAACTAACCCAAAAGTGTAGTGGTATACCACGGGCCTCTTTAAATCAAATTAATGATTTCACTTTTTTTTTTGGCTTTTGATCTTTTTGTAATCTAAATTGTATAGCGAGATAACCTCCTGCTATTGTCATTACATTGAATGATAAATCATAATACTTTTCCCTAGTTTCTTTCCGTTGTTGGTAAGAAATCATATCTGTTTTTGGTGCCCCTTATTAGTTATTAAAGGAACTAAGGTTTACTTTTAATCACTCTTGTCAGTATTTGAAGGATTAGGTAAAAGTCGAATATCTACTGACAGACAGTATCTCAAATCTGGTTAAAAATTTGGAAAAAACCATACTCATTTCTTAGACTTGCTGATTTATACAGAACCTATTCAAACGTAATTTTTTTGTCAATGTAAAATAAGTACGCAATACCGCTGGTATATATTTTTTTGGCCACTCCTAGCTTGGAAGACTAATTTACAATTTTTGTCAAATGTAACAAATCTTTAGATCAGACTTTTGTTATGAGCTATTTTGACATATAGAATTAAAGTTTTTCATTTTCATTTATTCTTCAAAAGGATAACTGTGTTTTTTTTTAAATTTCTTTCTTGTTTTCACACTTGTACATAATCATACTCTTTTTGTATGATAAATAAATAAATATTTTAATTTTAACAAAATAAATACTAATTTTTCTATTTTGGATTAGGTGAGTGTTTTTTTTTTGTCCTAGTAAGATTCTACCTTCCCCTGGTTTAAATGGCTATAAGTTAACTTTGAGCTATTTTCAGAAGTTTAAAATAAAGTAAATACTTTTGAGTCATAATTTTTACATACTGAATCAATAATAGTTTATTTTCATGGAATAGTCCTCCCTATCTCAACTACCTGCTTAGTTATTAACTAATAATATTACTTTTTGGGACTTGTTAATGAAGAGTGGATTTTGTTAGTGCCATTACCCAGGCCATCTGTCCCGAAGAGTGATGAAAAGGTACCCTATCTTCTCACTTGTGCCCCTCTGAGCTTTTACCCCCACCCCCTTTTTTCAAACCCATACCCCCCAACCCTCCTTTTTCCCCCTTTATTGAGTATCTCTTTTATGCAATACTTTGGTACAGAGAGAGACTGCGAAAAGAATTGAACAAGAGATTTTGGATCACTTTTTGTTAAATTGAATCTAGGGGTATCGAGGCGACCCCCTAGTTCTTCTTACTTGGTGTTGGTTTTTATTAACAGCCTGGTGGTGAGGTAGTTGAACATTCAGCATTGTTTTTATTAAGATTAAATTAAATTATTTTCCTTTTAACTTTTCCCTGAGTGATAACTCTCTTCCTCTCAGTCTCTTCTCAACCCCCCCCCCCAAACCCTTTTCCAATATCCTGCTTCCAACAAAGATTGGTGTAGTTCACAGGGTAATTTCTCCCCCTCTCTGGCATAGCAGAGGATATTTTCCCCCCTTCCCTCCCCCTGCGTAACAATATCCTACATTTTACTTGTCAGGCCAATCTGTAATTGAAAGCCTGTATCACAACGTAATTAAATAATTGGCTTTGATACGAAGTGCGAGAAGTTGAAAAGCTATGCTTGCAACATTCTTGGTTGCATGGAATAGTTAACCCTAAATGAGTCATCACTTCTTGACTCGAACGTCCCCAGAGTTTACAACGACTCTCACTTGAGGAAAATCCTCCCTTAACACTGTCAGTGGCCTAGTAAGGAACTCAACCTTTACAAGAGCTTCACAAGTATGTGAGTTGTTTACCAACATAGGAAACAGAATTTTCGAAGGTGTAATCAATGACGTTCCTCATTTGTAATTGGTGTAACCAGTTAACTAGACGCATTACGTCTTTTGAACAATGATTTTTCGACTTTGCTTCATCACTGAGCAAGCCTTGCCACCTGATTCCAATGGAGTTTGTATTATTGCGACACATCACGTGACACAGGTTGTAATGTATACATACAACTGCAAGAATGGGCATTCCAGCCGAAGATTGTATTATTCACTGGCTGAGCCACAGAGGTTAAGCATCCAAGGCACTTCAGTACCACTGCATGCCGCCAGATGGCACTACCAGTATGTTCCGCCGCATCTCGATTCTTCAAACCGGCAGGTGACGTCATGCCTTGAGGTAGCTATACTATAGGTAACCCCTCTCTACATTGCCACACCTATCCAGACTACTGAAGGGGAAACACCAGCCAGTGGGTCGCTCACTTGCACAGGACCAGTCTTAATTTCTCCAATGCAAACTTCTGCAGGGGAACTTACCAGCCTAGCTCTGCCTGCCCTACCTTCACCGCATTCGTGCTGAAGGAATCTCCGCTCCTTGGTCTCCGCAGCAACTTGTTGCCAGAGCCATCCTTCTATCCATGTTTAGTCTTCATTGCATTTGTGCCGAAGATCCAACATATGCCAACGTCATCTACACACCCAGACACTACGGCCACTTCTGGGAGTAGTACAAGATTAAGTTAGTTACATAACGCTAGTCTAACGTGTCATTGTTAGCTTAGGACCAGGTCGCCTTCACCTGGCTTAACGTAGGTTAAGCTTCCTTAGCTCTTGCCAACGTTGCGATACCACTCTGTTTACTTCCCGTAAAAAGGAATAAACAAACGTTTTACCAACTCAAAGGTATTTTTCCCATAGCTGTAATACCTCTCCCAGTGGACATCATGCCTCAAAGGGATTGCAGGTGACCGAGGAAATTACTCATACGAGCCAATAAACTATAAGAGTACCCACAAACTCTATTGATGGCCACCCTTTTTGCACACCACGGTGGGCAGAACGGTAGAGTCCCATGTCTAGGTACCCCGTCTCTTGAGGCCAGCTTGTTTGCTCAGAGGCTACTCTCTCCACCGTGTTACAACGCCGGGGTCAGTGTCCTCCGAGTCTGGGGAGATTATTCCTCCTGAGACCCTCACCCATGTGTAGGGACTGTCAACTAGCGAGACCTGACTCTCAGTGCTCACTGAGTTCTGACGCTGAGTACTGGGATAGGACGATCACCTACGGTTGGCACACACTAAACGTGGTGCTACACCAGTGTAGGACAAGTCACCTGCTGCCTCTTCACAGACATGAGTGTGAGATTCAGTCCAGATGCCCTACTCCCGTCGAAGAGGTATCCGAGAGAAGGTAAGAGAGGTACTCGTTGCCTCTGGGTGTTTGCAGGCGCTTACTCTCATCCACCTAACTATGCTCACAAAACTCTCACTGAGGATCAGGCCCAGGCCTTGCGCCAACTACAGATACCTATCGTACCAGAGATACCCAAGGACCTCTTCCAGGACCCTGTACGTCTGAGCGAGGAAACATCCTGTGTTAACGGCATATTTGAGAGGACAGGACCAGTCCTTGGGACTCGCCAACACAACCTACTCATACGACCTACATCACCTTTGAGCCTCTGCATCATAACCAACCTAGCTCACTCTCACGCCAGCCGGAGTTGACTCAGGTTACGCATCGCCCATGTATACCACCTAGAGCCAATCCTCTGAAACGTAAGATCATTCACAGAGCTCGACTTCGTGTTCTGTCACACAGCTAGCAGGCCAGTTCTTTACACTGGATGTGCATCATGTTATGATTGTATGAAAGAGCCCTAACTTGGAATGCTTGTATGAACCCGGCATCACAATTTCAGTAAACCAGGACGCTAGAAATTACAACAGCATACTGCAAAAGAAGGGCCGTCAGCAATATCCCCTTCCACCAGCCGGCAAACGAGGACAGCTATGTTTAAACAGCGTGCCAATATAGGTCACTGTAAGGCAGGGCCCGACATCTTTCCACATCCGACAAGCAGCCAGGGAAGATCACAACATGGGTGTGTCTGTATCTGTCTGCTGCCATCCAATCAGCTAGACACAGCCTCCAGCATCAAGAATAAGGTGGGGACTGTCTGACTTAGATATAAAAAGAAATGGTGCGAGACAGTCATAACATAATTTATGTTAATAACTTAATAACATTTAAAGTCGCTCCCCGTTACTGTAACTCAGTCAGTATTGTATTGTATGTGTCTCGCATGTCATGAATAAATCCCCTCTCAGTTATCATAAAAGCTCTACTATTTACTATCATTTCAGCTACGCCCCTAAACCCTTCTTGTACAGATATGACCATATTCTAGATAATATTGTGAGTAAATACGGGTATTTAGTTTGCAAACCTCGGCTGCTTGACATATTAGTTGCAGCACTTATAAATTGTCTCAATGTATCCAAAAGAGATGTTAGCAATTTTTGATGGTCACACTTTGCAACCAAATGTGACGTGTGACGCCTTGAGGGTAACGGAGAACGCCACTACGGCAACAGGGTTTCTGGTTTAAATTCAATCTTTACATCGTACTGACGCAAGTTCAGTGTAAAGTACTGGCCTGATAGCTTTACGGCAGGGAATGAAATCCGGTTCCGTGAGAGTGATCTTGCATTTCAGTGGATTGACTAGGCGGTATACTGGATGACGCCCAACCTGTGGAGGCTGCTTAACCTGTGTCAACTCCAGCTGGTGTGAGTCTGAGCTAGGTTGGTTATTGGGCAGGAGCTCAAAGGTTGTGTACGTTCTGCCGGCTCAAGACCCCAAAAGCATGGTTGGCGAGTCCCAAGGACTGGTCACGTCCATTTAAATAAGCTGCAAACACAAGGTATGTTTCCTCGCTTAGACAAATTGGGTCTTTGAAGATGTCCTTGGGAATCTCTGATGTGGACAGTGTTTACAGGTGGCGCAATGCCTGGGCTTGGTCCCTCGGTGAGAGTTTCGAAGGTGTAGTCAGGAAGAGAGGGGTAAGCTCCTGCAGATGCCTAGAAGCAATAAGCACCTGTCTTAACCTTCTCTCGGGTAGCACTACACGAGAATAGGGCATCCGGACTGTATCACCCTCCCATGTCCATGAAGAAACAACAGGAGATGCATTATCCTACTGTGTCCAGCCATGTGCAGTGTTTCCAACCAAAACTGTAACTCGAAGCTGGCAGACTCTGCATTGAGCGGCAACTTGGCCCAGCAGGGTGGCTGCGGAATCCAGGGAGATAGCAGCCGACGGTACCAGTTGAGTGGCGGCCTTGAGAAAGGCCCCGGGTTGACTGGCAGATCTAGCAGGTGCCTCGCTCGTGGGAGGCGGAGTCTCTGCAGCAGCTACGACATCCGGCACTGCAGTTTCCTTGCTGAGTTGGCGGTGTTGAAGTTGCCTCTCGAGGTGATGGCTTTTGGAGAACTTTCGGCTTGACAGAACTTGAGTCTTGAATCCTCTTGATGATGGGGCTTGGATTTATATCCAATGGACTTCATCACGATAATTTGCTCGTTCTTGGTGTCCACTTTCTGGGTTGGTTGGAGAACTTCCTTTTTAATTCTGTAGGAGTTGAAGGCAGCGTCCGTACAGATTCTCGGGCTTGCGGTTTAGGGAATTCCCTCCACGTAGGTATGGAGTAGGTGGTTCCCTGGATGGCTTGCTTGCTTCTCATCAGCTCCCTGTCTAGGTTGCTCTTGCTCGAGAAAGGCGCAGATAGCAGGCTCTTCCACGTCGTCCGGCATTTCGGAGATAATCCAAGTGGCTGTGTGTACTTCGGACTCAAGGGCTTCTCTGGGGTAGGGCCTCATTTCTCCCCAAGTGGCCTTGCGTATACATCTGCAGCGATCCTCAGTCCAGTACACATTTTCCTGGCATCCGTAACCTTGTAGGGGGCTTCCAACTTTCCGGCTAGACCCGCGCTGAACTGATTGTTGCCTCTGCTAAAGGAGTGGCTGCGTAGTAAGACGTCTTCACCCATTTCAAAGACTCGTAGCCCAGTATGTGGCGGCTGATACTTCCTCCTGATGTATGCCTCTCGGATGTCCCTTGATTTGTCCATCCGGGCCAGGGCGGGTAAGCGAATGTCTTCAGGACAAGGCATTTCGGTCAGTTCAAGCTTCCACTGCCAATCCCTGGGGCACCGAAGTGTCTGGCCCAAGAGGAGTTGGGTGGGGCTGGAGTTGATTGCCTCATTCGTGCATCAACGCAGAGCGAAGCAAATTCTGGGAACGTGGCGATCCCAGTGATTCTAATCATCCCCCCACTGAGTCGGAGGCTTTTCTTGAGTTCCTGGTTTTTCCTCTCAGTAGGTTGTCTTGTGGGTGGTATGGTATAGTTGTCCAGGTCTCAGTTCTCCATTCTTGGCAGCCTAGCAGTCCCTTCTTGGCAGCCTATCAGCCCCTTCTTGCTATGCTAGCAAACTGGGTCCCGTTGTCAATAACAATACTCTATAGGTAACCCCAGAATGTGAAAAATTCAGTGTTGAATTTTCCAAGGATATGGTTGGTCTCTTGGCTTGGCAGAGGCAAGGCTTTTACCTAACTGGAGAATAAGTCCGTCATGACTAACAGGTACCTGTTTCTCTTACTGCTGCAGGTATAGGGTCCCATCAAATTGGCCGCTGTGTGTGTCCATGTTGTATGCAGTCTGCGAGGTTTGGCCGTTGGATGTATCACAGGATAGGCTTTGTTTCTGCAGCATGTTGTGCAGGCATCCACGTATTGGCGGACATCCCTGCTCATGCCATCCTATATGTAGCGTGTACTTATGTCAGGTAAGGTTTTCTGGGTACCCGTGTGGCCCACTTCAGGGTGGTCATGGTGATGCAGACATATCAGCGCGCAACTTCTTCGGTATCTAGATCATCCACTTGGTTCTGGGTTGATTGTTGTGTGACCATACAATGTAATCTCGTAGCATGAATCGTTGAGGATGCTTTCATAGGAGGTCTTTTACGTCAGGGTCCTGCTGCTGGCAGTGTTTGATATGGATTCGGCTAATCTGGAGCTGTGGATGCCTAATTTGTTGTTCTGGGCTGCTGTCCGGAGGTTGAGACGGAGTGACGTGGTCCATATTTTCGTCTGGTTTGGCCTCGTCTTCCAGGTCTAGTTGACGTGACAGAGCATCGGGACGGTAATTGTCCTTGCTTGGGCAGTGCTGTACTTCAAGGTGAAACTCTGAGAGAAAGAGGTCCTATCTTCCAAGCTCGGCCTTATTGTTTATCGACTACCCAAGCTACTTGAGAGCTTTTATGTCGGATCTCAAAATGAAATAAGTTCCCTACAGGTAATAGCAGTATTTCCGGATAGCCCAAATGACAGTGAGGTATTCTTGCTTGTTGATGTGGTACTTCTGTTCAGGGGCATTGAACCTAGTACTGGCGTAAGTTATGACCAGAAGTTTGCCTTAAGGGTCTTCTTGGTACAAGACTGTGCCGAGGCCGTTCTGACACGGGTCTGTGTAGCAGGGCTCCTCCTTGTAGCCGACATAAATACTTAAGGTCTTGAAAGCGTGAAAAGCGGCACGATGTTCCGGTCCCTATTGCCCTACTCTAGCAGCGGGTGTAGTGGTGCCATTATGTTGGTGATGTTAAGCACATCACGTAGTCTCGGAACCAATTACACAGCGAGCCTATGATTCACAAAGGCTAGTTGCTCATTATCCGACCAGCTACAAACATTAGCGGCCTATTCGATCTTAATAAAAAATACTCTAACATTTTCTTCTAGCTTGCCACTAAATACTGGGATGTAGGAAAACAGAAATAAATTGTACTCCCTAGGCCAGAGCACTAATGGGCCGACATCATGAGTAAAGGACTGTCGCATGGGATCACGTGACCCACTCTCTCTAGTTAAGATTACTCAGTCCCCAGTACATTTAGTAGCTGCCTAGAAAATACCCCCAGGTACAGGAAAAATAGTCTGCATTATGGTTTCTCTCCCAAGTGATCACGTGGGGGAAAAAACTGCACTATACTAGTAGAACCTGCTAGTGAATGTGATGTGTTGAATGATCAGCACTGTTATGTTGCTAGAAGTATCACTACAGTTATGCCTCATGAAAGAAAAGTATAAGCGCCTGTGAACATTGCAAGCATGAGTCAAGCTGAGGTAGAAATTCCTCGGGGTACCCAGATAGCTGGAGAAAGGAGATGTCCTTTCTTGTCCTTGTGATGTAGTAGACGAGTGTCGTTAGTGAAAACATGAATCAGTCAGAAAGCTTGCAAGACATGAAGTTGTGTGGTCCAGTTGTTACAGACGATTCTGGGCTAGATCCAAGTGGTAAATTAAGTAATTTGTCAGGAGAAGATAAGCAGTTACCAGAGTCACTGTTGCAGGAGTATCAGCAAATTTTTTGAGAGAGGAAACATTTGCCTGTCACACCTTTGGTCCAACGCCGGATATATACAGGAGATCACAAGCCTATCTCTATGAAACTGTATGGTGTGACCTTTCATCAGCAAATGCTAGTACAAGACATGGTAGAAGAACAGCTTCAGTCAGGATTCATTGTGCCACGAGAGCCAAGTGACCCTCCTTGGGCTTTTCCTTTATTGTCAGAAAGAAATCTGAAACTGGAGATATCAAATGTCATTTTTGTGTGGACTACCGCCCTTTAAATGCAGTTACTGCTCCTGACATCTATCAATTGCCTAATATAGAAGAGTCTATTGATAATTTGGGTCAGTGCAGAATTTTTTCAGTTGTTGATCTTACAAGTGAGTATCATCAGATAGGAGTTCATCCTGATGATCAAACTAAAACTTAGTTAATCACTACTACAGGTGTGTACAAGTATGTTAGTCTTCCTTATGGTCTGATTAATGGTCCTGCCACTTTTCAGAAGCTCATGGATAGTGTGTTAAGAGGCTTGACTCCTACTTAATGCATGGTTTACATTGATGATGTCATAATATTCAGTAAAGACATGAAACAGCATGCTGATCGTCTTCGATCAGTTTTTGACAGGTTGGAGAAGGCTAATTTTAATTTGTCCTTATCCTTAGAGAAATGCCATTTTCCCATTAGTGGAGTTCGTTATCTTGGGCATGTCATTAGTTCTTCAGGAGTAATCTTGGGCATGTCATTGGTTCTTCAGGAGTAATCTTGGGCATCGGTGAGACCACCTATTCCCTACAACCTGCGCCGCCATCATCATCATTGAAAATGCAATGTGTTTGTGTTGTGTAATATATTGTTTTGTGTTCTAGCCACATAAATAAGAATGAAGCCATCAAATGTAGGTATTGTGTTTAAGTATCAAAGTGATGTTATTGTGTCCGACAGTGAGTGCATAGTTGTTAATTTTAATATTTCTGCTTTGTCTGAAGAATGTCACTTGCTAGGAAATATGTCAGATTTAGTGCACAATGCACATAAAAATGAATCTTATCTTCATGAAGATAATAGTACTTATGATGGTAATTTTGATCTTGCATTAACACAATTGAGTAGTACATACAATAATTTTAAAATTGAAAGCAGCATTAATAATAAGTTCAGTAGTGTGCTCATCAAACCCATTATGTTTTTAAATATTTTGAAGACAATAAGCGATAGTTCCAGTTGAAGCTGAAAATCTGTATGTGTATTATGGTTTGTCAACAGCTCAAGCAGTAGTTCATAATAATTTATTAAGGCTTGTAATTGAGGTACCACTTGGAAATGAAATTACTCATTTTGAATCATATGAGTTACACACATACCCAGTATTTGTTCCAAATTTAATGCAACATGGAGAATTTATAACACGACTTTTTGTTGTTAAGTTCTGATAGAAGTTATTATAGTCTGCTAGACAGTAATGACTCGGAAAATTGCCAATCACATGCAAACAGTATGCAAAACAGAGTTTATGTTGTATAATAGGAGTGAACCGTCATGTGAAACCGCATTGTTTCATGGGAAAAATGTGAGCAATTTGTGTTCCTCAAATATTGTCAAACTGACAAAGCCATTTTTAAGAGAGCTCACCACACCCGATTGTTTTCAGTAATGAATCCCATAGATGTTACGTTTGTGTGTCTAAGTACAAAACTTACCTTGCCTCCAGTAACCAAAACAATCTCTGGTAATGGAATGATTGAAAATGCTTCTCATTGTGATCTGATTTTGAATCGTTTTAAAGCTCTTGCCACAGTAACCGATGTAATGTATCTGAATGTGTGTTATCCTGTTTTGCACATTCCTGAGCAAATATTTGGTTGGTTACCAACTACTATAACTTTAGATGAACCCATGTTACCAGAAATTGATGAGTACCTACAGAAACATGAGTACAGTGTACCATATAATTAAATCATGCACCTCGTAGATAAAGCATAAATTAGTTCAATTCCTGTTATTAGCATTGTTAACTCTTGCGTATTGTGTATTTGTACTAGTGTTGGTGAGATACTTGTAGTTACGAAGTGCTACCTTGCTAAACCCATGAAAAACAGTACACCTGATGTTAAGGTTGTATGGCCTGGTACAAGCGAGCCAAGCTCATCTGAGAAGTAATGGGTCTGCATCTGTTCTGTTTCACTTGTATCAGTCTTAAGTTCCAGTGTTTGTGAGTGTCGCTGCGGTGCTCCACTCTTCAAAGAGGAGGGTGACTGTAAGGTAATGTACGTTGCACCGAGTATAGAGTGCACGCCGTGGAGGAAGTGCTGCAACGTGATGTGTCCTGCCAGCGTCTTTGCAGCGCGGCGGTGAGCACGCAGGCACCGCTGGCCGTGCTAGTCAGTTGTTCTGTAGAGTTGGAGCTGGGCAGGCTAGTCGTGTGTGATATGTTGGTGGCTGCCGCTGACGCGTGAACAGTGGTTCTATACCATGGTGATGCTCGGTGCCTAGTAACATGCAGATATTATAACATGTGTATACACAAAATTGAAAAAATAAAACAGTAGGTGGTGTTCATCCCGGACTTTACTGGACTCTATGAAAAGAACCCTTACAAGCTTTATTATTTACGCGTATGTGTAATGAGGTCTAAAGTGTTGTAGTACAGTTATGTTAATTCTTAAAACATAAAATCTCTGAAGTGCACTGTTCATTCATGTCACTATTTCTTCCAATGATTTTGAAAACTTTTATTTTCTAAACGTATTAAGACATACTTTCAAACTTTTTACTACTTTGTTATTAAAAATGAGTTGCAACTAAATACTTGAAATGAACTGGTGCAATTATAGACTATTCACAGCAAATTGAACACTTGTGAAAGCCCTCTCATTTGGAGTACATAATAGTCAATAAATATATTTTATTTTAGCGTTAGACATTAACTTCAGATTACAGTGGGATCTACAGGCTGTGTTTATTACTTACATGGCAATATTTATTTAAAAAGGTGGTTAAAGGATAAAAAAAATGCCTGAAATAAAAAAGTAACTAGGGCCTCAAAAGTGCTCACTTTACAATGAACAGCCAATAGCACTCAGTACAGCATGCCATTTGCGAGAGGAGGTTAGGGGCACTATCTTGATCTATTCTCCTCTTCCAGCAGAAAGTTTTATCTATGTCTCTGAATTACACCAATTATTTTTCCCATAAATAAAGAGAGAAAAACACTAATTCCAGATGCCTTTAAGTGTAACAATGTATGTATGACAAATATTAATTGAGAATCATGCAATTTAATTTGCACTATTTTATACAACCAGTGAGTGAAATTTTTTTATATTTTTCTCTACTGAAAATGCTTTTATGACAGGCCCACAGTCATAGTGCTACGAGCTTTATATATACCTAGTCTTCTGTCTGTATTTAACATTATAATACATATAGTCTAGAGACTTTTTTAAAATGTTGCTTTCCAAAGTATTAAAATTAATTACAAATAGCCTTATAGGCTATTCACGGTAAAGTGAGCATTTTGCAGCCCTATTTACTTTTTCCTTTCATCTATTTTTTTTAAGCTATTAACCGCCTTTTTAAAGAAATATTGCAGAGTAAGTAATAAACACAGTGTGTGTATTCCACTGCAGTCAGAAGTTAATGTCTAAGGCTAAAATAAAATATATTTATAGACTATTATTCCAAATGAGAGGGCTTTCAAAAGAGCTCACTTTACCGTGAATAGCCTATAACTCTACATCACAGTTTTCCTGCCTCCGAAGAAATAAATGGTTAATGTTATAATTTGAAACTTCATAAGGGCAATCTCTCATCATCATATGATGACGACAAGATAAATAATCTTAAAGCAGCCGTACAAAAATTTTCAAACTTTCTGTGAAATGAATAAGGATTGAGGATCTGTTTCACTGTAATGATGATACAATTAATATTGATGTAAAAGTGAAAAAATTCGACAGTAAAAGAGGTTTACAAAATCTTATGTTAATACTTCAGATGTTGCATCTAAAATGGTGGGGTACACGAACGACTGAAGTGCAACAGAGTAACTTTTTAAATTTTTCCTTCCAAAAGGCTAAAATCAGCAAGAAATCAAACAATCGAATATGCGAGTGCATGCAAACCTTCAAGAGAAAGGTTACACGAGGTCAATGGAACAACTGAAGACTGCTGTTCCCTTGCATTATTTAATAAAAAGAGAAGAAAAACTGTAAATGCATTCGCTAGATTTGTCTGCATGAAGCTGCAATAGAGCAATGACCACTTGGTGTGCTCCACATTAGGCAGACAGAGAAGGTCAGATTTTTTTTAAAGCAAATCCTCTAGCCTCTTATGTGGTGGGACAAGTCTAGAACCTACCCTCTGAAAAAACTATGCAGATAGGGTTGCCAGAAAATGCTCAAATGAAAGCCTGAGTTTGAACAACATCAAACTGTAGGAGTGGTAATGTTTTTTAATTTACAATATCTCTTCATAAAAAGAGCTGTTACAGAGGGAACCAGTAGATGTGATAATTAGCAGCAGGGAACCATCTAGGGATTCACGTGAAGAGTAATTCCACATGAAGCAAACCTCATGGTTTTTTATATGTAATGAATTGGTGCTTGTATCTAATTTTCAGAAGAAGAAAGTCTAAAATTCAAGACTCAAAGAAATAGTTGTTAAAACATCATACTAAATTGATATATGCATAATCTGACAGACAAATAATTTACTTCCACTTTTGACAATATATTATATTTCCAGATTTGGCATTATTGTAAATACCGATTTCATAATTAGCTTATATATGTTATTTGGGGTGAAGTGAAAGTATAAGGTCGTAAGAAAATTAAAACAGTCGGTAACTTTGCGAAACAGAAAAAGCAAGCCTTTCAAATAGCTCTTTCATACATTAAAATTTTTTTTTTGTATCTTCTACAGCAAGTTTTTTAACAGAGAAAACTGGAGACTATCACACAATGTAAAAAAAATATGAACAGCTTACAATCAAACCTCAAAATATTGTACGTGTACGAAATCAAAACAGTAATCTTAAGTAAAGGTTTTCGTTAAATTTTGTACACAAAGGCATTCAGAAATTTATTTTGCACTATTTAAAAGTGGTGAACAATGTTTAAACTGTTCTGTTATTGATGACTACATGTTGTTTATGGTCTCGTAGGGTACAAATTCATTTGCAGAACATTTGCATGATGAATTAACTTAATATTTAATTTAAATAAATACATTATTTTTAACCACAGACAATGTCTTAACACAATAAAACATAATTTCATATCAACTTGGTGTTAAAGAGTGTTAAAATAGGTATACTTGAATCTTTTAACTAATCCAGTAAATTAGAGTAAAGATTTACAGCATTTTGTTAAATGGGGATTGTACTCTAGGCCTATCTCACAGAGTTTAGTCAAAGTAGCATGAGACTGCAATTGGTGTTTTGTAATCTATGGCACCACAAATAAAAAAAATTTATCGCTCTTACGTTTTCAAAACAATGCTTAAGCACAATGTCATTACTTTAATTTTTACAGTCATAACTAAAATCAAGTGAAATTATTGTTTTAATCTGTTTTGTTACTGTTTGTTCACAACAAACTTGATGAAAACATCTAACCTGTTACAATTATTAATCTACCCTAAAGTTATTTTATAAAACCACTGAAAATTGAAGCTATGTCCTCTCAAATATAAGTCTATTGTAGTATACCTTAGTCACCTTATCTGATGGCAACTGGTCAAACTGAAGGGCCACTGTAAACTGACAAAAAACTACACACTTGAAGTAAATAGTTAAAATTGAAGGTAAAATACGTACTTTACTCCTTTAGATACGTCGATGCTGGAGGTGTTACATAAAGCTTCTTTTAAGTTTTCTTCTGGCGGGAACTGATCACCCTGGTAATTGTTTATTGGGGTTGGCGATCGTGATGAAAACCCAGAATCCGAACTGTAAGTGTCCGCAATCGTATTATCTTGCATCGTACACCGCGGAGGCCTGATGGGGAACAAAAAAAAATCTGTTACAATGTGACATTTTCACAAAATGATACCATGATACATGTTTTAATTCATCAAAAGATTGACAAAACAATTTATGTAACATAATTACTGCAAATGAAGAGAAAACATTTATAAAAACAACCACAAATCTGTATTAACTAAAACCACCAAAAGTGTACGAACACAATATCAAAACTTTGTCTTGTGTATGTGGTTTAACAGTGATAACCATGGCCTAGAGAAATGCCACAAACAAAACAAAAACAGTAGTCTGTTTTTATAAGCATGAAAATAATACCCGAGAAGCAAAGTGTTATCTACTTCTCATTCAAGAGTCACTATTTTCCACTATTGAAACATCTGTAGCGAATCGAAGTTTCACATAAACCCTCTAAAATAATACCATTCTTCCTCTTCTGTTAATTCCTTACACACACATGCATGCGCGCGCACACACACACACACATATATATTTAGTTGATTGTAACTCATGCAATTTTCCTTAGCAGTCTCTCCACAAGACCCTTGTCATTTCAATCTTGCCTTTTCTGATCTCCCCCCCGAATAAGCGTTTTCAGTTTAAAAGTTTCTTCATATTATGGTCATTCTATGAACATGCAGGAACTTTATTTCAACTGTTTTCATTTTAATTGTAGTCTTAACAATATCAAAGAATAAAGGATGGTGCTTCACATAAGATATTCCACATAAAAGTGACTCTAATTTCGCATTTTCAGAAATTCACAAAACATATCCACCAGTGGTGATTGTTCTGGTGTACACCGGTCGAGAGGATATCTGAACATCAGGTTGTTTACACATTTCTGTTACAAGTGCAAATGAATAAATACATGCATGACAATGACTTTATAATACAAGAAATCTATATTAAACACAGTGCTAATGTATTTTCTAACAAAAAAGTGCTCTTTCCTTATAAAATACAAATTAAATCTCTCATCTTTCTGCAATGTTTGTGCACATAAAAAGGCACACAATGTTTTCATTGCAATTAAACGTGGCCATTTGCCTTTCTTCAACTTTACAGTTCATAAATGCTTTGTTTATTTACGTGCGTGTTTGCGAGATTGTGTTAGAAAATTCATCGGTCAATGTTCCAGTGCAGATCCAAAGGCAAGTTTCAGGCCAGTTGAACCGGCGGATACATCGGTTCAACCAAACTCGACCAAAACATTAGTTTGTGAACGTCCGGTGTACATTGATGGTTACACTGGCGAATTTCCGGAAATGTGGATTTCTAAGAGGTGGCAGGTGTTGGAAAAGGATAAAAAAATTACGAGGGGTAAAAAGACACTTTGCAAAGTGTAAAATTTAAAATAAATCAGTAGTTTAACTCAGCCTGGACACAACATAGAAATGAGATATTTGGGAAGTGCTTAAATATGTCCCCAGCACCCAGAAGGTGCAGCAGAAGTAATGGAGATAGGGCAGTGATGGAATTTGACGGTGATAACAAGGACACTATAAGCAAACCTGCTGACTAGCAACAACTTCTGTCAATTTTCCCACGTGTGAACCTGCCAGGAATCAAACCCAGATTGTCCTACCAGGAGGGTAAAATATTAGTCACGTGAGCATTAAGGCTTCTCGAACCAAGTGTTAGGTGGAAAGTGTGCATGATTTTACAGGAGCAATGTTGAATAATGTGTCTGCTACACTAATTAATGTGTAGTAAACATTTTTTCCTAGTAAATTAGCATATGTTATATTTGTGATTGGGTACACAAGGAAAAAACATAGCTCATTTATAGTGCCTTTTAATGTTCCTGGACTTCTTTTGTGCGACGTGTTATAATTATGATAGTTCCTTTTCATTCACAGGATGTCAGTAAATAGCAAACTATGATCTATGTAGTGTATAAGAAATGTCGAAATTCAAACATTTATTATGTAAAATAATTAGATACACATAATCAAGATAAAGCATCTTGGCCATTCCCAGCAACACCAACATAAGCAGCAGATGTAGGTATTAGAAGCAGTTGAATTCTCACACATTCACCATCTACATCAAACAAAATATATTAATCTTTGTTTCCCAGTTTTGGTTATTGAAAAATAGTGCCATACAGTCATGATGCTCTGAATATAGCATCTTCTTGCCACACAGGCACTACTATCGCATGACTCTAGTGCTAGTTGCATTTTAAAGTGATGGTTGCGTGGGAACACATGTAGTGCCTTTGCACTGAAGACTGGCACTGTGTTGACTGTTGATGCATTGGTTGCCTAGCAACCATGCAAGGTACGTTCCTGCGCTGACGAAGCTGTACCATGGCCCACATCATCCTAGATGGCACACTCTCGTGATATCAGGGCCATAATCTGGGTCAGCAAAGACCCTCTTTCCAACTATAGGGTGCTCATATTTAATTGTGCACTTTTGTAAGCCCTTCTTAAGCTCTATTTGCCCCCTCACTTTGTATTCCTCTACTGTATGCAAAACTTACATTGCCATGGACCTGGCAAGACTATTTATGTGCGTCAGTCAAGTTAACACGTGGAAATTGCTGGAAACCTAACTGTATTACAAATATACAATTTCATAGCCTAATGTGCACAAAGCAGAAAAACCCCAATTTGATTTATCATCAACATAAACATTAGACTTGGTATACAACATCAAGACTTGAAACTATCTTCCGTAATTAGTTGGTAACTTGTGTGTGTGAGTTGGGGGGGGGGGGGGGGGGGGAGACAAACACCCACGTGCACTCTATTATACGTATAGTTATTGGCAGTGAATAGTTTCAAAGGTTGATCTCAAGTGCCTACTTTACCATGAACAGTGTATATATACAGTGCCATATTGAACGTGACAGTTAGTGGGTACCCAAATGGCCAGGCATGCTCCCACGGCAGAAATTTCCCAAGGGGGATCTAGGGGTGAGAGGGTGGTCCACTGACAGAAGTGAAGGGAGGGAGCTTGCACAGCCATCAGTACTGCCGACATATGTTATTTAGAGCAAATTATAGGAGAAAATTACCTCACAGCATAATAAAATGCATTATGGTAAACAGAAAATATTTATAAATACTTTTATCACAACTAAAAGATAATACTAATTATAATAATAAAAATACATAAAATAATAATAAATTATAATGCGATAATAATAAAATACACACTGATTAATATACTATAGTGTAATATATAAAATAATAAAACTATATTAAATTATAAATCAAATGTAAAATAATAAAAAATACAAAAATAAAATATAATACACAACATAAAAATTATAAAATATTAATGGTTGACAATTTAATGATAAAATGAGGACGGGGGGAGGCTGTATGCTCTCCTGGCTACACCTTGGATTGAAAAAATGTGTCGTCTATTTAGAGTAGCAAAGGCAACTAGAGGCTCTTCAGTGGGACCAGGCATCTTGATGCCCAGTAACAATACACACTAATATATAGTGGCCATTAAATTGACTGTTACCCTGAATACCTAAATTAAACCTTTCATGTCCATTGTAGCCAATTGTCTACATGTTGCACACTATATCTGACTGCGTAGTTCAGTGTCCAGTGTCTTCCCTGTAGGTAACCGATTCATAAATAATTCTCATACTTTTCATTATAATTTGTTTATATCACTAATGTCAAATGCAAAACCTGCAGCCTATTGGATGTAATAATGATTTTAGTTTTTTTTTTCCCAGCTTAAGTACATGTATCAAAAAATGTAATTTATTTGCAATGACAGAAACCATAGAAATGGATCAAATCTGTCCACAACTTTTTATTCTTAAAATTTTTTCAAAAGTATTTTTTATTAAAGATGTCCATTACAAAGGCTTACCGTACATGGTGTATCCAGAAGAGCAGAACTGGGGGAAATCTTTGTCTGGGTTATGGTCGGAAAAGATTCATCAGTAGCGGTAAAAGTGGAAGTTTGGAGGCGCCACCAGGGTAAAAATTGAAATTAGATGACTCAGAATGCTGTTGCTGCTTAACGTGTATTGTATTCGTTAATGGCAACCAATTTTTTCTGCAGGAAAATGGTAACTGGTCAGTGTTGAACACACGAGCACACATCACTGGTTTCTGTAATAATTTAAAGGTGTCTCCTTTAATTAAACTTCTTAAGAGCAATAGGAGGTGCATTTGCTTGGAGTTGCTACAACTCCTGCCTCTCTCTGTCTCAGCCTTCCACACAGAACCCAATCATGTGTCGAGAAGCCTTGCAATGCTGGTTGTATGTTATACACAAACATGTCGTGGAATGCAAGTACATTACACTATTTAGTTAACAAGTTTCAACCTGAATTTTACACGAAAATCCAGGGATAAACTTAAGTTTACCAATAATTTCATTTTGAGCAGAAACATTTATGAAGCAACAAAATAGAACGTAATACATTTATATTGCCCTTTGTAACAAACAAATTTGAACTGTGTGTGATTATGACTCAATTATTGAAATTACTTTCATTAATTTGACTTTCGTACGGTTCATAGTTTCAAGCATTAGGCACAGACACCTCTGATTAAATTCAACATACAATGAATTCAGACTTTCATTCATGAAGTGACGAACACAATAAAATATTGCAGTGTCACTTTCTGCTAGCCAGCATCTTCAATCAGATAGGGATTTCTGCACTGTAGCAACACTTCAAAGCCTCAGAAACAATGCTCTTTAAACACTGATTCAATGTGTATGAAATAATGATGCACGCAATGTATACAAATTAAGAAGAGGTAATAAGCTTAACAAATTTGTCGCTGGGGAATTTAATGATCCCTTTTATCTTCTGCAAACAGAATTCCGTAGCATTTAAATGTATGATTACAATTTGAAAATAATTTTGAGTAGCACATTATGTACAAAAGTAGAGTGACTGAGCACAGCCAAACATATCTGGTAATACAGTCAGCTCTGCTATGAAACTGTCGGCAACAAATTTGCCCCACGACAATAGAATTTACGTGTAATCATCTTCTATGATGTCAATATATTGATTGTCTGGCATTCACATAATTTATGCATCAATCATGTTTCATTACAACACACTGATTTGTACTACATAGATGTATGTAGGTGTCCGAAACTTGCAAAAAAAATTTGTTTGGTTATTCACTGAATGCAACATGAATGAACATTTATCTTTTTTTGCAATTTGCAAGTTATATAATATGTACTCCATATATTCTCACGAAAGATGAGGGGGGAACATAAGTGTTGAATTTAACCATCTTCTCGTGCAAAAATGTAATTTACAAGAAGCTGTATTATGTAGATCAAGATCTTCATTAAGATAACCTCATAGCAATGACCATTTGTAATAATTAAGCATTCTGCCATAAGTATAGATGCAAAATAAACATTTCTTCTTCAAAAAAAATGAGTACGTTAACTTTAGAGTTTATGAACACTGTCAAAATGTGCTTCAGCAAAAAAGAATTGCAAGAAAATAGAACATTTCTTAAGAGTACTGCAACGCCCTTAAAAAATACGCGTGAAAGGTCAAAACTGGACATGTTTACAGCGTTCAAGTTTTGTGGTGATGTAAGAAGTACATCAATTTTCAAAGTTTAATGGCAATGGTGCATTACAATTACTGTAAATTTAGAATTTCATAGCCATTCATCATTTTCTATGCAGACAAGCATGTTACTATGGTAATCTGGTGCTACAGTACCATATAATCGCTCGCAGATCCAGGTAGTTGAATACTGGTATTGGCCAATCCCAGAACATTTTGTTTCAGCTTTGTAACAAAATCTTTTGCATACATACACACGTATTCTGTCCCTTTATATCATGCACACATTTTGTATAAGAAACACTATAAATAAAATCACAAACTGCAACAGTAGAAGCACATGTTGACAACTAAACACAAATTATTGTGGAAGCTGCAGCAATAACAGAATGGTACGACTGTTCACTTTCAGAGTCATTTCTATTGAACTTCAGTGGTCTTTGGTAACCAAATATATTTTGTTTGCAAGCACTGGAACTCTAAGAACATAACTCTCTTCACTGTGATATACTTAGGTTCTTGATAACTTGTATTATGGAACTGTATTACATGCTAAGAGTAATTACTGACATAGAACATGACAAAAAACAACCTCAAACCATAGACATCACAATAACACAACTTAAAAAACATTTTGTATGTAGAAGTTTAAATAAAACAGTTGCTGTTTGGAGAAATTTTTAGAATTCTTGTTGCTGCTGGAAAAATAGTTTCATTTTGGGGAGAAGAATTCCTGTGACGTGTTTTGACAGAAGTCACATGTGACCTATCATCCAGGTTGTGACACTCACCATACAAATTTATTTCAACAATCTTATACTCATGTAATATTTTTTTTTTTTTTTTCAGAAAGAAATACTACACATTGCAACATACGGTTATAACCCTAGGTACTATCTTTAGTAAGTATTGTACTTCTCTTGTACAAAATCTTTTAAGACAGTACAAATGAGGATAATGACATGCATGATGACATTCATCAACAACAGAAATGATGTAAAAGACGATGTAATAAAACCTGAATAAAACTTCACATAAACATAATGGGGAAGAATGCATAACAAGACATGGGTTAACAAACCCATTTAGTATGTGGCGTGTTTGGCTGTTTCCTAAATATATCACATATTACAAGCATTTTATACATTTGTTAACATAACAGTACTTTATTTTTAGTTAAATACAACTTTTACATATTTCCTATCTATAAATTATAATATTCAAATTACAGTATAATAAACACGAATAAAAATAGGGAGAAACGGGGTATATTGGTAATGCCTACAAAGAAACAGTTATTATGCAAAATAATATTACTAAGTGTACACGAATCTGGTGCATTGCTTTGGTCTATTTTTTATAATCAGTTACGTAAACTTTGTTTGTATGTGGCGGAGGAATATCCTGGAAGTAGAACTTTAGCAGAGCTTCAGCAGCAACAGTGAACAGCCTATACTTAAAATATATCTTATTTATTAAACAGTTCAAATTTTTACTATTATGAGTGGAGTGTTTTTATACTAGATTTACAGTTTTACATCACCCACCACCATGAACCAGTTATTAATTATATCATGGAGCGATACTATTTTTAATACAGTAATCATACGAAAACTGATTCACACTTTGTAATTTGAAGTTTTTGATGTTAATAAACAAATTATAAGCAGCTCAGTTATTCATACATGAAATTGAAAGTGCACTTAGCAGGCCTTCTTTTGTGCAACGTGTTTCACAATCAAATTTGTCATTCTCTTCAAGAAAATAATTTTCAACTGACTTGACTGCCAGTCTCACGAGACTGTTGCTTGGGAATTCTAACTAAGTTTCAATTATGATATGATCTTTTCTCCTAATTCAACAATCACAGAAAGTGTAAATACAATTTGGAACACCGTGGTTACGTTTGGAAAATTGTCACAGAACCTGTTGGTAATAACGTGGTCAGTGGGCCATCTAAGCTTTAAACACAGTAACATAATAAAGGAAGGAGGACTGAAAGTTTAGTCACAGCTGAGAATTGTCGAACTCATGACTGCCTTTGTCAGTGTTAAACTGCATCTTTTTCCTCTCATCTAACATTGTACAGAAAAACAAATATATCATAATGACAAATCCATCCAACGAGACAATGAGATGTCTAATACATAGAAGAAAAAAAAAAGCTGCTTTTGAATTTCTTTTTTGGGGTCCATTTTAACAGTAGATTCATCATGCAATTCATAGTCAAATTGGGGCTTAATTTTTTTATAGCACACTAATAATTCAAATAAGAGCTCTTACTCAATAACAAGGCTTTCTGTCATTTCTTTTTCTTCTACCACTGACTCATCAAAAACATTTTCCAATGGCATATGTTCAAAGAAATTTTGCATTTTGTAACGAGCTCAACTGCATAGATTAACAACGAGGTTTCACAGATAATGCTGATAAGTGTTCCTGTAGCATAAACCATCAATTAGTAGAGGCAGCAAAATATGTATAAACTTACTGCACAATGCCCGAAATATGCAACAGCATCACTGCAGGACAGAGCAGTATTAATAACCTCCACAGCGGTACGGGGGTCATAGTGGTCTGCTCACATCCCACCCAGGGAAAACCGGGTTCAATCCTGGCTGGGTCACTCCAGGATTTTCACAAGTGGAAATCATGCCAGACGATGCTGCTGATCGGCTGGTTTTCTCGGGGATCTCCCATTTCCTTGCTCTTTCATTGCAGTGCTGCTCCATACTCACCTCAATCATCCTCATCTGCTCTAAATATTTGCTGTCTAAGAGCCGTCCAAATCTCTTCACTCACCAAGTTACGAGAATGGGCACTCCATCGTATGTGTTAAGCTCTGATGCCTATATGTTTTCCTTTCATATTCACCTGCTGCCAATTCCTTGATCACACATATTATACAATGATGAAGTACCTACAGAGAAATGAGGTGTGTCTCACTACTGGAATAAAATTTTTGTGCTGCGAATCAATAAAATTATGTTGTTTGTGTTATTTAATACTGCACTCCACATATAAAACATTCTTGGATAAAAAGAAGTCCTAAATTTGAAATAGTGCATTTAAAAGACTATTTTGAATTCAGTTTGGCACCCTGTTACGAGCTGATGCTTTGGGTGGCTGCACTCGCTCATCACACGGTCCTCTTAAGCCGCCCTGGGTATGTGCACCAATAAGCATAACAAAAAAAGTGCTATTTTCCCCCAACTGTTGACATATTTCTTCACTTTATGCTACATTGTGCAAAATATTAGCGACAGTCCATCCAGAGGAATGCCAACAAAGTTTAATTTGCATTTAACTAACTTAACTAAAAATCTTATGGCACTATCTCAACTTTCACAGACTCCTCTGTTACAAAGTAATAGTGTGTACGTGGGCTATTGCTTCTATACCTATCATGGCCAGCAAAAACTGAAACTTTGTCCACGTAAATTCCAAACATCCTGTGTACCACAGCGTACATGTGTGCGCACACACACACACACTTCTGCATACACTGTCACCTATAATTTATGCATATTCAGTGATAGTAAAAGTACGTTAGCTTTCAAGATAATCCAATGAATGAAAGGGGATAAAAAAGGATAGCATGCAGTAGGTCACACAACTCAATAAAATATGGAGCATAACATAAGTTGTTAAAGTCAATGTCACAAATAGGTATCGTACAATGATTTTGTTTTTATAAATAGTTCACAGCATACCAAGATTCAGAAATATTTGGATTACACTAGGCTGTAAAATTATTTTTAAGCATAGGCCTTACTTATATGTTCAATATGTTGTCTTCTGAAATGGGCACATGTGGGTTACGTACTTCAGTGATTTCTTTTTCAATTTTCTAATATATATATTTTGGAAACATATTTCTCATGATTATTGGCAAAATTCCTGGGGGTGAATTAAATACCTGACATTTGCACCCACACAGTTACGAGCAAAGAAAAATTGTTCTGCAACTCTACCAGCTATCATAGCTGGAATGAAATATACGACACACAATCAACTCCGTTTCACCTTTGCCTTTTTCAAGAGCCAACAGGATACTTATAACATGGTCGTTAGGGACTCATCAGCAACCTTAGGAAACAGTTGGGTCTGCCTCCGCTAATATCCGTGCATACCTACTACCTCTATGATTGTTTACAGTGTGCATTTACCTAGTATGGACGTGGGCAGGCATCTGTTTCACTAATCGCTGAAGTAGTGAAGACTGGTAATTATTATATGGACAACATACATATTTTCGGTGCACAACAAATTGAGATTTTAATAACGTAAATTATGTGTATTATTTTGAAAACTGTTAAATACTTCTGCTAGCAAAGATGTGGCATCATACAAGCGTAAACATTGCCCGTGATTGTGTTGGAAGTGTGACCAAAGTAATATCGTGTTAACATATTTCTTTACTTGCCTTAGAAAACATGATGTTATATTTTAGGGCATGGTTTCCCCTTGTTCATTTCAAATTTTATAAAGCTTATATTTTCTCCAATGAAATGCAAATCAATGCAAGGTTCAAAGATACTAAATCCACATTAAGTTAAATAATAAGATTAATGTGAGCTGTTTATGTTCACAGAGTGGTACTTATTCTACTGAAGACAGCCATCACTCTAATGGCAGCTATGCTGTGAAAGTCTACGTGTGTCCACTGCATATGCACAATGACAGCTATCACAATTGTGCCCCAGATGATCATTTTGCACCCCATCATGTGACCCACTGCTGTGATGCATTGCAGTTCTCTATAACAATATTTAATTATTATTTTGTCAAAAACAATAAGCTGCTCACCATTGGTGCAACATACACTCTACATACGGGTCCATACATCCAGTTAATTTTTTCTCGTCATTCCTGATTTGTTCTTTTTGCAGTGGCGGTGGCATGGCATGTACCGCAGCTGTGTAAAGTTTTGGTGAATGCAATTACACTCTCTCTTTCCCCTTGACAAATTACCAGGATTATAAGTTGAATAATACGTGTTCTGTTATTTTCAATTTTATCACAGTGGAATGCAGTTTTAAAGGTATTTTAAAGACACACACCTCACTTGACTGTAGTGTATTTATGTATACATAACTACTTAGGCGTTGTGAATTTTTTTAATGGAAAAGAACTGCAACTAGGAAATTTTAGCATGCACATATGTTTTGATATGGTTTGAAGCAGTGTAAAGAAATATTTTAAACTGAGAATGCCTTATGTTGTAGGTCTTAACCAAACTGGTGCAACCCCCTTCTCCAAGTCCTAAGGGGAAAAAGTTACAATTTAAGGTTAAAATGCTTACAGTTGAAGAATGGTAAATAGAGCACTTTTAAAACAAATGTAAAAAAAATAAAACACATAAACATACACACAATGGCATGTTGGCCCGGGGCTGTTGGCAATACATTTATAAAAATAGTTATGAAAATTTGGCATTGTATTAAGAGCATAACGTTTAAATTCATAGCAGTTTACGCTAGAATTTATTTTTAAAATACTGAATTGAGATATTCTGGCAGCTCATAATGAGGTCTCGAGAGCCGATGAGGGTAAAATGAGATGAGAATGGAGCAGCATTTGAATGCAAGGGCAGAGGAAACGGGAGATCCCCAAGAAAACCAACCGACCAGCGGTATCGCCCGGCACAATTCCCACTTGCAAAAATGAGGGAGTGACCTGGCACGGGATTGAACCTGGTTTGCATTTATGGGAGGTGAGCGTACTAATCGCTTAGGCATCACGGCCCCTTTTATATTGATCAGAGTAAGAATTTGTGTATTAGCAACAATTTTACTTCTATTATAGCACATGAACATGATGACGTCTGTGACAATATTTATTTTACATTTGGCACAAGGATACAAAATGAGAAGTAAAAGTAGATCCTAAGCAATATTTTTAAAAGTACTCAATGAACAGCATGCTCGTGCGCGCGCACACACACACACTTGTGGCTGTAACATTACAGAGGTGTTCACTATTATTATTATACAGGATGTAAACGATAAGTGTTTACAACTGTACACAGCAGTGTACAGGGCTATGAGACGAGCAATTTGATGTAGGACACTTGTGGTCCATAGGGTCGGGATATTACCGCAAAAGCGCTTGACAAACATGTACTAAGACACATGCAGCGCTCCTTTAATCGACCTGCTGGTCAGCTGAAGCTAGTTTGTACAGAGGTCAAATCGGGCAGGAAAGAAAGTATGAAATTACATTTTTGTTTTGTTTTACACTTCGGTTTATGGCACAGGTGTTTCATTTGCAATTTCATACATTCTTTCGTGATTTCTGTATCTTGTCTGTAGTATTGTGACAATGCAACATGTGTTTCAAACGAAAGCAATTACTAAGCGTTTACTGCCCGATTTGACCTCTGTACAAACTGGCTTCAGTTGACCAGCAGGTCGATTAAAGCCGGGCCCACAGCAGCGCGCTGCACGTGTTTTAGTACACATTTGTCAAGCAATTTACGGCTATTTCCCCACCCTCTGGACCACAAAAGTCCTACATCAAATTGCTTGTCTCGGAGCCCTGTACACTATTGTATACAGTTGTAAGCACTTATTGTTTACATCACGTATAGTTGTTTATTATTGCAAAGCAGTTTTCTGACTTATCAGGAAATCAATATAATCACAAAAAATGGATAGCTACGAAGATGATGTCCCAGAATTTTTTTTTCACCCTAGAATGCAACGAAAGGTTATCTTTCTGCTTGCTTCATCTGAAGAGCATGGCGATAAGCTAGTCTGCATACCTACCCCGATCCTTGCAACATACCCAGTGGATTTTTTTTAACTATAAACGTAAATTTTCAAAGGAACCTTCACTTGGCAGGATAGAGTGAAGAAGTTTGGGCGGCAGTTGGCAATAAGGTCTTCAGAGCAAATAAGGGTGAAACAAGGTAGATATGGACAGCAACAGAATACAAGAGCAGGGCAAACGGGAGATCCCTGAACAAACCAACCGACCAGCACCATTCCTACATACGAAAACCCAGAAGTGACCCCATCGGGAACTAAACTCAGTTCATCTCGATTGGAGGTAAACACTCTGACCACTAGACCAACTGCAAGCTAGACAGGAAGACAAGTGGTTGAGGGGTAGGAGGTAAGTGGTGAGTGAATTTGGTGGTTGACATTCTGCACAACAGATATACACATAGCAAAAGTTAACACAATCTTAAAACTGGTTATTTACAAATTTTAAACATTTATTTCCCAGGGAATGCCATGCATCTCTGCATCATGCCATGCTACTGGTCTAAAATGTATGAGCAATTGTGTTGTCAAGACAGCCATAAAAATTAGCTTTCTGGTAATTTTAAACATTATTATTTCCCTCTTACAACATCCTTGAACTTTGTATGCAATTCATTAACTGAATTTCTTCAGCTGTAGACTGAGTTTGCAAATGCACTTTCGTAAATGAGTAAAATCTGCAGATGCTATAAATACCACTTTTTTTTTTTTAACATAAGAATGGCCAAAGTAAATCATAGAAAATACAGCAATCTAAAAGTTTTAAAAGACATAGCTTGTTATGCTGATGCTGCACAGCTCAATTAGTGCTTCTGATAGTTATGAAGGTAAGAACCTAAAAAAATTTCGTCATTTAATACTGATACAGTATGTGTTGGGGCTGCTGTAGCTAACATATTTTACCGTTAATAAATTTGATAAAAAAGTACAGATTTTTTAAAAGAATTGTGTGTTGAATGATTCTGGTATTTTATTTCTTTGTTATTTTCTTTCTTGCACGAGTTATGCATGCTGAGCTATCAATATTACATAGTTTTGTAGTGTGTTTGAGAATACATAGCCTACTTACATTTTTTGACATTTTCATGTTATTTGCACTTTTTGAGATTATGGAAACTACGAGTATTGTAAGTGTTTTTCCGCACATTGTCAATTAATTTATTTGGGAATTATAACTATGACTGGAGCAAAGTTCTTCAGACATGTCCTGTGCAACTATGAAGCACTAATAAACAGGTCAAAAGAGTTGTTACAATTATGTTATTGCTACAATAACACATAACAATAAGTCATGAATCCATGGAGAGTAATGCCACTGGCTACAATCAACGTTAAACGTCAAACGCTGGCCAATCAGAATTCAAGACGACAAAACAAGTGAAAACATATGGTACAGATGTTAGGCAACAGATCACACCACCATCACAGCACATTTTTATTCCGTTAATCTTACGAGAAATCAATAAAGAAATAATGCGAAGCACATGTAAAAATTATTGACCATAACTATGAAGTTAACCATTTTTTTTTACAAAAGTGTATATTTTTAATTACAAAAGCAAATGAAAATATTTATTGTAACAACACATTTTTCACTATCTGCATTAAATGATGTAATTTATCTCTGTTTCTCATACTTGACACCTTCTATGTATAACACCTGTAATTCGACTATATTTTACATGTGTTTTGTTTATATTATTGTTATTCTTATTTGTCTTATGCTTAGGATATTTTAAACTTATATGTATGAATGGCAATGATTTATGTTTAATTGGATTAAACAGCTAGACTTTATTTTTGTTTGTATTTTAATTAATATTTAGTATTTTTCCTCTTTGGTCCCACTTTTGTGATCGCTTCGGGGAACTTTATTGTATTTGTTATCTTCTGCGAGACCCATAATTCTATGGTACAGGGATTTAGGCAGTTTGGAGTGTGTCATTTTAGGTTTTTAATTAATGAGCCTTCCGACTGGCTGGCAGGTTCGAACCCTGCACTCCTATTGGCTGAAGAGCTTAGCATAGGGTTAGGCAGGTCCAGTCATTAGGAAGCTCCCTCTCTCTGCCACCATCTGTTAACGATTCATGACGTAGGCCAGGATGCGCGTCCAGAAGTTGGACGTAGTGGAGAATATTTTTATTTAGTTGCTACGGTGTTTTAGTTTTTACAGCTAGCTAGAGTTTTATATTATATGTTTTACATAGAGATGTGCACTTGTAAGCCCTTCCGCATTGTTTTAACAAGCTGTCAGGAGCTTAGGCAGATAACTAGAATACGTAACGTCCATCAGCCAGCGAGCCACGTAAAGCAGCACCCCCAGAACTAAGTTTGTTACCTCCGGTTAGTCTAGAAGAGACCCTGTCCTGCATCCTACTAACAAACTGGTATTTCTTCTGTGAGAGCAATCCTTCTTACAACTTCATAAGTTTACTACTTAATTTTGGCTTCGTACGCTAGACATACACACTGCCAATTGTTCTAGAACATTCCATGCGACGCCGTGTTGGCGAGGCATCAGTAGCATTTTCAGCAACAGTTTAACCACAAGTAATGTGAGAATGATTAAGTGTTTCTATGAACCTGAGTCAGCTGAGGAATACTTATTTACTTCACAAGAACTAAATTCCAGTATTTTGATTTGTGAGAATACTACACGTTTTGATACACATGTCAGATGTTTCTACGTGTCCTGTAAGGGTACGCTAGAGAGAGTTACATATGACCACTTCCAAACGGCAGTTCTAATTTGAATGATATTCACTGTTTTGCCTATTGCCATTCAGGGTTGTTGATTTAGCTTATTTCCCAGCGTAAAATAAATAGGATTTGAGTGTGATTAAATATTTTCAATAAAATAGTACCACGGGAATTAACACATCTCACATTTTATTACGCGCGTGTAGCTACAAAACCTCTCATCACTACCTTCAGAAAAAAAAAAAAAAAATCCGACCTACATGAATAGCTATGCTAAATGAGATTTTCAGTTGTCGGACAGATAATTGTTTGTCTGCTATGTGTGTGGGCTACAAAGGCGAGTGCTCTACGCCAACTCCGTCTAGTTCCTGCGCCCGCCTGAGTGTCGTCGGGCAGATGTGTTCCTCTGTGCTAATTTTAATAAATATTGCCAACTATATCCACTTAACATGAGCACAGTGCATGAACCGTCACTTAGCAATTACACATGCAGGCTTTTATTGCAAGAGAAGAGTGCATTATTACACGTGTGGAATACCAAGCCTACTGTTCCGTCAGCTAGCTTTCTCGTTGCAGCTGCATGTTACTAGTTATAAAGGGAATTAACACGTTATACACACCACACACTATCAGGTTCACTTCTCACACCATTGCTACTTTCAGCCATACACTGCTCACTCAGAATTTATGAAAATATTATATGGTGGTATTAGTGTACGATATACAGTTATATATCTTAATTGGCACCCATTCATATGCATTACATTGTATACGCACAGTGCAGTATTATCATTCCACATACTGTTTCATAATTGGCTTACCCAATGTGGTAGCCTTGTGAAGTACAATATATTAATTATGAAAAAATATATATTACATTGTATATATACACCTACATTCTTTCTATTTTTATACCCGTAAACGTCAATTGTAATTTTCATGATAAAATTTTACCCCGCAATTTCCCTCCAGTTCATAGCCCTCCCCACTATAGTATTTGTAAATTGTATTCGTGACATTGTCAATTTAGGTAATGCTTAGTTCGATCCTTTTGCAATTAAACATGTTTTAATTAGACGATATTATAATAATATTACAAACAGCATGAAAATATGTTAAATTGCAAAACACACACACATTATTTCTCAGTGCAAATAGGCTACACCACATGAGAATAATTAATGGGGAAACTCCCAATTGCAGGCGTGCTTTGAATCACTGCTTTGGGGATTTACTATCCTTCTGACGCTGGGACTCTGGCTCGGTGCATAATGTTTGGCTACGCTTGAATATCATACATTATCACAGAAACATTTACATGTGTGTGTGTGTAAGCATTGGTAATATTGTGAATTTAGGTACTGTTTAATTAGGTCATTTTGCAATTTAACATATTTCCGTGATAATTGTGATGATATCGTAATATTTTATCATGAAAACACACATTACTGCAAAAATATCAAACCGAACAGTACATAAATTCAGAATATTACCAATACAAGTTACAAATACGATACTGGGGAGGGCTATGAAATGGAAGGACATTGCAGAGTACAAGTTTATTACGAAAATGTAGATATTTTCCACTCGTTTTACCCTGCAATTTGCCTGTTATTCATAACCCTCCCCAATATGTTAAGTTAAATTTAATTTTGTTACAAGCTCACTGAATACACTGCCATCCACATGATGTAGCGTTCCATTTGACTCTTTATACGATCACATCACCGCACAAATATAATTTCAATTACTGTAAAGCAACACTCGTCTTTTCGCACAATTATTTTTATTTAACACGTCTAACTGAATTAATTGCAATAAAATATGCTTTTAAGCACTCTTTTGCAAACCTCAAACGTCCGTTCTGCAACTTCCCAGCATGCTAATGGTACACTGACACATTATGGTACATTTCCCACCATTATTACTCCATCATAGTACACCAGGCATAATACAAGTGTCATTACAATGATGCATCTAAAAATGTTGCCCGTTGTAAACAAAGCAAACAAACTCCTCCAATTTTAATTGTTTTATTTTTGACATTCTACTTAATGTATCAAGCCCCCCTAAATATCGAACAGGTAAGCTATGTACAACCCATACACATTTTTTCGTTGGTCTAAAGCGTTTGTTCTGACACTGTTTTATATTGTGTAGTTTATACTTGAATAACCCTATCTCCGGGGCATAAATATACCCTGTAATTAAATGACATTTTAAAACCTTAATGATTTGCTTCAAACAGTATTAACACATTTAATACAATCATGTAATCAAATATAAATATATTGGACGTAAATTATACATATTTACTGCATAAACACAGCAATCTGAATAACCTTCCTCAGCATCACATTTTTTTTTTTACAGCAAACTACATGGAGCCCATTCAAAATTCCTGGTAGCCTAATTATGATTAGTAATCATCACATCTAACATATCAAGGTATTATTTTCTCTATTTTCAAAATGCCCCTATTCTATAAAATTACCATTGCGGCTTTTTTGAAGGAGACTTAGAAGACCAACAAGTTATATAGGTTGCGCATGGCCAGCAGGGGAGCAAATCCTCATCAAAACAGTGGTTCAAGGCACACCAGATTTTTTTAGGTAGTGAGCGTGAAACGCTGACGCATCTGCAAAGCTTGGAGTTTACCGTAAGAAAGTACATTTGTGTGTGTATTAATAATATTGTGAATTTAGGTATTGTTCGGTTAGGTCATTTTGCAAATTTAATGTGTTTCTGTGATAAAATATTACAATTACGTACATATTTTTCACACTTTTTTACCACACAATTTCTCTGTCTTTATAACCCTACCCACCATCGTATTTGTAGCTCGCATTGGTACTATTGTCAACATACGTACTGTTCAGTTAGGTTTTTTTTTTTTGCAATGTGTGTTTACATGATAAAATATTACGATTACATACATATTTTTCACTCGTTTCCCTCTGCAATTTCCCTGATCTTCATAGTCCTCCCCATTATCGTTTTTGTGGTTTGTATTGATACTATCTTGATGACCGTAGTAAACTGGTGTTCTGCGTAATTAGTAGATTGGAACGGTACCACTTCCCACAATTTTTTTTTTCTCCTGGAAACGCCACTATTCTTAACACTGATCATAAATTTTTCACATGATGGATGTATACGGAATGTGGATACCATGCTAGTTGCCTTCAGGCAACTATCCGCTCTTTCCACGAGTAAAGTAAATGACTTGATATAAAACTAAGAGAACATTTGAACTCGGACTCACCTTGATATGTTCTTGTTGTTCCAGAAGTTGGACTTCTTGCCACTGTGATTATTGTAGTGTGGCCGAAATGCAGGGTGGTTGGGCGGCGGCATCAGAGCTGGCACTCCATTATAGTGGCTTCCGCGCTCCCTCCAGCTGCCCCTTGCATCCTGACTCTGGTTCTCGTAGCCTCGGTTTCGTATCGGCGGCATTTTTATGGCCACCAGGTGCACAAAATCAATCGTCGGTAAAGAATTATTACCAAAGATGTTTTGACGAATGTTGTGACAGTCAATGGTGTTCTGCTGATGTAGGTTGTGCTGGCCAGTCAGATGTGTATACGTGTAAGGTTGAAACATCGCATGATACATCGCCTTCTAGATAAGTTGGATGGGTAAGAAATAACACTAACATTTATTTGATTTACTGTCTAGTAAAGTTAAATAAGAAATATATAGGTATATTGTGACCAGTTTAAAAAAAAATATCAATGGGAGAGCATATAAATGACCACTGACTATTAAGTGTCAAACAAAACAATTATAATTAACTGGAAAGTGTAAATAATACTATAGGCTAGCCGAACTTAAAACTACTCTAAATGATTAAAACACAAGCCCAGGATTGAGGTTAGGACCACACAATGCAATAAGCAATTAGATATACAACATTCACTGCATTTCGGCCAACACTGAAGGGGAAAAGAAACTTCGAACGTATTTTTTAGTTGAAATACTCCCTTCCCCAAAATCAGTATCACAAAAAAACGTTTCGCCCAATTAGATCAGAATCTACTCCAATGAAAAGTTTGAACAATTTTTATCTTCTACATAATCGTTTATATGACATAACCTACAGAAATGTTGAAACATGGATATAAATAATAAAACGCCTACTTACATTTACACAGCCTAATGTTTGAATCTTACCAAACCCGGTCAAGAAGAATCAATACAATATATATATATATGCAAAATAATTAAACTTCAACCACGTACTTTAATAAAAGCCACATTAACTTTACTACAAAACATGAACAACACATTCGCTATTCCAAATTAAATATATTTCATCCCATGGAATCCGGTAATACTACTATAAAAAAAGTAATAAATTAATACGAATCACAACTAAAATTTGCACATATATATGAAAATAATTTTTATTAAAGAAACTGTTCTTGAAAATTAGGGCCAGGTTTATATAAGAACACTACAGAGACTAAATTATGACGTGCAGCAACTGTCACACGAGAGTAAACTTACCTCGCCATGTTCAGCAGAAGGCAGCTCTACTAACAAAACAAGTGAGCACTGCGCAGGAGTACTAACATATAAAATGAGTACAAAACTAATCTTGCTAATATATTAGATTGAAATATAACATTACCAGGCTCTTGTACAATATCGGCTACAAATAATTGCAATAAAATAAAACATGTTTTATGCTTCTCATTCGTAGCAAGGGCCACGATCGCTGATTGGTTAGCCTGCTCGCCTCCCACCAACGCGATCCGGGTTCTAATCCCCGGCTGGTCACTCAGGATTTTCGCATGCGGGATCTAGCCGGACGATGTCGTTGGTCGGCGGGTTTACTCGGGGATCTCCCGTTTCCCCCGCGCTTTCATTTCGGCGTTGCTCCATATTCACCATGCTTCACAATCAAGAACTCGCTGTTACGGGCTGTTCATATCTCTTGACTCTACCTCGGTAAATACACAGGTGGCTTAATTTATAGTTTGTGGGTAATTATAGAGAATAAGGGCTTTTCTAAAATTCGGGACAATAATACCTACATATGTTATATACAGGTCATTACTAATGGTCATTACTTAAATGGAATTTTACGTATTTTCCAGTATATACCTTGGAATGTGATGGCGAGAAGGGCTATGAAGATAGAGGTGTTTTATGAGGTAAAAAGCGTTAATTCTATGTTCAATATACTTCTATTGTATCGCGAAATCGTGTCAAATGCGAGAATATATTTTGAAACCAAACCTTAATTCACAAAACGTGATTTACAGGATATAAAATGCTGACGTGCTGAGGTTATACAGGTAAAATACACCTTAATCAATCTGTGTCGGAATATCATTTAATGCTGTTGAATTATCGTAATGGCCATAGCAAGTTCGTGTTTTATGTGATTAATGTTGATTTATACAATTTTCCAGTAATATTTATGTCATTTTTGGAAAAACACTGATACGTGTGGTTGGTGGGATTAGGGAAGTGTTTTTTGAGGGACGGTGAATCTATGGTTAAGGAATTTTGGTGAGGATATAATTACCCAACTAGGCGCCAGGTATCACCAGCTGGTGGCGCCAATTTTGCTGGAACAGTAGACTCTAGATGTTCTCAGGGTGCTGCAGGCCGTACACCCGGACATAATCTTTTCTTTGGTGAATGCTGGCCCTCGCCTTAAGTACTTACTTTGTTTATTAAGTGGTGGGCCTATTAAAGGTTGACCAATACACCTGAAACAGCATTACTGAGGTAATTATATGGACATGTGAGGATTAAAAATGTAGAAAATGAATTACTGGGTTGCAGGCATCCCATTCCCCAAAATGTCGAAACCACTGCACAAAAATTAATAGATATTTTTGTGAACATCCTTATATTTGACTTTGCAGGATTATACTACATTTCACTCTAGGTGGACACTTTATACTGGTTTGGTTCGCCAAAATTGGCGCAAAGCCGATGAAGATTACTTTGTACACTTAAGCTTCCCCAGGCGATGCAAGCACCGGAGAAGTTGCCAAGTTAAAATGGTTCCGATAGTAAAAATGACTATTCATACCTTAATGACTGACGGCACAAAAGTAGTATGCTGCCCGGAGCACGATGCATACCAACATGGACCGACCCTTGTGAGTTCTCGACTGAAACTGATTACTCCCCGAGTTGCATGCCCACAACTTGGTGGGACACAATGCATGGAGATTGATACATTGCGATCCCCAGGGATGATGAGATGAGTTCGTGCTCCACCTCATATGGCAGGAGGGAGGCAGGAACTATTGAATGAGCCCGGCACCACATTTGGTAGAGAACGATGATGATGGAGGTCATAAGGCAATGGCCTAAAGGGATCTCTGGATTCGCGGTCAGTTTGGTGTATGTCACGTTTGATTATTAACCAACTATGTTAATTTTAATGCATATTTGCTAAAGGACGAAGTTGTAGGCCACTTCGCACGTCGATACACACACTGAGTTTGCCCTGCTTTAAGGTGGCAGGCCTTGTAATGCAAACTTTTAGACACTGAAAAGTACACCGATGTTACTGCTGTGTTAGGGTGCAGTGGCCAATGATACTCGGGACAGTATTAGTCAGTAAAAGTATCCTATTATGTTTTTGTCATTTTATTGACTGTTTACGTACATGACAGGTGTCACACTGCAATTCTGATGCGTACCTATTTATGCTAACCCGGCACCACTCGTAGAGTACAAGTAGCCATTGCCGTGAATTAAGGTGTGGTCCTTAATTAAGATTTAAGTGAAAAAGCGCAGTAACACGAGCGATGTCCTGGAATATTACGTCGGGAGCAGAACAGACCTACCCTCGGCACTATATTATACAAAAAGGTTCCTTATTATATAAAAAGGTTAGTTAAAAGTTTATCGCAGTTAATGAATTGAGCCTAAATTGAGGTGCTGAGGGAGGTAAACTCAGAGCTTCCCTTGCATCCTGCCAAGTTGCAGAGTGCTCAAGTCGAACTGAATGAAGATGGCCACAGCTTCAGTGAAGCTGTTAAAACTGCAGCCAAGTTGATTATGCAAAAAAAAGCTATGTGCTATACATTTGACATGAACCATCGGCGTGAGCCCATTTTCCCCCACCGCCAGCATCTCAGCCACTGGTATTTACAACCTCAAACGTCAGTGTGTCAACCTGCGTTTCGTGTGTCAGTGTAATCAGGGTAGATATGTTTATTATTGTTTTTGTAATGGCCTTTTTAATATTGTGTTTTCAAAGTGATATGGTTTGTTCACTACGGGCACACCGCAGCGACCACGTATCATATTTCGTTTTATTTACAAATTGCGAAGGAAAATATTTTATGTGTTTTTGTAATATTATGTCATCAAGTGTTATATGTTTGCGATAGTGAGTTCCATGCACATGATATGTGCAGGGAATATTTTCACCCAGATATTAAGGGTAAATAATATTCCTGTTGACAGTTGTGTTGTATTATTTTTCAATTGTTATGTATTGCTATCGTGTTGGTGCCCAAGGGTATAATAGAGTCATTATATGTAAATAAGATAAGTCACGTGAATACAAATTGTGTACCCGAGATACATGTTAGCAGAAACCTGATACATTAAGTGTTGTGCAATTTTATGACAGTTATAATGTGTTATTTTTTAAAGTGTAATTGTTTGTTTCTTAACTGCACATTAGTGCTCACTATCTCTAGGGAAAGCTGTAGAATATTCTGTATGCATTTTTGAGAAGGGTTTGTACATTTATTCGTACTTGTTTACTTCTTCCGCGTATGTTATTGTTTTAGAGGTTGTCACAGATAGCACGGTACCAGTGTCATAGGCATGGTCATTAAGAGTTCTGGCAACTGCTATCCTTTTACCTTGATGTAACGCGTACGCTTAGTGAAGCTCGCGCGACTTGCGAACTAATAGAGCTAGTGCAGGTTGACCCAATTTTAACATTGTGGTATATGGGAATTTCAGAGATTGTTAAACATAATATCAAATAACGCCTTTTTATTTTCATATGTCCGCGTGGCATAAAGAATGGTGATATATATTTAGGCACGTTTGAAGTTGGTTTCGTTTACGATTATGTTTTGCTGGCGCAGTATACCGAGTTCGTAAAAACCTCTGTATCGAATATTTTCGTCACCTTTTCTATTTTTTTGGTTTATTGTAATTAAGGTTATGGTTCGACAAGTCCAAGTTTATTTTGTTCGGTAATATCGTACATCGTACTTAGCAGTGAAACATTATAGGATATGTCAATAAATATTGTATAAACATATCTTTTAGTATAAAGTAAAAGTACAATTATGTACCTAGCACAAATATATACTACTGCATTGTCATCACATCCCCACAAAAAAAGTTTTTAAGTGTGTTTAACAAATGTTCAATAAAAGACACTTAGTAGAAGATATTTAATATATTTCTTAAAGTGATTTAAATTTATTGAGGTTATCGAGTCTGGTAGCTTTTTGTGTATATGTATTCCTTTCAACTCATTAGGTACTTCTCTTGTACAAATTTGACCGGTGATAATATACTCTATAGGCACTTATATTTATACTTCTTGTGGAATAGTGATGAAAATCCAAATTTTCTAAGATATTCATTTTTGTTTGTGTGAATAAATTAATAAGTTCAAAAATGTAGATTGATGTGAATGATAATTGTAATTTTTTCAAATAACGGCCTGCAACTTGTATTATACCTATTTACTTTAGAGGTTATTCTAATGACAATTTTTCTAGCTACAAATATTTTGTTAGCATAGTTGCAGATTCTCAAAATATTATACGATATGATGATAATGCATTGCTCAAGCCACGATACACTGGTTTAAAGAATTGGGGTTGTAATATTTCTACTAGTGTGTGTGATGCATAACTATTTTATTTTGATGTATTATTATTATTTGCCATATTTCGGATAGTCGTAATATTTACAAAATAGTTATCAAATTCATTAGCAAAATATAGTGGTCCTGATATAATTTTATTATTTTAAAATAACTGTATTTTTATATTTGCGCTAAATTGAACCTTCAAATGTTCAGTTTTTTTATTGTTACAAATGATCCACTTAAAGAATGAAGTCGCAATCTGTGATACCGAAAAACAATTTCGATTTGAAATTGGTACAAGCGGTAGCATTATGTGAAAAACACTTTGTAAATATTATGTAAAAAGGTATCTATTTTAAGATAGCAGCAGAGCAGTTATGGCCAAAGAAAAACCTGAAAATGAAAGTCAAGCTCCAGAAAACTGATGACGTTTAAATCTGCACCAATTAGCTTGTCGAGTACAGCAAAGTGATACCTTGGTGAGGGGCGGGGGGAGGGGTCATTATGTGCTTCATATGTGCGTCCTCTATTCTCTCTTCACTAGAGCTCGGGGAATCAGAGTGGTGTAAATTTGTATGTAAACAGTTTCCAGGAGCTACATAAATAAATAAATAAATATATGTACATAATTTGAATGTAACATAATTTGTCACGGGTCTGCAAAGAATGGGACGTTTAGAAAACCTACCAATGCACAATGATAAAGCAAACCAAGTGATTCGCCATACATTTAAATAGTATGGTTCAATAGAATAAATGTGCACATTTACACTACACACTATTACAGGTTTCTAACAGACAGCTGAAGAAAATATTCTCTTTCGCTGGCCAATTCAACAGCTCTCATACGAGTCACACTTCACCTTACATGAGAAAAAACCTGTAATATAACAAATATTCAAAAATATCTGGCCAGGATTGCACCATAAAATTCATAAATGCATAGCTCATACACAACAAGTGAAGCTCTCGAATTTGTAGCCTCCATTATTTGTACTGAAAACAGTTTTTCAACTAATTGTTGCTCGTTAGTCCACAACAAAGGGAAAATCACAAACATTGTCAAACACAAACAGACATGACCCAGTATGTATGGTAATTTCTTGCAGTCAAAAAAACTAATAATTTTCACAGCAGGGATCTGTGTAAACCTAGGAAATTTTGTAACTGTATACACAGAATTTTTGTTGCTAAAGTTAATTCGTTAATTAATTAATTAATTAACTATCAAATCTCTCTAGCGATCCTATGATGAGCAGGAGCTCTAGAATATAGCATTAGTCAAAAATGTTACAAAACCAACATATACCTACACAAAATATTTGTATATATTTCCTATGGCTCTTTTTGGAATCTGAAAACCTTAGATAGTTTGAGAAGGTGCCCATTGAATGATACAATATAACATAACAGAATGAAAATATGAAAAATTAATTTGTTTTAGGGATGATGTATTTTGCGATATGATAAATTATGTAAAGTATAACACGCTGCAGTTACTTTCGGGACTATGTTATTAATTTGATATCCCATAAAGATAACTGTCAATATGTAAGCCTAAAATATTGTAGGAAGGCTTTCCTTAATCATAGTTTCTATATTTTATTAAATCGTTATAGTCCTGTTGTTTTTATTTAGGGAATTCCATTAAAACTATTTGATCCCAGTTTAAAGAAAGAGTATCTGATTTAAACAATTTATCTAGTTATGAATAGTCTCATTTAATGACACCATAAGTGCTGTCAGATTCTCATCTTTATATAAAAATTTAGTTTTGTATCACCTATAATGAGTAGAATGTTGAAATACAAATAATTTATATCTAGCATATTAAAAATAAATAAATATAATAGAAGGCAAAGGATGGAACCTTTCGGAACAATGATTGATTACCTTACCCTTTTTTTAGACTTGTATTTATACATATGAATTTATTGCAACTTGCTGATATCTATTAGATTAATAAGATGTAAACCATGATAAAGTACGTGCCTCCTTGGAAGGAATACAGTGAGTAAAGATCAATTCAGTAGAAAGTGGTTCTTTTTATTTCACTGCAGGCCGCTTTACAGCAGTATAACTGATTTGGGTCTTCTACCCGCTGCATCACTGCAAACTCCTGACAGTGTCTTAACTTATTGTGTGTGTCTGGTATGTGAGGTGGCCATTCAACAGTCTCACTTAACATTTAGTGGTATACAAGACGGCCAACACTCTCGTTAGATAGGCATAACAGGTTTATTGTATCATTACATCACATCATCGCAGGGTGAACTGAGGAGAGCCACGTGGGCGAAAAGCCCCCACCCTGGATGAGAGTCTCGTGCTCTGGCACCCTTCGCAACTCTACGAATACAGTAGAAAGTAGATTATCCCAACTAATAGGGACCAAAGGTAATTAGGATAGGAAAGCGAAAATTTGGAGCATGGAAATATGTTGGAAATAAAGATAGAAGGATTTGTAAAAAAAAAAAAAAACTCTTTCACACAACGTAAAATTTATTAGACATGCATAGAACACTATCTTATCCAACACAGAAACTGTACAAAAATAAAATTAATCAATTAACAATAACCACCTTCCTCCCAGACGTGTTTACTGTGAACAACACGTGAAAGGACACATCCGAAGAGCATGCACAAGTGCTCGTCTGTCCTTCGTGGGTAAGGGAAACATTGTGCCTAAAGAGGCTTTCGTGGTTTTACTATTCTCTTTATTGTTCAAACAAGTCCGGATAATCGACTTTCTACTGTATTCTAAAACCTGGTATAGTAAGTCAAACTTCCCTCTCCCTGCTCCTGACACTCTGACGTACCATAAATGTGGATAATTTCTTGATCTGTGGTGGGGAACATAAATATAGTGTTATAATTGACTTCTTGTCTGCATCGATTGTGATATTCCATTTTACATGTTGTGTTGTTTGAGTATAGCATGTTTTGAAGTACAGTAAATAGTTTATTGAATAAATATGTATAAATCACACATTTACAGGTGAACAAAAACTGTTCTGGCTTACGTGACCTGCAAGTGGCCATAGCTGCGAAAAAAAGCCAGAATAGCGCAAACAAGATCACTTGACACAAAATTAAAAATAAAGTCGACAGATGTATGCTGTGAACACTGAATTTTATAGACAAAAACAAAGTTCAGGTTACTAACGTTAAACGATTATGGCACACAAAAATTATCAGAACAAAAACAGATTACTCTCCGTAATGCGATTCGTGTGCAACACACATGGCCAGCTGGATCCGACCAACTGGGCCACATTTTGACTGGAACAGTCCAGTTAAAACAAACACTGAAAATAATGCCACATAATGCACTGACTTGCTACATCCGTTAACACTTGATAATGCTATAACACATTGTACCACAGGCAGTCTGCTCAAATACGTGGTGCCTTATATGCTGATTCTAACATTTGCCCGTAGGCTTTAAACTACTTATGATTAAAGACATTATTTTTACATAATTACTGAGTTTCCTCTACGGGACAAAGATACATTGCACTGACTAGCGTATTCCGTTAGCGAATGGGTCACAGGACCTGTTCATGCATGAATGTTTCTGTCATGCATGCATGACACAGGAATACTGGCACTAGATAAAAGATTACTGTGATGTGAGTCTCCACAAGTTGAATGACACAATATCAAATACACTAATCTCTCAAATTCATTTTTCTGTAAACAGTTACAGAACTGTGATAGATAGATACTCTGACTATAAAAAAAAACAAAGTACATGAAGGGATGTAGTAGCCCTTGCCATCACCACTGAAAAAAAAAACTATAAAAATTTTGTGTTCTGTTTTTAATTGTTTCTTAACTGTTAGATATGAGTTTGTGTATGTCTGAATAGTATCCATAATTATTTCAGATTGTTCTCAAACTTCAAAGTTCTGTTTCCATACTTTTCAAACTTTCAGAATACATATACTGTTCAGTCATTATCAACTAGATAAAACAAACATTAATTTTTAAAAGTGTTTCTGGCTAGCACCAAGCCCTGACCCATTCTCATTAAAATTCTTGCTGGGAAAATCATGCACATGTAATAACCCAACTGTCATACGCCTGGAACAAGAGAATATAGGAAACTGCAACAACTGCCTGGATGAATCAGCTGTCAGCGGTGTATGATCTATGTTTTTTTATAGACCATACACATGAAGACGGAACCATTTCAGGAGATAGGTGCAGCTTACCAGCAACATGAGTGGGTTTTGCCGACAAGGAATGTGTTTACCAGTGGACAGACACCGTACATGTCAAACATCGTGCTGCCACAACAACAACAGTGGTACCTGGGGATGTCACCATTGCTGATCTAACAAATGCATTAAACCACAGCAGGACTCCCTACTGTCTTCCCGATACAACCATCCAGACACTATATTACCGGAAACGCGATAATCATCAATCAGCCGAACACTGCACCTACGAGATTTTAATCACTGCCTTAATATGCTGGAGGGGCGGGAGAAGACCCGATGGTGTTTCTATGTGATTGAGAGAGCTGTTTACACCAGTACGGAGTCGACCAAGCAGATTGGCCCAACTGATTTGGGGAATGTTATGGAGGAGAGGTGTAAACCGATATGGTCTAACATGGGACGAATTTAGTGAGACATTCCTCTGCAGGTTCGTGAGTTCCTTTACATCATTTAGAGCCCTCAGCAGTGTCACTCTCGAAGAACAGGGCGAGATATAACTTTACAACTTCGCAACACACAAAATCAGTTTGGTCCGTGCGTACCACCCTAGTTTGTCCCTATGGGAGATCTTGAAAGTCATCGCCAGCACAGCACAACAGGAGTATAGAGTGGTCCTCCCAGTTATTCTCGTGACAGAAAAGGACTTCATTCAAACAGTCCTACTGTTGGATACCAGTATCGCTGTTAAAGGGATCTGCGACTGTGTTCCAGCCCAGCCGCTTCGCGATATGGGTGCCGCCAAAGAAGAGGCAAAGATAGAAGAGGCGACCACGACAACAAAGAAGACGACGCCGAGACAAGAAACGAACTGTCCAACTTATTTTCAATGTAATACAAGTAGGAATCAAGATGCAATCCGCACGACTTATGTTCCATGCAATTCACCAGGGTACAACAACCACATATCACGATGGGAGAGTAACGAACCCTCAAGGCCATGCAGATGGTGCGGAGGTCCGCATTGGTACAATCGATGCCCGACATGGGCAGACTATCTAGCTCAACAGCAAAGCAGACTTCATTCTGGAATCTAAGAGGCGGGGCCAAGATACCTGAGGCTGCTTGCCCAAGGGTGAGTTCGAATGTTCCCAATCAGTCTACACAACCAATAGTGCTGATCCAAACCATAGAATTTCAAAACATCTTCACCAGGATAGCTGTTACTGTTAACAACCACCTGTGCCAAGCCCTTATTGACACGGCAGCATCGCACAACTTCGTACGTGCAGACAACGTCGACATAAGAAGTATGCAACCTGCACAACAAGAGGTACAACTGGCTGTGTGTCAGATAACAGTCCGCATCGGCGGGGAAATCACCGTCACTATTGAGATCCGGGACATTACGACTGTGATTAATGACTTTGTGCCGTGTGATCTATGGGAGGAAGTGATCCTAGGAGTGCCCTGGCTCTCCGAACAAAATGTCGTAGTTTAACATGCAGCCCAATGGGTGCATTTCGGAGTTAAAGAGTGATGGACAGTTTTCAATAATGACCTACGAACAACTGGGCAACCTTCGCCCATCTTGCTGGACGAACTGGACCATTCATTACCCATAGAATACCGAGAGGTGATACAAAGAATACTCAATGAGCGAAGAGATGTGTTTACTGCAGTCAACCCACTACACCGGACGACCGTAACAGAACACCACATTCCGCTAACGACGGAGAAGCCTGTGTTCGACGCGCCAAGGTGACATTGTCCACATTAGAGGAAGATCATCAGTGAGCAGATCGACGAAATGCTACGAGAGAGTGTGCTAGAGTCATCGGTAGTGGCGTCTCATTAGGCCAAGCAAGGCAAGCAGTTCTTGCCAGACAGTTTCCTGACAATGATATATTTAAAATAAGTATTAAGTTCTGACTTATATTTAAACTTCTTTAAGGTAACTTTTCATTAATGCGGTACACATTCTACTCAGGAAACAATACTGTACATTATAAAAAAAACCACCTGTTGGCTAGCAAAACCAAGATGTTTAGAAGCACTGTAAGTAATGCTGACTGTAGGTATGCTGTCGTAAAGGTTTCTCGGCCGATGGAGGGGTGGCAGGGTAGAGAGACTGCCCGGGGAGGGGTGGATCTTATGACTGCGTTAACCTGTGTTACAAGCTACGATGGTAGTGCTTTCTTCGCCGAACTGAAGCGGACAAAGTCGATGCTGGCCTAGCCCCAGGCAGTTGGCGTGTTGTAGTTTAGAGTAACTAGATCGATGCATGGGCAAGTTCGTGAGCACAATACTAATTGTAATGTTTTTATCTTATTTTTCTCTCAGGAAAATTTTATGTTAAAATATTTTAATATTTTTACAAGTGACGTAGTTTATATTTACGTACGAAAAAATGTTCAAACAGCACCATTTTGCACCTTGAAATACATATTTTCCTGGGGGAGGACCCCAGACACCCCTCACCCTTTATTGGGGAGATCAACGCCACTACTGTCCTGTGGACACAGTATCTTGCCCATGGAATTATAGCATGCATCGCCACTGGCCATCGGACAGCCATTACAATGCTGACATTACATTAACCCCACAGAAGGCTAGCTCATGGTGCTTCTGCATCGACTTCCGATGCCTTGACCTCATCACCGAGAGTGATCCGCCTATACATAAATGTGAAAGATGCCCCAAAAAGCCTGGTACTGGCTCGAATCATGACGACGATAAATTTGAAGAGTGGATATTGGAAAATACCGGTCTGGCCAGCTGAGCGTCACAAGACTGCCTTCACAGCACCTGAAAGCAGACACTTCCACATCTGCGCTATGCCATTCAGCCGTAAAATGTGTCCCTTCTACCTTCTAGGCCTTGAAGATACATGTCCTGGATGGCTACATCTGTGACTTCCTATTGGCATATTTAGACAATGTCACAACTGGTCTGAGTCGTGGTACGACCATGTATGCCATATGTTGCTAGCGTTAAAACGTGTTACCATCAAACTAACTCACATGTGCCAACAAGAAATGCCACCTGGGGAAGACGAGTATACGATTCCTTGGCCTCACATCCGTGCCGTCCGACAACAGAACAACTTTAACTGAGTTGATGTCACCGAATGTTCGCTTCCAGTGGACAACAAGACAACAAGAAGGTTTCAAAGAATTGAAGCATCACTCCCATGGGTGTACTGCACTTGCTCTTTATGACCCGGCGAAACATGTGTATGTGCAAACAGATGATGTGTTCCTGATGTCCACATATCCCTTGTGTCTGTTTGTTCCATCGCAGATGCATCAACCACACAGCAACACTCGACCGATCGACTTTAGGTCGAGGTCTCGATCAGTGCAGGTCGAAAGAACGGCATTACCCTTTTCTTGCCGCTCTGTAACTTGTGGCTGCGGATCATAATATTTAACATTCACCCCAAGAGGTAACTCTCGTGATGAATGGATATGTGACCTAAACGAGTGTGTCCCATGAAGACATGATCGTTATATGCAACAGCTTTGGAGGGAACACTGGGGTAAGCAGCGCCGCTTATTCCCACGACTTTCCGATGTGCGCGATGTCGACGGGCCCCGTGGCCGAATGTCGAGTGCGACGTGACTCCAATTGGTTTCAAAAGACGGGGAATCGAATTCCCACAGGAGGTGTGAAGTGGCGAGCGGTTCCCTAGCAGCATTAATCAGTAGGATAATTATAAAACATAATTCATGGTGATCACACCATAACTCACTAGGGAAACCGCCCGCTCCTGCATAGAGAGTCGATAACATTCCATAGAAAACAGGGTGTAGTTCCGCCCTTAGTTATGAAATCCGTGTGTTGTCATATCCATAGACATTAATGAAATTAACTATATAACGACACATGCCAATTCTAAAATGTTAATTATAAGATTGTACATGTAACCATATATCGAGAATCAGCCACCTGGGCATCATTTAATTTAAATCACCCTTCATGAGTGGTGACAATCTCGTGACTTCACATTCTCAGCCATATCTGGGGCTCCGGCATTCACAAGTATGTCACCAATGTGTTTTAGTTTAGCAATCTTAATATAAATAAGTCAGAAGGGCCTTGTTTATGTTATTATGTCAAAATATGTACAGTGTACAGAGTGGAAATTGCACATCAATAGATGCACAGTGTTGGGATTGCATTTGTGAAAACATCCCACAGTGTTAGGTTGTTTAATTGTACACATCAGCTGACGTAATAAATTTTGTTACTACACATGTTAGACGTGAAAACACGTACAAATAACTGAGCAAAACTGTAGTCAAAAACAGATGTAATTCAAACACAACCTCTCAGCAGTGAAAGTGTTGCAAATGGCAATATATGTATATTGAGTTTACATGTGTTCCTCAATGCACGTCACAAGGCAGTATACAAGCACGACGTGCCAACAAAAGTGAAAGGGTAAATCGTAACCACGAGCATGTGATATTATGAAGAATAACAACCAACAAGAATAGCGTGTGCCAATTATTGTCCATCAGGCACAATAAGGGTAATAAAGTTAAGCTTTATTTATTTTGAAATTCAAATTTTAAATTTACCTTATAAGCTTTTAAATCTTTTACTGTCTTTGTGCGGGAAATGCACGTGCCACGCAAGTAGCCGCTTCCGTGCGATTAACAGTCAGACAGCCATGCGCCGGGCAGTGCAATAAAAATCCCCCTTCCCCACACTGTGCTACACTGAGGGTCAACCATGAGTTCATTGTCCCAGCAGACAAACAGCTGATTGCCACGGCATGCACCCATGCCAGTTACATCAGCGCTAAGCATGAACAGCATGTGTTTCCAATTCGATAAATAACAACTAATATGTAAACAGTGTAGGAAATTAACATTGGTAGGAAATCAAATCAGCAACGTTCCAATATGCCACTGTACACCAGAAATAACATTCACAACAGCATGCATACAGTTAGCAGTGTACAACCGGTGCCCATTGGACACTAGTAATGGAGCCAGGATGGACAGGATTACTGCCAAACATGTTCCTGATGGTAGCACCAAGGGTGTGCGAGTTCAGAGAACTGGATGGTAACCGATTACAACAACAAGGTGCTGTCAGTGAGAACAAAAATGGCAACAAACAACACCATTCACAGCCAGATCACCTCCAGCAGTTAAATTGTATGCTGCCTTTGGGACAAAAGAAAGCCATGGTAGTGTTATGGCCTGCTGTACCACATTCACAGCCAGATCACCTCCAGCAGTTAAATTGTATGCTGCCTTTGGGACAAAAGAAAGCCATGGTAGTGTTGTGGCCTTCTGTACCAACTGCCCACTCACATGTCTGCGTGACAAACTGTCAGCAAGGGAGCGCGAGATGTTTAATACGTTTGCCAGCAGCTTCTGGTATGATGAGTACCATGCAAGGCATATCACACGGTACATTCGTATCCAAAGAAACAATGTAGAATCCACACCACCAGCACTCATTTCACAAGTGCCTGTGTTCATGTCCACTGCCCTCTCACTTCCAAGCCAGTTGGCGTGTGCCAATGTTAACCCCTTCTCCTTAGCCCATTTGCCCACCGCACCAGGTTCTATAACATAGTGCGTGTGAGCACTCTACGAGTGGAAGTGCAGTGCAGTGTGGTAAGGTACAATGCAAGTGCAGAGGAGAGTGAGCTGCGACCTTGTGCATGTGGCACAGGAATCTGAAAGTAGACACTGTAAATTTTCTGTTGAATTATTTTGTGCAATTAAAGGGCAAGGCAAGTTCATGCAAGGTGATGCAACTAATAAAGATGGCTGCCTTCACAGCTCTAAAGCCCTCAGTGTTTTGAAAGTGTCTGTAATTTTATAAAATGTTCATTCACGTATTTTTCATCTCCACATCATCCACGCAGTGCAATGTTTTGTCATAATGAATATTATGTTCAGGTTTAATTTTTTAAGCAATGTGTAAGAACTGGCATGCAGGGTATGCGTCCGATTTGAAAATGTTGTGTGCAAGGAAGTAGTGCAGCGCAGGGTACCAGCCCGCCAAGCCAGCAGGAATGCCGTGTGGAGGGAGTTCAGTAGTCGATCGTCTTTGCAAGGGGTGTGCCACGTCATGTCAAGGCTCGCGTTTTGTGTGCTTGGGCAGCCATCACCATGTTGGACTTCTCATCTCACTACAATAGTTATTTAATATACCGGAATCTTTTTCGTTTTTCAGCTGCCAGAGAGTTTACTGTCCCTCGCACCTACAGAGTGTTTGCATCGCTTGGATATGCTTAATTGCACTTAATTTATTTCATGTGACTATGAGTCGTTTAACAGTATCACCTGAGCTGATGGGTTCATAAGCAGCACCAAATGTAAGTTTTCCCCTACAGGGATGAAGCAATGTAATTGAATAAATCTCAGCAGTGATGAGTTATGTGTGATTTTTTTCCAGTTCGCTGCAAGACATTTAAGGTACAGGCCTTCTCCCGCCAATTTTCTGAAAGTGTAATTTACTGTGCAAGTATGTTTGAAATGGTCACGAGTCGGTATAACCAGTGACAGTGCTCGTATGGCATGTGGGGAGCCCAGTTATCCCAAAATGCAACAAATAAGGAAATTATTCAATCAGTATTATTGTTATTCTATGAGGATACAACAACTGCACTTGGAGGATTTGCCATGGTCGTTGGCCGAACGACCATGAGGAACAAGTCAGCTCTCCGACTTCACGATATTGACTTCACGATATTGTCAACCCGACAATATCTTGTGCCCTGGGTAATTATCTCCACCGAGATTCCAAACTATATTCACTGCTCTTCACCTAACCAATGTCCTTATTAACCAATATCTTAGCACTAGCTTCCAGCCTCCTGAGCATTAGACAAATGTCACAGTGTGACGGCATAACGAGGCACAACAGGAAACGCAAGCATGCAACCAGTAAGGAGCAATAGTTGTGCACAAAATTGCGATGGAAAACAGTTCCTAAAAAACCTGCAACATTCCAACGCAGGTATTTTGCAGCAAGAGACGAGATACAACAGCAGCAAAGTTATCAAAATGCCTGCACAGAAGATCAAGACAAAATAGTTGTATGTACATGCGACAAGTTGATGCATAGGCAGTGCATTGGTCGGTTGAGTTATAAGCACCGTTACTCAGCATTGTGGGAGTACACAATGCTCAACCGAACCGCAGTATCCAAAGCTGCAACCACATACGAGCATCAGCATGTCTTCAAAAGCACAAACAAGCCCGTTCGTGCATACTACGAAAAGCAAAGTAGTAGGAAAAGGACACAACTCCGAAATTCGAAACCTCAATAGCATTTCCGACCACAAAAGGAAGCACAGAAATAGCAGGTCCACGTGAACTGACATTAACTTCCCAGCATCATGACACAGCAACATGGCATTGTGGTACAAAGTGACACTGACACAGTGTTGATAGGGGCATCAGGAAATTATGAACTAGTTGGAATGCATGGCTGTGGATTTTAATTATACTAGGTGGGCACCAGTCTTTGCTCAGTGGAGAAAATGATGATGAAGTGGGATAGTGGGCCATTCAGCCTAAAGTTGCTCCTTGATGCTCCGGTGTCACTGTTGCTGTTGTCTGTAATCTATAAATCCAAGTGCCTGGTTTAGTTTAGGATATCAGAGCTCCCTCGGCAACCCAACTTCTGATGGGAACTGTTGAGGCCATTCCCATGCCAAGAGTTTATGTTACATTCTTTACAGGTTATATGGCCAGAATAAATACAAATGACATAGTTCACACACAATCAGATTTATTCATTATTATTCCTCGTATGAGGCACACACATGATAAGTCTCCAGAATAACACGGAGTGCTCTTAAACAGGCAAAAAGGTGCGAATGCCGATGTAAAGAATTAAATGAACATTATGTCCCAGTCGTTTAAAATAAGAGCTGGGTTGTCAAGCGGCATTCTTCCCGGATGAAAACAAACTTAAAACATTACTGAACTTAAATACTGACTATTAATTCATTACTTGGTTGGTTCTGAATGTTATGATCCATAGAGGATGTGAACTGCACGTCCACTCGAGGGTGAGGCCATTATAATACGAACTGGCTAATGGCATGCTGCCCTCTCATTGGCTGGCCATACACATTTTGGTTTCAAAAATACTGTTATTTACGTTATTTCACTCAAAGTAAAAAAATAGTTGATGGTAAAATTACTGTGTACTTATACTTAGTGTACAAGTTGCCTGCCTTGGCACACATTCTGCATATTAATTACTGATTCCCTTTTTAAACCTATTATTTCCATCCACTAATTATATGATGTAATTCATATTACAACCATTAAAATCATTCAAAACATTTCCCGTGTACAAGTTATGCAAAAGTGGAGTTAACTTGCCATGTGTTCGCGGCTTACGGTGGCGAATTTAAGGCCATGAGCAACCTAACCTCAATGTTCTGTTTAGTACTGCTCTGAGTACTGACTGGTACTGTCAACTACTGATTTACTCTTTTTTTTACTTTAAACCACTGACAAAAGGATGGGTGTGCAGAGATTCCTTCTTGATGATAAACTGACTTATAAATTAATTAAAGCTTGTAACATATCAAAGTAAAGTGTGTGGATTCAATAAGATGTGAAGCGTATTCTGTGAGCATTATGTGCATGACAATGAATATTAACAATTACATACAACCCTCTTAAAACTAAAAAAAAAAAAACAAATTCTCTGACACATGATACATTTGGATGTGGTATTTCCACTCACTTACCGTGTTTACATATGTCACGTGACAATCCGTGCACATTGTGCATGATGCACTGTGTTCAGGAAAAAATATGAGACACTAACTTAATGACACAAATCAATACAATAAGAAAACCCTTTTTAAAATACACAATAACACACTTACAATTTAATATGATCACGTGTAGAATATTACACACTGGTATTTCAACATACTCAAACCTACTTTGACAGGTTGGATGCGCACTGTGTTTACACTGGAATGTAATCAAACACAACACTTCGAAGAAAAACACAAACACTCTTTGACTCTATTTTAACACAGTAATGACAGCAATTAAAAAATTACTATAAACAAAATCTTACACTTTAATTTACATAATGCATTTATGCATTCCAATGATGCAATCGAGGTACTACATGAACCTATGCATGACGTTCTGGTTGCACTGTCGTTGCATCTCGGCATACACGGGTATTGCATGCTGTGGACGAGATGAACAGGCTAGGTTAGGGAAGCCTGGAACATGTCAATATATACACAATCACAGCCGCCACAGTACATTTTTGCCGCCCACCTCGACGAATACGTAGAGGGAGAAAACATACCTGCCGACAGCGCGACAAGCAGGACACATGGCATTGCTCTGTGCCACCGGCCAGGCAGGTGCGCATCAGTGTCAACTAGAGCAAACAGAGAACCGGCAAACTCTTGCATCATTGGCATCAGTGGGAGTGACACAACCAAAAGCAGACTGCGCAAACCCAGGGTTAAACAGGATAGTGACACAGAGAGCAAGGCAGGTTTACCATCCGAACCAACCCCTCGGGTAAAAATGTGCGCAGTAATAAATGGTGGTGCAAGTGATTAGCAATGAAAACACAACAAAGAAACAGGCTACAGCAGACGCGGGAATGGGCTACATCCGGACAGAGAGCCATCGAGTTGATTCATCCTCCTCATCTGAATGAGTAGTAGGAGCAGGATCGTTTTGATCAGCGACGACTCTCGGCCAAGAAAGAAAGCGCCCCATTACCTCAGCAACTAGCACGAACATGACAACCCAAAAAGAGACGAGCAACAAGCATAACAAGTATCATCACAGCAGAAACCATCATCATAGTGATGCTGTGTGGTGGGACCATGAACAGGTGAAGGGAAATTTGGCTGGTGGCAAGGTCGAAGTTGCTCTTTAATTAATGCTATGTAGAAAACAAGTTTTCACACTGTATACTGTATTGAATTTTATGCAATGAAAAATTTCACTAGAAATTTTCGGAACAATTTTAGACCTTTTGGGTAAACAACAGAAAAAAGTACTTGATTATTTAAATGTTCTTGGATGCATTGAAATGTTTTAACAGTACTCTGAGAATCTTGTGACGATTTCCAAATTGTACTTTGATAAAATGTTACCTGATGTGACTTCGTTGTGTAATATGTGTCTGTTGCTCTCAATTTACTCACTAATTGGCATATTTGGATGATGTAGTACGACGCGATACACAGTTTTCGCCGCACTTTTACTCCTATGGAATTTTCTGGTCAAGCCACTTGACACCCAGAAAATGGCTTGCTGAGACTTATGCCCCTAGTGGGGCAAAACACTTGATGTCCAGGAAATGGCTTGCTCTTGCACTTTGTTGTTTGAGTAAAACTAGTTGAGCAGGGCCCTTGATGTCCAGGAAATGGCTTGCTGAGACTTATGCTTCTAGTTGGGAAAGCCACTTGACATGTTGTGGTCCCCAGAGATGATGAGATGAGTTCGTGCCCCGCCTGGCATGGCAGGAGAAGGGCAGGAACTGTTGAATGAGCCCGGCGCGACATTCGGTAGAGAACGATGATGATGGAGGTCGTAGGCCTACGTCCTCCACCATGTCCCACTTTATTATTACCTAACTACATCAATTGTAATGCATCTTTGCTAAAGGACAAAGTGGTAGGCCACTTCCCATGCCGATACACACACTGAGTTTACTCTGCTTTAAGGTGGCAGGCCTTGTAATGCAATACTTTTAGACACTGAAAAGTACACCTATGTTACTGCTGTGTTAGGGTGCAGTGCTCAATGATACTCGGGAGAGTATTGGACAGTAAAAGTATCCTATTCTGTTTTTGACATTTTATTCACTGTTTAGGTACATGACAGGTGTCACACTGCAATAATGATGTGTACCTATTTATGCAGACCCGGCTCTCGTGGTCAACCAGTGGTCGTTGCTGTGAATTAAGGTGTGGGTCTTAAATAAAATTTAAGTGAAAATGCGCAGTAACACAAGCAATGTCCTGGAATATTATGTAAGGAGCAGAACGGTCCTACCCTCTGTACTATATGATACAAAAAGGTTCCTGTCAGTTAAAAGTCTATTGCTTTTAATGAATTTAGCCTAAATTGAGGTTTCGAGGGCAGTTAATGAGGAGCTTACCTTCTAACCTGCCGAGTGGCCGAGTGTTGAAGTCGAATTGAATGAAGACGGCTGCGGCTTCAGTGAAGCCGTTAATGCTGCCACCAAATTAAAAATGTGAAAAAAACTATGTGCTATACTTGATATATTTACATGAATGAACTCGGCAGATAATTATGATTATGCACTAACTAAACAGTGATGACATACCTGTGCACATCAGAGCCCCTGTTGTGGCTGTGAATGTGACATCACGGGTATGTCATCGCACTTACAGGATGATATTAAACGAAATGAGACCTCATATGGCAGATGGTGAATAGATATTGATGTTTGCATTCTTATAATTAACATCTGCTTGATTGGTTGGTGAAATACAACTAACTAAGTGATTGCTTCCTGTATTTTACTTTGTGTGACATTATATGAATTTCACTGCTATGAGCATGGAGTTGCCCTGTTATCCATGGAATTTGTGCAACTTCCTATGGAAAAGCGTGTGGCTTCCTTAGTAAGCTTTGAAATCACACAATGCAAAATCCTTTGCTTTGCCTCTTATTGCTCACTGGGACTAGGGAGCCACTCAAAACTTTACTCTTGCCTCGGGAATATTATTCCTCACCTATTGAATCCTCTTGGAGCCACGTATCACTCCTAGCTTCGCCACTAGGCCCGATGACGTCGCACACATTGAAAAGGCATAAGGTATCGCAGTGCTGCTTATGCCTGTATTCCCCTCAATGGATGTTGCGTTTAATGGTCATAACTTTAAGAGTAATCTTTTGCAATAAATTTAAAATATGGTGGCTTGTTAACCACACTTTGCAGGTTGACAACAAAAGTGTAAACACACTGTTCTTGTCGATCTGCACAGAGATGATCGATACCTAATATCGATAGGTCGGGTGTTGTTGTTGTTGTTGTAGTTGATGCCTCTGCGGCGGCACAAATGGGCACAAGGGACATGTGGACACCTGGAACACGTTAAAACTTTATTATGGTATTAATTACACATTGGCTGCTTCACATGACATCCTTTGTGTTCACAAGACTTCATGTCACATGTCTCCTGCCAGTTAAGACCTTTAAGAATAACTATGTCCTTAGTACTACTTACATGTTCATGCGCCCGGTGATGCATGTGGCCACTGGGCCATGCTCGGCACTCGTTTCACTACACTCACACTCACTACTGTCTCGCACACTGATGTGGTTCCCAGGCTCCAGGAATTATCTATTCATTTGTCTGACCATTCAGAGAGGCAAATTGGTTAGAGTGCTGACATCAGCCTTTTGGAGAGCATTGAGTTGGGGTTGTGTGCCGATGGCCCATGGGGATTCCTGGGGTCTGCGGCATGCTGTTGCAGATGTAGATCAAAATGTGTACTTACACAGGAATTAAGGTGATGATTTTAACCAACACAGAAAGCGTGGGGTGTAGGCCTCCAACATGCCATTACTTACACAGATATCTTAGGGAATAGCTCCCGTAATCGCAGTTGCAAACACTGTTACACTTGGCCTTATGATGCCATGTCCAATAATTGTCTTGAAAGGATAAAAGTCAATAATATACACGACTTCTGGTAAAAATACGTTTATTAATGCGCAATAAATACAACACATCTGATTAATGTGTTTAATGAAGCAGCCTCGGCACTTAAAGGTCTGCCGATGACATGAAACTGTAAAGCTGCGCAAGGGCCTTAATGTTTAGATTGAAATAACGTTCTCACGGATGGGAAAAACAGAGATCCCGACCCTCGGTACTTAAAAAGAGAAGATGTTCTTGTTGCTTAAACTTACTATTCCTGTTGAAAAGATTGAAGTCCTAAATGATGCATACCGAGGGTGGTCACGGCGCTGACCTCCCACACTGCTGCTCTCTTCACCTGCCCAGACCAAGATGCCAACATGGCTACATCGACGGCTCCAGTAGCACGCACCGAGATCAAGTTGTTAACTACATTAACTAACATAACACATTTCATATCCTAAAATAAACAAACATGGTGGTGACATTCCTGTGAGCCGCCGAGCATTCATTTGGTTGCTCAAAAACATATATGCGGGGAATGTCACCGCACTTAAATTTTAAACAATTCTCTCCATGACTGTACTGTACAATTCCTTTTATTAGAGTTGCATTTCAACTGAATTCACTACTAAAGAATAGGCTTGCAGGTCCTTTCCTGCTATCCAATTGCCCTTAAAAAAAAGTCACTTCCACTTCCATGAAACCGCAGATCATCACTTTCGCCCTGCTCATGCCATGCTTCATGACATCACTACATAGGAACTGTTTCGGGTATGCGAAAGGGGACTATGGCAACTTAAATTTACCGGAACTACAAAAGAAACTAACACTATTCACTTATCGCACAGACAAAATTTGAGGATAGGCAGGGCAATGCTATTCCCTGCCTGTTGGAGTTACATAGGCGTCATGGTGCACTTTACAAAGACCTAAATGCCTGCCTGAGTAGCACACATGGTAGGAGCTTATTACACTACTGCATGGTGGTCAGTTCACTTGCTCCTACCAATGTATGTTGTACCTGGCAGTCGTGGCTTTGCGAGAACGCCATTCCAGATCGTTTACGATTTGATTTCAGAAGTTACCTCTTGAAAGAAAATTATTACATCTACCTTTGTGAGATATACAATTCAGGTCCCCGAGAAATGTAACTTACTTGTTCTTGGCGACCTACATCAGCTTACTTTCGGCTGTTCTTATCGATTCTTGGCGTGCTCCAATTGTGATTATTGACTGCATGGTGCAAATGATCAAGGAGATGCAGAGTGAATCCTGTGTTCAAACAACTCATTACACTAGCATAGTCCATTCCACTCCTTAGGTCGTGCGTCTCATGAGACACACTGGTGTACTTGTGCACACAAGTAGAGTGCGGCTCTCTACTGTGCAGAGAAGCTAGTTACGGTCTAAGAGGGAGCTTTGGGCGGCGTCAATTTGATAATGAATTTTATAGGGACACCTCTGCAATTCCCTAAATCAGGGTTCATGCGGCATCTGCAGTTAAGCTCTATTATGGGGCACCCTATTTTAATGCGATGCACTGTGTTGTTCTGGGCTGCACAAGTATGCACTACTCTGCTTGCACTAATGGCACATATTACACATCGCACTAATGAAGCACATGCATGGTAGAGCCAAGATGTTGGCTGCACTGAGTACTGTGCTCAGCGTGGAAACAGTCTGGGGAGAAGGGAGCATGGCACACATCAACACTTGCAAACTAACACAACACTTTCAATCAATGGTAGGGACAGCCATTTATAGTCCAACGATTCTGGGTTCTTCATATTCTTCCTTTGAGCCCTTTTGAGCACCCTATGTAACCCTTACTTCCCTGAACACACAATGCCCTGTAGTGGTTGCACATTTCGCCCTGGCTGCACTGCACTACCCTACTCTACATTGGTAGAGTCTGTATGCCTACTGCATGGCTGGTAAATGGTCTGGAGGGCCCAGATGCTGACACATCAGCCCCTATTCTATGTAATTACGTAGTTTTTGTTATGTGTATGTTCGCAAAACCCAAGGTGGATTCACAAGGTCGCAGATAATGCCATCCATATGAAGCAAAATGAGTGGATTTTACTTAAACTGATTCCCACTTCATTAAAATATCTGTATGCATATAATTATAAGCTTTGTCTGGTTTGCCTAACAGCTGCCAGGAAGTGATCACAGTCCGCAAATTTTTGGACTGACTTACAACCTGAGTGTTGGCAGCTATGCACTACAGCGATGTTCAGAAAATTAATGGACTGATGCCTCAAGGATAGGCAGTCACACACAGCATGTACACGAACATATTAACTGTACTGCAAATTTCGATGCCATCCAAGCCTCTAACCCATTTGCCCACCATAAATACGCTGTGGAAGGCATCAGCGTTCTACCGGGCGCTCGTGCGCACCGGTTCCTGCAGTGTGTCGCTTCATGTGTATTTGTAATGCCACCCACTAGTGCAACCGGAGTAGTCAAGTGCAGCAATAGTATAGTGCAGAGCAGAGTAAAGTGAGTGCCAACAAGTGTAATATGACCAAGGAACCACGTGTGCTGGTGCACAATGATATGGGAAGTTGATCCCCAAAAGGGATTTCAGTTATTATTACAAATATTTGCAATGCTAATCGATGCAATGTCATGCATTAACATGCAATGCCATTCTAAATTGTTTTCATGCACCTGCGGGCCTTTGCAAGGGTATTTTGTATAATGTTGTGTTCTCCATTTTCACGTGTCACCCCCATTTCATTTCAAGCAGTGTTTGTAATGCACATTAAAGATGTTGAGTTAGAGTACATATATTTATATGTCAAAACCAGCAAGGTATGATGAGCAAGTGTCATACGTATTTTTGTGCAGTTTGAGAAAGTAGTTCCCGTGGCTTACCTGCCCACCTTCAGCGACCGGCAAACTGTGGGGCACCAGTAGTTAGTTTCTCGTCTCTTAAGATTGTGACGGTGCAGACTGATGTTGTTGCATTTTCGCGCACCCGGGCGATCAACAACTTCTTGTACCAATCATGTTAACTTCAATAGCTTAATTTTATCTTGAATCATTTTTGTCTGCTGCCCTGGACTCTCCACATATTGTTCTCCCCATGATTAGCATCGCCGGGGATGTTTAAGTTACCCTTATAACTCTTTGAGGTTTTGTGCCATTTTTGCACAGTATAACCCAACTACGGATTAAGCCTGGTAACATTTGGAAAGTTGTCTTCATCAGAAAGGCGTTAAATAAACACATTGATTTGTGTTAGAATGTGTCTGCGTATTCATTCGAGTGGCCTTCAGGCATTCAGGGGCGCGGGCCCCCTCCTTTCCCGCCAAAAGTGTAACATGTCTTTAACAAGGATACTGTGTTTTCTATAATCATAAAGTGTTTTACTATCATGTTCTGTATGGGTGTGTGGTTTGCCCTAAGAATCCACCACGTAGTATGCGTATTTATTTAAAGTTAACCCGAGGAGCAGCAAAGCAGCCATGCTGGAAGCATGCTGCCTATAGTCGTCAGCACACGGCCCTGAGTCAACAGAGTTAGCTCTCCACATGAATTTGGATTTGTTCAATATACAATGCCTGGCACCTGGGTACAGTATCAAACTTCACCAAATTTTCCTGGTAAATAATTTTACCACTTCTCAAACTCCACTTAACCCTATTTGATCAAATTCAACACCATCAAATGTGGCCCACTTTGTGGCATATCCTTCTGCCAATATTTCCTTGCTTCAAATGATCAGCAAATATTTTAACAAAATTTCACAACAAATTTTCTGAACTTCAAAGGCTTCCCAATTCCTGCCAAACATTTTCCCACTACACCGACCACTATCCGCAGCGAGGGAGCAATAAGTACATTTTAACTGTACAACTGGGCTTTGGCACACTGTCCAGGCACCTCCAGGATGCAAGAGAAAGCCACACATGGTCAGCAGAGAAAAGCACGTGGAGATTGGAAGGCTGCCACCATTATGGTAATCAGTGGGAGAATGTGCAGGTAACCCTCCGCCCGCATCACACAACGCCGTTCTTCACTCCAAGTAGTAAAGAACAAGCAGATTAAAGTTGGCCAACTGTTGACACAGGTGGTACATGTTCGCCCTCATGACAGTAATTGTTGTTATCGTCTGTGGTACACAATAAGACCTCCCGAACAAAAGTGACTGTATTTGCTTGGGAACAATTTTATTATGTGGGCCCTTAAACACAAAATTATTGACAGAATTTAATGTATGGCCCACAAGCAAACATCTGTGAATTATCTACTGGCGTCTTAGAATATGTGGAAAATATGTGGCTGATGTATGCCAAAGAGTATGAAAATAAGATAATTTTTCCATATAAAACCCTCATGCAGTAGACAGGTTCAATTATGATAGTTCACCATCATCATGTGGCCAATTACGGGCCTCTTATCATAAAACAACTGACAGAATTTTATATGTGGCCCACAAGCAGACATCAGCGAAACACCCACAGGCATATTAGAGTATGTAAATAACGTGTGGTTGATGTATGTCAAAGAGTATGATTATAAGATCATGTTTGTGCATAAAACCCTTGCGTGGTAGAATTGATCATTTCTCGTAGTTGGGCATCACCATGTGGGGAATTGTGGGCCATTTAACACAAAATGACTGACGGAATTTTATATATGGCGCACAAGCAAATGTCTGTGAAACACCTACAGGTATATTAGAGTATGTAGAGAATGTGTGGGTGATGTTTGCCAAAGAGTACATACTGTCTTTTGTGGCATGCCAACTGTTCCTTATTACTGAGGAAACATGATCAGCAAGCTTTTGTTCCATTTATGGCATACCGACTATATGTTGTGCAGTAGCAAGTAGCATATGCGTATTCAATTGATTTATTTATCTCATGTATATATCAAGTGACATTATCACATGGAATTGTTAGTAATAGTAAAGAACAGTTTTTAGACCAGAAACCTTCAAAGCATAACACACAAAAAAATTAATTATTTTGCATTTTAAATTATACCTGAAAGTAGTCCGAAACTAAATTGTTAGTATTTTAAACATAACACATAAATCCCAGTATTGACTCGCGATACTAACATTGTCTATATAGCAAAGCTAATTATGCATTATGGATGTGCAGTAAGTATCCAGATTTACTTAAAAGGTCGCATATGAATTCATGTTAGAGTATTTGATAGCATACTTGACTGTAGACGAAAGGTTTGTGAATTCGATTGCAGGTTTCTCCAAAGAATTTTACTAATTGTAAAATAAAGCTGAAGATAACACATATGAAAATGGTAAATATATACATTTGATTAGGGTTAGACACAATTATTTTTTGGTTTGGAAAATGCATGGCAAACTGTGTCTATGTGAGCCACAAGTGGCTTACCAACAGTTGGTTAACGACATGTGTTTTACTTACGGCAGGCCAGAAGCAGAAAGCCGGAAGTTGCCTGCTTGTGGTTAACTTAAGGGCAACTCTTTAACGGTAGGATGGTGAAGCAAAATTGAAAACTTTAAGGTTTGGGAATTTTGGGTAGGAGGTTTCCCACGGTTTCTTACCAAACCTACAATGCTTATTGTGGATGCCAGATATTGCGGGATGCAATTCCAAATCGGCGATTTAGAGCAGACTCTTCATTCCAGGGTCATGTGCCAACAGCCATGGCGATATCCTTCCGTTGGTGCTCCGTCCATTGTGATTTAAAAAATCCATACCTGTACTATGGTTTCTACACAGTGAGGTCAATAAAACACAGAAAGGTGGGGGCCCGCACTCCTATAGCCCATGGGGAACCCGAATGAAGACGCAGACTCCATATGTTAATTCAATGGGTTTTATTTAAATGTTCTCCAGGAAACAATTTACAAAACACTTTCTGGACTTCACCCACTGGTAGGGCTACACTGATAAAAGGCACGTGGCCACAAAGAATTAATGTAAAAAAGTTAAGCCTTCCCAGGCAATGTTATTCCATGGGAAGGGAGGAGCGGAGAAGTCTTTAGCGGAAAAAACACACAAGGATCGGTAATCTAAAGTATATTGCAGAGAAAGTGATTAGTTCAAAATGTTGACGCGTTGTCCAAGTGTGCGAAATGCAACCCCATAGGTCCGCATGTTCGACTCCTCGAGCCACGGTAGAATGACTAAACTTTCCGCCGCAGCACGCTAGCCAGGTTGGCGGGCAAGTGGGCCATGCAGACTATTTTCTTATAGACAAAAACTCTGCAAAATATACACACATTGCTTAGTTACCCATAACTCTTGCATACATAATTGCATTAAGACACAGAAACACTTTAATGCACATTAAAAACACTGGATGAGATGAAATGGGGATGGAAGACATGAGAAATGAAAAGTAAAGAAAAACAAGAAATAGTACACTGCAGCCGACAGGGCATGTAAAATACATCAGAGCTGTTCTTTTACATGTAGTGTGCCTTGGCGTCCTTGAGCGTTTCTTAGTTAATGAGTAACTAACATTATCCAGACTTCACAGTATCTACTTACAAAACATGTACGCACAGGTGAAAGTGGTTGCGTTGCACCTGGCACTGCTCTGCACTTGCGTTTATGTCACGAGTTCTTAAGTGACAACTATTCGTCCCACTAATGAAGTATCGAATCCTGTTGACTGATGCAGTGCACTGCTGAACTGGTGCACATGAGCGCCCAGTAGAGTGCTGTTCCATGCAGCTGTCTCCAGGGACGGTGGGCAAATAGACTTGGGGGTAGCAGCTGGCATCATCTTGTTTCCCAGACATCAGCCGACAGTTCATCAAGAAGTGGCCTGCTTGTGGTTGATTTATGGGCAAATCTTGTGTTTTTTTATTTCATATATATATGAAGTAACATTATCATATGGCATTGCTAGTAATAGTAAGAAATAGTGTTTAGACCAGAAACCTGCAAAGCATAACATGCAAAAAAATCCATTATTTTGCATTTTAAATTCTATGTAAAAGAAGTCCGAAACTAAAATACTAGAGTTTTTAAACAAAACATATTAATCGCGGTATGGACTCATGATAATAATATTGGCTATATAGCAAAACTAATAATATATTATGTATGTGAAATAAGTATCCAGATTTACTTAAAAGGTCGTATATGATTACATAGTAGATAAGTTGATAGTATATTTGACTGTAGACTAAATGTTTGTGAGTTCGATTCCAGGTTTTTCCAAAGAAAATTACTAATTGTGAAATTAAGCTGATGATAACACATCTGAACATTGTATACATAACTTTTATTTGGGTAAGAATCAATAATTTTTTGTTTTTGAAAATACATGGCAAGCTATATCTATGTGGGCCACAAGTGGCCAATAGCTGGGCCACAAGTGACTTACCAACAATTGGCTAATTAAATGTGGTTTACTTATGGCAGACCCGAAGCAGAAAGCCAGAAGTGGCCCGCTTGTGGTTAACTTGTGGCCAAGTCTTGTTTTTCCAGACATCAGCCAACAGTTCATCAAGAATAAGTGGCCCGCTTGTGGTTGACTTATGGGCAACTCTTGGTTTGCCAGATATCAGCTGACAGTACATCCAGAAGTGGTCTGCTTGTGGTTAATTTACAGGGAACTCTGGTTTTGCCAGACATTTACTGACAGTTAAATATCAGTATGTGGCCCATGCATAAACACATTATATCACAGTCATGATTCATCATGTGTGCCCATTCACATACGGGTGCATTCCACTTCTTGGATGCCTGTGGATGCCGCATGTGGGCTGTTTGTTCACAATCAGATCTGCACATGTGGGCCAACTATATTTTGCTAATTGCGACAGAGGAGAAACCAAAGGAAGGAGGAACGAGGAGAATGATTAATGAATGTCCACCCTCCCACGCTCTCAGCCTTGCTGCATCGAGGGAGGCAGGCCATCTTCCCCTTCTCTAACAGTTGCTGTGCGCCGATCAGCTGAGTGCTGTACCAGTCGTTGACCCCCTGCACCAAGCAGGGACAGACGCATCACGCCAACACCTGTGCCGCACCACGAGCGGCACTCCTGCATTGATTCTCCCACGACCCCGTGCATTTGTTGGTAAACAAACAATGGTTGGTCGGACATTTAACAGCGCACCGGCGCTGATGTGCCTTCTTTGTTTCTGCTTACTGCCACAAGACTTAATTGCAAAGTACGAATTAGGCACTAATCATTGCCGTTGCGAGCATAAGACAAGCCCACTGAACAACCGCGCCATGGTCAACCACGAGGGCGATTCCAGTCAGAACTTTTCACATAACTTTTCGGAATAAAAACCCATAACAAATTCTCTGAACATTCAGAAACTCAGATGGTGCCATGACCTTTTGTGCACGGGTGAAGGTACACTTTTTCTGAGCTGCACACAGTGTAACATGCAGTACCATAGAGAATGCATCAACACATGGGAACAGGAAACAGTGACCGGACTTGTTTTTCAGTGTAGGCAGTGTAGCATACAACCAGAAACGCAGGCCACAGCGGTGTGTAGTTGCACACATTTTTGAGGGAACATGCACCTGTAATGTATGTACGGGAGAAATAAGTGGAGAAATTCAACAACACAATACGCGTGCAACAACAGCACATCAACAGTGTCAAACGGAAGCAGATTGAGCAACTGTAGGGTGAGCACATTTTACATGCACAGACTGTACTTCCACTACTGTACTGTACTGCCATACCACACGTCACCAGCATGCATGTGGTACCAACCAGGACTTCAGTGCCTGAACCTCAGTCTGTTCCGATGCCAACCCTCCCACTCATGCCTTCCCCGCCAATACCACAGACACCATTCATTCCACCAATGCCAGCATATTACTCCACTCCGATGTTTACCTCACATTATCCCGCAATGTTGCTAAGCCTGCCCAGTATTTTACCAACTGCAATCCCTGCAATAACAGTGCCACCGAATGTCAGCAATGTAAATAAAATCTCACCTACCGTCAACAACAAACCTGAAGTTGCAATTAAGCCAATGTCAACACATTTTCAGACTTTACCCACATTTTCTGGTGCACAAACGAGGACCCAGCAGCGCTTGTGCACGACTGCACTACACACCTTCAGCGATATGGAGTCTCAGAAGATGAGTGGCCTGGTTGCATCGGCAATCAGCTGAAAGGCGAAGCATGGCAGTGGTGGAAATCCATAAACCATTATGGATTAACAATGGGCAGAATTATTACATTCATTCCAGTGCAAGCCAACCAACCACAACAACAGAGGCTCCAGGGCTCCCCTTTATGCGTCGGCCTACTACCACCATCATTGCTCTATCGAGCTGGCGCCAGGCACATTTTCGTCCCTGTCTGAAGTAACAGGCGAGGTGGATTTCTCTACAACCCTGGACCAGAGCCCACACATCAAGTCGATAACTATTCCTGACCTAACTTCGTATAACACAACTATATATATATATATATATATATATATATATATATATATATATATATATATATATATATATATATATATATATAGACTCCGAAGCAGACATTTTCTATTAGAGAAGTTAGTGTATTGAACTTTATATACACTGTGATGCAGATAAATATTCTGTTTTGCTTGTTGTCTGCATATATCATTGTAGCAGGATTTGTTGTGGCATCAGAGATGAGTGGTGAGATTGCATCAGGCCGACTTACCTCGTCTTATTGTCCCCACTTGGGACAGACTGAAATTGCTGCTTGTTTGCCGCATTTCCCTTCCTGAGTTCAACCATTGTGTCAATGATATTGTTGTCCAGGGCAAGTTCTGCAGGTGGTTTCTTGGATTTGTCAAGCACTGGTTTGCTTTCAGTTTCCCCTCTGGCTGATAACGAGTAGTCGGTGACTTGTTCACAGTGTCCATATCACTCTTACGTGGTATGCCACTCGTCTCAATGTTGTGATTTGACTGCAGGGGTTTGAACTTGTTGTAGAAAAATCGGTGGTAAAAGTTGTACCATTCCCATCGCAGTTGAATGGCATTGTGCACATTGTCATTCATGATATTGATTAAGTGTATAAACTCAAATGTGCTAAGGATTAATAAAGTTAATGTACTGTGGTGGTCAATCAACTCAGTTATGGCCACTTTGTCCAAAACCTCTGTTTGTGACATGGTGGGGTGATAATGTTTAGCAAGTTTAATCTTCCTTATAGTAAACATGGTAAGGTATTCTTCTGGTTAGTGATTGTCCAGAACTGCATGACTCCAAGCTTGTATGCAGGAAAAAAATAGGAATGTACCTGCACTGAAACTCGGCCAGAAATGCTTGCAATTGTATCCTGTAGTGGGTCACCTATCGCCACAATTGTTCGGTATCACCTATTACTGACAACTCGGCACAGTTAGGTTACTCTTTCGCGCCTACGCAATGGCAGCATTACAGACTGGTACAGTCATTAAGGAGGGTCTGGGGGTCTTACATGGACAATCCCACGAACATCGACAACGACTGGAACCTATCAGGTGTTGTTTATAAATTTGCCTGTGCACCTTTCCTCGTCACAGTTGTCACCACATGTGTAGTTAACGACACTTGCTTAGGTCGGTAGCCTATTGGATTAAGCGAGGTGTGTTGTGATCATCGCGGTTTGGCACACATTTCGTACAGTGTATGTTGTGTTCTTTTTGCATTTCGCACAGAAGATACTTAGCACCTCGGCAGTCCACTCAACGATAGGTGTACACTTCTGACGTGCACATTACACACACAGTTCATATTTCAATGTCCCGATATCATAACACACAGGCTGTTGGCAATGAGTATTGGTTTGTGCTATAAAGTGCAGGTGTGCAGTGCTCCTCTTGAATTATTTGTGAATTACAGTAAACCATTCCCAATGTTGCAGCTGCTTTCAATTTAAAAGAAACCTTTTTATGACTGGTTCGAGCTTTCTACTCTGCCAACTACTGTAGGTTGATCCCTCGACAGAGCAACGCGTTGACATGAGCCCAAACTCACTAGTCTTTGCGACTTTCCACTACATCACAATACAACGGCTGAGCACCGTGCTGATGACAAGAACATCGGCATGTAAATCAGCTATAGCATATCGACAGTGTTTCGGAAAGTACTCACTTTGCCCAAAACCATGGGTATCAGCTGGTGGTCCCACATTGATACGACCATGTGGGCGATACCAGGACAGTTTCGTGGTGAGGATCCCAACCGACCGACTCGGGTACTCACACTCAGCGCTGCTCCATCGGGGTGTAGCACGTGCGAAGGCGACACCAGGGTTCGTAGCGCCCCTGATGAGGACAAGTACGAACAACCGATGCCATTGTGCAACACTAAGTGTTTGTGAGTATTATTGGTCCCCAAAAGAGAGAAAAATCCTTCCCAGTTTACACAATGTGCAAACTGCAAGTAAACTGGGCTACTAAACGTAATTACAAGTTATGGTAACGTGAAGTGTCAACAATTTCCAACTTGGAGCATGGGTTTCGCCCGTGCCAACCTAAGTTTAGCCCCACAGACTACACTTGATTGGAGGCATCACATTTAATGTGTTTTTCTTATATATAAGTGAGTATAAATGTGTACATGTTTATTTTGTAGTAGTCAACAGGTTCACAGACTCAGATAGACACATCAACAGCACTACGTTTACATAAACATCACAACGCGGAAGTGTATTTTCATGACTAATTAAGTTACTTGTTTAGTATAGAGAATATTTAGGTTTCGCTAGGGACAGTGTTCAGTCACACTTGGTTAAAGGAGCCTTCCCACTCATGCATTGTTAATAATTAAGTACTTAACCCTATTTTGCATTTTATTTTATGCTCTCGCATTTCCGACACCCGAATTCTTCACTGCAAGTGGCCGGAAAGATGCCAACAGCCATTTAGTCTGAGGCGAACATTCAACAGAGCAGGCTGCGCTGTTCGCTACTTCTGGGCACTTCATCAACTTCTTTGCCTTCCACCAAGAATAATATTGTTTCAATATATATTTTCGACCAGAACAGTATAAATTAATGTAACTTCATCACCTCGGTGGTGAGCATCTCCACCTCCTGCAGACCTACAGCCCCAGTAGTGTAAGTACACCTTTTTAAATCTGGAGAGTACCCAATCATTTTCCCGCATCAGTCCGCCACTGGCGTAGTGCAGCAGGTCCACTTAACGATGTGAGTATTGTCAACAGTTAGTAATATCGAAACATCAATAAATGACTGCAACCCCCAAGTCAGTGTTTAAATTTACAGACCTTGCCTCTTAAATGATTTCGGGAGCTGGACCCACCAACCAGCTATTCGAAGGGCTTTTAAGTGTCTTCAGTGTAACAAGTACTTTTATCAGTGTTTGATTGGCATGTGGAGTGGCCTTACAACTTCGAATTTAGCTCACTTGATACCAGCCTAACTGTACACCTCACAATGGGTACCCACGGAGGCACTGGGCCGACCGCGACTGCCCATGGCTAGCAGCCTATCGAACATCAATTAATAACCCTACAATTGATATACAGAGGATCGGGAGAACAACCTAGCCACCTGAGTGACTCGGCCACGACCCACAACTGCAGAGCAGCCGGTAAGAGATTGACATGTGCGAGGTGGTCCAGTGTCGGAGATGTTGGGGTTTGCCCCACCTGATGCCTCAGGTAGGGGTAAAACTGGTTGACATTACATAGTGCCATGGCTCGGTAGAGCTGGTGATGGGGGTCGTTCGGTCGATGGCCCAGAGGAGCCCTGGATGCCTCTGCCAATTGATGATTGGTTGTTATTTCACACTCAATATATAATTCACTTACACACTCAATTAAATACTCACAAGACTGTGAGCAGTATCACACGCCAATTCATACACTGACTTTAACACTTACAAGGCTGTAGGCTGCTTCACACGCATCTAGGCAGCGCCCATCTAGGAGGTGCCCTTCCAGGGCTCCCAGTCGCCAGTTGGCTACATGCGTCAACACCATCACTGAGGGTTCCCTGCTGCTGGAAACTGTCAATGTTCCACAGCGAGAACTCAGATCGCCCGAAATGGTTGTTTAAATGTGCAAACAACATCGGAGACTCACGGAGTGACGGACTCGCCTGTACCAGTACAGTACTCGCCAGTCTCTGATATTGATTCTACCAATAACAAAAGATGGGAGGACATGTGGTCTCCGCTGCCTCTTGAAGCTATCTCCCCCTCCCTTCGACCCAATGATGATGAGGTTCGCCGGTATTTAAATAACTTTCAAACAAAGTCACTCGCGTTACATAACGATGTCGCTGATGGCACCTATAACTGTCTAACTATGTGCATGTTCTTACAGAGGTGAACTGTAACATAAAACGACTTGTGAAACGATTTCTACCGACTGAGAATGTGCATCTCAATCGAGACATTTGTACAAATGTAAAACAAATGCGATTTTAAGGAGAGAGAGAGAGAGAGAGAGAGAGAGAGAGAGAGAGAGAGAGAGAGAGAGAGAGAGAGAGAGAGAGAGAGAGATGGATATATATATCCTAATTTTTTTTAGTGTGTTATTTGTCTGTGGTTTTTCGGGTTTAATACAATTACGTGATATATAACTTATAACTGTGTGTGTTTAGTACTTTATTTTTCCCCCCATGTAAAACAAAATGTAAATAAGATTTCTTTACAAACAATCTGTTTATATTGTGCTTGCTCTTCCCTTGGAGAAATGACAAGTACGTGTAATAGTTTTTTAATAAACAATCTCTATATATATTACTCTTGGTTTTCCCTTGGAGAACGGGACAATAACGCGCAATAGTTTTTTTTTTTTGTTGTAAATACCTGTTTATTACGCTTGCTTTTCCCTGGATAAGGGGCAAATACATGCAATACATATTTTATGACAATTCCTAACCTGCAATATTAACCAAACTTAAATTTGACATAAAATTTTTTTCTTTATTATTACAACAAATAACATGTGCGATGTTATTAGCAAATAGCTGTTTAATGAAGGGCATTGACTTAAAAAAAAAACACGCACACTGCAAGATGGAACTGTTCCTGACTTATATTAACTAGCACTCGAAAGTGTGTGAAGACGAAAAAAAAAGGGGGGGGGGTGGGGCAAGAATGCTGATGGAGAGAGGAAGTACATGCCTGGCGACCTTTGTTCTGCCACATCGCGTTAGGACGAAACCTGCCTCACTCTGTATCGCCCACACGCAGCATAGGTACCTCACCATTTTTCAACATGATTTTACTAAGAATAAAAAAATATTACACAAGTACTTGTAACATAAAAATATTTATTTTATATTGTATATAGATACATCATACTTGCAAAAACACCATGAAAGAAAATAATATATTTATATACATCGTAATTGTAAAGAAAAATATACAGGAAAAAAAAATATATAAAGTAGAACATGTGAAAGAAAACCTTTTACAAAACACATGAAAGAAAACATTTTACAAAGATACGCTGAAAGAAAATATACTACACAGTAAACATATTCACTAAAAAATTTTGCAATATAAATATATATTTAACAAACAATATAATGAAGGAAAAACACAAAAGAAAATTTATGAGATAATAATGATTTTTCCTTGCACCTAAGACACTTTTCTTTTCCCATTCATACTATTAATCACATATGTTGTTTACACAGCATGTTTCAAATAAACAAAATTTTTGGGGGGAATGGGAGGTTTTCATCATCTGGGTTTTTCTATAGATAGCAAAAGCTCATATGCGCAAGGACACACAAGCACCTCTGGAAATGGGTTCGAAGGCATTGTAACATCCAATCTGTGCCAAGCACCGTCACATCGTTATGAACATACGTTAAATAGTTTGTCATTTTTTTTTTAAATTTCGTAATTTATTTTATGATATTTCCAATGTTTGTTGGGAACGTTGTTTGTGGATGGCACAAATTAATCACACAATCGTCACTATCGCAAACTTGCAGTGTTAATTCAAATGAACATTATCGTCACATCGCTCCACGGCCATGGTATCTGACAGCTGGTCCGCGTAGGCTACGTCGTGAAGTAGAGGTGATATACTTGTGTATTTTTTTCTCTGGATTAAACTTGTCGTCTGTACGTGCTCCGCCGTTGCGAGAAGACTTGGTGAAAGGTGTCGGCCTCGAGACTAGGTGCACTTCGCATGCAAAAGGCATGCAGTTGGAGTTCCAGTCCGGAAATCATTTACTTTACACTATGTGTCCATCGCATTTCTCCAGCCATTTACACACGTAATTATTTTTATTTTCTAGGGACAGTTGGTACAATACACTTTCGTACATTTTTGCCTTGCTTACCTGAACACAGCAATTTTGTTTTACCAACTCCTCCAGCGAACAGGGAAGCGTAGAGTCGGGACGTAAAATTGTAGACATAACAGTTTTTGCATTCGCACATTAAAGTGTTCAGCATGTAACAGCCTTCGAACTCGTCGTAGCAGCATAGCCAGTGAATTGTGCCATTGCAAAATGGACTTTACAGAACGCCTCTGGCATCTCGAAAACTTGCGCGTCGATACCCCCAATTCAGTTAACTGTACTTGCTTACGTCTCCTGACCTGAATGGAGAAAATTCGGCGACGATCACTTCTTCGATGTCGCTGTCCTAAAAGTCGGAGCTGATGGGACTCGCTACGAAGCTGGGTGACAATACACTGTATTCAAGGGGCTGGTACGAGTTGTCTGATGGATGAGGGTTGACGGCAGTACGAGTTGCCTGATGGTAGCGGGTTCATGCCGGTAGACAACATTGCTCCTCATGCCAATATCGTACGGATGAGCTGAAGAATATTATCTTCAGTGTCTTCTGCATTGCTGATGGTCTATTCTGTACTTGATGACATGGCTGCTGTAACAGGCGTTCGAAACAAAATGATCACGGGCTCTTCTCTTGAAATAGCGAGGTACAACTTTTTCCCAGCGGCCCTCGGGGACGGGTCTTATAAAGTCAATCGAAGAGATTGGAGGGGCGGAACGGAAGTGAGTAATTAGCCAACGACAAATATTGGCAGGATGGAGGCTTGCTGACTAAACAGTAATTAGCCAATGGGAAGCATTGGCTCGAACGAAAAGTCAGTAATTGGAGGGGGTGGAACGGATGTGGTGGAGGCTTGCCGACTAAACACTAATTGGTCGGGAAGAGCGTAGGTGACTAATTAGCCAATAAGAAGCATTGGTGGGGCGGTGGCTTGCTGACTAAACAGTAATCAGCCAATTGGAAGGGTTGTCACATGGTGGAAGGAACTGACTAATTAGCCAATGAGAATCATTGGTGGAGGTGAAGGGGAACCGACAGACAAACATAGGTGGTGGAGGATCGCTGAATAAACAGAAATCATCCAATGAGAAACATTGGATTGAACGAAAAGTGAGTAACTAGCCAATTGGAAGCATTAGGGGGGCGGGGTGGAATGGAGGTGACTAATTGTTCGACCAGAGGGATCTGATTGGCCGAACGAAGGTTTACAAAGAGATTTGAGTAACCGGCCAATGTGAAAATTGTGGTGGAATGAATGGAGGAGATAATTGGGAACTTAAATATATTGCAAGTCCAGAGTGGTGGGGATGGAGCGAATGCGACTAATTAGCCAGTATCAGTGGCGAGGGCTAGTCGAACGATGGTGGTCGAAGGGTAGAGAGGCAGTAATGTATAAACAAATGACAAACGAAAAAACAAATTATGCTTACCAATATGGTGGTGGAGCGCATTCAACTAATCGAACGAACATAGGCGAGAGAGACAGTAGCATGAAAAAAAATGACGAACGAAAAACAAATATGGCGGAATGAGTATAGGTGAGGGGGTTGGAGGCCCGCCGACTAATTAGTGGTGGAGAGGGGATGGAGGCCTGCCGACTAAACACTAATTACCGTCTGAAATTTAAGTTTATGAAATAAATTTTTTAAACAATATTTGAATAAAATTTTTTTTAGGAAAACTTTAAGGGGAAAAAGGGCAATTATTAGGGAAAATGGCAGCCGGGAGAAAATAATTCTTAATAATATAATTTTAAACAATTTTCAAAATAAATATTTTTACTAACAAATTTCTAAAACCATTTTTAATAAAAATAAACGTTGCGAATAATAATATTTTATCCAATTTCTAACGATTTTTAAAATTTTTAAACGATTTTCAATACAGTTTTTATTAATCAATTTTATAGCAATTTTGTTTTTGTTTTTGGGGTCAGGGGTCTCCGGGATCAAGGTCATGGGTGAACGGTCAAGGTTAAGGTCAGTGACATCCAAGATGGCGGACAGTGACATAACAACATGGCGGCACCCTCACCTCCGGCTCGGATCCCTGTTCCCCTAGCACGTCAATGCTCTATTTCCTACTACTCAAGAATATGCACTTGGAAATAAAATGCAAGTAGGTGTGTGTGTGCGTGTGTGTGGAAAATTAAGGAATTCAAAATGTAAACAATAATTCAGTATAAATTCTTATTACACAAAGAAAATTATTTCCCCAAAATGTTTCTCTCATGAAAATGTATTTCCAACCTTAATATACCTCCAACTGAAGAAAGACCACACTGAAAGTTTGCCGTACAGGACTGACGGACAATTGATTGTTGTGATTCGCTTTCAACTGAAGGATGAAAACACTGACGGATGACTGCCGGACGCACGAGACGACTGACGGGTGCGACGGATGGCTGTCAGTCCAGCTTTAGTAGCCTAGGCGGATCCACAGAGCAAGTAAGGAGAAAAGAGCGGACACTTCCATGTTGTAACGATCTTCTTATTTTAAAGTATTTTTCAGAGGAGGTGGGTGGGTGGTAGGTACCTGGATTAATACCAACAGCAGACACGCGTTACGAAAAATAATCACCTAGTATAATAAAACAAAAGTAACAGTTTTTAATGAATATTTTGTGATAAACACACTTCATTAAAGTAGTCAATAATCACGGCGTGTTCAATGTTTAATAAAATAGTTTATTTACAATTTTTTTTTTTTTTGCCAGGTAGCATTTACGGTATGTTTATAGCTTGCAATATTCTTGAGAGATTCTAGAATGATGTTTTAAAATTGCTTAATTAAAACCTACTTGACTAACATCATTTAGTTGCCGAATGCTGTTTTCGGCAATAATTAAATATATACCTGTGCTGTTTGTGATAGCCCTGTCTTTGAAATATTTACGTTACCTCTAATTGTGACCAACATAATAGAATAAATCTTGCACAAGTAGTGCATAAAACGGATTAAATATTTCCAATCGTTTTAGTATGTAACTAAATCAAAACCTGAAATATATGTAGGTTAAATTAGTATGTTTGAGATACAAAACCCTCATAGCCTCAAGCCTCATAGACTCAGAACCGATCTGTTCCATAAAATCGTTAATTATAGTGGTAGAATGTCTATGTTGGTGTTTCCATGGGCACTTACTTAAACTAACGCGATTGTAAGCCCAATCTAGCGTCTGCCCCCTGGGCGGATCACAGGCACTGTCCGGTAGTATCTCGATCGCTCCCTGGAAGTGAGTAGGGTATGACGTCTCGTCGACAGCGAGGTCATTAGAAAAGGGGGGAGGGGGGGGGAGGCGTAGCTCTGAGTAGCAAGGGCGGGGAAGGAATCAGCGATGGCGTCTAGAGGAATAAGACCAGAATTCGCCCGGCGTGAATCCGGGAAACGCACGGATAATCGAAATCAGGATGATCGAACCCCCAGGTCGTCCCGACCGCGAGAGTCTGAGGGTCGGTTGCACAAACATCGCCCCCGATCCGAGATCGAATGATCATAGTTCCGAACCAGAATCCAGCTTGATCTTTGTTCCAATGTAAAAGTGTCGCACCGACGAAATTTCATTATTCTGGATCTCCGATTCGTCGATCTTGGAGAGATAGATATTAAGTATGAAACAAATTTTGCTATTGGTTCGTAATACATTTTGCATAACAGATATAACTAGATGTGTGATCTTTTATCTGTTTTAAGTGTATTATTGTTGGACGAATTTCACTGAATAATATCCAAGAACGTATAATGTTTTAATTTCCAAAGAAAACAATCGAGCGTAGTTCTATCTGGCGTATTTTCAAACTACATTTGTCGACGATGGCTGCCGATGCTAACCTCCAAATTCTCACTTTTCTGGCATTTTCCCGCCAATGTGACGTCAGCGGACGGAGCAGTGACTCCCGTTAGGGCAAGCAAGGCAAGCAGTGCTTGCCCAGACAGTTTCCTGACAATATTATATATAAAATAAATATTAAATTATAACTTTTATTTACTGTAAGGTAACGTTTCACTCGTGCGATACACATTCTACTCAGGATACAATACTGTACATTACAAGAAAACAACTCGTTGGCTAGCAAAACCAAGATGCTTGGAAGCGCTGTAAGTAATGCTTTCAGCAGGTAGGCGGTAACAATGGTTTCCCAGCCAACGGAGGGGAGGAAGGGTAGGAAGACCGCCCGGGGAGATGCGGGCGTCAAACTGTGTTGGAAGCTACGGTGGTAGTGCTTTCTTCGCCGAACTGAAGCGGACATATCAGAAGCTGGCCTAGTCGCAGGCAGTTGGCGTGTTGTAGTTTACAGTAACTAGATTGACGTGTGGGCAAGTTCACGGGCACAACACGAATCGTATTGTTTTTATTTAATTTAGTTTTGGTGCTGAGAATGTTATACATATTCGTGCGCGATGTCTGTCCTACATAAAAATTACAAAATTATCACGTGAGACTGAGAACCGAGTAGATAGAATGAGTGTAACAGAAACATGTGGATATAAGTGTGGCGTGTGTGGATTACGAGTGAAGCATTTTTCCAGCAGTGCTTTCACTTTTCAGGAAAGATGTGAAATCATAAAAGAGGGTAGGCCGACACCTGAACTTACGATCACGAGAACACGCACGGAAGGTAATTTTGTACGTAATTAAAAAAAAAAAAATGTTTATCAGGAAAAGTAGTGGTTAGCTGGATGTACCAGCCTAAACGAACTGTTTTGCTAGCCATTATTATTTTTTTCGAAGGATGTCAACACGTGGACTGCAACTGGATATTGTGACCTTAACAATCGGCGCAATGCTGTTAAAAAACACGAGCGTTCTGAAGTTCATATAAATTCGTTTTTGTCTCTTAAATTTTTTTGTAAAAATAGAGTTGACCGATTTCCATCTTTACACAAACGAATAATAATTTTTCATGTCTACACTTCTGTACAAACAAAATTGTTCCGTATGCAAATACCTCACTGTCGATGGGTATTAAAATAATATTGATTTTGAGTGGACAAGGTTCCTGGTTTGATGAAGTTATCTTTGTAATATGTTTCACTGGGGCAAATTTTATGTTAGAAAAAGATTAATATTTTTACAAGCGGCGTATTTTATATTTAGGTACGAAGAAATGTTTTAATTGCTTTATTGCGGACATCAATGCCACTTCTGCCCCTTGCACACAGTAGCTTGTCCATGAAATTATAGCACGCATCGCCACTGGCACGGAGCATTTGTGCTTTTCCATCGATCTGTTTATGTGCGAGGTTGGTCGGAAGTAGAATGGCGTAGGTGGTGCACCGATGCGCACGCGAAAAGGAATCGGAACTACTTCTCTGTGCATATTTCGCATCGCGAAAGTAACGGAACACGGCCTCTACCTCTCCCTGCAGTCGCTCCGGACACGTGAGTCGCACATGTCACAATTGTTTTCTCAGTGTATGCACACGCCACAGCCTAAAGCCGATATTACACGATACCTGCCAGCAGTCGTACTTGGTTCTTGTACAAGCTTCTACAAGGCCTGGTGCACGAGCCGGTATACCAGCCGCTATACGAGCCGCCATGGAAGATTCATATTACACGACAGCAGTTCGCGTACTAGCATTTGGCACCCTCGGTGGGCGCGCAGTGTGTGGTTTGTAGTAAATATGAACTCCATTCGTAGAACTGCTACCAGTTAGCAACTTGCGTAGGCCTATGAAAAAAAAATATAACTAGCACATCTTAAAATGGCTATATAACTGTTAGCCTTTTACATACATTGATTACTAGTATAGTTTAATCAATTTTCTTGAACATGTCACGAAGTCACTAGAGTACGAGTGTAATATTTTTAATTCTAACGCAAATTACTGACCGGTTGCAAAATACAGTTTTTTTTTCCTTTCGTACCGTGACATCTGCACGTAACATTTAATTATAAATAAAATTGGGTTCTCCGGAGTTTCGAACTCACGGCCAAAAATTACATTACAATAACGGAGTCCGCGATGTCACTAGTGAACTACCAGTTCACACGTCAACCCTCGCGTTTACATATTGTAGATACTCAAAGTTTATGAATTACTTTTTTTTTCATGGATTAGGTAATGTTTTAGGTATTCAGAACGGTTTTAAACAACAATTAAAAGTTGTCATAGCCAATATTATTCTTCGTCGTCGTATTTTAAATCTATTTGAAAGAGCTTCAACCTCACGGATGTAAAATCAAGATGGGGGCGTCCTTTTCGGTTTCTTCGTTAACTCGTTTCAAGTAGTAGCCACAGGGAGCGCCCCACGATCAGAAACTGCAATGTGATTGGCCAGGTACGAGAGCCGGCATGGAACCGGCCACGAAAAATAGGACGTGTCCAATGACCAAACCTGGTACGAAATCTGGCCCTACAAGGCGGGAAATGCCATGACCAGTCCGTATACCGGCCGCTATGGCGGACCTTGCACAAGCTTTTACGGAATCTGGTGTAATCCATTCACGGTTGCCTCAACCTTTTCTGAAGCCCTGCTAAAGTTCTACTTCCAGGATATTCCTCCGCCTTACACAAACCAAGCCTAACTAAGCTTGGAGAATTACACCAGGGGGACAACGCACCGCATTCGTGCACACTAAGTGTAACAGTATTTTGTATAAGAACTATTTCTCACTAGGCGTTACCAACATACTTATTTTCTCCCTGGATTTTATTCAAATTATTTGTCAAGGAGGCATTATAATTTGTAGATAAAATATGAATAACATTTCAATTTAACAGGGAAAAATGGTAACTTTTATGAACACAAGTACAAATCGCTTGTGATACGCATGATATATTTAGGAAATGACTAAACACGTCATACATGGGGAGATTTTCCGAAGGTTCGATTCAGAATGTGTGCAGATACAGCGAATAAACTATAAAGGACATTTCTAACACTTAGTGTCAACGATATGTCGCCTACGTTTATTAGCTTGTGGCATGGAGGATGTTCGGCGGCTGCCTATTTGTTCTTGGCGACAGTGTGCGATGCCCGTCAGGAATTTTACGTATTGCCTACACGCCAGGCGCTGTATCGTTGCCACCGACATTTTAAAGTGCGTTCTATGGAAAAAAAAAAAAATGGATCCCAGGCAGTTGCAATAATGAAGCCATGCTAAGGTCACGCTGCTCAACAAACCAGCAGTAAACATTCATAAATAAAAACGGTAAAATCATTGAAAGACAGCGTAACAGGAGAGTGGTCACCTACATTGTTTTAATAAAATTGGCAGGGGGGGAGGGGGAGAGTGAAGTAGAGGTTTTTGGGCGGTTCTTAACAGCGAGGTATAGAGAGCCAATGAGGGTGATTGAAGTGAATATGGAGCGGCACCGGAATGAAGGGGAGGGCGAGACGCGAGATACCCGAGAAATCCCGCCCACCACCAACGGCATCGTCCGGCACGATTTCCACTTGCGAAAATTCCCCCGGGGGAGGGGGATTGGAGGGGAGAGGAGTCACGTGGTGGTGTAGTAGTTAGACTACTCGTCTCTCGCCCAAGAGAATCTGGTTAGATTCCAGGCGGGGTTTCCCACGTGGGGATCGCTCTGGACGATGCCGCCGCTGGTCGGCCGGGTTTTCTCGGGGACTTCCCGTTTCCCCCGCTCCTGCATTCCGGTGCTGCTCCATAATGCCTCGCTTAGCTCTCATCGGCTCTCTAGACCTCGATGTTGAAACCCGCCCAAATCTCCCCATTCCTTTCCATTCAGTTGGGAGATACTAAAGGTGCTGGTTTATTAAGTTATATCCCGATAACATAAATCACTCTCACGCGAATTTTAATTTAATTTCAAGTTTTTTCTGATATTCTGCAAAAATAAAATTGATAATCTCGACTTTTAATGGTGTCTACTTCCCTCAGTAACTGAACTAAGTCGTATTGTATTACCTGCCTTATTTTCCATTATAAAACATCTCCCGAATTAATTAAGGTGAGTTCCCATACAACCTGTATAAAAAACGTCTGCGGCATTATTAATACATTTTTAGCTTGTCATACATATATTATTACCGAACCACTAGTTTCTTATACTAATTATGGACGCACACTTAATATTCAACAACGACTTATTGGTAAATTAGACATAATACACGACCGCCAAAAAAAAAAAAAAAGACAGCTTTACAATAATTGTTATACATGGTTCCAGATAAATATTATAGGCTTATGCACCCCTTCTCACAGAAAAAAACTTTCCATAAGATTACATAAAATGGGCGCTCTTGTTGCTATAGAATTGATTCACTAATTTTTCTATAACCTCATAATAGACGTATACACATATAAACATAAATCAAAAGAGAAATGGTATACGTTTACTCTTTAACTTGTTTTTATTTTATCTTTATTGCTTTAATATTGTTTATATAAAATACTTTATAATTTTATAGCGGACATTACGTTTCGTTTTGTTTATTTTTTCCTTCAAAAATGTAAGTGCTAAGTTTTATTTTAATGTAAAATGTTTAAGTGTAATGGAAGGTGATAATACATTAACTTAGCCACAATACCCTTTTATTATTATTATTAGAAAGAAATTCTTCAAAAGTTAACCGAGTAACGAAATATTTTGTTGCTACGTAGTTATGAATTACGACATTATGGAAAATATTACACCCCAAAACAAATATATATATATTAAAAAAAAACAAGGATTTTATTTTTATTTATGAAGCAAACTCTTGTGCAAATTGGCAGCAAAATGAAAGAGAGGAATCCTGCAGTCATCATCGATACGGAGCGACTACGATGCTGTATTATTATTGGTCGCCGGAACACAACACAAACATTCGACGGGGGAGAAAACTTCGTTTCCATTTCTACCCTCCCCTTCCCCCTCCAGTCAATTTTCGTTTCCCATCCACTCAGTGCCGGACAGGACCTAACAGCATCCGAGCGCGCGCCTGCACATACACACACACACAGATCCACTCACATGGCCACTTCAAACTAACGATTGCCGATACAAGTAGAAATTAGCCCTTACTACCCCCCTCTCCGTCCAGCTAACCTCATGCCCTCTGGTTTTAAAAATACTGAATTTTTTAAACCTTAATTTCCACGCTACATCGTTTTATCCCAATCCATTTCTCGTCGGCCACACCCGAAACCCCCTTCCCTTTTTTTCCCTTCGCAATCTCTCGTTCTCAGCTTCGTTTCGACATGCTTTCCCCCCGGCTCAAAAGCTTCATGTAATTTTGATCACGACTCGCATAAGGACTTGCAACCCGCCCCACCACACCCTCCCGTAACCGTGATCATGAATTCGTAAGATATGGAACGAGGAGAGATATCTTTAAATGTTTAACGAGGATTGATTCCATGAAAGTTTTATTTGAACGGCAAACTATTTATACGGTAGTTACCGAACTACTGGCAGAATAACTAAAGCCTATGGCAGACGCTTAACTTACATCAAACGGGGAACGTGATTACAGTGGATCGGGATAATGCTGGTCACCAGGAGCCATTTTTTTTCTCAGGTACACTGGCGCACTGTTGTTGTTACACTAACACGTCAAATCACGTGACATTCCAAAAGTCATTGGACATTGGCATAACATTGCGTAGGCTCTCCTCAAGCCTGGCGAATTGCAGCCTTTAAGTGGACGAAAGACCAGCAGAGAGATGATGACCCAAGCCGTCTGGATATCCACACAAAACTGCCTGCTATTTGTAGGTGCAGGATATTGGGCGCGAGTGAACTACCCCGCCATGACACGCAAATGCTCGGTGGGGTTCGTGTCGAGGGGACGAGGCGGTCGCATCAGTTGTTGAAACTCTCCAGAATTCTCCTCGGAGAAATTCTGGACCACTGGACCCGATAGCACAGCGCACTACCCTGCTGGAATTACTCCCCATCGTTTTTGGGGGGGGGGGGGACAGTGAAGGCCGCGGAGGGCTACATTGCAATGTCATGACGAGCACACACTCACTCGACGAAAGAGCACAACGGATACAGGTCCGGGCATTTCCAAGATGTAACGGTACTGCGGCACGACCGACTTATACTTTTACATACTGCTATCCAGTTACTTTTTTCGTCGTGTAAGTGTGTAAATAACTAGAGATGCAGACATTCAGTCGAGTCAACCACACGCATATATGTGTTTCCGACTCTAACGGACCACAGTTTGTCATTCACGCCCCTGACATCTACCGAGCAATAAAGAAACTGGAAGGAAAACAAAGACCGAATCTCGTGCTACATTGTCTTTGGGTTTAACCAGGGACTGGACGTATACTTTTTAAAAGTAACTATGTTTCAAAGAAAGAAAAATTGTTGAAATAAAGGCATTGAGCCCAGTAGTAAACCAACAAAAAAAAAAAATGGGTTTGGCTGTGTTGGGGACACGGCCGTTTGTTCTACGTGGATACGTCTATGTTGATGCGCTCGGACGCCTTGATGGTTTTTTTACGTTCCCGGCACCGCTTCACTCGATCATATGGTGTTTTATGGGTATCACTGGATTGCTTTTTAGATACTCTTTCCAACCGTATAGGGTTTTTGTATTTCGACTTGGCTTTTTGACGAGTATAGGCCGAAATTGTGTTAAGTTTTCTTAATTTTCTACATTAAACGCATATAATATCACCATAACCACGCCACACGAATGTTTTTATACACGAAACCGATTTATCTTTACGAGAACTGTCGATTGTAACTCAAACGAGCGTCATAGCTTCTCCTAGTAAAAATTTATACTACGCGGAAGTTATGAGACGTAGCGAAACGAATTCAAAATTGCACCCCCCCCCCCCACCCGCGGCTCACACTTTGCTTCGCAGTCCTCACTCAACGTTACATATTCTTTGATAATTTGGCAATCGAGTGATGTAATTGAATTTTGAACGTAGACAATAGATTCGTAGCTGCAATGCCAAACTGTATCCCCAGATTTGGTTATTATTGGATTTTCTGGATTACCTCCCACTATGGTTGCAAATTTAAAGACGTATTCACGCCAAAAATATATTTTTTAACTTATAAGTATTTTATATTTAGATTTAGTTGTTGATATTTAAATAAATTTCCCTAGTAAAATAATTTGGTCATGTTCACTTAGGCGTAAGTCCAGAATGATAAAGTATCTGCATATTTTTATATAACTCAACAGCTTACTTTACAAAAATTCTTCTCGGCGTAAACGGTGAATATAATTTTACATTTCCATTGCATTGGTACTTTACCTCGACTTGTACACAGTGCCTTTATTCATGGGTAATTTTTCTTCCATATTCAACATCGCCTTGCATTACAATACATTTTTTCCTACTGCTCTTTTCCTTTCAGCATTTTGTTTTCTTTATCTCGGCGCCATCTTTCCTCTACTTTACAGTGAACCCTGTGTTAATTGCTGGAGGGACCAAGCTCCGCTGAAATTAAGGAGAAGTTTCTACCTTTATCACAAGATCCCTCAAATTACGAGGCAATTTCACAAGGGACTGGCATTTATTTCCCGCTCACTGAAACGTTTCCATTTCGTTCCTTTAAACTTACAGATGCCGACAGAGTACTGCAATCTTACAGTAGTTCATTTTTCTGAAACAAGTTTTTTTGTGAGTGTGTTTATTTCTTCCAGTGAGTTAAAATTTACATAGTTTTACTGAGTTTGTTGTTTACAGAAAAGAAAAGGAAAATAATTTACGAAATAAACAAGCCAGGCAGTAAAGTATAAGCTGACATATATAGAGGCTGTTCACGGTAAAGTGAGCACTTTTGACGCCCTAATTACTTTTTACATTCAGCCATTGTTTACCCTTAAATCACCTTTTAAAATAAATATCGTTGTGTAAATAATAAACACAATAGAATAACCCAAAAGAAGATGCGGTGCCCCTTGTACAGGCTATTGCAAACAGGCCCACTCACAACGAATGAGGGAATTCTGGGCACAGAAGAAAGCGAAACTCGCTGCCAGATGCAAGAAGGCTTAACGTGGTCCTACCTAGCCGGCCCCAACGCAAAAAAAAAAAAAAAAAAAAAAAAAAAAAACACAACACTTGTACATTCTACTGCACTCAGAAGTTAACGTCTAAGGTTAAAATAAAATACATTAATTTACTTGTATTCCAATTGAGAGGGCTTTCAAACGTGCTCACTTTACCGTTTATAGTCTATATGTATATACACGCATATACACATGTATATAATATATGTAAACATATTGTATATACTATAATGGCAACATAATATTTAAAAGTTATAGTTTAATTTCATAAGTAACCGACTGTACTTTGTTTTAAATTTCAACATTTCAACGTTTATAATATTTTGGTTATAATATTTGCATTGACATTTTAAGCCCAAATATTGTGATATTTATGTAAGTAACCACCTCTTAATTTTCTTGATGCCTTTCTATTACAGTCAATTTATTTATGCTCCGTGCAAAGACACTGCATTTTAAGTTAATATTTATTTTTCGTCCTCTTTGGTAGAAAGTTGTTTCGTAAAGTACAGTATTTTATGTGCTAATATTTTAATCTATTGTTATTAACTAATTAGTCTGTGGAAAAAGAACGTTTCAAGAAGTACGTTTTCGCTAGTATTGAGAAAGAAATAGGCTGCCGAACCATGAAGAAATGGCTGTAATGGCTAGACAGTTACTTATATTCACATTAAGGAGTGATCTCCGCTATGCCAACAGAGTATTATCCACGTCGGTGGTATAAATGCCGACTCACCTATTTATGGATCTTCCTGCCTGCACCGAATTGTACGGCAACATTGTGCTGAAATTTTATTTTGCAACAGGCACATTTTAATTATTTGATTTTTTTTTTTGGAAACCCTAAGAATCTCATATCGATACAGTAGACGTTTTGTTGAGTTACACCGGAGCTAAGTAAAGTACTTAAATAATACATGAGAGACGGCTGAACCCGATTAAAATGATTTATATTAGCAGCATATCTATTAACGTTTTTTTTGTTTATCTTTATTTGTTTTGTAAATTAAATCCACTTCAAATACTGTTCGTTCCAACTCATTTTTTAATAGTTTACAGCAGTGTCATATGTTTGGTGATTCTGTTATAATTTTTTGTATGGTCTCGAGTATTGTCATCCCTAAATGAATATCTTACGTCACAAAACATTCCTTCAGCGAACACTATTTAATTTTCACACACACGAAACACCCATATAATTTCACCTTAATATATATATAGCGTAGCCTATATATATTTGCACACACATATATACATACATATATTTTCACATATATATAAGTTGTTTATTGGCTGTTACTCCAGTTTAACTCCAGATCAGGTAGTACGTGATTTAGCACTTGGTTTGTTAGCATGTTCGTTATTGGTTGAAAGTGGTCCGCGATGTGTCTAACAAACTCTGGTTCAATATAAGCAGATACTTAGGGGCACACTATTTCTGCGAAAAGATTTCATTAGTTGTATTTCATAACACTTTAGCTGAGGTTCACTTTCTTGAGTTGGTGATTTACGTGTTTCGCATCATTTTGTGTCTGCTCGCGAATCACAGACGCTCACTACAGTAGTAACCTAATTCTGATTGGCCAGCCCACAGTAATAATAGGTTTTATCACAAAGAGATGCAACCAATAAAAAGAGGAAACTGTTTATATACCCGAGGGGTATTGAAGTCTAACATGCGCAGTACTCTTTTCGCGAAATTCGGGTGCACCTAGAGATACTCCCATGTACTGTACATGTTGAAGTTTACCATGTACATGTTGTTGAAGTTTAACTTGTCCTCAAATAGATCCGCGAAATTTCCGGGTATCTATTCATTAATAATAAAAACAAATCTTTGATTTTGTTTGGTAGTCAAAATCGTCGATAATAATAGTCAAAAACCAGGATTCAAGGTCAATATATGGCCACTAAGTCGCCACGCTCGGCGTGGACGCATATAAATACATATATACGTTGTTCACGCTAAACTGAGTACTTTTGAAGCCCTTCTTAAATTATACTTGTATGAACATTAAGTATTCTTCCACTATAGGCCTATAACGTTACCATGCCTCTGATCACTTTATTCATGCGCCAATCATGCGAAAGTATGCAAACAATAGAATTGTTTTGTATATAGTTTTTCAACATCCCCCGGGTTTATGCTTGAAAGCTTAGAACGGGACGGCTTACAGACTAACTTATAACCTAACTTAAATTAACAACCACGCATTACTCGGGATTCGAACCCAGAGCCTCTCACAACCCAGATCGGTGGCGCACCAACCAACTGCGCCACGGTAGGTCGGAGTAGTCATTAGAAAAGTGGAAATTTCACAAGTCTGATAATCTTCACACTTGCATGCATTAAAAACAACAGAGAGCGAACTAAATCACTTTCGTATTCACACATGTTTATGTAACTTTATAAATTCATCTTTAAGACATGGGAGTATTTTTCTCTCCGTTCTTGCCAACTTTATTAGGTGCATGCAACTTTCTGCGTCCGTTAAAATATATGCAGGTAGTGGCAGTGACATTTTACCAAGGTTGATTTCAAAAGTGCTTTAATAAACGTGAACCGCCCATAGTAAGGGACACCCGAATTTCGCGAAAAAATTTTCGCACAAGATTCCAATACCCTACAGTTACACCAACTGATTTATTTTGTTTATTGACGGCGTGTATTTGTGAGAAGATCTTCTCCTAATTAACTGTTAGCAGTAGGGTTGGGCGGGTTTCAGATACAAAGTGATGGAGTCTTTTTTGAGTGACCTTATTAACTTGATCTCAAATTTATATCAAATGGTTAATTAAATTGATTGGAATGGTTGAATAAAAAGGGTTAATGAAATTGAAAGGGTTAATTGAATGACATGGTTAAATTTAAATAAAGGGTTAAATTTATTGAAATGGTTAAATGGATTGAAAGGGAAAATTTTTAATCGGATCGTTTTTGTTTGTGTGTTTGGTGCAAGTGTGTACCAAGCATCAATTTTATTATTTTATTTATTGTTTTGTTGTGGGGGGGGGGGGGCAGGAGCTCTGGTATGTCCTCACACTGTGAGCTCCGGCACACGATTGAGGTGTGGCGTGTTGGGAACGGGGTGTATATATATATACATATGGCCAGTTTTAAGCAAGAGTGGCATATGTGTATTTTTTTTTGGTTTGGTAGTGATCTTGCTCATAGATGGTGTTGGTAGATAGGCGACTTTGTTACTATTATTCCAAATGAATAGCAGCCTTGAACAAGAGAAATTAAGAGTGTTTAAATTAATTCTACATATGGTCAAATAACACGAGAGAGAGAGAGAGAGAGAGAGAGCGAGAGAGAGGGAGGTATAACGAATCAACACAACATGAATATGACAATTATGTAAGGAATTAACAATCTACAACAAAATGTCCCTATAAATTAAAAGAACACAACAAGATATATGACACAACTTGACGCCTCTCTCACATACCTTATAAATCCGTCTCTGTGAGACTGGTGAGGAGGAACTTTAGAAATGTAATCCACATGTAAAAACAAATTAATTGATTAACACACGTAATGAAATCGCACCTCTCGCAAAACATGTCTGTCCGGCTCGGAGGCTGGTGAAGAAATGAGTCGATCTTACGTCGAGATCCTGACTATATATATGTGTGTGTAAGTGGAGCACGTTCGGAGGCTGACAAGCGACTAAGGTTATAACTACTCGGAAATATATGTGAATACGATTTACGTGACAAATGGATAATGATTATGTTTATGATGCACATACTAATATATAAATTATACTAGTTGATTTTTAAACAGACACAATAGAAAAACACATAGTTAAATGGTACCAGGAGCTCCCCGAAAATACACCTGTCCACCTCGGAGGTCAGTCGATGAATGAGTGGACCGTATGATGTGCACCTGTTTATAAGCTGTTACGTGGAGAGTGGCTGAGTTTAAATTTACGAATGGCAGAACCTATTTCCTTACCAGGCTACTATTAACGACTTGATTCGTCCTACAAGTAATTAAATGTATAAAAGTGAATTATTTAAAAATAAGGGACGTACTACTAATTTTTTCCATCAATTCTGTAAAATTCACTGCATTTGGTAACAAAAAAATGCTAGTTGAAAATGCTACGAAGTTTCGTCGACCGAACACAGAAACAGGGTTTATACGATAAATGCACCATCACACGATACATTAAAAACTCATTAAAAAAATTCACACTATAGTTTATGAAGACTGTGAACGAGATCTGTACCCTGGAGCATATAATATCACTTAACAAGAATCGCAGCTATCACACTCTGAGGCCCGGTGTATATGAAGAAGCTATTGAAGTATACATCCATCTCATCCAAGCTTCTATAAGCAACTGAAGATGGCAGCGACTGGATACAGGGGTGCAGATGGCTCCAGACCTCTCCCACCCCTCGCCAGAGCATGCTACTGTGTCCTTGAGGTTAGTCATCCCTCTGACCTCGATTGTCAATTTTTTCGGCAATGTAACAAGATGGTGACGACTGGCTAGACCTCCTTGAACTGAGGTTAAGAACCGAGACCATCCCTTTCACCTCTCCAACACAGAGTTCGTTTTTTGGAGGGCGCTACACCCTGGTGTTGATCCAACACTGCAAGAACCTGTTTAGCAGCAAAAACTCCTTTCACCCACACCACCCAAGAACTGTCCCTTCCAATGCGGCGCTTCTTAAAACCAGCCCTCCTTAAGGTCAGAAAGCATTTTTTTCGGATGACTGCCCCTGCCCATGGAGAGTGGTATCGATTCAAGGCCATGCACTCACTACCCCTTATCTTACAGCTATCAAGTGAGGAATTTATTGGATATCTCGGGAACTGGTCGATCCAAGGAGGTCCAGCCCTTCACCCCCAGAGCGATGTCTCGGCTATGGACAGATGCTTATTTCAAGGTCAAAGCGATGGTTTCCCTAGGGAGGCAGCAGCAGGTTTTGAACTGACCTGGGCTAATTTCCCCTCATCCCTACAAACTGCTACTTTCACTTGGAGACTGAAGCTTCTTCCTATTTTTCGAGGTGCAAGAGGTTGGCATATTCCCAGCTAAATAAAATTTTGCTACCAAGTTCCCGCCAATAAAACTTTATTTTGCCTCTTCACTAAGAAATACGTTCCAATTGTCTTTAACACACAGTAAATTCAATTAAAAAATATAAACCATTTTCCTGCAAACTTTTTTTCCCATTTCCAGCAAACTGTATTCCGTTTTCCAGCAAACTATACTACCGTTTCCAGCAAACATTATTACTGTTTTTTTCCCAACGACTTTTAACTAACAAATGATGAATTTACATACCAAAAAATCTATAACAAATAATTTATTGTAAGTAATGTGCAATCATGCATATTTTACAAGTTTTAACTATTATGATGTAATCAAATACTCAATTTAAACTTTATTTTCCAAACATTTAAAACGTATGTTAAACAAACTTGTTTTGACAAGTCTTATACTTTCAATCTGTTTTTATAAAAATATTTTACGTGTAGTTTTCCCACTTTTGAATTTCTACCATAAAATATGTATATATATATTTACAAATTCTTGTCCCTCGAAAATAAATATAGACATGATATTACTGAAATAATATGTACCCAGCTTGAAATGACTGCTATCAGATCTAAAATCTGTCAAATTTCAGTATATTTCAACTGATTTTTCTAAAGGGGAAAATTTAAAGCAAATATAAAGGAAAATTGCAGCCATTTTCCATCCATTTACTATATAAAGAGGGATAATTTGATTTTTAAAAGAAGTTTTCCATTTATGTTTTCTGATTTCTTATAAAGTATGGCTGTGTTTTTCACCACCAGGCATCTTCGTGTTGATTCTGCAGTACTTGTAATCTTGCTGAGGTAAAGGAAATTTTTTTTTTTAAATTTAAAAGTTGACGGGACTTTCCCAGTTGTAGGGCAGCAGAGAAATATTGTGGTGTGACGTCAATGGATCATTCTATCTGGCCTGAAAAGGTTTTTGTGTGTATAGACTCTCAATTTTGTTAAATTCCCTAGAGTTCTTGGCCAACAGTCCGGTAAATTTTTCTCGAGATATCCAAGTCTATTCCATCCTTCCGTTTAAAAATTCATTCCGACGTGTTCGTTTCTCTCCAGTATTTTTGCAAATTCTCCTTTCAGAGTGTGTTTGTTTTATTACATTTTAATTGAAATGTTAGTCCTTTCTCACTCATCAACTTGACATTAAACATCTTGTAAAAATATTATTTCCAGTTACCAGCCTTTGAATTCAAACAGCACTGATGTTCTCCAATTATTTTAATGATTAGCAAGAATTCTTTAAAAAATATTTTGGTTAAGTAATAAACACAATATATTACATAATGACATGGAGAATTCTTCAAACTAATAAATAACAACTCTCAGTATTCAAATTTAATGTAGAAAAAAATTTATTCTAAATTCCTTTCTTTAAAAAAAAATTCATAACTCATAGCTTAGTGAACATTCATAAAACAATTTCTTTACATATTCACATAAAACATGGTAGTATTGAAAACCTTACAGGCTTTAAAAACACCGCTACCCATGTTACATAACAATTAATATATAAATAAATACAACAATTTTATCAACATATTAGGACTGTAAGCCATTCTGACTTTTTTAAAAATAAAAATACCATCTCACATCATAAAACTGTAAAAAAAAATCAATACAACAGAGTATGTTATGACTGAAAATCATTAAATATATTTGTCATTACATGTCAGCCATTCTGGCTTTTTTTTAAAAACAAAACACCATCTCATATCATAAAACTGTAAAAAAAATCATCACAGCAGAGTATGCTATGACTGAAAACCATTAAATATATTTATCATTACGTGTGTAAGCCATTGTAGCCTTTTTTAAAACCAAAACACCTTCTTAGGTCATAAACTGCAGTAAATTTAAACATTTAAAATTACGACTGAAAAATACTCTCCAACATTTTATTATTAAAATAATAAAGTTTATTAATACTTTCCAACATTTTACGTCATAAATCATTAGCTTTCTAACAAAGTGTTATTAAAATTACTCGTTTTTCAGGAATTTGTCTTTAGAATGGTTAAACTTGAATGATGGGTCTTTGAATTCATAAAAAAATCTTTGGAATCATTAAAATTCTTATCAAATTGAATTATGGATCTTTAAACTCGTAAATCAAGTCTTTAGAATTGTAAAAAAGTTTTTGTTAAATTAAATGATGGGTCTTTGAAATTGTAAAACAAGTATTTGAAATAATTAAACTTTTTATCAAATTGAATGATGAGTATTTGAAATGGTAAAAATAAGTCTTTAGAATCGTAAAAACTTTTATATTAAATTGAATGATGAGCCTTTGAAATTGCCAAACAAGTCTTTACAATCATCAAACTTTTTATCAAATTGAATGATGGGTCTTTAAAATTCTAAAACAAGTCTTTAAAATCGCAAAACTTTTTATAAAATAGAATTATGGATCTTTGAAATTGTCACAACTTTATGCTTCCAATCATTAAAACTGTAAAAACGACTCAGTCTATTACCAGTGAAAACTCATTAAATTGATAAAAAATTACCCACAGTATTACAACTGAAACTATGTCACCATAACATGTTAGATATACTCACAATTGTAAAACTGGATATATATATATATATACACACACACACACACACAGATATATATATATATATATATATATATATATATATATATATATATATATATATATATATATATATATATATATATATATATATATATATATATTCAAACATGTTGCATGAGAAAGATTCACTCTAAGTTTGATTTTTTTTCATTAAAATTTGCATTTAGAGTTAATAGATAAGTGAAATTTTTTATTCTTTACAAGAAACATAGGCTTTGGTGGTGATGATATTGATGAGGGTATAGGAGTATAAATAATTTCCTGTGGTGAAGGTATGAGAGGAGGAGAGTGTGGAGAAATTAATTTACACTGTGATGATTCAGGTGATAATAATAATTCAGGAGATGGTAAACTTGACTTGGGCGAAATCACAAAATGAACTCTAAAAATTCTTGGTATAACAGGGTTTTTGACATATCTTCCGCACATTATTTGAGGTTAAATTCAGTGGATTGCAGCAGGAACACATTGCTGGTTTTTGTATACGTATATCACCTGATATGATAACTGATGATAAATCTAGAGGTTCCAAACTCATTGTTGAAGGTTTTGAGGTCCACGTCGAAGGCGTTGAGGTCGACATCGAAGGCGTTGAGGTCGGCATCGAAGGCGTTGTTATAGTCCTCGGCTTCACAGGTGCCGTGTAGTCCCCAATGTCGCAGGTGCCACACTCTCCCTCGGCATCGCAGGTGCGGCTGTAGTCCCCAATGTCGCAGGTGCCACTGTAGTCCCCAATGTCGCAGGTGCCACACTCTCCCTCGGCATCGCAGGTGCTGCTGTAGTCCCCAATGTCGCAGGTGCCACACTCTCCCTCGGCATCGCAGGTGCTTCTGTAGTCCCCAATGTCGCAGGTGCCACACTCTCCCTCGGCTTCGCAGGCGCTGCTGTAGCCCTCAGCATCGCAGGTGCCACACTCTCCCTCGCATCGCAGGCGCTGCTGTAGCCCTCAGCATCGCAGGTGCCACACTCTCCCTCGGCATGGTAGGTGCTGCTGTAGTCCCCAATGTCGCAGGTGCCACACTCTCCCTCGGCATCGCAGGTGCTGCTGTAGTCCCCAATGTCGCAGGTGCCACACTCTCCCTCGGCTTCGCAGGCACTGCTGTAGTCCCCAATGTCGCAGGTGCCACACTCTCCCTCGGCATCGCAGGTGCTGCTGTAGTCCCCAATGTCGCAGGTGCCGCACTCTCCCTCGGCTTCGCAGGCGCTGCTGTAGCCCTCAGCGTCCCAGGTGTCACACTCTCCCTCGCATCGCAGGTGCTGCTGTAGTCCCCAATGTCGCAGGTGCCACACTCTCCCTCGGCTTCGCAGGTGCTGCTGTAGCCCTCAGCATCGCAGGTGCCACACTCTCCCTCGGCTTCGCAGGTGCTGCTGTAGTCCCCAATGTCGCAGGTGACACACTCTCCCTCGGCTTCGCAGGTGCCGCTGTAATCCCCAATGTCGCAGGTGACACACTCTCCCTCGGCATCGCAGGTGCCGCTGTAGTCCTCAATGCCGCAGGTGCCACACTCTCCCTGGGCATCGTAGGTGCTGCTCTAGCCCTCTGCGCCACTATAGACTTCGATGTTGTTGCAGACCTCGATGTGGAAGGCGTGACTGTCGGTCTGATTAGTGTGGCTTTCAATATACTTGGTTTCGATGTCGAAGGCGTCAGTGTTGGATTCGTAACTGTAACTGTTCTTAATGTTGAAGGTGTTGACAAGATCAATGGTTGTAGAGAAGATTCACTTTCTTCTTCATCCAAAAAATCGAATTAATTTTTGATAAAGCATCTGGTCCTTCAATAGATCATTAAAATAATCCCGGTTAAAATCTGTGAGTTCTTTGTTAAAATCTTGGGTAGGTAAACCAAGAAAATAATCTTCATACGAGTGTGACATGCTAAAGCTAACCGAACTGCCAAACAACAAAATAGTGGAAGGGGTGTAAATACTAAAGCCCTATTTATAAAAAATTTCAAATTCCCAGGTAAACGTTCGAGAAGTTTGATTTTTCCCCTCCAACCAGAAGTTCAAACACCCATCCCCATCTCTTCTGACACCCTCGACTTTCAAATATCCTCTAGCCGACACCCCAACCTCTGAGACAAACCTTGCTGCTAAGTTTGCTAACATTTATTTATCAGTAAAATAACTTCTGCATTGTAATAAATAAATTCTGTTTAGTAATCAGTTAAAAGGATAAGCAATGTAATAGAGAAAAATGTAGTCAATAAAGCTACATATATAATAGAAAAAAAAGTATTATAATACATAATTACCATTCATGCTTGCTATTATACCTCCATAAACTTCTCTAAGATTACTTTAATATTTAAAAAGTATTATTCATTTATTATGGTTTTCAAAACCTTAAATGTAATCACTTTTTAATAGAATTAAGTATTATGATGATAATATTTTGACATCACCCAATATTTCTGCAAACCTTAAATTTTCATAAACTATTTTTTTATTCAAAATGTCTTATCTTGATCCACAAGCATGTTATGCTTGATGATCTAATTTTAGTATTTACGTTCCCGTTTTGTTATTCCATATATTGTCAATCATATTCATGCTAAACATATTTGGATATTTTTTTCTGTTAATGTGTCCGAACATGATTTCAATATGGTTAAATTCTATTTTATTAGATATATTTTTAAAACGTTTGTTGGTAAAATTTAGTGAGTGAGGTGAAGTAAAAGCTGTTTCATAAATATTAGTTCATTCTAATATACATCTTGGATAATATTTTTAATTTATGTATATTTTCCTGCATAATGGAGTTTGCTAAGGATTATAAATTTTTATCAAGAAGACACAATATTTTTTTTACTCTAGAGTTTTCAAACAGCTAGGAAGATGGTTTGACCTTGTTATCCTTGATGTTTATAATCGTTGACATGAAGTCTCATCCCCACCAGGGCAGACCTTGACAGTTTGCTTAGTGAAAAGAGATACTTTCATTGGGGTATTATAAACATAAATGCACACTGTTGGGGTTTGATGGACTCAGGCTGCCAAACTCTGAAATCTCAGGTTTTGTAGGTGGTACTATTGGAAAAATGTTGAAATTTAACCTTGAAATATTATGACACTGGACATGGAGCAGTCACACTGGTAAGACCTCAGATCTCTAAACGTAAAGGTTTTTTCACATCTTGAGACACTCTCAAATACTACAAGTATACCAATTCGAAGCTAGTATAAATTATTCAGGTATAAATGATTGATCAGAAATTTTCCATGCAATTCATTTAAGTAAAACATCTATAAAACTGAGCATATCTACCTTTTTCACGTGCACAAACGAATTTATATTAGCTTAATTAACAGTGTTACATTATGCCTTTTACAAGGTTACATTCATACCTAACTCGAGACTAGAACCCAGGTTCAATGTATTACAATCATAGCTACCCAACTCTGAAAGTCAGAAACTAGATTAAAATTGTACATGATCTAAGCAGGACTCAGACCCAGTTTATATTAACCATATTTTACCAAATATCGCATATTATTTACTTGGTTATAGAAAAGTGGTTGGAGTGCTTGCTTCCAGAACTATCCCCTCTCTCTGTCGAGAAAATATTTTTCTTAGGAAAACAAGTTCACTTTTAAAAAGGAATAGGTTAAATAAAGTACAAAAGGGATTCATTTTACAATATAAATTTATTGACAAAATATATACAAACATATTTGAATTGCTATTTCGACAAAACAAAATATACATCGTTTCAATAAATAATTTCAACACTGTAGCATCATAGTATGTACAAAACATATACAAGTAACCACAGGATGAGCCAAAACATAGTATCGAACAATTACAGGATATCCCACAATTATTTATTTCCCAAACATTTTCAAATGGCTTGCTCCAATGTGCTAATAACTTGCTGATATTCAATTTACATTTAGATTTCTATATGCACGAGCATGTGATTTCATTCTCTTGATCCATCTTTATGAAGTAGTGGATGGCATACAAGCAAATACTTTCTATATTAAATCCCTCCCATGCTAAATAATGCTATATGACTCGAATAATATCCATAGGTGATTCGGGAGGAGAATAATTATAATCTGTTTTACCCCAGTCAGACATCATTGCCCAAATTAGCATTAATTTTGAGCTTTCCTCTGCAGAGAAGAATGACGAATTAGATCCATATGTTTTCTGCAATTGTTTGAATGAGGGGCAATAGTATTATTTTTGAATATCCATTACTTTTCCATTATACAACTTTCGAAAATAGGTTTTTGCTCTACTCCACAATTATTTAGGTAATATTTGCAAATATCTTCAATGTTCTCATACTCCATATAGCCACTCTCCCATTTAAAACTGTGGTGATGGCTAGTAACCCATCTATTAGTTTTCTTGTATTTGGGATATAGATATTTCCAGTGAAACTGTTATTTGAAGATGAATACAGTTGTGTGTTCTTCTACATCAGTAATAGCTAATTCTTTAATAATAATTTTTTTCTGCAGATTGAAATCCTTGCACCTTGTAAATCATCTTGTCATAGCCGTGGTTCATCGTATACTGACTAAATTAATTATTTTCACCAGCTTATCACTTACATTGTAACTTGCTAATATATAGTGAATTATAAGAGTGTAAGCTTGCGTATTTGCTGGAATTCGTCTATTTGCAATAATTTCAATTCGTGAATCAATCATGCTATTTGTAATTGCTTCATTCTGTTTGCTTACATCAAACACAAATAAAGCTCCTCAACTTTTAAATGTTTTGGGTTCTAGGATCGGGGAACTCTTTTTGTAATAATATGTTTCCTGAAACTTTGTATATATCTCATATGAAATAAGGAATTTCCCATTTGCAAAGTTAATATTTAAATCCACAAAGGGGCAAGCTCAACTGTTTAGATACAGTTTAATATTTTTCATTACAGAATTATCGAATACTGATATATCAGCTTTTAAAGTGTTTTGTCCATTCGTTTGAAAACAAATCTCAGTTTTTCCGATGAAAAACCTGATTTCACAATCCGCACTATTTTTTGAGCTAATGGGAGAGTTGGTAAAACCTCTAAACTCCACAATCTGAAAGCAATGACTAAATTCTTCCCTTTTTCGATAAACTTCAAAAACTTTACATGTTCACAAGTGTTAATTTCAATATGGGGCATCAATCATTCTATACTGTTTAATTCAGATGTTACACCTTCCTCGTTATTAGCTGTATCATATACGGCATTTAAATGCACATTGCCAAATAGAATAACTAATTATTGTTCAGCCTTTAATTTGACATGTTTGTAGTCTTCAGCAAAGCCCAAAACCATACTTAACAGTATAACAACTCTGTATTTTCCACCTGGGTTTATTTTGTAGTGCGTAATCACTAGCATTGCTCCACCCAGTGATAAACCTTGTATAAAGATAGTTTATAGTTCTTGAGAGATAGTTCTTTACCGTGGAATTAATTCCAACATCTTGTGTTTGATCGATTCTACACCATTTAGTAGAAATGCAATTCTGTTTATTAATTAAGTATTCAATTGATTACTATTTTTGTAGTTGCTTGATTACTTGCATCGGCTGTCTTTTTAATTATTCTCTAAACCTTAAAATTGATTTCGATGGTAATGGTTAAATATCATGATTTTGCATAAAAATCTTTATTTCCAATGGAAATGTATACGGACCTGCTCGGAATGGTTCATACACATGTATTACTGTATTGGTGATTGCATTTTCATAGCTGATCAGTTCTTCAATATTAAGTGTGTCTTCCATTTCTATTAACAGTATATACTAATTCTTTTAAATACAATATGTTGGTTCATGTTAACTTTACGGGTAACTTATTTGAAGTGAGTATTTAATGTTGACGTATATGTCTATTTATACTTTCTTTCTTCGAAATACACTCCTTAATGAGATAGTTCTTAAAAGAACTGCCTACCTTACTTCCAGATTGGGTGTTATACACAATAACCATTTTTATTGTAATGTGCACCAGAACACAACTGTTTATATAACTTTTAGAAAATGTAAACGAACGGTAATATCTTAGTTTATAAAATTAATAAATTTACCATTTTGATATACAATTGTAACAACTATTTCATGAACACAATTCACTATTACTGGGAGATATATCAAAGTATTAGGTTTTTCAATTATTTTATATCCACGTGAATTCATGTATTGTATTTGTCGGTTTTCCATTCAAAAATGAACCACCTACAATATTAACAATTATGAGACGTATGTTTACCGATAATATATTAACCTGTTTTGAAGATTCGTGTAATTGATTAGCTGGATATACTCTCCATTTATAAACCAACACATTTGCAATTGAATTGTCTTCTGAGAAATCGATGTCGATGTTACTATACATCGCCTAGTTAACATATTTGAATTTACGTGTAATTGGAAATGTACATCTTCAGGTAATACTGCTTTAATGAATGTTTCAAAGTCATCCACCTTATAAGATCCTACCAGTATCACGATCTTGTATATTTTTCACCAATATTAGCCGTAAATGATTGGTTATGCATATCAATGTTTGGTATGCTGTTGTAAGAAACGAATTCGATTAGACTTATTTGCCATTTTCCAACTAATCGAACACAGGGAAATATACCCCATACAATTGCGACAATTTTCCACATAATATCAATGTAATTCATATTACTAATGTTTTATTATTACAATTATTTGTATACCATATTTATTACCAAAAAATGTTAAAATAAATGTCCACAATTTATTGTATTTGGTAATTGCTCCATTTTGTAATAATACCTTAATTGCATATTTTTTAAATAATTATGTATTTCAATTGGAGGACGTAAATCACCAAAACTGTCATAATACAATGATTGATTTACGTTTTAAATTAATACAACCCAATGTGTGCCTTCATTTTGTTTCGAATCTAAATTAACAATCATACATTCACAAAGATGTGGTTTCTTTAGTAAATTGTCTCTCATATACACACCTCAGTAACTGGGAATATCCAGTTTCTTTACAAATACATTTATATCTTATTTTGTCAATACATGTTTTGGAAGACTATTGAGGTGGAGTTTTTTTCATCCTTGTCAAACTTTATAGGGTTTCAAATACATTCCTTTACCTTTTGAATTATATACTCTACTAATTGCCGAAACCTCTCTGAGGATTGATCAAAGAGCTGTTAATGTTGTTAATTCTTCATTTTTTCTTTTAGTTTTATGTTTCAAGCCCATGCCTCTCTTCAGCTTCGCACACATAACTTTATCAACAACCCAAGTTCTAAGCTTTTCACCAGTAGATGTAGATGGAGACTTTGTTATATTTGCTGCTTTATCTGCTAGAATTGTATCTGCTATATATCTTTCTTTCAAATTGTTTGTTCGATCATAAACTATGTTGTGTTCTTTAGACAATTTATCCAAAGAGCTTATTCCTTGATTGTTCCACGCCAAATGTTTTGCAAGTTAAGTATCTGGTCAGCAATAATTGTATTTTGGTAAATGCAATTCAAATGGTAATAAATTAATTAATGTATTTAATACACTGTGTCCTTTTTTGATATGTTTAGTATGATCCATTATTTTCAACTGAACGCGAACCTATTTATAGACCTACATTTATAGTTTTATGCTAGTATGTTACATTGTACTGTGCAATTGTGTAGAAATGAAGTTTATAAGACAAAATGTACATCTGCTAGTAATGGTAAATATGAAAGAAAACACAATTGAACAGAAACATAGTATTATTTTACCATCAAATATACATTTTTATAATAAGCACTTGTTCATGTGGAAAAACTTGTGTTATTATGTTGCTGTTGGAGCATCCAAATGGACAATTTAATTTGAAAACATAAATGTGTTTTCTAAAACAATACAACAAGAGAAATATCAACAATTACTAAACATTGTATAGTTGATTGAAGGAATGCGATATTTCCCTTTTACAAATGAAGAAGATATATTGCCTCCTAATGAAGCATTACTCAATTCTGTATTTATTTTTGACGATGCTTGGTGTGAACCACAGGGTGAAATACAGCAATATTTCAGTTTTGGATGATGTTTTACTGTTGGAAAGAAATATATGTTTTTTTGGTGATTATACCAACACTTCCCATATATAAAGACAGATATAGGTCTGGTTTTAACAGTTTTTTACTTCCAGGCGAAGAAAAATGAGTATTTTAAAGTTTGGACATAGTATAAAACAAAATCATTACAATAGCTTTTAAACAAAAAATCACTATAGGAATTGTGATTTGAACAGACATATATATACATATATATATACATAATATGGGTATTGCTTTGAAAGATAGTGATGCAATAAATAAACATTAAATGGAAAACTTAAACACTATTATGCTAAACGTATTAAATCACAATCAAATGATATTGAAGAGAAATTAATAAAGTTAGTTGATTTAAATTATAATGTCTATAAAACACGAGTGTAATTGCAAACATTCTAAGGTATATTAGCACTGATTTGCAGAGTAATGAATTTGGAATAGAAAAATATTTAAATGGTTTTAGTAAGGAATTTAATGATATGACAAACATAATTATTACAAAATAACTTACAGAAATGCTAGATAATTTAAGAGATGAAATTATTGAAGTGGTAAACGAACCTATTACAAAACAACTTAAAACACGAATGGAAGAAATAAAGCAATATATAAGAGAATTGAATTCATTAATAAAAATTTCGTTTAGTTATGCAAATCGATTTGAGAAAACAAAATAATGATTTGGAAACACAAATAAATTATTTAACTAATGATTTGAAAGCTAAAACTATAGTAAAATTAGATGCTGTTTTAAGTAAAGTAGATAAGATTGAAAAAAAAATTCAAATTATTCGACCTACTACATCAGTTAGAAAAGCAGCAACTTAATTCATATATAAATACATTGAATTAAATTTAATGTAATCAAACATGCCTGCCTCTGCTTCAGAATTACATAAAGTCGTATCTGCTGTGAAGGAGAAATATTTACAAGCCAAATGAGCTCGTATAGAATGGGATGTTTTAAAAGAAGAAATATTTAAACCTGTTATGAGTAGAATTGATACATTGCATTCTGCATTGAATAAGCCCAATGAAACAAAGGAGAACAAAAAGCAACCCCTTTCTCATATAACACAATGTTATTTAGCTTTAGAACAATCTTCGTCTATGCACAATACGACCTTTGGTATTTATTGTAATAACAAATTCTGGTTCCTAGGAGATTCGCAAATAATGTTTCTGCCTGACAATAAAATTAAAATTGCTGGTTACATAACTGATGTGAGTCAAGGATTATTTGAATTATTGTTTAGAAACTTTCGAAACAGATATTCCGATACCGATTTGCAGAAATATAAAGAACTTATTCGTCGACTGAAAGCCAACATTCGTTTAGGAGATGAAAACAATCCCGAAAATACATTTAATATCCGATATTTTTGGAAGCGGATATAAAGATGAAGTTGGTTATCGTTTTTCTCCTGCATATTGGAACAATCCTAACGAATTGGTTAATAGATCTCATCACTTCGAGAGAGTCTGGGAATAATTCACATACAAACAAAATTGTTTCTATTATTGAAGAGTTGAATGAAGACGGATATATTACCAACGAGGTTTAGTGAGATTGCTCAAGAGCTTCACGCCCCTGCAAGAATAAGATATCCTAGAAGAAAAGTTATAACTCATGGCTTAAATGATCTTTTTCGAGCCGATTTGTGTGAAATGACATTGCTTTCAAAATACAATAAGGGATACAAGTATATTTGAACTATAATATGCATTTATTCGAAATATGTTTGCGGCATAACTTTGAAAATAAAACTGGGAAACAGGTTATCGATGCAATGAGAGAAAGCCAAAATCTCTCCAAACCAACAGAAAATTAGAATTTTTTCTGCACCGTTCCGGAAACTAATGACTGAATATGGTATTAATCACTACACAACGTATTCGGAGCTTAAAGCCAGTATTGTAGAATGATACAAGAAATTGATTAAGCAGTTATATAAACATTTCATATCGAGGGGGGCTTACAAATGGGTTGATGTTTTGCCTCAAATAGTTAAATTTTATAATTCCAGATATCATAGAATTATCAAGATGGCTCCCAAAGAAGATATGTATAATAGTTGAATGAAAAATATTTATAATAATGTTAAAGTTATCGACAAAAGAAAACAAAAGTTCAAAGTTGGGGAATTTATACATATCTCGAAGCAGAAAGGAATCTTTGAGAAAAAAAATGAATGGTGAATTGGTCTTTTGAAATATTGAAAATGATTTCAACTAGACAAACACATCCCAGAGTATATTACCTAGAAACCTATGATGGAAAACCAATACAAGGTGGATTGTACGAGCATGAAGTGCAAAAAGTCAGTTATCCAAATAAATATTTGGTTTATAAAATCATTAAAAGGAAGAAAGATATGTCCTTGATTCGATGGAGAGGATACTCAAAAGCACACAACTCCTGGGTTAAGAATCAAGATCTTAAAAGATTTTAATACAATGTTTTTAAAACATTCTCATACTAAATAAATGATTTTAAATTGTTTACTATATATATATAATTTATTAGTAAAGCTGTGGACAGATGATGAGTTTAATATTTATTCTGCAATCAATCCCTTGTTGATTGGGTTACCGTTTCATTGGATTAATATTGGAGCGGTAATCCAGTATTTTTAATAATTTTAATCATACACTTCTTAAAAATATTCCTAACTTATTTCTTTATTAACTTAGATAAAAAAAGTCTTTGCAGGAAACTGTTAAGTTTTCCACAAGTGCTGCCTATTACAAAGGAAGGGGATATTATTCCTGTGTTAATGTTTGTATTCAAGGCTATAAGGAGAGAGGATAGAAGAGCTAGAGAGATAGGGTTATACCTATGTTGATATTTATTGCATCTTCCTAACATTACTTTCATCTAATTTCTGTTAAACATCCGGAATGGGTTTAGACACTCTACATGTAAGCTTGGTTTCCGGTGTTAGAAATGTTATAATTTTCATTTCTTTTGTAGCACTAAATTCGGTAATGATAATATCAGTGGAAGAAATAACTTTTTGGAAAATTTTCATCAAAGACTTATAAGAAGCTTTCATTTCGCCATGTGGGAGTTGATAGATTTCGATAGAAGAGTAGTAAAAAATCATTTTTATTGTGACAGCTAATATTATTCGAAAACAATTCTTTGCATTTCCATAAATACAGATACATAACTGCTGCTAATATTTTCAATCTAGATATTGATCCAAATAGATTTTTTTTTAGCAAATTATGTTAAATATTTATTAGATGGAAATAAAGGATCAGACACTTAAGACCCAAAATTCGAGAATTTCCTCAAAAATTGCTTTCCACAAAGCTTTGGAGGCACTTGACCAGGTCTCGGTATGGCGAGTCGTGGGAAGGGGCTGCCCGGGGGAATAAGTCCCAAATGGGAGAGTTCACAATTCATGGGTAAAGCAAAGTTTTGCAAACAAATAAAAGTTTTGGAAGAGTCCAACTGGCAGTCGGAGAGTCCCTGAAGTTGTTGTCGGACACAAGACATGTTTTTGGGTGGTGTAGGTGGAGGGGGTCGGGGTGGTTCGTCTTGCAGATGTTTTGCAGACAGCATCATCGGATTGATAGCAAGCTGTGTGATGTTGGACAGAGGCTCCCTCTGAAAAAAATGAACTCTGCCTTGGAGGGTGGGGGGGGGGGGGAGGGATGGTCTGGGTTCTGGACATCTGGGCTCATTGCTCCCATGAGGGGTAAGAGGTGGGGTGGAGGTAGGTCGGGAGCGATGTGGCCGTATCTAGTCAGTGGTCACCATCTTGTTACATTGCTGAAAAACTTGACAATCGAGGGCAGAGGGATGACTAACCTCAAGGACAGAGTAGCATGCTCTGGAGAGGGTTGGGGGAGGTCAGGAGCCATCTGCATCCCTATATCCAGTCGCCACAATCTTCAGTTGCTCATAGAAGCTTGGACTAGATGGATGTATACTTCAATAGCTCTTTTATATACACCGGGCTTTGGAGTGTGATAGCTGCGATTCTTGTTAAGTGATATTTTATGCTCTGGGGTTCAGATCTCGTTCACAGTCTTCGTAAACTAGAGTGTGAAATATTTTTTTTACAAGTCTTTAATTTATCATGCGATAGTGCATTTATCGCGTAAATCCCATTTCTGTATTTGGTCGACGAAACTTCGTAGCGTTTTCAACTCACGTTTTTTTACTATCAAACACCGTGAATTTCACAGACTCGACGGAAAAAAATTGTAGTATGTGCGATATTTTAAATAATTAACTTTTGTACATTAATGTACTTGTAGGACGAATCAAGCCATTAATAATAGGTTTGTAAGGAAATAACTTCTGTCAGTCGTCGTAAATTTAAACTCAGCCAATCTCCACGTAACAGCTTATAAACAGGCGCACGTCATATGATCCACTCATTCATCGACTGACCTCCGACATGGACGGATGTAATTTCGGGGAGCTCCTGGTGCCATTTCACTGCATATTTTCTATTGTGTCTGTTTAAAATCCAACTAGTCTAATTTATGTATCAGTATGTGCATCATGAACATAATTGTTGTCCATTTGTTACGTAAATCTTATTCACATCTATTTCCGAGTAGTTATAACCTTAGTCGCTTGTCAGCCTCCAAACGTGCTCCATGTATATGTCTATATAGTTAGGATCTCGACTTAAGATCGACTCATTCCTTCACCAGCCGTCGAGCTGGACAGACGTGTTTTGCGAGAGGTGCAATTTCATTATGGATGTTAATCAATTAATTTGTTCTTACGTGTGGATTACATTTCTAAAGTTCCTCCTCACCAGTCTCACAGGCAGACAGACGTGTAAGCTATATGAGAGAGGCATCAAGTAGTGTCATATATCTTGTTGTTGTGTTCGTTTAATTTACAGGGACACTTTGTTGTAGATTGTTAATTCCTTACATAATTGTCATATTCATATTGTTGTGTTGGGTCGTTATACTTCTCTCTCTCTCGTATTATTTAACCACATGTAGAATTAATTTAAACACTCCTAATTTCTCTTGTGCAATGCTGTTATTCATTTGGAATAATATTAACAAAGTATCCTATCTACCAACACTATCTATGAGCACGATCACTACCAAACCAAAAAAAAATTACACTTATGCCACTCTTGCATAAAACTGGCCACATATATACCCCATTCCCAACACGCCGCACCTCAGTCGTGTGCCGGAGCTCACAGTGTGAGGACATACCAGAGCTCCTGCTTCCCACTACAAAACAATAAAAAAAATAATAAAATTGACACTTGGTATACTCTTGTACCAAACACACTCAAAACAAATTAGATTAGATTAAAAATTAATCCTTTCGGTCCATTTTACGGTTTCAATACATTTACCCCTTTCATTAAATCTAACCCTTTTAATTTCATTAACCTTTTTGACTAACATTTTGAATCTATGTAACTAACCCTTTGATATACATTTGATATCAAATTAATTAGGTCAACCAAAGAGGCGCCATCCCTTTGTATCTGAAACCCGCCCGCCTCTGCTACTACTTGCCAATCAGGATTACGTAACTTCAATACTGTGCTTCTTTGATTCGCGGGCGTACACCTAAAGAAAGCCACGTAACACGAAGCTAAATTGTTATGAAATACAACTGGTCGTGAAATATTTTCGCGAAATACGGACGTCCCTGCGCATAGTTTAGCTGCGCGGGATGACCCACGGAGACGCGGCAATTTCGTGACTCATGTAGTGCTAGTCTGCTTCAAGATGGCGTCCAACCAAGTTCAGGGTTTTTTTTCTGTCGGAAAACATTAGCTGCAAACTGAAATTAATCACTAGAAACAAGAGCATAATAAAAGAATCACATGAAATTTATCGGCAAAGACATCGTTTTTGGCGAATCCTATAATTTTTACTGGCGAATACGTAAGTCTCCAAGAAATATTTCATTACACGGAGATGTCCGCTGCTATAATTTTTGTCTCATGTCCCACAGCTAGGGATATAAATATTTCGCAAATTAATTGAAGGACAAGATAGATGTCCAACACATGTATACTGAAGTCACCTTTGCAATTGCATTTCAGTTCATTAAAACACGTCCTTGACGACTTGGAACAAATAGCTGACTTGTAAGGGAAAACGTAGCGAATCCCATACTGCTAGGTGTGGTGCAACACTGGCTACTCTCTGGAGCCATAGCCAATGAACATACTGCTGGGGCTCGAGTATACACAGGACTGTGGAGTCTAGCCTACAGGTCATTGAACTCGCGAAATTTTCCTCTCCCTACCCATAACTTATTTTTCGCGAAAAGATTTCAGGACTACTTGTATTCTAAAGCATTACAAACTCAGATACGCTTTCGTGATTCGACGATTTTTAACTGTCATGCTTGCAGGTATCTGCTTGCGAATCATGGACGTAGGTAATTGGAGTCTAGCCTTCGTGTGAATCATTTCGTGTATAATAGATGTCCCTACCCATAAAACCCGCCATTGACTAACTTCTTCCATAATAAACCAACAACAATCATTTCCAATCAGCAGTACTGGTTTGATCCTGACTCCAATAACACCTGGTGACGCACAAAGAAACTCGAATTATTCCACTCGCCTCCACCAAGGCGAACCGGATGCCACTGGTCAGCGAGTTTTCTGGGGGCTCTCACGTTTCCCCCGCCCCTGCATTCCAGCGTAGCTCCATATTCACCTTATTGCCCTCTCATCGGCTCTCAAGACCTTAACAGCCGCCCAAATCTCTGAACTCACTCGAATTATTCCACAATAACGTATGATTCTCGTTGCAGTTGCATGACGCTAACGTGCATGTTGCACTCTGCCGCTTACGCAGGACACGACCTAAGTGGTACATTCTGCAAAGTCTAAACACTTTATCTCACGGGAAGTTTATTTTTTGGAATAACTTATGGTGCAACGTTTGCTCACTTGAAATAAACCAATTATGTAATATGTCCTGAATTTTTTATGAACATTTCTCATGAATAAGTTTGTAACCTAGCTCAAGGTGACAAAGACGGATAAACATTGTGCCATAGCCAGGCAGAAGGTGGCCTCTCCCAATCCTCCAATGAGCATGTGCAGAATAGGATGAAGTTTAGCAGTCAGAGAGGTATGTTTTACTCTGGACGGCACTAATGCTTAGAGATGATGCAAAATTGCAAAAAAATTTTGAACCAACATATTTCCTATGACTCTCTTAACTATTTTTTCTTTCATTATCGGATGAACAAGGTTTTGAATCAGCTAAATTGTTTGCAGACCAATCACAAACGTTCTGCCTTGTAATATCAGAATCCTCATTGGTCCAGTGAAATAGAGCAGTAATGCAAACATCCTAACAAACAGTCAACTTTTCCCGCGATAAACCATAATTTCTACTAATGCTATTTCTGCCAACAAAATTTCTGGCGTCATCAAATAAAATTTCTTTTCGATAGCCAAATATGTTAGTGGGTACTAAGTGGCTTCAATACATACCAGTGTACATGTTATTGTCAGGGACAGTAAAATCTCGCGAATTCATTTCAGGACAAGATAGACGTCCAACACGTGTACACAGACGTCACCTTTGCTATGGGATCACAGCTGATTAGAAACCCCCAGAACGACTCTGAGCAAATAGCAGACTTGCAAAGAAACAAGCATCGAGTGCAGTACTGCCAGGTGTGGAATAACACTGGCCACTCTCTGGGGCAACAGCCAATGAACACACAGCTGAGGCTCGAGTGTACACAGTACTGTGGAGAATAGCCTACAGGTCATTGAACTCGCGAAATTTTCCTATCTCCAGTTATTGTTCACCGCAATATGTTGTTTGCTAACAAAAATTCTTTCCTTGGGAAGCGTAAAAAAAGTGTTTGTTAACTAATAATAAATCTTTTATTTCAGTGACTTAAGGCTACATCACACAAATTATTTTCGAGTCTAGCTACAATTTCGGGAATCTACTTATGGATTATGGGTAGGGCCACCTGTTTCTCGAGAAAAGATTCCACGACCAGTTGTAGCCTACTCCAAAATACTTTAGTCCAGAACCAGTGTCGCGGTTGGATGATTTTAGCTCTCACATGTCTAAAGTTGGTTCCACAATAGTGCGATGCGTCGGGCTATACTTGCTGTTTCACAATTAAGGGATCATCAGTCGGCAACGAACGCCGTATGAGATGGCGCTGCTGTCTAGTTTAAGGGTGGAAATTACATTTTCAGATCTCACGAATGTAACAAAAGACACGTGGTAGAATATAAAAACAGGGCAGTATGAACGCGAGGTGTGAAGCAAACTAGTGGGAACGAGACATACTAAGACGAAGGATAAATATTTTGATAGTAATAAACCAATTTTATGACATTGTCCATAAGAAGCCTTGTCTTCTGGTCTGTATATACATCCACGTAGTAATAATAAAAATACAAATACGAAAACGTCGGTGCAAACGTGATCGTCGTTTTCAAACTGTAAAAAAAAAAAAACCTTTTTTTTTCTTCTTCTGCGTCGCAGGCTGACGTCGACAATTGCAACGCAAGAATTTCACGCAAAGCACTCGACGCCGACGGGAATCTGCTTCATCCTGATTGGCTACCGCTCATCGCAACGCATCGTAACTCAACGCACTGCACTATTGTGGAACCAGCTTTAGGTGTCTGCCGGCAAATCACGGACGTTCAGTATCGGAGTATCCTAATTCTGATAGGCTAGTCAAGCAGGAAACTGTCTTACCACAGAGACTCACCGCCAATAAGCAAAATAATACTGCTTGCATGCCCGTAGGGTATTGAAATCTAGCATGTGCGGAAATCTTTTCGCGAAAAACAAGCGGCCCTAATTATTTGAGTCCGTTAACCCACAGATTTACTGACATTGAAGACGAAGTTGTTGAAGTGAGCTGCCTGAATGACCCACTACAGCAATATCAGTTGTGTTGGTCTCTGTATTTCCACTCTTATTGGCCCTGGCCACACTGGACACTCTTACTGTACTATATAACGTTTATTATTGGCAGGCCGTCAGCCAATGAAGTCGCGCGTCGACTGTGTGCCAATGAATGTGTCGCGAATGATGTAACAAGCTCCACAATCTATCGTGTTCATTTGAGATAATATTAAAAAGAATAGTTTTATTGCTGTGAACTGAAATGTTGACTAGTTATAATCCTCTAAAGGCAGTTCACGGTATAGAGTGAGCACTTTTGATACCCCTAGTTAATTTTTCCTTTCACCCATTTTTTATCGTACCTTGTTACACAAATATCGCCATGTAAGTAATAAACACAGTGTGTGTATTCCACTGCACTCAGAAGTTAACGCGTAAGGCTAACATAAAATACATATTTTCTATTATTCCAAATGAGAGGGCTTACAAAAGTGCTCACTTTGATGTGAATAGCCTATACTTATATCCCGATAATGTCCAGCGAAACAGTCAAGCTACGAAAGAGTGAGATTTGTCTTCAGGAGCACAGGAATTTCCACACGAACGCAGCCCCGGGTATATACGCGCATACTTCTCAAAGGGTCTCTGACACGACTGAGATAATGACACGCTGGAGGCCTGCAAATCTGTGCTTGAATACTTCGCGCGTAAGGATTGCGAATGAAGGCGGGCGACGAACGAGGGAAGCCACGAGCACATAGAAATGCGAGTCACGTGACGCCGATGCCAGCCGCTTTGAAAAGGGCGACGGGAGGCCAATTACTTCCGACTTTGAAGTCGTAAGTTCGACCCGTGACTTGATTTTCACCCGCACACAGCTAGCAGTGCAGATCGGCGAAAATTTACGGGATAGACTTCCCTAGCGCAATTACAGACATCCCGTGCCTCGTGTAACGTCTCAACGATTTCAACTGATTATAAGCGGGGACTGGAGATATTCTAAGTTCGCGTTATTATACGGCATCACACCACATTTCGCCGCCCTATATACATCAGAGTCGGCGCCATTTGTTTGTTGGCTTCTGCAAAAGCGAGGAGCCACAGTCCCTTTTGACTAGGCGGCACGTGGTTGGGATATGTTTTCGTTACTTGTTTACGATTGGTTTAAGGCCACCCAGGGCGTGTAAAACCAGCTGTAGTCCAATGACAAGAGCAATACAAAAGCATATGAGTTTGAAGTCTATTCTGTCTTCAAATGATAACGCGAATTTTGCATGTCTCTAGTCCGGACACTCCAAATTTCGCGTAAAGATTTCCGTACGTGCTAGATTTCAACACTCTACGGGCATTGGCTGCCTCTCTTTGTGAGAAGAAATTTTCCTACTTGACTGGCCAATCACAATCAGGTAACATCAGTACTGTGCGTCTGATATTCGCGGGCATTCGCCCAAGACGCGTGCCACGGAAACCATACAATCACGAACGTGGGTCTGAGCTAAATTGTTATGAAACACAACTGGTCGGGAAATATTCTCGTGAAATTCGGGCGTCCCTAGTCATAAGTCTTTCAGGTATCATTTGTTAAAGAGTAGTGCGAATTCTCACACGTGCTAATGTTACGTTTTTCAGCTATTGATTTGTTAATTGTACAGGAAACAAAGAGACGATATTATTTATTATTTTCTCCACAGTATAAATATATTGTCGTTTAAAGTAATGAGAAATTGTTATTGAATTAGCATAATATAATAATGTATTGTTCTCGTAACTTTGATTTAAATTCATATTGATCTACACATTGAAAGCTACGTTTTTAACCCCGCCTCGTCTGTAGACCCGTTTTTCATGAGAGATTGTTTCTATATTAACCGGATGTGCAATGCTGCGTTGCAAATTCTTCCAGTCGCCACCCGAGCCCACCACTTTTGCTCACTTCCCTGCAGCGGCAATTCATGCACATTTTCTCGACGAAACCCTGCCGCTTGGCGCGCGATTTTACATTAAAAAAAAAAATGCTCCTTTGTTCACGTGTTTATGTCTCCCCACCCCCTTTGAGCACTTCAGAACATTTCACCTCTTATGGAAACCTGCGGCACCTAGCGTCGTAAGTCCAAGCTTTTCGTTCTGTTTTTGTTTCCAAGTTACGTGTGCTTCGCGAGTTTTTCCTCTGCTCGGCACTATCTGTCCAGCCACAGAGTCAAGATGGCGGGTTGCCCAGCTCTGACGGCTGTGTTCTTCGAAACTTGATATTAATTTTTTTTTCAAGCTATAGTTTAATTGCTGTGGTAGTGACGTGGTCTTCAATAGTTTTTTTTGGGGGGGGGGGGGGGGGGTTCGTGTGTGCTTGTTGGTGTTGCTTGGCTGGTAACACCATAATGTAGATTGGATATTTACTGTTTTCCTTCCTCGGTGAGTAAGGCCACAAATACTTCGTTTGTTCTACGTCACACACCAGATATTTATTTCTTTATTAACTTTTTGCGGATATCGCTCTTTTTTTTTTTATTTTTTTTTAGTGAGGCTTCAATTCCTCGGATTAACGTTCCCGGATTACCGGACCCAGCATCGAATACCTCTTGTTTGCGGATCCTGGCTGTTGTCCTGATGTGTGGGTTGCACGCAGTTTTTTTTTTTTTTTTCGAGAGTTCTCCTTGGTGGTGGAACTGTGTGCATACATCTTCGATTCCCCAGACACCAGGGGAACGTGTGCGGAATCACTTCCATATCACTGGTATCTCAGCTGCCACGTGCTAGCCATCAGGACAGCTAAGTGACAGCGGGACTTTACCTAAGAAATGTTTCTTAAATTATTTATTATCACACTCATGTAATGATACAAAAATGTTCAACTGTTTAATTCTCTATTTTTGTTATCAATTTAAATTTGCGAACAACCACTTTCACTTAATGCAACTCGTGTTGAGTGATACCTTTTTCAATTTAATATGATCTATCAGCAATAATCATTAGGGATCCATCCCAGGGGCTATTTATTTAATAATATTGAGAAATTAACATAAATCTATTATTTGCACATTATTCGATACTTGTCTATTTTATTCGACTTATAAAGGATTATTTATAATTTCGATTCAATATCGTAATTTGAGTTTGGAGTCCAGTTAACTATGTTATATTGATACGTTTTAATTATAATTTTTTTTAAGGAAACTATTTTAACTACATAGCCTATGTTGTTAAAAAAACTTGTCATTCAGTAATTATATATATTTTTATAATTTTATACTAAATTCAAAGAAATTATTAATTTACTAACACACCCACAAGTTACGTCTTTTTATTTATAAACTATTAAATAATTCTCTGGGTCCATATGTTTTTATAATACAAGTAAGTCTTGTATTTTTATTTTTTAGTTATTATCTCTCTTTTGTACCATGTACGGTCACCCAGCATGATTTCTTATTAGAGCATTTTGTTTGTTGTTTGTGTCAAGGACTCGGGACATTTCTGTGTTTGTTGGAAGTCGATATTGTATTTTATTAGCTTCTTATCGTTTTCTCGTACATGGGCACATTTTCCATACATGTCTTACGTTACCTCGGGGCGCGGGAGGGTGTTTGACGATACGCTTTATTTAAGGAGGGATTGTTTTTGTTAGCCATCTTGGACACCGTATTGCAAAAAAATAACAGTTTCAGCCCGATGGTTCAGCGAGAAGATTAATTTTTTTGCTCCACGTGTGCCTGTCGAGCCAGCTCAAGTGACATCTCCGATGCTGAAGATAAACTACTGTTTTCTTTGTTAATTGCAACTTGATATTTTGACAAGGAAAAGGCGTGAGTAAATGCTTAGTTTATACTTACTTATTTCCCTGAGAAATACAAAAACATCTCAATTTTTCTAAGTGTCTCATTTAAAGCTCTTATCAGACTATCAAGAGAAGTGCTGCGTGAAACCAGATATTAATTTTACTGCACATTTTGGCAAGTTATTAAGTGAGGTGAGTATGGAGCAGAGCCGGAATGAAAGGACGCGGGAAACGGAATATCCCCGAGAAAATCCGCTGACCAGCGACATTGTCCGGGACGATTCTCACATGCGGAAATCCGGGAGCGAACATGCCGGGAATCGAACCCGGTTCTCCAAGGTGGTAGGCGAGTAGTCTAACCACTACACCACCGCGGACCCTTGCTCGTTTGTGTTTTTTCACACTTTTGATCGTAACTGTAGTAATACTACGTAAACGATAACTTTATGGAAGCTACTAAACTCTAAATCTGAATCAGTGAGAATTTCAGTTTCATTCTGTCAAACGTATCTGACTGATTCAATTGTCACTTCAGAGAATTTAACTGACGAATGAGTGAGAAAATGCCAGATTTCCCTCACTTATTGATTCAGTGACATTTTCCACTGATACGTCAGTAATGTTTTCACTGATTCACTCAGTGATTTATTTTTGACTGATGGATCAGTTAAAGAGAGTGTCAAATTGGCCGTCAAACAACGTTTATAAATAGCCGCTAAACGAAGTGTATCAAGTGAAATAACAACGAATAAACTAATAAACCCAATACAAAAACTTTCTAAAAATGTGTTCCGTCTTTCAAAACGCCATTTTATGAGGTAATAGGAACACGCAGTTTTTCATTCCGTTTTAACGTCTTTCACTTCGTTTTCATGTAATTGCCACAGCTCTCTGTTTGAAGGTTTAAACTGCATACAACGTGATGAAGAGAGGGCACTTATATATAATATTGGTTTTAAAAATAATAACGGTACGAATTAAATCAAAAACTTATAGTAAGAGCATACAATTTAAATATTCACGATTTCGCGGCGTAAGAATAAGACACATTTCCTGGAGTTGTTTCAGGATCTCGTGGTAGCTCAGCTGGTAAGGTAACGGTTGAAAGGTACGCGAGTTCAACCCCGGCTGCCTCCTAACTTATTTCTTCGTTTTTAAATCACGGTAAATTGCGCAATATAAATCGTAAATCATCTTAAATACGTTTATTTCACGCATTTATCTGTCTACGTGCAATAAAAACAATATTCAATTCGCCACTGTAGTCGGTCGTCACTTATTCAATCAGCGGAATTTTTTTTCTTCACTTAAACAATTAGTGGTTTTCCACTGATTCTAAGTGGAGCCATTTTCACTGATTCGAGTAGTTGAATTTCACCGCGAATCAGTTGTTTCGCCACTCAATTCGAACCTAGAGTGTAGTGAAGTAATATTTCGTAGCTAGTGTCTTCGAATAACGCCGATGTCGTAATGTCACGGCGAACTACAGACAACTCGGTTGAATCCGCGTGACGTCATATGACGTCCTCAGCAATTTTTTTTTTTTTTTTTTTTTTTTTTTTTTTTTTTTTTTTTTTTTTTTTTTTTTTTTTTTTTTCCGCCGCTAAAACTTACGTAACTCAATGCGTTGAAAACAGTTTGGCCGAAAAGAAAATGCTCAACTTTTCAACCACGCGTCTTTTAATAATCATTTTTTTTTTTTGATAATGTTCGTGCCAGCAGCCTCCTGCGGCGGCATTAAACTCCTCAGCGTCACATTCATCGTCGTTAAATTTGTTCCATTTTAGACAGCTCTAGAGGTTTGTTAAACATTGTTAGTGGTAGATTACCTTTATTCATCGCGTTAATTCCTTCCGCTACGTTTGCATAACTTTTACAGACGATTGCCGAGTAGAACGCAATTTCAAAATGTCAACATCAGGACGAGGCAAATTATATTTTTGCAATCTCGAGGCGGCCTCATCTTTCCTCTTACACTAAGCAGCCTTCCTTATAATCAACCCGGAATTAATTTACCTACCTTGGGGAAGGAGAGAGAAAATGAGAGAGGACATGGAATATATTTTTGCTACGCTCTTGTTAGACGATATTAATTTCTATTATGTTTTACACATGTCTTTTCGCATAGTACCACGTAGCTTTCGCATGTCGTACCGCTGTAGACTTTAATAACATCTTGGTTATACTCGTAACTGGTCTCGCTTGTGTTTCTTAACAGGTTATTAAATCTTCGGTACAGAACAGCATTAAGATTTGGTAATATAGTTATGTTGTTTTCATACTTGCCTTCAAGGGTAACTAGGTTTCCGGTAGAAAAACGAATTATATTTTTGTCCCGTAAGTTATTGTAAATTGAATGGGGGAACAAAAGTATTTTCACCAACAGTAAGAAATGTTTATGTGATTCTACAATCGACGAAGTTTATTTCCTTTAAAAATTATTACCTACGTAAGTTTTGTCATATTCTACTAGGAGACAGAAATTACTGACAAATATGAAGGCGAACTCAGGTAGGGATGAATTAGTCTAAGCGAACACATAACAAAGAGTTTTTAAACCGACGTGAAATAAAATCGTTTTCCTTTTATACACTAAAAGAAAATGTTTGTTAGTGAGTGAAAAGATTTGGGCGGCTCTTACACAGCGATGTCTTGAGAGCCGACGAGGGTGATTAAGGAATGGGACATTCACGGAATTAAAGGCGGGGCAAACGAGAGATCCCCGAGAAAACCCGCCGACCAGCGGCATCGTCAGGCACGATTCCCTCGTGTGAAAATCCGAAAGTGGCCCTGCAAGGGGACTGAATCCTGTTCGCCTTGGCGGGAGGCGATCAGGCTAACCGCTCAGCCACTCTTGCCCACAATTGTCAGTGGTCACAGCAATTTTTGGTTAATGCATTCCAAGACGAAATTTTGTTGCTGCTGGAAAACCGCTAGCGGTGCACAATGACACGCAGATATTCAAGTACTAAAGCCATTTATAGCTCACTAACAAATATATTTATTTAAAACATGTTTATTGGCTGCCTAAAAATTCATGATGCAAGATCATACGTTAAGACTGCATAATAAGACAGATGGAGCCAAAATGATTCGTGTAAAACGCACGTAGGACGACGCATATTATAGACCACGTATGGGAGCCAAAATATTCGGTTAACACACAGCTGCCCCAGTACGCATTTATAGGAAATATTGCAGGCGGAAAGCTACTATGTTTACGTAACTATTCAAATAGAGTTATACAAATATTTTGCTCGGCTATCACCCAGCTTAAATGAGTAGGATAGATTCAACCATAGCACTACACATACTTTGCTAGGACATTTCAAAACCACATCACACACGAGTAAGAACAATAAATATTTTCTACAACTACACAATGCTGCAACATAAACTCAGCAGTTTTCTAAATAATAAGTATTAAATAAATGAACTGTTTTATCTCAGATTATACTGAAATAATAATAGATTGTTCTCAGTTAATATATTAAAATAAAGAGCACAAGTCTGCCATGTTATAACGTAGAGTACACATGTCACTTTGACACGAGCACAAGGTGGCCCAAGTCGCATCTAGTGCAAGAGTGGACTAAATGCCAAATCATGATATGCAAATTAGATGAATTAATTGTTTGATTAACTGGATAATTAATAAAATTAATTAGTGGATTAATTAGATTCATAAGTTCGACTAATAGATTAATTAAATAATGTCTTGATATAATTTTTTTAATTTTAGAGCATTTTTTGATATTAAAGAATGCTTATTAATTTATTCATTTCATGAGGGCCATATTGGTAGAGCAGCATACATGTGTTCCGTGTGAGGGCTGGGACCGACTGACCAGAGGAGCGGGCTGTAATTGTTTATATAGGAGTTAATGTTGGTGTAAGAGTGGTATAAGAGCCATTATATATATTTTTGGTTTGTGACAGATATGTGGAGAGGGCTACATGGCCAGGTTTGGAGGCATACTGAGTATTTAACTAATTTAGATACAGGAGAAATGTTTTCTTTTCAGCGAAGTAAATATTTTTTAATAAAAGCTATGTTGAAATAGGTTACCGAACGAATTACTTTAATCACTCCTCGACTAACATTAACGTAACAAACTATTTTGGTAAAGAAAATGAAATAGGTACGAATCCTTAACCAAAAGACTTGAAACAAATTTTTTAAACCAATTTAAATCATCCATTGAAACAGTTTTCCTTAGAAAATCTCCACTTTAATCACCTAACATTGAATTTACAGACATGTATTCATGCGATTACTGAATGGAACAAATTAAATTAAACAGAACGCCCAGCTAACACAATAAAACTACAACTCCCAACACATAGCCACACATATGTCACCCTCCTTGGCTCTCTATGTAAGTAACGGAAACCAGACGAACTGATTGATTAAATAAATGGCACACAATTTTTTCTCCTAACATAAATATCCAAGAAAAATGCTTTGCTTTCAAAACCACATTTAAATAAACGTATGTATTTTTATGTTGATGGCTACTTATGACACAAATTACATAAAATGTTATCATAAAACTTAACAATATATACAGCGCTATATACATTTTAAGGCATGAAATATTCCCCAATAATAGTATAAGCAGCCCTGTTATAAACGTTAGTTTAGAGAAACAAATACCTCAAACAGTGTAAATACGAGATGTATTCGCTTGTTCGGGGAAAGCTAACCAACTCCTAGTTCTCAGAAACCAAAACATTTCTCCGGGCGCGCGTATGGCCAAAGAAATCGGAGCGAGCTCTCACGATGGCTGAGACCATCCATTTCGCTGTTTCACTCCAAACTCCTTTCACACCATGGAGAAGACATTATTCTGCCCCGAGCAGCATGGAGACAAAGCTGGCAAGAAGGGGGAGAGTCTCGGAGCCCTTCGTTCGACATCCTACCCCCTTGCCCCATGCGGTCTTTCGACTGTGTTAAACACTGTCCCCAGAGTTATACTTTCCCCCCACACCCCCGCCAGCCTACAGTAACGCTGCGTGCCTGACAAAACCTCGCTAGTCATATCATCCGACAGCACTCCTCACACCATCTCCCCTGCGCAATGCCTGCACTCACAAAGAGTGACCTGCAATCTCTCACGTTGAGACAGGTGTGGAGCGCAATGCACGGCTAGCAGTTACCTGCCCCATGGGAAGCAGCTCTCCGACCTGAAAAAGTCACCAACCAAAACAAACTTAACCCAGAGAGGAAAATTTCACATTGCCAGCAAAACACATTTACTCCTTCAAAAGTCCAGGAAACTTTTACCGAAACATATTTAATATAATTCCGAATAGCAACACAAATATTACGTTGTTCAATGAACAAAACTAAATATGTGAAAAATCAGTTTTCGAGTCTTTAAACACTTTTTCTATATAAACATATTAACAGCTAACATTTTCAAATGTATGTGCATATATATATATATATATATATATATATATATATATATATATATATATATATATATATATATATTTCTAAAATATTTTAAAACCACTCTTCATAACAAAAATTTTATTTTATAAAGGTAGCCAACTAACATTTATACGAGAAATGCATATATTTAAGTGAATATTACCACATTTCCATCGAAAATTTAACCGATAGGAATTCGTATCGGAGTTGTAAAGGTACGATATTCTATACCCTGACAGAATATTTGGAAACTAACTAAGGTATATATTTTTGCTACAAAACACAAATTGCACCTGTAAAAAGGATATTTTACAAATATATCCAACCACTATTAGCAGAACTGTGTATATTCTGGACAAATATATGTAAATACCGCGATTTCAGCCTGAAATTAGTTTTAAAAATGTCAACAACAGCATTATTTGGGAAAAGGTCCGATTTCAAACGATTTTAACGCAAAACTGTGGCTATTTTGAATTCATTTAGTATATAAGTAACAATTAATTAATTTTTCTTCCATTCTTGAGCCAGCAGTTGTCGAAGTCAGATTGTGTTGGGAGTGTACCACCAGGGAGTGCGTAAAATGTAGGTGGCAAAAGGTTATGCAACTTACTAATCATCCTGTTTTGCCAAGAGTCAATTCCAGTATTGATGAAGTTGACTAGGAAGCAACAACCAAGCTTTTGTAAACTAAACTAGACTTTTAAAATTCTGTGATTGAAACATGTAAATTGCAATAATGATGTGTTTTGCAGAAGGTTTCGAAAGTGACCAAGACACTTCTTTTATAATTAAAGAACTTGCAATTTCTTAGGCAACTGACAAAAATGACACAAAAGTGTTGTCTTTCAAAGCTCCGAAACATTGGTTTACTTTAAATCAGTAATTGAAAATGAGTTTCAGACATCAAACATATGAAGTACACGGTTTCAAATGAGACTCTGGAGATATAGCTTATGATGACCATTTTCACTATGTGAACAAGGCGCTGCTCGAGGACTACCCTGTATATGTGTTGGGAAATACACAGAAAGAAATTTTAAAAAGTCTGACTAATACAGAAATTGTAAACATCAGAAGTTATCATGACTGTATGGAATTAATTCGCTAGTAAAACATTACAATACTAATCATTGTGATAAAAAATGTTCTGTTCACAATGCAAAAGCAAAACTATAAGAGAATATTTGTACCAGCATACTACTTAGGTGCAAAGACAATAATTTAGAAAATTGATCTGTTGCAGGTCCAGACCTGCAAAAAACTTTCAAATGGAGTCACTCAATCCAGAACAGACTTGCTCCAGTATTACTCCAGGTTACAGGCGAGTGTGGTTCACATCTGTAAAGAACATATACTCCCAAATTTAGAAATGTAACAGAGATGAACATTGGAACTTTGCACAATCCTTCGAAGGAAATAAATACACAGAACAAGTATTGTGTTATGAGCAAGATGACTGTCACGTGTTTAACATGCAACCTGATAGCAAACTGCCTTGTTCGACTTGGGATCTGTGTTTTGAAAACAGAAGTGAAGACATTACAAAAGAGCCTGATTTTACACATATTAAATATAAACTCAGAAGTGATTTTTATGACAGCCCCACTGTGTGAACTAAAACACGTAATAACAAACAACAGACCATGCAAATGCAAGGAAGTAGCATCACTAAAATATCGCCTTGCAGTATGTGGGACTGCGAGGTTTGGAATAGTAATGTTTGTGTCTAAGTTGGTTTTAAACAAGCTGAAATTAGGAAACTGTCAAGATGATGTTAAAAACTTCCTGGTGATACACTCCTGGAAAATTGTCACAAACATTTATTCTTTGAAAAAACAATCATTCTTTGGTGAAAAAAATAGAAGGAACAAACAAACAGCAGCAGCATGTCAGTTACAATGGGGAAGTTCGACTCTCCACTTCAATATGCTAGTGCTACTTCAGGTCACAGGCAAGTGTGGTTTCAATATGAAGATGATGGTGCACTAGAAATTCAAATGTGCAATGGAGAAGAACATTATCATTTCTTGTTAATCAGTTCAACATAAACTTTTAAAGTGTTCGACATTTGTTATGGGCGAAAATGTTGTACTTTGTATAATATGCGACCTGACAGCAAACCACACTGTAATGAGAGTCAAATAGCATTTAAAACTTTTTCTAAATCCATAACAAAATGCACATCATGCAAGAAAATTCAATACTTCATGCAGAAGGGATGTTGCTGTTCTGTACCTATAGTGTAGACAGAACACTGTGACAACAAGGGACATGTTACACATATAGGTAATAAAGCATTAAAGTCGCCCTGTTGCATGTGGCAATTCAGAGTTTGATTAAGCAAGAGCACTTAAATGACAGACTATATAAAAGAGAGTGTTTAATATTAAATTGTCAATCATGGCTAGCATCTTCAACCCAACAGTCGCATATGAAGTCCTGCAAGTAGGCTACAGAAGAGTATTCTTTAAGCCATACGATGGCATTCTACACGTTCAAGTGGGTAATGATACTGAACATTGATGCTACACTTTCGATTCCAGTCTCAGCATTCGCTTTGGTGAAGGCTTAGCATGCAACGATTGTGCTGTGAGGTATCTTCGCCCCGACAGTGAACTTCCATCTACATTTGAAGAGCTGATGTCAGCAAGCCTTACCTAAGAATTTGAGGAAGAGCGCGGCAATGGGGTAATCGCATACCAACTCACCATACCTCTTAAGGGAACTACAATTCATTGGAAGGAAACATGTGATAGGGACGTCCACAACTTCATTTTCGAGCAAGGTGGGCTAGTTTTTTCTTCAGTGAGTAATATATACGCTTGTGAAGTTGCAAATTCAGAATAATGTTCTCTCCTACTTGTAATTATGCATTAATTTATAATATGGACCTTATTCTGTAACTTATAGGGGTGATATTCACATATAATAGTTAAGGACATGTGTGAGTCAGACATTAGTTCAAATGTTCATAATGAATTGGTTTTTTAACAACACATCATGACCCAGATAGTTTTGAATCCAGTTTAAATCATTGTAACAGTTCAAAATGTCTTGCAAACCAGCACAGACTGTATGGGCTTTGTAAGCTTAAGGGTGAACACATTGTAACATCATATTGTGAGGAAGAACATAATTTGAAACATCTTGTTTATAATACAGATCATGTTTTACTATTTCAGTATTATGAAGAATGTGATAATAATATTAATGTTTACACACAATAATGAAGAGTATGGTTACTTAGTATGTTCTGGGTGTGTTTCATCAATGTGTTATATACATCGATCAATATAACTAGAAAAATTAATGTTCAGCCCTCAAATACATTTCAACTTGCAAATTTAGAGAATTAATTTATCAATATACATACATTGTTCCTTATTAAATATTCTCAGTTGGGTATTGGATAGCAAATGTATAACATGGAGTACTTTCATCGTGGAAATCGCTACATTACTGCGAATCCAGGCAAGTCGAATGTATCCTATACATTATGGTGCTCGCTCTGGAATTCTTCAGTAATTTACAAAGTCCTGTGACTCTATGTTCCATTTTAAGGATATTTATTTCCCGCTGGAAGACGAAAAAAGCCACGAATTAATTCAGTGTAGTGATGCGACAAAATGTCCTGTTTTTTATGTAACTGAAACTTCACCTCTTCCATGTAGTAACAAAGATGTGCATTCACATTACATTGAGACATGCGCAGACTTGGTTGAAAACATTGTGTTACACTCCCAGGAATGTAAAGAAGTGTCTGTTCAAAGAGACAGAATAAAATCAGGACATAGGAGACGTTCTCTGCTCGAAAGTAGACTTCAACAAGGATATCTGGATCCAATTATACAAAAATGTCTGAAAACCTTGTTTACTGAAGTTGCAAATAGTCCATAACTTTTGTTACACCCTATACTTACTTTTGTGAAAATCTTTGTGGATCACCCAATTTTTGTGAAAATATTTGTGGGTTATATATGCACTTGTGTTAAAATATTTGTGTAAGTTGTGCTGAATAAGTTTCTTCCAAAAATATGATGTATATATTCTGAGTCATTCTGTATTTTTGTGAAATCTTAGATGTATTTTTAAAGTATTGCTCATTGCTATTTCAAACAAAATAAGTTTAAAAATATCATGTATTTTTTCAACTATATGTGTTCTATATTTGTTAGACATCTTGTATTTTTCAGAAATCTTAGATGTGTTATGAAAGTATTGTTAAATGTTGTTTCAAACAAAATAAATTTTAATGTGTCTTTTCAAACAAACTGTTTCAAGAAACATATTACATTGTTTTGTACTAATTATTGAATAAACATGTGTATGTTAAAAATGAACGCCTGTGTGTATATTTACTTTTATAAAAATATTTTTGGATCACCTTGTGTTAAAATATTTTTGGCTCGCCTTGTGTAAGTTTTGCTGACTATTTTTGTCCCTAAAAATGATGTATATATTCCGAGTCATCCTGTATTTTATGGTATATTAGGTGTATTATGAAATGATTGCTAATTTGTATTTCAAACAAAATTATATTAAATGTATCATATATTTTGAAACAACCTGTGATCTATGTATGTGTATATATTGTTAGACATCCTGTATTTTGTGAAATATTAGATGTATTTTAAATTTATTAATCATTGCTATTTCAAACAAAATAAATTTAAATGTGTATTTTGAAACAAACTGTTAAAATAAACATAATAAATTTTTGTACAAATTGTTGAATAAAGACGTGTGTTAAAAATGAATGCATTTGTGTATATTTATTTTGCCTTTACAAGAAGGTTTTGCTTTCCCTAAGAAAAATTACTCTTATTAATAAACAGCAAAAAAAAAAAAAAAATAGTGCACGGTTCTTGTGAACGAATGGTGAAAAATTCAATTTCATATAAAAATAAGTGAAGTTTACCCACTAATAATATCATATATACTACGAGAGTGATAAATGAACTGATAGTTGTTAACTAGAAAAAAACACAAACTTTTGTCTTAAGAGTAAAAATATGTAGTCCATTGCAATTTCAAGAAAATATACTAAGGTGCATTCATGGCTGAAGAATTAGCAGTTTTAAAATGTCATAGTAGCTTTAATAAGAATGCTGAAACACTGTATATCAATTCCACAGACAAACATGACATGGGTTCTAACATGAAGCCCTAACAAGACAAGTTAAAACGATTTCTAGCATTTAAAATTTAATACTTCAGAGTGAAGCTTCTTATCCACAAATTTTATTACAAGATGTCTACAGAGCACATTGCTGGCTTTCAAGAAACTTAAAAAAAAGAAAATCCGTCTCAACAACATTCTTTAATATAAAAACCTATCAAATTAAAAATATAAAAACAGTATTTAATTAGTCGATCATTCGAATTCATCAATTTAATTAAACAGCTAATTAATGTAATTATTCCTCCAATTAATTTATTTAATTTACGTATCGTGATTTGTCATTTAGTCCACTCTTGCACCAAATGCGACTTAGGCCACTCTTGTGTTAGGTGGTCCAGAAGTGACATGCATGCTCTACTACTTATAACTTGTTGTAAGACAGGCTAAACAGTGTAAAAAATATTTTTGATCAACTAATAATCTATTTTCGGATTAATATCAAGATTACATAGAACTGAACCAGCTCACGGTAAAGGACGATACTAGTCTCAATCTTGCAGCGTTTAGCAGCTTTCCTTTTGTTTTAATATTAACCATGCTTGGAAAAATTTTTAAATGGTATCAGGGTCCGTTTTGTGGGTAAAACAAAGATCAGTGCGATGAGATCTTATTCCAGTACTTGCCTTTTTGAGATAGCTATGCTCACAAACAGAAATATAATAATTATTCTATAACTGCTTTCTGTTCGGTGTTTCTAATTCGGCGAAACTTAGGTGTCGACGACTTATTTCGATGACTCGAGGTCATCATTCCCAAAGTGGCCTTATTCCATTATAAATGTATCGAAAACATATGTCAAAATCTGTTTACGGCTGGTTCCTTTCTTCTCAAACAACTACCCTACACATAAACAAACGTGCTTAAGCAGAGTCTCTGGAACGTTAATGTAGAATAGTCTCGCGGAAGACCAATTAACCTAATTTATGCGCCTAGTTGACCGACTCAGGCCTCTTGTTGGTTTCTTTACACTGCGCGCGTCTTGGTTTTTCTTGTAATAGCCTGGTATATAATTTTCGCACTCGTTAATAATATAAATCGAATACAATCCTACTGGATTAGACGACTAGGGCCTGGTTGCAAGCCTAGTTCGAATGGCATTCTTTTCTTTTTTAACTCTCATTATTAATTAATATCGAAAACGCTCCTTACAAACACAAAACATCGTTTACGACAGATAAACTGATCATATTTCCTAGGCTGTGATAGGAAGCAGCAGAGTCGTCCCACATAAAAAAGTAAACGAAATGATGAAAAACACTTAACATATCGATATTCTTAAGGAAAAATACCTCTCTTAGTTTCGTTGTATAATAAATGAAATAACAGTATTGCTGCCAAAGAGAAACATAAATAAAATAAACAAATTTACATAAAAAACCAATTTTAAAATGCAAATTACTAACAGCGTGTGCTCTGCCATATTAATATAGGTAGAATACGTTGGCCAGTAAGAAAGTAAAATAATTAACATAAACTAAAACTACGTGTACAAAAAAAAAACACGTAACCAACATACTAGATGCTACAGTCATCCAGAGTAAAATATTTTGCCCTGACTGCTAAACTACACTGCAAGAGTAATTCCGTTATACCTATTCTGCGCATGCGTTTTAGTGTGTTTTTCTGTCTGCCTACGACTCCATATTGACCAGTGTTCGTTACCTTGCATCAGGTTACTAACTAGCACACGAAGAATTTCCTTAGGAAATTAGGGATGGGTTATATGATCCCTTTAATTCAGGTAAGTACATGTTACGCATAAATTAGTCCATGAGATGAAGTGTTCAGGCCTTCGCGAGTGTGCCTCTAGTTATAATTGTGGAGATGAATATGCCCAAGGGGCCTCGGTGGCTGAGCGGTTAGCCTGCTCGCCTCCCACCAAGGTGATCTGGGTTCCCCCGGCCGGGTCACACCGGATTTTCGCATGTGGGAATCGTGCCGGATGATGTCACAGGTCGGCGGGTTTTCTCGGGGACCTCCTGTTTCCCCTATCCTTGAATTCCGGCGCTGCTCCATACTCAACTCACTTCACCCTCGTCGGCTCTCAAGACCTCGATGTTAAGAGCCTCCCAAATCTTTCCACTCTCCCCAATACTCCGTCTACACTGAGCGAAAATTCAACAAAACATTTGTTTGTTTTGTGACCAAAAATATATTTAGCTGCCCCCCCAAAAAAATATTTTGTTGAGTATGCGAAACTTAAAAAGCAAAAAAATAAATAAAAATAATTTCGTTCATCTAACAAAAAACGTGCCTGAATTAACAAAACTCTCGTGTTGGGTAAAAAGAAATTAGACGGTCAACCACTTATTTGGTTTTGTTTGGCCACTTATTTGATTGCGTTCGTTAAAAAAAAAAACAGCTCGAGAGATTGTTTGTACTTTGTGACAATTATAATAGCAGCAGTGTTTGTTAGTGAATTAATTGATGCGTAATAATGATACTTACATCCTAGTAAAACAAGTCCAACAGGAAACTCAATACTAAAGATGCAAAACTTGAAATTGTTTCTTACACACGTTTGTCTTGTATTAGAAATGTATTTACTTAAAATCATTGCTTTTTAATAAGTAATAAATTTAGCCGAGTCGCTAAGGCGTAGCGCGTGGGCAGAGCTGATCTAGGTTCGATTCTAGGCCAGGCTTCAAAACTTTTTTTTTTATATTAACCGAAACTGTTTGTTGTACACAGAGCCAAACAAATATTTGTTTGGAGTATGCAAATATTTTTTTTTGGCAACCAAATAGGAACAACAAAATAATTTGTTTTCAACAACAACATATTTTACTATTCCCAAACAAACAGTTAATTTAGTTGTGCCAAACAAACTTTGTTCGATTCAACAAAACTTTTTTCTCAGTGTAGGTCAAGTCTCATACACCAAAGTGATCTTATACGCCTCTCTTTTCGCTTAGAAAGAAGTATATAAAGCTGTCATGTTAAAAATGAGCATTCAGAATGGTTATAAATAGTGAAAGTAAGGTATCCCAGTAATTACTAAAACTATGCCAAGATTGGTGAAAATGAACGCAGTTTCAGGTGTTTTCAAGCTTACATGCACAAAATCACACTCTCACATACACATACACGGACATGAAGCTATTACATCATAAGCATAGCAGTGCAGCCATCCTTGAAAACAGATGCTGAGATGGCCCACGGAATCAAATGATTGCTGTTAATAACGTAAAAATTGCCTTTTATTGAATGACAATAATTTAGCTAGCAACTGTCCAGAGAAAAAAAATATCAGAGAGTAAATGAAGCTAATTCATACTGTGTGTTATGTTGGCGACTTGAATTTTATTCCAATTAAATGTATTAATGAACAGAAGTTGGCAAGATATGACAACACCACTTGGTTTTTTTCGGAGAAATGCACGGTAAGTCTATAGTGTACAACTACATCTGAGCACAACAATGATGGATAAGTCGTACATTTTTTAATTAAGATGGTCTGCAAATGCCTTACATATGTGCTTATCTGAAACACTGTTACTAACAGAGCGTACACATGCACAATAACCCCAATTGGCGAAAGCCATTTTAGTGACGTGTTGGCAATTACTACACTTTACTCTGCCTCTTGTCGTGAACGACTTTGGGCAGCATGATTTACAAACAAAACAAATAAATCGAAACTTAGCAATTGCACGTGTTGTAAATCCTATTTAGTATCTCCTATTCAACTGCTGACCAGTCCGTGACGCGTACGCATACATAGCGCGGATTGATACATATACACCCGGGAGTTTACACCTACAGAGTTTTATCAATATAGAAGATATCATTTTATGAAAGGTTGCGTCGTGATGGCCGTTAGCGGCAGCATATTCCTACAACATCTATTACCATCTGTTCTGAAATTTAAACGATATTAGGAGGGGGGAGGGGGGAGGGGACATACATCCAGACAGACATTGGAACGATTATGTAATCTTACTGTCCCAAAGGAAATTAAACTAGAAATAAGAAACCAACTTTAGTTTCAGTTTCTGTGTCCACGTTTGTACATGCAAACACGGGAAGGTTTTACTCGACCGGCACTGTACGCAGCGGAGCTCAGGTCCCAACGGATTTGGAGCCGCACATGATTCATAAACCGCGCTGTTGTTCTACGTCATAAATTGTTCATGCAGACTTTTTTTTTTTAAAAGCCCTGCTGACGTTATACTGTCTGGCTTCTCAGTACGTATTCTTCCAGCGCGTGTGAGTGAAACTTGTACGAGTCTCGAAGGAACATCGAAAGAAGGAAAAAAAAAAAAAAAAACGCACGGTATTCGTACGTTGGAAAGACAGTAAAACATTCTATTTTTGTACATATTAATAAGAGTTGTTTCCCACGGTTTTACATACTAACGCAAATAGATCGTAGATATGTCGGTGAGAAATATTTACATTAAAAATAACGCACTAAATATCAAATTAATACTTTGCGTAAGAACTCTTTTTTATTAGCTATCACTAACTCACATCTTTCCTTTCAGTTTTTAATGCATATTGACAGTTATATAAATAGTATAATTTATAGCCATAGTATGAGAGATGATTTTACACAACGAAAATAAAAGTCTCACTAATGATAATAGTGAGTGAAGTGAGTGAAGATATTAAGACGGCTATTAACAGCGAGATCTTGAGATCCTATGACGGAGTTGAAGTGCATATGGAGATGCGCCGGGACGAGGGAGTGGGAGAAACGGGAGATCCCCGAGAAAACCCGCTGACCAACGTGCCGGACGATCCGGCACGATTCCCACATGCGAAAGTACGGTGACCTGGCCGGGGATTAAACCCGGTTCGCCTTGGTGGGAGGCGAGCGTGCTAACCGCTCAGCCACCGTGGCCCCTGCTAATGATAATAGAAGTATTGAACTTCTGACGCATAATATTTATTTTGGAAACAGCCAAATATTTTATACATGTATGCTATCGCAGATCGACTGGACACGGAACCATAAGGTTATATTTATCGTATGCATTTGAGCTATACATATGTTTTGGACAGTAATATTTAATTGATTTCACATATTATTTGAATGTTAGTATGATTCTGTTTATTATATTTTATGTTAACATTTCATTTCCTTAATTTTTCGATTTATGTGAACCACCAGTCCACTATTCTATGATAATTTTCACACGTTGTTCTGAGTTATACATACGGTTGTGTCACTATTTTTATTATTGTATTAATATGTTTGATTTTATTTTCAGTAATTGTTCCATAATTTTTAAAGCTAAATAATTTATTTGTTTTGGGATTTAAAGACATAATATTTTAGGCCTTAATTTTATTTAGTGAAGGTAAAGCCGGAAGCGAGCCGTGATTGGATGTTGGTTGGTCGGAAGCCGGAAGAAGGGGCTTCTGGGAAAGACATTGAACATGTAAGGCATCTAGATTTTCGTTGGAATTTTACTTTTGAAATTCCATCATCATAAATTTATTTTAGAAATTATGCTCCCAGAAGTTAAGTTTTTGGTAGTCGCTGCAGGAATATTTAAGAAGAGGCTGTAGGCTAAACCGTAAATAATTATTTTGAGTGTTAAATTAACGAGGCGAAAAGGACGCCGAGAATACGACGCCGGTGCCATGCAAAGTGATTGCGCCAGAGGACCTCAGGTGACGCCAAGGCAATTTAACGTAAGGAAATACATGAACTGTTTTTCAAGTATTGAAGTTTAAAGAACCCGAACTTATTTTACTAAAGTAATTATTTTGATTTTTCAACGATTTGACTGTGAGTTCTATGAGTATGTTAAACCAGTAGTCCCGAACTTTCGCATACGAGATAGTATAGCCCGAGAAATATGGAATGAGGAATTAAAGAATTATTTTGAACTTTCAATATAAATCCAGAGTAACTTTATTTTGTGAAGTATCAGATTTGAGATGATTAAGTGATGAACTGAACTGTAACATTTAATGAATTATCAGTGAATGTGATCCAAGAAATTAAAGAATTTAAGTAAGAGCTTACCAAACTTTCTGGAAATTTAAATATAGAGGAGGCTACTTCCGGTGGAACCTAATTAATATTTTGAACTAAAATTTGTTTTGTATAGCAGCTCTAAAGTTTCACAGCATTTTTTCAATCTTTTATTTTATTTTAATGTTGCATTCTGATTTATCCCTATTCTTACTTGGATGGTGGTATGTCATTTATGTTAATTATCATACAGTATAATTTCATTTTTGAGTAAAGAGATTTCTGTCACACACAAATATTTAGTTTTGCACCTTGTTGTATTATTCACATGTTTGGGTCTGAGTTTATTTATTTCCTTTTTTTCAATAATTAATTAATTATCAAGGTTACACATGTTTGGATTAAACGAATTACTGTGAAGGTAGGAATGTGTTTTCTTTTGCATGAGGTTTACAGCATCGCCGGAGAGCTTCTGATTCCAGTGTGGTAAGACCAAGGTCACATCACGAATAATAAGGCGCCCAAAATATATTAAATCATTATAATCATTCTTTGTCCCAACTCACACCAAATAGATTTACACCCACACTATTGCATACACTGTTTCAGAGTGGCGCACACCATATGTTACAACACCTAGTGATTTCGCAAAGTTAGATTCAAGATGTGCGGATATACCGTGACTAAGCTATATTGCCATCACTGGACATAGCAAGAGCGTCTGTACACTCCCCAGGCCGTAGTTACTGTGCATGCAAGTTTTCGCACATAATTTTTTAACATATGCAGTTTCCCAACCTAACATGACCCGTAAATAACATTCAACAGTAGGGGAACACGTGTTTTTCGTAGTTTGAACTAACCTGACCTAGACACGAGCTGTCCAAGAAAAAGTAAGAATTAAAAAAAAAAAAACTATTGAAAAGAAATTTACTGAATATGCCTGTATAACATTTACAGTACACGATAGGATGCATACCCCCAGCTGAATTGGCAGTGAATTAATAAAACTATAGGTTGTTCCGATAAACTGAGAAATTTGAAAGCCCTGCAGTACATTATGGATTCTTCCACCGTATGTAAAATTAACACTGTATTGACCCTGAGCACTTTATTCATGCGTTGGTCAAATTAAACTGAGGAAGTATTATAAAAGTAAATATTTTACAAATATGGTTACTTTTATGCATATAAGCATTAAAAACTAATAAAGCAAAACAAACTAATTTTAGTATTCGCAACTTTTTACTAAACACTTTTGATTTAACGTTTGACATGGAACTATTTCCCCCCGTCGTTGCCAACATTACTGGGCTCATGCCAGTCATTGTGCCTATTAAGATACATTCAGGCAGGGGCAGTGACATTTTTCAAAGGTTGATTTCAGAAAATGTTCAACTAACCATTAATATCACTTGAAGTTTTTCGCGGATGTTATGTTCAAAATTATGATCACTGAAGTCAGATTTTATTGTTTTATACGCATAAGAAATGAATATATGAAATATTTGACCATTAACTGATTGCTGATAATGTCTGTGTTAGGGCCTTCTTCAGTGTTAGGCTGTTAAAGTCGCTAGCGGTTATCGCACATGGGCTGTGCCTGGGCCTCAAGAACCTGTATTTTATTGTTTTATACGCATAAGAAATGAATATATGAAATATTTGACCATTAACTGATTGCTGATAACGTCTGTGTCAGGGCCTTCTTCAGTGTTAGGCTGTTAAAGTCGCTAGCGGTTATCGCACATGGGCTGTGCCTGGGCCTCAAGAACCTGTATTTTTTTTCTTAGCAGTGACATCTTCATCGCAGTGGGAATAAATGGGGGGGAGTTGGTCTCTGCGTCCAAGATGCGCAGTAGCCGGCCCGTGTGCTAACGTTGGACTGCTTTTCATGTGAAGAACTGCTCTGAGATGTTTGTATACTTCCTAGAACCAATTTTACTGCAGTTTAATTAAATTTAAATTGGTTAAAACATTTAATTCGTATGGAGCTGTTCGTATTTTGAAAATTATTGGCTGTTAACGGTAAAATGAGCATTGCCATGGGCCTCGTCACTTTATTCATCCGTCGGTATAGTGAAACTGAAATTATTACAAAAGAAAATGTTTTGTAAATCTGCTCATTTTTACACTTCGATCCATAAAAAAAAAAAAAAAAAAAAAAAATAGAAAGTGAAAGAAATAATGTAAGTTGTCACAAATGGTTACCTGGCACTTTTTATTCGACGTTAAGATGCGGAACTACTCTCCATTCATCGTTACCAACTTTACTGGGTGCACGTCACTCAGTTTGCCCGTTAAAATATATGTAGGTAGGGATAGTGACGTTTTTCTAAGGTTGGTTTCAAAAGTGCTCAGTTTATCGTGAACAGCCTTTAAAACGTAAACAATGAAGTCGACCATGGAACTATGTACAGTTGTGTTGGTTGAGGGAGGTCATTGATGGGTACATGTGCAGAAGGCGATACATGGACTACCGCATCTTTAGCCTATGGTCCTTATAGACGTGGTGTCCGCGTTTTATCCGCGACTATTCCCTGCTTGGCAGTTACCAGTGTAGGTTTGCTATCACCTTAACTAAAGTAGGGTTTTTGTTTCTGAGTCGGCGAAGTGCGCTGTTCGGAGACTCGTAATTTTCTGCTGGCCATTTTCGAAGAGTGAAAATGAGAGCCCGTTTTCAACGTGTTAGTCAGTGACGTAATTCGCGATTAGTCTTTCGGGTTACCATTCATCCATCTCATACTATGTGTCACCGTGATCTTGGTCGCACGCACCTAATTTTTGGTCGGCCGCAAGTTCAAAAATTTTTGCGCGGCAAGATAACGAAGGTTTTCAATCGTGAGTGGAATAATTTATTAAGATTCAGTAGCTCAATTGGCTAATTTTCTCGTGTTGACAAGTTTTGTCACAAGTGGTCCTGAGAAAGATATTTTTCGCTTCGAGTGAGCTAGAACCACGGCAACCACTGATGGAACATGCCGCTCTTAAATCATTATTCTTCCTTTCAATGAACTTCTCTTCGTTGTCTATCTGCAGACTTATAATTCCATTGAACCTCTTGTTTGGCTACGTAATCAGTCAAACATACAAAGTGTTTTTGCCGTAAAAAAAAATTAATTGTTTGTAAAGGGCAGTAAAATATTCCGTTGTTGAAACCAAATTATATTTTGGTTCTTATTTGGTTGTCCCAAAATAAAGGTTTTGATTGGTTCAGCTAAGTTTGCGCCCTAACGCTATGACCTAGAAACTCCTGCTAAAGTGACTACCGATGAAACATGAACGTTGAATACATTTTAAATACTCGACAACGTGCGCAAATAAATATTTAAAGTTTTATAGCTTTAATTTCTAGTTTCCTTATGAGCATGTTTTATTTGGATGTTTAAACCAATGTTATCAATCAATAAATGCGCTAAAAATTCCGTTATTATCCTAATTCTCACAAAAATACAAACAAAGTCTCGAGCTGTATTTTCGAACGAAGGCAATCAAATGAGTGGTAAAACATATATATATATATAGTTGATTTAACTAAATATTTTGTTGATGGCCTAATTTAATTTTCGCCCAACACAGAAGTTTTGTAAATTCCAGTGTGCATTTTGTTAGAGGAACCAAATTAATTTCGTTGCTTTTCAAGTTTTATTTACTAAACTATATATTTTGTTGGGACATTTAAATCTATCTTTGGCCATATGCAAACAAATATTTTATTGCGTGGAGCAAACCCCTCTCTCAGTGTAAATGGTATACTTACTTTCCTAAAAAAAAAAAATCACACGGTCTATTTATATGACGCGCGAACTAAGTGACAAAGCCCACTGCAAAGTAAATTTTACGTGCGGTAGAAGATTCCAAAAGAGAAGAAAAGTATACGCCAAGCAGATCCGTAAACAGTGCTTGGCTAATCGCGTGCCAGAGGCTCTTTTTTTACACGCGAGTTCGCATTAGCCACGTCCTCAACTGCTCACCGACGCTTATAAGCCCACAGTTTATTGTTCGTAAAAAAAAAAAAAAAAAAAAAGAAGCTTTTAATGCACGAAAACATAAATTACGTGAGCCAGAAAGCGTTTACCTAAAAATTACACTTCTGACATGACGTTAAACAACGGAGGTAATTTTCGTAGTTTGTTGCCAACTTTACGGAAGAAGGCTTCTTGCTACACTGAAATATCTTTTTCTAAAAGTTTAAATTAAAATATACTTGAAGTGCCCATAGAGTTTCGTAACGCATGTTTTCCCCATTTCTGCATCACTTTGTTATGTTAAGTAATAAACTATCACTCATAAAACTTCGAAATTCGTAAATAAACGAACTTAAATTCCTACTGCGTGAAATAATGACGTGTACATTCTGTTTCCGCGAGTGGTAATCAGGGGACTGCTGGAAAAAATCCCCACCAAAAAAAAGCAAAATGAAAAATGACAAATTAATCAGTTAAAAACGCTAAAACACATTACGCGAGGCGAAAGAAAAAAAAAGGGGGGGGGGGGGGGGAAGAGAGCGTTGATATAAATCCCAAGGTTTCAACCAGGCAAAAGAGAAAGGCACGGCAAATAAGCCTGCTATAATACCTCTTGACAATGCGGGAAGAAGCTTGGGATTCAGAGAGCCACCAATTTAAATGATTAAGTTCCACCGTCTAAACCGGACAAAAGACTGCCGGGGCAGGTCACGAGAAGAGGTAAGGAGAAAAGGGAGGGAGAGAAAATGAGAGGACAGGAAGAACCGAACGGAACACGCAAAAGGAGTGACTAGAGAATGAAGAGAGCGAGAGAGAGAATGAAACACGGGGAGGGTGAGAATGAGGTTCGGCTGGCAAATTAAAACAGCCGGGAAATGCGAAAAACAGAAACGTGACATTTGTCGTCAGTGTGTTAATCTCTGGGAGGGGGGGGGGGGAGGATTTGGGGGGGGGGGGGGGGGATGGCTACGCGGACAGGGCAAGACGGAGTACATGGAAGTGCTAGTTCTACAATCTTTACCCCCCTTCCCGATTCCTCTCTTTTACATTACTGTTCCGCGTAATCGATTTTATTGGCGGCCATAAATAACTGCGTCACGTGTAACTGAGTTGTAACAACTCACGGGACACGTACGTATAAGGAAGTGGCGTATTTCTCACGCCGCGCCTTAACGCCCGGCCAATATCGCGCGATTTATAACCTGGCCGTTGGCCGGGGCATCGCTGGGGCGGCGCCCGCTGAAGCCATGCTAGCTATTTCTGATTTCACTACGAGGCGGTTAACATTAACGACGACAAACCAGACGATCTCTTGCGGTTCCGTCCGGGAGAAAAAACTGCGAGAAAAATATTTGGCCGTGGGAGCCACCGAGGATGTTAAGATACACGACAGCCACCCGATGGAATGTAGGTGCCATCAAAATTTTAACACAGGTATCGACACCAACAGGAAGGGTTTGTTGCATTCCTGCTGCTTAACATACGGTTGCTACAGAAGAACACTGCGTTTCTGCTACAAAACATTACAGCACCTCCAACAACTATGATCGTAATAACCTGACAGAATATTTACCTGCTGTTCCCGTCAAACTAGATTACGGAACTCTTCATTACTGTGGTCTGTTCGCGGCTTCTCCACACTTTCTTAGTCAAACCTTTGAAAAATCACCTTAAGTCTGACGTGTTTGGCTGGTTCCTAAATATCTAATACTACTTCTGCTAACATAAAAGTACCTTATTTTCGGTAAACTGAACTTTCAATTGTATTTAATATATAAACTGTAATATTTCTTTTGTAATTAATATTAATACCAACAGAGAGAAAATAGGTGAGTTGGAAATGCCTTAAGGCTGTTCACGTTAAAGTGAGCACTTTTGAAAACAACCTTAGAAAAAAGTCACTGCTCCTACCTGCATATATTTTAACGGGCGCACTGGCTGACATACGCCCACTGGAAAGTTGGTAACGATGGATGGAAAGTAGTTCCATATCTTAACGTCAAATAAATATATATTATATATATATTATTTATTGCGTCAAAGTGTAGAAATGAGCAAATTTGCAAAATATTTCCTTCTGAAGTGTTTTCCAGTTCCACTTAACCAACGCATGAACAAAGTGATGAAGCCCATGGCAATGTTAATTTTACATAAGGCGGAAGAATACACAACGTGCTTACAAGTAGATTTTAATCAGGGCTTTCAAAAGTGCTCATTTTACAATGAATAGCCTATACACGAGTGTATACGTAGGGTGAGAAAGCGTGAATGGTAAAGTTATTTCCCATACATTCATGCTAGCGTTCCCACATTTGCTCAGGAAACAGTCACATGGGCACGAAGCTTCCCAACTTTGTACAGTAGCAAAGCTAAACATTCCATATTTGTATCAAGATGCACGGAATTATTTACATAAACACTTACAATTCTGTTTAGGAAGTTACCGGATTTTTTTTGGAGTGAGGGATAGGTAAATTTTGCGAATTAAATTAAGGGCATGATGAAAGTGTATAGTAGACAGGCAGGCAACGTATACAAGGACACCAAAATGACCCCAAATCGATCTTATAAGCTATTCACGGCCAAATGAGAACTTTTGAAAGCCCTGTTTAAGATCTACTTGTATGCACATTGTATATTCTCCCTTCTTATGTAAGATTAACATTGCCGCGGGCCTCATCACTTTATTCATGGGTAGGTCAAGTGAAAATGTGAAATTGTTAGAAAATTAAATATTTAACAAATCTGCTCATTTTTACACTTCGATGAATTAAAAAACACAGAAAGTGAAAGAAATAATTTAAGTTATTATAAATAGTTACCTGGCACTTTTTATTCGACGTTAAGATACGGAACTACTTTCCCTCCATCATTACCAACTTCACCGGACGCATGTCACTCGGTGCGCCTGTTCAAACATATGCAGGTAGAGGCAGTGACTTTTTTTCTGAGGTTGATTGCAAGAGTGCTCACTTTATCGTGAACAGCCCCTTCACCCGAATACAAACCTTACCAAAGATATTTTGTGGCTCAGAAACACTTGCACCAGCCAATCTCCGTAGACTATCAGTGACATACAAAAGACACTAGAAAGACACTAATCAAAACTACCACTAGCTATTAACCAACAGAATACTCACGGAGATTTGAGTGGAAATAAATGTGATTTAATTGAAGAATAAATGTTTTGGTTGAAACGTCATGAATTAAATGAACATATGTGCAGATACTAAGTATTGCGTAGCAGCACTTTGTTTTCAAAACTTACATTGCTTTGTGTGGCCGTAACTATGAGCAGAGACACACGAATTTCGCGAAAAGATTTCACGACCAGCTGTGTTTCATAACACTTTAACTTCGACCCACTTACGTGATTGGATGGTTTCCGTGTTACGCGTCTAAGGTGACTGCCCGTGAATCAAAGACGAGCAGTATTGAAGTTACCTCATTCTGATTGGCTGGTTAAGTAGGAGAAGATATACTCACAAAGACACGGCGCCAATAAGCAAAAGAAAACTTTTGAAATGCCCTTATGGTATGGAAATCTAGAATGTGCGGAAATATTTTCGCGGAATTCGGGTGTCCCTAACTATGAGTGTAACCCTCTTGTGCGTTATCTATTATTTGCAATTCAAAACGTAATAAAGTCTCTACACTTTCTTTTAATTATTTAAATAGCGCATATCAAATTAATAAGTAATTTTTCTCACGCCAACTCAGTTGGGAGAACATGAGAACTTAGCGCAGGGGCTCCGTAGCCTTACAGGCAGAGCAACTTGAACAAAAATGATGATCCAAGATGGCGTAACGTAAGTCTCTCTGCTTGGATGAAAATAAATTCTGATCGCTGCGCAGCTCTTGGTATCTTCTGTAGCTTGTTCCGCTGGTCATGGGCCGTAGTATACGCTCATTAGGCTTTCGAGCTTTAGGTAAAGTCACTGAAGTCCTCAACGCACCACACGCAATGCGGTAGCTCAAACTTGGCTTTAAATATAACCTGCGTAGGTAGAGCGTGCAGACTCATCCTCTTCAAATGTTGCGCATCATCACGCTATCGGCAGTCAGCATTTCTGTAAGGGACTCGGCCAGTTAACCAGCAAGCTAAAATATCTTTCATGCCGACGACCCACTAGGTCATCGCCTGCCTGACGGGAAACCAAGATGTCTAAAAATTTTAATAAAATGCATACTTAAAACGACGTCTTTAAACATCGCCCCAAATCACGAGACGGCTACGTAATATTTTACACACACGTCAAGGGTTACCTTAGCAACCAACCAACACATTCCTCTTTGCAAAGCGGCTCACAGTAAAATAACTTTGTGAATAAAAACGGAAAGACATACAAACATAATTACATGGAAATACGTTATCTGATTTTAAAACAACTTGCAATTAATATTATGAATTAGAGCTGGAGTAAATAAAATATATCCGCTATAAACAAATAATAAATAAAATAAACAAATAAAACGTTAGCATACGCATTGAAAAAATAATCTGAGAAATCTGTGACAGGAATAAGTAACAGTTTTTTTTTTTTTTGGTGTTACAAGATAGATGTCCAACACGTGTACACTGGATTCACCGTTGTAATTCGATCACAGTTCATTAATCACTCCCTGGAATACCAGGCTAGGAGCTGATACCAGACTTGTAAGGAAACACGTAGGGAATCCTATACTGCCAGGTGTGGTGTAACACTGGCTACTCTCTGGAGCCGCAGCCAATGAACACACAACTGAGGCTCGAGTGTACACAGTACTGTAGAGTCTAGCCTACAGGTCATTGAACTCATGAAATTTTCTCATCGCTACTCGTCGCCGCTAAGCACAAATCTCAGAACAGGCGTACAGTGTTCTCGTCGTACTATGTGTACACCTGTGGGACTTTCAGCGGTGACCTTATTGTTTTACTGACGAGAAGTCTGTAGGAATGTTTAATGCCAGGGCCCTTAAGTAGTTTTGTGTGCATCTGAAGCGTATATTTTGAAATACAGATTTTTTTTTAAAGCCATTTCGGCGTTCTCTGAAATGGTGTTTCTAATGAACTCGACGTCTTGAAAGCACTCAACAACCCTATAGTCTGAAGTGTGGAAGCACGTTAAGTAGTTCTGTGGGAAAACTTATATTTTAAATACAATCCAACACAGTTCAAGAGTCAGTTAGCTTAAGGGGGCCGCCTGGGAGGTATGCAATATGACAACCGGGGTTGCATAGCTCCAGCAGAAAACGTTTATTAAAAAGCCGCCCAACGTGTCGGAGTGAAGTCTGCTTACGAATAGCACTTAAGAAACGTTACGAGTTTCTGTACGTTTACAGTTCCGCCATTTCTCTCTAAAGCACGTTTTTTTTACAGTGAAAATAACTCAAACGGGTGTTTTCACTGTCATTTTCATGCAAGAACGTTCCGGTACAAAACATTAAAAAAAGGCATCGGGAAGTGCATCCAGACCTTTATTTTTATTATTACGTCATAAAATGGCAGGATCTCCGCTGTAAGTCTCATAGAGGCGCGTTATCGACGACAAGACTGCACGCCATTTCAGTACTTTGCGCATAGAGGCGATGTGAGAGTCGATGCGCATGTCTCGGTCGCCCCTACGCTCCCACCACGCTAGGTCTCAGACGTGCAAAATTCCTTCAACCAGGCGGCCCCCTTAATATTCCTCGGGCGTGAAAAATACCTCCAGTCAGGCGGCCACCTTAAAGTACTCTGTGCAGATGCTGTGAACTGAGTTTACAGGCACGTTTGATAAAGCGGAAATTTTGCAACAGTGGTCCGCTCTAGTCTCTCATTGGTTCGACAGCATGTTAAACTCCGAACTAGGACTAGCGTGCAGCAGATGAAGCGTGTTTTGCTTCCAGCACCCCCCCCCCCCTCCTCGCCCCACAATGTCGCGGAACTTTTGCAACAGTGGTCCGCTCTAGTCTCTCATTGGTTCGACAGCATGTTAAACTCCGAACTAGGACTAGCGTGCAGCAGATGAAGCGTGTTTTGCTTCCCCACCCCCCTCCTCTTCCCACAATGTCGCGGAACTCGATTACTGGCTGGGGACGACGTCGAAGTTAGCTCGAAAGTTAGCAGCTCCACGCTAATTTACCCAAAATGGATTCCAGCCTGTTTTCCGAGACAGACGTCGTCTCTGCCGCCGACATGCAGAAGCCGTTACATAGAGCTGCTCCAACTGGCGTATGCCACGAAAGGTATAGCTTACCTTCCGTGCAGACATCCTGTAACTTTGTTTAGGGTTAACCGTGTAACGCCTGGAGAAATATTTCCCACTCGTATTAAGAGTTGGCAGAACTGTAGTTTCAGTAATCATGACAACGAGTTTGTTTATAGCTGATAACACTAGCTTTTGTTTATGTAGAGCAATACTTTTCAAATTGTACATTGTTATTACGAGAAAAACAAGAGAGGCCATCGCAAATTTCTTTTACGTTAGGAAATTAAAACAACTTTTTTTTTATATCGAGCCAGTATTTTTATCTTGCATATTAGCCCTATATGGCAAGGATAGAAGACGTACCATGGTTAAGGAACCATCAAACTTGCTGGAAAAGGTAATACAGAATTTTTGTGACTGATTTTAAACTCAATTTTATGCTCAAGCCAACTTTTGTTTCTTGCCTACAAAAAACCCTGAGATTGTGTTTCTTTACAGGGTTATCGCGAGCCATCATCGATGCCGTTTAATCATTAAATTGCCTTTGTGAATGAGAGCAGAAAGACTTGCAGACATAACAACACTGAAATACGGTTTTCAGAGATTAAAACTTGAAATTAAGAAAACATAATTTATATCTGGAATAAATAAAATATATCTGCCGCAAGTAAATAATGAATAAAACAAATAAACATTAAGTTAATACAAACATTGCAAAAGTAAACTGAGATATCTGTGAAAGTGGCGGTTATTTGAGGCATTGCACAGCCCTCGTTTGAAATGTGTGTTCTTTTCGTAGATCAGCACAGTGGACACACGTTTAACTCTACAACGCAGTTAGAACAAAATGTATGTAATCAGGAGCCTTAAGATCTACTTGTTTTCTCATTGCATATTATTCCGACATACATAGAATTATCATTGCTTGATCACTTAAATCATGCGTCAGCCAAGTGAAACAGTGAAGTTGTTAGAAATATTATTATTTCACAAATTTGATAATTCTCACACTTACTTGCTTTAAAAAAAAAAAAAAAGCGTCGAGCGAAAGAAATCATTCCTGTATTCATGAATGTTTACCTTACTCTTTTAATTCAATTTCAAGACGTGGAATTACTTTCCTTCCAGCGTTGCCAACTTTACTGGGCGCATACCGATAAGTGTACCCGTTAAACTATTTTACGGGTGGCGACCATGACTTTATTTCGAAGGCTGATTTAAAAAAACTGCTCAATAAATCGTGAACAGCCAATGGATGGTAAGACATTCAAGTCTTACCATCTCATTATAAATTATATGTTTGAACTGGTGTCCGCTGAATTTGGTTTCTTTTTGATTTCGTATACGTAATAATATTAACTGAAGTAATGATATAATTAATACGTTAAACAAAAATACAGTATTTTCATTGATGCCTGGACGTAGTCGTTGTATCCGATTAATTTTTTACACATGGTGGAAATATTAAAACATTGGAGGCGAAAATAAATGAAGTGGGAGTTTCGAATGTGATCGATCAACCTTGGAAATATTGCGATTACAAAGTATAAACACGTTAACGCAAAAGAACTAAAAAAATCAATATTTTAATGGAATGTCCAACATATTTAATGAGTAATTGCACACCACTTTACGATTATCACGAAGAACGTATTAAAAAATCGAGAGACAAACCATGTTGATTTTACGGTACACCGTAAGAAATGATTCGCAGATTTTTACCGTGTCGGCGACTACGAATATGAGAAAGTGCTTATGGTAAATTATATTTCCATGCATACATGATAGCGTTCCTACATTCACTCACGGAACGGTCAAATGTGTAGATAACTCCCCATCTTTGTACAGTAACAACGTTAAACATTCCCAAATTTGCAGCCTTATGTGTGGTGTTATTCTCATACGATGCAGAAGTTAAAAACTTCCATCTGCCGCGTGGGAAGTTTACCAGAAACATTTTTTTTACAGTTATATAATGAAATATTTTCAAATTAACTCCGAACAGAACTGAAGACTGAAGAATGGAAAATTTCATCTGTGGGAATCATACCACACAGTCGAGGCCCCGACTTTTAGCCATTTTCTTAGGTGCAGAAGTTAGGGAGCGATAAGTTAGGGGCGATACTAGCGTGTGCATTAAACTCTTCATCGTCTGTAAGTGCAAGGAAACGAACTCACATGCTGTCTTTTAGTGAGCAAACATGTAGCTTTTATCGGTCGCGAAATAACATCTCAAATTTAGTGTGTTTGTGTGTGTGTGTGTGTGTGTGTGTGGGTAAGGGGGGGGGGGCATCAGGGACCTGAGACCTGAGCACTCATTTAGGCGTCCCCCTTAATACATTTTTGTTTCTCTGGTAAATTTAATTTTGGTGATGTCAAAACCTAAACGATACCGCACGCAGAATATCTGAAAGCTCCTAAGTATAATACGCAATAGTTAAAACCAAGTACCTTCATGTTTACCAGTCACGTAGTACTTATCTCTGTCCTTGTTCGAGGACAGTCCCACCAGTATCCAAGTTTTAAGTTATGCTGCACGGAGTGTACCTGCTGCGTAAAGAAAATCTGTACCCCTGAAGCAAAGTACCAGAAACAAATTTTGATGATTAATTAGAGATTGTATAAAATGCACTAACACGTCTTGGTGACCATCTACTCCCAATCTGGTGCCTTTTAGTAAATTTAGGGAGGAGCAATGCTTCATTGTTGTTAGCAACTGTAGCTTATAATGGTAATGCTATCCATGACATGGCATCCGTAATGCACAGAGCAAAGTTTGTGACATATCATTATAACACTTTAGGATTTCCGAATCTTAAATTTTTCCTCTAAAACACACTCAAGAGAACACACGTTTTGGTTATTTTTGCGGTGAAAATAATATCAAACATCAGTCTCGAATGAAAAATTAAAACGTCACACCATTATATCTTATTTATATGCATCCAGTCATATAATTTAACAGCACAATTTTTTTAAGTCCACAGGAACACAAGTATAAAATTACTAAATAATTAGTATCAATTATTAAGTAAAAACGATTATAAAATTATAATATTTTATTATGTTTTGTATTATAAAAATATAAAATACATGTAAAAATATAAAAATAATACAAGAAAATATTTTTTACCCAAAATACAATAAAATTAATAAACTATAACAGAAGATGCTCACACACCTAAATAATAAATAACACATGATAAAATAAAAAATTAATTACTCTAAGTATTTTGATGTAAGCTATAGTTATATAAAAGTTTTCTCTTATAACGTATGCTTCGTGGGTACTTTTTAAAATATAGTCTGAGAAAGTTCCACTGTAGTTACGTAAGTCTAGCAGTTACGACTTTTAACATATAAATCCAACTGGGCACAATCGGGAAAAATATTTGTTTTTCATGGTATAGCTGAACGGTGTTGTAAAAAATTTCACAATACATGTGTTTGTGTGTATATATCCTATCTGCAGGGATTGGCTCTCTGAGAAACTTAATTACACCACATCTCATTTAAAAAAGGAGAATTGGTGAAAAAATAAAGCAAATTACTCCGTCCTGTAATTTATTCCTTCAGTAAAAAGACCAACGCCATTAGTTCGAAGTTACTAATCCCTGAACATGCAGGAAGTGAGTAAAACTAACTACCAACGGTTTTTTAAAATTCTTAATCCACCGGCAGCTCAAAATTAATTTGCAGACCCAGTGTGGAGAAACGTCTACGTTATTAGAAGGCATCAAATTTTTCTAATTTACCTGGGTCGACTATCACAGGTAACTTCATATTTTCAATTACTGCATCGATATGTTTTCATGGCTGCAACTTAGCGCTAGGTTAGATATCGTAACCGATGATATGCGAATGTCCTGCTCGAAATTCTTGACGGCATCTCTTTATGAAATCAAGCCTCATAGTATCGAAAACAAATAGTTTCTCTCGAATGTGAAGGATCTATTTACCTGATGCTGATTTCTGGCTGGTACGATTGAGTTATAAACCATTGCATTATGCTACGTGTCCTTTGTATATGATATCATGACTGAGGTGGCCAAAATCTTCAGATTTGACCTTAGCATGCCGGAAAGAGGTGAGACCACTCTGTGCAAAAATTAACGAACACACACAACATTGAAGTTGAGAAAAAATAAGTCAATGTTGAACTTCTATGAACCATTCATAAGAGAAGTCGACTATCAGTGTTCACTACTACTGCTCCTACAATATTTCGTCATTTTTATATCCAATTTTCGGTGAATAATGTTTATTATTTCTTATTATAAATTAATTTATTGTGTTTTGGTTCCTTTATGCGGAAAGGAATCTTGTGTTATAAATGTGTTATATTAGATGACCAAGGCCACATTATTAGTGGATTGGATCACGTAATAGTATATATAATATGTGCTCAAATAAAATAAAAATATTTACGTATATTTTATTATAAAAAGAAAAAATAACTTTTTTTGTCACATATTTTTATGCAGTTAGACATACAGCTACTATTGCAACATTATAAAGCCAATTGTTTCTAGTGTAAAAACACAACTACGTGCAACACTAACTCATTTCACATACAAATATGGAACCCCCGAGAAGCCATCGATATCATCCTACACGAGTGCAACTACATACAAATATGGAACCCCCGAGAAGCCATCGATATCATCCTACACGAGTGCAACTACATACAAATATGAAACCCCCGAGAAGCCATCGATATCATCCTACACGAGTGCAACTACATACAAATATGGAACCCCCGAGAACCCATCGATATCATCCTACACGAGTGCAACTACATACAAATATGGAACCCCCGAGAAGCCATCAATATCATCCTACACGAGTGCAACTACATACAAATATGGAACCCCGAGAAGCCATCGATATCATCCTACACGAGTGCAACTACATACAAAGGCATTATTGAAGTAAAATAGTTTTCAACAGAACAGACGACCAAACCTCATGGTCCCTTTCCGCATAAAGTAGTTATATAGTGTTCAGTAATTTTTATAACAAGTTACAGATGACAGCACAGTGTGATTTTAGAGTTATACTTTTCAGCAGAATGTATAATGGGATATGGAAATTTAATTTACTTGGTTGGCTAATTTATTTAAATTTTGTAGGTTTCTTTCTTTTCTGCAGACAGCGATCAAATCGTAGGGTATGGCATTTTCGAGGTCAGTTTCTATATATACATACATACACGTATTATTACAGTTTAAATAATCGTAGTACACGGCGCATAGTGACAAGATCACTGCCAATGTATTTGTTTTTTCAGGATATTCTTACAAGAGCTTAACGATATTTCAATTTGGCGTTTTTTACGCGTTAATCTAATAGAAAATGCAAGCTTTACTGTCGTTAGATTAACTTTTACTGTCTTCATTTTAGCACGCGAATGGTTTATCTGAAGTGAAAGGCGACGTTCAAATACCGGATGTTTCCTCCTACTTAGAGCTACAAAAGATCTTCTACAGAGAATTTAATTACTCATCATATTTATGCATTCCTTCCAACCTGTCGTTGTTCAACGGTAGTTGCGCTCGCCCCATTTCTCAGTTATTAATTGTTTTCTCAAAATACTGGCAAGATTTCAGATCCGCAGACAAATAATTCTTTTAAACGCGTTTGCTGATACTGATTTATTATCTTCGTACATACAAGGAAGATGTTCTAAAATGTTAAAGTAATTTACGTAAAGAACTAGGCTATTCAGATAATTTATATGCCAATAGAAATAGTATAAAAGAGGAAAGAAAAAATACAGTATTAGTCGGACTGTCGATAAGGGAGAATAGAAGGCCCATATATAAGCGAAATACCAGCCATTAAAGGTCGGTAAATGGGCTGCTATCTAGTGGCGAAATGGAGAACGAGCGAGAGATTCAAGCGGCTCTTAACAGCTGAGATTTTCCCCCCTTCGGCTAAGGTGAAGTGAGTCGGAGGTGGGAGGAACGAGAGAAATCAATGGCGGGGAGACAGGAACACCACGAGGAAGCTCACGGTACTTCAGCAACGTCCGCCCCGTTTTCCTAACGTGAACTTTCAGGGCGAAACTGTCGGCAATGGAAAGGTGCTTGCCGTGGGAGGAGGCGAGCAGTCTAACCACAAGCGTCCGTGGGCAGTCGAGGGTTCTGTGCGTGCGCGTGTGAAAAATATACTTCACTAGCGGACCCGAAAGACGCTGTCCTGTACATATGCACAATTTGCGCAATGTATAGTTTTTTTATCTACACTTCAAAACCCTTCACACACTAATTACATCCGAATGTAATATTTCAATTAGCACGCGATTTATTTTAACACAATAACAACACAAAGTTACGAAATTATCCTGAATCTGATCGCAGCGCCACTATCGGGACAAACTGGAAGTAAAATGAAATATTTTTGGATTCTCGACACCGCGATCGCAGCGCTGTCTGCCGGATACAATGTAAAACATTCCAAGATCAACAATAACTTATAAAAAAAAAAAAAAAAACATTTTGTAGTGGACCGAATTGTGAATCTAAACCATTCTCGAATCCACTTGAACACACACAAAAAAATTTCATCAAAATCGGTCCAGCCGTTTAGGAGTTCAGTGACATACACACGCACGGAAGAATTATATATATAAAGATAGTCACCAAAAACCCTACGTCAATTTAAACTATAGGCTATTCACGGTAAAGTGTGTACTTTTGAAATCAACCTTGGAATAAAGTCACTGCTCTTTCCAGTATATATTTTAACGGGCGCACTGAGTGACATGCGCCCAGTAAAGTTGGCAACGAAGGAGAGAATTTAGTTTCATACCTTAGCGTCGAATAAAAAGTGTTCGGCATCCGTTTGTGATAACTTAAACTATTTTTTTCTCTTTCTGTTTATTTTAATGCATCGAAGTGTAAAAAAAATGATGAGATTGGTGAAAAATTTACTTTTCTAGTAATTTCACAGTTTCAGTTGACCGACTCGTGAAAGAGGTGATGAGGCCCACGTTAACGCTAGATTTACGTAAGGCGGAAGAATACACAACATGCATACAAGCAGGTCTTGAGCAGGGCTTTGAAAAGTGCTCATTTTACCGTGAACAGCCTCTACCAAAACTTTACTTCAGTTAGTATTAAAGTATCGCACACGCTTTTTGAACTATAATAATGAATAATAATTAACACGTAATTCTTATGTTTAACATGCTAAATCATATTTTTTTACATGATTTATTTTATTTTGTGGCGAGGTTTATTTGTGGTTTTAAGCCGAGCCCGTAATATTTATTTTGGTGTCAACATTTTTTTTTTAAATTTGGCCGCATATTTACGTCTTTATACATATTTTTACATTGTGTACGTGTACTAACAAGGCCATATGATTCTATGCGTTTTTGAACGTCGGGGCAGTTTTAAGTGGCTGTGCAGAGGAGTATAATTTGCAACCCTCGTGACTGGCCAATGTTTCACAGAGCATTCGTCAGTTAGGTTGTCGGAGAAGAAGACGGACATCTTGTCACTCGACGGCAGGAAGCCAGCCCGGGTGGACTGTTGACCCAGGTGTTCAATTTAGATCTTTCATAGGGAAGTCCGAGATCGGACCGCTGGATATGCAGGTCGTCTAATAGAGACGGAGACACGAGGTGTTTTAATCAAGAAGTAGGCCTGCATTGCCTCCCTCCGCGTGGCTTTCGGAGAGGTTAACTAGAACTCGTAAGACCTCGGTTAAGGTGCCACTGAACTGCATGCCAGCGCCGTAAGCCATGTTCTTACATATAGGGGAGATGTCACCCAGGACTACTGCACATCCGGAGAGATGCCCCGTCTGCGTACTTTCACCATCCGGAACATCAACATCATCGAAACTCTACGTTTCTCACTAATTTCAGCTAAGAAATTCCGAATTAAGTTTTTTTCATCTAACACCGTTAATACGACCTTATTGAACATTTTCTCACGCCGCCAGGTTGTTTTTCGTACACGACTATCTCTGAAGTTTACTACGGCAATCCAGAACTGAATCCTTGCTCTGCCGCTAGCTAATTGCAAACGTTTTATTTAAAATAATTATTTCTGAAGGGGCATAAAAGAATTGAGGTGTAACTTCTGAACATTTTCGAGTATTTTAATTCTTAACCGTCACGAGGGCACAAGTGTTTCAAAGGCCACGACCTCAAGCAGAAATATTTCTATCATATGGTTAAAATTTGCGGAGCGACAGATAATGTGCTAATTTTTATTGCCATCTAAATGAATTATTTTGTTTATCTGGAAAAAAGTCAAGTTATTCAGAGCTCAATTAAACTTCCACATTTCCTCGAATACAGTCGTCCAGTGTTGCCATTTCGTAGTAGTAGCAAGCTTTACTCCTAGTGTTCCTGTTCGTGTATGTGTTTATTCTGTTCCCAAGTATTTTTACTACCGAACTTTCTGTGTAGCTGGGTGTACAAATTGTACTCGTTACTTCATACTGGTAAGATCAAGTGTGTGTATTCGTACTTACAATCTGGACGGGGCAGGAAAAAAGTAACACGTCAGACTGCCTTCAATATTCGCTAAGGTTAATTTAATTTATATTTATCACACTGTTTTGTGTTATCAAGGAATTAAATGGGCAATGATTGTGATTTTCAATAAGCACACCAATTTATTACTCAATTCGGACGATCATGGATGCGCAACTAGGGTTGGCACTCTACCCAGAAAATTCGTCACACGTACGTGATGAATTTCAATAACTCACGGCATACCAACAGTTTTCTTTTGCTAATTGGCGGAATGTTTTCGTGACAAGACCTTCTCCCATTTAACTGGCCAATCAGAATTAGGTAACCTCAATATTGCGCGTCTGTGATTCGCAGGCATACGCCTAAGACGCGTGACACGGAAACCATCCGATCACGACAGTGGATCTCAGCTACAGTGTTCCGAAATGCAACTCATCTAGAAATCTTTTCGCGAAACTGTGGTGTCCCTAGTGATACGCAGGAAGGAATGGTGCGAGGGAAACTTTGAACAGTAAAGGACTGTAAAGCCTAGCCTGCTGTAACTTCGATCCGCGAATTACTCGGGACTCTACTCACCGCTCTCTTACAGCCGGGAAACGTCGTATAATTCTCCTAGTACCTATAAGCTATCCACGGTAAACTGAGCACTTTTGAGAGCTCACTCATTTGGAATAGTAGTCAATGAATATATTTTGTATTGTGCCATCCATAAATAACTTTGACACGGTATACATGTAACATCTTTAATTTTTTTTTTTAACGCTGCGTTCAATAAAAAAAAACTGGGTGAACGAATAATACCACACAATTGAAGAATAATTCTCAAAAGAGCTCACATTTCTTCACCTTCAAACAATATTTAATCCTTTCCTTTAAAAATACAGCTAAAACAAAGCAGTGAGGGGCGGTCGTAAGGACCCAAAGTCAAATCCCTCCCCCCCCCCCCACAAAAATTTCTCGTATTAAACGAGAACTGAGAACGTTACATGATAGGCCGTGAGTATTACTTTAATGGAATAAACAAATCTGCGATCAACCGGGGTTGCTGCAAAACACATTAAAAAAACTCACACGTATTAAAAACGAAACATTAGAACCAATTGGAAAATACTGCAGCGAAGCGGCTTTAATTACCACCAAACCAAATTTATTCGGCGACTAAAACATAATTGAGAAAAACTGACCTGGACAGCACGCCCCAGAACAAACACGCGACGCCACAATCAATAAAACACCCGATCAAAAACCATTAAACAGGCGGCCCTCGGACACATGCACTCATGACGCACCGTAATTCGACTCCCCAGAGGAAGCACTCTACATCACAATAACCATGTACACCTTAAGACTTGCCGAAGGGAAGTAGACAGCCGGTGATTTTCTAACTACCCTATAACTAAGTGTTAAGTGGAAGCCCGGTGGGTAGGGAGGGATCTTATTGCGTCTCAGGGCCAACCCCTTACGTCTAAAAGGGAAAGAATCCATGCAAGGGGAGATGTCTCGCAGCAGGGAGGGATTGCGTAGCCATGTGCCAGCAATTGAGGGCATGACTACCTCCCTAAGTGTACTTATAGCCAATCTATAACTAGAAGAGACTTGAAAAAAATCGGCATCGGCACCGTAATAACCCAGTCGACAGGATAGAATTCAAAATCATCACATGCTTTAAATAGAAATGCTACGGACGAACGAACTTTTTTTTTTTTTTTAAATCGATGGTTTTCTTCATTAACGTGGCCTATTGATTTTTATCGGCATGTAAGTTCACTGGATAATTGGACCATCGGCTGGTTTGAATGGCATCTCCTGAATGACGGATCAGTGAAATTTCCTGAACAACTGCGACGTGGAACATTAAAATGCACTGCTGGTTAAAAAAAATAATTCGTTTCTACATAAACCTGAAATCAGCCCACATAAACTAGATAAAAATAAACTGCCCTACCGGAGATAACTGGCTGTTTACGTATTATCTCTGGGGTTGTAATTCCACTGATTTAATAGTGATTTTTGCCGGACTTCAGTGGATTAGGTTACACACATCCAACATAATGATTCTCACCTCACAAGGCTGATTTGCCACATGCCAGTAGCTCACTGCTCCTCACTGATTAGCAATTTCACCGATTGGTATCACTGAAATTGATCTTGAATGTAAATTTGCGAAAAAAGTTTGCTGAGTTTTTTTTTTTTTTTTTTAACATTTTACAATGATTCACTGTTCACCGAATGGTTTTAATTCTCATTGGTCAGAAATATTTAGATAATCATGACATTACGGAGTTATGAAGTGCTACTAGCCACAAGTAAATTGCTCTTGACAATCCGTTAATTTTCTTTTATGTTTCACATGAATACATCCACTAACGGTAAACTCTCCTAAACTATCACAAAACATGCCATTATTGTAAACTTATTCCCCTCATCCCGGTTAAAGAATTTGCTAAGCTGGTACGCATTCATCTAAGCTGTTCCAACCCTTGACATAATAAATAGCCACGTCGGGCATGTCAACTTACCCTCTTCTCTGATTCGCTTCTGACAGTAATATTTCTCGAATAATATTCTTCAGGTATTTCTTCCCGTATTCAGTTGTTTGCGTCCAGAAGGAACTGCATAACGTTGCCTTGGGCTTGAAAATGCTTCTTATATCGACTTGCGTATAATAAAAACACAAATATTAATGCTTGCTTCTGTAAACAAAGCCTTCAAGGGGAAGGCACAAAACGTAAGATTATTTTTAAAACAGAAAGCTGAGCACTCTGTTAGCAGCAATTTTGAGCTCAAGAAAATAAATTCACACTCTAAGAAAATTCTCTACGTCCAACAATGCAGAAATATTATCCTCAGTTGCAAAATCTGATCTCGTGTTCTTTCCTGTAATTTACTACACGCATGTAGAACTCAAGGAGAACATTATCTACCTGACATTTGAATTGCGTTGCAGTGAGCTTGAAATCCGCGTTTCTTTTTTTTTTACCATACCACTAAACGTGACACCGTGATACCATTGTACGAAAAGAAAACAAACTTCAGACGAGGTAGGTATAGCACTCTAAATACATGATGCATATGGCTTTCGCACTACTGTATCTTCTAATATACTGATCATACATATGTGAAACTGTGAACTGCGCTGCGTACTTTCCACCGATAAGATGATGGGGGATCACCGCTTAAAGTCCCATGGGTAGGTACACGCAGCACGACAAGAATACTGCACGCCAGTTCAGCGACTTGCGCGTAGGGGCGAAGGGACATTAGGTGCGCGTGTCAGTGTCGCCCTTATCGCTTGCTTGCTTCTGAGCCTTAAACCCGCTTAAAAAAAAAATCTGCAACTAGGCGGCACCCTTAATATTTATTTTCAGTTATTAGAAGACTCATACAATGAGTCACTTTGGCGACTGAATTTCTTACGATATATAGAATGATAAGATCTGTGAAATTTTGGTTAGTTTGGCGTTGAATATATGTGCCGTCGCAATAAAATAAATCTGAAAATAAATAAATTTTCTTAAAACTATATTTTTTCGGTATTTTATTACGTAAGAGAGACTGCTTTAAAATAATATGCAAATAAATTAATTTGATGTTAAGCAAATTTAATAAATAACATTTAATAGTCATTTACATCTTGGTATTTTTTGTCGCTTTAGCTTTAAAATAAGATAATACCACACGTCATCCTAACACACTAACACACTAACACACTAACAACGTCCAATCAGTGATTTCTGTCGGCTGTAACAAGCAGAAATTTTGCTGAATTTTTCAACGTTTTGTGTGCTACGTACTAGTGAGATCCGTTAAGATTGTAGTGCGCAGCGGCGTAAAAAAACGCAGACAATTTTTCATTGACCTTTGTTATACAGTACAATGCTTCAAAATTTCACAAATTTACTTACGTCTAGCATGAAAATATTTTTCTGGACTAATACATGAGCATGGAAACACTAAAGTTCACCAATTAATTTTTATGTAAGAATTCCAGTATGATATAATAACCAGAATATTTTAACGACACAGGGTGGGTTTCTGAATATTTGTTTCCTTCATCGGTGGTAACCGAAATAGAAGAAATCTTTTCCCCAGCGTGACACTTACACGAAGAGTAAATGAATAATTTCAGGTGCTGCAAAGAGATGATAATTTGTTTCTAAATGTAAATATGTTAAAAAGTGACACTTTCTACGAAACGAAGAGAACACGTGTCACTGGCAGTGGTTTGTAGCAAAGGTAAATTCGTTCGGAGACTGCTTTATCTGCCCGAAAGGAGCTTAATTCCCTTAAGGCTCGTTTTCACACCTTTTGCACAATTCCTTCGTTTTAGTGTCAAACTTCAGTTTCAGAGGTACTTCTGAAAATGTTCGATTGTAAAAAATTTACAATTTACCACTTGTGTAATACTTTTGTATGTAATCTGGCCTGTGTGCTATTTCCTGCTTGCAAAAAGGCAAAAACTTATTTATAAAATATAAATATGTCATCGACTTTTTACAACTAGCAGATAACCCACAGCTAAAATTCAAATTCAGCACGAAAATATTAAACAAATAGTAAAATTCAAATTTTATATAATCGTACATTGTCAGTTGCTTTTTCTCGGGGTTGGAACCCTTGACCTCTAGCACTCAAGGCCGACATACTTCACTTCTATATTCAGTATATATTACTACATATTTGTTATGTAATGCTGTGTTATGTTGTGCTGCAGTTTAGTAGATACATTTCAATCTGTCTTGTCTGTACATTATTTTACTATTAGATGGCACCTATATTTTTCATATTTTAACAACATAGGGTGAAGATAAGGAGAGGAAATCAAGGTTCCGTACATGTAACGTTTTAAAATGTAATTGCTTTAATCAATTCAATTTTTCAATTAATATTTTGCTTCCCACATTCTGCGTAAGGTTCATTATAACATTTTGTAAATAATTTCGAAATTTTTTAAATATATTATATTCAACCGAAAAATAATAATTGAAGCTTTATTCTCATTGTAATGACCTCGTGATTGCACACCACTAAGTTAAAATGTAAATTAATTTTTAAAAGTTTTTCTCGGGGTTATCCTTTACACACCACACAGTTAACATCTTACTATAGGCTGTTCACGATAAAGTGAGCACGTTTTATGGCCGTCAAAACAGGCACTAACCTCTAATAAATATGTCTTACTGCAGCCTCAGTCATTAAATTTTGATGGTGGTGAAATGTATACACTGTGTTTATTGGTCACATTGCAATGTTTATGTTAAAAAGCAGCAAGAAGATGGAAATTGGATGAAAGGAACAATTTGTAAGGGCCTTAAAAAGTGCTCACTTTATCGTGAACAGCCTATAGATGTCATTTCACCGCCTCCTCACGGTATTGCGTTTGGGCATCACTCTGCTAAATGTTTAAAAGGTCAAAACAATACGGGTTTGTATAAAGATAATCCTGAAGGGACAGAAGGTCGAGGAGCCTGTTGTATGCTTTATGTTCGACGACTGCGTCGATTGAGTGATCGTAATAAATAAAACGAACAGCCTGGAGCAGCGCACTCGCGCGCGCCCACACACACACACCAACGGGGAGCGCGCGGGCTGTCGCGAGCCTCGACGCAGGCAGTATTTGCGACTTTAATACCCGCGGAAATATGGCCAACCCCCGCCCTGAGCCACGAGGGGAAGATGGTCGGTTGGTTGTGGGGGGGGGGGAGGGGGGTTTGGCGGTGAAGGATGTGGCGGAGGTATACGGTGTAGCGAAGATGCGTGGCGGGCGACCGTTGAGTGTGCGCGCCGAAGGAGCACACAGCATCTGGCCGTGGGAACCACCGCCAGCTGTTTATCTCCACGGATGGATTTACTTAAAGGTAGAGCCCCCGTGCGCATGCGCCCTATTGCGCCATCTCCGGGCCCGTCATAAATCGCGACGGCGCTGTTCCGAGTTCCCTTCACTGGCTGGGGGAGGAAAAAGAAAAACAATATAGGACTGCAAATTTATTTTTTCCCCTCTTCCCAGTATTTAACCGAGCTTGTTTTATTTCTACTTCGTCTCTTTCTCCTCCCGTTTCCATGTTCTCTCTGCTCTTTCCCCCACTTGAAAATAGCACTGCGCTTTTATACGTCCCCCTTAATCTTGACCGCACGAAAATGTTGCTGCGTTATCTTTTTAATTATTTCCTGAGTTAAAATAATAAAATAAAAAGGGTTCCTCTCCCGCTAAACGCGTGTACGAATTAGAAAGCGGGGTTATAAATTTAAATGCAGTTAATTTGTCCTGAGATTTTTTTTTTTACTTCCCGGTTTGTTCTTTTGCAAAGCTGTTGTATGTTTCGCAGGCGAGTTTCTGTCACTGGCCGATACGGAAATGAAGGCATGGCATTATGAGCGAATTGAAAAGGGACGATAAAGAATTCAAACGTGTAATTTTCTTGATGGAAAGCCGTGCATAAGTAGGACCGATTCCGAGCGGAATAAAAGGAAGTTACGAGAAAAGGAAGTCAAATCCGATTAAGCATTTCTCCTCATTTATTTGAAGTGAAAAAATGGGAATCAAACTAACGAGTTTTGAAACCTTCCTATGAGCATCTTTATCTTTTCAAATGCGCAAAGAAAATAAGTCATCTCTATCTGCATTCTGTGAATGATTATAATAAAACTATGAGTTTGTCTTCAATAAATATATTAGTTAGTGTATTCAATTCCTTAACTAATATACACAATATGTTAAGTGTTGCAATATATTGTATGGACTAAATTCGTTCAAATGGAAGTAACCATAAGTAGCAATACCTATATTTTAGCAGTAATTGACAATAAAAAACTATTTTATAAAAATATTTGATGTTGCTACTTATATAACGATTCCATTCCATTTCGACGATCAGTTTTCTGAATGATAATGCTCCATAGGAAATCGATTTGTGCTGAATAAAAAAATAATTTGTTGCGTTTTCACGAGTGAAGTTTTGTTAGTTATTAGGAGAATTATTTTAGTAATTTGTAAGCGCTTGTTGTAAAATATATGCATCTGTTGAAATATAAAATAAATTTAATACGATATAATTTTTTTTGCAAAAAATGTGAAATATTGGAACTGTAGCAACTAATAACATACATATAAGCACTAATCAATTATTTATAAGTGCCTTTACTACCATATAAAGTGCGTAAAATACGCTAGTAGAAGTGCATTTAAGAACACCCCATTAAAATACACATATATGTACCAAAGTTGCTAAAGGTTGTTCACGATAAAGTGAGAACTTTTGAAATCAACCTCAGAAAAATGTAACTGCCCCTACCTACACATATTTTAACGGGCGTACTGAGTGACATGTGCCCAGTAAAGTTGGTAACGATGGATAGAAAGTAGTTGCATATCTTAACGTCGAATAAAAATGGTTAGGTAACCATTTGTGATAACATAGGATTCTTTTCATTCGCTTTCTGTTTTTTTTTTTTAATGCATCGAAGTGTAAAAATGAGCAAACATATGACGTATTTATTCTCTAAATAATTTAACAGTTTCAGTTGACCGACACATGAATGAAGTGATGAGGACCAAGGCAATGTTAATTTTAGATAAGGTGGACGAATTCACAATGTGTATACGAGTAGATCTTAAGCAGGGCTTTCAAAAGTGCTCATTTATACGCGAACAGCCTATACACGAAAGGAGGTGGTGTGTGGGACTGATCAAATCATTGAGCCCATGAGATACCCCAAAATATGAAATGCAACGAATACCGAAGATGCCTTAATGAGGATTGTAACCACTCCCTGAAAGTTCACCCAGGTAGCAATTCTGGCATTATAATCTGCCACTGAATATCTCTCTGGGGGACGGAATCCCACACTGGCTGCACTTCTTGACGTAGCTGGGCTGGGTGTCAGACGTCGTTCGTCCCATACACATGCTCGATGGGCTAGGGTAGCATGTGCACACAGTGTGGAGCAAGCTGTGTTGCCCTAGCGACGTTGTGGTAGCCGCAATCATGCTGGAAGGTGGGTTCCTGCAGTGTCTCTTGATATGACCGGAGTACAGGATTGACAACAACACGATCTACCACGCACTCGCCGTGCTCCTGTCGATGAATACAGGAGACAATCGGGATGCGTAGCTTGCGGCTCCCAATACCGCAATCCCAGATGTGGGTCCGGAATTGTGAGAGCTAACACATGATTGGTTATTCCGCTCACCCGCACGTCTACGAACGCGAATAGGGCCATCGCTTTTTCCAAGGCAGAAACGTCTCTCACCACTGGTTGGCCTCTGCGACAAACTCTCTCCCGACACCAACGGAGACGTTAACGGCAGTGAGCAGGTGTCAGCGGTAAATGTGCCAGCGGAACACGAGAGCATAAACGTGTCTCCAACGATCGAGTCTTTATTGTTCGTGGAGACACATGGCGTGCCACAGTGACTCTGATTGCACGTGTAGTTGCTGTCCTGTCATTCAGGGTGACGTGAACGATCCTCCTGTCTAGTTGCTCATCAGTGCAGTGAGATGGCAGTGGTAGGGCTAGATGGATGTGGGAACCCTCTGACACCCATCTTCAACACCGATCAACCCCCCCCCCCTCCTTTCGCTCCAAGTGGGTAGCAATTCTGCGGAACTTCCAGCCACCCTCTCGAAGTCCCACTAAACGGCAACGCTTAAAGTCACTGAACTGTTTAATCGGGGCTTGCCGACGTCTTCCTGGTGTTGTAAACACACTCTGTGATAAACTGAATTCGAATTTCGACTGGCTCTCCAGTAGTCGCAGTGGCTGAGCGATTAGCACGCTCGCCTCCCACCAAGGCGAACCGGGCTCAATCCCCGGCCGGGTCACCGGATTTTCGCAAGTGGGAATCGTGCCGGACGATGCCGTTGGTCGGCGGGTTTTCTCGGGAATCTCCCGTTTCCACTGCCTCTTCAATCCGGCGCCACCCCATATTCACTTCAATCATCCACATCGGCTCTCAAGACCTCGCTGTTAGGAGCAGCCAAAATCTCTTCACTCACTCGTTATCTACGATGACTTGCTTGATTGAGATATGCATACCGGGTCCATACCGAGCAATGGAGTTGTTTCCGAAGTTTAATGGCAAGGGTGTGATGAAGCTGAATTCGAATTTTAATTGGATCCCCATTGCCTACCATGGCAGTCATTGAAGGCGATGGAGATCCAATCAATAATACAATTCATTTTCGCCACACCATTCCCACCAAAGTTCAAGAACAACACACTCTGCAGTACACACGCAATGGAATCGCACAACCAACTGCACCCGTCGTGTCGCCAGGCGACCTGCGATAAGACACTTGTTCTAATTGGCTGCAGACCTTTGCAGGAGAGTGGGGCCCTTCCACTTACGATCAGAGTGCCCTTTACACGCAAACAGTTCGTGTTGTAAAACCCCTTTGGATTGGACGATGTTTACTAGGCGTTATTCAATGCATTTACGCTAGTGCAGTTCACAATGAAATATATCTTACAGTCTTACTAAATTATAAAAAAAAAGTATCGCATTTCTTATCTACGCGAACCGAACAAAAATCAGCATGTCTGCATATTCTAAAACAGTATGTGAAATATCTCAATATCTAGTAATTATTGCCTAAAATATTTGGTTATTCAACATCTAAAATAAAGAATTCTAGTTAGTTCAGTATGAAAGCAGCCAGTAAAATTACTGCTGCCAAGGACCGTTAAACAAAAACCATTTCGTTTTATTCTCGAAAGTAAAGACATTAATTTCAGTAATTAAATATTTTTCGATGCGTGCCTAGGTCCAACGAGTGAGTGTGTTCTGGGTTCATTAGCTTTGTGGAAAGTCCTGCAAGAGCCAGGCGGGGGGAAAAAAAATGCATGGAGAAAAAAAAAGGAATTAATTAATAACGTGGGGGATGATGACGCACACAATGCACTGCACGTAAATGTGTTTCATTTTTAATTAGCTAAAACTCATTTTTTAAAAATACACGGTATGAGTAAGCCAGTTCAGATGTATGATATAAGAAAAACGTAAAAATTGTGACACACTAAAAAAATTAACATTACATATTATTTTATAACATAACAAATTATTACACCTTTTAAACGTTGCATGTTTTACCTAACCTGCTAAACAAAACTTGCGTTGGCAGTTACATATACATTTTCGAAAGTGAAATATCAAAAATTAAAAATCTGCAAAAATGTGTGAAGGTTTGGAAAAAAAATTTGTTATCGCCAATAAATGCATGTAATGAGAAAATGATTCAGAAAAATTTGTGCTGAATAAACTAGCAAAGAATATTCTACGTAAATTTGGTACGTTAAAAGAAATTTTCTTCACAGTAGTAACTTCACGGATATTATTGTTTTACTTTGAAATCACGTCAGGAATTCCATACACACGACAGTTTTCAAATATAAAAATAGCAGTGCCCATAAAATCAAATATAATATTGCAATATCTCTTGGCGTAGCCGGATTCGTAATAGATCGCAGTCTGATATCTAATTAAACGAAATATCTAAATTTAATTTCCTGAATTTATTCACACTGCAATGCAAAACGCACAACTGCAACATCTCTATTGCGGAAATGCACACAGTTTCAACGAAAATATCAACAACAAACAAACTGATCAGTAAGTTTATTACAGAAACCGATAACAGGAGTTTAAGTTGGTCGCATTGCCAGACATTACAAAATAAATATGTAAACTTACTAGATGACCCGTGCGACTTCGTTCGCATGGCAGTTAGGACTGCGACCTCACTATTGGGTTCTCTACCCACTGAACTACTGCGGCCCCACTATTGGGTTCTCTACCCACTGAGCAAATGCGGCCCCCCTACTTTGAATAACTCTAGCCACTGGGCCACTACGGCTTGTTGGGAGGACAGCCCACGGACAAAAAAGAAAGGAGAAATGACGGAATTAAAAAAAAAAAAATGCTTTTTTTATGCAGTAATCCTAAGAAAAGATTAATCCAGTACCTATTTATATCTGTGAGAGAAATGAGATATTTTTACGGGATAAAATGTCACTCTCCGGCCCTCCAACTACATATGTGCAAAACAATCACGTCGATCCGTTGCTCTGTTTTGACGCGAAAGAGGGACAAACAAACACATTTTTGCATTTATATAGTAGTAAGGATTATATTTCAAAAATGGCAATCAACCACTTCTTATTTGACCTCTTTCCACATCTAAACTAACCTAGTGACGAACCACAGTAAATTATCTTCACCAAGGGGGCCTCGGTGGTGTAGTGGTTAGTCTGCTCGCCTCCCGCCTAGGCGAACCGGGTTCGATTCCCAGAGGGGTTGCCCCCGGACTTCCGCATGTGGGATCCGTGCCGGATGATGTCGCTGGGCGGGGGGTTTTCTCGGGGATGTTCCGTTTCCCCACCCTTGCATTCCGGCACTGCTCCGTAATCACCTCGCCTCATCCTCATTCGGCTCTCAAGACCTCGGTGATAAGAGGCGGCCATATCTCTTCACTCACTCACTCACTTTTCGTCACCAGGGAACGACCAGGGCAGTCCCACAGTAACGGCGACGCAAATTTTTCTGACTAATGCACGGTTGCACCAACATCTTCCCCGATCCGAGATCGAACGATCCTAGTTCCGAACCAGGATCAAGTTTGATCTTGGTTCCAATTTAAAGTGTTGCACCAACATCTTCCCCGATCCGAGATCGAACGATCCTAGTTCCGAACCAGGATCAAGTTTGATCTTGGTTCCAATTTAAAGTGTTGCACCAACGAAATTTCATGATTCTGGATCTCCGATTCGTCGATCATGGTTCCAAAATGAAAGATCGATATTAAGAATGAGACAAATTTTGCTATTGGTTCGTAATATATGACGTCATAGAAGTAGACGTATTTCTCATTATAGATAGAACTAGATGTGCGATGTTTTATCTGCTTTAAAATAATTATTGTTGTACGAATTTTACTGAATAAATTCAAGTGCGTATATTGTTGTTTTAATTTTTCCAAGAAAACAATTGAACGTATTTCTATATGTTGGCGTATTTTCGAACAACATTTGTCAACGATGGCTGCTGATGTCGGATCGAGATTTCGAACCGCCAATTTCGGTGATTCAAAATGAACTTCATCCATCTCGATCTCCAGTCCAGCTCTGAACTCGAATGGTGCAACTGTTTTCTGTTTCGATCTCAGACCCGATCTCGGATCTCGGGATAATCGTACTCACCCAGTTGCCCCAAAGCGCCCTGCGCATCTGCAGCAAAGTCGCCAAATTTAGTTCTCGGTTCCATCACTCACGAGACTTCAATTCACTGGAGCCCACTCTCCGCGAATGACTCGGCGGTGTGAAGTCTGGTCTCAAGAGCTCTGTCAGTTCTCTCCAGATCACACGGCTTCTTTCTCGTTTTCGCCAGTTGACGTACGGAGAGGAAAATATTCTCCGTCATCCCAGCCACGGAGTCGTCTCTGTCATCCGAACAGGCGACAACGTCGAAGATGGACACGCAAGTTTATTCTTCTTGTTCTTACTGACCACTCCTATTCTCAAGTTAAGTCTCGACCATCCAGACAAGAGAGTGCCTTCCGTAAAAGACCCCGCGAATACGTAAGCATAAGGGTAAAGACGAAATCATTGCAAGTTAAATCTGAAGTGACATTCGAAGACAGTTAAATACTATTAAAGGCTGTTCAGGATAAATTGAGCACATAAGGAAAGAACATTAGAAAAAAGCCACTGCCACTGCATGCATGCATTTTAATAGGTGTACTGAGTGACATTCGCCCAGTAAAGTTGGTAGCGATGGATCTTAACGTCGAATAAAAAGTGTTAGGTAACCATTTGTGATAACTAAATATCATTTCTTTCCTTTTCTGTTTTATTTTAATTCATCGAAGTGTAAAAATGAGCAGATTTGTAAAGTATTTACTTTCTTAAAAATTTCACAGTTTAATTTGACCGACAAATGAACAAAGTGATGACGCATATGACTGAAATGTTAATTTTATATAAGTCGGAGGAATACACTACGTGTATACAAGTAGATCTTAAGCAGGGCTTTCAAAAGTGCTCATTTTACCGTGAACGGCCTATAGCAATCGGGATCACAGTTTAAAGGAGCCGCGGTTTTGTAGTGGTTTGACTGCTCGCCTCCCATCCAAAGTGACCCGGGCTCAATTCTCAACGGGGTCACCCAGATTTCGTACATGGGAAATGTGGCGGACTTTGCCATCGCAGCTACTCCACCTTTACCTCATAATAAATAAATACATGTGGAGGGATGGACCCAGGGCGAGGCGACACCCTCCGAGTGACGGGCTTTCCAGCCGGGACCCACACGGAAATACATGTTAATAAAATTCGATATTTTGGCTTTCCTGTTAAAGATGTATACTCCCCGGGGACTCTTTTAAGCAGAAAAATAGGTTATTCTTTGCCATCGAAGCCTTTTGTAACATTGATGAAAAACCTGTTTCCTGGAAATATCAGCAAACTTAGTAGTCAGATACACTGTAATTTTTTTTTTATATTTTTTGCTGAGAAAGCGTTTGCAATTTTACAAATGCTTGTAACAGTACAAAGATTTCTCTTGCATAACTGCTCGTTTGTAAAACTAAAAGGACCGTGCTTGTAATTGACCTTAAGAAATGTTTGTATTGTTCTGACCTGCATTCACGAACTTCAGCACAATGGCGGACACTCAACAATGTTAAACCGTATATATATATATATTTGTGAAAAAACTATGGGTGATGTAAAGTGTAGTTGCTTGCAAAAAGAAATGTATTGCTAGTTTTAACAGCGTAAGATACTTCAAAAACTAAAATATTCATAATAAAACTACAATTTCAATAAAACGCGACCGCATTACTCATTGACTGTAAATTTCTCCTAGCTGTGCAGAACTCTTAAGATGAAATAAACGTATTCTTGTTAACGAAATAACTTCTTTGATATTTTGTAGCTACTTGCAGCTTATTTTCTGTACAAGTACGTAAGAGCAAATCTCGTAAGAGATGTAGGTCTTGTGGTTAAGTTTGGTGGCTAATATTACGAGGAGTGTAGATTGGTGGCTAATATTATGAGGAGTGTTGATTGGTGGCTAATATTACGAGGAGTGTAGATTCTAATCCTCGCGCTGACAAACTGAAAATTTTCTTCTTCGTAAATTATATTTTGATTTTCTTAAAATCACATTTGTTTTCTAGACAAAAAAAAAGATAACTTTATGTACAATGTACTTTACTCAATGTTGTAAGATGTAATACAAGGCTCTCATGTGTAATATTACAAATATGTGCTTTGCAGATTTTACAAGAAAACGGTTTGTAGTTTTTCAAATAATTTTCTTGGAAACTGGGCTTCCAAGGGGGAAAGAAAATAGAGTGTAAAAACTACTGGAAAACAAATCCATATATTTGTCTTGATACAGAGACTGAGCATATCATTGCTCACGCAACAGGCTTCCAAGAACCCAATTTCAGTAACAAGTACCGAATTCTCAACCAGGCGCCAACAGCCTTAGGGGATTTGCGGCTCTACGGCTTGAAGCGGCGCGGTGCCTGCATAAAGACGAAGCTCCCGCGTTGTCACGGCTACAGCGAGCGTCGGTTCTACCTTACGACGCCTCGTCTTTGTCGGCATTCCTCTGGGGAGAGGCGCCTACTCTCGTAATATCTCCGACAACACCCGCAGACAAAGGTGCTCCAGCCCGCACTGTCTCGTCGCCAGGCTTTCATTTACCCAGCATCACCGCCCCCCCCACCCCCTTTCACATACATTTCCCTCTCTCGTACTGTGTTACTGCCACAGACATAGAAAATGTCTCCTTTGATGTGTTTTTTTTATGAGCACTGTTCTTGCAGTGGCGGTTAAGTAATTGAGCGAAAAATGACTTACGATCAATTTAATTGTGGAGAGAAAATATTTCGAGACGAGGTAGTCTCCAAACCTATGCACACAAAATCTGAATCAGTGATTTCAATCAAAAGAAATGTTTTACTGAGTATTCACTTGATAAGTCATCTACTTGCAAATCGGTGGAATGCACTGAAATTTTACTTAAGCTTGAATCAAGATTGTCAAGTGGCCGTGGCGGTGTAATGGTTAGACTGCTCGCCTCCCACCATGGCGAACCGGGTTCGATTCCCGGTGGGGTCGCCCGGACGATGCCGCTAACCGGTGGGTTTCCTCGGGGATCTCCACGATTCCCCTCAGCCCTTGCATTCCGGCGTTGCTCCATTCTCACCTCGCCTCACCCTCATCGGCTATCAAGACTTCGATGACAAGAGCCGCCCGAATATCTCCACTCAGCCTTGCCAAGACAAGCCTTGTAAGCTTGCGGTAAAACTGCTGTGCAAGCCAGCAAGCCTGAATCAAGCTAACTAGCTTGTAGCAAGCTTGAGACAAGTGTCTCCATGCCCGCCTTTGACCGTCCGCTCGACAATACCGCTTGCCTACGAGGCAACGGAAAAATGCTGTGATCTGCGACCCGACAGAAAACGCGTTCTTAGACATGAAATACAGTTTTATAATTAAAACTTACGACTAAACCCCTACACGCAAATGTAACACCAACCTGTGTTTTTTTTTTGGACGCTCTACTGTATTTACGTTTACGACCGTCAACACCTCACTCCACGAAGAAACACAGCCTCCGGCCGCGCCAAGGCTACGCTTGCGAGCTCGCGGACGTTCCAGCTTCGAGCGTCAGAGCCACGCGGCGCAGTGGCGCCACTGGTGGAGTGTTTACCGGATGTTAGCCCACGTGGAAGGAGGTTGGCAACAGCCGAGACTAGTATCGAATGTTCTCTTGGGCCCTGATTGGCCGGATTCAAAAATATGGCAGAGTGTGAAACATTGGGAGGTGGTCGGTAGCCTCAGAGACCGACTTTCCTCCTGGACTTCTCCACAAGTTCAGTAACTCCAAATAATTCAGACAATGTAACTTTGACCCTCCAGGTCTGAAAACAGGCAAGATGGCCACTATGCCCATCCATTAAGATAGGGTATTTATTAATTTCTTTCAAGATACAGCTTAGAAATTTTGTACAACCTTTAATGATTAAAGTAACAGTCATTTTGTGGTTACACACGATTTATGGAAAATTCGAAAGATTGTTTTAGTAACTAAGATATTTGTGGAATAAAACTAAAGCATTTTGGATGACAGTTTTAATGCTGAAATGCAGCAAGTCTTTAAAAGGCGTAGTCCACTTTTCTAGCCAAATAATAGGAAAGTTAGGAAAATAAATGAGTCTGAATAGATTTTCAAGAAAGACCTATAAATGGCGGAACACTCGTTCAGAAAATTCTCTTTTAATGAAATATAACATTGTGATAATAATCGAAATGTTTAAATCTTTGTAGCTGAAATCTTTTAGTGAGAAAATAATTTGGAGTGACAGAAACTTTCATGAGAAAGTTGGTTTTTTTTAGTAAATGCATTTAGCCAAATATTTTAATCACATATAAAATATATGCTTTATGTTCACCATTGTTTATATTTTGGGTTATTACTTATCCCATTAATTTTGGAATGTTTATAACAGTTAAAATGTTTAGCCTTCTTTTCTTCAATATTGTAATTTATAAAATATAAAATATTTTATACTAAGTCATTTGTTAGCCCAAAATAATACGAATGGGCATTCATATATAAATACTCCGGATCGATGTATTTACTCCTGGGCATTTCTTAAATTTAAATATTTGGAAGTGATAGTGAATCCAATTGTAACTAATAAAAAAAATAAAAGTGAAAAATGTTGAGAGCATTCATGCGTGTTTTAGCCAGACATCCTTACACTACGTGGCTCTGTCTTATACATCTGTTTTAAAATATTTTGTTAACTTGCATTGCTGGGCTGTGTATAAGCCCTCTGCCACGCCCTTTTGAGCAGGGCGTCGCAAGTTTTTTTTTATAGTAAAACTTGCCATGAGCTTGCGCTGGCAAGCTGTAAGCATAGTTCAAGCCATCTGCATGTTTGCCATTTGCAAGCATGTGCCAATCACGAGGCATGTTGCTTGAATCATACATGATATCCTGCATTTCATTTACGTACACTAAATCTTGACCGACACTGTGACCGACCTACACACCATGTAAACAGTAAATGCTTTAGTTTACAAAGTAATGTATCAGCTGACGAGTGTTTGAGGGGTGCATGTTATTAAGTTGGCGATATTAATGTCGATTATGGAAGAAAATAATACTCAGAATTGAAAGTTGTAACTCAAAACTTAAATTAAACATGCAAAATTCATGGTTCCAATTATGTTTTTAAAGTAATATACGATTTTTTTTCTTTCCTTTTAGCGAATTGATTTATAAGTATGTAGAGCAATTATGACGGAGCATGTGAAGAATTATGTTCAGTAAAATGTTTCTAGCCTTTTGAACGCAATTGTGCAAGTGAACATTTTCAGTCACGTTTATGTGAATACCTTACTGGCGTTATAGGGATAGTTTATCGCTAGCTAATGATTTTTGGTATTTCATTAAGCATAGTCTGTTATAGGGGTGCCTTCTCGGTGCATTTTCTTGCATGAAATAAAATATTATGGACACGTGTGTTGCATGGTCCGCCATTTTCGGCATCTTCATGAAGCTCCAGAGTGCCACCGCTTGTTTCCTCCCCGCAGTTTATTAGTTTCGGGAAGCTGGCGAAGTGTCGTATTAACTGAATGGTTCTGCTTATTATTTCGTATGTGGCATACAAACGTATCCAAGGATTGCCATAGAACAACACGCGTTATTGAGTTGCTAATGAACATTACGAACCGTAAGTCAGTGTGTTTTGTAAATAACGTATTACGAAACGGTTATTAAAATGTTTGAAAAGTACGTGGCCCAGAAAACCACAAGTTCAATTTTGTTTCTGTGTAAAAATAACACGTTTATTATATGGAAAACCAAACGACTGTAAAGTTAACTTCGCCGAAAATATTGATGTACATACGGAATATGTTTATTGTTCGTATCGGTACAAACAAAACATATTTAATCGCGTTTTCTTCTTTCCGCGAAGTTCAAAATATACGGGTTATAATAATTTGAATCTTACTTACGTGCTAACAAAATTTCCAACTGGTACATTAAAAAATTATAATTAAATATTGTACTGTCTCGTAAGAAGAGCCGCGAAACTATGCCATGAAATACGTTAAACTAAAGTCTCTCCCCAACTCCATCCACACACAATAAATCAACACAGTAAGTTGGAAAGGTAACATACATTAACGATAGCATTTGTTTACACAAATTGTGTTTATTCATAGACAGAAAAGCTGTGACGGATAATGCTTTGCGGATGCGCTACATTTCTAGAATGTTCAACATTTAGTGAGGTTTGGGGCGGCTCTTAACATCGAGGTTTTGAGAGCCGAAGAAGATGAAGCGAGTTGAGGATGGAGTAGGGCCAGGATGGAAGGGCGGGGGATAAGGGAGATCCCTGAGGAAACTCGCCGATCAACTAACGGCATCTTCCGGCACGATTCGCTCGTACGAATATCCGGGGGCAACCCCACCTGGAATCGAAACGGGTGGCAGGTGAGTAATCTAGGTGGGAGGTGAGTAATCTAGGTGGGAGGTGAGTAATCTAGGTGGGAGGTGAGTAATCTAGGCGGGAGGTGAGTAATCTAGGTGGGAGGTGAGTAATCTAGGTGGGAGGTGAGTAATCTAGGGGGAGGTGAGTAATCTAGGTGGGAGGTGAGTAATCTAGGTGGGAGGTGAGTAATCTAGGTGGGAGGTGAGTAATCTAGGCGGGAGGTGAGTAATCTAGGTGGGAGGTGAGTAATCTAGGTGGGAGGTGAGTAATCTAGGGGGGAGGTGAGTAATCTAGGTGGGAGGCGAGTAATCTAGGCGGGAGGTAAGTAATCTAGGCTGGAGGTGAGTAATCTAGGCTGGAGGTGAGTAATCTAGGCTGGAGGTGAGGGAGTAATCTAGGTGGAAGGTGAGTAATCTAGGTGGGAGGTGAGTAATCTAGGTGGGAGGTGAGTAATCTAGGTGGGAGGTGAGTAATCTAGGTGGGAGGTGAGTAATCTAGGGGGGAGGTGAGTAATCTAGGTGGGAGGCGATTAATCTAGGCGGGAGGTAAGTAATCTAGGCTGGAGGTGAGTAATCTAGGCTGGAGGTGAGGGAGTAATCTTGGTGGGAGGTGAGTAATATAACTACTACATGCATGCATATACAGAGTGTTCGGAAATTCAGTGCCCAAACTCCAGACATAGTCTCTTTGGACAAATAGTAAAACAAAGGCCCTGTAAACTTATTTCCAGAAACGTATACTTATATCAAATAATCGTGTCCAAAGTAGCGACATATAACGCTTGGAGAACAAGGTGGTGATATGATGCGTGTAGGATAAGTAGCATGGAAAGTAGGCAAGCTGCGCTGCGTGTGCAATAATTTAGTCTCGCGCGCCTACGACCTACGCAACTTGTCCTACACGCGTGATCGCAACGCCTTGTTCTCCAGTTGAACGCCACAACTTTGGGCACAATTATTTGATATAATAATATTTTTCTGCATATAATTACGTAGCGTTTTTGTGTTACTATTGGCCCAAAATAAACTGTGTCTGGAGTTCGGGCACTGAGTTCCCGAACGTTCTATATACATTCAAGTATATACCTACATATACAGCATACATACATGCATATATTTTAGTGGACTGATTGCAGCCATGCATTACGGCTCCCACGAACCACGTATATGTGTACATACATACCCACATACGTATATATGCATACGGTCACTTTCTCACGAAGAAAACGTACAACGAAGACAACAAGACAACATAAAAAAATTTCATATAATTTCATTTATTTGCATTCCTGATATTTAAAATTTGAGATATCGAGAATATTGCGGCTATTTTCATATTCAGTAGAATTTGCCTTTCGGCGATTCGTCGTACTTAGGCTGCCACATTGAGCTAGCCGGTATGAGATTAGCCCGGAAGATTACCTAGTGCCGTGTGTTGGTAGGGCCCTTACGTTGTAATTGCCAGTCTGAAATAAAGTAATTGAACTCTCGTGTAAAAGTTACCACGTGCGTATGTGGCGTGGGTTACGGAGAAAAGGCGATGTCCTTTAGTAGGGGCTTCGTTTAAAAATTCCAATAACATCGACCCTCGTTTACTTAGTTTTCCAATCTCGACATGGGTGGATACGTACAGGCATGAAGGTCTTAAATTTAATGTTATACCCTACCAGGTGTGCCGACCATCTCTCAGAAACTCTGTGCCTGGTCTGAAAGGACTCGACTTTGCAGGACTTTCCAACAGGACGTTCACGTCGGGCAGGAACACAAGATAGTACACAATTTGTGCACTTGAACACTTCAAAAGAAAATTGTCAAGCTATGCAAAATAGCAAGTCAGGAATAAGTAGAAGACTATGCAAATGACACAGGAACCAGTCACAGACACAATGTAGACGACACCACGAGATGTGTCTTTTAGTCCAGTTACTTTATTGAAGTGCTTATTGTTTTCAGATTAAATTTTGTTATTCAAATTTTATTATTATCTTGCCTATCTCCAGACAAATATCCGCGCGGCGATTTGCAAAGCTGAAAGGAAAACAACACACCCCTAATTACCACGTAACTGGCCGTACCTAGCCTCAAGTCCCGGGCCACGTAAAATTATGCCCAGGCACTGAAGTTTTAAATCTTGAAATATCGTTTGAATTTAAAAAAGAAATAAAAATACTCCTAAATATATCTTCGGCGTGCCTAGCTCGCGGCGATTGAGAATTACACTCAGGTTTGCCGTGGGCAAAGTTTTGCACAGCTGGTTCAAGTTACGTAGAACATTTAAGATAACGTCGCTAGTGAAAATTTAACCGTTTTGGAATATGTCTGGGCTGACGCAAAAAAAAAAAAAAAGGTACTTCTGTATTAGTTACAACACTTATCTCAGCATGTAAATGGTGCTCTCGATGTTCACCGGCCCTCGGACGTATTGCAGATTTAAATTGGGCCGAATGATCTCGTACTTGTTGGGCTTTCAAGTCCAAATCTGGTCGAGCCGACGTGGCGGAATGCTGTATATATTACACGTACGAATATAGCTATCTCCTATCAATCTACCTAGCAATATGACTGACGTGGCACTCGCTGAGAAAAGCAGAACACCCTAGCAAAATTAATTAAAGCCCTACTCGTCACCCACCTCCGGGTACGAGACCTATGTTCGACGTCCGGCGGTGATGAAGGTCAGTTTGAGAGAGAGAGAGAGAGAGAGAGAGAGAGAGAGAGAGAGAGAGAGAGAGAGAGAGAGAGAGAGAGAGAGAGAGCGAACGCTTCGCTTTTAAGGCTGGATTGGACATTTTAAAGGGACCTAAACGTTCCAGCCATTAGTAGACCAGGACTCGAACCTGGGGTCCAATAGGAATTAAGTAAATACCTTACACTCCTCCCCCCCCCAATGTACGTACCAAGTTACATGTCCTAACTATCCATTAAGAAAATAGCATAGAATAAGGTGGTCTCAGCAATGTATACAAATATGAAATAAAATAAACAAACATGAACGTTTCACAAAAACGAGATTTCTAAACTTAAAAGTATATTATTAATTAAAAATAACAATAACATATGAGAAATCGCTAAATACCTATCGTTAAACAAGAATAAATTGCCACGTTACATCTAAGAAAAATATCCTAGCAGTGTAAAATAATGAAAATTAATGAAACATTAAATCACGTAGAAATGCAGATTACACTAAAATAATATAGGTGACCGGCGTGGAAAACATGTTCAACAGTGAAGTGACATAAGATCGCAGTATGTAAATACAGAGAGTTAGCATAAAATATTCATAAAAGATAGTGCGTATATGTTCATTTTACGAGGGTTACATATAGAAGAAGTCATGTCAATTTACAATAAAAATATATAAAATAAAATTGTACAATCAATGTCACAAAAATGTATTACACAATACTTATTATACTAAATACAATACCAATGGCAATTGTAATTGCAACTAATTGTAATAAACACACTACTAATTGCAACTGTAAATTGATAGGCCTATGTGTGTGTGTTTTGAAATACAATAGTACGAGAGCGGCAACTCATCTACAAGAAATTATCTTCAACATCGTAACAACAATAGTCGAGGAGGAAATCAGTCAGTTTGCGACAAAAAGTTGTGTGGGCCTTAGAAACTATGCCAGATTATTGTAAAGTCGTTTTTTTTATTAAACTGAACTATCTTTATGACGCTACTTTTGTCGATAAAGTTAATATGGAAATTGTCTTTGCTTCTATTATAACGAGAATGCACCTGTGTGTTTAGCTCACACTTCGTATCAATATTTTTATGTATGAATAGAATTGAATTGTGTATGTATACACTAGGTGCAGGGATGATGCCTAAAGCTTTGAAAAATGGTTTACAGTGTGTGTATGTGGCTGTTTTTTTTTGAAAATGATATGTATTGCTCTTTTCTGCATAACAAGTATTATACTTAAGTTTTTTATAAATGCCCCTGAAAATTATTCCATATTTTAATAATGAATGTAAATAATCAAAATAGGTAGCCTTCAGGCAAATTATACTACAACAGTAAAACATTAGTTTACTCGAGGCCATGGCTATGTTCTATTACTTATAACAATTTTATTTCTCCTTAGAAACAATATTTTCTCTTCCAGAAGGGAATTCGATTAAAAAATCATTTGCAATACTTCATAACCAAGATTTGCCAGGAAAAATGAACTCGTTTGCTGGGTTACCAATAAAGGGAAAAATTCCTAATCGTCCACATCTTAAAAGTCCAACTTCCCAAGAGAAGATTTTTCAATGTTTTCTTTAAAGCCAACATCATTTTGCCACTGCCAGAAAAAAAAATTACAAAGACGGGCGCGCGCGTCATGGGAAATAGATTTTAATCCGAGAAGAACCCCGAAAGTGATTTATTTATGTTGCCTGTTCTTAGGCAAAGCTTCCTTTGTCCTCTCGCAGTGAATTTACGTACTAAACATTTCCTCGGAACTGAAGTGAGGGTGGGAGGGGGGGGGAAGAAAAAACAAAGACTGCGTCACACCCGAGACAGACGTTAATTAGGCGGCAGTGGGAGAAGAGAGAGAGAGAGAGAGAGAGAGAGAGAGAGAGAGAGAGAAGCAATCTCCCGAGATCCGTCCAGGGCGCCTTTGTTGATCTTTCCGGCGGCAGTCGGCGAAGTGAAGCGCATGCCAATCGGTGAAATTAGGCTAGCTCCATTGCTATCAGTTCCACGTCCCTCGACTACTTTTCCTTACTTAGCCGAAGAGTTGGGCCGAGTTGGTTGGAGAGAAACCCGTCTCTCTGTAACCACGCAGGGGGTTTTGGCCGCTCGCCGCTAATTAATGTGGGAAACTTGAGACGAAGAGGAAACAAGTTCGACTGCCATTTGAAATGCAACCCCGTCACCACACCGAGGTGGTGCCGTCGACATTAATCATTTGATGGGATTACTAATCGTCGGTTTTTCCTTTAGGAGGTTTATGATTTGGCTGTACGGACCACGAGTGAGTGAGTGAAGACATTTCGGCGGCTCTTAACAGCGAGGTCTAGAGAGCCGACGAGGGTGAAGCTAGGTGGGTATGGAGCGGCGCCGGAATGAAAGGGCGGGAGAAATGGGAGACTCCTGAGAAAATCCGCCCGACCAGCGTCGTCGTCCGGCAAGATTCCCACTTGCGAGTGACCCGTCCGGGGATTGAACCCGGTTCGCCTGGGTGGGAGGCGAGTGCGCTAACCGCTCACCCACCGCGGGCTCTACGCACCACGAAAATCAGCTTATAGTAGTGCGAATAATTTTAAGGATGGAAAAAGCATTTTATCTCGAGACCATTGCTGGAGTTTCTACCAAAATGTTCGTAAGCAACATACATAGGTAACTGGTTCCCAGGTCTAAGTAACTATTTGTTAAGGGGGTAGTATCCATCCATTTGTTAAGGGGGTAGTATCCATCCATTTGTTAAGGGGGTAATATCCATTCCATCTACTATTTTTCTTACAAATCTTCCTAGTGAAAATCTATAACCAGACATAAAAAATCAAAGCCAGACATGATATACAGGAATGCTTAAAGATTTTATTATTTTATTTTTTGGGTTTTAATTATACCAGTACTTTCCCATGTGGGATAGAATAATTAAATTATTAGGCAGTATTTGATTACAGTCACGTACGTTAAAGTGATAATGTAAGAAAATTAAGTTGGACTTTGAAATTATTTTTATGATATTCTGTATGTCCTGACTAGCTTGATTTTTAAATATTGGCTCCGAAAATTAAGCTATGAACGGAAATGGGCAAGTCCAAGAAAGCAAGGATACTTCACCCTTAATCAAAAAAGTTCCAGACATAAATTTTGATTCTTGTAGATGATAAAATGTATATATATTGGTGACCGAAAGAGTTAATATGCGCCGTACGTTAGGCTTTCTGTCTAACGACAGAGATTTCCAAAACTCGAGGAGTCGAGTTTCATGGCCACGGTATAGTGCACATACTTGATCAGCAAAGTTTTGTGGTATTACCATATTCTCTAAACATAGTACGTCAGATCTGATGAAACAAATAAAGACTACTACATATTTTACTGTACTCAAAATTACACGTCCTTAGCATAAAATGTGATATCAATATCGAAACAACGGAAAAAATATAATTTTAATAAAATAATGAGCACATGAAATATTTTATTTAGATTAAAAAAAAAAAAAAAAAAAAAAAAAAAAAAATTAGCGCCCATGAAAGCGAAATGTTCAGGTAATTTTATTATGTGTTCTCTCTTTGATGATGGTAACAAACACATTTAGAATTGCGATTCCTTAACATTTATGTTGTAACAGAAGGCATTCTATTTGTGAAAGTGCGGAATGTTGTAAAACGCGGCACCTGACGTGTTTCGCGAGCTAACTAAGCGAGTGTCAAGTTCTGTCCTCGTAAGATCGCGCCGTCGTGTCATGAAGAATGTCTGGAACTCTTCTTCTCCTTCGTCTCCCTTTCTCCCTTGTCTTAAATGTCGAATAAAAAGACGTTTTTCCGTCTGCCTCGCCTTCTTCCGAGGGAGACGGGAGTGAGTGACAACGGCACGGAAATAAAGAGCCCAGCCGTGTGAACTGTTCTGATATTCCGCTCCCTCCGTTTCCGACCAGGATAAGGATTAATCTCTCTCTCTCTCTCCCTCTCTTTCTCGCCCCGTCCCCTTCAGTGTTGCCAACTACGACCCGTTCACGGTTGTTTGGGCACTTTTGATACCAACCTTTGAAAAATGTCATTGCCCCGACCTGCATATATTTTAACGCGCCCAGTAAAGTTGGTAAACGACTGAGGGGATGGAGTTCCATGTCTTAACGTCAAAATAAAATGTCAGCTACATATATTGATGAATAATGAAATGATTCCTTTTTATTTCTTTTTTTTTTTTCCAATCGATAGAATGTAATAATTTGTTAGTTTGTAAAATATTTCATTTTCTAACAATACCACAGTTTCACTTGACAGACGCATGAATAAAGTAATAATGCCCGTGGCGATGTTAATTTTGTATGTGATAGAAGAATACACATTGTGCATACAAGCATATCTTAAACAGGTCTTTCAAAAGTGCTCATTTTTACCGCGATCAGGATATAGCTTGCAGGTGCAATATTAAAGACCTACCAACATTGTGAAACTTTTAAGGGTCATGTGTAAAATATTATACTATAAAGGAAACATCACATTAAACATCTCGGTTACAATATTCTAACCATAAGACCACTTAAAATTCTAAATTTGAAAAATCACTGCTTTATGACAACGGCACTAATTTGAGGCGGCGAAAGTAAGGATCAATCTCATAATTCTTTCCTTATCCTGTCTTCTGACTTTGCTATAAAGCCAACTGCGGCATTTAACGAAGGGCAAGAATGGCAGCATTGCCTGTCAGCTCTGATCACGAAACAACAAAGAGGTTCCATTCCATTTTGCTTTCCCGCTCTATGATGACGTGTTCCTTTTTCACTGACGCTATACCTGTTGGTATGGTTGACGTACATTTCCATCTTGTTGGCGTATTTTGATCGTAATAGTGCACTTTCATTTCGAAAAAACATCCCTGAAGCTTAATCATTCTGATTTCTCGTCTAATAATTAGTTTATTCTATAATACGTTTGCAGTTACTTCCAACTTTTCTGAAGTCCTGCTCAAGTTCTACTTTCAAAATATATCTCCACTTCATGAAAAAAAATCTTAACTGAGTCTAAGGATTGACACCAAAGTTACAACGCATCGCTTCCGTGAGCACGCAGTTTAATAATATTCTGCAAAATAATTATTTATTACTAGGCATTACAAACCCACCTATTTTATCTACTTCTGGTTTTATTCATATTAATTTCAAAATGATATATAATTTATTGTCAAAATGTAAGCAACATTTCTATTTAATGAAAGAATAAGATACTTTAATGTTAACAACAGTATAAAACGCTTATGTATCATGACATATTAAAAAAACAACCAAATATGTCATACATGGGGTGATTTTTCAAAGGTTTGATTCAAAAAGTGTGAAGAATTCGCTAAGAGAGACTAATTGATACTACAATGTCTGAAAATTATACCACAGATGGTGTAATAATATCACAGTTGGCAACACTGTTCCCTTACCTTTTTTCTCCTTCCTTCCCCACCACATCCGGGGTCCCGCTCACATACTTCCATCCGTGAGACTGGAGTCCCTCGGATAATAACATGTTCCCTACGTCCCCGCGAAAAATACTGCCCGACCTCGCTTTCTCCTCTACTTTCTTCATGAATGCCTGCCTCGTGTATAAGGAACGACTGCAATGGCGCTAGCCAGCGCCTGTTCTTTATTCCAACCCCCACTCTTACCCCCTCCCCAAGACGCGCGTATTTATGAGCTCAGGCCGATGGGGAACGCCCGGAGGAATTATGCAACGAGACCGCTGCTGCACTGCCCGGTTAACTCCGGAGGAATTTGATTCATGCCATGACGAAGATTCCAGCTGGAGGAGAAAAAGGACCCCTGGTATGTTACACTGGGGCATGTGCTTTCACTCGGGATGGAAGAGAAGCCAAGATCATGTGTGATTAATACCGTGTAGCTAGTGCATTGCCCGCACGACTGTTCAGTGGGAGTGAAAGTCTCGAGGGTCTTAACCTTCCAACACCATTTTCGGTTCTTGTTCTTCATTTTGATCTATCAATCGCTCACTTTGTAGATCAAGAGCAAAAGTAGCAACCAGTCTCCATATTCTACGAACAATTTACAGGAGACTCTAGGAAGAAACACAATTCAAAACTACCACTAGGTACGGACCAGTAAATATTCACAGATACTTTGTATATCAGGAGCAGAAGTAGCAGCCAGTCTCCGTAGACTACGAACAATATACAAGAGACTCTAGGAAGAAACACAATTCAAAACTACCACTAGGTAAGGACCAGTAAATACTCACAGACACTTTGTAGATCAGGAGCAGTAGTAGCAGCCAGTCTCCATAGACTACGAACAATATACAGGAGACTCTAGGAAGAAACACAATACTAAACTACCACTAGGTAAGGACCAGTAAATACTCACAGACACTTTGTATATCAGGAGCAGTTGTAGCAGCCAGTCTCCATAGACTACGAACAATATACACGAGACTCTAGGAAGAAACACAATTCAAAACTACCACTAGGCAAGGACCAGTAAATACTCAGAGACACTATGTATATCAGGAGCAGTAGTAGCAGACAGTCTCCATAGACTACGAACAATATACAGGAGACTCTAGGATGAAACACAATTCAAAACTACCACTAGGTAAGGACCAGTAAATACTCACAGACACTTTGTAGATTGTAGAGCTGTAGTAGCAGCCATTCTATGTAGACTACGAACAATATACAGGAGACTCTAGGAAGAAACACAATTCAAAACTACCACTAGGTACGGACCAGTAAATTCTCAGAGACACTTTGTATATCAGGAGCAGTAGTAGCAGCCAGTCTCCATAGACTACGAACAATATACAGGAGACTCTAGGAAGAAACACAATTCAAAACTACCACTAGGTACGCACCAGTAAATACTAACAGACACTTTGTAGATCAGGAGCAGTAGTAGCAGACAGTCTCCATAGACTACGAACAATATACAGGAGACTCTAGGATGAAACACAATTCAAAACTACCACTAGGTAAGGACCAGTAAATACTCACAGACACTTTGTAGATTGTAGAGCTGTAGTAGCAGCCATTCTATGTAGACTACGAACAATATACAGGAGACTCTAGGAAGAAACACAATACTAAACTACCACTAGGTAAGGACCAGTAAATACTCACAGACACTTTGTATATCAGGAGCAGTTGTAGCAGCCAGTCTCCATAGACTACGAACAATATACACGAGACTCTAGGAAGAAACACAATTCAAAATTACCACTAGGTAAGGAAAAGTAAATACTCAGAGACACTTTGTAGATCAGGAGCAGAAGTAGCAGCCAGTCTCCATAGACTACGAACAATATACAGGAGACCTTAGGAAGAGACACAATTTAAAACTACCACTAGGTACGGACCAGTAAATACTCACAGACCCTTTGTAGATTGTAGAGCAGTAGTAGCAGCCAGTCTCCGTAGACTACGAACAATATACAAGAGACTCTAGGAAGAAACACAATTCAAAACTATCACTAGGTAAGGACCAGTAAATACTCACAGACACTTTGTAGATCAGGAGCAGTAGTAGCAGACAGTCTCCATAGACTACGAACAATATACAGGAGACTCTAGGAAGAAACACAATTCAAAACTACCACTAGGTACGGACCAGTAAATACTCACAGACACTTTGTAGATCAGGAGCAGAAGTAGCAGCCAGTCTCCATATTCTACGAACAATATACAGGAGACTCTAGGAAGAAACACAATTCAAAACTACCGCTAGGTACGGACCTTTAAATACTCACAGATACTTGAGTAGAAGTAGATTGCATTTAATCTAAAATAAGTATTTTGGTCTTAACATAATGAAATTAATTAATAACTGCGTGAATATTAACTAGCTGCACATTATTAGTGTCTCAATTTCCTTTTATTTGTGTGGTCGTGATTATGAGTGTCGTCTCCTTGTACGTATCACTTATTTGAATTTCAGAATTATAATTGAGTTATCAATTTTTTTTAATTACTCCAAAAATTTTAAAATTCAATTAATAAATACTTTTCTCATCTCAACTCATTTGGGAAAACATAAGACATCAATGCAGGTATTCGTAGGCAAATCGTTAAAGCAACATTAAAAAAACTGACGATCCATGATGGCGTAAACGTAAGCCAAATTAATTTCTCTAAAATTATTAATTATTTTCCGGATGTAGTCTCTGCGTTTGAATTCAGAATACTTAACTCAAAAAATTTTTAGATTGCTGCAACATCTTGTGGCTGCTTACGGGGCTGGTTCCCGTGGTCGTTGGCCTTAATCTTCCCTCACAAGACTCTCGACTATGAGGTACGTATCTATAGTCTTTGCCTTAACACAAGCATATCGCGGTAGCTCTAACTTGACTTTAATTTCTAGCCCGCGTAGGTAGTGAGTGCAGACTAATTTATTATTGATTACACTTCAGTGCCTCGTGTCTTCGACCTGTCGGGCAGTCAGGATTACGGCACGTGACTCGGCCAGTCTAACCAAAAAATATATATAAAAAAATATATATATATCATGTCGATGACCCACTACGTCACCACCTGCCTGACGGAAAAACCAATATGTCTAGAAATATTTAAAACTGCATACTTAAATCATAAATCTTATCCCTACGACTTGCGTTACCTATACCCACCAAACAATAAATCCCTCTATGCAAAACGGCCCTCATAAAAATACCTTTGTGAAAGAAAACAGAAAGACTTACAAATATAATTACACTGAAATACGTATTCTGAGGTTAAAACAATTTGCAATTAATAATTTAAGTTAGATCTGGAGTAAATAAAATATATGTACCATTAAAAAATTCAAACAAATAAATGTTACGTTAGACATACACATTGAAAAATAAACTGAGATAGCTGTGACAGGAATACCTAGTGCTACAACAGCAATATTTATTTTAAAACTGTGGTTTAAAGATAATAAATGGCTGTAAAGAAAAAGTAACTAGAGCCTCCCAAGTGCTCACATTACCGCGAATAGCCTATACAATAGTTGAATAAGTGGTCCGATTACAGCTGCAGTGGCTAGTGATACGTAATATATGTTATCACGTCCATGATACTTATCAGCATTTACAACTCGATAACTCGCTGTAGGTTCAATTAGCTTCACACTTATTGAAGCCCTTCTTTTGATTCCAGAAAAACACGGAACGAGAATATTTCTGGCGAGGGTGAAGTTATTTCTTGGTCTTCCCGTAATCTCGCCCATACTCATTCCGTCGCTTCATCGTAAAAATAAATATGTTCGAAGGTTTTTGTACATAAAACAAAAACCTTTTCACGAGGCTGTTTTGTTTACACTTTGGTTTGTTATTAAATTTTTTTTTTGCGATCTTTGAATGAATTGTGCAATGGAGGAATGACTAGGTGGAAATTCTTGGACATTCGTCATTGCGATGCAGATGCATGTGATGGAAAAACTTGCCTCTGTCGTCGTCGGTGTGTTGTCTGTTTGTCGTATATAGTTTTTCGTATACACGTATAGTATATTAGTTTGTCATCCTGTTTAATTTGACTACGTTCCCTCAGGATTTCTGGCTATGTACATGCATATTCTTGACTACAGCATACCTGGCTTGCATTCTTTCATGTGTGGTAAAACTGCTGTGTTTGAGTGCGTTTCTGTGTTTCTGTGTTTCTGTGTTTGTGTTGTCCTGTTTTGTTCCTCTGTTCGGTCTTGTTTTCCGTTTCAGACATTTGCATCGCAATGGCGAATGTCCAAACATCTCCACCTAGCCATTAAATTTTTCCTTCAGACATTTCTTTTATGACAATGAAAAGATATCCTTGAACTTGTTTTGTTTACAGTAAATAAATTTTTCTGTACACTAAAGGAAAGGAATAAGTGGTTTTTAGTACCTAAAGAATCTTTCTAAATGCTACCCTTAGGTTACCAACATAAGATGTGCATTCGCGTGGAGGTACCTTTGATGTGAGCGTAAGCCAATCCCTGAAAGACTGGGTTAAGGCTCTCTGATTGGCCACTGCGTGCTGCGAAATATTCCCTGTTGGCTGGGCCGCCGGCTGGCGAGTAACTCAGCAGGCGCCGATTGGCGAAAAATGTTTCGACACGTTGCTAGCTGCAGTGAAGCCCATTTTATTTTATTTGTTTTTTTTTTTTTTTCTATTGCGTCTATGAGCCAAGGCTCCTATAAAAGAGGTTGTACAAAAGCTTCAAGGCGACAATATATGTTATACACAATACATGTATCATGTTTTACACGTGATACATTGATGACTATGATTAACTATAGTTTATTCGAAGTTTCTTCACACTTTTTGAATTAAACCTTTAAAAAAAATCACCCCATGTATGAATTATTTAGTTATTTCCCAAATACGCCATGTATAGCAACCGGTTTATACCTCCGTTAATTTTAAAGTATTTTATTTTTCGTTAAATTAAAATTCCGCCAATATTTTATTTACAAATTATAATGTTTCACTTTTAAAAAATGTGAATAAAAACAGTGATAAAACATGTTTTTTTTTTGTAGCGCCTAGTAATAAATAGTTCTCGTGGCAAAAAAAATATTATTACAACGGCGTGGATACGAATTAGGTGCGTTCTACTTTGGTGCAATTAGTGAAGCGAGGCGGAGGAATATCCTGAAAGTAGAACTTTAGCAGGGCTTCAGAAAAATGTGAAGTAACCGTGAATTTATTGAAGTATGCTACATAAGAAAATTAAAGTCGATAGTTGGTAATAATGTTTGTTTCACCTCTGCGTGCTTAAAAACTGCGTGACTTAAGGCGTTGGCCAAGAAAAAAAATATTATTTTGTATTATTACCACATACTTTGCAACCTGCTGACATTATCTGTAACTACATTTTTCACGTATAATTTTTTTTAGATCGTATTTTTTTTACAAAATGAAATGTAAAATAAAAACATTACTGATTTCGCAATTGAAAAAGGAAATGAATCAAACTATTTTAAGAAGATTTAACAAGGACAACTGAAAATTCTTGTCCTAGTTCATTGTAAGGTGTACTTTGCAAAAGCAATTTAACAAAAATTCATGGGCAGTCACAAAAATTAAAAATATGCGAGAATTTCCGCATTATCAGCAATTTTCAAAAATTGTAAAAACTTTTCCTTGTACTATTTTTATAGGCTGTTCGAGATAAAATGAGCCCTTTTGAAAGCCCTGCCGAAGATATACTTGTATGCACGTTTCGCATTCTTTCACCTTTTGTAAAATTAACATTCCCATCGCCCTCATCATTTTATTCATGCGTCGGTCAAATGGAACTGTGCAGTTATTAGCAAAGTAAATATTTTACAAATCTGCTCAGTTTTACACTTCAATGCATTTAGAAAACAGAAAGCTGTAGCAATAATTTAAGCTATCACACATGATTACCTAACATACTTTATTCGACGTTAAGATATGGAACTACTTTCTCTCTGTCGTTACCAACTTTACTGGGCGCATGTCACTCAGTTCGCCCGTTAAAATATATGCAGGTAGGATCAGTGACTTTTCTCTAAGGTTGATTTCAAATGTGCAAATTTTTTTCCCGAGGAAAGAATTTTTACTGGTAATGTATAAAGGTTGAACTGTATGTGGTGCAAATATAATATATCAGTTTTTTTTTTGTGGTCAAGGTAATTAATGCCATACTCGCGGTATCCATGCTGACCCTGGGCCAGGCGGGAAATACACGTGTTTATTTGTTGTTTTTTTTTTTTCACACGCAACCCCTACCTTATTTGCGACAGTTCCGGAACGGAAGTACTCGCAGTTGGTTTCCCGTCGTCCCGTCCGGGAACGACCTGCGCTGGCTCGCGCCCCGTCATCAAGTACACCCCGACCGCCCTTTATTTCCGTCTCTGAAAGTCGCGTGTAACACGCCCAGGTGAGCCGTACAGAAGCTCCGGGCGCCGACAAACACTCGAGCGCGGCAGAGGGAAGCTGAAATCTCCACTCCGGAGCAGAAAAGAAAAAAAAACCCCATCAGGATCGAGCGAGAGAGCCAGTTACACTGTCAGCCGGTCGCGGTGCCCGGATATTCTGCACGTTCAAGGGTGGTTGGGGGAGAAGGGGCACACCGTTAAAATTTTCCGTATACTTAACGGAGATCTTCACGAAAATCCACTGTAAATATACGGAGACGCGATTGGTAATGACGAAAAACGGAGTCAAGTGCGTAAAATACGATCTAAGGGGGAAAGCTCCGTGTTTTGCAATTCATACACAAACTTTTGCCGGACAACCAAAGATAGAGAGATCGTCACTACCAACAACCTACCCCGACGCCATCTTGAGTCCCACTGAGCTTCAGGGGGCGGCGCGCACTACTTCATATTTCCTATAACATCGGGCTTCGGGCACGAACAATGGCGAGTCTACGCGAAGCTTTCTCCGCCACTGTAACCAGAAAATTGTCGTCGTTTCTGCGGCAAGTCTAGGTTGTCGGTGTAACCAAGACCTGTTCTTCCAAACATTGAAAAGTAGCAACACGTGTGTGTAACACTTAGCAACACTTAAAATACACTAACTTTAATAAATACTTAAAAAGTGTCTTATAGCACCTATATAGAAATTCATACGTTACACCAGACACGCCACGTGAGCATTGCAGGTAAGTGCTTAGGATCGTGAACTTGCAACTTTTTTACTCGGGTTCAAATTTTGCTTAAGTATAAAATATTTAGACTTTCTTAAATATTTTTTATACACAGTAGAACACCCAAATGGTGAAAATTAAAATAAAATATATATTAAAACTATTTATACTAGAAGTACAGAACACTAACTACGGAATTAACGGAGAGGTTCCGTGAATTTTACGGAAAGTCCGTATTTGAAAATCGATGTGTTCGTAATTTTACGGAGAGTTTACGGACACCTCTGGATAAATTTTTACCAGCACTTTTCCATAAAATGAAGGAAATTATTTTTTTAACAGTGTAGGAATGTTCTTTTCCCACGCACAAGGCCGGGCATAGCGCGAGAAAGCGTCGATACCAGTCACGGAATACGAACTAAATATGAGAGGTAGACCGTTCCACGGATTTCCAGCAGAAGTGTCAAAACCACGCGCTCAAACAGCGACATGGAAATGTATTTTTTGCCCTTTTTAGGAAACCTGCGATCCTGTTTTGTCTGAATGGAGTAATATCGTGTTTACACGCCGAATCTAGGCGAGAGAAAGTGAACTAAATATGTCGATTTCTAAACACGTGTTTTAGGTAGAAATTGCGCTAGACACGAATTCACAGTAAAAAAAAAAAAATCTGTACTGTTAAAAACTATTTGCGACACATTATTTTTGAACCATACAAAAATGTGCATGTAGCTCAGGGCTTATAATAAACTTGAAGTCTACATCATTTGCTTGCTAAAACTCAACATTAGTTTGACAAGTTCCGTACTACGATTTTGTGAAATTTTCTCTGATTTATTTGTAGTGTTACAAAAATATCTCTGACAACTAGTTTAGTAAGAATTCTTTGTAAGAACACAAACAAAATTACTGTGTTTAACCCACGTGATTTTGACATTCCTACCGTTCAAAAGGCTTAAAATGTTGTGACTCAGTATTTACTTATTGCGCAACTGGAATGCGCTTTCTTCACCGCATTTATTCTGCGGCGAGTGTATATATATATATATATATATATATATATATATGATCCTAGTACAATATTGGTCAATAACTTTAGCGATATAATATTTAAAAAGACTGAATAACTGGATTCAATTATTCAAAATGATATAGACCGTTCAGGTAAACTCAGCACTTTTGGAAACCATACTTAAGATCTACTTGTATGTACATACATTGCGTAGTCTTCCACCATATTTAAATATGTACTGCCGTGGACCTGATCAATTTATTTGCCCGTCGGTAAAGTGAAATTGTGAAATTATTAGAAAGGTAAATATTTTGCAAATGTGCTGCTTCTTATACTTACGTGCATTAAAAAATAAGAAAAGACAATGAATCACCTTTCAGATTTACAATTACCTGCCATACATTTTCAGTTCGACGTTGAGACATGGAAGTAATTGCCCTCCATTGTTATCAACTTCACTGGGTACAATGCGGTAAGTGTGCTCATTAACGTATATGGAGGAAAGGACAGTTTAATTTACAAAGGTTGATCTCGAAAAGTGTTCAATTAATAATGTGCAGCCTATATAAGCTGTTACCAATTGACTTGAAAATTTTGGAAATGAAGCTTTGAAAAAGTGTACTGCTGGCAACTGCCTATATTTGAACGAAAGCGCTAACCATAATACTCATGGGAGAGTTGGTAGTGAAATAGAAAAGTATTGCGATGTTAAAATATTTCTATATTAAACTGTTCAAATTTTCGCTCTGTTCGTTTTGTGCGCACATAAGTTTTGTTTGGCATATAAGCAACATATTTATGTACACGGCAATTTAACAGTTACACTTGAACGACGCGTGAGTAAAGTGATTGTGTCCATGGCAATGATCAATTCGCATACTGCAGAAGTGTAAAAAATGTACAGTTTGGTATAGCTGGTATGGTCGGTTAGTATGGCCGGTTGGTAGAGGTGGTATGGCATGGCCGATATTGTCAGTTGGTCTGAGCGGTTGGTATAGGTGGTATGGTATGGCCGATATTGTCAGTTGGTCTGAGCGGTTGGTATAGGTGGTATGGTATGGCCGATATTGTCAGTTGGTCTGAGCGGTTGGTATAGGTGGTATGGTATGGCCGATATTGTCAGTTGGTCTGGGTGGTTGGTATAGGTGGTGTGGTATGGCCGATATTGTCAGTTGGTCTGGGTGGTTGGTATAGGTGGTATGGTATGGCCGATATTGTCAGTTGGTCTGGGTGGTTGGTATAGGTGGTATGGTATGGCCGATATTGTCAGTTGGCCTGGGTGGTTGGTATAGGTGGTATGGTATGGCCGATATTGTCAGTTGGTCTGAGCGGTTGGTGTATGTAGGTGGTTCAGTCTGACCGATATTGTCATTTGGATATTGTCAGTTGGTCTGGGCGTTGGTATAGGTGGTACACTCTGACCGATATTGTCAGTTGGTCTGAGCGGTTGGTATATGTAGGCGGTACAGTCTGACCGATATTGTCAGTTGGTCTGGGTGGTTGGTATAGGTGGTATGGTATGGCCGATATTGTCAGTTGGTCTGAGCGGTTGGTGTATGTAGGTGGTACAGTCTGACCGATATTGTCATTTGGATATTGCCAGTTGGTCTGGGTGGTTGGTAGAGGTGGTATGGTCTAGTCGATATTGTCGGTTTGTTTGGGCGGTTGGCTTGAGTGGATGGTCTGGTCGGTTGGTATGGACGAACATATACCCAGATATCATTGCTGTCAATTCCAAGGGCGTAGAATGTATTGTACTGTAAAGGGCTTTTTAACGTCCCCCGGATTTATGCTTGAAAGTTTGGCAGTGGACGGCTTATAGACTTACTTATAATATAACTTAAATTAACACCCATGCCTTACACGGGATTTGAACCCAGAACCACCCGCACACCAGATCGGTGGCACACCAACCGACTGCGCTACGAGAGGTCAGGTCCGAGGGCGTAGAATCCATACTTTTTATGTGGAGGCACCATCGTCAAAATATACTTCTGCGCCTACGCCCATTAGAGAGGAAGGAAGACTTGGTAGCAGAGATTTCATTTCGGATTTATTATTTTATTTTGTCGGGACACTATATAGTTGTATACATTCCCAGATATTGCTGTCAGACCGTTAGTACATTTGGTGTACCTACAGTCTGCGTTAGGATGTAATTATTTATTTATTGCCACCAATAGTACATGGTGCACTCTTTAAATCACTCTAATAAGTTCAGTTTCTTTTTATAAAGTAGTTTTGAAAATACTGTAGTACATATTAAAAAAAATGATATTTCAGATAGTTAACAACTTCAACTCAAAATTTTTTGGAGTGAATGTAGAAATCTTACATAATAAAAATTAAGGGCCTTAAATGCTAATTACAAAAAAAAAACTCCATATGTAATGTGGCTACCACCTATTCTTTTAATCCTTTTGACAGGTGGGGAAGTGTGTTAGATTTTCAAGCCCGCATTATAGTTTGACGCTCACCTCATCACGAATACATACTTTAAAATATGTTTGATATTGAGATGGAAGTAAAATTGTAAACTGAACGCAAGTACTATTTCAAAAGATGATACGAAAGTTGCAGTAAAAAAAGGAATTTCGCTATAAGTATGATTTGCGGGTGCAAGTGGGCCACTGTAATTCCAGTCGGGGATCTAATAACCCCAATGTTGGGTCCGGATCACCACGAGCCACGTGGTTTCTACACCCATGCTCGACACGTATCCTGCAGTTTGTCGCATCGGTTGTTGCGGGTTTTGGGACGGTGCAAAGCGCCTTGTAGGAATGCCAGTTCGTCGGCAAAGGCGACGATGTACAGATCGTCTTGCCTACTTACTACAGATGGAGGAAATTGACGTGGGTCCGGCAGCATCACCATCGCATGAAGCTGGTGAAGCTCCATCACTTCCACAGATGTATCGCCGACCGTGTGTCATACGCTTCGTGGTCCACGTCGCCACCTTATTCGCCCATATCATCGACTTCTTGGACCATGCCATCAGCTAACTGGGCAATGGCGCCGCCTTGTTGGGTCATGCCATTTACCACTTCGGCAGAGTCATGTAAGTCTACCAGAAGACTACGTTAGCGCCGTTACCAGTTTTTGGCATGGCGTCTGCTGAATTGCCATCCTGTCCTTCGGCTTTGATAACTGTCTCACCAATTACTTTTGTTTCAGCAACAAACCGTGTAATCTAGCTACTCTTCTGAACCACCACTATGTTACCAGTGTTCCTTTTGTGAAAATAACTTCACTTTCGGCTTCAATGCAAGGCGATATGAACGTATCGTGTGTTCTCAGAATAAAATGCGCGGATCCCATACATCCAGCTGTGATAACATGTTCACACATGTAATGACTGTCAATGGAGTTGAACCACACTCTTCGTAGTTTTGGTGTCGCTACTGAAGCGCAGACCTTACTTCCACCAGAAATGTCAAAAGGCATAAGTCGTACCAGTGGTGGTCGATTCTTAAGATTCTCACAGATGTGGTAAATGCGGCAGGCTATTTTCCTGGCCGGCTACAATTCCTGGGTCGCTGATGCAGGCATCTACCGGCGAATTTGATGTAGAAAGGGTGTAAATTCCGCGGAAGATTGTGAATAACATATACAGATTTTTTAAAGCCATATGTTTTTTTCTCATTTTGATGTAGAAAATGAAGTTTACAGAGTAAAATTCATTATATAAAATTATTTGTTTACTTTTTTTTTTTTGTAAAATCCGTTGCCAAAAATTACTTGCTTTACTGATTTAATAAAAATTTCGCGAAGAAAATAAAATAAAAAAGTGTAATTATATAAACATGATTTAAATTTTTTATTAATAATAGATGATAATTAAATATGTACAGTTGCATACTTCGCAGGTTTAAACCAACATTGAGTAGTTTGGGCCTCGTCGGTATTCGGCACGAGTTGATATTAGCGCACTCTAGCAGACAGTTTTGGCAATGGGCGACACGGGTGCACTCTGGTGGTCGATAATGTGAATACGACTTACCAGGACACTCTATTGGACAACATTGAATACATTAATTAGCAGCGCATTCTACTGGGCAAATGTCCAGATAGTTGATAGAAATGAGGGTACAGGGTGAAGTTAAGCGGGGGTTTCAACTAGCCAATGAAATATAGCGGTTGGGAGTTGTTCATATACTGGTCGTCATGCTGAGAGTGGTTGTGCTAAACCCATTTTAACGAGGGTCGAACCCTGGATTTCCTAGATAAATACCTTTATATATATATATTTTTTAATTTTTAGAATTTTCAATTGTTTTAATTTTTTTTATCGAACGCTTCTTTTTTCAAAAGTTTGTTACACACTATTTAAATATTTTTAAATACTTTTTATACAATTTCATTTTTTTAAATATTTTTTTCGGGGGTATTTACAAGGGCATTTCAAGGTAATCGCACGTCAGGGTCACGAAAATCCAAGATGGCTTTCGGGGTCAATAACACAAAAATGACAAGTGGCAAGGACCGTGGTGGCTGAGCGTTTTAGACTGCTCGCCTCCTACCAAGGCGAACTGGGTTCAATTCCTGGCCGGGTCACTCCGGATTTTCGCAATTGGGAATCGTGCCAAGCGATGCCGCTGGTCGGCAGGTTATCCCGAGGCTTTTCCGGCGCTGCTCCATTCTCCATCCCATCGGGTCACAAGACTTCGTCTAAATCACTCAACTCATGACCGATGCCCCCCTCCTGATCTCCAGGACCCTGAGCGTTGATCCTCTCTGCTGATTTTCGAATTGCCGTGCCCTACTAACAAACACTTTAATGTTTTCTTGAGTATTAAATGTATATAATTTATATATAATTATTGCAACTATTAAGTGGGATTCCTATAAAATATTTATTATATAAAAACGTGCTTTTTTATATTTGGAATCATATAGACCTTTTAATATCCTAAACGAAGTCACTACATTTAACTTTATTGTTATTGAGGAACGCAATGTTAGTTAAACGAGCGTGGAATTTGTTTCGCAAATTTCTAAAACGACGCGTGACCCGAGCCCTCACATTGCCAAACGTTATTTTTCAAAGATTTAAACCTTTACAAAATTTTTATCCTGCCGATGGGCAATTTAAGTTCGAAGAAGATTTTACGGGGGCCATCTTGTGCAACGAAATGTCCAGGGACATTATGTCCGGCCTGCAGGGCCGCTTATAAGGACAGGTCTATGGAGGATTTAGCTATCTGGCCTTATTGAAGGATGTTTTCGGACTAGGTCGTGTGCAATTTTCGATGTAAGGTTTTCTACAAGGTTGAAATGTTAGCAAATCAGAGAGAGGATGGTAGAGACATTAATTGTATTTTGTTTTGAGGAATAGCATACAACTACAAAATACGAATAAATAGTACATAAAGAACTACAAAAATATCTACTGATCATATAACGTTATTGTGTGAAAATTATGGAAAACACCCGTGTGTATTAATAATACTAATTATAGTGACAACAACGAAACGATTAGGCTCTGTGCATAAACGCATAGTGCTGAGGTCGTGGGTGGAAGATTGTTCCTGAACTACAGTTGCTGAAGTAAAACCATGAAAAATGCACTCTTCTTAACTCGTGCGGCAACGACAGGTTATTCCAAGAACCCTCCATAACAGCTTGATTGCGCGCCCTGGTAGAGGGTCTCCCAGGAGCTCCCGCCCATGCTTGTACGGGAAATTTTTGTCGTAGCTTAATAGCTTAATATGCTTGATTTACAATGCCATGACGAGGTCTTCCCGACAGTCAGACATGACGTTACAGCCACAAATATTAGTTCAATGTTTACAATACCCCGACAGTTTCCTTCAGACAAGTGTTGTGTCGCTTTCGGCAAAATCCTAAAATGGCCAGTGACTTGCTATGGAATGTGACGAAATCACAGATCATTGTACAATATGTTGTTTTGATAACTTTTTAAACGAAGTATTTTTGCATTTTAGAGCAGTAATTTTATCACGAATATTTATTTTCGTCAATTCATAAGCTTTCTCTTACAAGAAAATCCAGAATGTACACGTAAAATAGCGTATGTTTAATGTAAAATTTACCACAGTAGTGAAATCCGCACGACAATTTGTTTTGTAAGGTTATGTTTCTGTTTTTTTTTTTCTATTGCCAAGAGAGGCCGACCGGTCCGACGCCCAACGAATGTAGAAATTCAATCTACTTTTGTCGGGGCTGCGTTTGTCGGGGTGACCTTGCTCCTGATTGGCTGATGAAAAATTTTCGTCTGGGCAGGGACAGTTTTTTCGGTCTGTCGGGTTATTGTAAATCCAGCTTTAACGGTCCTGCATACCAAGCCGGCAGCCGCGAACTTCAAATGGAGAATCGATGTTAAACGAAACTCCTTTTCTCTTTGCGTCAATTTTGAAGATAACTATTTCAAACAAAATACTATTTTGACGCATCTTTCTCAGAAAATATTGCTTAAATTATATATATATAAAAGAATAATTTATTCATTAATTTAGTTATATGTAAATTTCAATATCACATTATAGAAATAATATATTAATCAAAACAATCGGCAGGTGTCTTAACATAGTGGTGTGACCTATCCTGAGGCTGAATCAGGCCACGCATTAACAAAGGGGAACAAGGGTAGCTCAAAGGACAAGCACTCAGATACAAAAGGCTACTTTTATTAAACACCAAGTTTTACAATCACGCCTCAAGTAGGCTTCTCAAGCATCAGTTAGGTTTTACAATCAATCAGCTACAGTTAGCAAAAGGTCTCGACAGTTAATGTCTCAATGGGGCGCTGATGCCCGTATTCAGGCTCTAGATAGCTTCACGCATTCAAGGCGAATCTATGCTCAGAGGGAGCTTAAGGCCGTCACAAGTCCGGTGCCCTAGCAAGCCTTAAGTCGCCCTACCAGGAATTGAATAATTACCCGTTTACCGTCGCAGTCTCGCAGAAGATCTCTCGACGGCGGGCTCGGCGGGCGTCGAAGGTGGACCACGGGCTGCGGTCCTCTCGTCTCGTTGTCCTCAGGTAGAGCCTCCGGCAGCAGCAGGCAAGATGGCGCCCAGAGCCTCCATGACTATGATTTTATATAGTACCACGGGCTGCGGTCCTCTCGTCTCGTTGTTCCTCGGGTAGAGCCTCCGGCAGAGGCAGGCAAGATGGCGCCCAGAGCCGCCATCACTATGATCTTATATAGTACCTTCCTGACCTCACGCTCAACCCCCCCGGTATGTGTTATTTAAAACAAGGCTCGGCTGGCCGAGGTCGTTCTGTGCTTTCCCTCAGCGCGCCGCTGAGCAACCCTCGCAGGAGCCAGCCACGGCAATAGCAGTATTCCTTAAGAAATTTCGAGTAGAAAACTTTTTGTTTGAAATACTTATATTTAAAATTGAAGCAATGAGAGGAGTTTCGTTAACATTGATTCTCAATCTGAAGCTCGCGGCTGCCGGAATATTCTCGGAACACTCTGAAGACGTGCAACCACTCTGATGCGACATCGCAAACATAGATAGTGTAAAGGATGTTCACTATAAAGTGAGCACTTTTCAAAAATAAACCTTAGAAAAATGCACTGCTCCTACCTGCATACATTTTAAGGGGCGCGCTGAGCGACATGCGCCCAGTAAAGTTGGTAACGATGGAGGAAAAGTAGCACCATGTATTAACATCAAACTAGAAGTGCTAAGTAACAATTTATGGTAACTTAAATTATTTATTTAGTTTTCTGTTTTTTTTAATGCGCCTAAGTGTCAAAATGAGCAGATTTGTAAAATATTTACTTTCATAATAATTTCACAGTTTCACATGACCAACGCATGAATAAAGTAACTAGGTCCATAGCTGTGCTAATTTTAGATAAGGTGGAATAATACATAACGTTCTTGCAACTAAATTTTAATCAGGGTTTTCAAAAGTGTTCAATTTACCGTGAGGGGCCTATAATCATATGAGAATCGTGTCCCACGTTTGTGTATTACGACGCAAGGAACATTTAGAGGCCCCTAAGCTTTGTTATGGAAGAATCGCAGGACCGCTAGAAAGACTCATAGACAGCGAAATCATTAGAGTCTGGGCTAGGTACTCGAGAAAAGCAGGAATTACAAAGGAATCGGCCAGGGCCAGTATGAATGAACCATCCCATAATTCGCATGGATTGATTTCGAGAAACCACTAGGAAACTGAAACCAGGGTGTCTAAACCGGGAATTGAACCCGGGTCCTCCCGGATGGAAGGAGAAGGAGTATACGAGATTTATATATATTTTTCTGGACCAGCTGTACGAGTATTACCATTTGAGGCACGAGACGTCAGCTATATCAAGCCTATTTCACACGAGCAGAAAATATTCGGAATTCCTTTTTTTTTAAGATTGTTAAGGTCCCCGCCTACCTGGACGTTTTTTTTTCCGCGTTCGAGGCCGAGAAGCGCGGGAGCTATAAGGGCGACACTGCCACGCTCATCAAGTGAGCCATCGCCGCTAAGCTAAAGGCTCTGAACTGGTGTGCAGTGTTCTCGTCACACTGCGTGTACTTACGGGACTTTCAGCAGTGACCATACCATTTTATTGGTGGAAAGTATTTGGGAAGGTTTATTGCAGGCAGGGCTCTTGAGTAGTTTTGTGTGTATCTGATGCGTATATTTTTAGGAAAAAAATCCTCTCTAGCCGTTTTGTAATACTCTGAAATTGCGTTTCTAACTTGCGTGGTATTTTTAAAGTACTCAACCGCCTTCGTCTGAAGCATGTGTCATTTTCGTGGAACAGCACATTACAGGCAAATTTAATAATTTCTTGGAAAAGCGTGTACTTCAAAAACTTTGCAACGCAGTTTATACACCTGGTAGACAAGAGCCTTAAGTGATTGATAGTTTTTTAAAGCTTTAAGCATTGTATTTGGAGCTTATTTTCAAAAGCTGACTAATAGTTTTCAGTACAGTTTTTATTTTCATTTAACACTTGGCTTACCGGGATTACATTTCCCCCTAGTCTTACCGATGTAGTCATTTTGACTGCTTTTAGATTTTTATTGAAAATGATATTCTTTTTTCCTATTGTCGCTTATAATTCATTACAGGAAAATATAAAATGAATGAAATGTGTGAATTTTTTTTATTCTTGTTTGATTTTTACTTCACAATTTATTACACTTGAAAAGATAACATACATTCTACAGCAAAATTACTACATAGGATACCTTACCTACACTATATAATTATATAAATAATTATATAAATAATTAAATTATAATTAAATATATAAATATATACAAAGTATTGTTGCATAAATAATACACTTCCAAAGCAAAATTGTAGGCTACATTTTTGCGTACAAGATAAACAGTTACATTTTCGATATATGTTGACTGCGGTACTAGGATTACCTGACCCTACCGATGTAGTCAATTTGACTGCTTTTATTTTTTTAAAGGAAAATAATTTGTTGTCTGTTTGCACTTGTAATTCACTACAAAAAATATCTAAGGAATAAAATGTGCAATAAATTTTTTATGGTTGTATCATTTTTACTTTATAAGTAATTACACTTGGAAAGGAATCAAACGTTCACCAGCGAAATTACTACTGAGAAAACAGCTATACATACCATGTAATACTTTTGCAATAAGAATAATTATATCAAATAATAATAATAAGATGAAAATTAATGACTACGGTTTTGCATACAGTAATAAAAGTTACATTTTCAAAGTACGTATATTGATTGAAATGTTTTTATTCAACTCTAGGGAATATTACTGCCAATAAGATTTTTTTCTGAATTACATGTAACATTTTTTGCATATTCTTCCTTGTCTGCGGGTACATACTCCACAAACTGGTTTCCTGCACTGTGAACATTTGTCTCTGGTTTAATTTTTGATACACACAGATATTTGGCACTTAACGTGTTGGTTGTCACAAGCATCTTGTGGAACATCCCCCCCCCCCCCAGATACTTGGGAAAGGCTTCGGAACTTGTGAACGTATTGCCACATATGGTCCGGCTAACTCTTTCGCCAAAGAAAGTGTAAAACTTCTTGAAATCTTCTCTTTTGTTACATCCTTATAGAGTGTGTGAGCATTGATGCATGCTAAGTCAAGGATGTTGTAAAACACATGAACTGGCCACCTGCGGCTCATGGCTCTCGTAGTGTATTTACGTGACATTTGGTCAACAATATCAACTCCGTATTTTGTGCAGTTATAAAACTTAATCGTTTCTGGTATCTGCTTCTCTGTCTGCTGATCAATACCCCAGTGTGCAGAGTACTCAGAACCAGCACATTTTTGTCACCTTTCCTTGGTAAGATGCCAGGACCAAATCATAGCTTTTGAAAAGGATAGTTGAATGTAAAGCGTCAGGAGTATGTTTCACAGAGGATGGTACTTCCCACCTGGCTCCATTCAGTGTCCCAACAAGGCTTGTTTTTATTTTCTTCTGTTCGTTAGTAAGACCTGCAGAGATAAAATAACTGTCCGTAGTAACATTTATTCTCTTATCAAAGAATGGCTCCATCAGTCGCAGCACTACATGTTCACCTAGAGGTCTGTCAGGAGGCCTGGTTGCATCTTTCCTAAATATGGAAAGCCATTCAAAATGTATCTATGTTTAGCATCTACAGCCATCCAGTATTTCACTCCAAACTTGTCTGTTTTTTTTTGACATATATTGTGTAAATGGACGACACTTCGAAGGAAAAAGTTGTCCATCTATTGTTATATTATCTGTTGGTTTGTAACAGATAATGCAATTGTTCACAAACTTTTTCCAAATCTCAGATACAAGACAAAATTTATCATCTTGCTTGCGACTAGAGCGTGTAAATTTCTCATCAAAGCATAGGAATCTCATAATCTCTGTGAATCTATTCCAGGACATCGCGTTAGTAAAAAAAAATGGACCCCATTCACGAGACCACAGTTGAAGAACGTGGATGGTATTGGCCCTATATGCTTCTCGCGCATGAAGTATTGCTATGAATGCTTCCAGTTCTTCAAATGAAACCGTACGGTTATCATCTTTCAGCACAAAATGAGCCCCCTGCTCTGTGCATTTCTTTTATTTGACACATCATTGATTCGTTTATGAAAAGGCGCCATGCACTTGCTGGTGAGCAATTCTCAATATTGCGCTTTGCATGACCTGTAGGTCCTGACACTTCTCGAAAAACATTGTGATCCCTTCGCCTACCTGGGTTATTACCTGGTGTGATGTGACTCCACACAGAACCATCCGCAGCGCTCTCTCCACCAGCCTGTGGAGATCCTGCAACTTGGTCGCGTTGACGTGTATGCAGCTGCATCGAAGGTTGCGGCCCATGCCGATCTGCGCGGCCTCTTCTTCTATGACGAGATGGCCTCTGACTGGAAGGCGCAGGTACATCCCCTGAAGAACCACTGCAGACGAGCTCAGTGGATGGTCCTAATCCTACGAGGTTGTCTTTTCCTTTACCTGAAAAATAGATCATAATATCAAAAGAATATGTGGATAAAAAAATTAAAATATAAAATGCAAATACTGATGAACTTGTAAAAATAGGTACTTACTTTGGACATAGTAAACAATGTATTATTGCATAGTGTGTGTTTCTTCGCACTGCTCAGTTCTTCGGGTGCACATTTTTTTTTAGAAATGTGACGGCCATCACTCGGACTAGAATCAGTTGAATATGCTACAACAGGAAAATTTCCTTCTTTTTGGAAGCGTATAGAATCGTTGCTAGAATATGTTTCATCTGCAGCAATAGGGATAAAATCACCATCACGCTTACAGCTGTCAGAATGGGAATCATCTTTATCTGACTGCGATGTCGATATATCCTGCTAGTACTGAAGGTGTTCGTATGCCTCTGCTTCAGTGAGCCCTTTCCGTTGTGCCGTGTCGTCTGGAATGAAGCGAGGAGGTCACTGAACACCAATACTTTGAACTCGGCTGGTGGAGCATTTATTATCTTATCGCTCAGGAAATAACGCTGCAACGGCCCATATGATAAACAGTCCGAGATAACTCCCTAGAACCTTGATGACTCAATCCCCACAGTGATTTGATGGCAATAGCGAACAGTCGCAGAAGGGTAAGACAAAATGATAGAAAGTAAACCTGGCAAAAATGAATGTTTCGTGAAAAATAAATTTTCATAACAAAAATAATATTGTACAACACACAATATACAGGTGCAAAATAAATCAGGACAGTATCATGGAAATTATTACAACTGACAAAATTAAAAACGAACATAAAACATCCGCCTTATTTTTTATTTGTGCATGTCAGTCAAAGTGACTGCTCGGCAAGACTAGTAGCGACGTAAAATAAGTCACAAAAGAATACTTTCAAAGCAGTTTTTATGAAAGACATGTGAAAGCATGTGAAAAATGGTTAAAAGACATGACATTTCATTAGTAACAAAATTTTAAAACCAGAGATACCATATAAAAAGGAAAAGAGAAAGTTTAAAATAACTGCTTGGTAAGCCTAGTGTTAAAGGGCTGGTGTCGCCCGTCTATCTTGGGATTGAACCCGCTCGCACTATTTCTCTCAAGTATTTTAATATCTTTTATCCTCGCGTGTTTTTAAACTGATATTCTCATTATTCTCGCCTTCAGTAATTCCTATAGTGAATGTATCTGCTGGTTTCATTTTTCTTGTGTTGTACTGGAGTCTATTTGGTCGTGTGAGTCATGTTGTACACCAATGTTTTGTTAAGTGCAGAGCAGATTTACAGTGCTGCATGTTTCAAACGAGCTGCTGTTGCGTGTTATGTATGTCAGCCACACGTTTCCTCATCTCGTGGGGCCGCGGTGGCTGAGCGGTCAGCCTGCTCGCCTCCCACCAAGGCGAAACGGGCTCAATCCCAGGCGGAGCCTCCCTCGGATTTTCGCATGCGGGAATCATGCCGGACGATGCAGCTCGTCGGCAGTTTTTTCGGAGATATCCCGCTTCCCTTTCATTCTGGCGCTGCTCCATACTCACCTCAATGACCCTCATCGGCTCTCAAGACCTCGCTGTTAAGAGCCGCCCAAATCTCTTCACTCATTCACTCTCCTCATCTTGCGATCACTCAGAATTATATTCAATGAGGCTCAAGCTTAAGACGTACTGGGCATTTCACGTAGCGTTGCATACGTGTGGCGCCTCAGTACGTTTAGGAGCCCATTCCTGTTACGCTACTTTTACATTACAGTAATAGCGAAACTGAACACTGCAAATTTAACTTAAAATCTCATATCCTCCGCATTAAAGCACGGAGTGCAAATAAGCGAATACTGCGAGAAAGAAAATGTCGTCCATAAAATATATAACTGAACTTCGTGCATGCTATATAAACAAATTTTGTGAGTAGTTATTACAAGAACATAAACCATAAACAACAGGATATCCAAAATGAACAAAGAAAATTCACGATATTATAACGGGAGTAATATCCCAGAACCAAGGGTAAAAACTGAAAAAAAGAAGAAAAAAAGAAAAAGAAAATAAACCTGTGTGTGACACATAAGCTGAATATTCTTAATGGTACATACCTCTTTGTGGACAGTGTTAAAAACGAACCAAATTTTAGCACGCCATATTTGAAGTTATTTTAATATGGTTTTCTACGAATATTCTCATTTCCGTCACCCAGAAACACGACATTTTCTCTAAACTCTTTCATGTTTTAGTATTTATGTAACTTTATACCATCCGTCAACGAAACACATTGTTACATAATACACTATCTACCAAAAAGTAATTGGGCACCCGTGAAGACAGGTAATTCAGTACGTCAGTTGACTTGTGTTTCACGGCCTTCGGTGTAGGACCGCTGGTGTTTGTCCGTGGTAGCATGAACACAGAGGCCTATTGTAACGTTTGGATAATGAAATGCTCCCAACATTGTGGCGTTTTTACGAAATGGACTCGTGTTACTTCCAGGATGACAGTTCCAGGTGCCATGTTTCAAGGGCTAATATGCAGTGGTTCGCCGACAACAATGTTCGCTGATTGGACTGGCCCGCCCAGAGCCCCGACCTCAACCCTATAGAGTAATTGGATCGCCGGGTGAGGGCTCGTCAGGCGCGGCCAAAATCCATTGCTCAACTCATGGAATGGTTGCAAGAGGAATGGCGACGAATCCCCGTGGATGTCCTGCAAACACTCGTACAGAGCATGCCAGACAGGGTGGCTGCTGTTATAGCCGCAAGAGGTGGCCCTACGAGATTCTAACGGGGTGACAACCACCGAGCAAACATTGTGGACAGGTGCCCAATTACTTTTTGGTAGATAGTGTATTTGGTAGCGCCATGTTGAACGATTTTGTACGTTTATTTCTCCAACACCACAGGGATAGTGTTGAGATTAAAATAACTTTTACGAATCGTTTCATACCCAGGTAAATTAATAATTTTAAGATTGTCAGATTTTTTCAAGCGTTTCCCATTTTTTTTTTAGCTTACTCTGCGAAGCCAATGAAAAAATAATTAGGCTTACTATTCTATTGACAGTAAACGTTTATGCACATTAAGTGGTGGCTCATATCCAAAAAAGGTTCAGCTAAATGAAACTGATTCACTGTAACACCCTCTCTTTCTTTGCTGTATATAGTTGAAATTTATCATATTTCTTTTGCAGTATGTTCTCTATAGCCGACACCAGGCTGCATGTAACAAGCATAATTGCTAAACAATCGAACTATTTGTAGAACTGTTCTACACTACGTTAGTGTTTGCAAACAACTGCACACATTGTGCGGGCACCAGGTTATTTAAGTCCGCATAAATAGCGAACGCACCTTAAATCGAAGCAAATCGTTCGCTTATTCACTGACATGATCCACCTGAATAGGCAGGAATAAACAATTCTTCTCAAATTGACTACCAATTATTATATAGAAATGCAATAATATTACAAAATAAAAGCACACCATTTAAACCAGCACTTCCAAAAAATAACTGCAACAGGCTAATCGTAGTTACAGATGCGACTATTGACAACGTGTAAGTAGGAAAGTTCAGTTTGTGATAGTAATTTAAATTTGACAGTAGAACATAAATGGCGCACCTAGGCCAACGGATTCCCGAATAGGAGCCAGGCGCCGGCTTGCCGTTATGTTGTGATGTCAACAGCCTGACTGACATTGACCCTGAGCCAGTAACCGTGACTTTGCGTACATTATGTGTCATGTTCTCGTTATAATAACATTGATGTACGAATACTCACGTTATAGGCAGTTTCGTAAGATTCGATCTATTTTACTGCTGAAGTTCTTATTATACGTTATTTCAGTTAACGACGTGCCGAACATACTGTATTTAAACTAAAATGTTAAATACCTGCGTGGTTAAGAAACTAACGCAATAAGAAAAAGATTTAACATAGCCGAGAGAAAAATTTATAAATAAAATAAAACTTGCTTTTTTGGACAAATAAAAAAAAAAATGGGCTTGCTCATAATATCTGGTAAAGGAGCGTCCAGAAAGAAGACGGAAAAATTTTCAATCTGCCATGAATGGTTTGTATGTACATATCTCCAGAGAATTCATACAAAGGGCCGTATTTCATTGGCGTCTGGCTTGTGTAAGTCTTATCTTTACTTCTTGCGAAGCAAAGAAAGGAAATGCGTCTCGGCAGGCAGCGAATATAGCATTATTTTAGGTGCAATAAATGCAAAGTAAGAATGTTAGTGCCTGGAGATAGCGCGGAGATAAACAAGGACGTGCTGACTCCGAGTGGCCTTGTCCATAGTACAACTTGCTTTCGGAGGGACTGTTTACTTGTTTACTTGGCAGACGCATTCTTCAGAGTCGTAGCGGATGAGCATTTGCAGGACAACCGGCCACTTCGCCGTATCTTTCTCGGGCCTGCTGCGCGACGATTTCCAACTCGCGAGACTGCCGAGCTGGAGATCGTCTCACAGCCACCAGTTACTATCCCCCGCCCTTTCATCGCTCCTACCCTTCATTTCTCTGGGAACATCTTTCTTTCCCCCCCATCTCATACTGGCCACGCTGCAGCATCGTGTAACTAACTCTCTTCTGTTACCACGGGGCGCGATTCTCGCCCGCGCAAAACTAGGCAGTTTCACCATTTATTCATTAAACTCGGCTTAGCTAAACGGAGGTAACATTTTAACTTTTCATTTACGTGCGCTTAAGATCGGAGCAATTCACCACGCACATCTAGCAGAAAATTAAACCCGTGTAGTAAATATAAGTTTAGAAGAGCCCGATATTTGAAGAAAATTGTGTATCTAGAAGGCGGTGGGAAGGATTTTGCTCACTAACATACGGAATCTGAGCTGTGTTCTGTGGAATCCTGGCAGAAAGAAATGCGCAAATAAAATATTAAACAGTGAAGGAAACTGCGTGCGGACAGTTTGATGTTGTAAAATATAACATTACAAATAATGCCAGTGAGTGGGAAATGGCAAGCTCGAATAATAATTGCTGCGGATTTTAGTTCAGCCAACATATAACATGATTTTTCCTTAAATCATATTTTCATTGTCCTCGTGCATCAAATTGTTTGTTATTGCTGCCATATGTAGAAAAACTAACAAATCACTGCAACAAACAATAGAATTAGACTTCATTGTCAAACGCACTGTACTTGGCTTAAAGAGCCAATAAAATACAAACAACATTTTAATGTAGGCTAACAGTTATACATAACGTACATAATATTCGTCATTAATTTAACATTAGAAATGTTTAAGACATGCATATTTTGCATAGCCATTTGAGCTTACTCACATTTTCGTATGTATTCATATAGTAAATATCAATCAAAACTACATCGCAGGAACCGCAATTAATATTGTGATCGCAACGAAGGCGTCTGACGAATTTGTTTATCATAAGCCCTCTAAGTCGATCCTAGGACTGCCTATCACCGTCCAAGTCGATCCTAGTTCTGCCTAACGCCCTCCAAGTCGATCCTAGTACTGCCTAGCGCCCTCCAAGTCGATCCTAGGACTGCCTAGCACCCTACATGTCGATCCTAGGACTGCCTATCACCGTCCAAGTCGATCCTAGTTCTGCCTAACGCCCTCCAAGTCGATCCTAGGACTGCCTAGCACCCTACATGTCGATCCTAGGACTGCCTATCACCGTCCAAGTCGATCCTAGTTCTGCCTAACGCCCTCCAAGTCGATCCTAGTACTGCCTAGCGCCCTCCAAGTCGATCCTAGGACTGCCTAGCGCCCTTCAAAGTATCGTAATATGTTTCGGCAGCCATATTTCTTTCGTAAGAGGAGTTTAAGAAGTTAAAAGGCCGAAAAAAGGCATTTAAACTTAAGCTCGGGTAAGTTAAATTAATCGCGTTTTGACAGTGGTGTAATGCAATCGACCAGTAATCCTACTTAATTCGTTCTTAAACTCGGCTTGGTAAGTAAAACTTGCATGGTGAAACCAGCCCTTAGTGTGATCGTTGTCGGCCCTTACAGGCAACTGCTGCTTGTTTTTAGCTGATGTGGTATTCTCAACTGGCCGAGACACGCTCTAGCAGTTCGTCTGAGTGGAATCCTAGCTAGGCGATTGGATGTCAGCTTTATTCGTATGGCATCATCATCGATATGCCACCACCGTTACAACTGCGAAGGGATATTAACGTACACATTAGCGCCACTTAATTGTTACCGCTTGAAAATACGCCACAACGATTTTACTGTTGCTTCACTGCTGGTGAACTATTTTTAGACAGTTTTGAAAACTCATTTCAGGAATTAGTTCAGTAAAAACAATTGAGAGTAAAATTTATAGGTTTTATTACCTTTGATATTTAATTAATGTGATAATTGATGCTGTCATAATCCATTTGAGTGTCTCCGATTTATTTGTTTATTTAATAATGTCTATTTCGGGTGTTATCATATAACTTCATAGTAAATATAAATATTTTATTTATTTATCGAAGTATGTGTAATGTGTTATTTACGTATCTCAGATTATTTGATCATTGTTCGTAAATATTTTATCATTTGCGTATTTTTCTCGTAACTTTGATTTCAGTTCATTTTTGGTCTGCACTTTGAAAGCTATGTATTTAATCCCGTCTCACCTGTAGACCCGTGTTTCATGAGAGATCGTTACTCTACTGATCGGATATGCAATGCTGTGTTGCTAATTCTCTCAGTCGCCCTCTGAGGCTCCCCCTTCCCCTCGCTGCTCCCTTTCACTGCAGTCCTTCAGGATTTTCTCGGCGTATCCCTACCGCTTGGCCCGCGGTTTCACATAAAAAACGGGGTCTCTGTTCACGCGATCGTTGCTCCCACCTCTGTGCGCTCGAGCGCAATTCGCGTCCTCTGGACAGTTTGCAACTTATCATATCGGCGACTGTGTAACCTCCCGTTGTCCCTTGGTTGGTATTCCTGCGTCTTTCGCGTAGCACTTTTCCAACATTTTTGTCCTTTGGCGTGCTGTCATCTTGACGTGCGAGCCTTGTGCACCGAGAAAAAAGGTTTTGTTGAATAATAATAAAAAAAAAATTGTTTTGTGCAACAAAATTATTTGTTTGTAAAGGGGGAATTAAATATTTTGTTGCTGAAACTAAATTGTTTGGTTGTTCATATTTGGTTGCTCCAAACCGTAAGATTTGCTTGGTGCAACTAAAGCTTTGTTCGGCTCCGTGTACAGTCTGGGCCGATATAAAAAACGTTAACAAGTTCGACCGAGTTTCGAATCCTCGACCACGTAAGTCCGAGCTCTACGCCTTAATAACCTCAGCTAACGTGATAGCTAATCGCACCGTAAAGCTTTTAACTAGATTTACTGCAAATGTTGGGCAAAGTTTGCAGAAACATATTTCAAGTTTTACGGTTTTACTTGTCAGTTTCTCGTTGCATTGTTTTATTAATTTTTTACACTTTTGTTAAACATCAATAGATGCACTCACAAACACGGTCACTATTCTGTCTCAAAAAATACAAACAAACTCTCGCGTTGTATTTTCGAACGAAGGCAGCCAAATGAGTGGCCAAACAAATATATGCACTTGTTTCAACAACATATTTAGTTGACAGACTAATTTTTTTTTTTTGCCCAAACCAGAGATTTTGTTTATTCAAACACAAATTTTGTTAGACGAAGAAAAGTAATTTTGTTGCCTCTCAAATGTTGTTTGCTCAACAAAATATTTTGTAAGGCAACTAAAAATATATATATATATATATATATTTGGCCCTATAAAAACAAATATTTTGTTCGATCTTCTCTCAGTGTGTGGTGACTGTGATGGTGTTGTTTGGCACTTAAGGCCGATGGTGCACGAAAGCAGTATATTTACACGATTTTCGTTATAACTTGTTTTGCGAAAAAGTTTATCGAAATTTTTGGCACGATATGACGTCAATATTAATTTGAAACAACGTCTTGCATTTTTTAATATCCGCTGCCTTTATTAGGGTCTGTGAGCACTGGTGGAAGATGAGAAATAAGATACTCTTTCATATCTTCCATCAGTGCTCCGATAGTAGTAGCGGTAGTGAATATCTATCAATGTAAGAAGGTGTTACAAATTATTCTTCATGTCTCGTCGTGCCAAAAAATGTTGAGAAATTCTCTGGAAAATAATTTTTGACCAAAATTATGGTAAATATATGGCTTTCGTGCATCGCTGACCTTAAGTGCGCTTGATGTTTTATTCTCACAAGCCATCACGTGGTATGTAGTAACCCCTGGACGCAGTTTTGTTGGTTTTATTACATTATTTTATTTATTTTTCTTTTCAAGATGCAGTTGTTCATTTAGATATTTTCGGTTTCCCCTTTCTGGTGAGCAGGGTTTCAATCTCATAGTTCGTTTCTTCTGTTGCACCAGTCATCATTCACTCACTAAATAATTTCGTTTGTAAGTTATTTGGTTTCAGTGAGGGTTCACGTGTCTGCCAAACGTTTCTGTCTGCGTGTGCTGGGTTAGATATTTTGCTGCACGTGTCTGCCTAACATCTTCTGCATGCTATGAGCTGAGGCGCTCCATTTTCTGGCTTAAGTCGTTTCTCTGTGGATTGCCTGCCTCTTCCCTGCAGATGGTGCTGGTAATCAGGATTGGTTTATAAATGCTTTCTTGCCCCGTTCCTGTAGACTCAATACGATGCCTGCAATCACCTAAGTTACAACGGACGTTTTGATAATTCTTTTCCAAATATCAGAATTTATTTTTTATTAAAATAAATTTTACTATGAATATGGAGACATCATGACCTAAATTATGACGTGTTTTATATTCATTGGGATTATATTAAACATATAAGCGTAATTTTGTAATGTAACTTGAAGGGATCACTTTAATTGTTTTAGTATAATTTTTAGTCTTTAGGGATGCATCAACCCAGGAGTTTTTAAAAATTTTATTAAAAATTATATCGAAATTTAATGGTTAACATAAATAATTTTATTTCTGTATATTGTTTGTTTTCTATCCGGTTTGCCAACAATTTTATTAATATTCGTGGTATATTAAACATTGCTTTTTTTTATTTTATTATTTTATTGTCCTGACGAAGTTTCTTTACAAATGTTATGGAAGTATATCTTGCATCTATTTTCAAAACATACAAGTATTTAATACATTTAAAAGAAAAGAGTAACACATCAACAATATCGTGGTTTTTTATTTATTTATTAATAAATTGGTTTCTCTCTGGGCTTATATACTTTATTGATGATACAAGAATGTGTTATATATAATATATTTGATTCTTTCTTTTGTGCCATGTACGATCACCCGGCATTATTAGTTGTTTAATATCGCTTCCATTTGTATATGTTATTTGTCTGTGATCGTACATGTGCACAGTTGCACTATACTCGAGGACGTTTTCACGCTTGGGACTGGTCCAGGTCCTTTTAACCCCTCACCTGGATACGTGCCCTGTGTCAGCATCTTACAATGAGAGTCAATTAAGTTTAAGCTTAATTGAAACTTATTTCTGCTTGACATTTTGTATTTAACAAGACATCAAAAACCTGACAAAATAAATAAATAATAATTCAACGGTCCTTAAAAAGACTCTCTTTAAGCGGGGCTTCGATACAGCAACTCCCCCGCTGAAAGCCGAAATGTAGAACACATCTTCTTCACCGAATCTGTCGTCAGTACAGCTGATCACTCTTTTGAAAAGCCTCCTCTCCTCTGCTGGTAGAGAATTGTTCTGGTTCATGTAAACATAAACATAACGGTGGGCCTAATGAGTATCCATATATCGGTTCTTACTTCGAAGTGTCTGATAAAAAAAAAAAAAAAGAAACAGGTACTGTATAAAACTATATCAGTGGCCAACAGTTCAATATAACCCTCTACTGCCCGAAATAATTACTAACGTCCAAAATAATGAAACAAATACAGTACACGCACCTTTTAAGATTGAATTACTCAACATATTTAAGCTTAATATAGTAAAAATTAATTTTTTTCCATGTAAAATATATGTGCTTTTAGGTCAAACAATGTAGTTAAGACACACGTGCAGAATAAAAAGAATTTTTTCTTTACACGAAAATATTACACTAAGGTAATGAGGATAGTTAAAATATAAAATATGAATAATGATAGAACTGGCATGTGACTTGAGAATCACAGGGGCTGTAGAGTGATAAACCCCACTCTTGATTTCTGTTGTTTCAACAAACCCAATTTCTCCTGGAATTGTGTGTTTGTAGATGCGATACTAAGTTAGACCTCAAAAACCAGTTAAAAACATATATTTTGATCGATTTTACTGTACTTAGATATTTATAAACGCAAGTAACTATCTTTATTGGTTGCTGGATTATTGCTGTTTTATGTCGAACTGTAAGTTGGTTTTTTTTTTTTTTTTTTTGCTGTGAGTACAATAGAGATGAAATAGTCAGAAGGGGCTACTTGCTACTTAGTATCTCAACAACACTATGAGAGTTGACCTTGGTAGCTGAGTTATTATGTTTGTACTGCAAACAAGTGAGGATGACTGCGAAATTGTGTGTGTATGTGTGTTTCTGGAACTCTCCTTTAAAAATAAAACAAAGGTCCCAACACCGTGCGGAGTGCGCCTGCCATCAAACCACGATCAGAGGTGTAAGTTAGGGTTTAGGGAAGGGGGTTCGAGGGGTTACACGATCACCACCCCCGCCTCCAACCCTCACCCCGGCGCTATCAACACGTCGCGACGCATCCCCCAGGTAATTCACGTCCTGAACTGTTATTGCCGCAGCTATTGAGGTCTTCGCTATTAACCCGAGATAAGTGGCGCTGGAGAGGAGGGGGTCGATGCGATGGAGGGAGGAAGGGGGGGGGTGGTTGAGGGGGTGGGAAGGGGTTGGTGGTAGTACCATTATGGGCAATCGCTAATCACGAGGAGAGAAGCGACGGGCCTGCGTGCGTATCGACCAGCTTGCGATACGCTCTCCAACCCCCCAAACCAGCATCCCCTTCCCGAACCGTTTTACACCCAAGTGTCTGTTCCGGGAAGGGGGAAGGGGGCTGCTAGAGGGGGTGGTTTTATCAGCCCACACTATGTGTATGAGGGGGGGAGAGGGTTATCGCGCTGCTGGTTTGCGTCCCACCCCCCGGGGAGGGCTGCAGCTTATCCTACGTTATCAGGGCCTAGCTCCGCCTGAAAACGGCGTAATGGAGGAATTATCTTTAATTTCACGCTTAATACTGCCGGCCAGATATATATAGATTTTTTTATCTCCGAACCTTCCCGCAGGAAACAAAATAAAAAGAATTTCGCCCGAGAGTGGACTTCCCCGAAAACCGTAGAAAATACTCTTCTTTTAATTTCGAAAAATTCTGCTGTTGTTTCTGTTTAACTACGGCTGTTAACACTTGTGCTAATTCTTTACACGAACGTACATGTGTTACGACATTATAAGATTAATTTTATGTTATGTACCTGGAAGGATATGATCATTGAACACTATATAAGTCTGTCATGCAGTCAGTACCATTGCTTCGTGACTGTTGGTTTGGTTCTTTCTTAACCTTTGTTGACTACCTAGATCCGAGGAATTCGCTAGTTCTATGAGCGCTAGAGAGAATCATACGATTTCAAGTACAACGTTCACGATAAATTTCGTCTCTCGATAGCCATAGCTGATGTTTTTGGCGATAGTAGCGCGAGGATTAACGTCCGGCAACTATGCACGAAAACGGGCCAAGGAAACAATTTGTTACCCTCCACGGCAATGGTGGGCGACGCAGTCAAGGATATTGTAATGAGGAGGGGCACCTGTTTCTCGCGAAAATATTTCAGAATAGGTTGTGTTACAAAGTACTTTAGTCCAGTACCACTTTCGTGAATGGATCAATGGAATTGTTACACGTCTTATCTGTCTGCCCTTGAATCACGGACGGTCAATAAATTGGAGAAAATTAACTATGATTGGCTCACTCACGTAACAGACTGTATTCGCTCAAAGACATAGGATACTCTAGTCTTAGCCTTCGCGTATTCCACAAATTTATGGAAATCAATAGAAACAAACCAAGAAGGGAAGTCCCACTTAACTGTTTTTACTTAAGTTCTGAGTGAATATTTCACCAGAACGATGTATTTATATTGATCCATTTCTTGACCCATTTCCATGTCATTCCAACGCAAGACATTGTGGGAAAAATTGCATCAGCCTGGCAAAATATTTGCACACAATATTGCATATTGGCCAAAACTATTATCTAATGTTGCCCTCTCAAGTGCGAATTCCTGTGGGGTTCGATTAACTTTGTTTGGCGTTTCGTTCCACGCAGTCTGGAGTTCCAGGGGCAATGGAAGTGGCGTAGGAAGGGAAGATTGTCCAGCGAACCACCGAAGGCGTGCGAGGTTCGCGTCGCGCGCTCCTCGATTAGGAACGCTTCCCACGCGTGGTCGCCACTCCGTTCGCGGTCGGGTCTCGGCTTCCTTTCTCTTTCCTCCTCTGTGCTACCTGTTCTTTGTTTGCCGCACTCCCGCGCATGCGCGTTATCAGTTCGCGACGTCATACAACTTTATATAACGAGTTTCGCAGTTGTACCGGCCTCTCTTTCCGTCCTTTCGTGTGTTTGCCTGCTGCCACTTTCGTCTGTTCCTGCTAGGATGTCTAAAGCCCCTGTCACACTGTCGTATTTTTCCTTCCAATTTTATTTGACAGTAAAATCTGAAGATACAATATGGCCATCAAACTTTTACTTTCAATGAGTTTTATCAAATAATGTTGAATGTGTTTGAAAATGTTTCACACTGTCAAATTATTTTACTGGAAGACTCTAATTTGAATTGTTATTTTAAGATTGTTTTCATCGTGCATATTGCTTTTGTTTTTCCATGCACAAAGAAATGTAATGAGTGTTGTAATTTATTTTCTCTTATCTACCAAGTTAAAATTTTATTTATCAGAGATGTTTCCTGCACAATGACATTTAATGCCTCTTGAGTTCGTAATATTATGTGCAATATTCGCTTAAAATAGAATTCATGGCCAGACAGCTTCTGCATAAATACGACTTCTTTTCCAGAAATTGTTTTTTATTTTAAAGTTACTTGACGTCCATTTTTGTCGTGCACGATTCTGATTAGCCGAGACCGTCAAACATCGAAGAAATTTTAGAAACGGTTCAATTTTCAAATGTTGGATGGAAACTGAAGCCATCCAACTTTCTCAGACAAAAATGGCGGCGTTTATGATGTTTCGACGACGTGATAACTGTCCAACTTTATTTGGCCAAACTTATTGGAAGTAGTTTGACGGAAAAAATTGACAGTGTGACAGGGGCTGATCGTCGCCGCCACCAACAATTTGCGGGCGACATTTGAATCAGTTCTACGGCTGTTGGGGCAAAGTATAAGATGCCGTAGGTGCGGCATCGTTGTGTGTTTGTACTGTTTATTCGATGTAGAATTTTGTGAAATTTTGATTCTAATGTCTGGGAGTTTTTGAGATGTCTTCAATTTTTGAAGTTTTTCGATTTTATCAGGTGTTGGTTATGGCTGCGCGGGGAACCGAAGGCGACTGCTTGTGTTGAAGTGAAATGAAGTGAGGGTACGTATTGGAGAGCTGGTGAGGCAGTTTGCCCCGAGATCTTGAAGAGTCAATTTACTCCAATAGCAGTTTGCGCCTACGTAGCGTTTCATAGCGATGCAGGCGGCCAGTGAGCATTGCACCAAGCTGCATAGTCACGTGGCGGATGCAGAAACACCAACCAGCACACGCCGTAAAGCAGCAGTTGGAACACCTGTCACAGCTCAGCTCACCGGGAACTTTCTTGGCGAAAGCAGGTAATTCGGCGACGGTAGGCAATGCACGTGTGGACTCACCACGGCAGGAACCAGAGGTGGAGTCCACTCCGCAGTGGACTGTGGGAGTGGCTACGGAGCTACTGAGAAAGTATGTCGGCTTGCCTTACCTCCACTTCGCACCGGGAAACTGTTACCTCTACCAGCAGAGTGGCCGCAGAAAATACTTGTGACGGAACACAGGTATTACTACGGACACCCGAATTTCGCGGAAATATTCCCGCACATGTTAGGTTTCAATATCCTACAGGCATACCAACAGTTTTCGTTTGTTTATTGGCGGCGTGTCTTAGAGAGAAGAACTTTTCGTACTTGACTGGCCAATCAGAATTAGGTATCATCAATACTCTGCGTCTGTGATTGGCGGACATACACCTAAGACGCGTACCACGGAAACCATAGTCACGAAAGTAGATCTGAGCTAAATTGTTATGAAATACAACTGGTTGTGAAATCTTTTCACGAAATTCGGGTGTCTCTAAGTATTACACTTAACAAAAAAAATACATAAATAGCATTCCCGATCTTTTAATATTCTTCAATGAATACAATGCAGAAGGCATTATTATTATTATTATTATTAACTGCTTACATTACAGCAGGCATTATTGAACACACAAAATTAAATAAAAAATTATTTTTAATCATCTACGATCTTCATAACAAAACGTGGCCACCTAATTAACAACTCTCAAATTACTGGTCGTAAGATTTAACAATAAAATGAATTTAAAAAAAAGCTTCACTATGGTCCTGGGGGCACTCGGATGGAGCAACAAAGCCCCACGATCATAAAATCCACACATTAAAATACTAAAGCAGTGGGGGCGCTCGGAAGGAGCCAATTCAAAGTTCCACTGCATAAAATACAAAGACGTTAAAACATACTAACAATAAAAAAGATACTGTATACAAAATACAAAGGCACTGATGCCAACTGAAGCCCTAATTTCAGTGGCTGGTGGGTCGTCAAACTCGTTAGCCAAACTGACGGGAGTAGAGTGGTACCATTGACAACTGAAGCCTACACATTCAGACAGGAAGCAACAAAATTGCAAATTTAGATCAGAAAAATATGGAATGCATCGTGCAAAGCAAACATCATTCCGCAACTACGTTAAGTTAAGTCAAGTCAAACCAAATTTTTAACGCGCTGGCAAAACTAAATTTTGCATACATATCGGCACGGCGAAACCTCAGCCTACACAAATAAACAGCTAAATTGACATTATTAATCAATTACGACGATCCACCTGCTGCTTTTTCCCAACGGCCGTAGAACTGGTACAAATCCAAATTGCGTCGCCCGCAAGATGTTGGTGGTGGCGTCGATCAGGCTTGGACGTCCTAGCAGGAACAAACGAAAGGCTTGGACATCCTAGCAGGAACAGACGAAAGGCTTGGACATCCTAGCAGGAACAGACGAAAGGCTTGGACATCCTAGCAGGAACAGACGAAAGGCTTGGACAGCCTAGTAGGAACAGACGAAAGGCTTGGACAGCCTAGTAGGAACAGACGAAAGGCTTGGACATCCTAGCAGGAACAGACGAAAGGCTTGGACAGCCTAGTAGGAACAGACGAAAGGCTTGGACATCCTAGCAGGAACAGACGAAAGGCTTGGACATCCTAGCAGGAACAGACGAAAGGCTTGGACATCCTAGCAGGAACAGACGAAAGGCTTGGACATCCTAGCAGGAACAGACGAAAGGCTTGGACCTCCTAGCAGGAACAGCGAAAGCAGCAGCAGACAAACAGAAGAAAGGACGGAAAGAGCCTCCGGTACAACTGCGAAACGTCCTAAGTAAACTGTTCCGACGTCGCGAACTGCCAAACGTGCACGCACGTTTTAATTCCGTTTGCTGTATACTGCTTTCCTTTCCCCTTCTCCGGCTCTTCATTTCTTTCTTCCCTTACCACTGGATATTTCTAGCGAAACGAATCCGTGCCTATATATTTTTGAAATCAACTAGTTTTCGACTGCACGGCTGGTTTTCATAACACTTAATATAATTACGCGAATGTGAAGGATCGTACACCAAACAAACTGTAAAACATATCGTTAACACAACCTTTTCGTTTGTTAAATTGCGAGAGGCATGGATATTTCGCGAAATGGCCGTTGCCCCAGTGCGTAGCCCTTGTATATCCTCCCTTCGAGTCCTTATTTTTGGCCTGCGTTGTACATAATCCAGTAACTCGATGGCCAGCTATTTAATACTGGATCAGAGTTATAGAGTGAGTCTAAGAACGTGTGCCTCAGTCACATAAGTAACGCAGTATAAAAGTGCATAAAGTCTAGCGAAGTACCAAAATGACAGAATAGAAATATAAATGATTAGTCGCATTTTTAAGTAAAGGCTGTTCACAATAAAGTGAACACTTTTGAAATCAACCTTGGAAAAAAAGTCACTGTCCCTGCATGAATATATTTTAATAGGCGCACCGAGTGACATTCTCTCAGTAAAGTTGGTAACGATGGATGGAAAGTAGTTCCATATTTTAACGTCGAATAAAAAGCGTTAGGTAACTATTTGTGATAACTTAGATGATCTCTTTCGCTTTCTGTTTCTTTTTAATTCGCCGAAGTGTAAATATGAGGAGGTTTGAAAAATATTTACTTTCCTAATAATTTCACAGTTTTACTTGACCGACGCATGAATAATGTGATGAGGCCGATGAGAATGTTAATTTTACATAAGACGGAAGAATACACAACGTGCACACAAGTAGTTCGTAAGCAGGGCTTTCAAAAGTGCTCATTTTACCGCGGACAGCCTCTAAGAGTCTGTAGTTCGGTTACATTTAAATTCGATACACATAAGCGAAATGACGTGGCTGTTAGCGATGCGTGCGTACTCATTCGCCTATTTGCTACGTGAGTGAGTGTGTGAAGAGATTTGGGCGGCTCTTAACATCGAGGTCTCGAGAGCCGATGAGGGTGAAGCGAGGTGAGCATGGAGCGGCACCGGAATGCAAGGGCGGAGGAAACGGGAAATCCCCGAGAAAACCCGCCGACCAGCGACATCGTCCGGAACGATCCCCACATGCGAAAATCCGGGGGCGACCCCGCCGGGAATCGGGCCCGGTTCCCTTTGGTGGGAGGCGAATAGTCTAACCACTACACCACCGCGGCCCCTTGGGGGCAAGAAACCCCGTCTTCAGCTGCTGATTGGCGATGGACGGTGCGCCATATTACTGGCGAGTCATGTTTTCCTGGAGTTAAGATATATACACGGGCATGCTGAACGTCGTGGATAGGGGTCTAGTATCGTGTGGGCTTTCCTATAACACTACACTGAGAAAAAGATTTTGTTGAACCAAACCAGACTTGTTTGGTGCAACCAAATTATTTGTTTGTATAGGGGCAATGCAATATTTTGTTTCTGAAACCAAATTATTTTGTTGTTCTCATTTGGTTGCCCCAAACTGTAAGATTTGGTTGGTGCAACTAAATATTTCTTTGGCTTCACGTACATTAAACAATTTAGGCCGATATAAAAAAATATTACAAGCACGAACGAGTTTCGAAACTAGATTTCCTGAGTCCGAGCGCTACGCCTTAGTAATCTCAGCTAATGTGACAACAGGCGATAACGGAAAGCTTTCAAACATATATAATCCAATATTGGGCAACATGTGCAAACAAATATTTCAAGTTTAACAGTTGTACTTGTTAGTTTCGTGTTGCATTGTTTTACTAATGTGTTTACACTATCGTTAAGCATCAATAGATGCACTAACAAACACGGTCACTATCCTAATTGTCACAAAAAATACAAAAAAACTCTCGAGCTCTATTTTCGAAAGAAGGCAGTAACATGAGTGGCCAAAAAAAATATGTATAGTTGATTAAACAAAATATTTAGTTGACTGTCTAATTTTATTTCGTCCCAACGCAGAGATTTTGTTTATTAAAACATATATTTTGTTAGACAAAGAAAAGTAATTTTGTTGATTCTCAAACGTTGTTCGCTCAACGATATATTTAGTTAGGGCAACTAAATATATACTTGGCCATAAACAAACGAATATTTTGTCCGATTTCCTCTCAGTGTACGAAGCGCAGCAACTCGTCGCGGCATCTATTCAACTAGTGGACGAAACACCAGTGAAGAGATGTTAGCCTATGTGTCGGCATTGGTCCCTGCTATACGCAGGGGGCAGGCTCTTGCTGAGAGAATGGAATCCCGCTCCACGTCACATGGATGCTCGGTTGGGTCCATGTCGGCCGATCAACGTGGCCATAGAAGTCGCTGCAACGCTTCAGAACGCTCCTCGAACCAATCATGGACAACTTTGGTCGTTGATAACCGTGCGTTACGTCCACGAACAAATGAGCACCAGGTTTTAAAATTTCGAAAAGTATAAATCGTTTGTAGACTACGCTCAACTTTCGTCTTGTATTCGAAGAATTTAACAGGCCAAACTAAAGAAATAATGCACATCGCGAGTGCACAACCTTTTTGGGAGCTATAGGCCCTATAAACATAGTGTTTGATTTAAGAGGGTTGCTATCCAAGTCCTACAATGGATCCCACGCCTTCATGGTATAGTATTAAAAAGTTATACATGTTTAGTTTTACACTTTTGAAACCCCTGTCTTGCTTTTTTTTTAATTCTCAGTGTGTATGTTTTCACCGTATACGAAATATTTATGTTGGATCCGCTCGTCCTACCAGTGCTATTTTAATTTAAAATAAGTTTATGTTACAAAAATTATCACTTTAACGTGTGTGCAAACAAAATAAGAAATCCCAGTGGTCGCAAATAAAAATAATTACGGTTTACGGAAATATGCTACGGAATACAACTATCGTTCACGATTTATTGCAGTGGAACTACTTCCATCAGTATTTGCATTAAAATACTGGCTGATATCGTATATAAAAGGAACATTTCAAAACTCGATTTGAAAAATGTTACAATTAGTCCATTCGAAATGTTTACTTTCAATAAACTAACAAAAACAAACGCCTAACAGGCACGACCAGTATGTTTTCATCTTTATAAAAAGAAATTCCTTGAAAAAAATGATAAGGCCACTGCATGGAACCTGACAATATGTGATATTTCTTTCTCAACTGCAGTAGAATAGTTTGTGGCAAGCCAGGAAGGGCGAGTGTGCGTTTGGTTCACGTGGTGAGGCCGACCGTATTCCTCCTTCGCACTCACACAAAACTCGCCCTGGCCGGGGCTGTGACCCCCTCAAGCGGGCTGATGGAGTGCTTTAGTCTGACCACTAAATTATTCACCACAGAAGTGTTCTTTTTTATTCCCGCACCGGTCAGATAAAGTTAGCGTAACCTCTGTGTGTGTGTGGGGGAAAAAAAAAAAAAAAAAAAAAAAAAATCGCAAAATCTGCCAAGAGGAAACTAGAGAAGTTAAAAATTTCAGGCAAGCTCATATTCCCGTCTGAAGTGCTATTAAATCATCGAACAGATGTTTTATTACCAAACGTCAATTAATTGAAACGAGCAAGTCAACTTCCTCCACCCCCGCTTGTAAAGTAAATAATCTGGATATTTACCAAATTTAGTAGTATATGCATGGAGTTGCAGGAACATGTGTGTTACTTTCTTTTCATTTCGACAGCTGCCATTTTGGGTTTGTTAAGAACAAAAATGTCTACTTAGTACCAGGATATGGGTAGGAAATCAAGTTTTCTATAGTGTTAGAAAAAAATAAATCTAATTTCCAATTCTTCTCTTTCTCCCTCCGGCCTATACACTGTTCAAGGTCAAACGAGCACTTTTGAAAGCCCTGCTTAAGATCTACTTGTATGCACGTCACGTATTCTTCCGCCTTATGTAAAATTAACACTGCCGTGGGTCTCATCACTTTATTCATGCGTCGGTCAAGTGAAATTGTAGAGTTATTAGAAAAGTAAATATTTCACGAATCTGCTAATTTTTACACTTCGATGCATTAAAAAAAAATAGAAGGCGAAAGAAATAATTTAAATTATTCTCAGATGGTTACCTAACACATTTTATTTCACGTTAAGACATGGAACTACTTTCCATCCATCGTTACCAACTTTACTGGGCACATGTCTCTCATTGCGTCTGTTGAAGTATATGCAGGCAGGGTCAGTGACTTTTTCCTAAGGTTGATTTCAAAAGTGCTCACTTTAACGTGAACAGCCTTTATTAATTTTCCTTTATTACAAAGCCACGTATTTACCAGCATGTTGAATATGTCATAGTAAATTTCCCTACAGTTTTGAATGATACAGTGTTTTATGGGCCTATCCGACGCAAGCGGTAAGTTAACGCAATTCATTTTTAAAAATTAAATTTAGATTTGATTTCGAAGTACTAAGACATGGCTGTGAAAAAAGTGTATTTAAATGAAATATTTCTGTAGAATAGCGCCATCCGAGGTGGTTTGTTAGACCGTGCAACATGCCACTTGAATTCGGGAAGTTGCGGCTTTGATACCTGCTGCCCTTAGATAGTTTATCCACGTTTCAGTAACGCATTTAGTGGCGACTGAGATTACCAAGTCCTTGTTTCCTAGCCAGCTACGAGCCACGCAATACGAATGATGCACATGCATGTGTATAATCTGCTGAACAGAGATGTTCTCTCAAAACAATTAAAATGCTTGTATTTCTATACACAACTTGTACGAATAACCAATTTGTTTGCGATAATTCGTACATACTTTTTTTTATTACAATTCTATTTTTGGCGGATCATTTTATTTTACCAAGTGGATTTTACGTGAAATACACCAAATGTGTTTCCGGCTAGAGTGCAAACGTATTTGTGAATTTCCATGGCTTATTATTTTTGTGACACGTAGCATCTAAGACGAATTATTACTGTGTCAGTATTACTGTATTAGCGGGCGCCATCCGACATGGCGCCCGCTACAAAGTAAGTAAATAATCCTCAAATAATCTTGTGTAACATTTTTTAGAGTTCACTTTCCTGTCTGTGTGTCTGTGTATGGCTGTGTGTATATATGTGTGTAGGTGGTGCGTGGTGTGCATGCCTCTACGCGTGTGTTTCCCCCCTTCAATTGTTGAACGGGTGAACCGAATTTCACCAAACTCGGTACACATATACGTAGTACTGAGCAAGGACACCGGACTTTTATAGTTTTTGACAAAGTTGGGCACTTTAAAAATGGCGGCCATATTAATATTTAAGAAGATATGTCATATCTCGGAAACCATTCAACCGATTTAAACAAAATTTTGTATGCTGCCAGCGCAATGTGCAAGCATTGAATTGAGATGAGAATGTTGATTTTTTAATAGGCTATTTTGTAAGATAGCGCCACATGAAAAATAAAGCTTTTACGTTATATCTCGAAACCTACTTAACCAATTTTCTCTAAATTTGGCACGTAAGTAATAGTATAATCGGCCAAGCAAAAATAAGTAATTAAACTTTATTAGGCACTGATTTTTAAAATGGTGGCCATACAAATATTTTAGGTATATTTTTTTACCATAATGTTTGGCGAATTTCAACGAAATTTTGTATTGTGACAATATCTATTACAAGAGTCATGTAAGCCAAACAACAACCAGTTTTATCAGCCATTTTGTAAGATAGTGCTACATGAATTAATAAAGTTTTTGTGTAATATCTCGGAAACGAGTGATTCCTACCAAATACCCAAACAAGCCGTAATCTTAACTTACATGTTTGAGGTATGTCAGACACATATTTTCAAAATGGTTTCCTTATAAACATTTTAGCTTAGAATTGTTTATCTACGAAACTGCAAAATAATTTTAACTTAAATTTGTATGCTGACAGTAGGTATCAATTGTATCCAGCAAAATTTTCTATGCAAACCCTAATTTCTCCACCATCTTGGGAGATAGTCCCACATGGAATAATACCGTTTTTATCACGTATCTCGGGAGACATTCAACCGATTTCTTTCAAATTTGGAGTAAAAGTTGTACTGTGGTAGGCCATATTAAATTATATGATTTAGGTGTGTAAGTCTTAAGACAATAAGGTTTCTATGCTATATCTCGGGTACCAATAAACCGATTTCCACAATTTTTTTTTACACAAGCAGTGTTATGATAGGCCATGTAAACTTAATGTGTTTCTAGTGGCTCTGACACTTATTTTCAAAATGATTGCCATGTAAAATATTTCAAGTTAGTGAACCCTATCATTCAAATTATTAGACTGGTTACATCCGAAGTTGATGCTCCGAATCCTACCTCCGTGATGCAGTCGATTGCAAACTAGCTTAATTTTACGAGTTTTTCTGAATTCAACTATCGGTTAAGTCACTCGTGTATTTTAATTGCCTTGGTATTGTTTCACACGTTTCTGGTCTCATCTCTAATGATATTGCTGTCAATTAGATGTCACCGACTTCCTGCCATCTAAAATTTTTAGAATTTCACTAAAACTTATCCGCACCAATGTAGAGGAAAGTAGGCTCATAAGTTATCAGTCACTTCCGATTTTGATGGCTGACGTCAAACTTAGTCTCCAGCTTCGCTTCCATAAATATCAGGGAATAGTCTCCAGTCTCGTTGCTTTCTAGTGCCATAAATAACAGGGAATTACTTAATTCGTTTTGAGAGTGAAATGAGAGTTATAAAATATAAATTTCACACCATGTATCGATTTTCAACCTATTTTTATGCTGGTAGCGACAGGGTTTATAACTCGGTTGTTCGCAGTTTAATATTAGGAGGTAAATAATACGTATTTTTAACTTTTGTATGGCTTATCAGAATTTAGCATATTATTGCATTAGTGGCCATTTCGTTACGTGGCCATAGCCTCTTGTTTAGGGCTAGTATTCTTACATGTTCATTAATCCTTTGCCTACAGCTGTTCTACATCCGTGTAATTTTTCTGGTATATTTAAAGAAAATGACTAATTAAAAATGTTGTTATTACTCGTGAATCAGTTGCAAAACGTAATAAGAGCCGCCCTGTTCGCCAGTCCTTCAAAAAATTAAAAAAAAAGAGAGCAATTTTTACTGAACAGGGCTTTACCAACATGAAGCCGTACCATAGGATGGGTCAAGTGACTATATATATATATATATATATATATATATATATATATATATATATATATATATATGTATGTGTGTGTGTGTGTGTGTGTGTGTGTGTGTGTGTGTGCTAATCCTCCTTCTGACTGAAATGTGTTACAGCCCTCGTGACTTAGTGGTATTGTAAATTGTGTCAACGTATCCTAACGTGTCAAACTAAACCAATTTGAAAAGTTTATATCGAAATAAATATACAAGCAGGTTAAAATTTCACGTGCATAGCGATACTTCCCGTTGGAGTAATTAGTCCTTCATGCTGCAGCGCTTAACGACATTATTAATCAATTAATCCCGACCTAACTTGTTCTGGGGTCGCGGTGGTATAGTGGTTAGACTATCAGCTCCCCACCTAGGCGAGCAGGACTCGGTTCCCGGCGGGGTAGATCCCGGATTTTCGCATGTGGGAATCTTGCCGGACGGTGCTGCTGGTCGGCGGGTTTTCTCGGGGATCTCCCGTTTCTCCCACCCTTTAATTCCGCTGCTGATTCATACTCATCTCACTTAACCCTCATTGGCTCTGAAGACCTCGATGTCAAGAGCCGCTCAGTTCTCTTCACTCACGCTCCTTACTTGTTTTAGGCGATATGTAAGAGGAAGTGCATTCCCGTCGACAGCTATTTTCTGAAATTTCTCTCTCTTCTCTAGGATATGAAAGGTTTGTATTACTGCTGCCGACGCACAAAGACGTTACAGCATTGTCTTCATTACCATACGTAGAAAATAATTTTTATTTGCAATACCTGAAACTGCAAAGTTCGAGCAAATCTGAAATTGTCAAGGGAGCTATAATTGGGCTGGAACCGACTTACTATTCCGTTGGAAGAAATTTAGCCAATAATGAACCCAATCGTGATCCAATAGGACAGTTGTAAGAGGAAATGCGATTACCAATAGAACTATTGTTCCTGATTTTGTGCCTTGATTACTAGTATCTAAATGTCTACCAATCGCAAAATGTTTGAATTTCTCTTTTGCGTGTTTGTGTGTGCGCGTGTGTATACAATGTATTTTGATTCATATGCGTCTGGATAATGTAATGAATTTATCATGGTATTCTTATAAATGCAGTTCTTATGGCACTCCACGGCTCATGAGAGATGCATAAAATCGCTTTAGCTATTTTTTACACGAGTGCTGATCAAATATTCAAGAAGTCCAGTGAAACTCCACGGAAAGTCACAATATCGCGCTGCTCTTTGTTGGGCTGTCATTACATCCGTATCTTGAAGTTGTAACACACAACCCCTAGCTGTACGTGTCAGCAATTTTTTCCTGTGCTGGCGCATTGTATTTATCACCTGAATTTCATCCGACTAATGTGAGTATTTCAGAGAGATGCTGGAGTGTTCGTTTCCGAAACTAATTTTGTACGCAGAATCTCCTAGAACGCGCGCATAAGAGCCACGACACGTGGAAACTAAGCGAAAGCGGGGGCCAATACGTTAGTGGTAAAATGTAGTACGATGACATTTTTTTTTTTCGTGCACAATGTGACAGAACAGCCCAGAGTTGGTCACCTCTTGGGCTCCGCTGATATCTGCACATTGCACGCGAGATTGTAATCGTATATGTTGTAGTTGATAACAACGTGCACACGTGCACATTTGTAAAAGGGAACTGACAAGGGTATATTACAAAACCAATCTCTCAAACGATACCACTGTAACCATTTTTTTTTGACATATCTTACCAGCATACCTACTGCTATCCTACCGCGACAGGCGTGCCACGCTTCCGATGCGATGTTTCCAGGAACTCAACTTCAACCGCCCGATTAGGACACAATGCAACGCCTGACACGACGTTAACAGTGATAAATGGGCTTGGAGCACTTGTTGGTTTCACGTCCTGGTATTGTCATGTATGTTACGTAAACTACACATTGCTGAAATGTTTGGACTGGCCGGGCTTTGAACCCGCTCCCGTATTACGATGGTCAAGAAGAGTGATAGTACGTTATCAGTGGAGCGCAGGTGGGGACTAACACTGCGCTGTGCTGCCACACTGCGCACAAAAAAAAAATATCATCGTACAACATTTTGCCACTGATATTTTTTGTTTCCGATTTCGCTTAAGAATCCCATGGTGTGGTCCTTATGCGCGCGTTCTGGGACAACCTATATGTATTCGTATACAATTGGATTTTTCGCATTTGTACTATTGAAACATTATTGAAAACTGTATGTCTGTAGTTAATAAAGGCAACAAACCTATTAATGTGGAAACAGTAAAATATAGCTGCATTGGTTTTATTTGGTTTATTTATTTGTTTGTGTCCCTACAGAGCGAGAATTGAAGTTGTTCTACCGCGTATTATCACGACAATAAAGTTACCTGAACGTCGAATAATGAAAAGAAAACATATTGCAATGGTGTCCCAGTGTGGATGCCACAGGGGTGGCATCCGAGCAGCTGTATTATGGGAAGCACGGGGGAAACACAAAAACAAACAGAGCCGCCGAGGAAAAAATAGGCCAGCAGCTCGAATATAGGGCGCGGACACACGAGGTGGGGGCCGTCTTGCACTGCGACGCCCTTATAAGGACGTGGCAAAGGGGCATAACAATGGCAAAAAAAAAAAAAAAAAAAACTTTCTCAATGCAAACTTCCAAGGAGTGCAAACCTGCAATCTGTCCAGAATAATATACAATTACTGAAAAAAGGAAAATAACATTTGGCTTGGATTAATTTACTTTGTTCAAAATATTGTTCACAATACCACCATACAAAAAAAAATACAAAGCATGTAAATATATATTTCTACTACAATTCATTATCAAATCTATATGCACGCCAGGGCGCGGTGCAACATTCAATCCTTTGCATGATTATTTTCGGCAAATACTAAGTATTAACAATTATTAAAAATGCCTATCTATAAGCAATGCATACATTTGCAATACATCTGCGTCATAATCTAAAGCGCATACAATTATCAAGTATATGTTATTTTTCCGACCGGATGGGCTATGCCTCTATGTTAATTACAAAATTACTTATGCAACTACTTAGCTTCTAGTCAGAGACTCCAGGCTGTCCATATCTGGTCTGCCGAGGCCATCACACGACTATTTATACAAAAATTCTTACAATAACCTCTAGCGATGTACCGCTAATTACTTGTCCAATCAGGATGCTTGAAAGGTTTTAATATTTTTAAAACCAATAGTCACTTAGCGGAAATGGCGTCCCGTGGTGCATTCCCTGTGCTTCCAAACTACTGTTCCCCGATGACAGCGCCACACGGCGACACCTGTGCGAAACACCAGAGTAACTCGTTTTCAGAGTCAGGCAGTCCACGATGCACGAAGGACATGTGTTATCTGTGCTCCGAGTATAGCCATGTTGTGTTTCCTGCAGCCAACAAGAAACGTTTCTACGCAGAATCAACGATGGACATGGGAAATGGGTTAGTCGTATTATAATGCTAAGAAATGCGTGTTTTGTTACAGGCACAGGTATTTTTTCCTTGCGTTCTCGTGTACATTTTTAAAGTTCACAAACGTCACAAATGGTAAACTTTGGCAGTCTTCATGTATGTGGTCTTGGTCTAGCAGGTACGTGATGTTGGGCGAATTTTGCAGTAAATTGAGACAGGCGTCTCAGCATCGTCTGGCTGCAGGAGCCAGCAACCCCAGGAACTGGCATAGGCAGGCATCAGCGAGAGCCCTCATACGAGAACCCTTCGTCCGGACTTTCCGTCAGCGGCGAGTGCAACACCGTCGTGAGTGCGAGGAGGGTCGCAATGGATAGAGGCCGTCACTAATTCTCACATAGCTTAAGTATAAGCTTGAGCTGCGTAACTTGCAAAGCTGGAGTCACAATGCACTGACGACCACGACACGACAACGCCGACACAATGAAATCTGAGTAGCAGCCACTGATGAGCAAGGTCACTGTGACGTCAGTCCGACCAAATTGCATCTCCGACGTGTCGGACTCGTCGGGCACGCAAAAAAAAAAATGTAAATGCAACATTAGAAAACATAATTGTGTGTGTGTATTTCCCTACAGTAGAAAATAATAAACTAACTTGCCGCCGAAATAACGTTCCGGTTTGTATATAAATAATCTTTATCTCTTGTATAAATTCAAATATTCTCAAAAGCAAAATAATAATTTACTTTATCGTTAGTTTTAAAAAGTAAATATTAGTTATTATAAGGATGACTTGCCATTTTAGAATTTTCCAACAGCCAACTAACATACGTCGTGCAGATTCGTCGGGGTATCGTGAACACTGAATAAAATCTAATATGAAATTCCATCGAGTTCTGACGTCATATCTGTCTATCGTGTCGTGTCCATCGAGTATTTTGTGATTCCAGCTTAAATGGTTCAGACCATTATAGTGCAATTAATATTGGAAATGTGGACAACTTGTACAGTGATTTTGACTTGCAGTATATCTCAAGCTATCAAATATAGTTGCTTATTGAATATACGTTCCTCCCAGTTAAAGCAATCCCTTATCACTGTACCACCTTGTCTACCAGAAGGCAAGGTGTTAACTTTGGTTGAGCCGACTGTCTTAGCTAACCGCCTGTAGCCAAGTAAAACATTGCTAATAGCGAAGTTCATTTTCATGGTCTCGCAGTCAGGAATTTCGCTTGTGTAACCACTTTGTTACTTTGCTTTGAAGTGCATTTAGCGCGTGGGCCTCTGGTGTTGGCAGTCTCACAGCCAGACAGTCTTTCTCTTAAGCCCCGTCCACTCTGGCGAACCGAACACTGCCATGCAACTGTGATGCGTAACATGATCGCCAATGTGGATGGGACTGCGAACGACATCGCAAACATGTTCGATGTCGCATTACAGTGTTTGGTTCGCCAGCGTGGACAAGTCTTTAAACTGCTTGCTGGAAGTGCATCTCGTTTCCAACCTCCGGTAGCAAGAGAGCAGTCTACCACCTCACTTAGTAGTACGCCTTGCATGTTGTGTGATAATGCATGCAGTTGGGGACACTGACAATCGAATGGCGTGCTGTGCAGTGCTTAAATTCACTAACAACTTGCCAGCAAATTATAGTGCGTACCCGACTATAAGATACACTTTCGCTTATATAATATGCCAGTGACTTCACACCGGATATACAAATTGCCAAAATTAGTTCACATTAAACAGTGAAAAGTTGCGAAAATCATATAGCATTTAAATTATAAAACCAGTGCCCGTGACAATAATAAGTTTTATGAGCACCAACATATACAATCATAAAATTATTTATATTATGGAATTAATTTTCACAAGACTTTTCAGTACAGTAATAGAAAATTTGAAAATTTATATAATATTAGGAGTTGATTTCTTTAAAGCTTATAATTTTATATATTTCCTTAATCACAACATGGTTATAAATAGTAGTGATTAAAGAAAAATACAAAGATACCAATAACCACACCCATCATAGAAAATTAGCCAGTCGATGCTATAAAGTACTGTATTAACAGAGTCGATACAATAGAAGCAGATATAAAATGAAAATTAATGAAAGAGAATAAAATAAAAATCCAGACAAATATAAAAAATGGCAACTTTTAAAAGTTACTAACAAATAGCAAGACAGATTCCCAAATAGTGTTCTAGAACTAACATATACTAGGAATTATGAACTAAAACTAAACATGTTGGCAAATAAACAGATACTTACTAGGCCCTACAGAATCAGTACAAAAGTATGGGAGGAACTAATAAAACAAATTGATGACATGTCTACTGCAGGCATAATTGAACATAATTGAACAAGCAAATTCAAGCTGAATTATATTTTAATCCGTAATAAATCTTTTTTTGCCGTAACAATCGGTTTATGTTTTGTTTTTTCTGTGCTTCCTTTTTTGTTAATTGGCTCATAGATAACATTTATTCGTAGTAGGATGTTGGTGGTATTGTTAGGTATATATATCGTTTGTGCCATGAAGCCTGACTAACTTACCTGCCATTACCCTTGCACCAAACGAACCAGAAAAATGAATTTGCACCTGCACCAATAAATACACACATCTGTGACTGACAGTTGACAGTGAAATTACAGTTCATGAAGGGAACTTATTAGGAGGAATACACCCTTGCGGTGTATTAAGGTTGTAGTTTGATAGTTGATTTCTGATCCAATATATAGGATATCAATTCTGAATTTGGTTGTTGTTTGTGACGACTGCAACGTTATTATTCTTGCAACATATGTGCATTTCTTTGTCATAATTGTACTGTTGGAGTAACTGTGATGACATTGCTGTTTGTTTGACTGAATTCGGTTCAGTGGTTCGGATTTTATGGGTGATTTTGTTTTGAAGGTGATGGACTTGGAATATTTCTGCCAAGCGTCAGATAATCTGGTATTACTGTAACCTAACTAGTTTAAAAGTTTAAACCTTGATTGTTAAACCAGGTAGTAGAGATATGTGATTCACAGACAAAATTGCATGCAAGTATATCAATAAGGTACTAGCCAATATAGGTACGTATTATGCAGACATAACTGCAATAATCGCGACGCAAACACACAGAGCCAAAGGCTTTCAGCCGCTCGCAAGCCATAACATATGGTATCGCAACAATAAAGTGATGACGTCTTAATGGGTTCTCGGTTATACTGTCGCCACGAGAGAGTAGGATGTACCAGTACCTAAGAGTGTAGAATGCGAATAACATTCAAGCAAATGCAAAAACTTCTAGGCCATTTACCAAAAATAAGTATTTAACTTGTGCCTTTAACTTAATAACACGTAACAGGGAATGATACGGACTGTAATAACAAAATGTGCATGTATCACATGTAAGTCCTCGTCCTTTAAGATCGGCGTCTATAATATTATTTTGGGGGGAAATAGCACCGATCATCTTTCTCGATCCCCGTTACGACACGAGGCAATGTATATACAGAATGTTCTAAAAATTATTTTTAAGTATAAATGATAACTATTATATGACAGGTACAGTATAACAAACATTATTGTCAAAATATACACTGCAAGCGATATAGCTGTCTTGTATGTATCATTCACACCTTAGATACAACGTGCTATATGGTAATGCTACAAAGTTGTATATCGTAACATATTAAGGCATGTAAGTAGTTATAAAATGTACGTTCTGGAAAAACTGGCTGCTGGTTGGGAACGAGCGGACGAGCAGACCGCCATCTTGGATGATATCACACAGCAAACCTCCCGCTTGTGTCATTCCTCACCAGCAGTGAGCATTTTGAATTTCCCTACTTCATGCTCTTCCATTTCATGTGGGGGGGGGGGGGGTTCCGTATTCCTCCCACATTCTATGCCTCTTGGTTTTCTCAGAGTCCTCCTGGACTCCTTCCTACCTCTCGTAAATTCTATCCCTCGGGGTTTTCTCAGAGTCTTCCCAGTTCCCGTCCTACTCTCATCCGTTCCCTCTCCCTCTCTCTCGGCTCCCAAACCCTATCCCTTCCGCCCCTCTCTTGCTTCTAACGCCCTCCTTTATCACCCTCGCGATATTGTCTGCTAAAGACAGCCATCTTTAATTCCCACTGTCAGTTGGTTGCTGCAGGCGGCCATCTATGATTCTCGTTCTTGCCACCAGAGTGTGTGTGAAGCACTACAGGTCGCAGCCAGGAGTGTTGGTATTGGTGTGGCCATTTTTGCGTGTGTTGGTTCACTATTTTTCTGAAGAGGCGCGCTACCATCGGGGGGTATAGTTCAAGTGGTGGCCACCAGGAGTGCTGGGAAATCTTTTTTTAAGTCGTTTGAGAACTCAAAAAATGCAGGAGTTGTGCGAGATCATTTCAACCGCTCTTGGTATCGCTAGAACGATGCCTTGAGCACATGACCGACATTTCATGGTCGGTATTACGAGACTAAATAACGTACATATGCGCATCAGCATATGCACTCAACAAACTCGTAATAGTAAAAAATCCAACATTACATGGTTAAGAGAAGAAATATATAGTAAATACATATATACATGCTTCATATTTGTGTAAAAATTTTTTAAAAATTAAAAGCACAAAAAAAAATATCGACTGTCTATCCAGTACCTCGACCATAGTCCTGCACATCCATATATAATAATAAAACAAATAAACGAACCTTTTTTCTAATAATTAGCATTAAAACCTTCAACCTAAGGCGAAATGGACTATACACCGAGCACGCCAAGGCTCGTGCAAGCATGGGGCAAAATGCAGTGTACACATGACCTCACTGCACATCCTACTTGCGCGTGTGCGGGACTACTAGTAGTGTGATAATTACACCCACAAGACCTGATGAGTAGCAGTATGGTCTCTCTCTCACACTGCTCTCGCAGCACTACCTTCGCACATTACCATCCGCATGGCATAGCCATGCGGACAGCTCCCGGGCTTCGGACCGCGGCAGTACACTATGCTGGCAAAAACACCACCAGAATTGTTTCCCTATACGCAGGCAAGTCGTGTATATGTATGCGTATAAGGGAAAAGAATACCAGTGGCCCCACAAGCGTAGTGTACAGGTGGCTTACAATGCCAGAAGGGAAAAAAACTATCCACCTAAAAAAAATCAAAGTGAACAAATGAATGCACAGACAGGCAACAGCAACATGGCAGAGTACAGTAGCAGTAGATGAAAAGAAAAGGGAGGGACAGCACAATAAATAGTGGATAAAAGCAAGTACGATGCAATCACTAGTTTCTACAGTGCTTATGTGATACGAATACCATTTCACATTCACGACCCCAGGTTGGAGACCCAACATAGATGACAAATCCCGTGCGCTAATACGTGCATGAGTGATTGCAGAATGTTAAATAGTACACATATCATGGCATACCGGTTACATACCTGACAAGATAAGGATACCTCTTGCATGAGCCACAGCATGCCACCATTCAACAGTGCCACCATACACCAACAGCAACACTCCTAACAAGATGAATATGTATCTTGCATGTGCTACAGAATTCTGCTGAAAAAAACAGTACATACACACAGCAAGTCATGCTGCTAACATGTCTGACAAGATAAGGATACCTCTTGCACGGACTATAGCATGCTACCATCCAGCATACCTGACAAGATGGATACGGCTCTTGCATGTGCTATAGTACGCTGCTGGAAGAGAAACACATAAATTGAATAAATCATCACTCACATACATATAATTCGTTGTGGGAAAGGGAACTGGAAGCACCTCAGCTTCGACAATCCTGGAGCGAGAAACTGCCTCCTACTCTGCATCCCGACCCCATTCATTCCTCTCCCGGGGGCCGACACATATATGATGATACATATCTGTCCCAGAGGTACATGAATAGATCACTATCATTCATGGTAGCTATAAGGGGTGGTATGAATGACATAATCCAGTATTTTGCATTGTTCATCCATCCACAAAAGAGCTAATTTTTTAGGGCATTGAGTATATACGTCGTGATGGTGCGACCTAATGCTGTTGATCTGTACTCTCATTACCTGCTGGTTCAATAATATCTATTTATATCCTTCTATGGTGATGTTAGTTTGTATGATGCTCTTCTGTATCCTTTTAGCTTGCTTCACTACATTATCTGTACATGTATAAGCATATAGCTTCGCCCTCAGCCCAACAAACTCTATCATATTATTCGCTCCGCACTCATTCTTGAATTTGCCAATCATGGCGAATGGACTATAGATACCACTTAAGTAAATATCTTAACTACTCTTTCATGCACATTGTACGTGAGCAGTCTATCGTGAATTATTAGGGCGTAGGCCTGAGTGTTGGCCGGGAAGTTCTCCGAGGTGGTCATTTCAATCCTGCAAGTGACTATGCCTGACTTTATCCTATCACCCTGTTTGCTAACGTCAAACACCAGCAGGGGCGCAATGTTCATGAATTCGTCCTGTTCCAGTATCGGCGAATGCATTCGCCCATAGTAGGAACCCTGAAAGTCTGCGTACATTTGGTACGGCACCATGTACATTCCATTCGTATAATCTATGTTTAAATCTCCATATAAGTAACACCCAGAGTTGAGGAGAACTTTAACATTCTTAATGTTCGCATGAGCGAATTTCGAACAGTGGGCATTGACAACGTTCTGTTTGCCTGTCTAACGCAACGCGATACTACTATGTATCACGACTCCTCGCTTGTGAAACTCGTTTTGACATTCCAATTTATGCTCATGAAGAGTGGCACACTCGGGTACGTTTCTGAACTCCATGTACGAAACACAGTATCGATGTTCCTACATTTCACTGCATATCTCCAAGATTTCATGCGCTCTGACATCTTTACCTGGACATGTGGAAGCAGCAATTTGAGGGATTGTATCGCCATTGCCGTGTCTTCCGGTGCAGCAGCTGTATCCAGGACCGCATTTGCTTGCGTGTTAGCTCGTGGTCGAAATTATTAATTACGTGATTGTAGTCTCCAGCAAAACCCTAACAGCATGGCTAGCGGAATACATATTTAGAACTTTCATTTGCATAGACGATGGTCTTAAAGACTGCTTCGATCCCCCAGCCTGCCATTTTAGCCGCTGACAGTTGGTTGTGAGTCAATGACAGATAATTCTTTATGGTGGCTGTAATTCCAACATCTCTAGTCGCATCCACTTCACACCCATTCAGCTATTACGCGATTCCACTTATCATGTGTAGAATTCCATTTCTAATGATTTTTGTTGTCACAGGTACAGTGTTGCCTGCCTTTGTAAACGTTTTGTACTGGGATCCGAACCTCGGATGTGGGTATGCAAAGACCTGGCAGTAGGGTGTGTACGTGTAAATTTCCATCTTGCCTGTTGTTACTGACTACAACAACCCCCCCCCCCCAGGTCCTTTTTCGTGTAAATTGATTAGCCACTCATTAGAGACATTTTTCATTCACAATATTTTTGTCATTGACATTAAAAAACACTCTCTTATTTCTACTTACTTTCTATGCGTAATTAGCTAAATTTCACATGATATTAAAACCTGCTGTAATTTTGTCATGTCTCTCTCTGTGGGGCCACAGTGATTTAGTGGCCAGACTACTCGCCACCCGCCCAGGCAAACCGGTTTCGATTCCCGGCGGGGTCGCTCCCGGATTTTCACACGTGGGAATCGTGTCAGACGATGCCACTGGTCGGTGGGTTTTCTCGGGGATTTCCAATTTCCCCCCACCCGTGCATTCTTGAACTGCTCCATAGTCACCTCACTTTACTGTTATCGGCTCTCGCCTTTAATTTATTAGTAATTTACTTTGTTAAATATGATTCTAAAAGAAATACTAAAATATGGGTTATATCTGTCAGGTTTAGTAACAGATCACCTGTTCAACATTTATGTATTATGAATTGAATTGTCTTTTTCATATGACCCTAAGATAAGAAATGGAAAATTGGTGCAATATTTGTTTAGCTTAAAAATTAATGAAACACTAAAGCAGAATTTCTTAATGTTTCTCACGTTTATAGCCAATCTCTCTGCAAGTGTTAAAATGACAGCCATTAAATATAGTATATAAACAGCATTTAAAATTAAACTATAGTTTATTCGATTTCAGACTTGTTCAGATAGAACTCCTATTCAGAAGAGGTTTCAAAAGTTTAGGGGTAAATTGTAATTTATTATTTGTTCCACTATGTTCGTCTATGGATTTTACTTTCCGTTTTATTGCTGTGACTATGATATAAAATTATGTTTAATAGCTTTTTGAGAAACTTGTAAAATTTTTGCCATGTGTTTTTTTTAGCGCTTAACTGAGTACTTTGGAAATATATCTTCGGAAAGTATTCATACTTGTACTATGGGAATTCCATTAATATCGACAGTAAATCAAGAAAAGTAGTTCCAGTCCTTGTATGCTGTAGTGATATTATTACGTTTCAGTTAGTACTACTTGTATTATTTATTATTTTATTTTGCGCACATTAGAGTGAGAATGAGTGTTACCAGAACATATTTCAGTGTTACTATTTCAAAGCATATCTTGATCTATGCATGGCTAGAATTTTCTTATCTCCATGGAGATGGACTTGTTTATGCAAGAGAAGGAAACATAATGGGCATAATGAGAGTGATAATAATTATATACAACAGCTTTGCTCTCAGTCCGGATGATATTCTATTTTTGATTTCTTCTAGTAATCCTTTTTCATATTATTTATTGTGCGAATCAACTGGCAGTGTAAAACTAAATAATTTAAGATGTTTGGTAGCACTGCTTAGAAAATATATGTAAGAGTTAGGAACCAGCTGAGGGAATTTCGTGGTAACTGGATGAGTATAGGGTCCAAAGTAAGCCCAGGACCTCTTGTTATAAGCAGGTTTCACCCAGTGCCGGCAACGGTAGGACTTCTACTACAAACAGCGTAACACACAACCACACACACACACACACACACACACACACACACACACACACGCGCGCGCACGGATAGGGGGATGCATAAAGGATGAGAGCTCGCGCGGACAGAGTGCCCAGGTTTGCCAACTGTTCCCGCAGGAAGGGGCGATGGGCATAGTGGTTTTGGCAGGAGGGGGTGAGGGGGTATTCGTCAACAAGACGATGCAGATGGGACGGGGGTTAGTTTCGTCGGCAGGGACGTTAAACACTCCCCGGCACCTGATGTATTCCATATGAGGACCATCCGAGCGGGCGTCGCATTAGAGACCCTTGCTTGTCTCTTCCCTACACCCTCCGCTCGTGGCGAGGATAACGCACGGGATTTACTCCCCCAACCCACGCCCCTTTTCATCTCGAGCTCCCCGGTCACATTACGAGAAACACACTCACCCTGGGTTCATCTCCCGGGCGCCAGCTTCGCTGCAGAGGACCTCGCAGTGTTGTAAGCCGGATGGGAAGATCATTGAAGGGCAATTCGCATCGCAGCAAAGGCTGCTGGTCACAGAAAAAATGCATTATTTTATATTTATTATAATAAATCCTTTTTATTTGGTGCAGTTAAGGCTTATTTGTCTTCTCTTAGACTGTACAATTTTTATTATTTACCCTTGCTTCTTACAGTTTAGAAGAAAAATGATAATATTATTTACAAATTAACAAACACTACAGAAAAATAACAGTCCTTACTAAACATTGATGATACAGGTAATTAATATTAAATAGTAACACAAATATTTAATAACTCAAAATTATTTAAATTTAAGAGGGTATAATTAAGTTTTAACGAGTCCAGCAAGCACTGATGAACTTGCAAGTATTAGGACAAAATATCTATCATATACATGCAAGAATATACATTTGCACAAGCGCATAAATGCACGACAGGCCCACATACATACACACGTAGCAATATGTCACCGTAAATTAAACGATAAAATAGAACATTAGTCCGTCACAACAACACAATTGCAAGTTCTTAGGCCGTTATAATTCAAACGACTACGACAAACTCTTACGATTATAATAACCAGTACACAGACACGTTAAGCTGGAAAGGCGTCTGGACTTCTAGATATGTTAAGAGTATGGAACAGTTAATGATTAATGAAAAAATTAAAGAGTTATGAGTTAAAACTAAACTCAGTCGAACAACCATTCATTCAAGCATACATCCAAAATGCTCCACTTTACGGGCCCCGGCGGCCAGCACTGCGCCACCAACTTCTTTTTGAACAAATGGCAAGAACCCTCATTGCGTATGTTCTGGTTCAGGCCATTCCAGTTCCGAGCTGCCGAAACGCTAAAAGAATTTGTAAAATTAATTAGTCCGGCGGTACGAGATTAAAAGTCTACTGCCTGATTTCGAGCGAGTAGGAAAGTCATGAGCACAGGATTTAGTAGATGTACAGGAGGAGTATAATAACGCAGGATTTTATTTGGGAGCAATAAAGAGTACTGTTTCCTTCTGTCGAGTTTAACCAGTACAGTTTATCATACCACACACTGAGATGGTTTCTGGACTTAAGGTTAAATGGAAAATATACACATGTGTTCTGCAACCTCTACGACCGCCTGTTAAGATGATCTGCAAGGTTATTGTACACTACATCGCAATACTCTATTATGGAAAGTACAAATGCATCATTATATAAGCAGTAGCTTAATTCGCTCCGGTATAAGATTTTTAAAGCGGTTTATGGAATGCAGTGTTGTAGAGTTTTTTTTTTTTTTTTTTTTTTTTTTACAAATATATGTTGTGTGCGCATTCCAGGTCAGTGTTTCGTCCATTAAGATAACCAGACTTTTAACACTGCTAGAGAAATGAATTACCTTCCCATTAATTAAAATAGTAAACAAATCAATTATTTTAGCAGCAGTAACGGGAGACGGAGAGCCGATTATTAAATACTGGATGTTTTGCAGGATTGATTTTTATATCCTTAGCTTCAGGTAATTTCCTAGCCGCGTTCAGATCCAAATTCATTTTGTGAAATGTAGATACAATGAAGATCATCTGTATAAATATGGTAGTTCGCATGTGAAAAGCATTTTGGAAGATCATTTATAAATAGTGAAAAAAAAAAAAACAAAGGAGGCAATACATGTCCTAGAGGTACTCCTTCAAAAGCAGTATGCCACTGAGATTACAAACGGAGGCGGTGGTGGTGTAGTGATCAAACTACTCGCCTTTCAAAAAGGCGAACTGCGTTCGATTGCCGGCGAGATCACTTGGAATATCGCATGCGGGAATCACGGAGGATGTTGCCGCTGGTCGGCGGGTTTTCTCGGGTCGCTCCCGCTTCTCCCGCCCTTGCTTTTCCCCCACTTCTCCATCTTCACCTCATCTCACCTTCACCTGACGCCTTTCTGTCGCTTGAACTTCGTTGCAGTGTGTTCGAAGTAAAGCTTGGCTCACAACCATCCGTCGTTTCCGTCAGTTGCCCGTCCATCCGTCGGTTTTTCGGTCCGTCAATCGAAAGCAACTCACAACAGTCCGTCATCCGTCGATCCGTCGGGCCAGAAAATTTTCAGTGTTACCACCCAACAACACGAACTTTCTCGCGCAGAGACAAATGTTTTTAATGAATATTATGAATATATTCTCTTCCCCTAACATAATTTATCAGTATTTCCTCCGAAAATCTACAAGTCGTTTTCAGTTCACTTCAAAGGTGAAACGTAAAAAAGTAAACAACTTCACTGCCTTTTATAATAGAAAAGAAAAATATTCAGACAAATAAACAAGTGACTGTTTTCCGACAGCCATGTTCAAGGAACGATTTTACAAGGCGGTGGACCATCCGTCGGTCCGTCAAAAGTTAAAGGTTGAGGTATATTTGATGGATTGACGAATAGAAACAAATGTTGCCCTGCGATTGGTTGAAGATCACGTGACCGGCTGGCGGACGGGCGACTGACGGGAAGAAACGGTTTGTTGTGAGTGTAGCGCGAACGTTTTCCCATGCAACTATTTTCCATGAACCCAATGTGTTGATCCACAAAATTAACACAACTTCAGACCTTGCCATAGACTTTACGGCAATACAATTGCACGACCACCGCCTTAATTCCTGTAGGCACACGTGGCACGGCGAGATCAGTGCATGCTAGTTCAGAGCCTTGCGCGTAGAGGCGATGGTGAACTTGATACGTGTGGCAGTGTCGCCCTTATCGCTCCGGCGCTTCTCGGCCTCAAACGCGGGAATAAATTCCAGATGGTCAGGCCCCTTTTAAGCGAGGCCGAAACCTCTCAATACAGCTCATTGACAACATTGTAAAATGTACTCCATTATGTATTTACATAAGCAGTGAACGAGCAGGGATTCTTTTCAAATGTTGATTTTAAAAGTTATAATGCAAATTTCAACTAGCTATATCCTGAAGACAAAAAGCTATCATGACACTGTATTTTAGGAGTCCAAAAAGGGAATCAGGGCCAGAGGGGGGAAAAGGGGGGGGGGGGGGGGTGTTAGTATCTTCACTTTGACCAGTGTTGCCACCTTAAATATGAACAAGTTAACTACGTGCGTTTGGAAATTCGGCAGCTAATAGCAAAATTAAGTTACTCTCCAAACCAGAAGAATTAGCACTCTCCTTTTGAAAATACAGTGACGATTCCTTTTAATAATTTACACTTAGCAGTCATTTATAAATGATGGCTTCGCGCGTTGTTCGACACTACAGTAAAATAATCCAAGTCTTGTTGAAAACATCGTAGACATACTGCGCTACCATACTGTGAGAACCCTGAGAAATTAACAGCGTTATGATAGAATTTTAATTTAAAACCAGGATTTTTTTAAAAATGATTTCAGTTATTGGGAAAAACGAGAAAATAACTGACGTATTTATGAGTGGTAATGTTCACAATATCCAACCTCAATCTTCCTGCACTTTTTGATTTGGCTACGCACATTCTGCTACTAGTTATGTGACCTAAAATTATGCTGCGTATGTCTGGGTTCGATTGCGGTTGGCAACGCGACTTAAGGCTCTTCTTTAGACAGTCCACACCTCTGACCTGCAAGATGCGTCCTTTTAGCACGAGTGGCCAGTCCGCTGGGGACTCGTGGCATGGCGGTAACGAGGAAATATCTTCTCCCGATCGGCGATAACAAGCTGCGGTCACATCGTGTCTCGTGGGAATTTATCATCCACCCACACACGTGAGCGGGGAGGGGCGCCGATAGGTTCGACATTCTCAAGACGACCAAGGGCAATGTCGACCTTAACAAGAATCGCCCGTACACCGCTCGAAATAACTGTGCGGATACTTAATTCTAGACACAACACAGCGGCGTGTGGTGAACTATTGCAAGGCAAGCTGTGTTTTGCTCTGTGTTATACCTAGAGACCCGAGAATTTCACGGGTTCGTTTCTAGACAAGTTGGAATTCACATATTTGTAAGTTCATGTTACTTTTGTTATTGGTCGATGTGTTGTTTGACACCTCCCGGAGATAAATGAGCCAATAACAAACATGAAATAAATTGTGCGCCTAACCACCGCCTTTTACTACCACAACAATCAACCAATAAACAGTTGATATATGTATGAGAGTATATAAGACTGTGAAGTCTAGCCTACAGATCATTACACTCACGAATTTCTCGGGTCTCTAGATCGGTTGATACACTCTAACCCCGAATCAGTGAGAATTCCATTGTTTCAATAAGTCAAAAGTGCCTGGCTGATTCAACCGTCACCTCAGTGAATTTAACTGATGAATCAGTTTTAAAAATGCCAGATTTCCTTCATTTATTGATTCAGTGTCATTTTCCACTCATTCATCAGTTTTTTTTTCTCACTGTTTTTCAGTGGTTTGTATTTTGACTGATGGGGCAGTTAAACTGCGTGTAAAATGACCTTCAAAAAAAGTTTAAAATGGCCGTGAAACGAAGCATAGAAATGACCATTAAACAACGAGTGTCAAGTGAAACAACAACGAATAGACTAGTAGACTAATACAATTAATACAAAATACTTTCTAAAATGTGTTTCGTCTTTCAAAACACCATTTTACGTGGTAATACGTACATTCAGCATTTCATTTAGTTTTCACGTCTTTCATTTCCTTTACATGGAATCATTAATGCGCTCTGTTTAAAGGTGTAAACTGCATATAATGTGGCGAAAACAGTGCACTGATATGAACAATTATTTTTAACAATCATAACGGCACCAATTAAACCAAAAACGAAAAGTAAGGGCATACAATTTAAAACTAAAAGCTTTCTGCGAGAGACTGTAAGACATATTTATTACTCTCATTTTTCGCCTTGAGTTGGTAGTTGCAGATAGTAAGGTAACGACATAAAACCGAAGTGGAAAAGGTGTGTGAGTTCAGTCCTGGCCACCACCGAAACTATTTTTTTTTTTACTTTTTTAAATTACGGTATATCGCGCAATATAAATAATAAACCATCGCAAATATGTTTAGTTCGCGCAATTATTAAAATAAATTTAGTAAAAACAATATTTAATTCACCACTGCAGTCGGCCGTCATTTATTCAATCAGTGGAATTGTTTCACGTCATTAATTTAGTCAGTGAAACTTTTCACTAAAACAATCAGTGGTTTTCCACTAATTCTAATTAGAGCAGTTTTCACTGATTCGAGTAGTTGAATTTCACTGCGGATCAGTGGTTCACCACTGATTGGAATTTACAGTGTAGTTTACACACCGATTGCTTAAACGTGGTAGTGCAATTAACCTTACAGCACGTGTGTAACGGGTGCCTCGCAGCTCTCTCGTGAGTGGCCGCAATACATTGCCAGTTTCTCCCGGCTCCGCTCTGGTTACTGGTTCCTGCTGCGTGTGTTGAGTGTGTACAGCACTGGGAAAGCACCAGCTTACCTTGCAACACTTCACAACAAGCCACAGACACACTACTAGGAGTTACAAGTTATCTTATATTTGCGTGGACCTTCCTTCGTGTGTGTAAATAGACGTAGATTTTAACGATGACTCATTTAAATGCTGAAAATTTGGAATGTAGGCAACGAAGTGGAGTGGAGAAATATGGATGGCTCTTAAAATCGATGTCTTGAGAGCCGATGAAGGGTGAAGTGTGGTGTGTATGGGGCAGCGTTGGAAAGGAAGGGCGGGGGAAACCCGAGAACCCGGAGAAAACCTCCCAACCAGCGGCATTGTCCGGCACGAGTCCCACATACGAATTTATACAACCAACATTGTATCATTTGGTATCGGTTTATCATCTAGTATAGGACTAAACAATACACGATATCGATTTAACACTCTGAGGTTGGTAAACGTCTTCAGGAATTAGACAAGTTAGACACGAGTTATCTGTATTCAAGCACAACAAATAAACCACGCCCATTGGTCTCTCTATTCTTCTTATCCACTTCAGTTGTCTGACTCACATTGGCTTTCAGCCAATTGAGAGGCGTGTCAAAAATTTCTTACACGTGTAACAGGATTTCCTACCCGTCTTGTCAGTTACGCCATATTGCAAAATATTATTACATCGCGATCGTCACTCGAGTCAAAGAAAAGTGAACGCGTGTTGTCCACGTAAGTCTTCAAGATCAAAGAAACTATCACAGCTCAAGTTCATATCGCGTGTAGCACAGAAACTGTTTCTTAGTTAGCAAAATTACCGGTAGTGGCGCTAAGTTATTGCAATCCCGTACGTCCAACATACGCAAACGCTGACTTGAAAAACACATGTAATTTAGTTTTATGTCACGAGTATCTGTAACCCTGTGTGGTCTACCCTCATAAAAAAAAAATATCAAGTTCATGGTAGAAGTAAAGCGCCTACGTTAGCTGCTACTACTGCAGAGACACAAGTTAAGTAAAACTTGGGAATAACTTTTTAGGAAATCGGAAAACTACAAGCCAGAGTGAGTCATCGTGATTGGTCACTCTAGCCAATCAGAATAAGGAGCCAATGGGGGAGCTTCTTCTTCTCTCATTAGCTACCTGACCAGCCTAACATATTCTACAGCTACACACGTAATGTCAGTATTGGCATTTATATACACGTATTACCGTCTTGTTAGTCTACACCACACAGGATGTATTAATCTTTCTACACAACGTTAGTTAGTAGCTGTCAACCACTGGAAGGCCGAGTTAACCATGTAATATTAAAATATTCTCATAGATAAGAGGAATTAATCGTCTTAATTTATCTAACTACTTAATATTTATCTTTTAAGTCACTAAATATATTTTTAGTAAGAGGAAAATTAATTTATTGATTGGGGTTAAAACTAGCGAAACATTGAAAATATGCGTGTGACTCGACGCCAGAGAAACTTTCATCCTTTCGTCGCTCAAGCTATTCTCAAACACAGAATAAGTAAGCATACAGAAGTGAAATACCGTGGTCGGCCCTTCGCTAGGTGGCTGTATGAGGCTGTCGGAAAGGACCTTGTGTCTGACCGGTTACCACGCGCTGGTAAAAATTTATTTCTGGCCGGGCTGCCAGCTGGCGAGTCAGTTACTGGACGCTGATTGGCGAAAGGCGTTCCGCTCACGTTGCTACAAACATGGCGCCTGTCTCATCCCTGTGTGCTTACAGTGCACGGCAGACGTATGGGCACGCTAATCTGTAGCCTGTCACGGACCGGTCTGCAGCCGAGCGGCAACGAAACGGCCCGGCAGCTTAAACGCTGTCCCGCAAACATCTGGCCTTCAGTTTTAGGTATTAGCAGAAAGGACGCCACAGGATGTCTGTAAGACAGCTGATAACGTAACCAGCGTTGAGCGCGCACCTGTCCCCCATCCCCTTGTGATACTTACCTTCCCCCTCCCCATCCTTTGTTCCCTCTGAGACTTGCCCAGATGTCTGCCTGGCACTATACCCAATCCGTGTCTCGGACTAGGTTTTCAAAACTGTTAAACAGTTGTTCGGTTTAGTATTTACTTCCGTGAGTACATTTGTAAGTGCGTAGATCTATCGGGGGATGAGCGGGAGTAGACTGGATACGCGGCAAAATCAGAACGAAAGCGCTCACCTTCCTCTGTCGGCGGGCGAGCCGCGCAAACATATTCAACTTCCACTGCGTGGCGCGAGGGATCGCACATAAATATCGTCGCCGGGACCGCAGTTACAAGCTCTCTGTTTGTTTTTCCCCTCGCGCAGCTCAGCAACCCGGCGGCACAAAACACTGGGCGATGCTAATACCGGGGACCCCGTCCGTCGCGTGTAAATGAATTCTGCCGCCCTGCTGCGAGCCTGGCAAAAGTTTCGGGGGTGAGAGAATGAATCTCGCTGGTCGACCACCACCCCGAGAAATAATACATCCCTCGCCCGGGACAGGTTTTGTCGACAAACGCTGCAGCTTGTTCGGGCGGAAATTTCCGGGAGGGAAAAAATAGTATCGGGACAGCGGTCGACTGATCATGGATAGTCTACTCGTGAAAGGATTGGTGTAGGGAGGGGGTGGGGGGTGGAAGGGTTTAAATACACCCACCCTTGGTTTAATAAGCACGAATTGTAATTTTGGAAAAGGGGGGGAGGGGCGAGACAAGGAAATTATAATGTTTTGCGTCCAACACTCGGGGCGATTCATTAATTTCGCCTGCTTTCTCTCGTTTTTTTTTTTTAAATTTTAAATGGCTTAGATAATGGAATTATGACAATGGGCTGGCGGGCTGCCACTGCCGTGTCTATGTTCGGCGCCCCATTCAACCCGAGGCTACAGTACTTGTAACCAGACTTGCGCCGGTGTCTCAGCCAAGCGATGCGTTGCTCTGGGACAATGGCGGAAGCCCCGTCAGAGGACAATGTGCCTCCCGCTCGACCGGTCCAGCTGATTGGTCTCTCGCCTCCCCAACCGAAAGTATATATATATATATTTTTATTTAAAAAAATAACTTCCCCCTTTTCATCGGCGAATAGCCCTCGCCTCGGGACGTCACCCGAGGGTGAATTGAACAGGGATGAATGGGTGACGTACTGGGCGGTATCTTATGCACGATGGAGCACTCCGGTTCGTGGTTGTGTTGCCGCAGACTGATGATGACGCAGAGAGATCTTCGTCTCCAGAATAAGGTCTATTGTGCTCATGTTGGGGAGAAAAACGGTGTTTCTTATGGGAGAGTTTGGAAAAAGGGATAATTTCCCCCGCAAGATGTCCTAGTGAACCGAAGAGATCACTTCTTTGCTGGTGGTAAAAGGAAAAATTCTATATTTTTATGTGGGTGGGATTTTAATAAATACTTGCTTCAGCCAAAACATAAGTAGGTATTAATTTATGTTGGAACTATTATTCACAACCTCCAGTGGTATTAACAACATCAAACAGTAAAAACACAACTGTGTTTGGCGTTGAGAGTTCATAAAGAAGCTTAAGTTAATGGGAAAACTTTATGAATTAAGTGCGAAAAAAGTATGTGTGTCAACAAAAGGAGCTTTGTACTTTTCTCCTTCGCCTGAAGAAAACTCTCCGGAAAGCCCCAAAAACTTTATTTTAAACCATTTTACTATTAAATTTGTCGATTGAAATGCGATTTTGAAATAAAGTATTTCCTAAAATCAAATTACAACGGAATATTGAACAATATGTGAATTTATTTCGTTATATTTCTACTCTAGTGTGACAAACAAAGTTTATACTTTACTTAGGGTCTAGCACAAAACAAGTCAGACTATTTCACGTGGTTATATATAGTATGAAAATTGCAACTAGCCCATTTAATCACATACGAAACGGAAAAATCCGGCAAAGATACGACTCCAGTGCAGCCTGGCGTCAAGTTGCCAGACTAGAAGCATATAGCTTCTCAACCAGAGTGGAATAAACGTTAACTGGATAGCCACATGAGAGGTCACATACCTCCGACAAACACAGCACGACACGACAAAAACCGGAATCACGACACAACATTAATATTTTCAATATGACTGGTCGAATTTACAGCCCGACAGCTTACTGACGCGACATGAAATGTACAACTTACAGGAACCATTTAGAAGGCGCTGTTTAACTACACTCGTTTCAAAGGCAGTGGACAGACGGGATACACGATGGTGACAAAGAGTTATCGCTAATGCATACAAAGGAAAAAATGATAATTTTTAATAGTTAAATACATTATTCTGTAATTTTTTTTTTCTTTTAAGCTGCGTATTTGCCACTGTAGGGGAAGCTTACATACAATTTCATTTTGCAAGGTTGTACACTCTGCGTGTCGTGCCGCCCGACATGACGAAAATATAAATAATTTCTAATCGAACATTACTGGTCGGACGACAGAATTTGTCGGGCTTACGTCAGACATATCTTGTATTTCATTGACTGTTTAGTTTTAACTGTCGCGTCGGGGCTGTCGTGTCGTGCTTGTCGGATTCATGTGACTTCGGCATTACTTTACTGCATGACGTGTATTACTGACTGCCTGCCAAAGGAATGTCAAGTTCACCTTGCTCCAATAAAATATCCTTTTATTATTAACGTGAACCAGTCGTGTGCATTTCCCTAATGATGCAAAAAATTATTAATGTAGTAATAGAACTATTTATTGATGAGACAAAGAATTGTAAAATCGTGATCATCTGATCGAAAACAGAAAAAACCATAAAACTATATATAAATGTGCATTTTTCCTTCTCTGGGTATGAGTATTAGTTCTACAAATTACATTTTCCCGAACTGCACTCAGGCTTAGTTCTCAAAGTGATAACTAGAGACCCGAGAAATTCCCGAGTGCAATGACCTGTAGGCTAGACTTCACAGTCTTATATACTCTCATACAGATATCAACTGTTTATTGGTTGATTGTTGTGGTAGTAAAATGCGGTGGTTGGGCGCACAATTTATTGCATGTTTGTTATTGGCTTATTTATCTCCAGGAGGCGTCAAACAACACGTAGACCAATTACAAAAGTAACATGAACGTACAAGTGTGTGAATTCCAACTTGTCTAGTAATGAAGCCGCGAAATCCCCTGGTCTCTAGTGATAACAGATATTGCTGTGTTTGCAGAGGCCTGAAATCCTGGAATCCCGTCACAGAAATTTTTGGGAAGTTAAACATGACTCGGCTCGCTGTCGGGAATGTTATCGTCAAGCGGAGTCACAACTGAAGTGCTGTCTGAAAGCATCTCTCTGACACAGAGCGAACAAGCTTACAGAGCAGAAATACATGGTTATCACCCGAAACGCGGGCCTCACACGCCACCATAATGGCGTCGTTCGCCAGCAACACGTCGGAGCGCCGTCCATTAATCAGCTCCTGGCAACTGACTCACCAGCCAGTAGTCCAGCCGATAGAGTACATTCCGCACAGCGCCGTAGCCAATCAGACACAAGGCCCGTTCCCAGAGCCTCGCGCAACCAGTGAGAGAATGGACACGCTAACATAAAAAAAAAACCCCCCTCCATGTCGTCTTTTTGATTTATCTAAATTCTGTTCACGTAAAAGTAAGCACTTTTAAAATAAACCCTTGAAAAAAATAATTACTACCCATAGTTAGGGACACCTGAATTTTGTGAAAAGTTTCACGACCCAGTTGTTTCGTAACACTTTGGCTCAGAGCCACTTTCGTTATTGGATGGTTTCAGTATTACGCATCTAAGGCGTACGTCCTTGAATCACAAACGCACAATATTGAAGTTACCTATTTCTGATTGGCCAGTCAAGTAGAAAAAAAAAATCTTCTCACAAAGACACGCCGTCAAAAAGCAAAAGAAAAATCAGTTGGTACGTCCGTGCAGTATTGAAATATAGCATGTACTGAAATATAGCATGTACTGAAATATAGCATGTACTGAAATATTTCCGCGACTGTCCCTACCCATAGTCACATGAATGCTACAGCACACACTGCCGCGAATAAGTGAAAATAATTCCAAGACTCGACGTTGAGTTCAGTGAGTAAATAATGGTAGTTAATGGCTGCTGAAATCAGTATTTCTGGTTTCGTACTCATAAGAAGACGAATATCCAAATTATTTACACATCTACTTTCATAAAATTTAAACCATTTCAACTGGATAGCGAGTTAACAAAGTGAAACGGCCAATGCCAATGTGAATTTTGCATATAGTGAATGATACAAAAAAAAAAGATCAGAAAAGAAGATTGTAAGCAGAGCCTTCAAAAGTGCTCAGTTTACCCTGAACAAACTACACTCTGTTGCTCTGGCAGGCTTAATAAACTATAGGCTGTTCACAGATCACTGAGCAATTCTGAAATCAACCTTAGAAAAGTGTGACTGATCCTACCCGCGTATATTTCAACAGGTGAACTGCCTGGCATTCACCCAGTAAAGTTTTTAACGATAGAGGGAAAGTATTTCCAAGCCACAAAGTTGAATTATAAGTGTTATGTAAAGGTCTGCGAATAGCGAGATATAATGGTGGAGGTTTTAAGAACATGTAAGTTGGCGAAAGAGTTGCATCACAAATTATTTACCATATTTATCAAACTAGAACGAGACTGTATTCGCTTAAATTATGATTCCTCCGAACTCCTTCCTCTGCAGCCTTGGTCGGTCCGCTCGTCCACTACCAACGTGAATCGGGTTTTATTCCCGGTCAGGTCACCTTTATTTCTGCACGTGGGAAATGTGGCAGACGTTGACGTCGCCTCCTGGTTTTTCTTGGGGATCCCCCGTTTTTCTCCGCCCTTGCATTTCATCGCTACTCCACTTTCACCTCATTTAACTCGCACTGGTGTTCGTGATCTCGCTGTTAAGGCGGCATCGTACCCAAGCCCCGCCAAACCGAATGCAGAACCTTCGAAAGAAAACTATCACAGAACGTGCTTGAGATATATGTATTTAGGAATGGCATTTTAAATACGTTGCACGTGTGCATGTTAATTCCAGGTTCCCCACTTATTTCCAAAGCCATTTTTTTTCGCAAGTGAATATTTCTAAATCGGGCGTTTCCGCGGTCATTCTTAGTAATGAACATCACAATGCAGAATGTTAAAAAAAGATATATACAAGTGCAGCACACTTTCACCTTTAGTATTACGGCATACGATCTATGGTCATCTCTGACAGTCTCATAGAGGCGTGTTATCGACGGGAAGTTGGCTCGCCAGTTCAATGGTATGCGCCTAGAGGCTACGTTGTGGCGCGATGAGCATGCCTGGGTCGCCCTTAGAGCTTCTATGCTTCCAGACCTCTAACGTGTAAAATACCTCCAGCCAGGCGGCCACCTGAAGTGCCACCAAGTATCTCTCAACCCCCACCCCCAGTACAGGTTATAATGATAGCCACGGAAAGCGCCTAGAAAAGTTTATGTAGGCTACACGCAACACACTATTTGTGTGCGGGAAGTCAATATACCAGGCGCTAGCTAGGCGGAATAGATGGTACATGGTATCACAAGAGCGAAGAGAGGAAAGAAATCAACAACCTGTTTACTGATGGTTTTGAGAAGCGAAGCCGCACGACCGGAATGGAGAGGAGAGAAATTGTTTGACCTCACCGTAAGCAGGACAGTTTTTTTTTTTCCTCGTGGACCCTCGTATTAGCAGCGGCATCTCAAGTAACGGTTATAGCACCGGTATACATATAGGTATTTTGAGATTCTGAAGCGCAGAAACAAGACACATAAGTGCGACAATGGCACAGGAATGATGCGCCCTAATCGCCTCAACGCTCCCGGCACTGAAATGGCGTGCAATCTTTTCGTAGTGCCGGTACGATTATGAAACTTCAGGCGGTGACGCTTAAATGTTATTGTTGGGAAAGTTGGAAGTAAATATGAGCGCAAGTATAACCACCTGATATTTAAGGTTTTAACAGCGCTCGAAAGCTCCGGATTAACTTTTATCTATAAGCGAGATGTCTTCACTAGTACTGAATATTCTGTAAAGTGTGTCAAGTAAAGTGCAAGACTGTGAATTTAGCAAGAAAACACATTGCTCTCACTGTCTGTATTTTATCTAAAAAAATGCGTTCTTAAGAATTGCGAGAAACTATTGAGTTGTCAGGTAGGCGAATGCTTTATAGTGACATTCAATGAAATTGAATTAAGGAACCCCAAACAATTTACATTCAAAATAAACGAAGGACATATTTTGCATAATCGTTTACACTACTAAACCTAGCACTAATCACATTGTTTTGATAATGACGAAAATACCGCAGATAACGAAATAAAAAAGAATATTGGTGTTGCAACGGGTATGTTGCATGAAAATGCGATACCAGAGCTAAATTGGTTTTACATTGATGGGTTATTAATCGGCACGTTGAAATAAACGAAGAAGATCGTATTGATATATTGTTCTAAACCCATCGTTATCAAGGAACCTATATTTTCATTTTCTTCACACTTTCTGAATGAAACCATTAAAAAATCACTCTATATATGGTGTGTTTGTTTGTTTACTATAATTGCCGTGTATCATAAGCCTTTAATACTTCTGTCAACATGAAAGTATCTTATTTTCGGCTGAATTGTGTACTCTATATAATCAAGTTTTTTAATCAGTGACGCTAAATCTCTTGTATGTCTAGATACTAAACTCTCCTGAATGACAACGCGTAGAAAATCACTAAAGTGACTTTAAGCAGTGCCTGTTTCGAAATCACTGGTATAATTGATAATGTGAATCACTGAAGCAATCAGCTGGTTTTAACTGACTGTTTATAACTTCGATCTATACAATTTAGCACATTTTCCGTGCATTAAAATTATAGAGTAGAGCTTTATTAGATTACAATAAACAGTGGCAAAGTTCATGATCCCAGAATACCATAACAGCCAATGAAATAATTATTTATACAATATGCCAGAGGGGCATATTCGAGTTCGTGTGGTATTGATGTCGTAATAATAATAAAATTACTAAATTTCATTTTTAGTGTATTCACCACACAGCTTTTATTTATAACATTACACTAGGTCTCCCCAATATTACTGGGACCATGGTGGCTGAATGGTTAGCTGCTAGCCTCCCACCAAGGCGAACCGGGCTCAATCCCCGGCCGGGTTATCGGATTTTCGCAAGTGGGATGATGCCGTTGGTCAGCGTTTTTTTTTTTCGGGGATCTCCCATTTCTCCCGCCCTGTCATACCGGCGCCGCTCCATACTCACCTCAAGCACCCTCATCGGCTCTCAAGACCACGATGTTAAGAGCCACCCAAATCTCTTCACTTACTCACTCCCTTCACTATTACTCTTGTTGTCCTGTGAGTGCAATATTAAATGCCCATAAAATTTCTTACTAAAGTCCTTATCAATGTCTACATGTAGATTAGTCACTTAATTAATAAATATTATTTACACATAATCAATCTGTCTATTGCCACATCTGTCACTCGCGCATCCAGTTCAATAGTCCTGCCCTTCAGTTTCACTCTTCACTGTACCGATGCTCGCAGTCGCCGACTTTACTCCCGCTGCTCACTCTCCCCGTCTCCGCACAACATTACAAACTCTAGACTGTCGACTCGGAGGCCCCGTTGCCGATTAAGTAGTCTCGCTAGCCCGATCTAGGCGTTTCCCGCACCCTAAGTCATACTGAGAGAGGATAGGGCGACTGCAAGAACATTCTCTCATATATAACACCAGAAGTTCCAATCCGCTGAAGGGCAGGAACGTGCAACTCCCGATAGGCTTATCTGGCGCGCGTGGCGGTTCGCCCTTTGCAAATCGCCTCACACTTCTCGCGTTATCGCTCTGCCATCAGCACACTCCTTGGGCTGGCTCGAGCGGGCGGGCCAGGAAAACGATGCACAGCAACAAGCATGGAACATTATAAAAATTGAAACTTTGAGCAATTTCTCAGTAAGGAACCACGACGCCAATCTAATCAGGCCGTGGCTGATTCCTTCTCGACTCCTGACTCTCTAACGTTCCCTTACTAAGACCTCCTTTCCGTTTGGGGGCTCTGAAAATAATTTTAAACTCCCAATAATTTACATTTTTCACAATGACATAACAAAAGACATGAGACAGCAGAATTTGAATGCGATAGTCGGCCGCGCCGTAGTACCGTTAAGTCTTGGATGTTCCCCGACCTGTAACACAATCTGAGAAATTATTTGTAAATTTACCATATCAGTGTATACGTACAGTGACAAAGAGTGAATGGTAAATTATTTTTTAATACATGCATGGTAACGTTCCTACAGTCGCTCAAGAAAGAGTCATATGCATAGGGAAAATCCCAAATTTGTATAGTAGCAATGCTTAACAGTCCCATATTTTCAGACTGATATATACTGTATAGGTAAGTTTACCAGAATTTTTTTCTACAGTACAGTTGTAATCTGACATCGTGTGAGTGAGTGCGTGCCAGTCATGGCGTTGCACTGCAGACCTTCATGGACTCTACTCCCACAACGATGGGGGTATTCAAGCAGGATAACGCACCGTGGCATAGACACAAGTTGTCCAGAATTGCCTCGAGGAGCATTCTGGAGAGTTTCAACGACTGCTGTGGCCACCTCGTTCACCCGATATGAACCCCATCCGGGACGTGGTGGGGGGGGGGGGGGTCAATTAGCACCCAAGATCATGCACCTACAAATATTAAGCAGCTGTGGGCAGTTTTAACGGCCCAAAGGCCTGCACACCTTCCATCCTCCCGTACTGCAATTGTACTCGGATGAGTAAGTCGGTGTACGGCACTTTCTCATCTTCTCTTTCCAGGCCATTCACTATTCTCTTGTGCCATTGCATGGTATTCTACCGGTTCTCTCTGGAAAACCTGCCCTCCTCACCAATCTGAGATATCCCGACTTTGTATTATTGAAGTCTTTACCCGAGTGCCCCATCAGGGGTCATTGGAAATTTGCCCTCCTTGCCACTCACTTGTCGAAGTCCTCCAGTTTTCTACCAACCTCAGTGGCAAACTCTTCCCAGATATTATGGATAGCCTTATCAACAATGACATTTCCTGGTCTTAAGTGAATGCTATTTCTCTGTGCTGTGCCATGCAGCCATTGTCTGATGTCTTCGGTCTTCAGACATTCCATGATTACATGTTGGACTGTGTCATCCACTCCACAGACGTCACAGAATGGAGGTTGCCCGAGCAGCTGTGGGCAGCTATCGGGGCGGCATGGACCAACATCTCTCCACAGTTGTTTCGTCCACTTGTGGAATCGATGCCACGGACAGTCACTGCTCTTCGCTGCGTTACTTACACGATACTGAGCCCGTATCCCACCAGTTTTGGCATATTATGCCGGAATCACATAAACATACCAGCATGACACCGCAAGCACGACACGGCTCTTAAAACAAAACAACCAATGAAATACAAGATATATTTTACGTAAGTCTGACTATTATGTCGTACGACCAGCAGTTTTGGATTATAAATTATTTAAATTCTTCGTCGTGTCGTGCGGCACGACGTACAGTGGGTAAAACCTTTTAAAATGAAATTGTATAGTAAGCATTCCCTACAATGGGAAATACCTAGCTTAAAAGAAAACAAATTAGGAAAATGATTTTATTTAACTCTTATAAATAATAATTTTACCTTTGTATACATTGGCTACAAAACTTTGTCACCGTCATGTATTCCAAATTCCCCGTCTGCCCACCACCTTAGAAACTCGCGTAGTTAATCAGCGCCTTCTAAATGGATCCGAAAAATTCTACTAGTTGTGTCGCGCCAGTAAACTGCCGGGCTGTAAATTCAAGCAAGCACATTGAAAATGGTCGTGGTGGCGGGTTTTGTCGTGTCGCGCTGTGCTCGTCGGTGCTATGTAATTCCGGCATTAGTGTATGTGTGCTGCAGGGTAAGGTCCTATAATAGATAGGGGTTCCATAATCGAATTATAAAAAATTTAAAATCTCAAATCACCTTGGGATCGAAGAATTACGTCTGTTAGTCGAGACATAATCTTAATTTGAACATTAACAAGACTTACGTTTTATACTATGGACTGGGTTTGCTTTATTGCATTAGATGAAACATCATTCGATAGAGTGCCGATAAAGAGGATTGAAGTATTTCGAGGTGACGGGAAGAAAGAAAGCACTGATAATGCTAGGAGGCTAGTCGTTTTTCTCCGGGAGTTAAAAGTTTGACGGATGCGTCGTCGGGATGAGAGGGTGAAAATAAAATATCGAAATATTTTTATTTCCGCGGAGCCCTCATCTATCTGGCGTAATCTGATCGCGGGAGACGTCACATCGCGTGTCTCTGATCGGAAGCGTCGACCAGGCTCTGACGAATGACGGTGCGTCCTCAGTGTAGCTGATAGGATGGCAACACTGTAAAAAAAAATATATATAGATCTACACATAAAAAGTGTCTGTCGTTTTACATTTTCGTATGGGTAATTTTGGAAAACAACTAAAGTACGTCTGTGTAATCCTACACAAATGTTTTCACGACTACATAAATGCCCAGAAATAGCTGTTAAAAAAAAAAAAAACGAATCTGCAGATATAATAACTAGAAAGTTTCTCATTAGATCAACCGTTTAAAGGTAAGTGTAATAATGTATCAACACCAGGTACTAAACCTCTCCATTATTCATTTTATTAATGTGTTCTTATTGTCTTAACACACTGTTGTCATTGTATTAATATATGTTCCATAGTGCAAATCTACAATTACTAAATATGTGTAGTAAATTTATATCAGCAACTCGAGCGAAGATACGACTATACGAACATACATGGAATGAATTTACGCTCAAAAACTAGTTTGCTTGAGCAGGTAGCCCAAAAAAGTTTTTTTTTAATAACCGCGCGAAGTGATTGGTTTGTACAGTTCTGTCGTCCCACGGTTAAGGACTTACTCTTTATCGCTTGTATCCTTCAGTTAAAATAAGTATGGCGGGTTAATAAAAAACGTGTTTTGCAAATGGCGAACAGTATTCGAAGACGCTACCAGATGATGTCAAACACAAGCGAGTCTTGCATCCATCACTTGGCTCTTTGACCACACACCATTTGCAAACGCATTCTTCCAAGTAACGGCTGTTCACGAATAACTGAAGCTCTTTTGAAAGCCCTGCTAAAGATCTATTTGTGTACACATTGCGTATCCTTCCAGGAAATGCAAAATTAACATTGTCATGGGCCTGGTTACTTTATTCAGGCGTCGCTCAAGTAAAACCGTGGCAATTATTGTAAAAGTAAATATTTAAGAAACTTGCTAATTCTTACGCTTATACAAAATGATTCATTTTAGTATTCAAAAATGTTTATTGTAACGTTTTTTTCAACGTTACAAAATGGAACTACTTTACATCTGTCTCTACCAACTCTACAGGTCACACGATACTCAGCGAGCACGTTGAAATGTACGCAGGACTAAGGAGCGGTGGCATTTTTCAAACGTCTCTCTGCTACTCTGAGGGTCTCGGGTTCGGATCATGTCAAGGCAAGAAAACTTTCCAGGTTGTAAAACGCTCGCGAGTGGACGGTCCGAGGCTGCAATATCTAATGCACGGATGTAAAAGGGCACGTATCGCGTAATTAATTTCTGTGCAATTTTTGGAAAAGATAAAAATCACACCAGTCGTAAAGTAAAACTACACAAACATTCAAATGTGTTTTCTCTCTTGTATCGCGTGTTATTTGACGCACCAGCCTATATTATGACAAACACGGCAGTCTCCATTACTTTACGTGCTCGAATAGAACCTTCACTGCGACACAAAAGGAAAAAAATGCATGGACATGGTTGGTATAAACTTACATGGATGTTAGCGGAAACTCTACCGCCACATACATTTTGTGTAAAATTTCACAACTTTTAAACGCCGGTTACCAGCCTCTTTCCGTATTTGAAAGTTCCGGCTGCTAGTCGCCTGAACTGCGTTGCCGAGCGTTTGAAATCCTGGTCTGTTGACGAAACTTTTATTCATGCCGCCAGTATGTTTACCTACGGAAAAGACATCATACCTCAGGCGAGGACGGAATGGTACTCTAAAGTTCCCACACATGACGTAAATGCTATTTTGGAGCCCTTTCGATATAGCTAAAAAAAGGTCTTTTCAGACTGCCGTATCTTTAAACATACTAGCTGGACACGAGCCAAACTACGCTAGGAACATGTACCGAAATTCGCTACAGACTTTTCATCAGTGTGACATGGTTACCTTGGAAGGTACAGGCAGCACTACGAGAACACTACACGCCAGTTCAGAGCACTGCACGTAGAGGCGATGGCGCTCTCGTAGCGTGTGCCAGTGTGACCCTTATGGCTCCCTCGCTTCTTGGCAAAAAAAAAAAAAAAAAAAAAAAAAAAAAAAAAAAGGAAAACTAAGCCCACATACCTTGCATTGCGTTATAGGTATTTGGTGTAAAACACGAGATTGAAAAAAAGGTTGAATATTTTGTAATGGTTTATTAACACGAAAAACAGCAAGAAATATTTCGAGCCTAAAGACAAGTTTGATCATTTCACTCACACTCCAGGGATAATATTTCCAAAATACGAAAATTTTTAAAAAGTATGTTTTCAGAATCAGATTTTGTTGTTAAAATCTCAACACAGAAACTTTATATTTGTATTTATACACGTACTTTTATCTTTATTAGCGTGCCACAAATATACAGGGCCCCTGCTTAAAGTCACGTAAGTGGCAATCAGCCGACGGAAAGACTGCATGCTGGTCCAGCGCCTTGAGCGTAGAGGTGATTGGGCAAGTGATGTATGAACAAGAATTGGCCTTAAAGGTCACGCGTTTCGAGACCTCCGACGAGCAAAAATAGCAGCAGGCTGGCGGAACCTTTACTGATGGGTAGCTGGATCAGGGAGTTTCGAAAGTGTTTATTAGTGCCAAAATCGTTTAAAAAGATTGGGGGGGGGGGGAGCGCTGATATAGTGGTTAGACTACTCGCCTCCCACGTAGGTGAACCGGGTTCGATTCCAGGCTGGGTCGCTCCCGGATTTTCGCACGTCGGAATTGTGCCGGACGATGACACTGATCGGCGGGTTTTCTTGGGGATCTCCCGTTTCCCTCGCCCTTTCATTCCAGCGTTGCTTCTTACTCACCTCGCTTCACCCTCATCGGTTCTCAAGACCTCGATGTTAAGAGCCGCACAAATCTCGCCACTCAACTCCAATACAAGATAGGAAAAAAATACGCGAATTACATTGCGCAATATAGCACACTGGATGCAAGACTGTCTAAAGTAACTCATAAAATCAAGATTTGGCAATATTGGTCTGTCAGGTGGAAGATATCAACAGCTAATTAGTGAAATTATGTAACAACATTTTGTTTACACTGAGAGAACAGCCAAAAAAATATTTGTTTGCATATGGCCAAAAATGTATCAATTTTGTTTTTGTAAACAAAACATAAAAGCTACATTCTAATTTTGTTTAATGAACAAAATACAAGCTTGAATTAATAAAACCTTTGTGTTGAGCGAAAAAAATTCATTGTCAACAAAAAATTTGTTTGAATAAACTATATATTTTTTTACCCACTTATTTAAGTCTCTTCGTTCAAAACTACAGCCTGAGAGTTCGTTTGTATTTTCTGTGACAATTTGGGTAGTAACAGTGTTTAGTAGTGCATTTTTTGATGCTTCATAATTGTATAAACAACGTAATAAAGAAATTTCTGTTTGGGACAACCAAATAACAACAACAATAATAATTAGGTTTGAGCCCTATACAAACAATTTGCTTTGGTTGTGCCAAATAAACTTCGTTTGATTCAACAAACTTTTCATCAGTGTAATTATACTAAGCGTATGACATTTAAATTGTATTTGCACTTTGAAAAATGGATTTAAATATTGAATGGTGCACTATTATATACTAACACAGTTTTAATTATTAAAAAGGCCCTTGTTGACATAGCATTTTGAAAACTCGTTAAAAAAGCACAGTTATTTAATTTTTACTTTTGGCGTATAAGACATTTTAAATTGATAAAATATTGCATTCGAGAAGTGATATGTGGGCAATTTCAAAATTCGCGTGGTTATATGGCAGTACGTAAGGCTTTGCAGTCATGTACACGTTCCAGTCGATGCCACAATGAAACCATGTTTGCTCTTATGTCTTGGTTGGACGTGATTGGACTGGGCCATTGATAGTTGTTTCGTATTGGTTCTGCGGTACCCAGGGAGTACCAAACAAACTGTACTTCAAGTGACAACAATAATATAACATTTTATTTGTTCGGAGTTCATTCTGTCTAATTATAAGAAGGCGAACTGTGAAAGTCCTAAACATGTATTGATAGGACTTGTATAAACCTAAAAAGGAAATGTTTAAACGTTAGAGATTTCGTTTGGCATAAGTTTCTTATCTGGAAGTTTTCTAGATTTTACGTTCATGTTATCAGTGCTGTGGGATGTATGCAGTATTTGATGGCGAATAAAAAATTAACACACACGAATTCCGCCAAAAGCAGCTTGCGCAAATGGACTGCTCCCTTTCTGCGCGGAGAGCTCGTCGAAAGATATGAACATCACCATTAATGTTACTCGAAGGTACACGCAGTATTTAGCGTCAAACAAAAGGACAAAGTAAAACAGCATGCTACGTTCTTTAATCTAGAGCAGGAAATTACGCTTTTGCAGTCGAACAGTCCCTTCTACATCCGCGAGAACATCAGAACGCGTGCCCGCTCTTGACCTGCTCTGTTTTGCTTTGATAGTTCCACATGCAGGGCCGCCCTTTGCGAGAAGTTAAATATTTAGCCCAGGCCGCATTCGCAGTGGCCGCATTTTCTCATTTATGGGCGAAGCATATTGAAGCGTGTGTTTCCCCCCCCCCCCCCATTTCCTTTAATTGAGTTTTCGCAGCTGGAAAACTACACGCTACATAACGATCAAAAGCCTTCAAAAATACACTAAAGATGTATTTTTTTAAACATCTTTAATAACACTAGTAATTAACATCCATAAATACACAATGTATCGGAACGTACTACGTTTTGAAAGGTAGCTTTTCAATGGAGGCAATTTTCAGAATTTTTCTGGCACGAAAAAAAAAAAAAAAAATATTATTTACAGACGTTGGAAAGGTTTCAACTCTACCATTGGCCAACAAAATATTGAAAGGGTGCATTTAGAGGGAGGTAACTTTCAGGTTTTTAATTGTGTAAAAACGAATGATATTTTAGACATCGTAAAGCTAGCATTTCCAATTTCTTTTAAACTGTACCATTGCCCCCAAATACCTGAAAGACTACTTTTAGGCGGAAACAGTTCTTCTCCCTAATCTAAATAAATAAAAACTATATAACCGTAGTAAAATCTCAGTACAATGGAATACAATTTAAACTAAAACGGAAATAAATATTATTTTATAACACATTTTAAATATTTAAATATAATACCCATATTAAAAAAAAGTTTTGGATCACCAGCATTGCTGAGGTACTAGGTTGCCCACGGCCCGAGAGAGAGAGAGAGTGAGAGAGAGAGAGATAGAGATAGAGAGAGAGAGAGAGAGTGTGTGTGTATGGAACGAAAATACACGTTGTATGTACACAATACAATGCCAGACTAGATGAACGTCTCTTTGTGATGCGACTGCTGTACGAGCAGTCAAACTTAATGTGCATCCAACAACAGGTGGCTGGTATTAAAACTTCGGTTTACTAACTTACTCGAGCAATTTGTAGTATTTTCACTGTATAATTGTATAGCGAGAGAAAATATTCGTAATAAGGTAAGAAAATAACGAAAATTGCAATAGGTATCTACGTATATATATATATACATATATATATACACATAATAAGGTACACATATACCTATAGACAGTAAAACTGTTATGTGAGCTTAGGAAACGATTCTTTTCAAAGAAATTGCCAAAGATTTTAATGAAACTATACAACTGAAATATGTTATTTTTACAACGCATAGTTATTGTGAATCATACGATATCGTTTGCGAAGCTCCATGTTAATAATAAACTTAAAGTTGTATTAATTATATGATCTTGGCAACTACACAGTAAAAACAATTATTTGGAAACTAATTGCCAAAAATTTTCTTGTAAGTCAACAGCTAAAATATTGTACGTTTAAAATACTTTATTTTTAGAAAACATACAAAACTATTTATGTAGCTCATTGTTTATGACATACTTGAAGCCTACAACACTCGCTTGTTAACACATTCCACAATAAGGTTTTTGTGAAATACAATTCCTTTTAGGAATACAAAAAAAAAAATACAATGTAGTAACTAATAAAGATTATTTAATACAGAAATATTTTACAATGCACTGTATATACACAGAGTCAATACACGCCTTGCTTCGCTGTTGTAGCAAGACAGTGGGCGTCCGTACTAAACATTTACCGAACTCCCCTGCGAGTTAATTGGACTCCCAGAGAGCAATGCGAGCCTCACGCACGAGCTACCCCCCTCCCCTCTCTCCACAAACTCGAGCCGAAAACTCGTCAGCCGTGGACGAGGCAAGGGAGGGTGTGTAATTGCAACCCCAGGAAGGACGGTAAAGGAGAAGGAGGATTGCCTACATATCCTACCTCCCGCTCCGCGTCTTTCCAGGAGAGCCGCAGGGAATGTATGTAACCCCAGGCCCCATCTGGGCGAAGACGAACATTGCCATTGCCAAGATATAGTCTATTCCACGTGTATCAGAACTTCTCTCCCCCCCTCCCCCCCAAGCGAGTATATAGCTATAGTCTATTCCCGGTTGCTTCACACTTTTTGAGTCAAACATTTGACAAATCACTCCCTGTATGACGTATTTAGTTATTTCCTAAACATGTCGTGTATCACAAGCGATTTATACCTCTGTTAACATCGAAGTATCTTATTTTTCGTGAAATTGTAGTTTTGGGTATATATTATATTAAAAAAATAACAATTTTTAATAAATATTGTGATAACAGTGAGAAAACATGTGTGTTGGTAGCGCCTAGTAAGAAATAGTTCTCACGCAAAATTCTATTACAACTGAGTGCGCACGAATTCGGTGTGTTGTCCTTTGGTGAAATTTCTTAGACCTATTTAAGCTTAGTTTGAATGAGGCGGATAAATATACTGGAAGTAGAACTTTAGCAATGCTTCAGAAAAGTGTGAAGTTGCCGTGAATGGATTATACACTCAAAACCCTAGCACATAATACGTAAGTCTAAAGAAGTTAAAATTGCATAGAGGTACGTATGATGCGGGCGCTCCCATTCTCTGATTGGCTGTGCGAGGCCCTGAGAACGGGCCTTGTATCTGATTGGTTACTGCGTTTTTTGCTAGAGATTCCTTGTCGCCTATGCTGCAGGATGGAGAGTAAGTTACCAACCGCTGCTTGGCGGATAGCGTCGCGAAATTTTGCTGCTCCGCGAGGCTGCGTTCGCGGTACAGCGATAGCTTCGTTTCTGTATTGTTAGGGATTCTGCGTCTGCACACGTCGGCACTGCTTTGAGTAACAAGCGAATGTGAAACTATACTCGAATACACGCATATTGGCACTGTCTGGACAAGCCGCGATATAAAGGTATACCCCAAATGCCACATATCTTGACTTCTCGACTGCCAGCATGGGGCCATACCTGATCGAAATACGCTAATTCTAATTTTGATTTTAACTGAAAACTTTTTAAATATCTTCTAAGTTCTTCCTTCCATGCCACTGCGTGTAATTGCACCATATTAGGTAAACCTTAAGAGTGGGATGGACCCGTGCGTTTTCTGTGAAATAGTTAGCGTGAATAAGCGTATCTCGGTAAATAAATCTTCTGCAAATACGACTTTTCGTCAGAAAAGATAATAAAACAATTATCTATGCCCCTATCCTTTTACTTTTGTTATTTTAAGTGTATTCTCTGAGAAAAAAAATTGTGAAAATTATCAAATATCGCTTTTTTTATAGCTTGCCTGTGCAGTTTTCTTAAGCGGCAAGAGAAAAGTACAATGATACGGGAGTAGTTTAATCTGCGTACTTCCATCGCGTGTGATAAAATCCCACTGGTACAGATATAGTTTGCACAGTACAGCGTCACGACGGAAACACTGCACGCCTTGCGCGTAGGAGCGATGAGGCACTTGGCGTGCTTGTCAATGTCGCCCCTATCGCTCCCTCACATCTTGACCTTGGACGTGCAGCTCCATCCCACTCTTAAGACTCGACTCGACTTCACCTATTGTGCAGGAATTATTATTTTTCGTGTCATAATTTCAGTTTCAGAGGTATTATTGGAAAGGTTTTATTATAGGAAATTTGTGATTTACTAGTTGTTTAATACTTTCGCTTCTAATTTTTGCTGTGTCTATTTGATTGCAAAAAGGAAGGGACTTATCGATAAAATATAAATATATATTCCTGACTTTTTACAACAAGCAAATTACAAACAATTAAAATTACGCACAGAAATATAAAATAACTCTTAAAATGCCAATTTTCTATAATCGTACATTCTCAGTAATGACTAGAGACCCGAGAATTTCGCGGGTTCATTTCTAGACAAGGTGGAATCCACACACTTGTATGTTCATGTTACGTTATGTAATTGGTCGACGTGTTGTTTGACACCTCCTGGAGATAAACGAGCCAATAAGAAACATGCCATAAATTGTGCGCCCAACCACTGCCTTTTACTACCAAAAAAAACCAACCAATAAACATTGGATATCTGAATGAGAGTTTATAGGATTGTGAAGTCTAGCCTACATGTCATTGAACTCGCGAATTTCTCGGGTCTCTTAGTAATTACTTTGTATCCGAAATGATAATGCGAAAACGAAGAATTTCGGCAATAGGTGTGGGGCCAAGCCTTAAGGCCATTGGTGTATGAATGCAGTATATTTATATAATTTTTTTCATAACTGGTATCAAAGAAGATTTTTCAAATTTATTTTTTTTTTGCGATTTTTCATCGTCCCAATAATACCACTTTTATTCTAATCTTTTCGCCATCGCCACCAAAGATTGGGCATGTCACAAGTCATTAAAATGTGTCGTGGCAGTTTAACTGGCATCTTCTCTACATTATTATAGCCAGATAAAAATTGTTCGTAGTACTAGTTAATGTTGACAGCAACCAGAAACGAAGGTAACATCTTATGTGCGACATTAAATATCGACAAACGACAAACTTTACGCAAAACACATCCGTTTACACGACCTACAGTAGCAATACTGGATTGCCGAAACTGGTTCGTGGAAACAGTTTGATTGTTTCTCAAGACATGGAATAAAAGCGGATCTATGGGATATTCACGATAAAATTAGCACTTTTGAAAGCCCTGCTTAAGATCTACTTATATGCACGTTGTGTATTCTTCCGCCTTATGTAAGATTAACAAAGTCATGGGCGTCATCACTTTATTCATGCGTCGGTCAAGTGACACTGTGAAATTATTAGAAAAGTAAACATCTTTAAAATCTGCTCATTTTTACGTTTCGATGCATTAAAAAAAACAGAAAGTTAAATAAATATCTTAAGTTAACAAATGGTAACTTAACACTTTTTTTTTTATCTACGTTAATATACGGAACTACTTTCCATCCATCGTTACCAACTGAACTGGTCGCATGTCACTCAGGGCGCATGTTAAAATACGTGCCGGTAGGAGCAGTGAGTTTTTTCTAAGGTTGATCTCGAAAGTGCTCACTTGATCGTGAACAGCCTTTACCTCACGAAATGGTAGAAAATAGAGGCTCTGAGTAGTACCAGAGGAATGAAAGGACACGGGAAACGGCAGATACCCGAGAAAACCCTCCGACCGCCGGCATCATCCAGGACGATTCCGATCCGGGTCCGATCCCCGGTGGGCGGCCCCACCGGGGATCGGACCCGGGTCGCCTAAGTGGGAGGTAAGCATGCTAACCACGGCGCAATGAAGTGAATGATACAACGCCATCTGTTGGCCGATGTCCTTGAAGAATTCATCACTTTAAATACACTCATTCACATGCAACTATTGTAAACTCATTCATTTGGACAACACGCTTTAAGGTGTTGTAAATGTTTTTTTCGTCAGTGTATATCAAATTAATATATTTTTTTTTATATGGTCACCTTACTGAAAGTAAGAATATGACCCAATGAACACTTAGCCATCGTGGTATTCCCTGCTATGCCAAATTTTGTAGGAATCTGTTGATTGTTTCCCGAAGTACGATACAAAAGCTTTATTTTTATAATTTGGTTTTATTTTCTCACTACAAGATCGTGGACGAAATAGGTGATGTGTTAGCTTTTGCATTGCTTGTAGTCGATATTTTGAGCATACCAAGTCTGGTCCAAATTTGTTTAACGGTGTGGCATATATACCAAATTAACCTAAAATGTCTATATGGCCGTCATGTAGAAAATAAGTGCCTATTTGATGTGGTATATGATAATATAATTTATCGTAGTATTAGTTAGCTGTCCAATTTAGTAAGAATATGGTTGACAGTTTCCGAGATATTATGTGAAAGCTTAAATTTTTCATGTCGTGCTATCTTCCAAAATGGTCTACCAACGAAAGTACTCTTCCCTTAATTGATTATTAAGGGGGTTAACTTTCAATATAAGAAATTTTATCTGAATTATTAAAATGGTTCTCGAGATACGAAATTACAATTGATTTATTAAAATTGTTTCCATTCTGGAAATAAGCCTATGGCGTGGTAGAAAATGATAAAAGTAAGTCGGATATACATTCTAAGTATCTTATGCATGTGCCGAGTTTGGAGAGATTAGTTTGACAGATTCAATAATAATTAGGGGAGTGGTGCGGGGACAACCACCCCAGACAGACATTCGCATCGTTGCGGGCTAAACATACTTGAAATACCATTTTCCTTTTCGGTGAATACTATGTATTCTCTCCGTCAACATAACCAGGAAAAGCCAAGCCATGCAGAGCGCGACATAACCTTCCTGTTCAACTCTCAGTACCAAAAACTACAAAATACAATTGAAATTAAATTAACTACAGAAATAGTATTTTTTTTTAAATGTTGCACTTATCCTATCAGTAAAAATAATTTAATCCACATACTAAAATTTCTCTTGTCTGTTCGTTAAAAGTAATTGAAACTTTTGAAAAAAAAATAATAATAATTTTGAGGGCGCCATTCTGTATCCTGGACATTTCAGTAACAGTGTCATCTGCACCTGACCGTTGAATAACACGTGCTGCGGGGACACAAATGGATTACATGCTGCGAAGTATTACAGTGCAAATCCTTTTTGACATCCACTACTTGTTGCCTTCGAAAGCCATAAGAGGGATTAGCCAGAGCGCCGCATGCTGGCAGCCATTAAAAAATATTAAGCCGCAGACTCCACCCGATGGAAAAGTGTGCTAAGTCGCCTGGAGTTGACCGAGTTTGATTCCTCCCAGCTTTTCCCAGTCTAGTGGCAGCAGTATACATACTCCCCTTAGTCTCGGTGCTAATAAGTCGAAGAATTCGATGTTCCATTTGATAGTGCCATGAAGCATTGCCAACTGCACAAAAATTGCCCTATGTGTAGTGGAATTTTATTGTTCATAGAGACTCGTAGGGAAGATTTACTGCTTTACTGGCCATGCGCTAAAAGTAGGGAAATTATTACTATAGATAATGGGAGGTCGAAAGAACTAATTATATAAAAAAAGTTTTCGTAGACATTATTTTATTATGTATGCTGTAAAGAGAAGTTTTACAAATTATTCACATATTCAATATTTAATATAAAATCTACCAAATAATAAGCGTGGAAAATAATATGGAGCATGCAAAATGTTTTTCTTAGGCCTATGCACCTTATATCATAGACGAAAATATTACAGAGTAAAAAATATTTTAGTGAAGATTTATAAAAATATTTGTATCGCCTTATATCTACGGTAGTTTTATGATTGGCACGGATAATTTCTTGCCTCAGTACGGAAATTGCGTGTAAAGTTGTTGGTAACACTGGCGCCATGGCTAGAGGCCAAACAATGAAAATTGCTTGTTCATTTCAAAGAAGAACAGAGTCGATACTCTATGGTGTATAATACGATCAAACATTCGTTAGTAGCAATACTGCTGTCCAGCGTATAGAATATATCTTTCTATTAATTTAACGGATACACGAAGTTACTGCAGAATAATCGTACAAGAGGTTAAAGGCTGTTCACGATAAAGTGAGCACGTTTGAAATCAACTTTAGAAAAAAGTCACTGCCCATGCCTGCATACACGTAAGGGGGCGTATTGGGTGTCATGCGCCCGGTAAATTTGGTAACGATAGATGGAGAGTAGTTCCATATCTTAACGTCGAATAAAAAGTGTTAGGTAACGATTTATGATAATTAAAAATATTAATTTTGCTTTCTGTTTTATTAAATCCATCAGTGTGTAAAAATTAGCACATTTATAAAGTGTTTACTTTTTAATAATTTCACAGTTTTACTTGACCAACGCATGGATAAAGTTGTAAGGCGCATGAAAATGTTAATTTTGCATAAGGCGGTAGAATACATAACGTGCATACAATAGATACTAAGCAGGGATTTCAAAAGTGCTCATTTTACCGTGAATAGCCTATAAGTAAAGTGATTTGCATTTGTAACTCATGGCTCTAGTAGCATGGGATGAGAGCTAAAAGGGACTAAGCCGTTTAAATGTGTACTGAATGCCATCCCCTACCCCTGTAAAAACTTAAAGATAAATATTTATATTGGAAATTTAAATCTCATAATTTTCAGGGAGAAATGCTGATAGTGTGTACATAATAATTACCATACAAGGAAATGCACACCCATTATTCAGATTTACTGTACTGTTAATTTTCTCTCGAGATGAGAAATGGTCGACTGCCCTTTTTTTAATTTGAGACAGGAAAAATCCAAGGTAAGTAATACTACACATTTGTGAACATTTAAGTCGTGTTTCCTTCTACAAGAGCCAGTAACAAATCTACACCGAAACTACCGCCAATCAGGTGCTAGCGTGAGTGAAGGGAAAAAGTATAATCACTAGCGCAGCAGCCAATGGACAAAGAGGCGAAGGTTCGCTTATGCATAGGGGATGAAAACTGCTTTTTGCGAGAACAGTTCCATCGCGTAGGCGAAGATTTCCAGGGCTATTCAATTAGCGGCCCACCAGACTATTCAGAATGGCCCGTAAACAAAATACTTCGTCAGCAATAAAAAAAAAAAAAAAAATACGCTTCTGACTGAAATAACAAAATTTAACGTCAAATACAGCTGTCACTGGAGTAAAACGTGTGCTCTTTCGTGATTGGATGATTTACGTGCTACGGGTCTCAGGTGTCTGACTGCCTGCAAGCCACAGACGTTCGGTGTCGGGGTAACTTATTTCTGATTGGTCAGCCAACTATGACTACTAAAATACATAATCAGAGACCTGCAAAATTCGCGCTATTATGTGACACCAGGCTAAATTTCGCAGTACTGTATACACTGGAACCGGCGTCGTTTCTCCATTGGCTGCTGCATAGTTGTAAAGTCACTCTCTTTCTGACTGAACTGCACGTGATTCTGGCACAAAATAGTGAAGTGTTCATTTATTGGCGTGGAGATGCCGGGAGCGTGTCAAATAAAGTATGGTACAGCGCAAAACGTATTGCAAAAGGTAAAAGTGTTTAAAGTTTAACGTGTCCTCAAATAATAACGCGAATTTTGCAGGTCTCTATACACGATCAATAAGCAGGGACAGATGTATTTCGCGAAAATATTCATGGCCATGCTAGACTTCAATATCCTTTTTCCCACAACCACAACTTCTTTTGATTATTGGCCGCGTGCCTACATGAGAAAGACATGTTCTCAGTTGACTGGACCAATTAGAATAAATTACTCCGATACTGAATGTTGATGATTCGCGGACAGACACTTGAGTCACGTGGCATTTAAAATCATACAACCACAAAAATGCATATGAACAAAAGTGTTTAGGAGTACTCAAATGGTCTTGAAATCTTTTCGCGAGGGGGAAAAAAAAAAAAACACCTGGAATACCAACTACAGAACTGAAATATACCCTGCGTGGAACTCTTCTCTTTTCGCGAAAATCAGGTGTTCCTAGTGATTTAATACCAAGTACAGCAGACATCATAAACTTGATAAAGTTGCAGCATGTGCACATGTATACGGGTGCAACAATAACTAAATGGTAATCACGTTAAAAGAGAGGAACATTTATCGCTAAAAAGCTGGTAGCTATTTATGTTTAACGTACTATGCCCTGCGACCTCTTTATTTTTCCTATCTCTGCGAAAAGTTGGTTTATTTATTTTAATCCACTCATGAGAATTTAGATTAAATACAGTTAAACGTTATAGATTTACCTGAAAACAATCAAGACGTGTCAGAAATTACAACATTTAATAATAAAATGTGCAATAAGCTTAATAGTTCTCGATGGCATATTGGCACGCAAAATTCGCAGTTTTCATGTCTTCTGTAATAATATTACGGCTAAAGCGGTTTGTTCCGATGACAGTTCATAGCTTAGGAGGGCGCCTTTGAGAAGGTTTCGGTTTCTGGACACACACACATCGTGGGTGTTCAGTACAACATAACGACAAACTGCAGTTATCTTTTGTTGCGTGGAAATATTTTCTGCTGTAGAAATATATGCATATATGGCACACGTAAGCTGCTCTGCAATGTCAGAGAGCTGGTAAAATATACATTTGGTTTTTCATATTATGCTTTGAAATTTATATACAATGGTTTTAATTTTACGAGGTTTATCGATGCTCATTAATATCCACCATTTTACAATACCAAGTCAGCGTAGACTTGTGTTGGTTGGACACTACAGAGTGCCCGAAAAGTCTTCCCTGATTACAAAATTTATTTATATCCGTTACATGTAAATTAAAGATGTTTAACTGATGCAAAAATGTTGGAAAACTAACCAAGGTTTTTGTTGCAGGCTTAAGTAACATAGCTGTAGTGTCGCAATTACAGTGCAAGGGAAACCCGGCATTTTCACAATTCAAGAAAAAGCTTAGTGCACTGAGGAAAAGGTTTTGTTGAACCAAACAAGATTTGTTTGGTGCAACCGAATTATTTGTTCGTATAGGGGCTATGAAATATTTTGTCGCCGAAACCAAATTATTTTGTTGTTCTCATTTGGTTGCCCCAAACTGTAACATTATTCGGTTGGTGCAATTAAATATTAGTTTGGCTACACGTGCATTGAACAGTTTGGGTCGATATAAAAACGTTTTGCAAGTTCCAGCGAGTATCCACCGTCGTAACCTCGGCTAATGTGACAACTGATGACCTCGGAAAGGTATAGTGTAAATATTTGGCGATGTGTGCAAACAAATATTTCAAGTTTTACAGCTTTGCTTGTCAGTTTCTTTTTGAATTGTTTTATTAATGTGTCTGTACGATTGTTAAGCATGAATATATGCACTAACAAATACGGTTACTATCCCAATTGTCACAAAAAATACAAATTCTCGAGCTGTATTTTCGAACGAAGACAGTTAAATGAGTTGCCAAACAAATATATACAGTTGTTTCAACAAAATATTTAGTTGAAAGTCTAATTTTTTTTTTGGTCCAACTCAGAGATTTTGTTTATTGAAACATATATTTTGTTAGACAAATATGTTGCTTTTCAAATTTTGTTTGTTCAACAATATATTTTATTAGGGCAACTAAACATATATTTGGCCCTATACAGACAAATATTTTGTTCGATTTTCTCTCAGTATGTGTCCTCTGGTACCACGAGACCCGGTCACCAATATCAGTGCAGAGGAACTCGCAGACAACGTATGGAAATAAGCCTCCCGTTAAGAGCATTAAGTAGGGCGTGATATGTTCAAGAACCTAGGATCTATCACTGACTCACTGAGAACTGGCCGACCTTCATCCTCAGCTGAAAGCGTGAAAGTAGTGCGGCGGTCTTTCTTGCCAAGTCTTTGAGAAATGATTGCGCAGGGCCTCACGTGGATTGCAGATGCCGAAAAGTTCTCGTCATGATGCCTTGCGGAAACGGCTATTTTTATTGTTTCGTGAGCATAAAGTGTAAATTTTTTCAGGATCTGTTGCCCAATGACGCCCCAAGCGGGTATAACTTTGCAGTCGAAATGTCACCACGTACTGAAGGAAGTAACTGCTATTTCAAACGTGATACTTTCTTCTGACGAGGCGATCTTTTTTTGTGCAGCGAAACGGCATAACGTGCGTATTTGGGGTTCAGAGCCGCATGTCGAGGCGAGGTGTCAGCATGTACCAGAGGCAGCCCAAAGATGCGCGCTTTTGCATGACAAAATCATCGGACCATTCTTTTTTTTTTGCCGAGGACACCATCACATCTCCAGTGCATGTGTGCATGTTGCAATCGTTTGCTGTTCCTCAGTTTGCTCGTGTATCATCGAGATGTCATTATTCAATAAGACGCTCGACCGACTCATTGCGGCTCGTAGATCCGTGCCCATCTCGATTAGACATTTCCTGGACGATTGTTATCGAAAACACATCTTGTGTCAATTTTTGGATTGCACTACGGTGCATCTGAAATTTCCAGCAATAAAACCGGCAGAAACATCAAGGCCGTAGAGGAGTAAGCAAATGTCATTCACAACCTACCTTAATTCCGAACCGTTTGTCAATAAATCTGTCACAGTCAGGTGGCTTGCACTCTTGACTATCGCATTGTTTAAACCGATATACGTTTCGAAATTTTCGCACGCATCCTTTGATCGCGTATGCAAGCAACAAGGATATATATTTAAGTTCGGAAAAAAATTTAATTTTTTTTTTATAGAAGCACGGGTTTGTTGGAATAGAAATATGAACGTTAGTCGACGTCGCGGCACCTTCGTGTAATTTCTACAGCTTCACTCGCATTTCCCCACGTTAATGCAGAGGACATGCGCACATGATAGTAAATTCACTTCAGTGTTGGTGTTTGAGCGAGACTGAGTAAAACGCAACTCGACGTAGGGAAAAAAACAATCGTTTTCTCACTGCGGCAGTTGGCAGAGGAAAACGACTGCATCGCCTCGAGTTACGCTCATCATGCGATTGTATCTCGCCGGTCTGTGTATTTGACGTCGCCAACAGAAACGCTATTTTCAGAGGCTCACTTCCGAACTATATATATATAAAAAAAAAAAAATTGCAACAGAAACGAACCTCCAAAAGCATTAATTTCGACTCTGATTAGAATATTTCGTCTCGTGCATAAACTTATTTCTGTAAGTCATAGGGGAATATATATATATATATATATATATATAACCCTTCTGCTATTAGTTTTACGAAACACTGTTTGCTGTAGCGAAGTCAGAAAATACAATTTATGCTAACGAATGCACGCGGCAGAAAATCACCTTCAAATAAACGGAAATGACCAAAGTCATGGGCCAGCGATATGTAAAAGGTAGATTCAGGCTGATCACGATAAAGTGAGCACTTTTTAAAGCTCTCCAAAAAAGCATTAACTACTAATAAATATGTTTTTTTCATCATCAGACATTATCTTTTGAGAGTGGTGAAAGTATACACCGTATTTATTAGTAACGTGACAATACTGATATTAAAAAGTGACTTAAACATAAAAACCGGCTTAAAAGAAAAATTTGGAAAGGTCTTAAAAAGGACTCCCTTTATCGTGAACGGCATATACCTGAAAAATTCGCGAGTTCAATGAGCTGCAGGCTAGACTTCACAGTCTTATATAATCTCATACAGATATAAACTGTTTATTGGTTGATTGTTGTGATAGTAGAAGGCGGTGGTTGGGCGCACAATTTATTGCATGTTTGTTATTGGCGCTTCTATCTCCAGGAGATGTCAAACAACACGTCGACCAATTACAAAAGTAACATGAACGCATAAGTGTGCGAATTCCAACTTGTTTAAAAATGAACCCACGAAATTCTCGAGTGCCTACCAATGAATTTGGCCATATCAGTGTAACCTGAAAGCATATCGTGTTATTAGTACAGTGTTTTGATGGTTGAAGCAATACCCTTAAGTTGTGAGATTCGTTAATTGGTTGCTACATTTATTAGGTTGTGTAATTCTCCCCACTGCACACATATGTATGCAACACTTATGTAGCACCTTGTACCTGTGAAGGAGGCCACAGGCAAATTTACAAGTCGAAATAAACATTCAATCAGTAACGTGATCAACAGCAAGCTAGGTAATTTTATGGATCTCCGAGTATTATCCCGCCTCCCGCCTCCAAAGCACAATGGCAGCCAATGCGAATCGAACTGTGAGAAGTTAGCGGTGGGCTATAAATAGGGATAGGAAAAATTCGCGAGTTCATTTCAGGACAAGGTAGGTTTGAAACGCGTGTACACTGAAGTCACCTTTTCTATTGGACCAGAGTTTATTAGACACGGCCTGGTCGTCTTTGAGCCAATAACAGACTTGCAAGGAAACAAGAAGCGAATACCATATTGCCAGGTGTGGGGTAACACTGGGGCAACAGCCAATCAACAAACATTTGAGGCTCGACTGTGCAAAGGATTGTGCAATCTAGCATACAGGTAATTGAACTCGCGAAATTATCCTATCCCTAGCTATAAGTGTTTACAGGATTCCGAAGCAAGGGGTGGGGCCCAGCCTTGCCAAATTATATGGAACTCCATAAAATGTGTCGAATTTACGTCGGTGTGAGGATTTTTCTCTGGAATGAGTAACAGTGTGGATTTTGTTTGGAATATCCACCTCCGACTGAAGTCTTACAAAATCTTAACTTTTCCGCAAAATGCACTCATTGTACTTTTTTTTTTTTTTTTTTAAATCAATTGTATTGGTCATATCTCTATCCATGCATTCCCAGAATATTTTATTTGAGAAAGTTGTCGCTCATAAATCGTAGAAAGTTGGCAAATTGAAACCATTTTATTAAAGGTAAAAAAATTAAATTCTCAGAAAATTATTATTGGCTACAGAAATTTATGCAAGTATCTGCAGTAAAACTTGTATAACATATAATTGCGCATTGTTGTGTGCAGCGATGCATTTTAGAGTTGTTTGTTGTGGAATTGTGGGGAACTCACATGTGGATTCTGCGTATTTCGGGGTGGTTAATCTGGCAACACCGGGCGCAGTGAGTCACTAACAGGGCTCCAGGCAGCGGTTTCTACCTCCGGCGGCTGCTGACACGGGTTCGAAACTGGGCGAGCCCCTTTCAAAGTTACCTTACTGCTGATTCTTAGCAATATACTAAGTCCTTCCTAAGATCCCTACTTTCCGAGCACCCTTTTAAAATTGAGTTTGTGTTAAGTTATAATGATTTTTAATTAAATAACGATATCTGCGTATATACGTTATTTCTTCACGTATCACAATTGTTGGGAGGTGATTCCGTATAAAACATAAAGTAGGATACATACGTACAACTAGTGGCCTAAAGAGACTATTAAGGGCATTATTAACCCTCAAAAAATGGAAAGAATGTCATGCGCAGAGGCGAAGATATACTTGATGCACGTGTTATTGTCGCACTTATCGCTCCTAGTTTACGTACCCCGAAACGAGGAAAATAAACTAACGCGGAACAAGATTTCGCCTCGACAAACAATATTGTATTCTAATGTTTTATTACGTATAACTTTACGATTTAAAAAAAAAAAAAAAAAAAAAAAACTTATGTTAACAGAATTTTTTTTTCGAAAGTATATAAATTTTTACTACACAGTTGCAAAGAATAGCATTTATTCTATAGTTTTAAAACAATTATTTTGGTATACTTACTAAAATTGTGGCTTATGTCACGAAATTTTCTCATGAAGTTCGCAATTTTTGGATCGGAAAGTACAGACTGTATCAATTGTTGCTGTATATGAGAGTTGCTAGCATTGAAATATATTACCAATAAATCTGCCATCCTCAAAAAATATTAAGTAGCTCAAATTATGTTCTTGAATTTACGTTTCAATAAATTTCCCTCACTGCGGGGTTTTTCCATGGCCCTTATTTCACTGCAGGCTGATTTCCTGCACAGTCGAAATCATGTACTCGCTTTCTGCGCAACACCTCGTCTATGCTGGGCGCCGTGACTTCCGAGAGCCAATCCCACTTGGTTTACTGGCGCGAAATGGTTTCCGGTAGCTTGCGCCCCCTTTGAGGCTAACCGCCCAATTTCTGTTCGCCTCTCGCGTGCGACCTATGTAGCATCCGTTCCTGAAGGAGCGCTCGGAACACGGGGGACCCCGGATGGCGTGTGTGTGCGTGTAGTGGTGGAAAACTGTTCGTCGTTTCGATTGGCCCGGGGTCGGGGTGCGCGCCCTCGCGTCTGACGAGCGGATGTAAAATTCATGAGAGGGCGGATGTTGTAGCTGATACCGTTCGCGAAAGAGTTCCAAGGGGGTTGGCAGTCCCAGTTGCTTCATGCCTCATTAACCCGCTTTGCCGCGCAGTCTGGACGAGGGCGGAGAGGGAGGTTTTGGAAATCCGGGGCGGGGTTGGGAGAGCGGCGGAGGGGTTGAAAGGGGATTGAAATACTTTGGCGGGGAAAGAGGAGCAGTGCGCCCACAAAATGAACCACCCGCCAGGCGTCGATTAACAAATGGCCCTGGCGGCAGCTCAGCTGAGTTACAACCTACCCCTGAATCATCGCCGCGGCTTGGTCAGGGGAGAAGAGAGAAAAGAGGCTACATACTGGCTTCCACCTGGACCATGCGTCATCGCAGTGCGCGTATTTTTTTGTATTTATTTTTTTTTAAGGGAAGAGTATCCTGTGTTTTTGACCGCGGCACTAGCGGGTCGCCGGCTCCGTGATCAGCCATGCGAGTACGAGAAATGTCACGACATATTTGCTATGGTCGTTTCGTTCGTACCAACCCCCCCCCCCCCCCCAAAAAAAAAGTAGTACCATCGACTCTTTAGGGCAGAAAATAAATATGTATTTACAGTTACAAACCTTTGCTTTTCATGATAACATGCCTAACGGAAAAATAATAAATGTGTCTGCTGGATTTTAATTTTTTTTTTTTTTCAGTACTTTTAGGTGTAGTTCTTCGATTTGTCGGAGGGATTTATAAATGATCAAATACCTAAAAAAAATCGTTATTTTACAGCATATGAAAAGATTATTTTTAAATTAATTAACATTCTACCACGAGTATATTCGTTTACGTACTGCATGCTGCAAAATGAGAACAATTATGGTCGATGCTGTGTAATGTCGGAAATGCTATTATGGCCGTTGCTAGGACAGCAAACTTCTGCAATTGGTTGCTGCATGTGTAACAGGGCAACATAAACTTCCTCCATTCGTTCCACTGTGATGGTTGCAAAGCCTGAAAAAAAAAAAAAAAAAAAAAAAAAAAAAAAAAAAAAAAAAAAAAAAAAACTTTAATAATGTGTAAATTGAGGCGACAAATCCAGTGTATAGACTGTTCACTGCAAAATGAACACTTTTGAAAGCCCCGCTAAAGATTTACTTGAATTCATGTTGTGTTTTCTTCCGCCTTATGTAAAATTAGCATTGTCATGGGCCTCATCACTTTATCCATGCGTCGGTCAAGTGAAACTGTGAAATTATTAAAAAAGTAAATATTGTATAAATCCGCTTATCTTTACACTTCACGGCTTCACAAAATACAGAAAGCGAGAGAAATAATTTAAGTTATCACAAATGGTCAACTATCACTTTTTGTTCGACGTTAAGATATGGAACCACTTTCCCCTCCATCGTGACCAAACTTTACCGGGCGCAAGTTACTCAGTGCACCCGTTGAAGTATATGCAGGCATGGGCAGCAACTTTTTCTAAGGTTGATTTAAAAAGTTCTCACTTTATGGTGAACAGCCTGTACCTGGACGACTGATGCACACCGCTTGATAATCCTGTTTCAGTCACCTCGAGTGGTCTTGGGGAAAGGGAATAGGCGATCCCAAATTGAAAGTGAGATGAACCGGCAGAAACGCACATCTGCGTGGCGCTGCGGCTGTCGCGGAGCGCGGTCGATTGAGAGATCTGATAGGTCAACGACACCCGAATGCAGGTCCTCGTACAAAAACAAACTCTTTTTCGCTCATGGCCACAGCTCTGCGCACCCTGTAGCGAAAGACGGAGGAGCGCGTAAGTATAATTCCGATTCCGTGTCTTGTTGTTGGTCACTGTTGGCTTTAGACGAGACAAATAAATAGTTCTCCAATATTACAGAAAGAACCAATTCCTAGTTAAACTACAGTGTGTGTATATATATATACAACGTGGCCAACCAAAGACAGGACACGCTTTCCTATAACTCTAATACCTTCGCCCTTTATGGGCAATGCAGGGGTATACGAGTTGAGTTAAGGGATTTGGGCGTCTCTTAACAACAAGGTCTTGAGATCCGATATGAGTGTACATGCGTGTTTTCCTTTCCTTTTCCTGTTAATTTCCACTTTTTTTTTTTCCCTTTTTGTTTGGCCTTGGGCTTACTGTCGGGATAAGGCAATTTTTTTTCCAACTCTTTTTTTTTTTTATTCTGTTACATCTACATCCATGCAGGCAGTCTGGAGTAGTGGAGTTGTGGGGTTAATCTGTCGCCCACCCAGTTCCAAACAATTCCCGGAGTCTATTCTACTCTATATCTATGCCATTATAAAGTCTATTCGCGGTTAATTCAAATTTTTTGACAATAAGCTTTGAAAAATTTCGTGACATGTTTGGTTGTTTCTTAAATACGCCACATATCACGAGAGTTTTATACTTGTGTTGACATAAAAGTACCTTATTTTTGGTTACATTGAATTTTTACTCATATTTAATTACTAAATTACATACGTCATTAATAGAGACCCGATAAATCTTCAATGACCTGTAGGCTAGACTCCACAGTCGTATATACTCTCATACATATATCAACTGTTTATTGGCTGATTGTTGTGGTAGCAAAAGACGGTGGTTGGGCGCACAATTTACTGCAAGTTTGTTACTGGCTCATTTATCGCCAGGTTGTGTCAAACAACACGTCGACCAAATACAAAAGTAACACGATCGTGCAAGTGTGTGAATTCCAACTTGTCTATAAATGAACCCGCGAAATTCCCGCGTCCCTACTTATCAGTAGGGATAGAAAAATTCCGGGAAAAATAATTTCAGGACAAGATAGACTTCCAACACGTGTTATCCGGGTTGATCACGTCAAATGTGAAAGCGCGAGAAACTAAGATGTCCTTTGCCCGGAGGTATCGTATGGTTTTCTGCCACTTTAGTCAGAGTTCTACAATGAATACTGAATTGCGGGAGGAATCCTTACGGATACACAGAGACTGTTCGAATAGCAATCTACATTAGCCGATCAAAACCATATAATAGACTGTTCAATGTTAATTGAAAACTTTTGAAATCAACCTTTGAAAACTGTCACTAACGAGTTAAGTTGGTAACGAAGAAAGGGACGGAAATAATTTATTCGCTTTTGGTTATTTTTAATGCACATAAACAAAAATTAGAAAATTAATATAATATTTACTTTTCTAATAATTGCACAGTTTCACTCGCCCGACGCTTGAATAACGTTATCAGGCTCGGTGGCGATGTTAATTTTACGTATGGTGAAAGAATACAGAATGCGCGTACACGTAAATATAGGCTGTTCATGGTAAAGTGAGAACTTTTGAGGCTCTTGTTCCTTTTTTTTTTAATCAGCCATCTTTTACCCTTCCACCACTTTTTGAAATAAATAATGCCATGAAAGTAATAAACATGGTGTATACATGTACGTCTAAAGGTACATTAAAATATATTTACTGACTATTATTTCCAGTTAGAAAGCTTCAAAAAGTGCTCACTTTATCGCGAATAGCATATATCAAGCAGGGCTTTTAGTAAAATGCCCAGTTGAACCGCGAACAGCCTATAACGATGTTTGCATGGCTGTCGACAAGGGAAATGAAGGGTCGGCCGTCCTTGCGAGGTTCCGACCTCAGTACCTGCAGTCGGCGGCGAGGTTAGACAATATCGTGGGTTCTACTGTTCTCTCCTCCCTACATTCTCCTTCGCGCTATCGCCTCTTGCCACAGGGCGCGGCTGCGGATGTCTGAATAAGGCGACCGCGCACAACCTTCGCCCTCGGGGAGGCGATAAGGCTCACATTTCCCCGGGACCCTCCGGCCGGGCAGACTGCCCCTCGCGACGACCACTGGTAATTTCTTACATCCAGTTCCTCCCAGCCAACCCCACTGGGTAGCAGTAAACTGAAAGCTTAATTTATTCCCGATTCGATTGTGTTTAATTGCCCAGTCCAATATCGATGATACAAACACGGAAAATTATTTGAATTATTTGATATAATGTAAATACATATTGTTTTATAAATATTTTTCAACGTAATTGAAAATAAAAATATAGTAATATTGATTCAATTGTAGAGACTGAAGTACAATGATTTATATAGGTCCGCGTTGCTTTTTACAAGGTTGGTAGTGTGAGCATTGGACTCTCGCACGGCCCCGTGCATCGTCGTTGATGTGAGCTAGTTAAGTGTTTTAACAACGATTTGACGTTGTGTGCTGGCACTTGACAGCTCACAGTGGACGTTTATTTTTGGGCGTAGTTCTACATATTTTAGATGTGAATATTAAACACGTTTGTATTAAAATGGGAGGAATGAGACGATTGAAATGCCACGCGAAAATTGTTCACGTGTAGTAGTACCAACCCGTGAACATTAATTTTTTTTTGTTTCGACATTGGCACATTTGCACTTTGGGGGGGGGGGGGGGAAGTGTTCCGCTGATTTTCCTTGAGTGACGTCTCTGGTGCTTGTATACTAGTTCCTCCCAGCCTCGCTGACATTGGCCCTGTCACTCCTGTGGGTACAGGTGCGTGGAATCGATATTACTGGGAGTAGAGTTCCTTGTTTACGTTCCTGTCGAACACCGCCTCACTCGCAGACACTTGAACTCCGTTGTAGTGTGTTTGAAACACTCACCCTCCCCCCCCCCCCCCACCAACCCGAAACTATTTACACGTGAACCCATTGTGCTGATCTACGAAAAGAACACATACGTAACACGAGGGCATTTTAATACTTCCAAGATGCCAGGCACATTAGTTACATAGTTTCAGAGTGGGTATACTCCTAAATTAATAAATAGAGAACCGGAAATATCGCGAATTCATTTCAGGACAAGTTAAAATTCAACCACATGTACATGGGAGTGTCTGCTTCTATTGGAACACAGTTTGTTAGACACCTCCCCCTCCCCCGGAAAACGTTCAACCAATAACGAACAAGTTAAAAAAACGAGGACCGGATCACGTGCTACCTGATACGTAGGGACAGGAAAATTTCGCGAATTCATTTCAGGACAAGATAGACGTCCAACACGTGTACACATACGTCACTTTTGCTATTGGCTAACAGCTCATTAGAAACACCCAGGACGACTCTGAGCCAACAGCAGACTTGCAAAGAAATAAGCATCGAGTGCCATACTGCCAGGTGTGGAGTAACACTGGCTACTCTCTGGGGCAACAGCCATTTAACACACAATTAAGGCTCGAGCGTACACAGTACCGTGGAGAATAGCCTACAGGTCTTTGGAACTCGCGAAATGTTCCTATCCCTGCTGATATGGAGTTAAACTGATGCAACAGCCAATGCACAACTTAAAAAAATCTCAAATACCCAAAGGATTGTGGAGTCTAGCTTTTTTGCAGAATGAATCCGCGAAATATCCGGGTATCTAACAATAAACGCTGCTTTTTGAAAGCGCCGTATCTCAAAACATACGCGTCAGATACGGACACGACTACTCAAAAACTTGAGTTGAACCTTCCTGCAGACTTTCTACAGGTAAAATGATAGGGTCACCGTTGAAAGTCCCAGAGGTGAACGTGGTGCGACAAGAACACTGCACGCCAATCAACAGCCTTGCGCTTAGCGGCGATGCCGCACTTGATGCACGTGACAACGTCGCCCTTATCGCCGCCACGCTTCTCAGCATCGAATTTGGAAAAAATGCTCCAAGTAGGATGGAGCCTTAGGACAAGGGGTTTACACAACTTAAAACTTAAGCAGAAAGCAGCTGAATTTTGGCAGGGTGAAGTACCCTAACAAAGATGAACACTTTTAGGTCTTTACACATTTACAAACGTTCAAGACACGCTAGAAGCGATTCGCCTATATCCGGCACTGCAGGATCACCAATCCTGCTGGTCTCAGTTTTCCCACTCACCACTACCTTATTGGTAGCGCCAGTTGACTTTTTTTACGCAAAAATCGGAGCACAGAGTAGACCTTACACATCCCAGCTGTTATTATACCTCCATTGACTACTGGTGCTTCTTCCTCATTAGACCGAGCCACTCAGAATTACGTAACTCTGGCACGAAGCCTTCCTGATTAGTTCGCAAAGTAATTAACGCGTGCCAAAATATGACTCAGCCAATCAAGAAAGCTGGGGAACCCTACTGTATTTTGAGTTGTGTCTTGTCCTGAAATATTTTCGCGAAATAACACTGCCCCTACCTATTGGCAGGGGTAGGAAAATTTCGCGAGTTCAATGACCTGTTAGGCTATTCTCCATAGTACTGTATGCACTCGAGCGTTAGCTGTGCGTTCATTGTTTGTTGCCCCAGAGAGCAGCCAGTGTTACTCCACACCTGGCCGTATGGCACTTGATGCTTGTTTCTTTGCAAGTCTACTATTGGCTTAGAGTCGTCCTGGGCGTGTCTAATAAGCTGTGAATCAATTACAAAGGTGACTTCTGTGAACACGCGTTGGACGTCTATCTTGTCCTGAAATGAATTCGCGAAATAACACTGCCCCTACCTATTGGTATCTACTACACAGGATAGTCTCACTGCACTGAGTATAATTTATTATTGGTTGGCCGCCTGCCAATGGGAAACTTAGTTGACCTTGCTATAGTCGAATGTACTTTAATACTTAAGAGGGAACAGTATCCTCCATATTGTATTTACACTTTATTTTGCAAATAAATTACAGTTAAGAATGTATAACTAAATTTTTTGCACGGCATGGCTTAAACACTAGCTCCTAATGTCTTTATTAATTTTTGAATAATGATTTCCGGCAAGAAATAAGTAATTTTTTTTTTTGCTGGCTGTTACACAGATGGTTCTGGCAACAGTAAACTAGTAATACATGTGGTTTAGAACATGTGCTAAGCAATGCCCTATGCCTTGTCAATGCCCAACATTAAATACAAAATCTGTAACGAAAGTAACGACTAAAATACCGAACATCCAAGATGGCGACCACTAATGCCCCTTAACACAATATACAATCCATTGCGTTAATTTGTGTGGTTATACGACAATTCAGTATTGTATTTACGCACGACAATATCTGTGGGCTAGATTAACCGCTTTAATAAAATCATGATAAAAACTAGGAAAACAATGAAATTTCATGTCTGTATTAATTATGTATGTATATATAATATACAAATGAATTCCATCTTCAGAGGTGGATCGGCTCTCAAGAGCTCGTTGTTAAGAGACCCGAGAATTTCGCGGGTTCGTTTCTAGACAAGTTGGAATTCACACACTTGTACATTCATGTTAATTTTGTAATTGGTCCACGTGTTGTTTGACACCTCCTGGAGATAAATGAGCCAATGACAAACATGCAATAAATTGTGCGCCCAACCACCGCCTTTTGCTACCACGACAATAAACCAATAAACAATTTGTTATCTGTATGAGAGTGCGTAGTCCAGCCTACAGGTCATTGCACTCGCGAATTTCTCAGCTCTCTACTAGTTGTTAAGGGGCCGTCCAAAACTTACAATTCAACTCATTCAGTGGTGGAGATCTCTGCACATTTGCTTTGCCTGAGCTGCACTCGGGCAGAGTTCTCAAAGTGTGTTAAATACACGATAAAAAACAAGTTTGAAATGAAAATGGAAATATGTGTTTTTTTTTTTTATTTGAATGTTTGTTTTCAAAATCGTTTTCAACAGCAGGTAAATATAAATAAATCGTTCTTGTGTATACAAAATTTTTTTTGTCAATTTGCTGCTCTCTGTTTAATCCCACAGCTTAAGTTTTGAAGTGCGTAGAACCGTTTAGTTTTCCCATCGAGCCACTTACAGACCATTCTCGATTTATTCCAACTTTTCTAAAGCCCTGCTTAAGTTCTACTTTCAGGGCATTACTCCGCCTTATGCGAACAAAGTTAAATGAAGTCTAGAAAATAAATGCGCACCCCATTCGTGCACATCCAGGTTAATAATATTTTGTAAGAGAACAACTTTTTACTCGGTATTATCAACACACATATTTCCGCCCTGTTTTTGAGCACATTAATTTTATATTGAAATATTGTAATTTGAAGATGAAACGTTAGTAAAAGTGCAATTAAGTCAAAAGTAAGTCACTTTTATGTTAACAGGAGAATTAAAGACGTGTGATATATGACATATTTACGAAAGAACAAAACACGTCATAATTGGAGCGATTTTTCAAATGCTTGATTCAAGAAGTGTGATGAAACCGCACTCACTTATCACAAGGCCGGGGTTCGCTTATACGACGAAGATGCAATTAATGCAATTAATTAAATATTACATAATTTTATTACTCGTTTCAGCTAGCGAGTTGATATCAAATTGAGTAATTGTATTCATAAGTATATATTCAAATAAATAATTGCTGTTAAAATAGTTTGTACGTGGGCAAGTATGTCTATTGCGGAGCCGCTAATCGAATATCTCTGGGAAAATTTTTTTTTTTCAGTTTTTGGGTGATAACCCAAATAACTCGGAATTTTCCTTTTGCGGGCCGGAGAGCAAAACACAGGAAACGGAACCAAACATATGAAATACTATACACGTGGTCGGACAATAAAAATATCGCACAAGGATGCATCGGAGGGAAACGAAATTTTGCATAGCTAGTGATACAGATTAGTAATACACATTATAGGCTGTCCCCGGCAAACTGAGCACTTTTGAAAGCTCTATTTAAGATGTACTTGTATGCGCGGCGCGTATTATTCCACGTTTTGTAAAATTATCACCGTTCCGTCACTTCATTCATACGTCGGTAAAGTGAAACTGAGAAAATAACCGAAAAGTAAATATTATACAAGTCTACTAATTTTTTGCACTTAGACGCATTAAAGAAAGAAAGCGAAAGAAGTACAATAGGTTATCTCAAATGATTACCTAACACTTTTAAGTCGACGTTAAGAGATGAAACTACTTTCCCTCCATCGTTACCAACTTTATTGGCCGCACGTCACGCAGTGCGCCCGTTAAAATATATGCAAGTAGGAGCAGTAACTTTTTTCTAAGGTTGATTTCACAAGTGCCCACTTTATCGTGAACAGCCTTTAGCATAAAAAAAAGAGCAGCAGGACAATTACATATGGATGTGTGGCGCCGTCCGGTCAACTCCAGTAGTACGTTGGCCGCATGTCCTCGTACTGCAATATGTGCTGCGACATGGTGTGGCTTGGAGTCCGGCAGGCGTCTGATGTTGTCCTGAGGCAGACGGGCACACATTCGTTGGACGGAGTGTTACAAATATTTGGTTACTATGGCACGGTGGCAGCTGGTGTTCTAGCTAGCCCCACACTTGCTCGATTGGGAACATGTCAGGGAAGCGCACAGGCCATGGTTAGAGATGATGGTTTATCGCGGGAAAAGTTGAGCTTTTGCTAGGATTCAACGTACTGCACGCATGTCCGACAGTTTTCTTTCCTTATCGGCTGTCATGCATGTACGAAGCTACTACCCCATTTCACTGGGCCAGTGAGGATTCTGATACTATAAGGCAGAACGTTCGTGATTGGTATACAAACAACTTAGCTGAGTCAAAACATTGTTCAACCAATCATAAAAGAATGAACTAGCTAGAGTATTATCGAAGATATGTTGGCTCAAAATATTTTCGAGATTTTTCATCTCTCTAGTCATGGTATTTGTAAATGACGGATGCAGTCGTGGGCGACCCCATACCACTTGGCCATCAATGCGTGAGTGAGCGAAGAGTTTTTTGGGGGCTCCTAACATCGAGGTCCTGAGAGCCGATGAAGGTGCAGTGAGGTGAGCAGGCTACGGAGCAGCGCCGGAAATGAAGGGGCGGGGGAAACGTGGAATCCCCGAGGAAACCCACCGATCTTCGGCATAGTCCGGCACGATTCCCACGCATTGAACGCGGTCCACTCAGCCACCGCGGCCCTTGGGCCTTCAATGGTCCACATAAGACCACGAGAGTGGTTCGGCTTTCGTAGGCTACGGGTTCACAAACCATGTTGCTTGTCATGGCTGAAGTGTGTCACTCGAGTACTAGGTTGGAACTGTGGCATTCACCAGGAGCCCTCCACATCTTGGTGCGATGAACATCGGTTCCAATAAAGAAGTGGCATTCGTCCCTTAACACCTCACATCTCCAGTCTATGGCGTTCCACATTGCTATGACCTAGTACCCCTGCAAACAGAGTCGCCGCTCTTGCAGAGTTAATGGCAGCACATGTAATGTGCGCTGCAATCGCAGATTTCTCCTCCGCAAGGCGTCGGGAATTGGATCTTGGGCATACAGGAGCTTCAACACTGGCCAGTATCGAGAAGCGTGTTGCCATGGCAACCCTCCGCGACTGACGCAAGATCCGTCGACTTAATCCGTCCTGATCTGATCCACCGTGTGTGGATGGCTTCACTTATCCATTGCTCCAAACAGCATTGCGCAGTGCGGTCCGAACGATCCACGTGGTGGTCTATACGGCGGTACGGCCAGCCTGCAAAATTCAGCACGATTGCGAGTTCTTTCTCGAAGTCCGTCAATTGCGTAAAGCGACGTCTTTGGTATCTTCCTGGAATTCTTCTTCACTCTGTACACTTTCTTGGTATCCTCGGTGTTTCTCGCTTTAATACGGCTTCAGCTACACGCCAGTGTTTGGAGCACCACTGCCATGGGTGTGCGGTTAAATGCAAGCGCACAAAACCAGCTCGTACTCTAGTAATTTGCATCGTTTTGTGGTTGTCGCATGATTTCTTTCGTGGTGCGCAATTTTCATTACCCGGTAGTGTAATCGACAATGAGAAACCAAACTATTACTACTTTACATGAAAATGTATGTATGCATGTGTACAAATGTAAGGGTGCATGATGTTGTGCTCGCAAAACCTTTTTAAGTTAATGCATTTTCGAAAACGCCCCCCTGCTTGGTTCCTTTATGACTGTATTTGACTTGGGTTACTTATATGCAATTCCGTCACAAACGTTCTGCTTTCGAATATGATAATATTTATTGGCCCAGTGAAAAGAGTTGACAGCATCATGCATACGTGCCAGCCAATACATGTAGAAAACGGGCGTATATGTGCACAGTACATTGTATCCTAGGAAACTGTCAGTTTTACACATAAAGAACCATTGTCTGTAAATACGATATTTGACAACTAAGGCTGACTGGCCCCTCTTCGACAGAGTATTGCTCCGTGGTCTTAAGGCCTACAAGGGAAGTAAACAGCAGCTGTCGCTGGATGAAAGAGCCCAGGGGATGGGGAAGTTGTGATGAATTTTTGCGAGGCAGCGATCCCCAAAACCCAGAGAAAGGTTGTTCATCATGGTGGGATGATGAACTAGAGGCTCACAGGAAAGGTTTAAAAGAATATTTCATCCAGATAACAGGCAAAGGACTGTGAAGCGGTGCAATGTTCCAAGAGTGGAGTACAGAAGAGTGCTAAGAAAGAAAAGACAACAAGCTTGGAGAGAGCTTGTAACGGATAGGGGAAATGAAGACCCATAGGGCCTGGTCTACCGGTTGGTGACGGGAAAGGTGAAATGCTCTGAGTAGCTGCCTGCACTTGAGGCCGATGGATGTCTACTGCAGACTTCCGAGGAGATCCCGAGGCACATGACGGATGTCTTGTTGCCAGATCATACTCTGGTAGGGGAAACGGAGTATCAGCTCCAGATAAGGGCTTCTCAAAAACTGCCCGTGGAAACGGAGGATACAGCACCCTTCTCTATGCAATAGCTGGACAGTATAGTCAGAAAGAATAAGATTAAGAAACCCCCAGGGATTGATGGAATGTCAGGGGAAATGCTCCTTCGATCACATCCGAGGACACGTGAGGTGTTATTGGAGCTGTTTAGTAGCTGCCTACAGGAAGGTACTTTCACATCAGTGTGGGAAAAAGGCCTCTTTATAGTGCTCTATAAGAGGGGCGGAAGGAATCCGAGAAAGGCCAAGTCCTACAGGCCAATAACCCGCCTGCCAGTGATGGGGAAGATGCTGGAACTCGTTATCAACAGGAGGCTGATGGAATATCTTGATGTGGTTCAAGGTATACATCCGAAGCAATATGGATTTATGGAAGGGAAAAGTACAGATATGGCAGTTATGGACATAGTCGATAAGGTGAGAACCTACGACCACACATACATACTTGCGATATCTTTGGATATATCGGGAGTATTTGACAACTTGTGGTGGTCGCAGATTCTGTGGCAGTTACGGTTGTTGGAGTGCCCCAGGAACATGTATGGAATGATAAGAGCTTTATGTCTGACAGATCATGTGCCCTGGACATGGGAATGCATAGAGAGGAAGAGATGCTGACTAAGGTCTATCCGCAAGGGTCAGTCTTTCGTTCGATACTATGGAATGTGATCTTCGAAGGGCTGCTAAGGCGGGACCTCCCAGATAGGTGCATGATTTATGGATATGTGGATTATGGGCTTCTCCTTTTCCTGGCCTGATCTTGGAGTGAACTGGAAGAGAAAGCGGATGTAGCCCTGAAGAAAATCGAAGGTTGTGCTGGGAGATTCAAGATGGATTTCCGAGTAAAAAAAATCAATGGAATCCTTTTGAAGAGCAATCTGAAGCGAAATCCGGTGATCGGGTTTTGGGGCAGAGTGATCAAGAGTGTCACAGAAATGAAGCACCTGGGTGTCATCTTGGAGAGCCGACTTGCATTCCATTCTCACGTATGCTATGTGGTGAACAAGGCAGTGGTGACGTTCCAGAGGCTGAGAGTGGTAGTTCCTGCAAACTAGGACTGGGCTATCGGCCATCGAAGCTAATGTACAGGTCACTGTTCCTGTCCATTCTCACATACGCATATGGGGCATGGTTCCCTGAGGCGGAAAGAGTCCTGGTCCATGGAAAGCTAAATATCATAAGTGAACAGAGATCTGCACTGTTGGGGGTCACGAAGGCCTACAGGACGGCTTCAAACGAGGCTTCGCAGGTAGGGGCTGGAGAAATCCTTCTAGATCTGTTAGTGGTACAGAAAGGAGAAATTTCAAGGAGAAAACAGGGAGGTCTACCCCCGAAGAACTCCAGGCAAGAAATGAAGCCACAACAACAGCATGACAGACTAGATGTCACAACTCCGAGAAAGGGAGAGTTACATACGAGATCTTTCCTAGTGTTCGGGGGAGGCTGTGGCTCGAAAAGTGGCTCGATTTGGGCCACTATTCAGCGCAGTTTCTAATGGGACATGGGAACTTTCGTGAAAAGCTGTCCTCCCTGGGCCTGATGGACGACCCCAAATGTATGGTGTGTGAGGTGCTTGACACCCCTGCCCATGCATTGGAGTGCCCCAAGATAGAGTATCTGAGAATTGGATTTCGATGGGAAACATGGACCTCTGCAACCCGGGGACATGCTCAGGGACAGGGACCTGGCTAAAGAGGCACTGGGTTACCTAACTAGAATAGGTAAAAGAAGGGAAGGCTTTGATGTCTGGTGGGCAAGTCGCCAGTTGAGCGATGACTTTGTGGATAGTCCGGAGGAAAATGAGGAAGACAATGACTCTCAGTACGGGTGGACACGTTTACCCGAGAGTCAATGTATTGGATGAGTGTGAGGAGGGCCCTCTCGCCTTCCGCTCGATGGAGACACAGGAAATGGTTCCTGCGCATGGATTTGACAATAAACTGGAAGTCTTCAGAAGTCTCCAGCAAGGAGAAGCAGAAGGGGAAAAGGGCGCACCCGAAGGACCTACTGTTTTCTGTATGACGAGGACATATGCGGAGTGCATTTATCGCGACTGCAAGAACCCACTACCCTAATGACAGCTCTTGCCCTGATCGTTAGGCGAATGGAGGAGGGTGACAGGATAGTACACCCAAGGACGGAGGCTGTGGACAGGCTCGTTGTCGCCCAAGCGGGCCTACCCACCCAGCAGGAAGCAGTTCTGAGCTTGCTCAGGGAGTGCTACTGGCGCAGAGGAGAAAGATTCGAGGAATCTGAAATCCTCAAGGACGCCGTCCGCACATACAGGAGGCGTGTTTTTGATTACAGCAAGCCCTTCACATGGTACACTGTGGTCAGGTAGTAGTCCTCCAACTCGGTCGGCTTCTTGTCAAAAAGATCGCGCCATTCCACCGAGGTGACAAGTGCTTCCCATAAGGGAAGCCAGATTGAGTGATGGTGAACACGGGGGGGGGAGGGGGATCGAAAAGCAGTCCATATGCCCCCTCTCGGCTGTGCCGAACTCAAGAATGGAAGAACCTGAAAGGGAAAGAAAATATCACGTCTCATCCCTCTCTCACCTCACCTTCGCTTGATCAATCACTGATTGAGACAATCACCGGACATGACAATCTTCTCCCTGACAAGTAGTCCTGGGGAAACCAATGGCGACAGTGCAGGACCTGGAATGTGACTACGGAATGAACGGAATGAACCTCAGAAGAGTTGACAAGAATCTTTGAGAGATCATGTGTAGATATTGGAATGAGTGTGTGTGTGTGAAAGTGTACTGTGTGGTTTCAACTACGCCCTTTTGCACTCGGGGGCGAGGTGGCGGGGTATACTTCTGGTTACCGGGTATCCCCCAAAACTTAGACCGTCTGTATCCGGGCGCACTGGGCTGCGAATGCAGTTAACGGGGATACCGTCATGCTTAAATTAAATCGTGAAGGACATGCGCGGATCGCGAGTAGTTATTGTATGTGTGAGTAGTCAGTGTCGTTTTTCTTTTGTCTTTTCGGATAGCATGGCGGTTTCAAAATTAAAAAGTTCCCGGTGGATCCTGAGGATCAAAGAGCCGATTTAGCTTCTGTTTTGCGGAGGGTTAACATAACTGGTAGAAAGCAGCGTTCTATGCATGACTTTTTAATAGGTATCGGCCACCTAGAGGGAAGGTTTGGAGAGGCCAGCGCCGGTTACACCGGGAACTTTGTAAAATAATACGAATAATTATCTTGCGTTCATACCGAATACACTGACTGACAAAAAAAGTGAAGCACACAAAATAAATAGTTCAAATTTAACGTAATTTGTTACGCGTACGTAACATTACTGGGCGTATGAATGATAGGAGTTGCGACAACCTCTAACGTCTATAATCGCCCACTAAGGTGCATTAGTGGTTCCACGACGATTGCAGTGATAGTGTTACAAGACATACGTGGAGCGTCATATTACCTGAACAGCGAGGGATGACCACCAAATACAGAGTACAGTTGTATACCCCCCTTTTGGTGGTATATAAACTTGAGAGACTGACAATGATTGATGAGAATAGGGATTTATGTGTTTATGAAATAACTCCCAATAAACAACTATAAATGAATTTCGCTAACACAATTCACTGTAAAAATTATTGTGATGTTAATAAAAAGAGTTGAATTTAGGGTAGGTTAAGGGCAGGGCTGGATGGATAAAGCTCTATGGAACGGGCAAGCTCTCTCACCCTAGCTCTAAGGCTCTCACCCCCGATCGCCGACTGGAGCCCGAAGACCTCTGTGGACCGTCGCCGACTGACACCTTGGCCCACTGCTGTTCCGACCACCAGACTTATCGTTCACGCCCCACTTTCACCGAAATCCTCTGTTCTCATTGGCTCTACCACGATGCCTGGGCGGATTTGCTGAGACTATTGATGATGGAATTGCCCCAATCTTCTAAGTCAGCCAGACCCACATTTTCTGCTAACTCCTGTAGCCGTTGCGCCACTGTCCTCGTCATCTGCAGTCATAGTTTATAAAACAAACGTTGGCCGCATCCCCGTCGAGCTTGGACTCGCTTGTGATGTCCCAAACGTAGCAGCACGTCTCGCACAGGCATTTGGCTGCGCTGCCAGCATTTGGCGCGGTTCGTCGTTGAGTACGTTGTGGGTCTGCTCGAAACGGGCTGATGTATCGTGCAACAGCCAGGCGTCAAGCTCACTGCGGCCCAATGTTGGAACCAGCAAGGCAGCATACACGGAACACTTAACACACGTTCTGAAGCTTCCAGTCAACCAAGACGGATTACACCGAGCTAGGATCGTCGCATCGTGGCCGTACTTTGCGCATGCTTTTGTTAACACCAGAGCAGAGACGCCCATGTTTATTATTTTATAATCCGACGAAATACTGCTTAACCTGTAACCTGTAGAAAATACACGTAAGTACTCTTCCCTCTAATAAAAAAAAATTGATCTCATTATTGTCATTACGGCATCTGAAAATCACATTTTCAGCTTTATTGGTATGCGCAAATAAAATAAACGAAAGCATTTTCAGATAATATAATAAAGGCGACTGAACGATCATGTCATAGTTCATTTTAAAGTACCCTTAACAAAATCCGTCTAACAGAAAACAAACAATTCTAACAAATGAAAAATAAGAAAGAATTTTCTTTTATAAGTAACTCATGGTTTATTATTCTAACGCGAATGATCGCATTATGGTAGTGACTACCTGCAACTACCCGTGACTACCTGCGACTACCTGCGACTATCTTTAATAACGGTTGGGTTGGTCTAGAAAGCAGCCAAGTAGCTGATTTCTTCCGACTTGGATAACAAATTTTGAAATTTCTCAAGGAATTTTTTTAAAAATTAAACACAGCCTATGTCTATCCGGAAGAATGTATCTTTATAATAGTGAAATAATTATAAGAATCGGCCGAGTAATTTCCGAAATTACCCGAGACATATAAACAAATAAACGAACTTACATTACCTCTTTATACAATTTTATAAAATAAATATAGATTTGCGATTGGATCACAGCTTATATATAAGATACGCCCTGGTGAATTGCCAACCAATAAGAGACTTGTGAGAGAGAAAACAAGCACCGAATCTCGTGCCTTCTGTTCTGCTGGTTGCACATCGAGGCAGCAGCTCAGCTAATTAACAGAAAGCCGAGGCTTGAAAATACACAGGAGAGTGGAGTCTAGCATACCTGTAGTTTAAAAAGCGATTTTTTTCGGTCCCTACTCATCAATCGTAACGCATTTCAGCTGTAAGTCTTATATTTGACTGAAATGCCGAACCTACTGAAACGTATATTTAATCTAACTGTGCGTGACATATCACGGCGGATAATGTCATCGTAGTTTATATTGAAATGTTGCACGCTAATTCATGTTACAAAATTACAGACACAGCAACAAATAAAAATTATCAAAAGTCACTTTGCATTCAGCTATTAATAAACGAAAATCTTTTTGTGTGCAAACGGACAAATGTATTGAATTAGATATAGGGAATTTATTTTCATTGCCAATTATATTATGTTTTCGGATAAGTTATTTCATAACATTTGCATTTCAGAAAAGTAAAATTGTAATTATGACACGTTATCACGCAAAAACTATGTAATGTACGATTACTATATTTCCAAGAAATGCCCAAGCATACAAAATATGCAACATCAAAGTCATTTAGCATAAAAGTAACATTATAAAATCAACTGCAACAGAGAAACCTCACTTATAAATTTAGTGACAAATTCACAAACCTGGCCTTAGCTTATGTGAACCTGAAAAGAGCTCAGGCCAGATACAGAGAATGTACGTATAAAGAGACATAAGGGCGCGGTGATTCCTTTTACATGGGTGCACCCATTATCTGATTGGCTGCGCGAGGCTCTGGGAACTGGCCTTGTTCCTGATTGGCTGACGCTTGCTGTGAAATTTCCCCTATTATCTGGGCTGCCGACTGGCGATGAGATTACAGTCAAATCCCGATAGCAAAATGATGCGCAGAAGACTAAAACGCGTTGGGGCGAGTCGGGAGTGTCCATTGCCTCTGCAGGAAGAGGCGAGGTTGCCCAGCTCGGTAGTGACAGCGGTCGAGAGCGGTTGGGCGTGAGTTGATCCACGCGTGCGTGTTAAAGGATGTTCACGATAAAGTGAACACTTTCGAAATCGACCTTAGAAAAAAATCACTGCTCCTACCTGCATATATTTTAACGGGCGCCTTGAGTGACATACGCCCAGTTAAGTTGGTAACGATAAATGGGAAAGTAGTTCCGTATCTTAACGTCGAATAAAAAAGTGTCGGGTAACCATTTCTGTTAACTTAAATTATTTCTTTCGCTTTCTGTTTTTTTTTTTTTACGCATCGAAGTGTAAAAGCGAGCATATTTGTAAAATATTTACTTTCCAAAAAATTTAACAGTTTCACTTGACCGACGCTTGAATAAAGTGATGACGCCCATGACAATGTTAATCGTACATAACGCGTAAGAATACACAACGTGCATACAAGTAGATCTTAAGCAGGGTTTTCAAAAGTGCTCTTTTTTATCGGGAATAGCCTACAACTATATGTATAGTGCCGGCAGTGCCACGTGGTTTCCCTCCCTCCAGCGGCGAGTGCACGGAGAGCCCTCCCCTACCATTCCTCCCTCAAAGCCGCGCCAAGTTTACTTTCACATTTGTACTTCACAATACCAGACGCCGACTGGCGACCGTGTGCCAACGCCATTTTGCTGTTTTTTTTTTGTGGCTGGAGTTTGCGGTATAAGAGGCTGTTTCACATCTGTACTCTTCAGTACTCTGTGGCCCAGATCAGGCATGAGTCAGTTTTCAAGCGTGGCCCTCCTCTGGATTAGTGGATCGCGAGTTGACAGTACTCGGTCGCAAACAAACGCGAATTGGACCACACGGCATAAAATTATTTTCCACTGCTGATGTATTTATTTGATTTGTTTTGTATGACGTGGCAGGAGAATGAATGCGGGGGTAGAAACGAATTAATTTTATCAAAGACGTATCCGAATTAGTGTTGACAGAGAATGTGTCAATATTAATTCACACAGAAATTAAACACGTGTATAAAAAAAAAGTTTTTTTTTTTTTTTTTTCGTGCTAGTCATCGCTTCTGAACAGTCTGATACGTTCTAGTATTGATACGGATATGTGTTTTTCATTACAGGAGAGAAACTTTTTCCTGGGCGCGTGTGTTATATTGAGGAAGCATCGGAATTATTTTCGTGTTTGATACTTTCACCCTCCCCGGTCTATAACTCGTGAACGCAATTTGATGATAGCCATGCTCGGTAACTCATACCTCATTGTCATAAATACGAAGAGACTCATCGTCACTTCAAGCTAATGAAAATTAGATTTCACAGATTCTGCATAATTATGTCAAATTACTATTTCGCCAGTTGTGTTGGCATTAATTTCATGTTATTTCATTTGTTTGAATTGTAATTCTATTAATTATTTATTAAATATAATTAGCATTTCAAATACACACACACATATATATATATTCTATTTGAAACGTGCTTCAGTTATAGTTAATTGATTTGTGTTGTTCATTTTGAAGATGTAAAACATTGGTTATCTACTTAAAAACTTGTACTGTTCACCTTGGTAAATGACATATGTTTCTATGATGTATTTAAAATTAATTAATTAAATATGTATTAAGTATTTACTTACATTATATGATGCGAACTTCAATTGAAATTCACAAATGAAAAAAATCATTTGTTATGCTCGTATTTATAAGTGTTTCTATTTGTCTGCCTGTAGTTCGCAAATTTACTATATTTCTTCAAGAATCCGCAAAAATCCTTGGGCTGTAATTTTTTTTTTCATCTGCCGTGAAGGGTAAGTTTGTTTGAGGAAAATTACTTTCTTTCTTTCTTTCGTGTTCGAATTGTGTGTGCACGTGGTTATTTTATATAATTTTTGACATTTTTTTTTTTTTAGCGGTTCAACTGTGCTTGTGCAACTTTCTGTGATGGCCCAGCCGCGTGGTATCTCATCCCGTCTGGGATGTAACCTGCCCACAATTCGTGGCGTGATCTCTCTCATCAACTTTCCTTTTGGCCATCTTAGCGGCTTCTGCAGCTGTTCTTCTTCTGCTACGAACTAATATTCAAACAATATTTTGTTCCACACGTCCTCGGCCGTGCTCCGGGCTTGGTCTTCATTCTAACGACTTTTCTGTCGTGAACTTTTTTTTAGAGTTCATTTAAAGATTTGAACTCTGCGAATTGTTTCACCTTAGTTATAAAAACAAAAGAAAAAATAAAATGCAAACTCATTTTCTTTTAGAGACAAAATCTCGGGTACCCAATGGTATAGTCAATGAATATGGTAAATTCAAGGCAACGAAGTTAGATTTAATAATTAAAATGGCCAATTGGAATTAATAAAAAAGTATAGATAGAGAATATATATATACACACAAACAAAAAAAAATGAAATTCAAACACTATTAAAACAACACTCTGTAAAATAAAATTATATTTTTACAAATTTTATTTAATTTCCCTGTAAATATGCATGCTTGTATTGAGAGATTTTTTTTTGAAAAAGTATATAATATACTGTTATATGAATATGAGTATGTTTTTAAATAATGAACTAATTCATTGAAATGTGTTAAATACATTTGACTCTATGACGCACACATTTGTGTGCCCCAATTTTTTTTTTTTTGGTTATGGTAAAAATATTTCTTTCTAGCCTTTTTGAGGAAACACATTTAAGTGTATTATTTATAACTAACATTTATTCTGTGTAAGGGCCGGAGCACGTCCTTATAATAAATTATTACCTTAGGTCATCAAAACCCTACTTTACACAGGAGTCAACATCCCACCTTCCTTCTTAAGTATCATCCTTGTGTTGCAACGAAAGGGCCCATTGGGTGCTCCAGTTCACTTCACGAGGATGCTGCATAGCACAATTAAACTTCTATTGGAATAACCCATGACAGACAAACACTTATTCACTTGAAATTATTCAACAATTTGCACTGAAGGAAAGGACACCAGCTACTGTGTACTTTCATCAACAAAGTGTAGTCTAAACAAAGGACTGCGGAACAAACTGTGAAATTAAAAACAAACACTATTGCATGCCAGAATAAATACAAGCAATTGAAAATAGGATTTCAGAGTTTCCATAAAGTCTCGTTACCATTTAAAAATATCCTTATGTCGTAACCATAAGATATACGTAGAGTGGTGCTGTCAAGGGCGACTCCCGGAAAATGTTTTTTTTTTTGGGGGGGGGGAGGGATGGGGGAGGCTGGACTATGAAACATCTAAGAGTAAGATTTGCTGATAAAATATTTAGGTCAGAGACGTCCCAAAATTTGTATATAAAATTTATTTGATCAAATACTGATAGTCATATCTTTATATTTTGCAAAGAATTTAATTTTTTTTTACCAATAGACTGACAGAACAAAAAAGCGTTATTCAAATTTAATTAATCAGTATGAATGCGGGAGTAAAAACTTTACTGCTGGACTGAAAGTGAGGACGTGGTAATTAAAATTCAGAGAACAGATTCTGCGTAACACGATGTTATGGACTGTGATCAGGTCTTAGCTGGACGGCCTGCTTGAACACGCCTTCAAACGTTAATCCAGGACACGAGCCGTGAAGGACAACATCACTAACCTCCTCCATCGGCCAGTAAGCGAAGCTGAAATCTTATAACGCGCCCGATATAGCACAGCGTCGGAGCATCAGACCAAGAAGAAAGCTGGAGACGGGTATATCCGGCCATCACTTACCGCCACCTCAATCAGCCTACACTCTAAGGAAGTATTCAAATTTATACATACAAAGCTTTGGTAGGTTTTACATTTTTGTATGTGAAGTTTTGGAAGATATTAACAGTATGTGTATTTTTACACACATGTTTTTACGACTACAAAAATGTATAGATTTATTAACTAGAAAGTTGGTGTTAGATTACAAGTTTAGAAGTATGTGTAAACAATCAAAATCTCTTCATTTTTGCTTTTATTACTGCACTTTATTGCATTAACACATTGTTTTCACTGTGTTGCATAGTGCACTTTTACAATGACTAATTAAATGCAAATTTATAATAACAACTTGAGTGGCAATACACTTTGTTATGAAAAAACAAGGAATGAATTTACGTACATAAACTCAAGTACCAAATTTCTGGATTAGGCAGTCCAAAAATATCTTGTTTTATTTGATGAACGTGTGAAATGATTGGTTTGAATAGCTCAGTCGTCCCACGGATACAATGGCTTTCTGTTTATCACTTGTATAATTCAGCGTAAATAACCACGGCGAGGAATAAACACGTGTTTTGCAAACTACGAACACTATTTGAAGACATTACCGGATGATATCAAACGCAACCAAGTCTTGCATCTATCACTCCTCTCTTATACCACGATACCGTCTACAACATATTATTTCAGGCAACATCACAATAAATCGCTCGTGTGCTGGTAGTCTAGTGGTTACGGTGCTTTGCTGCCACGCCGAGGGTCCTGAGATCGAATTATGTCGAGGCCAGAAAATTTTCAGCGGGTGAAATTCACGAGAATTGCTTGACCAGCGCCGCAGCAAGCGTAAAAAGGCGTGTACATTGCGGGACTGGTGCGCTAAAAAAAAAAAAAAAAAAAAGTCCTAGTATAAAATTTCAAAAATGTGTTTTATTTCTAATAGTGCGAGTTATTTGGCGCATCTTGTATTTATACAATCAGAGTGTCTTGGTTGTTTTAATTGTTTTAGCGGCATTCTTGCTGTGACACAAAAGTAAAAACACGCGGACATGGTTAATGCAAAATTACACTGATGTTGGCGGAAACTCTGCTGCCTCATACATTTTGTGTAGAATTACACAACGTGTTTTTACAGTGTGCGGCAACATGGACAAGGCGGGGACTCTCCAATCAGGTTTTAATAGGAAAGTGGCGTGTAAGGGCCCTTAGTATAACGAGCTATATAACATCCGAATAAATTCGGTAATCTTTGCAGTTAATTAATATTTGTATGATTTTTAATGTTTAATAAAGCCTCATAGTATATTGCTGTGCTCTACCTAACACTGAGTTACTACGCCCCTGGAGCCCCTTTAAGGCATGCCCAACCAAAATATAATCTGTAACCACCGGTAACATTATATTATGACTACGGATTGTCTTGGTTTCCAAGCTGCAAGTGGCTTAAGAGGATGCCAAGTCACCGTCTTGAAGATGGACGGGGAAGCCTGTGATCTTCTACGAATAAGGAACTACGTTAAAATGCATTAATAATATTACTGTGTATATCCGTGTCGTCAAAGCTGATCTAGCTGTGAATTCTTTACATGCCCTTTTTACCTTTAATACTAAATAGTTGTAAACTCTCACTGCCCACTCTTTCTCCGCAGAACAAAATTCACATGTTTAGACCGAAAAAAAAAAAAGATTAAATGTAAAAAAACCATAACTGCCAAGATATTTATTTTAAAATATTTTAGTATGTAAAATAATATTAATAGAAAGACAATTTTCGTGCAACATTATATATAATCTAATACCTTAGAAAGTTAGGTAACTAATGATATCCATAAATAAACTTTTTATCAATACGCTATTACTACCTATTAGGTTTGAGCTATTTTAAAACTCTTAAGGCAATTCACAATAACCTTAGAGATGCTTGCACGAATAGCATTATAAGCTTTCCCTGGTAAACGAAGTGCTTCTGAAAGTCTTGCTTAAGAATTTACTTGTATGCACATTGTGTATTCTTGCACCATACGTAAAATCAACATTGTCACTGGCTTGATACCTCTAGACACACGTTAGTCAAATGAAACTGCGAAGTTATTAGAAAAGTAAATAATTTACCAATTTGCTAATTCCCATACTTATATGCAGTGAAAAAAAAAAAAAAAAAAAAAAAAAAAAAAAAAAAAAAAAAACCATTTCAGTGCCCACACATGTTTACCTAACTAATACTTTAAATTCAACATTACGACAAGAAAATACTGTCCTTCTTTCGTTACCGACTTCACTGGCTGCATGTCGCTCGGATTACCCGTTACAATAATTATCCTCGATCAGCCTATAGTTAGAGCTAGTGATTGTTCGCGATAAAATACGAGTACACGGTAGACTTCAACGCTATAAGCATCCAACAACAATTTCTCTACTGCTGTTGGCTGCTGTCTGCTGGAGAAGGCGTTTTCATATTTGACCAATCGAGTTATGTGCAGTATTTTGAGATATAACGTGTCTTGAAATTTTTTCGCGAAATTTCGCTACTCCTACCTATAGTATAATATCATGTTTTAAAAAAAATTTAACCAGCTTTACAAAAGCAATAGAAATATTTTTTCGTTGCGTCCGATGTTTCACTTAGAAATTATAATCTCGCAAAAAAAAAAAAAAAAAAACATGATATGCATACAAAGTTTCTGTAAAGCTTCCTTTGAAAGTACATAGCATTGCGTGACAATTTGGTGGAAATCGGTCGAGTACTTTCCGAGGTATAAGATAAACGCTTAATTTCTTCAATCGCAGAGCAATTACAATAAATAGTCCTTTCTAAAGTCAGTGCTTTCATTATGCACTGTCAACATACCACGTTTGCTTTAGATCAGTTAAATTGTTGCTGAGATATGACACAGTGTCCTAAATAATGAAATTACTGTCATTTTTAAAACGAGGACCCGGAGTGGTCGAAAACTATAAAAACCGGGTTTCCTTACCCAATACTATATGTGTACCACGGTTGGTGAAATTCGGTTCACCGGTTCAAACGTTGTTAAAGGACACACATGCAGGCACAGGAATAATCACACGAGAAAGTTATCTTTGCGGCGCTAGCTTGCGCTTTCTACTGTGTGGCGCCATCTGCGCTGATGTTCGGCGGCGATCTCGGGTGAGTGATTGGCTTCCTTCTCCTGTTTCGTTCTGTGCCCGCTGCTCCTTGGTTCTCCTCCTTCCACTCTTCTAGCATGCTCAATCTGTTAATGTTGATTACGTCAGCGTAGGCAACGATTGCAGGCTGTCTACTTCCCTTCTGCACGTCTTAAGGTGTACATGGTTATTGTGATGTAGAGTGCTTCCTCTGGGGAGTCGAATTACGGTGCGTCATGAGTGCATGTGTCAGAGGGCCGCCTGTTTAATGGTTTTAGATAGGGTGTTTTATTGATTGTGGCGTCGCGTGTTTGTTCTGGGGCGTGCTGTCCAGGTCAGTTTTTCTAAATTATGTTTCGGTCGCCGTTCAAAATTTTGCTTTACAAGAACTTAAGCAGCTTCACGGCAGAGTTTTACATTTCGTTTCAATGTGTTATGTTTTATTATGCGTGAGATTTTCATGTGTTCGTTAGCCGCCCTGGTTGTTTAAGGCTGGGTGTATTTAATGAAAGTTACTCTCATGGCTAGAGCTAGTGACTTTTCGCGAAAAAATATGACCGCATGTTAGACTTTAATACTATGTGCACCCAACAGCAGTTTCTCTCTTGCTATTGGTTGCTGACTGCTTGAAAGGCGTTTTCATATTTCACCGGGCCGCTATGAGTTAGGCAATATCGGCACGGCTCCTACGTGATTCATGTATAGACGGTTAATACGTGTCAAAAAGTAATTCAACCAATCAAGATAGATGAACGACCCTACAGTGCTTAGAAGTATAACTTGTCTTGAAATCTTTCCGCGGAATTTCACTACCCCTACTCATGGCCCACCGTGCAACGAATTGAGTTTGGTTCAATACGAGAAGTCATTTTGCTCTTTTTTAATCTTTTAAAAATTTCTGTGGTTTAACGTAGTGAGGGCTTAGGTTAGGATCCCCATGACCACCCCTCACTAGTTTGTGTTTTATTTGCGCTTTTAAGTAAAATGTTAGTAGTATGCCAATGTTCCTTCGGGGACACAGGGTTCGAGGATAGAAGGTAGGTGTTGTCCGCCATCTTGGTAGGCACGGCCGGCGGCCATGTTGGTCGGTGCCGTTCGCCATATTGGCAGGTGTCACAGGCAGGGCTCGATGCCATGTTGGATGTTCTTCCCCCCCGTCATTCCTAGAAATTATTTCAATAAAAAAATTATTTTAATAAAAAAGATTTAAAATAAAAGAGTTGCAGATAATAATTAACATTTTTCAAGAAATTATATAGAAAACTCGCAGTCAAGATATGCAGCCTACAAACGATTTTAATAAAAATTAAATCATTTTGGCCTGTCACTTAGGCAACCAGTGAATCGGGGGACATATTGATTCAACTTCCTCCCTGACAAAAACCTGTAAAAATGTGTAAACTTTATCACACGCCACCACTCATCCCCTCACCACATACCAAAACCCAACCACTCAACACACACAAACCCCCCCCCCTTCCCTCACGATCCCCTGGCCCACAAAAATCTAAAAATTGAGGATAATGTAATATCACCCCGCTCACCCTGCCACCCATTCACAAAAATCGCACATAGCACATTTCCTCATAATACCAATATTTAATTTAGTTTTTATCTACCGACCAACATGGCCGCCTGCCATGCCTACCAAGATCGCGGACAATAACCTTCCTCCTATCCCTAAACCCTGTGTCCCCGAAGGAACAGATTCATACTACTAATGTTAAATCTTTTTTGAAGGTGAGGAAACTGGTGGTGTTTGAGAATAACAGTTAAAATGCGTGGACATCGCAGCTTTGTACTGAACACCACTGTTATCAGTGTTATAGAAATCAAAGATGTGAACTATACATCGTGCCAATATTACTTGTGCGTGGCACAATCTAATACGCCTAAAGTCGTCTGACAAGACTATGTTCCCTTCGGAATGTAGGCTAAAACGACACGCATCGCATATATGGCTTACACAAATCATGCAACTAACCTTAAGTCTAAAAACCACGCACATGGCTACTTGACTTATAGAAAATACTGCACGAACCTTAAATGTTATAAACGACTCACGTGCATGGCGTAAAAGAGATTTAAACCCGGAATTATGCGATTCGAAGTTTCCTTATAGCTAGAATTCTCGTATTATGCAGTAATTCTTCATTTTCTGTTATAATTTCTTTTCAGAGGTATTATTGGAAATGTTTGATTGTTTGCTGATAGTTTAATACTTTGCTATCTAATTTTTCACTGTATGTAATTTCCTGAGTTCAAAAAGGCAGAAAATTATTGATATAATATTACTATGTTCCTAACTTTTTACAGCTAGCAGATAACCCACAATGAAAAAAAAAAAAAATAGGAAGCATAAAAATGTTAAAGAATTCGTAAATGTAAGTTTTCTATAATCGTACATTGTCAGGAATTATTCTGAATCCGGGATTATTACACGAAAACGAATAATTTCTGCGACGGAGTTGAAACCGAGCCTTATCGTGCTCTACAGTTTAATGGCTAACATTGGTAGTGCTTTTCCCTAGGCGCTAGAACCAAGATTGGATTCCATGGGCCAAGGGATTGACGTACTCCCACTTATAGCAATTCACGACTAGCCACCTCCTAGTTAGAAATCCGAAAGCATACACAAGGACAAAACGAATACATCCCCACGAATTTGGCAGCGGACATCATATCTTCGACAACACCGGCCGTACCAGACCCCTCAGAGATAGGGTCACCAGATGTACGACAAAATGTCTTGTCCCTTTTATGCATTCTTTGCGTCAGGTCGGATTTTCCGTGTTTTTTTTTTTTATAAATGTCCGACTTTTTCTACCTGTTATAGTATTTCTCTGCTAATTATTGCAAACATTATTAGTTTTGTACAACAAGACTTGCTGTAACTGTTTTTCAGCATTCGCTTGGTTGATTAATATAAAAGCATCAGTTTTTTTTTTCTTCATAAACGGTGTAAATGAGGCTTGCAAAGTTTCCCCGAGTTCTCATCTAGATTCGTTTTTCCAAAAAGCGGCGTGTATTAAAAAGTTTGGTTGTGTAAAACAACTGTAAATATGCAAGTAAATTTTCTTCGCAGTCAGGCTTCATGCTGCACGCTAACTGATGACGGGAACGTTATTTTATGTTATTCATTACACTTATTAATATTGCTTGTTGGAAATACTAATAATGACTTCATTACATTAAGATTAAATTGTACGAATAAATCAGTCACGAATATTTCTCCACCATAAATAAACTGCGGAGCTAATTGCTAATTTAATTGAATTGCCCTCCTTTTCAATTAAATTCCGTTATTTTTTATTTTTAGTGCCTGGTTATCCTAATCTTCGCGGAAATGAAGACACAGGGAGCTGATGGAATTGCATTAGGAACCGAGTTCGAATCCTATAACTGCGACGTGAATTGTCGCTTTGAAGAGCAGCATCGCGTCGCACACTAGGCAATGAACGCCGTAACCAATAAGATTACAGGAGTAGGGGGGACCATACAGCCACCTGTAATCGGAGTACGGGGCAGCTGGCGAGATCGAACTCTGTGGAAGAGATTAGCTTTACCGACCATTAGACTCCATTACTAGTTACCCCACCCGATACCAGTATAAATGTCATACATGCTTGTCGACTCACTATTATAAACTAGGGGCCCCGCTCGTGACTTAATTTTTTAGTATTGTCACGTGCCTAGAATAGTTACCATGTTACAAATTTTGTTATCATATAAAGACTGAAAAAAAAAAAATATATATGTGTGTGTAGTAGTAGTAGTGGTAGTTTTATACACTGAGCCACTAAGGCCCCACTTGGAATCGCTCTATCCACTGAGCCACTAAGGCCCCACTTGGAATCGCTCTATTCACTGAGCCACTGCGGCCCCACATGGAATCTCTCTATCCACTGAGCTACTAAGACTCCATTTGATATATATCTATCCACTTAGCCACTGCGGCTCTACTTTATTAACTCAACATTGACGAGAGACATTTAAAGTGAACAAAAATGATATTCCATTACCTTCATATCTCTATCCATTAATACAAAACTTTTCATAGGAAAAAAGTAATTAAAAAATAAGTTTTTAGGCCAAAATGTAATGATTGCGTAATCTGATCTCGCTGAAATTCGAACTTGACCTGTATTTTACCCTGAGGATTCGCTCTGCAAAATTTGAAGAACTTCTGTTAAGGGAATTAGAGTTATTAAAGACGGACACATATATTCTCCTTATATAGTATAGGATGCCGGTACACCAGTATTTATTTTATAAGGTTTTTCAACACATTTGTAACACTTTAAGAACTATGCCTGAATATAGCTCGGGCAACATAATGAATATTTCTCTGCTCATGAAAAAAAAAAAAACCGGTCGAAATGTAGATATGTTGTTCGGCTATTTTTGTCAGAATTTTATTGAGAAACTCCATAGTAACAAAAAATTTCGCAAATTTAACACACGTTTCGTGCAACTACGCAATTTAACACGATAGACTATGCACCCTGTTTATATTCGGAAGGACATTTAATTGGAACACGGTTATCTCGGCGTTTCATTGGCTGTCAGCCGGTCAACCATGAAAGCTTGAAACGATGTTGACCAATAGAACGGCGGTAAGTGAAAAAAAAGAGACCAATAAAACGTTGTTTTCTAGCAGTTGTGGACACGGTTGACTCATTTTCAGCTTGTCTTTAACACTAGCAGATGTGAGCCGACTGCAAAGCGTTAATACAGACTATCATTCCGCATCCTCTGTTTTAGCAGAAGCCTGTTTCCTACTACATAAACAGCATGCAGCGTCAGCGCTCTATTTCCCTCTACCATCTTAGTGAGCGAGTGAGTGAAGAGATTTGGACGGCTCTGAACATCGAGCCGATGAATGTGGAATTAGGTGAGAACGAAATAGCGCCGGAATGCAATGACGGGAGAAACTGGAGCTCCCCGAGAAAACCCGCCGACCAGCGGCATCGTCCGGCACGATTCCCAACATGTGAAAATCCAGTTCGCCTTGACGGGCGAAGAGTAGGCTAACCACTACACCATAGTTGCCCCTACCATCTTAGTTTAAGTTAGGAAATTAAGATGGTAAGCGGCTACAACTCTAATCGTAACCATGTTTGCCCACTCCCAGAAAATCCTGTATTCATATGTCCTGTAGTTAGTATATCTCCTATGCATTCCATGGTGTATTCCATGGTCTAACCTGAGAGTATACTTACCACCCCTATCTTGGACCTCCAACGCTCTTTTTAGCTCTAGGGTAGGTTGAAAAAAAATTAGACTCACAGTTATAATATTTCTAACTTTAGCACCACTCACTATAATACTCACAAAATTATTTAGTGTATTTTAAAACAAAATATTGGAAACATTGCAATACAATTTTCATTCAAAAGTGTAAGAAAAAGAGTTGCAGATTTTATATTTGGTGAAAGTTTTATTACATTTTTAAAAATAAATTAACTATAAAAATTACTGGGTAATTTATGTTGAACTAGGACGTTGCACGAGTTCTATGATATTTTTCTTTTAAGTCAGCTACATCTTCCAAAATTTCTTGTGAATTTGTATTCAGGGACACACGATTTTCGCGAGAAAAAAAAAAGCTTCACGCAAAGCTGGAAGTCTTTTACAACATTGTTAAGGAATAACTTATCCATTACGCGTGAAGAAATTATTGTTTCATTGACTGTTGCTCTTTGCTCACGTCTCGTGGTTCACTTTTGTATGGCGACTAAAAATCCACCGTGTTGACAAATGTCTGTCACTGGCTTGATGTATGTTGGATCTGGGATCCCCTCCCCCATCACCCAGATTCCTGAGCCCAATAACAACATTCTAAACTTTATTCCTGATATACTTATTTCATGTATTTAATGACTTCTTGGCAGTAGCTTCTATATTTTAGTCGCTATGCCCTATGTTAATTTTTAGAATTATTGTAATTGTTGTAAAGAGTATATGTTGTGACAGATGTCACGAATTTCCTGGTTTTCAGCTCTAAAATACGCCTACCTACCCGAATTGGAAAAAAACTTCTGTTGTTCCACGTATCTGCGGGCTGTGGGAGCGGCCCGGTTGACGGCGAGCGTGCGGCAGCTGGCGGCTAGCGGCGACGTCCTTGAGCGAAGGTCACGAGCAACAGCGATACCACACCACGCACTTCTTCTCACATAGTGAGCAACTGGCTGGCCCTGCCTCCTACGCGCGGCAGGCCGTCTGCGGTGGCGCGTACTGCGGCCACCGTTTGTACTATAACCAGTGATGTCATCCTGCCGATCAGCCAGTGATAGCAATCTCCGCGTGCCCTGTGTAGCTCGAGGTCGATTCACCACCTTCGAGGATGGCAGCAACAACCTCTAAATAAGTGACACTATGTAACGAAATTTAACTTGGTAAGCCAGTATGGCGAAAATTAGGCAAATAACATTTTGCGATTTTTAATGGAAGCTGCAAGGGTCATGTTGGCGAGAAACTTTAAAATATTGCTCTTCTTTTGAGCTTGCTAGGCCACTGTCCAAAAGAAAAAAAAGTAGATCATAAAAACTTTAGAAAAAAACATAGTTTCTTTATGAAGTATGAATGAAAGATCAACTTACTTGAAATGTTATAAAGTTTTCAAAATATATCATATAAAGGTGCAAATTTTCAAGCTAGGCATTTTTATACACTTTGTAAATGCAAATATGCATGAATAATTCTAATGTTACCTTTTAAATTTCTGGTTGGCTACCTGACTTATAGTTTAACCAGGCCTAACTTTTGGAGAAATTTATTGATATACTTTGAGACCTCATGTAGAGCTAAAAGAATAGTCTACAAATACATTGTGATCATTTTGGGCAATGGCCTCGAATTGTTTTTCATGATAGTATTATATTTGGGCAAAAGTGCCTTGTAAAACCCAATGTCTGCTCAAAGAATTAAAGTGTAATTGAATTTGGGGAAATTTCGCAATTTAGTATATTGTAGAACTGCTCTCATTCCAGTATAAAGTTTTTTGCCAAAATTTTCATGTTAACACACATTTATTACGTTTTTGTAACTCTCAGAAGGTCACTAGAATTGCTGCGTGCAAAATTTTCCCCCTTTTGTAAAATCCTCGTTTTTGATCTGGGGAATTTGTAGGCCAAATATTGTGATATAGTTTTAAGTCTAGCCATAGACGATATTGTATTTTACATAGTTTGCAGTACTTTTAGATGTATATTCATTTTATATATTGGCATGTAACCAAAAAAAATTACCATTACTTAAAACATTATTGCCCATGGTTGGGGGTATTCTATTGATTAAAACGAATGGAAAAGAACAAAATAAAAATAATATTTACATTATTTCATGGATTTTCTGTGTTCGTATTTATGCTATGGTTTTAAATTTTACTCTGATTATAAAGTTTTTCTGCTTAACGAGGGGTTCCTTTGTGTGTTAAAGGGGGTTTTATTGCAGACATGTTGAAGTCCACTTTGCCACTCCTTTGTGGGGACAAGGGCGTAGCAATGGATTATTAACAACTGATATTAAACTTTAAAACCGAGATGTAATTTTGTAGCTTCACGAATTAACAATCATACTATATAATCAAACCACATAAAAGTTGTAATAAAAATAAAATAAAAATCTCAATTAATAATAACATAGCAGCCACAGTAACGACAGTAATAATAATAACAATAATAAACAACTAACAATTACAAGGACAATAACAAGAATAATAACGAAACCGGAAATCTCCTACTTTTATACTTCGATGCAAATAAAAGAGAAGGCGAAAGAAATAATTCATGTTATCACAAATTGATACCTAACACTTTTTATTCGACGTTAATATATGGAACTACATTCCCCTCCATCGTTACCAACTTTACTGGGTACATGTCACTCAATTCTCCCGTTAAAATATATGCAGGTAGGGGCAGTGACATTTTTATATGGTTGATTTCAAAAGTGCTCACTTTATCGTGAACAGCCTTTAGGGTGTTATATGAGATTTTATAACTGAGGGAACATTAATAACGCGTTGCCCGTATGGCATACGAACATCGTTTTGAAAGTGTTAACGCGTATGTGTTATTCGTGGAAATATTAACGGGGATGATAACTCCTGCTTGTAGCGGGCTTTCGAAGACTTTATTATATTCCCTTCTCTATTATTTATGCAGTGAATGGCTAATTGAACCAATGTAGGCACGACCGTATCCACGCTACACCGACTGTTCGGACACAACGTTGGTTTTAACGAAGGACCACGTAGCGATGAGACAGCGCACAGCGTAGTAATTGTGGGTTTGGCCAGGAAATTGTCCTCTGAGGTTCCCGCGGCACGCAAAGTTTAAAATCCCCCCCCCGGTCTTTACACTGGCAGTTAAGAGTCCGAGAATTCTCGCACCACGAACTGCTTCGGGCACAATGGTCAGTTAGTCTCGCAACAGTGTAGCTTACGATTCCCTTCGTATCGTGGCTGTGTATTATAACTACCCTAACTACATCACTTCGCAGTAGCCCTTGCCCGCTAACTCGCCACGTTATCAGGTAAGCGAGCACAGGAATTGTGACACGTGAACACAAAATATTAGCTTCAGTAGATGGTCACGGTGATCTACGGATTTATGTTGTGCAGTGGCGTGTTAAGAGCAGTTGCAATGCAATCTGCAGTTGGCTCTTCAGTCTGTTGGGCCGTTTCTTAATTTACACACAAGCCATTACGACTGTTGAAGCACCGAATTTGTTTTGTTTTTCAGAATATTTAAGATATTTTGCGGCTTTGCCATACAGTATCAATAAGTATGCCAAATCAGTTTTGAAATGTTTCTCGCATAATATTTAAGTAGAACTATCAGCATTTTAACCTGAAATTTTGCGCCAAACAAATCTCAAAAAGTTATACGAGCACAATGTTTCATTTCAGTTAAAGTGTTTTTTGAAGATTTAGGAACTCCAGGAAGAAATTTCTTTGAAATGTGGCAATTTGTTCACCTGCAATTATGGTTTAATTTCTGACTAATTTGTATTTCGATTTTATTGTAAAACTTAAAAAATATAATTATGGCCGAACCACTGGAAGAAATGCCATGAAATTTCTTAATCTAATTCTGAGGAAATCAGCACCGAATTTGAACTGTAGCCAAGCGTAATAATTATGCAAAATTTTAAAATTTTGTATGCAAATAAATATAAATTATAAATCACTGTATTTTCCACAGTTAGTTTGTATAAATTAATTTTCAATGGTGTTTAATATTTATTATCAGCGTAATATTTTATGTAAAAATAGAATTATAAAATATTGTAAAGCCAACCTCCCGTGGTGCAGTTGGTTGGTGCATCACCGATCTGGGTAGCGGGAGGCTCTGGGTTCGAATCCCGGGTAAGACATGGGTGTTACTTTAAGTTAGGTTATAAGTTAGTCTGTACGACGTCCCCTTCTAAGCTTACAAGCATAAAACCAGGGGACTTTAAAAACACCCTTAAAAATATCTTAAAAACAGAAAAAAAAAAATCATATTTGTCACTTGAACATCCTTAAAACACTGCTTCTGAGTTGACATCCCCCCCCCCCCCAAGCGTGTTACAGATGCCGTGTGGTTGCTTGTAAGTGGCGGCTATCTTTTCCTTATGCATGTGTTGAAAGTGTATAGCTGTAAATACCAGCCATGTACTTGCAACATTTCCCCGCACGCCGCTGATGTTATGTCAGAGTAGTCCGTAAACCAAAATATCACCAACAGCCACGCTCATTTTAGACAGAGTCTGACCGATTCAAGCTTGTCAAGACAAGCCTACGACCTGTCTGTGAAAGTAAGACTGGATGGATATTGAATCAAGCTATCTACGCTGTAGTTGACCCGCAGTAAGCATGCAGGAAGCTTGATTCGCAAAACTTGATGCCTTTAGATAAGTATGCGCCCGTCATTCGACGTGATGCGATTATCTCGTTCAAGTCAAGTATTGGGTTTGCTATGCAAGCCTATCGCTCTCTGCCAAGTTCACGTTGTATTTCTAGAATAATGAAGACTTAACAGACAGTATGAAAAAAAAAAAAAAAAAAAACAAATACGTATTTTGCAACTGGAAATATTATTGTCAAAAAACGTCAGATATTTTGTATCTGCTCGGCATAATTTGCAAAATATAATAAACCTGTATAGTTGCTGGATCTTTACCTCTATTGGTCATAACATACGAATATCAGACAACTTTTAGCTTATTATTCCGCTGTCGCGTAGTGGTAAATGTCTAATAAATACGTTGATATTCCTGGAAAAATGCTATTGAAGTTTGTGTTTAGTATGTGCAAGTCGACGAACTTCAAAATAGACGGTCGTCGGCTCTAAATACTGATGAGCAATCAACTCCTACTTCAAATGAAAGCAAATTTTTCTTATAGATTGCGAAACAGGAGGTGAACATGACCACGAAGACGGCATTTATGAAAATGAACATGAAGGCAGTGATAGCGCTGAAGACAATGATTACGATATTCTCGATACACCGACACATTTGCCGAAACAAGCGACATGAAAACGGCAGAAGACGCCGAGAACACTAGCTACTTATTTCACGAAGACAGGAATGAACTTTTTGATAGACTCAGATATTTCATTGACCTTCAAAAACGTGGGGATCTCACGCACATTAAAGAGATATCTTCAATCGCCAGTAAAACGAAAGATCAGAGATGTATCGCACGATAAGATGAACTGCTTTCTTCTAAAATTGTAATTACAAAGACATAATAAATTATTATTATAAAACAATCGATTTTCCTTTATTTTTTTTTTGCGTGGTATCCTTTTTCCCCTCACAACTTTAAAGTCGTGCTATGAGCACTCGATTATTAACGGAATGATCTGCATACAGGATGATGATAAAGACTAAGTAGTATAAAAATGCATGTATAGTTGACTGCATACAAAACATTGATTCTGTCGACATGTTAAAATTTGGGACATTTCACGAACGAATGTAATTTCTATACATATGGGTGGAGGACAAACCGAAGGATTGATATAAGAATCGATCCAAGAATTGGGATTGATCGAAGGCTTTTAATGATTTGCTATGGATTGTGGAGGAGACTTGCAGAGTGGATTGAGGAGCAGATTACTAACGATTGGCGTGGATTGATATCGATTGGCGTGGATTGGTGTGAATTGGTGTATGGATTGGTTTGAATTGGTTTATGAATTGGTGTGGATTGGTGCGTGAATTAGCGTGGATTAGTGCGTGAATTGGCGTGGATTGTTGCGTGAATTGGTGTGGATTAGTGTGTGGATTGTTGTGTGGATTCGTGAGGATTGGTGCGTGGATTGGTGTGTGTATTGGTGGGGATTGGTGTGGATTGCTGATTGTGGTGCCGTTTGTGGTGATGATTGCAGTGCTGACTGATGGAAATATTGCGAGATTGATCGAAATATTGATAAAAAGATCAAGTATTTTATTAATGTTTTAATTTTCAAAATTTTTTTTTTTGGATTTGTTGGATTTTATAAAATCTTTCAGAATTTATTTTTGGGTGGAAGGTAATCCAAAGTCTTGGGCACGAGGTCAAGGTCACATATGTGAGGTCAAGGTCACAGATGTGAGGTCAAGGTGAAGTCATACAGATCTAACATGTTGGTCGGAGTGGTCAGTGCCGCCTAAGTGTTGAAAATGTGAACAAATGACCAACAAAAAACCAGTATGGAGGGCGGAGTGCATTCGCTAGAATGAGTAAATGAGTGGGTAGGGTATTGGAATGATAATACAATGTGATTGAATTTGGAGGGGGGAGGGGGCCAGTCCTATGCTCGATGTGATGTTGTGGGAGACCTCCGGGATTGTAGGTATTTAAAAATAATATAAAATTTATATTGATATATTGCACTTTTTTTTTTTTTTTTAATTTCGTAGTAAATATTTTCGATTTTTGACCAATTTTTGGGTTCAAGGTCAAAAGTCACTGGTGTCAAAGACCGCTGGATTCAAGATGGCAGGCATAGTCAGTAATGTAATACGCTCGCTGACTTTTATGAATTTATTCAATTGTTACAAATTTTTCTCGAGTTTTGGTTTTCAATGTCATTGAAGATCACGGTTATAGAGTCGATGTCATGGCTCAAGGTCAAGAGCACCTGGGTTCAACATGGAAGTTGTGTAACATCACAACATGGTAGCTGGTCAGTTCCAGTCCCTCGTCCCCTCTAAGCCCAAACATTTAGAATGTTTAATTTCATAATTTGTACATTAAAGCTTTTGATATTTTTTAAAATAAATATTTGGGTTTTTTTTTATTTTTTGAGATTTCGTAATTTTTTTGGGATTTTTCTGGGGATTTATGGGTTCAAGGTCAAATATCACTGGGGTCAAGGTTAAAGGTCAACGTCACCGACATTCAACTTGGCGCTTAAAATGGCTGACGGTCGGCTTGGGCTCCGATTTCGGACTCCGTGTATCCAGAAGAAAGCCTTCCAAAACCTCCCGATGGATCGAAAAATGGCTCCCTGCAGCTCGTTTTTTGTAGTTGGAGTGCCGGTGCTTTTTTAAAGGGAAAAGGGGAAAATTTCGAGGAAAAAGGCAAACTGTAAGGGAAAAAGGGAAATTTTGAGGGAAAATGAAAATTCTAAATTGGCGGCTGTCGACTTCGACTCCAATCTCGGATCCCTTTGCCGCAAAACATATTAAATCATACTGCTCTTGTCAAAAAATACACGTATGCTTATTCTTGAAGTCCCATGCTAGCACGCTGCAGCACTCCAAAAACTGCATGCCAGTTGGTTGCGTTCGTATTGGACCGTCCAGACATTTCAAGCGCCAGGAAATTTGTTCTTACCGCCTCCTTGATCTGTCCCCCTTCTCATTAAATTAATAAAAACTCCACGTGGGCAGGCGTTCTGAATTCCATAATTTCGTCTGACATTGGCTTTTCACGTCGTAATGCTTCGTGCTTTTTTTTTTTTGTAAGGAACTTGTTTGTTATTATCATCATAGAACGGGAGATTTCAACATTTCTATAACCCTATTTTCTCGCGTTCCTGCCTACAAAATTAATATTTTCATTAATTCCAGGGGGGGGGAGGGGGGGGGGAACACAGAGTGGAGTCAGGAGAATTCTGAGACACCGGAATTTAAAATAATCCTTGCTCTCAGTCATTATTATTAGCTCGAAAACAGAAATTTCCCGCTTTGAAGGTGAAATTTTTTTTTTTTTTACGCGGACGTATATATTACGAATGAACGTGTTACTTTATTATTCTGTTTCACACCGTAATAACTCTTTTGTATTCATTTTGCCGGGTTTTCTCGTTTGCAAATAGCATCATATGAATATTAACGGAGGAATTTTTTTCTGTCAATTTACATTATTACGAAAAATATATTTGAAATATTCCAATCAGATCATCCATTCAGTTAATTTTTGGGGACCTCCCTAAGTGATTGGTTACTTGAATTTTCTTTTAATAACTTAAAATTTCCAGAGCTGTATGCCAAAATACAAAAAAAAAAAAAAAATGTATCTAATTACGTATGCTACGTAATTTCCCCAGATTTAGTTGTTTGTCTTCATAAAGAAAGGCCTAAAACATGACTATATGTTTTTAATTGATCGGTTCTGAACTCACCATCAAAAATAATCCCCGTCTATTCAGTAAATACGATCTGCCCCAGAAACTTTGATGGAATTTCTTACAATGGAATACTAACTTTTTGTGAAAAAATAACGCTCACTTAGAACAATAAGTATCAATACTAGAGATAGGTAGTTTAATGTTGTAGATAATATCTGTGTGAATGTTTATAGAGTTATATGTAAACTAAAGAAATAAAACTTTGTTCATTAATTTTAATTAAAATTTATTACGCCCTTGGCGATATGTAATAATATGAAATCGATGCAATAAAAATCATTTGTCGTTTTTATAAAAAAAAAAAGTGGCAATAAAGTAACGGGATTAGACATCCTTGAGACTTTACACTGGGTGAATAGCGAAGTCGACGTAGGGTAAGGGACCTTGATGCTTCCGGAGTAAACTATTCTCAGCCGTCTGAGGCAGGATTTACATCGACCCGTCTCGTCCGCCCGTCCGTCATCCGTCCGTCAATAACATGACTAACAGACAATCGGAGGTGGGCTTTAATTCTATCTGCCCGTCCTACCAAACCTTGGCAAGCTTTAACTTTTGACGGACGGACGGATGAAATTACAGCCTTCTAAACTTGCACGTTCATCCCGAGTTATTTAGAAGGATGTGTAGTGTTTACAGTGTTTTGTTTTTGTCGTCTTTTATTTTAATGTTTGTTTATGTAGCTGTAAAATGGAATTACGTTACATTTTTTTCCCGAAGATTTATTGATAATTACGTTTGAAAACACGATATCCTTCTTTAAAATAGTAAAATAAATAAAATCATGCTTTATATGCTATTGAAATTGTATTTAGCATCAATATATTTTCATTATTTATGTACGCGTATGCGCATTTTAGGTACTTACAAACGCAATAGCAGTAGTATAAAAATGCCGGTTCTGGGATAGCTGGCGCCTGGCGGAGGACCAGAGGAGCCCAATTAGCATATTAGGGCTTACAATTCCATCCCAACGGCGGCCATTTTGTCAGTCAGTAAACATGTGCCCGAAACCAATGACGGCCATTTTGGCAGCCAATAATTCCTTCCCCCGAAATCGATTTCCTATTAGCCTAAATGAGCGCATAAATCGCCGGCGTCCATCTTGACAACCAGGAAAAAGTTCCCTGCAACCGATGGGGCCATTTTGGCAGCCAGAATAAAATTACCCCCCCCCCAAAAGATTTCCTATTAGCCCAAACGAGCATATACGTCTTCGGCGTCCATATTGGCCCCAAGGAAAAAGTTCCCTGGCACTGATGGCGGCCATTTTGGCAGACAGGGAAGCATTTTATGCTCAGGGACCTTAATATGCTAATTACAATCCTCCAATCTTCCACCAGATGCCAGATGTGTGAATACTACTCGTAATGCATTGCTTGGTCGCCAAAATGGCGCCCACCAACACATTAACACTCACCGACGAGTCCTCCTCCTGCATACATCCGGCTGCGACGAAGGCCGCACCAGCAGTAGCCCCCCTCCCGAGGGGTTCTCATGACGAAGTCAGGTGGCTATCTTGGCCACACAGGATGAAACCTGACCAGAATAATAAGCCCAACCACTTGACGAGCAGTTGGTCGCCATTTCTACGGAGCACTCGCTTCACAAAATAGTCATGAGGAAACCTCATATCATAGGTTTCGTAGTCGTAGAAAGAACTGCCGATCTCTTGGCTGGCCATATCGGCGAGCGTATAGGTGCGTGGGGCAATGTCCCTCACCTTGACGATGTGGAACACCTCGACACTCAAGTAAGGGTAGTACGACTTATCAAAGACACCTTTGCTCCTGGAGATATGGACAAAATCGCTCACCTTGGCCCTCGGTCGTCGCGGGTCCACCATCCTGGAGTGCCGGTACACAGTCTGCAATAGAGAAGCAGTGTTTGCGGCAGTAATCTCAGACGGACGAAGACCAGTCGTCTTATGCTTGCATGTATTGTTCTGAGTAAGCAGTCTAGGAAGCAGATCCAACCACCGGTAGCTTCCCTGTGCCGAGAATGCCTTCCACATCAGACCCTTAGGCATGCGGTTGAAATGTTCCACGATCGAAGCCTTGAGATCGCTGAAAGTAGAGTAGTGATGAATCTTCTTTGCAGCAGTAAGAACACGGAACACAGGGTTGTATAAATTCCCGCTGTCCATCTGGACATTTGTCGGCGCGACCATCTTGTCCAATACCAATTTCATTGTGGCCGCGACGTCGGCACCACGCTTCTGGCCCACAGGGACAGCCCAACCATATTTAGAGAAACAGTTGATAACCATCAGGATGTAGTGAAAGCCCTTATTGACGTGGTCATAAGGATCATCTCCACCAAGTCGGCTTGGAACAGGTCATGAAGTCCGAAGTGAAGCACCTTACGCCTGGGGAAATTCCGACGTGCAGGGCGATGCAACTCGGCAGCGATCACAGACCAGGCCCTCCACTCACAGAATATGACCAGCTTCGCAGAATTCTTCCAAGATATTCGCTATTTCGTTCTTGTGAGATGTATTGCCGGATTGGTGGGATGGAACGAGGAGACATAAACGGTCCACAAGCTCGTTCATGTCGACCCAATACACATACTCCAACCGACTACCACCATCAAGCTTCAGACTAGATCCGCTCACACCGACATTCGGAAACAGATCTCCGATAATAGCGAATTTAGGGTGGGTCTCGTCATTATATGCATGATTGCTATCATCATTGTCCACCAAATATGTGTGTTTGTGAGCTGCAACAAATGTCGGTACTGTTGGAGCACACCACAGGAATAATTCCCTGGCACATGTTTGAACAGTAGCTCGTAGAGTCTGGGCAAGGCTTGCATGACGACATCCCCTACTTGGATAATATCGTTGGGTAGAAAGAAAACTCGTATGTTGCCAAGGAACCACTTCTTCCTACGCTTGTACACACCATAAGTAGAATCGTTAAGACGAGACGTGTGCGAAGCGAGATAATGACAAAGACCCCTAGAGCATGCATTAGATCGCACCTTATTGTGTTTCAAAGATGCCAGGGGCACATCATCTTCATCAGTGATCGCCTCCTCCTTCTCTGCTGCAGTTTTATGTTTCGGTGCGGAGCATGGCTCCGCCTTCAGACCAGGGGGAATGAGTGGTGGTGGCTGCAATGTGTCGAGCCACGATATTATCGTCTGGAAGACCTCCGACAATAACACATCACGTTCCAGACACACCCTCTTGGCGAGAATATACTTTTTACGAATGCTCGCAACGACACGATTCAGATCCTCAGCAGTGGTAGCTATAGCACTGATAAGTACTGCCAAATTTACACAGTATATATATCTAGTGGCGATGCTCGATCAATTTGGTAATGCTATCTTCAGCTTTGCCAATGAATCGTATGACAGCATCCCGTAAATGGTTGTAATGATCCCACTTGTCTTCGCCGACACCTATGTCAGATAGACATCTTTCAATGCCACAAGCTGTTCACTCTAAGCAGTGATGCGGGATGGGTGCTTGAGCGCCAATGATTCTGATAGTCACCCTTGACATGACAGTGCCGATCCACCGCATCCAGGGTGGCCACAGCTGTCTGCTGCATACCCCCAGCAGTACAATAACCGTCCAACGTCGCAGAGAGAGAGAGAGAGAGAGAGAGAGAGGAGAGAGAGAGAGAGAGAGAGCTGAGTCGTGCCTCCAAAGAGGAGAGCTTGGCCATGAGGTCGGGGTTCATGACCATGTTGGAGATGCTGTGTACTCATAGCAGCTAGTTTGCTCGAAGTGGCACTTGCCAAGAGCATTCTATCTGTCAGATTAGCACCGAGGGCTTCCAGCACACTGGTGTCAATACTAGAGCCCAGGTTATCCACCTTCTTCGTGACACCGGCAAATGTACTGCTCAAACCACCGAGGTTCTGCACATTTGACGTTAGGGTCGATATCTGACTAGACAATTGATCGGATAACTTACCGACAGCATGTACGTTCGATTCCAGGTCGACCAGCTTCTTCATGAATGTTGTAAGCACACCCTCAGTATTGGAGGGTAAACCACCGACCTGCACACCTACATCATTCAGTTTAGTCTTAATGGTTGCAAAGCCTGATTCCAGACCAGTCAGCTGTGTAGTCAAAGTAAGGGCCCTGTCGATTTTCGAAGTCAGGTCGGTAAGGCCGCTAGCGGTAACTTGAGCACCCACAACATCAGGATTCTTCTCCAAAGTTTCAAGCTGTCGGCTGAGGGTGGTGGTAAGCGTTTCCACATCGTTAGAAGTCAACAAGCATATCTGGGGCTTCATATTGGCAGACAGGGAGTTGGTGTTGGTCAATATTTGCTCTTCCATTACCAGGAGCACATCTCCAGAGGCGAAATCGGTGAGACTGGACATAGACTTAACCAGCCTGACAAGGTTAATATCTATACCCATTACCAGTACATTGGTAGCATAAATGTGGTTCTCCAGGGTGGTCATTTTCGTTCCCAAGCCGGACAGTTTGTGCACATCTGCGGTCAATATCTGTAAGCCAGTGGTCAATGTGTTGACAAGCTTCTCGTCCACACCACTAAGCTTTGGCTCCAAGGCCATGAGCCGAGACACATCGGACTTGGGCGAGCACAGAAGAAACTCGATGGTGGTACATGTGGTCTGTTGAGATTCCATAGCCGTGGAAGTAACACTGCGGACAGAAAACACATTCGCTGCATAGCCATTAGGCTTAGGTCCTCCGAGATGCTTGGCCCGCTTCCCACCAAAACTACAGTTCCCATAATTAGTAGACATAATACAAATATCTGGTGCACGCTCCAGGCCGCTATGGCCAGACTTGGACACAGCATAGCTCATAGTTCACCGGTGAACGATAATGATCTGATCGAAGCCGCATCGAAACCAGCCCTCATGAGGTGGAAAGTCCTTGGCGACGATGAGAAAGCTATGCGGGTCATGCCAGCAACACGAGAAGATATTTGTAAAACTATCGAAAGCCATATTGGTGTTCACGTGATCGGAGTACACATGATGGAGATTCAGGTCATCCATACAAAACAGAATGAGGAAATTGACAATGTCACGCAGAAGTTGCTTTGGCATACAGGAGTATGACTGACAAAGGTAAATCGCATCCATGGCGACATGTCGACCATGGGTGAAGTACTGTTGCATCGTGTTTTGCTTCTCACATGCGACATAGTCGAATACGAACACAGAGTTTTTCCTAGTTTCGCTCGGCGGCACTACGTCAGCATTTTCAGAAAACAGGAAATACTGAAGTCCACCCACAGCCTGTAAAATATGTGCTGGGCGAAGGTATTTCGGCTGTTGGAGAGACTTCGAGTTGAGATTCATCTTCTCGAGGCAGACACCATTGGGATGCTGCAGGAGTCTGAGGAGCACACACGTCTTTCCACAGTAGCTCGGACCGGCGATAATAGCATGAACAATGTTCGGTAGAATTTTCCCATGATGCGATTCCCGGGCCACAGATTCGTCTTCAGTGGTGATACTAGCAGGAAGCATGATAGTCTGGGACACGATCTCCATCGTACTGAGACAGGACCGCTAAACTGCATGTACTCATGGTTGTATGAAACGTAAAGATGATGCCCATGCTGACAGCATAGCATTAGTATGCAGTAATGCATCGTGGGAGCAAGGTCAAGAGGGGACGTGGCTTGGTGAATACGTTGATCAACAACCTGCCATTCGAAGCGCGTATTCCTGGCTACAAATTCTGTGGGCCTGGTACCCGGCTAGCGATGCAATTGAAGTGAGGGGATGTTCCAATCAACCCCCTCGATGAGGCATGCTGGGAGCACGACATCGCATACATGACCAGTAGCAGGTTGGAGGATAGACACACAGAGGACAGGATCCTCGCAGACAAAGCCTGCGTGGTAGGCATTTCGCCCACATCTAAGCTCCGCGATTGGCTGGCAGCCTGGGGAGTGACCAAGATCAAACGAGCGAAGGTGAACAGTGGAATGGGCCTGGCATTCGGGAGGAAGACAAAGAGGAAGACAACCATGCGTAGGAAACCACACTGCTGAGTTAAGCATGATGGGATCTTGGCGTTTCTCCTACCGGCCATCGGACTACTTGGTAGCCTAATTGGAGGGGCCAGTGGGATAGCAAGAGCGGTGAACAGTGCGAAAGGAGAAAACCAACGACTCTTGGAAGTGATCAGGCATAATAAGAAAATGGGAGCTCTCGCCCGGGGAGCAAAATATTGTCAAGGCTTGTACCTTCGCCCATACAAGTAGGTGGTCAATGGAAGTAAGCGAAGGGTGGCGGCAGGAAGACGGCGAAGGAAGCGGTCCTAAGAGCCCTGCCCGATGCCCCACTCACGAACATTGATATACACAAGTGTGCTCGGAAGCTGCGAATACCCAACTTCAGGGGCTTCTTCATGCGGAACTGCCTCCCTCACGCCCATGGCGAGTGGAGAGAGGGGTAATAAACCTATATACCAGTCGTGGGCCTGGGATGCAATTGGCCACATATGTGAAGCAAGGACGTAGTGTCGACTACTATGGCAGCTACGGCAACCTAAGGGCCCCACCCGAACAGAAAACGTACATGAGAGGTGCTAGGGTCTATTACAACCATGGGGCCGAGCAATGGAAGCAGGAATGGAACTGTGGACACCTATGTCTGAGATTCTTACTTACATGGGACACCCCATACTAACAAATCTGTCATGTCTGTAATGCTGATCCTGTCGGGAAACAGCATGGAACTGCACACTACGAAATTCCTGCCGCACAAACTAAAGGGGGCATGGGAAAATGCACTAATAGACTTTTAAACATACTTCTCTCTACCGAACATCGATGAACGCAACTGCATGTTTCGATACATCAAGGATAATGGGAAGAGAGGCGAGGTGCATGTACCCACCGGATCGTACAACATAGAGGATATTGAAGAGTACCTCAAACGAGAACTGGGACAGGATGTTGTGTTGAAGCTGCATGGCAATGCCAACATGCTACACAGCGAAATGTCCAGTACCGCCCACATAGACTTAACATGAAACGGCACACTCACAGCTATGTTGGTGTTCGAGAACGCAATGTACGAAGCCAATAACCTGCAAAAATCGTCTCCTAACCATAAACATATCCCCCATGAATGCGATACAAGTAAATTGTAATTTAGTGACTAGCTTGTATCATAATGGCCTGCCCAGCTAAACACTGCACAAGTTCGCGGCGACGGTGCCGCCGGGGCTTAAACTAGTGGACGTGCCGAAGATGTCCATTTACATCCCAATCATCACTGAGAATGTACAGGGAAGTGCTCATGTCTATCGTCGACCAGGACAGCCATCTGACCAATTTCTGAGGCGAAGAAATCACAGTCCGACTACATCTACTCAAAGATGGGACTGAACATTCAGGATGCAAAAGTAATAAAAAGCAGCTGACCGCACAAAACCGGCCGTCAATACAGGGCAAGCGTCCAGCGTGCTAACATTAGAAAATGCGAGGTATCTGCGCAGATTGAGACTAACTGTTTGGCGATATAAACAGAGAGTTTCATAAGGGCACGCATTCTGATAGCCCAAGTATTTTCCCGTTCGTCAAGCATCGAATGTACTCCCTAAGCTCCGCTGAGTTTTCGTCTGCATGATGTACGAGACCAGCCTGACATCACTTGAAGCTCACCCTCTCCTCCGACACTAGCTATGCATACAGTTTAACCACATGTCCCCTCTGAAGTATTATTACTATTAGTAATATCAGTAACATGTGTGTGTGTGTGGGTGTGTGTGTGCATACTATTAACATGTTTGTGTGTGGAGTTTGTTCCCTACGCGAGGCACGCAAAATATGTCTGAGGCAATCCATACTTTATTTTGCATTTGATTTCTTTATCTCATACATTTATTTGTCAACTTACGATGCAAATAATTGAGTGATTGAGGTGTGATGTGCTAGTATGGCTAACTATGAATCTACAAATGGTGAGTTGTGGTATGGGCTTTTTTTAAAGTATGGCTCTGTAAAGCTTCAATAAATTTTGTGCTGTAGTTTTTTTTCTTGTAGTGGGCACGCAGCTTAGTGATACTTTTCTAAATTGTAGTTTGACAAGGTTTCCTAAATTCATTTTGGCGTAACTAAGTTAGATAATGTGGTGTGTTTGCTAGATATTTTAACATGTTGTGCATAGTGTTTGTTTTACAACCTATTTGTAATACTTTTCTGTATTCAAGTTGGCTCGTGCCACGATTCATATGTGGCCATATATGTTAACTCTCGTAGCGTTTGGTAATTTTAAAAGCCCTTAAGGGTTTAGTAGGATCTGCAAGATCGTTCTCACGGTGGCTAGCTTTCGTGTAACCTTTCAGTAAATATTCATTTATTTTTAGAGAATGAATACTTTAATATGCCCCACCACGCTGCCCGTCATCCTATGTACGCTACATTAACTTTTCCATTTGCTATGATTGTGGAACAGTACTAAATTTTCAGCTTTATTGAATAGTTTTTGATGCAATATAATCAACTTGTTTGATCGTTTTGGTTGTTCCGTATTTTATAACAACCTGTAACTTTGTACCTGATAGTTAGATGATGGTTTATCACGGGAAAAGTTGACTGTTTGCGAGGATCCAACGTACTGTACACACGACCGACAGTTTTCTTTCCTTATTGGCTGTCATGCATGTATGAAACTATCCCATTTCACTGGGCCAATGAGGATTCTGTTACTTTAAGGCAGAAAGTTCGTGATTGGTCTGCAAACAACTTAGCTGAGTCAAAACCTTGCTCACATATACATGAGAGAATAAACTAGTAAGAGCGTTATAGAAAATATGTCGGCTCAAAAATTTTTCGCTATTTTCCACCATCTCTACCTGAATTTTAAATATATTACATTTTAACCCGGTCTTGAGCATTCTAGTCATGGAGAGTGTTATAGGAGCTATATTGTGATATTTCTGTTTTTATTAACGAACATTTTAATCAATTGTTTGCAAGTTATAAAGTTTATTTACAACATTCTATTATTTTTATATAATGTGTTGCCAGCTATATGAATTTTGTTTAAAAGGTTAAATTCATTTCGTGATGACAGAAAGGGCTTGTTAAATTTATTTGTGGCACGTTTGTTACATGACCATGGAAATATTAATTTTTCATATGGTGTAAGGATACACGGTGTACATTAACTCTCCTATATCTACAGCGTGGTTCACAGGGCAATTGACCTCGCATTGTAGAGTATTGACAAGAAATAACGTTCACCCATCCAGATTATGAGATTACTTTAATAATAAGGAGGCGAGACAGCAGATTACATAGCGCGAAGTCCAGTCGCACACGCCACCAAAATGGCGTCGCTGGACAGGAACAAGATGGAACGTCGTTCGCCTATTATAATCTGGAAACCTACTCGACAGCCGGTTGTCCCGCCAGTAGGGGATCTTCCGTATGTTGTAAATATGCCCTTTGGTCATATTTATACTTGAAATGGTCTAGGAGACTTATGGTTGTGATTAATGATAGGGGCTGTAGCTAGTGGTTGAAAAGGGTTGATTAACTGTAAAACTGTCTAGGTTGAGAGTCTGGTTATTACTGAATTAATGAATATTACAATTACATAAATGCAATTTAAATGTCCCGGGGGGGGGGAGCTATATGAGATATCGACTGTTAATTTTTGCTTGATTAGACTCGTGCTACAGTATTGGGTTTGTCCCACCTTGACTGTAGTTGTCCCGAGGCTGTTGTAAATGATGATACGGCGACGGCACAGCTGTTATCTGTAGTGGTCCTTCATGGCTGGCGTCACGATGAGAAAGACAACGGCCGCCACTCCGCACAGCTAGATATTGCCGTCGCAGTGGCGCAATCTGCCTTGGTTTCTGATTCATAGTGGGGGGTTCCTGCTTCCAGTAATTTGGCAATGCACGCCCCGCTTGTCGCAATCACTGACCTGGATTCTACTGAATGTGAGCGGGCGTGTTCAGGTGGCGGTGCAAATTATAGGCGCCTTCACGCCGGCGTAACACGTGGTACACAGCAGCGAATCAGACACAAGGACTGTTCTAGGTTATCTATCTCGTTCCAGCGATGACACTACTGGTGGCCGGTGAATTGACTAGGTGCGGCCGGCGAAGGGAGAGCGGGTTGCGCGCGCATGATGTCGTGATAAAAACATTAGTCTCCGTTTCATCATTTGTTCGTTTGCCGGCGCGCGACCGATATTTTTGAAACAGTTTATACACAGCCGGGCCGTCACTAGTATCAGTTGCTACCGGCTGGGCTGTACCAACAGCCCAAGCACAGGCGTCTAGGGAGGCGATGTGGCGCTTGTAGTAAGTTATGGAAGTGTGTACGTGAATGTTGCAAATATTCAGGGAAAGTCTGGAAGAAGTGGGAGGTAATGAAATCACAGGTCGCTCAGTGACTTTAAAAACTAATTAAATTGTGAAAAAAATAGGGTTTGGCTGTGTTGGGTACACGACCGTTTGTTTTGCGTGAATATGTCTACGTTGACGCGCTAGGATGCCTTTATTGTTTATTTTACGTTCCCGGCACCGCTTCACTCGATCATATGGGGTTTTATGGGTATCACTGGATTGCTTTTGAGATGCTTTTTTTCCAACTGTATACGTTTCCTGTATTTCGATTAAACTTTTTGACGAGTATAGGCCGAAATTGTAAGTTTTCTTAATATTTTTTTTTACACTAAACTCATACAATTTTACCATAACCACGCCACACAAATGTTTTTATACACGCAATCGACTGATCTTGACGAGAGCTGTCGCTTGAAACTCAAACGAGCGTCATATCTTCTCCTAGTCAAAAGTTATACTACGCGGAAGTTATGAAACGAGGCGAAACGAACTCAAAATTGCGGGAACCTCCCCCCTCCCCCCTCGCAGCGCTCTATGCTTCGCAGCCTTCACTCAACGTAATACATTATTTAATCCTTCGGCAATCGAATGATTTAATTGAATTTTGAATGTAGACAATAGATTCGGAGCTGCAATTCGAAAATGTATCCCCCGATTTTATTATCATCGGATTTTCTGAATCGCCTCCCACTATGGTCGCAAATTTAAAGTCGTATTCACGTCAAAAAATAAAAGTAATTATCGGAATTGCGCGTAAAGGTAGAACGAGGAAAAAATATACGAGATATTTTGAAATAACAGCTCATTGACTCTCAGCGGAGGATGTACCCATTCACAACGCCCTCTCTGTGAAGGAATTTTAGACGGGAAAATTCAACCTTGTGTTTGAGCACTACCCGAGTTGGCCATACACGACACCACATTGGCTTCATTTGTTTAAAAGTTTATTGGACGGAACATATTTCCGGTCTGCTGAAGAGTTTAAAAGAAGAAAAAAAAAAAAGTCAGATATGTCGAAGAGAATGACAGCTGGCGAGCCACGGAACTGCTTCGAACAGTAGAGGTGCAACGGTGCAACGGTGCATAGATAAGATTGGGAGGGTACATTTAAGGAGATTAAAGGCACTGTGTAATATTCTGGCAGTAAAAAATATTTTCATTACCAGTTTTACGAAATAACCACTCCTCATACAACATAATTTTTCCTTGAATACCTGAAAATAATCTCTCGTAGGGTGCGGTAATGTATTTTCACGGCACAGTTAATTGCGTAACATTATACAGAAAACCATACATTAGATACCTGCAAATTCCGCTTTATTATTCGAGGACACGTTAAATTTTAAACAAGTGTGCCTTTGCGATACGTTTGTTATTGGACCATCGTTTATTTGACATGACTTGGGTAACTCTGCGCCAACTAATGAACACTTCACAATTGTGTGCCCCAATACTACTCGGTTCAGTCAAAAAGGGCTAGGCTTCACATCTATGCATCAGCCATTGGGGAAACTACACCAGATCCGGCGTGTACAATACTGTGAAGTTCAGCCGGATGTCAAACAATAAGGCGAATTTCGCATGTCTCTAACCATGACGAACAATCCGTTTGTAGCTCGGGGCTACAATTTACTCCTTAATGTGATGGTACTGAACTGACACGTCACAACAAGCGAACGCGATGGAACGACAGTCTTGCAAGCAGCTGGCAGCATGCCTGAAACATCACGCGGCTGCCTATGATGCGAGGCCGGCCGAATCGAATGATGTTCTATACATGTGGAATGTTTTAAGGCTTGTTTAAGCCACTTCGTCCATCTTTGCCCTGGCCACATTGCTACACGCATTTTTTTTTGTAAAACATTTTTATAGCCTGAACAGTGTGGGCAAATTAAGATTTATAGACTCAACGAAAACACAAAAACCCAAGATGTTTTAATCTACTCCAACTTAACTTTCTTGTAGCATGGCCGTTCTCTTTAAAGGTCGCCAAGTGTTTTTTTTTTTGTTGGAAAGCAACATCATTAAATATGTGGTCGAGATACACCTAGAATCATTTGGCATGTAAAACTTTATCCTTTGAGTTTGGCGTGCTTCACTAGGCATCTCCCTTGAATGTTGGCATTTCCTGCTTTGAGTGGTCACGACAAAGTACAAACTAATGGCACGTTAACAGCTTTACGCAGTTACGTAGAAAATATACGTTCTTACTGTGCGAATACTTTTATAATTCTCTATTTTACGAAGTTGTCGTTGGTTAACTTTTCGACAGAGCGGAAGAGTCCATGGAAGTAATGAACGTATTGCCCCCCCCCCCTTTTTTTTACATCTCCGTCTGTCAAATAATAATTTATCTGAAAAGTTCGTAGTCGAATATTTTTTTGTTATTCATTGTGCAGGGGTGGGCGGTTCACCATAGAAAAAAACACTACGTAATAAATATCAGCTACTTCTAGAATTTGCAAAATATTGTAATACTTTTGCTCTGCGCCAGTTGCTTCCTTCTCTGAAAATCTCACGCCTCGCCACTGCTTTTCGGAGACTTTCCTTGGCTATTTCCTTACAAGGAAAAGAGACTGTTGAGAAAAAATAAAAGGCTTACAGAAATTTCTTAACATATTGGGCCTGTATTTTACAACTTACATGTACATACATAATATGCCAACATATGTGAAAGTTTTTTTTAAAAATATTTTACAAAATTAAAATAATATTCTGAAACTCGAAACAAAAGTACTCCTTAATTCAGTGAATGTTTTTTAAAAATGAATTACATATTTTATGCTATCACAAAATTACCTAGTATCGCCATGGATTTAATTATCCGTATCGTGAAAATACCTACTAGATTTGCAAAACTTCAAGTTGAATTTTATGCATTTAAAAATGGAAAATTTTACCTCCATAGTGATCAGTTTTGATCCACAAATACCGAATTACACTAAGGAATTTAAACAGAAAACTGGAATACTGATCCCGGAATTATCTTACTTCACAGTGCTGTGTATGACATGACTTTGTTACAAATAATATAACAAACAGCTTTGTTTTAGCAAAAATATTAGTATTCTGTAACAGATTTCTATAAGTAACTTAAGTTGGTACCGTATAAAGTTCACTCAGCATTTATGCCTACTTATGCCTTTATGCATTTATGCCTTTTCTTCTCTTAGTCATTTTTTCGATAAGTTTTATGGGTTGATTTTTTTTTTAATTTGACAGCTGAGTACACCTGCGTGAATATATTAAACCAATGAGAAATGCAGTACAGACCCTTCATCTGGGTGTGTTCCAGAACGTGGCGCGGAAGAAAATCCCAAAACAATACTTGTCATCAACAAAACGCAGGAGGACAACTTTCTCGCTCCCTTGAAACTCCAACGGCACAGGCATCCAGTGCATGTCGGCACTCTTTCCGACAGTTCTGAAAGTAATCCCGCTACGCATGTAACCTTCCGCCACAGCTGGCGCACTTCAGAGGGCGCAAGTGACGTAGACAAGCAGTCACCTGCAGCCGCCACAGTTCTGGCGGAGAGAACGAACTTCTTTCCGAAGACACCCCGCGTTAAGTTTCTGCCGTCTTAAGGCCGTGTCACAATAGAGATAACCGCTGCCATAATCGTATCCCGTGAACATAGCAATCGTAATAACGTGTTACTATTAGGGCCCTCAATGAAATAGTGCCGCAACTATAAAAATCATTTTTAACTTACTTCATACAACTGTGAAAAAACAAATTTTCCGCCACGGTTTAGTATATATCACATTTCATATAAGCAAAATCTAATATTTAAAATTGATTACAGACAACATGCGTTTTCCCGAATTGAATTATTGTACAAATGCAAATTGGCATAGGAAAACCGGGTGTTTTCGTTTATTGGCCAATTGGTTTTCATTTATATATTAGAACATTTTACGAGTAGTTATTTGACATTTCTCTCATAAAAGTCTAACAACTTATTATATATTTAAAAATCGTTTTCTATGTAGGCATCTCGTTAGTAAAGAGTCGCAATGGACACAGAAGAAGTATTTTACCTTTATCAGTTCTCATTTTCGCGAACCACGCTCTAAGGAAACAAACATATGCACAAAAGGAAGCTGGTTGAGTAAGATTCACGGTTTAGATTCTTGACTGGGAAGTGACAGCTGGGAAAGCGAAATTGACGAGTTTAGCAACGGGAGCGAATTTTGATCGGCTACTTCTTCCACGAAGAAAGTTCAGAGTTCACCAACTTACTACGCAGCTACGTTTCGGCAACGGTTATGGGTGTTGTTTTGCATGGCTGAAGCAAGCGCCATTAAAAAAAAAAAAAAAAAAAAAAAAAAGGAAGGTATTAAACTGTTACAGTTATTTATGGACACGTCGATTGTAGCGCGGTTTCTACAACTTTTGAAACTAAACCGAACAGTATTTTAATTCTGAAAGTATTTACAACCTGAAATTTCGGCAAATATTTTCTTCCTGAGAAATGGAGGAAACACTGAAACAAAACTTCACAAGCTGTGGGTAGTTTGGGGAAATTATTTACGAGTCTGTTTTAATGCTAGACGAGCATCACCGAGAATGGCAGTTGTTATGCTCGAGACGAACTTAATTATGAAGCCGAACATTTGAAATAAAAGTCACGTGCACACAAAGGCTTCTATTTGCGAGTTCAACTCGCGATTTAAAGGTTCTCCGCAAAAAAAAAAAAAATAATAGCCAGTCTCGAAGTAATAAGTGGCGATGAAGAAATGCTTTTTTCATTTAAGTTTCAGTCGGGCGAAACTTTAGATATCAAACTAAGTGCAGAGTTACCATGGGCAGAATTGAGAAATTATCACGTCAATTGCGAATTTTAAATTAAGCAGGCCTGACTTAGATTTCACTGTACAAAATTATCGCAAACTTACTTAACTGGAATGGAAGTTTTAAAACTGTACACAATATCTATACGTGCAATACCGCGCATCTGGCTGCAGACGTAAGAATGTTAAGTGTCGCTAATACGGAAATTTGGGAACCTATCTACGCATTCTACTTTTTTTTCTGAGCAAATATGGGAACACTACCACATATGTATGGGAAATCGATTTTTAACATTTACACTTTCTCCCTATACGCACACACTGATGTAGTAAATTAAAAAAAAAAAAATGTATAATATACATAATTTTGCAGTTATTCATGATATCTTCAGCTTTTTCTGAAGCCCTGCCAAAGTTCTACTTCCAGGATATTCCTCCGCCTCGTGCAAACTAAGCTTAATCAAGTCTGAGATTACACCAGAGGGGCAACGCACCGGATTCGTGGGCGCTCTCTTGTAACAGTATTTTGTATAAGAACTATTTCTTACTAGGCGCTACCAACACACACGTTTTCTCAATTTTTTTATTCAAATTATTTACGTATGAAGCAGTACAATTTAGAGATAAAATGTGAATAACATTTTAATTTTACAGAAAAAAAAGTAACTTTTATGAACACAAGTATAAAACACTTGTGTTACACGACATATTTAGGAAACAGCCAAGCACGTTATGCATGGGGAGATTTTTCAAAGGTTTGATTAAAAAATTCCGAAGAAACTGCGAATGGACTATATTTTACATGACGTATTCAAGGAAAATAATACTGAGTGCAGTAATGAATTTTATTAGTCCTACATGAACCAGACAGTTCAAAAACAGAACAATTGCCACTTTTATCTGTTATAGTCGCTAAATGGTTTATCTTACTATAGACACGAATTTAGTCTCGGTTTTTCCGATATAAATCTCTTCTCGGATCCCTGGACGTCTTAAACTTGATAAACTCGTGGAATGAGGCACGAAGGCAACTTAATAACTGACGATGAGAAATGGCGTCGTATTCTGTCCGATGCTAAAAGTTTTGATGTATCTGGCCATCGTGATTACGGCGCTCCTAGGAACACCGAGCAAAATTTCACGATCTCGGTTGGCACTTCCTTTGATGGGCATGTACGCTCCTTTTACGGCGCGACATAAAAATCCCACTAAATGAAATTGTGCCGGTGTGGTAGGCGCGTCTTACACGTGCGGAAAAAAAAAAAAAAAAAAAGAAAAAGTAAGTATTCTCTCAATATAGCAACGGTGCTGATACCTGAGCTGAAAGTTCATCGTAAAAGTTAATATATTCCATTTTTTTTAAATTCTCCCTCGGGTATGCTGAAACAATGTACAGAACGCAATACTAGTTTATTAATAATAACCACGGATATACCCATGGAAATTGGTAGCGTAAGGTCTTATAAGGTCGTTAATGGAGCAGTAGTTATACCAATTTAACGATATCCTGTTTGTCTTCACAGAATTTATCAATAAAATGCAGTCTCATGTTTCATTAGCTGTAGCTATTGCTGTACAATCGCATTCCTTTATCTCTAATTACCCTTCTACGCCCGGACAACGCCAGGTCTTGTGAAGTAGTATTTTCAAGTATGGAGGAAACTGAGGCGTTATAACATTGTCGACATGCTAGACACGCTACAACAGCGCTCCTAGCGGCTTGTGCTGGCGAATACCCGGGAAATTCAAATTTACATGGCGCGGCATGCGCGATTTAAGTGCAGTTGTCGTCTCGTAGAATTAAAACGTGTTGTTTTGCCGAATGTAATATAATAATTCCGTATTCATATTGCTATGCCGTATTAAAAAATGGACTTAAAGCATAAATATTGTCACTTGAAACAAGGACAATAAGTTGTAACAGAATCATGTTACTGGGCACAGACTTAGTTGTTGCAAGTTACAAAGGACAAATGTTAATCAATTATAAGTAATAGAATGGGATGCTAAACGGTATTTCATTTGCCAGATACATAGCCGACTGCATTTATTCAACAAAATCTTGAGAATGGAGCTGTCACAAAGCTTATTTTTCTGCAAAAAAAAAATCGGGAATGAACATTAATAAAATTTTTTTTTAGACAGAAAAATCTCCACAACTTATCTGTTTTACTAACGAAAGATTATTTAAGAATAGCTCTACTACAGTTAGTGATTTAACACTGTGGCTTTTATTAGCTCTGTAAGCAGCAATATCTTTTAGATATTTAAGATTAACCCAGCAACAAAATAAGTTGCCTAAATATTAAATTACTGCTTAGAAAGGACTTGCGGTAGTTCGCAAAGTTGAAATTATTGCAGCCAAAAACGAAACAAATCTTTCCTGCCATAATAAATAACCACTCAAGTGAAAAAATTTGAATTAAAACGCATCCAAAATACTCAAAACTACCCATTCAATGCACAGCTTATTATCGTACGAACAGCACAAACCGCTAGGAGCGCTAGTATCGATGTCTCGCCTTTTTTTTCGGCTACTTTCCCATATTATCCTTCTACCATATTTGGTATTTGTATACAAAACAGCGAGATGTGTTTCCAACACCGCATTCCTGAAAAAATATAAACATGGCAATATTAAACGCTTACTTTACAAGCAATCTAAAATAATATCCCAGTTCAATAACCTTTTACATATAGGTTTGCCATAAGTTTCTTTAGTAAGCCCGACATAACAGAATAGTCTAAGTATGAATTGAGATTTATCTGAGGAGCTTGTGGAATTGAAAATCTCGATTTGGTTATGGCTAAAAAAAAAAAAAAATGTCTTCCTAGAGGATACAGCCAATACATGTTCCTACGTTATGTTACATTACGTAAACAATCTCGTCGCTGACGTTCGAAAATTGTACGGGGAATACGAACTGAGTAACTAATTCATATCACAAATCTTTTAATACTTTCAAAACTCGGCGATATTACGTAGAAAAAGTTATCACGCGTAACAAGCTAGATGCGGACAATCCGCATGCGTCTGTGAAAAGCTGAATATTTCCGTTGGTCGTCGGTGTTACCTATTTATGCTGACACGTATGTCGTTCACTTGTTCACAGCGAACTCGTGACGTGAACATTTGAATGGCTGTTGATGGCGCACTATGCGCGAGGGCGTAGAAACAGTCACGTCAACCTACATAACGAGCGCGAACTGAATACGTGGTCTCTATCAGTTTGTGAAGCTTATTCGCGTATTTGATGGCCGAGCGGTAATTTTTTTTTTTGGCCCTGTATATTTTGAGGGACAGATTACTCATCTTACGGTTCAGACTGCATTGTAAAAGTTGTAAGAATGTAGGAATTTTTAAAACCTTATGGCATGCGGTCACCGCGTTGAAAGTGTTAACTGAAAAGGTTTTGTTGAATAAATACAATTAATTTTTCGCATAGGGGCAATAAAACGTTTTTGAATTTGAAACCAAATTAATTTGTTGTTGATATTTGGTTGCTCCGAACGGTAAAATTTGGTTGGCGCAGCTAAATATTTGTTTGCCACAAGGTGCATTGAAAAATTTCGGTTATTACTACAAAGAAAAGCGAAAATCCGAACCAAGATGGCTTTCACCCAAGCGTTATGTCCTAGAAACCTCAGCTAATCTTAGCAATGATCAAACTGGAATGTTTTTTAATACGTGTGACTCAAATACTGGACTACGTAGGCAAATAATTATTTAAAATTTTATAGCTTTACTTTTTAGTTTCCTAATGATCTTGTTTCATTAGGATTTTTATACCATTCTTAGGTATCAATATATACATTAACAAACATTCTCACTATCCTAACTGTCACAAAGATTGCCAACAAACTCTCGAGATTTGTTTCCTAACGCAGGCAACCAAATTTTCGTTCAAGCAAACAAATAAAGTTATATAAAATAAATATTTTATTAACAGTCTAATTTATTATTTGTGGCCCAACACAGATGTTTTGTTTGTTCAAAGCATGTATTTTGTTACATGCGCAAATTCAATTTAGTTGACTTTCGAGTGTTGTTTACTCAACAAAATAGTTTTTTTGGGACTAACAAATGTATTTTACTGAATAGAGCAAATATTTCGCTTGTAAATCCCTGCATTACTGCTGCAGGAAAGCTTGTTTGACTGCAACATAAGTTGAAGGTAAAACGACAGAATCGAAGTCTGTACGCAGTACGAAAATGCTGTGTCGGTATGGTTTAATCAGTGTTTCCTTTTAACTCTTTCTCTCTCTCTCTCTCTCTCTCTCTCTCTCTCTCTCCCTCTCTTTCTCAGTTTCCACAGTAGCTACTGGAAACGGTCCTACCCCTCCTTTACCACCCACCCCCTCTTCACCAGCGCCAGCCTGTGCAATACGTATTTGTTTTCTATCGTTGCCAAACTTCTCGGAACAAAAGTATTGCTTGACGGACCAAGCGAACACAGCTTCTCATCTTCTGATGGATGCGGAGCGTTTGAAGACCCGCTCCCACTATTTCCCTCTCATTCGTCATTTCGGGGTAGCAAAAAGAAGAAACGAAAAATTCCCCAGCACATGAAAGAATCTACGCTTTAAAGAAGTTTTTGTATTTCATTCTTTTTTTTTTTTTAAATATATATATTCGCTTTTCAGCGGAACAAGCCAAGCACTAGAATAGGAAACTAATATTTATCTCAGCAGGACGCTCTCAAACTCACTGCTGGACGATCGGCTACGCATCGGGTCCCACAACCTACACGATTATTCTGAACCAAAACATGGGGAAATCGTTTCGAAAAGATTCCGTTTGGAAAATTAGAAAAATAAATCATGGGTCTTATAACTTGCAAGACATGTACGCGTCTTTGAAAAATCGAGATCCAAATGTCTCATTTCTAAGTTCAACAAATTCCTGATTAGAATACTGATGCATTGAACTGAAATTTGTTGAAATTTGTAAAAAAAAAACGTTGCTGGTAAAGTTGTAAAATTTTATTTAAAAAATACACAGAGAGCGTTGCCGTATCTGGCAGGCAAACTAATGCACCATTTCAAACTCAGTAGCTATGTCCTCGAAAATCGTTCGCCTGAAATTGTTACACATAACAGCCTCTGCTGCTAATTGTAACGTGATAAAACTTTGATTCCGGCACAAAATTTCAAATTTTAATTGGGCTAGAAAATAGCACCACTAATTTTCTCAGTAATGGGTGATGTTATAGTCTATTCACTGTTTCTTCACACAGATTTTGAATCCAACCTTTGAAAAATCACCCCACATGACATGCTCAGTTATTTCCTAAATAGGTCATGCATCACAAGCGTTTTAAACTCTTGTTACCACAAGAGTATCACATTTTTGGTTAAATTGCAATTTTTCTTGTATTTTCCCCATAAATTATTATATTTCATTTATAACTAACATTTATAAAAACAGTGAGATAACAAGTGTGTTGGCAGTGCCTGGTAAGAAGTAGTTCTTAGGCAAAATATTGTTACAGCGCACGTATGCGGTGCGCAGTCACTAGGGTGTAATTTTATAGACTTGGTTAAGCTTTGTTTGTGTGAGGCGGAGGAACATCCTGAAAGGAGAACTTCAGCAGGGCTTCAGAATAATTGGAAGTAATGGCGGATAGAATATATGAGGTCATCAAATGCATTAAATTTTCTATGTAAGTGTAGGAGGAATACTTTGGACGCATCGGCGAAGAAGGAAATTAACCACCGTCTGTGTACTTTCTTTTTTGCTTACAAATCTCCGCATAGGCTATCCACGGTAAAGTGAGCACTTTTTAAAGCCATCTCATTTGAAATAATAGTCAATAAATATGCTTTATTTTGACCTTATGCACCAACTTCCGAGTGCGGTGGAATCTACACACCATGTGTATTACTTACATGGCAATGTTTATCAAATAAAGGTGTTTAAATAATATACAGTGTCTGAAATGGAAAAGTAACTAGGGCCTCAAAAGTGTTCATTTTACCGTGAACAGCCTATAATCAAAATTTATGACCCGGCATAAATATCACTGCTGGAAATGACATAGAGGACTAGTTAAAGATATTTTTTTTTCAATTTGTACGGTTTAAATTACATCTATATTTCCCCACGTGGGATTGACATGATTAAATAACAAGGTAATATTTGATTAAGAACACAGATGTGAACGTAATCATGTAAGCAAAATACGTTAGATTTAGGAACGACTTAGCTTTTTAATATTGACTCCGAAAATTTCATACCTACTGGAGGAAAATACGTAAGTCCAAAATGTCAAGGATTCTTCCTCCTTAACATGCTATCTCGAGTTTACTCGTTCACGGGGGCCTTTTTGCAGTACAGGTAACATCTTGGTCGGTGCTGTATAAGGTCAGAGGCGTACACCAATAGAGACAGCCCCTTTCTCTGGTTGATGCTATTGGCTGTTGTGTGCACTCCGAGAAATGTAATCATTTGTTGCCGAAGGTTTCGTAGACCAATACGAATTCGTTTCATATTTCCCGGCCAGTAAGTTATTACTACGGGCCCATAAGTACATTTCAGAAAGAAAATCTCCTCGCTTGCAACACCTAACGAAAAATGATTGCGTAATTTAGGGAGCTAAAGCCAGCTTCACATCGTACCGCACAAAACCCATCGGCAAGGAATACTCCAGAACGTAGAAGTCAGTCGCTTCTGCTGCGGATTCCAACCTCGCACTCCAGCAAGATGGCGTCGCTGTCCGGCAACGCCGTGAGCCAATCGGCGTCCAACAGCTCCCTTGGCAGCCGACAGCATAGCCAATAGGGAGCATTCCGCCGCAAGCAGAGCTTCGCGCAGCCTATCAGCGAAACGAATACCCACAACATCAAAGGAACCTCCGGGCCATTTAACTTCTATGTACTTTTGTACTCTATTACGTGGGGGGGGGGGGGGGCGGTGGCATAGCGGCTAGACTTTCTTATTAACCTTACTTTAGCAGTACAGCCATCCAGGGTGTTCAATTCTATAATGACTTCTGCAATTTAACAAACCGTATATAAGTTATATAAATTCATTTTTTTTTTTGTGGGAGGACGGCTGTTCGGCTGGGCGCCCGTAATTTAAGCTACGAATTCTATTTCTACCCGCCTACCACCTGGACGAATCGGGTTCGATTCCCTGCGGCACCGATTCCGGATTTTTGCACGTGGGAATCGTGCCGCACGATGTCGCTGTCGGCGGGCTTTTCTCGGGGTCCTCCCGTTCACCCTCGCCCTCGCATTCCGGAGCCGCTGCGCGCTCACCTCGTTTCACACACGTCGGCTCTCAGTACCACGATGCTAAGAACCCGCTCCAAACTCTCCATCCCACTGCACACTTTATGACCCGGGTTTTTCACGTTCGTCCAGCTGGAAACCCGAATGCACATTCGGTCCGATCACAACCCTCCCCTTCCCCTTGTCGATCCGCCACCAACCGGGCTAATAAAATCCATCCCCGCGCGCCCGTTTTAATCGAGTCACGATCTTCGCACTGAGGCCCGGACGCAGAACTAATTCATGACTTCATTATTATGCACAATGACACGGTTGCTCCGGCGGGACAAAAGAGTGTTGATTGTCGCCCGCCCATTATTTTGGCGGCAGCTCGCCTGCGATCGGGGCGCTCGCGAAACCACCTGGACACATGCCAGGCTCTACCCCCCTCCCCCCTACCGGCAAATATTTTTTTTCCCCTTCACACTCTGGCTTCCACCATTATTAGATTAGCGCCGTGAAATATGCCCCTTGGCCGTACAGTCTCCCGTAGTTAACCCGCCTGTTATTGCTTCCCGATGCGGACGGATAAGTGCCGCTGGTATGTAAGACCGCCTGTGTTTCATAACGCTGGCGCACAGAGCACCTAACCATACAGAGGAGGAACAACCACTAACTCCGCGAATTCCGGTTGCACACACCAACAAGATTTTATAGTCTATTCCAGGTTTCTTCACATTTTTCGAATCAAACATATAAAAAAAAAAACACCCTTAACATATCATATATCACGCTCTTTTTATAATTGCGTTAAAATATAAATGTTTTATTTTTGTTTAATTTGAACTCTTACTTATTTTTATCTATAAATATTAACAGTTAATGATTAATTAATACGAATAATAAAGGGAGAAAATAGGTAGGTTGGCAATGCCTAGTAAAAAGTATTTATTGTGCGATCTATTATTACACAGAGTGCGCGTAATTTTCTATGCCTCGGTTAAGCTTTGTTTGCATGAGGCGGAGGAATATCCTTGAAGTAGAATTTAAGCAGGGCTTCTGGAAAGTTGGAAATAATCGCGAACAAACTGTACGCATTGTTGTTAATAGTGAGTGTTCAAAATGTCTTCCACCAACGTCGGTGTAGAAGGTACAGCAGCGTGACCATAAACACATGCAGGTTCCCCATTCAGCGCCTCGGTAACTTACCAGCCGGCAGCCCCGGCCAATAGGGAACATTTTGCAGCACGCAGTAGCCGATCAGCCGCGAAGCCCGTTCCCAGAGCCTCGTGCAGTCAATTAGAGATCGCGTACGCCCACATGAAAACGAACCGCTACGATATTTCGTCTCTGTGCACACTTTTCCTCTCTGTGAGCCACGGGATCGACAAGGCGAGTAGGGTTGAGAGATTTGAAGACACTTTCAATACTTTCCGATACTCGGGTGACATTACGCGACGAAATTATCTCTTGCGAGAAGCTGTAGCCTACGTGTCTGCGAAAAGCGGAACATTTAATTGGTTTTGGCGCATGGCTAAGAGACCCGAGAAATTAGCGGGTCCGTCTCCAGACACGTTGGAATTCACACACTTGTACGTTCATGTTACTTTTGTGATTGGTCGACGTGTTGTTTGACACCTCCTGGAGATAAATGAGCCAATAACGAACATGCAATAAATTGTACTCCCAACCTCCGCCTTTTACTGCCGCAACAATCAACCAACAAACAGTTTATATCTGAATGAGAGTGTATAAGACTGTGAAGTCTAGCCTACAGGTCATTGCACTCCCGAATTTCTCGGGTCTCAGATCCACTTTCGTTATTGGAAGGGTTCACTATTACGCGTTTAAGGTGTACACCCGTGAATCACAAACGCACAGTATTGAAGTTACCTATTTCTGATTGGCCAGTCAAGTAGAAAGAAATCTTCTCACGAAGACACCCCAGAAAAAAAAAACTGTTGGTATGTCCGCAGGGTATTGAAATCTAGCATGTACTGAAATCTTTCGCGAAATTCGAGTGTCCCTACTAGAGAACCGCGAAATTCTCGGGTCTGTAGTCCCTACGTATGGCTTTCCCCATGTCGAGACAAGAGATGAAGTTGAGATTTTGATCGCCTCTTAACAGCGAGAAGTTCTTGAGCACCGACGAGGGTGAAACTAAATTAAGATGAAAGTAGAGAGGGAATGGAAAAACACCGAGGAAACCCGCCGGCCAATAGCAACGCCCGCCACGTTTCTCACACGAGATAATACGGGGTGACCGCGACGGGAATTCGAAACTGGTTCGCGTTAGTGGTAGCCGAGAGATATTTGAAGGACTTTTAAACACTTACAACACTCGGAGGAATGACGCAACGAAACTAGTGTAGAGACCCTGTCATTTCGCGCAGTACTACCTCTTCGAGGTAGACTTCACAGTAATATACATGCTCTAGGAAATATCGCTTTCTCATTGGCTGCTGCCACATTCGGATCCCAGTCCCCTGTTTGACTCGGCCAAACGAAATGAAGTCGTCAAGACTGCTACATGTTTACTATTGATTAGAGACCCCAGAATTTCGCGGATACATTTAGCAACAAGCTACACTCCACAGTCCTTTGCGATCTTCAGCCCCAGTTAGTTGCTAATTGGCTGTTTCTCCAGTTTAATCACTGACGAGGTAGCACAGGATTTGGTCCTTGTTTTCCGTACAGGTTCGTTATTGGCCGAGAGTCGTCCGGGGCGTGTCTAACAAACTGTGGTCCAATAGAAGCGAAACCTCGTTTTACACGCGGATAAAGTTTAACATTTCCTTAACTCCACTCGCGAAATTTTGGGTATCTACTACTGGTGCAGAGTCCCGAAGGACGCTTCTTCAATGTGCTTGCCAAACAAGTTATCGTTTAAAAGTGCAAGGACATGCATTAACACAACATATATGTTATTTGATAAATTTTGTAAGATTTCAAACTTACATAAGCAAGACTGATCAAAGCAATTAAATCACATAGAAAATATATATATATATTGCATAAATAAGCTGAATTTCTCTTGTGAACAGGGACCGGAAAATTTCGCGAGTTTATTTTAGGACAAGCAAAAGTCCAAACACGTGTATTTTTCTGTTATGTTTTCAATTTGATTGCAGTTTACTAGGCACGCCTAAGTGATCTCTGAGCCAATAACAGACCTGCAAGGAAACATACACCGGATACCGTATCACCTGGTCTGAGGTGAAACTGGCTGCACACTGAGGCAACAGCCAACGAACAGAAAGCTGAGGCTAGAAAATACGCAGTCTAGCTTACACGCCGTTTAAAACGAGAAATTTTCCTGTCCCTGCTAATGTACTACGTATACACGCATGTGATCAAATACTAAATTTAAAAATAAATTTATTTTCCGTACAATATTTTATCAGGAAATTAATTTTCGATTTGGTCATGAAATTAATATTAAAGTATAAAAATACCTCAAATAAAAAAATGATGTATTAATAGGCATATACAAAACTATGACCTTTCTTTGTTTCATGGAATAAGAATGTTATTATCTCGGAGATATGTGGTCACTAAATTACCCAACCCGTATATCTACGAAATCGTTAAACTCTGTGATCTACGATGGAACTTATCTCAACAGTGGAAGCGAATGGAAAGAAATATTTCCTAGTTTTCTCAAAAGCTCAGAGCCTGCACTGAAGAGATTACGTAGAAAAATATAGTCTCTTAAGGCAACTATTTCTCTCCTAAAAGGACCCTTGGCACTATTATGTGGTTTTGCATCTTATATTGTCTGAAACTGAACAGTACGCTAAATTATCAAGCACAAAGTTTTGCTATGAACGGAAACATACACAACTGACAGCATCATGCAGTTATTAGGGTAGATGTTCTCTGCAAAGTTTTATGGAAGAATAGTGTATAGTGTATGTGCATTACACTGTTTATAACAGAACCTTCTCAAAATACTAGGCTTCTTTGCTGTATTAGTTTTATACTGTCCTTCCCGAATATAAATAAAAAAAATACGCTTGCGTTTCACTCATTTATACACTCTTAACTCGAATCAGTGGAAAACCACTGATTCTTTCAGTGGAAAAAATTTCGCTGATTAAATTAGTGACGTGAAATTATTTCATTGATTGAATAATTGACGGCCGACTACCGTGGCAAATTAAATATCCTTTTTATTGAATATAGCGAAATAATTACTTGAAATAAACATATTTGCGATAGTTTACTACTTATACTGCGCAATTTGCCACAATCTAAAAAAGTAAATAAATTGCCGGAAGTTGCCAGGAGTGAACTCACTCACCTTTCAACTCTATGACGTTATCTTACAACCTGCGCCACCGCGCCGAGTTAAAATTTTAAGGGGAATATATATGTCATACTTTTTACGTGAAATCGTGAAGATTTAAATAGTATATTCTTACTTTTCTTTTTGGTTTTATTGGTACCGTGAGAATTGTTAAAACCAGTAGTATGCATGAGTGCACTCTCATCATATTGTATGAAGTTTAAACCTTCAAACAGAGCGCTGTGACGATTACAGGAAAATTAAATGAAAGACGTAAAAACGGAATGAAAGGCTGTGTCTTCCTATTACCTCAAAAATAAATTTTTGAAAGACGAAACAAATTTTTGAATGTATTTTGGATTGGTATTATGTGTTTATTCGATATTTCGCTTGATACATTTTGTTTAACGGCCATTTTAAAGGTTGTTTGGCTGCCATGTTTACGCGATGTTTAATTGATCCATCAGTCAAAAATAAACCACTGAGTAAACCCTGAGGGGAAAAAATGATTGATGAATCAGTGGAAAATGTCACTGAATCAATACGTCAAGGAAATCTGGCATTTTTTCGCTGACTCATCAGTTAAATTAACTAAAGTGACTGTTGAATCAGACAGATACGTTTGACTGATTTTAATAGTGATATCCTTACTGATTAAGATTTAGAATGTACAGCTGTGAATTGAGTATATTGCTCCGGCCACCCAGTCAACATAACGTGAAAATTTCAAGGGGCCGTGGAGGTATAGTGGCCAGACTACTCGCCTCTTAGCTAGGCAAACTGGGTTTGATCCCCGGTGGGGTCGCTCTCAGATTTCCGCACGTGGGAATCGTGCCGGACAATGCCGCTGGCCGGTGGGTTTTCTCGGGGATCTCCAGTCAACCCCGCCCTCCAGTCAACCCCCATTCCGATGCTGCTCCATACTCACCTCACTTCGCCTTCATCGGCCCTTGCTCAAGACCTCGATGTTAATAGTTTTCCAAATACCTCCACATTTTTTTGGTTACTCAGACCTCTGTGGTGGAAGAAACCACGATTATGAGAGATCAAGGCGAAGTGAGACCACCTTAAGGTAAAATTATATTTAAATATCCTACTACAAGTAAAAACCAAAAATAGAAAATCACTCTCAACACAATATAGCTGTTGTACAAACAACTAAACAATATTTTTAAGTCGGCTTGCGGCCACTGACTGGCCAATCAAGTTCTTGGCATTTAACAGTTTCTCCTCTTCGATGTATGATATACATCTATCAGCTCGGGGACCGAGATAAGTACTAGTAAGTCCCGAAAATCAACATACACTTCGGACATTGCCAAGCGTTTGGAAAATACATTTAGCCTAGCCAAGTTCCAGCTGTCTGCTAGAGGTGACAGTGGTCGTCCTAGCGTTTCTTTTCACGTCGAATAGTATTGCCTCTCCTTTTGCTAACGGTTATTTAGATAAAACGCTCTTGTGAGCTTTTCACAAAAAAAAATAAAAATAAATGAAATACCTCACCATTGGTTCTCAGTTGGCGACATCGACACACGTACCTAGTAGCCCATCGCTAGAGCTAGTGATTTTAGCGGAAAAGTTTGAGAACACGGTAGAATTCAATACTATATGCACCCAACAGCAGTTTGTTAATTGCCGTTGTTTTCTGTCTGCTTGATAAGTCATTTTCATATTTGATCGGGCCACTCAGAATTCGGCAACACTGGCACGAATCCTACGCGATTTATGTGTACACAGTTAACAGGTGCGAATAAGTAATTCAGCAAATCGAGATATGCGAACGACCCTAGAGTGCCTTGAGCTGCAACGTGTCTTGAAATATTTTTGCGAAATTTCGCTAACCCTACCCATCGCTCCTACGTGCAAGGGCGCCGCCCTGAACTGGCGAAGAGTGTTTCCGTTGGACTTCGTGTGCCTCTGTGTGTTGGTGTGTTGGGGCAGTGATATTACGCGAAAAGATTTCGAGACAAGGTACACTTCAAAGCACTGTGGGGGTCGTCCAGTTTTTTGATTGGCTGAAGCATGTCATGATCCGCTTAAATGGTTTGCCCACGAATCATGAAGGTAGAGTGTCGGAATTACGGAAATCTGAGGGGCTCGGTCAAACGTGGAAACGACACCAAGAGCCAATGGTGGTATGAAAAGATCCGAGGTGTTTATATAGCGTGGAAGTCTGCTGTGCGCTCCGAATTATTCGCGAAAAATCAGCAGCCTTACCTATGGGACTTTAAGAGGTGACCCTACCATTTTATTGTTAGAAAGTCTGTAGCAAAGTACTGGGTAAGCATCTGTAATAATTTCGCATGTTTACAACCAGTGTATCATCAGATACAAGTGTGTGAAAAAGCCTTTTTTTAGCTAATTTGGAGGACTCGGGAATATAATTTCTAATGTGCATGATTAGGAACACCCGAATTTCGCGAAAATATTTCATGGCATTTTGTATTTCATAACACTTTAGCTCAGATCCACTTTTGTAGTTAGATGGTTTCCGTGTTACGTGTCGTTCGGTGTCTAGCCACGAATCAAAGACGCACAGTATTGAAGTTACGTTTTCCTGATTGGCCAGTTAATTAGGAAAAGATCTTCTCACAAAGACAAGCCGCCAACGAGCTAAAGGAAACTGTAGGTATGCCCGTAGGGTATTGAAATCTAGCATGTGCGGGAATCTTTTCGCGAAATTCTGGTGTCCCTGTGCATGATGCATTGGGAATATTATACGGTCTTCATGTGAAGCGTGCTTTCTTTTCGTACAGTGGCATGGCGGGGACACATTTAGGGGTTTTGCGGAAAAAAAAAAAAAAAAAACAAAAAAAAAAAAACGCGGATTTCAAACACACTGCGTCATAATTCACGCGTCAGGCAGGAGGTGGCCTAAGTTTGTATACTTAAGTGTGTGGCACAGTAAGAGTGCCACTTAATTGGTGTTTTATAGCAGTTATCCTATCACCTGCTCATATGTCGTGGTCTGGCCGCTGACCCGCCCGTTCCTCACCCGACTGGACGTGTATTCGCACCTGAAGAGAGGCTCTTTGGCAATTCGTTATATATATAAACAATTGTTGCCCCCGGGACTTAAACCACAGAGCAGAGACTAAATGGAGGGGCGGCACATTTAAAGTGGCCGTTCCCATCCTCTCATTTAGCTCCGCGAGCCTCTGGAGAAAAAAGCGTTGGCCCTAATTGGTTACTGCGTGCCTGAGAAAAGATCCCTATTGGCCGGGCTGCTTGCTGGCGAGGTCGTAAGTAGGGGGCCAGGAAAATTTCATGAATTCATTTTAGGCCAAGTTAGACTTCTTGCACGTGCTCATTTCTGTTTTGTTCACAATTGGATCACAATTGTTTTAGACATGCCCATGTGAACTCTACGCCTGTAGCAGACCTGCAAGGAAAAGTTGTTACACACTGGGGCAACAACAATTGAACAGAAAACTGACGCTCGAAATGCATAGAACAACTGAGTCGAGCATAGAAAATCGTTTAGAACGCAAAATTTACCTGTCACTACTTATAAAGCAAAATGGCATGGTCTCCAGTTACACCAGCCAGTACTGAACTTCTGCTAGGGACTTTCCACCAATAAGATTAATAGGTCCGTCGATTAAAGTCCCGTAGCTATACGCTGCGCGCCTGGGACGTAGTGACGAAAGAGCACGCAATAAGTATGAAAATATAGTCCATATCGCTCCCTATCTTCCGTGAGCAGGCAGGCGCCTTAATTTCAAGTATCTGGAGGCACGGGTACAGAAGAGGACGTTTTATTTGTTCGTTTATCGTTCCGCGGCGTATCGTTTGTTGGGCGTACGGCGGTGGTGTTGTCCCTTTGGTGTGCGTGCGTGCGTGCGTGAGGGGAGGGTGTGGGACGACGATGGCGGGGGAGGCGACGGAGCATGCGCAGAAACGACGTATCGAACCTTTGCGAAACATTCGTTCCCAGTGACCTCCAGCACGACGCCATCGTACACCGAGTCGCTCCCACGTTATGTTCGCGTCGTCCCACCGACTGGACGCGTAAGAAAAAACGTTTCGCACCATAGTTAATTGCAGCGAATAATACGTACCTAAGGGACATCTCCAGCAAAAAAGAAAAAAAAAAAAATTAAACTCTTCAATGTTACGCCCGGTCGTAAGGAATACTTGCGACGGCGAGGGATAATAACATAAACTAGATTCGCGCGTGTTCTGTTTGCTAAGAACTTTAAGCGCTTGCTACAGTGTTTTAATACAGCAACCTGTTGAGAACCGGTACAGAATTGTCGCTGTAGTTAAGAACATGTTTAACGTCGTAAACAGTAGGCTATGTATAGCGATATTTGCTGACGTCGATATTTTCGAACTGTTACATTTATGTGTCAATGAACAAATTTATGAATTGGCAACAAAATATCAACTTTAATTTCTGCAGTGCAAAAAAAAATACATTAAAATATTGCATATTTTTTTAAACCTCAATATATACAATTGCTTACATTAGATTAGGTCCCATGGCAACTGGAGGGGTCTCTTAGGTGTGTGCGAGGGGTATAAATTAAAACTATAGAGTAATAGTTCCCAAACTCGGGTTTACCACGGACCGCTAGGTGTAGCATTCAAACCTTACATAGACCACCTACCTGACACCTTGTGGAGGATTCTCCCCCCCCCCCCCCCGGTTAACCACCACCTCAACTTCCCATCTAAACCCCCGAAACATCCCACCCCACAGGAATGAAGGAAAAGGATGGGATGGGAGTGTTAGTTCACAAAATAATCACTACTAGAAGAAATATATACATTTGGCATAAAATTAGATATCTCAGGTTTGACAGGGGTGTAAATAAAAATAACAATAACAATTTTTTTTGTATAATTTTGGCTGAAATTTTTTTTTTTTTTTTTTTTTCCAAAATTCCTCCGAGCTCTGTTTACAAAGGGCTAAACAATTTAACTAACATCTAAATTGGTATACAATATTATAGAAATAATTAACTTTCCTTTCTTGAATTATATACTCAACTAAATACATTAAAATTAATATACACAATATCTTTTGCAATTGTAATTTCAAGAGATTGTCCAGGGTTAGAGATAGGCTTCCCAAAGAAAACTCACTATACTCATTCGTTTACTCTCTCACCCTTAGCATGTGTCCCCTTGATCACAGCACCCTATCAGTCCGAATCCGAGGGTACTCTCCTCACCTGACACTTGGGAGTCTGGACAGTACTCACTGACGTTGGTTTAGGCATCCACACAACAGTCCTGAAGCGGACACCTCAGCACGTTGTTAGGGCTTCACTGATTGGCCATACTCAGCGATCAGTACAGAGCAAGTGATACTTTCCCAACCAAACGCATTGTAATGTTAGTAGTGCTCGAGTGCTGGTTCACAGCTCTCGCAGACCTTCGCTGCAACTCCCAAAAATCATGTCATCTAAGTAATTTTACACCGCACACCTTTCCTCGGTGTTCCAGAATCACGCTGACTCTACTACTCTCGCAAGAGGTCCCTCATCTCAGTATGTTCCCATGAACTCCTTCTTTCCTAAGCGCATACGAGCCATTCTTAAAATTACTCTTTCAGCCCATTCTTTTACCGAATGTAACTTCCTTCTGCAGGACTAGTTCCTATTCCCTTCAAAATAATAAAGTTTTTTTTATTGGCCTACTTTAACGCTGGTTGCATCTCGCTCCCCACATCATAAGGGGGCATTTCTCATGGTAAAGGCTGTTCGCGATAAAATGAGAACTTATGAAATCAACATTTGAAAAAAATATATCACTGTCCCTGCCTGCATATATTTTAACGGGCGCACTAAGTGACATGTACCCAGTAAAGTTGGTAATGATGGGGGGAAAAGTAGTTCCATATTTTAACATCGAATAAAAAGTGTTAGGTAACAATTTGTGGTAACTCAAATTAATTCTTTCGATTTCTGTGTTTATGTATCGAAGTGTAAAAATAAACAGATTTGTAAAAGAATTACTTTTGTAATTGTTTCACAGTTTCACTTGATCGACGCATGAATAAAGCGATATGGCTCACGGCAATGTTAATTTTACATAAGGTGGAATAATACACAAAGTGAATGAAATCAGACTCTTAGCAGGGCTTTCAAAAGTGCTCAGTTTAAAGTGAATAGCACATATAGACGATCCACGGTATCTTCGGCCTTTTCTGAAGCCCTTCTAAAGTTCTACTTCCAGGATATTCCTCCGCCTCGTGCAAACTAAACTTAATCAAGTCTGAGATTACACCAGAGGGACAACGCACCGGATTCATGCGCACTCTGTTGCTACAGTATTTTGTATAAGAACTATTTCTTACTAGGAGCTACCAACACACATGTTTTCTCATTGTTTTTATTCGACTTATTTATAAATTAAGCATTATAATTTATAGATATAATATGAATAACATTTCAATTTAACAGAAAAAAATGTTAATTTTATGAAGACATGTATAAAACTCTTGTTACACGACATGTTTAGGAAACGCTGAAAACAGCATTGAACGGTGCGAAAAAAATCGCTTTAATACAAGATTTACAACTAGGCACATTATACCAATGAAAATATCTGATGACGTATTTCAGAAAGTTTTAAGGACCACCCGCGACCTACACAGTAAAACAATGTCTGTACGTCTTACAAACAATTATTTGGAAACTTGTTGCCAATGACTGTAGCTTTACAGCTGAAATATTGTAAATTTACTACATATTATTTTAGAAAATATATAAAAGACTTCATGTAGCTCAACTATTAAAATAAGCCTGAAGTATGAAACACTTGCTTGTAATAATTCAACAGTGTTTTTCATATTACACTCTAAGTAGACGTGACATTTATTCTGATTAATTTTTGGTGCTACAAAAAAATATTTCATCAACTAGTTTCCAAAGAATTGCTCTTACGTATACAAAAAAGACAGTCTGTTCTTGGCCCTCCAGTGATCCACGGACCGTGGCTTGAGAACCACTGCAACAAATTATAGCAGTATTTCAAAATTTTGTGAAAGCAAGCAGAGAAATACGAAGAAAGGGTAACAGGCCTACTAACAGAAAAAAAATTGTAAACCAAACTGAATGTACTAATAACATACTAATAAAGTATGTGTTACAGTATGCCATGAGCTGGGTCTGTGCTTATCTCTATTCTGAGCGTTTTCTCATTGACTAAGAGTTGAGCCACTTTTGCAGTAACATGTCATGTCCTGATACGATAACAACGATAGACCACACGAACAAAGAGATGCTGTATCAAAACCCAGCAGGCAGATAAGAAAATAGCTATCTCAAAGTTATGGACTTGGAATATTTCTGCAGTTGATAAGCTTATAATGATTGAATACGTCACGGCAAAGTAATATTAGTGTGGCTGTGTGTATCGCGTGCATGTGTGTTGAGGTTATGTCTGTGAATAATAACTTCCTTTAAATCCGTATTTCATCTCCAAGCTCGAACTCAAGTTATCTTCTTACGAGAAAACAAAACAGGTGATGAATAAATAATAAATTACAGCGACCTGATTAACAAAACCTTCATGAACTGGCACTGTCTTCCAACAAATTATATAACAACAAATTTTATTGCAAAAACCTAGATGAATTTAATTTAGAACATATTGATATTTTTTTTTGTTACCGAAGCTGAAAATGGAGAAAAAACAACAAAAGGTAAAATAATTTGCACATAAAAACGTTTAACGGAAAACCAATTTAAAATCCACGAATCCAAAAAAATATTTATACAACATAAATATACACAAAAATGCAGTACTTACAAAAATACAAATAAAATACAACAATATTATGAGGAGAAACTGACAACTGAGAAAAAAATACCACTTTTGTCTTGACAAGAATAACAGACTCGTTAAGTTATCAAACATAATTAATAATAAAATAAACAAATATAGGAAATATTTTCAAAGACTACACCAAGTTATATATATATATATATATATATATATATATATATATATAGGTAAACCGGGTTCGATTCCCGGCGAGGTCGTTCCCGGATTTCCGCGTGTGGAAATTGTGCCGGACGATGCAGCTGACAGATGGGTTTTCTCGGGGATCTTCAGTTTCCCCCATCCCTGCTCTCCGGTGCTGCTCTTAAGCCACCTCGTTTCACCCTCATCAGCTCTCAAGACCTCGATGTTAAGAGCCGCCCAAATCTCTCTCCACCCTCAAAAATAGAATTTTTTTCTCTGTAACAAAAACGCGCACCCAAGTACGATTTTGTCGAAGGATCGATTATAAATCGATCTACTCCTCTGAATTCCGAGAGGCAGTGAGTGACGATGTCGAGAATGTTATAACTTGAACAGCAATCACTAAACACGGGTCGTGGTGGGGTCGTAATCAAGACTTCTCGCCTCCCACCAAAGCGAACCGAGTTCGATCCTTACCACCGAGACTTCAAGGCCTCACGACCTTTTCCAGCCAAGCTAGTGACGTCACGACAAGAAGGTAAACATAAGTGGCCAACGTGGCAGGCAGATTGTTTAGTTTAGGAATGTGGCGGGTTATATTTTAATTGCAAGTGTGGCTTCTGTGTAATTATACAATTATGTGTTTAATTGGTGTGCTCCTGAGTGTCTTGGACGTTACTCTGGCTTAAGTTCATGTCAGTAATTTTCATGGAAATGAAGAAAGAGTAAATGCTTGGTTGAAAGATATTACCTGAGAGAACTTCATTCCCAACACGTTTTCGCATGAAATCAGATATCTAGCTAAATATAGACTTCAGAAGAAAGAGTATCACTCAAGTACCTAACCCTATTATTGTTGTAGTGCGTGTATGTGTGTAATAGCACGAGAGAGACTAGAAGAGAGTTTTATTTAGTCCTAAATGGGTCTTAATTGTCTCATGCACCTTAGACAATGAGGCCCAGGGAATACCCGGGGCACCTCAAATATATATATATATATATATACAAAATAGCTTCCTAAAACAAGGTTAGATAAGGAAAGAGATATGGAGTATGCATGAAACGTAGTTATGAAGCAGAAAAAATATACTACCAGAAAAAAAAAACCCTGTTTAAAGTTGCACAAGGTCAATCTACACTACCAAATAGAAACATAACTAATATTTTGTCGAGACCATTTGGTTTATTTTCCCAAAAGAAACAATACTGTTATATTAAAAATAAATATGAAATTTACTTATCTTTCTTTTTTGGTAGTGTAGATTGACCTTGTGCAACCATAAAAAGGGAGTTTTTTTCCTGGTTATATATATATATATATATATATATAGAGTCCCACAAAGACTCTTTCAATCAAGTATTTTCTTTGGTTATCTCACAAGAATAATTAAAACGTTCACCATATTACCACTATAATAAAACCTGTTTGAGTCAAAAGGTACTCAAAACTAGAATAACATATGCACGCACCTGTGCATTCCATTAATTACTCCAAGATTCTGGTAAAACTTTCACAAAATTTTTTTAAAATTGATAACTTGTGACTTATCCTGTATTTTCATCTTAAGAAATTTCACCTGGCCATATCTTTGAAAAGCCTCTTAAAATTTTAGCTCTTACATCTTTTACAACAAACACAAGAAGCTTATGTCTCCCAACCTGGCCACCTAAGATTTTCGTGGCCAGTGACAGGTATTTTAATGTAATTGTTTCTTACTTCAGTTGTGATATCAATTATTCGAAATTGAAAATGCCCAACTATTGCAAAACTAAACTGGGAAAAATCTCTGGCTTCTAAGCCCTTGACAGAGGTCAATATAATCTTTCCAAACAGCCCATGTCCAAAACGGTGGGAAAAACGAAACAATGAGTGAAGTTATTCCATTAGCCCAAAAACGGCAGAGAATTAACAACATACAAAGTATCATCTTTAGGAAAATTTAAATTATTTCTAACAAGAAAAATTATGGTTCCACCTCTAACATTTACTAATAAATGTCTTATTAGAAATTAAGAAGTGATTCCTTATTAGGTTGTGCAAAAATATTTAAACTGCTTATTTTATCCATCACGGAAATATCCTGACTGTAACTGAAAACTTAGAGCGTGTAAATGACGTTCTTGCATCTCCTGAAGGGTTTTACATTTTTAACAACCAGTAATCAAACTGAATACCTGACCTGTCATCTAGGGGAGACTTCCCTCGCAGCCAAGCGCCTGACCCCGATACCAGGTTTTACAGCATTTAAATACAAACTGAATACCTGACCTGTCATCTAGGGGAGACCTCCCTCGCAGCCAAGCGCCTGACCCCGATACCAGGTTTTACCAGCATTTAAATACAAACTGAATACCTGACCTGTCATCTAGGGGAGACCTCCCTCGCAGCCAAGCGCCTGACCCCGATACCAGGTTTTACCAGCATTTAAATACAAACTGAATACCTGACCTGTCATCTAGGGGAGACTTCCCTCGCAGCCAAGCGCCTGACCCCGATACCAGGTTTTACCAGCATTTAAATACAAACTGAATACCTGACCTGTCATATAGGGGAGACCTCCCTCGCAGCCAAGCGCCTGACCCCGATACCAGGTTTTACCAGCATTTAAATACAAACTGAATACCTGACCTGTCATCTAGGGGAGACCTCCCTCGCAGCCAAGCGCCTGACCCCGATACCAGGTTTTACCAGCATTTAAATACAAACTGAATACCTGACCTGTCATCTAGGGGAGACTTCCCTCGCAGCCAAGCGCCTGACCCCGATACCAGGTTTTACAGCATTTAAATACAAACTGAATACCTGACCTGTCATCTAGGGGAGACTTCCCTCGCAGCCAAGCGCCTGACCCCGATACCAGGTTTTACAGCATTTAAATACAAACTGAATACCTGACCTGTCATCTAGGGGAGACTTCCCTCGCAGCCAAGCGCCTGACCCCGATACCAGGTTTTACCAGCATTTAAATACAAACTGAATACATGACCTGTCATCTAGGGGAGACCTCCCTCGCAGCCAAGCGCCTGACCCCGATACCAGGTTTTACCAGCATTTAAATACAAACTGAATACATGACCTGTCATCTAGGGGAGACTTCCCTCGCAGCCAAGCGCCTGACCCCGATACCAGGTTTTACAGCATTTAAATACAAACTGAATACCTGACCTGTCATCTAGGGGAGACTTCCCTCGCAGCCAAGCGCCTGACCCCGATACCAGGTTTTACAGCATTTAAATACAAACTGAATACCTGACCTGTCATCTAGGGGAGACTTCCCTCGCAGCCAAGCGCCTGACCCCGATACCAGGTTTTACCAGCATTTAAATACAAACTGAATACCTGACCTGTCATCTAGGGGAGACTTCCCTCGCAGCCAAGCGCCTGACCCCGATACCAGGTTTTACATCATTTAAATACAAAATACGAGCATTGCCTCGCTATGGGGGTAGCTACAATCATCCACCAATAGCTAGCCAATGTCGCAAATCAATTCACCCAATTGAGCCCTATAGGGGTTACCAGATTTCACAAACGTTTAAGAACAATCCAGTGAATATTCTCTGTGACGTCACCTCCGTTACATTCAAACAAGCCATTCATGAGTGCGCGCGCTAGGTACGTCTTTCCTCCGCACTTCGGGGAAGGAACACTGCTGAACTCTGGTGGTGGCGGCTCCAACTCCGGCCGGCTGAGCTGCGCCCGGAAGTATGCTAGCCGACTCCTGCGGACTGTGACGCGCCACGGTGCCAGTCAACCAAAAAAAAAACATAAATTTGTGCGGTAATTACGCTACTACGAGCCGTAATTCCACAAACGTGGGATTCCATCACATACACGTAAGTGTTTACGGGCATTAACGTCAGTTGTTAGTATTATTTGTCCATATTCTGTAGTTTTGTTCCACCACACGTTTTCCGATCAATACTTTTCACAAAGCAGACAGGTGAAAACGTTGTTGCGTAGGAAATGGACCGGGACGGAGAGACAACAGTACGCGAATTATAAGTGTACTTGTCTCATCCCATCCCCTTTGAAGATCCCTGCCGCTGTCGAAGAAGAGGGTCCCAGAAGATCCCAAAGGTGGTCAGCCCCGAAATCACCATGCTCTCTCCGTCTTCCCTTCTTCAACACATCAACGGGCATGGATCGCTACAGCAAAGGTCCAGCTCCAAACAGTGTCATCCAAATATCACCACCAGAACAAAAAATAAACACCCTGGTGCCAGACACATGTTTCAACTCGAGATAAATATTATTATTCACGTCGACATCCAAAATTTTTCCATATCGAAGCATGGCACTCCTCAGCCATAAATTTGAGGGCCCGAGCCTGGGTACCCCAAAAGTCAGGCATTCTTGGCTCAAAGGTAAATCACTAATAACGGAGGCTATCTAAAGCAGGTAACTATTCCTGAACATCATAAAAAAAACAAATACAGAACCCGAACCTATCTTAACAATGAAATGGAGATGGACACAAATGAAATGAAGATGCACGGTCAGACAGCCTGGTTCCGAGGGAAACCTCCCACAAGGCAGAAAAAAAACGCACATAAGAATGAAACCCTGTTAAAATTAAGACATACACAACCCTATCTTATAAGGTTTATCCTAAGTTCAGTGGTAATTCCATTTTCCCAAACAAAAGCAAAGGGCATTTTTTCAACTGGGTCACGTGTCACGTCATCATACCTACTCACGAAGCTATGTCTCCGAGGACAACAGTAACTGGAGTCAAAAACTTTATAGCCCTAAAGGGACCTTGAAACTTGTGTGCTAATTTAGCTGCTTTATTGCTAAAAAAAAAATGGGTCTCTATCATAACTTTATATTTTAGCTGAATATCAACAGTACCCCCAGCATAGACTTTCCTAGCTGCTAATTTATGGTGGTACTTCTGCAAACTGTTCGTTGCCTCAGCCCAAACCTTCTCTAGCTCCTTCTAGTTCACTGCTTCCCAGAAAAATCTATGCAACCTCCAAGCAAGGATCAATGGGTGAAAAAGACGTCGTCCAAAAACAAATTCTGCTGGAGTTTTAAGACTGGCATCACTATTAATTTTATATATATATATATATATACACACACACTTACACACACATTGTGTATTCTTCCGCCACATGTAAAATTAACGTTGCCATGTGCCTGGTCACCTTATTCAAGCGTCGCTCAAGTGAAAAACTGTGAAACTGTTAGAAAAGTAACTGTTTCACAAATTGGCTTAACTGTTACATTTCAGTACAAATAATGAAATTATTTGAAAAAATCATGTGCTGACCTTCTCAGCTCTGCAAATCATTTTTTAATGGAGACATTATTCTTCAGTATATTCAACAAATTATTTATATAATCATTTTCTTATCTTCTCAAACATAAAATATTCATTATCATTGTTTCATCTTCGTATAATCATCGTATAACATTATTCACATTCAAACACAAAAAAAATTATTGCTTCTTAAACACAATTGATCATTAATTACATACGCTTCTCAAATATAATCAGCTTAACATTCTTTATTACTCCATTGTAATTTGTTCAGATTACACAAATATCTTGCAGCATTAACGAATTAAATTATTACTATTATTAAACCCACGTCCATACTGGATGTATTGAGGATTCCTTCTAAAGAAAAATTTTGTTCTATTTTATCACAGCCTTATTTATGTTGTCTCATACCCTCTGATTGGCTGTCATCTGATCATGACACATTTCCCAGCCAATCAGAAATAGCGAGACGAGAGACAACCAGGATAGTTTTATGTTTAATAAACATTTCATTACTTTGTACCCTCTAGGACGAAATGAAAAATAACTAATATTAATAATGAATATTATCTAGAAACAAATGTACTTATATGCAAATAACTATTAAAATAAACCAAAAATTACTGTTAACTCATATATAAAAATTTAATTTGGAAATATGCTAGAAGCAAGTGACAACATAAGCAAGTACTGTTTAATAATCTATAATAAAATTATAATAATGATGTATATGACTAAATGGAAATATACACCGAAATCTGTATTGTTACATAATTTTTAAACTTATATGAATAAAAAACAAAAAGCAAATGATTCATTTCAGTATTCACAGATATTTACATAACACTTAATTTAACGTTAAGACATGTGGTTACTTTTCCTCCAGTGCTACCAACTTTTCTGGGTGCATGCTAGCCAGCGGCCGGTTAAAATACATGCATTTTTCAAAGTTTAGTTGCAAAGGTACTATATTAAACGTGAACACACCACAGATCTGCGAGTGGGCAACTGGCCCAACAAAACTGTGCTCTCGGAGTGTACAGCGACGACAAAACAGTGGGCCCAACCCGACGGCGACTGTCCTCGAGTTTCCATTACTCGGGATGTCTCCCTGGGGATTCGGGAATGTTGGGTTGGTATTGCACGAAAGTTGCACGCCGCTCTTTTAACGAGTCTGTTCAAGGGCGCCTAACTTGGGAAATAAAAGTGCCAAGCGGAAGAGAGAAAGCCAGTTAATAACATCTCTGATAAGTATTAAAAGTTTTGGTTGATGTCTACTAAATTAATTTTGTGTGATTTACTGTAAACTGAAAAAAGAAAAATCGCCTTTGCTCTGCTTGATATTTTCTTTTTACCCATACATCATTTACGCCGCCAGATTGGCATCATGACTATCCTTTACTACCAATACTACTGATACAATTTCAGTTTTCACTCCATGTACAAAACAATAACATACAGATTTATTTAGCTACTGTTTAAATATTAACTTTTCAATACGCATTTTATATACATGGTTACTTTCAATAATTTCCAACAGACTGTGGTATATTCAGAACTCACTCTAAGAGTGAGAAAACAATTTTATCACTTAATTTACAAATTTAACACTTTAGAAAAATATTGATATTTAACTTTAGACCAATGGTGGAAGGTGGCCGACGACCAGTAATATAGTTATGGGGCCGCATACCAGGATATTTTTTTGGCACAGATATGAGGTTCAGAAGCTTGGGAGCGTTAAGGGCGACACTGCTACGTGCATCAAGTGCCCCATCGCCGCTAAGCGCAAAACTCTGAACTGGCGTGCAGTGTTTTAGTTGCACCGCGTGTACCTGACTATCATTTTATTGGTGGAAAGTCTACAGGAACGTTCAACGCAGGGTTCTTGAATAACTTTGAATGCATTTGACGCATATGTTTTGAGATGCAGGGCTTTGTAAAAGTCGTTTTTAACCATTTTTTTGGAGTTATGCGAAGTGGTGTTTCTAAAGTACGTGAAGTCTTGAAAGCATCCAACAGTCCTTGCATGAAGTGTTGTATGTTCTTTTCGTAGATCGATACATCGGGCGCATGAATATTGAACAGTTTCGGTAAAACGTGTATTTCAAACATTCTGCAGTGAAGTTGAAACGTCAGGTAGGCGGGGGCCTTAAGGAAACCTAAAATGATATTTTATTTAAAATCATGTTCACAATTTCTTCTCATCGAATATACATCTTGGAATAAAAATTAAAACTGGCTGCTGTAGGTAATTGTTATTTATAGAAACCTGCAGAATTCGAGCTATTATCTGGGGACACGTTAAATTTCAATTGCGCGTACCTTTGCAATGCGTTTGTCATTGGACTATACTTAAGCTGACACGCCGTATGTAGCTATGCGCCAATAGATGAACACTTCGCAATTGTGTGCCCCAATTACGTGCTGTGTAATCAGTAAGGGAGTGACATCACATCTAATGAGCAGCCAATGGAGAGACGACAACGGCCCCAGTACGTACATTACTTTGAAGTTTAGTTTGATGACAAATAACGACGCGAATTTCACAGGTCCCTAGTTATTTACTTTTTACGGAGAAAAGGTAGTATTTCCAGATTTCCTGAGATGTGCGTCTACGCGCAAGCACAGTTTTTATGGATAATATTTTGCCATGGAGTCGCTCTAGGATGTGTCTAGGTTAACTGGATAAGTAAATGAAACTATTTTCAAAGGGGCCGTCGTGGTGCAGTGGTTAGACTACTCGCCTCCCGCCAAGGTGAACAGGGTTCCATTCACGGCGAGGTCGCACCCTGGTTTTCGCACGTGGGAATCATGCTGGACGATGCCGCTGGTCGGCGGGTTTTCTCGGGAGTCTCAAGTTTCTCCTGCCTTTGCATTCCGTACTCACCTCACTCACCGAAATCTCTCCACGCCACTATTTTTAAGCATGGGAGGACGCCCGAGCCAACGCACGGTACTGCAAATACGTTGTTCAGGCATTTTCAAATTTGTTTGGTTTTAGTTTATTTTAATTCTATTTGGAATTTTCTAAGGTTTTGGTTGAAAGACCAGGGAAGTCATCAGTTTATAGTGAAATACAAACGAGAAACTAATGCGCACTAGTTGAAAATGCGACGGGCGAGGGTTTCTGTTGACAAGTGCAAACTGGAACACGTCCTTATGTTTACATTCTAATACGCGTATTTATGGACAGGCTTTTTATTTATCTTTAATCAAAATTCGACTTCTGAAGATAAATATTCAAACTGAGCAAATTCTAATAATACTAAACAACTATAGTAAGAAAATTAGCATTGACAACTTACTATAACTATGTTGCTATTTTGGAAACCTAGGTAGCAAAAATTTTATAATGGGATGGAGGAACACTCTATACTTGAATCATTGAGAATTAAGCCAAATAAGCGAAAACAGCGAGAACTGAGTGACAGATAATCAATGCCAGATAACTAATTAATATAGTGGTTGAATTTCTCTGATTAATGTGTGATTTCCTACTGAATGCCAAGAGTGTAATTTGTTCGCAATTAAATCGCTTGATTCTCCGGTAAGCAGTAGCTTATCAGCCGACTTTCAGTGAACGTTATTTCACTGATTGATATCACTGATTTGGATTTAGAGTGAAGAAAGGGGGCCCAAATGCATAAAGCTGCCACAACAAAATATTCCCTATGCTACAGTAACTTGCTACTTGGATCCCAGGTTATCCAATACATGTCTTGCTATTTAATCCACGGTGTGGTTAGGTATTCGATGGAGGTAAATTAAAGTTTTTTAAATATTCATCACGAAAAAATTTAAAAAATTTTTTTTTTTAAGTAATGAAGGATTACGTATTAGCTGGACATCTGCGCTGAGCAGTTGTAAAACCGGAATGGGAATATAGGTCTTAGCCCTTTACCACACACCCGCAAACACTTCTAATTACCATCTATTAAAGATTGTTAACGATAGTGAGCATTTTTTAAATAAACCTAACAACTAGTCACTGCTCATGCCTGTATACACTTCAACGGGCGCAGTGAGTTAAATGCTCCCGGTAAAGTTGCTAACGATAGATGCAAAGTATTTCTATAACTTAACGTCGAATAGGAAGTTTTAATTAACGATTTGTAATAATTTAAATTATTTATTTCGCTTTCTGTTTTTTTTATGAATCAGTGTGTAAAAATTAGCAGATTTATAAAATCTTTGCTTTTCTAACAATTTCACAGTTTCACTTGACCGGCTCCTGAATAAAGTGATGAGACACATGACAATGTTCATTTTACATAAGGCGGAAGAATACGCAGCGTCCATACAAGTAGATCTTAAGCAGAGCTTTCAAAAATGCTCATTCGACCGTGAACGGCTTATACCTATGAAAGTTTGTGACATCGCCAAAAAAATATACTGTATGATCGCACATTTATATGGCACATATTCTTCGAATGACACTTGCAATGGGGGTAAGTGATTAAATGAATCTTTATTTCGGACATACGCTATTGCAGTTATGTCGCAAATGAAACACAGCGGATTATATTAAAAACACAAACGAGTACCAAGCCAAGACTACATTTTGTTAATAGATATTTAATACGTAAAGTAATCCAGCAAGGAATTTAGTTAAGAGTGCTTCCAAACTAAACGAAAGAAAACAGGATGAGTAACAGACGAACAACCAATACAAAAATAGACATACACTTACAGGAAAAAAAAATGTCTATATGATAGGATGAAGACGGTACAGACAGCACTGAGACAAAGACGAGCAGGTGAGCTCAAAACATGTCTAGATGACAGGATGAAGACGGCACAGACAGCACTCAGACAAAGACGAGCATGTGAGCTCAAAACATGTCTAGATGACAGGATGAAGACGGCACAGGCGACACTGAGACAAAGACGAGCATGTGAGCTCAAAACATGTCTAGATGACAGGATGAAGACGGCACAGACAGCACTGAGACAAAGACGAGCATGTGAGCTCAAAACATGTCTAGATGACAGGATGAAGACGGCACAGGCGACACTGAGACAAAGACAAGCATGTGAGCTCAAAACATGTCTAGATGACAGGATGAAGACGGCACAGATAGCACTGAGACAAAGACGAGCAGGTGAGCTCAAAACATGTCTAGATGACAGGATGAAGACGGCACAGACAGCACTGAGACAAAGAGGAGCATGTGAGCTCAAAACATGTCTAGATGACAGGATGAAGACGGCACAGACAGCACTCAGACAAAGACGAGCATGTGAGCTCAAAACATGTCTAGATGACAGGATGAAGACGGCACAGACAGCACTCAGACAAAGACGAGCATGTGAGCTCAAAACATGTCTAGATGACAGGATGAAGACGGCACAGGCGACACTGAGACAAAGACGAGCATGTAGGCTCAAAACATGTCTAGATGACAGGATGAAGACGGCGCAGACAACACTGAGACAAAGACAAGCATGTGAGCTCAAAACATGCCGAAGCGAGGAAGGAGCTCATAAAACCGCACACTGTAAAATGTTTTTCTATATTTTTACAGAGAAATTGTTAGAAATTTTTCAAATACTTGTACAGTACATAGGTTTCTCTTGCAATCTACTCGTTTGTAAAACTACAAGAACCGTGTTTGTAATAGACCTCAAGAAATGTTTGTACTGTACTGATCCGTTTCCACGAGCTTCAGCGAAATGGCGGACACCAGACAACGTAAAACCGTATGTAGCTGTTTGCGCGTGCAAAAAAGAAATGTATTTCAAGTTCTTATATCGCAAAACACTTTAAACAACTCAAATGATCATAATAAACGACAGTTTCAATAAAACGCGACTATATTTGTCATTAATGGTATTTGTCTTCTACCTACATAGAATATCTTAAACCGTCTCTCAAAATCTCGTTAAGAGCCGTCCAGATCCCTCTACTCAGCAACATGACTTTTAAAATCAAATAAATTTATGGTTCTTAATCAAATGACTTCCTTAATATTCCGTTGAAACTTGCACCTATAGTTATTTAAAAAAAATAAACGTTAAGTCCCTAAGTCCAATTCGTCTTGTGGCTAAGCGTGCGTGCTAATATTACAATAGGCGTGGGTTCTAGTCCCGGTGCTGGTAATGTGTAATTCTTTTTTGTAAAATACAATTATTAAAATATTTTCTTTTTAGTTATTCTTTGGTATCAATACATATCATTTGTTTTCTAGAAGAAAAAAAATAACCCTACATACACTTCTCAATAATGTAAGCTGTAATACAACGATATCATTTTTAATATTACAAATACAATTTTTGCAGATTTTACAAGAAAATTGTTTGTAGTTTCCAAGAATTTTTCTTGGAAAAGTACAAAACATTTTTTAGAGTGCGTACAAGATTTCCAGGCGAACATGTAGCGACATTTTGTAAACTGGTATCTGCTCCAGTCTTCAGGTAAACTTAATCGTTTGTTACTGGTCTGTTTCGTTTTGTTTAGCGTGGAAGAACTATGGAGCGAGTACCTTGCGGGATTATTTTATGTTTGAAATATCTGTTGACGAAATTTAGTCTTGGCTTGTCACACGTGTGTGTTTGTTGGGTAATCATCTGGTTTTTTTCCCCTTGATGATATAGCTTTGCAATGCCATCTTCTTCATTTAATTTATATGGCACTTTTGTGGTTAATTTCAGAAACTGAAATTACACATGCATTTCCCACTTCTTCGAAAGTCCGTCTCGTCAAGGGGATGATATTCCCACCGCGAGGGGATGCGGGGAGGGGCGCATTTCCTCGCCATACGTTTTTTAAACGTACGATTAGATTTTACTGGCTAACAAGTTTAGTGCAGAGCTCTGCGAGATTAACATCTGAATGTGGGTTGAAACAAATGGAAATTTTTTGAGACGACATGAAGTTGGAATGGAACTTTTTTTTGTCTTTCTCTGCCCTTCTCTCCTCACATACATGATGTATATTGTGCAATGTATATAGCGTCTACGACAGCTGTTTTCCGGATATAATTGACATATTATTTGAGGTTCGTGTCGGCGTGATCAAGAAACATTTGATCACAGTATCGAGTGGTAATTAGGGGTGTCAAACGACCAAGAAACTTCATCTGAGACAGGCGACTGTTTTGATAGTGCACCGCGAATTATTCGACACAAACAGCTTATTCCCTGATTAATATTCAGCTTGTTGGATCTCAGCAGTGCCTGAAAACCTTAAGCGAATCGCTTTCATAGAGCAAAACAGACGTTTCGGATGAGTTTTGGATAAGATTTTTTTTTTTTTTTAATCTCAAACATTCAATAAAAAATGCTTGTGCATGAGTAACGCCCGTTTGTCGTACGCTACATAAGGGAAATTTACTAACATATCTGGTACCCCTGAAGACTTTAGACACGAAAAACCAAGTAGATAACGCACGTGGAAAGAAAAAAATTATCTCCTGTTGCTCTTTAGTAGTGATGTAAAACAAAACATTCCAGCATGGAAATTCCCATCCCAAACTAAACATAATTAGTTCCGAAAAATACGTGTTCAGGCAACACACTTACACCGGATAGTCTAATCGCACAGGGCCGATCCTTGATGTAGGCAAAGTAAGCAATCTCCACATTTTAAACTAAGTCGAACAGGCAACATATTATTCGAATATAATCGACTCTACTTTCGATACGCGCCACATAGAACAGGTACGAGATGTGGTGAGATTTACGTGGGTTGGAGAAAATAATGAAGTGGTGATTCAAGAACATTTCGTAGGCTTTGTGCCAGTTTTGAACTCTTCAGGCGGAAATCTCGCAAATGGTCTACTGAATAAACTGTCAAGGTTAAATATCCCTTTTCCGAACACATGTGGCTAAGGTAAACTGCAATAGCTCTATCATAAAAGCTAAGGATACTGGAGTTAATTTATTGTACTATGTGGAAGCCACTTTCCAAATATTTTTTTGTCAGTTATGTCGCTTTATCATGACCTGTTTCCATAATATTTTTTTTAGCGAATTTTCTTTGGAATAACTTCGTTCAGCACGTATCTGTTATAGCTGCGAAACCACTGAGTGACACTCGCTGGGAATGTCGAATAGACAGTTTGTTGCCACTCAGATATTATATCGACGATGTGTAAGATAATGCAGAAGGACCCTCTCAAGACAAAATACTGGATTATTTTGAAAGGAACACTGGTTCTGGAATGATGAGAAAACTTCATAGTTTTACATTTCTTATTTTGTCAATTCACTTGGTACGAAGTATTTTTTAAATTAAACATGCTTAGTAAAGTATTACAGAAAGCGCAAATTGCGTCGGGCCTTAATAAGTGTATCCAAAGCTTCCTAAAGAAAATTAAGCCTGATGAATGGCTCAATAACGTCATTACAGGTGCTATACGAGCTTGCTGATAAAATCGACGTTACTTCAGAGCTTGAAACGGACATCCGTTTCCGCCCAAGAAAAGCCAACAGACAATTTTCCTATGAAAGTGCGGATGGTCTAATGAAGTGGGGAAAAAAATCTACCGAAGTAAACTTATTTTAGGTTTTTATCGACGCGGCGATCAATTCTCTGAAAAAAGAAAATGTATGGCCTCTGGAAGAACCATAGCAACAGCTTTAGATTTATATATGACGTTAATAATATCCACACGGGGAAACACAAGAGCGATTGTGAGGACTTCCAACAGTTGTAACTGCATCTAAACTTCTGAATGAAATCGACACAGATTCAATCCTCAAGGAATTTGCAAGAGTGAACGCCATGCGAATCTCTTTGTAATTTGTGTGGTTGCTATGCTTTAGGCACATTAATTTCAAACTCAACAACCACCAAAAATATCCTATTACTATTACAAGTTGTTTTTCAGTAAGAGTGAGTTAAGTTAACACACTGACTATTAGCCCAGGCTTTGAATATATTATGTGAATATTTTGATTGTTTTAATTTTGATAAAGTTACTTTAATTTTAAAAAATAAAAGTTGTTATACCATTTAATTACTGGCCTATACAAACATTCCACAAAGTAGAAACCACAAATGCGTACCAGTTCGATAGAAGATTTATGTCGGTGGAGGGAATATTGGAGAAAGCGATCGGTGGAGGAGTTGTGGGGGGGGGGGGGGGGGGAGGAGAGACAGAGAGAGACACGCAAAAAATATTCTTACACCTGAAAAACGTCAAGGACCGGCCTTGCGAAGGAATACATTTAAAATACGCCGTGAACACCCGCACGCAACAAAATAGCGGTATATTCTGTTCTTTATATACGAGCCTGAGGTAGTCCAACCATCACCGCACGCGAGCTCAAAAGACAGTTTGGTGATGACCAAAAAAAATGTCGTCGGCGATTACAAAATTCCTTTGTGAATATAGACATGACAAAAAAATTTTGTAGTGACAGAAAATTTTCTTTTGTCATTCCAGTATTTTGTGGGAACTATAAAATGACGTTTGTGGCCGCCAATTCGGAGTGTTTGTAGTCAAAAATGCGTTCTTTAGTCGCAGCGAATTATGTTGATATGATAGCAGCTATATTGGTTTGTGAGGTTCACAAAGATGTTTTGCGGGCTGCGTGTTTTTGTAGGTAGGTATCGTCTAGCAATAATGAAACCAAAATTTCAAAATCTTTATGAGTGGGATTCGTGCTTTGGGCCTCTCAACAACTATCTAAGCGTGTTGCCATTACGCTACCTTGCTCGACGTCAAATAATTGTCTTCAGCATTCATATAATAAATATCTAATAAGTGGCACATAACTACTTCACCTCATGGAAAGTTAATTTTCTGGAATAATTCACTCCTAACCTTTTACTTACTTGGAATAAAGGAATGATATAACCCGTTCATGGATACTTACCGATATTCCTCATCAATTAGTTCGTAACCTGATGCGAAGAACCGAACACAGACAAATATAGCGTCGTCGCCAGACAGAAGGTGGCCACTTAGAATATATCAGAGCGCACGCGCAGAAAATAAAAGATGTAGATTTACACTCGCAGCAAAAGGTTTTACAGTAGATGACATGAATGCTGTTGCTGCCAACTAAAGGTTTCTTGGATGCCAATAAAAGTTTTCTCAGTAAACAAATATGTGAGTGAGCACTAAATAGCGTTATCACTAGTCAATCAACGTGTTATTGGTAGGGATAGGAAAAATTAGCGAGTTCATTTCAGAACAAGATGGGCTTGAAATGCGTGTACGCTGAAGTCACCTTTTCAATTGGATCAGAGTTTATTAGACACGGCCTGGTCGACTTTGAGCCAATGACAGACTTGCAAGGAAACAAGAAGCGAGTGCCATATTACCAGGTGTGGGGTAACACTGGGGCAGCAGCCAATCAACAAACATTTGAGGCTCGACTGTACAAAGGATTGTGCGATCTAGCATACAGGTAATTGAACTCGCGAAATTATCATATCCCTAGTTATTGGGCACCTTAATCTGTTTTTTTTTTACCAGTAACAAAATCTCACCTTGGAAAGAACCAACCGAACAGTTTTTGTAGCCACTAACAATTTTTTTTTCTGTGCGATCCGCAAGCAAGTACTATAAGGAAATATTCTCGTTACCAGCAAAATAAGTGATGTAGCTCTACGAGAAACGAAGTACTGTTACATATAATTATAGAACATGTGATGTGATTGGTGGGATTGGTGTGAGCTGAATTAAACAGCTTGTGAAATGAGTATAGCATAAGCATATGTAGACAGGACGGTACTCTTGAGAGATTCCCTTGTAATATGCGAATAGAGTGCAGTCGTGACACGTAATATTCAACAGTTAACAGAACACTTAAAACACCAGAGGCACTTGAAAATTAATCATACGATTTCTCAAAATGGCGTGGTTTGCTGGCGTTCGTGCAAAAATCAATCTCTGGCCATCTTACAAAGTTATTCCAAATTGAATGATTAAGGCCATTGGTGCATGAAAGCAGTATATTTATAAAATTTGTGTCATAAATGGTTTCACAGCAGATCTTTAACATTTTTGGCACTTCACGACGTTAATAGCAACTTTTAGCATCTTCTTACGTTGTCAGATTTTCATTGTCGTCATTATTCTTGGAGCACTGGTGGAAGAAAAGAAAAGAAAAATTCTTTCTTTTCTTCCATCAGTGCTCCAAGAATACTGACGGCAGTGAGTATCCGACAACGTAAGAAGGTGCTGAAAGTTGTTATTTATGTCGCGAAGTACCAAAAATGTTGAAAGATCCGCTGTGAAAGAAGTTATGACACAAATGATATAAATATACTGTTTTTATGCACCAACGGCCTTAATCTCGTGTAACTCACGCACAGTACTTTAAAGATGCTGGATTCCGAAGTTCTGCGATGCTGGGACATCTCTGATTCATTCTTGCTGCCTCCCCTATTGAGGTTGCTGGACCCGGGGCACGCCCTTTTACATTTCTTGAATTGCCAGCTTTATCCTCCGGCGGTCTGCTACCATTAGGAGGAACCCCAACCAATGTCCCTATTAAAAAATAAAAATTTTTACCGGGCCTCGCGACACATATCGCGACCCGCCTAACTGTAGAAGAAGACAAGATGGCCAAAAATCCTCCACTAAGGCGTAACTGACGCTTAACTTAGCGACCAATCATGGGGCGGCTACTCCAACGAGGCCGACGTCACCTGGTTGCCCCTGGCAACCAGCAACACACGATTGCTAAAATACGGCCACGTGACGTAAACAAAAAAAAAAGCATAACAGAAACACTTATAAAATTATAAATAGTAGAAATTAATATTCCGATAAACAGTAGTATGACAAGAATTTTTAAATTATGCCACATATTATATGCAAATAACTATCATTGTATCTTATATCATAATTTGGATATTAAAATAACGTGTCGTAGTGCACATAAATAATGTACGAAACACAGACGTTACATGGGATTGTTGCATTTACTTCCTGGTTTTTAATGCATAAAAGTATAAGAATTAGCAAATATGTATCGTATTTACTCTTATAATAATTTCGCAGTTGTACTTGACCAACGTATTAATAAAGTGATCAAGCCGACGTAAATGTTAATTTTGCATATTGCGGAAGGATACACGATTTGCATACATATATAGCATAAGCAGGGCTTTCAAAAGTATCCAGTATACTGTAAAACGCCTACAGAATGACGTAACGTCAACATATCTTTATTTTACAATATTTTTAACTTTAAAATTATTATTGCCGAACAGATTAAAAAAATCCTACACCAACACATAATGAGGTTTGCAGCTTAAGTGTTTAAAGTCAAAGTAATGTCAAACGACGCATTTTCTTTCAAATCGGCTGCTGGATTTAAGGCATAACTTCTAAAGCCTTTAAAAAAAATTATTTATTTGTTAAAATAAAATAAAATCACTTGCAATTCACACACTATTTTCAAGACATTCTTTATGTTACTGTGATGATATTAATGTAAATTATTTTGATGGCAGGTAGACGTATTGCATAGTTACTAAATTTTTTATGTTGCTGGGGACAAGATGTAGCCTATGTTCAAAACCCTGCAGTTCTGTCAATCTATTATTCAAAGTTTATGCCACTTTTGAAAAACTTTCCTTAAGCAACTGTTCGATATCATATCACAAAAGTACGGAATGTTATAAAAATTTATGTTATTATATTTTTGACGCCAAAACAGCATTACTAAACGACCACTGAAAACAGTAATTTTTCAGTGATGTTCAATACATCTTCCTTAATGGTCGGTCATATTATACGTATCTACATGAGATGGAGGGTCGAGTACAGTTTTATGCAAGTTCAGGGGATCGATTTTAGATGTCGGAGTATCTAGAACGTACTTTTACGTTAGAGAAGAGAAGTTCCAAACTTACCGTTTTTTTTTTTTCGACAGCGATTATTGTCCTGTGGTAGAAATTCGTTTGCATTTTGTAAATCCTACTTGTACTTTTTCTGCGTTAAACGACTTGTCCGCTCTTTACAACTCTTTGTGTGTGTGTGTGTGTGTGTGTGCGCGGAAAACTTGTAAGATCGTTGGTACACGAGCTTTACTTCGTAACTTTTCGCCAGAACACTTTCAGAACTGAGGAAAGTTTGGTTTTTAGTAGAGATCAGTGCAGAGGCGAAACTGTTCATTTCTTAGGTGTTGCGTTTTTTTTTTTTTGCAAGGGAAAGAGTGCAGACATTTTACACCGTTACACTGTATTACCAGCTTTACTTACGGGTACCTATTTCTGTGCAGCCAGGAGATCATTTATTGTCACGTGTGTTACTGATATAAATACCCTAACCGGTTTGTGTAATTGTAACGGTTAACTTGTAGTTAAAAAAAAAAATTCTCAACCTACGTCGTTTCTTCGACAGGTATCGAAGATAGAAATCTCATTCTGGTCAATTTTTATCAAACTCTTTGTGGTAACATTGAATCTTTCATCTTTTTTAACTCCGTGTCATTTCATTTTCTGCACGATCGCAGTGCGTATGAGAGAAAGATTTCACACGCAAAGAATGCTAGAAAAAGTTATAATACCCGGGACAACTTACTGCTTGGAAACAGATGTCGAAGCATAAGTGTCTGGAAATACGGCATCGAATCATAGGATATAAAAAAAAAAAACACATAATGTAAATAAACAGGAAATAAAGAAAATGAAAGCTGAGAGTTGATACGCAGGAATTTGTGTACATACACGACGGAAACGAAAAACTGGTGAATGCACCAAAACACCCCAAATCGAAACAACGAACGAGTGTAAGGTCGAAGGGATTATAATCCAGTCAGTTAAGGAACTACGCGAACAAACCTACACAACAAAACGACAGACGAAAGGGGGGGAGCGACAGATGCTAGACGGTTTGAAGAACAAGCACGGGCAAATAACCCACGACGTTTGCGGAACAGGGCAATCTCCCCGCACTCAGGTTCCTGGCACACCGCTGAGAATGAGAACTGCAAGTAGATGATCTTGTTGTATAGTTCGGTTGTTTGTTTTTATTAGGTTGTGGTGCTTGGGTTTGTATTCTTCTGTTGCCCCGTGGGTTTTATTTCGTCGTTAAATGACGAAGCACACGAAGCAATCACCGTTTAAAATTTAAAAATGGAACAACGGCTTGATAAGCGTAGAACTAAGAAAAAGTAAACGTATTTTAGTCTTCTCAGCATTTCACTAACACTTGCTTAAGAATTGCCGTAATAACGGTCGAAATCACGCGTTAAAAACGCGAGCTTTTAAAAAAGGAAAATTTTTGTGCTACTTGATTACATCGTATGTACTTTGCAACTCAGCCAAAATTAGTGTATTACACCGAGAAAAATGTTTTGTTGAATAAATCGAAGTCTGTTTAGCGCAACCAAATTAATTGTCTGGATTGGGGAAATTAAATATTTTCTTGTTGAAACCAATTTTTTTTTTCTTATTTGGTCACCTCAAACTATAATGTCTTGTCGGTGCAACTAGAAATTTGTTTGGCTCTAGAGCACATTAAATAGTTTCAGTTATTGTGAGAAAATAATCGAAAACCCCAAGTCCCGAATGCTACGCCCTGGTAACGCCTGCCAGCGTGTCTATCAACAAAACGCGAATGTTTTAAACCACGTACAGTTTGTATACAGGATAAAGTACGAAAAATAAGTATTTCCAAGTTTACAGATTTACTTTTTAGTTTTCTGTTCAATTATAATTTTTATACCATTATTAAGCGTAAACAAACTCACTAGGCACTAACAAACTCTGTTGATACCCTAATTTTCAAAACAATTTAAAACAAACTCTATGGATAAATATTTGAACTGAGCCACTGAAATGAGTGGCGAAGGAAATGTATACAGATGGTCTAACTAAATGTTTAGTTGGTAGTCCGTATTTTTTTGGACCGACGCAAAGATTTGGTTTGATCAAGGTTGTATTTTTAGCTGAACAAAATCAACTTTGCTGCTTTCCAAATTTTCTTTCCTCGACAAAACTTATTTCTGGGGATTTGAAATACACACCTGGACGCGTACAAACAAGTAATTTGTTCGCTGATACAACCCTCTTCTCTCAGCGTAGCGAATAAAACAATTTATTAATATTGCGCTAACGTTAGTGAAAGCAAAGTGATGTCGACTTCTGTGCAGGAAGAAATGAAGTTCAATGTTGGGACATGGAGATCGCTTGCTGCGCAGATGAAATTTGCGCTCTCTCCCATATCCCCTATCCATTAATAAGTGCTTCTGGGCCTAAGAATTGAGCCGTATTGTTTCGTTGTAGCTCAGGTGGAATCGCTGGGTCATTGAAACGAACGGTGGGCGACTTTACGGGGAAATATAATGTCCAGCTGGACGCTGAATCCTCCCCACGTGCTGTTGAAACCCACGACGGCAGAGCTAGGTCGGCCCGAGATTACACCAATGCTATTTTAAAATTTCGATCGGAAATTTTACGTTCCCGAGAATGACGGACGAGGCAAGAAGAGAATCGGAACTGAAGGGTCCGCAGCTGTATCGCTCATCAGGGCCGTCAAAACGCGCGGGCTCTAAGGACGACTCTTGCTCACCCACCACTCAGCTCTTCGCCTCTACGTGCAGAGCTCGCAACTGGCGTGCAGTCTTTCTACCAGCCTCTCGCCTGAACGCGACTTTAAACGGGAAACCCTAAATTTTTATGACACGCTAAAAACGATAAATGTATTGGACGTGTCTGGAGATAACACTTAAAGTTCTGGATCGAAAATGAAGCAGCTAAAAATGATTCCAGAAAACACCCGAGGTAGCCATATTCACTCCAATAAAAGTAATTCTCTGGAGTTGAAATGAGAAGTTGAAGCTTTTATTTTGGGCACGACCCGTTCCTTAATTGCTTTTTGCCTAGACACCGGGATAAAACATCCAACCGTTTTCTAATCACGTGTTTTATACCTCGCCTCTGCAAGGACTTCATGCGCCAGCTAGGAGGGGCCCTTAAGGTTCCCGTCTATATGTCACATGAACTGCGATGCAGTGTGTTTGAAGTACACGTTTTCCCACGAAACTGTTAAACATGCGTACGATGATGTGCCGTTCTACGAAAAGAACACACACTACAGACGAGGGTTCCCGAGTAAAATGTCACGCATATTAGAAATGCCATTTCAGAGTATTCCAAAACGGCTAAAAGCAGTCTTTTCACAGCGCTGTATCTTGAAATATACGCACCAGAGAGATACGAAACTACTGTACTGAACCTTTCTACAGACTTCCCACCAATGAAATAACAGAGTCAGCGCTGATAGTCCCATTGGTACACGCAGTGTGTCTAGAACACTGCGTGCCAGCTCAGAGCCTTGTGCTTAGTGATGATATATTCTGACCTGAAACCGAGGATGTATAGTCAAGCATTAGCTAGCGTGACAAGCATTAGGTAAGTAGGTAGGTAAGTAGGTATTAGAGACAGGTCATTAGAGACAGTGCCAGCCATACAGGGAAGAGGGATTGGAGAAGGAATCGGCCATGGCCTTTGTCAGGGACCCATCCCAGCATTCGCCTGGAGTGATTTCGAGAAACCATGGAAAACCGAAATCAGGATGGCCGGACTGGGAATCGAACCAGGGTCCTCCCGAACGCGAGTCCAGTGAGTTACCACCGCGCCAATTCGCTCGGCAAAAGGCATTAGGGAGGTTAGGAATTCAAACCTGGCTGACTGTGCTGGAGGCTGTTTACCCTAATTGATTTTCCAACCCCCAGTTCAGTTACATGTTGGCGAAGTTCCTTCATATACACTGTTCACGGCTAACTAAGAACTTTCGTAACACTTACTTAGGATCTAATTGTACTTCTCTCTTTGTATCCTGCCACGTGTGAAACTACCGTTCTCGCGGGCCTCATCCCTTTATCGATGCACCAACCAAGTGAAACCATGTAATTGTTAGCAATGTAAATGCGTTGCTTATATACACGATGTTATGAAGTGATCAGGCCTCAGCTGAACGGCCTGCCTGATTGCACCTTCAAACATTGAACCAGGGCCCGAGCGTGATTCCAATAACACCTCTCTAAAAGCAGTTACGGAATCCCCGTACACCGGCCGGTAAACGGGGCGGAAATTACTAAACAACACCCCCGATATGGACCAGCGTGACACTGGGAGCCATTGGAACTAGAAGAACACTGAAGATGGGCGTGTCCGGACGTCGGCTTCCGCCATCTTAATCAGCCTCCGGAATCATGAACAAGGTGGTGATTTTCCAATTAGACTTTACTCAGTATGTGGCTGGTTAAATATTTGCAGTTTAATATCAATTAATACTTCAGTGTATTTGTACAGCTCCCCCCGTACATACTTCATTATATTTAAATTGGAATAATATTGTACAACCATGATATTAATTAAATCCCTTTTAAATAGTGTTTATTACATAACTGTTATCAATAAATTGCATTGCCCTTATAGCCCCATTTGAACTATAGCTATGAATCTACATGTAAGGAGTTAGAATCTATTAAATATAACATTGGTGGAGGCTTGTTTACATCCTACTCACTCGCTGCCTTTTATAAGCTACTCTATCATCCACCCTCACATTTAAATAAATTCCCCACCCGTCATAATATTTGTAAAACCATAAATACTAACTTCAGTGGCTATAAATGTAGACATTTCGCCCGCAATGCAAAGGTAAGTCATATAAGTATTTTTTATTTAATTCGCTGCAAGCCAGTGTGAGTTTTATCATGTAGCTGTAACATTTATCAATCTTCCTGATTCATTACTTTCTCCGTTTCAGATATGTTAGTTAGTCTCAGTGCATGGGAGTAGATTAAGAGTATTATTCTTATAGTTTATTAGCGATTCTTTCACCCTTTTTGAATGAAACTTTAGAAAAAAGGACACCCCATATATGATGTGTTTGATTGTTTCTTAAATATGCTATGCGTCGCGAGCTTTTTATACCTGTGTTGAACATATAAGTACCTTGTTTTTGGTTAAATAGAACTTTTACTTATATTCTATCTATACATTATATTATTTCACTTACACCTATTATAGATAGAGACAGAGAGAAAATGGGAGCGTGGGTTATGCCTAGTAAGAAATAGTTCTTTTGCAAAATGTTATTACACTGAGTGCATATGAATGTCGTGCGTTGGTCTTCTGGTGTAATTTTCTAAGCGTTGTTTGCACGAGGCGGAGGAATATGCTGGAAGTAGAACTTTAGCAGAGCTTCAGAAAAGTTGGCACTAGCCGTGAATGTAGTGTACTATTATATTTCAGTAGTATTTTCTCAGTCATACGATATATTTCGTAGCCCTTTGCAGCTTGACGGTAACCAAAGAGCTGTGTGGAGACATATGAAACAACTACAGCTAACATGTTTTTTTCAGAAATTCTTTTATCGCATTCCTAAAAAAAAAAAAAACCTGTCCAGTTAACCCCCTTCATGTGTGGTTCTTGTCTGGAATGCAACATAGCTCGATATTGGGAAGAAGGAATGTTTGGTTTTTAATAAAAATTTCGAAGGACAGCATTAGAGCCTGCTGGTCAGAAGTATCCAAATTGTTATATTATCTGGCAGCCACAGCTATCAAGAACGCGACAATGTCCGTTAATTACATTGGCCATTTTCAAGACGGATTGTATTTAGCAGTCAGACGATATCAATACTGCGCCGCAGGGTGTCGTAAAATTACTTTACATCGACCTCCCTGCCTGCAGCCCTTCGAGAGCTATCGAATTACTGCACTGTCGCTAGTTATCTGATCGGAATTTAACTGCCCGTATTGTACGCTTGGGGAGGCATCGCCCCAAAAGGTGAAACATCGCATACAAAAGAATGAAAAAAAAAAAAAAAGAAGCATTTTTGTTCAATCATAATAAAATATATTACCTTGCGGATTATTTTTTGCCACCGAATTTCCAAACGGTCGTGCAAAAATGTCATCGATAAATTGAAACCTTAAACATCTAAATTGATCGATACCTGGGATTGTTTAAAGAAAATTACGAGCGCTGTTAGTTCAACTCAAAATTATTTAGGTCTATACAGTTACGGTGACATGACGAAACATAATCATTTGAACGTTTCTTTTGAGTTCGTGTCACAGTGAAAGTATCACAGGTGTCAGTTTTACGAGAGAAAAACAGTGAAGTAATTGTTTTAAAGAAATACAATGGTGTTTTAATTTAGACATACCCCATTTCAGAGACATTTTACGCCACATCAATTCGAGAATTCTAAACAGAAATACGGCAAAGAAAAATAGAAAAATGAAAACGGACTAGTTTGGAAAAATATAGAAATAATAATTCATTGTCACTTTACATATTTCAATGATCTTTGAAGGATTAATCTACATACTAGAAATTCGAATAAGTGGAAAACCACTGATTATCAGTGAAAATGGCTCCACTTAGAATGAGTGAAAAATCAACCATTGATCGTTTCAGTGGAAAAATTACACTAATTCAATTAGTGATGTGAAACAATTTCACTTGTTCTAAGTGGAGCCATTTTCACTGTGAATCAGTGGTTTTTCACTGTGAATCAGTGGTTTTCCACTGATTCGAATTTGGAATGCAGAGGTCAGCGGGCTAAAATTGATGGGCAATTCCCAAATCATTTATTATATATATAATTATAATTTCTAGTAATCAGTTACTGCTTACACAAAATAGTAATAAGCAAAAATAAATTACTATATTAGTTGATATGGAATGTGTCCTTTAAAATATGTAAGACGAAAAAAAATAATTAAAATAACTACTGTAAAGACTGGAAACATTCTTGAATTAATTTTAGGACAAGCTACACTCCAAACACACGTAGATTTATGTTATTTTGGTGATTGACTCACAGTTATTACACATGCCCAGGTGCACTCTGAGCCAATAACCGACATGCAGGTAAACATACACCTAACACCATGCTACTTGACCTGAGGTAGAATTGGCGACACATTGGGGCAGCAGGGAATTAACTGAACGCTGGTGCTAGAAAATACATAGCACCGTAGAGTCTAGCTTACGGGTCGCTTAAATAGCAAAATTTTCACGTCCTTATAAATATGGCACTACAAATAACACACACACAAGACAAGTGGTAAGTTACTAAGAAGCAGTCAGTATACGAGCTGTCATTAATTCGTTGACAACAGACAAGAAACCATCTGATAAAAAATGAAAATACCGAACATTAAACAACATGATAGGATACAAGCACAATGACAACCACTCAACAATGTATGTTATCGTCGCCAATTAATAAAATATATTAATTTAAATTAAACAATAATAACTAACGACCACGAAACTGCGATGTTAGTAAAGAACTGTGGCAACACCATAAATAGAATACTAACAATAATTTAGGAAATATGATCAAACAATGGAAATCAGTTCAACATATGTAGGGAAAAATTTCCAATATTGGAGAACACTGAGAAAATTGTGACAAAATCCAAGACTAGCAGCATGGCAAAAAGTATATATATTATATATGTCTAGCATACTCTGGACCAAAATAGAAAATGTAATATATTAGAATAATTCTCTATTTAAATATTTATACTACGCAAGTAATGCACACATTCGCTTTCCCTCACTCACGTGACTGGGTCCAGGGTTTAAGCGAGATATACACGTCTAGGTCATCGCCTTAGTGATTATTAATTTCTCTCTGTTTCTGTACGAGGTGAAGTTACATACGAAACACACAGATATTTTTATTATGGTAAACCCAGAAGCGGAAAGTCTGTTCGATATAATTTGTCTCACTTTTGTCAACGTTACAACGCGTGTTCTGGAGGGGGGGGGGGGGGTTATTCTAAGTCTCTCCTTCCGATAAAAAACGACAGATTCTTTACAACTGTCGGTTCATACCACCATTCGGTATTCTGAGCTTGAAACGAAGTTCGAGTGACGTCACGAGCGGGGTTGGAACTTCTCAACTGCTCACAAGCAGTTGACAGACTAGAATTTCGTAGGTAAACCAATATGGCGGGCGTCGGTATTACATGTGGCTGTGTATTTCAATGATACGGAAATAAATATTGTGCAGTATAAAGTCATTTGCAGCAGGTGTTTGTGTTGTATGGAGTTATAGTTTTCCTACACGTACATTACGATACGATTAAGCATGAAAAGATTGGTTATAACTATTACAAACGTGCATCACACACGTCTGTCCTTATTAAACATCGTGCACAACGTTATACAGACTATTTTAAGTGTGGGATGTTATTACAAGCAAGTAAATGTACAAATACTCAGTTGTAAATATTTATTCAATAAAGTGTTTCCTTAACGCAAATAAATCTTTATTAATCCCTTCAGCATTAAGTGCTTGGTGTTCGGTGGCCTAGTGGTTAGATTATATGCTTCGCATCACAAGCGTTTCCATGGCTTGAGGTCAAAACTCCCCTCGTGTTTAGTTTTTACTTTGTTTAAATATATAAAATACATTTGTTTGATGATATGCGGTAACAACATTTTTTAAAAAAAGCAAGCTTATAAATAGTGTACATTTGTATTTTGGCCCCTATTAGCCTACAGTTTGGAATGTTTTGGGACTGGCTCTGTTATATTCTATTTATAGTAAATGGGTTGAATTTTGACAGTTATAGAAAAGTAGCACGGCCACAATTTATCCTGCCACCACAGCTGTTTTGTCAGTGAAGAAAAATACGTTTGTTAACAAATGTTTGAGATCAATGCTCACTTGCATTTTCCTCTTCCCTCGTGTTTTCTATCGTGACAGGCCGAGAAAGCTAGGTTGGTATTCCAAATTGAGTTATTTTTGTAATTACCAAGTTAAATTTGTTGTTAATTCTGACGTTCTTACGAGTGTGTGGCATTTTGATTTGTATTTTTTTTTTTTTGATAGAGCAGTGTAGAATTTTGCTCGTGCGGAAATAACATTAAAATTATTTAACTTCGAAAAATTTTAACTTTGATGAAAAAAACGAAACGCGATACATATACATCGCTGTTCGTAATCGTACAGATGCAGCAATATTCACACCACACACACACACACACACACACACACACACACACACACACACACACACACACACACACACACACACTTTGTCCGAAGTTAACCTTACACTGGTTGAATTCACGATATGGACAAACAAACAAATATTATTCACTCACTATAATAACTGGAAAGTGCGGCTTTTTCAGGCCACGTGCATTTCAATAATTATATTAACGGTTTGAAAATACATAAAAAAAAAAAAAAACACAAACTTACTGTTTGTAAAATTCGCATTCACTTGAACATGAGGTTTTATATGGCTCTGCAGTACATTTCGGCGGACACCAAGGGTAGAAATATTAATATAATCGATCTAATATGTGTACGTTTCTTTGTTTTTCAGGACAGTTTTACGTGAAATCTATAACTAACATTAGTCCACGTAAACATCTATATCTCACGAACGGGGGAAAAAAATACTGTTCAACATGGCCACCAACTACAGTTTCTCAAACTCCTCACAAGATCAACGAAAACTGTATACTATTATTTTCTTATATAACAAATATTTGTAATCATATACTATTTTTTTATGAGCTAAAAAGTATAAAGCTTACTATTCGTGTCTTTGAGTAATATTTTTTTCAACAGGTTGTTGAAATTTTAAAACGAGTAGTTCTGGTACGATTTTGTTAGTTCGTTGTTGATCGCACGCAGAGACACAAACGCTCGTCTAGCTAGGAGTGGGGAAATTCGTTAAGCCAAAGGTGTCCGATTGCGCCTCCGTTATAAACGACTGATACAGGCTGTTCACGGTCAAGTGAGCACTTTCTCAATATTTCCTTCCATCCTATTTCCATCTTCTGGCAGCTCTTTAATATAAACATTGCAATGTGACAAATAAAAACAGTGTATACACTTCACCACCCTCAAAATTTAATGCCTGATGCTGAAATACGATATATTTATGGGTGGTTAAATCATTATGGGAGGGCCTTAAAAAGTGCACTTTACCGTGAACAGACTATAACTTTGAATATCGTTTAGGATCCGACTAATATTTTGGTCAGCTGCGAGACAGCAGGTTCATGATGGTGTCGGTAGTTACCGATGAAACTTAGAATAAGCACCCTGGTCCGTTTCTCTGCTGAGGCTGAGACGGTGTAGTGGTTAGACTACTCTCCTACCATCCAGGCGAAACGGGTTCGATTCCCGGCGGGGTCGCCCCCGGGTGGTATCGCGCCGGGCGACGCCGCTGGTCGGCGGGTTTTCTCGGGGGTCTCCCGTTTCCCTCGCTCTTGCATTCTGGCGCTGCTTCACTATCACACCGCTTCACCTCTCATCGGCTCTCGAGACCTCGTTGTTAAGAGCCGCCCAAATCTCTTTCCTCACTCACTCGCACATTTCTCTGCTCGGGAACTCGGCCTATCACGCGAACCTCCCGGGTACGAGAGGGTAATTAATATAGTATTAATCACCGCAGAGACCAATATCTCACTAGTCTCCCCTGAACTCTCAGCGCGTCTATTAACCAGCAGAAACTACCAAACGTCGTGGCCTTGTGCCCTCGCGAGACACACCCATCTTCGTGAAGTGACTCTCTGACAGCGAACGTCAAGACCAGTGGCGGCTGGTGACTTTTGAAACTGGGAGGGCTGTAGCGATACTAACTCATATTATTACAAATATCATTTTTTTATATAGGCACAGTGAAAAATATATTCATATATTGTGTACGACAGGCTTACGTAAGTGTAGCTTATGTAGCTAAATACAAACAATAAGTGTGGTTGTTTGAAGAAAAATGTATCATCGCCCGATTTGTAATGGTCAACATACTGTGGCCGCTGGTTCAGATCTAATCACTACCACAGGTATGTATTTGTTTTAAGTTTGTTTAGGTTATATGCCTGCCTACCAGTACCTACATGGTGTGGTACATTACATGAGACGACGAGAGATACCATAATAGTACCAATTTTACCATATTAATGATGACAATAACTTAAATATACTAAAACAAATATTTTTAAAACCAAATACTAATTTACATAGCCTACAGTACATACAAAATTCTTGCCAAAGTTAAATTAGAGGATGAAAGTGGCATATTTTAATTAATATATTTATAAAAAATAATCCATTCGTCAACCTGAACGCGCTATCTAACTGGCAATGTATATTCACCTTGCCAAGCATTGAAAATTTAATGGCATTTTTAAATATGTTGCGAACATGATTTATGTTTTTAACTTTGTCTCCCAAATGTTCGAAATTTTTTACCCCACTGACATTCCACGCAAGATCATTAGGTTTCATTAGCAAAAAAAAAATAAACAAAACAACACATTTCCAACTTCACACCCGCATAGCCAGTCCGCGAAATTGTATGTACTTACGTCGAATTTTCTCGTATGCGAACCATTTACTACCTTGGCTTTGTTGTTGAATTATATTTAACTGTGGCCTTGCTGGTCCCAGATTCTGTAGCTCTAGTTTATTCCCGTAACTGAGAATCTTTGTCGTAATAGCTTTAAAATGTTACTCGACGAATTAACAATTATTTACAAGTTTACGCGACACGACTTTAACAATAATTCAACCCTGCTTCTGACCGATGCTCATAGCTCTTCATTAATTAACAACAAACTTATTCAGAGTATTACACACTATATTTGAAGCTCACGTGAGTTTGAACGATATCTATAAATAAAAAAATACTCGAAATAAATACAAGCATTTTTAAGAAATGTGCTTATCAACTGCAAAAGAGTGGAGCGCGAAAGTGTGCTTACAAAACATGTCGTTTTGGTAGCTTTGTCAAGTTCCAGGAAACCATTTTTTTTTGTTCGAGCAGGGCACGCCAGCTCTCTCGATTTACAGCATGTGTTGGCCGAAAAGGGCCGAGCCCCTGAAGTCTCCCCTCCCTCCCGTAGCACCTTGGCCTATGTTGCGGTCATCTCTCTCTATAGCTCTACCCACTTCGGGGCGATGAATCTGCTGCTCACCACTCGACATTCCAAAACATTTCGCTCGTGACAAGAGTCTGTCCTCTTAAAAACATTGGCTTCGAAATAACATCGTAATCGTACGCAGTGTTATTTATGAGTAGCAGATGAGTAGAGGTATGCTTTCTGAGATTTCATTAGGAGGGCTGCGCACCGCAGCCCTACCTACAGCGCCACTGGATAAGACACGCTGTACTTAGACTTGAGAGCCTGCCAAGCCGGCCCACTTCTCCCGGGAAAGATAGCAATTGGACGACGGTGGTACGGCATGTGGGAGAGAGCGCCTGTAGCTTCGTCTACCCGCCTGCCATCTACCAGTGGTTGGTTCTTTACAGTCGATCTGCTTCTCTCTTCCCCATTCGGGTAGGCGGAGCCAAGTCCGTTATTAGGCTGCCGCGACTATAGCTGTTTGATACTTTTCTATCTAATTTTCGCTGTCTTATTTGCTGCTTTAAAAATTTTTTTTAACGGGCTTCTCTACTATAATTCATGCTTCGCATTTATGCTTCACTTTAACGTATGTACTGTAATGTTGTTGAGTATTAAATGTTGTGACACTTTAGGTTCTCCTGGAATGAAACCGAATATATGTGTGCGTTGCGAGAGATATAGTTAATAACATAAGTACATTAAACATTGGGTAGCTGTACTCACTATGACCCAGACTTTACAACACACTTACATGTAAAAAAAAAAAAAAAAAAGAATACACTAAAAAATACCTTTGACATAATTTTCAAACTACGTACAACCAAAACTACCCAAAAATAACAACACTAGTAACATTACACATCTGGTGGAGCACCATTTGATTTACTTATAAGCAAAGTTATGTAGAACAGGTTTTAAAATATTTCAAGGAGTTTAAAACTAAAACAAAATTTGCAGCTTTAAAATAAATTAGCGGTATGAAATTTAAACAAATTCAAAGCGTATGGCAGACTGGCACCGTAGTAATTAATTTAACTTAGTAGTGTTTTCAGAAAGGATTTCTCTCACACTTGAATTAAAATGAAATGTTAAAAAATTTCTGATTACCTCAGTTTCTTATCGGTAGAACATGATTACTCTTGATACTGAGGGATGCGTAGGCAAATGACGGATAAAAGGTTTAATAGCTTGGGGAATAAGTATAAAATATTCGATAGTTCAAAGATATCGGGTCGAAACTAGCAGGAATTCTCTCTTGACTACACAAACTATCTGTAGAAACATTCAGGTCTATAGCCGAAACACGTCGAACCAGCCCTGGGTATCAAGTCTTCTGTAGGCCGAAATACATCATTCCAGTTCGCCGAGTTATAGTAAAAATATCCGCTGTGGCCCTCTTCCTTTGTTCCACGCACGGTGCTGATGCCATTAAAACCATTTTGATACCCGAGTCATCTAAGAAAAATCTTCTTCTAGCTATATGTAAAACATTCATTAAAACAATTGGAATTTAAATTAACCTTTCAAATACAGGGCTTAACTCGGAGCTGCGTTCAAAAATGCATTAAATAAACGATAAACACGTGCCTGTTTAAGCAAATTATAACCATGAAAACTGCCCAAAATTACATGTCAAACTAAATTAAACCTTTTAAACATATTTAAAACTTGACATAAAAGATAATCATTAAATTATTATATAAACATAAACAATTAGCTTATTATTAAGTTAAATTAATACATAACACGTAATGTTGAAAATTTAAAAAAATGTATGCCAATAGTAATGTCACATAGAGTAATAATAACTTGATACGAAGATTGTATCAAAATAAATATCTTGGAAAGGCCATCATAGTGAATAACACCATGAAATATTATACGTTACAGCTTCCAAATTGGGACAGGAACGTATTGACAAAATATAAATAAGTTTATGATATTTTAAAACAAGCAGATGACACACAATTAAAATAGCGTACAGAAATATTAAACAACTCGCAAAATGTAAATTTCCTATAATCGTACACTGTAAATAACTATTATGAATGCGAAATTATGACGCGAAAACGAAGAATTTCTGCAGAAGGGGTAGATACGATCCTTAATCAACCACAACACTCCGCGGGCCTCATGTTTCATGAGAAGCCTGCGATGCTGCTTATATAGTTCACAAATTAAAACAGAAAAGTTAATTAGTGATATTGGAATATTTTTGTTTTTTAAATACCTTTAAATGTTTTTGCTAGAAGTCACATTACTTCAAGATTCTCGTCTTCCGCAGATACAAATATTTTACAACCTGTACCACCCACTCGCCAAGTTTTTACAATGAAACTCCGTAACGAAACACCGAACGTCTTAGTAATCGTTTTGAATGTGGTATCGAACATAGTGACTTCAGACGAACAGTTGAAAACGCTTAGAATATCTCGTTTCGTTAGGAAGCGAAAATTCGAGTAAAAACAAATATTTTTTTTGTCGAAAGCAAACGAAACGAATAACTTAGAACAAGCCCCCTGGTTAAATATGTGAAGGTGTGATCAGGCGGGCCGTCTAGTCTAAAGCCCCTGTCACACCGTCAAATTTTTGCCTTAAACTATATTTGACAATAAAATTTGAGGACAAAATACGGCCATCAAATTTTTCCTTCCAACAAATTTTATCAAATAATCTTGAATGTGTATGAAAATGTGTCACACGGTCAATTTTTGTTATTGGGAGAATCTGATGTGCAATATTATTAAATAATTATTTTCACTATGATACATTGCTTTTGTTTTTCATGCGGTCTATTACATAAAGAAATGTAAGTATTAATGTAATTTATTTTGGTTTCTTTAATAAATAAAAAATTTATTTATAAATATGTAATACATATTTATAAAATATGTTTCCTGTACAATGAAATAAATGCCTCTGAGTTCGTAATATTATGTGCTATATTCACTTAAAATAGCATTTATGACCATAAAGCTTCTACATAAATTAATTATCTTCATAACTAACCGGTCCAATTTTCAAATGTGAGATGGAAACTGAAGACATCCAACTTTCTCAGACAAAAATGGCGGCGTTTATAACGTTTCGACGGCGTCATAACTGCCCAACTTAATTTGACCAAACTTATTAGAAGCAGTTTGACGGAGAAATTTCACAGTGTGACAGGGGCTTAAGGCCTGAGCACAGTTCGTAGCAATGAGTTTAACCAGGACACGATTAGCATACCGAGATAACCGGTGGTGTAGTGGTTAGACTACTCCCCTCCCACCGAGGCGAATGGTGTTCGATTCCCGGTGGAGTCGCTCCCCCGGTTTTCGCACGATGCTGTGAGTATCGCCAGGCCGAGCTTTCTGCAGGAAGGAATTCGGACATGGCTTTGGTAGCTGTGGCAACAGCAGGGGAAATGACATCCTAAACAAGGCTGGGCGGCGCTGTATAAATAACGCGAGCGCTAGAGGCTTGCGGCCATATTTGTTCCTGCCGACGCTGGAGGGCCGCCCGAGACATCTTCGCCGTGAGGACCGCCAGGCTATAGCGGTCCGGGTTCGTCGCCGAGGAAGAGCTGCTGTTGAGACGAGCCTGAGCATTGTCGTCATCACGATAGCGGGTAAATATCTCTCCCGTTAGGGCGTCTTAAGTACCGTGAGGCGAGGACGTGCGAGGCATTAATTAACAGCTTTCCGAGAGCAAGATTAATACTCGTTAATTGGATTGAGCTTCCAGCTAACTGGAACTATATTACGTCTCTTGTTTAGAGTCATCGAAGTGAAGTAACGCCAAATCTAATATCTTGTTTGTACTATTTATGGTTTCAATAAATTTTAGTGTTTTGATATAAACGCTCTTGCTTTACTGGACTACGCCTTCTCCATTGTTATTGAATGCGTGGCCTGTTAGCTAAAGCGGGGTCACAGCAACGTGGGAATCTTGCTGGGCGACACCACTGGTAGGTGGATTTTCTCGGGGATATCCAGTTTCTCCCTTCTCTTGCATTCCGGGGCTGCTTCATTCCAACCTCGCTTCACAGTAGCATTTGAACAGTCTGCTCTGCGCTGTACTCAGCGACGACTTGCCTTGATCACAGCTGCGGATAGAAAGAAGCGCCGGGTTTAATTACGCATAAACAGCGGGGACTGCGTACAACCCACTGTAGGACGAGAGGTGTCGTTACAAAAGGCGGCAAGGAGGTCGGGAGGGGAGCGGGCAATTTAAATTGGGTGGCTGCCGAGGTTACGATAGGTGGCATCCCGGAGGCAGGTGGAGGTGGGTCTGAGAGCGACGATTTTAATAAATGAGGGAGTAAAGCACTCTTGAGGGTGCGGCGCGGAGACGCTGCTATTCAGGGGGAATATAAACGAGGCGTCGGTGGAGATTTTCCACTGCGGGGAGGAAAAATAAACTACAAAGGGCGTGGAAGCGTTGGTTAGGGGTTGGAGGGAGGGGGACCGGAATGTCGAGTAGTGTAAGGTTTTGTGCTCCGGCTACCACACGATGGGAGAGCCCGAGTGCTGGAAGAATTTTCATCGTGGTATCCAGTAGCGCTTCCCGAGTTACGTCGTAGCCGGCAGAATACTCACGAATACAGAATCGAAGAGGCCGTTTGCTCCGCAAACTCGAGCCGCACACGCCAGGAAAATGGCGTCACTGCCCAGCAAGCACGTCGGAAGTAGCGCATACAGGGTTTTTTGTTCGGGAGGAGTCCAACCTTTGAATCTGTATAAAGATAATTAAAATGCACAAATGCATTTAAATTAGTAAATCAATCGATTCATTTTGCTTACCTTCAGTAAAGTTTTTGAAAAGTATTTTACTTAGTCAGAGATACCAACAGACCAATTTAGGGAAATTAAATTATTATTATCCCTAGTTAACCATTTTATTGGCTCCGTAGTAAATTATGTAAATATTATAATGTCTCTTGTGGTTTTATTTCCTGGAACAATACAGAACGGGCGATTTGATGGAGACACAGAATTGGAGAGGGAAGGGGTTGAACAGTAGAAAAACGCAGATCAACTTGGCAGCCTCAATCATCTCTAAGAGTTTCACACATAAATATATGTCAGTGTTCGGTGGGAATTCTGTTGCCAACTTGTTTGTCTTCGGGAGGTTGGCCGCACTCTCTTGGCCACCTCCCTTGCTGCGGCACCTGCACGTCGGGACGTCATTTGCCAACGAGCGCCTGCCAGGTGTCCTACTTGCGAAAAGGCAGCCCAGCCAGTAATGCGAGCAGTTCCGCCAATCAGACAATCAGTGGATGGGTACGCCAACACCGAATCAACAGCCACGCCAATTCGCTCCAGTGTCTGTATAGACTGTTCGTGTTCATTGACCACTTTCGAAAGCTGTGCTTTCGATCTTCTTTCTTCTCGTTGCGTATCCTTCCATCGTACGTGCAATGAACTATGCCATCGACCGTCTAGAATTATAGGCTGTTCGCTGTAAACTGAAAACCATTGGAAAAAAATCTACTTCTCCGCCCCTTTTTATGTCCTTCCGCCATATTCAAAATTGACACTCTAATTTTATTCATGCGCGAATCAAGTAAAAAAAAAAATCAGGTTAATAAGAATGTAAACACTTAAAAACATGATAATTTTTACTAAAATAAGCGTATAGCAAAAAGAAAGTAATTAAAATAATTCGATCGCCACTGATATAAAAATTACGCTTCGAATACGACGTTAAAAATATGGAATAACTTCTCGTATTTAACTGCCCATTAACTGGGAGCACACCATTAAATGTGGCCGTGAAAAAACATGTAGTTAGAGGCAGTAGTTTTTTCACACGTTTATTTCAAAAGTGTTCAGTTTGCCGTGAACCAACTATATTAATGGGTTATCCAAATGGAATCGTGGGGTTTATAAGGCCGCGAATTCGTTAGTAAAACACATTATAGCTTCAAGTCTTAAAACTACCTTTCTTATTTTGCTGCCAACCTAACACTGAGTCTGCATGAGAGCGTTTACTGTAGGACATATCTAGATACGGAACGTAATTATTTTTCAAAAGTTGATTTCAAAAATCCCTACGCTACTGCGAAGAAACTTTACTTACGCATCACGTGACATCGTTTCAGTGGGAATTTTCACCGTTTCACCGGATTTTCGCAAGTGGATATCGTGCCGGACGATACCGTTGGTTGGCGAGTTTTCTCGGGGTTTTCCCGTTTACCCCGCTCTCAGTTGCTCTCATCGGCTTCCAAGACCTCGCTGTTAGGAGCAGCACACCTCTCTTCACTCTTTATCCACAGCGACCACCCCTCGTTTCGAGACGCGAGGGACTGGAAAATTTTGCGAATTAATTTTAATACAAGTCAGACCTCACACGTGTGTGTTATCTCTGTTAGGTTTGCAACTGTATCACAATTTATTTGACACGTAGACACGTCCAGGTGATCTCTGGGCCAGTGACAGATCTGCTAGGAACAAGCACCGATCCCCGTGCCAACTGTTATAAAATAAATCTGGCTACACACTTGGGCAACAGACAATGAACAGAAAACTGAGGTTAGAAAATACATAGGACAGTGGAGTATATCACAGGTGCCATTTGGAAATCAAAATACATAGGACAGTGGAGTGTATCACAGGTGCCATTTGGAAACCAAAATACATAGGACAGTGGAGTATATCACAGGTGCCATTTGGAAACCAAAATACATAGGACAGTGGAGTATATCACAGGTGCCATTTGGAAACCAAAATACATAGGACAGTGGAGTGTATCACAGGTGCCATTTGGAAACCAAAATACATAGGACAGTGGAGTATATCACAGGTGCCATTTGGAAACCAAAATTTTTAGTGTCACTGCACGTCGTACATTCCACAGTTACCCTGATTTTTGCACGTGGGAAACATGGCGGGTGTTGAAGTCGGCTCGCGGATTTTCTCGGGCATCTCCCGTTTTGCCTTGCCTTTGCAATCCACCGTTGCTTCATCTCCGCATCAATTTACCCTCACCGGTGCTGAATGCCTCTAAACAGCAACAATAACAACAATATTCTCCAGTTTAGAAGTGTAGAATAAGGTAAAGAGGTTTTGTTGTGTAAAACGAAGTTCGTTTGGCATAACCAAATTAATTGTTTGTACAGGGCCGTGAAATATTATGTTTCTCTTATGTGGTGCCCCAAACTGTAAGATTTGGTTTGTGGATTTTAAGATTTGTTTAGCTCCACTTACATTTATTGTTCGCAAAAATACCACACAAGTGTATACGTATAGTGAGAAAGAGTTGAAGGTTAAGTTTTTTCCCATACATCCATGGCAGCGTTCCTACATTTGCTCAGGAAACAGTCGAATGCATAGGGAAGTTACCAATTATGTATTGTAGCGGTGCTAAATATTCGTATATTTGCAGCCTGATATATTGTAGAATTACCATACAATGTATAGATTTAAAACTTCCATTATAGTTTGGAAAGTTTACTAGAAATTTTTTTTACAGTGTAGTGATGAAAGGGGAATGTTTCTAAATGCATACAGTTTAATTATTGGACACCGGGCGTAAATTAACATTTCAGTTTTTCACCTTTGCCTTTTTAGTCTACTGTTGATTTTGTCATATTATAACTTTCATACAATTATTTAGCATAAATAAATGCAATTACAAACACACTTATGCCATCCTAAAAGTTACATTAAAACTCTCTTGCTGTTTTACCGAACGAAGGCAACCATTTGAGTGGCCAAGTAAATATGTACTTTTTTTTTTTAATTTTAGTTTTTTTTTTTTTTATTATTAGAAGTAGCGGTGTGCGAGTAGTAGATTTGGTGTTCGAATATTTTATAATTGAATAGTAAAACTTTCGAATAACATGCGAATAGTTTAGAAGTCGAATAGCTAACAATATATTTTTTATTTCAGTTATATATATATATATATATATATATATATATATATATATATATATATATATATATATATATATATATAGAGATAACTATCGTTTCACTGATCACACAACAAAATGCTCCTGCACAAATAATACTGAGCTCTATATAAGCATTTCAATATGTTTTTCTACTTATTTATTGAACTTGAAAAGTGCTCTCCAAAATCTAGCCATTAATACATTAATAATAATGCTCTCTTTTTTTATCTCTCTCTATATCTCTCTCTCATATATATACATATATATAGTCGTTTGAAGATAAGTAAATAGTAAACAAATGTCAATTATTATATCATAAATTTCTCAGGTATAAATAGACAGATAAGCGCCGGAACTAAGTCAATTTGAAGCTGAAGTGTTTTTTTCTTAATTGTCATGCGCTATTGCAGAAGCAGCATGTGTAAGAAAAACAAAATAACCTAATTGCAATTGTACCTTTTTTAAGAAGAAATAAAAGATAAACTAAGCCAACAGAAAAATACTACTAGGAATTGTTCGCTGATGCGTTAACGCAAGCACAACTCCAGTTATTAGCCATGGACCTTTGTATTAGGACAAACCTTAATTGATAAGCTTCTGGAAATCTGCAAACCGTAGTAACATCAACCTTGTCCTTATTAATATTAAGATGGACCCAAATAGCAGTTTAAAAATAATCCAAACTTGGAAACAACACTTTCTTATAAAATTATATATTTTCTGGCACCCATTTTATTTACAAATTTCTAATCGACAACCTTTAAAAATGAAAAGTGTGTAGGTATGTTTATCACCTTACCCACCGTAGCCACGTGTTACAGGTAATCCTTTACCGTATGAATCCTAAATGTTTAGATGGTTGACAACATCTCGACCAATTATAACGTCAGGTTTATACGCAGACTGTTTAAATTTTACACATGTTGTATGAAACCATGAAATATAACAATAACTACACTTGTTCTCCTTGCACAGCATCCCAAGTCTTTAGTCGTTGGTAAAAAATTCTCACCAGCTCACGGATTGCGGAACACAATATATATTATTGGTTCATTCGTATTGAAAGTCACAGGAATCTTAAGGTGTAGCGAATAAGTCTCAGTATATAAAATATACTCACATGCCACTTCAAGATACAAATTTTAAACGAATTATTCAAAGTAATACCAATTTAAAAAAAAACTCTATTTACCACCACATAAAATGCCAAAACTTATAAAACCAACCATTTATCATGATCAGTAACAGTCTTGCTCTAATACCTACGGAATAAAAGTTTAAATGAACGACTACAAATGAGTAGACATGTAATGTCAAGCAGATAAACTCTTGACACGGGAATGTATATTATTCGCTATTTTCGCAGAGGATATTCGAAGTTCGAATACGAATAATTCGTAAATTACTATTCGCAACTATTAGAGTTTTTCAATATTCGCACACCCTTAGTACACGGAGGTTTATTTATTTAAGCGCGTATTTCGTTACGGGAACAAAATCAACTTTGTTGCTTTTCAAGTTTTGTTCACTCAACAGAATATTTGGTTGGGGTAAACTAAATATGTAAATCTCTCCTCATATACGACAATATATGGTTGGCTGTAATAGACGTTTCTTCTAGTGAACGACAGGGATATCTGACGTGTATTGCAGTCCGCTGCACCGTGTTTCAGGTTAATCTTTTATCACAGGTTAGGACAATGTCCCTGTCTTATTTTGCCACGTTGTAGCTCTCCACGCGGAGAACAATGCAGGATCTACAACAACTTGAAATAACTGAGATAACTGCAGTCGTTTGCAACTTCCATGTTGTTAAAATTGCTGCATTTTAAAGATATACAACTATGGGACCGTTTTTCAGTCGTGCACAGATTAACTTTACGTCATGTGCAAGACACTCCAGCCAACTATACCTACAAAGTTACACGATTCGTACGCGGGGTAACCAAAGAAAGAAGTGGTTCTTTTATATGTAACAACCTGTTGATACAAATCGCTGTTCACATACGAAGGGTTCAGTTCTGTCGCTTTTATTCAGTGATTTATATTGAGTAAAAAGTAAATTACACTTTCTTCAATTTTTCGTTTCCATGAATTTCAACTTCTCCAGGTACATTTGTGAGCAATTATTTGCTAATAATGAAAACTTTGAAATTAACACCAGTGATTTTCCAGATTGTAACGAAATTTTCTAAACTAATTTAGATCCCGTAATTCTCTCGGGTATGATACATTTCTGGTTATGTTTGTTACCATTGGTGTATTTAAAGACACCGGGAAAATAGTGAAATATTACTGACCCAACGTAATTACGATAGCACTACAGCTAGTTTATCGTTTTACTACTGGGTGATCGTGCTTTTAACTCGGTTAAGTTTTTTGCAGACCGATCAAAGGTTTCTGCTTTAGAGTATCAGAATCATTATTGGTTAATTGGAATAAGATAGTAGCTGCGTACATGCACGAAGGCCAATATCTAGTGAAAACTGTCTGACATACATGCAAAATACGTTAACTCCTAAGGAAACAGTCATCTTTCTCGCGATAAGCTACTTTCTCTACGTTCCTCATTTTATTATTACTTTATTTTATGCGGTACTTTTTTACTATAGGCGAATTACGAGATTCCTTGGGTTACAATCCTGGCGTCTGCAGGCTCTGATATTTTATTTTTTATTCCGGTTATCAATTCTTAATGCTCTCAAGTGTATGCACGTATATAATCGAGGCTACCTTTATGCGGATAATTCTTTGCTCTTGAAGATAAAACTCACATTTCTATATTTTTACTGTTTAGCTGGACTTTATCGGAAGCCACGTAAAAAAAAAAAACAAATAGTAGAAATTTGATTTAGTAAGAATAAATATCTTATAATTTTTAATAATTTCTCAAATGAATACAATGGATTGAAAAAAAAAACCTCTTACCTCTGTTGCGACACATCGAGTTGTACACTGTCAACACGTGACTTCATTTGCCGACGGCCAACCAATATTAAATGTTACAGGAAACAATAAGCGTGTCTGGTGTAGCCAATACCAATAGGACGATGGTAAATGGAATTACAGAGACGAACACAAATTATATTTCTGTAGTCGATAATATAGGCAGATCACTTCAATGTTGCCTCCAGTACCCATACATTTGTGCTGCCTTCAAAGGGGTAAATTATCAAATCCTCCCCTAACTGGTATTCATGTGCAATAGTGAATAATACGCGGACATACTTCTTCTGTTTCAGAGGAAGAGGGCGTATATCCCATTATGTCTTTATTATAAACCTATATAGAGTCCGTCCGGTTAATTACGCGCTAGAACTCTTATAAAGACGATCCGTTTTAGACCCACATTCGAAATAAAACTTATTTACAACTGTGCCGCCATATCGGAAAATTGAAACACGCTATTTTTTGCTGTGCTGTGAAATGTAAATTGTGAATTCGAGCGTATCTGGCGATGAGTGTTATAAAACTGAGTTGTAAAATTCCCGGGGCCATGCACCAAATTACATGCGGCATTCTCGTAAGACTTCCCTCTTCCAGGATTGGATTTCTCAGTTGTATTTCGTGTTAGATGTAACCTTGATGAACCATGAACTGTGGCCCTCACCACCCAACCGTGTTTAGAGGTTTATCGCTGTCGTAAACTTTTTATGTACGATGGTAAAACAGTGTTGCATGTAAAAGTGGTGTCCTGAGGCTAGTTTACGACAGGAAGTTTGGACTGCACACAGATCGGCATGTCGCAACGAACCCCGCGAACATGTTTAAGAAACAAGTTTGCGAATTTGTTTCTTCCTTTGGTTGAACTAGGTCAGAATTCAACTGGTTAAGTTTTCTGAACACCAATCCGCAATTCATGCAGTTGTTTTTAAAGTCCATCAAATGAACATCAGCTAATAATGCTCCTAGCACCTAAGGCAACCATTTCAAGTAAACTCTTAACACCGTCCTATACAGTGATCGCAGGTAACAGAATCGGATAGGATTTCCCGAACGGTCACGCCAAGTAGAGCGCTTGCATATTTCATTTTTTTTTCCAGCCTATATAATGCCGCGTGGGTGTACTGCCAACTATAATACTGTCACGCTGTCGCTGCTTTGTATCCCGCGCGAGCGAGTGGAATTGAATGACAGCAGTTATATGATAGCGGCGGCGGCATGACAATTGAATGATTTGAACCACGTATCCATCACCAAAAAGCGAGCCGACACGATACTCCTTTTGCGACGCGTACTGCTGACCTCGGTTGTATTAAGTTTCTGCGCCTATTTTAGGAATTTTCTAGTTGTTTGCTGCCCTAGTTTCTCCAAGCGTAACTCGGGGTGGGTCGAACATTCCAGACCAAGGCCAGCAGCGTATAAATATCGTGACAGGCCTCCGGGCCGGGTAGTTGAGTTGCAGTGGTTGAATGGACGAGTGGCTGAGTTTCAGAGACAGACGACGAGCGGCGAGGGAAGTGACCAGCGTAAGGGAAATCTGCGACTGCGAGTATCAAGCAGTGAAGAGTGCGGCTGGCAGGCTGAATTATTGGACTAGATGCTTGAGGGAAAGACATTGCAAATGATGGCAACATACCGACTGAACTTGTGTTAATGTTGAGTATGAGTTAATAAACTGCACTGTTAAAAATTTCCGTATGTTTACGGAACATTTTACGGAAATGTACAGTGTATATTCGGAAAGGCAATCCGTAATGACGAAAAACGGAATTAAGTCCGTAAATACAAAATATGGAGTCTCCGTATTCCCTTTGGTTTCGAGTTACGGGGACGAACAATGCCGATTCTACATGAAGCTTTCTTCGCCACTGTAACAAGAAACTCGTCGTTTCTGCGGTAGTTAAGGTTATCCATGCGACTAAAGCGTATTCTTTCAAACATAAGAAAAATCATCGAGTGAGAGTTGTAGGTGAATGGTTAGAGTCGTAGACTGGTAATATGTTGTCTCGGGTTCAAACTTCGCTTAAGTATAAAATACTTTAAGTCGTTTAATATCATTTTTTATACACTGTAGAACACCCACATAACGAAAATGAAAGACATTTTCATTATCTCTTTTTATTTTACACTGAAAGTACAGAAAACTAACTTGGAAATTAACGGAGAGTTACCGTGAAATTTACGGAAAGTCCGTTTCTGGAAATCAATGTGTCCGTAATTTCACGGAGAGTTTACGGACACTTCTGGATAAAGTTTTACCAGTTTTTACCTGTTTTGAAGGTATGTGTGGAAGTTTTGTTTCAATTTTTTTTTTTTTCGTTCCAGTGATATTCCATAGTGTTTCAAAACGTTCGTGCTATACTGCCCTTGCTATAAACATAAACTAGATTTAACTTAATAAAATTACTTTTATTGCGTTTTCCGAGGTGTGTTCAGAAATAACAGCGGCCAGAAATAAGTAGGAGTAACAGCTTAGTGGGAGGACTGCCAGAAGAAACAATCCTTTAACACACTAATCTTCACTTCTAAGGTCATTTAGTCGTCGTGGTGTAATGGAGCACTGCCTTCATAGCTCAGGGGTAGGGTGGCCGACTTGTAGTAGGAGGGTCGCGGGTTCGCGCCCCGGTGCCTCCGACGTGGCAGATGCTCAGCTCGATTGTCGCACTGGGAATTCGTCAACAAGTCGGTCTCACTAGAGCTTCGTCAACGTAAAAAAAAAAATGTCACAACAACGTCAAATTAAGGTTAAAAAAAATATGGATAGCGCATCGGCCTTCTATGGTCGAGGCCCGCTGTTCGCGCCCTACCTCCGGCAAGTATTACGGATTTTAGAGTTAAGTTTTCGGTTACTATTCATTAGAGGATATAGGTAATGAAAATGAATTAACAGTAATATTCTGTGTTTTTAAAAATATAATTCTAATAGTATAAATACGGACATTTCCGTAAGGATTCGTATATTTACATTACGGAGTGCCCGTATTTTTACGAAGATCTCTGGATTCTTTTCAACCGGTACTTTCCGTAAATTCACGGTAAACATTTTTAATAGTGTGTTACCAACATAGACAATTAAAGACGTTATTAGAGTTGAAATATACATTATATATTGCGCTCACTGTTAACCCGTTCAGTCCTCGTGTGCACGAAGGTGAACATGTTGCGCATGAAGGATATTCATGACTAGTGCTGTACACAGCGAACAGTCAGTACCCAAAGTCTTGAGAGTGTCCCCGAAGGGTAATCTTGTTGGTGAACTTTGCCACAGCTGTCGTTTATAAATGGCTGATGATAACTTCTTTGAGCAGGCAGCATGCTGTTCACTGGTTGCAAAACGTACACTGAGACACAAGTACAGTGCACATATAAGTGTAACGCGAGTGCAACACTTCGACTTGCAAAGTTAATGCATGACCGAACGGGTTAAATAAACAGAGTACAAGTGAAACAGATAAGTTAATGTTGAAAGTAATAGCGGAGTGAATAAATTAGAAATCAAATTTAGTTTCTTTTTTATTAAGACCTCAATCCCTCACGCACTTAGATACGACCCTTAGGCGTCCATCTAACAATACAGTTCTCATAAAGAAATAGGCCCACCAGCCAAGGATCGACATTTTACTGTGTATAGTTCGCTAATGGTAACTTCCAACGTATCCGAAGCCGTGCTAAAGTCCTACTTTCCGGATATTCCTCCGCCTCACGCAAAAAAAGCTTAATAAGGTCTAGACATTTACACCAAAAAGGCAGTACCCCGCATTCGTGCGCACTCAATTTAATAATATTTTGCATACAAGTTACTAAACATAGAAAGTTTTGCACCACATAAACTCACAAAAGATAAACATTTTATCACGTATAAAAATATTATAGTAAATATGCTAGTGGTCGTTATGAATTTAAAAAAGAGAAAGTAATGTACGAATATGGAAAATATGCTTATAAAACTTGTCTCGAAAAGCATAAAAATAGTAAATTACATACTGTAGGATTAGATATTCTAAACGAAAATCAACATGATAATTATCCAACAAAAACATGCTAAGTGTATAATGAGAATAAATCTATAAAATGATTATCTCTTAATAAAAATAGTAAGGACAAATTTTCAACCACATGTAAAAATGGTTCAGTGATTATATGAAGAATTATCACCATAACAAGAAGGTAAATACGGGTTCCCAGTAATATAAGCACTTTTTTTTATTTATGCAGTATATATGTTTTTACATTTTATTTATAACTTTTTCTCTTATAAATACAGCTATAAAAATGGAGGCTTATATAACAGCTGAGTTGAGTGGAATGACAATTCGCAAGTTGAGAGGTTTTGGTAAAAAATTACAAATTAATTATTATCTTAATCTAAGGAAAGTTGATTTTTTTTTCATTTATCGTACCAAGAATATTAGACTATCAAAGAAAAATAATATTAGTAATTTACTTTTTTCAAAAGTCATAAATATATATGAACAAGATAAAAATAATTATAGACTATTCAAGGTAAAGTAGACACTTTTGAAAGCCCTCTCAATTAGAATAATAGTCATTAAATATATTTTATTTTAGCCTTAGACATCAACTTCCGAGTGCTGTGGAAAATACACACTCTATTTGTTACTACACTGAAATCTTTATTTTAAAAGGTTGTTAAATAATTAACTATGGCTGAAAGGAAAAAGTAACTATGGCCTCAAAAGTGTTCACTTTACCATGAACAGCCTATAAAAGAAATATTCCCATTTTCTAATAATGTATTTGAAAATCCCAGAAATAAACAATATAGATAACAATTTAAGGAAATATTGCTATTATCTAATAATATATTTGTAAATAAACAAGATAAAAAATCAGAAAAAATATTTCCATTCTATAATAATTATTTTGCTAACAAAAAACAGAAGAAGAAGCAACAAAAATTACTTAGTTAATGAAGCTTTTAAAAGGAGGAATTCAACAAATTACATTGAAAATACTTTTAATTTAGGACAGCCTATTCATTTTATGACTTCAGTAAAAAATAAGATATTTGTGATAATACATAATAAACTTAAAATATTTAGAGGAGTGAAAACCAGTATTAAATTATATGCTAATTTTCATAAGCAAGAAAATAATCAAGTACAATTGTTCACATTTCAATGACCAAATTATACAATATTGAATTCTGGAGATATCTATTAAAAAAAATTATAAATGTGTAATACAAGAAACACACAATTATCTGAATTTTAAAGAAGAGGTTTGGAGTGGGCTTTGGATAGAATGATTGCATTACAATTAGCAATAAATAAGTATAATCCATTAAATGCTGCATCATATATTGTACTACCAGAAGTTATTAAGAATAAGAAAGCATGCATAAATGATAAAAATAATGATCAAAAATGATTTATTTGGTCAATAAAATCTTCATTGTTTTCAGTAGACAACCATTCGGATAGAGTATCTAAATACAAAAATATGGGGCTTAATATTGATAAAATAATAGATAAATATGAATTTACAATTAAAATTGATGATATACCAAAAATAGAAAATCAAATTGATACATCTATAAATGTGTACTCTATTGAAGATGAAAAATCTATGGTATATCCACTAAAACTCCCAAAAAATAAAAAGTGAAAGCAAATATTAATTTAATTTATTTAAAAAATTATACAAACTCGCTTTATTGTTGGATAAAAGATTTATTACAATTGCTTTCAGTACAAAATAATAATCATAAATACAAAAATTATATATGTTATATTTGTTTCCAATTTTTTTTACTATCAAGAGAAATTAAATAAACACACAGAATATTGTCAGAAAAATGAAGCAGTAATAATTGTTTTACCATCGAAAGGAGAGCAAATATACTTCAAAAATTATAAAAATACAATGAAGGTTCCATTCACAATATATGCAGATTTTTATATAAATATTGAAGAAAATATCAACAACTAAACCAAATCCAAAATAAATAGATAAATTTAAATTAATAAAAAATATCCAGTTTTAAACAAAGGTGATGTTGATAATGGTTTTTATAAAGAAATACTTAAAGAAAGATATAATCTTACTGATGAATAAATAAATAACACTGATTTAAAGCTAAACGATGAATCATACACAGTTAAATGTCAATTACATGAAGCATCCGGTTTTTGATATTATATTGTGTCTAATTAAGATGATTATAAAACTCCAGTAGCATATCAAGGCCCAAATTTTTATACAATCAATAAAAAAAGAAGTAGAAGGAATAGGAGAAATATATTCACAAATTGAACCAATGCATCCACTAACTAAAGAACAAAAAATATTATATAGGAAATAAAAAAAAATATACTACATGCCAATGCGAATATATGGAGGAAAATAAAAAAGTAAATCATCATGATCACATAATTGGAAAATTCATTAATCCAGTACGTAATAAATGTAAACTACAGTTAAAATTACTAAATTTTTTACCAATTTATTTTAATAATTTGGCTGGATATAATGCACATTTATATATTAAAAGAGTTAGGATACAATGGAAAAATTTATATTTAATAGCAAATAACGAAGAAATGTGTGTCAATAAAACATATTTATGCTTATGCCCCATTCTAATTTTCTTTTTGTAAACATAGTTGAGGCAACAACTGCGGAAGCAATTTTTTCTCCAATTGGAGTATCTTTATTTAACATAATTTCTTTTGCTTCATTTTGTAAAATTTTATCTGCTCCACGTCTAGATTCTAAATCTTTATGGTCTTTATAAGCAATATCATAATATTTGCATGCTTAGTCTAATTTATTTATTTCAATGCTTATTTCAATGTCACCTCTTTCCAATCCTTCATTTAATTTTGTAAATGTGCCACAATAATTATAACCTGTCAAATGCTATTCTGGCAAATTTAAATTGTCTAATGTCCAGTTTATCACACCATTTCCGTGGTGTTCAAAATTACAAAATGAGTGCGGATTTACATATAAAACTCTTATTAGATATTGTATACCTTTTGGATTGTTAAAAACAAAATCAGAAATTTTATTGTTTAGCATATTCATTATGTTTACTTTTTAACCGTAAAAAATTTTACTCTCAATATTTTCTTCACTATGAATAACTAATAATCTATAAATTAAACTTCTAACATCATCCATCCAAGTATATTCTTTCGGCAAATTATTATATTTTATTATACCTTCTCAAGATTTAGAAGTTCTTGGAGAAATAATTATTTCTGGTTTGTTTTGTAATGATTCTAACACTGAATTTTTATTATATTTTTCATAAATTGGTTTAATTATATTTTTGTATTTCCAACTTTTATTCGTGTTTATTTTCTTTTGTGGATTATATTCTTGGAATGCAACATTGGTATCTAAAGCAATTTTCGTGTAGTTCTCATAGTAAGCATCAGTGAAATTATCCTCAAGATCTTCTACTTTTTCTTTTGTCAACAAATTAGAAAGTCATTCAGTTAATTAATATTCGTTATTTTTAACAGATATTTTATTATCATCGTCGATTTTTACATTTGCATCTACAAAGTAAAATTATATCCATCTCCTCGTAAACCATATTGAGTATCAATAACATTTATAATCTTTGAAATTTCTTTTCCAAGATTTATAGTAGAAACACCTGCTATATGCGACACATTTTTCAATGGTACAATTCCCAATTGCTCTTCCAAATTAGGTTTTTCTGAGAGTAATTTTCTTTTAAATGATGTTTCTTCTGGTGTTGGTGGATAATCTAAATTTTTTACTGTGAATGGAACTAATGTAGTGATTAAATTTTTATTTTCTTCACTCAATTTTTCTAATTTTTTTTACCAATATTTCGTAATTCATAAATTAATGGTTGTTCTATCTTCTTATTTTTTCATATTCTACTTCATAGTTCTTCTTGTAGTTGTCATATTTTTCAATGAGTAATTTCACTCGAGAAATAGCCTTTTTTATTTAATTTATATTATTATTTTTTTACTTATAAATGAGTTATAAACAAATTGAGGGTTTTGAGAGTCAAAAATTTCCTCCAACAGATCAAAGTAGTAGGAATTTGAATGTTCACAATAAGAAAATTGAGTTTGATATTCCAATAGGCGATGGATTTTCTTTTCCAATTGGTGCTTATGTTTATGAACCTTTTAGCATAAAAAAGAGAGATAAAGTCGGAGATGAGCCATAATATGATGAATCAGATTGATTAATATTTGTCCTAATTTTTTTCCTATTCAGTTTTCTAGAGTAGAAATCTCGAAACATGGAAATATTATTGAAGCTGTCAATAATCCAGGTATAACATCAACAATGATGAATGCTTTATTAAGATCACCAAGTGAACAACATTATTTAGAATTTACTGGTGTTGATAATCTATATCGAGATAAATCTGTTTCTAATAATATAACAAAATATATTAAAACTGTTTCTAGTGTTAAAACAAATGAAATAGTGTATCTGCTGAGATACTTGTTTGGTTTTATTCATGATAATTATATTTGTTGGAAACGTGGTTATAAAATTACTTTTCTTCGTAATTCGTCAGATAAAAACTGTTTATTTCTTTATGAATATCTACACAAAGATAAAATTACGAAACATCTTCATGATCCTGGTAAAATTGTCATTGAAAAATAAGAAATTATGTGGCCTATTGTTGAATACGAATCCAACAAGGCCATTGTAATTAAAGAAAAATATATAAAGAACCAAAAATATCCTATTAGTTTTGATTATTGGCAATTATTAGAAAAGTAAGTCCCTACTGAGACAACTGTTTTTAACTTTGATCTAAAATATTTGTTTAATAATTTACAATTTGATATGCCTGATTTTGTAATTGAAAGTTTTCACTTTAGAAGAAAAAATTTTGCTGAGCAGCGTAAACACGCTTCTTTGTTTGAATATTGTAATGGGAGAAACATATCTGTTAAAAACTGTAGATCTGAAAGAAAAAAAAAATCTAGATATTAAAAACGGTGTTTGTCTTAAACAATTTCTTACTTATCATGATTTTATAAATTTAAAAACCAAACTAGATACCAACTATAGAAATAATGAACTTTATTATAAACAAACTATAAACTTAGATGGCGATATTAATTATTATTCATTTTGGGGCGAAGACCGTTGTATGTTATTGATTGTTTATATAGAAAAACAACTGTAGTTAAAGAGAAAACTAACATAAAAATTTATGTCGATTTTAATAAAAAATAGAAGGAATAGGTTTGATTTGTAATGGTGTTTTAATTAGTAAACGAAATTTTACTAATGATTATTTGAAAGAAAGAATTACTGAAGATTTATAAATTTTTAATATTAATAAATGGAGGAATTATAAATATGTTTCTATATTTTAATACAATATTTTAGACTCATAGTTGAGAAGTCGCATTTAAAAGTTTTACGAATTTTTAGAAATATAGATGAGTTATTTGATCGAATAAAAAATCACAATTCTAATATAAATTTTCTCATATTATCACGTTTATAAAACATATAAAAATCTTTAATATTATAAATGGATCAAATTATAGAACTTTTAGAACTTTGGGATATTGGTTATTAAACTATAAAAACAGAAATTCCCATTAATAAATAATTGGACATTGTTCATTACAAAATTGTTTTAAAAATGATCTCAGATCACATAAATTTTTTGATTTTAAGGATGATATTTATGATTTGGATTGTTGTGATGGTTGGGATTATGGATTCAGTAATGGCTACGCTTCAGATTTTTTTATTTTTAGTCTTTAAAAAGTCTTAATGGGGTTTTACTTTTCTTGAATATAATTTATTAATTACATCCATTATATTTTTTAACATTTAATTTCATTTTGTTTTGATTTTTATTGCTAGCTTGAAAAAAAGGCTACTTCAAGAATACTTGAAAAATTGCTTGAAAAGCAAAGAATTTGTTTGAATTTTAGATTAAAAATTTAATTTTTAAATTGACACAATTCCTGCACGCCGTTTTTGAAATATTGAATAATAACAAGGATTTTTGCTCCTTTTATCTTCAAAATTATGGTTTTTAATGAAACATTTAGTTGGTCCAGAAACCCGCCTTTTACATCTACTCACATCGTATAGTCTATTCGCGGTAACTTTACACATTTTAAATCAAACCTTTGAAAATTCCCCCCACGTCTGACTCGTTTGGTTGTTTCCGAAATACGGCATGTTACATGAACATTTTACAAGTTCCTTAAAATAAAAGTATTTTATATTTTATTAAATTAAAATTTTGAGGTATTTTTAAACTATAAATTATAATATTTCAAATGTGTTTCACTTGTTTATAATGAGAGAAAAAAGGTTTGTGGGTGATGGCTAGATAAGAAACAGTTTTCAAGCAAAATATTATTGAGTGTGCCTTTGGTGCAATTTTCTAGACTTTGCCAAGCATGAGGCATAAGAATAGCTTGAGAGTAGAACTTTAGAAATCAACCTCAGAAAGAATTTACTGCAATTCTTGCATACATTTAAAGTTAAGTACAAACTGAAATACTCTCGTCAATGCTGGCAACGCATTAGGAGAAGCATTCCCATAACTTAACTTCGTAATAAAAGTGCAAGTTGAAAACTCTTGTGGACACTTGGTGTACATTGACAATTCAGATGTCATGGGATAGGGGTATGTTACCATGTAGGCCCTGCTTTAGCACGGTGAACTGCAGAAACTCGTCGTGGCATCGACTCCACAAGTGGACAAAACACCCGAGGAGAGATATTGGTCCATGACGTCCGTATAGCTATCCACAGATCCCAGCCATCTGTAAATGCAGGAGTTTGGGTCCTGATGGACCACCATGCCGCATCCCATAAATGGGCGATGGGGTTCACATAGGTTAAACGAGGTGGCCATAGAAGTTGTTGGAATTCTCCACGATGCTCGTCGCAGCAATCCTGGACAACTTGGATCAATTTCACTGTGCATTAACGGCTGCAATTCAACGCCATGCACTGAGAAAGAGGTTTTGTTTAATCAAACAAGATTTGTTTGGTGCAACCAAATTATTTCTTTGTATAGGGGCAATGAAGTATTTTGTTGCTGAAACCAAATTTCTTTGTTGTTCTCATTTGGTTGCCCCAAACTGTGAAATTTGGTTGGTGCAACCAAATTATTTGTTTGTATAGGGGCAATGAAGTATTTTGTTGCTGAAACCAAATCTCTTTGTTGTTCTCATTTGGTTGCCCCAAACTGTAAAATTTGGTTGGTGCAACCAAATTATTTCTTTGTATAGGGGCAATGAAGTATTTTGTTGCTGAAACCAAATTTCTTTGTTGTTCTCATTTGGTTGCCCCAAACTGTAAAATTTGTTTGCTGCAACCAAATATTTGTTTGGCTACACGTAGTCTAAACAGTTTGGGCCGATATAAAAGATTTTACAAGTTCGACCGAGTTTCGATTCTACATTACCTGCGTCCAAGCACTACGCCTTTGAAATCTCAGCTAATGTGATAACCGGTGACGACTGAAAGCTTTAGAATATATAATGCAAATATTAGCCACCGTGTGCAAATAAATATTTCAAGTTTATACGATTGTTAAAAATAATTAGATACAATAACAAACACGGTTACTATCTCAATTGTCATTAAAGAAATAAAAACAATCTCTCAAGCTGTATTTTCTAACTAAGGCAGTCAAATTAATGGCCAAACAAATGCATACCTTCAGTTGATTCAACAAACTATTTAGTTGACTGTCTAATTTTTTTGGCCCAACACAGCGATTTTGTTTATTCAAACATATATTTTGTTAGGCGAGGAAAAGTAATTTTGTTTGCTCAACAATATATTTTGTTAGACGAGCAAAAGTAATTTTGTTGCCTTTCAAAATTTGTTTGCTCAACAATATATTTTGTTAGGGCAACTAAATGTTATATATTTGGCCATTTAAAAACAAATATTTTGTTCGATTTTCTCTGAGTGTGACCAGCACACACTAACTCACGTGATCGCAGAGCACAACTCACACATGTCTAGGCATTTACAAGACATAACAGTGCTATGGCGCCACCGACAATTATCTATGCGTACTGCTATCCGATGGCTTTTGGCATGTCGGCGTATTTCATTTATTTCCTGTTTGTTTCATTTATGTACGTCTAAGAACTGCCATATTGATACGATGTTTACGTTGATAAAAATTCTAACAGTTTAAATTAATTGGCGTGTGATTAAAGTAACCGTGTCAATTAGCAGCTTCGCCCGTGGCGGAAGGATAAAATGGGGCAGAGAATTAGATCCTAAGCAGGGTTTTGAGAAATGACTGTTGAACCACGAACAGCCTATAGCAGCGAGCTAGCTATAGTTGTCTGAGTTTAGTTGTTACATTACATAACCACTTGGCTAGGAGACACTTTCCACCTTATAAAAGACGAGTCCGAAATAACGAAGATAACGAAATAACGAAGAAATTTCTAACGTAATTTCAACCGCCCCGCTTGCACATAACAGCTTTGTGAGCGCTTGCGATAATCATTAAAATCTGATCTTTGGTATTCAATTATAATAGCATTCTTATACTAAAGTGGAAGTATTTACGACTCTTCTATATTACCAACCTTCCTAATGCTCACTAAGTGGGTTTAGAGAACGCGATAAATGGAGGGCAAATTTAGAGGAGAACTGCGACGAGAATAACTGAGGCTTTCAGCAAACTCTGTTTCAGTAAACTAACTGTTATGGTGCTCTACAAGGTCTATCCTGGGTAAACTTTACATACACCCTTCAACGATCACTAGAGACCTGAAGAATTCGCGGATTCATTTTGAGACAAGCTAGAATTCAAAACACGTGTGTTTATATAACATTAACCATTGGTCCACACGGTGTTTGACGCCTCCTGGAGAACGCTGGCCCAATCGCCGCCTTCCCCTGTGATAGCAGACGACCAATGTGCAGTTAATATCGGCATATTTGTACATAATACTGTAGTCTCTTGCCTGCAGGTATTGACCTTGGGAATTTCTCTGGTCTTTAACGATCGCTTACAACGCGAGTGCATTTACCATCAGAGGAAATAAATTTACACACGTATGAGTAACAATTATTCAAGCCTCTTAGTTTGTGCACTTATTAAAACATTTACTTAGGTGGCTCATTTTCTTGATTGTTTTCCTCCAATCATAAAAAAAAAAAATTCGTATATTCAGTCTCGAATATCTCGTTATCAGTTAGGGCTTTTAAGGGGTTGCAATACTGATAATATTCTTTGTATACAATGCAATGTTTTAATTATTTGTTGTCACCATCGCTGAGACATACTTAGATATTACAATTTTCTAGTTACGTAATTTACACTTCTATGTTTCATTTCTTATGGTTTTAAGTAAAACATGCAGTTTTACTGAAAATAGATTAAATCCACTCGACCCAAGCTATTTACATAATCTCTTCTTTTCATCATTTTTCAAAATAAAATAGCAATTATTTTACTATCAATTTTACAGTATAGTTTAACTGACATTTTAATGTCTGGAGTAAAACATGATGCTTAATTTAACTTTGAGAATTGTAAAGAGAATATTTTATAATGATCGCAGTTTTCGTAGTAAAAATAGTAAAAATTATGACATATGTAAATTTATTTAAAATAGTTCCGCCCCCTTACACTATTTTCAATTACTTTAAATTATCAAATTACAATCACGTTAAATAGAATTTATTTAAATTCTCAAGCACTGTTGAAATTACTTCATATATTAATACATACTTGGAATTGCTAATGTTCGCACTTATAGAACTATGTAGGAATATATAATGATAATTTAAAACACAATGCCAGCTGAAATGAAAGGTAAGATGGCTTAACTCAAAACATTTTTGAGTAATTTCAGTTTTTAAAACATGTTTCTTAAGATTATTATGAATCACAAGCAAGTTGCGCGCGGTTGGAAATCTCGGAAGTAACATTAAAGCTATAAATCACGTGAGAGAACAGTAGCGAGTTCTAAGAAGCTTGGGAAACTAATCAAAACGGCTCATCCTATTGTGTACTTTCTTTTACATACTTTTTTTTTTTATTAGCTCCTTTGTTATCATCTTCCTTAAACTTTGCAGCATGCATTGACTGAAGATGGGAGCCTCTGCGCGTTGGTGGCACTCGATACTCTCTAATTATACGGCGTCTTTAAACTTTTCCCATATACCGTAAGAAAAAGACAGACAGATGGCTTAGGAAACTGCTGGCATGGATAACTAATTTTCTGTGGAAATCTTTCACATTTTTCTGAAAGGAAAACTGCTAAGTCTACTTCTTTATTAGGTAGCGTCAACATTTTAATATGGCTATTATAAATATCGATTTTATATAAACATATACCAAACTTTATTTAACCGGGAGCGTATTTATTGCGCGAATCATTATTTTTTTTACAGAGTTATCCTGGAAAGACGCCTGGGCGTTCGTATTTTGAAACAACTCAGAACAACGCAATTTAAGAGAATGAAGATGATTTTTCTGTAAAATAAGTAATGAGAAGAGGCATGTTTAACGCCAGTATTAAAGCTGTATATTTGTACAATATTATTGATCAGATATTTCTAGATCAATTATCACGGAAGAACAAACAGGTTTATATTAAGGGACAATACTGTATTGAAAATATGCTCGTTATTTTTATTAGAATGAGATTGTTCACAGATAAATTTATCTTGGCACACAGACTTTGTAAGTAATTGGAATCCAATTTTATTGACTAGCTGACACATCTTTCATATGTTACGTTCGTGCTATACGAGTTGAATTATATCTCACGAGTCCTGTAGAACATTTTCATCACAAAACGGAGATTATAAAAAAGAAGGGCCATAGTGGCTGCCATGAAAGGCTCTCTCAAATAAATGACCTCAATTAATTGTACTGATTCGCCAAATTTGTTTGGTTAATATATGGCCTACTCGGAAAAGAAGTGGGAAAATATTACGTCCTCGAGCATAAAACTATACAAACGGGATTGTTGAAAAATACTTATCTATTAACTGAAGTTAGAATTAGACAGATATGAAAGGAAACGGGACTGAAGAGACAGATATGAAGGCCAAATACTCCATGCTAACGAGTATACAGCGTGTATAGGAAACATGTGTACAAACGGGAGAACTCCGAGAAAACCCGCCGACCAGTGGCATCGTCCGGCACGATTCCCCCATACGAACATCCGGCTGTGACCCGGATGGGAATTGAGCCCGGTTAGCCTCGGGGTTCTCCCGTTTGCCCCGCCCTTTCATTCCGGCGCAGCTCCATACTCACCTCAATCGCCCTCATCGGCTCTCAAGACCTCGCTGTTACGTGCCGTCACACTCTCTTCACGCATTCGGCGGGGAATCCCCACTGAATTCCTCCGGGTGCGGGAAGGGTTGCCTACTCACTAGGACATGATATTTCTACCACTGTGCCCTTCATTTGCAATTTAACCGGAAACTGTGGGTTCTAGAGAGTTGCAGCAAAGGGAGCTTAATTGCTACTTACGTCATCCGGCTTCATCCCATTACATCCATAATCAATTTAACCTCACGGTGTACGTGTTGTATACAATCAAAAGGTGCCAACCCCTATTATTTACATAATGGAGGTTTGTAAGACGGATCATACCTACCGCATATGAAATATCTTGGCTTACTTGCTCCTTATACCACTTTGTGTTCTTCTAACCCAAGTACTTTGCCTAGTATCCCGCGTAATGAACTTGGCGCCCACCGCCGTTAGGGCCTGTTACAGCCATTATTTGAAATGGGCCATGGGCGTCATATATCAATCTTCTTATTTTTTGGTCACGAATCATGTGCCCGAGTTTGTACTCATGTTTCCTATACACGCTGTAAGTACTGCGGAACATCCTCCTCCTTTATCCGGATCAGCTGTGAACCTGGATAACCCACATATAAGGCGGATAAACAGAAAGCTGTAATACTACATAACAATAAACCTTCCGTCTTGACATAGATACAGTACTTCGAACACGAAAATACTTCAATTTAATTGAAAATTACAATGTTTAAGTAGATTGTGTTCAGAAAATTCTGTTCTTCTGTATTTACACGATAATGAGTTCGGCCGATGTTGTGCACAGCCCCAAACACAAATTCTTTCAGTAGAGAAGGAATTTGTTTAACAAAACACGGAGTTACTACTGTAACTAATAAGCCCACTTTCCTCAACATTGGGGCAATTAATTTTTAAAATAAGTTTTTAAAGCTGAGTTTTTAGGTAGGATTTGAATTTTCTTTGAAAGCGATATCATCAGAAATGTAACCAGAAACGTATTCAACAGTAACAAATCCATCACAAATGCACACGTGCCTTATCCAGGCTTGAACCCAGAAAACTTCGTACATCAAACTAGCGTGCACTGCACTGCACTGCACTGCATTAAGGAGGTTAGATTCGGTACTTCAACTTCAAATTTTATCAGTCTAATATTTCGAATGATAGGGTTTACTAATTAAAAATATTTAACGGTCCGTCATTTTTAAAATAAGTGACTCAGCCACTTAAATCATGAAAGTTTACATGGCCTTCTGAAGCATTTATGGTCTGCACAATTTGGTACAAATTAGTTGAAATGTTTCAGTGTAACATTTGGTGGGAATCGGTTCATTTATCCTGGATGAATGGCATAAAACCCACATAATCATCACATGGCGCTCTTCATAAATGAATGACAAAAAAGGATTACAGAAACACATTCGATGATTGTATACTGTCAATATACAAAGTTAGGTTAAAACAGATTACATACCTTCGTAGATATAGCACATAAAACTAAAATGATTTTATAGGTGCCATTCTGATTATAAGCGTGCTAAAATAAAAACAATACATATATAAATATGGCTTACCACAGTGCAACACCTTCGCCAAATTTCGTAATAATGGGTTATTGGTTCCCGAGATATGAGATAAAAACTTTATTTTTTACCATACAAAATGGCAGAGAAATTAGGCTCTGTATAGACTTGTTTGATGGCGGTAACAGGTACTGTCATCATACAAAGTTAAGTTGGAATTTGTTTCGTTGATAAAATATACTGAGCGGAAATATTTATATGGCCACAATTTTAAAAACAAGTGCCCGATCTACTTAAAACATGCCAGTTTACACCTCATGCTGCAGTGCAAATTGTTTGCCAAATTTGGAAGGAATCTGTCGATTGTTTCCCGAGATATGGCAAAAACTTTATTTATTCGCATTTAGCTATCTTACAAAATGGAGGACAAAAGATACTGGGTGTAGATCCAGTTGATTGTTGTAATATATACTGCCAGCATACGAAGTTAAGTTGGAATCGATTACATGGTTTCGAGGATGTCATTTTAAGCTAAAAATTGCTATATTGCCGCCATTTTGAGAATAAGTGACTGATATGCTTAAACATACCACTTAACATCATGTACCTCAGTACTACTTGGTTGCCAAATTTGATAGGAATCGGTCAATTGTTTCCTGAGATCTTACATAAAGACTTCATTTATTCTCATGATGCTAGCATGCAAAATGACTGACTGAATAAAGATCTCATTGTAGACATCGTTAATAGTTTCAATATCTACTGCCAGGATATAATGATACGTTGGAAATGATTACATAGTTTCCAAGATATAGCATTTAAAGCTAAAATAAATAAATGTCCGCCAAGTGGAAAATAAGTGTCTATCGCATTTAAAACATGCAATTTTACACGATCTGCCGCAGTACTATTTGTTTGGCAAATTTGATACAACTTGGTCAATCGTTTCCCGATATATTACATAAAATCTTTATTCGTTCGCATGGCGCTATCTTACAAAATGGATTATATAATATGCTCCATCAAGATACAATAATTTATAGTTGTAATATATACTGCCAGCATACAAAGTTAAGTTGGAAGTGATTACATAATTTTGACGATATAGCATTCTAATCAAAAAGGGTTGTATGACATCCATTTTGAAAATAAATGCCTGACATGCTTAGAAAATATCACTTAACATCATCTGCAAGAGTGCTACTTGTTTGCCAAATTGAGTAGGAATAGGTTAATTTTCCACCGAAATATGCCATAATAACTTTATTTATTCGTATTGCGCTGTCATCCAAATTAGACTATAAAAGTGGTCATGTGTTGACGTATATTATGAATGTAACAGATACTTTTAGTATACAGAATTTGGTCAAAATTATTTAAATGGCATGGTAGACATGCAAAATAAACCTAGAAAATTTGAATGGTCGCCATTTGGAAAATAAGTAGCAAATCATGTTCAATCACTTACATTTACTTGGTATACCAAAGAATTAATTACCTGCCAAGTTTAGTGAGAATAAGTTCTGTAGTTTTCTTCGAGATTTAACATAAAGACTAGCTCTTCATTTGGTGGAATTCACAAAATGGCGGTTTAACAACAGTATACACATCGAAATTTAATGCTTACGTGATGATCTGCGAGCACACAGAATTTTGTTATAAAAGCTGTTCACGATAAAGTAAGCACTTTCGAAATCAACCTTAGAAAAAAGTGACATGCGCACAGTAAAGTTGGCGAGGATGGACGGGAAGTAGTTACATATTTTAACGTCGAAAAAATGTGTAAGGTAACCATTTGTGATAAATCAAATGATTTATTTGGCTGAGGCCGATGACAATGTTAATTTTACACAAGGCGGAATAGTACACAACGTGAATACAAGTAGAACTTAAGCAGGACTTTCAAAAGTGCTCATTTTACCGTGAACAGCCTATAATTGGCTGAATGGTTTCCAATATGTGACATATCACCTCGAATTTTTTAAATGACAGCCATTTCGAAAGTGTGTGCCTGACGGGGTCGAAAACTATAAAGCCAGGTTGCCTTACTATGTGTCATATTCGTGCCAAGTTTGGGGAAATTCGGTTCACGCATTCAAAAATTGAAAGGGATACACACACACACACACACACACACATACAAACATAGACACATTGACAGGAAAGTGATCTCATAATTCTTTCTTTCCTTCGGAAAATAGGCTAAAAATAACGCATCAAAGTACCGAACTTGCGAAAATCCCGATAGAGATCAGTTGAAATTGTTTTTGGTTACATTTCATCGCGCACAAACGGTAACAGTAAATTTGCGGGTGTGTTAGTTATTATTATTATTATTAAAACTCGCTATTTGTTCAAAGCAATAACTTTAAATCTTGTGACCACGAAATCTAAACTTTAGTAAGTAAAAATGAAAAAAAAATTCACTGAGGAGAGCAAAAAAAAAAAAAAAAAAAAAAAAAACCAATTAAGTTAAAGTAAAGCAAAATCAAAACGTACTCATTCGCATAACTCAAATTAGAAAACAAAATTTAAAAAGCTAGAAAGATAAATATTTATGACTAATAGCATACTATTTAATGATGCGTCGATTAGGGTACACTCTAGTTTCCATGTCTGTGAGCTTAGCTTTGGACGGCGTCGAATTTGGTGCACTCTGGTGTCAGTGTTGGAAAGCTTAGCTTCGGACGTCGTTATTGTAGACACGCGCGTTGTGACATGTGTCCGCGGACGAAGTAGGTCCGCGGACCAGCTATAGCGGACATGTCCTTCACTCCACCAGATCAGAAGTGGTTGGAATAAGGTTGGGCCCTAAGAAGAATAATTTTCACACTGCGGCAGAATCAGTTGAATTAGAGAACATGAGGCAGAGTTTGCATGTTAGATATTAGCTAAGACAGGGGATCGACCAAGGCTCAATAGGGAGACAAAATAATGCGAAAAGACATGCAAGGCTAACGACTTACAAAAAGAAAATAATTGACTATAAACAGAGAAGTAAAAGAGCGTTTGGAAAAACAATGGTGAGGTTATTTGGCAATAAGTGTCAAATCTCGCAGAAAACATCTAGCTGAAAACAGAAAGGAAAAATGAAGAGATTTATTCATATAATTAATTCTTTCAAATTTGCTGGTTATGTAAACATGAGAGATATTATTTATCCACTTAATGGAAGACGATCTGAAATATAGTGTTTAACATCAAAAGTTTTTAACGTAATGTCGAGTAATGTCAAATATTTTATTTTAAAACAGACTTTAGTTGCAGAATGCATCACTCAGGTGCCATTTTCGAGACTAGTTCACCACAGACTGATGCACAATAATCTTTAAACTTGTGGAATTATCAAAATGCATAGGCACGCAAGGGCGATCACAGAAAATAGCCTGCAGCTCGTAAATTAAATGGGCAGTCAATTAAAAAATAAGAACATTTCTTCTCGGTGTTTTAATTTTAGAGAGAACCGTTTTGAACCAAAATTATTCAACTTGATATTTCGTAACGAATACTGGCAACGAAATTAACGCACAAAGAAATACTGAGGATATTATTTAGGAATGAGGTCTCCAAATACGAGTCCCACATATTGAACTATCAGCCAACCGGTGGGGGGGATAAATAGAACATACAAAAATTAAAAAAAAGGGCAACATCAATTAGGAAGACGTTGTGGGAAAACGCGCCTGTCACGTGACATGATGGATGATGACATCTGGTTTACTTTTATTTCTTTTTAGGTTATTACGCATGTTGATTTCCTTCTTCAAACTACGGCAGCCACAAATATATATATATATATATATATATATATATATATATATATATATATATATATATATATATATATCAATTTGTTCACGCGGGCAGGTAAAATTTTTTCCCCCTCTTCGGCATAAAAAATTCAATCCCGACCCGAAAATAAAACTTGTGCCTCGCCACAAGCGTGACGTCACCATTTCTGCTCCGGGCCGAGCTGGTGACCAATCGTCAGTGAAAAAAAAAATATATATATACACACATCGTGCCATTCGATATTGGCGGTTTCAGACCGATATACTGTAGCACGCCATAGGGGTGTGTGGTTGTTTGCTGTTTGGGGGTAGGGATGAGATTTAGGTTTCAGGGTGACTGACAGTTCCCCGTTCTCGAGCAGAAATTCTCTGAATATTTCGCAATATGAAAAGCAAGAGCAAAAAAAAAAAATAAAAAAAAAATAATGGGTCGAGATTTCTCGGTCGCCGGAAAATATATGCTCTCCTCCCCCCCCCCCCCAACACGAGGCAAGTGCGTGTGACATTCGCCGTTTTAGTGTTTGTTTGCGATGCCGGCGTGATGTGTTAGAAGGGTGGGGTTGGAGTGGGTGTCGCCTCTCCTCTCTTCCCTTCCTCACACCTTTAACGCCGTGAGTGTACCGACACCTGCGGCTTCGTTATCTCTCCACAAACCACCCCCCCCCCCCTGACTACCCCCTGAAACTTCCATCCCTCTCTCCCGTTGGCGAAAGCACGCCATTTCTCCACTCCGCACGCTCTCTATCTCCGCCGCGGTCGGACGCCCGACGTTGGTCGACGCGGTGCTATAAATAAAAGCGATGCTGGTTGTGCGTCGGAGGGGTGATTTCACTTCCCCCCCCCCCCCCCCCGCCTCATTGACATCACGACGAGTGGGCGAGGGAAAAAAAAAAACGAGCACGACTTTTGCAGCCCCTGTGGGGTGTCGTGAGGCAGCAACCTTGCCGCGCATGAATGTTAAGCTGGTTGCGTATGTCGCAGGAATAAAGTTAACACCAGCCATCTGGGGATGGCTGAGCAGTCGGTGGTCAGTACGTCGAATCACGTCATTGTCAGGGAAGGTTTTTTTTTTTTTTAACTTGAATACGTCTTTAAATTTGCAACCATAGTGGAAGGGAATCCATAAAATCCAATGGTAACTAAATCGGGGATACAGTTTGGCATTGCAGCTCCGAATCTATTGTCTGCATTCAAAATTCATTTACACCACTCGATTGCCAAAGGATCAAAGAATATGTTACGTTGAGCGTGGACTGCGAAGCATTGCACAGGAGCCTGAAAGGGGGCCAATTTAGAATTTGTTTCGCCGCGTCTCAAATTCCGCGTAGTATAACTTTTGATTACAAGAAGTTACGATGCTCGTTTATGTTTTAATCGACAGATCTCGTCAAGATCAATCGATTGCGTGCACAAAAACATTTGTGTGGCGTCGTTATGATGAAATTGTAGGAGTTTAATATAAAACAATAAGAAAACTTAACTCAATGTAGGCCTATACTCGTCAGAAAACCAAGTCTAAATACAGAAATCGTATACGGTTATGAAGAGCATCTCAAAAACAATCCACTAATAATAATAAAACCCCATATGATCGAGTGAAGCGATGCCGGGAACGTAAAATAAACATCAAGGCGTCCGAGCGCGTCAACGTAAACGTATTCACGCAAAACAAACGGCAGTGTCCCCAACACAGCAAACACAATTTTTTGTTTCAGGGTGAACCTGGGTTAGAATCCCGTTCAAGCCATACTGGTTTCGGTTTTATATGGTTCGCCGAAATCAATCTAGGCAAGATGTTGGCTTGGTTTCCTACTACAAGTGATGACCGATTCCTTCCCCTTTCTTGATTATTTGAGTAATTTTCTCAGTCTCTAAGTCTCAGGTACCTACCTATTGGGACTATCCTGGTTATATAACATGAATAAACAGTCCATAGTATCTCCAGCCTTGGCTGGCGATGGTTTTTATACACCGCAAAAACATTACACATTTGAACCATCTGTATGAGTAATCAAATTTAATTTCTACGTGATTTGTTAACGACAGTAACCCACAGACATATTGCGGAGTTATTAACTAGAATACAAGCTTGCGGCATGATGATTGCTAGTTCAAAACATCAAGCAAAACAAGTGTGTCATTGAGTGTGTCATTTTTCGTCACAAGTAGAGGTTCAGGTGATCTGTTAGATCAAGTATGTTTGTGCACCGTTTTGAGCTGCAATTCCAGATTCCCTTTTCTGAGTGAAGCCGTCTCGCTATTGGCAGGTGATTGCATTAATAAACAGTAACTCAAGAACATGACGACTAAATCATCACAATATCTAGTAAAAGTAATTTAATTTGGAATGTCGAATTTCATCTCTAATAGGGAGCGATCATAAACTATTCATAGACCACTAATATTATACTACTCATGCATCCTAAATTAAATAACACATCGTCAAAAGAAGAGTCAAAATCACACGTTCCACAGTGATGAAAATGCCTGTTTATATTTTTTTTCAAAACTGACCAACTGTTTCAGTTTAATAAAACATTTTATCTAAACAAAGTAGATTTCGGTTGCGATAAAACTAGGCAGAAATATTTCAAACCATTTCCCTGCATCAACATTGTTCTAACTCCAAAATATAAAATCCACGTTTGATTTAATGGTTCTATCGGCAAAACAATTTCAATTTTGGATCATGGAGATTGGTTACCGTGCAGTTGGCATACTCGTCTAACCGGCTTTTTTTTTTTTTTTTAATTTACGGAACAATTCATGTGTAGTTTCCCGCTCTGGCTGGGTCGGTAGGGACAAGATAGGACTAACACCCTGCCCATTGTTCACGATTAGCTCGAGGCGAGATGAGGTTCTAAGTCGAATGGAGACGGAAAAACCACAGGGGCCATCAGAGAGAGAGAGAGAGAGAGAGAGAGAGAGAGAGAGAGAGAGAGAGAGAGAGAGAGAGAGAGAGAGAGAGAGAGAGAGAGAGAGAGGCGGCGGAGGCCCTCGCGCATAAACTTCGCTAGAATCGCTGCCATACAGGGACCTGGATTGATACCGCGGATATGTGAATATAAATAACTGATTTTATTGGGAAAATTGGATAACAATGGTAGTTCAGCAACTAGCAACCTCACGCCAGAAGACGAATGGGTGGATTTGTCTGAGAACCAGTAAATTGTACTTCATTAACATGGATAACCATTTGACAAGTATAATTAAGTCACGGGAGAGTAAACGAACATTTTATTTATTACAGTGGTAACTGTCGATGTTTTATATTGTAAAGTTTATGGACATATTTAATTTTTGGTTAGGAACAGCGTAAGGACTGAAAAACTTTGTGAATGCGATAATACGTATAACAGGCTCCACAGTCATCCACATACACGAGCGTTAACTATTTTTCCCTGGTTGATGTCTCAGTGAATAGCCAGCTCTTTGGCCAGGCAAAACAAGAGGTAAGTATACAGAAGTAAAACTGCAAGCTGTCCCATTTAAACATTCGCTGATCGGCTGTGGGAGACTATGGAAACGTGCCTTGTGTCTGATTGGCTATTTAATGATGCGAAAAGTTACCTATTAGCTAGACCGCTGGCAGGCGAGTGTGTTACTCGGGCGCTGATTGGTGTATGACATTTTGATTTGTCGTTGGCCAATACAGATATGTTGTAGGCGTGTGCAGCTCAATCTCGTGGCATGGGCAGCTTTTGACTTCCGTAGTCTTCATTGTTCTGTAGCCAGGTAATGCGGGATTATGTCCCTGCACGCGTGTTTCAAGTTTAGCATGTCCTCAAGTGAAAAAGCAAAACTTTTTCTGTAATATCACGATACAGGTTGATCCTTTGGTTTATAGCGTCTTCAAGAGAACAGAAGCTTGATGTAGTTCCTTCACTGTTATTTCAAGCTTCCCTGAAGCCCCGCTAAAGTTATACATTCATGGTATTCCTCCGCCTCATGCAAACAAAGCTTAACCAAGTCTAGGAAATAACACAAAAAGGACAACGCATTGAGTTCAGTATAAGTTTGCAAGAGATTTATTTCTTAAAGGCTGTTCACGTTAAAGTGAGCCCTTTAGAAATGAACCTTAGAAAAAAGTCACTGACCCTGCATCAATGTATTTTAATGGGCGTACTGAGTGATATTCACCCAGAGAGTAGTTTCATATCTTACCTTCGAATAAAACATGTTAACTAACCATTTGTGATAACTTAAAATTATTTCTTTCGCTTCCTGATGTTTTAATTCACCGAAGTGTAATAATTAGCAGATTTGTAAATTAATTTCTTTCTTAATAATTTCACATTTTTATTTTACCAATACATGAATAAATTGATGAGTGCCATTGAAATGTTAATTTCGCATAGGGCGGAGAAACAAACAACGGGTTTACAAGTAGATATTAAACAGGGCTTTCAAAAGTGTCCATTTTGCCGTGAACAGACTATACTTGGCATTATCAACACCTATATTCTCTCTGATTTTATCCGATGAATTTAATTAGAAAAATTATAACTTATAAAAAATTCTAAGTAAAAGTTTAATTGAACCAAAAATAAGATACTTTTATGTTAAGATAAGAATAAAATGCTTGTGAAATATGCTATATTTCGGAGACAACAAAACACGCCATACATAGGAGCATTTTTCAAAGGTTCGATGCACAGCATGTGAAGAAACCTCGAATCGACTATATCCAGGGACATTTATGGTGCGTAGTAACCACAACAAGAAAACCACCCCATAAGCTGTAGGAGTATTTCGGTTGAAGAGTGTCATTTGTGTTGTGGATGCGCTAGCACTTTAACTTTGCATCCAGTTTCTACCCACATTGCCACACAAGTTCACAGCCGTTCTCTTTTATTTAAAGCACTTCTAACAAATACGACAGGGGCCCTGGTATCGCAACACGAATTTCCACGAAAAGGAATCCATAAGCTAGATAGCTTCAATCGTGCCGTCAGATGACTATCTTGGAATAAAACAGCGTAGAGGTCAAACACACGTGTGGTTGATTAAAATGATGTATTACAAATTACAGTTTTTTTTTAATTTGAAGCTCTGTTATTTATAACTGGATTTGGTTTGGTTAGTGACATTTTTACTTACTCGAGTTTATCAGCTTGTATATACCGGGACACAAAATTAAGCTAACTGTTGCACCTTTAAAAATGCACTGGCTATAGGATAATAATATTATTAATTAGTTTGGCTATACACAAAATAATCTGTACTCACAATGAGCTCAAGCCCTGCAATGCTGCGATAAAGCTATGAAGAAGCACTGAATGAGGTAAAGATACTTCTTTTGGTTTTAAATTAAAGGAAATTTTTTGGGTGTAATTTTTTCCGGGCCAAGGAAAGAGAGTTGCTTATTTGTGGAAATCTAGCGGGTTCCACCATGGCTGTAGAATACGTGACTAGCGTTCGAGAGTCCGCTCGTTCGATACCAACCAGACGTACTGGATACCGTTTGACTCCAAGTTGATTTCCATTCACTTTTCACGCGAAAGACAATGCAAGTGATTACCTCGATAATCCCGTTTGCTAAGTCCATCATTGATCAGTTTCGCTAGTCGTGGATGCGTGATTATCGACGAATCAGCTTTGGCTAGGTTCCTGGTCGGGTTTGTTGTGCAAATGCATACACATAAACTAACTTCCAGTTTTTTTTACAAGTAAATGTTTTTACGCGTTAACCACTGCGTGACATTTACACGATTTCCACTTCCGTGTATTCAAAAATTATATTATTTTGTGGGGTAAAATATGCAGCGTCTCGCTATATATATATATATATATATATATATATATATATATATATATATATATATATATATATAAGGAATTATGCAAATGCGTATTTATTATTAATTATTTTTTAATAATTGATATTTTGCTTGCACGGAATGAATCATCGAACGCAATGTTCCACTCGCTGAAGGGGAAACATGTGTAATTCTCAATTATGCCTAATTGCATGAATAAAATCTAATTACCCTCGATGGGGTTTCGAAGCAGGGACTACCTCCCCTCCTTACAACTTCCCCTTCCAAATAAGCTGTTGCATGATTACATTTTTTTTTTTAATTTTTGTCACGAGGGTACTGGAACCAAGGTCCGATACCCACTTGATACGCCCTATCATTGCTTTATATATGAGGGTTGTGCAACACTGAACACGCCTGTCGCGCACGCGAACTGATCTCGTCTCCTTCCAAACTCATACTGAACATTTAAAAATAAATTTCTCCCCTTGTATATTCAACACGATCCAATATGGCAGATGGCGGTAATGGTGGTTTTAATGGTTCATATCTGCAAGCAGAGGTCAGTTGAGCTCGGGCTGTCCTGGGGAGAAAAGGTGTAATTAGACTTTGTACTTAGCGATATGTTCATTGCGATATGTAGTCTATTAGTACATGTAATAATGCAAATGCGCAATTAAATAATCAATGCGCATAATATGTAATTGATATTTATGCAAATGCATACTTATCCATAGCACGATTATATATTCAATGCATAATTACGTATTCATTGAGCGAATACATCCTCTATGAAACTGCATTTCCCCCTAACCCCCTCATGCATAACCTACTCACTTGTCATCCAACAGCAATACACCTCAGTTTGGTTCAAACAGCCGAAGGGCGAACATGTGTACTTAGTCTCACTATGCAATTAACCTATACGGGAATTGAACACAATACCAACCCCGATCGCTGCAAGCCCTTTCCTGCCGGCCATCAACCCTACGACGCCCGCCAAAACAGGTCCTGACATCTACGGCAGTCCAACACGCGGAGAGGGGCGAGGAAGTGCATCTACAAGTACTGGTGCATCCGGGGGGGGGGGGGGTGGAGGGTGAACCCCGTCCGACAACACCTCCAGGGGCTTGGGTGCGACAAATGCATCTGGGGAAAGTAGGTCGCGGGGTTTAGGGTAGGGTGGGGAGGGGGGACCCATTAGTCAGCTACAGTACACTTCCAGGGAGTGGAAGGGGGGGGGGGGGGAATTACGTCCAGGTCAAACGTCAAAGGTTCCTTGAGGTCATTTGTATAGTAGTATTCCTTTCCTCCCACTACTCCAGATGTATAGGCGTGAAAGAATAAAGCAAGACAACGGGATATTCTTATAGTGGCGGTCCCAGAACCTCTAGGTATACGACGTGGTGCTTCAAAACGTTTGAGTCACGTCAGAGTTAAAGTAGTCGCCTGCAACAACTATTCTCGGTTTTGAGGCTCGAAAGCGCAGTAGCTACAAGGGCTACACTGACACGCGCTTCAAGTGCGCCATCGCCCTTATGCGCAAGGTTCTGAACTAACGTGCAGTGTCCTCGTCGTGTTACGTGCACCGGTGAGACCTTTACCGCTAACCCGATCGTTTTATTTAATGGAGTGTCTGGGGCAAGGTGCATGAGGTAGTTTGGTTCGTGTTCGAGTAGTATATTTTGAAATACAGCAGTCTGAAGAAAAGCCGGTTATAACGATGTAGGAAGGCTCCAAAATAACCTTTTTTACCATACACTTGGGGGAAACGTTGAATACTTTCACAAAAAAAAAACTGAGTTTTCAACCACACTGTAACGCAATTCACGCAATGTAAGCAACCGCCTTAAGGAGCACAAAACACCGACGACGCTAGCAGTCGCGACAAAACTTATTTCATCTAAGCAGATCTGCTTTGTCCCATAAGCCCACTGAGTCAACAAGACGAAGATTGCACTCACGTGTTGCTACAGCGAGGTCATGATACCGCCCTGGAGACAAAGCACCTACCACCACTCCACAGTCCCGCGCATCCATCGCCAGGAATCCTCTTTCAGGGTACACGTAAATTGTGTTTGCCCTCATCTCCCATGGCTACACTTGAAATTGGATCTACGAGGGGTCGCAGAAGGATGATGCCGAGAGGAGTCAGGAGGGGGTTGAGAGGGGCGAGTCGCGTCGCAGGGATACAAAATACTCCGATACACATAATCCTCCCTGGCGAAAATACGTTCTTTCACATACGTCATCCACTCCTGTCTCTCAACGCTACAAAGGGGGTGGGGTAAGGGGACGGAAAATCATTCTTCCTCCTCTTGCCGGATATGCAAATGTTCACTAGTCACCGATTCCTTCCGGCGTGAAAAGGGGTGAAAAGGGGGGCGGGGAGCTTAAGCCTCCCGCATCAACCCCTCTTCGAAGGATCACGTGAACGAACGGCAGTTACGTTCTCCCTTATTCGAGATCATGGACGAACTCTTCGCTCTGGCATGGGAAACACGGAAAATTTATCCGAAATAAGTGAAATAGGTATGTGAATCGATGGAAAGAGGACTGATCCACTAGAATTGGAGATGGAGAAAAACAGGTAGAGTCCCCATGCGTGCTGAGCAACAACCGCTCTCCGTGTTTCAACATTGGTAGATACCTTTCGAGACAAGTTGGAAGTCACAATCTTGTACGTTCATGTTGTTTTTGCAGTTGGTCGACGCGTTGTTTGACACCACCTGAAAATTAATGAGCCAATAGCAAACATGCAATAAACTGTAGGCCCAATCGTCGTTTTATGCTGCCACAACAAGCAACCAATAAACAGTTGGCATCGGCATGAGTTCATATACGATTATCAAGTGTAGTCTACAGGTCATTGAACTCCCGAATTTTTCAGGTCTCTTGGGACAGGTGTAAGAAAACAAATTTTTTGCTATCGAGTGCCACCAAGCCCCAAAAAATTCCTATTTTAAGAGCTTTCTCCGTAATTGAAGAACGGCGAGTTTAACTGATCATGATCTCTGATCAGCTCTCAAGACTTCGTTGTTAAGAGCCACTCAAACTCTAAACTTAAGTGATCTCTAAGTAGGTCGCGGTGCAAGTCATAGGCGCATTAATGAGAGGGATAGGACGAAAAGACCATTGAATCCCCCTGCTGGTAGTCAAAAGAGGTCTAGGCGGGGCCAAGGCAAAACATAAAGACAATTGTCTTCAAGATACCTAAATTCAATCTAAAAATGTATGCTCGAATGGAGGCATTCATCACTCATAAGGTGTCTTCCATCAGCTAACGAGAAGAATGAGGAATAATTCCCTGCATATTTTGACCTGACACTATGAGATGCCTGAGCGTCTCCCCTAAGCAACTTATGGAGCCACGACCGAAACGTTTCCACATCCAGGTGGAAATAATTACGCGCAGCCTGACATTATGGTGTTCCTTTATCTTAAATTGAAGTTGGAGGTTTCGTCTGCTGGCTTGTGAACCTTTCCATTCCTGCAGACAAACCGACCTCCTTCGCCGACGACTCGGCCTGCCGTCTAGCAGTGACCGCAGCAGGGAGCCTACCGTCTTCATGCACGTCGAAGTTCATACAGCCGGGCGCAGCGAGTGTCGTCGCTAGCGCTGCCTAGTGATCGCGTGATTCATGACGTCGCCGCGCCGTGATTCGTCCCCCTCCCCCAAGCGTCAGCTACAGGAAGGAAACTGAATAGTGTTTGAGAAACTAAATTCAAAGTTAATAATCGCAGTATGCAATATATATATATATATATATATATATATATATATATATATATATATATATATATATATATATATATATATATATATATATATATATATATTGGAAATAACAGCCTGAATACAGCCGAGACATCCACGACAACACAATAATGAATAAAGGTTCGTTTTTACAAATATAATAAATCTATTTTTATTTATATTATATATAAATCCAGTCCAACAGTTATTTTGGTAGTTGGATTCCTGTGTTTGTTCTTGTGTTAAAGAATTTTTGTAATTTTTGTTACATTTTTATCGTGACTATACTAGATCATGTTTTTTATTTTATTTTGCCAATGGAGAACATTTTTAACGCTGAGTAAAAAACTTGTATTTGAATTACTGTTCGCTATTTATTTCCCAGGTGACTTTGAAAACTACATATATGTTTCTTGAAAAGCCAGGTTGTAAAGTAGAATTATTTAGTGAGTAATGTGTAGTATATGAATAATTTATGGTACGCTGTGTATTTAAATATTTGCGTATTCTCGAAAAAGGATATTCAGAACAAATTGTTTGGCCCGGATGTCAGTATTTTGTTTACTAAATAATAATAATAATAATAATAATGCCAAAAAAGATAACAGCAAATACGTATTTTAGTAAAATCATAATAAATGAGAGAACAGGAATAAAGAGAGATACCATCCAAGAGCAATGAAAGAAATACGTTGTTGCAAGCGAACGAGAAATCTTTGTGTGCGGCACGATAAATGAGACAGCTGAACATAGAAAGTTTTACGGACTGACGACGACCCACTTCAACAATGACATTAAAACTGCGCAGAACTGAGAAGAAAGCACATGGATTTACGCATTGCCCATAGAGGAGTAAAGTTTTGTAGTACTATGTTTTAATTGCCAACTAATCATTCGAAAATATCTCAGCGAAAGAGATTTGTTTGAAACCATTTTTTAGTAGAGGAAACGATGGTATAGATTTATAGCAATTTTTCCTAGATATACCATTAATTAACGTTACGTTACAATGTCGAAGTATAGACAGTCTCTATACGATAATCAAAGAGCCTCCATTTGAAGCTATCTATTTTTGAGGGGGAATGGAAATCAACACAAAAATCACTGTAAATAAATGTAAGCCACGTGGAGCTCGAGAAGTGTTTCACAGCACCATGGTAAAATATACCGAAACAGGAGAATGAGAATGATTTCTCACCAACAAAAGATAAAGGGAATACTTGAGTCATTCTACGATACGGTAGTAGATATTGATGTTCTTATACTCCTTATCATTAAAGGCTCACAGAGAATTTATGCGTAGACATGTTTCGTAAAAAAAAAAACCTCAATTAAAAGTTTGCTAGGATTGTTATAGTGTGACGTCTCGTTTATCTTACATCTAATTGACATTCTTGTTACCATAAAGCGCTATTCCAAATTAAAATATCTATTTATTAACTTGCTTATTTGAACGCAATATTTATTTTGAGAGATACTACTGTAATTTCTTCTGTATTTTTATTTTTCTGTTTTCTTTATTATGTCTTATGCAGCCTTTTTAAACTTAATTATTTTAATTGAGTTGTTACGTATTGGTAACTCTTTCCGTTCACCTAAGTTTGCAACAACGCATGACGTCATAATTAAAAGGACTTTATGAAAGTGCCAAGTCAGTAAATCCTATACCATTTGTACTAGTTTGAATTGGGAATGATAAGCGAAAATGTTATCATCATGACGGGACCTAGTCCCCATCTTGTTTCTGTAAGACATCATGTGCGACAGCACATGATGTCTTACAGGGGTTGCAGATGTCTTACAAGGGTTGCTGTTCCCTTGTGTGGAATCCGTCAATGAAGTGGTTCAAGGACGGCATCGACTCTTGATATGTGGCTCAGTTAGTGAATTATAGACACCGCTGTGAGCAAGTGCTCAGAAGAAGAGGGCTACTGAGCTAATAAAGTGTGATAACTGCATAAGTATGGCGCAGTACATGTTTTCCATCATTTTTTAATTAATATTTTTGAGATCCTGAGGTTAAGTCAAGCCGTAAGAGACACTGAACCTCTAATCAGTTTTTCCATCTATTCAACATGGATAAGCTCAGAACATGATTCTCATATTCTCTACAGAAATAAATATTTTTTTGTAAAGCCAGGCAAGAACTAAACACTTGGTGTGGCGTGTAAAAACTGATTCAGAGTCACATAGCATTAAAGTACACTTTATAAATTTTGCCACTTTTAAGATTTAAGCTGCCAGCTGCCTGATAACTTAGGGGTATTGTCATTTTGCAGCAGGCTAAGGTGAAAGAATTTCATGCAGCTTTCTGTCTCACTGATATGTAAGTTGGTGTTGAATATATTGAAACACGAAAAACGTTTTTTCCATTAAAAGTTTACTTCGCCTATGGACAGTCTCTTATTTGTAGAGTTACTGGTAGATTGCTTTTCCTATTTTTCTGAAGTGTCAGTGTTTTGCTTGTATGCTGTTTAAAGCAAGAGAAGTCTCCCTAATATTGGCGTCCAGGTCTTATCTACTACAAGGTAAAGTTTCCTACAGAGGTAAAAGGTGTTTTTCGGTACACATTATGTACTTATTCTGTCTGTCACACAATATTTTACATTTAGCTACTCTACATAAAACAGACCGCACAATTATTTTCAATAGCTATATTGTAAAATGTAAATAATGCTATGACTTATATATATATATATGACTTTGAATTATTACTGTAGATATCTATAACTTGTTACCGCACACTGCCGATTGAAATATAAGAACAGCTCATGCGTCCCAAACAAATAAAGGTGAATGTACTTGAACTGTGAATTCTTTAGTCACCAGATTATGTAGCCGAAAAATCGCAGGAAATATTTATCACATTTTAAAAACTTTTTCATGGATACGCGATGCAAATGAGCAATGCATGCTGCGCGTGATATTTCCGGCAGCGAGAATATACGGCCGTGTCGCTATTTTGGTTCCGCTGTCTAGTATCTGTACTCGCTCGACTAAGCGACTTACGCTCACGTTGTTTCGGCACTGCGTACAGTATTACTACTATAGGCTGTTCACGGTCAAATGAGCACTTTTGAAATCAACCTTAAAAAAAAATATCCCTGTCCAGCTCTGCACATATTTTAACGCACGTACTGAGCGACACGCGCCGAGTAAAGTTGGTAATGATGGATGGAAAGTAGTTACATATCCTAACGTCGAACAAAAAGTGATACGTGATCATATATGATTAATTAAATTAATTATTTCGTTTTCTATGTTTTTTTTTTATCCATCAAGTCTAAATGACCAGATTTGTAACATATTTACTTTTCTAATAATCCCACAGTTTCTCCTGACCGAAGGAGGAATAAAGTGACGAGGCCCATGGAAATGTTAATTTTAACTAATTCGGAAGAATAAACAACGTGCACTCAAAAGTGCTCATTTTAAGACGAACTGCATGCATATATATATATATATATATATATATATATATATATATATATATATATATATATATATATATATATATAGGTTCCTGTGCAAAGTGTTCATGTTACCGGAAATAAAAGGCTTCAAGAATTAAATTCCATTTAGTTTAGCTGCTACAGCTTATGCATAGGGAACTGCAATATTCGCGTTATTATTTGAGGACTCGTTAAACTTTAAACTCTTTTACCTTTGCAATATGTTTTGCATTGGACCATACTGTATTTGACACGTCCACGGCATCTCTGCGTCAATAAATGAACGCTTCACTATTGTGTGCCCCAATCAAGTGCAGTTGAGTCAGAAAGGGGGTGACTTCACAACTATGCAGCAGCCAATGGAGAAACGACGCCGGCTCTAGTATATACAGTACTGCGAATTTTAATTTGATGCTAAATAATAACGCAAATTTTGCAGGTCTCTGCTATAATGAATTAATTAGGGATTGGGAAATTTCATGTTTGATTCGATGACAAGCTAAGACTTGAAACACTCATATATTTGAGTTACTTTTACAACTGGCTCACAGTTTATAAGACACGCCGTGGACAACTCCGGACCAATAACAGATCTGCATGAAAACAATGACCTAGTGAGTCGTGTGGAAGCTTGTCAATGATAAAATCGGCTATAGGCCGTTCACGGTAAAGTGAGCACTTTTGAGGTCCTAGTAATTTTTTTCTTTGAACAAATTTTTCATTCTTTAATCGCCTTTTAAAATAAATATTGCCTTATAAGTAATAAACGTAGTGTGGAGATTTCACCGCACTTGGCAGTAAACGTCTATGGCTAAGTTGAATAGGTTATATTTATTGACTATTATTCCAAATCAGAGGGCTTTCAAAAGTGCTCACTTTATCGTGAATAGCCTATAGGCACTAAGGTGGCACACAAAGAATGAACAATTGAGGGTCTTGTGTACGGATGACAACGGAGCCCAGCTTACAAAAAAATTAACTCGCGTAATGTTCCTTTTCATAACACTTATACGTCCAATTTTATAACCACACATATTGCATAGCGAGGTCTTGAGAGCCGACGAGGGTGGTTGGAATGGGCATGGAGCAACGCCGGTGGCATAGTCCGGCACGATTCACACACGTCAAAATCCGTGAGTGACCCGTCCGGGCATTGAACCCGGTTCGCCTTGCTGGGAGGCGAGCAAACTAACCGCATAGCCACCGAGGCCTCCTGTACAGTAGAGAAATTAACGATGTTTTGGTTACGTAACATGGGACATTTAGCATAGTGCTACTCGAGCAATTATGAGCCGTAGATACGTATATCTTGCGTATTTCGTAGTTTGGACTGAAATAAAATAGTGCATTTAGATGAATTAATAGTACTACGTTTTCTCCTTAGCTCTCTGCTGTCATAACACCGTATTCCTAGTAAATTATTCCACTTAAAATGACTTAGTTGGTGAGCGTGCGAAATAATAAAGCGATTAGTGCAACATTTCACAATTTTTTTTTTACATTTAATTTAACAGTTACCCTGCCATAAAATACAAAATTCGGTATCAAGTATGTTATAATATCTAACACTAAAAATACCTTTGTAATGGCCAAATACATTTTTTTTTTCATTAAATTTTGAATTTTATTTATTTTTTTGTTAGTTGTTACTTCAAAATGTAAATGGTTTTGTCGCTGACATAAACGCAAGCTAAACATGCAGATGGCCAGTATAAGTTGGGTTTATAACGTTGGTACGAATGAACGCAATGCTTATATATACTGAACTTCTCTTGGATTTTTGGTCCATATTTGTACATAAAACAAATCACTCGACAAATTACGAAGAATTGGAGATGTAAGAACAGCAAGATTTATATTTAATAGTGTGCCATTATATAACTGCGTCACCGTTTAGGTTATTGTATTGAAGATGCTTAATGCTCACGTGAAATAAAGTTAAGGATGCAAATAAAAACACAGTACATTATTTACACTCTCAAAGTCTTGCTGTCCAAAATATTTCACTTAAAGATGTCGATTTATTTTTTGAACTTGCGGGATCGTACACACAAAACTTGGGTGCTTTGTCGCAGGTCTTGCGATGTTCAAAAATATGATGCCCGACGCAAAGACAGATAGATAAATTTTTTTTTCCGCGATAGAAATAGAAGATTTCAAAACGTCTGAAAAGGAGATTTTCAAAGTTTGCTGACCAAACTGATGGCAGTTCTTAAACGGAAACTATTTCTAAAGAGATATATCGTCTCCTCAATGGCATCCCGCTGCCAACCTTCGTGCTCTTGCATCAAGAGCGAGTTCAAGTTCAACTTCAGAGTTATGTGTGTGTGTGTGTGTGTGTGTGTGTGTGGGCGCGAGCACGCGCGCGTGTGTATAGTGCTGAAGGGATTTCGTTTGGAGAGGGTAGGGGTGGAATTAGAAAGGAGTATTTTCATATGACCTTCGGGGCTAGGCACTGAGACCCTCTTTAATATTCACGCACGGAATATTCCATTTCGCCAGATTTATAAATTATTTTTATGGGTAATTCTTTAAATGTCATCATAAGATACCTGCAAAATTCGCGTTATTATTTGGCACAATGCTAAACTTCGCAGTACTGTATATACTGGAGCCGGCGTCGTTTCTCCAGTGGCTGCTACATGGTCGTGAAGTCACTCCCTTTACGACTGAACAGCACGTTATTTACAATTGTGAAGTGTTCATTTATTGGCGCAGAGATACCGAGGGCTTGTCAAATAAAGTACGGGCCAATGAAAAACGTAATGCAAAGGTAAAAGTGTTTAAAGTTTAACGTATCCTCAATCAATAAAGCGAATTTTGCAGGTCTCTAGACATCAGAATATCGCACTTTTTATTTAACACGTAATTGCGTATATGCGTACCAGCCAAAAACAGTTGAAAATAATCACAGGTAAATTCAGTTCACTGTACTTCTTTAATGATTACATATTTGAAACAATGTTACTTGGTAGCAGGGTTTGGTAGGTTCACTCGCATCGGCGTCTGGCGTCGGATTCGGATTCGGCCGGCCAACATTTTGTGACGCCACCCGTCCGCCATATTTCTAATATATGACCTTGACATTTGATCCTTGACCCCTGTGACCTCTGACCCCAAAAACCCAAAAAATTCAAATAAATTATTAAGAAACTAATAAAAATTGTATCAAAAATTTATTTAAAGATTGCAAAAAAAATTACATTAAAAATTATTTAAAAAGTTATCAAAAATTATTTCTAAATACTATTTAAAATCATTAAAAAATAATTAAAAAATCTAGTCGCCGGTGGCCATTTCCCTAACGATTTCCCTTTATCTTTTAATTTCCCTTTTTTCCCTTAAAATTGCCTTTTTTTCCTTAAAACATTTTGTAAAAATCACGAAAAATGTACAAAAACTTATATAAAAATTTATTTAAAGAAAACTTACATTTCCGGAGATCTCCCCAGCACCACGTGCAGCAGACGACTGACTCCCTCGCGCCCACTCCCCCACCTATACTCATTCTTTCATATGTAGCTATATTTATTTTTTCGTTTATCATTTGTTTACATGTGTTACTGTCTCTCTCACTTCGTTCGACTACCATATTGGTAGGCGTCATTTGTTTATATGTTATTGGAGGCAAGCCATATTTGTTTTTCACTCGTCATTTGTTTATATGTTACTGGAGGCAGCCATGTTTATCTCTCACGTTCGTTCGACCGCCAACTTGGTAGGCGACTGCCATATAGGTAGTTATCACCCATCCCTATCCTGGAAATCAGTGCACTGTAACATTTAACTTTAACCTTGACCGTTTACCTTGACCTTTGGCCTTGAATTTTGGCCATGTCCTCATGACCTTGAATGACCTTGAAAACTAATACTGTAGAAAAAAGACATAAAAGTCGGCAAGCATAATATGTAACAGACTAATACCACCATATTAGATTCAGATAACCTCGACCTTGACCCCATGATTCGAATGACCTTGAAAACAAAAACTTGGTGAGAAATTCATAAAAGGCAACTAACATATTATGTTACAACTATGTTAACTTCTTGATTTCGCTGCCAAGCGAGCTGTCCACACTTATATTTATAGACATATAAAACCTGTATTTTCACCCTATTAAAAAATATATTTTTTTTTCCAATCAGCGATATAGCTGCATGCATGATGGAGGATTTTGACTGCGTGCGTAATTAAATAAATATAAAGTTTATATTACAAAATTTAAGGCCAATAGAAGGATACAGTGCACAAAAATAAAGAAAAAGCCATTATTTTAAAATAATAATTTATTATTAATTTGTAATTACAATTTAAGAAGAAAGCATTTCATCACATTATCTGATATAACCCCGATTCTTAAGTTCTATAATGATCGAAACTACCTCTGTCATGTTTGAGTAATCCCCGCATTGTTGCTTATCAAGGAAAATTTCTTGTCCGTCTACCAGTTCGTTCGCGTATTTAGTAAACATATAGTCAGTATTCTCGATGTCTTCCGCCCTTTTGTTCACATCACTTGTCGGAGGAAACTCGTCGGTGAAATGTGTGGGAACGTCGAGGTAATCTTCATATTCAACACTGTCACTGTCGCCATAGCCATAATCAATACAGTGAAACAGTACCCATCGATTTAGCAGGAGGTATTGAAGATATCACTTGCTGGTTCCCAGAAGACGAACCCTCTCGGTGCACAGTGATGAACTGATCGAACCCACGCCTGTACCTTCGTTTATGTAGCAGACAGTCCACGATCGACAATAATCCATATTTCTCTTTCCAGCCCAAGATACACATGTCTTTGAAATCCAGTCATGTCCGTAATAACGTGATCATCGTAAAAGTGATGTAAATCCGTATCGTCAATGCGAAACAGCACCAGCACGTTTGCGTTGTCGCGAAGCAGTTATGAGGTTCTGCACGAATAAGTCTGGCCGAGGTACGCAGTCCTCGTTCACGTGTCGACCCATGCTCAAGTATTCTCGAATGCGCGTTTGTTTCTCGCAGGCAATGCCATCGAAGACAAATATCGAGTTCGCACAGTGCTTCGCTCGGAGATACGACAGCTTCATTATCGCTGAAACACCACGCTCTCCACGGCCTGCAGCATGAGTGCGAATCGCCGGTACTTCGGTTCCTGGGGCGATCTTGAACACAGGTACACGTTCTCGAACCGAAGACCATTCAGTTCTTCCAGCAGGCTCAGTAGGACGCGCGTATTGCAGCAACCCGATGGTCCCGCGATGATACACCCCGCTGTGCTCGGAAACAAGCTTCCATGTTACGATTCGTGGGAGATAGCTTCACCTTCAGAGTGAATGCGTATGGGTAGAGTAACACCTTGCTTAATAATGTGTTTGTTAAAACTCCTATCTTGCGGAGGTGGAGGCGGAGATTGAGGTGGAGCTGATTGTAGTTGCAGAAATCCAGTCCTACAAGTTTCAGAACGTCTCTTCAAAATATCGCTCCGTGTAAACTGCCTGTGGCAGAAATCGCATTCAAATGTCACTTTCGCAGTTTTCATCCTGCAGGTCGTTATTTCGTGTCGTCGTAAATTCCGCAGAGCTGTAAATGCTTTACCGCAGAAGCGACACAGCAGATGCATCATTGACATTTTATCTCTCTCATCATTGCCGAAGCTCAGAGCGGGGGGTGTGCTCGGGCCCTTATACCACCCATACGGTTGCAGCAGTTGTATCTCTCTGCCGGCTGAGGAAATTTCCCTCACCAGACCGCAAAGAACACATAGCCCAGAGGTCAGGACGCCCTGCACGTCCCGGCGCAACTCAGACAGCCCGCCAGTCAGACCAGCAAAGCCGCGATTCCCATTGACATTTTATGTCCGTACTGTTCCAAGTTTAGAATGATACTGAAACGAAAATGTATACAGGAGATGTATTTATACTTTGGAGAAAAAAAAAAAAAAACTCGCTCGCAGAATCCGCACTGGCGTCAATCAGTCAGCGATGATGTAGGTCGCGGCTCCATGATCGTCGAGGTCAAAGCCAGGCCTTCGTATTCGCAATTAATCTTCGTGATATAGGAACACTCTGAGAAAACCCAAATACTCGTTCACCCCGGAAGAAAACATGTATATATATGTATAGGATTGTAATATACACAATTATGTATAGAATGTATATGTATAATAAGATGGTAATATACATAATTATGTATAAAATATACTTAATTATGTATAGAATAAATATGTATATATAAGATGGTAATATACATAATTATGTATAAAATATACTTAATTATGTATAGAATAAATATGTATATATAAGATGGTAATATACATAATTATGTATAAAATATACTTAATTATGTATATCACATACGCATTTATGTAATATAGGAATATACATAATTATGTATAGAATAAATTTAGTACTTGAACGTCTGCTCCTACTTCAGTGGCCAATCAGGATTAATTAACCTCAGTACTGTGCATCTTTTATTCACAGGTATACATCTAAAGACGCGTTATACAGAAACCATCCAATCACGAAAGTGAATATGAGCTAAAGTGTTATGAAATACAGCTGGTCATGAAATTTTTTCCGAAATTCGGGTTTACAAGAATAAACTGATCTGTAATTATTATAATATTTTGGAACGTATTGTTGAAATTTCCAAAAATTCTTTATACATCCAACGGGCTTCACTGACGTGTTAACAGCGTAGAGGCAGTCTTCAGTGGCGTACGCCAATAGGGCATCAGTAACAGCGCGAGTTCATATTTACGAGGAAACTTGGTAAGCAGTTATGCGCGGAGATAAGACCTGGGGATGGCGATGAAGACGCACAGCACAAGGAAGGCCGTTTGGCCGGACAATGCCCTCGGTAATTGCTTGGTTATTGCGGGGGCGTTGTGGTCTTTGGGAAGGGGCGGAGGGAGGTGGGAGGGGGGGAGAGCGGAAGGGAAGGAGTCCTCTCCCTTTCTGGTACTGTGCCCTTATCTCCTGGAAGCATGCCCAGCGCGCAATGGGAACCTAGTCAATATTCCTCCGCCGGCATCACCAATAACCTCTCCTTTCCAATTTCCTTTCTTCTCCGGCTCTGTCCTCCATCCTCCCTGGAGACTCTTTCCCACCCCGCATCTTTTTTACTTCTCTCCTTGTTTTTGCGTACCCGCATTTATTATTATTATTTTTTTTCATTTCTCTGTCCTTCTCGCTTACTCCAAACTATCCTCCTTCTTCCTCCTTCATCCCCCGTCGTAAAGCTTCTTCTCTCCTTTCATACTATCGCTCGCCATTTATTTTGTGGCCGCACATTGGCCGGCGGTGGAGAACCACCCCCCTCGCCGACCCTTCGCAGGCACTTTATCATCCCCTCTGCCGCGACTCTGGCCCGACACCTCGCGCGCCACTGCAAGCTTCCCGTGACGGCCGCATGGAGCGCTGTAGTCGCCCGCGCCACTCACTGTCGCCGGAGCGCTCTCCCTTTTTCTGTGTTTTAACATATCCCACTGTTTTCTGATACAACATCGGCAACAATTTAATAAAAATACCAAAATGATTTAAAATCAACTTTTAGTTCCTTCTTTGTAATATAATTGAAAGAATTTTTACCTTATATTTTGTGCCAAAAATTTTTATAAACCTAATCATGCACAATGTTTGATTCCAGCTGAAGTGTTTCTTGGAGTTTTTGCAACGCCATTAACACATTTCGTGAGAGTCGGTGATTTTGTTCGCCGGCAATTAGGGTTTAATTTCTGGCTATTTTGGAATTAAATAAAATCGAAATAAAATTATATATACTATAGTAAACCATTTCCATATAATTTATTAATCTTATAATATTAACATCAATATTTAATTTGAACTGTAACGAAACATGTTAATTATGCACAATTTCTAAATTTTAGTGGAAATCATATAACCCAGATATTTCCATAACTTCTGTAATTTAACTTTCCACTTTTTTTTTAAATATACTTTCATCAGACTGCTATGCGATGTTATAACACAGAATTTTAAAATATCCATGAAAATAGCAAGTAATTTTGACACTTTACCTGTATATTCGATGTTTGCGCATTTTCGCTTGTCTCAGTCTGGGAATACGAATTTTTTCAAGACAATATAAACATTTGTGACAAAAGTTAGGCAAGCATAAGGCTTTCGTGCATTATTATCCTGCGCCGTTGCTGAAAAAATTTAGTTATTTAAGACTGCTGGTCATAAAATATGAATTATTTTGTTGTTGTTTTTTTTAACAATACTTATTCGGTCTGTAGACATTATTTACAAGTACTCTGCGCAAATTTTTGAAAGATTTTAGAAGTGCTCAGTTAACCGTAAACAGGTTATAATAATTAGAGAGACGGAAATATCGAGGATTCATTCTGCAACAAGCTAGACTCCACAATAATTTGTGTACTCGAGTCTCAGTCAGTTGTTCATTGGCTGATGTCCCAAATTTTTCTCACAGACCAGGTGGCGCGGGATTTGGACCTTCTTTTCTTACTAGTTACATATTGGCTCAAATTTGACCATTTGAAGTCAAATGCACATGCGTTTGGAGGGCTAGCTTGTCCTGAAATGAATTTGCGAGATTTCTCGGTATCTACAAATAATCCATTCACGAATACTATGAAGTATAGAATTTTTCCCATTATTTTCCAATTTCCTAGCATAAAACATTTCTACTCTACCTACCTTTTTGTATAATGCCATGTCAAAGTCACAATTCTGGTGTTTCTGGAATGCGAAAGTTATGAAAACTAACTAACTGAGCGAAATGAGACAATTCATACTGAAATATTGTACCATGAGTTCTTTCAAGTAATCTGAGCTATAAGAATGAGCTACAAGCTGAGCTATCAGAATGAATAATCATTAGCACGTAATGTTTATGTTCAACATGCTCAATATTATTTTTCAGGTGTTCATTTTATTTTGAGACAAGAGTTATTTATCTACTTGTATTGAAACCCAGTATAAATGTATTAATTGTATTACTATTTTGGCCGCATATTTATGTCTTTCTATTTTTACGTTAAGTAAGTGTAATTAAAGGCCATATGAATCTGTGCATTTTTTTTTTAACGTTGGGGCAGTTTTCTAAGTGGCAGTTAAAAGGGAATTCAATTGTAGCCCTCGTGAATACCCATTGTTTTAAGAACATTCTTAAGTAAAGTTTTCGACGAAGAAGTCGGGCGCCCAGCCAGGGTAAGCTGTTCACTAGGTATTACATTTAGATTTCTAATGAAGAAATTCAAGTTCGCACGTCTGGAATTGTAGGCTGTCTAATAGAGACGGAGACACGAGGTGTTTTAATCAAGCAGTAGGCCTGTATCCCCCCCCCCCTCCACGTAGCTTTCGGAGAGGTTAACTAGAACTCGTAAGACCTCGGTTAAGGTGCCACTGAACTGCACGCCAGCGCCGTAAGCCATGTTCTTACATATAGGGGAGATGTCACCCAGGGCTACTGCACATCCGGAGAGATGCCCCGTCTGCGGACTTTCACCATCCGGAACATCAACATCATCGAAACTCTACGTTTCTCACTAATTTCAGCTAAGAAATGCCAAATAAAGTTTGCCACCCTACGCCGTTTATACGACCTTCTAGAACATTTTCTCACGCCGCCAGGTTGTTTTTCGTACGTACATGATTTTTCCGAAATTTTTACTACGGCCAACCTGAACCGGACCTTTGCTCTACCGCTAGCTAATTGCAAACGTTTTATTTAAAGTAATTTTTTTAAAGGATCATTGAGGATTTTGGCGTGTTTTCGGAATATTTTCAAGTATTTTAATTCTTAACCATCACGAGGGCACGAGTGTTTCAAAGAACACTACCCCAAGCTGAAATGTTTCATTTATATGGTTAGTATTTTCGGAGCCACAGACGATCTGCTAATTTGTATTGCAATCTGGATGAATAATTTTATATTTATGGAAAAGGGAAAGTTATTCAGAGCTCAATTGAACCAGATATTTTTCAAGCACAGTCACCCATTTTTAGAGACATGAAGAATTCGCGGATTCATTTTGGGACAAGCTAGAATTCAAAACACGTGCGTTTATATAACTTTATCCATTAGTCCACTCGATGTTTGACATCTACTGGATAACAGTGCTCAATTGTCGCCTTCCACTGTGACAGCAGACAACCAATGTGCTGTTGATATCGGCGTATTTGTACATACGACTGTAGAGTTTAGCCTGCAGGTCATTGAACTCACGAATTTTTCAGGTCTCTACCCATTGTTATAATTTCGTAGTAGTAGCAAGTTTATTCTCCTAGTGTTCCTGTTTGTGTATGTGTTTATTCTGTCCCGAAGTGTTTTTACTACCAGACTGCTGTGATTCTGGGTGTACAAATGGAACACGTTACTTCAGGTTAGCATGCTCGTGTGTATTCGTACTTACAATCCGGACAGGGCCGGGCAAAAGTAATTCATCAGACTGCCTTCAATCTTCACTAAGATGAATATAATTTACATTTATCACACTATTCTGTGTCATCAAGGAGTAAAAAGGGGCAATAATGCAGATTTTCGATAAGCATGCCAATTCAGTACTCAGTTTATACGATCGTGACTGCACATCTAGGGATTGTACTCTACCCAGAAAATTCGTTACACGGATTACAGCTGTGGCAAAGTCATCCTTATATACACAGAGCCGTAGATAACCCCTGTATCCCTCAGTTTATTATTATTTTGCATTACGTTTAGTGTCTCACATTATTGTTTATAATTTTTTTGTCATTTTAACATAATGCATACTGGCTTTCTATAAGAGTGATATATTATCAATTTTGTTTTTCATAGATATTACAAGTGTTACAATTTTTTTTTATCAAGTGGCATGTTGTTTGCGTGACAGGGTACAGGAAGAAATCTTTATTATTTGACATATTCTGAAAAATTATGTCTTTTGTTGGGGTATCGATGTTTTTTCTTGTAACTATTAGTCGGAATTAAAAAGGTGAGCGGTACCAGTAAAAAACCTTCTGTAGTGGCATTTATTGATATACGCTATTAACGGCAAAGTGAGCACTTTTGATTTGAATCACCTCTCATGTGGAAGACTAGTCAATAAATATATGTTATTTTGGTCTTAGATGCTAACTTCCGACTGCGGTGGAGTCTACACACTGTGATTATTACTTACATGGCAATATTTATTTAAGAAAAGAGGTTACATGATAAAAAAACTGAAATAACAAAGTAACTAGGGACTCAAAAGTGCTCATATAGCCAATATATAGAGTTGTATTCTTGAGTAGAGCTGAGGTCGCTGCTGGATTCAGTTGGGAAGTCTGGATAAGATTTTGTTGTTGAAGAATGCTGGGCTGAGTTGTCACTGTCGTCGCTGTCTTCTTCTTCGTCCTCTTCGTCGCCTGCTGCGTGTAACATCGTCTGCTGCGTGTAACATCGTCTGCTGCGTGTAACGGCGTCTGCAGCGTGTAACGTCGTCTGCTGCGTGTAACGTCGTCTGATGCGTGTAACGTCATCTGCTGCGTGTAACATCGTCTGCTGCGTGTAACGGCGTCTGCAGCGAGTAACGGCGTCTGATGCGTGTAACATCGTCTGCTGCGTGTAACGGCGTCCGCAGCGTGTAACGTCGTCTGCTGCGTGTAACGGCGTCTGCTGCGTGTAACGGCGTCTGCAGCGTGTAACGTCGTCTGCTGCGTGTAACGTCGTCTGATGCGTGTAACGTCATCTGCAGCGAGTAACATCGTCTGCTGCGTGTAACGGCGTCTGCAGCGTGTAACGTCGTCTGCTGCGTGTAACGGCGTCTGCAGCGTGTAACGGCGTCCGCAGCGTGTAACGGCGTCTGCAGCGTGTAACGTCGTCTGATGCGTGTAACATCGTCTGCTGCGTGTAACGGCGTCCGCAGCGTTTAACGGCGTCTGATGCGTGTAACATCGTCTGCTGCGTGTAACGGCGTCTGCTGCGTGTAACGGCGTTTGCAGCGTGTAACGTTGTCTGCAGCGTGTAACGGCTTTTGCAGCGTGTAACGTTGTCTGCAGCGTGTAATGTCGTCTGCTGCGTGTAACGGCGTTTGCAGCGTGTAATGTCGTCTGATGCGTGTAATGTCGTCTGCTGCGTGTAACGGCGTTTGCAGCGTGTAACGTTGTCTGATGCGTGTAACGTGGACGAGAAAGTCGTCTCGTCACCTGTTACGTTTCATTACGTTTTACACGATACAGCGCTGTGAAATGTTTAATCGATTGTTTAAAAATTCCCCGAAAGAAGGGCGCTTTCGCTTTATTTTGAAAAAAATAAATGAACCTTCATAAATTTTCTGCAAATATTTTCGCTTATCTTACTTTAAAGCTGGAAAACACGGACATTATAATTTGGCTATCCCATGATAGCGAAATTTTGCGAAATTTTTAAGGGAGAAAATGTATTTACACGCAATGACTAAATCTCGGATGGCATTTCTTACAAATGTGAAATAATAATTTTTATTTTACCAGCACTATGATTATCTCAGCCAAACACTATAAAAATGAAATATCGTTTGCCTCAAGTACAAAAAAACATTTCTGTAGTTTTGCATTAATTGTTATTAAGAACTCACAATTATTATTAGAAATAAACACAGATATTTTGAAAACACTTTTTTTTTGCTAAGTAATCTGAAAGGCAGAGTCTTAATTTTATTTTTAAAAATTTTCTTAGGAAGGCCATTAAAAAAGGCAATGGCAAGAACATGTTTAAGTCAGGAAAACATTTTTTTATTCAATTTTTAAAATTGTGCTTTAACCACTTTTTTTTGTGATTACGTAAACATATTTAAATAGCTGGTGAATATATTTTTTTTTCCCACAGTGTAAAGTTTTCCATTTCTGAAATTAGTTGTCGTTTATGTGTAAGGTAAACAGGAAAGTCGTAATTCTGACATGTGATTACGCAAAATTTATAGAAGCGTTTATGTATATCCCAGTGCAATGGCATTTATTATCAAGTCTACAATCTGATCAACATATGGCAAATTATAAGAATGTAAACAATGTCCTATCTATCAATCTTAACGACATAATATTTGTAAAAGCTTTTTATTTAGTTTTGAGAGATTTAAAAAATGTTTTCATTACCTTATAAAATTAAAATTATAGTTAAAGGAAAATATAAAGCTAACAACACGATTAATGTACCTACATATGTTACAAGTTTTATTTTTTTACACCATTAATTGTTCATATTTCGCATCGTGGCTATATTCGGTTTGTCCACAGTTGTTTCTGCCTCACACAATTTTAAATATTATGGGTAAATATTTTTCTAAGACTTTAAGGAAGCCTCGTCAACATTAGGGAGATTCGTTCTTTGTGGCTGTAATGTGATGTGCTTTAAACGTGGTAAACGTTTCTGGCATATGCTATTTAGCCAAATCCTCTAACTAAATTGAAATGCACTACAAAAATTAAAATTAAAGTAATTATAGTTTCACCAGTTTGGAATCGTTTAAGATCCATGGGGAAAAAATAAAATAACAGAAGCCGGTGTAAATAAAAGAAACAGCAATACATTTTTTGTTAGATTCGATGGAAAAATTCTCCAGAGTACGTCACTTGAATTCATTCGGAAGTCGTAAATGTGTCTTTCACAGTAATCTGCAGCAAATTCTCGCTGATATTTCCTCCATTGGTCTCATTACATAGAGTACATTTTTATTCATCTTAAAAGTGCGCCGTAAGGGGGAGGGGGGTGGGGGGGGGGGTCGTTTACAGTACTAGTGCAGGGAAGGTAATCTAGAATACTTCTTCAATTTAGTGAAGTACCACATTCTGTTACTTTCATCAATTCCCTCTTGCTACGAAGATAGAGAACGTCCCTAGAAACATTCACGTCAATTGAGATCTTGTAAAGTGTTTAACCCGCTCAGTCTCGAATCAAATTCATAGTTCACGTGTTGCAATCAAGGAATATTATGCGTTGCGCTGTACTTGTGTCGTGCCTGTTAAAGGCTGTTCACGATAAAGTGAGTACTTTTGAAATCAACCTCGGAAAAGTCACTGCTCCTACCTGCATATATTTTAACGGGCGCCCTGAGTGACATGCGCCCAGTAAAGTTGGTAACGATGGATGGGAAGTAGTTCCGTATCTCAACGTCGGATAAAAAGGTTAGGTAACTATTTCTGATAATTTAAATTATTTGTTTCGCTTTCAGTTTCTGTTTTATGTAGCTAGGTGTAAAAATGAGCAGATTTTTTAAATATTTAATCTTCTAATAATATCAGTTTCACTTGACTCACGCATGAATAAAGTGACAAGGCCCGTGACAATGTTAACCTTACGTAAGGCGGAAGAATACACAACGTGCATACAAGTAGATACTAAGCAAGGCTTTCAGAAGTGCTCATTTTACCTTGAATAGCCTATATAGGCATGGACCATTCATAAACGAGGCGTGCAGAAGCTTTCGCCATATCACATTGTTCACAAGGTAGACATCCAGGATACGTGGCACTTACACTTAGCTCCGTACAGCACCGGCCATAAACATAATCTATTCGCAACATGTCCACGATCACGGACACGAGAACTGAACGGATTAAGTCGCAGATACATATATTGCCATTTTTAGAACATGACTCCTCCAAATTGTTACCTTGTAGTAAATAAATTCCATGACATTATAGAGATTAGGCATCTCTCGTGTAATTCAATTCTCAACTTCTCAATTTACATACAGTATTTTTTTTTTATTATGTTTTCATTTCTGGCCTTTTTGTGATGCTATTGCTGACAAAAATAATTAACCCTATTCAGGTAAAAAAAAAACTGTTTATTTTCTATTGGCTTCGGATTACTTTGTTGACATGAGCACGCTGGTCTAGTAAATTCCGTAAAAGTTTTATTGTTAGAAATTGGCTGACTCCGCGGCCTGACTTAAGACATCCTGAATCATAACACAGAGTTCTCTGGTTCTAATACGCCGTTGGCTTCAAATATTTGGGTATCGATGATCTAATTTACTCAGTTACATTTCATTTGATTTATTGCGTAAGGTTAATGCATACCGAAGCTATGGAGGAGTTGTTATTTTGGGCACCAGAGCTTCGTTCTATGTAGGAGAAAATCAAGAATATGTCATGAAAAAAGATCTCCGCTTCCTCTTCAACCCATCATCTATTCTCATCCATTCTTCGAGGAGGCCGGTGCTACAAGCCTGTCCTTCGGGTACGCCCGATTAGCTTTAACATAATATATTTAATGCTGACCATGCACGAAGATGACTCAAATTTACTTAAAAATGTTACTATTTTTTAGAAGCTGACAAAACCAAAATCTCCAGTCAGATGTCTGCAAACCTTTGTGGACCATGAAAATATCCGCGGATATTTAGTTGGCTGTCTCTACCTGTGGCATATATGTAATTACGGCCAGATTCTTTGAACACCAATACCGGGAACACTGCATATTTGGCATGTCAGAAAATTGGAAACCCGCTAAACTAGTGTTACGTTGCATGAGGTGATTGATAACACGACGGGAAACAAACTGTCTAATGCCCGGTTGCACCAATATCTACCCCGATCCGAGATCGACTAATCCTAGTTCCGAACCAGGATTTAATTTGATCTTGGTTCTATTGTAGAAGTGTTGCATCAACGAAATTACACAATTCTGGATCTCCGATTCGTCGATCTTGGTTCCAAAGTGAGAGATCGAAATTAAGTACGAGACAAATTTTTCTATTGGTTCGTAATATATGGCGTCATGGAAGTAGGCATATTTTTCACTACAGATAGAACTAGATGTGCGATGTTTTATATGTTTTAAGTGAATTATTGTTTAACGAATTTTAATTAATAATATTCAGGTTCTTATAACGTTATTTTAATTTCCCAAGAAAACAATCGAACGTAGCTCATCTGTTGGCGTATTTTCAAACTACATTTGCCGACGATGGCTGCTGATCTCGGATCGAGATTTCGAACCGTCAATTTCGGCTGTTCGAAAAGAACTTCCTCTCGATCTCCAGTCTAACCCTGAACACGAATGGTGCAACAGTTTCTTTGTCGATTTTTGAACCGATCTCGGATCGAGTTTCGAACCACGATGGTACAACCGGGTATTAGAGTTTCTTAGGCCAAACTCACCTGATACGTCAGTCATTACTTGGTAGACATTTGCCCGAAATAACTTGAACTGTTAGAACAAGTAAAAAAAAATTAAGCATTCGGTAGTTCTTGAAATGGCCAAAATTCCCATAAATAATTATCGGCAATATATTATTGGCTATAAACGGAATATTTGTAACATTACAAACAATAATTATCCACTTTTGTAAATGGTAGATTCCACAGAAATCTGTAATTCGAGATACACAATTCTTTAAATATAATATCTACTTCACAAATATAATATTAACGCTGTTGAGAACCATCCAAATCTCTCCACGGCAACACTTGTGATATTACAGTGTTTTGTTTCTTCGTAAACCGAAATCGAGATCACACAGCTGTTTCTTATGAGCTTTCCTATGTGTTCGTTTAACTCCGCAGACGCACGAGCGATGAATACGGCTACGTCGTTCCACAGCCGATGAAAGAACCCGAGAATATCCTACGTTTGCCGAACTTACACCACAATCCCAGCGCCTAGACGCTAGTGGCTTTATTTTTTTTTTTTTTAGGGATGCAGTAAATAGGAACACTCGTAGTGGTTTTTTTTTTTCTTACCACTGGAGGGTCCCAGTGGTGTAGCGGTTAGAATACTCGCCTCACACAAAGTTGAGCCGGGTTAGATTCCGGACGGGGCCTATTCCGGATTTTCGCATGATGGGAATCGTGCAGGACGATGCCGTTGGTCGGCGGGTTTCCTCGGGGATCACCCGTTTCCCCCCGCCCTTGCATTCCGGCGCTGCTCCATACTTACCTCAGTTCGCACTCGTCGGCTCTCAAGACCTCGATATCCAGAGCCACCCAAATCTTTTCACTTACTCGATCACTCCTCACATAAACTGTTCTCAGCAATATGAGCCATTTTGAAGTCAACCTTTGGGGGGAGGGGGAAATCACTGTTCACTATGTGCTACCTTACACACAACACAGGTCTTGTAGCCCGCCAGTAAGTTGACACGAATCAAGTAAAATAGTTCTAAGTCTTGATGTTTTACTGTGAGTGAAATAGTTGAATTTACGACAAATCAAGTTGGTGTATTTTTGTTTATACATTTATACACAATAGAGCGTGAATCGGCGCGTTGGTGTCATATTTCGGTTTCTTAAAATTCAATGCTTCCACTTGACTGGGGCATGACAAGTAAATCTGAACTTAGTTCAGCGTGGTGGATCAGATTCCTTAAGTATTGCAGGAGACAGCTTCCACAGCTATAACGCAACAGTACGGACAGCAGCCAACACGAGGCATTTCCAGGCATTCCATAAGCCACGTCTGTCACCTTTGAATAATATTGCCAGTGCATTTCCGTACGGTACTGACCAGATCCCAATCTCATCACCCGTTGCCAGTTTAGTCTCGTGACAGTGTAAAGTTTACAAATAGTTACAATTAGGTGAAAAGTAAATCTTAGGCAGGGCTTTCAAAAGTGCTGAGTGAACCGCAAACAGCGTATAACACATTTTAAAGTTGTTTAATCGTGACTCTTCATGGACACGCCATTTTTAGGAACCATCACAATGAAATAAAATACAGATATATATTTTCATTGCGTTCAGTAGAGAATTTCAATAAGTCGTAAAGACATAAGGGGCTTAGTTGCCAAACTCGAAATTTGTATGCCAGGGTGATGAACTGAGATCCCCAGGTTTTTAGACAGGAAAATATAAGCTCGCCTTATTTTTGCAAGGGAACCTTCAATTAGGTGATAACGGAACACATTAGCTACGTTACTTCTGCTGACTAGCGCAGATCCGAAGGAAAAAAAAAAACGCTGGTGGAGTGATGAAGTCTGGCGAGACGAAGAAGTCGTAATTATCGCACAGAATAGCTGAGTGATAGGTCGCGGGGCTAATTAAAGGAAGTCGGTGGCGGGGAAAATTGTTCGAGCGAAGAAACTGAGACGAGGGAAGCAAAGGGTCACGAGCCGCCGAGACTAGGGTCGCGACCTTGTCACAGCTTGCCCCGGGGTTGTCGTCCGGAAAGCGGGAAATCCTTGACAGATTTCCTTTCGCTCTTCGCTCACGCGGGGTTGGAGGACCAGCACAGAGTTCTCGAAAATTCAGAGGCCAAAAAGTTGCTTCTACTACGAATTCCAGCCGCACATTAAGTCGCGGTGGCTAAGCGGTTAGCCTGCTCACCTCCCACCAAGGCGAACCTGGTTTGATCCCCGGCCGGGTCACTCCCGGATTTTCGCATATGGGAATCGTGCCGGACGATGTCCATACGCACCCCAATACCCTCATCGGCTCTCAAGACCTCGATGTTAAGGGTCGCCTAAATCTCTTCTCTCACCCACTCCAGTCGCACATGCCAGCAAAATGACGTCATTGACCAGGAACACGCTGTAACACCGATCGCCAATCAACGCCCGGTATACGGCTCGTCAGCTGTCAGCCCAGCGAATAGGAAACATAGTGCAGCCAAACAGCGAATGACTGGGTACTTATCTCTGAAAAACGAAGTATTGAGAGCCGACGAGGGTGAAGAGATGCGAGTACGGAGCAGCGCCGGAATGAAAGGGCGGGGGAACAGGATACCCCCGATAAAACCCACCCACCAGCGGCATCGTCCGGCACGATTCCCATTTGCGAGAACCCAGGATCGTTCCCGTCGGGATTAGAACCCGGTTCGCCTTGGTGGGAGGCGAGCAGTCTAGCCGCGACACCACCGCGACCCCTCAGGTTGCTCAGGAAGCATATTTATTGATCCACACTATGCAAAGCGGGAAACAGTGTCCAATGATATTAGGCAATTGCCTCGCGTGGTGGGAGACGTAATTAATTTCTGAGTCAAAATCCCGTAGTTCCATTAACACCTGCTACCAATTACACCAATAGTCAACATATTTTTTATTGACCCCGATGTATGACTGAATGTTATACTAGCGACTGTACAATTTCAATTAGAAAATTTGTTCGTGGCAACGTTTAAAAATATGTTTTTATCTGTGATTGAGAATTCATTACCTCGGCTTCATTTACCACGAAACTGAAGATGGAGTCAAAGCCCCCATCTTCAGACACTTGAGGTCTAATGTTTATTTTCTGTAATTAAATTCCCCCCATCCCCCCCGGTTTTATGAGGTCGACGGAATACGAGATAGCGGATGACGGTCAAAGTTACATATCGATAAATATGTCAAATATAATGCCGTGGCCCTACATTCCTCAAATGTGTTTCCCCAGAGTGCTCCCATGTTTGTATTTACAAAATATGATGGTTTCTCTTCCCTTAATTTTCATTTACCTTAAAATTAAAAAAAAAAAATAATTTTTTAAATTGGTATTACTGTTTTTTTCCCACCCATCTGTGGCTTCTAAAATTTTACGTGTGTTTTCTCAGATTAAACCCTTATTTTTACATTAAAATTATATTGCAGAATGTCTTATGTGAATATAAGCTGGGCTCCTTAACAGAGCATTACCAGGAATGTATCGTCAACCTGACGGATCGTTCGCAATTTATTTTCGGGAACTGATTCGAGAGGGCGAGTTCGTAAAATAGAATAATTGTTCACAAATGTGCTACATGCAGTTCGGCATCGAAAATTTCGTTGAGTGTGCTATCAGTTTGAGCCCAGTAGGAGTCAGTGACGCCAGGAATCATTCTCAGCGAAAGTACGTCTCGGCAGCAATCAGTATGGAGGAGTTAGTCGGCAGGAGTTAGTCTGCAGTAGTCAGTATGAAGGAAGCAGTCTGCAGTTGAGTTGAAAGATTTGGGTGGCTCTTAACAACGAGGTCTTGAGAGCCGAAAGGGTGAAATGAGGTGAGAATGGAACAGCGCCGTAATGCAAGGCCAGTGGCATCGTCCGACACGATTCCCCCATGCGAAAATCCGGGAGTGATCCGGCCGGGGATTGAACACGGTTCACCTTGGTGGGAGGCGAGCAGTCTAGCCGCTAAGCCACCCCTGGCCCCATGAAGAAGTCTGCAGGAGTCGGTCCTGGCAGAAGTCAGACTTTGTGAGAGGTATGTCCCTGTGAGGAGTCAGCCCCAAGTGGAGTTAAGTCTCATGTGTAATCAACCCCATGGAGTCAGAGTTGTGTGGAGTCGATCCCGCGTGGAGTCAACCTCCTGTGGAGTCAACCTTGTGTAGATACAACCTAGCTAGAGCCAACCTCGGGCTGAGTTAACCTCGTGCAGAGTCAATCTCATGTGGAGTCAGCAGTTTGTGGAGTAAGCGTCATGATGAGACAGCATCACGTGGAGGCAGCTTCATGTGATACCATCCTCGTGTGTGTTCAGCCTTATGTTGTCAGCATCATGTGGAGTAAACCCTTCGTGGAGACAGTCTTGGGTGGAGTCAACGCTGTAGTCAACTATGCTTATAAGAGAACTTAAGAATATTGTGCAATATCGATTTGAACCAAGTCGCGATTATTAATACTAGCATTACAAATTATATTAATCTGGTGGATCTAATTTTAATGGATCAAAATTGTGTGAAACTATGCTTATAACAGAATTTATGGCATGTACGTAGTGCATATATTCTCTGGGTCATACATGATGGTTACAACTGGATTTAAATGGCCTAACCTTACTGCTTCATACATTATAGTCAACTATGATTATAAAAAGGTTTAGAGCTTGTCTTTCATTTGTTCGGGGTCGTAAAAGATGCATATGTACTGCATTTACAATGTAGTAGGTCGTATGTTTCCTACGAGCGTAATTCCATGTGTGTTTTAATTTTAAAAAAGTAATTAAATAAATTAACAGAGATAAGTGTACGTAGTTCATAGCAAAACAAGAAGAAAACATATTCTTGGAAGGTAATATTTAACACAAACCCCATGAAGGGGATTACATAATTTTATTTAGAAGTATAAAAAAATTGAGCATCTGCCGTTTCTATTATAACTGTCACCAAACGTGTACGTTTTTTCATTTTTACTAATTAAAAAAAGGTCAATATATATCAGTGAAGTAAACATGAAATTTTCGTATTCTTTATTTGGTAAAGACATCGCCTTAAAATTAACATTTTCAATTCCGAACGATGGTTGAAACCAGAATTCAGTTCTATACGAAATGGTTTTTCCATATCTCGGAGGAGACTTTTAATTTATTCGAAGGTCGATATTCGCTCGGGAATATTGAATCGGGCGCAGAAAAACAGAGATCAGAGGATGCGGAATGGAGATGAAGACGCCCTGAGCAAGGAGCAGAATGCGAGAACGGCAGACAACTGCGCTGTAACGCTCGCTGCGTAGAAACTGCGAGTATAAGGGAGCGACGAAGAAGGGAAAACTGTTTTCAGAGCGGGGAGATTTCCGACTGTTGGGAAGCCTGCTCAGTTCGGCTACGACGTGCGGGAGGCAGACGAAACAGACTGCAAGGAAGGGAAATACGCGTGTTTGCCATGGAAACTGGTAAACACTGCGAGGATTATAAGATTCGTCGGATGATACAAGATATGTTCATTATGTTTATGATAACTGAAATAAATAATCGATAAAATGAACGAGTGGTTCAAAATATTTTATCAGCGTTATGAAAAAAAAAAAATTGCAGTTTCAAATAAGCAGTAATAATGCACATATATCTGACATAAAATAAATAACAAAAATACTTTATCTTATTTACACTAATAATTTGAAAAAAATATATAACGCTGTTAATGTTATTAATGAAACCACTGATGTGAATAATAATAATAATAAATGGTAAAAATATAGCTGCTGGCTATATTATGTAAATTAGTTCCACATAATTTTATTGTTACATATTACACACATAAATATGTTATTACATTGTTTATGTTTATAATAGTTTATTATGTGCCAGGCATAGGCAACTACGCGATGCTAATCTGTATATTTACAATTGTCTCGGAGCACGAGAAGTCAAATAGGCTCTTGGATTATCAAAGCTTCTTGATGAAACTAATCGTAACTATACAAGGATTTGTGTTTGCGAATCATAACCATTTAGTTTAAAACATAAAATTCACGGTCCACTGTATTTTTTTGTACTTTTACGAAAACTTTTTTTAGAAGTAGTTGCCAAAGATATTTTTGTAGGGCTGCAGATGAATTAGAGTAAATTTCACAAAACTTTAGTGTGGAATGTGTAAAACTAGTGATGGATTTTAACAAGCAAATCGGGTCGATTTCAAGTGTATTGCACATTTGAGCTATACAAACAATTTAGTATGTTTTCTGAGATGATGTGTCGTAAATGTACAATATTTCAGCTGTAAAGTTAGAGGAAAATTTTTGGCAAATTGTTTCCAAAGAATAGTTGGTAACAAGTGAAGAAATTTTTCACTGCGTGGACCGCCGACGAATTACCAGTACGAGGGAGGTGCTGAACTGACCAGAGTAGTGCACAGACATTCCCGAAGGGTGAAATTATCATCACGAAAAGCACGTGTTAAAAGAATGGTTAATATTTACATGTTCTCCAGCAAGAAACGGCAGTCACATTCCACATGCCACTGCTGTCGACCAGAACTTACATCACACTATTACACAGTAAAAAGTTTCTGTATGTTTTCAAAGAATTCTTTTGGAAAATGGTCATCAAGGGTGTTTTTGTGATACTAAAAGCAAATTGAGCAAATTTTAAGAAACGTAAAGTTAAATGTGTTAATCTAATGTTGAATGTTAACAAGCAAGTGCTGTAGACATCACGTTTATTATAAACACCGAGTTGAGTTACATGAACAGTTATGTATGTTTCATAAAACAGCGCATTGTAAAGATACAATATTTCCGTTGTAAATTTACAAGAAAATTTTTAACCAACTCTTATTTAAAGAATAATTTGTTAAACGTACAAAAATGTGCACTGTGTAGTTTACCAGTGTTCACCGACATCTTATTTATTTACAGTTGATCACTAATTAATTTAAATAATAACTGCACTAATGCTGTTATCGTTAAGGCATGTGTAACGAAAATTGTACGTGAATAATAAATTGTTTATTTTCGTATTTCACGTGAGAAATTATCAGTCGATATGGATCCATAATAACTCCAGAAAATCTTGTGAACAAGGTGGAAAAAAAAAAAAAAAAAAAAAATAATAAAAATAAAAAATTGGCTCTTAAAAATAATCGAAAATAGATACAAATAAATACAAAATATGAGCATCTAATTGTGGCAATACCCCAATGGTATAAGCGGAAAAGCCTACACAACACCTTAAATATTCAACTTAATCATACCTGATGTAAGTTTCAGAGAAAGATAAATTCAGTCAAGTAAAAATAACACTTTGGGTTGAAAGGTTTAAATTTTCTGAGCTAATTATGACGAATTATCTTCCAATAAAGAGCCCTGCCTATGAGGGCAGCCACAAAATGCTGCCTTTCAACAGAGCAAAGCGAATTAAAATATTTCCATAACGTAAACATTCTAAGAGGGCTCATGGCGTCACTTTGAAACTATAAACACTAGCACGTTTGTTTGTTACTTGGGTGATTCGCCTGGAGTTCAATAAACGCGCTAGTCGAGACTCTGGGTCAGAAGGATTACAGACATTTTGTTACGATTTTTCAATGTCTGTGGGCAAAACCGAGGTTCTTTAAGTGATGGATGTTCCAATTAAATAGAAGAGGTAATAATAATTCTATTATTTATTTCTAACAGTTTAAGAAATGCTCGAAATTTAATACCTCGACAATACCAGCTATTACTAGCTATTCGCAGCTAATATTCACCTTATTGTCGGCCGCTTCACAGACACGAATACACTCAAAAACACAAAATTAGCCATTATAAACAATTTTCTAACACTTGTTGAATTAGCATTAAAAATTAAATTTTCAATATCTGAAAATTCCAGTATTTACAATCAAGCCTTTACCACGTGCCCAATCTGTCCCATCTCGTTAAAAGACACACAAACGACCAGTCTTTCCTGTCCAGAATGTTATGGAACATTCCGAGCGCTCCCATACTCAGTCGCACTCCACTCGTCGGATATCTCGCCTTTCGCTGAACTCTCGTCCACTGCAGCCTCTCCCACACTCGTTCGCCACCGAACCTCTTCTTCGACGCCCCTCGATGGACCGACCTTCGTTCACCATTCGCCGCACGTGGCCAGATGGCTATCACAGACTCCCGACTTCATGGCAGCGGCCGTGTTTATAGTGTAGGTGGCCTGACCCAGAACCTCCTTCACACCTCGGGACACGACGGGGAAGGTGCTAGGTAGAAGGTTCTTACTCATGCTCTCGGGTAGTCAACTCCTCCAGCTGGGTGGGGAAGTGCCCTCAGTCCAGGTAAGCTGTTAATCATTCCTCCACCAGCCTGGCGGTATATAGCGGGGGCTGGGTTCGCCTGGGAAGGAGGTTGGTCATGGTGAACCACTCCCCTTCCCCCGCGCCGAGTCAGGCAGCGCGTAACTATATAGATTGTGTGAAGAGATTTGGGCGGCTCTCAACAGCGAGGTCATAAGAACCGATGAGGGTGATTGAGGTGAGAATCGAGTAGCGCCGGAATGAAAATGCGGGGGAGACGACGGGAGATCCCAGAGAAAACCCGCCGACCAGCGGCACCTTCTGGCACGATTCTCACATGTGAAAATCCGGAAGTGACCCGGCCGGGGATTGAACTTGGTTAGTCTTGGTGGGAGGCGAGCAGACTAGCCGCTAAGCCACCGCAGACCCTTAACAACATAAAGGTTACAAAATGAATAGCACAGTAAAATGCTAAAAGTCAGACATTTTCATTTTTTATCAAGACAATGCGATACTGGCAGTTTTTCCAGTACAGTTCGCAGGTGTATGAACAGAAACTGGGATGAATTCCTTTCAGCAAAAGCTGTGACATAACTGTATCCCTCACTCAGGAATTGAAAAGCGAATTTGCCTAAATCGGGATAAAAAATAGCCTCCCTTCATGCAAGATACGGTGGTTACAGCATGAATGGCTCCGACAGTGACAACTTCATTTTTGTGTGCGTGGTCCGTCGTAACCTAATCGCTATGCCAGTCTACTACTTCATCGAACCAAGCGTGATAGTTAGTGTTATACGGCCGTAGTGCCATTTGTATGATTTTAATTTTGGAATTAATTACATAGCAAGAAAAGAAAGAAGATATCTGAGGCGTCAACGTCACGTCGACAGCAGAAGTCATTAAACCTTACATACGCCACATTAATTAATGGTTTCAGAGGATGCAAGTAAGCACTTTTTTGATGATAACTATACTTTAGTAGACACTGGACTTATTTTGGTATCCCGACCAATAAGCTCTAGGTATTGGGCTTGGCTACAGAAATGAGAAGCATAATCTATGGCAATAGCATGGTTTGGAAATCAGTGACACAGAAGGAAGATAATTGGGGCTTGCGCCTCGCATGGACGCCAAAACTAACCTTCGTGTTCTTTATGAACAACATTTTGTACACTGGGTCTTGGGTCGAAGGCGAAACATATTTGCTCAGGCAAGCAACGAGAAAGGAATGGGCCATGGCCCTTATTACGTAACCATTCCAGCATTCGCCTTAAGTGGCTTCGGGAAATCATGGGAAAATCTTCATCGTCATGTACCTATTAGGGATCGAACTCGGGTCTCCCCCAATTAGAGTCCAATGTACTAGGGTTTCCAAAATTTTCAGAAATGCCATCAGTGACATTTAAGGCACCTCGACACACATCCGATCTCAATGAAACGACCAAGGAACAGCGTTGTAAAAAAAGGACAGTTCTAATACTGCAATATTTGTGATTTTCGAAATACAATATAATAAGCTACGCGAGTCAACATTTTATCTGAACATATACAGGAAAATATGCTTTGCAACCACAGTCATATATCAGCGTGATTTGAATTTCTGATTTCATTGACTTGAAAACAAACGACACCAACTAACTCTGGAAGAAAATATACCGTACACATTTCGGCTAATGTTGCTTCCACGAACTCACTTGCTGCTAAGTGACATCCCTCAGCGTCAATTGTAATTGTATGGGGTAACTGTGGTCAGAACATCATAGTAAATGCACGTACATTGATTGCGGAAGTAGTAAATTACTGAAACCGTGTTTATTTTCGAATAGGCCTGAGATTCAATATGTACGACGTCCCGTTATATGTCCATAGGGGATAATTATTTAAGTCTCGGGATACGGGAAAGCCCATTCGATACGGGACAGTTGGTTTGCCCCCAAGTGTATCACAAACGCGTAACTATAACCCCTCCCCTTCGCACTCGACAGAACTAACTCTTGCTGACTTTCATTGACAATTTACCATGTGCGATGACAAAACCGTTATGACAAGGACTACCTGTTAATCGCGGAAATATTTACGAGGAGGCTAGACTTCAATATTCTATGTGTACCTATGCAGTCTTCAATTGACTATTGGCCGCTTGTCTTTGCGTAAGGACAGTTTGTCACATGAGCAGAGACCCAATAATTTCGCGGGTTGATTTCTAGACAAGTTGGAATTCACACACTTGCACGTTCATGTTACTTCTGTGATTGGCGGGCGTGTTGTTTGACACCTGTTGGAGATAAATGAGTCAATAACAGATATGCAATAAATTGTGCGGCCGACCACCGCCTTTTACTACCGCAATAATCAACCAATAAACAGTTGATATTTGTATGAGAGTATATAAGACCGTGAAGACTAGCCTACAGGTCAATGCACTAGGGAATTTATCGGCTCTATACACATGAGTGAGCTAATCAGAAATAAGTCTTCCTGATTACTGACAGTTTGTGATTCGTGAGCGGACGGATACGACGCGTACCTATTTGAATGGTCCAATCACGAAGGTGGATCTGAACTCAAGTGCGTTGGAACACGACTTCCCCCGAAAACTTTTCGCGGAAAGTAGTTGTAACTAGTTATGACGATCAGAATGTGGCACCCATGCCTTATACGAAACTCAAACTGGTAATCCGTCAAGCCGTAAGTCAGCACACAATCATCTGGGTCGCGGAGTTTATCATCTTACTCTCTCCCCATCGAAAATTAAGTAGAAGAAGATAGTTAGAGCTAGTGACTTGAAGCAAAAAAAAATGAATACATGGTAGACTTCAGTACTATACGCACCCGAAAGCGGTTTGTCTTTTGCCATTGGTTGCTGTCTCCTTGTGAAAGAGATTCCATATTTGACCAACCCGCTCAGAACTCTGCAATATCGGTATGGCTTCTACGTGATTCGTGTGCAAACAGCTGACACGTGTCGAGAAGTAATTGAGCCAATCAAGAAGGGTAAACGACTTTACAGTGTTTTCGAGAATAACTTGTCTTGAAATCTTTTCGCGAAATTTCACTACCCGTAAACATAGTGCTTACCGGGATACAAAAAAGGATGAACGAATCGCCCCGGAAGTCACCATTGGGATCGATGACGTATCACAGAGGCAACGTCCAATTAGCTAACAGCCTCAGAGCTCGAGGTGGAAAGAACGCGCGGAGTTTGCGGGTAGTATACTGACAAGAGATAAGGTTAGGGCTCTAGGTAGTGATAGGCCAAATTGAATTATTCTTGATTTTTTTTTTTCGCTTATTCGACTAGTCCCTTTTGAAATCAAATGAATCATTAGGATTCCGACTGTTCAGTTCACTTCTTTGTTCCCGCCGTTATCGAAACGAATGAATGTTAATGCTGCCACAATTAAACAGCAAATAACTATTCGAAAGCACTCTCTTGAGGCGATTAAAAGAATAGGGTATTTGGCTTAAGTTATGACACGTATGGCCATAAGAAGTTGTAATATATGTATTTGGAAAAAGGGGGCCTTGTTTGCCCCCAAAAGCGTATTCGGAAGTTTTCGTAAACCTTGAGAACTGAGACAGAAACATGAAAAATAAATATACCTTAACAGCGTGTATAAGCTTCTTATTGATATTTTATTTCTATTCAGAATCTTTTTTCGTTTTGATACCAAATAAATCTTCTCAATTATGCTCTTTGCAAATTAATAGAGACTGTAGAATTTCGCGGGTTGATTTCTAGACAAGCAGGAATTCACACACATGTACGTCCATGGTACTTTTGTTATTGTTTGACGTGTTATTTGACACTTGCTGGAGATAAATGAGCCAATAACAAACATGCAATAAATTGTGCTCCCAACCACAGCCTTTTACTACCACAACAATCAAACAATAAACAGCTGATATTTGTATGAGTGTATATAAGATTGTGAAGTCTAGCCTACAGGTCATTGCACTCGCGAATTTCTCGGGCCTCTAGCGATTAAAGCAGTTACAAAACCTAAAACAATTTCAGAAACAGAATTATTGCAGTAGCTGCCTTTCTCTTCATTCACATTCGAATGAAACATTCACTTCGTAGAGGGATAGGAAATAAACATTTGCAAGAGTGTGTTTTACCCATTCATACCCAGTGTAGACATTTGTGTACATTACACACGTGTAGGTAATATTTGGTCTTTACTGCAGACTGCGAAGCTCAGTGATCTTACGTTTTGGTTACTGATTGACAAACCGTCTTACTGGCCTGGGTCATAATTGGTTCATATTACTGTTGCCGAACATATAGCTTACAGCTTGCAAAGTCCACAATTTTCACTATTTCTGTATCTTGTAAACATAATGTATGTACTTTTCACACGTATAAATTTGCTTATATTCAACGCTTGTAATTTTCTGTATGTTGTGACATATGTTATATATTTACTTTTTAGTCTATTTTCACATGGTTAGGATTTTAAATAATTATCTGTAGGAATGGCAGTATTCATGTGTAAATGCATTTAGTTAGCTTGTTTTATTTTCTGTTTGTATTTTTAAATTAATATTTTATATTAATTACTTTTTCACGGTCTCACCTGATTGTTAATGTTTCAGGGATATTGTTGTATATTTTTATTACATTTCTACGAAACCTTATATTCTATAGATTATGGATTTAGGCCGTTTTGGAGTGAATCAGTTTAGATTTACGTAGTGAGCCATTCGATCGGTCAGCAGGTTTAAACCCTGCACCCCTATTGGTGGGAGTGTCTAGCACAGGGTAGACAGGTCCATTTCGGTTAGAATCTCGCTCTCTTTACCGCCATCTTCCGAAGCAACAAGACGTTAGAACAGGACGCCCGTCCAGAAGTTGGACGAGGCTTAGGATTTTAAGTTAGATTTTAAGGTGTTCAGTTTTAACAGCTCGCTTTAAGTTTTATTTTGTGTGTTAACGTCGAGTATTATGTTAAAGAGCTCCTCCGTTTTAGCATCAAGCATACGTTTGGAAAACAGTCAGGTGGTTAGACGTCGTTACGTTAGTGAGCCGTGAACCACGTAAGAAAGGACCCCTACACTACTTATTGTTGTATCCTGAGCCTACAAGATTTTATCCTCTCCTGTTCCTCTAAATTAAACGGTGTTTTTCTTCGAGAGTAGCTCTACAGTAACGTAAGAAGTAAAGTATTCAATTTAGCTAAGTATCTAGCAAGGACAAGATGGCGTTTGCTCTAGACGTTTAAACCTGACGCCATGTTGGCCAGGTGCCCGTAGCTTAATCCAGCACATATGTTCATTAACCACAAGGAACCCTAATGTGAGCTTTCGTGTTTTAACGGCAGCAGCAACGCCAGAGGCATAAGTTTAGTAGATTTTGAACTGAGACATTTTACATTTAAGAGAGGATTTTACCAGTGTAAATGTGTTACGTCAGACTTTCATATATGCTAACGACCGTTACACCCGGCCACTCCCTAACAGCAATGCAGGTTCTAAATATATTTTCTATAATATCGTCATTGCCATTCAGGGTTGTTCCATCGTTTCATTTTCCAGCATTGATTTTGAAAATTTACACATATATGAATATTTTTATTGAATAAAAGGACAATTTCTGGAAATTACATTGTGTCTGGCGTGTTTTTGTATTCTCATCTCTACATGAGTTATCGGTTTGGATTCTCTCAAAATATCGATATATATAAACTGAATCTGAAGGAACGCAAAGTAGGTTTAAGATTCTTTGCATATCAGAATAGTTTTTCACCTGATTGGCGAACTATGGTTTGTCGCGGTGTGTAACAAGGTGAGTTTGGTCCCCAGAGAACTTCCCAAGGAGTCGGAGTCCGCCTGGCTTCGAGCGGGACGTGTTACTTAGCTCTATCAACAGACTACTAAATATCCCATGCCAAATTTTATAAATATGGCCAACAAACTGATGAATGCGTACGATACAAGAAGGTGTTGCATGAGCTGTGTAATTAACCACATATGTACGTAGGTAGAAATTTATATACACGTCACATTGGTCAATGAGATACAGTCTTGAACATCATTTCAGTTATTTTATCGTGCTTAATTTAAGCTGGTACCCTTTACCGAGTAATATCACGTGGTAGTACACCAGTTCATTTCCCCTAGATATCAATATTCAGAAATTCAGCTACTCACACCACATAAAATTATATATATATATATATATATATATATATATATATATATATATATATATATATATATATATAACACAACCTTGTCTAAAAATTATAAAACTTTAAGTTTACTCGAAGATAGAATAACACAGCAATGTTCACGCGTGTGAAATTTAATATTATGCATGTATATAGGAGTTTTTAAAGAGAGTATTTGTAAAACGTGTTGAGGTCTGAATTATTACATTTATTGTCATGGGTTTGTTTTTTGTGTTTATCCAGCCAAGAAGATAATTTAGCAGTGGCGTCTGGTGAAGTGTTGCAATGTAAGCTGGCGTTTGCTCAGTGCTGTACATGCTCGGCGCACGCAGCAGGGACCAGTGAGCAGAGTGGAGCCGGGAGAAACTGAGTGCACTGCGGTCGCTCACGAGAGAGCAGCGAGGCACCCATATATATATATATATATGAAGTAGAGCATTACACGCACTGGAGGTGTCATCATATGATAAACAAAGTGTTAGCTTCGTGCCATGTTGTTTCACATTTCAAGCTCATTGGCTGTGTCAACGAAATATGATTTTTGTCTTCCCAGGTACAGCAAGCATCATAATATTTTTTTTTTGTTTTGAACTCCTGAATCCATAAATTAAAGTGTTCCTGAAAGGGTTAAAAATAAAAGGCGAAGAAAAATTTAAAATCTAGGTATATACAAAAATGGCAAAAATGAGTTACAGATTCCCTTGTGAAAATTACGTAAATATTGCAGTGCAATTTGCGCCATTTGTCGTCGAGAAGGAATACTTGAAAACGAATGATTTATTGGGATACCGCAGACAAAAATTGAAAATACGATTATATTGCAATATTTGAAAATTTGACTGTGCGCCGACCTCCCATGGAGCATGTCGATTGGTGAGCCGCCGGTCTGGAGTGTGGGAGGTTCCGGGTTCGAACCCCGGGTAAAGCATGGGGTGTTAGTTTAAGCTAGGCCATAAGTTAGTTTGTAAGGCGGCCCCTGATAAGCCTTCAAGCGTTACAACTGGGGACGTCAATAAGCCCTTTCCAATCCAATTCGATTTCGCCCGTCACCAGACAGATGTCAAACGACAAGGCACGTGCGATATCCGCAGATGAACAGGACGGCATCGTCTGGACGAGTGACTATATACCTGAGTTACGCGCTCATTTCAACACATAATTACCCACCACGCTGCTAGCTACGAGTTTGGCTGGTGGTCAATGTTATAGTTGAGGGTACACGCATGTCTAACCCGAGTAATCTCCAATTAAAAGTTCTTGTCACCAAAAAATTCATTATTTTGTATTCGTATGAAATAGTATTCAACTTGTCAACATTACTTACAAGTGCTATTTGCAAATGGCGTATTTTTCACTCAGTTTCCTGTCAAAATCACAGTTTCATTGTTTTTAATACAGAAGTCTAACAAAAACTAAATCACTTATCACAATAAAACGTGATACCATGAATTACATCGGGAGGACTTTAAAATCACGCTGTGAAAGGTTTCGCAATTTTTCAAAATAAGGATCTTATAACTTATTTTCTATTTGTAGCAGTCTATGTCATTTTTTGTAATAAATAAATCTTAAATTATGATTTTGACGTGCCATTATATAATAACTATGCTATCTAAAATAATTATGATTTTGACGTGCCATTATATAATAACTATGCTATCTAAAATAATTATGATTTTGACGTGCCATTATATAATAACTATGCTATCTAAAATAATTTAATGCTGTATGGTCCCGTAGGCTGACCCCCTAGGGGAGACGTGAGAAACTCCCGGGCATTTCCTATGCCTACGGACTGGAAGATTTCGCTTTTCAAACGACCTGTAGGCTAGTCTCCCACTCTCCTATGTGTTTCCAAGCCTATGCTTTCTATTAATTGGCTGCTGCCCCAGTGTGCAGCCAGTTTTACCACGCAGCAGGTGACTCGGGATTCGGTGCATGTTTAATTACAGGTATGTTATTGGTAGAGACCCGAGAAATTCGCGAGTGCAATGACCTGTAGGCTAGACTTCACATTCTTGTATACTCTCATACAAATATCTAAGGGTTATTGGTTGATTGTTGTGGTAGCAAAAGGCGGTGGTTGGGCGCACAATTGACTGCAAGCTTGTTATTGGCTCGTTTATCTCCAGGAGGTGTCAAAACAACTCGACGACCAATTACAAAAGTAACATGAACGTTCAAGTGTGTGAATTCCAACTTGTCTATAAATGAACCTGCGGAGTTCTCCGGTCTCTAGTTATTGTCTCGGAATTCACGTGGGCGTGTCTAATAGACTGCCAGCCAATATCAAACATTACAGAAGTGTACGCATATTTGATGACTAGTTTGTCCCAAACAGAGTTAGCGAAATTTTCCAGTCTCCACCTATATCATGTTTTAAAGCAGATAGGGCATCTGCCCCCCTTGCTAAACCTGCAGTCACGGGTAATCGTGAAGGTGGTACTCGATGGCGGGCCGGTCGATTCTATTAGGGTAAGACATATGGGACCAAAGATTACGAATTATACTGTGAAGAAATTGAAAAGTATGGAAATGCTTCTGGTGGTGGTTTGAGGCGTAATTCCACCCCCGCCAGGAGAATCCACAAGTGCCATGGAAGGGAAGGAGTAACACGGGCTTACCTCGGCCCCGCCAGAGGTTTCCTTTAGTTTGTGGCCATCTCGGGGTGCGAGTAGTTCCCTGACGGGACAATTCACGTCTCGCATCCTCGTAGCGATGGAGGAGGGGAGGGGGAGGAATGCCCACGAGGTCAGAGGGGTAATACTCGTGATTGCAGTGGTTTAAATACTCGCTACGGTGATGGATTGGTTTATGTTCTGAATAGGAGAAAATATCTGTGCCCATTGGGGCAAGGGGCTAAATAAGTACACTATCTACCAAAAATAATTGGGCACTTGTCCACAATGTTTGCTCGGTGGTTGTCACTCCGTTAGAATCTTGCAGGGCCACCTCTTGCGGATATTACAGCAGCCACTCTGTCTGGCATGCTCTCTACGAGTGTTTGCAGGACATCCACGGGGATTCGTCGCCATTCCTCTAGCAACCATTCCATGAGCTGAGAAATGGATTTTGACCGCGCCTGACGAGTCCTCACCCGGCGATCCAATTCGTCCCAAAAATGTTCTGTAGGGTTGAGGTCGGGGCTCTCGGCGGGCCAATCCAATCGGCGAACATTTTTGTCGGCGTACCACTGCATAGTAGCCCTTGAAACATGGCACCTGGCATTGTCATCCTGGAAGTAACATGGGTCCATTCCGTGAAAACGCCACAATGTTGGGAGCATTTCATTATCCAGAGTGTTACAGTAGGCTTCTGTGTTCATACTACCACGGACAAACACCAGCGGTCCTACACCGAAGGCCGTGAAACACAAGTCAACTGACGTACTGAATTACCTATCTTCACGGGTGCCCAATTACTTTTTGGTAAATAGTATATTAACCTACTGGTTGAAGTGAACATGTTTCTCCGAGGGCCAAAAATCTTTCACAGGCGATACAAGGAGGCCTGTGCCCATGGGAACCACAGAATGCAAATAACATTATGATTTCAATATCTTAAGTGCACATTTGCAGTTTTTATTTGACTATTGGCCGCCTGTATTACTGTAAAGACCGTTTATTACATGAGTGAGCCTATCATAACTTCTCCGATACAGACCGTCCGTGATTCTCGGATAGACAGATACGACGGGTAACAATCAAAATGATCCAACCAATAGAGCGGTTTTGAAATAAAATGCGTTTGATTACAACTTGTCATGAAATATTGTCGCGTAAAACAGGTGCCCTTACCCACGGCTTAGTGAGGTCCAAGAAGCCATATGTGTGCGTATGTATATATAAGCTGTTCACGGTCAATTGTCCACTTCTGAAAGCCCTGCTAAAGATATTCTTTTTATCCATATTATGTATTCTAACACCTTATGTAAAATTAGCATCGCCTTTGGGCTTCTTACGAATTTGCCCATTTTTTCACTTGGATCCATGTTAAGAAAAAAAGAAAGTGGACATAATAATTTAAGTTATCACAAATGTTTACCTTCCACTTTTATTCGACGTTAAGATATTGGACTAGTTTTCCTATATCGTTACCAACAGCTTTATTGGGCCCATGCCACTCGGTGCACCCGTTAAAATAAATGCAGGTGTAGGAGCAGTGACGTTTTTCTAAGACTGATTTTAAAATTGCTGACTTTATCGTGAACAGTGTGTACATACATGACGTCACAATAACGTGTGACTATCGTGAACAGTGTGTATATATATATATGACGTCACAATAACGTGTTCGAGAGAGTGAGAACGCGAGAGATCACTCCCTGAGCCAATTGAGACACGGTATTAGTTCGACATAACCTCAGGAAGGCGGGAGCAAGGCCTGTCATTGGAGGAGGATTGTCCGTTTCCCCCGAGCGTGCTCGTTTTGTTATTTACCATCGCAGACTCCAAAAGTCCTTCACCTTCGGGCCTGCCCTTGTTGATGGGCGGATCCGCCCGCGGGCTCTCGGGACCTTGCCCGTGGCGGCGAAGAGAAATAAAGAAGGGAAAGAGAGAGAGAGAGAGAGAGAAAGAGAAAGGGAGGGAAAGACTAAGGGTTGCAGATGCCCCCCCCCCCCAGGGGGACCGATTCGGAAGAAGAATGAAGCCGGGAACTTCCGCACCAATTGGCTAATGGCGGAATAATCACTGGAGCGACGAGGGTTGCATTTAAACGCGCCTATATCCTTGCTCCGTGCGTCGGCTGCAACGCCATGCTGCCACTTGTTTACTTCAGTTTCGATACAACTCGCAGCCTCTGAACTGGGTTACGCGGAACACTCTGCAGATCACACCATTACAGAAACGAAAACAAAACTGCAGAGACACCAATTTCTATTTCGTATATTTAAATTATGATACATTTTCTATCAGACATTTCTTCAACATCTAAGTGTCAAAATTTTTGCAGTGCCATCTATCACAGCAACATGAGTGGAAGAACCTCAAAGGAATGCTAAGAGCCAATGCCGATGTCTCAACGGCAACGTTCTGTAGAATGTTTCCATAAAGAAACTTGGCAACTGCGGGCATCTTTAGAAGAGATGCACTGTAATAAATAAAATATTCCCATATGGCATTGCCAGTATGGAGAGGGTTAGCTGTTTCGTTCTCACATTAATTTAAGATTTCTTTGTTGCAAATAAGAAACTTTTTAATGTGCGATGTACTCAACATGATAAACTACTCCGTTATCGCAGCCAATATGCCGTAGGCGTTTATGTTCGGTGACACACCGAGAAAAATATATGGTTTTTGGAGCCGTATGGACTGTTGAAATAGTAACAGCCATCTCATGGGTTGTAGATGGCATTTAAATGTTATTAATGCAGTTATTAATACCAAAGGAACAGTCTGTTGTTACCTGTCTGTGATTGTATTAGCTACATACATATGATTATTACAGCAGAACACTACGTTCCTAATACAAAACAGATAGTACCCCCAACAGAACAATTTCAACAATATTTGAATTGTTTCCACAACTAGGATTGTAATAACGTAACGGAATATTTTGTTGCTGCCGCAGTCAAGCACTATTACAGAAGTCATCAATACTTGAAACAGATAACACTTTTAGCTTACTGCAATTCTGATTTTAATGGGAAAAATCCAGATACTGTTGAAGCAGTTCCGTTGGAAGTACTATCTGTTTTGTAGCACGAACACAGTGCTACGCTGTAGCAACCATATTTACAGTACCAAATACAATCACGTACAGGAATACAACTAACATTACCTAATGTCAACTGAGCCCACCTTTGCCTCAGCTCAGTTAAGTAAAACACTACCCCAACTCTCCGCCCTAACCTCATTTTATCACGGGATAGGATGGGGATTTGATCACCTTAACTTTCAGCAGAAAAATTACAAAATCTCAAAATATTGTCCAGGTGTAAGTATTGTGTAATTCACCAGATCGTGCTGGGTCCACTCTAAAATATCACGTAGCTTCAGGAGCAGGTAACTACACTACAGCAAAACGTAAGGCACAGAAAACCTTTTGATTTTTTTCAGGATTTACTAAAGATCCAAAGTTCACACTTGACAACAACTGTAACTTTCCTTTACAAAAACTTGAGATCCACAATACAATCATCTCTATATCTGGGCACAACTCCAACTTGCCCCTTGTGAATCTTAAGATACACTTAAAACATCAAGCACCCAGACAAAATAGGTCTCATATATTGCCCACTAAAAAAATTGCTGTGACCCCCAAAAGCCACCCTAAAAATGCTCATAAATTTCACCTTGAAAACAAAAGCTACAACAGCCATTTGCCATTTATCCTCTTATGCTCAACACTAAGCCCGGGGCCTCTCACAAAACTTCCACCCTGGATAAAACCCCATTAAAATTAACAAACAGCACAAAAGGTTTTTTTTTCTAACAGTCTTTTCACCAAACCTACAATCTTTTAACCAACTTTCCCCTTTTAAAAAACTCACTGGAACTCGCCGAAGTCTGGCTCTTAGTACGGGTTCATTCTTACTAAACATTCCCCACTTCCTAAGCCTGAACCAACTCCATTAACGATAACCACCCTCACAGTCGTACTCCACATCTGAGCTTTCATACAGGTCACCATTCAGGTCCAGTACCCAGAAATATTCTTCCCACCGGTTATGGATGATAATGGGCCTCCACACTCTTATCTCCACTATGCCAACTCAGGGTGAGGATATTGTCCTCATCAGTAGCCGAGGTTACCCTGAGCTGACTTTCAATCCCTCTCTCACTTCCACACCACTGGCAAAGGAGTATTGTTGAGGATATTGTCCCCACACTTTCCCGCAAACGGGCTGTACTTCGCTCTACTTTACCCAAACACACCAACACCACACACCACACACATATCCAAAACCCGTCCTTAAGCTTCCCTTTCTCACAACATTCCATATAACCAATATGTCCAGGTCTCCACCGATTCCAGGTCTTCTATCGATCGCTCCCTCGTAGCAATCTCCCCATCCTCAACTTGCCGGATCGCTTCATGACTCGAACGTCTCCAGAGTTTCCAACGACTCTCATTTGAGGAAAATCCTCCCTTAACACTGTCAGTGGCCTAGTAAGGAATTTAACCTTTACAATAGCCTCACACGCATCCTGGGCCTACCGCGACTATGAGTTCACAAACACCAACACGCCGCACAGCCTGACCAAGTTTCAAAAACTCCATCTCGCATTTCCTCTCCCAAATGCCGTAAAGACTGCCAGCTTAGATAAAGTTATCTCTCACACACAAGTTCCCCGGCCCCAAATCCGCGTAGGAAAATCCGTAAACACATTAAATTTCCTTCCAGACGCAGGAAACGACTAAGTCCACTAACGCCATGCACCGAAAAGTCAAGTTCTGAAACACTCCCTAATTATTCACTGTGGCATTCGGGTCCCAATCTGCCATAAACTATGTCCCCACTCGTAGTGGCTTTTCCAACAACATAGTCCCAGAAACAACACGACGACGAAATTATAAGTCCCGATACTAGGAACCCTGATATTTTACACTAAGGCCAAATTCTCCCAGTCGTTAGTCTAAGTCCAATCATGACGACCTGGTTAATTTTCAAAGTCCCACACCTTACTGTCGATCGGAGTGACCTCTACCAACTGCCCGACGTCTATTTACTTATCTTGGGATCTGCAAATCAGCATCCCGTTCCAAGGGCGGAGGACTACCCGTACCCAAGGAACCCCGCTCACTTGCGGGCGATGAATTCCCAGACCAAGGTTTGCGCCCCTCTATATATATACCGTTCTCCATCACTACTCAAGCCTACCCCCTTCCAGGAGCCAACCCCTGCTTCCCCTATAAGCCAGAAGTGTGCTCTTTACCACTCGAGCGGGCTCTATTCGCTCGCTATGCCATCTACAATTACTCAAATTCTCGGCAAGCCCGCGAACTCGCTCCACCAATAGCAGCTAACTGCGCGAACAGATGCCAAGTCCTGATAATGCTGCACCTTGCCAAACATACATGATGGGCGGGTTGCCCCCCACAGGCGTCCCAATGCAACATAAAATCTTCAACGCAACACCATTCCTCTCTACCAATTTGGGACGGGAAACTCCGCCACACAAATATTTTTGGGTTGTATATACTCATCAGATGGCTATCTCTATTTTAATGGTCTGGATGGTTTCTACAACTATATTATTTCTCAGTGTAGTGAGGTGTCTCCAAGTAAATTAAACAGTTTGGGCTGATATAAAATAATTTTACAAGCTCGAGCGATTTTCGAACCTAGATCAGATGCGTCCCGCACGCTACGACTTATTAACCTAGGCTAATGTGACATCTGATGACCCTGGAAAATTTTCAAATATATATATATATACTGCAATTACTGGGCAACGAGTGCAAACAAATATTTCAAGTTTTGCAGCTTTACTTTCCAGTTTCCTGTTGCATTGTTTTAATAATGCGTTTATACGACTATTAAGCATAAATAGATGCACTAACAAACACAGTTACTATCCTAATTGTAACAAAAAAAAAGGACGATCTCTCGAGCTGTATTTTTGAACGGTCACTCAAATGAGTGGCTAAACAAATATATACAGTTGATTCAATAAAATATTTAGTTGAGAGTCTAATTTTTTTCAGCCCAACGCAGAGATTTTGTTTATTCAAACATATATTTTGTTAGACGAACAAAAGTAATTTTGTTGCTCTTCATATTTTGTTTACTCAACAATATATATTGTTAGGGCAACTGAATATATATATCTGCCCCTATACAAACTAACATTTTGTTCCCTTTTCTCTCAGCGTGCACGATACATTTGGTTGTTTCTTAATATGTCATATATAACAATCGTTTTATACTTTTGTTAACTTATAAGTGCTTTGTTTTTTTTATTTAACGCAGCTCTTACATACAATATTTCCTCTAAAGTAACACGAATAAAAAGAATGAAAATATGTGCGTTGGTAACGCCTCGTAAGAGATAGTTGTAATTGAAAATGTTATTAAGCCGAATGCGCACGAAAGCGGCGCGTCGTCCCTTTGGCGTAATTTTCTAGACTTGGTTAACCTTTGTTTGCACGAGGCGGAGGCGTATCCCAGGCGTTGGCATTTAGCAGGGCTTCAGAAGTGTTGCAAATCACTATGAACGGACTGTAATTTAAATTCCTGCGTGATTTGCTGCGCACTGGCGAGGTTTCAAAGTAGTTTGTGGGTAAATAAATCTGAAATAGACGGGAGTATAGGCTGTTCACTATAAAGTGAGCACTTCTGAAGTCTTAGTTGATTTTTCCTTTCAGCCGTTTTTTGATCATTTAACCACCATTTCTTTAAATAAATATGGCCATGTAAGTAATAAGCACAGTGTGTTTATTCCACCACACTCGGAAGTTAACGTCTAAGGCTATAATAAAATATATTTACAGACTGTTATTCCTAATGAGAAGGCTTTTAAAAGTGGTCACTTTATCGCGAATAGCCTATAACAGAGTAGTATTGTAAAGTAAAGAAATAAGATATCCAAGTGTCGGGGGAATGTATAGCCTGGCATTTAACCGCCCAAAAGAAGAAGGCTGGGACAGGAATTCTGTGCCACTTGGCGTGTGGACGGAGCTGCCTCACAACATGCCACGACGAGTGTTTCTCTGTTGTATCTTCTCAGTAGAGGGCTCATTCCTAGCGTCGTGCGGTGGACAGTCTTCTCTTTTGTCGCGCGGATCGTATTGTTCGGCGTCCGCCAGACTCTCGTCGCTGGAGCCACAGCATCCCGACTGATTTCCTTCCCCGAGTCGAGCACGTCTCGGCACATCTCCAGCAATACACTGCCAAGGAAAACTTTTCACCGCTCCCGAGTTGAGAGATTAAGATGGCTGTTAACAATGAGGTCTTGAGAGTCGACGAGGGTAAAACGAGGCGAGAATGGAGCATCGTATGGAATGCAAGGGTGGGGGAAATGGGAGTTTCCCGAGAGAAACCCGCCAACCAGCGCCATCGTCCGGGACGATTCGCACTTGCGAAAACCGGTTCACCTTGGGGGAAAGGCGAGCAGTCTAACCTCTTAGCCACAGCGGCCGCCACTCCTGTGTTAAGGGGAGTGGGGGATAGTATGCTCAGAGACCCGGAAATCACACGGATTCATTCGACAACAAGCTAGACTCCACAATCATTTGTGTACCCGAGGTTCAGTTGGTTGTTTATTTGATGATGTAGTTTCATTCAGGACCAGGTAGTAAAGGATTCGGTCGTTGTTTTCTTGCAGGTAAGTTATTGGCTTAAATTCGTCCAGGGCCTGGTCTACAAATTGCACGCCATTGGAAATAGAAAGCGAAATGTACATGTCCTTGAATTCTAACATGTACCCAAATAAATTTGCGAAATTTCCGGGTCTCGAATTATGCCGTATTGTCACGGTCATATTTTTCTTAATACGACGTAGCTTGGCTTGACTTCATTTTTTTTTTACTTAATTTTGCTCCGTTTTTTTTTCTCTTTATATAATGTTGAATACTTTTTAATTTTCAGTAATTGAACATTTTTAGTGTTTTCTAGTCAGGGATCCGACTAGCGGGGAGTTCAGCCGATATCATGCTTTCTTTTTTGTTAACGAGCGCAGTGCATGTTTGACAAGCGTGGAAGTTGTCGGAAACGTGTTTCACGACGTGGGAAGACTAGGCCGCGGTTACACGAGTGCTGTTAAACACATTCAGCTAAATACATTCGGTAGCCATGTGTGAACAAGTTTAAAAACAGAAAGTGTTTTCACGGTTACACATCCAAAGCAGATGAAGTCAACGGAAATTCTAACCTCAACAAAGATGGAACTCAAGATGAATGATATTTAATTGTAATAGCCTCCAACATCTATCACTACCGATTTTTTAAATTCTTATGAAACGTACAATTTTACTATAATGGCATAATTTGTGGGTATTTGTACATACAACTTTGAACTTAAGTTAATTCAACAAGTGCAGGCATTCCCGCCAAATATATCAATATTTTTTGCACTACTTGTTTACTTCGAAGCAGCCAATAGGAGCGCAGCAGAGAAGATAAGTCGTTCGAAACTACGTATGAAAACCGTTCACTTTGAACGAGAAATAACTGCGATCGGAACTCGTTTGAAGGTAATGTAACCTCTTCAGTAGCTGAACATGTTTTAGTGAAGTAATTATGCATCCCGTGTAACCGCTCGGTCTTAGTTTGTCGGACACGTGGTCTGAGCTGGCTGTTCTATCTACCGCCCCCCGCCCTCCTCACTTGTATCCCACCCCCTCCAGTTAACAACCCCTCTTGGTTGCCTGCTGCCACGTTGTGAGAGAGTGCTTTGGTTTTTGGAGGATGTCGGCGCGGTGAGAGCGAACCATCAGCTGTTTCTGACGCGGGGTGCGGAAGCAGGGGCCTCCGGAAGCTGACATTACATGATATGGAATTTCGAAGTATTAAAATCAAATTCTATACCGTACTTTTAGTATAAATTACCAATGAATGTCAAAATTCGGGGTTTTTTTTTATGTTGCACGAGTGCACGAAGAAATAAAACTAACACGTATGCAGGAATGAGATGATTCACCCGGGGAAAAAATGTGAGCTATTTTTACATCAATATAATCGTTCGAAAGAAATTTGTTTGCATTTAAAATTAAGCAAATCGTTGAATGATACGAAGTTTTTGTACATTTCCAATGTTTGTGTACTTTGAGAAAAATGTTTTGTTGAATCAAACAAAGTTTGCTTGGCTCAATCTAACTAATTGTTTGTACAGTGCCAATGAAATATTTAGTTGTAACCAAATTATTTTGAATTGTTAGTTGGTAGCCGCAAAAAAAATATTTGGTTCGCGCAACACAAGGTTCGTTTGGCTCTATGTCTACTAAACAGTTTCGTTTAATTTAAGAAATTGGATCACGACCTAAAGTGACTACTAATGATGTCGGAATGTTTTTAAAAAAAAACATATTCAATGAATACTGGAAAACGTGCGAAAATAAATATTTCAAGTTTAACAGCCTTACTTTAAACTTTCCTTTTGAACTGTTTTTATTATGACTTTTATACCATTATTAACCATCACTAAATGCACTAAAAACTCTCTTACTATCCTTGCCGATCACCGCGTGCGGGCCAAGCCAATTGCAAAAAGGTCACAAAGCGAAGGGAGCCAGTCCCGTGCACGATAAGTCACGACTGTAAAATGACACCCGAAAATAAATGCACTAAATATGTTCTTTTGATAGAAATTTATTGACATAAAATAAATTTTTAATAAAAATAGGCCTATATCTGTATATGTGTAACGTTCTTTTGTCATAGGACACCTCGATCTATAGGACACCTCGATCTATCGAAGACTTAAACATGGACGTTCGAGAAACTGACATGCAATGTCGATACGCCTGGCAGCTATTGATGTTTCAGAATCTCTGGGACAATTTTTTAATACATAAATGTGGCCATCTATGGACCGCAATGAACTCAAGACTTCTGGTCGTTTTCTTCTTTCTTCCTTGCCAGAAATTCCTCATTTTTTCTCCAACTGCTCGTCTATGTTCTTCAGCGCACACTCTCTTTGCTCTTGGTTTCGGTCGGAAATTTTGCGTTGTCGATCAGTCGCTCCTAATGTCCTCTCTGTTGTTGAACGATTCTTCCAGTATCCCAACATTCTCTGCATCTTTAGTGGTCTCTACACGATCCATCCTGTTGTGCATTTCAATTTTGCGTAATAGTTGGATATTTTCTTGGTGAGTCTATTCTCATTCATTCTTTTTAGGCGTCCATAAAATTTCAGTCTTCTTTTTTCTCATTGTGTCTGTAATGTAAACAAGAAAAAATAAATTTAATGCGAATTACTTGATAAGGAAAAATGAACTCACGTTACTCTAGAGTCTTTGAAGTAACAAATACCTATTAGCATGGAAATGGTCTGGCTTGTCCTAAAATGAATTTGCCGAATTATCCAGTCTTTACCAATTATCTGAGACTATGAAAGATTATTACTTTGTTATAATTTTGTGGCGGAATAGGAGCAATGATATTATGTTGTTAGCTTCACACGTGTCATTGGACATGCGCTCGCGCAGCATTCCCTTCAGGACTTAGCACCAATGGTAAACACTCAGCACTCCAGTGATTTCATTTTGTTTGACAAAGTCGGACTCTAGACTGCGTTCCGACTGGCACTGGCAAACGAGAGAATTATGGCTGCTTCGACCTATATGTACTTGCGAAGCCTATCATGATTCAGTTATACAACGCCCATTGGTATGGTCTCTAAGAATGACCTATGCCTGGACCTTGTCCCAAAGTATCACGGGATCTGTATCACGCCACATGACGCGACATCACGGTGGCTGAGCGATTAGCACGCTCGCCTCCTACCAAGGCAAACCGGGTTCAATCCTCGGCCGGGTCACCGGATTTTCGCAAGTGGGAATCGTGCCGGACAATGCCGTTGGGTCGGCGGGTCTTCTCGGGGATCTCCCGTTTCCCCCTTCCCCTCATTCCGGCGCCGCTCCTTATTTGCTTCGATCACTATCATCGGCATTCAAGACCTTGCTGTTAAGAGCCGCCAAAATCTCTTCTTCGCCCAACTTCATGATTTATTTTCTTTATTTTGTAATAATATGTCTATTCCCAGTCGAAACTTATCCTTGTAGAAGACTTCTCGACGTTTTTACATATGTACAGCGTATAAACTAGACGTGAAAAAATTAATCACTGGAAAAAAAATGAAATTTTGGTTCTACGTTGCGGGTTTTCCAAAGAAAGTCTTATGATGATAGATCTTACTGATTATAACTATCTTCGAGATACTTGTTAAAACTCAGCTGTCATAAACTTAAGCCGTGCTGAAGGTTTTATTGGAAATAATCTTATATTCGACGTTGTAGTGTGGCAAATATTGTATACGCTCATGCTAAATACGCAACCTTTCAACTACATTTTAAAAATTACTTAGAAGATTTCTTCTTTCAATGTTTCCTCGGGTTGGATTCCAAGTATTGCTCTCTTAGTCTGCAATAAACATTTTAAAGCGTCTTTTTGAGTGCCAAAATATATTCTATCGCCTAATGTGTAAAACTTGTCAACAACTCAATCTTCTGTTATAAACTATGGGACCCCAAATTAAGTAACGTAAGACGTTGAGAAGCTACTATTATTGGAATAATAAAACAGCTGTTCTTGCAAAAGTTTCACAAATAAACGTTAACAGTTTCCAGTTTATTGAATTATGCACTTTTTATTGCCTCCCTCGCTTCAGGTTGACTCGTCACGCTATTTTACGACAAACAATGAGTCTTAAAAAGACACCGTAGTTTAAGCAAGTAAAATAATTGCTATAAGTTTGGTCGTTGTTCACAGACTGTAGTTCGTTGAGCATTATTCAGCTGTTGGAATATAAAATTGGTTATGATTTCCCTGAAATATTCGTAATTTACTATTGGGATGTTAATTTGATGTGCGAAAAACCTCAAACTGTAACCACAGAAATGCAATTTGCATTGCTGACTCCCAAAGTTCTTTATAGTACGACTTTTCCCCACTTACATAAAAATGGACGTTTGTAAATAAAATCGTCATCCCATGATGCTAGTCTGGTAATCAAATTTTGCCATTATTAATAATAATAATAACTGGCATCTGCCAAGTATTTATAGTAAAAATTACTTCAAAATATTTATTTCGCATAATATACGGAATATTATGAACTTGCATTAATGCGATATTCTTAGGTAGAAACTTTACCAGTAAAATATTAATTTTATTGCGAACGCAAGAAGAAATAATGTTAAGTAGGCAGGTTCACAAAATATCGGAAAATATTGCGGTAGCGTGTGTTGACGATCTTCAAGGCGGAGAAACATTGGGTTGTGTCAGGATACCTTAGCATACAGCCAGTTCCGCGTTTGAAAAAGCGAAAACTTCAGTCTTCTGGTGAGAATGTTTAGGGTTTATTACTGAACGCTATACGCTAGAGAAATTTCTAGTTTCCTTGAACACAAGTTATGTACTGATCTAAGTACTTGCTTATAATGTTTGTGTAAATATTAAAATCTTAACATAGTACATATGGAAACGCGGTACATTCCGCTTAAAGGACAATTATGGGCTCCTGTTTTTCGTAAAAAGATTTCAGGACAAGTTGTGTTCCAAAGCACATTAGTTCCGAACTACTTTCGTGAATGGATCATTTAAGTTGTTATGTGACTCAATTGTCTGTCCGCCAGTCATGGACGGTCAGTATCGGAGAAACTTAATTGTGATTGTCTCACACATGTGACAGAGACTTTATTCAAACAAAGACAAACGGCCAATAGTCAAATGAAGACTGCAAGTGAGCACAGAGGATATCGAAATATAGTATCCGCGTAAATATTTTTGCAAAAAAAACAGCTGGCCCTATCTATTGGCGATTAATGAGTCAAAGTTGGCAACATGTGTAGAAGACGAGAATCAGTTAGAGACCTGCAAAATTCACTTTATTATTTGAGAACAGTTTAAAATTAAAACACTTTTTTTACTTTTCAGTACGTTTGCCATTCGACCATGTTTTATTTGACACGTCCGCGATAAATCTGCACTAATAAACAAACACTTCACAATCGTGTTCCCCAATCACGTTCAGTTCACTCAGAAAGGTAGTGACTTCACCTCTGGTCAGCAGTCAATGGGAAAACGACGCCGCCTCGAGTATATACATCACTGGTGAATGTTAGCTTGATGCTATAAAGAAACTCGAATTTCGCAGGTGCCTAAGTATAGTCTATTCACAGTTACCGCGACCTTTTCTTAACCTTGCTTAAGTTCTACTTCCAATATATTCCTCCACCTCATTAAAAACAAAGCTTACCTGATTTTAGAGAGTTGAGTTGAGTGATTTCGGTGGTTCTTAACAACGAGGTCTTGAGAGCCGATGAAGGTTAAATCGTTTGAGAATGGAGCAGCGCCGGAATGCAAGGGCGGGGAAATCAGGAGATCCCCGAGAAAACCCTCTGACCCGCGGTATAGTCAGGCACGATTCCCACTTTGCGAGTGATTCTAGAAAATTTCACCAAAAGGAAAATCGCACAAAATTCATGCCCAGTCAATGTAATAATATTTTGCATAAGAACTGTTTATTCCCGAACATTACCAACGCACCTTTTTTCTCACTGTTTTAATACAAATTGTTATAAATTAAACATTATAATTTATGGACAATTAGTAAATAAAATTTATATGTAACGAAATATGAGGTACTTTAATGCTAACACAAGTATGAAACGCGTGTGATACATAGCACAATAAGGAAAAAGGCAAACACATCACATATGGTGAGATTTTTCAAAGGTCTGACTCAAAAAGAGTGATGAAACTGTGAATAGACTATATACTTGGTTGATTTTTTTCTTCCTGTGAGCTGAACGCGGTGTGTCTAAACTGTCAAACTGTGCGCCGACCAACCAATATTTGCATCGCTAACTCAGCCAGAGACACAGACGGGGATCTCGCGCGAGTGGACGCACAGGAAGGGTTTTCATTCTGGACTCCGCATGCAGGGAGGAGGGAAGATTTCGCTCGCAACCAGCCTCTTGTAGCAATCTCCGAGGAAAGACCCCTGCTATGTAATCAAACTTTTTCGTCGTTTCAGCCCCTTCCTTTCTATCAGGAGCCCAAGGACGAAGAACGGAGCCCTGGCAAGGATGAAGCTGGGGGTGGGGGGGGGGGGGGTGGGGAGGGATGAAGGGGGGAAAGAGTGAAAGGCGAATAAAAAGTGCCGGGAACCACCGAAGCGAAGTTTAGTGCTGGAAGACCGGAGACGAGCTCTTAAAGTAGCAATGTATGCAAGCAAATCATTCCTGGGAGAATTTCTTGAGGAAGTTCCTACAGCTGCGTGACTGCAGTCCAGGAATAATAAAACTGCATCTCTCTTTTTAATATTCGATACTGCTGTTAACCTGGAGAGACCACCATCTTGGTTTCAATTATTTCCCTCCGGAGCAAACGTTTGAGCTGAAACGAAGAAGAATTTTATACGTAGTGCAGGGTACTACTTAAAATAATGGCTGAAACTGCATACTTCATCTATTACCCATACAAACATGAGAGCAAATAAAAATACTAATGTGGTTGTTTTCGATAGTAGATACATTTGTAAAATAAATGACACAAACTGTTTCCCATCAGGATATCAGGAGCCAGCAGTGGTGAAGTAGTCTCATTACTCACTTCCCACCAAGAGGAATCATTTACGATTCCCGGCCATCTCCTAAAAGTGGCACAAAAACATATTTTTTAGCTGTTGCTTTTTATTACTTATGGGAAGAATGGAGAATGTAGCTTTTACCTCGTGGGTTTTCTCCCGATACTCCTGTTTCATTCACCCTTGCATTCCGCTGCTACTAAGGGTACCGGCCATCTGGCCTTAAAATAGCTCGTCTTAAATTAGGCCACATAATTTTAGGTCAAGTGGCTTTAGGCCTAATTATTTTATACCAAGTGACTAGGCCAAATTATTTTAGGCTAAGTGACTTTAGGCCAAATGACTTATGGTTAATTTATTTTATGCCAAGATATGGTTTTGAAACTGTTTAGGCCAAATAATTTTAGGCCAAATGACGTGGACCCGCTACTGCTTCCTCACCTCCTTTCACCTCCGCCATTGATCAAGGTCTCGCTCTAAAGAGCAGACAAAAACCTTTCAACTCGAACTTTAAGAGAATTTGAAACATCGGTTGGAAATTTTGCTATTTAAGTATGTTTCTAAATAAGTAATAACTTTGTTTGACTCATTTATGGCATTTTTACTCAGAAATGTATTGTTATCTAAAATAATTTATTAGTATTTCATATTAGCTTCATGACAAAATGTATGTTATATTAATATTTCTTATAAACCAGTGAAATAAAATTCCGATTAAAATTGGACTAATGTAAAATGCACATATTCATTATGCCATGTAATTGTGCCTACATGCTGCATCTCATAACTGTTTTTTGTTTTTCTTGCTGAAAACCTGAAAATGAACACATGTGCCCACCAGCATTTGGTGCTGTCAAAAGACTTCGAAAGCATAAGTAAACAGCTATTTCAGGGAGGCGAATTAAAAGTTTGCCTATGCTATCAGCAAGGTATCAGTCATCTGGGAAATGCATAAAAACTTTCCCGGATAACTTTCGTTTAAAAACTGCAACAAGCCCATCTGAAATAAAATCAGCTAACTCATTGGCGTGCCATTGACAAACGACATTAGGTAACAATGCCTGTTAATGAAGATCATACCAATATTAAAATCCCAACTATAGGACGCTCAGAATGAAGATTACACAGGTCAGACATATGATTTTCATCAGTGATTAAATAATCACAAAATAAGATTTTATATTAAATTACTCCCAGAATGTATTGTATATAGGTTAAATAATTTGAAGCAGCACCAGCATTTGTTTGGAGTAGGAATGAAAAAAAAAACCCCTTGGGAAAACACCATGTAATACGTGATCTCTGGAACGCGAGTGCGACACAGTACGCCCACACATGACCGATCACACTCGGTAAGTTTATTTTGTCAATAGATGCAGGAATTTCAACACTCAACTCTCAGGAAGCCCTGTTTCGGACCTACGATATTTCTCTCGCTTGTCGATGGTCGCATGAAGTTCTCGGACGCGCCGCTCAGCAAGGTCTCGAGGACAGTATGCAACTGAGGGGGTTGAGGGTAGGAGCTCCCACACATGGCACATGACGGGGCCCCATCTGCTCTCTGCAGTAAATAATGCTTAGCGATTTCGCGCAAGGTGGTTGCCGGCGCCGGGAAGGGAAGGAGGGGATGGGCGGAAGAGGAGGGCGAGGGGGGGGGATAGGGTTGAGGGCAAGGGTTCGCGGCGTGTTTATGTGGCAGTAAATCAGCCGCCAGCCTCTCGCCTGGTGCAGAACCACCTAGCTCCCCCTACTCGGCAAACACGCCTGGAGGGTGGCGTACCCCCACAGGCGTGCGAATTACAGTGCGGCTCACGCCTGACGGGAGCTTGCGCGCGGCCGCGCGGACGTGCACCGGACGTCGGACGGCGCGGAACATCCGGCCGGTGCTGTGCATGAAGGGAGGGTGGAGCCGGGCACGCGTCGCTGCCCAATCACGGCCCCTCCTGGCTTACGTCGTTACGGCGTCCATGCGCCCGCAACGTTGCGCAGCGCCCGGGAGCAGAGTAGATGAGAACGCAGAGACGAAACGACTTCGCGGCTCCTTTTGTGTAGCTGTGCGAGGATCAGGGAGCGGGGTATTACATCTGATTGGCTACTTCAATGCACGAAAGGTTTCCTATTGGCTGGGATGCTGGCTGGCAAGTAGGTTACCAGGCACTGATCGACGTACGGCGTTCATATATTTTGTTGGCCAATGACGCTATTTTTCTCGCGTGTCTGGCTTAAGTTCACGGTATAAGTTGGGGCCGCGGTGGCTGAGCGGTTAGCCTGCTCGCCTCCCACGAAGGAGAATCGGGTTCAATCTCCGGACGGATCACTCCTGGATTTTCGCATGCGGGTATTGTGCCGGATGATACCGCTGGTACACGGGTTTTCTCGGGGATCTCCCGTTTTCCTGTCATTTCATTCCGGTGCTGCTCTATACTCATCTCAATCACTTCCATCGGCTCTCAAGACCTCGCTGGGAAGAGCCGCCCAAATCTCTTCACTCACTCTTTGGTACAGGCTCACAATCTGACTCGTATAAAGCTTTACAGTTGCGAGAAACGTTCTGTAGACTGTTTGGAATGTACGTTTCGGAAACACACATTTATTCCTATGCTTCAACTAAATGGTAGAAATTGGGGCTGTTCTAAACACCCGAGGTATTTTTTTAAGCACCGATGGGAATGGAGCAGCTAAGGAATACAACACTGGCGGAAACGGGAGCACCACGGGAAAGCCAACCGGCCCTAGACATAATGGCACGAAGATAAAGTAATCGTATTTTCTGACACAGCTCCTCGGTTTTTAAAAATTAAGTAACTAAACGAATGATATTTTTTTCTTTATGAAAATAACCCACACACATAATGCCATTCGTCACTATTACGTACTAGACAAATTGCGTACTGTAAAAAAAAAACAATATTTAGGAAACATCGAACACAGTCAATTATATAAATATCCCTTCTAACATATCAGCAGATATACGAAACTATACATGCAGAATTTAATACGCGATGGCACTGCTTTTAGTTATACGCTTTCTAACAATGAGATCTACTGTCCAATGTTTGTACGCTAAAACGATAAAGAATATGTCTTAGTGTTGAGGGATGTGCGTAAGAGATAGCGGAATTTTGATGTGTATTCCAACGCCACCTTTATTACTACCTTATTTCTGTTACTATAGAAATATCTCTAGGATACCGGACTATTTAAAACAACGGATCCAGCATCGTAATTTTGTTAATATTTCACCATCGTTTCTGTTCCGGATTTTTAACTAGTTTTTTTGTACCTTAACGCTTAACGTATTGTAGTCCCAATGTTTTCATTTTAAGTACCGAAAATACTTAAACTATACCAGGAGCTGAAACCAGTAAAAATCCTAAAGTTAAAAAACGCATTTATATTTAAAGATCTGGATAATTTTATTGTTATTTCTCATGTATTTATGAGATGTGAAAATACTTTGTGTATGCTTTAGTTCGTAAATACAACTTAGAAACTCTGAAAACTAACATTAATTAAACCCAATTAAGAAAAAAGTTACGTTTTTTTTTTCCTTTTAAATATATTTTTGCACGAAGTTGAGACTACCGTGTGATAATTTTGAATGAATCAATCTATTTATTCTATTGCAATTACTGAGTAGTTTTTAAATGTGTGAGAGCAGGCAATTCGTTAATTTTATATTAATGTGTGTACACTTCGTTAATGGAATAAATTAAAATACAAATATTTTGTTTGAACAGTAGTGAAACGTAGCTATGATAGTTACCAATAATTTTAATAGTTTTTAGCCTTTTTTAAATCTAATTTCGTGACTCATGTATTGTAAAAAATACTAAGTCAATCATGAATAGAAAAAAAAAACTGCGTGCTCACAATATCAATGTAAACATATTTACCAGGGTAAAAGACAAGGGAGATTTATGAAAGAGGGTTGATACAGGCACCCAGTGCTTATGGCGTGTACTTATTTCTTCAGTAATACATTGTCCCTAAACTCAGAAACTTATATTATTTTATTCTGTGTTACTAGCAATAAACATCTGCTTCAGCTACACTTATAAGGATGGGTACAGCCATCCGTAATATACTTAGGCTAAAAGCTATATATATAAGTTAATTATAGGTGTTTGTATAGGCTGCACACCTTTTATGCACACACACACACACATCTATTTTTTTTATGAGGAATCATCTGCCAGGATTAATCGGTAGAGTTCAGATTCACCACCTATATTCGAATCCATAACACTTAAGACACTGCATAATTTTTTTTTATCCCACGCTAATAGGGCAGTTAGTGAAGTCAACAAGTATCAGTATCGAACTAAATGGCGCTGTAATTACTCGAGTCTTGAATTCGGGAGGAACCGAGTTCGTTTCCCGGTCCAGCGCCTCTGATACAGGTTTCCCAGCAAAGAGATAAGCTAAACAAGCAAGACATAAGACCTCCAAGGTCAAACCTCTTATCCCCCATGTTAAATATGCACTAGGAAAAGGCTAAACGCTCCGTTTTGTAGACAATACTAATTGAGTGAGGCTTTTTTTTTTACTGCTCAATAGTGAAACATAAAATGAGAACCTACCGAGCCGATTTCGGGCAAACAAACTTTATTGACGTTTATGAATTATGCACCATCTTTACATGACCAAGAATATACAAATTGTCAGTAGTACCAATTAATTCTTATAAATCCATATTTCATTAACAAGGTCCAACTTTATCTTGTTACGAAACGCGACGAGACATTATTATAACCACGAGATTAAAATATTTTAGAATTTCTTCATTAAATTGTCTTCGTATCCTTTTACTGAAAAATATCGCTTCACAGAGGAAGTGACAAATATGCCTATGCTTCATAGCACCGCCTTAGTGGGCATCCCAGAAGATGGGTAAACGCGCCCAAAATACGCATGCAGGAAGAATAAAATGCAACCACACAAATAGTTACTTGTACGTAAATAAAATTGCGTGGTTGTTTGTTTGATGTGGGCATACCCATTGGCTGATAGGCATCGCGAGAATCTCGAACGGGACTCGTGTCTGATTGGCTGCTAGGTGCTTTTGTTTTTTTTTCGTGGCCAACCAAAGACCGGTCATGTGTTTTTCTTATCACCCCCTTACCTGTGCCCTTTATGAGTAATAAAGGATTATAGGATGTTCGTCTGGCTAAAGGCTGTTCACAATAAAGTGAGAACTTTTGAAATCAACCTTAGCAAAAAGTCAATGCTCCTACCTGCATATATTTTAAAGTGCGCACTGAGTGACCTGCGTCCAGTAAAGTAGGTGATGATGGAGGGAAAATAAGTTCCATATCTTAACGTCGAATCCAAAGTGTTAGGTAACAATTTGTGACAACTTAAATTATTTCTCTCGCTTTCTGTTTTTTTTTTTTTAATGCGTCAAAGTGTAAAAATTAGCAGATTTTTAAAAATGTACTTTTATTGTGATTTTACAGTTTCACTTGACCGACACATGAAGAAAGCGATGAGGCCCACGACAATGTTAATTCTATATAAGGCGGAAGAACACACAACGTGCATACAAGTATATCTTAAGCAAGGCTTTCAAAAGTGCTCACTTTATCTTGAACAGCCTATACTACGTGCTGCGAAAGATTCCATTATTGGTTAGCGAGTAAGTTACCAGGAGCGAAATGATAAAACGGAATTCCGACACGTTTCTGGCCAGCGAAGCCATTTTGTGGGCGTGTGTGCCTGGAGCTCGAGACGTAAGCGGACATTTCACCTCCGTGTACTTTGCTGTGCCGACGTAAACACGGTTTCAAGGAGAGATTTCCACGATGGCTGCAGATGCATGGGAATTTCACTCGAGCTAGGGAGCCGTGGTGGTTGTGGCGGTCAGACTGCTCGCCTCCCAGGCGGAGCGTGTTCGATTCCCGGCGGAGTCGCTCCCCGGATGTGGGAATCGTGCCGGATGATGCCGCTGGTTGGCGGGTTTTCTCGGGGGTCTCCCGTCCCCCCGCGCCCTCGCATACTGGCGCTGCTCCATACCCACCTCGCTTCATCCTAATCAGCTTCCAAAACCACGATGTCAAGAGCCGCCCGAATTTCCTCACTCCACTCTCCACCCCGTCACAAGGCAACGGCCCAGGCCCCAACATCTCCATTATATATTTCTCTGTTTCGCGCCTCGGCAAACCTCTAGTACTCTCACTTACATCGCTGTTGCAACAAAGAGAGGGCGCCGTAATTTAATTTGCGAGTACAGGCATGCGTCTTTCCAGTACATTTACTTTCGTCCCGTTCAGCAACTCCCTCTCCACTTCTTGAGATATGCCGGAGACACTCCATTAAGTCGATGTTCCAAGTAAGTCGTATACTACATACAGCTTTCCTCGGGGGGTTGCCATAACAAATTTTTTCCGTCGCATAAGTTTATTTTTGTTTTCAAAATTCTATCAGTTCGCCATATTGAATTTTTATTCTCACCGCATCGTGTTTTCCCAACCTGTGTTTTAAAAACGTATTTCGTGAAATAGTAGCGTAATTCATCTTTAATATCCGGAATAGATTTCAAGCCTTCCTCTGTTAGGTAAACTCAAACTTCAAATTAGTGGTTTCGTTAATTCCGACGACCAAATAAAAGACGCGTACATGGCAAGTACTTGGCATCCTAGAACCAACTATAGACTGCTCCACGAACGTGATCACATTTATGAGAGTTTACAGCTGTTTACATGGATACAGCAGTGTCTTCCTTCTCCACAAATAATACTTACATAACCACACGCAGCTGACCTTTCAACCTGGCCAGGATGTCGACAGAAAACATCTAGTCATGGAAATAACTGTACACTAGACTTCTTTGAAATTGCCAAAGAATTGCACTAGTACGTGAGACTTGCTATAGATTTTATTCGATCTTAATGTAGTTGTGAGGAAGGGTAAGTGGAAAACTAAATGTAGTTATGCAAATTTAACTGAAATATTTAGACATCAGACGAGAATTTTAAAGGTAAATTTTCGCTCACTATTGAAATTCCCTGCTACAGACATGGATGATTTGGGAACAACGTGATTTACATTCACCGCTGGAGTTCTCTTTTCGAGTGGAGACATACATCTCGTATTCCGAAGACTGTGATGACTTTCTTGAACAAAAGATGGACTACAAATGAGATGAACTGGTAATTGTGTAGCAAAATAGTGATGTTAGAGCAATCATATGCACATAGTTTAGCTGTGGGCTTTCATTACTTGTAATAAATGAAGTCCCACTGTCAGAGATTTTCCTACAGAATTGCTGTTGGTTTATATTTGGTTTTTCAACAGACATAGGCCTATGTTTTTTTTGGCGCAACATAAATGCATTATAGCTGTATTAAACCTTGGTCGTCTAAAATGTGTTAACAGGTCAAAACACATATTTACGTGAACATTCAGGAATCCTTACTTCAGTCACATTACTTTGGCAGTTATAGATGTTAAATACAGTCGTATGTTGGTAGACTGCAAAACGCTTCCTTTGCTGGACTGTGATTTGTTACTGCAGAGAAAATGTTTAGTAAAAATGAACCATTGTAATGGTCTGCCACAACAAAATTTTGTTCAATTGATATAGTAATGACCTATAATTTATATGGCAATGACCATGATAACCTTACATTGTAATGACAATAGCTCAGCAGACATCTGTGTGGTAATGTCAGTTATACTGCAAATCAAATCAAATATGTGCTCTAAAACAATCGCAATTAGTAAATAACATATATTATATTAATTTCGTTATATGCGTAATATACATACAAATTAATTTTTATACCACAATAAACATGAGCTCGCAACTTTGTCTTCAACGAAGCTGACGATAGTGGCTTAGCATCCATCGTCAACCCTGAGGCCTTATGTTCTTTGTGGTATAACAATTCAATTCTGTGTATATATGCATATAAGCAAATTTAAATAATATATTTTATAATGTTATGTAGGTATCTGCAAATTTCCTTCTGAAGCGAACGAGTATGTGTGTTTTCTCAGAGTGCTTGCAAATTTAACATTACAAAATGTATGACAGGATGCGTTCTGTGACCATAAATGTGGCTCTTTACTGTAAAAAGAATGGATTTCATGTACGAAAATGGCAGTTGTCGTTCTGAAACCTTCAATTTGGAAGGATCTCTCGTAATACACAGAAAATGAATTGTGAATACGAAAGCCTGCTTTTGGCCTCAACGAATATGGAGCCGCGACCTGCGTCAACGAAACGTTATTGTACAACACAACCTACGCCAGTGCCTAGCGAACGAAGCCTAATGTTAATGGTATTTTCCTGAAGCGATCTGCATTCAGGGGTCTCCTCAAATAATATGCTTAGTCTAATATGTCAGTTATATCGAAAGTTGTTTGCTATTTCCTGTCAAGAATGAAACCTAATATGATTAACCAACTTATTGATGGGGTTTGAAAAATACTGCGGTAAAAAATATAATATCTGGCTTCTGGACTGTATCTATACGAAACCAGAGTCCCACGATAACGAATATTGTACTAGAGCTTTCAACGCCTCGAATGAAACTGTGTGTAATGTAGACGCAGTAGAAAGCACCATTTATAGTATTACACACAAGTTATGCCAAGATAAATAAGAAATGGATTCCAAGGGTTAGTGTTGGACCCTGGCTTCAGTAAATCATCTAGAGCTGAGAACAAGTGGGCTCAATCCACTTGGAAATAGGTCATTTACTGATTTACTACTACATGATTGCAGATAATTACAACACAAAAAACCAGCAAACAACCACTAGATGAATGCGAGGCATCGATTGTGTGAGGTGTCAGTTGTGGACCGCGAGGGGCAAGTTGCAGAATGTGAGGGTTCATTTACGTAGCAGGAAGGGTGATTTGTGGAGCATGAGGGATCTTTTAGGGGTCATTAAGGGGTCATTTGTAGAGAGGAGGGGTTATTAAGGTTCATTTAGGGGTCCTTTTTTAAAGAGCATAACGGATAACTTGCAGAGCACGAGTGGTCATTTAGGATCATTTGGGTGTCATTTAGGGATAATTTACAGAGCACGAGAGGTCATTAGAATCATCTGAGGGTCATTTACGGGTTATTAAGAGGTCATTTGCGAAGCAGGATGGGTCATTTGCAGAGTATGAGTTCAGCTGAGCAAAGAACTTGTCTGAAATAAACTATTGAAGATGTAACTGCTTGGTAATGTAATCAAGGAAATAGTTAAAATCTCTGGTTGAATGAATGCATATAAAATGCTTAGATCTCAGTGATTAAATATGTTAGTAAGTTTATATATAAATCATTAGCTAGGCAATTTAGATACACAAGTTCTTACTGTAGAAGAAAACGTCAGTTTTTTCATGAACATGATGCACGCCAATGATTTTACGATATCTACTATAGAGCTTACCTCTACGGATGTATCTTCTCTCACTATTGGAAATTTACATGGAAAACAGTGTGGCTACTGTGGAAAGGTCTTAAGTAAAAGCTGCCATGCTCGGCGACATGAGAGAACCACCTATACAAATAGTTCTTTTCGCGCCATGAAGCATTTCGACATTGGTACAATGCAGTTTATTCAAGGTGATATGTTGAAGGAACACATCGAGAACTGCAAGGGTTCGTCTACTGGGAGCCAGCAAGTGATGTTGCCAATACCCCATGCTGCATCGGTGTGTACTGATTCGTCAGGTGATAATGATGAGACAGTTAATGCTAAAGATGGAATGAGTCCAGTAGTGTCGGTTTGTTCGGATTGTACATGTGCAAGACTTTCGCGTGAAGTTGACAAACTTCAAACTAAACTGCCGTAGGTTCTAAATAATGATGATAACTATGCGACTCTTACAAATAAAAGCAAACCTGATATTGAGGATAATATCAGAGGCGAATACGATCAGGACAGCATTGATGATAATGGCTATGAAGACAGGTTGATGAAGTACCTGATAAGGAGGATGATTATTCCCTCGATGCTCCTACAAATTTCAACAATGAGTTTTCTTCAGCCAGTGGCGTGGAGAAGTCAGAGGGCATCAAGAACAGTTGTTCATTTGTTGCAACGACAGAATTATTGAAGGTAGAATACACTGAGAAACTTGACTACATGTTTACCGGATACCGAAATTAACTTGGATAGACTCAGACATTTTATCGCTTTGTAAAAAGATGGAGATTTCTCCCACTTTAACGAGATATCTTCTATCATAAGTGAAGTGAAGGATCGGTGTTATATTAGATGACTACTAGCCATGATCTGCAAACATCTGCGAAATGTAAAGATGGAATGTATGAAATAGTTAGAAAGATAAAATGTGAATAGCAAGTAGATAAATTAAATTTATGTATACATAATAATGTGAGTTTAATTTCTTATTCGGACTGTTCTGCTTCTCTGACGGACTAATTGATTCAATGTTGTGTACACTCGATCGCGAGAGTCTGTTTTAGATAAAATTTATGCGAGTGTGCGCGAGAGGAGGGGCCATGGAAGGATCTGAAGTATTCTGCCTTACTTGGGTCGATTAGGAAATTTGCTGAGTTATAATATGATGGTCAGAATCAGTAATGTGGTATGTTCGTCAATTTTTATTAGTTTATTTCTACTTTTTTTACTATTCACTTTCGATTTTTCGTGTTCGAGGTTATTGGGGTCAAAGTTATGGTCACCAACATCCAACATAGGTGTCGGAGTCAGTGTTCTAATATGTTCCTAAATTTTTGTTGGTTTATTTATTTATTTATGTTTTGTAAATTTTGCCTATTTTCTTATGATTGGGAGGGTGCAGGTGAGGAGTCAGTGTGGTGGTTAGGGGGTGAAGTCAGCGGAAGGGAAGTGCGAGGTTATATTATGTTTCACGATTTGTATAATTAATAATTAATGTTTCGATTTGTTTGCGATTACTATCGAATTTTTATGTTAGTGATTTTGGTGTGTTTAGGGGGGTGGGTGGAGTTTGGTTAGGCAGGCGGTGAGAGTCAGAGGTAAACCTTATATGTTCCTCTATTTTTAGAATAATTTGATATATTTTGCATTTTTTCTCAATTTTTATGATTGGGAGGGGTGGAATTAGGAAGGGGTGAGGCGAGGGCTGTGGGATGAGTGTGATGTTAACATTATATGTTTCTAGACTTTTAGATATTTTTTGTAAATTTTTGCGATTTCTTCATTTTTTGGGTTTTAGGTCATTCAAGGTTACAAGCACAAGGTCAAGGTCACCAAGATCCAATATGGTGGCCGGGTGCTATCACAGCATGACCGCCCCAGGCCGCATCGTTAACCGAAGTGGCTCCGAGCTCCGAACTCCGATGCATGATACCTGTGCCAGAATGAACATAATCCCACTACTTGTGCGATTCACCCACATTTAAATTTTAACTCTTGAGATAAATTATAAAGTCAAAATAGTTAAAAGTTGACATCTTACCGCGGCTGAACAGGTGAACCAAGTAAGTGACAGAATTCAAACAAATTTCCACATGCCAATCCTATCACTTGAATACACATTTTAGCTGCAACCAAAATTCGCGATCTTATAAATTATTGACATTTGTAGGAATTAATATTGTTAGTTTAAACTCTCATATTTGTGCTAAAAAAAATTATGAACGTTTGTTTAACTGATTATGAATTTTCAGCAATGCACCATCGATAACATGTCATGGAATTCTAAGTTTCCTTAAAGCATAAAAAAATTGGATCTCGAAACCTCATAAGGGGGAGAGGTAGAAGAATTCGTCGTGGCTTTGCCTTAATTGACGCCATAACATTTATTCAGCAATAATTTTGTAAATTATTCTCTGAAAAGGCATATAACACCACTCAGATGATTGCATAACTGTAATATAGAATATGTAAATATAATATCTCCATTTGTTTATCTTGTATAATAAGTGGGAATTAAATACTGACGACCTTCTGAAAACGATTCCATAAATTATAGTAGTACACGAAGTTAGACGATAATCGTCCTTGAAATAATGTCATATGCCGTAACAAAGTCGCATTTGTCACCAATTCTTCTCGAGTGCAAGTTATGGTACAACATACATGAATAAAAAATGGAGTCCCTCTGTGCCACACTTTTTATGCGGAAATTATTCGTTTTAGGCCCATAATTACAGTTTCAAAGGAGAGTGAGTGGAGATATTTGGACGGCTCTTAACATCGAGGTCTCGAGTGCCGATGAGAGAGATCGAGGCGAGTATGGAGCAGTGCCGGAATGAAAGGGCGGAGGAAACGGGAGATCCCCGAGAAACCCCCCCCCCCCCCCCGACCAACTGTATCTACAGGCGCGATTCTCACATGCGAAAAACCGGAGTGACCCGGTCGGGGATTGAACCCGGATCGCCCTGGTGGGGGGGGGGGGCGAGTTGACTAACTGCTCAGCCACTGTGGCCCCTAGTTTCATAGGTAATATAGGAAATGTTTGGTTATAGAAAATTTTTCAATTTACTAGTTTAAATATTTTGTATCTAATTTTCACTATGCGTTATTTCCTACTTGCAAAAATGTCAGGGACTTATTGATGAAATAGAAATATATTTCTGAGTTTTTACAACTAGCAGATAGCACAGAATTAATTTTATACAGAAAAAATATTTAACAACTAGTAAAATGGTAATTTTTTTATAATCGTACCTTGTCAGCAGTTACTAGGAATCCGAAATTACGAAGAAAAAACGAATAATTTTCGTAAAAGAGGCCAATCTAAGCCTTCAGGAAGTTCAAGTGCCAAAAATTACTTTCTATATTTAATGAGCATTTTATGATTCAGTGGAATAACATCAAATAGCAATCTGATGAATGTATTAAAACGCACGGAAAATTAATACACAAAATGTATTAAGGACGTTGTGGGAATTTATAATTTATATGTTATGTGAGAAAAATTTCGAAAATGTGCATTTAACGTGTTATGTTACAGTTAAAATTCATTGTTGATATAATTAGAAGTTAAAGAAATGCCATGGAAATACTTTAAGTTGTTTGAACATACTTTTATTTTATTTTTTTATGATAAAGCTGACATTCAAAATAGTCAGAAATAGAACCCTTATTGCAGCGTACAAAATGCCCGTCTTTCAAGAAATTCACTTCAATTGAAATAAAACATTGTGCTCGTATCACTTTTTGAAATTAGTTTGGTACAAAGTTTAAGGTGAAAATTCTTTTAATTATATTAGGAAAGTAATTGAAAGACATTTTAAAGTGAATTGGCATTTTTTAAATTAAATTATTATGGACGTTATATCACAAAACCGTAAATTATATTTAAAACACAGAAAAAATAATAAGGCACTTGAACATGCTTAAGAAGAGCAGTTGGCCGCAGCGAGAGCTGACGGATAGTGGCAGACTATGGTGCCCGTAAGCTTTTCGGGTCAGGGGGAGGAGGGGAGGAGGAGGCTGTTGTTATGGAGATGAAGAGCTCGCGTCCTACTTGACCACCGCAGTTTTGGCGCTCACGAACTCGTGCGGTCGTTCAGCTGACTCCGTTCCCAGGCTCCGGCCCCGGGCCCCGAACTTAATCCGACGCTGCTGCCCCTCTGATGGACCAGCTTTCACCCCCCTAGGGGCGTTACGGGCCATATTCCCGTCGACTTTGGCCGGCCCCGCACATATTGCGTGGAATCGCTCCTACGAACCTCCACCTGCTGAGGTCAGGAGCATTTATAGGCTTTCGCTTGGGGGGGGGGGGGGAGAGGGAATGAATGGATGGCAGGGGAATAATTTCCCCATCATGCAGGTGCTGATCTACATATTTTATTCGTGGCATGGGAGAGGGACAATGTCTCGCCAAGATCTTGAGAAGCGATATTAAATTATTTGAATAACACTATAATTCAAAATCAGTGAAATCAATCAGAGAAATAACATCCACTGAAAATCAGCTGATCAAGCTACTGCTGACTGGCGAATCAAGCAAATTAACTGGGGACTTATAGAAGTGGAATTTTTTACATTTAGTGCGAATTCCAAATAAATAAGTGAAATTCTTCCACTGCATTAACTAGTTACCTGCCACTGATCATCAGGTCCTCAATTCTCTCTGTTTTCACTGATTTGGCTCAATGCTCAGTGATTCAAGTTTAGAGTGAACGCTTGTATTTTAAAACAATGATGTTATTTCATTTTTTAACGTGTGTAATGTAATGCCACAAACTCTAACGTAACTGAATCAAAATTTAGTAATATAATTCCAATGGGGGTTTGAATATAGGGAAAATTATCTTAGATTGAAACTCTCTACCAACACTGAGGTATTACTCCCCCCCCTCCCTTTACATTCACCCGCAAGCCAAGGATGGTGTAGGCCCGGCGCATCAGGACAAAATAACTTGTAGAGACGCCCTTACGTTTCTTACCACAGATAGACTTCACCGGAACACAGATTTTAGAAGGTCTAAGACGACTGAAAATTACATACATTTTCACTGGGAAAAATAATATCCAGACTGCTGCAAGCTACAGAAATTATATAGCTACAGAGAGTTACGGAAAATAGATGGATTTTAATTACAACGAAATATTCAATGCTGATATCAGTGATTTTAGCGAGAAAATTATCTGAGAACAATTTATTATAATATCAATGTGAAACTTCAAAATGGTCATTGGCTTTTGTGTCTTTAAGCAACATTAACCACTCTTGTGACAGTATATCTTTAAAACTCAAATTATCTTGTTGATTTCAAAGTAAAACTCTTATAAATATTAAAAATGCACTGGAAAATCATTTGTCAAAGGGATTTTCGTTTGTTCATCACCTACTTCATTGTTTTAACTTACTGAAAGTGAGTAGTTAAAGTGTATCCAGAAGTGAATTTTACAACGAGAGTAATACAAATAATAATTTCACAAGTTGTATACAAGGTATACAAATATTGCAATATTTTTTTTTGCGTCACCTTTATTCAGTTGTGCGAATACGTTATTTCCAACAGCACTGTGCGTAAATACATCAACGGTACAACATTTACATATTTCTGGGAGAGAGAGAGAGAGAGAGAGAGAGAGAAAAAAAAAAAACCTTTCCACTTCAACTTACGTTGTCGCCTGATATCAGAGGAAATGCTACGAAGTCGTCGAAGTATTTTTCCGCTGCAGAAACGCTGCCTTAAATGTGCCCATTCACAAAACAATTTTATGACAATGTGAGTTTTTTTTTTTACTGCTGGTTAAAAAAAGGGTGAGGGGGGTAGCAATACCTACTGCCAGGCAATCGTGCACAAATTAATAAGTAGGAAGGTCTTAGTGCAATATCACCAAGCCAGTAGTTTCTGTTGAAACGACACACAGTATTTTAAAAAGTTTTTCATACGGTGCATACTACCTCAATGAACATTTTATTCTGATCTGTGTCATGTATTAATTCTAGTCTAGCTTATGTGATCACTTCCTAGATTCTGTAACATTTATTCACGGTCAGTCTGCTTATTTCCGTACAGATATATGACTTTTGCTGTGCAGTTTAATGGAACACGTCGCTCTAAATTGTTAAAGTATCATAATATCACGATTAAAAGGAATGAAGTATCCATCCCATTACATACATCATAAAAACTATACATTGCTCTTAAATGTTCCCCTTCACTTCAGATCCAATATACCAATGGCATTCCATACATTTTATGCGACTGAATTTACCGAACGTACATCCTCTTTCTGCTCTAGTTAGCAAATTTCTGCAGGATAGGAAAGAAATATTTTTTTTGAAAATTTTCACAGAAAATATCGTTTGGTTTCACCAAGAAATTTGGTATGATGTAATGTTCCATCATGTTGAGATAGATATACAGATAGAGCGAGAGAGTCAGTACATATTAATTACTTAACTCAAATATTGTGAATACCACATTGCTGATTAACTTTAAGAAATCAAATTATAATCATTTAGAGTATCAAAGAAATTTAACAATTTCATAACCAAATATAATGTAAAGTATAGCCACAAAAAGTTTTACATAAAACATTTGCTCGGTACGTCAAAGATAAGAGCTTAAAACTTCCATTTTCAAGTGTCCTGATTGGGCAATGGACGAAATATATCATAGTATTAAAGCCTATATGGAGTGCATTAGCGCATTATTGTATGCATGCATGCGCGAGTGTATGTGTGTGATACCACCTATTGTGCTGCAGTGCAAAAGGGAACGCAGCAGTTGGCGTGCCAATGTGGGTTGGAGTGGGGGTGATGAAACCTAATGAAACCACCCCTCCTCCCCCTGAATATACGCCTCTTTGTGAAAGGGGTTACCGCCCTTGTAGACGTCATGCGGGCGGCTGGTGATTACCCACACCAACGCTGCCGCCAAACGCGTCTGTAACGTGGTCTCGTCGCTCGTTCCCAGAGATCTCCCCCTCCCCTCCTTCCCTTTCCCTCTCCCTCGCACGGTATCCAAGGGAGAAGTGTTCGTAAACAAATAACCTATTCTCGCGAGCGAGCGACAAAACGTGAGAGGAGCGATCGATCTCCCTCCCTCCGTACTAAAACTGCGTTGTGCGGCAGAACACCCTTGTTCCCTCTACTCACCCTGTCGTCACCGGAGCTCCACAATGCATGAGCAATGAGCTCCAGCAGTTTCGATCGTTCCAGCTGCGAGCACGCGCGGGTACCCTGCCAGATACTTTGTTCGTCACACGCCACTACCCACATCCATCTCTCCTTCCCTCAATTACTCAAGATTATGGTGTGCCTACAGATAATTGAGTATATTTGAGAGCTCTGATTAGTGTATTGTACCAAATATGTATACTCACATAACAACGTGTACTTATTTACACCTTAAACTCTGTACAGATTTGCCACGACAAGCTAAAATATTGTCACTTATGTCCACCAATGTAGGGACGTCATTTTTGTTGGACGCGTCTTTCACATTGCAAATCCTCCAATTGTATTCGCACCCCATTTTACACGATTTCTGCACTGAGGAGAGTTTATTACTGGCGGACTGTCCGCCAATGAAGTACCGATCTGATTTCATTGTAATCAAAATATACGTTCACTTGTATTTGGTAATACAAGCCGTATGTTTCATTTCAGACGTTATACAATGTTTTATTTGTTCACGATAACTAGGGATAGGAAAATTTTGCAAGTTCAATGACCTGTAGGCTATTCTGCACAGTACTGTGTACACTCGAGACTCAGCTGTGTGTTCATTGGCTGTTGCCCCAGAGACTGGCCAGTGTTACTCCACACCTGGCAGTATGGCACTAGATGGTTGTTTCTTTACAAGTCTGCTATTGGCCCAGAGTCGTCCAGGGCGCTTCTAATGATCTATGACCCAATTGCAAAGTTGACTTCTGTGTACACGTGTTGTACGTATATCTTGTTCTGAAATGAATTCGCGAAACTTTCCTATCCCTAATGATAACTAATATTGATATGTCATGAAGTATTTTTAAGATCCTTACAAAATCAACAGAAAGAATGAAACCTTATCGATATTAATTTTGTTTTCAGTGGTAGATAAGTATTTATTTTCATTGTAGCCTGAGTTAGAATCGTAAATAATGTTTATAGGCCCGGAAACTTTGCCAATTCATTTGAGGACGCGTTACACCTCGTTGTGCATGGTTGTGATTGTGATTCTATTGGATTAAAATTTGTTAGACATGGCTGTGACGACTTTCTACCAGTAACGGACCTGCAAAGAGAGCAAAGACCAAATACTTCGCTACCTGCTTTGGTGTTAGACTGGCGCAACAGCCAACGAACTAATAACTAGTGTTGGAATTTACAAATGTTAGTGGAGCTGAGCTTGTTGTCGGGCGAATCCGCGACATTACTGGGTCTCTAATGATGTTATAAGTGCTAGTAGAGACGGTATCATTTGGCTTTATAAAACGGCACCTTTCTATATTTCGCAGACAAATACATACTCAAGCAGATCTGACTTTCTCGTTTCCTGCTGCCACACTCAGAACTTAGTCTTGTGTTATACTTGGACACACGGAATAACGCCACAGAACAATACATGTTTACTATGCGTTCCGAGTCCTGTAAGGACTTTCGGATGAACAGAGGTCCTATTACACACATGGAGTGAGTGAAGAGATTTCGACGGCTCAGGTCTTGAGAGCCGATGAGGGCGACTGAGGTGAATATGGAGCAGCACCGGAATGAAAGTGCGGGGAAAAAGGGAGATCCCCGAGAAAACCCGCCGACCATCTGCATCGTCTGGCACGATTCACACATGAGAAAATCCGGAGTGACCCGGCCGGGTATTGAACCAGGATCGCCTAAGTGGGGGTTGCGACCGGGCTAACCGCTCAGCCACCGTGGCCCCTACACACATGAAGCTGACACATACTTTTATGGCACCTAGACTGTTACAACATTATCACATTAAATAGTGGCATTTATAGTTACAAATATTGCCATACGCTTAATTTTACTAATGGTATTTATGTATCCCTCAAGCGATGACATTTAAGTGTAAATGTGTTTACTGTTTCGAATCTTACTGCCCTAAAACATATAAAGCTAAAATTAACGCAACTTTTATGGAAACTAGTTAAACATTGTTATTTTAAGCCACTGGCATACTGTCAGATTTTCACCTTCAAAGTGTAGATGTATTTAACAGTAAAATTTGACTACGAAATACCTATGACCTTGAAAATGTCCTTTCAACAAATTTTATCAAATTTTCTTGAACGCGTTTGAAAATGTGTCACACTGTCAAATTGTTTACTTGGATGATCTAGACTAAATTTGTATTAAAATATTAATTTCAAATTGAGTTACTGCTGTTGAATTTCTGTGCACTCCGCTACAAGAATAAATGTAACATGTTGTGATTTATTTTAACTTCTCTGTTAAATTAAAATTTTATCTATCAGATATATTTCCTGCACAATGCAAATTAATACTTCGAAGTTCTTTTAAAAATGTACTGTTATGAAATAATCACTTCAATATAATTAAGGCACGGAGAGCGTCGATGTAAAGTAATCGTCTTCATAACGCTATTTATTTCAAAAGAGTTGTTCACCATTTTAATGTTTCGTGACATCATATACGGCTATTTTTCAGTTACGATTATAATTTTCTGAGCCTGTCAAACATAAACAAAAAATGTAGAACTCGTCCAATTTTCAAAAAGTTTAATGGAAAATAAAGCCATCCAACTTTCCCAGACAATCATGAGGGAGATAATGACGTTTCAATGACATCAGAACAATAACATTTTATTTCACCGACTATATTTGAAGCAGTTTGAGGGGGAAAAAATTTGACAGTGTGACAAGGCGTTTAGTAATGAGACGAACACACATGTTCGCTGCTACCATTGCCCCAAGTTCTCCAATGGAGGGTTTAAATTTTTGCGTGATAATGAAATGACATTTAATTAAAAATAGTTTAGGTAACAGCAAACCAGAAATAATAAAGTGACCACTGTAATTATGTTCGAACTGCGTGAACTATGATGTCAGGAGTATGTAATTGTAGAAGCCTGTTGTATGCGTCAGTGTTTGCTTCGCTCCATCGTCCAGATTTATCCTTGTTAATCTTTACGTGCTATCCTATTTGAAGGAAATATATTTCCCCACGGGGTCGCTGATATGCGTGCGGAAAAGATTGACGGACAGTAGCGTGATGGGTAACTGCTTCAGCGGGGAAGTGATGGCCAGGTAACATCCGGTTGGTACATGCGAGCCGGTAAGAAAATTTTCCTCGCTGCGATGGAATGAGGTTTCTCCTCAGTCAAGGTTTATGCTACGCAAGTTTGGTGAGCTCAATGTTTTTAGTTCGGTAATAAAAAAATTATTGCCGCCAGAGTGTACTGGTGTCGCACGTTGTTATGATGGGAACTAGCGTGAACCTGCCTTTAAACCAACATACTCTCTGAACGCACCGTAGGTTGACACAGCAGTATTCAGGACACTTTGCAAACACCCGCGGCGCAAGAATGCTAATACGACGCTAGCTCCGAGGACACGTAAACGCGGGCCCACGGGAACAAAACAAGCTCTCGGCAGTTCGCCACGATGCGGAAGGTAAACCAGGACGAGTTTATAATACAGAATCGTTAACAAAACCACATCGCCCTAGGAGAAGCTGTCTGTCTGCAGCCAGTCACAGAGATGAGAAGATGCTACGCTGAACGTAGCGCCATCGTGCACGACCGCTGTTTCCGTAATGACGACCAGCCTGCGGCGACAATACAACAGAAGGTGAGCGTGCAGATATGGGCATTAAGACTAAATAAATATGTGGCACTAAGATAACGTAATATCCCTCCGTGCGTTACAGTAAAGGTAATTGTATTATAATGTTTTAAATCCAGATATAACTAATTATAACGCTTTTTTACTTTGTATCTCGTGCGTTGTAATTAACTAATTCCCAATCTAAAATACTAAATGTATGTCGAGCAATTAATTATTACAAACCATAACAATGTGTACCGAATATTTTCAGTTTTGTATGCTAGTAAATGAGATAATTGCAATTTTCATTAACTAAATATAATTATGTGAAATCTTGCTATTTGTATTTTGTTGGAACCTACTTAAAAATAAACTTTGCTCTTAGCTTTTGACTATCAGTAGCATCGTATACAAAATCTTATTATAGACAATTTTGTATGATATCATCAAATAAGAAAATAAAGTTTGTACGCCATATCTCAGGGACCAACCGAAACGATTTCCACCAAATTCTTCACAGAAGCAACGGTACGATAGGCCATGTTAACTTATGTGTTTTCCGTGGCTCAGGCACTTATTTTCATTAGACAACATCCGAAGTTGATGCTCCGAACACGACCTCCATAGTGTAGTCGAATGCACGTTAGCTTATAGTACGAAGTTTTCTACGTTCGATTCCTGCGTAAGAAACATGTGTTTTTTGTAAATTTCTCAGTACTGTTTCATATGTTTCTGGTTCCACCTATAATGATTTGGTTTTAACGAGATGCCAATGCCTGTACACCAATTTATCTTTGAATAACACAACTAAAAATTATTTGTGCCCATATAGAGGAAAGAAGGATCATTGGTTATGTAACTTCTCGTGTGTATAGTTAATCTTGTTGCGTGAATATTAAGTACACTAAAACTGCCAACTGGAACACGTTCCCAGTTAACAAATAACAGCATGTTTTAAATGCTGGGGTTGAGTTATTGTGTGTGGTGGTTGAACCCACCCCTTACTGCGCGAGTTTCTAAGATCAAATCCCGTTAAGAATCTTGCTGCCAGCTGCAAGTTTCAGTTTACGCGTCGGCCCCTCCGAATTTCCTGACATGATTTATTCAAGGTCTGCCAAAATGACTGATGAAGTGGCAGCGAAGATGCTATGCTGGATGAGCATCAGACCCGTCGCTAATACATACTAAGTACCGACCATTATTTATTCATGCTGAAAGCCGGAGTCCATCAGGCGAAACACACACATCTGCCGCTTATTCCCAGACGGAACTCTCGTACGCTGTAAAAACTACTTTACGACTGGAACATTTTTTTTTTGTTGTAATACAGGCTTTTGTGTGTTCACAAAAATATCCTGTAATGCTATCACATTTTACAGTTCGAACAGAACACTTTTAACCTGAAACAGCGAGAATTCAGCCAAATCAGTGACGAGCAGTGGTCATTGAGCGACTAATAGTGTTAGATAACTTACCAAAATGATGGCTGAATTTCACTGATTTATTTGTGATCTCCACTGAACGTCGAGCATTGTCGCTTGTTCCAATTTTTCATTTGTTCGATTTACTAGTTGGCAGTAGCTTATCAACTGGCTTTAAGTTAATGCTATTTCACTGATTGATATCACTCATTCGAGCTTAGATTGCAGGTAATGAATTTTATAAGTAACAAAAAAATGTTCTCAGTGGTACTGACCTGCAATAAAATGCTGATAAAATCTCGGAGGTTCAGGCAAGATTCCTGCTATTGGCGCGTGAATCTCATTACTTTAGGATATTCCCGGTAAAATGAGCACTTTTGAAAACCCTGCATAAAATGTCCACTTGTAGGCACGTGGTGTATTCTCCCACCATATGTAACATTAACATTGTCATCACTTTATTAATGTGACGGTCAAGTGAAACTGGAAAATTATTGGAAAATGAAATATCTTACAAACTGCTCATTTTTGCACTTCGATACATAAAAAAAAACAGAAGAAGAAAGCAATAATTTAGTTGATCAAAAACGGTTTCCTAACTTTTTATATTCGGCGTTCTGATACGGAACTACTTCCCATTCATCGTTACCAACTTTACTGGGCGCATGTCACTCAGTGCGCCCGTTAAACATGTGTAGGTATAGGCAATGATTTATTTTCTAAGGTTGATTTCAAGTGCTCACTTTATCATGAACAGCCTGTAACAGCTCTGCTTACCTGGAAAGTAATTTGCAGCCAGCAATGATACGCCAAGGTCTAACTCGACGTACCCTGGAAGGTATGCAACCAATTCTCAAGTAAGCTAATAGTTTTATGAATGCACTCTGCAAGTTCCGCTAACTGAATTTTCGTATGTTACCACAGATGCAAGATTAATTTTTATGTATTATAACTAGTTTTCGTCATGAAATTAATTTTCGTTACTTTCTATGTTACACGATATTCGCCCTGTTAACTAGTTTTTAAAATCCCATTTGTTAATTACTGTGTAGAGAGTTGTAACGAAATACAGCTATCCTCAAAATAACGTGAACGTGAAGGGCGTTATCTCCGATCTCCTTCACATATTTTTTTTTTTAAGAACACGATTTCGTGAAGTTAATCACCTTTATTTTCCGTTTATGGGTATTCCTGGGAAACGTGCTCCTTGAATAAATTCAAAGATCCTGTAAATCCGTGACCTTTCACCTCTATTAAACAATATGTATTTAAATTTGACCGACTAACTTTGGCTGCTGGTTATCACAAAAAAATAAGTAACATAGGCCCTATATACGATCTCTGGTATAAAGTGAATAAGATATAAGGGCGGTACAAAACTATGAATTTGGACTTAAAGCACTAGTTTATCGCAAATTCTGGAAATATTATAATGGGACACTGAGTGTCTGGAGAATGTGTAAATGGAGAAAGGTGAGCGAACATCATTACTGAATGGAAATAATCACTCTTTCTATCTTTATTTTGGTCTAATCTCCATGACACCGTGAGCATATTTGATTTAACTGACTTATTATAAATCTGCATGTGACAATCAACAAAAAAGTTCGCTTTGTGTAAATACCGTCAGCCACGCCATTGTCGAGTAATTCGTGTTTTGATTTTAAAGTAATACTTGCCAATACCTGGCAAGCGTGTAACACGAAAAAAACACTGTTATATACCTCTCTTTGGAAACATCACCTCCCTTTGATAGCAGCAACAGTGTATGATTGGGTATTGTGCGTATGGCCTATAACCCAGGTGTTGGTATTATTTCGAAATCTGAACATGAAGTACTCGAAAACGGCGAGGTTTAGGGTGTTTTCACAAGGCAACAATTTTTCGTGAATTGTGACAGGTGGATTTATTATCCAGTATTTAATTCCCAAATATGCTGCCGTGTCATGAAAATTGGTTCGAAATAAGGGCAGATCTTTGTTAAGTTACACTCTATCCTGATATTCAGTGTTCCATGTTAATTATTTTCTCCAATATTTCCAATATTCTAGTGTTTCAGGCTCAACTACGGAGATGCGTACTTAAGACCATAAGGCATATATATGCTTTCAACTTCTGTTTTCGCCATTAACCTGCAGCTGAAATTTATCGATCGAATTTAGATATACTCTGTATACTGGTTAAGAAGGGTTACAATAATATAGCAAAATTGAATTTAAAATTTTTGCGAATTCTTTCGGGACAAGATAGACGTCAAACACAGATACAGTGAAGTCATCTTTACAATTGAATCGAAAATAATTAGACACGTCCTAAATGACTTGCAAAGAAAAAAATAGCGAATCCCATACGGCCAGGAATGGGGTAACACTGGCTACTCCTGGGACAGCAGCCAATTAACAGGCATCTAAGACTCCAGTATACACAAGACTGCGGAGTCTAGCCTACAGGTCATTGAACTCGCGAAATTTTCCTACCCCTATTTATAATTGCACATGTGTTATTAAATGAGGTCTGATAATTTTCTGTTGCTGTGTGGGTATATAAAAATATGCCGAATAAAGAAATTGCAGCATCATTTATGTAACATAGTGTAACATGTGGTCACAGCGGTGCAGATATACTGTACCTAATATTTTTTTCTACTTGTATGTCAATAAGAAAAAAATATCATTTTGCTAACGGTAAATCACGAGCCATAATTATGTGGTCATAGTTTCGCTTTATTCTTTGCTAATGTTATGAGACTAAATTTCGCTTAATTGGTGGCGAGAGGTAAAAATTATATCTATATCTTTTTTTCTGGAGGCTTTTCTGGAATTTCAAAGATAAAACTGATGTAAAATAAACATTGTATTATAAAATAAAGTATCGTTTCGACTTCAAAGGCGCTATTGTGTCCATCGTACTGGAGATGATGACACAGATGGTGATACTACAATTTTTTTAACGTTCTCAAACAGAAGGATGGTTCCAAAGTGGCCAATATCTGGCCGAATCCTTTGGTACGCGAGTGATAATTGGAGTTTTGCATGTGTTGACACGTCCGCTCGTAATTTCGATGATTATTTTCTTTTTGGATTTGTTATTCTTCTTCTTAAAAAATTAAATAATAATTATATTTTTGATTTCACTTTTAGTTACATCACATGCTGCTGGCGTAATAGAGTCCTACTTTAGCTCGACAAATATAAATTATACTTCCAACCGACTGATTTCCGGTGCATATTCTTCTATCCTTAAGAAATTTATACTACAGTAATCATAAATGGTTGACGATTTTCCTATCCTCAAATGAAAATTAAACAAAGTTAATATGTAGTCTTGTAGCCATGACTACATGACAACTAAAAATTTTTTTTAAGTTAGTTGTGTTGTTTCCAGAAACGCGATATAAAGTACAGTTTCGATATACATTAAGTTAATTGATAGCTAGCTATAAAATGTTACTCAGAAATCATACTGAATCACTTTTGCCAACGGTACCATTTAGTGGTCGTGATATGCATACAGAACATACCCGATGTACTTAGATAGTCACATTTTTGTGCGTGCATGTAGTGGTTATATACTTTAACATATTCAAAAGTTTCACTAAGTGTTCTTGTTACATTAAGTCTTGTATGCAATGTTCTGTAACTTTAGCTAAACGACTAACTTTAACATGCGACGATTAGACTGATAAAATGTTTATTTTAGTTGAGAATGCGTACTGTGGATATATTTTATGTAATTTGTAAATCTCGTAGCTGCACTCAGGCTAAACTAGCAGATAAATCGATTGCAGATATGTCATTCTAATATAAGTCTCATATTTTACCAAGCGAACTTGGAGCAATGATATACAGAAACATTAATCACAGTTTTTGTATTCAGGCGATCAGGAATAGTTACATTACAGGAAAATGTTAACATACACGTTTTATCTAAAAACCGATATATTCTATACAGTCCACCATAGCAGCCAAACATCTCCATGGATATCAGATGGAAGCATCAAGACCGATATCGCTGGCTACGCACAACCAGTCTCCATGTTCCAAAATTGAGCTGCTTTTCTGCCAACACGACTGGCCAAAAGGATTTCGATTAGATTTTAGGTTAGAACACTGATTAGTAAAGACGTGCTTTAAGATGTATATATATATACTTCCTATAACTAATCTGTTATGCAGTTTGATTAAATTCAATTAGCTAAAAGTATCTTATTCACATAAAAGTGGTTGTCTTTTGAAAATTGAGATTCTAACAAAAACGTTTATCACTGTCGACTATGAGACTTTGACAGTTGTTTTGCTTATGAGTAGCTATATGTTGGGTACATGTGCAGGAAACGAATAATTAGTGATGCGACGAGATAATGTTTTTGACTCGAGTGCACTCGAGTAATTTTATAAAATAATCGAGTTCGGAGTCGAGTCCAAATACTCGAGTACTTTACTGACAAACTCGCTTTTTTAATAGTCACAGCTGTATTCTGCTGGTTTTGTAGTGATACAATTTTTTTACTTCCATTTACAATGAAGCAACCACGTAGTTTTTAACACTATGATAAAACTAGCTTTTTCTTACTTCCCTTAATATTATGTATAATCAGCACCATATAGAGCCTTTGAATATTGAAGGAATTATGCAAGTGATGATATCACAAACAATAAGTGTATAATAAGGCTTATGCAGTTATATAGACTTAACTTTCGCATCAAATAATATTTATTAAATATTTCACAAATTACAATCACAACAGGCAATACTGAAGTTTCTCGACTGTTTACCTGCAGACTCGATTCGTCTGCGATTACTATTCGAGTCAGTCGAGTAACTTCGAGAATCGAGTCTGCCACCGAGTCTACTGGACTCTTCGCATCACTGTGAATAATCGGTCTGCCTCATATTTAGTCTATGGCTTGGTTTCGCGAAGTGATCTCGGACGCCCCAACATCGGCGTGGAAGGCAGTCGTCCCGCTGGTAACTGAGGAGTCACGTGGCTGAGACGGTGCTTGCATCGTGCGCCGTTACAGTTCAAAGGAAACCAAAGACATCGCCCATTATAAGTTTTGTACGGGCAACGTGTTAGAAATTATAATGAGGTTAAAAAAATATACGCTATGTACCAAATGTCATCGAACATACCAGGAAACCTGCTTGTTAGGAAGCTAAGTAAGCGAAGGCACACATCCTTGAAAATTATACAAGTATGTTGTACTATAGTGAATTAATGTAGATAGTTTTGTGTGTAGGAAAGGTACACGTTTGTAGGAACCGATCAAATTCGGACAGATATTTCAGAGCAGTTAAACTTGCCTTCGTCCACTGTTTGTGATGCCATTGTCAATGTAAGTATCATGAAAGGCATATAGGCAGGTAGAGCATAACGTCTCGTTGATAGCGGGGTCATTAGAGACTGAGCCAGTTATCCAAAGAAGCAGGAAATGGGAAGATGTCAGCCATGGTCTGCAGAATGGAAACACGCGAGCATTCGCCCGGAGTGATTTCGGCAAACCATGCAAAACTGAGATCGGGAATGGCTGAACACGGATTCGAACTCAGGTCCTCTCGAGTACGAGTCGCAAAGGTTTGCCACTGCACCACCTCGCTTGGTAAAAGTCATGACCTCAAGCATAGTTCTGGTAGCTCCGAGAACCTATATAGTCAGCAAAGACGTTCTCTGGGACGTACTGTGCGAACTAGCCGTCACACAGTCATGCCAAATATGGTAGAAGACATCTCTTGTATGTAGCTCAGCTGCAGAGACCAGTGGTGGGAATCTTCGATAAGAAGGGATATTGTATATTCCCAGTAACATTTTTTGAATCAAACCTCTGAACTCCCTCATGTATTACAGGTTGGGTTGTTTTATAATTCTATAATTACTACATTACAAGCATTTTAAACTTCTGTTAAAAAGAAATTATTTTGTTTTTATTTAAACTAAACCTTTACTTATATTTTACCATTAGTTATAATGTTTCATTTAAAACTAAAATGAATGAAAAGCGAGAACATATATATGTGTTGCTAATGCCCAGCAAAAAATAGTTATATGAAATATTATTAAATCGAGTGCGGAAAATTGCGATGCGTTGTCTTTCTGGTTTAATTTCCTAGACTAAGTTAAGCTTAGTTTGCATGAGGGGTTGGGATAGCTTGAAATTTGAACTTTAGCAGGCCTTCAGAGAAGTTTTAGGTAACAGTGAATAGAATAACGCACTTGGTTTAAATGCTCGTTCTACTGAGAGGACGCGAGTGAGCTCATGCACCAGTTCCTAACGCTGTTGGGAGGGTTGCAGACAAACGTGAAGTGGCAGTGTGAGCATTGGAAGAAGTTCTTTACACGAGTATGTACCTGTGCGCCCAAGGTCAAGAAGCGAGGGAGCGATACGGGTGACAATAACAGTCAGCCCTAGTGCCTCATCGCTCCTACTCGCAAGACATGCAGTGTTTTCGTAGTGATCATGTGCTATGAAAATCAGATCTGTCAGCGACTTTATTACATGCAATCAAAGCCCACAGATCAAACTACTCCCGTATGTCTGCACTTTTCTCTTGCTGCTTAAGGATACTCCATAGGCAAGCTTTAAAAATGCAATATTTGACCATTTTCACGATTATTGTTCCCAATGAATATACTTAATATGTTAAATGTAAAAACATGGATACATAGATAATTATTTTTTACCTATTCTAGCAAAAGTCATATTTACAGAATATATATTTACCGAGATACGTGAATACGCACAAATAACGATTTCGCAAAAAAAAAATGTTTCAATACACACTGCTCTTAAGACTCATTCAGACGAGATAGTTCGGGTAGAGGAGGGCTGCAAAGGGAGTGCACTCTGCCGTCCACTCTGACGTTAAACAGTTGGGGATGCCTGTTTACACAAAGGAGGGTACTGACGCTAGTGCAGAGTGGTGTTTAACTTGACACAACGAAACGAAACTATGCCCACCCTACTGGCTAATCTACTGAACGGGCTCGGGTGTTCACACAGGGTAAGCGCGACCGCAAGTGGCAATTTTGACACCGGTGGAGTAGTAGAGTAGCAACTCTACCAGCTACCCTCCACACTACTCGATACTCTCCTCTACTGGACTTTTTTGCGGGTTCAAATGCGTATTACTCTATTCTACCCAGTGCGCACCACACTACTGTTTAAATGGGTCTCTGTGGATAGAGGATTCCAGGTACGTGCCCTATCACTCCGAATGTGCATGGGTGGACCTGGCGAATGACTGGCGAACAGCATTTATCCGAGTGTGTTGTGTCGACAGTGAAAAATTTGGAGGCTGCAGTGTAATGGACTGCAGCCATTTTTTTTTTTTTTTTTTTAATGTTTCTTATAGTCTATAAATTATGTCTTTACCTTGGGAATTACCACATCTGAAAACTTTAGGCCAGTGGTACAGAGAATACCACTCTCTTTCCCTTGATTTACGTAGCCAATAACATACAAATACATGAAATAACGTTTAAGTAATTGATATAGTCATGATGATTTTTATATTGAAATCATTACAGACTATCATTACATTTTATCTTCGTTAAAAAATAAGCATGTAAGTTAATTTGTATGGCTGAGTGTGGACTCAAGCACTGTTTAGCTCGAATTATTGTTACATCACTGTAGATAACTTAGAAGAACAATAGGTCGGTTAAGGAAAAATTAGTTACTGTTAAATTTACATTATATAGACTAATTACTCTGTTTTTTTACACGAGTGACAATGTTAACACGCGTTTGATTGTAAATATTGAACAATATGAACGGCAAGTAGCATTCTGTGTGTGTGTCCCAGAACCACCATATTACATCTACTAGTTATTTATGCCCCTAGCTCGCGTGTATCCAAGCACATCTTTGTAGTCCAGCTCGTCCGCGGAAACTGAGCTGACGTTGCCGTGGCTTCAGCTGCGAGGTCGAGCTAATAGCGAAACCGTGTCACACGCAGAGCCCGCTCTCGCTGCTGTTTCGACGCGATCACTCGCGTGACACGTCGAGCAGCGGCTGTGGAGCGAACTTTATTTTTAGCAGGCGATTCGACATACATATCGCATTGGCGAGACGTGTGGGCTTGCCGAAGAGGTTTTTTTGGGGGGGTGGAGGTGGTGGGGAGGGGGGGTTGGGATGTAGCGTGTTGCTTGTGCCACTTTTCACCGTGCGAACGGTTCAATCCGGCGGGGCCGCGGTTGCTGTGGCGCAAGCCCACTGCCTCCACCGATGCGCGGTTCATCCGGCGGCATTTCCGGACTTTCGCAGGGAATCGTGCTCCGTCCGTGATCTCACCTTTCTCCAATTCTGGCTCTGCTCCATTGGCTCTCAAGACCTCGCTATTAAGAGCCCCCCAAATCTATTCACTCACTCACTCACTTACCCGACCGGCGTATTTAGGTGCATGAACCACCACCACCACGTATTTTATTTTATCCATTTACAACTTGTTTTTAAATGTTTATAGAAAACTACAGTTTTTTAAATGCATTACTTTTTAATATGATTGATGATGTTAGTAAAATTTTCTCATACCGTAAACCGGGACTACGTTGCATCTGCAGGGGTAAATTTGCCCACACAACATTTTCGTTTCTTTGAAATTTGACAAAGAAACAGAGGACTATAGCTAAATAATTTTAATTCTGTATGTTACCTTCCCCGGCAATGTTTGTTACCCTCCCACCAAATAGCACAAAAACTAAAATTTCGAGTGGCGCAAAGGTTAGAGGTAAGTTTTTTCTTAACGGGCTCGATTTTCGAAAGTAAAATCTGAAAAATCTGTAATGAAAAAAATATAAACAAATCCAGCAAGTACCTAATCTATCTTCTTGTAGACGGTCGTCTACCTTTAAGTCATTTCCCGTGTCTGAGGCTCAGAATTAAGGATATTATGAAAGCGGCTACGTCACGCTAATCAAGTATCTCCTTTCCATTACTCACAAGGGCCTTTCATTGTAGTGTGTGTGTATTTTTGGGAATTCTAACTTAGACCCTTTAATTTAATTGGTGGGAGGTTTCTAGAATGTTCAAATCAAACTTGAAAAAATCCCCTCATGTGAAATATGTTTATTTTTTCTTATTGAATTACATGGCACATGCATTTTAACTTCCCATTAAAACTAACGCATTATTGTAAAAATGAAAGTTTAATTTATATTGTGTTGATAAATTCTAATATTCATTTAATAGGAAATACTTATTTCAGACTGAGGAAAAGGAGGCATTTTGATACAAGCAAGTAAGAGACATCGATACTTGTAAAATGTTAGTTTCGAGCGTTATTTGATACACGTGTGTACACATATATTTCATTTTCCGATAGCACTGGGGAAACCAAATTTCATTGTTGTTTACAAATAAATTTTTTTTTTTGACTGTCTTACAGTGAACAATTCGGTAAGTTTATTCCCCATTGTCGATATGTCTAGATCTGTGCACGTTTTGTTTACTTATAGCGGAAGGATACATAGAGCGTAGCAAGAAAGAAGAGCTTTATCATGACTACAGTGAACATGGAAGTTACCACCAGTAGACTATAGTTTGAGGTGTGATTTATTTTCGAGTAATTACGAACACATTCAGTAGTTTTAGTTCAAATGCGGGTTTTAATTGCAGTCATTTGGAAACGATTGGCAATTTCCCTCAAGCCTCAACGTGTTGAGCATTGCCTATGACTAATGAGTTTTCTCGGGTATTTCCTTTCCCATTCACCGCTGCATTCAGTCACTCTTCTAACCTCTCGTCATAGAGCACTTGAAGATACAGAAGTGAAACAGCTTCTTGTACCGCCAACTGCAACAACTCTCGGGGCCGCGGTGTTGTAGTGGTTATACTTCGCGCCTCCCACCATAGGTTGTGCCGGGTTCGATTCCCGGCCGGCTCACTCCCGGATTTTCGCAAAGTGGGAATCGTGCTGGACGATGCGGCTGTTCGGCGGGTTTTCTCGGAGATATCCCGTTTCCTCCTTCCTCTCATTCCGGCGCTGCTCCATCGTCACCTCATTTCACTCTTGTCAGCTCTCAAGACCCCGTTGCTACGAGCCACCCAGATCGCTCAACTCAACAAACTCGCGATCCATAGCACCTAGAGTTGGAGTGTCAGACCAACCATGCCTTGCAAACCCAGCTGATGTGCGGACAGAAGGGGAGGAAATATCCCGGTGGTGAACGCCATCAACTGAAACTATGGGGACGGGGAAACCACGCTACGTGGCAGACAGTGGTCACGTGAAACGAGCTCGCGTTTGCCGACTATTCTATTAAACACGGTTACCAGGATTGCTTGACAACCTCCCCGCTGTGCACGCCCGTGTTCCGTTACCTGCATTAATGCAGCTGCTAGGAAACCAGTGTGATATCGTTCCGTTACTAAATAAGGTGTATACCTAACTGCACGAAAGAACGGAACAACAACTGCTCGTTCATTTAGCCATTCTTGATGGAAAATAAAAATGGAGATTGCACAGCATGTAATAAGAAATTTGGGTCTGGCCGTTTTGGGGACACGGCCGTTTGTTTTTCATTAATACGTCTACGTTGACGCGCTCGGACGCCTAGATATTTTTTTTACGTTCCCGGCACCGCTTCACTCGATCATATGGGGTCTTATGAGTATGACTGAATTACTTTTGAGATGCTCTTTCCAACCGTATACGATTTCTGTATTTCGATTTGACTTTTTGACGAATATAGGCCGACATTGTGTTAAGTTTTCTTAATTTTTTACATTAAACTCATACAATTTCACCACAACCACGCCACACAAATTTTTTTATGGACCCAATGAATTGATCTTGACGAGTGCTGCCAATTGAAACCTAAACGAGCGTCGTAGCTTCTCCTAGTAAAAAGTTATGCTACGCAGAAGTTATGAGACGCGGCGAAACGAACTCAAAATTGGGCCTCCCCTCCACCCCACCCTGGCCTCACGCGATGCTTCATAGTCCTCACACTACAACTTAACATAGTCTTCGATCCTTTGGCAATCGAGCGGTGTAATTGAATTTTGAATGAAGATGATTGATTCGGAGCTGCAATGCCAAACTTCATCTCCCGATTTTGTTATCATCGGGAATTTTTGTATTGCCTCAAACTATGGTTGCAAATTTAAAGACATATTCACGTCAAAAACCTTCCAATTACCCGGAGCTTGTATTGCATTGCGGGGTATCTGAAATACTCTCTTATCTACGAAACTGTTAAACTTGCGTCCAGTGTGATGATGCACGAAAAAAAAAAAAACACACCCTCCTGACGAGGGTTGTTGAGTGCTTTCAAAATTTCACGCACTTCAGGAACACCATTTCCGAGTCACCTTAATTAGCTAAAAAAAAAGCTTTTTAAAATCTCTCTATCTCAAAATGTACGTGTCAGATACGTACAAAACCACCCAAGGGCCCTGTAGTGAACTTTAATACAGAATTCCCATCAATAAAATAATACAGTCACAGCTGGAAGTATGGAGCTTTGTGCTTAGAAGCGCGTGGCAATGTTGCCTTTATTGGTCGCGCTTCTTGGTCAAGAGAACACAAAAATCTCTCCGGGTAGGCGGGATCCTTAAATAATAATCCACGTTTTACACATAACGTAGCTTAAACACACTGGTAACTAAGATAAATTAAAATTCTACATACACGTCCCCCCCCCCCTTCCCCAAGACCGTCGTTCAAATTCGTTTAGCTTACTAACTTAACTTGAGGCATTTTCCCGCCAGAAATTTCGCACTGACGTGACGATAGCACGTGTACACTCTTAAAAAAATAATCTCTCAAATTTACCATACCAGTGTACCCGCGTGGAGAGAAAGCGGGAATGGTAATGTTTTCCCCCCTATATATTCATTGTAAAGTTCCTATATTTTCTCAGAAAACATTCAAATACGTAGGGAAGTTTCCAAAATTTGCATAGCAGCTACGCTATACATAGTTTGATATGTGGTATTATTACCATTCAATGTATAGGTCAATAACTTCCATTACAGTTTAGGAAGTTTACCAGAGAATTGTTTTACAGTGTAGTATTTGACCTCCAGACCACATTCAGCTGACGCGCGAGATTAGATGAAAGTAAAATGACGTGGAGTCTAGTGAGGAGGTTTGGGAGTTTCTAAACACTGGGGTATTGAGAGCAAATTAATCCATAGAACTACTTAAGTCGACACAGTCCTTAAGTCGCAGTCCATCAGCTGTAGGTAATATTTTCGGCAGCAGTTATATGAACCAATTATGACCTAGACCAGTACAACAATTTGCGAATAATTTACCCACAGGTAAGATCATTAATCATTGGGTTTCGCGGTGAGCAGTACAGACCTAAAATTACCTTAGACGAGAGTAATGTACACAATCTTGTACACTGGGTCTGAATGGGTTAATGTGAAGCTGTGACGCTCTGGGGTCCGTCACGAATAATTAATTGTGATTCTGAGATATAACAAGATGTGACATGTTGTGTTATTTCAAGTTATGATCCCTGGTGTGCTGTTGCTTGGCGTACAGACATGTGCGACGGGTTGCGGCGCAAAGTGTTTTAGCGGTTTTGGTGCGCAATTGTCATCGGATTGGCTGGATTTTCGCGCCACGGGGAAAAAAAAGTAACGTTTTATTTGAGAGCGAAACATGCATAGAGGGCGTCTCGAGCGTATAGGGGGAGCCCCGATCGTAAAGAGAGCGCTCCAGTGATGGTCTTACAAGGGGGTACTGAGTGGATGGGAGCATCGCGCGGTATACATAGAGGGTCCGGGGTGTGACATCTCTACTAAGAAGAACATGTTTCCAGCACTCTATCTCCTGTAGCATTTATAATTAATTCAGGGATCAATTGGGAATTCTTTCCTGTCGACTGGGTATTTACGGTGCCTATATCGGCTTCTTCCTGTCTCTTCCAGTGATAGATTATAAGTACACTTAGGAAAGTAGTCATGGCCCTAATTGCAGGCCATGGCTGCCCAATCCCTCTCTGCCATGATGCATGTCTCCTTGCATTACTTTCTTCCCTTGTAGGCGATAGGGGTTCGTCCTGGGACGCAACTACCACTACGATCCTACCTCGAACGTACATATAACGCTTAGAATTATGGTAGGATAAGGAAATAAAATTTACCGGAGGAGACATCACCCGCTGGCGAGCGGTTTAACCCTGGGGTGAGTGGTTCCACCCTAAAGGAAGGTCGGATGAGATGCGAGAACTGAGAGCGTCACCGTCGAAGATAAGTATGATTCTGCGAGCTAATAGTGAAAGTTAGGACTTAGAAAATATTTGGGATGAAGCGAGGTAGAGCTGCTAGAAATGAACTCAGACTGAGAATAGTATAGTGATGGGGCTTAGTTTGTGTGCTTGGGATTTAAAGACTTACAATAATTCTCAGCGGTCCCGAGACAGAGACTTTAAACAATTCCGTGCGTCGTTTTGGACTCTGACGGAATATAGAGCACTGTGGAACTTTGTTTTTCTCCAAGGTTGGAGTGTGGGCTTGTTTCAAATTTGAGAACCGATTGTTGAGACTATGGTTTGTCTCGTGGTTTTGTCCCATTAGCACGACATATTGGCAGCCTTAAGGTAAAAGTGATTTATTTCAAAAAAATCCCCGGCATGTGCGAGCAGGAGGAGGAGAGAGAGTTGGACTGGACTTTTAGCGGGTGTGTGTTTTCGCGGAGTCAAGAGTCCCAGTAGAGATTGCAAGGAGTTCCTGGATGAGGTTCCCAAGAGGGAGTTATGAGGATTTGCGGGGTGAAGTAGGAATTTGAGCAAGCCTGAGGTTTTCGTGTTTGGAGGCCGGGACGCTTTTATCGGTTTTGGTTGTTTTCTTTTGGTTTCGTGCAGCCGAATTTCGGTTGTTTGGGGCACGTTTTCGGAATAGTGTGGTACCGACAAAACCGGGACAAGAGAGACGCCGGATAGAGGATTGGGGACTCGGTGCTGCGGGGCTGGCGATAATGTTAGGAGTTTTTGGTTGAGTAAACTGTAATTTTCGATGTGATTTCATATGGGCAGTGTTGGAGACGAAAGGGAGGGATCTTGGGAGTGGGAAGTACATGGTGGCGTGCGTGTGTGAGTTGTGAATGCTGTCCGAGAGGTTGAGGAAGAGTAGTACCTTGGGAGTGGGAAGTAGATGGTGGCGTGCGTGTGTGAGTTTAGAATGCTGTCCGAGAGGTTGAGGAAGAGCAGTACCTTGGAAGTGGGAAGTAGATGGTGGCGTGCTTGTGTGAGTTTAGAATGCTGTCCGAGAGGTTGAGGAAGAGCAGTACCTTGGAAGTGGGAAGTAGATGGTGGCGTGCTTGTGTGAGTTGTGAATGCTGTCCGAGAGGTTGAGGAAGAGCAGTACCTTGGGAGTGAGAAGTAGATGGTGGCGTGCTTGTGTGAGTTGTGAATGCTGTCCGAGAGGTTGAGGAAGAGCAGTACCTTGGGAGTGGGAAGTAGATGGTGGCGTGCGTGTGTGAGTTGTGAATGCTGTCTGAGAGGTTGAGGAAGAGCAGTACCGTCACTTTTGGAGCAAAGAAAGGCGGGGGAATATCTCTGGGCTCGATCTCGCCCAAAATTTTATTGTGTTTGAGTGTGTTGATGCTGATTGACTGTGTGGTGGCAATACGAACACGTTTTGTGTCACGTGGGGAGAATATTCTTGGGCCACGACAATTGATTGTGAAGAGTGTGTTTCGTTGGGTCCAGTGCTAAACCGCTGCTCCTGGAGCGGAAATGTTGAGGAGACTGTCCTTGGGCTCAATACCTCTGACTGAATGTTGCTGTCATGAATGTATGGAGAAAGTAAAGTGTTCTTTTGAGGCAATTTTGAAAGGGCACATCTTCTGAGACCATTTACCCGATGTTGGGCTTCTCATAATTCATAAAACTGTAAAACGGGAACGTTCCACGTTTGTATTGTATGAAGATAGTAATGTGCCAAAAGCATTGTATGAGTGTCGTAAAGCGGCAATATACAGGGCTTTTTTTAAAGGGGAAAGAGTGGCACTATATGGAAACTGTTTTTCTCGCGGATTATATGATACGTCTTTGCTTTTTATAATATCTTTCGAGAAGTAAATTTGTAAAAATGTGTTTTAAAGCATTTTTCATGGCACACCAATGTGTTAAAAATTTTAACTTACGGTTAATGTTCAGCCGAGACAATAAGGTGTAAAATCAACAAAGGAAGGAAATAGCTTTTAAAACATCTTTAAAAACGAGTGATAAGAGAAAGATTGTGTATTTTTGTCAGGTGAGTGTAAGTGTGTATTGGGTTGGTGTAAACCTCTTTTAAGAAGGTTTTACATATTATTTATCAAAACGTGGAAGTTTTTGGAAATAACCATTTTAAGGCGGATTTTTTTGCTAGAGAGAGTAATCATGGTGACGTGACATTATGTCGCAAACATAAAGTGTAATTTGGTGTAATTTATTTATAATTAGACAAGGAGAGAGAGACCGGTGTTCTTTTGTGTAGTTGTAGTGTAAACACTCCTTTCCCATTATGGACTAAAGTGATTGCCATTTAATTTAACAAAACACCATATCTGTGCTCTGCTGTTTTCAAAGGTGAATTCTAAGCGTGACCCACCTATTTCCTGAGCCATTTTAATTAGAGATAGACCTGAAGTAGGGTTGGGTTACTTGGTTGTCCGGTGATGAGGCACCGGTGAAAAAAGCGACGTGAGTGTGGAGCAGCGCCGGAATGTAAAAGCGCGGGAAACGGGAGAACCCCGAGAAAACCCGCCGATCAGCGCCATCGCCCGGTACGATCCCCACGTACGAAAATCCTGCTTGTGACCACGCCAGGAATCGAACCCCGGTCCGCCGAGGTGGGAGGCGAACGCAGTAGCCGGCAGAATGACGTGCGTGTGGTGTACACATACGCGCATCGAGACAGGCAGCGGAACACCTTGTTCGTGCGTTTGGCGCATTGCAGATGTAACGGAACACGACCTACTTCGTCTACGCAGCGGTAGAAGCGGCGCGTTAACTCAAAACACCGCGCGGCGGGTTCCGTAGAACAGCGAACAAAGAGGAAGCTTGTAATCGATTCCCGCTCGGCGGACTGTTGGAAATCAAGGCCGACTGCTGTTTGCTTAAATCTTTGGCATACATCCGGGACCGGAGAGAGGAGAATTATTTTCGCTAACGAACTGCAGACTTCGATAATTGGCGGCTCGTTACGTAGATGGGAAGACCGGGGCTGCGGGAGTCGCTAATGCGGAATGCAAATTTCGAGTTAGTTTGGGGGGGGGGGGGGGTGACCAACAATAGTAAGTTTAAATTAATCTGGGGCTAAACTGAGATGTGTAAATCTCAAATGAATTAGTTCTTCATTTGGTCAATAAAAATTTTCTAGTATATGATTTATGTCTTTTAAAACATTTGCTTGCCATATATAACACAAAAAAAAAAATAACTGTTCTGTCATTATAACAAAAACATTTTAGAAATATTGTCTGGCCAATCGATTACGCTTCATCGTTAAATAAGTAAAGAAACATTACACCCTGTAAACTTTCTCTACCAAAACAATGTAAACTGTATGTTTACGGTTCATCCGAGTATTAAATGACTCCGTATAATATGCAGTGAGTCGTATGTTATGGCCGTCCAGTATTATTCAGTAGCCATAAAGTACTGATATGACGTAGAAAATTTTGGGCTGTAGTGTAGTAGTAGTGATTAAATAGGTGGAATTGTTGACGCCCAAACCTAAAAAAACTCCCCGATAAACAATTATTTACCTGTTCCCACTAAATTACATGCTTACCCAGTTTTGTTATTTGCCCGGCTCGTCAAGGCGTGATGGTAGGAACGAGCACAACTTGAATGCAACTTTTGTACTCTTTCTACCTGTTGCTGAATACTCTTCAAGACTGGCTGGACGATGCAGTTACGTTACAAAAAAAAAAAAAAAAAAAAAAAAAAACAAACAAAGGAACACACAGACAATAATACCGATGATTTTAATTACCACTGAAAATACTACGTAGCTGAGACGATTAAAATAATTTAATTTATGAAATTATTAGCAGTAGGATTGCAAGAAAAAATGTGCGTATTTTAAACCAGCAATCTCTCCGAAAAGTGTGGCTAACAATAGCGAGACAAGAAAAATAATGTTGTCTTTATGATAGGCGGTGTTGGCAACACTAGCTCCTTTCTTGTTTCAAGTAGGCTTTAACTTTCAGTTTTTACGCAAATAAATAAAGCTTGAGAAAAAATTTAAAATACTAGGAAATTATATTTAAGTATTTCAATTAATTCTTTTTCTTAGCTCGGAGTAATCTATATTTTCTCTCGGGGTTTCATGAATTACATCGCGGAAATAATTTCGGGTTTTAATTTTTTAAATAGCAACCATATCTTTACAATTAATAATATAAAATTGAGTCTCTGCTTAATAAAATATACACTCGTAGAAATTAGCTGTTGTTAAAAAATTTTTGTAGAATTCTCGAAGTTCTCAACGACTTTGATCCTAAGGCTGGGTGTTCCCCAGAATACCACGGCATATCTTCTGTCTTGAATTAATTAACGCATACTCACGTTCCTATACTGTGGTGCAATGTTAAATTCCAATCTGCATTTTATGTAGGGCAAGGCCACTCGAGCTATTTAAACCTGAAAAAAAAATCACCGGAGGGCTACCGTATAGGCCATCTTATATAACCGCGATCACACATCTGAGTCTTATCAGGACGGTCTGTTCCATAACTCGTAACTGAAACATATTATTTTAAAATTAAAAAACAAACTCAAATGTCTTAAACTACTCGTGTTAGCTGCCCTGTCCAATGGGTCCAAGAGTGCCTATCTAAAACTATCACTTTAAAACAGATTAAATTAAAGTAATATTTGAATGAACCAACAATCACGAGAGTGCCAGGCTAATGCATGTTTCGTACTACTTGACTGCTTTAGTAACATTAAATAACATTGTCCTTTGAGGCCTACGTAAAATAAAACAAATTTAACACACTAGACATGTTTATAAAATGTCTTGCACTCCGAAATTCCGAAAAAACCAAATTATAAGGCGAGTTAATTGATGCAATAGAAATTACTGCTGCAAAAATATTTGCATGATAAATAATATTACGTTTTCAAACAAATAAATAATATTATAATTTTCAGCGCCATCGAAAGCTAACCCTACATCATTTCAGAGTGTGTTGTTGCTTCTTGCGGCTAATAAAATTAGAACTCACCGAAAAATATGAAATCACTCTTTTGTTGCTAATTGTTTCGTTGCTAGGAATCGGTAGAAAAATTGCACTCGATTTAACCTTTCGCTATCAGGACTAACGGTGTCAGGTATGTTGCATATTTATTAAATCTGCAGTCTGTTAGTGCTTGCAAATGAATAACTCTCTGTTCAGTCTCAGGTAAATGAAAAACATTTCTTACTTCTAGGTGGTGTTGTGTGTAACCAGCGATTGAGATAAAAGCATAAGAATGGTTTTAATATTTGAGATATAGTATTTATTAGAAGATAGTATTATAGATAGGTTTTGATTCCTTGTTGTGTACAGTAAACAGGTTACATCTGATAAAGCTGCAAAATGCTCACGTTAGTTTACACTATTAACGGAAAGGTCGAGGAATATGTATACGAAATCGTAAAAACAAAGCCACGACAGGACCTTCAATAGACTGCATTTCAGTATTTAACAGGTTTTCACGGCCCGAAGGCAGGCACTGCCTCCATCCTCCCGCACTGGACTGTACTCCGGCGAGTAAGCAGTACGCGGCACCTTCTCCTCTTGATCTTAATTCTTGTGTTTGTGCCATTTATTGTTCTCACTTGGCCTTAGCCGGGTATCTCAGTGAAAACCTGTCCTACTCTCCAATCAGAAGCACCCGCTCATGGGTCATCGGAATGCTCTCGCTGCCACTGGTCATACTCTCCCAGTCTTTTGCCGATATTTGTGGCGAATCTGTACCACAGTTCATTGAGCTCTTTGTCCTCCATCACCCGCTGCAGCCTAAGCTGCAGTCCTCTTCTGTCTGCCACCCCTGCAGCCAGTCTCTTAGGTCTTCGGTCTTGAGACATCACAGAAGTACATGCTCCAGCATGTTGTCCACTCCACAAACGTCACAAAGGGGTGACAGAACGAGTCCTAGTCTATGTAACTTCGTTTTGAAGTTACCATGACCAGTGTCCAGCTGAGCACTATAATGATTCATGGTTAACCATTTACGCCTCAAGCGATCTTCAATGTTTGGCAATAGTTCAAATGTCACTCTTCCTTTAGAAGAAGCTTCCCACCTCTGCTGCCAGGTCCTGATGGTGTCCCGCCTGTATATCTTGCGTTCTTGCAGAGTAGGCCTTATTAACCTTCTTTATTCTGCAAGCAGACCGCATTCTCTCACCAACAAAGGCCTTCGATACAGCAGTGCCGCCCTCTGAGCACTAAGTAGCTTTCTCGAGTGAACAACCAGGTTAACAAGGGAATGCCCCTTGACAGTGATATGAGCTATAATTCCCTCAAATACAACAGCTTTATAAAGCTGTCTTAGTACTGGAAAATCCAATCCCCATTCCGTGTTGCCGAAAGATCTCAACTTGTGGAACAAAACCACAGCCTTTCTCGCCATATACTGGATGTGCCTCAGTAAGCTCATTTTGTCATCCAGAATGTCTCCCAAATACTTAATTCTCGAACACACTGGAGGAACACACCACCGAACTTAACTGTCGGGTTCCTTGCTAAGGTACCTTTCACCATCATGGTATTGGTTTTAGCTGAAGAGAAGGTCAACTTCACAGATGTCGACCACTCCTTGAACCCACTTAAAACAGAAGCTCCTCTTTTCTTTTAGAGCCTTCAGCGAACATCCCGACACCAAGACGAGGCAGTCATCAGCATACCCAAAAATTCTACAGCCCGGTGGCAGAGCCATCTCCAGAAGTCCGTCAAACAAGACATTATGCACGACCGGTCCGAGGACCAACCCCTGCGGGCAACCCTTGGTGAGTGTTCTCTTCACCTGCATATTTCTTGCAGAGTAGTAGGTGACTCTATCCTGGAAGTAGTCCAGCAGCACCCTATAGATGTTCGCGGCACACTGATTCCTCTTCAGCTGCCACATCCCCTCTGGTCACCATGAATTATCGAAGGTTCCCGAAACATCGAGAAATATCGCCATCTTATATTTCTTACGTCGCACAAAGCGAAATAAACACCACTCCCTTTCTTGAAACCATACTGCTTCTCACTAAACCTGCCATTTGCCTCCAATGCCTGCATCAACCTGACATTCAGGAGCCTCTCAAAAATCTTCCCCAACACCAGAAGCAATTTTAGCTGCCTGTAGTACTTCACTTCAGACTTGTATCTTCCGTCAACCTTGTACAGGATCCGTACAACACCCACCTTCCACTGGCGAGGAAATCTCCGGCCTCAAGACATCCGTTTACACACCAAGAAGCTTGGTCTTCGCCTGCGAGTAACACCTCTTGATAATTTCAGCTCCTATCCCATCCAGTCCAGGAGCCTTACCATTCTTCAGATTTTGGATGACTCCATCCAGCTCGTCAGTGGTGAACTCCGGTGCATCCATCTCCTCTGGGACGTCTTCCATCGCCTGTCTCTTAGCGGAATGCTCCTCGCCCTTTCCTTCCTGGGAGTCAACTTACAGTAATTGGTCGAGCAGAAACTCCATGCTCTCCTTAAGACCCGTCATCAGGATCCCATTTACCTTGACATTCGGCGGTACTGTCTCCTCCCTGAGTTTACCGGCGAGGAGTTTATACACTACCCCAAAGGGGTCTTCATTGCCGATCCTGGTAACGTGGTGACGTACTCTGTCCAAGAGCATCTCTTCTTTTGCCTGACCCTGTTGAAGTACGCCTGCTTCCTTCTCTTATATTCTCGAGTTAGTCCTTCCCTTTCCGCTCCTCTTGACCTGTGAAGTCTGCGTCTGTCCCTCCGAAGACTCTTCCTCTCCTCCTCCAGATGATCGTCCCACCAACTTATGTTCAGAAGCATACCAGGGCGTTCACTTGTACTTGAAGATTTCTCTCTTCAAAAGTGGCATTCTCTTCATCCATTCTCCTCAACAGGGCCCGGTCAAAATCGCTCCAATTAGCTCCGTTGTAGATAAACCTGTACTCACGCTGCCACTCAGAATTAGCCAGTGTGAATTGTTTGAGTAAATATAATCATAAAACTGAAAACAAGTGAATTGGTAACACGACGAATCCAGAAAGAATTTTTCTTCAGAGGTGTCGACCTCTCGCAGCTCAGTCGGTTGGTACGCCGCTGGTCTGAGGTGCGGGAGGTTCTATGTTCGAATCCTGGGTAAGGCATTGGTGTTAGTTAAAGCTAGCCCATTCAGACCCGGTGTACACATTTGTGTGCCGTTCGCACATGTCGGTCATTACATTATGATGACACAATTATTGTTCATTTTGATGTTTCCTTCGGAAGAAATTCTTAAAAACTTGATGTGCTGTTCTAAGTTCTTAAAAATATTCTGGTAAAAAGTCGAGCTGTCATGGACCAAAGATCATAGAGAATGACATAATATTGGAACTTAACTTTTTGGAATTTGGAATTTAAAAATATTGTTCATTGCTAATCATAATTCAGCAAAATGAACGAAAAAAAGGACACAAACAGCAAAATAGAACTACAAATAGTCAGATGAAGGATCTTCGTAGGTTTTCCTGTTTGCTCTGTCACGTTTTTTTTATCCACTTTATTCTCCAAGTACGTGTAAATAATCATAGTAATCACACTATAATATTACACTTAAACGTTTAAGAATAATGCAACAAATGTTTTATATTTGGCGATGGACACTATATACTCAAATTACCTTAGCAAGAAAATTGACCATTTTGTTTCATACTTTAAGGATAACGCAGCAGAACTAATTTTGCTGCTTTATTTCCAATAATATCATATGAAGAAAGAAGGCCAAGAACATATCTAACAACGGGGGATCTGCCCTTAGTGGGCGAGCAAAAAACGGAATTGTTAGAGAGGCGTGGCAAAGAAGCGAATGAAAGTGATGAACAGTTCAAATAATCAGATGTTAAGGGGTTTTTAAGAAGCCGTGTGGTCATAATGCGCTTGAACTTCTTCCATTCCATTTTGAAGGTCCGCGTTTGAGTCCTACTATGTTATTGTATACTGTTAATACTCCCGGGGGGGGGGGGGAGAGATTTGAGCGGCTCTTAACAGCGACGTCTTGAGAGCCGATGAGGGTGATTTGAACCCGGTTTGCCTTGGTGGGAGGCAAGCATGCTAATCTTTCAGCCACCGTGGACCCTATGGTTGGGGGGGGGGGGGGAGAAAGCTATCGTGGGATTTCTCAGGGGGAGCGCGCCACTTGTTCTAAAAGTCACTTGGCCTAAAAATCATTTGGCCTTATATATCGAAAGAAATTTTATTTTACTAAGAAATTTGGCCTAAAATTCGTTTGGCTTAGAAGTCACTTGGCCTAAACGTCATTTGGCCTAAAAGTAATTTGACCTAGTGTCACTTTGCCTAAAAGTCACTTGACCTGAAAGTCACTTGGTCTTAAATTTATTTAGCCTAAAATTCATTTAGCCTAAAAGTCACTTCGACTAAAATTCACTTCACCTAAAATCATTTTAGGTCAAATAACGTGTACCCTTCTCAGGTTCTCCCATTTTATTCCATCGCCCCTTCTTTTATAGACTCACCCATTACTGCTGTACACCTCTTCTTCTATCGCCTCAGAAACTTTGCCTATCACAATAACCCTGGAGTCTGCCAACGAAATGTGCATAACATATTGTGTAAACATACCTCGCTCTGCTATCGGAGTTGATGGAATTTTTTTTTTTTTTTTCGCGCTATATCCCTGGAGGCTGTGTAAAGGGAGATCTTTTGCCAAGAGTCAGCGGGTTTTAAACTAATTAAATTAGGTTAAGTTTCTTTGCCACTCCTGTGTCCCTCTTTGCCACTTCTGCGTCGAATTAAGCGCGTAGTTCCGGGAGAACGAGATTAAATATTCCCCGAGAGAAGAGAGGAATGGTAATCCGGTCTTCCAGCCAGTAGCTGAAATCCCATTTCAACGCACACTGGGCTGTCGTGTTTGGCGCAGAGTGGGACGGCTAATAGGGACGTCTAACTCCTTCACTGACGCCCAATTTTTTTTCATTGCAAATGTAACAGAAGGAGTTTTTCGTCTGACGAGTAAATTTGACTCATAGTTGACTAAGCAGTTTTGAAATCGATTTTTAAAAAGTCTTGCAGCAACAAAGAAAAATATTTAGATTACCAAACATCATTCTGAAAGTGAAAAATTTAAATTAATAGTGTCTCAATATTATTTATTTTGGTTTTTGACATACTTCAAACGTTTTAATATTTCCCAGTGATTAAATAAAAAGTATATACGTTATTTGAAAAAATTTTCTAGTGCGAATATTGATTTTTTAGTCAGTCGATATCCATCCCTTTTCCTTGATATAGTGCGTACATATTAGGGTAACAAGTCAACATCAACTAATTTATGCTTATAAAAATTAGGCAGTATCACTTGATTAACTTAAGGGTACTTCAAACTAGGGCAAACAATGCGTGAAAAGAAGAGAGTTAGTGAAATCCATGTTTTTTGGTTTCTATCCACACAACTTAGCCTTCATTTTTAATAACTCGCCTAAATGCAATACAAAAATGACTGCAATATATTGTGACAAGCTGCGAGGTGGGTATCCGAGTTTGTTAGTAATACTAAAAGATCTAAATTGGAGTTCTTAATTTATTTACAACGATAAAATATTACACACAGCTATTAGCAAAGAAAAAATAAAAGTATTTCAGTTCTTGGTTTTGCATTTGCGTGCCCGGAAAACCACAGGCTTTTATAAACATATAAAACAGCCGCCAATCATCTGTTCATTTAACAAAACAGGATTAATATTCTAACGTGCCTTCTAAACCTATGCTACTGTTAATTAATGCATTGCGCTATATATTTATTAATTGGAAGGTAAATTTAAACAGCACTAAGCTGAAAAATAAATATCTACGAGTACTTTGAATACGTTTTGAATAATATAGGCCTGCCTAATCTATAGTTAGGGCCACCTGATTTTCGCGAAAAGATTTCAGGGCAACATGAACTCCGAAACACTTTTGTAATTGGTTGAGTTTAACTGTTCGCGCGTTGCAGGTGCCTGCCAGCGAATCACGCACACTCAGTGTTGGAGTTATTGAATTCTGATTGGCCCAGTCAGGTTGGAAACTGTCTCCCGACAAAGACACGTGGCCAATAACAAAATGAAAACTGCATGTATACCATAGGACAATGGAGTATAGCTTTCACGTGAATATTTTCGCGAAAAAAACAGGTGGCCCTGTCTGTAGTGTTCACCAAATTCACCGACAAACTTTGTCACGTGTTCCCTCGCATGAATAATGACGAAAAGTATATACATGACGCTTCGCTTATCTCGCCTCCTAAGGATGGCCACGCCCGTAAAGGGCCTATAGATTGACCTATGACCTATAGATTTATCGCGAATAGCAAAGGATTAAATTTACTTATAGTTCTGAAAGTACTTGTGAGTATGATGTATGAGTGAATTCGGTGCCACGCACTCACACATTAGGGATACATGGCACTCGCACACATGTAACTGGGTGGCAACCACCATTTTTTTCCATAACCTATTACTCATGCATACCACAGTATTTTCTGTAGATGTGTAACCTTATTTACTGGCACGCTACACGTACTTTCATAGTTCTCGCTCAGTTCCATCGTTAAAGGCGTGTACCACCCTTAGAAAGCGATTTAGGCTAAATGTAATGTGTTGAAATTATAATCTGAACTTCACAAGAACCAATAAAATATTAGCACTATAGCAAATGCTGAATATTCAGCTTGCTGTTGCAGATTGTGAAAGCCCTCCTTCGGATATAGCAATTGTGGGTCGTGAATTTCAATGCGTCAGTGTAACGTGATTTAAGTAACGAATTAGATCCGGACACGTCCACAGGAACACGTAGACACATGGCACATACAGCAATATGGTTTGATAAGCCTACATTTCCCTCGGAAAATATAGGCTTATTAGGGTGTTTTTTTTTTTTTTTTCTATAAAATATTTAATCTCATATCCTATTGAGTCTTGACAGATGGCGTAATATACAAATTAAAAATATTAACGAACTACAGATAATTTTTAAACTAGTCAGAAAACGATCAATTGAAGCTAATGAAAAACTGCAACATCAATTCGTCCACGGAAAATGCAGTGTAAAGATACGTGGTCGCTGTGTTTTCAATGGTCTTGATAGAATAAAAAAAAGGTTCTACCACCTCAAAGCAGGTATTTAGCTGTGATTATGGCTATGGAGTTCACAAATATTGTCTTGCAAGGCAGAGTAACATGTTCTCTATACTGTAGTTGATAATTGTCATTCATTTGCGAATTGTGTTACATTCCCGCTGAGTCCCAACTGAGGTTATTACATCTGGTACAGTTTTCGTCAGATAGAAAGTCAAGGTATTACTAGGCATAACACATATGATCAATAGTGATTATTATAGAAGTTACGCGTCTGTGGAATTAGATAAAGTAGTGATTCGGAAACTCTGCACTACGTAACTTGACATTTCGTAAATCTCGACATCCTCACAGGCCGTACGGATCAAATGCTATGCGTTATCACTAGGGACGTGCAAAATTCGCGTTATTATTTGGCATCAGGCTGAACTTCAAAGTACTGTATGTGCTGGAGCCTGTGTCGTTTCCCCATTGGCTGCTCACTAGACGTGATGATGTCTCTCCCTTTCTGAATGCACTACACGTGACTGGGGCACACAACTGCAAATAGTGTTCACCTATTGGCTCATAGTTACTCGCGGCGTGTCAGCTTAAGTACAGTCCAATGACAAACGTATCGCGCAGGTATATGTGTTTGAAGTTTAATGCGTCCCCAAATAATAACGCGAATTTCACATGCCTCTAGTTATCATTCAAGTATATTCACAAAGAAATGTTCACGAATATGGACACTTTTTTTTTTTTTTTTTTTTAACAAGAATGAACTGTAGGATTTAGTATTTTATGTATTAGCCTCCAAATTCGCAAAACTCAGTGCCTTCATAGTCTACGTTAGTACACGTTCCTGAGGGTCTACATGATTTCGAGAAAAAAAAAAAAAAAAAAAAAAAACTATTGTTGATTTCGCAACAGATTCTTGGGAATACTTTCTTAAATTGAGATTTAAATATAGTGTGTGGCCATGTTGTGTATAGGCTATTCACGGTAAAGTGAGCACTTTTGAAAGCCCTTTCATTTCGAATAATAGTTAGTAAATTTATTTTATTTTAGCTTTAGACATTAACTTCGAGTGTGTTGGAATATGCACACTGTGTTTACTACTTACATGGCAAAATATATTTAAAAAACTGGAGAAAGGATAAAATATTGCTGAAATGAAAAAGTAACTAGGGTCTCAAAAGTGCTAACTTTAACGTGAACAGCTTATAGTAGCAAACCCTATTAATAAGAAACGAAATGACACCTCTCAAGTTAAATGAATAGAAGGCTTGCGTTTTTCTCACAAACGTTATAGTATTTCCTCGTGAAAAGTTGGCCCGAGAGTGTTGAGCGAAGGAAACCTCACATGCGTCATTAACAGACATGGTATATCTACCGGTTACATAATTTCGTACGAAAATAACAATAACATAATACCACTTACTATCGGAAATGAACCTGGATGTAATTACCCATACAGTGTAGGTTACAAAGCTTATTTAAATCTATTTAAGAAAACATTATTAATGGTTCTGGCATTTGATTTATAGTAGTTTATATTTATATAAATAGTTTTAAGGTTTTTTTTTAGGTCCCTTACCTCCAACGACAATTAATTTGGGCACATATAGGAACATAGTAGCGATTTTCTACCTTATTTTGTATAATCGGATTTCTCAAGGCGTTTTTGTCTGGAGTTAAGAAAAATATACTTGAGCGAGTGTATATACATTTACGTATATCCCATAAACCACTTCGCTGCGGATAGCATGACGTCAGAAACACCCAGGGATAATTATCGTAAAAATTAAGCTTTTAAAAAAGAGCCACGTGCCCGTTGTAAATGACCGGCAATATTATTACAGCAAATATAGCTCAATACTTGATAGGAAATTGTGTTTAAACGTAAGTGGACGCCTGTATTGTTCAAGGAATAATGAATACATAGACGTTGATAGGAAATGATGCTTTAAACGTAAATAGACGCTTGTATTGTTCAAAGAATAATGACGTTGATAGGAAATGATGCAGGATCAAAGGGAAACGCTTCAAAAGGAGAAAACTAGAACAAAAAAAAAAAACAGTTAATGCCAGGTAATTTGAATACGGAGCTATGTTCTGGAGGCAAAGCGTACAATCAGTTTAAAAAGTACACTCCGCTTTATGATGAACGTCTAGAGCGACTTCCGGTATCGAGGGGGATTTCCGCTTCGCTGAAAATTACGCTGAGAATATATCTTCTTTAAATAATAACGCTCAAAGATTGCGTTACTCAGAAGTTTCTTTTAATATAGTTACAGAAAATTACGAACCACAAAGCAGGCTTCAAGTAATGTTTTCCAGAGGCAAACAAACGGAAATACATTAAATGATTAGTTCTTCGTGATACGAATTTCGTCTTTTTTCAAATTTAGCTTAAACTATTTTAGCAAATTTTCCTAAATGTATTTTTTTTTTCAAACCGCCATTCTTCACTTACATAGAATTTCACCACCAGCCGAATATACAAAACCTCGTTTATTGTGTGTGTGTATGTGTGCGTGTGCGTGTGTATGTGTGTAGGCTTGTTGAAATGTTTCTTTTCTTGTTGATTCGAATTCGTCAGTTTTACTTTATAAAATTAAAAGGTAGGGCCTTAAATATTTACTTAACTCTACGGAACAATCAAGAGTACTGAAACGTGAAAGAAATTCCGAAACAAACACCCAAATATGCATGATATTTCAGGTACATTTCGATATTGAAACAGGTGGAGTAAATATCTTAACCTCCAGTGTATTACATCATATTATTCGCTTTCATAGTATACGAGAAATATGCGATAAATAATCCAGATAAATATTTGCGAGATTATGCGTAGAGAGTAACTCTATACTAAAATGCCAAAAAAGTTTGTAAATATACGTGTTCATATAAAACGATACTAAATCTTCCGTGTGTGCTTGCAAAACTAAGTAAAAGTAGCATGGTATACAATATACGTGAAGAATTACATTTGTGAACTAACAGTACTGTTAGTCGAATTAGACATTTCTGGACTTTCGTGCAGGAGTTCGAAAGTTTGTCTCCTATCTATTGCCCAGAAAGAGTAGAGACCCTACCTTTTTACGTTATAGTTTTGTGACAGACTAGGTGTAATGACATTATACTTTAGCTTGATGTGCGTGTGTGTATACCACTAGACCTCTGCTAATCCTTCAAGAGTATGCACCAATAGTGTGCAGATAACACTCTAGAGGATTCATTCCCTTTGGCCGAGACAAACGAAGGGTGGGTTCTGACTTTGACAACGAACAATAAGAAAATTAGATTTTTTGAGTATATATGTAACTGTGAAGGCTAGCATGGAGTCGTTTTATAACGCTTAATCTACATTATTATAATATAATTCCAGTAGTACACCGTTCACTTCTGAATGCCTATCTTGGCAATTGCCAGCACATTTAGGATGACTTGAGAGACTAAAATAGGTTTCAAAATAGTTTTGAGGATAACCCAAAGGTGCGATTCATTATAAATATTATATTTAACCGTATTTGCTAATTGGAACGAAGCAAAAAAAAAACTTAACAAATTTAATATATGATCTGTAGTCTGAAACACATTAAGAGATAAATGGTGTTTGGTTGGACGGCCTCTAAAGAGAAGTGGTGTCCATTAACAAAGGCTAATGTTATTTTTGTGTTGGCCTACTAGGTTTAGTGAAGTAGGCCTACGTATCAATGAATGGTATGGCAGATGTTCACCTCTGCCACTCATGATAAATCCATGCAGGGTTGCTATAGAATACCAGGATTAAATTTCGCTGACATTTTCAGGTTTACCCAAGTTATTACGTAACGTTTAATTCCGTTTTTATGCAAATAAACCGAAGGCTAACATCGTTTTCAAAATAGATTACTTGATAAGGGTGGGGGGAAGAGAAGCGAAATTATTTAGTTGCCAGCCTGTGTCTCTCATTGGGCGAATTATTTTCCATTAGCAACTGCTTCTACAGTCAGCTGAAATATTTAACTGTTCGGTAAATCTCTTACTTTCATGAATAATCAATGTTTATTAGGTGCAGTATAGGTAGGGTGTTCCTCGTGGAAAGATTTACGCGGAGTCCAGACTTCAATATCCTGAGCACATTTGCAGTCTTTATTTGACTATTGGCTGCTTATCTATGTATGAAGTCAGCCTGTTACTTGAGTGAGCAAATAACAATTAAGTTACGCTGGTCGTCCGTGATTCGCGGACAAACTGATAAGACGCGTGACAATTCAAACGATCCAATCACGAAAGTGGTTATGAACTAAAGTGCGTTGGAACACAACTTGTCTTGAAATATTTTCTCGGAAAAATTGGTGCCCCTAAGCATAACAAATATTCTCCTTAACTTTTTCAGATGTTCTCTGGCCACTTTCACATTCTTTAGCTTTTCCTGTTTTACATACTAGTGCACTCTAAATCTGAATCAGTGAGAATGTCACTGTTTCAAACAGTCAACAATACTTGGCTGATTCAACATGCACTTCAGTGAATTTAACTGATGAACCAGTGAAAAAATTCCACATTTCCTTTACTTTATGGTTCAGTGACATTTTCCACTGATTCATCAGTCATTTTTCTCACTGTTTTTCAGTGGTTTAATTTTGACTGATGGATCAGTTAAACAGCGTGTATAAATGACGGCGAAACGAACTATTAAAATCAATACAAAATACTCTCTAAAATGTGCTTCGTCATTCAAAACACCATTTTGTGAGGTAATATGAACAATTATTTTTTCATTACGTTTCATTTAGTTCTCAGGCATTCATCATAGCGCTCTGTTTGAAGGCATAAACTGTATATAATGTGGTGAAGAAAGTGTGCTCATATGTAGTATTCTTTTAAACTACCCTAACGTTAACAATCAAACTAAAAACGAAAATTAAGGGCATAGAATTTAATACTCCACACTTTCGATGAGCAGTACAAGGCATCTATTTTCCTCAAATCGCGCCCCGGTGCCTCCGAAGCGACGGATTTTCAATTCGCTTGTCGCACTGGGAATTCGTCAGCTAGTTGGTCTCACTAGAGCTTCATCGAAGTGAAATTTCACAACAACGTTAAATGAAACAAAACTGGGAGGAAAAATAAAGACGATAAGGCGACCACACTGGAAGCGAAGAGAAGAGGGTTTGCGTGTTCGATCCCAGTTACTTGCGAAAAGTTTTTTTACTTTTTTTAAATTACGGTAAATTGCGCAATATAAATAGTACAGTACCGTAAACATGTTTATTTCACGTAATTATTTGACTACATTTAATGAAAAACGGTATTTAACTAGCCACTACAGACGGCCGTCACGTATTCAATCAGTGGAATAGTTTCACGTCACTAACTCAGTCAGTGGAATTTTTTCACTGAAACAATCTGTGGTTTCCCACTGATTGTAAATGAAGCCATTTTCACTGATTCGAGTAGTCGAATTTCACTGAGAATCATTGGTTTGCCACTTCGAATTTAGAGTGTGGTAACTCCGTGTAACGCATTATCTATTATGATACTGAATTTATTATTCATGGAAATCTTATCGGAAAAGATTTTTTATTGTTTTCTTTTTTGTATTAATTTATGATTCCTCGGTCAATATTTGATGCAGCGTATCTGTTCAATATGAGAGCAGCTACAGTATCACTGAACTACTGAAACAAGATTACAATCTCACGGATTCCAAACGATAACGAGAGAAAATATGCAAACACGTGTGGAGCACGCCGGAACTTAAACAAGCGTGCCTAAATGGTGAAATAGTGCACAATCTGTCTCTAATGACGAACATGACGTCACGTTCGGGAAACGGAATGTATAGCGAGAACTAAATTCCAACCTCTATAGTCGGTATAGTCCATTTACGGTTACCTTCGACCTTTTTCTGAAGTCCTGCTTATGTTCTACTTTCAGGATATTCCTCCGCCTCTTACAAACAGAGCTTAACTGAGTCTATAAAAGTACATAAATGGGGCAACTCACCGCATTCGTGGGAGCTCAATGTAATAATGTTTTGCGTAAGGACTATTCCTTACTACAGGCTGTTCACCATAAAGTGAGCACTTTCGAAATCGACCTAAGAAAAACGTGACTACTACTAACGTCATATATTTTAAAGGGCGCACTGAGTGACATGCGCCCAGTAAATTTGGTAACAATTGATGGAAAGTAGTTCCATATCTTAACGTTAACTAAAAAGTGTTAGGTAACACATGTGTGATAACTTAAATTATTAATTCGCTTTCTGTTTTTTTTTTAATGCATCGAAGTATAAAAATAATCAGATTAGTAAAATATTTTCGTTTCCAATAATTTCAAAGTGTCACCTGACTGACGCATGAATAAAGTGAAGAGGCCCATGGCAATGTTAATTTTACATAAGGCGGAAAGATACACAACGGGCATGCAAGTAGATCTTGAGCAGGACTTTCAAAAGTGCTCATTTTACCGTGAACAGGCTATAGGTATTAACAACACACCTATTTTCTCTCTGTTTTAATTCATAATAGTTATAAATGAAATATTATAATTGATAGATAAAACACAAGCAAAAATTCAATGTAATCAAACATAGCGCACGTTTAAGTTAACACAAGTATAAACCGCTTATGACAAATTATTATAAACTTGCAAAATTCGCGTTATTATTTGAGGACAGTTTAAACTTAAAACATGTTTTCCTTTGCAATACGTTTGTCATTGGTCCATGTTTTATTTGACACGACCCCGGCAAATCTGCACCAATAAATAAACACTTCACAAACGTGTACCCCAATCACGTGCAGTTTACTCAGAAAGGAAGCGACTTCACGTCTGGTAAGCAGCCAATAGAGAAACGACGCCGACTCGAGTATATACAGTACTGTGAATTTTTTAGCTTGATACAAGACAAAATAGCGAATTTGGCAAGTCCCTACAAATTATGTGTTTGGTAAACAATCATGTACGTCATACATGGGATGATTTTCCAAATAGTTTATAGAACGACGTTGCGTAGGCGTGTAGGACAAATAAGCTAACACGCTTAACTTTCAGTCAGGGATCAGAGGGTGGGATTCGAGCTGACCGGATAGGGGAAAGTTTCTCATTGATCAGAGTGGAGAGAATTGGGGAGCTCGGGCGGCTCTTGAAATCGAAGGCTCGTGAATCGAAGAGGGGTGGAGTGAGGTGAGTATAGAGCGGCGCCGGAATTCAAGGGCTGGGGAAGCTGAAGATCCCCGAGAAAACCCGCTGACAGCGGCGTCGTCCGGCTTGCGAAAACCGAAAGCGGCCCCCGCGCGAGACTCGGACCCGGTTCCCCTGGGTGGACGGAGGGTAGTCTGTCCACTACGTCACCGCGGCGCTCGTTTTATTTAATTAGATTTATTCGAGTCTCAGATGAATTTTCGGGCACTTTCTTAATTTGCGCCTTCCCAAGTTCTCCCACACTTGGCTGATATCGCGAATGTCCTATCCGAGGACAGGAAGGTAGGCTAAAGATGGTCGCCCGTTCAGGCCTTCAAATCGTGTGCAGAACTTCGGCAGAAAACCACGTATTAAATTTTAAATTCGAATCAGTGTGAAACCACTGATTGTTTCAGTGAAGAAATTTCACAGATTGAATTAGTGACGTGAAACAATTTCGCTGATTGAGTAAGTGACGGCCGACTGCAGTTGTGAATAAAATATTGCTTCTATTGAATGTAGGCAAATAATTACGTGAAATAAAAGTATTTGCCATAGTTTACTGTTTATATTGTCCAATTCACAGTAATTTAAAAACGTAAAAAAATTCCGTAGGTGGCCCAGATTGAGGACGGCCACGCTACGACTCTGGACCGTTACCCTACAATCTGAGCTACGACACCAACATATTATTGCCAGAGGAAATTACATGTCTTATAATGTTGCTGCGAAACCGTGTAGTTTTGAAGTTGTATGCTCATACCTCTCATGTTTGATTTGATTGGTACCCTTAGGATTGTTTAAACGAATAGTATACATGAGTGCACACTCTTCACCACATTAAATGCAGTTTAAACCTTCAAACAGAGCGCTGTGGCGATTACATGGAATCGAAATGAAAGACGTAACGGAATGAAAGGCTGTGTGTTCATATAACCTCATAAAATGGCGTTTTGGAAGACGAAACTCATCTTAGAAAGTATTTTTCATTAGTTTTATTCGTTTATTCGTTGTTACTTCGCTTGATACACGTTGTTTAGTGGCCATTTTTACACGCAGTTTCACTGATACATCAGTCAAAAATAATTAGAGACGGAGAAAGTTGCTCAGATGTTTCACTGGTCCATCAGTCAAAAAACAAACCACTGAGAAAACAGTGGAAAAAATGACTGACTAATCAGTGGAAAATGTCACTGAATCAATCAGTGAAGGAACTATTGCATTTGTTCACTGGTTCATCAGTTAAATTCACTGAAGTGACTATTGTATCAGTCATATACGTTCAACTGATTGAAACAGTGAAATTCTCACTGATTCAGATTTAGAGTATACAAAACTGCTCCACGCACTTGAGTGATCTCTGCTGAGGAAAAGCATTTATGAAAAGTTGCACATGGGTATACCAATTTCAACTTCTCCACTTATCTCCAAAGTCAATTATTTTTTTGTAAGTGAACATGGGTAAATCAGGTGATTTCCTGTTCATTTTAAGTATGAACATTGCGGTGCAGAATTAAAAAAAAAAAAAAAAAGGGTATAGGCAATTGCAGCACGCTTTTACCTTTAGTATTCTGTCGTGAAATTATAGTCTACTCGTGGTTTCTTTATACTTATAGTATTTACTTTATAATAATTTGAATAAAAACAGTGAGAAAATATGTGACCTGGTAATGCCTAGTAAGAACTAGTTCTTATGCAAAATATTATTGCACTTATTGCGAAGGAATGCGGTGTGTTGCCTCTTTCGTATAATTTTCTACACTCGGTTAAACTTCGTCTTCACGAGGCGGAGGATTATCCTTGTAGTAGAAATGTATCAGGGCTCGAGCAAAGTTGTATGTGACCGCGACTGGACTCTAATGTTGTAGTCGCTGAAAGTCCAACAGAGGCGTGTCACGGACGGGAAGATGGCGCGCCAGTTGTGTGATTTGCACCTAAAGGCTGCAATGAGGCGTCATGGGCTGTTCACGGTAAAATGAGCACTTTTGAAAGCCCTGCCCAGAATCAACTTTTATGCACGTTGTGTATTCTTCCGCCTTATGTAAAATTAACATTTCCATCGCCTCGTCACTTTATCCACGCGTCGGTTCACTGAAACGGTCAAATTGTAAGAAAAGTATATATTTTTTTTACAAACATGCTCATTTTTACACTTCGATACATTAAAAATGACTTAAGTCGTCACATATGTTCACCTTACACCATTAATTCGACGTTAAGATATGGAATTACTTTCCATCCAACGTTACCAACTTTACTGGGCGCGTGTCACTCAGGGCGCCCGTTAAAATGTATGCAGGCAGGAGCAGTGATTTTTTTTATAAGGTTAATTTCAAAAGTGCTCAATTTATGGTGAGCAGCCTTTACTAAGAAAACTTCTCTGCATTCGCTGGGAGTGGTTTCGGCAAACCATGGAAAGCTGGAATCAGGACGGCCGGAGCTGGATTCGAACCAAGGCCCCTCCGGGAATACGATTTCAGTGAGTTACCAATGCGCCACCTTGCTCGGAGAAAGAAATTATTACATAATAGTAACTGGTAAACGAACGGGAGGTAACGTTATTATACGTGCATTACGAGGCGTGGCTGTAGAGTAACGAAACTAGACACCAACGAGAATTTACACTTGTGGGGAGCGAAGCGAATGCATGTTAGCTGTCTTGGATACATCTTGAGTACGCGATCTTCTGTCCGTTTCTCTGTGCAAAGGCTGTTCACAATAATGTAGGCGTTTTGAAAACTAACATTAGGAAAATTCACTGCTCCTGGCTGCATAAATTTTAACAGGCGCACTAAGTGACATGCGTGCTGTTAGGTTGGCAACGATAGCGATGGAGCGAAAGTAGTACCATAACTTAACGTCGGACAGTGTTAGGTAACGAATTTGCGATAACTTAGATTATTTATTTCGGGTTCTGGTTTTTTTTTTTTTAACACATCGAAGTGTAAAAATGAGAACATTTGTAAAATATTTACTTTTCTGATAATTACAGTTTTATTTGACCCACGCATGAATAGGGCGATGAGGCCCGTGGCAATGTTAATTTTACATACGGCGGAATAATACACAACGTGCATACAAGTAGATATTTAGCAGAGCCTTCAAAAGTGCTCATTTTACCGTAAACAGCCTATAGTTCTGTTTGCATCTGGGCTTTGGTGAAAGTGAATGATTGTTGTTAAGTGTCCTATGAACCTGCGTGTTCAAGGTCAAGAAGCGAGGGAGCGATACGGGCGACACTAACACGCACGCCTAGCGCCTCATCGCCCCTACGTGCAAGGCGTTCAGTGTTTCCGTCCTAACGCTTTACTGTGTAACTAGATCTGTAACTGTGGGGATTTATTACACGCGATGAAAGTACACAGATCAAACTACCTGCGTATAATCGCACTTTTCTCTTACCGCTTAAAGAAACTTCATAGGCAAGCTTTAAAAATGCTATATTTTACCACTTTCACGATTTTTTTTCTCTATTAATACAGTTAATATGGTAAAAGTAAAAAGATAGCGATATAGACAACAGTTTTTTTTAACCTTTCTGGAAAAACTTCGTATTTCCAGAACATTGATTTACCGAGAGACGCGTTTAGGCGCAAACAACGATTTCACAGAAAACGATTCATTATATAGGACCCTTAAGTCATCTTGCCGGAATTATAGTTAAGAAAAAAATTTTAGAGGATAGTGCGTATCAGAAACTACTTGTTACTTTATAGCAGAATGTTTGAAAATATTAAGGGCTCGCCCTAGTAAGCCTGCAGCCACATTTGAATGGGGAATCGATGTTAAAGAAATTCATTTTCAATTCATCAATTTCTAATATTATTGTTTGAAACGAAAAACATTCTACGTGTCATTTTTATAGAATACTAGTTCGTTAATAAATCTCGCAAACTTTAATATTTAATTTTTTTAAGTAAAATTATCATTAAAATCTAAACTTTGCGAACAAACTGAATATATATATATATATATATATATATATATATATATATATATATATATATATAATATATATATATATATATATATATATATATATATTCAAAAGGCTGATATATATATATATATATATATATATATATATATATATATATATATATATATATATCAGCCTTTTGAATAGAGTGTCATGTGATGAGCAACAGAACTGATTTAAACAGTGTAAACTACGTGGGAAGCGGTGCATGTATATACAGAGGAAAGTAATGTGATGTAGGAGGTTAAAGGTATGTTGTAACGTTTTGTCAAACAACTTAATTTTTCTCACTAGTTCTGCTACTTAATAACCATCCTCGTATGTAGAGAACTACTTCACATTTCGTACTGGAGCTAATGGTTTGGCGTCAACCAATTTTCGGTTTTCTTTAGTAGCTCATTCGTACGTAATATACCCATCTCGATAAAAGTTACATTATCAAAGAAAAGACACCATAACCTTCCAATCGAAAAATGAGAGAAAAAAAATTGTCCCTCTAATTGGCGTAATTATTATTATTATTTTGTTTTTCGCAGACCTTAGTTTAAAATCACGGTCAGAAAAAAACAACTAAAAGAAAAATAATTCCTTTCTCAAACGGGGTCCAAACTGAAATATAATTCTGTTACGTTGGTGGGCGTCGTCACATTGGCCAGCCACTCATGACGTCACACTGTACGTCCCCTAGTCCTAGGGGCATTTGGGTATTCGGCGGGGGCGGCGCCAGTGCCCTCGCACCCTTTGTGCGCCGGCCGAACCCAATTACAACCCCCTGGCCCCCACCCCAAACCCCTCGTCCGCGGCCAAGAGTGTCCGCCGCACGCGGCCTGAATTGATTGCTTGGTGGCCGTTTCTCTCCCGTCTTCGTGGCACGTTGCACACCCACATAGCATTCACCTCCCTTCCTATTCATCCCTCTCAGCACCTCACAGCGCCAGCAGGCCACTTATCCCCTGGACGGAGTTTTGCAGCGCCCCGCCGGGATTACCTCGCACGCCCTTAAGTACACGCTAATTAATTTTGGGGAGCGGAACAAATAGTTCCCTGATATTTATGTAAGATCCATTGGTTTATTCGTTCATTTATTATTTGTTTCTAAATTAAAAGGTTCAGCTTTTGGCCGTTTTACAATATGATGTTTCAAATTTTACAGTTAAAATAGATAAATTTTTACACCAGTGCCAAATTATATATGTTTATATATTATCAAAATTAGAGAAGCACACGCAAAACAATCAGTGTTAATTAAAAAGGTAACAATGAGGAATCAAATTTACTTTACTGAATATAATGGCCTGCGCAATTATTTTTCTTACCACAATATCTATTTGTTGAAATATATTTTTCGTTTTGCATTTTTTCCGCTAAACTAAATATAAAACCATGTATATCTATCATAACAGAATAGTATTAAATATGTTAGTTCCTACAAATCAAAATTGTATTATAATATAGTAATCAATGCTGACTATTGTAAATCTTAATTAAAAATATTTCATAAAATAATAATTAATGTTAAGAGCTAATCCTTCTAATATTAATATTTATGATTTAAAAATAAACTATAATTAAGTCAATAAGCGTAATTAAAAATAAATTATTATGTTATAAAATAGTTTTGCTGATTTATAAATGGACTTTGAATTTCTTCGTTCATATAAACTAGTATTTAAAAAATCTGGTTGTGTTCAATCTAATTTCACATATCAAACGAATTATAAAATATTGAATTATTAATATAATTAAAATATAGGCTGATAGTAAAAGCAAACTGAATATTTTTTATTATATTTATTAACCACGTTAAATAATACAGAAACAACTAAAATCATTACTTGGTTGTAAATCTATAATAGTAAATTATAATAAACTGTATAATAAATTGAACAATTTAAGTGTCAATAAGAGGGCAGCACATTTATTTTGGGTATGGTATGGAAAAGGTGTAGCAACTAATTTTTTTTTTCTAAGTGTTTAGAAGCCATCCAATAAAAGTCGGAAGGATCAAAGTCGGAAACTCCCGATTGACATTCTGAAGATTCACTGATTGATGGATGGTTGGGATCCCACCTCACTTACCATACGCAACACAAAGGAACCAAATATGAGGCAGGGATGTGGTTTTAGCTTTTTTTTTAAGTTAAATCTTGGGAAAATCAGCCTATTTACGAAGTGTTTGGTTGTTTACAAATATGTAGTGTACCACAAACATTTTATACAACCGTTAACATTGTCTTGCTTTTATTTGAATGATTTTACTTTTTTAATTGAATGTAATATTTTGGCCCGTAGTTTCCAATATTTTGCTTGTAAGAGTAGAAGAGTTTATTTTTACTGTGTAGATGCGTCAGAGGCTAACGAGCTATCCGTGCGACAGCCAATGTCACAAGCATGGGTGATGACAACGATCCTTAGCGCTTTCTAATTCAACACTTGGAAAAATAACCCCTTGATGTAATAGCACAGATTCAGTGTAAACACTACCTGCCACGTGTTACAGAATTTTTCGCAGGCAATTAATAGACGTGCTTCCATGCATTAACTGGCAAATTTTCTCTTCAAGGCTGGGCTCATTAATACGAGTACCTTATTGCACGTGTATTTAAACAAGCACAATTAAATGGTTGCTAAAGGGAATATGTTAGCATGTAACTGATTTCAAACACAGTGGAACTTAACCAGAAGAAAAACACTCCCATGTTGTTATTGCTTCTAACACTTAATAACATTGAGTTTAATTGACTTTAATACAAAAATCCCACTTTTATTGTAATTGTACAAAGTATTCGGAAATTTGGCCTGTCATATTAATTTTTCAACGAGTGCAGAAAATCTCGTCAGTTATAGCCATCCTAATAAAATTGCTTATTTAGTTCTGACGTACTTAACATGTTCAGTATTATGTCAACAAGAAATTATTGCTATCGGAGTAAGTTCTAAGACAAAGAAACCGTTTACATTGCTGAACTTGTATGATGTGGAAGAGACCAGTGATCCATGTGACCGCGGCGTTGCCATGTCACGGTATTACACATCGTAAACTTGACAGTAGGTAAACAGCTATATTAATTTTTACGTGAGGTTGGAATATTCACAGCTTATAGCAAGTAAAAATTAATCATGGCTTTCAAGTTGCTGAATGAAAAAACAAAACATGCACGAAATAGTCGCCGGAAGTGTGTGTGTGTGTGAGTCTGTCGCTCTCTCTCCGCCAGCTAGATGTCAGACGTTGAATGAAGATCATTCAACGTGCCACTTAATAAGAACGACGTAACAAGTCCTCCTCTCCGTGTAGTGCGCTCATTTCCTGTGTCACATTACAACGTACAGCTGAAGTACTTGAGGACTAAGCAGACACACAATATTCCCCACGGAACTTTGCAGCTCTTGTTCGCATTATTAATGCGCAAAAGCCAGTTTCAGAAACACTTCCGACACGGTTCGTTTATTATTAAACGCAATAGCCAAATTTCCGACAGTGGAAAGCATGAATATAGTAATTGCCGAAATTAAAGCGCGGCATATTTTATATCGTGCAGGTTCCGATTTAGGAAATAAATCAACGCTCTGAACCTTTCCACTAGAAAAATATTAACACAGACGTATACTTATTTATGTCTACGACGTAATTACGGATGCGTCAATGACGTTACGTATCACTGCATTTGGTTTTGTGTCACGTGGAAGCTCAACCTTCGCCAACTTTTACTACGCGAATGTACGTTTTACTACAGGTCCGATGGACATAATCGAATACCTTAAAATAGACATTTAATGCTTCTCGATGGTTCCTTGTATGAAGCCATTTAAATACCTAAGTTATTATTGGTTGATGGAGAGAAAAGCAAAGCGAACCCTCTGTCTAGAAAGACTCAACATAGTCGGCGCACTGAATAAGCAAAACAACTCTTACTGCTTAATTTAAATGGTCTATTTGTTTATAGAGAGACAGGTATACTTTACAAGATTTCAATCAGCAGTTTACATGTGAATAAAGCTGCTACGAATAGCCAATTCGTTGTTATATGTTGGCGGAAGTACGCTACCACACATGTCTTGCCTTTCTTTGTTATACTTGCGTGATACACCCGAACGTGTTGTTGCAAAATCTGATTCGGTTGTAGTTCGTTAAACACGAGTTATTGGTTCCTTGCGAATACGTTTTGAGCTGAATCTCTACGCCAACCTGTTTCGGTTAGCTCCAGTAATGTGGCAGACCGCAAGAGCCCCGTTTAAAATTAAAATGAAAACGAAATCAAGTAGGCCCTATCGAATCGAGCTAAGTCACCGAGTAGTTTACAGAGCACTGCGAATACTGCCATGTCATACGAACGAAGCCACAGCATCGTATATACCCATGTTTAAGACAAAAAAAAATTATAAAATTCTCACGATACACTGAGTAGTTTCGCCGGGAAGTGTCACTCTCCCAAAGCCACTCCCCTCCCCTCTCTTCAACCCCTCATGATATATATATATATATATATATATATATATATATATATATATATATATATTATATATATATATATATATATATATACACACACACACAACACACACACACACACACACACACACACCTTGGCTCTCCCAGCCTACGAACCCCACGCTTGGAACCGCTTTGAAAGGTCAAAGGATAGCCACGGAAAATCCAGAGCCATCCAAATATTACATCATTCTCTGCCAAAACCTTACATCATTCTCCACCAATCATATACGGTATGATCTTCCTGGCGCGTGACGCAATATTGCAGGCCGCAACCCGCAAAGCAGAAGTGTATCGCAGACAAAAGCACCCTAAGGCGTATATCTTTCATCGGTGATTCCGTTCATAAGCGGCCGGCTACTGGTACAGAATTATTCTGCCGTTCGCGAAAATTCTGACACTGCCTGCGAATGTAAGAAAAACACTTTCAAGATGCCGACAAATATTACGCCACAATGATGTGGAATCTAAGTCGGATAGACGAGGAAGGGTCGACGACGCAATGTCTGCGAGGAAGTCCCGCTACGTGTTGCCGTGGCTGACGTCACTCCACGCTGTAGGAAGAGAGATGCTACTAGAGTTAAAGTATGAATATGGGACTCCTACTTTTTCTGAGAAGAATTGCTACTAAGTCGTGCAGAAGAGTAATCTTAACCCATACGGCCACACATTAATTTTCGTGTTATAATCCATTCACGATTACTGCAGCCTTTTCTGAAGCTCTGCTAAAGTTGTACTTCCAGGATATTCCTCCGCCTCGCACAAACTAAGCTTAATTAAGCCTGGAGAATTTCACTTGAAGAACAACGCACCGCATTCGTGCGCACTAAATGTAACAGTATTTTGTATAAGGACTATTTCTCACTAGGCGCTACCAACATACCTATTTTCTCCCCGTTTTTTATTTAAATTATTAATAGATAAAGCATTATAATTTATACATAAAACATGAATAACATTTCAATTTAACAGGGGAAAAAAATTAAGTTTTATGAACACAAGTATAAAACGCTTGTGATAACGGCGTATTTCGGAAATGACTAAGCGCGTCATACATAGAGAGATTTTTGAAAGGTTTGATTTTAAAAAAATCCGACGAAACCGTGAATGTTGCAATCACGTAGTTTTGACGTGAATAAGTATTTTAATTTTAAACCATAATGGGGGCTAACAAGAAAATCCGACGTAAACAAAATCGGGGGATGCAGTTTGGCATTGCAACTCCGAATCCATCGTCTACATTCGAAATTCAATTGCACTACTCGATTTCCAAAGGATTAAAGAACATGTTACGTTGAGTGAGGACTGTGAAGCATCGCCTACTGCCGTGATTGGATGGGGAGGGGGGAGGGAATCTCCGCAATTTTGAGTTCGTTCCGCCGCGTCTGATAACTTCCACGTAGTATGACTTTTGACTAGCAGAATCTACGACGCTCATTTAAGTTTCAATCGACAGCTCTCATCAAGATCAAACGATTGATTGTATTAAAACATTTGTGTGGCATGGTTATGTTGAAATTGTATGAGTTTACTCTAAACAATTAAGGAAGCTTAACACAATGTCGGCCTGTACTACTAAAAACGAAAATTAGAAATACAGAAATCGTATACGGTTTCGAAAGAGCATCTCAAAAGCAATCCAGTGATACCCATATCCAGTGAAGTGGTGCCGGGAAAGTAAAATAAACATCAAGGCGTCCGAGCGCGTCAACGTAGGCGTATTCACGCAAAACAAACGGCCGTGTCCCCAACACAGTCACACCCCGTTTTTGATTATACGCTCTACTTGTGTTCGGCATTTTACTAGCAGCCAATGAACAATGCGCTAACGTATTCTCATGATGGCATTACCCATTCATGTCAATGAGGTGTCGAAAATTCCATTAATGAGATTAGCCAGACGGAAGACTAAACGTACTGGGCAAAGGTGCCTTGCTGTGTTTAGAACCGGTAGAAAACGTAATTTATTTGCAACACGTACATGATCGCGAACACTGCGACTGAACGAGCTAAAGGAAGAGTTATAAGAATTTGTGGGAATGACTCGTATGCTCTCGCGAAGGAAGGACGAAACTCGTAGGCACGTTCTGAGGAGGGAGCACCTCTCGCGAGAGTAGAAGATTCAGGGTGGTTCTGGGACACGAAGGAAGCTCTGTGCAGAGACAGTTGCAGAGCCGAAAGGCGCTGGAGTTGGGGAAGAGATGGCGAGGGCCGTGAATCATCCGAGCACTACCAATGTCGAAAGATGCTTGGCAGGTAGAGTAATAGTAATAATACAGAAAAATCTGTATTTTTTTTGGCGAAGTTAAGGTATTATCACCTTCTCTTACACTTAACTACTTTCCATAATAAAACATAACACTTATTTTTTTAAAAGAAAAAGAAATATAATAATGACACAAAATTAATATCTACTACAAACTTAGAAAGAGACTTACATGAGCAACTTACATAAAATAAGATTAACCTTAATTGTGAACTTACCCGATTAACACATAGATGCATACATAAAACCATACAAACACCTTACATATATCCATATAAATATAATTGTAATATTTATAAAATTAAACTTCAAGATAACATTGACTAGCAAAAGTTCTAAAACTGAAATTTATTTTAAGGATTACTGAAGAACAGAAAATCACAGCATATAACTAATAAAACACGGGAAAAAGACAAAAAATAATAATTAATGTAAGACATAAAAAATTGTAATATAAAGCGTCTAAAATTATCAGCTACCTAGATATATACATAAAATAAGACATTAATACGTCTACTCGCACACGCTCATTCACACATCTACATACATTAACTATATATTTAACTAACATAGGCATCAGAAACATCACGACAGTCGCAGGAAGCAGAAAGCAAATAAGTTAGAGGTATAATAAAAGAGGAGTGTGTGAGTTTGGTGGGTTGGGGAGGGGAGTTCACCTGCTAAGCTCTACTGACAACCTAACGTGTCAGGTGAAGGGGAGTACCTTTGGCTTCAGGTCTGTTGTATGGATCAGTGAGCATCACCTACACCTGCCCGCTCCAGGACTGATGGGCTGCTGTGGTAATGAGATTATGCGATGGATGGGTGAGAGTGAGAACTGAGTTTTTAATGAGTTTTTTTTTTTCCTCTGGCGAGCCTTACATCTAAAGTCTGCACTAAATTTTATAAAACTATAATCGTTATATTTTTCTAATGTTTTAAATGTATTTTGTTTAAAGAAAATCGCAAGTTGAATATTTTAAAAGTATTCTACATATATCAGTTTGAATGTTAATTGAGTTGTTTTTATTTATGTTGTGAAACAGTGTATGTGACATAGCGAAAGAGAATAATTTAAATACACGACTACACAAGAAACATTTATATTATTGTTAATTGGATTTTACACACCTGCCAAGCTGAGAAGGCTTCACTGTGGGTCAAATGTCTTCTTCCATTTCTGTGCTCTTGTTTTAATTAACGCTTCCTATCCCTTTCATTTTCCCTGATTTCTGTGAGGGGGAATCTGGAAGCCATTAGGATTGGAATTTGTGGTTGCTGTTGAGGTGGGGAGTATCCACTACATTATCCAAGCATGATTAAAAGCAGAGAGACAGAAATTTCGCCAGTTCATCTTTGCAGCAGGCTAGATTCCACAATAGTATATACACTCGCGCAAGTTACATTTGCCTGTTGGATGCACATACATCTTAGGCTGTCCGTACGCGATTCGATACCTCAAATATTTCAAGCTATCTGGCATTAGTTCAGTGTCCTCCACGGCAAATACGTTTCTTTCCAGTGACAAAACCCTGCAATCGTAAAGCCGTTTTAAGTTTAGACTGTCACTAAATGAACCATCTAGGCTTCGCAACATTAAATTTGCTGTTTATTTTCATTATAACTTTTGAAATTACATTAATTTGGCCAATTAAGCACAATTTTTGCTTATGTAAGTGCCTTGATGGTTTATTACTTCATCTCTGACTAAGTTACGATGCAAATACCTTATAATCATGTAAGATAATTCACTGGAGCGCAGGATGTAGGGACGTGGTTACTGACCCTTTAAGATGCTGTGCGTTGAATTATTGCAAACGAAAGTGTACCTAGGTATTTGGATAGCATTGGACCATGAGCATATATTATAATCATAGGCCATTCACGGTAAAGTGAGCACTTTTTGAAGCTGTTTCATCAAACATAATAATAAATAAATACATTAAATTGTGGCCTCGGTCTTTTGGTCTTGGGTCTGGTGAATGTATACACCGTGTTTATTACTCGCATGGCAGGGTTTACATTAAAAAGCGGTGGAAGGATATTAATTGGTTGAAATAAAAAAGTAAATAGGGCTTCAAAAGTGCTCACCTTACCGTAAACGGCCTATACTTAATTTTCCTGCTTCTTCAAAAATCTGGAAACCAGCGACGTGCTAGAATATGTGTCGACCCAGTAACTGGATTCCATACTACGATGAGGAAATTAAAAATATTTCACAAAAGTGTATGAATTAAATAAAAAAAGCAAAATGAAAAAGTAAGCAAAATAGGTTTTTATTATTTTCTAATGATTCTAATAAAATATCTGATAGGTACTAACTAAGGAACGAGACTAAAATTTCGTTATTGGCTACCAGCAAAACATTTCACCATTTGGTTAGACAACACTTAATTGTTTGCTTTTTTAATTTTATTTCTAAACGATTTCTAAGATTTCAGTTATAGTAGTGTATTTCCCTTTGAAAGGAGAACTAAAAAAATTGAGTATAAATTAAACCACGAGATTATTTAATTTATAGTTCTAATCAATGACCGAATTAAATATTTTTAAACACATTTTTTTAAATGTGGCTTTAAACGAATACTCTGTTGTGAAGTGAGTGTTATTTTAACTTAATTAACTTCTTTTGCTTTTAAAATAGATTTTATTTCGTAATGATAAACACTAAGCCGACGGAAATAAACAATAGGTATACTAAGTCTGCCTGCATTTTATAAAATATCCTGCCTAATAGTTACTATTTTAGCAATACCTCTAATTTTACAGACGTACTATTCCTCTGCAGTTTGGAACTGTTTGCGACTCTAATAACTAAGTGCTCTATCTATCAATCTCAAGAGTCACGGGCTGACTTAGCAATATTTATAAGAATTAAAAATAAATAAAATTTTGACCCGTCCTACACACATAAAAAATTAAAGTGACAACAATATTTTCATCTTTACAGTTTAGAAAAAGTGTCAAAATATCTAGTTACCAGCAAAGATAAATATAAAAATATCACAGATAAAATTGCTCGTATCGAAGGGTCAAACTAAATAATTCAAAATTGGACAACTAATATTTTGCATAAATTGGTCTCTTTTTTTAGAGATAATGAGCGTGCAAGTAAGCGTTTCAGTCTAACGCGCTAGTTATCAATAGGAAAATACAACCAAGGCGTTCGATTTCTGTGGAAGATGCAGAGAAATTAGAATACCATATTGCTTATACGAGGCGTCTCGGCAGTCTTTATACGAGCACAAAAAATATTTATTTATGCGGACGTGAAATGTTCGAGATTTCTTCTTGTTGAGTTAGATTTTTTTTTTCCCCCTTTCGTTTTTCTCCATCTCATTTCCATCGTGGAATTTCATGGAAAGCACCACGCTTCAGACTCTACACTTTTCCTCTTTTCATCCCAACGACAGTTGTAAGAAAAAAAAAAACTTCAACGGAGAAAATGTTCTCACTGTCGACGCAGATGCTTTGCAAAGGCAATGGGAGAGAAATTTATTTTATAGTTTGCTTTACGTATATTCAAAGACGAAAAAATGGCTTCAGTGGCGACGAATCGATGGAGCGATATCTTACAGTTTGGAAACTAGATCTGTTTTAACATTCTTACCTCGTATCACTCTTATTAGGGTTAAGTTTTACAGGTTAGGAATAAAATAGTAATTAGCAGTACGTTGTTCCTTAACATGTACTTAAATGGGCACAGAAAACGCTTGAATAATTCCACATTTTTACCAATGTTATATTTCGTAGCAACTCAAATTTATCACCTAACATAAGACACGTGACTTGGTGATGGAACAAAATACTGAGATATATTACTGTTAAGAATTTATAATTTTTGTTTTCTTTCCGAAGGAAATAAAGGCTTATGAAGTCACTTTCCTGTCTGTGTGTCTATATGTATGCCCCTCCCTTCAACCTGACATATTTTGAACACGTTAAGAGAATTTCAACAAACTCGGTACACATATATATTTATATAGATTTCGATCAAGCCGGGAGTTTATCTCCAAATGGCGGCCATTAAAATATGTACTTTGCTATGTCTTATCTCGGGAACCATTCAACCGACTTTGACCAAGTTTTGAGTTTTGACAGTTCATCATGTAACAATTTAATTCTTTGATGGGCGTTGTGGTAAATCTGCCACAAAATTAATATTTGACAATATATCTCAAAAGCTACTGAACAAATTCTTGCCAAATTTTTATTACTATGATAGGACTTGTAAACGTGTGTGATTTAATTTGTTTATGCACTTATTTTCAAAATTACTGCCATAAATATATTTAACTTTTGTTTGGTATATGTACCATAATGTTCCACCAATTTCGAATAAACTGTATATACTCAAAGTTTTTATTAAAAGCATTATATGTTAACAACAAATACCCACTTTTGCCCTCTATTTTGTAAGATAGTGTTACATGAATCCAATTTGTAAGATACCACTACATGAAGTAATGCAATTCCTGTCATATCTTGGTAAACAAGTGACCGATTACTACCAAATATGGCAAACAAGTAGTGCTACAGCAGGTGATGTAAACTGGTATGTTTTCAATTTGACAGACACTTATTTTCAAAATGACTACCATACAGTAATTTTAGCTTGGTATGTTATATCGTTGAAACCATGCAATCAATTCCAACTTAACTGCGTATGCCAGCAGTATCTATTACAACTATAAGATGTATCTATATACAGCCTATATAATCGCCATTTTTTTAAATAGCCCCATATTACATAATCAAGTTTTTATATCAAATATTTGGAAACAAACTATCGATTGGTACCAAATTTCGCGAAGGAGTTGCGCTGATGTAGGCCATAGTAAATTATATGTTTTATGTGTGCCAGACACGTATTTTCAAAATGGAGGCTATGTAAACAAATTTAGCTTATGTCATATCTACGAGACTGTGTAATCGATTATAACTTAACTCTGTATGCTAGTAAAGGCTGTTCACGATAAAGTGAGCACTTTTGAAATCAACTTTTAAAAATAGCCACTGCTCCTACCTTCATATATTTTAACGGGTGTACTGAGTGACATGCGCCAGTAAAGTTGGCAGTTCAGTATCTTAAAGTCGAGTAAAAAGTGTTAGGTAACAATTTCTAATATCTTAAAGTGTATCATTTTCTTTGTGTTTATTTTTTAATGCATTGAAGTATAAAAATGAGCAGATTTGTTAGATATTTACTTTTCTTAATAACTTCACTGTTTTACTTGACTGAAACATGAATAAAGTGACGAGACACACGATGGTGTTAATCTTACATAAGGTGGAAGAATACACAACGTGCATGGAAGTAGATTTTTAGCAGGGGTTTGAAAAGTGCTCATTTTACCGTGAACAGCCTATAGTACCTATTACAATTATCAATATACTAATATAAACCGTTTTTATCCTCTATTTATGAATATTATGACATAAGAAAAGGATTTTATGACATATCTCTAGTACCAATCAATCGATTCCCACAAAATATTATATGCAAATATTGCAACAGCAGAGCGTACATACGTATTGTCTTAGGCGCGCCAAGCCTTTTCTAAATGCCGTCAGTATTTGTATGTTTGCATATAATTTAGATTAATATGTTTTATATAATAAATAATATTAAAAATCCATTCAAATTTTATACTCTACCTGTATTCATTAGAAGCATCAATATGAGGTTCAGAGATCCTAACTTTTTCGGTATTTTTGTAAAATAGCGTCAGGTGATAAAATGGAACATTTGGTATATTTCGGGAACAATTCTACTTATTTCAACCAAGTTTCGCTCAGGCCATGCACACTTTTGCCATTTGAGTATGGTCAGACACTGATTTCCAAAATGGAGGCTCTAAAAACAATTTGATTATTTTGTTCTATCTATTAAACAATTTAACCAAATTTAACCAAATTTTGTGTGCTGATAGTATCTATAAGTGGCATCGTATACTGGATCCCCTTTTTTACGCAATATTGGATTATAGCACTAAATATGGAAATAAGTTTTTATGCCATAGCTCGGGAACCAATAAACAGATTTTCGCCAAACTCTCCACAGAGTTAGCACTAGTATAGGCTTTGTATTTGTAAACTTGCGTGTTTTAAGTGGGTTAAAATATTATTTCCTAAATGATGGCCCTGTAAAATATTTCAGGTTGATAAACCTTATCATTCAAAACATTAGACTGATTACAACCTAAGTTGATGTTCCGAATCCTACCTCATAGTGCAGTTGACTGCGTGCCAGCTTATGGTAGGAAGTTTTCTGGGTTCGAGTCCTGGGTAAGGCAGGTGTGTGTTAGTAATTGTATCACAGCTGTTGCACATGTTTCTGGTTCCATCTATAAGATATCGCCGGCAGCGAGATGCGAACGCCTACTTACATTCTAAGCTTTTAAGAACTTCATTAAAAATTATTTTCACTCATGTGAAGGAAAGTAGGCTGCTTCGTTGTATCATTAACTAATTGTCATTTACATAATTACAGCCCCATTATTCGGACACGTAAATAATCGTCTTCTTCCAGACGCTGTAGCGCTATTAATTAATTCCTGGAATCGTAAGTGTAGAGATTTAATGTTCACCCATATTTCCGAACCAATGAAGAATTTATTTTGCACTGGTACTAAAGGAAAGATCTATTTATAATATAGGTACAATAAAATAAATAATGGTTAACCCCTCAAACAGAAATAGATCTGGCCATGACCTATCAAATTATTCCACTTTAACCATGGGGAAAACCCCTTATGGTTTCCAATATATTGGCAAGTTTTAGAATAGTGTGAAAATTTATCAATTTGGTCTACATTTTGCGTGCCATTTCAACAGATGAAGAATAATTTTTAATCTGCGTTTGACTATATATTCTCAAAAGCTGAATTATCACACGCACATCAAAGTTTTCCAGTAAAGGGTACGGTACTGACAGACAATTTTCCTATTTTCCGATTTGAGATTTACATTATTTTCATCATCCGACTTTGATATTATGTTGTGTAGAAATTATTTGCCATCCTTTATGAGCAAATTACGTCAAAAATGTGCCTACGTTCTGATAGTAACGTGGCATAACCCATTTAAATTTGGAAAATGGAAAAGATATAGAGCCCAACTTAGGAAAAAGGCATCATTGCCTCTAAAACTAAAAAAAATATGTATCGTTGCTACTCCAGTTTGAATGTTCATGCCAGTTAAACTTATTTCTTCAAACACTAAAAAGTAGCGCTAGTAAGTTTCAACAATAAATTACTTTCCAAACACATTAAGAAAAAGAATGTGTTTGTAGAATCATCTCTAGGCTATTAAAGTAACGAAAGCCATGTGACTGATTTTACGCACCATCTAAATACTACTAACATAGCTAGCAATACCAGCATATATGTTATTTATATTCATAGCTGTAATTGTATTTTCTACTTTACACTGTAAAAAAATTGAAGAAAATTTTTCTTACATGTAAGTGAAGCTAATTATTTCAACATGTAAGGTAAAATTACCTCTTAAAAGTGGAGTAAATTTGTATAACAAGTAAATACTATACCCTAATAGTACGGAAAAGTACATATGAAAAAAAGGGGGGGGGGAATCCCATACAAGTGAAAATCGCATATCAGTAAGGGAATATTAACTATATTGTTTAATAAAATTGTATTAAAAGATATCCCGGGGTATTAGTACTGTTAATATTTTATTACCTATATCCTCTGACAATCAGTGACCGAAACGTCAACTCTAAAATCCTCGACACTTGCTGGTGAGTGGATGGGAACCAGTTTCCTCATTCACGATGGGCCGATGCGCTATCCATTACACGACGACATCGTGGCAGCAGCATTGTATATTAGCGCGTTAAACAATTGCTTCTTCCGCCCGTCCTCCCGTTTAGCTGTTTAGACAATGCTGAAGAGATGCACTCGTAAGGTAATTTTCCCATCCATGTATGGGACTTTCCACCGCCATGTACGTGAATTTTACTCCAGAGTGCGGTAATTTTACCTTACACGTAAGGAAAACTATGTTTACACGAGTTTGCGAATATTACCTTACACTTGTCAGGTAATTTTCCCATTATTTTTACAGTCTGCATACTGTTTGCTAGAGCAGAGCACTGTATGGGCCCCTACTATTAAACAAATATTACGCCCAACAGGACAACTTTACAACAATATTTGGGTTGTTCCCGTAACTATGATTGTAATAACATAAGATAATGAGTAGTGTAATATAGGGAATTCTGGTGCAATGTATTTTAAATGGAAGCCGTAACAGCTTGTGCGGCTGGTCCGTTAGATGGCTTCGGCTCGTCTCGGACGAGCTCGGCAATCTTCGGCTTGACTCAGGCGGTGCTCGGCAGTCTTCAACTCAAGTTTGTCGAATGTATCCGAAGGTGCTCGGCAGTCACGTCCACTAATTTTCTTCAAGTATATATGTATGTTTATGTCAGTCGTATTGATTTTATAGGCACAGAGTATGTAAAATCGTCAATCAGTAATTTTTCTCGATTTTAACATTTATTTTTTTAATTAAAAAAAATTATCGTGTCGAACTAGTACATAGAGTACAGCAAAAATTTCTCTCAACAACATTTCCAGACCCTCTCTTCCGTTTCTCTCTCTTGCCTCCGTCATTCAATATCTTTATACAATTCCATCTCTTTCCCACTCTCTCTCTCTCTAATTCTATCTCATTCTCTTCTTTCTCTTTCATTCCATCTCTTTCGTTTCTCTCTCTTGCCTCCTCATTCAATATCTTTCTCTTTCATGCCATCTATTTATCTCTTTCGCTTCTCTCTTACTCTAAATCAGTCCATAGGTTATCTTCGAGTCCTCTCATTTTTGTTGTTTCATTTCTCTCTTTCAGTCTCTCATTCTATCTCTTTATCTCGATCTCTCGTTTCTAATTCCATCACTTTCTTTCCTTCTCTTCTCTCTTTCTCTATATTATTCCATAGGTTTTCTCCGAGACCTCCCATTTTTGTTTCGTTTCTGTCTTTCAGGCCATCTTGTTTTCACTCTACATCTCTTTCTCACATTCTCTCATTCATTCTATCATTCCATCTTGTCTTTTACTCTACATCTCTGTTTTCATTTATATACCACCAATTATCACCAAAGCACTGCAGGCACAGTACTTAGGAATCATTGGGGGTCATTTAGAAGTCATTTAGGAATCATTTTGAGTCATTTATAAGCCATTTGGAATCATCTGGAAGTCATTTACGAGTCATTAGGGAGTAATTTAGAGTCGTTTGGAAAAATTTGGAGTCATTTAGTGTTATTTAGAGTCATTTAGAGTTATTTGGGAGTCATTTAGAAGTCATTTAGGTGTCATTAGAAGTTATTTTGGAGTCATTTGGAGTTATTTGGAGTCATTTGAAAGACATTTGGAGTTATTTGGGAGTTATTTGGGAGTCGTTTAGGAGTCTTTTAGGAGTCATTTATGAGTCATTAAGGGGTCATTTAGGAGTCAGTTGGAATATTTTGGGAGTCATTTGGAGTCATTTAGGAGTCATTTGGAGTTATTTGGAAGTCATTCAGGACTCAAAGAGTCAAGTAAAGGGTCAAGGTTCAAGGGTCAAGAGTCAAATAATTAGTATTCTGAGTGGCTGGTATGACAGTGGTCAGTCTGCAACTTAAAATATTTCGGGCTCTTTTTGTAGATGTGTATGTGTATGCCTGTAGATACATGCGTGTGTAGATGTGTGTGTATTTGTGTAGGTGCATGTGTATAGGTGCATGTATGTGTATAGGTGCGTGTGTAATTATCGTCTCTCTTCATTTTTCTGAGTGTCTGAAAACAAATAATTAAGTCAAAACCTTAACACACCACAAGGGTGTATTGTCCCTACGATTCACCTGATAGGTGAATAAATTTTGCTGTCAGTGGTCAGTGTGTAGGTGCAAGTGTGTGTGAATGTGCGTTTATGCATATAGGTGCATGTGTAGGTATCGTATCTTATCTTTTTCTGAGTGTCTGAAAACAAACAATTAAATAACAACCACAACACACCACAAGGGTGTATTGTCCCTACAGTTCACCTTACAGGTGAATGGGTTTTTGCTGTTGTTATTCCCAGTATGTTTGCGTATAACCTTTTTTAGGTGTGTGTCACATAACGCTCACATGTCATTACTCGTTCATTATTTGCTGTTGCTCACGTGACATCTCAGGCTCTGAGGGTATATAAGATGGACAGATTCGCACATCGTCTCAGTTCCTCGTCTGATGCGACAGGTGACGGATCGTCTTCTCTCTCCTGACATTCTTAGCATTCTGACTGTTAAGAATTTTTCTAATGACCATCTCTTCCATAAAATTCTGTAGGGGATTATCATTCATGCTCGTAAATATACCTAAGTATATTCCATTTTGTATGATAAAGATCACTTATACCTTTCGATTATCAGATTTATTAATTCTGTTAGTATTTTTTCCTGCAGATATAAATATGAAGCGTGCATTTAATGGTGTGCTTGCAAGCGATGTCTCGACTTCGTCTTTGGCTGTACGATCAGCGGCTCCAGATGAGCTGCATATATCGCCATTTATGTCGTTCATGGTATCCTCGTCGGCATCTTCAATTACATCGGTACCATCTACTGAATCATTACATCGTCATTCATTACGCTTCTGCGATAAAGCCTTCGTGTTCAACTACGATGGACGAAGGAAAGAGAAGTATGGCTGCGAGATGAATACAGATCGAGTGTTACAAAAGTGCACGGATTGTGAACTGTAATTTGCTAGGCGCTATAACTTGCAGAGATATGCGAAAACCTGCAAAACTGTAGGACCTTCACCTACCAAAATCACTTGTGTACAGTCTCCTTCACCACAATGTATGAGTGTGCATCTTGCAAAACCCAGGTTTCAAGATGTAAATCCACCTTCGTACCAGCGGCCACCTTGTCCAAGAATCGTTGCTGGGTCTGGGGCTGTTAATGGTAATGGTTATGTGAAAGCTGAAACTGCATTTAAAGACATACGTGGCTGAAAACGTATATGGTTCGCTAAAAGAAATTTGTAATTTTTTGGCTTACGTGAAGAAAAATATCATTGGCCAGCTCATCGACAAGAGCATGTTCCAAAGAAATTTAATGTGAGCTTGAGTGTAACTACACGAAACCAGAACCATTCGTCGAAGGTAGCGACAAGAGTGCTTTCAAAACAATAGAATGTAGCAGTATTTGAGTCTAGCATAATTGAGAAGGCGGTACGAAACAGCTTATATGAAGAGAAGGATTCATATAAAGAGCATGGTTCGGGGTGGATACTGCCGTCAGTCAATCACCTGCAGCTCCGCATAAACAAGCTGGACCCCCTTCGAGTCTCGTCTTACATTGACTAGTCAGAATCTATCAAGAACAAGAAGGCTGTGATTAAGCCACAAAACACAAACGAACACATGTGCATTAAATGGGTCGTTCTAGCAGGTTTTGTAAAGGGCTGGATCCCTGGACTAGTAGACAAGCGATATCAGGTCCTAGAAACCAAATTTGACTTTTCAGGCCTCGAGTTCCCTACACAACTACGCCATATAACAGTTTTGTGAGAAAAACCATGCTTCAGTGTCTGTGAACATTTATTGCATAGGCGAGAACCAGAAAATTTATCCCATACGAGTATCCGAAGAAGAAAAGGACTAGCACATCGACCTCCTACTCCTCACCTCCGAAGATGGGAACGCTCACTACTGTTACATAAAGAGCTTCGAACGTTTGGGAAGATCGCAGCTGGCGGCCCGCCATGGTGATATACACATCTGTAAGCGCTGCTTCAAGTATTACAACAATCAAGGCAGAAAATCCGGGCTGACAGTACAGCAGTGCCTAGAAGAACACAATAATACTGCAAAGAAAATGCGCCACTACGCGCAGAAATCCCACAGCCAGGGACAGACGACAGTCGGCCCGTTTTGAAATTCAAGAATTACCACCACATGAAAAAATTGTCGATAGTAGTATATGCGGATTTCGAGTCAATACTCAAGCCGATTCAGACCTGCGAACGGGACTACAGCAATGCCTACACACATGACTATCAGAAACACGAGGCATACAGTTTTTGTATTTTAATGAAAGTCGACAATAGTGCAATTCCAGCAGCACTAACATCATCACTGAAGCATTAGACCTTTATATGCACGGGGGAAGATGCAGAAAATAAATTTATGGACACCATAGTGAATATTGGCACGAAAGTAAAAGACATTTACACAACTTCGAAACAAATGACTCCGCTCACCCCTACAGAAAAGACAAGCTACTCACAGGCGACAAAATGCTACTACTGTGAGTCACCGTTCACACACGAAAATTATAAAGTAATAGACCACTTCACTGGGCGCTACATAGGGCCTGCATGCACCAGCTGCAATTTGCTGCATCGCCGCCCTAAAAAACTACCTGTATAATTCCACAACATCAGCTACGACAGTAACTTTATTATCAAACATCTTTACTACGATACAACATACATATTCATTATTCCACACACAGGTGAGAAGATGATCACATTTTCAATACAGCTGGGCGACCGTTTCTCTATCCAGTTTGTTGATACATTTCGTTTCATGGCCCGCAGTCTGGCATCCCTGACCGAGTACCTACAACATTCAAAATTTATAAACACTACAAAATTCTTCACCCACAACCAACTACCTCTGATCACACACGAAGGCGTTTCCCCCTACGATTACGTCGACTCGTGGGAGAAGCTGAACGAGTCCCAGCTACCTCCTAAAGACACTTTATTTAACAAGCTGACGGACTCGGGAATCAGCGACTAAGAATACACTCCCGCTCAGAAAGTATGGCAACAGTTCGACTGTAGCAGCTGTAAGACATATTCAGAATTGTATTTGAAGACTTACGTGATCCTCCTGTCCGATGTTTTCGAGAACTTAGAGACCTCTGCATTTCCACGTACAAGATCGATTGCGTCCAGGGTTCGCTTTCGATGCTATGTTGAGTATGACGGGTGTCGAGATGGAACTTCTAACGGACTACAATATGCATATGTTTATTGAAAATGAAATTCGTGGTGGAGTGGCCCATTGCGTTAAACGTCATGCGGTAGCAAATAACATCTATGTTCCGGAAACATACGACCCCAGCAAGCCGACAACATACTTGCAATACCTGAATGCAAACAATCTGTATGGCTGGGCTTTGAGTTTACCACTCCCAATACGTAATTTCAGATGGGTCAACACCAACATCGACATCATGTCCATTCCGGACGACGGGGCAACAGGTTATATTCTCGAGGTGGACGTAGAGTACCCTAAGACCCTGCACGAAGATCAACGTGATTTACCATTTCTTCCCGTCAACCAGTGTCCACCTGGCTCCAGGCATACAAAACTGATGACGACTCTGGAAGACAAGAAAAAATACATCGTTCACTACGGCAAACTAAAACATTATTGTAGCTTACGAAAATACATCGTGTACTTGCATTCGAACAAAGTCTCTGGCTAAAACCCTACATGGAGCTCAACACTGCAAAGCGACAGGTGTCAACCAACGGCTTTCAGAAGGAATTCTTCAAATTGGCGAATAATGGAACATTTGGAAAACTTATAGAAAATAAAATAAAATGCCTAAAAATGGAGCTAGTGTGCAGTGAAAAGTGACTGAAAAAACTGGTAGCAAAACCAACATTCTTAGACACGACAGTATACAAAGAAAATCTTTCTCTCCTCCATCTACAGCAAGACTTCATTCTCTTTGATAAGCCTATCTAGGCAGGGTTCACAGTCCTCGACCTATCAAAAACTTTAATGTATAATTTCCATTACGATGTAATGAAGGCTCGTCACGGAGATGATCTTGAGCTCCTGTATACCGACACCGACTCGTACCTGTTACAGATTCGAACCCCAGACTTTTACCAAGATTTGGCCAGCGATCACATATTGAAAAACGAATTTGACAGTAGCACCTACACTACCACATACCCCTGCTACTCTGACACAAACAAGAAAGTGATTGGTAAGCTCAAGAACAAGTGCGGTGGTAACATTATAAAAAAATTCGTGGGGTTACGTGCAAAAGTGTACACATACAAATTCAGATTAAAAGTCTTCAAATGAGTAAAAGGTATTCAGTCATGTGTGGTACAAAATAAAATTAATTTTGATGATTTTCAATCTGTTCTAGAGCAACACCGTACAATGCGAGTTAATTTCCGTACTATACGATCACACAAAAAAGAAGTTGTATTCCGAGTGCAGTAATAAATTGGGACTGGTGTGGATGGACGACAAGCGATGTTTTTGTGAAGATGGCGTGCACACACTCCCACATGGTTACAATGGTTAAAAAATGTTTAACTTGTGATAAGATCTCACCTTGTTGTGGTAGGGCTTAGTAGTACCCAATGATCCAGACGACCATTCCAGGGAAGTCTACTTCGGTAGCTTGCTGGATTAATAAGAGGAGAGGGGAAACAAAAAAAAATGACATACAACAGGTGAATATGACTGGATAGCTGAAGAAAAATTATTATTTTTTGTCAAGAATTTCTGTCTTCAAAAATTTTAACCTGGCTTATAAAACACCCATGTATCATATAATTGTGGCTCTGGTGCAAAATAATTTTTTTTTATTTGAGAAAAAAGCTAGGAAAAATATAATACTCTCCATGGTTACAATTGTTTAATGCGCAGCCTGTCCCAAGTCGTGGCGCCATGTGCATGGTTAAGACATGCACACGGTAAGTTTGAGGAGAAGCAGAATGACATGCTCATCATAGAAAGCAATCACATCCGGAGATGAGGTAAGAACGCTCTGAGCTCCTTACACCCTGTGCTAAAAACACACCTTTGCTTATGAACGTAGGCGGTTTTCTTCAAAAATTCTATCCAATAAAAAATTAGAGTCATTAAATTTGACCCTCTACCTCCCACGAATAAACAATTGCAAAAAATTATCTGTAAACCACGATATCCATAATCCTACAGAAACTCAAATCAGGCTTTCTAACGAAGAAAGCGTGTCAGGCATCCTTCCAATAATTGTTAAGCTGTGAAGACATCAGCTAGATGCAGAACAAACTATCCAAGAAACTACAATATAATCACTTAACACCCCTACAAATGCTTTGGAGTGAGTGGGGTGCTCACCACGTATTTCCATATTTACAATAATTCTGACAGTATTAACACTTATCAATGCAACTCACCTGTGACGTACCTGAAAAGCGATGAAAAAATATATTTCCCATGTCTTTCTGCGAGCGTCTAGCTCCATTGCAACACTCGGTTCAGTAAACTTACTCGGGTATGGAGGAATTTGTCAACAAAATTACAGGAAACTGGCGGTGCACTCGATATAGCGCTGAGAAGTAGGGCAGTAGTCACCCTTCCTATCACCTTTTCCGCTAGATGGAATCGTGAATCTAGGAACTTGCTAGACAAAATATCAGTCAGCAGGATGTTTTACAGTGTAAAGTTCAGGGAGAAAGCACATACAATAAACGAAACCAAGACAAAGAGAAACCTAACATATTTTGTAAGGTATGGGAACACACCGAGTAAACCCACGTACCATACCCGCACACTGCAAGCAACCCCCGTATCCTGTTCACGCGAGCAGGAATCTTCAAACTATACACAGTTATCATCGTCACTTCTGCGATTTAACTTTATTATATTGTATGTACGTATGTACAGGTACACATTCTGAAAGCCAAGTGCACATATCTACAATACTAGGGTCATTATTCAAACTGTGAACTTCACTCGAATTTATTTATAACACCATAATTATCAAGCAAGGGGGGAGGGGGGCGAATAAACCAACCACCTCGTCTCCTCTGCAAGGTATAAGTAGGAATAAGAAAATTTCGCGAATTAATTTCAGTACAAGATAGATGTCCAACATGTGTACACAGAAGTCACCTTTGCATGGGATCACAGCTCATTAGAAACTCCCAGGATGACTCTGAGTCAATAGCAGACTTGCAAAGATACAAGCGTCGAGTGTCATAATGTCAGGTGTTGAGTATCACTGGCTAATCTCTGGGACAACAGCCTATGAACACACAGCTGAGGCTCGAGCGTACACAGTACCGAGAAGAATAACCTACAGGTGACTGAACTCGGGACATTTTCCTATCCCTACGTATAAGTCGGAACCCGCATGAAAGTTGTTATTTACACCATACTTGTCTTTTTAACGAATGCTCTTCCAAAGTTCAATTTATGGTTATATTATATGCATATAATTCGCGTGTCAGGTTTGTTTTAATTATCACGCAAATCTATCCAGTCTCTTTTTGTTTACTGTTTTATCGAGATTTTGTGTGTCTTATATTCTTAAACCTATTTTAAATACAATTTCCCCCATCACCCGGAAAAACTTGGTCCGATATTTTTTAAGTTCGATAGAGAAAATTAATACTGTTTTAATAATTTCCGGTCTCTAACACAGGTCCTTACGCTGGCAAGTCAATGTAATTGAAGATGCCGACGAGGGTATCACAAACGACATCGATGGCTCATCTGGAGCCGCTGATCGTACAGCCAAAGCCGATATTGGGACGTTGCTTGCAGGCACACCATTAAATGCACATTTCATCTTGATCTCTGCAGAAGAAAAAGAACTAATAGAATTAATACATATGATAATCGAAAGGTATAAGGGATCTGTATCATACATAATGGAATATGCTTAGGTATATTTACGATTGTGAATGATACTTCAATACAGAATTTTACGGAATAGCTGGTCTTAAAAAATTCTTACCAGTCAGATTGCTAAGAAGGTCAGGAGAGAGAAGACGATCCGTCACCTGTCGCATCAGACGAAGAACTGAGACGACGTGCGAATCTGCCCCCCCCTATATACCCCCACAGCCTGAGGTGTCATGTGAGCAACAGCCAATAATGAACGAGCAATGTCATGTGACCGCCATGTGACACAATTAAAATTATATACAACGAATGAGCAATGGCACGTGAGTGCCATGTGACACACACTTAAAAAAAAAAATGTTATTCGCATACATAATGGGACCAACGACAGCAAAACCCGTTCTCCTGCAAGGTGAACTGTAGGGACAATACACCCTTGTGGTGTGTTGTGATTGTAATTTAGTAGTCTGTATTCAGACCCTCAGAATAAAGAAGAGACGCAATACATACACACGCACCTATACACATACACGCTCATATACACACACACGCACCTACACACACACACACCTACATACATACACATTCACATCTACACAAAGAACCTGAAATATTTCAAGTTGCAGACAAACTACTGTCAGACCGGACACGCACAAGACTCGTTATTTGACCCTTGACATTTGATCGTTTACCTTTGACTTCACTCTTTGACTACTAAATGACTCCTAAATGACTTCCGGATGATTTTAAATGACACTAAATGACCTCAAACGACTCCAAATAACCCCAAATGACTCCTAAATGATCCCTAATGACTCCTAAATGACTTCCTATCGACTCATAAATGACTGCCAAATGACTCCTTAATTACTCCAAATGACTCGTAAATGACCCCTAATGATTACTAAGTGCAGTGCCTGCAGTGTTTTGGTGATGATTGGTGAGAGATAAATGTAAACAAATATGTAGAGTGAAAGACAATATGGAATGAAAGAATGAAAGCGAGAAAGTGAGAAAGAGATGTAGAGTGAATGACAAGGTGGAATGAAGGAGAGAAACGAAACAAAAAAAATGGGAGGAGACTGAGAAATCTCTGGACTGATATAGAGTAAGAGAGAAGAGAAAGAGAGAAAGAGATGGAATGAGAGACGAGATAGATGGAGCAGAAATATGGAATGAGATAATGAAAAAGAGAAAGAAACAACAAAATTGGGAGGACTCGGAGAAAACCTGTGGACTGATATAGAGTAAGAGAAAAGCGAAAGCGAGAAAGAGATGAAATGAAAGAGAAAAGTATTGAATGAGGAGGCAAGAGGGAGAAACGAAAGAGCTGGAATTAAAGAGAAAGGAGATAAATAGATGGAATGAAAGAGAAAGAGAGAAAGAGATTGAATTAGATAAAGATATTGAATGACGTAGGCAAGAGAGGGAAACGAAAGAGAGGGTCTGGAAATGTAGTTGATAGAACTATTCGCTATACCCTATGTACTATTTCGACACAATATAAAAATGAAATTTAATTAAAAAATAAATTTTAAAATAGAGAAAAAATATAGATTTACGATTTGACATACTCTATGCCTATAAAACCAATATGGCTAACAGATACATACATATATACTTGAACAAAATGAGTGGACGTAACTGCCGAGCGCCTTAGGATACGTTCGGCAAACCTGAATTGAAGATTGCCGAGCACCCCCTCAGTCGAGCCGAAGATTGCCGAGCTCGTCCGAGACGAGCCGAAGCCATCTAGCGGACCAGCCGCACAAACTGTTGCGGCTTCCATTTAAAATACATTGCACCAAACTTCCCTATATTACCTTACTATAGGCTGTTCACGGTAAAATGAGCATTTTTGAAAGCCCTGCTTGTGATCTATTTGTATGCACGTTATGTATTCTTCCGCCTTATTCAAAATTAACATTACCATGGGCCTTATCACTCTATTAAGCGTCGGTCAAGTTAAACTGTGAAATTATTATAAAAGTAAACATTTTATAAATCTGATAATTTTTACACGCTTATGCATTAAAAAAACAGCATGCGAAATAAATAATTTAAATGTTCACAAATGGTTACCCAACACTGTTTATTCGACGTTAAGATACGGAACTACTTTCCATCTATCGTTGCCAACTTTAGCGGGTGCATGCCACTCAGCGCGCCCGTTGACGTATATGTAGGGATGGGCAGCGACTTTTTCCTAAGGCTGATTTAAAAAGTGCTCACTTTATCGTGTACAGCCTTTAGAATATTATGCTGCTGCTACCCTTGAAACTCATTACAGAACTGCCCATACTATGAACAGAATGTTCTGCTAGGTTGTTACAATATCGATCGTTGTGTTAACGATGCATATATTGACAATCTCTTAACACTTCATTGAAAGTCTTAGGTAAACGTTTGTCACTACTGAAACAATTTCTTAAGCTTTCAGTTTTTTTTTTTATTGCGTATACTCGTAAGAACTAGCAAATCTGTAAAATAATCTATTTATATTAATTTTACAGCTTCACTTCACTGACGCGTAAATAAAGTGACCAGGCTCATGTGGCGGAGAATACAGTACGTTCATACAAGTAGAGCTCAAGCAGGGCTTCTAAAAGCGCTTAGTTTACTGCCAACAGTCTATAAGTGTTGTTAAACATTGTGGTTGAATGTAGTATTAACATGTGTTCTGTATTATTAGGAATCATTTTAACATACTGATTCCAAAGCACATTATCCGTATTTTGTGTCATTACATACTTAATGTTATTACCTTGTATAACGTAACATGTTCTAACCTAACCGAAAGTTTGTTTATATTAGAGATTCGAAATGCTTTGGAGGAATAGGATTTATAGAGTTAATGGTTGTCATAGGAGACCTTCTGGACCAAAATATGTCTTGCCTTTTATGCATTTGTTGGAAAATAATAAATTTCCACAAGTTAGAGTTTTCGAAGCTGATGAAGAATTCACTATACATAATTAGCGTACAAATTTTGGCATACGTCGGGAAGAAACTTTGTCAAAGACTGGATTTATGGAAGTTGCATTAATTTTTCAGTCACGTTATTCAGATTACCAGCAGGCCAGAAACATGGTGATGTTTTAACATCAGTGATATCATTGCTGTAGAACAATTAAAATAAGCTATTCAGGCTTCTGAGGGCCGTCCTGTTATTCTGCATGCCGCGATGGTTGTGGGGCATCGGCGGCTCTCGCTCGGTCGAAGACAAGACGCTGATCACTGCAGAACTCACAAACTGCCCCCGCTCTTGGTGCACTGGGAATGATGTATCTTCAGTAAAGGCTGTTCACGGTAAAATGAGCACTTTTGAAAGCCCTGCTTAATATCTACTTGTATGCACGTTGTGCATTCTTCCGCCTTATGTAAAATTAACATTGTCATGGGCCTCACACTTTCTTTCATGCGTCGGTCAGGTGACACTGTGAAATTATTAGAAAAGTAAATATTTCACAAATCTGCTATTTTTTACTCTTTGATACATTTTAAAAAATCCACAAAGCTAAAGAAACAATTTATGTAAGCAAATCACAAATCTTTACCTAACACTTTTAATTCAGCGTTAAGGTATGGGAATATTATCCATCCATCGTTACCAACTTTACTGGGCGTATGTAACTCAGTGCGCCCGTTATAAAATATGCAAACAAGGGCAGTTACTTTTTTCTAAGGCGGTCCGAGACGATGCCGCTAGTCGGCAGGTTTCCTTGTGGAGCTCCCGTTTTCTCACGCCCTTGCATTTCTTCACTGCTCCATACTCGCCTCGCTTCACCTTCGTCAGCTCCCAAGACCCCGATATTAAAAGCTACCCAAACGTCCCCACTCTACTACATGGACTGACATGGAGTCAGACAGACATTGGACGCAATCCTTCGGAAGATGGTCCCATAGTAGACTAAACTACCGCTGCGGACTCTGTAGAGCTTCATACTCGTTGATGGATGAAGCTGCCTCACCAGTAGACTCCATACATGTTCCATAGGCGACGAGCGTGGAGGTTCAAGGTAGCGTGTGAGAGTGAAAATATTTTGATGGTTCTTAACACCGAGGTTTCGAGAGCCAAAGGCAGCGTGTCGACAGCACGAAGGCAGTACTGGGGCAATACACAGTTGTGAATCGGTCGTCGGAGTCGTGTAACGAAAGGAATCATAGAAGGTCTCGCAATCTCCCGAAGACACTGCTGAGCTACGAAGGTTCCTCTGACAACCACCAGGGTAGCTCAAGAATCAGATATTGCTCTATACATTATAAAACCACCAGCTCCGGCTGTGCGACGCCCGGGTCTGTATCCGGTCCAGCGCCACGTCTGCACTCGCGTGCAGTTCTCATCCGCGCCCGGACGAAAACTGGATTCTTCACTAGAATCGATGCACCGTCATTCCTCGGCCGTCCAGACCACCCGATTACGGTAACACTATGGTGTAGTTACCGTTGTTGTGAAGTCAGTAGAGGACGGCCTCTGGGAAACCAATGTTAAAATAATCCCTTCTCAGTGTATCAGTTTTAGAAAAAACTATTTCGAACAAAATGTATTGTACGGGATATTGATTTAAAGGGGTACTGGTACGTTAGGAAAATGTGCCTGTATTAATGTATAAATTTTCTTTAAAATTAAAATTTTACAAAAATAAATATTTTTTGAACATTTTTGAAGTGGCAGTATTTTGTAAAAATTTGCATTGCATTTATAAATAGTTATATTTAAAATTGATACAATGATAAATGTTATTTTTACATCGAGTCCGTATTTAAACTGCGCGACTGCAGGCTCGACATGAAGAGCTTATGGGCACTTAGAGGTTGAGAGTGTTCTTCTGCAAGTAAGGATATCCGCATGTGGAAATCGTGCCGGGCGGTGCCGTTGGTCGGCGGGTTTTTCTCGGGGATCTCCCGTTTTAGCCGCCCTTTCATTCTGGCGCTGCTCCATATCCACCTCAATCACTCTCATCGGCTCTCAAGACTTCGATGTTAAGAGCCGTCCAAATCTCTTCACTTATTCGCTCATTATTCTGCAAGTCGCCTCGCAGTAGAGAGGCGGGAAACACGGGGTCCCTATAGTGGCGCTGCTGTAGCCTAGGACTTGAGAGCTCCGGCAATGCCGGGCCACTTCTCCCCGGGAAAGATAACAATTGGACGACGGTGGTACGGCATGTGGGAGAGAGCGCCTGCTGGTTCGTCTGCCCGCCTGCCGTCCACCTGTGGTTGGTGCTTAGCGAGTCGATCTGCCTCTCTCTTTCACTCGGGTAGGCGGAGCCAAGTCGGTGACGACACCGCTGCGTGGCTCTGGATGGCGGAAGTGACACTGATTGGTTGACTTCGCGTGTATCTAACGATGCATCCGCTGAGTGGAGAAGGTGCGCGTCAAGACAAGCCTTGAAAAAAAAAAAAAAAAAAGGGAGGGTGGACGATTCCCATGTTCTTTTCAAAATGTCACGTCAAATTTTCAATAACATTCCTTCCGCACGTTAAAACTTTGACTGAGGGGGACAAGAAAGGAAGTTAAGAAAAGAAACTCCGGAGGCTACATTTACAAAGGATTCCAACCATTTCTTGCCTGTTTTCATCTCATGACAAAGTCCTTTTTTTTTTTTTTTCTTGGGCTCCCCGCGTCACGCGCGCAAATACGTCCCGGGTCGTGACAGCTGTCTTCCCCGCCAGATGCCGCTCAAAACCGCCCCTGCTGCGACGTCTTGATCTCCGCTTCTTATCTTCCGCCTGGAGGACGACTCTCCTGCCGACCCGCTAGAGAAAGTTTCTCCAGCACACACACCCACCTTCGCAAATACCCCAGGTACACTAGCAAAAAATCATTTCCGGGAAATTACGGACAAGTGCCGGTAAAAAAAAAACTAATATAAATCCTCTTAAAATTACAGTCTCCATGTTGTCTCCAAAAACTTATTTTCCGCAAATTCCCCGCAACATCATAGTTAATGGGTGTTTTACTGCGTAGAAAGATTATGATTACAAATAGTTTGTACTGGAAGCGAGGAAATAAATGACTTGTCACCAAGTCATAGTTAACCGAAGACATGTGAAAATTTCAATTAAAAAATATGCTGACGGCAACAGCACATATTATAACATTAACGCTTAATAAATAACTACTATTACCTTGGCAGTGAATTACGGGAAGTATCTCTGTCTTGCGGATGCTAGATGGTAAAGAGATTAATTATTCTTTATTAATGCTGAACCATTTCTACTTGTAAACCTTACGTATGATTTTATTTCACTAGAAAGGAAATTATTGCAATAGTTTTTGCACAATTACCTGCAAGGATATTGATTTCCTTGTTCTGAAAAACACAGATAGTAAAATAATTACTGAATATAAAAAAAATACAGTTTTTTAAGTTTGAGTGAGATGGGCACGATTTGCTTAAAAAATATCACGGCAATTAGAAACAAAAGCGTTTATGATATTTAAAGAAAACATATCTTGTACAAGGGTATTTCTCCGCTCATTTTCTTTATTTGTAGTAGAACTTAAATTTTTTTAATATTTTTCTCCGGCTATGCTTTACATTGAATTAATGTACTTTTCGGCATAGTTTGAATTTCTGTAAATGTTTTGGTTTCTATTTCGTGGAAGCGAAAAATCTTACAATTGTGTTTTAGGGGCTTGATTATGAAAATAGCCGTGGGATTTACTTTGTTTTGCAAGTAGGAAGGGTCGCCACCCACCAGAGATCGGGCGAAGTGACGCGTCAATATCAGTGACGTAATTGCTTGTGCTTAGGCTTACGTTCATTAACATAAGCATCATTCTCAAAATAAACTCCATCTCCTGTAGGAATATCAAACCCAGATGCCACCGATATTAAGAGCCGCCCAAATCTCTCCGCTTCCACTTCAATCGCGCCGCTGAAACTGACTGGTCCAGTTGCCATTTACACCTTGATAATATTCGGTGACACATTACAAGGACGTAACACATTTTTACTGTGAATATTCTCGTTAACAACTTGTGAAGATTTTTTTCCCTGTATTTTCTGCTTAGAAAGTTACTTCAATCGTCAATCATGTTGCAATGCCTTGGATGAATATAACTTAGATTTTTTAGCGATTTTCCTCAGATGTCTGGCAGACATGCACATTGTGGTTTGAGATACCAGCTTTCTACATGTGTCAAAAATACAACTGGATGTGCGTGACGTCACTGCCACAAGGGACTTCAGACATCGGACTAGGCATCTGTAGTCTATTTGCGGTTTATACACACTTTTCGAATTGAACTACTGAAAAATCACCCCTAGTATTATGCTCATGGTTGTTTCCTAAATATGTCATGATTCACAAGCATTTTATAGTTTTCTTAACATAGAAGTACTTTTATTTTTTTTTAAATTGAACTTTTACTCACGTTTGATCTATAAATCGCAATATTTCGTGTATAATTAGCATAAATAAAAATAGGCAGAAAATAGGCGTGTTGGTACTGCCTAGTGAGAAATAGTTCTTATGTGAAATATTGATACTTTGAGTGAGCACGATTGCAGTGCGTAGTCGAGGCGGAGTCCTACTGAAGTAAAGTTGGAAACAACCGCGAATTGACTTTATAACCTCTTGCCCCGTACAGTAGATATTATAGGCTGTTCACTGTCAAATTCGCACTTACGAAAGCCTGACTTAAGATTTACTTGTATGCAAAATGTATTATTCCACCATGTGTAAAATAAACATTGTCATGGGCCTCGTCAATGTAATTCACGAGTCGGTGATGTGAACCTGTAAAATTATTATAGAATTTAATATCTTACCAATTCGGCATTTCTTACATTTATGTGCATTCTGTAAACAGCAGGGAGCAGAATAAACCATTTTGGTAGTCTCAAATGTTTCAATACGGTTTTGAATTTAACGTTAAGGCGTGGAACTACTTAAACTTCCTTCGTTACCAACATACATGTAGGGACACGCGAATTTCGCGAAAGTATTTCACGACCAGTTTTATTTCATAACGATTTAGCGCAGATTCAATTTTCGTGGTTGGACGCTTTCCTTGTTGTATGTCTTAGGTGTATACCAGCGAATCACAGACGAATAGTATCGATATTATCTAACTCTAATTGGCCAGTCAAGTAGGAAAAGTTCTTCTTCTTCTAAATACACGCCTCCAAAAAGCAGAAGAAACCTGTTTGTATGCCTACAGAGTATTGAAATCTTGCACGTGTGGAAATATTTTCGAGGCATTCGTGTGTCCCTACATGTATGCATACAGGATCAGTGACAATTTTTGAAAGTTTATTTCAAGCTCGCTCAAATAATTGCGAACAGCCTTTACTCGATTACGCTGACACTTTTTAAGACCAGTTTTCCCATAGTTTCGCTGAAAATATTTTTCCCTAAATCTGAAAATCCCCCAAGGTTCTCTGGTAAACGTAACTAAAATGGACTAGTTTATCTCGGACGAATCCACCGAAAATGCGTGTAAGAACACAATTGATTCGGTTGTAAAACACCTAAACGAGCAGGCATCTGACGAAACTCAGATAAAACTAAATCGTAAGCTATCCTATTTCTTTGAGAGACAGAAACTCATACGAGAGCAAGAAACGTTTCTGCACGGTCAAGCAGTTTAATTACGAAACTTGCCTTTTTGAAACAAAGAGACCACAGCACGAGTTCATTATTTTATGTGTGTGTGTGTGTGTATATATATATATATATATATATATATATATATATATATATATATATATATATATATATATATATATATAGCAAGGGTAATAGGATACCTGTGCCAGCCCTACGATGACTGACAACCCTCCCATTAGCCTGGAGGGTGAGTCGTTCTGAAAAAGCCTCGGATTTTCACGGCGGAGCGATTACCGTAATTAAAAACGAACCCTGGACACTTTCAAACGAAATTCGGTGTATTACCTGGGGGAGGGGGGAGTTTGAAGAGGAGGGGGGGGGACACCTGCATTTGCCGATCACATTTCGGGAATAATATCAGTGGTCATTCCTGTAGAGAGCGTCTACCTTCACGATACGGTAGACAAGCACGCTGTTTATCGGATTCGCCGACCAGTTTTCGCATTTTTTTTTCCGACTTATTTTTTCACGCGCGCGTGCCGGAAAAGCCCTTTTCACCCCTCCGCCCGACCGTTTTCCCCGGACAAATGATACGGGAGGGAGGGGCGTGGAACAGCAGTTTGCACGGGGCCACACACTCACACACAAACACACACACACATATTCCGTGGTGTTCAGCAACAAATAAGGGATGGGGGGGGGGGGGGGTGAATTTTGCGTGTTTCTGTACACCTGTACCTCGAGCTATACGCCACCCTCTCGCTTCAATGTCTCTTTGTACGTGAGTGTGGGTTTCCCATCACGCAGCGTTGTCTCACCGTGATGAGTTCTACCACTGCAACCCCCCATTCACATCCACCCCTGGGCAAACACTGCCTTCCCCCTCAATAGTGGAACCGGCCAATATGTTTTTTGTTCGCGCAAAAAAAAAAATATATACACACCTAGCGGGGGTACCCGCTCGAAATGTTTACACGCGTCTCTCCTCTGTGTGTGTGTGTGTGTGTGTGTGTGTGTGTTCCGATCCGAACACGAGGAAGAGGGGCTGGAGATGATCTCTCGTACAACGCGTTCCGACCGAACGAATTCGTCTCTTGTACGAGTATTGCGTTCGGTCGCCAATTACGGGGCGTAGAATTTTTTTTTGTTACACCCCCTCAACCGCCCAACCCCCGCTACGCCGTTTTCGCCCTTCACTGCGAGTATTGCGCCTAATTCTCGAATGCATGTTACCATTGACAAACCCCCTCACCCTCACCATTCTAATCACCCGACCCCTCCTCTAAATGGCGACGCACCGACATGACCAGCCACCGAGCAAATCGATCCAACCCCTCCCCCAATATCACCCCTTCCTCAAAACCCCCTAACCCAAAAGTGATTCGATTAGCGGCGGCGTAAACTGGTTATGTAAATGTTGGTTCGCCGAACCGAACAGTTCTTCTGCCGCGGCAAATAATACGATGCGGCGATGAAAAAATGTAATGGCCCGAAGGGAAAAGAGGGTGGGAAGGGGGAAAATTACGATATGGCTTGCCAAACGTGGAGCCGCCGTTGTGTGAAACGAATACTAAGAAATTAACGTTACGTAATGATTCTTATGAATTTGCACCCTCCTGTGAGAGAGTGGAGAGAAGTTTATATTCATGCTGTACGATCTGCGCACTCAGAAAAAAATACACGTTCTCACATTGTTTATTTTCAAAATATCTTGTTCACAGATACAAAATATTAGACAAATATGGAGGAAAATTCATTTACGTATTAAAGAGAATGGAAGGCATGTATCAGAAAATATGGTATAGTCCATTCCCGCTTTCTTCAGCCTTTTGGAATCGAACGTTTGAAAAATCACCCTAGGCGTAACATGTCAACCTGGTTTGTTCAATCACTTGAGTTCCACAAATACATAACACTGTGATTAACTCTAAAGTACTGCATTTTTGAATAAATGAAACTTTTCTTAATATCTTCTATAACTTGTCATGTTTATTTCGTATTATATACCAATTAAAAACAGCGAGAGCAGCGGTGTATTGGCAACGGCTAGTAAGAAATAGTCCTCAGTTCAAATATTGTTAAAACATAGTTGTTTGGTATGCTTTTTGTAAATTAAATATTGCTATTGAAATATTTCAATATTTAGTTAACCCCGACAGAAAAGAAACTGTTGGCTGGGTGGAGCTTATCGCTCTATCTCTCTCCCCCTCCCTCTCTGACACTCTCACTCGGGAAATTTCGCAATTTAAGTAAACTTAAACTATACATGTTTAAAATTGTATCATATTTCGTACTTATTAATGCAGAATAATTATTTTTGAATTTGGAATTTACAACTGAAAAGAGATCTTATTGTTTAAATGCCTATGTTATTTAGATGCGATGGCGCGACGCGCGACGCTTACAAACCCAGCAGGTTGGCATAAGTGGTGTGGAAAGGAGAATCCAGAACTTCACCTTCCAGGCGCTTGTCTCAATATGGCGGGCAATTATACCCAGTGTTTATATGGCCTTACGACTGACAGTGATGTGGCGACATGTCAATGATACGGCGTGTTTCTTAACGAAGCGTCAAGTTCGTACTCGTGTTTTTTAAACGTCCTAGGTAAGTTACAATGTTGTGATAAATATGTTTTTCCACTGCACAGTGGAGTGTGTTGTGATCGTTGCTTATGAAAGGGCGTGGTGGCTACGTTGTAATCGTTACGCAGGCCAGGTGTGTGTGTGTGTTGATCTCAAATATGTGCAAAATTTATATGTTATAACCAGGAACTGATGTTATGACGAAGTTAATTATTTGAATTCGCGTCTGTTTATCACAACGTTGTACCTTTGCGCTAGGTGTTTGAAAAACAGTTGTGTAATGAGCTTACGTTTCTGTGATTTGAATGTCTGCAACAATCCCAACGAAATAATAAACCCACCCAGATAAAATAAAATAAATAATAAAATAAACCTACAAACCAGGAAGTACCAAGGCATGTAAATATTAACGGAATAAATGTTACGGTAGGTCTATGTATTTGCATGTTCACCACTATCTTTTACGTTTGTCGATGTATAATAAATAAGCGACACAAGTTGCGTGACTGAATTTACTGCGTCGTTTCGTTGGACTGGTTGTCCCTTCGTTTTAGTTTTTATTCCAAACACATATTAATAACAACAGTTTAAATAATACGGTTATTTCCGCCACAGTTGTAAAAAAACTCCGTCGTGGCAAAATATCAATGTGTATTATGTGTCACTTGCCATATCGTGTGTAACAAATAGTTATAAAGTTGACCTAAATATTTGAACAGCTGTAAACAGCAACCAACACATTTGGCAGCTATAAAAGTAGAAGTCACATGGCAGTGTTTATGTTTACTTGTAGCGGAAGGATACGTAATGAGTAAACAAAAGTAGGAATTTTGCAGCACTTCAGAAAAGGTCGAAGTTATCGTGAATCAACTATATTTTACACTGTTAACTTATTTTGCAGATATTAGGAAGAAAGAAACTTCGGTTTAATAGTTCATTTATATTTTTTAATAATATTTGTTACCTTTCGTTATTACATATCAGTAAAAATTTAATGCTAAAACTTTCAAGTATATCAATGTTTCGCACATTTTCTTAAAGCAAAAAAATAAAAAGTATAATGTTTCAGAAATTAAGTATTAAACAATTAATTTCCTCAGCTAACAAGAGAATTTGCAAATTTACTAGTATATAAAAAATTTATTTTTTGTACCTTAATGGCAAAAAAAATTCATTTGCAATCGCCATCGAATTCAGCAATTATTTTATCATAATACACCTATAGAAATTCTAATTTAGATTTCATGATTAACATCCGGGCTAGTTAGGACGTAGACTTCCTGGATTTATTTCCGCTAAGCTAAACTAATATGTTTCATTTATTATAATACCACAATTTATTATAATCTGGTTGTGATTGCAATATTGGCAAAAACGGTATAAAGTCTATAACGTAAAAATAACCACACAATTAATTAAATGCAATTTTAAAGGGCCTAAAATGATAATATTAGAAAGACTGTGACCTTTGTGCTTTATTAAGTAACCAAAAAAACAAATTAAGTTATTTAAGAAACTACTGAAGGAATTTGATAAACTATGCGGAATAAATTTGTTTACCTGTGTTTTCTGAACGGATTTGAATAGCCAAACTAATGCAATTCTATCCCCTAGCCGTATATGCAAAATTACCAATTTAAATCACAAATGAGCTTAAAAATAGACATATTCATGGCAAAGTGTTAACACAATACAATACAAATGGCTGAGCTTTCGTAACTAAGTAAAAAAAAAAAAAATAACCTGTCATTTCTATGAATTATGAAAATATTAACTTCATACCACATGTTTTCGTTTGGCCAAGCATAAAAAAAATCATTAGTGGTTTCTTCTTTCAGGTCACTGTTTATCCATATTCCACATATAATATTGAAAAATATCATGGACTTACAATCTAGCGCAGCATTATATGTAGGGATAGGAAAATGTCGCAGATTCATATCATGGCAAGAAAGACGTCCAACACATGTACACATAAGTCGCCTTTACAACTGGATTACAGCTCGTTAGAAACACCCATGGTGACTCTGAGCCAACACAAGAATTGCAAAGAAACAAGCATCGAGTGCCACACTGCCAGGCGTGGAGTAACACTGGCTTCTCTCTGGGACAGCAGTCAATGAAAACACAGCTGAGGTTCGAGTGTACACAGTAGGCCTACTGTGGAGAATAGCCTACAGACCATTGAACCCGTGAAATTTTCCTATCCCTAGTTGCATGCTGTTTACGGTTGATTGAGCGCTTCTGAAATCAAACTTTGAAAAACGTCACTGCCCTTACATGCACGTAACTATATTAAAACGGACAGACTGTACCATACGCCCAGTAAAGTTGGTAACGACGGAGGGAAAATAGTTAGCCCTCTGAATGTTGAATTGAAAGTCTTCAGTTAATGTAAATTCTGAAATTATGTCTTTTTCTTTCTCTTAATCTTTTTTGTCAATACACATAAGAGTGAGAATTAGCAGATTTGAAAAAAAATATATTTACTTTCCTAAGAACTTAAAATTTTTAGTCGATCGACGCATGAATAAAGCGATCAGGTCTACGGAAATGATAATTTCACATACGGTAGAAGAATACACGATTTGCTTACAAGTAAATCTTATGCAGGGTGTTCAAAGGTGCTCAGTTTACCGTGAATAGCCTATAATATAGTATGCAGGCTTTCGCCGCCATGGTTTCGAGTCGTCTATGAAGAGTTTTGAAGAGAGAGCAGAGACCACAGACTCACCAGTACTGCCAATACAACCTCGCCCAATCAGTAAGAAGACACTTTGCTACTGGCCGGAGGATACAGCCAATCAGAAGAGTGACCACAAACTTAAAAGGATGGACTAACCACCTCAGCCATTCAAGTGGAAGCCAACCTGTAATTGGTAGGAGGCCTCCAGCCAATCAGGTAACAGAACCATCCTTTTTTTTTCCAGAGACCAAAAAATACGAGGCTCGATTCTTTGGTTGTTTTTGATTGGTGATTAGTAGAGACATGCAAAATTCGCGTTATTATTTGGCATCACGCCAGATATACATTGGAGTCGTCGTCTTATATTTATTGGCTTCTGCAAAAGCGAGAAGCCACAGTCCCTTCCAGCTAGCTGGAACTTGATTGGACTATCATGTCTTTACTTGTTTCCGATTAATTCAAGGAACCCAGGACTTTTAAAACCAGCTGTAGTCCAATGAAAATACGCACATGTGTTTGAAGTCTATTCTGTCTTCAAATGATAAAGCGAATTTTGCAGGACTCCAGATGAGTACGGATAGGAAAATTTCGGGAATTCAATTAAGGGCAAGCTAGACTCCACAGTCCTGTGTACACTCGATCATCATATGTTTGTTCATTGGCTGCTGCTACAGAGAATAGTCAGTTGGCAGTATGGTATTTGCTACTTGGTTCATTGCAAGTCTGCTATTGGTTCAGCGGCGTCTAGGGAGTGTCTAATGAACTGCGATCCAATTGCAAAGGCGACTTTACTGTATATGTGTTTGACGTCTCTCTTGTCCCGATATGAATTTGCGAAATTTTCCTATCTCTAGATATAAGTAGGGACCTGAAAAATTCGCGTTATTAATTGAGGACGCGTCGAACTTGAAACACGTGTATCTTTGCTATGCGTTTGTCATTGGACCATACTTCATGTGACACGCCCTGTGTACCTCTGCGCCTATAAATGAACACTTCACAAGTGTGTGTCCCAGTCACGTGGAGTTCAGTCGAAAATGGAGTGACTTCACATCTATGCAGCAGCCAATGAAGAAACGACGCTGTCTCCTTTACGTAAAGTACTGTGAAGTTTAGCCTGATGGAAAATAATAACGAGAATTTTGCAGATCCCTAGATATAAGTAGGGACACCCGAATTTCGAGTAAAGATTTCACGACCAGTTGTATTTCATAACACTGTAGCTCAGATGCACTCTCGTGATTGGATGATTTCTGTGTTACGTGTGTATGTCCGCCAATCAAAGACGCACAGTATTGAAGTTACCTAATTCTGATTGGCCAGTTAAGTAGGAGAGGATCTTCTCACACTGGCATGCCGCCAAGAAGTAGAGACCTGCGAAATTCGCGCTATTATGTGACACCAGGCTAAACATCGCAGTACTGTATATACTGGAGCCGGCGTCGTTTCTACATTGGCTGCTGCATAGTTGTGAAGTCACTCCCTTTCAGACTGAACTGCACGTGATTGGGGGCACAAAATTGTGAGGCGTTCGTTGACTAGCGCACAGATACCCTGGGCGTGTCAAATATAGTATGGTCCAATGAAAAACGTATTGCAAAGGTAAAAATGTTTCAAGTGTAACGTGTTCTCAAATAACGCGAATTTTGCATTTCTGTACCAATAAGCAAAGAAAACATTTGGTATGTCTGTATGGTATTTAAATCTAGCATATGAGAAAATCTTTTCGCGAAATTCAGGTTTCCCAGATATAAGTAGGGCCACCCGTTTTTTTTTCTTCCGAAAACTTCTATACGGAGGCAAGATTTCATTATCCCATGTGCACACCTGCAGTCTTCATTTGACTATTGACCGTTTGTCGTTGTGAGAAGACAGTCTGTTAAATGAGTGAGCCAATCAGAATTAAGCTTCTTCGACATTATCAGTTTGTGATTCGCGGGCAGACAGTTCAGAAGCGCCACAATTCAAATGATCCAATCGCAAAAGTGGTTCTTTACTAAAGTACGTCGGAACACAGCTTATCCTGGAATGTGTTCGCGAAAAAGCAGGTGCCCCTATATAAATATAAGAGTCGGTTTCTCGTTTTTCGGGGGAGAAGCACAGAGGTAACTATGTAGGTTGGAACTCTGTTCAACTGGGAATGTCCCCCCCCCCGGGGGGGGGGGGGCAGCTCAAGCATGTTATAAAAATATATAAATCTTTTCATTATGGAGTTTCTTTTTACGTAAAATCGTAGTTCAAATTTTGGTTATGCAGTAGTCATTCTATTCATTTTCATGTAAATATTGTTATGGGTTCAGGCCTATAAATAATCAGTCTGTGTTTATTGGGTGACCATGTTTGACCTACATGTATTTTGATGATAATGGGGCATTTTTGGAGAAAAAAATAAACATATCTTGTACCCAAAATATTGCAAGGAAAACTAAATATTGTACTAATTACATCTGCGAACCCAAATAACAGAATTCATAACCACCTGGTAGGGTGTTGGGGCAGAGGTTTACCATTTTTTTGGAATAAGTTTTCTACTGGAGGAAATAGAGACTGAGTACCTATCCCATGTGTCGTCAAGCTACCGCAACAAATTAACAACACATAAAGGTGCTCATATCAAGCGCAAACACTATGACATATTACATGCTTATGTGATTAAAAATCTTTATGACACTCAGCTGGTCAACTTTACTTATGCTGTGAGCTTCACCAGCCCTTCATGTTATAGATGTTATACTTATTAGGGCTCAAACAACATAAATTGTTTTGTTAAGAGAAAAGAAAGGAGGATTAAATAAAAGACAAGGGTGTTCAACAAATCTTATGGTTTATTTAAAACATTTGACAATCATGCTGTACATTACACTGAGCCAAGATTCACAGTCCTTGATTACGACGAAGAACATTATAAACATGCAAAGGAGACACACTTCAAGCAATTTTTTTTTTTCCTTTTGGCTTCTCATGTTGCCCAAATGTGTCTCGACTTACCTTGCAGGCGTTTGGTTTAAGATGGGGTGAGTGCATTGTTTACTTACGTGTGATGTGGCGATGGATGTGTTCATGAAAATTTAAACACGAATAAACACCGTATAAGTAGAAGGCATTAAAATTAGAAGATAAATGTTATTCCATTATTTGAAAATAATTTTTAAGCACGCAATTTTTTTTTTGAACACTCTCGTACGGAGGGGTGGCTATAACGATAGAAGCTTTGGGCACTCATAATGAAAATTGAGGCCCAGCGTTTAACCACAATTTGCCTTTTTCTGGGCAATTTCTAAGGCGACATCAGTACTCTGGTTTGGAAAAATTAAGTCTATCCATTTAACCCATTATCTACTACAGCAATGGTATACAATATGCAACATCTGTAACAGTTTTTTTTTGTTGACAAAATATTGTTTTTTTGGCAGGATGAAACTATTTTCACATTGAATTCCTTGCACTTCGTATTTATTGCTTGCTGTTTTGCCTCTGACTGTAAGAGGATTTGTCTGCTCGTCTGTTAGATAGCAATTTATAGAAAAAAAAAATCATACATATAGTGTAGTAACTATAATGGACAAAGAATTCGGAAATGTTTAAATCTTAGAGGTACAACATCTTTAACGGGTCCATTTTGAACATCAAGACGCTGACAGCAGGACCACCGAAGTCATCACGAAGCAAACGGTTCTGGCAGACGGGACATCGTTGGCAACTGAAACAAAAGAAAAATTTTCCTTTTTTACTATGGAAGGGTTTGGAAGTGGCATTACTATTCAGATTTATCTAATGACACTTGCGTGTCATTCACTGACAGATGGAACATTTCCACAATTTTGCATATCTGGGACCGCGTCGCCGTAGTGGCTTGAGCGCTCCCCTCCCACCGAGGCGAATAGTGCTCGACTTCCGGCAGGGTAACTCCAGGATTTTTCCACGTTGGGAATCGTACCGGACGGGGCCGCTATACGGCGGATTTTCTCGGGGATCTCCCGTTTCCCGCGCCCTTGTATTCCGGCATCGCTACGTATCCACCTCGCATCACCCTCGTCGGTTCTCAAGAACTCGCTGCTAGGAGCCACCCAAACACCTACACTCTCCCTTCTCAACACATCATGTACGTTTTGAAAATGGATGTCTTATTTGACCAGCACTGTACATGAACAGGTGCAGTTGCAGACAAGATATTGACTGTTCACGGTAAATTGAGTACTTTTGAAAGATCTGCTTAAGATCTACTTACACGCACACTGCATATTATTCCACCATATGTAAAATTAACATTGGCATAAGAATGATCATGTAAGTAAAGTAAATATTTGACCGATTTGCTAATCCTCACACTTATACGTATTTGAAACGACAGAGGGCAACAATAATTTTTCTCTGTATTAGAAAATGTTTACCAGACGCTTTGAATTCAACGTAAAGTAATTAAACAACGTCCCCTCTGTAGTTACCAACTTAACCGGGCGCATGCCAGTCAACGTATGTCCTCTGAAATACATGTACATACGTAGGGGCAGTGACATTTTTTCAAAAGTTGATTTCAAAAAGTGGTTAGTTTACCGTGAACACCTTTTGACGTACATATGTCTTAAGATTTGCAGCCATGGCGATAGGCAATCCAGAAAGTCCGGTGATAAGATCGGGGGATTCAATTTGGCAATGCAGCTCCGAATCTATCGTCTACATTCTAGAATTCATTTACACCACTCGATTGCCAAAGGATCAAAGAATACGTTACGTTGAGTGACGACTGCGAAGCTTCACGTGTTGTGGGGGGGGGGGGGGGGGGGGGGCGCAATTTTGAGTTCCTTTCGCCACGTCTTATCAATTCCGCGTGGTATAACTTTTGACTAGGAGAAACTAGGACGCTCGTTGAAGTTTCAATGGACAGATGTAGACAAAATCGATCGATTACGTGTATAAAAACCTTTAAGTGGCGTGGTTATGGTGAAATTGTATGCGTTTAATGTAAAGTCGAAGTACAGAAATCGTATACGGTTGGAAAGAGCATTAAAAAAAAACAATGGGGGCCACGACGGCCTCCGGGTTCAATCCCCGGCCGGGTCACTCCGGATTTTCGCATGTGGGAATTGTGCCGGACGATGCCGTTGGTCGGCGTCGCTGCATATCCCACTTCAATCACCCTCATCGGCTCTCAAAACCTCGATGTTAAGAGCCGTCCGAATCTCTTCACTCACTCAAAAGCAATCCAGTGATACCCATAAAACCCCCACGTGATAGAGTGAAGCGGTGCCGGGAACGTAAAATAAACATCAAGGCGTCCGAGTGCGTCAACGTAGGCGTATTGGCGCAAAACAAACGGCCGTGACCCTCCCCCCTGAAAAACAGCCAAACACCACTTTTTTTTTTTTTTTTTTTTTTTTTAGTAGAGAGAGGTGAAACAGCCACTCGCTTTCCGAACTCTAAACTCACCACCCGCCAGCAAGACACCGTTCGCCACTCAGCGCCCGGTAACTAACTCGCCAGCCAACCGGCAGCAGCCCAGCCAATAGGAAACCGTTCGTGGCACCGGGGGGGGGGGAATAACTAATCAGGCACACGTACCCACTCCCAGAGCCTCGCGCAGCCAATAAGAGGATGGGTGCGCCCGCGTAAAACGAACCACGACGCTATATCAATTCTGCTTATGAGGCTAGATTTAGGTACGCCACCATCATAAATAGTTTATTTTCCATACTGGAAATATTCAAATAAAGTTGGTTTGCTAGGGTCTGCCAGTTACTATCCCTTCCACCAAATGCGAAAATGAACAGTGATAAATCATAATGACTAGTGTTCATATACAGGATGAGTCCTTTGAAAGAGATCCCCTGGTCTGTATTTCCTCGTTGCCTCGCTCCGTAACACACATGTCTCGTTCTGTATAAATAAGGTGACTATCCATATCCACCTTCTTGAAACTTATTTATATAAAACAAACATTAGTAAATTACAATGCACGCCAATTTAACCTTTTCACGCCCGCTATAATTTATTGTTATAGGCAGGGATAAGGAAAATTCGTGAATTTATTTCAAGACAAGATAGACGTCCAACACGTGTACATAGAAGTCACCTTTGTAATTGGATCACAGCTCATTAGAAACGCCCAGGACGACTCTTAGCCAATAGCAGACTCGCAAAGAAACAAGCATCGAGTGCCATACTGCCAGATGTGGAGTAACACTTGCTACTCTCTGGAGCAACAGCCAATGAACACACAGCTGAGGCTCGAGTGTACACAGTATTATGGAGAACAGCCTGCAGGGCATTGAACTCGCGATTGTTTCCTATCCCTAGTTATAGGTACGAGGATTTCGCGGTTTAATTTTTAGACAAGTTGGAATTCACACAGATGTATGTTCATGTTACTTTTGTAATTGGTCGACGTATTGTTTGACACCTCCTGGAGATAAATGACCCAATAACAAACATGCAATACATTGTGCGCCCAACCACCGCCTTTTACTCCACGACAATCAACCAATAAGAAGTTGATATTCATATGAGAGTGTATAGGACTGTGGAGTCTAGCCTGCAGGCCATTGCACTCGCGAATTTCTCGGTGTCTCTACCTTTAACTAGGGAGTCCACGACCAGTTGTATTTCATAACGCTTTAGCTGACATCCACTTTCGTGATTGGATGGTTTCCGTGTTAAGCTTCTTCAGGCGTCTTCCCGCAAATCAAACACGCACAGTATTAAAGTTACCTAATCCTGATTGGCCAAGGAGAAGATCTCCTTACAAAAGACACGCCTCCAATAAACAAAAGAAAACAGTTTGTATGCCCGCAGGGTATTAAAATCTAGCATGTGCGGGAATTTTATCGTGATATTCGGGTGTCCCTACCTATAAGTAGGGATACGATAATTTCGCGAGTTCAGTGACCTGTATGCTAGATTGCACAATCCTTTGTACAGTCGAGCCTCAAATGTTTGTTGATTGGCTGCTGACCCAGTGTTACCCCACACCTGGTAATATGGCACTCGCTTCTTGTTTCCTTGCAAGTCTGTTGTTGGCTCAAAGTCGACCAGGCCGTGTCTAATAAACTCTGATCCAATAGAAAAGGTTACTTCAGTGTACATGCGTTTTAAATCTATCTTGTCCTGAAATGAACTCGCGAATTTTTCCTATCCCTACACCTATAAGGGACTGCAAATAAATACATTATTGACGCACGCTACTTAAGCCAATAAAAAAACTTTTTTTCTCAAAACATGGAATGCGGGATGTGTGTTTGGCTTTAGAGATGTAAGCCGTTGTTAGTAGCACGTGTTACGTATTAATCATGCACAAATAGGATAATTGGGCACTGAACCTCATTATATGTAAAGTAATGGCCAAAAATTACCGCCCTGTACGCTATGCACACAGTTCTTTATACAGTATCTGAATGAGTTAGACATCATATTCTGAGAGATACGAATTTCACTCATCCATACACTCTGTCAAAATTCCAGTACCAATTCCAGTAAGTCTTCACTTTAAAATACTGAATAGTAAAAAATTTCTGCTCTTTTTGCAAACATTTTTTTGCAAACAAGTTACCAAATATTTTATTGTAACCCAATATTTTATTGTAACTCCGCAGATATATTAAATTCTTACAACACGTCATTTTAGGAAACATATAAATCTGTTTTTGTTGCTCAATATTTACAATAAATTCTAAGTTTACAACACTTGCTAGTTTGAACTCAATGTTAGTTTCACACGTCCGCTGCTAAGATTTTGAGAAATGTAGTGTATATTATTTTTAATGTTACAAAAATATCTTTGGCAACTAGTTGCCAAAGATTTGCTTTTCCAAATACAGAATTTTTCACAGTGTGTAGGTACATGCAGTTGTAAAGAGGTTTATTTTTAAGAGATTTCAATTTTAACTTAGAAATTATCAAAGAAGGGCGGAAGATTGTATTTTTAACGATTGGATTAAATGTACATACAAGTACTTTTCACTGGAATTAAAACATTTTTAATACACGAAAATTAAGTGTGTGTCAGCGCCGTAGTGATCCAAAATAACTACAGTTTCATTCTGCAATTAGCAAGATTGCACAATTCTTTCTTTGCTCGAGCCTCAGTAAGTTATTAATTAGTTGATGCTCCAGTTAAACTCCAGACAAGCTAATACGGGGTTCAGGGGCCGTTGTGGTTTCTGAGCGGCTACACTGCTCGCCTCCCAGCAAGGTGAACAGGGTTCAATCCCCGACCGGGTCGTTCCCGGATTTTCGCAAGTGGGAATCGTGCCAAACGGTGCCTCTGGTCAGCGGGTTTTCTCGGGGATCTCCAGTTTCCGAAGCCCATGCATTCCGGCCCTGCTCCATTCTCATCTCATTTCATCCTCGTAGGGCTCTCAAGACCTCGTTGTTAAGAGCAGCCCAAATCTCCCAACACGACATAGGATTAGGTCCTGGTTTTCAGTGCAGTCTGGTTACTGGTCGATAGTGCTCCAGGTCGTGCCTTTCAAACTGTGGCCAAGTAACAGAACAACTAAGAGTACAGAGATGAAACGATGGTGAGTGTTTTGAACTTCAGCCACACGCGCCAGCAAAATGGCCTCAACGGGCAGCAATGTGGAGGAAAAGTCGTCCACGAATCACCTCCTAGGGACTAACATGCCAGACGGCAGCTCGGCCGATAGGGAATATTCCGTAACACGCAATAGCTTAGAGGCGTGAAAAATTCGCTTTATTATTTGGTTACAAGTTAAACTTTAAACACGCGTACTTTTGCTATATGTTTGTCATTTGAGCACAATTTATCTGTCACGTACTGGGTAACACTGCACCAATAAATGTATACTTCACATTTGTGTTCCCCAATCACGTGCAAGTCAGTTAGCAAGGGAGTGGCTTCAGATCTACACAGCAGCCAATGAAGAAACGACGCCGGCTCCAGCACATACAGTACTGTGAAGTTTAGCCTGATGCCGAATAATAACGCTAATTTTGCATGTCACTGGCAATAGCCGGTCTGCAGACTCAAAGCCTGTTTACCACTGCTTCACACGGCCAACGAGCGACTGAGTTCGCTTACATAAAAAAAAAAATCTTCAATCCATTTCAGTTCCTGTATACTTATTCTGTGACACGCCCATTAAAGGCAGAAACTTCAGTGTGCACGTGGTTGAAGTTTATCTTGTCCTCGAATGAATCCGAGAAATTTTCGCATCGCTAGTCACCCGGTTGTTTTTCAAATGTCTATAACGTTAAACATGTTTTCACCCATTGCGGTTGTTCTCTCATGCGTCCACTGACTATATGCGGAGACTGTAGCAACTAGCGCGTTTATTGACAGGTAAGCTAAACCTCCTAGTCATTCTAATATACAATACTAGCGGTAACTTTACACTTTTTCAATCAAACCTTTGAAAAAATATGTTTTTTTTAACAAGCATACGTAAATTAATTTTTGTCCTGATCATAAAATAATTTTTTGTTGCTAAAACAAAAAAAAAATACTTTTTACCAGCCTGATGTGGCCATCGTCATTAAGTAAATATTTTTCTACAAACTGGTTGGAAATAAAATCCCGCTGTGTTCAGTTCGTTATAGAAAAACACTTCAACCGTGTTTGTAAATAGGTATTTTGGTTATATATAATAAGCTACACTTATTACCGCAAAGCTCAAGCAAATTTGCATACTTCCCTGAAAGTTCTCGCAAACTTTGGAATGTGTTCCTTTCTACGCGTCAATAAATACTGCAATGCAAGCAAGTGGCTGGATATGTTCTTTTCCACTCGCTAGATTTCCTGAGGAATTCCCGCCCAGAGTCGTCGCCCAGAACTCGAGAACTTCTGGCTGTCGAGCGAGCCATTTGTGCGGCGTAGTTTACTCTGTCTTTATCTTATTCTGGCAAGGAAAACCGACTCATGCGGGGCGTTTAGAAAAACAATGTACGTACATGGCGTCACAAATAACGGCAATCTAACCAATATCAAAGGTTAAAAATATAACAATGTGCCCTTTCGTCGCTTGCCGAACTAAAAACGTCGGAATATTCCATTTGGCCACAGCCTTCTAGAAGGTAAATGGAAGTTATCTGTTTGCGTACAAACGTGTAGAAAATTCTAGCGCGTTGTAAATATTTTCCGTATATTCACAAGGAATAATTAGGAAATCAGCTGCCAACGCCATTTCTGTTACACAATAGTCCGTTCGCTAATACTTCAAACTTTTCTGAAGACCTGCCAAAGTTCTACTTCTAGGATATTCCTCCGCCTCATATAAACAAAGCATAGGGGCCAACGTATGTCATGTGTGCGCACTCAGCGTAATAATATTTTGCATTGAACTATTTCTTACTAGGCATTACCAACAGTTATATTTCGTCACTGTATTTATTGATGTTAGTTATAAATGAAAAAAAAAAAAAGTTATTGATGATATATAAGTTAAAGTTAAATTTAACAAAAACTAAGGTACTTTATTGTTAACAAAAGTATACATAAGCATAAAATGCTTGTGATAAATATCATATTTAGGAAACAACCAAATACATCATATATGGGGCGTTTTTTCAAAGGTTTGATTCAAAACGTGTGAAGAAACTGCATATAGATTATAAAAGTAATCCAGTGAAAATTTTACGAAACGTTATTGTAAAATACGTGAAGCCAATTTTTTAATTTTAGCAAGCAGTTACTTTGGACGACAAGTTCGTTATAAACTTGAGGATTTACAATAATACTTATATGTAATACTTACAGCGATAATATGTTATTGAAAAAATACAAATTTAGACTTCCTAAGTATTAAATACAAACATTGGCAACTAACTTTCGAAGAATTGTTTGCAAGATTTACAAAAATGTGTATTGTGTAAGAGTACTGTAGAACACGGGGATGTTATTTTCGTGTACCCCTGTCGCTTATGTGGTTCAGTACTATTCTAATGCAAAAAAAAAACTTAGGCATTGATACAATTGTTCGATTTACAAAAATGTGTATTGTGTAAGAGTAATGTAGAACGCGGGGATGTTATTTTCGTGTACCCCTGTCGCTTATGTGGTTCAGTACTATTCTAATGCAAAAAAAACCTTAGGCATTGATACAATTGTTCATTTAATACGCATAATATCTGTGTAAATAAAAACATTGGCAACTAACTTTCTGAGAATTGTTTGCAAGATTTACAAAAATGTGTATTGTGTAAGAGTACTGTAGAACGCGGGGATGTTATTTTCGTGTACCGCTATCGCTTATGTGGTTCACTACTACTCTAATGCAAAAAAAAAACAGGCATTGATACAATTGTTCATTTAATACGCATAATATCTGTGTAAATACAAAATTCGTATTATTTTGTGGCGCAGGCTAAACTCCATGACGCATGCTCGTTTGACTTCTGCCATTGGCCGACAATGTACCTGTAAATGAATTTACAGTTTGTTGTTTATTAAATTCAGCCACCTTACAAGTTATGTGACACGTGGCAAGGTCAATTCTGATCAATAGTGAAGGCTCGGCGTTTTGAGACGCGGATGTCCAGTAAAGCGATCTGACTAATCAGTGGCGCCGTATGTTCGCCGATAACTAGGGACACCCGAACATCTTGTAAAGATTTCACGACTAGTTTCAGTTCATAACAGTTTAGCTCAGATCCACCTTCGTGATTGGATGGCTTCCGAGTTAAGCGTCTTCGGGTGTCTGCCCTCGAATCACAGACGCACGTTATTGAAGTTACCTAATCGTGATTGGTCAGTTAAGTAGGAAACGATCTGCCCACAAGGACACGCTGCCGACAAGCAAAATAAAACAGTTGGCACGCCCGTAGGGTATTGAAATGTAGCATGTGCGGAAATATTTTCGCCAAATTCGGTTGTTTTTACCCATTTAGTTACATTTTCGTGCTAGTTTGTATAATGACTTTACAATATCTTCTCGTCTCATCCACAGAATGTTCGCGAATACAATACTGTATTGTTCCAAATGCCACACGCGATGAATTGTGTGTCGTGTTGAGGCCGGGCCACAATTGATTTAGCACAGAAAACAGCACATGCACAGAAAGTAGAATGCATGTGTTAGCACGGCACTCGCTACAATCAAGCACAGTACACGCACAGAAAAACAGACCAAGGGGAAACGAACAGAAAGTAGAAATGTATCCTATAATGTCTGTGCGCGTGTGCGCCGTGCGTGGCCAATCAAAACGTCACGACCACCGAGTTCATGTCACGACGAAAATGGCTACGAAAGTACTGAATTTGACTATTGCTTGAAGAGTTCGGCACCATATAAATATAAGTTCATTTTGATTGGAATTGTTATTGTGCAGGCAACGCATGTTAAGAAAAACGTTACAATGCATTATATTTCTACAAATTACGATACGGGCAGCAAAGTAAACAGAGTTATTAACAGTGTTTTCTCATTCCACTGTGACCAACACACGCACGCGCAATTTACAGAGCATCGTTTATTTTTGTTTTCACAGCTGCTTTCTGTAAACATCCGCCGTTTCTGTGCGTGTGCGATTTTGATCGTAGCTTTCAGATTCGAGCTGTGCGTGTGTTCTGTGCTATCGCACGCACCGCGCGTGTGCTAAATCAATTGTAGCCCGACCTTTAGGTATGAAGGACATTTTTATTGGAGCGCGGTCAATATGGCTTTCCATTGGCAGGCAGCCAGCCAATAATAAATGTTGCTCAGAGCAGTAATGCTGTGTATTTTATACCAACAGGGTAGTGGTAAGTTAAAACGCAGATACCAGCAGAACTGGAGTTCCTGCAGTGGTGGATAACGGCGAATTGCATTTAGCGTGTCTCGAGTGTCTATCAATGTACCCGGACTACATTTGACGGTTTGAAATATTTGTGTAATAAATTAGTGTCTGTAATCGACAGGTACCTTCAAAAGTTGCACTTGTATTATATCGCTTTATACATACCTGAGGGCAACTATCTAGTACTCTGGCAGACGGACCTTACATGATATCATTGACTTGCGTGACCGCGTTACAGGAGATCGGTTACTCTCGTTGAATTGCCGTTTTTGGCTCGAGTGCATTCCGGGGAACGCGGTGCTGATTTTCACACAGTAGCATAAGTAGAGAGACCATCATTTCGGATTATAAAACAGCGTCATGTAAGACTTCAAGGTCATATACCTAATCAACAAGATGTAGTTTTCTCATAGGACAATGGTTCAGTTTCCTGTTCAAGTCTTTCTAAGAGAATGAAGCCACCGGAGTGCTATATGTTTACTATCAGTGCAGCGATCTGCGAGGCGTGTCAGACGAGTGGAGGTACAACGAGTCACGCATCAACCCAACGTCCACTTTTTATGATGCATATTTAGAGACCTGCAAAATTCGCGTTACTGTTTAAAGAAACGTTAAATTATAAACAAGCGTACCTTTTCAATACGTTTGTTATTGGGCCATACTTTATTTGACACGCCCTTGGTAACTCTGCGCCAATAAACGAACCCTTCACAATTGTTTGCCCCAATCATACTCAGTTCAGTCATAAAGGGCGTGGCTTCGCACCTATGCAGCAGCCACTGGGAAAACAACACTGGCTACGGTATATAGAATACTGTGAAGTTCAGCAAAATGCCAATTAATAACGCGATTTTTGCATGTCTCTATGCATACTTATAGAATTACAACGCCAACTGATAGGGCCTCTAGGTATAAGTTAGTCGAGCATATAGATACTTCTAGTATAGTGTGTTGCCAGAAAACAAAGCTAATTTTTATAGAGTAATTCTGAAAGCAAAACGAACGAAATTTCTTTAGAAATATCCATAGCGTGTACATAAAATGATTCCGCGAAATTTTCTGCGTTCACAGTAACATTGCGCCTCGTCGCGCAGCCATGCCTGAGTGGGACCGCTAGTGAAACGATTCTCTTTCAAAACAGTCAGGGTTTATTACTACTCACTTGCATAATGAGAATTTGTCACGTGCCCAAAAATTGTGGCCAGGATGCTAAAGCAACACAAACGTACATATTCTTAAATTACAACAAAGTATCAGGCTTCCAGTAACACTGCGCCGCGCCGCGGTCAGTCGCACCTGAGTTGATCTGTTGGACAAAATGTTTGTCTTCCTAAACCTTCAGTGTTTTGTAACTCACTTGTTAAACGCGAATTTCACACGCTACTAATCATGAGACAGACGGAAAAGTGTGACAAACATCCAACTATTTTAAGTTTGGCGAATTTTCAAGGCATGCTTCGTGCTCGCTGCGCTGCGCCGAGTAGCCACATCTCAGTTGGTCCGTTATAGTCGTGAAACGTTTGGAATCATGGACAAGCTGCGAAAGCGACACAAACGTTTGTGTGAAGTCTAGAGAATTTCGCAGATGCACATTAAGATTGCGTCGCCTCCCGCAGTGGCATCTGAGTTAGTCAGTTTAGGAAATATTTCTCTCTTAATATTCTAATTTTGTGTAACTCATTTATATAACCCGAGTTTTGCACGTTTATACTAATCGTGGGCCAAATACAAAAGTAACACAAACATACTACTTAAATCTAGATAGAGGTAGAGACAGGAAAATGTTGAGAATTATTTTCCGGACAAGACAGACGTCCAACAACGTGCATACTGAAGTCGCCATTGCAATTGGATCACAGCTCTTTAGGCACTCCTTGAACGACTCTGAGCCAATAACAGACTTGCAAAGAAACAAGCATCGAGTGCCATACCACCAAGTGTGGATAAACACTCGCTACTCTCTGGGGCAACAGCCAATAAACACACAGCTGAGGCGTGAGTGTGCACAGTGATGTGGAGAATAGCCTACAGGCCATTGAACCCCGCGAAATTGTCCTATCCCTCATAATAGGTATAGGCTGTTCACAGTAAAATGAGCACTTCTGAAAGCCCTGGTTAGGATCTACTAGTGCGCACGTTGTGTATTGCTTCGACATATGTAAAATTAGCATTACCATGGGCCTAATCGCTTTATACATGCATAGATCGAGAGAAACTGTGAAATTATTATAAATTAAATGTTCTACAAATCTGCTCATATTTACGCTTCGATGCATTGAAAATAACAGATAGCAAAAGAAACAATTTAAGTTAACACAAATTGTTACTTAACACTATTTATTTGACGTTAATATATGGAACTACTTTCCATCCATCGTTACCAACTTTACTGGGTGCATGTGACTCAGTGCGCCAGTCAAAATATATACAGGGAGGGGCAGAACAGAACAGATCATATTAAAATGGCACCAGTACCCAGCCATAAGTGGTCTCAGTTACTCGAATTTAAAATAAATCTATAAAATAGTCGAAACATTACATTCGTCGCGTTTAAAAACAAGTAAATTTTTTAAAACAGGGGCTTTCAATTATTATGTTAAATTTTAAAAGAAAAAGTTACGTTATAATTTTAAAATGTCAAAAGTTAAAATTCCTCTGCCTCCACCATTAAACCCTCACCTCACCATCCTCTCCGCCGACTGTTGTTGTCCATCGTGTGTTTAATTAATGTTTGTGTCGGTGTCGTGTTGGTGTCAGTGTAACGTTGTTTGTGTGGGCGTTGTACAGTTTCTTCAGTTTATTTGTTCTTGTGTATATCTGTATTATTGATCTCTGCGCGAGTGCTCCCTTTGTTGCGAACAGTCTCTATACGCAAGTGCGCAGTGATATTGCGCCGCGTCGCGCAGCCGCACCTGAGTTGGCGAGGCGCTCCTGCGCGAGCTGCTGGTTGGGCGTGGGCCCGAGCGCCGGCCTGGCGAGCGCGTGCCTCGTCTCCCCCGCCACCGTGGCAGCGCAGCGCAGCTCGAGGAACCTCGCCGCTCCCTGCTCGTGCCTGCGCTGTACCTGGTAGCGCAGCGACAGCGAGCGGCTGCGCAGGCCGTCTGCGTCCGGCCTCGAGCCTTCGTCCCAGTACTCGGCAAACCACTTCTCCACCTGCAACAGCCCCGGGACAAACACACACGTCTGCGACCACGAGTTCAAAATTTGCGAGGTGATTTGTTGTTGAAATTGAGGCATTAGGTAGGGATAGGAAAATTTTCTCGAGTTCAATGACCTGTAGGCTATACTCCTCAGTCCTCTGCATACTGGAGTCTCAGCTGCGTGTTCATTGGCTGTTGCCCCACACCTGGCAGTTATGGGATTCGTAAGGTGTTTCCTTGCAAGTCTGCTATTGGCTCAGAGGCGGGCAGGACGGGTATAATAAACTGTGATTCAACTGCGAATGTGATTTTACTATATATGTGTTTAACGTCTATCTTGTACCGAAATCAATTCGCGAAATTTTGCTATCTCTACGCATAGGTAGAGACCCGGAAATTTCGCGAATTTACTCGACAAGTTAGAATTCAAACACATATAAATTTGACTTATTATTTCCAATAACCCGCGGTTTATAAGCCACGCTCTGGACGAATTTAAGCCAATAATCAAAGCCACGAGCATTTCGCGAATTCATTTGGTGGCGAGGCAGACTCCAAACACTTGTTATTAGCTCCTACTCTTCTGATTGGACGAAAGTTCTTTATACACGCCCCGTTCAACTGTGGGCCAGTAATAAGCAGGAATCATTAATGCATGCGTGTGAATGTTTAACAGTCCTGTACAGAGACTTCGCTTGATCACAGCAACCAATGTATATAGGGCTGTTCAGATTAGCTTGCTGCCAACTCAATCCGTGAAATACTCGCGGCTCTACAAATAACTAACCTGAAAGAAAACAACGACCGAATCTCGTACTGCCTGGTCTTGGGTGAAACTATACCATCAGCCAATAAACAACCAACTGAAGCTCCACAGTCCTTTGTGAACAAGAGCCTCAGTTATTTGTACATTGGCTGTTGTTCCAGTTGAATCACTTACCAGGTAGCACGGTATTCGGTCCTTGTTTCCCCCACAGGTTCGTTATTGGTTGAAAGTCGTCCGGGGCGTGTCTAACAAACTGTTGTCCAATAGAAGCGAAACTTACTGTCTATAATTTACTCGCGAAATTCTTGGGTCTCTGGGCATAGGTAGGGACAGGTGTTTTTCGCGAAAAGATTTCAAGTCCAATTTTACTCCAAAACACTTTAGTTTATATGCACTTTCTTGTTTGGATGATTTTACACGTCACGTGCTTCAAGTGTCCGACCGCGAGTCATGGACGTTCAGTATCGGAATGCTTTATTCTGATTGGTACAGTAAAAAAAAAAAAAAAAAAGAACATGTCTCCTTACGTACACACGTGGCCAATAACCAAAGGTAGTTGTGGTTGTGGACGTATGAGATTGAAGTCCAACATGACCAAAAATATTTTCGCGAAATACACCTGTCCCTAGGCACAGGATATTGACGGTTTATTGAGTACTTTTGGAAACAACATCTGAATAATGCCACTACCACTTGCTGCATATATTTTAGCGGACACGCTAATTGGTGTGCGTCCAGTAAATTTGGTAACCCCGCCGGATGGTATGTACTTCTATGACGAGGGGCAACTGTTTTTTCGCGAAAGGATTTCAGAACAAGTTGTGTTCCAACGCACTTTGGAAACAGGATCACTTTCGCAATTAGATCTTTTGAAATTTTACGCGTCTTATCTGTTAGCCCGCGAATCACTGTAGGTCAGTATCGGTGAAACTTTATCATAATTGGCTCACTCGTGTACCAGAGAGTCTTCACACAAATACAGTTGCGACTGAAATTGTGCACATGTGACTAGAGACACGAGAATTTCGCGGGTTCATTTCTAGACATGTTGGAATTCACACACATGTACGTTCACGTTTCGTTTGTAATTGGTCGACGTGTTGTATGACACCTCCTGGAGATAAATGAGCCAATAACGAACATGCACTAAACTGTGTGCCAAACCACAACCGTTTGCTGCCACAAAAATCAACCAATAAAAAGTTTATATCTCTAATAGAGTATATATATATCTCTAATAGAGTAAATATAATAGAGTAAGACTGTGAATTCTAGCCTATACGTCATTGCACTCGCGAACTTCTCGGGGTCTCTACATATGACACTGAAATCTAGCCTCCGTGTGAGTCCACGAAAAACATGTGACCCATTGGACATTAGAAGCAGTTAACTAGAAAATGTCACAAACTACGTTAGATAAAACCACGTATTCGTAAATAGTGATACGTAGTTATATTTCATATTTACCATCCGTGGATATTGGCGAATAATAAATGATAATCACCTACGGGAAAAACATATTATTTTTATAACATGGCAGCCCCTAAGTTTTTAATGACGAACGAGGTTATCCACCACTAAACAACCATTTTGTTCCGCCAAATTAAATTTTGTTTTTATCAGAGCTGAGCCATACACTATTCCAACACATTTTCGGGTGGTTTACTCGTTATGCGCTCTCGCAAGTTCTTTTCCGATATCCCTGTAACAGAAGACCAATACTCTCTTCAGAGAAGACATTTAGCTAATAGCTACATAGGTTACCGCCACATGCCTTCATTGTTACAGGCTGTTCACTTCAATGTAAACACTTTTGAAATCAACCTTTAAGAAATGAGTACTGCCTATAGCAAAATACAGTGGCGAAATTAAAGTGCATCGTCGAATAATATCTCATGTGACCGGGAACGTCAACCTAGGAGCAAACCCGTAGTAATGCCTCCCCCTCTCCCCCTTAGACAATGTGTTATCAGGGGTGGCCACCCTCTTGTTGCATACAACCTTTTTTTTTACCGTCAGGAATTGAGAAAAGCATCACACGTTTTACGATTGACAAAAATACCACTTGAAACACATAACGAAAGGAATACGTACAAACTGTCGCCAGGAACAACGAGGCAGCCGTCTGTGCAGTGAAACTCGCAGCGTATTGTACACGGATGTAGATAGTATTGCCTACGCGCTAGTAACTGAATCGCTGCAGACGAACATATGTGTGCGTTTTACACGTAAACCGTGGGTCCTGGGCAGTTGCGACAAGAGGACAAATGTCACTACTTAGGCCATGCTGCTCAATAATCCATTGTCAAAAGTTCGAAATTACAGACTGTAAAAGAGTTGCCAGGAAAATTATGGTGGACACCCCTGTTATTTCATGTACGGGGAAAGGTATTATGGGAGTTTACTCTTAGGTTGAAGATCCCATTATAATAAAACAGGGATCGAAGAATTAAAATTTCACTTCACTATTTTTTTCGATATATTAAAAATAATTTTCAAAATATCACTTTTCAAGGGCTTATAACTCCCTTAGTATTTAGTTAAGGTAGCTAGTACGTGTAATATATTTTCTACTAATTTTTATATATGGAATCACCTCATTAATTTTATCGGTCTAATTGAGAAACATCGTGTATACATACATATACATATATACGTATATACATGTATACATACATATATATGTATATATACATGTGTATATATATGTACATAAATATACACACATGCGTGTTATATATATATATATATATATATATATATATATATATATATATATATATAGGGACAGTGATTTTTTGCGGAAGAATTTCGAGACAGGACGACACAGTTCACAGCACTGTAGTTTTGGCCAGCCTCCTTGATTGGCTAAAACATGTTAACAGTTTGCGCACCAATCACAAAACAAAGATTCAGGATCGGAGTTACGTAATTCTGGGAGGCAGGTCGAATGTGGAAACGACACCAGCAGCAAATGGCGGTACGACAACAGTTGAGGTGTATATATCATATTGGAGTCTACTGTATGCTCCGAATTTTTTCGCGAAAAATCACTGGCCCTACATATATAAATATATAAATTCATATATATATATATATATATACGTCTATATATACACGTACATATTCATATATACATACATATATAAACATATACACATATACATACAGCATATGTCCAAATTCACATTACACATTGTAAGGGCTTGTAGTATGGACCAAGACGGTTACGTTTAGCATAGACTTATGTGTGAAAAAGTACCGTTTCCCCGCGACAAACAAAACACCACCGCATCACATGTTGACCTCTCCCACGTCTGCAAGATACTGTACGCTGTTTATCTTCCGTGTCCACTTACAAGAAGGGCTCGATGTGACGACCAGTGGCGTCTTACACAAACACGGTACCTACGCACCGTGTTCTGGTACAAACTATCAGCGATACCTGGACGTCCAAGATCCACCTGGATTTTTGGAAGATGTGCCACTGCATGTACTCGTGGTTTCAGTACGATGGAGCACCGCCTCATTTTTCTCTTGCGGTCCGACGTCATCTAGATCAACGTTTTGGCCAACAGTGGATAGGTCCAGGTGGCCCGGCTGCTTGGCCTGCACGTTCACCCAGCTCGACTCCGATAGGCTACTTACTGTGGGGCCACGTGAAGGGCGTGATTTACGAGACCTCCCTGTGGAATCAGAGGAGGACTTGCTGGCGCGGAGTATGGCTGCAGCGGATCTTGGACGTCCAGGTATTGGTGATCGTGCGTACCGGAACATGGTACGTAGGTATAGTGTCCGTGTAGACGTCGCTGGTCGTCACATCAAGCCCTTATTGTAAGTGGATCCATAATATAAACAACGTACAGTATGTTGCAGATGTGGGAGAGGTCAACATGTGATGTGGTGGGGTTTTGTTTGTCGCTTGTAAACGGTACGCACATAAGTTCCTATGCAAAACGTAACCGTCTTAGTCCCCACTGCAAGCCGTTACAATGTGTCATAGGAATTTAGATACAGCCTGTATACACATACATATATCCATAATATAAACATATGTAGATATATATATATATAACAAAGATACACATATACTTACGTATAACACGTACATAGGGCTAGGAAAATTTCGCGAATTCATTTCAGGACAAAATATACGTACAACACATTTACATAGAAGTAACCTTTGCAATTGGATAAATAGCTGATCAAAAACGCCGGGATGACTCTGAACCAATAGCATACTTGCAAAGAAACAAGCATCGAGTGCCATACTGCCAGGTGTGGAGTAACACTAGCTACTCTCTGGAGCAACAGCCAATGAACACACAGCTGAGGCTCGAGTGTATACAGCGCTGTGGAGAATAGCCTGCAGGTCATTGAACTCGAGAAAGTTTCCTATCTCTACACATAGAGATACATATTCATGTACATACACATACATATACATACACATATATAGATACATACACACACACATATATATATACATACACACACCACTTCTTTGAGTACCTTCGTTCGAAAATATAGCTGGACAGTTTGTTTCTATTTTTATGAAACTTAGGATTTAGACAGTGCAGGTTAGTGAATTTTTGACGCTTAATAATGGTATAATTATCCAAATTAAACAATTTCTAAAGCAAATTAAAAGTAAACTTGTAAAAATTAAAAGAGTTATTTGTGTAAATCGTCCAGTATTCTATATATATATATATATATATATATATATATATATATATATATATATATATATATATTAATTTTTTTATCTGTAACAGTTTTTTTGTTAATATATACCGAAACTGTTTAACGTATGTAGAGGCAAATAAACCTTTAGTTGCATCAAACAAATCTTTGTTTGGGGCAGCCAAATGAGATCAACAAAATAATTGATTTGATTGCACCAGCTCCGAGGGATAAGAATAAACGCCTTTTACCTCCCTGCACGAAGCATGCGAGAACCTCGTAAGCTAGCTTCCTATGAGCATCTGGACAGCGAGGTAAAACACTCGTCTGCACAGGTGACGCGTACCCCACTCCCGGCAAATACCCAGCTGCTACTCCAGCTGAGCATCAGAATGGGCGCGCGTCTCTTTTAACCCATTCAGACACAGCGTACACAATTGTGTACATTACGTACGGGTAGGTTATTTTTGCTCAGTGCTGCACACTAAGAAGAATATGAACGACCAATGGATAAATGATTCGCATACCAACTTACTGGTCTAAGTCATAATAGGCATATATAACTGTAGCCAAACTTAGGTATAGCCTGCAGCTCATTGGCTGTGACAACGAAACAATCGTTGTGTCGGCTGAAGTACGCACGCATTAAACTTTTTATTTTATTTGCGACATCTGAAACCGTCAATTAAAGTAGCTCTGAAAGAGTTAATATCGAGAAATAACAAATAATAGCGAGCGTCAAACGTGTATTCTTGTGTTTTGCGTCGCATACATGCATGGAGTTTAGAAATATTTGGATTGCGCTTGGAAATAAGGACTTTAAAATATTTTAATATATCTTTTATGGCAGAAAACCCAGACGTTCCGCCATATTGCGATGCTTTAGTAAAGGTGTGTTTCGGGATTTTTTTTTTTTTTTTTTTTTTAGAGACAGAAGATCATTCATACATTTATATTTATATCATAGTTGGGGTCACTTGTTTTTCGAGAAAAGATTTACTCGGAGACTAAACTGCAGTATCGTATGTGCACACTTGTAATCTTAATTTGACACTTGGCTTCTTGACTTAGTGTGAAGACAGTCTTCTACATAAGTGAGCTGTTCAGAATTGATTTCCTTCCATACTGACCGTCAATGATTTGTGAAGAGACAGATAACACGAGTGAACAATTCAAATGATGCAAGCACGAAAGTGGTTCTGAACTAAGGTGCTTTGGCACACAACTTGTTCTGAAATCATATCGCAAAAAAAAACAAGCACCCCTCATCATAGCTTTAAAAAAATATTATTATCACTCTACACAGTTTCTTGTGTATAATTTGCCCAGACTACGACTGGAATGAGCCATTAACGTAGCGCCATGTCGAGAAAAGTGGAGCGAGTGATGAAGGTGTGCGTGTAACACGGGCCGGCGGGCGTTGTTTGCGGCCCGCGGTTCCCAATTACACGAGCAGCTATTAAGCGGAGAAAAACTCCCTGGCATCCTTCACTGTTGCCACTAGTGCGGGCAAGTACACTCGTCGACAGAGTTTACGCCGACTGCCAAATGTCGCTCACACCCAGAAGTCTGTTCCACAATAACAGCTTCGCCCCCCATATGACAGGCACCATCTATATTCGCGTTGCTGTAGCACTTACGAAATACTGGAACACAGTGTGCCAAAACATCTGGGTTTCCTGCCAAAAAATGTATATATTGGAATATTTACAAGTCATCATTTTTAAGTGCAATCCGAATGTGTGTGGCGTAGAATACCAAAATTCACGTTTCGCACCCTCTATTTTTTTTGTCTATTTCCGATTCTGAAACAAACATCCGTATAGGGCCACATGCTCAGTCGGAATAGCAGCTGGGTATTTTGCAGTTGGTATCGGCATATTGAAGTCTAGCCTCCGATTAAATATTACCGTGTCGACCAATGGCTAAAGTTGTATACACACACGTGTTTTGAATTCTAGCGTGTCCCAAAATTATGTGGCAATCAGCCACAAATAAACGTAACACACAGCATGGTTCAAGAAAAATATGTATTGATAAATGTGAATACAGCAGTGCCAGAAATACACAAAGTGGTATAAATGTGAATATAGAAGTGCCAGAAATACTCAAAGTGGTATAAAATTCATTACAAAATTACATAAAACTATAACAACAAAAATGTTCCTTGATTAATTACCCAAAGCTCGTACCATACACCCAAGAATATTAAAAGGCATTCAACAAATTAATTTCAAAGAGCCGTTTCTCCTTTGAAACAGTACACTCTAAATTCGGATCAGTGGGAAACCACTGATTCGCAGTGAAAATGGCTCCACTTAGAATCAGTGGAGAAAAAAAAAAAAAAAAAAAAAACGCAACACTGATTGTTTCAGTGTAAAAATTACACTGATTGAATTAGTGACGTGAAAGATTTAATTGATTTTAAGTTGAATCATTTTCACTGCGAATCAGTGGTTTTCCAATAGAGTGTAAATAACGATTAAACTGGCTCACCAATGGGCAGCAATTAATAAGATTACAGGTTCTTCAAAAAGTTATACACTAAAAGGCCTTCGTAAAATGATGCGACAAGAGCTTGGTTAAAAACTAGACCCCCCTCCCTACAGAAATTCGCAAGTTCAATTACCTATTAGTTAGACTTCACAGTCTTATATACTCTCATTCAGATATAAACTGTTTATTGGCTGATTGTTGTGATAGTGAAAATCGGTGGTTGGGTGCACAATTTATTGCTTGTTTGTTATTGGCTCATTTAACTGTAGGAGGTGCAAGCAACTCGTTGACCAATTATAAACATAACATGAACTTACAAGTGTGCGAATTCCAACTTGTCTAGAAATGAACCCGTTAAATTCTCGGGTCTCTACTAAAAACACACCGTGCGGAGATGCTTTTATAGCTGGACCAAGTAGGGCAAGTTTGCGACACCACAGCGCTCGGCCCCCAGCTATACTCCGCACGAGGTTAGGCGGTGTAGCACCCCCATATGACGCTACAATATGTCAACGTCGAATAAAAAGTGTTAGGTAAACCTTAGTGATAGTTTAAATAATTTCTTACGCGAATTCTTTTTTTTTAACGCCTCAGTGTGTAAAAAATGAGCAGATTTGAGAAATATTTACGTTTGTAATGATCTCACAGTTTAATTTGACCGACGTATGAATGCAGTGATGAAGCTCACGGTAATGTTAATTTAACATATACATAAGGAGGAAGAATAGACAACGCGCATGCAAGTAGATCTTTAGCATGGCTTTCAAAAGTGCTCAATTTACCGTGAGCAGCCTATACGTGAATGCATGATATTTTAAAAAGCGAGGGAATATAAATAAACGATTCCCCGTACGGCATAAATGTAGATCATTGGAAGTGTTTATGTAGGGGTCGCCACTGACATTGGCCGACAGTTAGCCTGGCACGCTCAAAGAAGTACTCTCGAGCCAATAATAGTAGTTAAACGGTGGAGTGACCAACATATCGTAACATGGTCACACAAGCGAATTAAGTTATTGAAGAGTGAAGTCCCGACCGTGTACGCCAGCAAATAGGCGTAACTGGCAAGAAAAATGCTGGGACACCGTTCGCCAATCAGCGCCTGTTAACCTACCTGCCAGCCAGCAGCCGAGCAAATAGGGAAAATTTCGTTGCGTGCAGTAGCCAATCATTACGGAAACCCGAGTTTCGCGGAAAGATTTCCGCACACGCTAGATTTCAGTACCCTACGGGCGCACAATCTGTTCTCTTTTGCTTACTGGCAGCGTGTCTTTGAGAGAAGATCGTCTCTTACTTAACTGGCCAATCAAGATTAGGCAATTTCAATACTGTGCGTCTTTGATTCGCGGGCAGACACCTAAATATGCGTAACACGGAAACCATCCAATCACGAGAGTGGATCTGAGCTAAAGTGTTATGAAATTGTCATGAACAGAATACGCTGTGTGCTCACCGCAGTCTTTATTTGACGGGGCCACATTGGATGAGCGACTAGCACGCTCGCCTCCCACCAAGGCGAACCGAGCTCAATACCCGGCCGGGTCACCGGATTTTCACAAGTGGGAATCGTGCCGTTGGTCGGCGGGTTTCATCGGGGATCTTCCTCTTCTCCCCACCCCTTCATTCCGGCACCGCTTCATATTCACTTCAATCAACCTCATCGGATCTCAAGACATCGCTGTTACGAGCCGCCTCAAATCTCTTCACTCACTCTTCATTTAACTATTGGGCAGTTGTGTTTGTATGAAGACAGTCTGTTACCCGATCACAGTTAAGTATCTCCGATACTGACCGTCCGTGATTCGCGGGCAGACAGATAAGATGCGTAAATATTCAAATGATCCAACCACGGATGTGGTTCTGAACTAAAGTGTTTTGGAACGCAACTTGAGTCATGAAACGCAAATCACTGACGGTCAGTATGAGAGGAAGTAAGTTATGATTAGCTCACTCATGAAACAGACTGTCTTCGCACAAAGACAAGCGGGAAGTAGTCAAATGAAGACTGCAAATGTGCACACACGATATTGGAGTCTAGTCTCCGCGTAAATCTTTTCGCGAAAAAAAGGTGCCCCTAGTTATGAAGTGGTCAGGCCTTAGCTGGACGGCCTGCATGATCACACCTTCGAACAATGAACCTAGCCACGGGCGTGATTGCGGTACCTAATACCTGGCGAAAGACAGTTTCAGAAATCCCCTCAACCGGCCAGTAAACGGGACCGAAAATATTAAACAACGAGTCCGATATAGGCCAGCGTAACATCGAGAGCAGGGTTTTTAACTAGAAGACCACTGAAGATGGGTATATCCGGCCGTCTTTAACCACCTCCTAGAATCAGCCTCCGGCAACATGACAAAGTGGGGACTTTCAAATTTGATTGTAATAGTAGTGGCGTGCGGTAGTGAAACCTATTTTAATTAATTGGCACGTTGGTATTCCATTCAAGCTCCCCCGATCAATAGACACGTAAATAGATATTCTATAATCCTTACAAAACCTCATCTTATACCGTTGTGATGTACGTAATCACGACTAAGTATTTAGCTACGTCTGTAACCCCTTTCAGGTGTGAATTGACTATAGAGCTGATGCGACATAGCGCCCGTTCCGAGAGCATCGCACAGCCGATCAGAGATTGGAGACACCCATATCAAAAGGACCGCCATGCTACTTCGTGTCTGTGTACTCGTCTACCCTGTGGCGTTGTAGTGTTTATAGGTGTAATTAAAGCATTTCCTAGGAACAGCTTCGCCATGCTTTTCCATGGCGGAGGAAATTCGTTTAACCGAGGTGGATGCGCACACCTGGTAATTTTAATTACCTTTTCCCCCGCAGAGGCGGCGGGGTGGAAAATACATGTAAATTTTTCCGGCAGCAAATTACATGCATAAATAAGGCAGCTATGTTGCTGAACAGAATGGTTGTTTTGTACCAACACCTGAACCCTCTTTTTTTCGTAGCTTGCCTCTTGTATCGTCGTTGTCTTCGTGAACTGACATTTAAGTACATGGATGTTTTGTTGTGTAAATAATGAAAATACGCCTTGATTAATTGAGGTTACCTAATTATAATTGGCCAGTCTAGCAGGAGAAGATCTTCTCAAAAACATAACGCAACCAATAAGCCAAAATAAAACTGCTGGAAATCTGCGGACATTTTTTCGTAAAATTCGTGTATCACTTCTCATCGGATATCCTTTTTCAGCGCTTTTTTTTTTTTTTACCTGTGTTGAATTTTGTGTTTACGTATTGTCAGGGCCACCTATTTTTGGCGAAAAGATTTACGTGAAGACTATATTCCAATGTCGTATTGGATTACCAGAGATCAGATAATTTCGCGGGTTCATTTCTAGACAAGTTGGAATTCACACACTTGTACGTTCATGCAATTTTTTAAACTGGTCGACTTGTTGTTTGTCACCTCCTGGGGACAAATGCGTCAATAACAAACATGCAATAAATTGTGCGCCCAACCACCGTCTTTTACTACCACAAGAAACAACCAATAAAAAGTTGATACCTGTACGAGAGTATATATGGCTGTGAAGTCTAGCCTACATGTCATTTCACTCGCGAATTTCTCGGGTGTATAGGCATTGTGTGCAGTTTTCCTTTGGTTGTTAGCCTCGTGTCTTTGGCGGTAGACAGACTGGGCCAATCAGATTTCAGTAACTCCCACACTTAGCATTACGGCGCAGTGTCACGTTTAAAAGATTCAATGTACAAGAGATAATACCTGCGAAATTTTCTAAGTTTGTTATCTTGAGATAACGCTCATCTTATCTTTCCGCTTCTTTTGCTACATATTTCGTGCGTGTTATCTATGCATTTCTCGTATCAGTTGCATTATTTCGTGCAAGAGTGTTGTAACTCTCATTCACTGAACAGGGTTCTTCATTCGCAGGCAAGATAGACAATGCCTGACAGTTGAAATCGTTCAATCACGAAATTGGATCCGATCTTAAAGTTGGGGGGTACAAGCAGTCCAGATATCATTTCGCGAAGAACAGGTGGCCCGACGTATTATTATTGGTTTTCATGTTACAATTTCATAGTGACGCTCTACTTTCCATCATTTTTACGTTTATGTGCTATTGAATCCTTTTAATTCCTATTGCCTTTAAGAGTCTGCGGCATGCACATAATGACACGATTAACACCTCTGTTGCTGCATATGAAGGATTTTATAAGGAAGCGTTGGGAAATTAAGGAAGGACAGTCGTAAAAAGTACTTTTTACACACTTTACATGACGTAGCTATTTCGAACGCTGTGCAGTATCCTGAACATATAAATTGCACTTTTTACAAATACCGAATACATAGATTCTAGATGATTGTCTCTGAGCAAAGATTGATCAAAACATTTCTGTTATGATACAGTTATCGTCCCCGGAAGCGTCTGTTGTAGGAAATTACAAAATTGATTGATATGCAATAATGTTTACAAGCTTACGAAATACAGCACAGTATGTCCAATAATTACACAACTGCGAAAGTCATGTTGTCGTCTGGCATCATGCTACACTTGAAGTTCCTATATGCATTCGATTCGAGTTTACTGCGTGTTGCATTGGGATGTTTTATTAATCGCGAGAAATATCCCGGCTACTATTAGAAAAGTGTAATACTATGGCAGAGGCAAATGAAACGCACACTATTTTAGTGACGTGTACTTTAATTTTTTATTTTTTTCAGGGGCTTTGCATACCATTAATGTCGCCGCGGAATTAAAATGGGGAATCAATGCTACAGAAATTCCTTCTCAATTAAACAATTATAAAGATAACAATTTCAGATAAAAAAAATATTCTACGTGACATTTCTCATGTAGTACTGGCACATTAAGAAATATTGCCAATTTTATGTTTGGTACAGTTTTAAAATTTAATATTAAAATTTACATTCTACAAAAAAAAAAACGTAATAAACATGTTTTTTCCTTAACGTGCCAGTATTCTTTGAGAAAGTTGAGTGGAATATAGATTTCAATATCAAGCCGTATCTTAAACATGTATACACTGTGAGGAATTTCTTTATCGTCTATTTAATGTTTCTTCAGACTTTTTTTTTTTTAAAGCAAACATTTGAAAAATTGTATTGGATTGTATTGGAAAGGGCTTATTGACGTCCCCTTGTGTTGCACCTGAAGGTTTATCAGGGGACGGCTTACAGACTAAGGTATGACCTAACTTAACCTATCACCTATGTCTTACCTAGGACTCGAACCCAGGACCTCCCGGACAGCAGATCGGCGACGTTCTAACACGGGAGGTCGGCCTTTCGATAAATCACAATATACATGACGTGTTTGGTTGTTTATTAATTATGTTATATATCACAAGGGTGTTGTACCTTTGTTAACATTGAAGTAGCTTGTTTCTATTTTGTTGAAATTTTGATTTTATATCTTATCTACTAATTAAAGCATTTAGTTTAGAGTTAATATTAATTACAACACCGAGGAAATAGTTTTGTTGGTATTGCGCAGTAATAAATACTTCTTAAGGAAAACATTATTACACTGAGTGCGTACGAATGCGGTGCGTTGTCCCTTTCGTGTATATTTCTAAACTCTGATAAGTTATTTTTTTTTGCATGAGACGTATGAATATCCTGGAAGTAGTACTTTCGCAGGGCTTCAAGAAAGTTGCGTAAGTAACCGTGAATGGATTATAAAATTGAATACATATTTGAAAACTGTGGCAGTGGACTTTCAAGACAGAGTCTTTAAAGTGTGAATGCCGATTCCTATCGAGACGCTATTTCCGTATTTGTAAGGGTAGCGAAATTTCGCGAAAAGATTTCAAGGCAAGTTGTACTTAAAAAAAAAACCGCAGGGTCGTTTACCTACCTTGATTGGCTGAATTACATTTTGACAAGTGTTAACCATCTGCACATGAATCACGGAGAAGCCGTGCTGATGTGCCGAATTCAGAATGGGCCAGGTCAACTATGAAAACGCCTTCTCAAGCAGATAACGACCAATGGCAATAGACAAACTACTATTTGGTGCTTGCAGTATTGAAGTCTACCGTTTACTCTTTTTTTTTTTCTTCCGAAAAGTCACTATTTCTACGTATTGGTCTGCGCCTTTCATGTTGCTGGGAGCAGCACGAAATTGTGCCAGGCTGGTAAGGCAGCAGGAACTCGGCCATCGCACCGATAGTTGCGCAAACTGTAAGGGGAGAGGCGTACTAAACAAGGTCGGGCGGTGAAGTATAAATGGTGCGAACTCTGGGAGCTCGCGGCCATCTTGTTACTGTCGTTCGCCGGAGGCCACCTGCGTCAACACCGGTGAGGGGCCGCCAGTCCAGCGGTCCGGTTAGGGCGTCCTACGCTAGTTTGAGGCGAGGGCGAGCGAATCAATATCTTGCAGGGTTCCCGAGATTTAAGTAAAGCCACCACGTTGCTTAATAGTTTCTTAAAGGTAGTAAAATTGATATTGAGTATTGATTCGAGAATAGTCCGTTGAGACTTCTGATAACTTTTGTATTTGTAGTTGCAAAGAGCTAATAAATTGGAGTCTTTACTTATTCGACTACGCCACAGTTTAAATAAATGCGAGATCTATTGGCGTGAGCGGGGTCACAGCAATGTTGACAGCTTGACTAAGCATGGCTTTCTTTTCCATCGCAATTTAGCGTGCACAGTCTTAATTTAAGCTTTTATTGCTAATGAATAGACACATGCGAAATTCGCGTTATTAATTGACATTTGGCTGAACACAGTTTTGTATATACCGGAGCCGGTGCCGTTTTCCCTGTGGCTGCTGCATAGGTGTGAAGCCACGCCCTTTATGACTGAACTGAGTGTGATCGGGGCACACAATTGGGAAGCGTCCGTTTATTGGCGCAGAGTTACCAAGGGTGTGCCAAATAAAGTATGGACCAATAGCAAACGCATTGCAAGAGGTACACTTGTTTATAATCTAACGTGTCCTGAAATAATTCGCGAGTTCAGTAACCTGTAGGCTAGACTCCACCGCCATGTGCATACTCGAGCCTCGAGTGTTTGTTCATTGGCTGCTGTCCCATAGAGTAGCCAGTGTCACTTCACACCTGGCAGTATGGCGCTCACTACCAGTTTCCTTGCAAGTCTGCTCTTGGCTCAGAGTCGTCCAGGGCGTGTCTAATAAACTGCGTTCCATTTGCAAAGTCAACTTCAGTGTACACGTGTGTTAGGTCTACCTTGTCCTAAATTGAACTCGTGAAATGTTTCTATCCCTACTAATGAGCAAAGGCGCAATTTGCGTGGCCCGGGAACCGACCCACACCACTACAGACCATGTACCATAGCCGCACTCATTCCATGCATTATTTGAGTCGACAGACGGCGAAGTGAACTATCAACAATTCCCGACGGAAGCACACGAATGGAATGGGTTACCTCCATACCACCCCTCCCCCGTGTATCTAATGACATATCTACCCACACACACACACACGTACACATACCCGAACTGTATGAGATCCATCTGTCGAGGGAGCCGCGCTCGCGAACTTCACACGGAGGCAGACACACATTCCGCACACACACACACACACACACACCTCGCCAGCCTCGCCAGAACTGTTTTGCAAATTAAACTCGACACGGAGCCACGTGCGCTGCATAGAGTCGTAATCTCCTAGAGTTAGGGTACCCTCACAATGGCGCGCCAGGCAGACATTTTACATCCCTCGTCGGGATCATCGCAGTCGAGCGGGGAGCTTCAAAGCACACTGTTGAAAAAAAATTTCCTTCATTTTACGGAAAAGTGCTGATGAAAATTTATCCAGAAGTGTCCGCAAACTCTCCGTAAAATTACGGAGACATCGATTTTCAGAAACGGAATTTCCGAAAATTTCTCGGACCCTCTCCGTTAGTTTCCAAGTTAGTTTTCTGTACTTTACGTTTAAAATGAAAAGAGATATAGGCTGTGCACGGTAAACTGAGCACTTCTGAAAGCCCTGCTTAATATCTACTTGTACGCACGTTGTGTATTCTTCCGCCTTATGTACCATTAGCATTGGCATGGGCCTCATCATTTTATTTATGCGTCGGTCAAGTGAAACTGTTAGAAAAGTAAATATTTTACAAATCTGCTCATTTTTACACTTCGCTACATTAAAAAAAAGGAAAGGAAACATATATATTTTTAATTATCAGAAGTGGTTTCCTAATGTTTTTATATATGACGTTAAGATACGGAACTACTTTCCATTCATAGTTACCAACTTTACTGGGAGCATGTCAATCAGGGCGCCCGTTAAAGTATATGCAGGTAGGAGCAGTGACTTTTTTCTAAGGTTGATTTCAAATGTGCTCACTTTATCGTGAACAGCCTTTGATGAAAATGACTTTAATTTTCGTTATGTGGGTGTTCTACCGTGTATAAAAAATGATATTAAAAAGTTAAAATATTTCGTACTTAGGTGAGGTTTGAACCCGAGCCAAGAAATTGCAATCCCACGACTGTAACCATTTTTTTTTTTTTGCAGTTGTAATTGTTGTTGTGTTGATGTAATTGTGGTTTTTGAGCTCAATTGGGACCGATTGGTTGACAAATTCCCAGTGCGAAGGGCGAACTGAGGGTCTGCCGCATCGGAGGTACCGGGGCGCGGGCCCGCGACGTCCCCCCCCCCCCCCCCGACTAAAGGTCGGCAACCCTACCCATGAGCTATGGAGGTAGGCCCGTTCACCTACAACTCTCACTTGAAAATTGCGGTATAACTTTTATATTTGTATTGAAAGACAAAAGCAAAAATTCAGTTTCTATAAAATTTAGTGTATTTTTAGTGTTGCCAAATGTTACAGACGCCTGATGAAATTTTTTAATGTTTGAAACAATAGGCCATAGTCTCGTGGATAACCTTAACTGCCGCTAGAAACGATAATTTTCTTGTTACAGTGGCGAAGAAATCTTCGTGTAGAATCGGCATTTTTCGTCCCCTCCTTAACTCGAAGCCAAAGGGAACACGGAGACTTTTCATATTTTGTATTTACAGACTTAACTCCGTTTTTCGTCATTACGGATTGCCTTTTCGTATATACACTGTACATTTGCGTAAAAAGTTCCGTAATTATACGGAAATTTTTAACAGTGCAGTTTTGCTTTGAAGTCTGTCATTACTTTTCTCCCCCGACCATTCCGTTGCACGTGCGTTCTCGCCAATAGTCTGCACCTTGCAGTGCTTTTCCTTCTAGCTATATCGTCGTCTGAATTCGACAGGAGTTATATAAAGTAAGTGAGTGATTAAAGATTAAAGGGTGGCTGTTAACAGTGAGGTCTTGATTGCCGATGAGGGTGATTGAGTTGAGTATGGAGCAGCGCCGGAATGAAGGGGCGGGGGAAACGGGAGATCCCCGAGAAAACCCGCCGACCAACGGCGTCTTCCTGCACGATTCCCGCATGCGAAAAATCCTGTGACTCGGCCGGGGATTGAGCCCGGTTCGCCTTGGTGGGAGGCGAGAGTGCTAAACGCTCAGCCACCGCGGCCCCTATAAAGCAAGCTGAAGCAGTATAACGTTCGCTTTATTTAAAGACATTTGTGCATTCTCACAAATCCCAGTGCAGTGTAAGTATACGATGACATCAGTCAAAGTGTAGATAACTCAAATGATCACGTTGGGATGCCTAGTAACTCTTTCAAGAACACTTTTATTTACGGTTTCAGTTGTTGAGAACAAAGAACTTTATAATACGTGCTGTTCTTAAGTCAACACAGCGCTTGTTTCGTTGTCACAGCTACTCGGCTGCAGGCTGTGTGTTCGGTTACAGTAATACGAACCAATTATGGCTTAGACCAGTAAGACAACTTGCAAATCAATTTACCAACAGTTAAAATAATCGGTCTTTGATAGGGATAGGAAAATTTTGCAAATTTCATTTCGGGACAAGACATACATACGTCCGACACGTGTACACAGAAGTCACCTTTGAAATTGGATCACAGCTGATTAGACACACCCTGGACGATTACGAGCCAATAGCAGACTTGCAAAGAAACAAGCATCGAGTGCGATACTGCCAGGTGTGGAGTAACACTGGCTACTCTCTGGGGCAACAGCCAATGAACACACAGCTGAGGCTCGAGTGTCCACAGTGCTGTGGCTAACAGCCTGCGGGTCAATGAACTCGCGAAATTTTCCTATCTCTAGTCACTGTTAGAGACTCGGCAATTTCGCGGATTCATCTGAGGACTAGTTAGACTTCAACCACGTGTGCTTGGAAGTATCTGCTTCTATCGGGCCACAGTTTGATAGACACACCCCGGGTCAGGTTAAAAAAATAACGAACCTGCTAAGAGAACAAGGACCAAAACACGTGCTACCTAATCTGGAGTTAAGCTGGAGCAACAGCCAATGCACAACTTGAAGAAGCTAGAACACACATAGGATTGTGGAGTCTAGCTTGTCGCAAAATGACTCCCCGAAATGTCTGGGTCTCTAGTCATTAAGCTTCGCAATATGCAGTACAGACCAAAAATTGCTTACGTGTTCGTAATGAACATAGTGGTGTACAGTGGGCCAGAATGAGTTGAGTCATGTAGAAAAACAAACTTTTGAATCGAACACTGAAAACTCGGCATTCTATTGGCTGACAGCTGGCCAGTAATAAACGGTGTTACATTACAATAAGTGTGCGGTGCATTGTTGACCAACAGGTTGTGCTCACGCCGTTGTGGATTTAGGCTCTTACTTATAGGCACCTGTGTTTTGGGGAAAAGATTTCAGGACAAGTTGTGTTCCAAGCACTGTAGTTCAGAATCACTTCCATGATTGGATTATTTCAATTGTTATCCGTCTTGTCCGTCTGCCCGCGAATCACGGACGGTTAGAATGGGAGAATATTAATACTGATTGGCTCACTCATGTAACAGACTCTCTTCACACAAAGGAAAGTGGCCAGTAGTCAAATGAAGACTGCAAGTGTGCACATGCGATATTGAAGTCTAGCCTCCGCGGCAATCTTTTCGCGGAAAAAAAGCCGTCTCTACTTATAGCTAGAGAGCTGAAAAATTTGCGAGTTCAATGATCTATAGGCTAGACTCTGCAGTCTTTTGTACAAATATGCCGATATCAACAGCACCTTAGTTGTTTGCTGTCACAGTGGAAGGCGACAATTGTGCACCGTTCTCCAGGAGATGTCAAACACCGTGTGATCCAATAGCTAACGTTATATAAACGGTCGAATTTTGCAATCCAGAAGCGAAATTTCTTAGCGGTTTCTTTGATGTGGCCGTACCCCATTATCTGATTGGCTTCACGAGGCCGTGGAAACTTAACTTGTTTCTGATTGACTTCTGCGTGCTGCGGAAAGTTCCCTGGTTGGCTGGGCCGCCGGATGATGAGTAGGTTACCAGGCGCTGATTGGCGAACGGCGTCCCGACATGTTGCAAGACAGCGACGCCATCTGGCTGGCCAGTGTGTGCAGCTGGACTTCGCGTTATAAGAGGCAGTTTCACCTCTGTATTCGCAAGTATTCTGTGATCAGTTGTGATAAGTAGAGACCTGCCAAATTCGTTTTTAAAAAAATTATCGCGAAGAACTAACTTTTTTCCATGTTTTTAATTTATTGACATTCCTGAATTTTAGTAAAATAACTTGTTTCGAAATTATATAAAAATTAATTTTTGTAAATGCTTTTCAACTCCTCTTGTTACAATTTGTTACGGTTTTGTTAGTTAAATTTGTTACACTGTAACAGAAAATACATTAAAATAAAAATGGTTGAATCTAAACTATTTTAACACTTTGGGAAATATATTGTGAGTAATATCTGTAAGTCAAAATACTTCAGAAATAAATAAAACTATGAATTTTTTGGCAGTAGCCAACGCGCCCTTAAATTATTTATTAGATAAAGTTCCTATACTAATGTAACAGCTTTGTAGACTACCGCGTTCCTTTATCGTTTTACACAAATTTATTCCTGAATTCATGAAAGTTAATTGCGGAAAGTTCCAAACAACCTCGTCGAACCAATAATATATTCTTAGAGATACTCAAAATTCGCTTTATTTTTCGGCACCAGGCTAAACTTCATTATGTAGTGGAGATGGCATAGTTTCTTCATTGGCTGCTGTGTAGCTGTGAATACACGACCTAGCTGACTGAATTACACGTGGTTGAGGAGCACAAATGTGAAGTGTTCATTGATCGGCCCAGGACGTGTCGTATAAATTATGCTCCATTGACAAGCGTATAGTAAAGGTACACGTGTTTCAAGTTTAACACGTGACCAAATAATAACGCGAATTATGCATGTCTCTTTATATTCGTAATCCTAAGAATCTTTCAGTAAAAAAACAAAAGAAAAAAAAAAAGCAGATTTCCATAGCAGCCTGTGCCAAAATACATTAAGCCGTCAGCATGAAACAATTAAAAAGAATTTGCTAGTGTATGTAGTACGAATATAGCCTTTAAGCCGGAGCGCAGGAAAAAAAAATGTCGTTAACAAGTACCAATTAAATAAATGAAACTGCCGGAAATAATTCAATACTCCCAGTACGCATGACGTTCAGTAAAAAAAAATAATTACACGATGAACAGATGAGGCCCGTGGAACATATTTTCGGTTAATGGGTTTGGGGGGGGGGGGTCTGGGAAGGGGTGTGGTGATAACTCATAGTCCCCTGTATGGCGGGTACGCAATCTGTATCGGTCGTGTAAGGGTATTGTAGAAGGGGGGAGGGGGAGTGGGTAGGAAATGTACCCGGGATACGTGATGAGGAGACTGGTGGAGCTATTATCGCAGGGGGATGCCCCCTCATCAGCCCCCTCCCAACTCCCTTTCAGTGCCCTCCGTGTTCTGATACGCACCTCCTATTGTCCGGAGTCCGTGGGTCGTGGGATTAGAGTTCAATAGGGCGGCGGTGGGCTTCACCGGTTTGCCAAAACTAACCCTTCCTCACCCCACCACAACCACCAACACTTGCGGGTAGAGAGACGATTTGCGCTCGGTTTTGCTGTTCGCGTGGATACGGCTCATGGCCACGTACGCTCTATTAGGGTACTTTTTTTCCTTCAGCTCCTTAAGAGTATTGCCAGCAAATTTTTCATTATTTTATATATGTGAGACATGACTCGTAAGTAGTATTTCCTCGCCTAAGGAAAAACCTTTAGACGGCATAGTTTTTGCGAAATTATACTACAAAATCATAATTTTAATGTTTTTGAAATGCACACACCATAAAAAAACACAGTTACCGGAAAGAGATCATTTATATTGAAATGCGTAACAATGAATTAATTAAATAAATATTTAAATTCACAGCATGCAACAATGTTCGTAATTTATAAAAATTTCACAAAATTAGGAATAGGAAATGTTTTGCATATATTTGATTTGCAACATTCTGTACGCTGTTCACGGTAACGTGAGTGATTGAAAATATTTTGACGGCTCTTAACATCGAGGTCTTGCGAGTCGATGAAGGTGATTGCTATGGTTATGGAGCAGCGCCGGAATGAATGAAAGGGCGGAGGAAACGGGAGATCCCCGAGAAAACCCGCCGACCAACGGCGTCGTCCAGCACGATTCCCACATGCGAAAATCCGGAGTGACCAGGTCGGGGATTGAACCGGATCGCCTTGGTGGGAGGCAAGCAGGTTAACCGCTCAGCCACCGTGGCCCCGTTCACGGTAAAGTGAGAACTTTTGAAGCCTATGATACATAAATATGTACCGCATCAGTAGAACTGCTGCTAATAGTCTATTCGCGGTTACTTACAACTTTACTGGATCCCTGCTAAAGTTGTACAATCTGTATGTGTTACTTTTGTCACTGCTGTCGCAACACATTTATCGGTACACAGTCAATGCGTGACTCCATTGGCTGACGGCCTGCCAGTAACATACGTCGCTGAGTACAGTAGGCGTGTACAATATAGCCAGGGCCAATATGACAATGGTAAGTGGAAATACAGAGAAGAACAAAATTACATTATTGTAGTGGAGAGTATGGACAGTTCAGTTCAACACTGTGTTCATTGACAGTCAATATGTGCCATCCACAAAGGGTTGAAATAGGTACAGCCATCTGATGGGTATGGGTAGTGAGATTTCGCGAAAAGATTTCGATGTAAGTTACATTTCAAAACACTGTAGGGTCATTTGCCTATCTTCATTGGCTGAATTACTTTTGACACATGCTAACCGTCTGCACACGAGGTAGACGCGCCGATGTTGCCGAATTCTGAGTGGTCCGGTCAAATATGAAAACGCCTTCTCAAGCAGACAGCAATCAATGTCAATATTCAAGCTGCTGTTGGGTGATTATAGTATTGAAGTCTACCGTGTACTCGTATTTATTTTCGAAAAGTCATTAGCTCTACTGATGGGATGTAAGTAGCTTTCAAATATTATTAATACACACAGTAATATCAACAAAACTGTTTGTAATGTATTTGTTGTTGGCCTACTGCAGATATGGTTGCTACAGCGGAGCGCTGTGTTCCTACTACAAAACACACAGAACCTCCAAAAGAAAAACTTCAACAATACTTGAATTGTTCCCACCACAACTAGAATTTTAATGGCTCTCAAATCCGACTTCAGAACTGTTCAGTCCAAAAACAGAACGTTCTGTTGGATTATTACAACAATCCAAATATTGTTGAAGTTGTTCTGTTGGAGGTAGTATCTGTTTTGTAGTAGGAACACAGTGATCTGTTGTAGCAACCGTATGCACAGTAGCCAATACAATCGCAGTCAGGATTACAACAAACAGTTCTGTTGGTGCTACTATCGGTTTCAACAATGTCTAGATGGTATCTGCCATCCATCAGGTGGCTCTCTAGATGGTTCTCACAACCTTATTTATTTTTCCCAATGCGTGCACATCCCAGGCGTTTTTACGTGTTCGTTGGCTGATGCCTTTGTGATATTAGCCAGTTTTATATGTGTTATACCCATTTCTGTCTCATTGTCCTTTATATGATACGTTGCATATGAAGAGTATTTAATGGCCCGCCCTTTACACAGTATAACACACCGTCAAATGAGAATGGTTCCCTACGTCTGGGAAAAAAAAAAATCATTCGCTGTTGAAACTATGTTACGTAGCTGTACAAACAGCTGCAAACAGATTTTTATTGGTGACGATCTATGATTAAACGTCGTATCGATATCAGTGCAGTTACAAACAGTAATTTGTTTGTTGCAAAGCCTACAATGATATATTTATATGTGACTGAAAGGGTTAAAATGCACGCGGTTCACTCGACTACTTTCTTTGTTAGTGTTACTGCGTCACATTCCTGGAGGGCGTGTCAGCAGAATACGAGTGGCCCAGTCACGAACGTAACGCCGGGAGCACAAACTTTTAAAATCTATCCCAGCGCTACTTAACTCGCAAAATTCCAGAGTAGCTATCTACCCATATGTAGGCCCACGTGTTTTTTTTTCGCGAAAACATTTGCGCGGAGGCTAGATTTCAATATCCCAGTGCACACTTGCAGTCTTCATTTGACTATCGTTAAGAGTTGTGAAAATTTCGCGAAAAGATTTGAAGACAAGTTATACTTCAAAACTCTGTATGGTCGTTCGCCTATCTTGACTGGCTGAACTACTTGTTATGAATTATTAACTGTCTACGCACGAATCACGTAGAATCCATGCTGACGTTGCCGAATTCTGAGTGACACGGTCAAACAAGAAAACGCCTTCTCATGCAGACAGCAGCCAATGACAACAGACAGGGTGTTTATAGTATTGAAGTCTACTGTGCACTAATACTTTTGGCGAAAAGTCACTAGCTCTAATTATTGTTTGCTTGTCTTCGTGTGAAGACAGACACGAGTGGTCCAATCAGAATTAAGTTTCTCCCACACTGACCGTCCGCGATTCGCGGGCAGACGGACAAGACGCGCGACAATGCAAACGATCCAATCACGGAAAAGGTTTTGAACTGAAATGCGCTGGAAGAAAACTTGTCCTTGAAATCTTTTCGCGAAAAAACTGGTGCCCCCTAGCTATAAACCTATCTAACGAGGCCTGTCTTCTTCATGCTAACAATGGCCGTCCCTATCACATGTTCGCCGTGAACATAGACGGTAATAGGAGCTTTGCCGCACAGAATGTTGCCCGTTTATGAACAAACTTTGCACTTTAACAGGTGATTGTGTACCGAACCTCGTTCGGGGTTAACAGGGCACTTAGTGAAGGTTAGACTTAGTCCCGCCTGTCGGCCTGTTAGTGACTCCTTCCACTGCCGCATGCAAATAATTAACAGCTCTGTGAGACTGTCTGAGAAGTTTCCATGCTTCTATAAAGTGACATTATGAGTAGTTTTATTTTTGCTTGCTAGTGTGTCTTTACGAGAGGATCTTCTCCTACTTGACTGGACACTTAAAATTACGTGACGCCAATGCCGTGCTTCTGTGATTCGCGTCACGCGGAAACCATCCAATCACAAAAGTGGATCTGGGCTAAAGTGATGTGAAATACAACTGGTCGTCGTGAAATCTTTTCGCGAAATTCGAGTGTCCCCCAATCGAGAAACAACATTAAATATGTGTATTTAACTGTTTTGACATTTTCAGCGCGGTAGACGCAATATTACGCAGTGTAAGTTTTGCGGAGTTGTATGCAGTTTGCCCAAACATAACGGCGTCTGTATTCTTTGAAGACACTAGTGGCGAAATAATACTTACCCAGCAGTCTCCATGAGGTTTTCCGCAGTTTTCTCGGGGATCTCCCGTTTCCCCCTTCCCTTCATTCCGGCGCCGCTCCATATTCACTTCAATCACTCTCATCGGTTCTCAAGACCTCGCTGTTAAGAGCCGTCTAAATCTCTTCACTCACTCTAAGTATGAATCAGTGAGAATTTCACTGTTTCAATCAGTCAACAGTACCTGCCAGATACAACAGTCACTTCAGTGAATTTAACTGATGAATCAGTGAAAGAATGACATATTTCCTTCACTCATTGATTCTGTGATATTTTCCACTCATTCATCAGTTATTTCATTCACTGTTTTCGAGTGGTTGGTTTTATGACTGATTGATCTGTCAAACAGCATATAAAAATGGCCGTTAAACAGTGTGTATCAAGCTGATTAACAACGAATAACTTAATAAACCAATACAAAATACTTTCTAAAATCGGTTTCGTCTATAAAAAACACCATTTTACGAGGTAATAGGAACATTCAGCGTTTCACTCCATTTTTACGTCTTTCATCTCGTTTTCGTGTAGTAATCATAGTACTCTGTTTGAAGTAATAAACTGCTTATAATGTGGCGAAGAGAGTGCACTCGTATTTATTGTTCTTTTTAACAGTCCTAACGGTACTAATTACACCAAAAACGAAAAAAAAGTAAAGGCGTGTCATTTATATCTTAACGATTTCGATAATAAATGTAAGGCATATGTTTTCCTCTTGTTTTTTGAACTTGACTCGGTAGCGCAGACAGTACAGCAACGATATAAAATCGAAGTGGAAAGGGCGTGTAAGTTAATCCTGGCCACCTCCGAATACTTATTTAATTTTTTAAATAACTTCAGCTACGAAATATAAATAGTAAACTATTGTTAATATGATTATTTAACGTAATTAATTGGCTAAATTCAATAAAAACAATAATTAATTCGCCACTGCAGTCGGCCGTCACTTATTCGATCAGCGAAACAGTTTCACGTCGCTAATTCAATCAGAGAAATTCTTTTCACTGAAACAATCAGTGATTCTCCAATGATTCTAATTTAGGGTTTGAGACAGCAGGTTTTACTGCGAACTCCGTGAGCCGCGCACGCCAGCAAGATTATGTCACCGGCTAGTGATATTTTTGGAACGCCGTTCGCCAATCTTGGCGCTTGGCAACCTGCTCGCCAACCAGTAGCCCGGCTAATAAGGAACCTTCCGCAGCACGCAGTGGCCAATCGGCCGCAAGGCCCTTAGTCAGAACCTCGCGCAGCCAATTAGAGTATTGGTACGCCCGCATCAAACAGAACAGAACACATTAAAATGGCAACAGCAGTTACTTGAATTGAAAATAAATTTATAAAATAGTCGAAACATAAAATCTGTCGCGTTATAAAATTTAAAAACAAGTTAAATTTTATAACAGAGGCGTAGAATTATTTTGTTAAAATTTGCAAGAAAAAGTTAGGTTATAATTTTAAAATGTCGAAAGCTAAAATTCCTCTGCCTCCACCCTTGAACACTCACCCCGCCATCATCTCCGGAGACACCCCGCAGTAAACAAACCGCCACGTTATTTAACTTCTGTATACTCAACATTCTACGACCTGGTGGAGAGGTCGCGGTGGCGTAGTGGTTAGAATACGCGCCTCCCACCGGAGCGAACTGTACTCGATTACCGGCGAGGTAGCTCGCGCACCGGTATCTCCCGTTACCCCCGTCCTTTCATTCCGGCGTTGCTCCATGCTCACCTCAATCACTCTCGTCGGCTCTCACACGACCTCGCTCTTGAGAGCCGTCCAAAGCTCTTCTTGAAGCGGTTACGAAGTAGTCATAGTTGCCGCCATATAACTGTAATTTGAACACAATAGAACATACCTGGAGCACTGGCAAGTCTCGAGTATAGGCTTTTCACGGTAAAATGAGCTTTTTCGAAAGCACTGCTTGAAATCTACTTGTATTTACGTTGTGTAGTCTTCCGCCTTATGTAAAATTAACATTTCCGTAAGCCTCATCACTTTATTCGTGAGTTGGTCGACTGAAACTGTGAAATTATTAAAAAAATTAATATTGAACAAATATGCTCATTCTTACATTTCGATGTGTATATAAAACAGAAAGCTAAATAAGTAATTTAAGTTGTCACAAATGGTTACCTAACAATGTTTATTCGAATTTAATATATGGAACTACTTTCCCTCCATCGTTACCAACTTTACTGGGCGCTTGTTAGTCAGTGTGCCCGTTAAAATTCATGCAGGTAGGAGCATTTAAAGTTTTGCTGGCGTTGGGAATGAAATGAAACAAAATACGCATGTTTTGAAGTTGAGCCTTTTGAGGCGTTTTACTATGTAAAATTATTCACTCTTTTAGTAGTCAGATTCTATGAAGAATTCCTGAATAGGTACGCCTGCCTTTATTAATATAATCTTCCCTGTGGTAACATTGCACTCATGTTTCTGTCGTTCCAGTTTTGTTCCTATTGATTACTTTAGCATTAACAATTGTTTGTGCCACGCTGAGGAAATGTTTTAAATCGTATTTGCTTGCATGACAGCTTTTAAATTTTAAATTAGCATAATTTTAAATTAAAACATGGTAACAGGGGTTAATAAATAGACATTGTGTATATTTTGAAAACAATTTGTTGTTAATACTCTAGAATTTTTGCTGAGAATAATTTTTGTAGGTCCGTCAAATGAATTCAAATTAATGTGTACTGTGCATATTATCGACGATGCTTTAGATTTGTAGCTTGTCCTCTCTCGTATTTACTACTTAACACCAGTTAGACATTTTCCTTTCACTCCAACAAATCTATCTGTATTCACTGAAAATTAAAAATGGTTTTTGATATAATGATCTTGTTCGCTTCGAATTCATATTATAACAAATGCGAATGTGATGTATCTGTAAACTCGGGGAGCACTAAACCATCGGAAACTTGTATACTATACGATAAACAATAGGGAAACCACGCTGCCGTTTAGTAATTCCCGAGCGTGTCACTGACAGTTCATAGTAGTATCTATTGAGTGTGCTTTCCTTCCCCACCGCGATCCTCAAGGGATCGCTTGTTTGGCCGTGTCCGAACTCAGGTATACACTTGCCTACTTGTATCCTTGCATGCTTCACTTACCCTTGGCACCAAATTTGATGAATTCGGACAGACCGTCTTATTTGCTTCGGTGCCAGTTATTAGCCAGCTAACCAATTTAAATGTTCATGTATCCCGACTAAGAATTTGATAACTGCCGAAGTTTTTAAGGGTTATATAAAGTATTGAATAATATTTTAATTTGATTTACATTACATTCATTGTCTTGCATTATTGTATGTAAGTGCAGCTTGGATTGCTTTTTTTTATCTTAGTTTCTGTAGTATAGGAACATAGGCCTAGTACGAATTTATTGCTTAGACCTTGTGTAAGGTGAAACTTGCGATAATTATTTAGTCAGTTCAAAATTCTATGTCTACGAAGTAGAAATGTTGCCCTATTAAACTTTAAATCAATTATGTCGGAAATCAATTTCAACCTACTAATTGCTTCTCAAAATGGCGGCACATATTCCGCAAGTAGGCGAGAAGTATACAACTTCGTTTACTTGTGTACTTGCATACTTCACTTGCAGTTCGGACAGCACTCACGACGTCACTTCCAGGGAGGTACACACAAGTATGCACTTCAGGCGAATTCGAACACAGCCTTAATCTGGTCGCACTATATACGTGCTTATTAACAAAGACACTTATAATACTTACAGTATATTAATAAAAAAAAACAGCGATTTCAGTTACGTCTAGATGCAGACAGTGGTAAATTTCGGCAATCTGTGACCTTACAGCCGAAACGAGAAATCGACGTTAGTCGGCAGACGTGAAAAACTTTCTTGAGTGTTATTCAGAACTCTGCCACTCATTCGATAATATTCGATTATTATTTCCTGCGAGAGGCCACCTTTCACCACGTCAGTCTAATGGGTTCTCCGGTCACGCATTAATTATCCAGGTTCTCTAGGCTGTTGTGAGGGGCGCACCAAGCCGGAACTTCATCCGCCTGGGAACGAGCACGTATAGTCTACTTGCGGTAACTTCATACTTTTTGAATCAAACGTTTAACAAATTACCCCATGAATGACGCATTTGGTGTTAAAGTTAAATTAATTAATCTTTGGTTAAATTAATTATTTTTTTTATTTTTAAATTATATAATTCCATTTATTTTTAACACGAATAAAAACCGAGATAAAATGGGTGTGTTGGTAATGCCTAGTGAGAATATTAATTATGCAAAACAAATGATTAAACTGAGCGCACAATAATCCTGTGAGTTGTCTCTTAGGCGTGAATCTCTAGACTGCCGCTGAGCGCAGTAAAAATGTTCTGTGTGTGATGATTCCTCGTACAAGTTATTCACTGTAAACTGGGCACTTTTATAAGCCCTTGTTAAGATCTACCTGTAACCACATTGTGTATCCCTCAGCTGTAAGTGAAATCAACTATTTAAAAGCAAATAAATATTTTACAGACTTTTTTTCATTTTTACACTTAAAAAAAAAAATCTTTATACTATTGACAAATTTTAACGTTACATTTCATATAGAGTTCAAGACATTGAACTAATTTCCTTCCGTTGTTGCCAACTTCAACTGGATGCTTATCCCTTAGCGTACTTGTTAACATAAACGCGATTAGAGGAAGTGAGATTTTTTGAAGGTTAATTTAAAAAAGTGCTCACTTTGCCGTAAACAGCTCTAACTGAATGTATATCTGTTTTGGTACTATTGTTACGCGCGCCAAGTCTCGGCGCGGTGATTGGAAAAGGGGGAGGGGGAGAGAGAGAATGTGTAGGATGTGTGTGTGTGGGAGGGTGACTAACAACGCCTCTCCTCTCCCCCAGACGAATTAAGCTGCTGCAACGTCTCCAAGGCTGGCAGGGGAATGACTGATGACTAACCGCTGACCTTGACTGATGCCACTGCCAAGCCCCGCTGGAGGTATCTTAGTCCTGAGAGCAAGTGCAAGAACCATCTAGTTAACACATCCCTCTGTGAGTCCCGATACATGAAGAAGGTTCTGGGCCAGGGCACCTACAATATAAATAGGACCGCAGCCGGAGGGTTGGCAGCATGTGATAGTGTCTAACAAATATCGGGTCATCGAGGGACTTTGAAGGAAAAAAGGCTCGAGTGGGGAGTGAAACCAGGGAGAGGCAACACTCTCCGAGTGACGGGCTTTCCAACTGGAACCCGTAGGTGTCCATCATTTCCGTACCTGAGTCCTCAGAATGCAAGGGTGGGGGAAACGGGAGTATCCCGAAAGAACCCGCCTCAAGCGAAATCATCTAGCACGATTCCCACATTGCGAAAATCCGGGAGTGTGCCCGCCGGGGTCGAACCGAGATCGCCGTGGTGGGAGGCGAGCGCCCTAGCCACTGCGCCACCGCTGCCCCTACTTTGAAGAAGACCGGTGGTGAACGAGTGCGTGAGTGACTGTGTCGGACAAGTGTGTGTTTTCAGCAGCTACGAACGAGATTTCGTTAGTGCTGCGAAGGTCGAGGTATCTGACAAATGAAGGGTCACTGTTTATGGAACGATCCAGAACATTTCGGACAGGAAAGAAAGGATACATATGGGTTTAAAACGAACTGGGACTGCATGGACGAGTGTTAAGGACTTTATTTTAAATACTGAAACTGTCAAATATTATACATATAGTTACTAAAAATCAATTCACCGTGTGTTAATAAACTGTTTATAGAATTACAATTTTTGTATTTTATTGTATGAGTTTTCGTTAGGCGATACAATTATGTAAATAGCAAGCACAACGAATATTTTTAATATATTAAGTTTTGAATACTTTCTTCGCGGGTCACTTCTAGACGTTTTTGTTTATTTATATCTCGTGTATTTAACTAAGTCTTTCATCCGTTAAATAACATGGCTACGCTTAGAGTCTTTGGAAACTCGCAGCACTATGTTATGTCCTGAAAGACTGTGTAAATTTCCGTTCTTGCGTGTAGGGTTCATGGCGCATTCGAAGTTCGAGTGAGTGCCCACCCTTAGCTCTCCGCTACTTCTCCACTGAAACACTGTTTCTTAAAGGCGGATGCCTTGTTCTAGGTTGTCCGAGAGAGGCCGGCCACCTGGGCACTTTGACCCAGTTTGCCAGAGAGCCGGGAGATTCCACTTAACATGGCGGCGGTAAATACAAACCCTCCTACACCCTTGCCACTGCTGGACACTCCTATGCCACTCGCATTACTATAAATGCTAATTACCCCCTGCTTGACGTGGATGAAGCTGTTGCCACGACAGTTCGTGACCCCGCGAGAACGAATGGCTCTTCCGGGTGTGGCGCTAGGGCGGGTGACAAATGTTGTACCCCGCATTCCCCTTTACCCACCAGCGGGGATTCGGCGTCCCTGCTGCCATGCGGGTAGCTAATGGCGTCCTCCCACACTCCCCTCATCACTCTAACAACTCCTCACCGTGGTCTCTCTGAAGATCTGTACAGCATCCGGATCTCTCCCCCCCCCCCCCAATACCTCTCCATCTTCTCCCAGGACAAATAACATCTCGTCTCTTCTATCTGATTCACTCACTCCGCTGATCTCGGGACCCAGATAAGTCCCATTCCTGATGAGAGACACTCTTCGTTGCTTGGCCTTGCTATCGATTGATTTCTTTTATTCACCCTCCATCCCGTCCCGCACACTCCTTACCAATGCCAGAGGCAGCCGTTTGCAACCACTGCATCACCCTCCCCGTCAACCCCCTTAGGGACTGTGTGTCTGCGACCGTGGAAGGAAAGAAATAATGAGAGGAACAGACCCGCTTTTCTTTTGTCACGTTCCAGCAGTTTTTTGAAAATTCTCCAACTCGGTTTCCGCACCCTTCTCCCTTGCTCCAGCCCCGCAGCAGGTCTACCTATTGATTGCTCGTAACGGTTGGGGCCGAAAGGGGGTTTGGTGCGTGTCTTTATTTTGAGGAGCGACCGCTAGCGGCGGTATTTCGGATCACTGAGACCGAGGGTGAGGGATGAGGGGAGGGGGTGAAATTAAATTCTGGAAAGTCGCGTCGTTATTTTGCTGTGTGGTGTGATAACTCGAGACGCGGAGTTCTGATCTTGTAACAGTGGCGGTTCTATCCCAACACATTATCACAGTAAGGTTCTTTTACTTGTTTGTATGCTGTACAATAAAATATTGTGCTTAAATCAACTAAAGGCCTTATGTCTCGACTCAGATAGCTATTAAATATTTTGTAACAACATTATATCCTTTCTTGGCTATACAAAAATAGTAGTGTTTTTATATTAACAAACATTTATCTTAGTGCAAAGAGATAACGTTACTTAATTGCGGTGTTCAAAAAAAACGTTCAGGAAGAGCTATTGCATCTCAGTGTTAGTGTATATAATTATTTATGTATAGTTTCTGAAATTTTTTTTATTTCACATGCCAGTTTTTTTGGGTGATGTTTAGTATAAAATTTTGAACTTAATTCCACATATCCTAAAAATGTTAGTTTTTACACCTTTATTATAAAATAAAGTAATTTATAAATTACATTAATATAGTATTTTGTAAATACCGCATATAACTGTATCATATTGAAATAAAATATAAATTTTCATTGTACGTTAATTCTGCTTGATTTTTCCGCGCTTACAATACAATGTATTGGCGCGTGCGGCAATTAAGTGCGCATATTTTGTAGTCCTGTTGTCTTCGGACAGAGTTCCGGGCATTGCTAAGGACAAAGTCCAAGTTGGCAAATCAACTTGACTCTTGGGAGGTGCGAATACCAGGAGGCGAACTGTGATGTCGGAGGGTCAGGTGCACAAGTTGGAGATGTCAGGTGTGGGAGGGGTCTTAACGCACGTACATGCACCCACCCCGTCCGAATAACTGGACGTTCATCTTCATTAAGAGGCGCGTGTTCCATTAGATCGCCCGTGCTTTCAGGCGTGCCACGCGCTGCGTCATCGCAAAGCACTAGAACATGACATGCGTGAGGAAACGCTCAATCCCGCGACACACACGTCCCTATTTTCTGCATTATTACTTACACAACATTTTGTAGTTGTGGTACGATTTTCTCAACGGCAGTGGGGTTAACAAGGTTCTTTAAAGGATGGAGTCCCTTGATTAAAAAAAGTTAATTATATATTTCATAATTTATTTACAATAACCACTAACAAAAATACCCTCAACTGAATATCTCGCATTGCATTTCTACCACTTACTATTTACAATTAATAAATTCAATACATGGAATTAATTGTTATCTAATATAAATTAATGTAATTAAATAACCGAAATCAGTCCCAATAAACAGCGTATGAAAACCTAATGAAATATTTTATGAATGATATGTTCATAACTGGCGTTTCCAATATTTACAACGAAATCCATGTCATATGATTGTACATTCCCGCCTCGAATCAGTCCATATCCCACCAATTCGCAATATCCTAAAGTTCTCCGAGCGCCCTCATACACAGTAGCCTGCCACTCAAGTAACAAGCCCTCTCATCCGTCCACACTGCACATAACACTGAAACAGGCAGAGCCCGAACACCGCACTTCTGCCAAATTGTTACCACGCGACTGCAGACCCCCCCCCCCCCTGCGGTCGTGTTTACAGTGTCGATGGTTGACCATAGCGGAGAAATTTCTCTAAGTGCCGCGTCGCGCCGAGGGTCCTAGACCCCAGAATATTCTTGCGCATCCACTTAGGCCTCCGGCACCTCCATGAAAAACGCATGGGCCATCTGTGGTTTGGAGTCGGACGCCAAGCCGGGAAAAAAATAGTTGTGCAGCAGCTGGCATGCACCCGGCACCCTTACTGGCTCTGAAGTGGCGCCACTTAACTAGCCGTACTCTGCCCATGGCTGACCCAGGCGCGCTGAACACAAATGGCCCATGTGCTTACAACAGCAATGGCCCGTCGATGTGCCGCTTCACAGCCTACGGTTTGCTGGTCATACTTCCGCCATATACTAAACACTATCTCTTAAATATAAGCATATGCTTTATACGACATGAACTTCTTATACTTGTGGACGATGGTATGGGCGTGAACTCACACCCCTTGCGGTAAAAGTCCAGCTGTGTGCATCAACAATATAACAAGCGGTGCTGAATCCATAAATTATGTTGTTCATACTTCCAGTTACGTAGAATTGACGAGTTACTACTTCGTACTGAAGACGCGTCTTATTCAGAGTTTCAAGGAAAAAAAAAAAAACGGAAGTAACATGGCAGACTAACTAAAACCACGACTAAGAGAATACTATTTTGAAGCAAAACATAAACCACAGAGAAAATATAGGTGTACAAGCCAACAGTATCTTGAAGCTCTGCGACCGCCACTGTACAAATAAAGTGAGTTCATAGTCATACGTAAGTTATATTGCAAAACAGAGTTACAGATAGGAACATTTTTCATTGGTTGTCGAACCAGACGTACTCGATATAAAAACAAACGTTTACTGTGTACTCTTGTGACCAAAAGAAGGGATTTGAAACATATCCGGACTTTAATTATTGACAAATATTAATATAATATAAATTACATTAGTTATTTCACTATCCTTAATATTTACCATGAGAAGAAATCCGTTTTAAAAAAAATTTGCAGATAAACAATAAAAAAAAAAAAAAACAGTATCGTTAAGAGAGAACTTCGTATTATAATTGCGATATCAACCTAATAACTTGCCTTTAATGTCATTTCTCGCAGTATGTGTCACCTGGATGATGTTTGTTTGTTTTGAAATGCAGTCGCTATTATAATACTTTAGTGCTGTGAAACAAGAAAATCCCTTCGAGGTTAATTTTCTGAAGGTAATCTTGGTTCTATCTTAATTTCTCATTGAAATTAGACGCGAAAGGAAACAATTATGGTAGCTGCAATGGCTTCGCAAATTTACAAGTGCAGCACATTGTCACAGGCTACTGAAGAGTACAGAGGTGAAACAGCAGCTTGTACCGCAAGGTCCAGCTGCACGCACCAGCAAAATGGCGTCACTGTACAGCGAATTGTTGGAACGCCGTTAGCCAATCAGTGACAGTCAACGTACTCGCCGGACGGTAATTCAGCCAATAAGGAGCTTTTCTCGGGACGCAGAAGCCAATCAGATGCAAGGCCCATTCCCAGAGCCTTGCGCACTTAATCAGAGAATGAGAGCTCCTGCATCAAAAGAAACCTTTGCGTCATGCCGAGACAAATTGTTTCCAGTTCTGATTATATGAAGTATTTCTGATTTTCAAAGAAGGCGCTATGTTGATAAACATAACTCGTCTAAAAAAAAAAAAAAAAAATTGCGGTATTGGTGCACGTAACTCTTCAGTAAAAGTTTTTTTAGAATTATTATTTATGAATGAATGTACAGGATACGTATACGCGAAGCATGGCCATTCATTTGCGAGCTCGAGTATGTGGCAATCATTCAGTATTTTGGTCTACGCTGTAGTGCTGAACGTTTTTCGCACAGCCAGTGAGTGAACTTCCTGCTAGCTCGCATGACGTCAGCATCTACTATTCCCAAATGAGAGGCGCAGAAAGTTCAACGATACACGTTTCTCATAAGGAAAACTTTCGAAACGCGGGTGTCACTGAATCCTGGTTGTGTACAGTTGCGACCATAAATATCCTTCATGCTGCAACATGTCCTCGATAATGAATCCGGTAACTGAGTGGGTTAACTTTAATAAAATGGTTATGGGATGTGCTAAAATTCCAGTGATTGCACCACCTAAATGCAATTAAATTAAAAAAAGCAAAAGACTTGAAAAAACAAATTAAATAAATATTATACTCTTGCTAGAAAACTAATGCAAATATTAAACTTAAAATAAAGGTACGAAGGAAGTCTTCACGGATTTGAGATCTACATTAACATTATTTAATTAATTAATTAATTATTTTACGGCATTCGAAATAAACGTACTTATTTTGCATTCAACAGTGTAAAAAAAATATATACAGAACTAGGCGATTTATTTCAAAGCTGCTATATAATTATCGCGCTGCTGATAGTTACAATGCGATTTTGCCATCTGCTTTAAATTTTGGAAGTATTAATTTAATTAATCATTTTCATATACAGTGTGGATTTTACGTACGATTCTTCGACATATTAAATTGCTCAGCGAATCGTGTTTGGACCTAAATGTCAAAAACCTAAATCGATTCTCTTTCACTGCGTTAATTAGGAACCATTAAAATTTCTAACCCAGAAGAGCGCGCCGCAAAGAGAAGCTGTAAAATCCCACAAAAAAAATTATCGGCATTCTAAAAGGGCAAAAAAAAAAAAACTCTCTTCTAAACACCACTTTTTTTACTGGCTTTTAGCCCATAAATTTTCCTCTTACCCAGAAAAGTTTTTAACCTGCCGCAAAGTAAACATTCCAGGATAAGCCTACGATTACACGCAATAAGAAACGAAATAAAAATCAGATATCCAATTTGCAAACCAAAGGAAAAAACCAAGGAATATGGTAATACTGTATATTATAACGTTAAAATACTGTTTCTAAATGAGTCTGAAAAATAACATTCCAAACTAAGCCGAGGACAGTTTTTAAATACGCAGAAACATGTGTGAGTAATGTGAAATATATGAATCCTAATCTTTCAACAGTTAAATATTCTATGTTAGTGAAGAATTTATCTCGAGAAATACATGCATAATAGCGAAAATAATCTGATTATAATGTGACATAACATGATACGATGTTCCTCAAAGCTGTGCTAAATATTTAAACAACAAATGAGTTTAGATTTTAGCCGTAGCTTCCGTTAGGTTTTCATTAGAAAATTGTATTTTTTTCGAACCTCGTAAATAATTCCAAATATAAAAACAGGAAAACGCCTGGGGAATGAATATGATTTGATATTTGTTTTCAGTTTCAAGCTGTTTCGAGGTGCGCTTCAGCAAACTAATGAAACGTTAAATCAAATAAACTTCGACACTTCAACTCCTTGCATTAGGTAGTACAAATCTAGTTGACAACTGATTTTCACGAAAATATTTTTCTACTGGTTGTGTTTTAAAATACGTCGTTTTAGTTGCTACAGGACTCAGGCGCCTGTCGTCAGTCAAGTACGTTTAGCAATGACATAGGTCTACGCTGTTTCCGATTGGTCCAGTTAACTGCACTGTAAAAAAAAAAATAAGTGTAAATTTACACAACTAATTTTTGGTAATTTTAAATTCTATATATTTAATTTGTAAAAAAACAACTACGATCACGTGTAATTTTAGACTAATGTTATTAATAATTCAGATAGTACTACTGTGCATGTCTTTGATGAAAATACATTAATGTATTGCTTAGTAAACCTCAATGCTGATGTTAATTTACACATTTAGACGAATGTGTAAAAATACACCCGCTCCCTATGTTAAAACCTTAAGTTAATTTTTCCGCTACATAGTTTCAGACCGTTTGTCTCATTACCGGCAGAAAATAACTAGCCGCACGCTTAACTTGACCGCTTCGTGGCGCCCCAACTACGTCATGCCTGCGAAAGACTGTTCACGATAAAGTGAGCACTTTTGAAATCAACCTTAGAAAAAAGTCACTGCCCTGCCAGCATATATTTTAACGGGCATCCTGGGCTACATGAACCCAGTTAAGTTGTTAACGATGGATGAACAGTAGTTCCGTATCTTAACGTCGAATAAATAGTGTTAGATAATTAGATAACCAATTCTATTAAATGAAATTATGTCTTTGGTTTTATGTTTTTTTTTTTAATGCATCGAAGTGTAAAAATGAGCGGATTCGTAATAATTTCATAGTTTCGCTTGACCGACGCATGAATAAAGTGATTACGCCCATGACGATGTTAATATTACATAAGGCGGAAGAATACACAACGTCAATACAAGTAGTTCTAAAGCAGGGCTTTCAAAAGTGCTCATTTGATCGTGAACAGCCTACAGCTGTTCCTGCATGCCCGCCTACATTTACGACGTAATATAAATCGAAGATAATTTCAGCAAATAGCCTACGCCAAAAGACTTAACGTGTTTTGAAGAATTTAAATTGTTCTTACCTTGACGTGCGCTGTCGACGAACGAATACGTTTATGATGCCGTAAAGTGACGCTCAGCGGATCACAGCGTCGCGACAGCCAGACGGCACCATGGTGCTAGGTATACTAAGCGGCGACGACGAAATGGTAATCGCGTAGCCAGCATAGCGGCGTGCGCAGTTCAATGTACGTACAGACGGCGCGACGAGAGCCTTATCTCTTAGAAATACTTCATGTTCTCAAATGTACCACGATCCTCATTGGATAAATTTAAATTAAGTTGGTTTGTTCCTGAAGTGGTGGGATGCTTACGGAAATATAGTATTAAAAAAAATCCCGCAGCACTCTGGTCGCCACAGACCCCCACCTGGTGCGAAGCTCCGTGCACTGGCAGCATCATGGCCGTACACACGCTTTATTACAGCCGATTGCTACAGAGATTGGCCGCTGCGAGGTAGCACAGTAATAGAACTATACTTATGTCCCCGAGGACATAAACTAGAAATAAGAAACTTGGAATAATAAATCTAATTCGCCTTTGCTTTACAGGCAACCTTATCCCCCCCCCCCTTAGGATAAGTAAAAGCTGGCTACTGTTGGCTCTGCAGACAATAGTCGGCAGGTAATATCGTTTTTACTTAACTTTATTGGTATCCACTGGGTTTCGAAGGGGGAGGGCGGTCTCAACGCACCTTTCCCCCACCACGGTGAGGTGCCCCCACCACTCTGGTTAGACCAGCGCCAGACAAATAAAGGAAAGTGAGATCCATCCCCTCTCTACTAGAATTTCTCTTCCTACGAATAAAGAACATGGCCCTTGCCCATGTTTCCTGCAGCATTTTTCGAATAATGCATGCAATAATGCCTAAGCCGGTTTTTTCCAGCCTCTTCCTAGTTATAGTTTTAACTATAAGTTCACTAAGGGAGGCGGTCAGGACTCAAGACGATGGCCATGGCTACCCATTCCCTCCATGCCGGGATTCGTGCCTCCTTGCATGGACTTCCTCCTCGTTGGCGTAAGAGGCTCAGCTCTGAGACGAATCTAGCTCCCGTCCCTACGGCGGACGTACAACTAACACGTAGACTTAGGGTGGGTTAGAAAAATCCTGGTCGTCAGAGACACGGATGCTGGGATCCGGACAAGCCAGTTAAGTCATGTATGTAGGGCCCCGTCAGGCCAGATAAAAGGTGGAAACGGACTTATTTGCTGTCCATATTGCTGGTAGGAATTATTTTTTCGTAATCAGGAACTTGCCTTGGATAGTATATTTAAGTTAGTATTCAAAATATCAAGATTTAGAAAATTTACACATGGTTAGAAGGTTGGTAGCGAAAACTTTGTAGTTTGTTTCAGCCTCGTTACTCAGAATGTACTGTAACGAAAATAATTAAGAAACGTAAAATAAAAGGGAAAAACATAACATAGCAAGTTTGCACATGACTTGGAATAGTTTGGAAATACTTGCAATTGTTTGGGTAGATAAATGGTACGTGAAGTTCAAAATTGGTTAGAAAATTTAAGTCCATTTTTATGTAAGAATCATGCTGTATCGGGTTTACTTAAAGCAAAGTATTTTAAGGTTTTTTTTCTATGATTGTGAGATTACCTCAGCCTAAAGAGAAAGAAGTACCAAAAATAATGAGATTATTTAAATTGCATTGTATTGAATATCCAGAAATCTACCATTTTAGAAGATTTATGAATCAAGTCAATAATGCTGTTGAAAGTTTTAAATCCTCAATTACCTTTTATAATGTTTACTTTAAGAGGATTTGCTGTTATTCAATTATTCCATGAGAAGTAGTGTTGTGCATATGGTGTATTGCATGAGTATTGTACTACTGTTGAATAGTGATTTAAATATAAAAAAAATTCCCAGGCAACTTGTGTGTGTGTCTTCTGTAGTATTGATGAAGTAAGCATTTTCTGACCTTCAGAAAGTTTGGTTTTTTTGGAGCTACTTTGGTCATTGGTGTTTGGTCATAGTAAGTCTCTTGAGGCGCCCAGCTCTGCAGGACGTAGAAAGGGCTTCAAGTTAATGTATGAACACTGAAAGTTGTGTATTTTTACTGCTGTATTAACTCTTGTACTGTTGTATGAACACCCAAAGTCAATATAGTTGTACGAGCAAATTTAATTCTGTAATTTTACAATTACCGTGTGTGTGCAAACTTATATTACATTCTGGAGTATATTTACACATACAAATTTCCGATAACTTTACATTTTTATGTGTAATTTTTCTAAAACGAATACTTGTTTAAAACATGAGCTCTAGCGGTAGGGATTAGATCTACTTCGAACTCCTTTTATGTGTTCAAGAGGAAAGCTTAACTCTCGCTGATGGAATATGCTTGCTTATGTATATAACTATCTACATGTTATATATCTGACGTTACTGGGAACCGCGGCTTTGCTGGTCTGACTGGCGGGCTGTCTGAGTTGCGCCGGGACGTGCAGGGCGTCCTGACCTCTGGGCTATGTGTTCTTTGCGGTCTGGTGAGGGAAATTTCCTCAGCCCGCAGAGAGATACAACTGCTGCAACCGTATGGGTGGTACAAGGGCCCGAGCACACCCCCCGCTCTGAGCTTCGGCAATGATGAGAGAGATCTGACGTTACTACCGACATTTTGGAGGTAACTTTTTTATAACTCTGTTAAACTACCACTTTACAAAATATATGCATACAAATTATGTTAATTAACATGACACAGTTGTAAAATAACATATGTTGTCGGTAAAATTGCATAGTAAAACAGTGAAAAATGTACAGAAATTGTGTAATTACGATTATAGTAAATCTGAGATTTTACTTTTTTGTAAGTGAGAAAATACACATACACGGTGGAGAAATTATAATTTCGATGTCTGTGTAGATTTACTTGCCTTGAAGAGAAAATATATGAATGTTGCAATTTATTTCCTGCTACATAGTAACAATAACATTACATCATTCTATGTAAAATTTGTTGAACAGTTGATATGTTATTTTAATAATTTGTAAGACAAATTTACTTGGGCGTATAGTAAAAAAAAAACATTGACATATGTAGGTGTAAAATGCTGCCAGTAAATGAAATAAAATTCCAGGCATGCACGTGAAAATATTTTGACGGAAATACTTTTTTACGCAAATAACTGATAAACCGCAGAGACTGTGATGCAAATTCGGCAAGCGTTGCACGTGTTCGGATACTCTCGCCCAAACAGCGTTTACAAAACTGTATAAGTTTAAAATATTTAAAAAAAATCCGGTTTTCCTTTTAGTTTGCTATAAAATCACCTCTTTTTTTTTTTTTTTTACCCTGATAGGTTGAGTAAAACTTGTATGGATAAGGATACGTTAGTACTGTTGTACCGATTGCCGGAGGTTGAGTTGCAGTAAAGTGAAATTCGTAAAGTTAAGTTTGTAAGTGGTGTAAAGACTAGGAAGCGAAATTAGGTCGCACTTTGACGATATTTTTGCAATTCAAGTTCAGATCGAGTGTTGAATGCACGGACTGTGAGTATTGTCGGAATCTGGAGTGAAAAGTAATATCGCAATCAGTGGAAGTGCAAAGAGGAAAGTAAGTCTGATTGAAATTAAGACTGATTATCTTATCGAAATGGTTCACATTACTTATAAGATAAATTGCGATCATTATTTGTCAGCTGAGAAATTTTTTTGGAAATATTACTCTTCTAAATAGGCCTATATTTTCCTCGTCGATGTCCGTTAGGCTACAGAGAACTTAACATATTAACGTACACATCAATTTGTCTTTACAGATGTTGCTAAATAGGAGCCTTTTTTTTTTAATCTGATATGTACTTACGTATCCATTGCAATAACTTACTCGCCGGAACGCATGGAAATAATTCGCATTAGTATATGACGCCGGCAGCAACATAACATAAGAATTGTTTGGTGTGCATCCAGCAGCCAATAGCATTGACCAGAGACAAGAGTTCTCTGTAATGGCGTTAGCCCCCCTGACCATGTACAGCTTCGAACAGGATTTTACGTATACTGCAACACTACATACGTTAACGAGTAAACTCGTGATACAATCCTTTCAGGGTTACTTCACACTTTCTGAAGCTTCGCTAAAGTTGTACTTCCAGGATATTCCTCCACCTCGTGCAAAATAAGGTAAATTAAATAAGTCTAGGAAATTGCACCAAAGGACAAATCACCGAATTTGTACGCACTCAGTTGTAATAATATTTTACGTGAGAACTAATTTCTACTAGACACTAACAACAATCATGTATTCTCGCTGTTTTTATTCGTTTTTATAATACATGAAATGTTATAATTTATAAATAAAATACTGGCAAATCTTTAACTTAACGAAAAATAAGATACTTTTATGTCAACAGAAGTATAAAACGCTTGTGATACATGGATTGTTTGGGAAATAATTAAACACGTAACACGTGGGGTGATTTTTAAAAGGTTCGATTTAGAAAGTGTGGAAAAATCGCGAATAGACTATAGTACAGGGGGTTAACCCATTCGGTCACACATTAATATCCGAGTTCAAGTGTTACGATCAGGTCACGTGATGTCCTTGGGTTCAGCACTGAAACCAGTGAACAACGAGCTGCATACTCCATAGTGCTGACAATATTAATTTAGTTCAAGAGGCGTAGAAAATTCCGCAATCAGATTAACCACAAGGAATGCTGGCCACTGGTGCCTTGCAGGGTTCGCTACCTGTCGTATCATTCATATGCAATGTGCCCACGGTGAGGTACACTCGACAGGACGGGTAAAAGTAGAAATTAATGAAACAGCTGCTTTATAGCACGGACGGCTTCGGACGGCCGTTCGCCAATCAACGCCTGGTAACCTACTATACGCTGTTCACGGTAAAGTGAGCACTTTTGAGGCCCTAGTTACTTTTTCCGTTCAGATATTTCTTATCCTTTAACCCCCTTATAAAACAAATATTGCTTTGTAAGTAATGAACACAGAGTGTATATTCCACAGAACTCGGAAGTAAACGTCTAACGCTGGAATAAAATATATTTACTGACTATTATTCCAAAAGAGAGGGCTTTCAAAAGTGCTCAGTTTACCATGGATAGCCTATACCCAGCCGGACGCCCAGCCAATAGGCAGCCTTTCGCAGATGCAGTAGGCCCAATCCCGAAACCTCGCGCTACCAACCAGAGAACTGGAGTTCCCTCTGGTTGGGCCACGGTTGGCGTAGTAACTAGAGCACTTCTCTTCCAACAAGGCGGACCGGGTTCGATTCCCGGAGAGGTCGCTCCCGGATTTTCGAATGTGGGAATCGTTCTGGACGATGCCACTGGTGGGCGGGTTTTCTCGGGGCTCTCCCGTTTCACCCTCATCGGCTCTGAAAACCTCGATGTTAAGAGGCGTCCAAATCTCATCACTCCGCTAAGTATGGTGCGTCTGTAATTGTAAATAGTATTTTTAATAACAAAATATTTCATATCTGGTAATCGATGTATTCGGATTAGATAATCTAAACTATAAAAAAACTGCGTTCTTCTAAACGGCCATTCGTAATCAAGTCGGGGCTCCTGCATGTCAGTAATTTAACTAACGTTGCGGATGTTGTATCACGTTACAAGGGGGCCGGGGGGGGGGGCGGCGAAGGTATTGGAGTTTATGTTAATTTTCGCGTCCGTCCGCCCAACAGTGCAACAGTTCTGCTGCGGTTGGGCTTAACGGGGCTGCAGCATCGCAGGGGCCCAGGTGACAAGTGAATGAGATGCGGACATATGCAGAGAGCGAGTTAGTACGCATAGAGCCGACCGCACGAGGGCTAAAGCGGCACGACCGACCGTAAAATATGTTCCGAACCTCGCTCCCCCCGCTACGCTACGACCGACCACGGTAGAGCTGTTTACACCACACTCGTTTCCGGACTGCGAGCGTTCTCGACCAGTCATCGGCGCGGTTCGCCGAGGATAACGCGCCGATTTACACGCGCCGCGCAGCCACAGGAGCGAAATGAAACGAGAATATCCAGTCCGCGAGTACGCTGCTGCGAACGAATTTTCTCCCGTTCCAGTGAAGCGCGGGTGCAATGTATTTCGCACTTCCGGTTTATTAATCCAACCGGACCCGCAGAGTACACAATTGTTTACCGTTGCGCACGTGCGGATAATTATTTGTCTGTACTGCACACTACGAAACTCAACGACTAAGCGAGGGGGGGGGGGGGTGTTTTTTTTTTTTTTTTTTTTTTTTTTTTTTTTTTTTTTTTTTTTTCGCGAAAAGATTTCAAGACCAGTTGTGTTCATATGCAATTTCGTGGTTAGAAGATTGTGAATGTCACCCGCGCCTCAAGTGTCTGTCCGCGAATCATGGACGCCTACTATCAGGGTACTTTATCACGATTGGCCCAGTCAAATAAGAACTTGTTTCCTCACGTAGATACGTAACCAATAACCAAAGGAAGCTGTAGTTGTGGACGAAGGATATTGAAGTCTAGTATGGCCATAAATATTTTCACTAAAAACACCTGTCCCTATGAAAATTACCCATTATCTTACCTGTGAGTAAATGTTTCGCCAACCGTATTACTGGTCTAGGTCATAATTGGTTCATAGTACTTTAGCCGAAAATACTGTCTACAGCTCATCGGCTGTGACAAATACACAAGTGTTGCGTCGACTTGAGTAGAGATCGCGTCATAAAATATTTTGTTCGCAACATCTGAAACCGCAGATTGAAATGGGTCTGAAAGGATCAACACTTCAAGGCGCCCGGACAGATTTGAACCCTCACATTCATAGGGTCAACAATCTTCTACCTGCTGCGTACGAAAGTTATATCTGACGAGTACTGTACACTGCGTGGTTCGTTGCATAGTAATCCTTCCCTCTGGAGATAACTGATTCATAAACCGTGTTACTGCCCAACATTATGACTGGTTCGTATCACTGATCACCGAACACAAGGCCTACATCTTATTGATTGTGATAACGAGTCGCCTGTCGGCGCCGTGCGGAGGGGGTTGGGGTGGGGGCGAGATAAGAGAGGCATGCGATCGAGCGGCGCCACGTATCAGTTTCAAAGCGAGGCTGACAAGACAATAATTTGCGGTACAACGCTGCGTGACCATGGTTGTAGTGATTTCCTCGTTTATCGAAGAATATTCTGGAATACTAACCTCGTGTCTCAGTGCAACTCGGGGTGTGTTGAACCTTCGAGATGGTCAGGGCTAGACTATAAATTTCACAGCATGCCTCTGGACTGGCAGTTTTTGAGTTGGAGTGGCTGGAAGGATGACTGGCAGGTTTCTGAGCCGGAGAAGATGCTGGAGAATACCAGTGGAAGGGGGGACTGTGACTGCAAGTAGCAAACGGTAGAGTAGGCGGCTGGCAGACTGGACTGTTGGACTAAGTGCGTGAGTGAAATACATTATAACTAGGGACCTGCAAAATTCACGTTATTATTTGGCATCACGCTAAACTTTGAAGTACTCTACTTACTGGAGCCAGCGTCGTCTCTCCACTGGCTTCTCATTATACACGATGACACTCTCTTTCTGATATCACTACACGTGACTGGGGCCCGCAAATGCTAAGTGTTCATCTATTGGCCCACAAGTTACTCACAGCGTGTCAGCTTAAGCATAGTGCAATGCAATGACAAACGTATTGCAGAGTTACTGGTGTTTGAAGTTTAATGTGTCCTCAAATAATAAAGCGAATTTTGCAGGTCTCTAGTTATAACTGATGGACAAAGACAGACTGAACACATGCTAGTAGTGGGTGTGAGTAAATTGACTGTAATCAAGATAGACATTAAGAAGGACGTTAGTTAAAGTCGAAATAAACATTAAATACTTCGTTCACTGTTAAATAGAAAGAGTAAAGCTGGAGACAGCTAATTGATGTTGTTCATAGTGGCAGAGTGAATAAATTAGAAACCAAATTTAGCTTCTTTTATTTTTTTATTATCATGACCTCCGTACCTGCAGAGGCGTCATATACCATGCAACAATATTTTCTGACCACTCTTTTCTTGTTCTCAAAATATGGTGCATCGGTATAAGAGTGTGTACAGATGATTTACCAAGATTCGGAAATTCTGGACACTATTAGCTTATTTTCAAAAGCCAAATTCTTTCCTTGCCAGCTGTACTCCCCGTCTCATATAAGATGGCGATATTTAGACAGTCAAACGAATGTTTACTTTTAGTTTATGTATCCTTTGGCCATCAGCTCATGCGGCAATTGGAGAGTACACGAAGACAAGGAAATGGGTTTCCGGAAAAAAAAAAAAAAAAAACATGGAGTGTTTAAGACATCGACGGACAATTACTGGCCCATTAGGAATGACTAGTAATCAAAATCGCTGTACACGAAATATATTATACTTTAAGAACTATGCAGAGCTCGCGGAAAAATACAACTATTGGTATATGTTCGTAAATTTGTCATTTTACATACTAAACCTATTCATTTGATCTTTATAGCTGGCTAGGTTCGAGAAAGAATTCACAGATGGCGCCTACGACATGGTAAAGGGTGTGAGTTGCGCGCGGTACCAACAGGTAGCAGCAGGTCCACCGCCTCTAGATTTTTTTTTTTTTAACTTGACTTTCTCCTAATACTGTCTCTAAACGACACGAATTTGAAATACATTTCGTCGAATATTTTGAAAAAATATTTTAACATTACTATGCAATATTTCTGTAGGCTTTTGTAATAAATATCAAGCGCATATAGAAAGCATGGATGGACAGTGGGAATACGACATTAAAAGATCTAAGGTTTGAAGTCGCGTTTCATTCGGCTATGAATCGTCTTATTGTGAATTAATTTTGAACACGTATACATTACTATTTTAGCACGAAGATTAGTTTGTAACACTTACAACCGCTGTTTTGTGACCACGTAAAATAAAATATATTAATTAATCTAGGAACTCTTTGTTATCGCGTATTATTAACTTGTCTGATGTGCATCGCCAGTGCACTCAGAATAGCCAACTTAATATTAACTTTTGTTCGTTCGTGCAGTTGCTGATACACGATGTTGTAAACGGCAATTTGTTTGTTTCGTATACGTCAAGTTGCCACTCTCTGACTGTCAAAATCTCGTCACCGTATACGAGATTGACTATAGAATGTTTTTCCTTAAGGACTCTTGTTCAAAATATTCGCAGTCATATTGAATGTGAAAATGATTGGTTTATTTTTGTATATTCTTTGCCACCGTTAGAAAAAAAAAAAAAACTATTTTGTGGCTCCGGGAATATGTAAGAGTCGTAGCAAAAAAAAATTCAAAACATTAATATATTTCGTAAGACTTTTTTTTTGTATTACAATTTTTTTTGCTTGTAAGCTGTCCATTATACAATAAGAAATATTCAGCATCAATTTACGTATCAGAAACTCTTGAACGACAATCATCACCCTGAATGCGAAACGAACATCTAATTACAGCGAGTTATTTTTTTCACGTTGGGAACATCGTGCATTGTTATTGTATTTTCATTCCAAGGGTTAAGGGGGAAAAAAAAAGCGACAGCGATTTATTGAAGTGCTCTGTTTTGTGGAGGCCAGGAGACAAACCTTTCTCCTTTCATTCCGCTGCGTTCGTTTCGACTTGTCCTTCTCCTATAGATGGAACCTGGCCCACATTCATTCTCGTCACGTGCCTGACCTTGATTGGCCCTTCAGTTTCCCAGCTTCCCGTACTACGAGCTTTTCATTTTCCTGCTGGGAGGGGGAAATCTGGCAAACACGTAACTGCGAAGGAACACTTAAACCCTGGACCAAATTTCCAAGTATCCGAGCAACACCTGAACGCGCTTCCAAATGGCGCAGGAATAAAAATAATATAAAAAGAAATATTCCATGTTGACTTTATACTAAATTCAAAATAAAAAAAAACATGTTTTTCCAAGTTTTCGCAGGTATTAAAATCCTACTGAAACAGTTAGCTCCCAGTAAATGTTTTAAGTGGAAGAAAAATTATGGGTTGAATTTATTCTGCGCTCAAGTTTTAATCACTGTGATTTGAATATATCTCACAGTTTTCCCCGCTGTTTTAAAAAAAAATCGCCACTTGTTTATTCTGACCTCGTCTTTGTCAAGAAACTTCCCTCTCGAATAGCAACTGAAATAAAATATAAAAAAAGAAGGAATCGAAGAGGAAATTAGGGTGCGTTATAATTCAGCGCTGGAGGAGTTTGAGAATAACTGTCTTCGTAAAGAGTATACGTGATTGGGATTTAACAGGTTCCCTAGTCACTCCATGTTTTTATACGAAAAATGTCATCTTTAGAGCGCTCTCTTTTTTTTCTCATGCTACGCGACAAACATTCGTGAATTCTCAGGTGTAACAAGTCTTTTGTTTTATTTTCTGCAGCGCTCAAACCTAACTCATCGCATGGCATATTTATGTCGCCATTAAACACTTCTAATCCAGCAAGTTCAGGTACGCAATATTGGTAAACTATTTTCCTTGAAATAAATAAGCATACAATTAAATCAAGAATAGGACATCCAGATAAGTAGTTATATCTTTCAAATTCACCTGCACAATAATATGACTCTTTTAATGTGAAATTCCTAGTAAGGTTTTCTACCCATTTTACTGCTCTCATCAACAGTTAAAGGATTAATTTGATGGGCGCAGTTTATTATAAGTAATATCGCTGCAAAAACGGTAGCTCTTAATTTGCATTAAAATTCTATAGCTCATTACAACAGCGTTGTGACTCAAAATTACGAGTTATAAATTAATTACATTTCAATGAGCGGAAGAGAAATCCCTATCAAATGTCTGAATTTTACAACTTAAATATCTGCAGTTAGAATATCGTATAGGCTGTTTACGATGTACTTGCACGCAAGTTGCCTTATGTAAAATTAGCATTGCCATGGGCCTCATCACTTTATTCATGCGCCGGTCGAGAGAAAACTGTGAAATTATTAGAAAAGTAAACCTTCAACAAAGCTGCTCATGTTTGCACTTCGATCGATTAAAAAACACAGCAAGCGGAAGAAATGATTTTAGTTATCAGAATTGGCTGCCCTAACACTTTTAATTTGACGTTAACGTACGGAACTAATTCCCAGCCATCGTTATCAACTTTACTGGGCGCATGTCACTCAGTGCGCCCGTTAAAACATATGCAGGCTTGGGCAGTGCCTTTTTTTAAAGGACGATTTTAAAAGTGCTCACTTTATTGTGAACAGCCTTTACGTAGAATGACAATGTGCTGGAGTTAGGAATTTTGATAATACAACAATGCTACTCTTGGAAAATTATGTATTTTGAGTTGTAACATAATTGTACTAAGATATCGAATTGTTACCAGTGTTAACACAGGCGCCACGCTTATAATGAAATGTTTCTATGAGGTTAATGTAAGTCAATAGAGTTCTACCTTAGGATACTGTAAGATACTGACGGCAAATGAGAATACGTTTGTCTCACAGCAAACGCCCTATATGAAGGGACACTTGTTTTCCGCGAAAGGACTTAAGCGCAGACCAGACGAACTTTGGACGTGCAGACTTGCAAATATAATTTGGCTATTGGCTACGCGTCTGTGCAAGTAGACAATTTATACTTGACTGGGCCAATCAGAATTGAGTTATCCCGACATTGAACGTCGGTGATTGGCTCGTAGACGCTTAAGAACCACGAGAGTTGAAATTATCCGACCTCGAAACAGGTTCTGCACCAACGTGTTTTCCATTGCAAGTAGTTGTGGGAACTTTTTAGGAAACAATAAATGGTGACCCCACCTATATGTCAAAGCTATTTAAAAATATACTAAACTGTTTAGACATCGAGGGGACTCGACTTTATTACAAAACATTTCCAAACTTCAGATTTCCAATCACATAACGATACAATAAAATAGTAATGACTAGAGACCCGAGAAATTCGCTACTGCAATGGCCTGTACGATAAACTTCTCAGTCACGTATACTCTCATACAGATATCAACTGTTTATTGGTTGATTATTGTGGTAATAAGAAGTGGTGGTTGGGTGCACAATTTATTGCATGTTTGTTATTGGCTCATTTATCTCCAGGAGGTGTCAAACAACACGTCGACCAATCGCAAAAGTAACATGAACGTACAAGTCTGTGAATTCCAACTTGTCTAGAAATGAACCCACGAAATTCTCGGGTCTCTACCCATCACTAAGGTACTTCGGGACAAGAATGAAACTACTATGAGAGGATTTTATAAAAACTCCCATATGTAAGCCATTTTCGGCAAGCTAATAATGGTCTTTCTTCATCAGAATAACCCGTCTTCATTGTGTGGTATCTTCGCATTCTGATAGTGTTTCTCTGCGCGTGTTGCTATTTGGTTATAGAATCTCTTGAACATTTGTTTATTTTAAGAATTAATTTTCATAACCTAAAACGTCTAAAATTACAGCTATTTAGAGATGGATTAAGTTGTGGTTATAGAGGAGATGGAGAGTGTAATAGACACGTGTGTGGCTCGTAACGTCGAGGTCTTGAGAGCCGAAGTGGATGATGCGAGGTGAGTATGGGGCAACGCCGGAATAAAGAGGAGGGGGAAACGGGAGATTCCCGAGAAAACCCGCCGACCAGCGGCATCGTCTGAGAGGAATCCCACATGCGAATATCCAGAAGCGACCCCACCTTGAACAGAAATCATTTCCCCCAGGTGGGAGGCGAGCAGTGTAACCACCGCGCTATAGAGGAAGTTAATTCATGAAACCGTACATGTGAGAGCAATCATCGTAATTCTTCTCTTAATTCTGGTTCCCCAGTCACAGCTTACAGAGATTCTCGAATTGAGACATTGTTTCAGATCTTCAAGAGAGAAAGTGTTCCAGATCTTCAAGAGAGTAATTGTTCCAGATCTTCAAGAGAGTAATTGTTCCAGATCTTCAAGAGAGTAATTGTTCCAGATCTTCAAGAGAGTAATTGTTTGTGTCCACTTCACTGATTCGCACTGTTTGAAAATTTTAACGTGTCCGAACAGAAGCGAGTCCTACTTCACACACAGACTCATATCTGAAGCAGGTGTGTCAAGTTGTGACTTGGGATGAGCTCATGGGAAATAACAGTTGTCGAATTTCACTTTGTATGTTAAGTTTCTCCCAGTTTACCTCGACTAGTTTCAACAATCGTTTACACGCAGCAAAGAAAATTTCTCAAATGTTGATTCCAAATGTTTTTAGTCGTAAACAAAATAGTCTGTACCCAAGGAAAGTTGAGCTCTTTTCAGAAATATAACCATCGTTGCCCATCTACATCAAGGCTACACCGATCCGTTTTGACGAATTCACGGATGAAGCACTCAAGGTCTTATTCAGTTAACGCTTTGAGGGCTTAGCTCAACTATACGCAGGTCTATACTTCGATGAAACAATATTTTCCTCGAAGAAAAATCGAGAAGAATTTCGAACTATTATAGTTACAATGCGTTATTAGTGGACATAATAATTAAGAATGCAAAAAACGAAACAAGAGCGCTCTTACAGCGAATTCCAGCCGCACACAACCACAAAATGGCGCCACAGTCTGTCGCCATTTCGGAACGCCGTTCACCAATCAGCGCCTGGCAATTCGTTTCTCTAGCAGGCAGCCTGCCCAATAGCGAATATTCCGCTATACGCAGTAGCCAATTAGACGCAAAGCTCCTTCAAGGTCTCGGTACGGCCAGTCATCAAATGTAATTGCCCATATGAAAGGAACCGCAACACAATTAACATGCTGTATTATTAAGTATTCTGTATTAGAGAAGTGTGTGGTGATTTTGTGCCGGGTACAGCAGACGCCATTAATTTGGTAACTTGCAATGCATAGGCAGTTGTGTACGCAGATTCCCAAGACTCAAAACAAATTTTCTGTCAACCATAACCTCATTTACCAAATTATCATTCATAACAGACCCGTAACAATTCAAATTATCCAATCACAAAAATGATTCTGAATTAATGTGCGTTGGAGCACAACTTGTCCGAAATATTTTCGAGAAAAACAGGCGTCCCTACATAGTACCACAACAAAATGCTGCGAAAAGAAATGTTGACATAAATACTGTTTTCGTTTCATAATACAGTTTTTTTTTTTACATTTAAGCCTCGCCTATGTGAACAATGTTAGCCCGAATGTTCGACTAATCTGAACTAAATATTTTCCTTTTTAAATGCCAAAAAAATAATTTGCCAAACCAAAAATTGTGTATATATACAAACATTATTCATAGTATGATAGTCGTTACAAGTAAGTATTGGTGTATAGGTAGGGCGACTGAACTTGATTCATTTGTGAGGTACTGTGGATTTGATACAGGTCACATAAAAAATAAATATTCAACCGTAGGATAAATAGATCACGTATGCTAAGGAACAAATATTTTTTGCGAAAAAATTTTGAAGACCAGCTGTACTCAAAAACCAGCAAAGTTAGCATAATCATTAGTCTATTAATTGTGGACTTGTATGAATGGTTGGACGAAATATTAACTGAACCTGCCCCGTAATCGATAATCCCCGATTTAATCTTTCTTAAATTAGTTTTCAGTATGTATACTTGTGCTCATGTTCACTTTCGTGGTTGGGTGATTTTAAATGTCAAGTGCCTAAAGTGTCTGCCCGCGAATAATGGTCGTTCAGTATTGGAATACTTTATTACGATTGGTCCAATCCAATAAGAACATGTCTTCTCGCGTAGAAATGCTGCCAATAACATAAGGATGTTGTGGTCGTGGCTGTAGGATATTGAAGTCTAGCATGGCCAAAAATATTTTCGCCATAAACACCTGTCCCTACGTATGAAGGGTTATTTTAATGTTAAGTACTTTCAAGTTTATTAGTTCGATTTCTAGATGTATTCATTCGGATAATCCAAGCGTCGTCTAATCCAAAATGGCCTCGATTATAAATACAGTTTATATTATCGGGGTTGTCACCGTAATTGAGATTACGGGCTGTTCACGGCAAAGTGAGCAAATTTTTTCTTTCAGCCATTTTTTTTATAATTCAAAACACCTTTTAAAATAAATATTTTCATGTAATTAATAAACACATTGTGTATATTCAACCTCATTCGGAAGTTAATGTCTAAGGCGAAAATAAAATATATTTATTGACTGTTATATTTAATGAGAATGCTTCCAAAAGTGCTAACTTCGCCTTGAATAAGCTATATTAATTTGTACGTATGTGTGAGAATAATGTTTTAAAATGTTTACATTTTAATTTGTTTTGAAATTATTTTATTCTTCAGATATTTTCCCCCGATGTTTGATTTGTTATTTGAAACAGTTTGCTAGGTTTATCTCGTTTGATAGTGATATTACTGTATAGAATTTAACGTTGTGATTAACTCTTACGCCAGCAGTAAAAAAGTTTTACGTGAATGTGCATCGGGGCACAACATTTAACAATGAGACTCCTCTTTCGTTTTAACTTTTTTTTTTTTTGGCGAGGAAGATGTGATAAAGCAGTGATAAGAGAGAGGACGAGAGAGGGGTTTCATACCCGCTCCCACGAGACAAGGTGTGTATTAATATTCATTTACCCCTGCAAAGTTTCGAGCAGTGAGCAGACCTTGCTACAACCCCTCCCCCCCCCCAAACTACATCCACACACACACACACACACACACCATCCACCATTACTAAATGGTACATGGTGGTAGGAGAGCCAACGAACTGTGCGACTTTTAACTTCTTGACCTAGTTCGTCGCAGCTTATCACGAAAAACCCGCGCTCAACTGACAAACCAGTAGACGGAATATGGGTTAGGGTGCGATGCATGCTGCGAATTGTACACTAGCTTTGTTCCAACGTTGTCCTGCTTTTCTGTCTTCAAGTTGAACTGCGTAGTAAAAATGCTAAATAAAACAAATTCTTAGTGGCATTGCCGTTAAAGGGTGTGCCATTTAAAAGCACACTAATAACAATGACGAATTTAATAAATTATACTTATATTTGTCAAGCTCTTTTGCGCACATCTGGACTAACGATGCGTTTCAGCCTCGTGATACATTTTGAAGAAAGGATTGTTCATCGTACAGCTTTCTTACCGCATTTAAGAATAAAATTAGTTACACTTTTGTGAGAAATTTTAAAAGCGAGGAAATACAAATAAATCACTGCCAGTCTGGCATGCGGCCGCCATGTTCAAGAAGTTATTATTATCCGTGAACGTTGAAAAGGGCATGCCTGCTGGCGTGTGCTGTTGCAAACTAAGGAACATTTGATTGCGTGGGAAGCCATAAACTTGTCATTCTGTTGGCTGAACGATAGCTAGGTACTGGAAAATTTAGCGAATTCATTTAAGGTTAAGCTAGACTTCGAACACATGTGTGCATTCCTGTTATGTTCGCAATTGGATCACAGTTTATGAGACACGCCCAGGTGAACTCTGAGACAATAACGTACATCTGTGAGAAAACAAGCATAGAATCCCATGCCACCTGGTCTGAGGTAAAACTGGCTACACACTGTGTCGCCAGCCTATTAACGGAAAGCTGAGGTTCGAAAATACGTAGGGCAGTGGAGTCTAGCCTCATTCAGGTAGCTTAAAACGCGAAATTTTCTTGCCCCCTAACGATATACAATAAGTAGGGATAGGGAAATTTCGCGAGTTCAATGACCTATAGGCTAGACTCCACATTACTGTGTATACCCAAGCCTCAATCGTTTGTCCATTGGTTGCAATCCCAGAGAGTGGCCTGTGTTACTCCGCACGTGGCAGTATGGAATTCGCTTCTTGTTTCCTCGCAAGTCTGCTATTGGCTCAGAGTCGCCACAGGGCGTGTCTTATAAAATGCGAACCAATTGTAAACTCCAGTGTGCACATGTTTGACGTCTAGCTTGTTCTGAAATGAACTCGCGAAATGTTCCTATCCCTAACGATAAGTTATTTTGTACGGCAACGTAATGGTGCTCGACCCAGGATGGACCTATAGAAAGGAGGTAAATAGACCAACGGAACAAGTATTCCTGCATGGCCGAATATAAGAAGGGATATGAAAATTTCGCGAGTTCAATGACCTCTAGGCTATTATCCATAGTACTGTATACACTCGAGCCTCAGCTGTGTGTGTTCATTGGCTGTTGCCCCAGAGAGTAGCCAATGTTACTTCCACCTTGAGCCATGCTACGGCATTATCTCTCCTAACCTAATTTTTTTTCTATTGCTTTTCTAGCAATACATTTTTTTTTGCAAAGCCCGTTTAATTTCCTTCTTCTTTATGATCTCCCTTGTTTCCAGTCGGAACACAACATTAGTGCTAGTTTGCTAAAAGTTAATTTTTCTTTATTATTTAACAGTGCAAACCAAAAGGCTAAATATGTGTTAAGGTTATTGGCATTTACAACCTTTATCTCTGACAGTAAAAATATTGTTTTCATTTTCACTCATGTTTGCCAAGTAGTAATGTCATAATATACTATATTATGTATTTATTTATCTGCCGCTTCTCACTTCAGAGGGCAGCACATGTAACATATAACGAATACTGTCATAATGTTCATTTTGGCAATTTGTTCAAATCATTTATTTTACCGCTGTACTAATTGTGTACATGCTATTTCATTGGCCTTTTTTTTTTTTTTTTAATTTTACTCCAAAATTTGTGTTAATTCTGAACAGAAGTAGATAATTTAGTTCATGTTTAAGTATAAGTGCCATAAACAACCAAAAAAACTATCTCAGTATCGTAACACGTTACTCTTAGAAGCAACTTAATTTAGTTTCTCTATGATTGTGTCTGTCCGCCGCTAGGATATGTGGCAGCACTAGTACCGTAGTAATATTAACTTTTTATATTAAAGTTCTGATTTTCCTGGCTGTAATGTATTTGCTACCTTTATTGTAATTTATTTAATTATATTTAAATGCAAATGTAATTTTCTATTGTATTTAGCTATGCTACAAGGCCGTTCGATATTTATCGACTGGTCATGACGCGAGTTGGGAACATCATCCAGTCACTTTCGTACGTGCAGTAATGTGCTGACTCTGCCTTCTCCAACCTTACACCCACACAATGTAGTCCGTTTTGAAAATTGCTACCTGACCTTCTCAGCTTTATTATGGTATAATAGCCATACTTCACCGCTTTGGTAAGTGTTTCGGACCTACCCTTTGGTAAGGCATCTGGTAAATGTTTGTTGCTTAGTCGGAGTTCATTTAATGTTGGTTCTCTTTTAATTTTGTTCAGTGCGGTTCCCCGGCTACACGACCTAGCCTTTTGATGTGATGTGACCTCGAACTGTTCTTACTTTCAGGCGATGGGACCGCTGCCCAAGCTATGAATTAAGCTACGAGTGGTGCGTCACTGCCCGACCACCGCCTTTCTACGTTTTTGGTCATCTATTTTAAAAATTGTTTGGCATGTAAAAATGTTATAACTTGCTTGCTGTATGAACGCCGACGAAGGAGACTGCACTTCAATGTCCCTCAAGATGTTTTAAAAACATTTAATAGCTTCACTGAATTTGCTTACCATTGTAATCATGAAATCAACTTATTGGGAACTGGATTAATTTTAATTTTTCAAGAAATAAGAAAACATAAAGGTGTTTGCAGTCAAATTACTGCTGCATACAAGCAACCATTTTGGAAATACCGTACAAATTTATAATGTGTTTTGGTTATGAACCAATATAAAAATATAATAAAGAGTATATAAGGTTTAACTTCTTAATGTAAAAACATGGGTGCACCCTAACTTGACCTAAATCCACTATTATAAACAATATAAATAAACATTATTTTCATAGTGAAGTTGTGTAGGTGATTAGACGAAATATAAAAGGTAGGTTACAACGACATCATTTTCAAAAACGATCAAACAGTTTTTTTTTACAAAGTTCTTACAAAGTCACTAAAATACTAGTTTTAATGAGAAACATGACATTTTTGCATGCTAGAGTTTTTTTTTTTTTTTTACTGTATCTAAAATGTGAAAGAATTCTGGATATTTTGTTTCCAGTTAACTTACGTGTTTTAATAGAAAGTTTAAAAAGTTCTACGGTTGTTTTTCGAGTAAAAGATAAATAATGAATACAACATCCTTTCTACAATGTATATAATGTTATCACAAAGCTTGATTCTAGAAACATAACCAATTGAGGAAAGAAAATGACTGTACTCTTTCGCGTCAAACATCTACCATTAAAACAGCAAGGTGGAAAAATATTTTGTAAAATATATTAGCCTAAATTATTTTTGTCGTATACCACCACATCTGGACATTTTACGTACAAAATTTATCTTCATTTTTATATTAACAGTATGGTTGGGCCCGCGATTCCGGGGATAGGATTTCTGTAAAATTGTTTTTTTAAAATACTGCACACATTTAATTGAGCAATTAGAACATGAGGCCTTGAAAAATTACACAACCTTGCCTGCGTGGGTACACTGACTCACATGCGTCCAGTAAAGTTGGTAAAAACGGTGTAGCGTTACGGATCTTCAGGGGTTATATTTACCGCTAGTCACAGATATTATAATTACATATGATTACAGAGTTTTTGCCTATGTTGCCAATTAATGTAATACAATTTCCAAATTCAGCGTTTTTATAGCAGTGGAACGAAATACAGTATAGTATTTGGTTATTTTGATAGTTTATTGACATAGAGGCCATGTGTATATATTTTTCATTTGTTTCTAGAGGATATTCAGTAATTAATTTTGTTTGTTATAATTTATTTATTCTCTAGAGGGTAGGAAGTATAGAGGTGTGATAAACAAATGCATGAAAGAAAATATACTAGTTTTCTCTCGTCTCACCATTGCTGGTTGGTGGAGATATGCGGCAAAGTCAGACGACAGCCAATTGCAGGACAGGTGACAACATTAGTAAGGCAGAAATAAAATCGAACTTGTTTTTTATAACAGGAAGAATAACACCACTGCCAATGATGGACGCGTGTGTGGTACAGAAAATAAAATGAACGTAATAATTCGAGGAAATCACTATAATTGACACAAAAAGTTTTTAAAGTTTCATAAACGATAACGGAAACGGATCATTATTTATTTATTTTGTGTTGAGTTGACGTACGTTGTTTAATGTATCTGGGAAAAATTTAGAATTATTTATTGACTTTGCTGGAGGAGAATATGGACGAGAAAATAAAAAAAAGTTGGAAAGAATTTCGACTTACTAATTAACACGTGAATATTACGACTGCATTTATACATAGCTGATACTGCTGAAATGTCACAACGTAATGAAAGAACTTCCATGTCTTAACGTAGTATTAAAAGTGTTAGGCGAACATCTGCGAATAGTGAAATTATTCCTTTGGCTCTCTGCTTTTCCAGTGCATGTAAGTGTAAGAAAAAACACACTATTAATTGACTTATATTCCTAATAATTGCAGAGCTTCACTAGACCGACGCATGAGTAAAGCGACGACAAGGCCTACTCTAACGACAATTTCACGTACGGCGGAAGGAAACACAATTTGCATACAAGTATATCTTAAGCATGGCTTTCGAAAGTGCTCAGTTTTCCGTGAACAGCTTTATTCAGTCGCGCATATACACTTTCGCGAATGAACGGGATTTAAATGCTTCTAGTTTCTAGGTTCCCTTCCCGCGAATCATAGACTTTCAGTACCGGAGCGATGTAATTCTGATTGAACTGAGGCTTGAGTACTCACATAATGATGGAGTCTGACTTGTTGCCGAATGAATCAGCGAGATTTTCATGTCTCTATCCGTGACTACCTGGACTTTAAGCATACGCCATCTCGGGTCGCTAATCATCTAGCGGGAAAAGTATTAGACTTACCACATGCACGTTTGGGATCGCGGTGGCTGAGCGGTTGGCCTGCTCGCCTCCCACCAAGGCTAACCGGGAAATCGTGTCGGACGATGCCGCTGGTCGGCGGGATTTTCTCGGGGATCTCCCGTTTCCCCCCGCCGCTGCATTCAGGCGTTGCTCCATTCTAACCACAATCACCCTCATCGGTTCTCAAGACCTCGCTCACACGTACGTTTCAATAGGTCCACTTCACCAAAACAATCTTCCGTTCTTAGGCCGGCGCGACTATAATAAACCGCAATGTCACAGTCGTCATTTGAATTCCCGAATATTTCCCATCCGTCTCGATATGAAATAGTGCATCTGACGATTTTTCCCTCGGTCTTCAACAAAAACTACTTTATCTTTCATTTCGTGTGTAATCATAAAACACGCACGTTTTTTTAACGTCGAGGCTTTCGTAACCTTCAATCTGTTTTCTTTGAAGAGGAGTTCGTGATTGAATCGTAATGTATTTCCCCAGTTCCTTGAAACATTCCGTACCTTACCCCCCCTCCCCCTCCTCACTTTCGGAATGGACCTGCCTGTAGTAACAGATGACGTTTCTCAGAGATTCCTTGAATTCGTTGTGGAAAATCTACATGTTTATTTTCTTTGAAACCGGAATTTCTCCGCCTGCGGAGATTTTAGACGTCAGTATGGATATTTTCCTATGGGTCAGGAAATAAGCGGTTTGTTACATAACAACAATTGTGTGATACGGCATTCGCTTTACATGAAAATGTAAATATAGTAATAACTTCATTAATAAAATGACATTGCGAAATAGTTTTTAAAAACGTTTATTATACAAAATTATAACTATTTGTTAAATAAAAATATAATAATTCCAGTTTTCGCTATCTATTTTTAATGTTTTATATTCACTATTTGCTTAAGTTACAGCAAAATAGTGTTATTTTATCATTAAACTACACTTTTATAAAATGTGATGCACAATAGGCAGGCATATACAATCCATCATCGTGGTGACAGAAAGTACATACATGAGATATTCGCCAAAAATATTCTGCTGTGTATTTGTATATCACAACATTTCGCATCACATAAGAGTGCGCTATCGGATGATTTTAACTGCTACGGATCTCAACACACTGAGACCCAGTGTACAGGACTGTGTGACATTCAGCGCATGCAGGTAATTTCTGATCTATGTTGTAAACTACGAAGCTGAGTGACCAATGATCTTACTTGCGAGTGAATTATTTGTAAGTCGTATTAAAAGTCACGGTTGTGAGTGTTTCGTATTACTGCAGCCAAACAGAGCGACTACGACTCATTAGTTGCTCCAACGAAACAAGTGTTACGTCGACATAAGTACATAACTCATCATAAAATTTAATGTTAGCGACACATGAAAATGTTATATACAGTTGACATGATAAAGTGAAACAGTGTGATGCAAGTGGTTTTTATGGGTGTATAATCCTCTAGCTTGAATACGGGTAGAGTGATTGTGTTAGCTACCCAAAACCAGTCTTCATGTCCTAAAATTGAAGTGCTTTCCTGCCAATACGACTATCATAAACTACGTGGACTATATTTGAGGTTAGAAAACTGTTTACGTTAACAAGTGATATGAGATTTTCTATACTTTCTCTAGCTAATGTTTATTGCAGCTTGATTAAACTCACATTGGCGAAAGTATTTTATTCATGCATACGTTCTGCGATATTTAGTCTATCTGTAATCCTCCTTTCAGTCCCTTCACACGTCAACTTTGGCACTGACCAACAACGAAACGATCAGCGTTGTTATATGGCAGCGGCAAATTGCAAAATATTTCGGTAGCATGGTTCGACTGTAGAATAAGAGATCTCTCAATTAGATTTCAGTCGACCCTGCAACATTTTAAAATATCTTTGACATAATTATCGAAGTGGTTGGAGATGTAAATCATATTATCAGGAGAACACCTACCTTTATGGAATCGATCTCGCCGACTTTGGCAGCACCCCGAACGGGACCCAAGACGTCAGCAATTACGAGAATTAGTCTTATCGCCAACCCCTTCCGACATGGGGGACGTAAACAAAGGATCGAGCGAACGAATCGGGTGGTTCTGATTCGTCTTAAAACACCCCTCCGCGCACAAACGATAGCGCAAATCCGACCCAGCCGAGTTCAGCCCCCCCCCCCCCCCCTTCGTGCTTTTGTTTGCGCGCGCAAACACTCGAGAACTGCGAATAGGAAATCTAACCCCCTCCCAACCCCAAACCCTGCCACCCAGTACTCACAGCTTCCTCCCTCCGAAACCACCCTCTCCGGGAGCGGTGGTGTTTCAACGGGGCCCAGTTGCGTTGCGTTCCCAACTCAAACATAAAGTTCCGCCAGCGTTTAGGGGAGAGAGACAGAGCTTCACTTGGACCGCAATATTTCCCTGCTAATCGCTCCTCCCCCTCCCCCCACCCCACTCCACCTCGTCTCAACAAACCACCCCTTCACGACCCGAGGGGGAAAGTCGCCCCGGCTGCGCCCCGCGCCAGCTCATCAACAAACTTCCGCGAACTACACACCACCACGCGGCCTTCCCCGTCGCCGCCGACGTGTTAATTTCCCAACTTTGGGACGACATGATAACATTTTGAGAATCATTTACTCCCTCGGGCTTTCACTCCATATCACCCCTGCTCGCGTCCGTGGGGGCTGATATTGCCGCCCGACGTGGTCGCTCGACGGAGTTTTGAACGCTGCGCCCGAGCTCTCGGCAGATATGAGGCCCAGATGCTGGACGGCAAGATTGTATTGCCTGGGCAGAGAACGGAACAAAATTAAATTACACCAGTAACCAGCTATTAACCATTACTGTTCTTAGTTATGTATATTTAAAATAAATGAAAATGAAAATTTACTTTAATACTTAATGAAATTGATGGCTAGCTCTTCTGCCCCCCATTTTTTAATTTTTTTATTTATAATTTTTTTCTTTTCAAACAAAACACAACTCAAACAATACAAACATAAGACAATTCACAACAAAATAGAAAGACACTTCACAATTGTAAGTACTTTTATACACACTAATGTGGAACATTTTGAAACATTACTAATATATTTTTTTATATTTTATCTTTTAAAACAAAAAACGTAACAAACAGTAAGAACATAAATGTTTTAAACTATTTCTTTCATATTATACCTGAATATATAATATTTCACTTTGAGATATACAAAAACATAACATATAGAATAAACTCTCCTAACCTACGGAGTTACTGAATGTAGTAATCCTACCAATATTCGTTTTCTGATACTTCATTGAAGGTTTGTATTATATTTTGTGTATTGGGTGAGCATAACTCGCGTAGCGGTAGGAACCAATGCTGGTATCGAGTCATCGTTCCCATTCCCCATTGTTGTAAATTTTATCGGCAAGGATATGGATTAGCCCATGTGCCGCATATCAGTAATAAGTCTTGGAGTGATTTAGTATAATAAATTCGTCTTGTTAATCTAGTAGAGTAAATGGTTCAGTAAAATAACTTCATCTTGTTAATCTGTGTAGAGTATATGTGTCGTGATTTATAAGTAATTGTTGTTTCATTTAAAAAATATATATTTTATAATCTGTCCTACTTATTCGGCTACCAGTGAGTTACACCCCCAAGCAACCCCTTGACTCCTCATAAGGTGAACTGAGTAACGGGAATAGAATAGGCCAGTAGTGCAGCCTATAGGCCAGGAGGAAGGGAGAGTGCTGCACTGGTGGAAGTGCCGGACTTTCCTTCTCTGCACGCCAAGCGAGTTGATACAAATTAATATTTTATCTGACATTGTTTTAGATGCAAACGAGACTATTTTTATAAGTAAGCTACCGTTCCCTGTCTCTTACAGACATCCCCGCTCACCCACTTACCCTTTAGAGTGCTTAATTACTGTAGTTAGAATATGTGTATTGCTTTTCATGCACGCTGAACGTACTGTTCAAATATCTGCTTCAACCACTCCTATTTTAGTTGTTCACTATCAGAGTGTGTTCTTTTCCTCTTTTATGTAGTTTGGTTTACCTTAAGTTTACACAAATTGCGTGACATCATTTATACCACACACCACTTCACACACCCACGTTCGCCGGTACATGGAAACATATAGCCAGGCCAAACAGGCCAAACTCTCTCAATTCATTTAAACAGTTTTAATTGACACAAAAGACTTTGAGCATTCGTTAGAGAAACGTGACAAACAACACACAGAACACCACACTACAATTACAGCAACCACCAGCCATATCCAAAACTCCTCGTTAGACACATAATTTCCTAGCTCAGAACACGAATACCCCCCTGACACACCACCCCTCGCACAATACCTCCCTAACACACCGTCAAAATCTCCTACACCCCTCGCCGATTTCTTTGGATTTCCTCTGTACAAGGAAATTGGCAATTTACCCCTCCCTTCACGTGCAGTCCAACCCCCATCCGCCAACCACACTTACATTAACGTTTAACACACAACACACCTTAACATGGCAAACAACACACACCCCGTTAACATAACTTTCACGCAGCCAGAAACACCCCCATCATTTTCAGGAAAACAGGGGGGAAATATTGTTGAATTCTTGCAAGTGTTCGAGGAAGTAGCCGAACTTAACGGATGGACAAGTATTGACAAATGTAAACGTTTGATACGATTACTCCCTCGCTGACACTGCTGGGCATATCTTTGAAAATTTGACACTTAATCGGGCGCAACCCATCATTTAGCAACAACACTGAATGGTTTAAACACTTAATCTACAACAAGAAACAGGCGGTTGATGAGGACACCATGCATCACCTCGAAACCCTTAAAGATTACCGGGCTAAGTACAACCCTACCGTGTCAGACAATGACTTTGTAAATGTTATTTGGAAGAGTCTCTTGCCGTCCATCGCGGACAAATTAATTGGGCTAAAGAATGGCACATTAGAAAACTTGCTCGAGAACTTACAACACATTGAAATTGGCATCTTTTAATACCAGCAGAGGCTCACACACACCAGTCCTCATCAAGATTCTGCACTGCTAGAAGCCGAAATTAGCAAACTCAAGCAGGAAATCACGCAGCTCTCCCTACGCAAAGTTGAACCTCAAACCAACTCTCAACATAATAGGCGTCCCTACCATCCCCAACAACATGTTGTGGTCAGTATTCGTCGTACTAAAGCACACAGTCATATCACCCTGCCTACCTCAAACCCTCATAACTATTACTCAGGCATGCACAATACCACCCACCTTCATCCCACAACAAATACCACGCCACACTTCCTCAGGGGTAATTCATTCCCACCACAGCCACGCCCGTACAACATCGCCCATCAGCCATGCTACCCATCAAACAACTTCCCCGTGATGGGGTAAGACATACCACCCCTGAGAACAAATGCGCTCGGATTCGGGCCGTGTGCAATCCTCTTTTCAACAAAGTAGTGCCCCACAGGTCTTATGCCGAGATCGCTAAGTTTAACTATAGGGCAACCTAACAGGGCACGCCTTTTTGCTGGCTCAACTTGTATCCCTGTTTCCCAATCCGGTCGTAAATAAATGCCAATATCTCCACCTTTATTGCTGCCACATTAGCTGTCAACAATTGTGACAGCGCTCATGCAACCTCATTTCACCGGCCCTCGCAAGCGCGGCACTCGATCCCCCTCACCCCCCTGTGTATAGCAGGCTGTGATTGCCACACCTCCCACGCCCAGCGCACAAAAGTGAAGTGTTTCCTCTTCCCACCGAAGGCCCGCCGCGCCGCTTGCAGTTCAGGGTCCCCGCATCCTTAGAGCACATGTGCAATATTCTTGAAGCCTTTGAACAACAACCCACTCTCACCCCCCAATATTAATGAAACCCTTTCTCATTCTCAGAAGCAGGCCATTCAAGCTATTATTGACTAATATAGTGACCATTTTGCTATTTCCATTCTTGACCTTACTGAAGCCAAACACTTTGAAATTAAATTAGAGTTAAACACTGACAAGCCTATTGCCACACTCCTCTAACGTATTAGCCCCAAAGTACGAGATGAACTTTTGGTTCAAATCAAAGACATCGTCCGTGCCGGGATAATCCGGGAGGCTGACTCTCCCTATTCTGTCCCTAGCCTAATGATGTCTAAAAAGAGTGGTGGCCTCCATTTTTTAACAAATTTTTGTAAACTCAATCAACATTTAACTAGATTCCAATACCCCCTTCCGCATACTGAAGATATTTTAAACAATCTGCAACATTCCCATTTCATTACTAGCATAGATTTGTTTTCTGGCTTTTATAGCATACCAGTTCACCCCCAGGATCGCCATAAATTGCTTTTAGCATTGACGGGGGTTGTTTATTCGAATATTGTAGAATGCCAATGGGGTTGTCCACTTCACCCCAATACTTTCAGATGTTCATAAACAAGCTTTCAGGCTCCCTCAGATGGACTGCCGCAATAGCCTACATTGACAATATTTTTATATTGGCCAGTATATTCGAAGACCATATCACCAATATTCGTAAAGTTTTCCAACTCTTAAATCTTTTCAACGTCAAGGTTAACACCAATAAATGTTCATTCGCCCAACAAACTGTTAAGGTGCTAGGTCTTATCATCACTCCACAAGGCATGTTCACCGACCCCGACAAGGTCGCTGCTATTGAACAGATGGCTCCCTCTACTAATGTGAAACAACCTCGTTCTTTTCTTGGGATGGCCTCTTATGTGTGTAGATATATTCTAAATTATGCCACTATCGCCCTGCCTTTGATCGATCTCGCTAAACACACAACTTCTTTTTAATGGGGCCTAGGGCACCATACTTCCTTTTTTAACTTGAAAAGAGCCATTCTTCAGGTGCAAATTTTACAGAAATTTAACGAAGGCCACAAAATTGTTTTTGCATGTGATACCAGTAACACAGCTGTAGGAGGGGCGCTCCAGATTGATCCACACACTAAACAATGCAATACAGTGGCTTTAGTTTCCAAGAAATTCTCTATTCAAGAGGGGCACTGGAGCACGACAAAGAGAGAATTATCCGCCATAAAGTACGTGTGTTCTCACGTTCGTCAGAATTTATATGGGCGTAAATTTACCATTGAAACCGGCCATGCTAGTTTGAGATATTTGCGTACTAAGGCAGATCATAATGACCGTATCCAGAAGATGGCGATCGCCTTAACTGAGTTCGATTTTCAAACGAATATTGTCAAAGGGAAACTCAACACATTACCTGACACATTAACTAGGCTGCTAACTGCACCTCAGGTGACTATCCAAACCTGTAACTGTTCACGGCACATCTTACAAAGTAAAACTACCTTTAATGTAATGTCAGTCTCTTTTTACAGCTGTTGCTGAGGTTATTTTCCAATACACACGCAAGGCAGGAGAAATTGCTGCTAATGCTGCAAAATATTTTAGGACACATTATGAAGACTTTAAAGATTATTATTATCACATGTGCTTTACCAGCAGAGAAAAATAGGCTTGCTAAGGCTATACAAGTTGAAGACATTTACCCACTACCTTTAATTATGAAAATTGTCTCCACACTTTACCATGTTAACATTGACATCAGGAAACAATTCATGGACACACTCACGTCAACATCTATCGATTCTGTCCTCAAATGTAAAATTCTTGTCGTCCGATACACCGATATTATACACTTTCTCCCTGTGACCACGCACGAGCAGCAATATATTCATATGCATGACAACTCAAATTTCTATTTATGCCTCCTCATTGCTGTTTCTCAGCCCCCATTCATATAATAATGACCCCCATGTTTCAAAACTCAAACAAATATTGTTACACCCAGATCAGGCCTAGACTCAACATCGGAGATTAAGCCGACGTTATAGCATGGTTAGCAACTGGGACATATTTTTTAAGGTTAACACACCCCAGGGACCTTCAAAATTAACTCTTGTTCCCAAATTTTACGTCCCAGAAGTCATTCAGGCACATCATGACGCCATATTCGGTGGACGTCACTTTGGGTTTCTTAAGACACTATGAAAAATTAAACAAGCATATTTTTGGGATTCTATGGCTGACGATGTTAAAAAAATATGTCCAAACATGCCCAGAACGTCAAAATGTTAAAGCAATAACATCGCGACCCATCGGCCAAATCACCTCTTTCCCACCTCACCCTCCTCAAAACTTGGGCTCTGAATGCTAAAGGTCCTTCACCCCCAACAGCCCGTAATAACAAATTTTGCTAACTGACGTTGCCTCTTTGTTTAATTTATGTACATACCACTGCACTCCCTCCACCCCGTTCACTATCATGAACATTCCTCATCAGTTCGTGCTGACTGACCTCCTTCCCAACATCTTAGTTACTTGTTTATATATATATATATATATATATATATATATATATATATATATATATATATATACCGTTCTTCATACACACCTCGCCGGAGCTGTTGAACTGTCGATAATGAAGAGTGATGTTTGTTATGCAAGTTGTGCTAACGTGCAACGGAAAGTGGGTTTTATTTTAGACGTGCAATATTAAAATACGTACATGATTCTTATAATAGACATTCCTACATCAAAAGATAAAGCCCCTATGACAGTCATTATTCATGCGACCTATCTTTGCGATGTGTGTGCTCCTGTCATTCGTCATTCAATTACATCAGACCGTCATACCCGTGCATTGGCTCTCGGAGCAATCTTTTCATCTCCCCCAGCTTTCCCTGTCAGAAGGGATTCATTTCTTCAACACTTCCGATGCCCTCAATACTAACTGGCACATCAACCACACCGCCTTCCCTATTGTTGAAGACCTTGTTCCCACCACTTCAGGTGGTTCCTTCACATCCCCGAAATTATTCTCCCTTATCGACCCTCTTCACTTTGACTATTTCACCCTTGCGGTCATGTTTTTCCTGTTGCGCTTGGTGATAACTTTTTACGTAAAGCTCATTGAAATATCTACCCTCCTCAAATGCCTCTGCACACCGCAGTGAGAGTACCACAAACCACACACCTTAAGTAAAGAACCTATGAGTTCTGTTCACACTCTTAGTTTGTATTTTAGTGTCTTTTCAGGCCTTACATTACGACACACATCCCTCCCCATTAGATTATGTTATTTTGCCTTATATCATTATTGCATATTTCCACTTTCGACTTTGATGTCCAATTTTTTTTTGTTCTTTAACGTTACATTCACCCTGTTTGCATTTGATCCAGCCTCCCAACAAGTTCAGTACCTTTTTGTGTATCTGTATTCTAATGGAGCTTTAATGAATCATACATTTTAGTTTTAAATATCAAGTATGCCCCTTGTGAGTACTGTTACTTGTAAGGCCATCATTTATTCAGTCATATTATTTTGTATTCTCGTCCCCTTGGAAACTAATGTTGTGCATTGCATTCTCAGTATTCCCCTTTCCCTTGTTACACTGCCCACTGTGTGAATGTGTATAACTGAGCTTAGCCACATAGCCCTTTTGAATTCGGTTATACACAACATTTTCTTTACACACCCAGTGTCGAATTATTTTGTTATGTATACTACATCAGTGTTCCGGCTTAAGCCTAAGGTTTTCCCAGTATAGTAACTTTTATGTATATTTTTGCACACAGTGTCGTTCTTTGTATGTATACCAGCCTCAGGGGCAGTCAACACACTCGTCAGTATTACTTCTATACCAGAGTACATGAAGTGTATTCAGGTGAGTTTGAGAAACAAGTTCATGCCTTCGGTGTAATGGTACGACAAATAGAATTCAAATATTACAAGCTAGACCATGGGTCTTAGTTAATGATATTCATTGTCTTATGATATTAGAGGCCTCATGGTAGAACTTTCCTACTAAATACTTTGACCTCAATGGTCTGCATGTTGTTAAGGATTTACGTATTGCAATCATATGCCCAGGGCATGCAATGTGTCAGACAACAGTCTCTGGGTTATTTCAGTTTTCTGTGCCCTATTAATGGAATTCCAGCATTTGACAGATTATTCCTGCTTACAGCAGTACTTATTTCATGCACAGTAATTACATTAAATGTCCCTTCTTATTTGAGGATTGAGTTTTAACTACATTTACTTCCTACAGAGGAGTTCAGTATTTTCTTAACAGTGTTTTTTTTTGGCCTCCAGGTCCTTTCCATTATTATCTGTTATGAGTTAACATACATGCCTTATGGCAATATATATTTTCAAGGAGTTGTCCCCTCAACGAATAAATTATGTTACAGTCAACTTTAATTATGTTAGTAACAAATTCAGAGCATTGCCAGACTAATGAATACAATTTTACCCTACTCTAGTAATAAAGCTCTACTGTCCTACTAGAATTTAATATTTCCCTGCCTTCAATGCAATGCCTATCAAGTTATAGTGAGGTTGGTAACCTGAACTATGAAATATCTTTATTCCGTTTGGTTATAGTGCTTGTCACTTAGGCCTACATGGCTATTGTTATTGCTTACTCAACTATGTTATTGTCGCTCAGCTGTTCAGTTGCTACAGCAGACATCGTATACCCTTATAGTCAAGTACTACGACCACTTGTCATGATAATTGCCACAGAGGATTCCTCTTTATAAGCACAAAAAAAGCATAATACGCAAGTTCATTACTGTAATTTTAAGCTTAAGATTTTAATATGTTTTTGTTGACTGTGCCTTACAAATCCACTCCTACTGAGTTAGATAGTACTCCTTATATCTCCTTCCATTGGAGTATTTCACTTATATGTTTTACTGCCATCATTATGTCAAGCATTTTGCTTAGGCCTATAGGCCAATGGTCAATACTCTTATATTTTAATGCCTACTGGCTTTTTTTTAATCAATTTTTAACACATTCCTACCCAACCTTGTGTCGCTGAATATCTGTAATTGTGAACTTACCTCCTGTTATTGTTATTATTTATAACCGAGATCAGTCACAAATGTGACCAGTGTGTTAATTCTTATGTTAGGTTTGGAGTACTCCACCTTTATTTCCCCTTCCATATCTGCAGACATGTACCTTGTTGAATAAAATACTTTTACAACAAAACATTCCACTAGCATGTAAGATGGTTGTATATATGTATAAATATTGGTTCAGTTTCCTTGTTTTTCAAATAACATATTTTACTGTGCATTCAGTTGTGATTTTGTTGTATATATTCTGCCCTCGGGCACATTGATATATTTAAAACAGAGCGTAAGTATTATCCAAAACAAAACACAAAAGTGGTAAGTATTATCCAAAACAAAACACAAAAGTGGTAAGCCAAATAATCTCACGCTACGTCATAATATGGAAGATACTGCTAATCAGTGGTAACGAACAAGACTTTCCAAACCAAAAGCCACTGAGTCACATAAACTGTACTTAAAAGTGCTTCTATAATCTCTTCGTGAGGAAAAACAAACTTTCCTTACCAAGTGAATACTAGTCCACAAACATTTATTGTGATCACTTGAGAAAAAGACAATCAACGCTACAAACCACGGCTACCACATTTAGGACATTAACTTCTTGTCACGCCAATTGTGTATGGAAAATTTTTACTTTTGTATTGACGTGTTATATAAGGCTTTCTTTCACTTGTCACTAGTTCAAATAACATATTAAATATGCTAAATAACTTTACTATTAATTACGTACACGTAACTCACGCATGCGTTTATATAACTGTAATTGTCCAGGTAGATTATATGTGTAGCACTTGCTAAGAGTAACTAATTTCTTATCATTTGATGTAGGAATGTCTATTATAAGAATCCTGTACGTATTTTAAGATTGCACGTCTAAAAAAAACTCCCCACTTTCCGTTGCACGTTAGCACAACTTGTATAACAAACATCACTCTTCATTATCGACAGTTGAGTGTACGCTACGCGCAACCAACTGCAGAATGTCAAATATTGTTCAAGCGCCATGCGCGTTGCCAACTGTAATATAGTTTTTTTTTTGCATTGTATTCCCCGGTTTTAAATATTTTATTTATACGTTTATGAAGGTAACAATGGCACTTTGTACTTTGCCTATTAATTTTTAATGTCACTTTCTGCCAGATGGCAGTGCCTTTTCACTGTTAATTTTTTTTATACCTAATCCCTCTGACAGATTGTCAAGCGTTCACTATTTATGCACACAATACAACCCTCTCCTTTTCCCTGTGGCCACGGCCTAGTCTTGGTGGGTGGGTTTAACATTTTTCTTTTCAGTTTTAAATGTGGCTGTGGAAACATCCCACCCTCTTCTCCCTTAGTAGCGCTTGCAACATGTTCAGTGGTCCCTAAGTTTTGGCTAGCCCTTTTCTTTCAATTGTGAATTCTTTGGATATTTTCCGCAGTCTTTTAACCACCTTGTATTTTGCCCTTTAGTAAATATCAACGTAACTTCAATACTTTAATTCAATTCATTGTATTATTTAAATTTTGAATTTTTAATTATTGACTCAGTTTTCTGCTTGTTATTGGTCCCTCGATACCGCTGTAAGTCCCTCGGGTTGGCCGCCCCCACGTACCGTCTATGTCACCCGAAGCCCCTAGGCCTACCTCAACTGCCGATGTATTTTGGATCCAACCCAATGCCTCTCACACTCACTCTTACCATAGCTGCTCTCGAGGCCTACTGCTACTTCATCCCTTTCAAGCCGAGGACGGCTGTTTGTTCCGGGGGGGGGGGGTAGTGTAACGTCATGTATAGTAAATTCTGTCGGCAAGGATAGAGATTAGCTGCGTACCGTATATCAGTAATAAGTCTTGGAATGATTCAGTATAATAACTTCATCTTGTTAATCTGTGTAGCGTAAATGTGCTATGATTTATAAGTAATTATTGTTTCATTAAATTATATGTTTTTATAATTTGTCTTACTTATTCAGCTACCAGTGAGTTACACCCCCAAGCACCCCCTTGCCTCCTCATAGGGTGAACTGAGTAACGGGGATAGGCCTGTAGTGCAGCCTATAGGCCAGGAGGAAGGGATAGTGTTTCAAGATGTATGATATATTCTGACATATGTTTTATGTATGGTTTATGATATTTTTTTTGCCTGGGCACAGAGCACATAAATATACACAAGCGAAACAGCCGCTGGTAACACGAACCCCAGCCGCACACGCCAGAAACATGTCAGAACGCCGTTCACCAATCAGCGCCCAGTAAGGTACTCGCCATCCAGCAGCACAGCCAATAGAGAATCTTTCGCAGCATACATTAGCCAATCACATCATTTCGTCTCTGCACACAGATCTACTCTGCAGTCAGAGGGACGGACGCGCTCGTGGGACCCTGTGGTCTTCGTCAGGCAGTCAGGGAATGGCGTGATCGGAATTTTCCAGCATACGAGCAGGATGGTAAGAGATCAGAAGAGAAGAGCTGATCATCTGCTCAACAAAATAATAACAGAAATACCCTAAGTGAGAGAGGAGAATCATGAGCAATCTCGGAAATCCACAGGCAGAGAATATGAACAATATAGAGAGGTTTCTCTAGTAAAATAGAGATCTAGGTGGATGTCAGGAGTAACTCTCGAGAACCAGTATGTTTTGATAGAATGGCCTGACGATAACAACAGGGTCGACACAAGAGATCAGGCTGTAACCGCCCTGAGAACAGCGTTACAGAGTCAGTGTAGGACTATTTAGCAACTGAATGAACTGTAAGTCATCCAAGTTAGAAGATCCGGCCGTCCTGACAGCTGCGCTGAAGGTGTTAGTCCGCCCCAGGTGGGGGGAGGGCGGAGATAGGATAGGGTTTCAACACTTGAAATCTGTGGACAGAATGATCATCACGCAGAGCGGACTGCCTGCAGATTACGAGATGCTTAAAGATCTAATCACCAATTGCTTCTAGCGTAAATGTTTCAGGTTTGACCCCGCTAAGCCCATGGAGACGCTGTCAAGATGTAAGGAAGGAGGACACAGGACTACACTAAACCCTTCAAGAGGTAAACTGTAACATAATAGGTCTTAGCAAATAGGATGTTTCAATTACCTGATTAGACTTTTATCTCATTTGAGGCTAGGCTACCAATGGTAGAAAGGATGAAGTTACATCGGTAAGCAATTCAAGAGATGGGCCGGGAAGTCTGTACTTCCTATGGATTAATTTGGTGAGTTCCTTACGACAACCACATGTTGAATGAGTGTGTTGATGCTGGTGGTTTAACAGTATGGGTGTCGCGTTCATCGTACGATTTCAAGAAGTTTTCACTGGCAACTATGTGCCAGGTGTATTTCTCAGATGTTCTTGAAGTGATTTGATGACGCAGAAATATATCCTTTAGTCGGCTTCAGTGAGCTTCTGAGCAACCAGATACTGCACAATGCTTAATCATCTTAAAACGAGGAACATAAGAGTCATATCTCTGTAATCCAAAACAACAATTTTCATATTCGCAGAACTGAAAATGTGACATACAGAACATGAACATGAACATCCAGTGGCATTAAAATGTTCCGAATGGCCTGCAAAAAATCCTGTAAAACGCCAGGGAAGACATCCACGAAACCTAAATGAACTACCTAATTCTTTAATGCAAGTGGAGCAAAACACTGACGCCACCTACAAGTAAGACTTGTCCAGTCCATACCAATTATAGACCGTTCATATTTACTTCTGAAGCCCTGCTGAAGTTATACTTTCAGGCTGTTCCTCAACTCATGCAGGCAAAGTTTTGCTTAGTCCACAAAATTACACCAAACGGACAATGCATTGCATCCATGAGCACTCGTAAGAACTATTTCTTACTAATCATTACAAACGTATCTCCGCCTAGGCGTACAGGGTTCAATTACCGGCCGGTACACTCGCGGATTTTCGAAAGTTAGAATCGTGCTGGACGATGCCTCTGGACGGCGGGTTTTATCGGGGATCTCCCGTTTCCCCCGCCTTTGCATTCAGGCGCTGCTCCGTTATCATCTCATTTCACTCTCATCGGCTCTCAAGACCTCGTTGTTACGAGACGCCGAAATTTCTCAACTCAACTCTTCCCACTCTTTCCTCTCTGGTTATATTAATGTTAATTATAGGCAGGGATGGAAAAAATTCGCGAGTTCAACGACCCGTATCCTAGACTCCACCGTCATGTGTATACTCGAGCCTCAGGTGTTTGTTCATTGGCTGCTGCCCCATAGAGTAGCCAGTGTTACCTCACACCTGGCAGTATGGCACACACTACTGGTTTCCTTGCAAGTCTGCTATAGTCTCAGAGTCGTCCAGGGCGTGTCTAATAAACTGAGATCCAATTGCAAAGTCAACTTCAGTGTATACGTGTTTGACGTCTATCTTGTCCTAAAATGAACTCGCGAAATGTTCCTATCTGTAATTATAGCTTAAGTATTATAATTATACATAAAATATAAGTAGATATTCAGTTTAACCATAAATAAAATACTCATATATACTGACAGAAGTATAAAACGCTTGTGTTACATGAAATATAAAAAGGGTTTTAAGATACTGTGAATAGACCATAGACTCGCAGCTTTTATTCACGCTAGTAAGTTACAGATCCAAGGGCTGCTTAAGAGTGTTTGAGCATCATCTCTAGGATCTTGATACTACACCGGATGAATCAATATCCTTGAAACCAAGTACATGATAAACCCCTTAAAATATTATTCCGAGCATACTTGTCCACATATGACATGTTGAAGACAATGTGAAACCATGATCGGCTCTGTACAAGTCTACAAGCTAACACCAATGGAGACAGCGGCTGTCCCTGGCAATTCTATTGGTTGGTGCTGACACGCCAACTATATCATTACTGGTTGCTTTCGTGCCATGGAAATACTGAAACACCTTACATACGTTCCAAAGTGTCAGTTGTTATTAGAAATTAGTAAATATATTTCACGCCATAAATTTCCACTTTTGCAACATCTGAAAAGGAAAATTAATATTTACGTCAAGGAGTTAATAACGCACTGCTAACACATAAATTTAGTGTTGTAACAGACAATTTTAAAAACTATTTAGTGAATCTACCACTGAGTACTGAAATTGACGTAACTTAATGTTAACTTGTTACCTGTAAGCATTTAGTTTTAATGAGTGAGTGATGAGATTTGGGTCTTGAGAGCCGATTAGGGTGATTGATATATGGAGCAGCACCGGAATGAAGGGGCGGGGGAAACTGGATATCCCCGAGAAAACCTGCCCACCAGCGGCATCATCCGGCACGATTCCCACATGTGAAAATCCTGGAGTGACCCGGCCGGAGATTGAGCCCGGTTCGCCTTGGTGGGAGGTGAGCAGTCTAACCGCTCGACCACCGCGGCGCCAAGTTGAAAGGTGTTTCGTAATGCTGAAACATGATGAAATGTTTTGGCTTCGAGTGTAGCTGGCGTTCGTTCCGCCTGCGATCGCCGGGGCTGTGGCTGGACCGACCCCGCTCACGTCCATGCAGTGAGACTTCGGTTCCACGCGCAGTGCAGCGTCAGCTGCGGAACTGGTGTTGCAGCGACCGGGGAGCCGATGAAGGGGGTAACGCGTTGAACGGCTCACGGGGAACTCCAGCGCATGTGCCAATAATTCCGATTGCACGCATCTGTCAGCCGGCGGATTTCTCGGATCTACTCCCCCTGAACAGATATCGGGAGCGCCTCATTTGGTTTCAAGTTATTGGCCTATAGTCACTTGACCTAAAATTACCAAGCCTAACGTCACATGGCCTAAAATTATTTATCATAAAGTTACGTGGCCTAAAATTAATTAACATAAAGTCACGTAGCCTAAAATTATTTGCCCTAATATTAGGCCAAATATTTTAATGCCAAATCTCTGGTACCCCAAGTATCACGTAGGAGACTAGGTACGAGTGTTTCTATTCTTATATATTATAAATAAAACATTATATTTTGTAAATAAAATGTAAGTAAAACTTCAGTTCTACCAAAATTAAGACTTTTTATATTAACACAAGTACAAAACGTTTTTTATATGTAGGAAAGAACCAAAGGCTTTGTACTGTTATGATGGGCACTAGCGTGAGCCTTCCTTTAAAACTACACACTTTGTGAACGCACCGTAGGTAGACACCGTTGTATTCAGGACAACTTGCAAACACCCGCGGCGAAAGAAGTTCAGGTCAATACGACGGTGGCCGCGAGGACACGTCAACGCGGGCCCACGGGAACAAAACAAGCTCTCGGCAGTTTCGCCACGAGGCGGAAGGTATACCAGGACAAGTTTGTAATAAACAATAGGTGATAAAAGTTCAACGCCGCAGGAGAAGCTGTCTGCCTGCAGCCAGCCACAGAGATGAGAAGATGATACCCTGAACGTAGCGCCATCGTGCACGACCGCCGTTTCCGTAATGACGACCAGCCTGCGGCGACAATACAATAGAAGGTGACCGTGCAGATATGGGCATTGATACTGAATTAAATACGTGGCACTTATCTAACTAAATATCCCTCCGCGCGTTACAGTAAATGTAATTGTATTATAATGTTTTAAACCAGCTATAACTATAAATATAACCCTTTTTATACTTTTTATCTTCTGCGTTGAGATTACCTAACTACCAATCCAAAATATAAATTGTATGGTTTGCAGATATAAATATAACAAGCCATAGCAACACGTTCCTACTTATCCATCACGTTTACTTTCGGGTTCGCCAATTATTACCAAAATTTAAATCCTAGTCAGTCGTAAACCACTGATGTGCAGTTAAATTCAACCACTCGAAACAGTGTCAGAGGCTCCACTTAAAATGTGTGGAAAACCCCTTCTTGTATCAGTGAAATAGTTTCACTGATTGAATAAGTAACAGCCAACAGCGTGCGGTGAATTACATGTTGTTTTCATTGAATTTAAAGAAATAAAAGTATTTGCAGTAGTCACTGTTTACACTGTGTAATTAAACGTACGTAATTTAAACAAAGAAAAATAATTTACTTCCATAATTTGAACCTACAATATCTCCTGCTTCCATAAACCAATCTATCTGCCTAGCCAACGTCGACTGTAATGGACAAAATATATGTATTATAGTAATATTGCTTTATCGATATCGTTTTTAATTTGATTGGTAATATTATAGTTGCTACAGCAACTAGTCTTCCGTATGAATGCAGTAACTTCATCACACTAAATGCAGTTTAACCCGTCGAACATCGCACTATGACGATTTAGAGACTAATTGTTCATGTTCCCACGTAAAATGGTCTTGTTATAGACGGAACTCCCATAAAACAAATATTTTATTAGTTTTATTAGTTTATGCGTTGATACATCATTTCATACTCACTGTTTAACAGACTCATCAGTCAAAAAATATACCACTTAAAAACAGCGAATGAAATGGTTGATGAAAAAAAAAAAAAAAAAAAAAAAAAACCGGGAATTTCTTAAATGAATTCATTAGTTAAATAGACTGAAGTGACTGTTGGATAAGTCATCGTGTTGTTAACGAATTTAAACAGCGGAATTATCACTGATTCGGACCTGACGCGAACGGGTTAATCCCAACGAAACGAACAGGAGCAAAGGGCAAACTTTGTACTGCTGCACGCCAGCGCTCGGGAAATGACAGCTTATCACCTGTAGTTGCAGCCCACGTGACTGGAATACGCTGCGACTGAAAGTTATTCCGCAGCGTAGCTAAGTTCCCTACTCTGCTATGTACGCCGCGCACAAAGTTTAGAGAAACTAGCTGCAGCTTTATGCAGGCTTCGTATATATATATAGTCTATTCGCGGCTTCGTCACACGTTTCTAATCAAACCTTAAAAAAAAATAAAAATAAACCCCACGTATGACGTATTTCGTTATTTCCTACATGCGCTATATATCACGAGTGTTTTATACCTTTATTGAAATAAGATTATTTTATTTTTCGTTAAATTGAAGTTTTACCTATATTTCATTTATAAATTTCAATATATAATTCATAATAAATACGAACGAAAGACAGTACTAAAACACGTGTGTTGGTAGCTCCTAGTAAGCATTAGTTCTCATGCAGAATCTCATTGCAGCTGAGTGCGCGCGAATTCGGTGCGTTGTCATTTAGTGTGATTTTATAGACTTAGTTAAGCTTAGTTTGCACGAGATGGAGGAATATCCTGGAAGTAGAACTTCAGCAGAGCTTCAGAAAAGTGTGGAATAAGCGTGAATAGATTTTACTGGCGTTATCAGTATTTACTACAGCACGAAGATTATAACATATTAACATTATTGTTTACCGATGAATTTAACACAACATTTCACAAAAAAAATACAAAAGAAACGTTTTATTGTTAGGGTGTGAAAACTAAGGAATAAAACCGTCATAGTATTGAATTTAATAATTACCATTTCGTGTTTAGTAATAACGTGAAAAAATCACATTTATAGTCTTTCTGAGGAGCCGCCGTGGCTGAGCGAGCGGTTAGCCTGCTTGTCTCCCATCTTGGCGAACAGGGTTCAATCCCCGACCGGGTCACTTCAGGTTTTTTGCATGTGGGAATCGTGCCGGACGATGCCACTGGTCGGCGGGTTTTCTCGGGGATCTCCCGTTTCCCCCTCCCGTGCATTCCGACGCTACTCCGCTCTCGCCACATTTCACCCACTTCGGCTCTCAAGACGTTGTTAAAAGCCGTCCAAATCTCACAACTCAACTTTCAAACGAAGAAGAATACATAGTGAGCGAGTGAACAGACTGCTCTTAACAACGAGGTCTTGAGAGCAGATGAGGGCGATTTAGGTGAGTGTGGAGCAGTGCCGGAATGAAAGGGCGGGGAAAACGGGAGATCCCCGAGGAAACCTCGAGACGAAGGGCAGCGTCCGGCACGATTCCCACTTGCGAAAATCCGGAGTGACCCAGCTGGGGATTGAACCCGGATCGCCTTAGTAGGAGGCGAGCAGGCTAACAGCGAAAATAATGAGAGATAAAGTAACAAATAAACAAAGGAAATATAGGAGGTGTTGTGAATGTAATGCTAAATTGATTTATAGGGAATATTAGAAAAAAATAGACGGGAATATAAAAAGTTAATCAGGATAAACATGAATAATAAATGGATTGAATTTGTTAAAGAAGAAGCGAGAAAGGGACCATGGAATTTAGTAGATAAACTGCAAGGAAGGAGTTGAGGAAAAAGAAACCATCCGTAGAATAAAAATTTGAGAAAAATAAACAACAATAGAGGAAACATACAAAGTTATGATGTACGAACTACTACCTTATCTTGAAGGAACAGAAGAAGAAGTAGAAATATATACTTTGAAAGAAGAAGAGAAAAGGTATGTGAAGAAATTAAAGAAGAAAATATTTAAAATGCAATAAAAAGATGCAGCATTAAAAAAGCACCGGGAATCGGTCGGATAGCAATCGACGTAATAAATAAAAGCTGGGAAACAATTAAATCAATACTAATAAAAATTATAAATAAATGCTATACATTAATCAGATATCCGGAAATGTGGACAACAGGAAAGATAGTATTTTTATACAAAAGTAAGAATAAATTAAAAAACAGAGGATTCATCCTACAGACCAATATGTCTCTTATCAACACTGGGCAAAACATACGAAATTATAATATATAGTAAAATTAATTCAGAAATATAAAACACGTTTCACGATATCCAATTTGTACTTAGAAAAATAAATCAACCGAACAGACAATAAATCAAGTATTAAATTTAATAGAAACAAGTACAGAAAATATTTGATTGGTATTTCAGTAGACATAAGTAATGCAGTTTCAACAGTGACATGGAAAGACATTAAAGAACAGATTAATAAAATACCAATAGGAGAAAAATGGAAAGAAAGTTTATGGGACTATTTCAATAACCGGAATATAATAATACAAGATGATCAGATAACGTTAAAAAGGGAAATAAATCGCGGCTGTCCACTAGGATCAGTAATAGGGCCAAGTCTATGGAATTTAGTAATAAACAGTTACATAGTACAAAACGACAATAATGAGGATTCAAAAGTTGTGGCATTCGCGGACATGGTATAATATTGATAGAAGGTGACAAGAAAGGAAATAGCAGAACGGACACAAAACATAATGGATAAAACTTTTATATGGATGAAAGAGAAAAAACTTAAATTATCAGTAGAGAAAACAGTTGCCTAATTTTAAAAGGAAAATTAGATAAAAGACCACAAGTGATAAAGTATGACAAACAAATAATAAAAGTTCAAAGGAAATATTATACTTGGGCAAAATTTTGGATAATAGATTAAGTTTTGTCCCACACGTTAAAAATATAACCGAAAAAGTTAAGAATATATTTTTAAAATTATAATAAACGGCATGGAACATAAAAAATTATAATAATAAAAATAAGACAATAATATATCAGGCATTATACCGTAATATTATACAATATGCTAGCGCTGTTACAAAAATGAAATTGAAAATACACACATTAAAAGAATACTAAGAGCATGACAAAGATATGTATTGATAAAAATAATGAATTTAATACCAACAACATCATATGTATCCACAATAACTGTTAGTAAATAAATCCCAATAGACTATAGTATAAAAGCTAGAAATATGATATATAAAATCAAAAATGAAGTAGACGAAATAGAATACAACGGAAATGCATATAATAAGATAGTAGAGCACGATAGTATTTGGATTGAAAATGTATATAAACAATCAACCTATTAGTTTAAAAGAATTAAAGAAAGAAATCTATAAACGAAGTTTTATAAATTGGCAGAGTACGATGCAACAGAGACCGGCCTAAATACTAGAAATTATGTTAAAAATATAAAACAATGGTACGAAAGTAAAAGCAATATAAATAATAGTGTGTTGAAAGTAATAACGGGACACTGTCAACTTAAAGAATATTAAGCTAAAATAAATAAAGTAGAAGACGGCAGTTGTCAAATGTGAAAAGGGAGCTCAGACGGTATACCATATTCTGTGTACTTGTGTAACATGTTTAAAGAAGAAAGGAAAGAATTAGAACAGAAATTAAAACCTTTTAATGACAAACGGCCATTACAAAAATGTAAAACATATGACAAGGAAATTGTAGAAATAATAAATGAAAGTATTTGTAAAATATATGATTTGGTAAAAACTATGAATGACGATTTTACTGTGTAGTCTAGGGAGCGGATGAGAGTGTGCTTGAACTAAGGGAATTATTGAGTGAGTGTTTGTGTTTTTCTAGTAATTTATCGTTTAAATAAAATAAAATTATAGACGACTCGCTCTTTTCATTAGGAAACAGAATTTTCAGGAAATATTGAAGTTTTGCAGAATAACAGTGGGAAGAAAAATTGAAAAGCTCCAAACACGAAAAAATTATAAAGAAGAACACAAGATCTGAAATGAATACAAGAAGAATTGAAGGAAATATGGAGAAAAATAGAAGAACAAGAAGGATAAAGAGAAGAAAAATAAGAGAAAGAAGAAGAGGAAAGAAAATGGGGGGAGAACAGAAAAGGAAGGTAGAAGAACAACAAAAGAGAGAAAGAGAGGAGGAGAATCAGCAAGAAAGAGAAGAAGAAATATAAGATCTGAAACGGATGAAAGAAGAACGGAAGGAACTGGGGAGAAGAAAATCTAAATGAAGGAAAGATGTGATTTGTAATAATATGTTAGTTGATGTCTGTGTAAAAAAAAAAAAAGGGGGGGGGGGCCGTAGGAGCGGAGCTCCATTCCCTCGTCCGCCGGGAAACGAAGGCCTGGGTGTCCAGAAGGGGTACTTCGATGTCCTGGACGTTGCTTAAGCTGGAGCAGAACGGTGGGCGAGGGGAAAAAATAAAAAGAACAAAATAGAATAGTTCTGGAAGGGAGGGGGGCTGGGGGCCTTCGGGCCATTCGAGCGTTGGGTGCCATGGATGACCGACCAAAGGCTAGTTAGCTGTGTGCGGCCCGACGGCGTCTGGTCGCGCTGGCGGATTCGTGGGAATCCCGGTCCCTGGTCTGTTCCGGCGGGGGCGGCCGAAATAATACCCGTCGGGGATCTGTCTCGGTCGAGGCAGAATAGCTCACCACCTTCCTAGGAAGTGTGAATGACGCTTTAGAATGCAAATAGAATTTGTAGTTTTAATAACGGGCGCCCAGACGAACAGCCGCCCACCCACAAAAAAAAAAAAGTGAATCTATATAATTAATATACTGTTTATTAAATTGTAGTAGTCATGATAAAATTGAACAAATTAAAAGAAAAGGCTAACCATTCAGCCACCGTGGTCCGGAAAATACAGAGGTCACGGCGGGTATAATCGAGAGTCTCCGGAAGGGACGTGTTCAAACAAACAATTTCATTACTCGCGCTCGGCAAGGCGACACACGGAACACGTCTTATGCGCGAAAAAGAACCGTTTGCGCAACAAAACCGGGTAGGAAGGGAGCAAGTTACGGAGTAATTGCTGCTCCTAATAGCAGTTCACGCTGTGCTGCGTGGTTGTTGTTTAGGGGTGGATGGGGGTGTAAGAGATGAGGTGGTGTGAAACAGGGGGCGAGGCGGGGTCGAGGGGGAGCAGATTGAGACAACAGAGGTGGGAGATAAGCGCCAGTTTGCTCAGGAACTTCGTCCTGTGATATCTCCATCCCCCCCTTCCTCCTGTGTGTGTAGCTGCGTCGACTCGATATGCCACGATCCTGCCCGACTGCATCGTTTTCAGGTCGTCGACTCGAGGCCGGCGTTTTCTCGCGCGGAGGTCGGTTTCCCGCGAAGGTACATGCGCTGTAATCAGAGACTGTCGATCAGAGGCCAAGGAAATCTCGCGAGTTCATTCGACAACGATCTAGACTCCAAAATGCTTTCCCAGATGGCACGTGAGCTTGCGGTAAGATTTCTATTTGACTGGAACTTGCATAGCCGGGCACTATTGTCATGTCGCATGTGATTCAAACGAGATTCAAGCCCAGTTTCCTCGGCCAGTTCACTCTGGACTTTTGCAAGTGGAAATCGTGTCGGACGATGCCGCTGGTCTGCGAGTTTTCTTGGGGATCTTCCGCTTCCCCCGCCCTTCCGTTCCGGCTCTGCTCCGTAGTCGCCTCACTTCCACCCTCATCGGCTCTCAGGGCCTAGATGTTAAGAGCCGCCCAGATCTCTTCACTGACACACACACAAGCCTAGTTGATAGGGACAGTAAAATGTCGCGAATTCATTTCAGGACAAGTTCGACGTTCAACATGTGTACTCTGAAGTCGACTTTGCAATTGGATCACAGATAATTTTGGCACACCCCAGGCACGGTGGACACAGGACTGTGGAGTCTAGTTAACAGTTCATTGAAATCGCGAAATTTTCCATTCCCTACTTAATTGCTCACGGTTGGCAAATCCTTGCTAATTGCGAGCTTGCAGTTCGTATGCATTATACTTGTACCATGCGGCGAGTGTAACCTTACCAAGCTATGCTACAAGATTTATTCAAGCCTGCTGGCTAGCAAAATAAGCTTACTTCAAGCATATAGACTTGTCATAACAATATTGATTCGTGCCTGCATCGAGCTGATTACGCTATTAGTAGGACTACCTGTTTTTTTTTTTTGCGAAAATATTTACGCAATATTTATTTCATAATTTAGTTAAATAATTAAATATGGCTGAAAGGAAAGAGTGACTAAGGCCTCAAAAGTACTAACTTTGCCATGAACAGCGTATAGGAGAAGAGTGTCATATACTAGATTACAGTCCCTACCAAAATATAAAGAAAAGTACAATTTAAGTTTGATATGAAAGAAGAAAGCACATTTTTCTATATAAATTAAAAATATTTTGCTAAAATTTACTTCTTATTTTTTGTTTTAAAAAAATTAGTAATAGAAGTCAATTTTGAATCAAAATTTATTCAAAAATTTTTTAATGCTTCATAAAATACATTTCCCCCCAAAAAAACATTAACCATGGCGATCATTATATTTACTCTAATTACATGTAATGAATATTAATAATTTATTCTTGTACATATATTTAATAAATAATTAATTTCATCCACTAGAGATAAATATTATTTCTAATACCAACATTTATGAGCATTAAATAAATAATTTAAAATATTTCTAAACACTACACGTAATATGTATTACATACTATCAACAGTATTGTGGTCTTGCTTGATGAAGGAAGAGTTAAGGGAAATTGCAGTATACGCTTTCAAAAACATCAAATACCTATCCAGTATGAAGGAAACGTAGTTGTAAAATATTTTTAAACACTACACGTAATATGTATTACATACTATCAACAGTATTGTGGTCTTGCTTGATGAAGGAAGAGTTAAGGGAAATTGCAGTATACGCTTTCAAAAACATCAAATACCTATCCAGTATGAAGGAAACCTAGTTGTAAAAACAATTTTCGATGATAAATTTAATTGAATACCGAGAATTTCCATTTTATATCTTGTGTCGAACAAATCTGAAGATTGTACACCATTAAAATACTTAACGATACAGCTCGAATTTCCTCTTAATGCCACCAGAATATCGCAAAGATATTTCTCGGAAATTATTAATTTGCCTTGTGTACAAACATACACTTTGAATTTTCACAATAAACTCCAAATGTAAAAAAAAAAAAAAAAAAAGCTAAAAGTTAAGTTCTAATCTGAGGTGACTTAAGTAACTCAAGCCAATTAATATGTTTTGCGGCCCTCTAATGATTTTAATAAATCTTTTGTCTAGGTTAAACAACCGAGATTCCCTTATTTTTTTATTTGTTTCCAAGAACATTTATAGTAAAAATCTCCATAGTGACTTAAAAAACTTCCATTAATTATTTTCCAGTAGTTTTGGTGTTATAGTTGAAATGCTGTTAAGAGTGGGATGGACTCCAGTGGGAACTCCGCGTCCAAGGTCAAGAAGCGAGGGAGCGATACGGGCGACACTAACACGCACGCCTAGTGCCTCATCGCCCCTATGCGCAAGTCGTGCAGTGTTTCCGTCGTGACGCTGTACTGTGAAAAGTATATATGTAACAGTGGAAGTTTATTACACGCGATGAGAGACAACAGATTAAACTACGTCTATATTTTTGCACTTTTATTTTGCCGCCTAAGGAAACTGCATAGTTAAGCTTTATAAATGCGGTTTTTGACCATTTCCACGATTTTTTTTCTCCAAGAACACACTTAATATGACAAAAGTGAAAAAATTGTGTGTGTGTGTGTGTGTGTGTATATATATATATATATATATATATATAATCTTTTCTGGCAAGAAGTCGTATTTGGAGAACATTTATTTACGCGTATTCGCACAAACAACTATTTCACAAAAAAATGCGGGGTCCATCCCACTCATAATATCTTTTTTTTTTTTAATGTTAGTACTTGCACGCTTTTAAGAGCAGTCCATATCTATCAATCGAATATTTCAAGTTTGTAAAAAGTGCTTCGTTGACTTTCTTTTTATAACATTAGCTTTCAAAAACGTTTGTGGTGCAATGAACCTATGTGACGTTTATTCACGAATTGTTATATACGGAATGCACCAACATCTGACACAATTCGCACAGTTAGCTGTTGCGTCACGCTACTCAGAACTGTGGGAAGTCATGTACGTAAACACAAATAGACAGTCAATTACCTGCTGCATACTACAGTCATCAGCACCGTAATCAATTAGAACTCCACACATTACGACACTCTCCTCTGGGTCGATAGCAATCCCCATCAAGCCCCCCCCCCCGCCTACGACCTACATATTAATCTGGGAACACTCCTAGAGGACCCGTGCACACACGTGATGCATTACGTCCATTTTACACTGGTGTTCGTTACTTCGAAAAACTCTTGATACCGATGAAAGTAATATCAAATTCTCACGTAAATATTTTTATACGTTTTTACAGCGTATAGTAGTTTTATTTTCTTTAAATTTCAATTACAATGATATGTAATTGTTTCTATAGGCTGTTCACGGTAAAATGAGCACTTTTGAAAGCCCTGATTAAGATCTACTTGTATGCACATTGGTATTCTTCCGCCTTATGCATAATTAACATTGCCAAAAGCCTCGTCAATTTATACATGCGTCGGTGTGCAACTGTGAAATTATTGCAAAAGAAAATGTTTTGCAAATCAGCCCATTTTTACACTTCGATGCATTAAAAAAACTGAAAGTAAAAAAAAATAATTTTAATGATTGCAAATGGTTACCTGACAATTTTTATTCGACGTTAAAATATGGAACTACTTTCTATTGATCGTTACCAACTTTACTCGGTGCATGTCGCTCAGTTCGCCCGTTAAAGTATATGCAGGTAGCGATAGTGACTTTTTTGGTTGATTTTAAAAGTGCTCACTTTATCGTGAATAGCCTTGAAGAGGATTGAAAGGACTACAGATCCCAGATAACGAACAACAAACAACTAGGAACTACAGAGAACCTGGCAGTCAACAGAACATTACCAACGAGCTACAGGCAACATACTGGACAAGAAAATGGGCGGGAAACAACGTCAACGAATACAAGTCCGGAAAAGATAGTTTCCCGGTAAGAATTTAAGAATCGTATCTAAAATAATAAAATTATCACTAACCAAAACTACACCGATGAAAGGTACACAGTATACGAAATAGGATTGAAAACCCGATTTCAGAAGACAAGGCAAGACGATAAAAACAAAAACACCACACAGATAATATCGCCGCAATGAACAGGATTTTGGAAAGCCGAGCCCTAGTCCCTCAGCCTGTGGCAGAAAAGAAACAGAATACTCTTCCCCGATCAGCAATAGGATTGTATTTAGGAGAAGATGTTTCAGGTTTACAGTGAAATATGTTTCGCTTGCCGATAAAACCATTCGAGGAAAAAGTACATGAACTGTCTGTCCCACGTCACCAAACTGGGTAAATCTCGTCGATGTCCCTGGGAGGCGGGACGTGGCCTTGAGCTAACTTCAAATCTTGAGCATTAGTGATATCTGCTTCGAGCGCGGTGGAGCCTGTTTTCAAACTGTCCACGCTATATAACGGGGGAAAAAAAAAACCGACTTCTTGGTATTGGGAACTTAAAACCACATTAATAAAAGGCACGGATTCAAAGCGTCTTATCAGGTCCATGATCCGACACGTCTATGGGCTGCTATAAACAAACCAAGAGCAACTAAAATTCACTGAAGACCACGGAAATATTACATTAAGAAACTAAAGAAAATACGTTGATAAAAGAAAATAAGATTTCAAGGTCAAAATTGGCATAAATAAAAAGGGGAAAAAATCTGTGTTCTGGTTCGTCAGATAATATATGTCTTCTGCCAAACTTTTATGCCTTAAAAACCAACATAAAGACAAATTAAAATTAAGTTTAAACGACGTCTATAATATTAGGTAGGCTTATTAGATAAAATTAGTGCGTCATAATCATCTGAAAGGGGGGAAAATATAAATAAAATGAAGGTGGACTAGCTTAACCAAATCAAACAATGTTATTACATTTAAACTACATGATTGGCGTTTAATTAAAAAAAAAATTTCAAAACATTATATTAATAGTAGTAAATTTCAGATACCTAACAGAATGAAATTCATAACGCTGTTCTACCTGTGCAACCATGCATTTGTACAAATCTTTCGTACACTTTCCTTTTTCGCAAATTAAACAGTGCTTTTGTTCAGGCAAAATAGCCACTCTTGGTAGCGTAACTAAATGCGGCGTATAGAAAGAAAAGTTACGGCTTCTTTTAAACTTCAGAGCTTAACGAGTACCGAAAGAAACCCTTTTGTCGAGTCTTCATAAGGAAAAAGATCCAAAACGAAATATAAAAGAACCGAACAAATATATCTATAGAAACCAATACTTAAAACTTACGAGGGGGGAAAACGAACGCTTCAAAGAGCCATTACATGTTATCTTAAAACAATTCATAAATATAAAAGAAAATTAGTTACCACGAATAATAAACGTAGCCTACTGTTAATAATATACGATATTAGTGATATCAACCAGTGAAATAACACTAACTGAAAGTCAGTTGATAAGGTACTGACGACCGTCAAATAAAGCAAATTCACTGAGAACAAATGATTCAGAGCAGTGTAATTTTTGAATTCCAGTGGGAAACAATAGATCAGTGAAATTCAGCCGCTAGCTATCTGGCACTGATCATCGGTTGCCCAATTGTCACTATTTTCACTGCCGGGGCTCAATTCTCACTGTCTCAAGTTTACAGTGTAAAAATAACGTGTATTTATATAGCGTAAACAAATATTCACACTCCCAAATAACACAAACGAGGTCATCACACAATTGTGAAATGGATTTTCGTAGCGCATGACAGGTGGAATTATGGAAAAGCGCATATTTTTCTTTTAAAATACATCTTCACTCATTTTATGCTGTAAGTAAAGAACTACTAATGCTTTAAGTAGTTTTTAAACGACGTAAGAGAAATGCAAAACCATTGCAAGATGACAGACACACTCATACAAAATCTTGTGCCAGAATATCTCGTACAAACAGATCTCGTACGGAAGACCGGAGAAAGGGAGTATCACGTTTTCAGGAGAGTTTTGCACAAAACAAGAGATTATATTGGGTAGTAATTCGATCGCATGTACATCCGTCAGAGAAGCAGGGAATAAGATTGCGAAGAAGAACCAGGCTAAAGTATTCGTTGCAAAGAACACTTACAAATTATAGCTTTGGAAATGGAGTTGAGTTCACGTTGCGTTGCAAGAATGTTCTACGTGCACAAGAAATAGAATGCTCTACTTCTTTAGCTAAACCGTTCATTTATACGCTATTCACGGTAAAATAAGCACTTTTGAAAGCCCTGCTTATGATCTACTTTTGTGCACGTTGCGTATTCTTCCGCCTTATGAAAGATTAGCATTGTAATGCGCCTCATCACTTTATTCATGCGTCGGTCAAGTGAAACTGTGGAATTATTAGAAAAGTTATTATTTAACAAATCTGCTCATTTTTACACTTCGATGCGTTTAAAACAACAAGTGAAATAAATAATTCAAGTTATCACAAATGGTCACCGAACACTTTTTATTCGACGTTAAGGTATGGAACTGCTTCCCATCCATCATCGCCAACTTTTCTGGGTATCCAATATGCGGGTATACGCAATTACATCGTTCATAAGGTTAATTTCAAAAGCGCTCACATTATCGTGGATAGCCTTACCGTATCCACGAGCGTGGACACGTTGCGCGTGGATACTTGTGATCGGTGCTGTACTCAGCAAGGCATCGGTGCCCAGTATTCCTTGTGGCCAATCAAATGTGTAGTATTTTCGACATCTCTTTGACACGAATGGTTAATGCCAGTATCGTCGAGCAGGCAGCATGTGGCTCGCTGGTCGCGAGGCAAGGGCTGAACACAAGCGCGGCACGCAGCAAAAAATTACGTGACTGCAACGCGTGGACTCTGATGTAGGCTTTTCACGGTAAATGAGCACTTTTCAAAGCCCTGCTTAAGATCTACTTGTATGCACGTTGTGTATGCTTCCACCTTGCATAAAATTAATATTGACATTGGCCTCATCACGTTATTCATGCGTCGGTAGAGCGAAAATGTAAAATTATTATAAAAGTAAAAAATGTTATAAATCTGCTAATTTTTACACAGTGAGGCGTTAAAAATAACAGCGAGCATAAGAAATAATTCAAATTATCATAACTAGTTACAGAACACTTTTTGTTCGACGTTAGCGCATGGAACTATATTCCATCCGTCGTTACCAACTTTACTGGGCGCATGTCACTCAGCGCGCCCGTTAAAATATGCGCAGGCAGGGGTAGTGACATTTTTCTAAGGGGTTGATTTCAAACGTGCTCACTTTATCGCGAACAAAGTTTATTAATGTGTGACCGAACGGATTGAACCAACGTGTTTGGATGACATTCAGTTATTCAAATTATGGCTACACCGAGACCAACAGCTTTTCTCTTGCAAGGAGTTATTTCGCTGCTGATTTTCTCGTATGAGAAATTTCATGCGAGGTATCTTACAAAATATATTTTATGTCGCGCAAAAACAACTTAACCTAGAGCAGCTATTCGGTTTAAGACGCAGCCACCTGCTGGGATATTCATTACGCACTGCGCCTTGCAGTATAACATAACATCGAAATATAACCTTCGTGTGCAGGATTTATACGGCTGTGTGCATTAGATCTGCACGGTAATTAAAGTTATACTAGAGTCAAACCGTAGTTGCACTGGTAAAATAGTCCACGAGACGACAAAACCGCAATCAGTACAAGCAATATATATTTATAAAGTGAATGCGTGAATGTACAACCCAGTGCTTTACTCGCGTGACACGAAGAGAAGAATTTCACGGAACAATTTAGAAGGCGCTGATCAACCAACCTAATTTCGAAAGCCTTGGGCAGGCGGGAAATTTTGGAATACGTGATGGCGACAAAATTTTTACAGCTAAGGCATTCAGAGACAAAATTGTAGTTGATACGAGCTATATCCTGTAAGTTCCAGACTGTTCATTTTTCTTTTCACATGCGTATTTGCAACTGCAGGGAAACTTGGCACAGTTTCGCTATGCAATGTTGTACGCTGTTTGTCGTACCGCACGACACTAATGCGAAACTACCGGTCGGACGATAGAAATTGTCGGGCTTACGTCAGAGAAAACCTGTATTCGATTGGCGGTTCAGTTTTAGGGGTTGTCGTGTCGTGTTTGTGGTTGACGAATCCCGCATCAATCGGCAGACTTGGAGAGACTTCCTACTACCATTGTGATGACAAGAAATACATTTTCAAAACGGACATAAAATTGAGTAAAAAGTTGTTTTAAAATAACTTCAAATTTGGAGGGTCCTTGAACGTTTAGGTGCCACGGTCATATGTTAGTGAAGTAGTATTAAAAATTGTACATTAATAAGGTGTTAAATTTTATCTTCGGAATATTTTTTGTTATCATTTATCCAGCAAAAGTTTCTATAAGGAATATTTTTGAAGTTGGTGTTTACAGAAAGATTTATTAAATGACATGCAAAGAGAAAAAGTATTTAATATAAAAAAACTTAAAGTAGTTAAACATAACTTGAGCTAGACTAACTTAACGTAAATTAACATAATGTAATTTAAATTTAGGTAAGTTAACCTATTTAGTAGTACTAGATATATTTATATAAAATGGTAGTATATTTATATATATATTTGTTCCTCTTTTTTGTGTGTTTTCCATACTAACATGTTCATCTGGAATGAACCAATCTGTGAGGAAAAGATGTCGGTATCTAAATTGTTTCCTGTCTAACATTTACGGGATGTTCAGCCGCCCTTAGAATCATTGTGCAAAACTGTTCGAAAATCACCAAACAAAAGACGATCACGAAGTTGAAAGGCCGAAATCTGATAAAAACTCGGAAGCAGCTATGTTGCAATAAAAACAGCAATGCGCTCATGGCGTCAGTGTAGGACAAATGTGTCATGTTTTTTTCCTCTTCCTTCCGACGTACGAAGGTGGATCACACCCAACAATCACTTGAAATATCTCAAAGGTCGAAGCCAGGAATCCAACACGCATCTTCCCTAGCGAGTTTCAATGATGGTAATAACTATATATCAGAGAAGGTAAACAGGCTATCAAAGAGGATTAAAATCAAATGTGTGCTTCATTTAAATATCTCGACAGTGTTCCCAATATAGTAACATACATTACGTGTGAGGGCGAGAGCGCAATTTAACAGAGCCGTTACGAATCCAGTGACAACAATTTTGACACAAACTGCTCCAGCGGCATGTGGTGAACTGTCGCAAGGGAAGCTGTGTTTTCCTCCGCGCTGCACCTAGTACTTTGCTAGTTTACACATCAACCACTCAAACGTAGTAGTGCAGTTGACTTCACATCACGTGTGTAACGGGTGCCCCACAGCTCTCTCGTGAGTGGCCGCAATACGTTCAGATTCTTCCTCCACTCTTGTTTGCTGGTTCTTGAAATTAATTTTTAAAATTATACCACAAGGAATATTACATTTTAAAAAAATCAAAAATAGGTTTCAAGTTGTAGAAATAAGCATTTTATTTATTCATAATAGTCGAAGATATAAGTGCTAGTTAAGAGTTGAACTATATGAAATTAAATTCTAAAATATAGTAATTGAATTGAGTGAAAATAACTATTTGCCCGAGATTATAATTTTATGAACACCCGATTTTAACTAAAATAAATCCATGGAGGCCATATATAAATATGTTAATTACACTCCTGCAGTGACCTCGCGTCTTCCTCGGAAGATAGTATGGTGTTTGCTGGGTCAACGAGAATTATATTACCCAGGTACTAAACGCCTGTGATTCGCGGGCACGAACAAAAGGCGAGCAGCACTTGCATCTTGCGTTGAGTTGAGAGATCTGGGAGGCTCTTAACAACGAGATATCGAGCGCCGATGAGGGTGGAATGAGGTGAAAATGAAGCTACGCCGGAATGCAAGGGCGCGGGAAACGGGAGAATTCCGAGAAGACCTGCCAACCAACGGCATCGTCCGGCGCGATTCCCACTTTCGAAAATCCGGGAATGATCCGGCCAGGGATTGAACCCGGTTCGCCTTGTAGGGAGGCGAGCAGTCTAAACCGTTCAGCCACCGAGGCCCCTCGCTGCAGCTGAATCCATCCATCCGCTAAAGAAAATTTTGGGCAGGAATTATTTTCGCGAAAATCGGGGTTACCTAGCTGTAATTGCCGTTAGGCCAAAACGTTCATGCAAATACTTCAACCTATTAAGTGATGTCTTTAATTTCGTTGGCTTCAAGTTTGTTTCCGACTTGATATAAAATGCCTGTTCTGTAATGAACGTATTACTGATTATTGAGGAGTTTAATGATTACCATAAAAATAAAATACTTTTGTAAATTAACTTTAAAAAATGAATTATGGCTTGGAAAAGTTACATGTTTCAGTAATTATTCTTAGGGAATATGCTTGTATCTCAAGTCTCCACGATTGTCGAATGAAAGTACTGGGAACCGAGTTTTTGACCTCCATACAAGCTGTCTGGGCTCATAACGTGCATTTATACACTTCCCTGGTAATGTCATAATATAACATGATACTGAGCTGAGCTGTTACTGCATTTTCACCGTCCACGATGACCTTAAGGAAATAAAGCTAGGAACAAGGCGAATAACAAATTGGGAACCACTCAATTGCAATAGAAACCACGACCTACTAATTGCGAGTCATAAACCCCATCGTAACACCATAGAAATGACTTCATGATGGCACTTGGAACCATTATTATAGCTTTGTCACTGTAAGCGAATTTTGGCTGTGTAGCTTCTATGTTCTCGCATCTTCGATTTCTATTCCAAACGGCCCCTAAACTTGCGGCAAGCTTGCATTTTATTTGAATTTGCCCTTCACGTGTGATTCAAACTGAGTACAAGCCGAATTTAAGATGCCTGGCACAGACCTGCCAATAGGAAACTTGCAGATGTTTTGAACTATGCTTGCAGCTTATCAAGGGAAACTTACAGAAAGTTGAACAATTGATGCACATATTTACTGACTTGCCCAGCGAGCTTACATTTTTATAATTACAAGCTTGGTTCAATCTTGAATCAAGCTGATTACTCAATCGGTAAAGACGATAGCTTATTGTGGGGACAGTTGAATGGTTTTATTTCTACAGTTTAAGGTAACGTACACACGTCAGGCAGTTAACTTTCGTTAATCGATAACAGCGACGTCTTAAGAGCCGACGAGGGTGATTGAGGTGAGTATGGAGCAGCGCCGGAACGAGAGGGTGTGGAAAACGGGAGATCTACGAAAAAAAAAAAAACCCCCCTCCGACCAGCGGCATCATCTGGCACGATTTCCATATGCGAAAATCCGGGAGTGAATTGGCCGGGGATTGAACCTTCAGCTCAGAAATTAACGCATGACCGAATGGGTTAAATTTATTTTTAGGCTAAGAAATGCTTGATATCCCTCTGGATGCTTCATAATATCGCAGCCATTCATTCGTTCCGATGGTAACGCAGGATATCACAAATACATTTACGCGTGGACGTGCACGTATCATGACGTACACGATTTATTTACATTCCATATGTTGCATATGCAGAAATCAAACAACGGAGAAGATAGCTCTGGTCGAACGCGAACGGATTGTCCGCACTCACCCACCAACACACACTCACACACCTACACACACACACACACACACACACACATATACAAACACACACTCCCAAAAAAGGAAGGCGTTCGGTGATGGAAGACGAAGGTCATGTTCCCGACTGATGATCGTATGATTCTCGTCTTAACTTGCATGCTGAGCAGAGCGCAGAATTCAGAATGGGATACTCGAATCCCGTTTCTAGCTGACGGCAGAACGCGCTGTCGTCTTCCTCCACAGTCGTGCTTTCATCTGCATTGCATGTCCCCTGTACATATGCACGTCCATTACAGTCCTTATAAATGTCACAAATCGGGCCAAACAATTTTGTTTTAAAATTTTTTAGTGGCAGTTCAAAACTTGAAATGGAATGCAGTATTTTTTAAATTTTTTTTTCTATTTTATTTTATAGGAAGGCAATTGTTCCACAGCTTTTTTTTTGGGTGGGGGGAGGGATGAAGGTAGAGCTAGGCCTACATCAGCTGACTACTATTATTCTCATCTTTTTAATTTCAGCAAGTAAAACACTCAAAAAATAAGTTTCAGAGGGTGTGGGATCTAGATGAACTTCTATTACGTCAATTGAATGGAGTCTACAAGATTTTGGAACCCAATACAGAAACTGAGGAAGGGGCATCGTGTTTAAATGATTCTTCCTAATTTACGAACAAATACTTTGCCAAATTTATGAATTTATTTGGAATAACGTCTTGCGCAGGCACAAGTATATCAAAACATTTGTTTACAAATGCGATCAAAATAATTATGTAGAGTTACCATTTCTTGGCTTCCATAAAATATCTAATTCTAATTAACCTTAAAACATTAATTTATATCCCACGCAGTCTTATAAGAAAAAAACTGGTTTTAAAGCCACGGATGTAAGCGGCTATAAAGACGACACTAGCACTCACAGTTACATGCCTCATCGCCTTTATGCGCATATTAGTCAGGTAACGTGTAGCTACCTAGTTTAAATTACTAGTTTAACTGTTTAAATTCATCATAATTAAGATAAGTACCCATACACTGATTTAAAGGTTCGTTATTGAACTTTTGGGACCAATAATAATTCTTAAAACAGCCTTAATAGTAATTTTTATAGGTTACAAATCGCGTTATAGACTCTAAATAATAACTGTGTATCGCCGGGGTTCTAGAAATATTACGAGTATCCCAAGCGTACTAAAACATATAAAGACACATAAAGCTTTGCCGTTGTTTTTTTTTTCTGTGGAATAAAGAAACTTGCTTTATTATTCGGTTCAGCACTTTTCTCTTATAGGCTATTCACGGTAAAGTGAGTACTTTTTAAGGCCCTTCCAAATTTTTCCTTGTAGCTAAATATCGACATTGCCATGTAACTGATAAATGCGGTGCATACTTTCACCATTCTCAAAAGGTAATGTCTGGGTCTGCAATGAAACATACTTATTAGTGGCTAATGACTGGTGGGAGGGCCTTAAAAAGTGCTCACTTTACCGTCAACAGCCTATAACCATTAAACCTACTCGCTTTCCCCCATAGATATTTTAAACCCTGAAAAAATATTGAACAGTAATGTACTTGTTGAAAAACATTCGTTACTTAAAAAAAACTATTGATGAGTCCCTTTAAGTCTACAAACAATATATAGGGTGTTCACGATTAATAGAACACTTCATCACTGCCCCTACCGGCTTCTATTTGAAACAGACACACGGACTGGTATACGCCCAGTGAAGTTGGTAACGACAGTAGTGAGTGAAGAGATTTGGGCGGTATTGAGAGTCAATGAGTATGGAACGGCCCCGGAATGATAGGGCGGGGGGGGGGGGGACGGGAGATCCCTGAGAAAACCCGCAGACAAACGGCATCGCTAGGCACGTTTCTCACATGCCAAAATCCGGTGGGCTACCATGGTAGTTACGCGTCTTCAATTAATGCTATATAATCATGTGTGAATATTGACATGACGTCTTTAGTTTTCTCATTATGTGTAAGAACGAGCAAATTTGTAAAATGTTTACCGCTCTAATAATTTCACAGTTTCACTTGACAAATGAGCGAATAATGTGATCGGGGTCATGGCAAATTTAATTGTAAATATGGTGACCAGATGTCTATCATGGAAAAAGCAGGTCTAAAGTAGGGCAAAGTTCACCTATTACCTTTTTTATGGGATTAAAATGTTTCGGGACTGCGGTGTCTGAGCGGTTAGCCTGCTCGCCTCCCACCGTGACGAACCGGGTTCAATCCCCTGTCGGATCACTCCCGGATTTTCGCATGTGGGAATCGTGCCGGACGATGCCGCTGGTCGGTGGGTTTTCTCGGGGATCTCCCGTTTCCCCCGCCCTTACATTCTCACATCATTCTCACCTCGTTTCAGCCTCATCGGCTTTCAAGAGCCACCAAAATCTGTCTCAACTTAAGATGTTTCACAGAGGATATTCCCAACTTGATTCAGTTATCAGAGCAACTGACATTCTAGTGATCCGCTTCCAGTCAGATACAGCGTTGGTTGTCAAAATTAATTTGCACTTGGAACACTTTCAGGAATGGTCGTTTATATGAATTTTAGGGGCGCTATTTCCGCGAAATAATTCTACTACTAGTTGAAATACAAAACACTTTAGTTCAGATCCTCTTTCGTATTTGGATGATTTCAACTCTCACGCGCCTTACGTTTATAGGCTGTTCACAGCAAAAGGAGCACTTCTGAGGCCCTAGTTACTTTTTCCTTCCAGCTATTTTTTTATATTTTGACCACCTTTTTAAACAAATATCTGCATGTAAGTAATGAACACAATGTGTATTATTCCACCACATTCTGAAGTTAAAGCCTAAGGCGAATAAGATAATATTTATTGACTATCATTCTAAATGAGAGGACTTTGGAAAGTGCTCGCTTTACCGTGAGCAGCCTATACAGCCACGGATCACGGACGATCATTGCTGGAGTAATTTTATTTTTAGTGGTATATTAGGTAACTTACATTAAACGATTCTTCTCACAAATACCAGTGGCCAATATTTAGAGACCTGAGAAATTCGCGGGTTCATTGACCTGTTTATTGGTTGATTGTTGTACATTAATCGTTAATGCAAACTTTTTCGAAGCTCTGCTAAAGACATATTCTCAAGATCTACATCCGATTAATGCAAATGAAGCTTAACTAAGTCTAGATATTTACACCAAAGGGACAACTCACTGCGTGTGTGCGCACTCAGTTAAATAATTATTTCCTTAGGTAATACCAACACAACTATTTTCTCTCTGTGTTCACTCGTATTAAAAGCCTCGAATGGAATGTTGTAATTAACAAATGAAATGTAAATAAACGTTCCATTTAACCAACAATAAAATACTTGTATGGTAACACAAGTAAAAAACGCTTGCGACACATGAAATATCTAGGAAACAACCAAAAACTTTTCAAATGGTGTGTTGTTTACTTTGGAATATTTGATTCGGAAAGTTTGAATATACTACGAAAAGACTATATGCTGTGACAAATGACTAAGACAGAAGTTACTCATTTTGAAACAGTACTATAACAAACAATCCCCAACATTACATATACTTCGTTTGTTGTATGAGTCTTACTTAAATTGAGGAGAACCACACAAAAGTATGTATAAAAATTACAACTCTTAAGAGAAAAAATAAATTCATGTTGTGCGTATGAAACATAAAGCATAGGTACCTGCAAAATTCGCGTTATTATTCAGGACACGTTAAATTATAAACAAGGGTACCTTAGCAATACATTTGTTATTGGGTCATACTTTATTTGCAACGCCCCGGGTAACTCTGTGCCAATAAATGAACATTTCACAATTGTGTGCCCCAATCACACTCAGTTCAGTCATAAAGGGCGTGGCTTCAGATGTATGCAGCAGCAATTGGGTAAACGACACCGGCTCTGGTATATACAATACTGTGAAGCTCAGCCAGATGTCAAGTAATAACAAGTATTTTACAAGTCTCTAATATTGCAACATTTTTTCACATAAACACAACGATTAAGTGAGCTTTATTTCAGGTATGAATTCAGTAATATAAAACGTGTATTTGTCACCTTTGTTAACATAACACAAAATTAACAATTAAACCAGGATTTTTTTAATGAGTTGGAGCGTCATTCAGGCACCAGATAAGGTGCATAATACGATATTTAAATGTTTAATGACAGCACGACTATATAAGAAATATATATAATTTCCTTTTAGGGCTGTTAACGATGAGTGACGTTCCATTTAAGTTTTACATATGCGAAAAGTGTTTTTTCAACAGCGAGTAAGAGATGTAGCTTACGTCTAACGTAAAGATGGCACTTATCATGATGAATACGATGTTGGACGTTTCGTACTGCCTCGAGGAGACGCATTCATCTTCATTTCTTGACACCATCATCTATACAAGAAGTACAAAAATGCACGAAGGAAATTTTAAAAAGAAAATGCAATCTTGAAAGTTAGGAGAACTTCCACTTTCCAACTACACGAGCAAAGGGAGTCATACTGTGTTATAACCATACGCGTTTGTTTATGAAATCCCTCGTAATACACTGGAGGTTTCATTCCGTTTGGCCTGTTCGAACAGAGAACCTAACCGGAATTCGAACTTTTAGATTCGCTGCGTAAGGTCGCCTCAGAAGGTAATGTCCGTAATTAATCTACTGGTCCTGGCATGAGCGTGCTGCCCAAGCAGTTATAAATAGAGCACTGCCAAAAGTCGCGTTCATAAATCAAACATTCACCCCACACTACCACCCCATATATGAAACTTACAAACACAACGAAATAGGGGCAGAAGGCTATGGCAGCAGACAAGAAACCCATTACATCAAGATCATTTCCTTCAACTAAAAAATTCTATGCAAACAAGCATATAAAGAATGGATAACAAAAGAACCAGAGAACCAATTAAAATCGCTAACAGTACAAGGAGACGCAATTTGAAAACACATCTATTCATTTAAAGTCAAACCTCAACACATTCAACCCCTCAAAAATGATAACGAAATCCATGAATCCACACCACGGAAAGTAGAAGAGCTAGCCAGACATTTGAAAACAGACATACACATAACCAAACCTTCCATATGCTCTCTCTTTCTACCGCCAAGTAACAGTGAAGAATAAGACAATTCCACGATATTACCAGTACTATATCACACCCCAGACACAAAACTTGTGACACCAGGCGAACTCACCTTCATCCTCACAAAAACTCTTAAACTTAAACAGCGCCAGTAAACTACAACATCCCAAATGCCATTTTAATTAATCGACCTAGAAAAGCTGTAATTCTCTTGACACGCATATACAACGCCGCCATTATCCATTCATATTTCCCAACCAACTAGAAGAGAGCCATCATAGCACCCATCACCAAACCCAACAAAAATCCCTCCATATCTGCTTCTTACCGCTGAATAGCTCTTCTACTCACACTTTCCAGAATTCTAGAAAAAAATGTCCTAAAAAGAATAACATAAACAGTCAACAAAGACCAACTCCTTCCAAATTTTCAATTCGGATTCTGCTCAGACCACTCCACAACTCATACCATAGCCAGAATTACCAAGACAGTATACACAGCCTACACCAAGAAACAGCGAGCAGGAGCGCTATTGCTGGACCTCACAAGCGCTTTTGACTGAGTACATCACGAAGCACTCATTGACAACCTCTTTTCTACAAACACTTTTCGACACATCATCCGCCTCCTTCACTCTTTCCTAACCAACAGATCTTTCCAAGTAAGAATATAAAATCAACTTTCATCATCACTCGTGTAACAGCAGTCGTTCCACAAGGATCCCTACTAAGCCCTCTCCTCTTCGTACTCTACATCAGACACACACCCACTACACCCCACTCCATTATATCATTATATGGAGATGAAACGACTATTTTTAGCAACAAGTAATGAAAAAGAAGAACTCTCATACAAATTAACATCCTCATTCAACACCATAGACTCCTTCTTAACCTCCAGAGCAATCTCTCTCAACACAGAAAAAAAAAACACAAGCATTCTACATCTCATGGCTCAACGTAGACACCCCACCACCATCACTTCACTTGAAAGGTACAACAGTCCCGTGGCAAACTCAAACAAAACAATTAGGAATTCTTCTAGACTCAACATTACAATTCAAACACCACATCAAGCAGGCAGCAGGCAGAGCAGCAGGTGCTATTAGAGAACTCGCCCCACTTCTAAGTCCACACTCCCAGATCAATTTACTGACAAGAGTCACCCTATTCAAATCATTCATCACTCAACTCCTGACATGCCGCCCCAATTTGGGTTTCAACAGTTGCCTATTACCACCGACCCATACATACAGCAACTACAAAGGGCTTTGTGTCATCACAGTCCAACCTTGTCTCTCTCATCTATCGCATCAATCTCCTACATGCCACCAGAGTACCAACACCAATATCCATAATAAAAACCATGATCAAACAATTCACCAACAAGCTCACTAAATCCAGAGATCCTCTCATATAAAACAACTATCACAACCTATACCATGACTGAATCCGCTCATGTTTTCAACGCTACATCTTAAAGAAGCAAGACCAGATAACCCGATACAAACCAACACCACAGAAGAAGAAGATGACAGAGAGGAAACATAAGATGAAACACAAGAAGAATTCACCCTCACCCCACCGAGAATCAATATAACAAGACAATTGTATAAACATTTAGACCCCCAAAACATACAAAAATGAAAAAATATATCACAATCACATCTCGCCTCACGCAACAAATGAAATGAAGAAAGCAAACAAAACAATGCATTTAACCATTTAAATAGATAACCCAGAGAAACAAATATAAACTATTTTTCCAATAACATAAATAATCTAACAAAGATATCACATACATTAGTTTTTTAAGTATCAACAAGAACACAAATGTAAAAGCCAGACAGTATACATTTGTAGGAATGGCTAACAATAATAGCCTAAAGTAAACAATAATACTAAAAAACTTAATGTTTAATAGAGTGAGTGGGTGCATTTTTACACATACTTGTAAATATGTAAATTTACACCAACTTTATGTTTATTAAGCCATACATTCATGTATTTTCGCCAAATACATGTTGTACTCTATGGATTGTTAAGAACATTTGCTTAAAATTACACGTACGGTATTCGTTTTAAATTTCACATACAAAATGTACAATTACCAAACATTTGTATATGTACATATACACTTATTTTTTACAGTGTACTTTCACGTGACCATATACTTGACAGAGACAACAGAAGGTTGCATCTGTGAACCAAACGGGATTAAGAAGCGGAACGGATAGAGGCAAGTATTCGGCAGTTTCGAACTTCTGTCCTAAGTTCACCCGGCCCTAAAGGTATAAATATATCTTCCGGAAACCTCTGAGGGACTATGCGAACAGCGCGTGTGGCCGGTGTCCCTTATCCTGTCCTCTGGAACGTGACCGTTCGGGGAACTTCGATCCCTTTGGCAAACAGAGACTTCGCCCTGGAGGTGGACTTGGGGCATGAAGTAATGGACAGCAAGCAGGATCAGTGTGTTGATATCAGAACTAAAAGTCTTGCAGGCAGTGCTGCAGCGGTATGTATGCACGGGTGTATGTTGTTTAACCTTTGCATAACCAAAGAGAGACGTTTCGTTTATACCTTCTGTATCAGTTTTTTACTTTTTTTTTTGTAATTTAATGTTACATCACTCTGGCTGTGTAATAAATAAAGAGGCAGTTCGGAGCGTTTGTTAGGTACCTGGCACTAGCTCCGGTAGAAGACTATTGCATGACCAGAACAGTGAGATAAAATAACTAATGATTTGTTTGAGTATAAGTAGGGCCACCTGTTTTCCGCGAAAATATTTACGAGGAGGCTAGACTTCATAATCCTATGTGCATATTTACAATCTTTATTTGACTATTGGCTGCTGGTCTTTGTGTGAAGACAGACAAGATTCTCCTCCGATACTGACCGTACATGATTCGCGGGTCGACAGATAAAATGCGTAAAATTCAAATGATACAATCACGAACGTGGTTCTGTACTAAAGTGCTTTGCAAAGCAAATTTTCGTGAAGTCTTCTCCCGAAAAACTGGTGGCCCTGTATATAGCTTTTAAAATCCTGAATAGATTCTAAGATATTATAATACCTTGAGTCGGTGTAATTTTTTTTTAGTTAGGTTTTTTAACGTCCCCCGGGTTTTATGCTTGCAAGCTTAGCAGGGGACGGCTTACAGACTCAATTAAACCTAACTTAAATATAACACCCATGCCTTACCCGGATTCGAACTCAGAGCTTGTCGTACCCCAGATCGGTGGCGCAGAAACCGACTGTACCACGGGAGGTCGGCTCGGTGTAATTTATTTATTGGATTTTGCCACTAGGAGACAATGTTATTCTTATGACTTGTTTGGACGCGATTGGGCCATCCGATTTTACAGTTGTTTCTTATTGGCCAAGACACGTTTGGGGTGTGTCAAACAACTGTAGTCCAATCATAAATGCTACACAAACTCACGTTTGTTTTGAGTCTCTTCTGTCTGTAATAAGTAATGTTAATTTTGCAGTTCCCAATTAACTATGCGGTATTTTTTTGTGAGTGAATGCAATGAAATTTGACAAATTAATTTACACAGATAAAAGTCTAATGTGCCAACAGTATTAATGTTGCAAGTACAGGAAATTTTTTTGTCTGAGTCATCAGTAACTAATTTTGCCGTTTATGTAATTCACTGTTATGCTATTAATGTAAAAGTAAATATGAAGTACTATTGAAACAACGTCACCTCCTTACAGTACTGTCAACATTAAGTCTGCGTTTATGTTGTGGCAAAACAAATTTTGTGTTGAATCGATACTAAAACTTGTGTTAACAATTTCAGTTGTTTTTTCTTTGCTTTAAAACAATATCCCGATATAAAATAAAGGACAGTTATTTTGCCACAAAAATTAATACTTCTTGTGGAGAAAAAAGTAAGGCCAGAAGGAATGATCGAACACTTCCCTTGTGTACATTGCAATCCAACGTCCTACAAATTGCTGTGAGTTAACATCTCTTCCCTTGTGTACATTGCAATCCAACGTCCTACAAATTGCTGTGAGTTAACATCTCTTCACTTTGTTTCATATTGTGGGTATTTTGAAACGATTAACTAGAAACTGCAGTGCTCTTTCGTGGTGTGGAAATAATTTATGCTAATGAAATTAATGCATATTTCACACACGTAAAAAGCTTTACAATGTTTGAAAGCTGATGATATAAGTTACATTCATTTCTTAGTCTATGCTTTAAAACTTAAATATAGTGGTTTCATTTTACGAAATTAAGGCTGTTCACTAATAGCCGCCATTTCATAAGGTCAAGCCAGTGTAAGTTGGTGTTGGTTGGACATTAATGTAGTAGTAACTGTATATTTGCTGTATAGTATTAAAAGACTTTGTTAATAGTTAACATTACTCACGTTGTCACAACATTTTAAAATTTACAGCAACACAAAGATTCAAATAAATGGGTTGACAGTAATTTTTTTGTTGCAACGATATTGGAATTTTTTTTGTGTTGAATTTTAATTAAATGACTAAAATTAAGACAAAATTTTATAATCTTAAGATTTTATATGAGTGTAAAATGTGTTTGTAATGCATCACAGCTATTTTAGAAAGCGCGAACCGCAAGCCAAAACGCAAGAAGTTGATAGCTGATTCATCAACTATTGTGTTCCATTCCTGAATCTTGCATAGTTGATAAAGAGTACCTTTAACTTATGTGCTACTGGCTTTTCGTGTGTCTGCGTTTCTTGCCCGATTGCGCAGCTTGTAAGCCGGGCCTTACTTGTAATTCAACTCACCTTGACGCCGTTGATGAACCAGGCAATCTCTGCAGGAGGATAGGATCGAGGTGACGTGCAGTTGGCCGAGATGTATTCCCCGACCGAGTAGGACGGCTGCACGCCTTCGATCACGGGGTCGGCGTTTGGCAGCGCTGCAACACACAACAGCATCTCCAAATGCCTTACGACGTCATGTCACGCGTGGCGCAGAAACACCTATTTCCCTCTACTCACATAAACGCATGCACACAATGAGTAAACGCAGGACGGCTGGGCGGCTTCAATCACCGGGTCGTCTTCGTCGCATCACGCGTATTGTCGAAACACCGCTCTCCCTCTGCTAAAATAAACACACACATACACCATGAGCGAATACCCAAAAATTTCGCTCTTCATTCGAGGACAAACTTTACGTAGGGCCACCTGGTTTTCGCGAAAATATTTCACGACTAGTTCTACTTCAAAGCACTTCATTTGAACTTCACTTCCGTGATTGGATGATTTTAATTGTCTCGCGTCTTAGATATCTGACTGCCAGTGACAGACGTTTAGTATCGGAGTAACCTAATCTGATTGGCCCAGTCCGGTAGGGAAACGTCTCTTTATGGAGATACGTGACCAATGCGGAAAAAAAATTTGCACGTGTACACCTAGCATACTGAAGTCTTACCTGAGCATTAATTTTTTCGAGAAAAACATGTGCCCCTAGCTATATTTCAAACATATTTACATTTGTCTTTGTTTTTCGATGGGATAGTAGTATGTAGTCTACGTCCTGTGCGAATTTTAACCAATAACCTGCAAGAAGAAAATGAAACCCTTTCTCCTTGCCCTGGAATAGCACTGAATCAATAACCAATGAACCACTAACTGAGGCTCGAGTACACAAAACACTGTGGAGTATGGTTTGTTGCCATTTGAATCCGCGAAATTTCCTGGTTTCTAGTCATGAGTGCCTACCAAGGCCACGTATCAAGTGCTGCAGAAACCCCTCGTATCCTCTACTCATATATGTACACCCATAACGTCATCAGTCACTGCCTGCTAAGTCACGTCACATGAGCTACTAACTGAAGGCACAGGAACATTCAAAAGTGTATATTGTACACCTCCCTCCCCATTTTTGTTCTTCATAATGAAAATGCACACTACCTGGTGTTTATAACAGCTAATATGGTTAGGCCTGAAGTTCTCATATGCAGTAATGAACGTTACCTAGTGTAACAACAATATTTCTTGGGTCGTGTATTGATAATACCTAGGGATACGAAAATTTCGCGAATTCATTTCAGGACAAGATAGACGTCCAACACGTGTACACAGACGTCACTTTTGCAATTGGATCACAGATCATTAGAAACACCCAGGACGACTCTGAGCCAATAGCAGACTTGCACAGAAACAAGCATCGAGTGCCATACTGCCAGGTGTGGAGTAACACTGGCTACTCTCTGGGGCAACAATCCTGATATGTATGTATCCAGAACATCTCTGGGTTCATAGTGAATGTTATAATACAGAACTTCTACTTTGTATGTCTATGAATACCCCTCTCATAGTCACAGTCAATAGAGAGGAGATTCAAGGTTCTGAGGCTATCGGTTTTACCCTAAGCATGTAAAAAAACATGACATCTAGGGATAGGAAAATTTCGCGAGTTCATCTCAGGACAAGATAGACGCACAACACATGTTCACAGAATTCACCTTTGCAATTGGATCACAGATCATTAGAAACGCCCAGGACAACTCTGAGCCAATAGCAAACATGCAAAGAAACAAGAATCGAGTGCCATACTGCCAGGTGTGGAGTAACACTGGCTACTCTCTGGGGCAACAGCCAATGAACACACAGCTGAGGCTCGAGTGTACGCAGTACTGTGCAGAATAGCCGACAAGTAATTGAACTCGCGAAATTTTCCCATCCCTAGTGATATCTTTATGAATTCTTGTTAGGCTACAAAGTTTTGCAGAGTTAGTGAGAGCGTTTTAAATTGAATATCCCGATAATTAATTTTGGTTAAATATAAGGCTGATTTCTCTTCTAGAACACCAAGAATATTTCGTTTCCCGGTAGAGCGTGTGTGTGTGTGTTCGTGTGTGTGTGAATTCCGATCGGCATTTCATTGGTCCGGTACCAGCCACATCATTGTAATAGTTTTTTTTAAAATTAGTTTTTCCCCATCCTTCAAGGAAAATTTTGGTTCACTTAAATAACGTGTTGCCTTGTCAATACCTGTGCTCTCTGGTCAACACATCAAATGTTTTTAGGCGCTGAAATGCCACCTCCAAACAAAACTACCAGATAACTATTATCTGGAGAGAAGGTCTAGTGCATGCAGTCAGCCTTTGTGTATCAACAGCCTATAAATAGAAATCGAATAGCTATCATGCAGCTATTTGATAGTGTCGATTATATTGTGGTAGTTTATTGAACGCCGGCGATATAATTATTGATAATGTACGCCGTCCAGTAAAATCCAAACTAATGTTATAGTGAAGTGAACTAAGCTTTTCGTTTATTATAATGTGGATATAATTATTAATTTTCTACTGATGAGCCTCTAACCATATGTATTTTAATTTAATACTCGTTTTTGCGATGAAAGTATATTCTTCAAAATTGTATAACTGGAAGAGGCCAAACTTGTGCGGTATGAAAATTATTATTAAGGCGGAAAGTGCCTATTATTTGTTTCCATCCCTTCCCTATGAAGAAATGTATAAAAAATTAAGTCAGATCAATAGTTCGCCACCCCCTTGCCGTCATGTCTTTTTTTTTCGTTTATTACAAGAATAATAAACTATTAAGAGTGTTAACGTAATCGGACAGCGTATTTAGGAGATGAACCAACCGCCGAATAATCATCATTCGAGAGTCGTAATTCACTAACGGCAGTCATCAAGACAAGTTCTATCCAGAACTCTATTCAAAGGTGTAATGCTGGCCCAAAAAAAAAATACGTTTTCATACACAAGTGTGTTCAATGAGTGGAACGTGAAATTATTGGTTATTCGTCATTATATTTTGACGAATTAGGCAATTCTCGCTGTCCCATTTGCCTGACTGTTTCTAGACAATTCCATACCTATTTTCAACTCTGGTATCATCGATTTAGAGTAAAAATACATTTGGAGAGAGGAATAATATTTGCAAGCAATCAGAAGAGAACGGTATACATTTCCATGGAAATTAAGGATACAAATGTATATTATTCGGAATACTATTAATTCACATATTTTCTATAAGCGCTTAAAAGAACGAACGTTTAAAAATAGAAAGATCTTTATTTATTATGTATTTTTTCATGAAATTAAAGTTTTTGAAATAAATTTAAACACATTTTTTTTTTTTCAAGTATGTTTCAGTCCTTGTGAAAACGTCACCGTTGAATTACCTCTGAAGCGAGCGACAACAAAACGAATTTCGATGTATCGATTCTTTTTCCGAAATAACAATGTAGGATATGTACGGTGCTGCGCGCACACAATGGTCGCTGACAGGGCGTTGAAATTATATCATCCCGCGTTTCATCAAATTAGGCAGGCTTCATTAATCTGTTCCCCCGTGTCAAATTGTTTCGCGGACAGGTCCATGCACGGCGCCGCGTGGCGAGCGAGTTTTGAGTGCGACAGTAGTTCCAAGATGGCGGAAATCGCATGCAGTGGAATGCGCATGTCGTCTGCGCATGGGCAGATTCCGCCGAATCCCAGTTACAGAGTAGGTTAGGTATAGACTATAAACATGAATCAGAAAGAATTTCACTGTTTCAAACAGTTGGCAGTGCCTGACTGATTCAACAGTCACTTCAGTGAATCTAACTGGTTAATCAGTGAAAAAATGCCAATTTACCTTCACTTATTGATGCAGTGACATTTTACACTTATTCATCACTGACTCATTTACTATTTTCAAATATTTATTTTTTTGACAGATAGGTTAACAGCGTGTTAAAATGGCCGTCGAACAAAGTGTAAAAGTGACTTATCCAAAATAATGTGTATCAATAGAAATAACAACGCATAAACTAAAAAAAAAAAAAAAAATTAAAAAATTAAAAAATTAAAAAAAATATTTTCTACTATGAGTTTCGTCTTTCCAAGACACCATTTTAACAGGTAATATGAACATTCAGTCTTTCATTCAGTTTTTGCATTTTTTTTATTTCGTTTTCATACAATAATCACAGCGCTCTGTTTGAAGGTTTAAATTGCATACAATGTGGCGAAGAAAGTGCACTCATATTTGCTACTCGTCTGAGCAATCCTTACGGTATCAATTAAACCGAAAACGAAAAGTAAGGGCATACAATTTAAAACTACACACAATCTATGTGGACTCGAAGACATATACTTTCCTCGCATTTATCAACTTTGCTTCGTAACTCAGACGGTATGGTAACGGTCTAAAAGTGAAGCGGAATGTGGCAGTCCTCGCCATGTGCGTAAGTTTTATCACTCTTCAAAATAACGATTAATTGCGCATTATAAATAGCAAACTACAGCAAGTACGTCTATTTCTCGTTATTCGGCTGAATTCAATAAAAACAATATTTAATTCCCTGATGCAACTGGCCGTCACTTATTAAATCAGTGAAATTTTTTTCAAGCCACTAGTTGAATCAGTGAAATTTTTTCACTGAAACAATAAGTGGTTTTACACTGATTCTAAATGGAGCCATTTTCACTGATTCGAATAGTTGAGTTTCACTGCGAATCAGTGGTTTTCCACTGATTGGAATTTAGAGTGTACAGAGTCGAAACAAGGACCCACGATGAGAACTCCACCCGCACATGCCAGCAAAATGGCGTCGCGGTTCACAAGTGTGTCGGGACCCTAGACTAAAGGTGACTAGTTGGTTTTAGATACAAAGGGATTAATTGATGGATTATCGATTAGATTTATCGGATTAATCATTAATCCGATTTTAAACCGACCAATTTTTTATTCAAAAGGGGTTAATTGAAAGGGTTAAATTGATTGAAAGGGTTAATTTTTAATCGGATAATTTTTTTTCTTTATTTTTGGGTGGGGGTAGCAGGAGCTCTCTATGATGTTGACGGTGTGGTGTCCTGGAGGCGACAGATCAGAGTGGTGGGTTTCAATGTCTTGTATAGGTGTAGAGTTGAGTGCAAGAGTGCGCTAAGGCTAAATTTTTCTAATTTTTTTTTCTGATTTTTGAGGTGTTTGTAAGGATGTTGGTGGTGGATAGTCGATTTTTACGAATATATAACACACGAGAGAAATTCAGAGTGTTTAAATGATGTCTAAGAGTGGCCTAAGTGTAAATGTTATTTATTTTGGTTGGATATTGCTCGTAGATAGGCGACTTTGAAAGATGCGATTTACGTGTTAAACTGTCTGTTTTCGGAATGCAATTAAACGTTAGAGAAATTGAGCGTTCTATGTATGAATAAACTACATGCATCGAATCGCAAATTTCAAACGACTACGTGAATAATAATAAGTGCAATTACATGAGTCTTAAATGTAACATGAGTTACATATGTGTTTGAAAACCGGTGTTCTTTCTATGTTTAAAATCTTAGCGAGTCAAAATTATGTCTTATAGTAATTTTGATATGAAAATTAACCTGTGATTAGTTAAAAGTTGTCGGAAAACGGTATAGAGTTTGCTGGAAACAGTATAGAGTTTAAAATGTCTTGTAAATGTACAGGATTAGACTTAAATTTTTTAGTTTAAATGGTCTATATTTTAAATTGAATTTATTGTGCGTTAAAAACATTTGGAAGGTATTTCTTAGTGACGAGGAAAACAAAAATTTATCGGTGGTATTTGTGAAATTTTATTTAGCTGGGAATGTGCCAGGCTCTTGCCTTTCGAAATATATGAGGAAGCTTCAGTGTCCGAGCGAAAATAACAGTTGGTAGAGGAGAGGGGAAATGGCCCAGGTCAGTTCAAAATAGACTGCTACCTCCCTAGGGAATCCGTCGCTTTGACCTTGAAGCAAGCTCCGTTCATAACCAAGGTAGCGCTTTGGGAGTGAAGGTCTGGCAAGCCGAAGCAGGGGAACTAACATTAGGAAAAAAACGCATTCTAAGGGGTGTAATGGGGGAGGGGTGCGTAGCCTTGTTCTTGGAGAAGAAGTGGTTTTTCGCATGAAGACAGGTTCGGTAGTAAGGGTGGTATGGGTCACATCCTTCTGGACATAGCTTGGAGGGGAGGAATGGTCTGGGTTCTTGACCTCGGGGTAAGTTACTCTGGATAAGGGGTGCAGGGTAGGGTTGAAGGGGGTGCCTGCTCCCGATGTGCATGCAAGTAGGCAGTTGTCGCCATTTTGAATCAGTTGCGACAATTGTGAATAGAGGACAGACAGGTGACTGACCCCCAGAACCTCACAGAGTAGGGGTGGTAGGGGGTGGCTACGAGTAAGCGGAACCCGATCGGAGCGCAACTAGGCAGTTGTCGCCACCTTGAATCAGTTGCGGCTATTGAGAATCGAGGACAGACGGGTGACTGACCCCCAGGATCTCGGAGAGGAAGAGTGGTAGGGGGTGGCTGGCATCCTGAACTCGTGGTGAGGGGTGCAAGGTCCTCCCAATGTGCATGCAACTAATCAGTTGTCACCATCTTGCCTTAGTGCCGAAAACATTTGACTATCGCGGGCAGCTCAGGGTCGGACTCCACCGAGGGACAGAGAAGGGGGGCAGGGAGCGAAGTGACCTCAGCTATCCCACTCTCCTCCCATATTCAGTCGCTCATGTACGCTTGGAGGAAACGGACATGCAAACTGTCAGTTCCTTCATAATCACTGCACCTCTAGACACTTGGCTGTCGACGAAGCCACCCTTAGGGGTTACCACACCCGCGAGCATTGCACCTACCTTCATCTCTCGTGATAGCCGCAATTTACGTAGTATTTTATTGGGAAAATATACATTTCTGTGTGTTAACTTATTTTTTCTTTTTGGATCGATATAATGTGTTTGCGATAAGATTTTCAATTTCTGTGTTGGCTAGACGAAAATACCATTTGCATTAGCAAATGCAGTGAATTTCATAAACATTTAATGTAATTTAAACACAGTTGCCTATCGGACGCTATCTCAGCTCGGCGTAAGTGCTACTCATTCATACTTCGAATGGACTTATTTTAATATTTCAGGTACGTAATTGTGTCTGGTTTCAATCATATTCACAGGCTGAATCGTGTTAATGTGTTATTTATTCATACTGTCTAGTTGGATTTCGTTTAGTGAGTTTGCACTTGTCTCTCGTGTTATTCATTGATACGTATAACTCATTTAAAGACTCTGCCTTGTGTAATTTCATAGTGGGATTTCGTCTAGTGAGTTTGCACTTGTCGAAATCAGATGTTATTCACATAGTAAAAATTCTCTCTCATGTAAATCATATTTCTAAGCTCGAAACTCATGTTACATTTAAGACTCACTCATATTATATTTAAGACTCACACACATTATATTTAAGACTCACATAATTGCACTTATTATTATCCAGGTAGTTGTTTGGGATTTTCCATTCGATGCATGTAATTTATTCGTATGTAGAACACTCTGAATTTATGTAACATTTAATTGCATTCCGAAAACTGACCATTTAACATGTAAAATGCATCTTTCAAAGTCGCCTATCTACGAGCAATATCCAACCAAAAAAACATAACTTTTACACTTAGGCCACAGTTAGAAATCGTTTAAAAATTCAAAATTTATCTTGTGTGTTAAATATATTCGGAAAAATCGACTATCTACCACCAACATCCCTAAAACACCTCCAAATTAGAAAAAAAAAAAACTATAAAAATTTAGCCTTAACCCACTCTTGTACTCAATTCTATACCCATATAAGACATTGCAATCCACCACTCTGGTCAATCGCCTCTAGAACACCACACCGTCAACATCGTACAGAGCTCCTGCTACCCCCTACCCAAAAATTAAGAAAGAAAGAAGAAAATATTGATCTGATTAAAAATTAACCCTTTCAATCCATTTAATCCTTTCATCCTACTAACTCTTTCAATCAATTTAACCCTTCCAATGAATTTTAACATTTCAATTAACCATTTTTTGATTAAAAAATAGATCATATTAAGATCGGATTAAGGATTAATCAAATCAATCGAATCGATAATACTTTAATTAATCCCTTTGTATCTGAAACCCCTACGCCGCTACTATTAAGCTGAGGTAGATCGATCTCGCTGGCTGCGCACAACCAGTCTCCTTGTCCCAACATTGAACTGCTTTTCTGCCAGTACGACTAGCAAAAATGGCGTTCAGGTTAGAACAATCTTTAGTAAGCAAGTGCTTTGATATATATGTATACTTCCTCTAAACATTTCGGAATGCAGTTTGATTAAATTCAAATTGGTAAAAGTATTTGATTCATATAATAGTGTTTGTCAATATTGGCTCAGAGTTCCCGTAGACGTGTCTAATAAATTACGATACATTCGAAAATATAACAAAAATGGATACGAGTTTGAAGTCTAGCCTGTCCTCGAATGAATTCCTGAAATATTTCAGTCTCTACAAAATACTTCATTCGCATTTTTATTAACATTTTTGCTAAGGAGTTTAAATGTTACAATACTATATTTAACAAAGAAAACTACATATTTTTATAATAATAGAACACACATGAAAAACAATCAAATTAGAACAAACACCACATCACTGTTTTGTGCCTTAATTACAAAAATACTACTTACAATGATGGTCATATCCAGAGATAATCAAGCCAGCAGCCGCGAACTTCAAATGGGGAATTAATGTTAAACGAAATTCCTTTGCATTACGTCAATTTTAAAGATAAATACTTCAAACAAAAAGTATTCAACGTGAATTTTTTTAGGAATGTTATCAAGGTAAAATTTCATGCCAATTGTTTTGTTTAATAATTTTTTTTTCATAAAATGTTGTAGGCTATTGAAATTTACACATAACAAAAAACAAACAAATAACTCTTTTTCACGAATAATTTTTTTGTAGTAATACTCTCTAAGAAAGTCAGGTAATTTTTTTTTGTTTGATATAGATATCTGTAATTGAAGCTATGGAAAGGAATTTCGTTTAATATTGATTCCTCATTTGAAGTTGGCGGCTGCCGGCTTGGTTGGCAGGGCCGTTAAGAAAACACGTAATACACGAACATTAATTTAACTCATTTTTAGCCGGTTATTTTCTACCCGCACACGCCTTTAACTCCGAAATCCCATCACCGAAACAATAAATACGAGTTCTTTCTGAGTCTTGTCTGCGTAAGTGTATCTACAATCTTCAGAGCTTCGCGAGAAACACGGGTGAACATGTTCGAGTGAAATTCTGTGTTGACAATTTTTCGTTGACTGCGTTGTTAAATTATTTACGTGCGTACTCATGATTGTTTAAGTGGCAGGGACGCGCGACAATCATGTCAGTGTTGTTAGGTTCGATCCACGGGACAGTCGAAAAAATTTCGGGCAACAGCTTATGCAGGTGCAACTTAGTCTTTCGCACATTCCAGTTACAAGCATTTGTTAATCGGCGACTATAATTCTGCGAGGATTTTTTGATTGATCACGGTCTCATGTGATAATAGTTACTAATAAGGTCAAATATTTCGTCCTGTTTATTAATGGCTAACCAGTTCCCCCGGGCGTATGAAAACCCACTGTAATCCAAAATCGACATTTTTGATCACCGTACCTATATTAGATGTCTGGGTAAAGACTAGGCAATTCTGCGATTTCATTTAAGGACAGACTGTACTTCAAACCCGAGTACATTAGAGACGGTTTTCGATTCATGTGTTTCACATTAAAATAATTTTTTTTTTTTTGGCTAACTTTAATTCGTGATATTCAGCAAAGAATTCGTTGTGTATCAGCCGTCTACTCCAAGTGCACTCTCTTCGGCACATGAAACCAGATGTTCTCGAAGTCTCTAATGCAGTTTCCGGAGGGAAAAGTTCTTCTTCGCAACTTCCATAAAATTATATATTTACGCGGTCCACGGGAGCATGAACAAGGAGAAAATTGCAACACGGACTTAGCTTGTTCACGGAGGAGACAGAGAGAAAGAGAGAGAGAGAGACCTAGAAAGCGACGGATAAGCAGAGAGAGGACAGTTCGTGTTGCTGTTTCTCGTCGGAATGAGGGGAACTGGGGGGGGGGGGGAGAGAGGAGATCCTTGTAGCTCTTGGTTTGCCGTTGTCAGGGACGAAAGAGACTAATGCCCCAAAGTTTGCGACTCCAGCACCCCTCACCCAATACTGCAAGAAAGCAGAGATGTGGATTCATTCCCCATCTGGGAGCCAGAACTCGGGTCTCGCCGGGGCTAGGACTGTCCTGGGTAGCAGATTATTTCTCTCCCCCCGCCCCCTATTACAGCTCGCCATCATCCCTAATACACACTCTCCTCGTCCTTAAGGGCAGCGACACCCCTGGGAGAGGGACGGCAGGCTCTCCTGCTCACCAATAGACGATGGGTTGCTCCCACGGCTAACCAAGCAAGCTGAACTCCGTCGCCATTAATTTACCATCATTAGTCCGAAATTTCCTTCCCGGGTAAACACCGCAATACGTCGGCGATGCATGGGCCTCATTTCAGTGGAAATTAATCTCCTTAACGCTCGCACTAAATTTTTCAGCCCAGGCACAGAGAAGGGGCCACGGTGGCAGAGCGGTTAGACCGCTTGCCTCCCACCAGAGCGAACCCGGATTTCGCAAGTGGGAATCGTGCCAGATGATGCCGTTGGTCGGCGGGTTTTCTCAGTGATCTCACCTTTCCCCCCCGGCCCTTGCATTCCAGCGATGCTCCGTTACCACCTCATTCCACGCTCATCGGCTCTTCAGGCCTCGTTGTTAAGACCCGCCCAATTTTCTTCACTCACTCACTCTACTGATGAGTTCTGTGTGGAGAAGTGAAGTCAAGGAACGGTGGAAACAAAGCGCTGGAGCCAATAAAACGTTCTTCTCTTTAACTGCGAGTATTCATGTTTTGTATCTAGCCTGTTGGAGGCGAAGATTTCTTTACAGAATTTCAACAAATGTTGAAAGAGTTAACCTTCATGAGACATATTGATACTGAAAATACTGATATTTCTATCGACATTAATATATTACATTTTTATTTACGAATGCGTTTTGTTTATCTATACTATGTACAAAGATTTAGAAAGAGAAATAGACAGAGGTTTGTTTGGCTCTCTTTACGTCGAGGTCTTGAGAGCCGATGAGAGTGAATCGAGGTGGGTAGGGTGCTGGTGTGGAACAGTGCGGGAAATAAAAGACGGGAGAAATGGTAGATCCCCGAGAAAACCCGCCGACCAATGGCATAAACCGGGAAGAGTCTCCACATGGCAGCGATCCCGCCTGGAATCGAACCCGGTTCGCCTATGTGGGAGATGAGTAGTCTAACCACTTCACCGCCGCGGCACCCCTAGAAAGAGGAATATCCTGAGAGTAAAGGTGTAAGAGATGTCAAAAGAGATTAGTTTAATGAGACTAATCTCCGCACAGAACACTAATTATTTCACATATAATGAAATACTAAAATGAGCCACTGAAATTTCTGAATGAAAGTTTAGCCGACAAGTACAAAATTCACCTTACAAGCAGGGATTGTTTTATAAATGAAAAATGTTCAATCTGAAAACAGCATTGCTCCATAGCTTTTCGCTCACTCAATAATGGACGGCAAATACTGATAAACCTTAGGTAAGGTTTATTCTACCCATTTTGGAAGACCAATGCTTTTAGTTAGGCAACAGAAATTCTCGCTACAGATTTCACTGGCGTTGCGCAAGTACCGGATTTTTCCATTTGGTACGTAAATAAATGGAATAATTGTTATGCTCATAAAAATTGTTATAACTGTGTAAAATCTTTAGATTTGTATTGTGTAAAAACATGCAAAAAAGTGAACATTGTTTTTCGCATTGGAGTGGGAACACAAATAAATATGTACACATATTGTTTAATATTGTCAGTACGTGAATTTAGCGAAATATTGTCTTACATAATTTGCTTTATTAAGCACGACAAATTAATTGAAAAAAAAAAAAAGTAGCGAAATAGTTAAAAGTAATATTTATGTGGCTTTCCTGTCCATTTCCCTTAAGGGAAAAGAGGAAAGTACAAAGTTCCTTTTGATGACGGCTGTATTTATTTCGCACTTAAAACCGTAATTCTTTTTTTTTCCTTTGAAATAAGCTTGCTAATGAACGGGCAGTGGCAAATTCAGTGGTATATTTTTTGTTTGCTCTTGTATACACCATTGTGGAACTTGTATAAAATTTACGAAATAAATATTATACCGGAATGTTTGTTTGGGGCAAGTTGATGCCACGATTCGAGACAAAAACTAACTATCCCACACAAATAAATATAATTTCTCGATTCGCCGTCAGTTTAAACGCGACATCTTTCGGACATGAGCCCACCGTGCTGCGGGCATTTTTCTTAGGGTCAAACTCTGCCGTAATAAATATAGTTTTACTCCTAACGTGAGTAGGATAAACTTTGGCCATAGGTAGGGGCGCCTATTTCTTGTTTAAAGATTTCAGGACCAATTGTGTTTGAACGCACTTTAGTTCAGAACCACTCTCGTGGTTGGATAATTAGAACTGCCACGTGTCCTATCTATCTCCATGCGTATCACGGACTGTCAGTGTACGAGAAATTTAATTCTAATTGTCTCATTCGCGGGACAGACTGTTCTTGCGCAAAGACAAGCAGCCAATAGCCAATCGAAGTCTGTAAGGGTGCACATAGGACATTGAAGTATAGCCTCTGTGTAACAGGTGGACCTAACAACACATTTTTGCCGCATGCGTACCGGATTTTTCCGTTTTATGTTGATGAAGTAATGTGTAGAGTCGTGCAAAATCTTTGTATTTGAAATGTATTAAAACCTGCTTAAAGAATTAACTTTATCCTTTGCACTGGAGTAGAAATGTAACTAAATATATTCTCATGTTGTTTAACATTCTGTCTTGAACTGGATTTAGGAAAACGCTGACTTACACTAATTCTTTATTTAAATAGAATAACTGAATGGAAAGAATAATGAGAATGTAAAGATATTACTTTAGGGCTTTACATACTTCCTTTTTATGACAGCTATATTTATTTTTTATGTACTTAGATTCGTAACGTTTCTCTATGGAAATAAGCCTGCTTATGAATGCTCAATGCTAAACACAACCGTATTCATGCGGCTTGCTGCTGTAAACACGATCGGAGGGCGTGAATAATACTTACGAAATAAAGTAAATACTTAAACTTTCGGCTGGACAAAATTTTTAAATCTCAATTCGAGCCAAACGCGAACTTTTTACGGATCCGCAGTGGCTGAGTGGTTAGCCTGCTCGCCTCCCACCTAGGCGAACCGGGGTCAATTCCCGGCTGGGTCACTCGCAGCTTTTCGCGTGTGGGAATCGCCGGACGATGCCGCTGGTCGGCAGGTTTACTCGGGGATCTCCCGTCAACCCACCACCCCCTTCATTCCGGCGCCGCTCCATGCTCACATCAATCACCCTCATCGTCTCTCAAGTCCTAGCTGTTAACAGCCTCCCAAATCTCTTCACTCACACACTCACTAAATATCTGACGACTGAAACTGACGTATTGTGTAGGATTACTGGAGTCAATGGTTTACGAAAGACCAATTACTTGTGTAAATCTTTAAGTGTTTGTTCACGTATAGCAGTAGCGCCACAGTAAGTGCCAATGAAAAGTTTTGTTTTAACGATTTTATCACCAGATAATAACAGCGTTTGAATTGCTGTGTTAAGAAAGTTCATGCTGAATACAAATCGGAAAATCGATCTAATATTAAGGGACCCTTGAAAGTGGTCAACTACAGTTCTGCTCTACATGTGTAGTCTTGGCGACGTAATGCAAGTACGGAACTGCATAACAGTACATTTGACTTATCTGATCGTTGTTATAACATTTGACTTATCTGATCGTTGTTATAACATTTGACTTATCTAATCGTTGTTATAACACTGCAGATTTCCGGGGCTATATTTACATTGATCATAGACATTTTAATTTTATATGATTACAGAGTACTTACTTATGTTGTCCAATCGTTTAATATTATTCCAAATTACGTTTTATTCGATTAGCTAACAGTATAACCTTTGGTTATATTAATAGTTTGTTGATATAGAAATAATGTTTACTAAGTATTATTCATTTGTTTCTAGACGTTTTTAAGTATTGATATTTCGTTTGTTATTTTTAATTTCTTTCCTAGAGGGCAGTAGGCATTAAATGTTTATTAAACAAAAGTACTAAATAAAATTATCCTGGTTATCTCTCGTCTTGTCATTGGTGATTGGCGGAGAGGTGTGTGATGGTCAGACGACAGCCAATCGGAGGACAGGAGACAACGTAAGTAAGGCAGAAGAAAGTAGAATACCAGTTTTTCTTTAGAACAATTCTCACCACCTCCAAGGATGGACGTGTCGCTATTAAAATGATATAAAAATGATATAAATAATTATACATATTTGAAAGAATTGCTGATAGATGTTTGTAAATACGAATGATTAATAGTGTGGAAGAATAATAATACAAAGTCGTTGTGTTTGAGAAGATAATGTAAGCAATTGTAGATTTTATTTAAGATGTTTTATGAAGTACGAGGTAGATATAAAATTGATAATCTAAGAATTGGAACTACTGATCCTAATGAAATGTTATAAACGGCGCCCAACGTGTCAGTGACAGGATTGTGACATGTATGAAATGTGGCATTGTCATTATTTACACCCTACGCACTGCTACGACGCACACTGGGGTGAGAAGGTTCCAATCGTAGTATTAATTCAGGTAGTGCATCAAACCCTGCATGTTGCATACCAATTTAAATAGGATATAATGTCAAAGAAAATGGCCCAATCGCCATGTATATATGTATATATAATATATATGTGTGTGTGTGTTAGTGTGTGTGTGTGTGTGAATTCCGAAGAGAACAGAGTATTTACGTTTAGTAAGCAATGTTTGAAACACCAACGCGACGAGTGTTCATATCAACAACCTGATGTTCTTCCCAAGTGATTAAAAACTATTTTTTTTTTTTTTTTTCGATTTCCAACAGTTTTGCTGGAAACGCGAGACTTCTCTAGCACTCTACCTGGTATTCCACACTAACTCGCTCGATTAACTCGACCCAACAATGGGTACGCAGCTAGCCGCCTGAGCGCGATTCGAACGACACACTACTGCAGAGAAAGAACATGTACATCAGCAGGTCAGCGCGCATTGCTTTTTCAAATGGCAGTGTTGGTGGCGTAATTTCCACACTATTTTTTATTTACTGTTCCGAAACGAAGCCCACGAAGACTTCCTTTTCTCATTTTCCCGTTGCAGTCCCGCTGCACTTTCTTAGGTAAAGCGATTTCAAGAGAACGTGACCAACAGATCCGTGACTTAGATTGTTCACAGCAATATCACCTTCGTTACCTTCTTTTTTTTTTTTCTTACCCCGGCGTAAGCAATCCCGAAGGGTTGAGAAGGGGTTAGAAGGAGGTAACCGCAGAAGATCCCGACTTCTCCACTAACTTACAATGTATCAGGTATCAAGATAGCCGCTAGGGGAGGGCGTTTAAAAAAAAAAAAAAAAAAAAGGTTCTGGAGGGCAAGGGGGAAAAAAAACTTCCCACGACGTCGAGACAAGAAAATTCCGATTTATCTGGTCGGTTAAGCCGGCTGCTCGCTATCGAAAGCGCGGTAGGGCGAGAAGCTAGGATGACCCGTGGAAACTACATAAACCCTCGCAGATGGTCGTAATTCTGCGGAGGTCTGGAGGGGGGGAGCTCAGCCTGCCAAAGGCACTGGGCAGGAGAAGGTCTGATGCACCGAGGTCTAATACTCGCCCGTGCTCCAGCCATAAAAATAAATACTAAGTTCCACGCATGAAAACGTTTACAATCAGTGGCGTGTAGTGAGTTTTTTTTAAACAATGTAAGCAGTATAATAGCCTACATATTTGAGTGTTTTAGATAACATTTGCTAGTGCCATTTTCAATTTATACTAACAAATGCAAATTCCAACTTATCTTACCTTCTACATGTTGGTGCCGTTTTATAATACCCAACGTTAGTTATAAAGACGGAAACGAAATGAATGTAATAATAATTAAACTGAATATAATTTAGAAAGAATATTACACTTCATATGAAAACTCCCGTTTTCCCGAACACTGTCATTCATTTTCCAAGAGAAAGAGGACTGGATGACGCAAACAGAACGACTGCTTGCCCTGCCGAAGGAAACGCGAGTGGAGTAGCTCGTTTGCGACTTGGATTCATCGCTAGTCGCTCCCGTTTGTTGAAATAAATACTAGATAGCAGCACTGTGCGTGTACGATACGGGAGTTACGAAAAAAAAAAACTGCTTCTCGAATCGGAAACGGGAAAACTCTGAATCAAACGTGTTTAATTGCAAAGTTAAGGCGAAAACTGTACAGGATCAAACATTTCCAATGTGTGAAGGGAAAGTATTGCTTACCTTACGTCTATGGAATAAACGCCACTATTTACAATTTAATCTATTGCCGTAGGATACCGCGTGAGGCACATGCAATCACCAAAAAACGAGCCAACCATACAAAAAAAATAGTTAAATATAAAAATATTTTTTGCATATTTTTAAGATTAAAAAAAATGCAATAATTGTTATTTGGCGAATACATTACATACCAAGCAGTAACCCACGGCATTATAGTTCACGTTGTAAATTTTTTCATTTGTACAACTTAGTAAAAGGCTGTTCACGATAAAGTGAGCACTTTAGAAATAAACCATAGGAAAAAAAAACCTCTGCTCCTACTTTCATATATTGTAACGGGCGCATTGAGTGACATGCGCCCAGTAATGTTGGTAACGATGGATGGAAAGTAGTTACATATCTTAAAGTTGAATAAAAAGTGTTAGGTCACCATTTGTGATCATTTAAATTATTTATTTCCCTTTATTTTTTTGTTTTAATGCTTCGAAGTGTGAAAATGAAAATGTTAGTAAAATTTACTTTCCTAATTATTTCAGAGTTTCACTTGACCGACGTATGAATAAAGTGATAAGGCCAATGGCAATGTTAATTTTACATAAGGCGGAAGAATAAACCACTGGCGTATAAGAGTAGATCTTAAGCAGAGCTCTCAATAGTGCCCATTTTACCGCCAATAGTCTATAGTATTAGTTATTGTGGTTGCAGGGAAATAGAAAAATGTTGGATATGACATCAAATTATAAAAAAAAAAAATGTAAAGTTTAATTTTTTTTTATTCCAGTAAAATGGCATCGTACAATGCGTACAAGTAAAAAAATGTTTTGCACAACCATTAAATAATTTTTTTTTTTGTATCTTCTCGTCTGCATATCACGCCGGCGAGTGAGTGAAGGGATAACAGGATGAAATGTGCGTGCGAACTATGTAGTACGTATTCTACCGTATTCCTACGCTCGACTGCTTTCCTGGCAACAACGCTATCAGTTAAAACGTGGACGGGATTTGAAGTCAGAAAACTGATGGGGTAAACGCATGCTTTGAGATACTGGTATCTTCTCGTCTGCATATCACGCCGGCGAGTGAGTGAAGGGATAACAGGATGAAATGTGCGTGCGAACTATGTAGTACGTATTCTACCGTATTCCTACGCTCGACTGCTTTCCTGGCAACAACGCTATCAGTTAAAACGTGGACGGGATTTGAAGTCAGAAAACTGATGGGGTAAACGCATGCTTTGAGATACTGTATCTGTACAAGTACTCTAACCTACCTTTAATGCTGCAATATATGTACAGTTTTTTAACGGCTTCTTCGCCCTTTTTGAATATAACCTTTCAATAATCATCCAATGCACGGCATATTTGGTTGTTTCCTAAATATGTCATGTATCGAAAGCGTTTTATACTTGTGTTAAAATAAAAATACCCAATTTTTAGCTAAATCGAACTTCTATTTATATTTTAATAATAAATTACATTATTTCATTTATAATTTGCATTAATAGAAAACGGAAGAAAATAAGGGCGTCTGTAATGTTTGGTAATAAATAGTTATTATATAAAATATGAGTACACTCAGTGCACACGAATGTGGCACGTTGTCCCTTTGGTGTAGATTTCTCGACTAGGCTAATCTTTGTTTGCACGAGGCGGAGGAATGTCTTGGACTTGGAAGTATAACCTTAGCAGGGATTCAGATTACTTGGAAATAACCGATAATTGACTATGCTCAAGTCAGTTAAATATTCGGATTTAAAGACACGTTTATTATTGTTTATGTCGATAGTTGTATTGGTAATGGGAGTAATGATTTTTAGGGATGTGCACGGAGTACGAAAATCTATCTAATTTACAGTCTATGAGCAAGAGACTGCGTAGATGAAGATAGGCGACATCAAAATATTCCATGCTTACAACGTTCTCGTGCCTACATAACAAACTGCTGAATTTGTAGTCGTGACTGTCAAAAATGTAGAAACTATCTGTCACTGCAGAACGTCTAATAGAGGCAGGTTGCCAACGGGTAGACTGTACGCCAGCAGAGTGTTATTCGCGTGTTCGTTATTATTAGTGCCATGCTCGTAGAACAGGCGTAGAACAGCTACTTCATGTTACCGGAACGTGTCTGCAAGAGCGCCTCAGTTACGAAACAAACTTAAGACGTAGCGTGCAGTTTTCTTGCATTTACCTCACGATTAGCAATTTCGACAATGCGATTAATATGCCGACTCATTTTCACCGGCGTCGTCGTGTTTTGCAAAGGAGTTTCGCACTTCAGAACAAAGTGGTTCGTGCAAACGATAGGCCCTATGCTTCTCAACGAAAGATCATTGGATATTCTGCTATCGACCAGTGAATTAATGCTGCGCGTCCGGTCTATTGCCAAGAGCGATGGAAGTCGCCGCAAGACAATACAATTCAAAGTGCAGCAAATTTCACAAGATCGTTATGAAATTAATAAGGTTTAAATACCACGTTGAAGAGAACTACCAACCGAATTCATCACACGACTCTCTCTCTCTCTCTCTCTCTCTCTCTCTTTACGAAATTTACCATTGTTCTTCAAGAAAGCGACCTTTTTATGTGTGTACATAAGACTACCTATTACACTGTAAAATAATAAGTGTTTTAAAGCAGTGAAATTTTATTCACTGATAATTCAGGGAATAAAGTGCAACCGATTGGTGTTTACGTAAAATTAAGTGGGGACCGGTACGTTAAAGGAGTGAAACACCCTGAAGACCGTGGGTATTCACCGATATATCAGTTATATTTAGTCACTTCAGTGATCAATGATTCTAGTGCAGTAGTCATTGTTTTTCCAGAAGGTCTCACTAATTTAGTGGGATTTTCACAGTTTCAGCTTTGAAGTGTAGTCTCCAGACACAGTTCTTCCTTGATTTTCGGATTACAATCTGCTGCCGAGCATGCTACACTATTTACTTAGAAGTCTGAGAAAACTGGTAAAATATTGTTTGAAGGAAATATTAAATATTTAAATAATTAAGCTGCTTTTCATAATATATGCTATATAAAAATAAATTATGTCTTTTTCATTGCATTGTAAGACTGTTTTGATACAGATAGCATGTTACTTGAATTAAATTAATCAAGCAATACATTTATACACAAAATTAATTTATTTTTAATTGGATTAGATGATCAGTTATCTCGTTTCGTAATTTTTCTGTAGTATAAAACACGTCATAATATGGAGCAATTCGTGCGTATTTCCTTAGCTCTGTTACTTTAAAACTTTGAAGTTTACTAACAAATAATTTCGTTTGTTATAAATTGATTTTTTCCGGTATCTTTTATTTATTAACTACATTGGTTGAGGCAGCACAATTTTTCGATAACATTTCAAGACAGGCGTTACTTCATCACCCCATGGTCATTTACTTCATCACCCCAGGGTCATTTACTTCATCACCCCATGGTCATTTACTTCATCACCCCATGGTCATTTACTTCATCACCCCTTGGTCATTTACTTCATCACCCCATGGTCATTTACTTCATCACCCCTTGGTCATTTACTTCATCACCCCATGGTCATTTACTTCATCACCCCATGGTCATTTACTTCATCACCCCATGGTCACTTACTTCATCACCCCGTGGTCATTTACTTCATCACCCCATGGTAATTTACTTCATCACCCCATGGTCATTTACTTCATCACCCCGTGGTCATTTACTTCATCACCCCGTGGTCATTTACTTCATCACCCCATGGTCATCTACTTTTGTTGCTTGGATAAATGAATTATGACACGTTTTAAACATTTGCATGAGAATCTCATGGGTTTAATGTCAATGTTACTGAATTCTTGATAACCCAAACAAATGTGGAAAACACTTCTGTTGTAGACAGCAACCAACGGTAGAAAACAAAACAGGTTTGCCTGCTTAAAATCCCGAAGTCTCGCGACTTCATAAGATGTCCTTAGCTATACAGTACGAACTGTAGACCAATATAACACAATGCAATATATTAAGTTACAAGTTGTTGATAATGATCCGTAAGGACAAAATGGCTGAACCCAGTCGCACCCCATTAATTTAGTGACTTGTACAAAGAAATTACTAATACACACTATCACGTCAGTATTCGGGATTTTTTTTTTCTACCGATACTGTATTGTTCTCAGAGCAAACATTTTCGTCACAAAAAATGTTGCAGAATAATTTTGATGTGGAATTTTACTGCGAAAGCCCGTTTGGAATTATTGGGCGTTAGTGGTAAACTTTTTCCCCCTTTTATTACTATCGATTAAAATTCGTTATTTTAGACAGTTTCATCGTCACCTCAGTCTTCACCAAAGGTCTATTTTCCCCTTAAACCTCAACAGCTCCCGTCTGCTGTTGGGTGTAACTTAAAGCGACAACCAAACACCACCATCACTTACAACTAACTACACGCCAGGCAAATGCGATGCTCTCAGACAAGCGTCCAGTATGTCTTCCCTACAAGGAAATGGAAACAGTCACGTCAGGCCATTTCATAGACTTTTTTAAGGCTACAGCTACGAAAAGTTTTATTATTTTGTATTAGTACAAAATTCTGTTCAGCTCGTAGACACTACTTTGTACAATTGACATGGAATCTTATCTGCATAATAGCATGGCAAAATCACAATTTTTTTGGACGCATAAACAATAAAAGCTAACTCGTCGAAAACACCAGAACGTTCTCACCATGATCTACTCTAGTTTTTATCTTATTCTTTGCGTTCGTCAAAGTTCGCACCTAAATTAATAAGCTATAGAGATATAAACAATATAAAAACCGAGAAGTTATTACCAGCTACAGAATGTTTGCCATGGCAATATGTAGCAACTGCAGATACAGGTGATGGAAAAGGTGATATTTTCTATAAATTGGTGCTGAACTTATATGATCAGTTTGCCCCGTGTAGTTAATAAACGTGTCACACGCGCTCCAGCTCCTCGGCTGACCCAATAAATCCGGGCGCTCATGGCACGGCGTGATTCCGCCTTTAGGGAGTATAAAAAAGTGAAACTTTTTTAATCTTTTCTGATTGATACACTGAATCAGAAATATAAATCACGTAGATATAAATGCACGCAGCAAATTTTGGAATTGTAAAATTAAATACTACTGTAAACTGGATAGGAAACAATCGCCGGGTGCAACTCGCTATGTTGGTGCTATGCCCTCTAAGCACACTGAGTCACAAGCTATTTTTACTCCTGATGAACTGTCATTTTTCCCGGCAGCAATGCAAGCCTGGTAAAGTATTGAAAATTGAATTAATTAATTGAATTAATTCTGTTACTCGCGAAAGTGCCGATGTTGAAAACAAATTCTTTTTCAAAGCAGATATCGGCGCTTGAAACAAAAAAACTTTGCTATTAAGTGTGTAAAATCCAGAGCTACAGATAACGATGAAATCAGTATTAAACTAATTTGTTTGATAATACCAGTTATTTTACCTGCACTCGCCGACATATTTAACGCCTGGATAACTTCGCGTACCTACCCTGCCTGCTGGGAAAATGCTCTTGTGAGTCCTCTGCCTAAAATGTCGAACCCAAATCGTTTGTACGATTATAGACCCGTAAATATTCTGCCTTGTTTGTCTAAGGCACTTGAATATATTATTCATGGGCAAATTGTCTCGTATATCAACAAAGACAATTTACTTGACGACTTTCAGTCTGGTTTCCGGAGACAGCACAGTACTTGTACTGCACTTATAAACGTTACTGAAGACATAAGAGGTGCAATGGGCTCTAGGCAACTTACTCTTCTAACGTTAATTGACTTCAGCAAAGCCTTTGACTCTGTCGCCCATGATAAACACTTAGCTAAACTAAGAAGCTAGTTCAATTTTTCTCTGAGCTCTTACGAATGGATTCAGTCATATTTATGCTACAGATATCAGTGTGTAATAATGAACAATGTAAAATCTTAATGACATGCTGTTTTTAAAGGAGTGCCTCAAGGACCTGTATTTAAAGGAGTGCCTCAAGGACCTGTATTGGGTCCTCTGTTGTTTTTAAAGGAGTGCCTCAAGGACCTGTATTGAGTCCTCTGTTGTTTTCGCTCTTTATAAATGCTCTTCCAAAATTCTTTTGACACGTTAACTATCATATTTATGCCGATGAATTTTTGATGTACATATCGTCAGCACAAAATGAAATTGTATCTACTTTTCACAAAATGAATTCGGATCTGGATGCGGCTAAGAAATGGTCTGAAGCTAATGGGTTAAAAATTAATCCTGTAATACACGGTGTTTGATAATCAGCTCTCCATCTCTCATTACTGCTGCTAAGAAATTTCCGTTGCCAAACATTTTAATTAATGAGATGGTTATTAATTTCTCTAGCAGTGATAAAAATCTGGGTATCGTAATGGACGAAAGTGGTAGGGAAACGGGAAGTTGGGGCCATCAGCGCCTGCCACAGGAGCCAGGAGCAGGCCGGCCAGCATGTTGGAATTTCCCTTTTTTCCCTCAAAATTTCCCTTTTCCCCTCTAAATTGACCAAAATACCCTAAAGATTTCCCTTTTTCCCTAAAAAATAATCCCTTTTTTTCCCGGAGCAGGCGAGAGGGATTAGGGACCCTAGGATCAGGGATCGGCGACTCTGGTGACTCGTATCAGTGACTACAATCCAGGTGACCAGGATCAGGACCTATGACCTTAGACCTAGAAAATGCAAAAATTTTAAAATAAGAAAAAATCACAAAAATTCACAAAAAAATTTAAAAATAGATTTAAAAATTTACGAAGAATTTTATTAAAATTTTTCTATTAAAATTGATTCAGAAATTAAAAAAATTGTTTAAAAATTTTTTTTATAAAATTTCATTTAAAAAGTTTCTTAATTAAAAAAGCTTTAACCCCCGTAGCCATTTTCCCCATTGTCCTTCAGAATTTCCCTTTTTCCCTCGAAAATTTCCCCCTTAAAAATTTATAAAAAAGTTAACTAAAAAACGTACAATTCCTGTGGTCTCCCACCTCACCACCAATTACTCACCTCTGTTCGAATCCAGCAGACAACTGACTCCCTCGTACCTGCTCCCCTCACCAGTACTCGATTCCGCCATCATTTGCTTACATGCTACTGGAGGAAGCCATATTTGTTTATATGTTACTGGATGCCACCATATTTGTTTTTTGTTTGTCATTTGTTTATACATTACTGGAGACAACCATCTTGGTAGGCGACCACAATCTTAGTAGGAGACCACCATCTTGGTACACATCACCCAACTGCCATATCAGAAGCCAATGACCATGACCTTGACCCCATGACCTTGAATGACCTGGAATATTAAAAAAACAAGGACAAAATGCATAAAAGTCAGCAAACTTAATACAATATAGACTACTACCGCCATATTAGATGCAGACTACCTCAACCTTGACAACATGACCTTGAATGACCTTGAAAAAATACATTAAATCATAAAATCAACAGGAATAATACATTACATATTACTACCACCATATTAGATGCAGACTACCTCAACCTTAACCCCATGACTTTGAATGAACTTGAAAACAAAAAATTTGAGAAAAAATACATAATGTCTAAAGGCATAATACATTAAAGAACACTGCCACCATATTAGATACAGACTACCTCGACCGTGACCCCATGACCTTCAATGACCTTGAAAAAATCCTTTAAAATAAAAAAAATTAAAATATTTATTTTTAGAATTATTAAAAATGAAATTTCAATAACTTAAATTTTCGAAGTTCCCCCAACACTGCCATTAGTTACATTCGTTCCATCAATTACTCACTTTAGTTTGACTCCCAGCAGACGACTGACTCCCTCGCCTCCACTCCTCCCACCTATACTCATTTCGCCATCTTGATTTTCATTTTTGTTCATCACTTGCTTACATGCTACTGGAGACAGCCACATTTGTTTACATGTTACTGTCTCTCTCACCTTTGTTCGACTGCCATATTTGTTTTTTTTTTCGTTCGTCATATGTGTATATGTTACTGGAGGTGGCCATATTAGTTTTTTTTCGTACATAATTTGTTTTTATATGTTAGTGGAGGCTACCATGTTGGGAAGCAGACATATTGCTAGGTGCAATTCTCCATGTTTTATTTGTCATTGGTTTCATAGTTTGTCTCTCACCTTTGTGCGACAACCACTTTATTGGCCAGCTGAAATCACGTGACAACTTGGTGATTAGCTGGTCGGTGATTGGCTGATTGGTGTTCGCAATACAATTGGTTCAACGTCAGTGTGACGTCATTGGTCTTTTGCATACTCGTATATAAGCTGCAGAGAGTTCAGCTGAGAATCTTAGTTTGACAGCAGCTCCCGTGAAAGGTGGAGCGCCTAGACTAGCTTGTGCCTCTTCGCATCAAAGTATTATTCTGCATCTGCGATGTCTTCGAGTACTCCAGAGCTAATGGTAGGTACGACAGCGCCATCAACTTCTTCAGGCATGACGCCGACAGTACCAGCAACTTATCGGGTGGGCCACCTACAGCATTGCAGCCATCAGCATCGCGACCCAAGACAACAGTGTCAAGACTTCGATGCATGCACTGTTGATGAAGCCTTTGCGACCAGCAGCGATGTTAGACGACACGAAACTCATCAATGTAAGGTGAACCGGCTCCTCATGGCACATAAGTGTGAGAAGCACCTTCGCCTGTTTGCTCGTACTGACAAACTAGATCAAAATTCGGAAATGTGTAAAGGATTTGTTCCCCCGCCAGCGCAACAGGAAGACGTATTGTCACCACCACAAACCTGTGATGGACTTACAAGTACTGCTTTGTGCAATGGCGACGTAAACATGTCATCGCTACCTAGTACGGTAAGTGATGATGTACATGTGGATGGTACGGACAATTCGCTGTCGCTATCGGGTCGATCGTCTCACTACTGCGGTAAGACGTACAGTGAAAGCTGCCATGCGCGTAGGCACGAGAAGAGTGGCAAATGTACGAAGAAGACACGATGACCATATTTGACCATTAGCTGTCACAAATGTGGGCGTAAGTTCATGTGTTACGGAGTAAAGTTGTTCCAGACAATGCGCGACTTAAAATACCTGACCATCAGAGAGCACAATGTTATGAATCGTATGAGAAACGTGTCGAACTGTGTAAAATTCGTGTCCGGGAACCTGTTCGTGTTCTAGACAAACCTAATGCCAATGGATTTCTTCTGAATAAATCTGCATTCAGGGTCGTGTTGAAAGATTACATTGCTCCGAATCTGACAGTTTTGTCGAAAGATGTTTGTTCGTTCCTGGCAAGTATGAAACAAAATTTCATAAACTAACTTACAGAAGAGATTGAAAAACACGGGCCACTAAAATATAATAAATGGCTAGAATGCAATGATAAAAAACCGGAACAGATGGAAGAAGGTATCAACAAGAGGGCATTCAATACTTCTAATTCACCTCTCTATACTGTATACGACATAGAAAATAGTGTAGAAGATAATATACAAAGGTATGTCACGAGGAAGAAGGAATTATGATGAAGGGTTCGGGCTGGACACTCGATTCAGTAAATCATCTGGAGCTAAGAACGAGTGCATACCAACCTCTTACGAAATAATGTGATTACCTCCTCTTGCCTTTGAAGAAATCATCGCAAAGAAATGATCGTATGTTAAATTTTGTAAATGAAAAATATATTTAATAAGTATGGTGTATTAAATTTTTTTTTATATAAAAAAGCTCCCTTCCGTTTTATATATAAAAATTATTTCAAATAAAAAATACTTGCAATTAAGAATACAACAATTAAATGTGACAGTTTACGAGCTTTGCAGGAATGGATAATGTCGCCATTCGGTACAGGTTGATAGCAGGTGGCATAATCGATACTACATATGTGTTGAGAATAGAATACAATATGGAGAGAGTAGAACTAAAGTGAGTAATTGATGGAGTGAAAGCGACTAATTAGGGCAACCTATACTTTAAACACATGCACAAATATGGCTGTCACCTGGCCTTACATAGGTGATGTAAACATAATAAATCTAAATTGTTGTCGCACAAAGGTGAGACACGAACTATAAAACAAATTACAATAAAAAAATGGAGGACAGATAACTGCCTCCCAACATGATAGCCTCCATTAACCTATGTAAACAAATTATGTACGAAAAACAAACAAATACGGCCGCCTCCAGTAACACATACACATATGACGAACGAAAAAAACAAATATGGCAGTCGTACAAAGGTCAGAGAGACAGTAACATATAAACAAATGTGGTTGTCTCCAGTAGCATGTTAACAAATGATGAACCAAAAAGAAAATAAAGATGGCGGAATGAGTATAGGTGGGAGGAGTGAAGGCGAGGGAGTCAGTCGTCTGCTAGATTCGAACAGAGTGAGAGTAGTGAGTGGAGGGAGGGGAGGATCCTCAGGAAATGTAACTTTTTAAATTAAATCCTTATAAATTTTTTAAGGGAAATTTTGTAAGGAAAAGGAAAATTCTGAGGGGAAATGGGAAATTCTGAGGGGAAAAGGGAAAAATGGCCGCCGGTGTTAAAGCCTTTTTAATTAAAAAATTTTCTAAATAAAATGTAATAAAAATTAATATTTAAACTATTTTTTTTATTTTTTAAATTATGTTTTAATTAAATTTTTTAATGATAAATTTTTCATAAATTTTTTGTGAATTTCTTGTGTTTTTAAAGATTTTTTTTTAGATTTTTGCATTCCAATGTCAAAAGTCATAGGTCGTGATCCTGGCCACCTGGCTCGGAGTCACTGATCCTACCCTGGGGACACTAATCCCTCTCGCCTGCTCCGGGAAAAATGGGATTTTTTTTTTAAGGAAAAAAGAGAAATATTTAGGTTTTTTAGTCGATGTTGAGGGAAAAAGAGAAATGTTTAGGGAAGAAAGGGAAATTCCAACATGGCGGGCCGGGCGGTTCCTGTCTCCTGTGCCAGAGGCCGGTGGTCCCAACTACCCATTTCCCTACTACTACTGACGAAACACTATCCTGGGCTGCTCGCGCACAACATATATTTTTAAAAAGGCCTATAAAACACTGCATTCCATAAAGCGCTTTAAAAATCTTCTACCGGAGCGAATTAAGCTACTGCTTATATGATGATGCATTTGTACTTTCCTTAATTGAGTATTGTGACGTAGTGTACAAGGACCTTGCAGATCACCTCAATAAGCGTTTGCAGAGGTTACAGAGCACATGTGTACGTTATGTATTTAATCTTAAATCCAGACACCTTCTCAGTGTGTGCCATGATAAACTACACTGGTTAAAATCGCATGACAGAAGGAAACAGCACTCAACACTGCTACTAAATATAATCCTGCGTGATGATACTCCCGTATATCTCCTGTATCGTTTTATCTACCTCTCGTGCGCTCATGAGTTTTGAAGCTCGCTCAAAATCGGACAGTAAACTTCTAATCCCGTTCCGCTGAACTAATTATCTCTAAAATCCTTTTAGCGTTCCGGCAGCTCGGAACTGGAATGGCCTGAGCCAGAACATACGTGATGAGGGTTCTTGCCATTTGTCCAAAAAGAAGTTGGTGGCGCAGTGCTGGCCGCCGGGACCCGTAAAGTGGAGCATTTTGGATGTATGCTTGAATGAATGGTCGTTGCTCTGATTTTAATTTAAACTCCTAACCATCATTTTTTATTATCATTAATTGTGTTTTCCACTATTATGCATGCAGAAGTCTAAACGCTTTTCCAGCTTAGAGTGTACGTGTTGCGATAATTACTATTGTAGGAGTTTGCCATAGGCATTTGAATCATAAGGACCTAAGTTGCTGCAATTTTGTTGTTGTAACGAACTAGTGTTCTATTTTATAATTTTATTTGCAGGGAGCTATTGTTACGTTTGTATGTATGTGGGCCTGTTGTGCATTTATGCGTTTGTGCAAATGTACTATACTGTATATGGTGCATAATTTGGCCTAATACCTGCTAGTTCGTCATCAGCGGATTATGGACTAGTTTAAACTTAATACTCACCAGTTAAATTTATAAATTTTTCAGTACTTAAATATGCATGTCTCTATTTAGTACTAAATATGCATGTCTCTATTGAGTACTAAATATACATGTCTCTATTTAGTACTAATTACCTGTTCCGTTAATGTCTAGTAACGACTTTTGATTTTCTGCAAGCAAGTGTAAATTGTAAAAATGGTTCAGTGTCAGAGAATGCAAATATGCCTTAACTGCGCCAAGTAAAGACGATTTATTATTATTATTTATTATTAATCACATTGATAAAAATACACCAGAAATTGTTTCAAGAAATCCTTACGGCCACGCTATGAAATTATTAGGCAATTTTTAAAAATCGCACGTCATTAGAATATTATTGCATATATATTATCTATTTTTGTGGCTCAGTGTCACATAAAGTATTGCAGTCATTTGTAGAAATTAAATATAAGTCCTTAGCGAACCCTTTAAAGCTCCGATTAAACAGCCATTTAAATAATATATTTTACCTTTAAGAAAATATATAAGGTCAATAAAGAACGAATTCTCTGATTACGACATACGCAGCGACTAATTCTTCCGTTGAAATTTTATATTAACCTTCATGTTATACTGAGTGCGTACGAGTTATTGGACATTTAATGAAGTTCCTGTAGAACTGATTGCGTGTACGCGTATAGCGAGGACCGGCACCGACTTGTTTGAGATGGAAATTACATTCCTCATTTCCCTGCGAATCACCGGGCTCACTGGGCTCTCCTTCAATTTCCGTTTTATCTCCAATACCTCAGCGAGGCCCTGATTTGGCTGGTGAAAATCGCGTGTTAGGTGCGTGCGATGGTTGAAGGCGGGTGGGGGGGGGGGGTTGGGAAGAGCCACGTGGTATTCATCTTCGCGTCTGCTGGAAAATAATAGTATTTAAGTAAAAAGTGATACATAAATAGCTTCGGAAATAAGTATACTGGCTGAAGGTCTCGAATGGCAAACATTTCTTTCGAATTTTGCTAGTACAAAACGCTGTCGAATTTGAAGGCACTTGAATCAAATAAACCGAAATAAAGGTATTGTTTAAATAAACTTGGAGAAGTGTTATGTTACAAAAAATCCGGCGATGGCCAAAATAAATGTATAATATTGTTCTGGCGTGTACGATTGAAGTGCAGAGCTTTGCTCTGGGCGATAATATCGCTTTCTTGAGGTGATCGTAACATTATTTTTCTTTGTAAATTTTCTCCTTTTTCTGTAGTATTTTAGTTTTTAAATTTTTGCTCTACAAAGAAAATAAATGTATTATTTTAATAGGTGATGATGCATAACTGTAAAACATAATATTAAATTGCAGTAATAAAATATTTACAAGTTTTCCGGTAGTTAAAACAAATAAAAAATTTTTATTTATTTATTTATTTTGCTATCCAACACCATTAAGAGCTTGTTTTTAAGTTGTTTGTATTTAGGAGAGCGCTAATACAGTTTACGTTACAAGGAACTCCATCAAATAGTGTAAATTGCATTTTGAAAGGACACAGCTTGCATTACATGAAACTGCCCAGCGATAAGCGCGAACGCGAAAGTTGGGTGAAAATTAGCTCGTCCGCTGTGTTTGAGCCCAGATGCAGCTCGCCCATGAACTCGCGGCAGCTGCAGATGCTTTTGCGTTTTCGATGAAGTGGCAATTGTCCGGACGCATTGAAGGACCCTTTCAACTTCGGATAATGGTGAATCGACCACGCGAACTCTGTGCGGAGGCTGTCTTTGACCAGTTTCGATGCTCGCGTGTGCAGACGAAATGAGTGAAGAACCTCGTTAGCGCCAAATCGCAAACGCGCCCCTCTCCTCCCCCCCCAGGCCACAACTTTGAGTCACAAAGGGAAGGGGAGTGGAGTTGTTTGGCCGAAACGATTGAAATTCGTTCCCCCCCTTTCCCCTCACCATCACACACCCGCACCGCACTGGTCAACTGATGTTAACAAAGGTTGGCGAAAGATCTAAGCAAAGAGGCGTATGATTCGAGGAAAGTACACAGTTTGCACTGCTTTGTTGCAATGCGAATCATTAGCTCGTCGGTTAACTGCACTTAAGTCACGCATTAAAATATCTGCACACAATTTTTTGAGTTTGCGATATAATTCTTTTGGAGTGGGGATTTTAAAATGTGGCGAGAGCGGTGAAATTTATTTATTTCCACTTTATGCCTTCTCTTATATTTAACCAGGTATATCATAGTGTACTCATACGTAAACATAAAGAACAAGAAATGATACATGCATTAACAAGAGGCGAAACAGAAATATGATTGCTCAAATAGTATTAAAACTGAAAATGATCAGTGGTATAATATTATGTACATATCTTGAGCAGGACTACAGACAAGAGACAGAGCAATGTTTAAAGAAATAAAAATTTCAATATAGCAATAATATTGATCTAAAATAACACAAACATGTGTTTCATAATCCGTATTACCAATCGTAAATATTAATGTGCATAACCTATAAGTACCTGAGAGGAAAATAACGTATTGAATCTCAGCTTATTAAAATATAAAACGATTTTTTAATCGTCTACTGTAAGTAAATCAAAAATATATAGTCACCGTGTGCACAATTTAGTTAATGTACGAACAACCAACAGTTAGTTTTTTATTGTTAATTATTATATTATATTATATTGAATTTTAAATTTTTGTTTTCCAAATAACTACTTTGCTCTTCTATGTTAGGTAAACCGGCCATTTAGTGGCCAATAACGTGGTTCGCATTTAACAGATTCCTTCCTTTGTACCATAATCTACATCCATTATCTGGGGACCCAACTGGATATGCCATTGCCAAGCGTTTCAAAAACACATTAAATATATTATTCCGGCTGTCTGCTAGCAGCGACGATGCTGTCCCTAGCGTAATATTTTAGGTCGGATAGTATCATCTTGGCTAACTGCAATCGTGATACCCTCTTGTGACGAATGTTTCGAACCTTTTAGCTCAAACGATGTGTTGGGATTGGATTTTTAAAGTTTTTATTAACGTCTCACGGTGTTATACCTGAAAGCTTATCAGGGGACGGCTTGTAAAGTAACGTATGACCTAACTTGAACTTGAACACCCATGCTTCACCTGGGATCCGAACCCAGAACCTCCCACACCCCAGACCGACGGCGCACCAACCCACTGCGCCAAGGAAGGTCGGCTCAGAATATGTGGCTGGCCATTTTGCCGTCTTGGACGACAGTACAGAAAACCTTGTACAAAGTAAAAACTAATAAACTACTACATTATATGAACCGCATTTAACCTACTTTCCGAAAGTCTTATGAGATCACTTTCCTGTCTGTGTATCTGTGTATGAGTGCGTCTGTGAGTCTGTGCGTCCCCCCCTTTTCAATATTCGAAAGCGTGAATAGTATTTCACTAAACTCCCTACACGTATGGTACTAACAAAGGACATAGTTTTCAACCACGCCACGCAATTACTTCCAAAATTGAGGCCATTTGAATATTTAGGGTGATCTTGGATGACCTTCAATCGATTTAAACCGAATTTTGTGTGCTGACACTACAAGGTGCAGTAATTGAATTAAGAGGTGAATATTGTTGTTGGTCCGCCATTTTTGAAGATAGTGCGATGAAATAATTTAGCAAGTTTCTCAAAAACTTCTCAACCAATTTTCGCCAAACAAGTGATATTATAAGCCAGGTAAATATGAATATAGACTATACACGGTAAAGTGAGCACTTTTGAAAGCCCTTAAACTTTGGCCGAAGTGAAAAAAGTAAGTAGGGCTTCAAAAGTGCTCACTATATCGTGAACAGCGTATAGTTGACATTTATTAGACACTTATTTTCAAAATGGCGATGATATAAATATTTTAGGTTCATTTCATTAACGTTTCACAAATTTCAACACTACTTTGTACATTGACAGTATATATCTCAAGCATTGTATAAGCGAAAAAAATACCTCTATTGCCCACCATTTTGTTAGATAGCGCTATATGAATTATGAATGTTTTTACGTAATATCTTGGTAAACAATTAACAGATTCTTACCAAACATGGCAAACAAGTAGCCCACAGTAGGTGATGTTAACTGATAAGTTTTAGTTATGTCAGACACTTATGGTAAGGTTACTATGGATGGACCAGTTTCATATAAACTACCATAACTATCAAACAGTTAACACTAACATTTGAAAGAAAATGTGATGAACAGCTGCATCGATGTAGAAACAAAAACTATTGGTTACATTATAACAAATACCAAAAAGTATTAATAAAAATTCAACGAAATTTTTACTGGAATGTTCCAACCATGGACATCCATAGCCATGAATGGTCCACTAAGTTGCTACGAATGGACCACTACAATGTTTAAAAAATACAATTGTTATTAAACATTTGTTAAACTAACATAACCTATATTATACTATTTCATTTTCTGGGTATAAATGGCATGATGAAGCACCACTGTTACCACAAAAAAAAAAAAAATCTTGCCAAATTGTCTTTAGTTGTAAGGCGTTGTCTTGTCCATAGACAACAGCAATGAAATTATAGCATACTTCAAACATCAAAAGTCTCAACATAATGAAGGCAGTTTTCACAGAAAAATCGTTTTGCCCCTCGACTTACACCTGCACAGTTTGAATGGACCCAAATTTTACATGTCATGCACTGGATCATTTCTTCAACAGATACTTCTTGGCACAACTCACAGTACCAGTCCTGAGGCGTTCTCGACGAATCAGCAAAGTTTAACCTTTTTGTCGGATTCAGAGCAGTAGTTTTCTGGTACGCCTACTTGTTGATTGATCTTTCTTTTTCGATAAGCCTTGGACCCACACCTAGGATTGGATGTGGACTTTTTTTCAGCTTCCTCCATGCTCGCTTCATAAGGGGGAATCTGTGAATATTTGAACTCTTTTGACTTCCTTTATTTCCTCGATCAGCTACGGCAATGGCTGCTCTTGGAAGTGGGGTAATGGACTGCACTGAAACTGGAAGCAAATTCGTATTTTCTTCAGCGCTGGTACTAGGAATAATATTTCCTGTTCCAGAGTTGGCTGTTTCGTTTCTCACGAGATTTGCTGCGGCTGGTAAATTCTTCGCACATGATGGTACAGACTGAACTGCACTGGAAGCTGAAGAATGATGGTCCTTAAACAAATCAGGATCGACTGGCCACACACCTGAATGTGCAAATCCACTTATCTCTGTCCCAACAGTAGCTGCTCGTCCATATGCTCTTCCAAAAATCTCTGCGATTTGGAACTGAGTAACACATCGACCTGGATGACAACTTAACCATTTTTCGATTTCGTTAATATAATATGAACTGAGTGGTTTAAAGAAAGATACACACAGAGGCTGTAATCTGTGGGTGGTGTATCCTGGAAGTGCGAGCATATCTATTCCATTTTCTCTCGCTATATGTAAGGCTTCAAGATTCTTCGTGTGGGTTTAATGTCCATCCAGCTAAATGAGCACTTAATTTCTCTTAGTCGGCCGAACAATCGGAATTAAATGTTGCATCCGCTGTACGAATATCTCTTTAGTAATGTACCCGCTGTCGGGATTAAATGCGAAAATACTGCCCGGTGGCGCACCATCTTTCAATTCGTCTTTACAGCGAGCATGTTCAAAAAGTAGCATCGGCGGGACGAACTGCCCAGCAGCACCCAGTAGTTGTGATACCACTTTCTCCACTAGAAATCGAACCAACTCGATGTTTGCCCTTGTGTGCAATGACTTTGCGTGTTTTTTTTTTTTGCATTGCTGTTATTCCACTCTCGTCGATATTGAAGATCTAAATTATGATCATCAACTACTTTCATCAAAACCTCAAAAAATCCCATACTAGCTCTCTGTTGAAACCAGATGCCCTAGCCATTGATGTAGTCTCTTGATGCCTAAGAGGAAGCTCTTTATGTCTGCTCATGAACTGGTAATGCCACTTTTTACCAGCGATTTTTTTAGTTCTGTTGAATCTGTGTGGTATGCCATTTCTCTCCGCGACAGCATAAGCTAACATTCTGAGATCGGTGGCAGTAACACCAAACAAACACTCCTCTAATTGTAAAACATGCTGCACAATTTCATCTTTAATGTGCAGTGGCATGTCACATACGCTACCAATTACTTTCTTATCTTCAATAGCACAAAAGTTCTTACCATATTTGTGGCGTTTCAATGTGGCTTTGGGAACTCCATATTGCCTAGCTGCCTCGTTCAAACCCATATCACCATTTCTTACTGCAGATAAGGCTCGGATCATTGATTCTTCTGACCACGTGCCGTATTTCACGCCTTTAGGCATCCCGAAACAGTAGCTCAAATTGGTTAAATGTTTATCCAAATAATGCGTTAACACTGTACAAATTAGAGTACAGCATAGGCCTAAATACCGTACACTGCATGATGACCATAAAATATGGCCTAAGAATTGAAGAAAGTTTATTGGTAATATGTTTTGTTAGTATTTTGATCGCAGTGAAGGTTGTACAGCCCTTGTATTTAAAAACCTACGACCGTTCTAGTCTTGCTTATGTAGGCCTGAGGTCATGCAGTGTTAAAAATTAGATTGGTCCTCATGATCTATAAGCAGCAGACACGAAGAATGTGCGCGACAGCACAGATATCTTACCCACGCATTGACTCAGCTACAATTACAGATGGCGGCTCTCTTTCATCCCTGCCTCCCTGCCGCGTAAAATTGTACAACATTGATATCAAGGTAATGGTTGCCATGATTGGACCGGTCCATTGATGGCAGTCGGCTCTGGTCCAATGATGGCAACATGTTTGGTTTGCATTTAAACTCTTCACAATCGTGCACATATTAATCGCAAGGACTAAATGCCATATTAAAGAAATACCCGAAGAAACACCCTTTCATTTAGTAACAACAACTAATTAGGTGTTATAACATTAGTACTAACTATTCAGTAAAGTATTTTCTCTAACAATTACATTAACACTATGAAAATCTCACCTGGACGTGCTGCTCTGTCATCCGTTGCAAGGACGTTTTCAAACTAACATGGCGTCATCTCGTGAAGTAGAGGTACGCTTTACCACCGCTAGAGTACACTAGCAGTGTCCATGGCGCCGGTCCATTGATAGCAACCTTCCCCTATTTTCAAAATAGCGACCATATAGCTATTTTAGTTTTGTATGTCCTATCGTCGAAACCATGTAAACAATTCCAATGAAGCTTTGTATGCTGGTGGTATACATTACAACCATAAAATATATCCACACACAATCTCATTTGTCCGCCTTTTTGTAAAATAGTTTCACAATACAGATTACAATTATACGATATCTCCAAAAAAAAAAATTTCTAACGAATTTGCCAATTTTGTATAGGCTGTTCACGGTAAACTGAGCACTTTTGAAAGCCCTGCTTAAAATCTACTTGTATGCATGTCAGGTAATCTTCCGCCTTGTGTAATATTAACATTGCAGTGGGCCTCGCCACTTTATTCATGCGTTCGTCAAGTGAAAATGTGAAACTATTAGGAAAGTAAATATTTGAAAAAATATGATTCTTTTTGCTTTTCGATGTATTAGAAATAACAGGAAGCGAAAGAAATAATTTATAAGTTTTCGCAAATGGTTGCCTATAACATTTTATTTGACGTTAAGATATGAAACTTCTTCTCCTTCATCGTTATCAAGTTTACTGGGCGCACGTGACTCAGGGCTGCCGAGAAGTATACGCAGGTAGGGGCAGTAAGATATTTCTAAGCTTAATTTCAAAAGTGCTCAATTTATCGTGAATAGCCTTTAGCACTATGGCATTACATGTAAACTTATGAACTTTTAGGGTGCCAGACACACGTATTTTCAAAATGGCGGTTATTAAAGCATTTAACTTAAAATTTTTTATCTATGGAATTACAAAAGAAATTTAATCTTAACGTTGTATGCTGAGAGTAACAATTATGTCCATCAAAATTGTGCATGCAAACCCTCATTTCTCCGCCATGTTGTAAGAAAGATATCCACACATGAAATAATACAATTTACATGCCGTATCTCGGAAAAAATCAACTGATTTCTTTCAAATTTGGCGAAGAATTTTTACTGTTGTAGACAATATAAGTTTTTTTGTTTTGAGTGTGTAAGTCTCTTATCTTCTGGCTGGCGCCTATAGAAACATTTAGGCTTAGTGCTCTATTTATTCTACGGAAACATGTAAAAGATGTAAATCAAAATTTGTTTGTTGTATCTATGACAATCATTGAATGTGTTAATACATAAACTTTTTGTCCTCCATTTATGAATATCGTTACGTGAACAATAGAGATTTGATGCCATATCTCGAGGATCAATTAATCGATTCATACCAAAATTTCACGCAAGTATTGCTACAGTAGGGTAAGTTAATTAACATGCTTTACGTGTAGCAAGCATGCTTTAGTGAGGTTTATATAAATAATTTTCATTAATTTGTTATATCTACGAAACGTTTAAACAAAATTAAAAAAAAAAAAATGTTTGTACACAAACAGTAATCATTAGAGGCATCATTTATGCATATTAGTAAATGAACTACGGAAGGAATTGGTTAAATATCGTGTCTACCTAATTACCTCTCGTTTGAACAAAGTATGCGTAGCAAGATGGTGTCCCCTTCCCCCTTAAAAATATTATCATACGATAATAATTTAAGAAATATTTCGTACCCTTGATGTTTGTATTGGTGAAAATAATTTCTGAGTAAATTTGGCAAAGATTATTATTATTATTATTATTATTATTATTTTAACATTCCAGACGCTTCAGGTTTAACTGAACAACCTGGAAGCTACATGTATCAAGAGTAATTAATTTTGCATTGCACACACAGGTTGTTTGTGGGTATTATTAAAATTTTTCTTTATGATATTACATCGTCAATGTTTTCTTGGAAAATAATAATAGTTACAGTAGTTCTGTAAAACGGCGAGGTTAAAAATATATTAAAGCTAAACATATTTGTCGAATTTGTCATTTTTGTACCTAACTTAATCAACTTTCTTCCGCGATACTCTATGTTTATTGCGAAATGAGGACAACAACCTTAACTATTTCCATTAAATAATTTCGCTTTCTCCAAAATTCCATTATATATATTACATTACATTATTTTTGTAACTATTGTAATAGTGTAGCTGTTCATTTCCACATTCAAAGACTTACTGCCATTATGAATTATTTTAGATACTAAGTTGAATATTTTAACGTTTTGTTGAGAACATACATACTGAAATATTTAAGCCATATGACAGCACTGCTCAAATAATGAGTGCTTTCAAATGTTAATAGAGTTTTGACGAAAACGTAATAATTTTGATAAACGTTAATTCAAATGTCGATTGTTTAAAGATATTTTAAACGGGAACAGTTTTAATCAAATATAACTGCCAGTAAGCTTAATCCGAGCTGTATCTTATCGTGTGAATACTGTTAACACATCTGGCACATGTGCTAGTATACCGAGCAACTCTGTTCTTGTAAGCAGGTCAGAAATATATCTCGTGTGTAGTAATTAATGCCACAACTGCACCAGCGTTATAAGAGTCAACATGTGAGATAAATTTGCGTTTCAAGACTGGATGCGAACACGGGAACGTATCGAACATTCAGGAACACGTCTTAAGGGGACTACAACATGCTCCAACGTGTGCTCTTGCAGCTTAGTTACCTATCACTTTCGTGTACGTAAGCGACACCTGCATAGAACGTGTAGGAAACAAATGTAGGCTATTCGTCCAATGTTCAACCAATCACGCATACGACTACAAAATTTATTTTATTTTGGAAATGTATTGATTTATTAGGATATAGAATTATTTAGACGTATTTTTTTTTAGATGAGTAAAGGAAAATAAAACCCGAAGTTTTCTTCAGAAATAGTATATTCAAATTGGTGCAACATATTTATTATTCATTTCTTTTGGCTGAAGTCCTTACGTGGACAAAACGAGATAAAATATCGCCATTTTGTATACGTCTACACTTCGGCGATGTTCCTACGAGACATGTACACAAATGATCACGGACTATTTTAATAAAAAATACATTTTTTACGTTCGGGGCCGCGGTGGTATGGTGGTTGGACTACTCGCCTACCATATAGGTGAACCGGGTTCAATTCCCGGCGAGATCGCCCCCGCATTTCCGCATGCGGGAATCGTGCCGCACGATGCCACTGGTCGGCGGGTTTTCTCGGGGGCATCCCGTTTCCCCCCGCCCTTTCATTCCGCCGCTGCTCCTTAGTCATCTCACTCCACCCTCATCGGCTCTCAAGACCGCGGTGTTACGAGCTGCCCAAATATATCCACTCCACTCATATGTTCACGTTATACTGAGCGCTTTTGAAAGCCCTGCTTAAGATCTACTTGTATGCACACTGCGTATTATTCCGCCACAAGTAAAACTAACGTTGCCATGGGCCTGAACACTTGATGTATTTTCAAAAGAGCTCATTTAACATGGAACAGGCATATACGTACAGAGTTCGTTAAGTAAACGATTCTCATCGCGAACCGAGCTTTAGTAGTTTCCAAGGTCACGTGGGTATGTACTTTCTTTCCCCTGGGAAAGCTCTTTTTTATGTAAATGCGCAGAAGGTGAGTTTAAAGAGGAAATGAAACCGTCGGTAAAAAAATAAAATACAAAGAATCCTGCAAGTGAATCCAGATCGAGGGAGTCGTGCCGTTGTAGAGCGCGTTATCAAATAGCACTAAGGCAGGCACGCCCTGAGAAGAGACTTGGCGGACGGGCCATCCGAGACCTTACGTGCCCTCTCCGGGGTTCGTGCACGGCTCAGGGGTCACGACCGTGGCAGTACAAGGGGGGTAGGGGCGGGAGGGAGGGTGAATAACTACTGCAGCATGTAGCGGTAGTCGTCCTGAGGGCTACCAAAACCTGCCGGCGCTCGCTTAGACCTTCCCCTTTCACCAGTGTCTTTCCAGGGAGGAAGGTGCATCCTGCAACTCCTTCCTCTTCTTGGATACCAGCGCGGAAACTACGTATCCGAGCACGCAGCAAGCCGTTATGTTGCCTGGCGAACACTTTGCGTCGGAAACTCCGCCGAGACGTCAACCACCATACTACACCCTTCGTAAACTACCCCCCCTCCCACCCAGCCCTTTCTGACGTTACCATCCCCTGGAAAAAGCTATAGCACTTTCACCCGCGAATCCCTTTTTCTCTCAACTTTTTACCACACTGATAGACCACCTAGCGAAATATTTGTTTGTGTGGGACCAAAAATTAATTTAGTTGCCCTAGGAAAATATTTCGTTGAGAAAACAAAAAGTTCAAAAGCAACAAAGTTAATTTTTTTACATGAAACAAATTACACGCTTGAATTAAGGCTGTCAACCAATTCTTTCGTCGAATCAACTGTACACATTGGTTTAGCTACCCATTTGAATGCCTTAGTTCGATACAATGCAGTTCGAGACTATGTTTGTATATTTTCGATAGTTAGAATAGTAATAGTGTTTGCTTGAGCGTTTACCAATGTTTAATAATGGCGTGAACATCCAAATATAACAAGCTCAAGAGGAAACTGAAAAGTAAAACATTAAGACTTGAAATATTTATTAACTCACGTTGCCCATTTGCAATGCATGTAACGGAAAGCATTCCGAATTCATCGGTAGCACTCGGGCGCAACTGGTATAGGTTTGAATATCAGTCGGGTTTCACAGTTCTTTTAACAATCGAAACTTTTTAATGTAAGAAAATGCAAACAAATATTTAGTTGTTCCAGCCAAATATTGGTTTGCGGCAACCAAATAAGAACAAAATACTATGGTTTCAACAATAAAATATTTTATTGCCCGTATATAAACCAATTTATTTGGTTGCAGCAAACAAATTTTGCTTGATTCAACCAAACATTTAACTTACTGTGCAGAGCAGAGACGGTAAAGCGTGGTGGCTTCTTTAATACGGGCGAACCCGTTCTCTGATTGGGTCCGCAAGGCTCTAGGGGACGAGGTCTTGTGCCTGATTGGCCATCGCGCGCTGCGGAATGGTTCCTTACTGGCTCAATGGCCAGTTATTATCTTACTTATGGGTAAGTGATTACTAACCAGCGTTACTGATCTCGGTTACTATTGGCTCATGTCACTGATGACGAACACTATGCCTACAGCTACACTGGCTGTTAAAACCAAACAAGTGTTGTGTCGACTTAACACTTTCAGTGTGGCACAGAACAAGTTAGACTTAAGTCAACTATGCCCATCGGTACACAGAATACCAATTCTTTTGGTTCCTGTATTCACACTTCCCACTTTCCTATTTGTTGACACTACAGTGGACATAGATACTGTAATGTTCACCGTTCGTTAATGGCCGACCATCAACCAATATAACAGAGCGTGGACAATGTATCACTGAAACGTTCCTTCCTAAGTAACATGACATTTAACATATTCTATTAATTTGAGTAATTCTACATCGTGAGATCTGCCGACGTTAATTTACGCCGCAGTAAAGTTCATGGAAATTTCTGGCGACTTAATATTACGTCAACATTTTAAAATAATGCGTGATGTAATACTACGCAAATTCAAGATCACTTTTCATAAATCAGGGAACGTCACATGACGTCGATAACAGCCAGTCCGTTATATAAAGCACGCTTCGTAAATTGTCTTGTTTACAACACCTGAATCTGTAGACGAAATAATAACACTCTCAAAATAATTTCTGTGTGCTACACAGGCAATGATTTTAAAAGTCACCTCAGATTTAAAATATCGTACATAAAACCTAGGTTATTATAATTTCTCAGTTTGTTGAGCAAGGAAGACAAAACGAAATATCTGTCCTTCAAAACATATATCTCGGTCGAATAAAACTGCTTTGTTATGAAACATATTGCTGGGCATGATGAACTTACTGGCACTAGCGACAAGAATGGCTACTGCTATAGGTGTAGTTGAATCTGGCCTCACCCTCCGCCAATTATCATACATTCGTGGCTACAGCTGGTGAGTCCTAAGTGGGCAAGAAAAATGAGGACGTGACGTAAGCAAAAGTAAACAACCAATGAAGTGTTCACCTCTTTACAAGCTCAGGCAGACACTTTGAATCAGGCCTGTTGTAAGTGATGGTTGTCCTATACTATTTCACCCATAGACTTAAGATGACTTTGACCGATCTTGCTGGCTGGGCACACCTAGTTTCTGTGCCCCCCAATAGAACTTTGTTTTTCTGCCAACACGACTAGTTAAAAACGGGATTGATTAGATTTCAGGTTAAATAACTGATTAGTAAACATGTGCTTTGAGATGTATTTAAGATCCCTCTAACCTATTTGTAATGCACTTTGATTAAATTCAAATATGTAGAAATATTTTATAAATATAAAAGTACTTGTCGCTTAAAAAATTATATATTAACAATTATATTCATCACTAGGGGTGGTGAAATTTCACGAAAAGATTTCAAGGCACTGTAGCGTCGTTCATCTATCTTGATTGGCTGAATTACTGTTTGGTACGCGTTAACTGTCTGTACACGAATCACGTACGAGCGGTGTCAATGCTGCCGAATTCTGAGTGGCTCGGTGAAATACGAAAACTTCTTCTTAAGCAGAGAGCAACCAATTTCAATAAACAAATCACTGTTGGGTGCTTATAGTATTGTAGTCTGTACTATAGTATCGTGTACTGAGATTTGTTCGCGAAAAATCACTACCTCTGTATATCACTGTTGACCACGTGACTGACAGTTTGGTTGCTTTGGGGGTAGGTAAATGTTGGGTACACGTGCAGAAGATGAATAATCGGTCTTCCTCATCTTTAGTCTTTGATTTTACCCAGTATCGGAAAGTGATAACTGCCAGCGATTTGGACCAGTGCGTGCACAGGCGATAGACGATAGCTGGTCGTCGCCGAGGAGGAACAAGTTCCAGCGATGGTTCAAAGAGTCTCCTGGTAGGGGATGTTATCTGAGGGTCCAAAAACAGTTAAGTGTGTGCCGTGGTTTTGGACCTGATCCGCCTCTGCAAACAGTCTCTCTCCGGAGTGCTGATCTGCGTGGGACAGCGCACGGGTCACTCCTAGCAAGCATCCGACCCCCAACAAATCCGGGCTCTTCTCTCCGGCAAACACACTCCACCGCTTCCCATTTTGCTCTGGAAACCCCTGCCCCGTGTAATGCAACCAAGTTTGCTCGGTAAACTGGGAACTGCGCTCCGGGAAAGCAAGTAGATTCCTTCCGGAGCGTCTGCGTGTTTTGCCAAACGTCCAAGAACCTGCGATGTTTTGGGAGGTTGTCTTCGAAGAAATTTGATCATCGGTTAACAGGATCACGAAAATATGGCCTTAAGATCGGTAGGAAACCAAGATTATGGCGATGGAAAGAGTGTCATGTCCAAGGCGACTGGCAGTAAGATTCAAGATTCTGCAGTGGTCTTCAATTGATGAAGAATTGATGAAGATGAAGTAAACTAAAAAAAAATCGATCATGGACCCTCCCTCCTCATAAATGCGGACAAATTTTACTGCCCGAAGGCCGGCAAACTCTCCTTCCTCCAGCATTGCAACAGTACTGTGGTGAGTAAGACAGACCCCCTCACCTTTCCAAACTTTTCCAGTTTAGCTTCACATATATCCTACCTGTTTTCTCTGTAAAATTGGCCCACCTCGCCAGTCTAAGGTATTCCGACCCCAAACTTTGAAGCCTTTACCTGAATATCCTGTTATGGGTCATGGATGGGGAAATTCGCCCTTTGCGAAACTTCTATTGTTCTAACCGTATTCCGATTTCAGTGGCGATCAATTCTTTACAGTTACTGTCAGGACATGTTGCATCGCGTCGTCCAATCCTCAAACATCAAACAACCTTAAATGCACCAAATAGAGGCTGTAGAGATTAGCTTTAATATTCCCACGTTCGAATCAACCCATTTCTGCCTCACTCTTGCTCTTGTCTCTTAGATTAACTCGTAGGCCACTCCTACCCTTTTCATAGTTTGAGCATTTCTCTTGCCATCTAAGTGTTTTTTTTTCATCTATGATCACTTGTCCTCCTTTTTTCTTAGTCTTCCGGTCCGGGCCCTTTCAACCGCGATGCCTCTCAGCGTCACAAATAGATCTAACGGCAACACTCTTGATAACACTGGGAATAATTCATTAATATAATGAATATTCGGTTCAACAAATTATTATTAATGTTCTATTTAGTTAAAGAAGGAAAATACAGATTTTTGTAGCATGAGCAAATAAATAGAATTATAAAAATGTTATTCAGTGTTAGCAAATAATTTTCAATTACATTTATTTGATATGCGAAATTAAATATTTCTCCAAGTGTATGAAAAAGTAAAGGCCAAAGCCAGTAACATCATCGGACAGTTTCTCCGCCTTACAGTTGGTCCATGCGCGATATAAATTTCTCCTCAAAATATGGGCTAACATGTTGTATGCATCCTCAACAAAAAGAAAAACAGAAATACAGAACTTTTCCGTTTGTTACTCACCTTCGTTCATTTCCACTGGTACGAAAATTACGTCAACAAAATCATTGTCACTATCACCCAGTAGCTGGATCAGAAGTGCAGTATGCCTCAGGACGTGCGCGATTGCTTTACTCTAATGGAGAGACCTCATAACAAAGACGACGTAGGATGAGTTTGCTCTCCTGCGAATTTGCCCAACGTTGCTTCACGAATTACTGTAATAAATCTCAAAATCGTGTTATGAGATAGTTTCGAGAACTTTCCTTTATCTGTAGTTTCCCAGAAGACCAATACTTCTACAAATAACTTTCCGTAGATTGAATACGTAGTAATTGTGTTAATACTTGTTCAGAGGAAGTTTTTGTGTAAGATGTGTGCTTTATCAATTATTTTCTATGGTCATTCTAGAAAAATATATTCACAAATTTACCAATCAGTGTATATGTGTAAAGACAGTTCGCGGTAAAAAGAGCACATTTTAAAGCCTTGCTTAAGATCTACTTGTATGCGCCTTGCGTATCCTTCCACCATTTGTAAAATGAACATTGCCGTGCGTCTGATAGCTTATGCGTCGGCCAAATGAAACTGCATAAATATTATAAAATTAAATATTTTAAAATTGGCTAATTCCTAACACACATATGCATTAGAATACAGAAAGCATAACGAATAATTTCAGCATTCCCTAATGTTTATCTAACAACGTTAATTCAACGTTAAGACAACTTAATAGTGCACATGCCAGCAAGTGTGATCGTTAGTAAGCAAGTAAGGGCCATTCGCAATAAAGTGAGCACTTTTGAAATCAATATTAGAAAAAGTCACTGTTCCTAGTTGCAGATATTTTAACGGGCACACTGAGTGTCACGCCCACAGCAAAGTTGGTAACGATGGATGGAAAGTAGTTTCATATCTCACCGTCGAATGTAAAGTGTCAGGCGACCACATGTGATGACTTAAGTCATTTCTTTCGCTGTTTTTTTTTAATGTATCGAAGTGTAAAAATGAGCATGTTTGAAAAATATTTACTTTTCTTATAATTTCACAGCTTCACTAGACCGATACGTTGATAAAATGGCGAGGACTTTGCAAGAGTTAATTTCGCATAAGGCGGGAGAATACACAACGTGCCTACAAGTAGATCCCCAGCAGGCCTTTCAAAAGTGCGCATCTTACCGTGAAATTTCTCAGAGATTGAATTCATTAAGTATCCAAATAACCGCGATAAGCCTATAGTGAGACATTTAGAATGGTTAAGCTTTCTTTCCCCCATACAACTTCAGTGGCGTTCTTATATTTGGTTAGAAAAGAGTCGAATGAGTATGCAAGTTCACAACTTGCACAGCAATGACGCTAAACATTTATATATTTGCGCCCTGATACTTGGTATTACTTACATGCAATGTGTAGGCTAAAATTTTCCGCTACAGTAAACCAGAAATATTTTTTACAGTGACAGCTAGCATGGGCTCTGCACTCGGCATCCATTCAGATGTCGATGCGCGGCTGTTAGTGCATTTTTGGGATCAGAGTATTTCTCTGCGATGTTCGAGTCTTCCAAAAAAAAAAAAAAAAAAATTTTAACGCGAGCAGCGCTGGGTTCACCATCCTCGCTGCATGCGACGTTTTGGACTCGCAGTCGGCGAAGTTCAGAACTCGTACGCGAACGTCCGTAAAGCCGCGATTTTAATAACCCCGCCGACGTTTTAAGTTTGCATTGCCTCGCGGCCTTCCAGGAAGTCCCAATACTTCGACGCCCCCTCCCCCCCCCCCCCCCCCCAAACAATCCTCCGCCCGCCAAACCCCTTTTCCATCCCAACGACAACATCGGTCTATCGTCGGCAAACTTTGCTTACCCGAGGTGGCTACGCGGAATTTACAAACTACGTTCGTGGGAAAACGGCGAGGGATTATCCTGAACTCGGAACTTAACTACTGAATGCTCTCATTCTCTGATACGCGGTGCGTAGAACATAGAGTGAGTGTGACAGAGTAGGGAACGTGGGACCAAATTTTCGCCTGTCTACTTCCGCGACTGTTTACAAACGCGCTCGTGACCTACCTTTCCCCACTGCAAACTGAAGTTATTTCACTCCAAACCTGGGATTGTTTCTTCATATGTTTTGTTGGGGGAACTAAATATGCTTTTGGCCCTATACAAACAAATGTCTTGTTGGTATTTCTCTCAGTGCGTTTGCCTCAATTTGTAATGCAACTAGGCAATACTAACGTTTGCACTAAATATTACTTTAATTTTTTAAATAAATAAATACACTACCACGTTTAGATAATACATGTGAACAAACGTCGACTTCGCCATCTGAAGACACGATTTTGACAATCATGGGAACAAATCTATAGCCACTGTTTGGGATATCCGTCAAAGACGAAAATCGCTTGGCCTCATATCGACTCTAGAGAAACATATTTCTATTGGTATAAAGTTTTCTGTCTACTGCGTATACTAATGAGATGGGCAACATGACGAAACGCGTGCATATTTATGCACTGTCAAAATTTCCTTACATTCACGGAAGTGTTTACGGAAAAATAAATTTAAAACGAGGAAATTTGCTCCGTAAAGAAATAAAACGGAAATGATCTTTTTAAGGCCGTTTTATAAGGAAGGAAGTGTTTGTGAATGCGTGTATGTGTGTGTGTATGTGTGTGTGTGTGTGTGAGTGTGTGGGGATGATGAGGGGTGGAGAGAATATTCTGACGTTCAGACCTTCCTCTTAACTACTCAATTACATTTTTTGCTTTCGCAATATCTTCACGAATAGCCAATGTTATATGAATGAGCGTCTGAGAAGGCGGCCGATTTTGTACAGCTTCTGTATTTCACGAAAGGCTCTTGTGGCCACAAGTCGAACCTACTGTTTTTCCCGGCCAATGAAAAGTATAGTGTGACTGTGGAACCACGCCTTGCATGGTTATTGTAGTTTTTGATTATTTGCATCTCTTAGACGTCGTTTCAGAACTGTAATTGTAAGCCTTTACGAAACTGTAATGAAGTATTGTTGCTCATTTGTGTTTCTTATTCCGAAGAAAATACTTCTTCGTAATCTGAACACATTAACAGTTGACAATATACCGTTTAAGGCTACGTTTCATTTGTTTGTTTTGTTTGGTGTCGTTTCTGAAGTCGTACTGGTGCGATTTAGGAAACTACTACGAGGCAAGTTAGGCCGGATTTACAACAGCCCGTCGCGTCCGTCCGTCATACGTCCGTCCGTCATCGGCCCGTCCGTCATGGTTCGAGCGATTTATAACCAAACTTCGTATGTCCGTCGTATTGCTGCAAACTAATAAAAACGAAACAGTTTACAAATAGGAAAAAATTCTACATAAAAAGTGAAAATTGTTTGCATTATTGTGTTTCTAAGTGCCCAAAACAACCATACTCGTACGTAACGGAAATTAATCGAAGTAAAAAAATTTAATAGCATATCAAGCAGGATTTTTTTTTTTAATTTTTACTATTGCACAAAATGAGCTTATGTTTCCAAGCGTAATTATCAATTAATCTCTAAGAAAAATATATCATAATTTCATTTTACAGTTACATAAACAACCATACTAAAACAAAAGACAGCAAAAAAAAAACACTGCACACATTACACAGCCTTGTAAAGAACTCGGGATGCAAGAGTAACAAACGTGCAAGTTTAGAAGGCTGTTATTTCATCCGTTCATCCGTCAAAAATTAAAGCTTGCCAAGGTTTTGTCGTACGTCCCGTACTAATAGAATTAATGGCCACCTCTGATTGGCCGTTGGTCACGTGATTGACGGACGGAAGTAGGACGGACAGACGCGACGGGTCTTTGTAAACCCTGCTTTACAATGAAACCTTTCCATTGATTATTATATGCGTGTGCGCTTTAAAGAATCGAAATAACCTTATGTATATTTTAATGTAGTGATTTCATTTGATTACAAACTGCAGTATATGTATGTTCGCATTAAATTTATGCGCTTTTAACGGAACGTTTTTTTTAATGGACGTGCTTCGAAATCCGATTATATTGGGCTTCTATTAAACACGTATTACTTATGCCAAGTTCCATAATTACTATATGCTTATTTATTAGTTACTGCAAATAAAATTTACTAGAACACATGCTTGTTGTGTGTTAGAGAATGTCGAAATGAAAATACGAAGCTTTAACTGAAATGGAGATGGATATGACTCTTGCGGTTTATAGGAACGGGGAAATGAGATTTATTGAATTATGTCGACATTACAATTTTTCAATCCAAAATTAAAAGGCATATAGACAGCATATCATCGCCCCCTCTCTACTATTATTTTCTCTACCTTCTAATAAAGAACATGGGTCTGTAACATCTGGAATTGTGGTTGATGTTTTTTTTCTTGCACACGTGTTTTTAATGTAAATTAATTATTTTTCTTTCTGGCCAACACTTTCATCTAATATTGTTAGTTCAGCTCATATGTTATTGTTAATTTGCATTCTAGATCAGAATAATGTGTGTAAATGTTTATTTTATTTTTACTTTATTTTTTTAAGGTGTTCTAGACACACGACATATAAAAATAGATAGCCAACGGAGGCAGAAACTGTAAATTAAATTATTTTACGAGGAAACCACGAGAGACACGTCTCTTTGAAATATTTCACTTTAAAGGATATTTTGTTTGTTTTCAGCAATTTGTTGATTATTGTGTGGGACGATGATGCTCGTGCCAATTACGGCTAAGAGATTCTTTTTTTAAAGCCTTCTTTGTTATAAGGAATATGGCTTTATTAGGAACGTCTTAATAGGTAACAGCTTTTTTTTTTTTTTTTTAAGAAAGAAGATTGGCTTCACACTAGAATTAGAGGCGGATTACAGTTGTCAGTTCCACTAGGAATTTATTAGAAATTTTCTTTCTAAAGAGTCAAAACGTGTTATACCAGGCGAGATGTGAAGAATCGAGCAGCATGCGTGCTACAGAAATAAGAAGAGGTCTTTGTCGGGCGACCACGAGTTTAGTGTTAGATTAATTGATTTTCCACGGGACGCTTGTGTAATAACGTGCTATGGACTGTATTCAGCACTGAAGTAAGTCCGTATGCTTACGCTCGGGGAAATTTTCGACGGACGCAGAGGATCGAGCAAGAACTAAGTTCGACTTCAGAGATATTTATTTCGCTATTGGTCATAACGGAATACACCTACGTCCAGCCTACGTCATCGACATTACTAAACCGTAGCTAAGTCATTGTACACCTCATTGTTAAATAGAGAGCAGCTCTAAAGTCATATATTTTGATCTCTTTGAACAGTAATAATTTTAAACAATTTTACTCTTGGAATATTTTTTTGTACGTTTCGTCACCTACATATGACCCTGGAGATGTTACGATGTAAAAGTAATTTTAATACCAGTGGAGCTTGATTGAGCTATAACATCACGACTCGTATCGTCCCGTTCTCTGCTGGAATAATTTAAAACAAGTCTGAGAGCACTCTAAAAGTAATTCCTTTGCTAATTATCTGGCCAAGTTTTAAATAAGCTCGCTATTTTGCACATTTTTCACGCAATAGTAATGTTGGCCAGACTTTTTGTTCTTAAAACTAATTCCATGTTGAGAGAATCCTACCACTATTCCACAAGAGAAATATCTTTCAATTAAATTCCTTACTCGAAAGAGCTGCAGAAGTTTTCTCTCTTCTTAGTAATGTGGGAGTAGATATAATAGTTTCTTTTATTGTCTGGGCGTGGGATGTTTCTTTTCAGTGGCAGTGTAAGAATATGTAGAGGTAATATGGCTGCCTTCCTCTCCTATACTTCGTGGTGTTGGTAACTGTTAAATGAGACAGGAGTATTATACCTCTGTTCATGCTAATGATGTCGACTGGCCGAGACAATTTACATATATCACATGTATTACACTCTCTATCTATTTATACATCCATCTATCCCCTGTAGAATTGTCTATTAATGCTTGCAACAATTTTCTATCGTTTCCTGTCGAAATATTTTTCCCTTTCTCTTCTTAGTTAATAGTAGTTGAGTTACAAGTACTCTCAGGGAGGTAGTCATGGCCAAAATTAGGCCATAGCAGCAGAATACCTTGCTGTTGTGATGCATGTCACATGACATGATTTCCTTCCCTTGTAAGTTGGTATGGGCCCAGCCCTTAGACGCGTTTACTCCCATCCCTACCGCGGGCTCACGCCTAATACTTAGTTTTATAGTAGGTTAGAAAAAAAAAAAAAAGGAGACAGCATATTGTATGTTTACAGCGTCACGCTTGGGTACATGAAACTTGCGCAGGCGTTAAATCAAGCCGTACGCATTTTGTGTGGCATGTACATGAAATATACAATTTTTTGTTTCATTTAGGGATATATACTAATATAAATATAAGACCTCGTTATGGTCCTTAACATGGATACAATTTAGTGATAGAATATTGTTGTTGTAGCGGTACGATTTACGACACTAGTGGAACGATTTCATACAGGTTCCATATAACGTACCGATTGCAACCAGTCAAGAAAACATTCATTGTGGCTAATCATTTCAGCTAACAATACATGTTTTTTGTACATGTGCCTGCATAAACGTGTGATGTTTGATACTAAATCAATACTCTAGCAGTACATTGAAGAATTACCCAAAAAAAAGCTATCATGTAATAACTGATACGATGACGGCAACCTTCCCCTGAGTGACAATACTGCAATAATAAAATGTTTTAAATCTTGGTCTTAATGTATAGTACAGAAATATATTCTTAAAGATGTGTTGAAACAGAAATTCGTATTTGCCAACTGTAAAAAATAAAGTTTATTGTTGACTCCCCCTCTCCCACTTTTTGTAGTAATATCTACTGCGCTGGAGGTCAGTGTATACACAAAATACGCAACCTCTCCTGATTTTTAACAGTTTCGTGTATCGGGGGAAGAATAACATCCAGTCTACACGACGTAGACTTAGTTCTCAATCCCAATTGACTGGTAGGTAGTGTTATAGGCTGACATTCATCAGAGCTGGAACATATTCACCTGGGTGGCATTTGAAATGCAATTCAGTATGCAAAAAAAAATGTTCTTTCCCCAGGAAATATATTTCACACGTGACACCAGCTGCTACTTGGCAGTTCATAACACTTGGAACATTCTAGGGACACATGTTAGATGACACAGTTGGGTAAAATACATGTCTTGGCAACCAACAGTAAACCAGTCCTTCGTCACTTGAGCTAATAAAATTATAGTTCCTGTGGAAGCTGAGGTATTCGCGTCACTTAAACGGATAATTTCAAACATAAAAAGAGTAGCACGAACTACTTGCGACATAAGTAGGAGCACAAAGATACCAATACTGTTATGAAGAGAAATGTGAGTGAGTGAAAATATCTGGGCGGCTCCAAACGGCAAGGTCTTGAGAGCCGATTAAAGAGAAGAGGTTTCAGATTTTACTTATTTAATAAATGTGTACATAAACTTACGTCCATGCTTGCGTTAGGAATGGTAGTACAGTTGCAAGCATCGTAAGCCCATGTCGTCTTTGTTTCGTATTCGAAACCCGCCCTAAGAGACAATTTCGAAATCTTAAAACTCCTTCAAACAAGAAGAACGTCAAGTTTTTGACGTAATAGTTTTTTCATTATATCGAAATATACAAAAACCTTAGTATCGAATTTACGGGGAGGTTCCACGAATTCACGGAAAGTTTTGTAAAATTTACAGACCGGGTGTCTGTAATTTTACGCAGAATTCTGGATAGTTATTTTACGCAGAATTCTGGATAGTTATTTTACGGTACTTTTCCCTAATTTCAGAGTTGTTTTTCCAACACTGGATGTTTCTTAAATCTTTGCCCTAAATGGAGCCACAGCATCCGTGGATAGAAAAATTATTAAATCTCAATAAAGGTGTGTTTTCGAGAAGTCATCTGAAAGCTTAACAGTGCAACCAAAATTCGGCGAATCTTCGTTACTATAAAAAATTTCTGATAGTATCCACAAGGAAATCTGTAATTATTCAGATTATTTAATGAATACTGCAAAGTTGGTACTTATCTCTTTCGTACAATAATTTTAGCCTACCGATAGCAGAATATATACTGGGTTTTCAGAGGATCAGCGTATGTTTCCCATGACGGCCGTATATTTAATTTTGCGTCTGATCTTGTGCTACATGTCTGACCTGTGTCGTATCTATTACAAATCGTTTTCTGATGAATGGCTTCTACATAAAGTCGTATCACTGGACTACTGAGAATAATTAAGCTAGTGGATTTCGCACTTTGGTGCCCCATCTTTTTGGCGGCACATCTGCTGGAATAGCGCTGGATTTATCCCGAGAGATATACAAAGAAAGTGTCTACCCTACACTGAGAGCGTTCCTAGTAAAGGATTGTGAAGAAACCGCTGTGCTCTAGTGAGAAAGGCATCGCGCAACGTTTGTTTGTCTCGCATAAGTAATTTAAAAAAAAAATACTGTACTTGCAGTGGAGATGATGGCTTCGGGTGACTTGCATATGGAATAGGAATACCGTAAATTACTTGATGAAATCGAGACTATTTATATATTAATTATCTTTTAGTTATATATATTTTCTGTTCGTACCCGCACATAGCTGTGACTTCTTGAGCTACGTTGTTAAGTGCCTGCAAGTTTTTCGCGGCTGTACATTTCTGTTGTATCCACTAGCCATCTCACGTTAACTTAGCCGAACAGTTTAACTGAAAACTAGGTGAAATTGTAACGCAAATTAAACCTCATTTTATAGTTGCTTTTATGCTTTTGCTATAGTAATCATATCTTGGATATGCATACTAAAGTGTTGGTACTGGTAAAAGCTACTAAAATTATACTATGTGGTTCTAGCCCAGAATAACATATTGCTAACAATGTACATTTTCCATTTGCCAGTGGTAAAGGCACGCACAATTACATACATAGGTACAAAAACTACAACAGTTCCTTATCTCCTTGAAACCTACATTTCATGCATACTATTACCAATATCGTACTTTAGAAGACAGTGTTTGTTAGTTTGTAGGACTTTCATTTCGTTGAAATATTTATTAAGAGCTAAAGTTTTATTATTTATTGGCCACAAGCTAATAGAGAAAGTTATATATTCACAACACTTTGATATGGTTAAAATTTATAGCGTTAACGAAATTTTTAATTATAACGTGCGGGGATAGGATTATTTATCGGAATAGCTCGGGAAAAAGAGAAATATGCCCTAAATAAACTGAACTTATTTAACTAACAGTATGATGTATGCAGAATTATTTTGCGATGAAACTGTTTTGCAAGCAGACGCGCTACCACAATTGTTCAGATCTAAAACTTCCCCATGTTCATGAACACAAAGTCGTATTCGACATTCAGGATTATATCTGCAAAACAGCCAACTCTTGTAGTGATTGTTTTGCACGTAAACTATTCTGATAGACGGATTTTGAAAAGGAAATTTGTGTATTCATAAAGATTTGCGTGGATTAAAAACCTTTCCCACTTTCAAGTGTCGATTCAAAGAATTAATGTTTTCGTACCGAATTCTATTAATTTCGACGAATCTCGCCATTATTATTTTATATTCTCATGGACATTTTACCAACGTCGGAATCGTTTATTCTGTGGTCACACTTTTCTTAATGTGTGCGAGAATTAGTTGGAAGAAAAAAAAAACACGCTGAAGTACTCTTAATATATCGTGAGTAATGTAAAAAAAAAAAGATGATTAGTAAAATATCATAAAATTACATTCAGAAAATGCCATACGACTCTAAATGTCTGTAAATGAAAACCCAAACAAATTTAAACTTACGTAATGTTTTCAGACATCAACTTAAAAATTATTTACTAGACATGACTGCAAGTATTAAATGAACTAAAATTGTAAAACATAAATATCCTTCGTAAGATTTTTTACAATTCAAATTTAAGGGGTTTTCAATTCTAAGTTTTATGTTATAATTATTGGATTTTCTTTTTTCTCTACAAAATATACCAGGAATTGCAGAGAAATTTTATTAGTTCGCAAGCTAGTATGTAAGTTACGTAGCCTGAGGATCCAATAAATATTCATGTGTTTTATTTTTTTAAATCAACAAAGCAATGTTAACCTTTAAATCGTGCGGATGTAAAAAAAATAAAGAATTCGCTCCGATGAAGCGTTCAAGAAACTTTCCTCAATGTTCCTTCAAACTTCCACTAGACTGAAAGTATGGCGGTAATAATATTTTAAACAACTACTCCTAATAACTGTACTAATAATGGATATATATGCTATGTGAATTGAATCCAGAGACTATTCAATACTTAACAGCAGATTTATTTCGCTTAGGTAATAATAAACTGCCCCCATCAGATACCAGACGTAAGGAACTTTTACATTAAGTGAAAATAAATTCACGTGTTGTGTAAGTGAACAACTACTAATTTTAACTGTTCTTTTAGTGTAACTCTGCCGGCTGTCACAGCCGAGATAAATGCACTTTATAAACTTACTCTTTATAAATATATATTTATGGTTAGTAGTTCCCGAAAGGGGATTCTTTAAGCTATAAAATGTATTAAACAGTCACCGATTCATCATTGCGATGCACGCTTCGTCAACCATGCGTTTATAGTCAGTTTATGGGGCTACTCGTTTTTACTGCCGCTCAAATTGAGTACGTTGACCTATTAGATTTAAATTATTTACAAAGATTGTTGGACATTCCCCTGTCAAAATATTTTAAGGCGAACTTAGATATATATGTTGACTGAAAACCCACACACTCCAGTTTTACTAATAATTAGAAATGAGTAGTTTATACTCTTAAGACATGTAGAGATAAAATCACCTCACTGGAATGAGTGAAATGTTACTCATTAGATCAGTGACTTCATATACTTTTAAAACAAGGATTGGTACTGCTTTATCGCAAGTTCCCCATATTAAAAAACACTGATTGATTTTTCGGTCTTGACATTTAACTCGTTGTTCCGTTGGACGCGCTTCACATAGATATATGGTATTTACGCTACGAGGTAACTATGGAGCAGCGCCGGAAAACATGTGCCGTGTGTGGAGAGGAGAGGAGGGGGAGACCTAGGTATACTAACTTCAGTAGGAAAGGTATTTGTATGATTACAGTGACGAATGAAGCTTCGCGTGGGCTCGGAATCGCTCGTTCCTGAGATCCGAAACTACAAGAAATGAGGATACGTATTGTACTTTGTATTTACAAAGCTCACCTCATTTTTGTTTTTGTCACTACAGACCGCGTTTCAGCGTATTAACTATACATTTTGGTAAATATTTCCATGAATATACGACAGAATTTAACAGTGAAGTGACGTTCAGCTACGGAGATGTTTTTTCCCTTTGCCATTTTCAACTTTGCCCGAAGCACGGGAGTCAGTGTTGACGTAAAGATACAGGATGTTAAAAAAAAAAACGACCGACAAAGCGTTGTATGCGGTAGAGTACGACGAACTGAACTATTTACGAGAAGGGAAAAAATGTCCAGAAACTACCACGGTTGTCTGGTTGCCACGGAGACGTAAAAAAAAAAAAGGGTGCAAATTGTTTGTGGGTTCCGAAGATATGCGCATCTCGTTAGCCACCAACGCAAGGCTGGTGGGACCATGTGCGCTTCATAGCGTTCCCGCACACGAGCGATCTCAGTCAACCAGGCGCATTCGACTGCATGCACTGATATCTGCGCCGCTGATGCACGCATTGTGATGAAGCTGCACGTCCGAGATTCGAACTACTCTTGTCGTGCTCTTTCTGGGTTGGTGGAGGTGTTATGCTCGTTAGATTTCTTGCCAAACGCGCGTTCTCTACCCGAAGCGGTGTGATATTTCAACGCCCCCCGTAGCGGCTAAACGACACATTTTCGGGCAAGCGTTTCCCCCTAGGAAAATGTTTAATTCCTTGTGCATTATCACATACCACGCGTTGCTGGTGTTTTGTTATTTGAAAAAGCCTTTTATGCAGTTACGAAGAAGAAGGTTTTATAATATTAACGCGAATGAAACGTGCACCGTAGAGTGAAGCTAATATCCATAAATGAGCTTTCGTTCCAATACCCGTAGATTGCGGTAGTCCTGAATGGTGAAGCGCAATGAGAGGTGGCGGAATGCAAGTGCGGGGGAAAATGGGAGTTCTCCGAGAAAAATCCCTCTATGTTTAAAGACGCATATTGTTATTGGTGGGAATAAATTGATTACTAGCGACGTAACACGAAAAGAGCAAGTCCCGTATAGGAGGAGAAAATGAGTTCATCCTTCTTTTCCATCATGCTAGCTTGAGAATAAATATTATATAGTAATGCTTTAATAGCACGTTGTATATTATTAAAGATAAACTAATTTAATCATTGACACGTCACGGATGCACATTGCATTTATTATGCGTGAAACCCACTTGTAAATCTTACCAGTTTGTTATTCTCACACGCCTCTGAAGGAAACTTATTGATATTACAAGGTTCCCCTCCCACCATTGAAAAAAAAAGTCTTGTTGACGGCCATGTTTATATAGTCTGTTCATAGTTACTTGAAGCATTTCTCAAGCCCTGCTAAAGATCTACTTATAGGATATCCCTCCGCCATATGCAAACGAAGCTTTGCAGAGTGTAGAAAATGGCACCAAAGGGACAATGTACTGCATACGTGCGCACTCAGTGTAATAATAATTTGTAAAAGAACTATTTCCTACTAGGAGTAAACATTATACCTATTTTCTCACTGTTTTATTCATTCTTATTCTAAATCAAATACTATATATTTTAAATAAAATAATAGTATTGCAAGTTTATATTATTTATATGAGCACTATTATAATACACATGTAGAACCAAGTATATTAGGAAACAAATAATATCGCCATACGTTAGGTGATTTTTCAAGGGTTTGATTCAGAACGTGTGAAGAAACTGTGGATAGACTATAGACATAAGACTTCATAGATACAATTATGGCAGGGAGACCTTTGAAGAGCAGGTCGTCCCAAAGGCACCGCTCCCATTACCTATTGTCCGTACAGCTGACAGCGAAATACACGCCGCCTCCGTCCATTGTGCAGCGTCTCCGACCAGCTGGAAGGCACAGGTGAGGCGGATCGTCAGTCAGCAAGCGAGAGTTCGATCTGAAGTGTACTTGTGAACGGGACGGCTGCCATTTGCCTCCCGGCGGTGCAGGAGTTGCCAGAACTGGATACTCATGTTTTGCAGTTTACACTCGACGCCTATGATTCGCCCAAATAATAACAGTCCTGAACCCACCAAAAATTCGATATGGTTTTGGGGGCCGCGTTGACTGAGCGGTTAGACTGCTCGCATCCCACCGAGGCGAACCGGGTCAATTCCCCGGCCGGACACTCCCGGATTTTCGCAAGTGGGTATCGCGTCGGACGATGCCGCTGGTCAGCGGGGTTTTCTCTGGGATCTCCCGTTTCCGCCGCCTATGCATTCTGGCGCTGCTCCATTCTCACCTCATCGGCTCTCAAGACCTTGTTGTTAAGAGCCACCCAAATCTCTCAACTAAACTCTATATAGTTTTTTTTTATTAGCCTACACATCATTGTTCAACATAAATATTTAAATATTTACGTAGTTTCCTGTACAAGGCATTAATAACCTTGAAGTAATCTAAACATCTGACCTGTGAACTACACACGCACAAAATAAGGAACAATTGAATTTCGACTGATTCAAAAAATTCCCACGATTTTTTTACTGATATAATTTTTCTTTTCTCCATACTGAAATATTAAATAATGAAAAAAATATATAAAGCATTAAATAAGTTGCAAAGTTTCTCTGTCCAATCAGTTCCAATTAGTACTAATCAATCTCTCACTTAAAAAAAAAACATGTTTCATACCGTAAAATATTGTTTTGTGGAATGGTGGATAGTAAGGGACAACGGTAAGCTCATAAATTGTAACAACAATGTTTGGATGCTGAATCATAGAATGTAAAATAATGTAGCTTAGATTAGCTTTCAAACCTTGCAAATCAGTTTACGTTTGAAGATGATGGGTATATTTGAGAGCATGAAGAAATTCCACATCACAAAACTGTACTAACATTTGCCACTTTATTTGACGGTGTATAAAATACGAAAAACATTATACTTCTGTAGGGAAGGTCAGATCCTCACCAAATCAACACATATTTCAGTGCATGTAGTAAAATTATTATGTCAAAATAATTATACTAAATTTGTTTCATTTCGGAATGTATTAGTCTTATAAATCATCACGTTTAATAAGTTTGTAACGATTGATGTTTTCACGTAAATCAGCTATAACTAACGGTGTTTTCACTGTTTGTATAAGTGATTTAATTTTCTATGGTTATTGTTTTTTGTTTTTTTTTTTTTTGGCGTACTCCGGGTGGAGCAGTTTAAACGCACCGGATCAGTGAAAATTCATTGGAGATCTGTGAATATTCACTGTTTCCAATTTAGATAGTATCAATGTATAGTGAAAGGGATAACCTGTATTTTCACGAGTGGTGCACATATGCCGGTTCTGGTGCAGGATTTCAGGATTCGGAGTTTGTGGAGTTGTCTGCCATGACGTCACAGGCGCGGCCGGCAGCCATGTTGGTTGGTACAGTCCCCCGTCTTTGTTGACATCACAGCGCCATGGCTCGTTATCATGTTGGATGTCATCCCCCCCGAAATCCCTAGAAACTGTTTTAATATAAAATTATTTTAATAATAAATATTTCAATAAAAACTTATTTAAATAAAAAATTTAAAACTTTTGGAGTACCACATTATATTTTTATTAATAATATCGGTTTATAGTGTCACCGCAGATCATAATTCCATATTTATACTTTTTTTTCTAATAACTTAAAAAAAAAAGTAATCTAGTAATGTTTCCTAGAAATTATTCTATAAAAATTCCTTAAATATATTGCCCCCTCCCCAACTTCAGTACCCAGTGATCAGGGGACGTATGGAACTCAACCCCCTCCCTCCCCCCACCCTGCACCATCACTAAAATCTGTAACCAAAAGAAATTGTAATATTTATCACACATCACCAGTAGAGGACAGAGTCGAGTTAGAAATGTGAACACAATATATAATGCTATTATAAAATTAAAACTTAAGTCCTTTCACGGTCACTGCACACGTTTCTGGATACCTGCCAAATTGATAATTCTTGGATATTCATCCGCCTCATGCTAACAAAGTTTAACCAAGTTAGGAAAATTACTCCGCGGGGACTACGCACCGCATTCGTGCGGCAAATTTTCAATTTAGCCAAAAATGAGGTACTTTTATGTTATGTTAAGTCAGCAGAAGTATAAAACATTTGTGATATACGATATATTTATGAAACAACCAAACACGTCATACATGGAGTAATTTTTCAAAGGTTTGATTCGAAATGTGTGAAGAAACGGCGGATATACTATATGCCTTTTTTTCGACCCTCCTACAGATTTAATATCATTGTGAAGTGTACTTAATTTTCTAAATGCCCACCCTCTGTCCTTCGTAAGATGTGGTATTATATTATTGCCTTAGTGAATAAACCTCGAAAGGAAATGTAAGTGGACGTATGAAAAATGCTTGCGCTTGTGAACACATTCCGCAAGTACCCTTTACTCTATTTTTTATTAGCTACAATTGTTTTCAATAATATAACGAAAATAATTTATTTCCAATCCCCAACAATTTGAGTTAAAAGCCTGCAAACTTTGATATTACAAATATACTAAATGTGTCTTAATTTTTAAAATAACTGTTTTTTGTAGCTATACAAAGTTATTTTTGGAAACGGTTTCCAAGCATTTTTTCTTCTAAATGTGCAATTTTTTTTTTTTCAGTGTATCTATCAGTGCCAACAACCCGCAGAATTTATTGATAGGTTAGTGGAACTGTACACGTCTCACCTACGCAATGCGGAAGGCAACGAGAAACCACTGCCGGGTCCCCGCGAGTTTACCTACAGTTTCTACCGGCCTCGGGTCAGTCCTCTCGTCGTCCTGTGGGGTTTGCATCTGGTCAACTGCTGTGTTAGCTGGATGTCTTGGCCCGTGGCCTTGGGTATGGCCACGTATTTTTAGAGATAAGATTTATGCTCATGCTGTACTTCCATATTAGGGCCAGTGATATTTCGCGAAAATATTTTGAGACAATATACAGTTCAAAGCACTGTGGAGTCGTTCAGTTTCTTTTGATTGGCTGAAGCAGGTTCTAGTCCGTGTTAATATTTGCATACAAATCACGGAGTTGAGTAATCCTCAGTGGTTCGGTCAAATGTGGAAATGATATCAGAAGTCAACGGAGGCATAACAACAACCGAGGTGTATATATACTATTGGAGTCTACTGTGTGCTCAGATTTATTCGCGAAAAAGCAGTGTCCCTATTCAATATCCTACGTCCGGAACAACAACTTGCTTTTGTTATTAGTAGGGACATGCAAAATTCGCGTTATTATTTGGCATCAGGCTGGACGTCACAGTACTGTATGCACTAGAGCCTGCGTCGTTTCTCCATTGGCTGCTGCGTAGATGTGAAGACACTCCCTCTCTGATTGAATTACTCGTGATTGGGGCACACAATTGTGAAGTGTTCCTTTATTGGCGCAGAGAAAACCAGGGCGTGTCACATAAATTATGGTCCAATGACAAACGTATTGCAAAGGTACATGTGTTTCAAATTAAACATGTCCTCAAATAATAACGCGAAATTTGCAGATCCCTGGTTATTAGCCGTACGTCTACATAATAAGACATGTTCTTATTTGACTGTGCCAATCAGAACAAAGTACTCCAATATTGAACGTCCATGATTCGCGGGCGGACACTGGAGGCAAGTGACATTTAAAATCATCCAACCACGAAAGTGCATATGAGCTAAAGTGTTTTGGAGTACAACTGGTCTTGAAATCTTTTCGCTAAAAATACGTTCCGCTAACCATTGGTGTTCTGGACATCGATTAGAAAAGTGTTAAAATTGCACTTGAAACCTACCCTGTGACATAAAACAATAGACATCACAATATCATTACATTGAGTCACTCGGTAATTTAAGTTTAACTTGAAGGTTTCCTTATAGGTAGTAGAGGAAAATGGGTTACAGTGTCCTTGAGTGGTACGTTGCAAATTCATTTGTAGCTACCCTAGACCACAGCGCATTTGTGTTGGGTTAAGATGTTGGTTCCTGATTCCTTGTAATGTGGCTGGCTATGATCAGAAGGCTGACAAACTCCGACCACGACTATGTTGCCTACGCACGTTGATAGGGGGTCTCAGTGCTTCGTTGTTGAACCGTTCACGCAGAATAGCCTCCATGGAGAGGTAACGCGCTGTTGTGATTGTGTCCTTGACACTAGAGCTGAACTTCCGCGAACGCAATGAACAGATTGCACCTTACCAAATCATCGCAAAAAAAAAGTGCGGGTTAAGCCAGAAATGTCAGATTTTCATTACAGGCTAAAGAAAGCGCAAGCTCATTTTTATCTGCATATTTCATTCTGCAACAATGTCCTCGGCAATTTCTTTAAAAGTCATAACTCGGTTTTCCCTAGTATCAACCACCAAAGTCTACCTGCTCTTGGACATAATTAAAACTTACAACGCTTTACTGTAACCCTCTCTTCCGCAACAGCGCAGAATTGTGACACGAACGTGCAATTATACTGAAAATAAGGCATATAGTTCGTACATTCGCTGTAAATGACATTTCAGGAATCGCTCATTTGAACGTTACATTCCCCAAACAGTGCTTTTCAAGGTCCTTAAAAACCGTTAAATAAATTTTCAAATAATTTTACTTAGTCCTTCGAAGAGAGCACAGTGTTTAACCACAAAAAGTGCGAATGACTTTGGCTACCAAATAATTTTAATGTTTCAATTACCTCTTGAATTATTTTCAGCTTCGTAACATCTTTCCAGGAAATTCATTTTTTTTTTGTTTAACAATTTTTGAATGATTTCATTTGAACGTTATAATTTTGCTGTTTTTATGTAATAAAAATTAAAATAATACAGTTATGTACAAGTGAAACGTATTTTTTCTTAAATTAATTGCAATGCGTAATTTACAAAAAATAAAAATAAAGAATCGGTAACAGTCTGATATTTTATTTATCACCGCCAAATTTTAAAAACAACAGAAACTGTTTTTATCTCATACATATATCGCGGTAGTAGATTGCATTGCTTTTTAATATAAATTGCTTTATTTTCTCAGTCGAGGTGAATTTTGCTGTTTGTAAAACACATAACAAGTAATATTGAGCTGGGGCAATTATTCAGAAGCTGTTGGGCGAAGTTTTATTTTTTTTTCAAATATCTGGGTTGTGAAGAGCTATTTCAGCATGTTAAAAAGGACTTGAAAAATAAATGAAACACTTTTTATTTTGTTTGGTAGGCAACACCCATAACCAACCGGTAGAGATTCTGGCGCGTCATTACCTCCAGGCCAAGAATCCTCTTGAGAGAAACGCACGTGTTTCCAGCCAACGGCAACGTTCTGTGAGAGCTGGAGGAGTTACAGTTTGATGGCGGTTGGGGGGGGGGGGGGGTAAAGGGAAAGGAGCACGACGGAAGTACGGCAATGAGCGAACTAATAAGTACGCCGTTTTCCATCGCGAGGGAAATTGCCAATTTGGAAACCCTGTCTAAGCTAATTAATGTTTTATGAAATACACCCGGTGAGAATCTGCCTGTTATTACAAGGAACGGATTTAATATCTCGTCTCGAGCGTTGAATACGTCAACGGTTCCACTGATGCTATTAAATTAACAATAACAATGGTAAACAACAAGATAAATCATACAGAAATCGTTTGGTAATTAAGATTAACAGTTTAGAAATCTCTTGTCCGAAGAAGGTCCTACGTAAATTAATTTAAACTGGGGAAATATTTAAATTACTCACTGCAACCGAGATGTGATATACATAGCTCCTTTCCATAACGTGCTTTAACAGTGTTTCCGAATTTTGTACATAGTACAATACAGACCGTCCCAAATGAATCTTTGTACAATGTACGTGAATAACAAAGAAACGAATAAAGGCAGTTTGATGGAACTACGTGTATTTGAAGCTATAGGGACAAAGGCATGTGTCTGAGAGTGCGTGTAGCCGCTCCGCTATTGTTAGTCCCACTTGCATCCGCGAGAACCAACACACACAACTGTATAGAAAATGGCGGATGTGACAAGATTTCCTTTCATGAAGCCCAAGTGGATACTAAAGTGTTCTTATAAATGCGAGGACGTGATGGAGGTGCAGGGATGGAAGGAAGCCAGAATTCGAAAGTGTACCACCGCCACGCGTAAAAATTGCATGATTACATGGCAAGTTCGAGAGAGACGGTAATGTGTGTGATGCGAAGAAAGGACGGTGCTGCAGGAAGTGAACGACTTATGGGGGAAGGAAAAGTGCGGTTTGTGTTTCACACATTCGCATGTTCCCCGGGAAGTAGAAGACCACACGGCAAGCTGCGTATGTGTCAGAGGTCAGGGAATCAAGTGTCCGTCGCATTTTAGAGGAGTTGGAATGGAGGCCCTGCATTCCCACATTATTTCACGCTATGAATGAATACGACCCAGATAGGCCTGTCGACTCTTGTGAGTACGCTGTGAAGACATACAACATTTTACTGACGCGAATGTTTGGTCCGATGAGGCAAACATTAAAAAAAAAATAGAACTGCCAATCACCACACCTGTTTTTACTGGATTGATGAAGATTTCCACATTCTGGCCGAACAAGAAGTTAACTGGGCTAATAGCGAGGTGCGGTATGTCCTGTTCACCAGACGACTTGCGGGTCTATTATTATTTTACGGACCGGTGACAGGTTAAAGTTGCCGTATCATGTTTGTACGAAAATATTGGGCCAGCGCTCTCCAGCAACTCTAACCAGATGACCACTTTTTTTTCCAATGGCCGCGGTGTTGTAGTGGTTAGACTACTCGCCGCCCACTATGGCGAACCGGGCTCGATTCACGGATATCTGCACGAGGGAATCGCGCCGTACGATGCCGCTGGTCGGGTGGTTTCTCGGGTATCTCCAGTTTCCCCCGCCCTTGCATTCCGGCGCTGCTCCATACATCGCTTCATTTTCTCATCGGCTTTCAAGACCTAGATGTTAAGAACCACCCAAACATCTTCGCTAGCTTAACTCAATGATTTTCCAACATGACTGCTACATTACCATCGAGACAGACGGGGTCGCTACTGAATGAAACATTTGTTGGCGGGTAGATAGGCGGTCGATGAAGTGTTGAGCATTCACCCAGACTAGGTTTAAATCCCCTGTCACACTGTAAATTTTTCTCCTTCAACTGTATTTGGCAATACAATTTGAAGACAAAATATGGCCAGCAAATGTTTCTTTCCAATGAATTTTACCAAATATTCTTGAATGTGTTTGAAAATGTGCCACATTGCCAAATATTTTTACTGGGAGAATCTAAATTGAATTATTGTTTAAAAATAATTATCGTAGTAGGATATTGTTTTACTTTTTCCATGCAGTCCATTACAGGTAGAACTGTGAATAATATTGAGATTTATTTTAGCTTCTTTACTAAATGATACTTTTATTTATCAGAGACAAGGAAATTTAACCCCACTGATTTCGTAATATTGTGTGCAATATTCAATTAAAATGGCATTAATGTCCATACAGATACTACACAAATTAATTATCTACATTACCTGCTTGGCTTCCAGCAATTATTCGTTATTCCATACTTTTTGAGATACATTTTTTGTCATGCACAAGTTTGATTGGCTGAGATCGTCAAACATCAAGGAAATATTAGAACCGGTCCAATATTCAAATGTTTGCTGGAAACTAAAACCATCTAACTTTCTCAGGGATAAATGGCGGCGTTTCGGACGTCATAATTGTCCATGCTTATTGACAGTTGAGGTCCTTGCTTGGCCCTACCAAACAAGGACACATCAAAGACCAAGTTGATAGCCAACTGACATACAAATATACTCCTTAAGGGCTAAAAGCTTAAAAAGGTGAAACAACCTAACTACCAGGTAAACACACACGAGTTCAGAAAAATTCTATATTGAAACATTTCATCACATGGTTCTACAAACTTCATATACAAAATACCTACATTTCAAACCCAAAAGAGAAAATTCCTGGCATACAATAAATACGAAAGATCTCTATAAAATTTCCAACCATTTGATAATCTTATGACAGGCTAGAAATTAGAGTATAAAATGCCTGCAAACACAATACCTGAATATTTGTAGGCTTTTATAAACAAACCCACAATAACAGCCAAAAATTATTTTGTGTATTCACATTGTATGTAATTTCAACTGAGAATAACTTCCCTTATAAAAACTTTTACCTCGATATTTAATACTGACAAGAGGATCTTTATGCATTGTAATTGCACAAAAGCTTAAAGAACTTCTGTAAATCGAGAAATGATTATGAACTTAATCAAATATTTTACAAAATACTCGAAACTTTAAACATTAATGTATTAACAGGACCATTTTAATCTTGAGATAAAATTTTTATCTTTGATTTTACATTTAGTAATTTTTTTGTGTTCTTAAATAACTTAGATGTCGCCAGGAAATTTCAAAATGTCTACCAAATTTACAGGGTTACAACACCCATTTCTATAGAAATCTGGCCCTATGGCCCTAAAGTTACTTATCTGATTATCTGCAGTGGTGACTGGTCACTCCCAACGGCCAGGTCTCTGCCCGACCAGCCCGCTGGACGGACGATTTATACTCAAAAAAATGTAAAGGGGTAAACTTCCCCATCAAATTTCTTATTGGTTTAACCTGTCCTACAATAGAAAATAATTTCCGGCGAAACTAGCGCCACCTTTATCAAAAATACCACTCAAGATTAGTCTTTACAAGTATAGAATCTTCTGGTGATCACATAGTTTCCGGCACAGTAGCGCTCTCTTTACGGCTGTTGCCCACAACTGCCGGCGTCCAGCGCTCCCAGCGCCCCAAACGGGCAGGTCAGTAAACACACAGGCAAAGAGCGCCGGCAATTTCCAGTCTTACACGAGTGCGCGGGTCATGTGGTCACACGTCTATGCGTCGGGAAATGTCACTGCAGCAACACGCATGTTTTTTTTTTACGCTCGGTGTCAACATGCATCATTTCTTCAAAAGGTAGAGTGTCTTCGAGTATAATTAATTAGTAAACGTGTCACTTGAGTGGCGAGAATTTTCAATCGTGAGACTCCTTGTTTCGCAGTGCGTCAGGGGCTTAAAACAGTTATATTTTGATCTGCGAGGAACTCTGAAGAACACAGTGTTCATCACAAAGCCATGGATACTGAATGTCTTTAGAGACAGTTGATCCACTACCACGGAAACTGCAGTTACCGTTTATCCTTCTGTTCCAGCGTTGCCGACAATGTTTCGCTGCCGATGGCGGACATTTTGAAAATGTGCAGACGTTATTAACACTCGCGCACCCCCGACGTCACCCTTGCAGCTAGAGACAAGCAAAACCCGAGTTTGTTATTTACGGGTACGCTGAACTTCAGACCTCCGCAATAAGTTTCTCATTAGACAGCCAATTATTTGACATCCCCTGGGTGGCTCTGAGCCAAAACAATGATCACTTCACAGTTGTGTGGTCTAATCGCGTGTAGCCCCGTCAGAAAGGGCGTGAATTTACATCTATACAGCAGCCAATAGAGAAACTACGCCGGCTCGAGTATATGCCGCACTGTGAAGTTTAGCCTGATGCCAAATAATAACGCGAATTTTGCAGGTCTCTACTTATAGCGTCAAACAGAAGCAGTCCCATTAGACTGCCTATAATAGTTTAATCCTTAATACCGCTCAAAGAGTGTAGACATTAATCAAGGAACCCCGGTAGGCCTAACTGTTACTCAATTTGGTGCGTGCGAACCAAAAATAAATATCTTTAACGCAATTAAAAAAAAAAAATGTTTCCTGATTTGTCCCTAATCATAAAGTTATTATTTACAGGAAATTTTTCTCTGTAATTCGCTGACTTTAGTAGTAAAATTTAATATTCAAATTGAGCACAAATATGATGACTGGTAAATGTCTACGACTCTACAAGATTATAATGACGAAATCAAGACATGCCTGGCTAGTGAATTTCAATTGATTGTCAGTTCAAATAAATAGTCTACCAATGTCTTGTTATGCTCTTCTCTTTGCATGCCTATTCAGGTTTAAACAGAAAGTGAGTGAGCCTATACAGAATAATTTTTATCTGTAAATTTACTATGTTGTTGCTTAGAATTTATGTTATATGGCGACATGTTAAGGAGTATAACTAGAAAAGGCAGCTCTTTAGAATACTCCCATTCCAGTGCACGCTAGGAGAAAACATATATACGAATATTAAATAACAGGTCTTTTTTTTTTAATCACAGAAAAGTAATTCATATTAACTTTGGGAATGTAATCTTAGTTATGTGAATTCATAAGTTTATTTTTGTGGGATATGAGCGTGGAGGCAAAGTGTCATACGCGGGAAACTTAGGTAATTAAAAAAAAAGTTCTGCCGTGTGATTAACTGGCAGGAATGTAATGAACCCTTTGTTCTTGCGCATGGGCTAAACACCTTTAATTTTGTTTTGATCAGATGAACATGTTCCCTCAAATCGCCACAAATATTTTAAGACGCTCGTAGCTACAACGATCGAATGAACACGGAATAAATTTGTCGTTCCATTCTCATAGGGCAGAATAGCTTATTTTACAAGGTTGGAAAACAAAATTTATTATGTAGAAATTAATTTTACATAAACTTACTGAAATAGTTGTTAACATTCTGTATAAAAGATATGTACAATATTAAGACCTTAGCCAGCTAGAAGAAACTCGTAGTAAAGATATAAAGTCAGACACTTGGAATAATTAGTTACATTAATTTTTTCGACAGAAATGAGTATTTTCCCAGTAATGACATTCTGAATATTCCGCAGTACATTAGTACATTTTCATTATTCGTGTTCGGGTATTTTCAGGTTTTTAAATGGAAATCTCATAATTAGGGGCAGTGATTTTTCGCGAAGAAATGCCGAGACAAGACACAGTCGAAAGCAGTGTAGGGTTGTTTAGCTGTTTTGATTGGCTGACACATGTTCTGGTTCGTGTTAACTGTCTGCGCACGAATCGAGAATGTTCAGTGTCGGAGTTACGGAATCCTCAGTGGCGGGTCAAACGTGGAAACGACACAAGTAGCCAATGGAAGCATGACAACAGCTGAGGTGTATTACGCCCCCACATAGTATTGAAATCTACTGTGTGCTCAGATTTTTCGGCGAAAAATTCTCTGGCGCTACTCATAATCCTTACGCCTAAATTCTAACGCACGGGAAGAAGTTTCAAATGTCTAAACAATACGTGCATGATAAACTATTGTTTATAGTTGTTCAGTTTTCACTACTGAAACGTTTACTAATGCAAGTCGCAAGTACTAATGGACGTATAAGTTGCCTTAAAACATCCAAAGTAAGATGGTTTATAATTTTTCGAAAACAGGTGGTTAGCCTGTAAGTAGCAGGAAAACGTATGTTGACTTGCAACAGCGTCTGGCACCGGAGTTGGAGCTGCCCGGCCGCCATATTGTATGTAATTTAAATCGACCTTGAACTTTTACCCGTGACCTTGACCCCGTTGACCTCTGACCCCAAACGTCACAATTTTGCGGGAAATTCTAAAAAAATTCTAAAAAATATAACGAAAAAATTTAATTGAAAATTGTTAAAAAATTATAAAGAAACCGGTTTAAAAAAATTATAAAAAATCATAACTAAAAAATTTAACTAAAAATAGTTTTAAATTTACAGATCATAAAAAAATGTATTTTTATAAAATTGTATATAAAAATTTGTTAATTAAAACGTATTTAACAACGGTGGCTAATTTTCCCTTTTTCCCCTCGAAATTTCCCTATTCTCCTTAAAAATTTCCCTAAAAATGTTGTATTAATATTGTTTTAAAATTTGTTTATTAAAACGTTTTTAACCCCGGTGGCCATTTTCCACTTTTTCCCTCAAAATTTCCCTTTTCCCCTCAAAATTTCCCTTAAAAAATATTTATAAATAAAATTTACATTTATTGAGATCCCCCCCCCCCCCACACCGCCAATTACTCACCGCTGTTTGAATTCATCAGACGACTGACTCCCACGCCTCCACTCCCCTCACATATACACATTCCGCCATCTTTATATTCTTATTCGTCATTTGTTTACATGCTACTGGAGATTAACTCTTGCCTTCGCTCGACTGCCATCTTTGTTTACATAGTACTGGAGGCAGCCATCTTTGTTTATATGTCACTGTAGGCCGCCATATTTGTGTATACGATTCTGGAGGCGGCCATATTGGTAGGCAACCACCATCTTGGTAGGCATCTCCCATCCGCCATATTGGAAGCCAATGACCATGACCTTGAATTACCTTGAAAACAGAAACTTGAGAAAAAATACATAAAAGTCAGCAAGCATAATACATCACAGACTACCACCATATTAGATGCAGACTATCTCAACCTTTACCCCATGACCTTGAATGACCTTGAAAATAAGAAAACTTGAGAAAAATACATAAAAGTCAACAAGCATAATTCATTACAGACTACCACCACCATATTATATGCACACTACACTGACATTGACCCCATGACGTTGAATGACCTTGAAAATAAGAACTCAAAAAAATTACATGAAAGTCAGCAAACATTTTATATTACAGGTCTCTATCACCATTTTAGTTGTGGGTGACCTTGTCAATGTATGTTTATGTGACTAAACCAGACCCATCATACTAATAGCGACCAAATGCACGAGTATGTTGTAATCATGGTATGGATAAGCATTTTTAAGATCTTAATTAGTGTTAAATTAAAATGTCTGTACTGTCAGGACCCTGGAGACTTGGAATGTACGTGGGCAGCTAGGACGATAATCATTCGAGCTCCACTCAAACACCTATCCACCACCAATTCACCACCAATCCGTCACCAATCCTCCTCAATCCTCCTCACTCCTCACCAATCCTCATCAATACTCACCAATCCTCATCAATCCTCACCAATCCTCCTCAATAATCCACAATTCTCCTCAATCCTCATTATTTTCTAGAAATCAATGGGCTTGTCGGCTGCCTCTATCCATACATATAGGGAAAAAAATGATTCATCTACTGTCTCCAAAGTTTATACATGTCGGCAGAATTAATGTGTTTGTACGCAATCAACTATGCGTACATTTTTATACTAAAGTCTTTATTAATATGTTTACACTTCTTGACGTTTATAAGCAAGTGCTCGTAGCACCACTTTAAAGTTGTGTCGGATAAATGGATACCCAACACACAAAAAATATTGGAAAAACAATTATTTTATAATAATAATTTATTATTATTATATAATTGCATTTTCAGAAGAAAGCACTTCATCACACCATCTAATATAACCCCGATTTTTAAGTTCTCTGGTGATTGAAACCACCTCTTTCATAACCGAGTATCCCCCCGCCCCGTTGTTGCCTATCAAGCAAATATTTAAGTCTGTCTACAAGTTTGTTGGGATCTTCGGTAAACATATCGTCAGTATAATCGATGTCTTCTGCCTTATTCACATCACTTGTCGAAGGAAACTTGCTGGGGAAATGTGCGGGACTGTTGAGAGAGTAAGCGTCGTCTTCAACACTAACACTGTCGTCATAGTCAGCATCAAATTTTTTTTAATTTTTTAAAAAACTTTTTCATTAAAATTTTTGTTATAAATTTTTTTAGAATTTTTTGCATTTTTTTTGTTTTTGAAGTCAGAGGTCACCGGGATCAAGGTCAAGGTCACAGGTCAAAGGTCAAGGTCAATTAAATCCAATATTGTGGACGGCGACGTAACACGATGGCAGCCGGGTGGCTCTGGGTCCCGTGTAGTATCCTCAAATCCACAAGAGAAGTCAAATTCGGATATCCTGAGTTAATTCATTTAAATGAAACCAACAGGAGTTGATAATGAAAGGTAGCGTATATGCATATACGAAATTGTTAAATTTGTACAACTATTTACGGACTTTTAAGTCGCTGCCTCACAGCTGCACTTCTGCAGTTCCGACCTCACGGTCCATCACACACAGACTCCCTCCTTCGCTTGATCAGTCCTCCGAGCTCGGGACGAGGGCTCTCCCCTCTCCACCGACGAGAGTTCCTTCCGACCAACCACATGGCCCGTGGGCCCGCATGACGTAGCACAAAAACTCGTGATTGCATTGCCTGTCATGTGGTCAGTCACGTGGTTTGCCATCACGTATGCCCTTCTCCCGACGAAACACAACTAAACAGTTACCAAACATTACACCACTCGACTGAAGTCTCAAATGGTACGAGCGGTGTATTAAGATTTGATACACTACATGTATGCACGCATGCAATAAGTACAGAGAATTAACAATACATCCTTAATTACGTGGTCGTGATCTTACTACACAATGTTACATTATATACAACAATTGACACAGAAATGTTTACAATAACTAAAAAAAAACTAAAGGCCCATTACACCGTTGTTTGTGTCCTACAGAATTGCAAGGACATCAGGAATAGAAATCACAGCGAATATCAAAGTGATATCCAGTCTATATTACGGTTTCAGGATATTTTAATATCACGGATATCCAGACGATGGGGAGTAATACATTAAAAACCTTTCAGATATTAATGCCTTAACGCAGCATCTGCTCTCGTGTGTTCAACCGGCGATAGCAAAGTGTAAACATACAGCACGCGCAGAGATTACACTAGGTTCAATAGTTATCGGTTAACATTAGCTGTTTAAGAAGTACACACTGTTTCTGTACATTTTTCACTAGATCGTTATATACTGACGGCCGGTGTGAAAAATAACATTTTTGCCATTGTCCCTCGGGTACAACTATAAAAACAAGAAAAATTAAATCAAAACTTAGTAATAGTGTTTCAAAAACAGTACATTTCCCACGTATAAAAAAAGGTGAATTTATAAAATACGTGCAGTTTCCTACTTCGAGAAATAAATTAATGTGTGTGGGATGGCACCTTTCGCCCACAATTGTTTTGCTAAATAGGCGTTTAGCTTGCTCGTATGATCAAGTACACGTTTGGCCTAGCAAGAATTTACCCAATTATTAATTTGACCTAATAGATATTCTGCATTACAAGCATTTGACCCTTAAAAACGTTTGGCCCAATTCGCTCCTAGTATAACTCGCGTTTCGACAAAAGGTTTAGCGTTTAGCTTAGTGGTAGTAGGCGTTTAGTCTAACGTGTTTGTACCTATTTCGCGTTTAGTTTGACTTGTCATATAGTCTAGTCGGCGTTTCGCTTTTGATATAGTTTTTGTTAGGCCTAACTGACGTTTAGTTCTGTCCACGTTTGACCTACCAGTGGTTTGGCCTAATAGGTGTTTGGCCAAGTTGGCAGTTGGCCCAACTGGAGCCTGGCCTGATAGGTGTTTGCCCATTTGACGTTTAAGGTAACTGGTGTTTGGCCCAACTGGTATCAGGCCTAATTGCAGTTCAGACTAATAGTTTATAGCCTGACAAACGTTTAGTCTACGTTTTAGACTAGTACGTTACAGCTAATCTACATGAGAGTCCTCGCGGGTACCAAATTTTTAGCCCAACATCGACTAGTCTAAAACACCGTGTAAACACTAATTAGACTGCCCAGCGGAAAACCGGATAATTCATATTTCTGTATAATAAATTGTAATTTCTTGCTATGTAAGTCCAAAAACATCGCCGCGAGAAAATGGAAGTTATTGTAAAGTGCCGCATAAACTATTGTCGTGCCTCAACAATTAGTTCGACTTGTAAATGTTTCTTGCTGTGCTGTTGGCTATAGTGTTATCGGTTTCAGCGGATAGTCAGAGTTTTAATTACGACTCGTGTTAAATTTAATTGCGAAAACTAGGAAGGAAAATGTATTTTCGAGTAATTAGCAGTTTCCAGTTTCCTTGGCGCCCTTTTGTCACGATTACACTGAGTTAACTGGGCGAGGTAGGGAACAATGTCGTCGACACTTATCGTGTTTGGAGTGAGGAAAATTTATCTTATGAGGATATGCTATTGTACACGAAATTCCCTTTGCTACTGAAACCAGGCACCAGATATGCCAGTCTGTTTGTACGTCCAGCTTATTTAAACTTGATACGTAGACCTATAATTCTTACCAAACACAAAGAAAAAAAATTCGAATAAAACTAATAATTTTTTTTTTTGGCAATGCTCTTGATTAAGACTTGGATACGGTTTTTTTTATTTACATGTTTAGGTGATGGATGGACTACCAAGGACGTGCAAGAATTGTAAGTGACGCCATGTTCTTCCAGTGTTAATGTACTCACAGTCAGTGACATAATTCCTTTTTTATTTTCCTGTATTTACCTTACACCATGCGGGAGTCAAGCAAAAAAATATTTGCACGAATATACTTGACACCTCTCCGTACTGTACTGTAACTTATAATCAGCTGTTGTTATGAGAAACACGCATTCCGTGACTTTTATTTTTCACAAAAATTTATAAAATAATGTATACTGGTAAATGAAAAATACTTTCTTATAGCCCCAATTTTACGCGTGCATTAAAAAATTATGTCTCCGTGCAAGTTTAATAATGGAAAGAACACATGCTGATTCAAATTTAATTTTCGTGAAAAGAGCAAACAAATAAAAAATCCGTATCATTATATATATATATATATATATATATATATATATATAGACACACACATATATACATATGCATTTGTATTTATGCTGCAGTATCCTAGAAAGGAGCGTCTATGGTGCACAGTTTAATTTTTAAATTACTTTTACGCAGAAACTGTTTACATATGATCGGTAATCTGCGTGTCATAAATCGCCATTCTGTTTTCGGGAGGTTGAGCCATTATTTCCGTGAGTTTATGCCTTCGATTCCCAGATAAGTGGCGAGTGTCGTTTTCAGACGAACGTTTAGGTTAATTCACATCAGTCGCTTCCTCCTAGCTGGTTAATTGAAAATCTCCCTTTTCTCTTTTCCAGAAGCCATTACTTGCTATTGTCTGCGAATGTAGTCAAAATAAAATATCTTGGAGGGGAGGTTGAAGGATGCAAGGGGAGTTGTCCTATTATATCGAACAAATAATTCTGGGTTTCGCCAACATTTATAATTGGTTCATAGTACTTACGGCTTATTTTAAACTGTCGACGATAGTATTTTGTTGAGAGTATTGTGTTCGCTGAGAATTAAGGCCTGATAAAATAAAGTCTTCCGTTTCTTAGAATTTAATGAAAATCTCAATAAAACAGGCAATCAAAAAAAGACCTCAATCAGGAAGGAAAAAAAAGAGGACATTATAAAAACCGAGAATGCTTTGAACTCAGAAGAGATCTGAGATGGTAATATTTCTAAGACGCGGCGCAGAATTAACGTCACGAAACTTCCTCCGGAATATTTACTCTGTAACGACAAAGAGGGCATTCGAGGGTAAACGACGAGGGGAGGTCGGAAAAAAAGAAACGGGTGGTAGGGGGTAGGAGAGATATAATTGCCTCAGATGAGTTAAAAGTTTTTTTCGCGTGGCGTGTAACTGAGATTACGCAGCGAATAGTTCGCGGAACGTGGGAAACAAAATAATAACAGCGGGCGGTGCTGCGGAGGAAGTTTTCGTAACCAGGGACCATCTAGCAACCCCTACCCCCCGCCTCCCCTTCCACCTCCAACCCACTTTCCAACACCAGCCTTTCGCCCCGGCCTTTATCAAAGGCAGGAGTCGGGAGGCAAAGGCCAAAACTTATTACTATTCATGCCACCGATTCCCTGCGCGCCCGCAAAATAAAAATAAAATAAATAAATAAAATAAAGTTACCCCGGCCGTGAGTAATTGCTCCCTCGGAATTGTCTTGTTCCCTCGGTTCCCTGCCGAGAACTAAGTGCGTCGAGACTGTATTCTCGGAATCTCCCGACCTGAAACGAATCTGGACTCGACGAAAGTAAATATGAAACGAAACATATTATATTGGTGGAGATAATATTATGAGTTGAATAGCTATAAATCGGAAGTAATAACGAAATTCATGATGCTACACCGTTAGACCCCGAAATGCAAGTCAATACACCACCTAACACCTAGATTTCAGTCCAAACACAAAATAAAATTCAATTTAGTACAAAAAAATTTTTTATATCTGTGAAAGCACGATCAACAATTTGCACAAAAATATGTAGAAACCTTGTGATAATAATAATATTAGTTTTAAGATGTTGGGAAGGCAAAAAAAAATATATTTAGGTTCTTGTCATTTTGGATAAGTGAATAACATCAGTAAATATATACTTTTGGATAAGATTAACATAATAATTTAATGAAAATAGCAACATCGTAAAAACAAATATGAAAATTGTTCCATTTCCAGGATGGAGTGTTTTTCTCTTCTGTGAAACCGTATTGAAAACATTCATGTAAAATTGCAACTTAAAAACCCATACTATCAAGCAACCTCATCATGAGTTCAAAAAAAAAAAATTAAAACACTAAAAAGTGATTTTTTTTCACCTATGGAAATTCTCTCCGTTATCTCAGCCAAAAAATATTTTTTAATCATATTAATTTTAATAATATTATTTTTAATAATAAACTTTTAATATTAAAATCTACTTTAAATTATAAAGTTTCAAGTTATAAGAATTCCATCATTAGACCAATAACACCGCAATCTGGCTTTTTTTTATGAACAAAATTCCCCTTAAAATAACACAACGAAATTTTGTCTCTATATCGGACATACTTTATACACAACAATGCACACATTAAGAGAATTATTCGCTAATTTACCATCTCGTTGAACACGCAAATCGATAAAGCGCGAATGGTAAATTATTTTCCAGCAGTGTCCGTAAACTCTCCGTAAAATTACGGACACAATGATTTTCAGAAACGGACTCTCCGTAAATTTCACGGAACCTCTCCGTTAATTTCCGAGTTAGTTTTCTGTGCTTTCCGTTCAAAATAAAAAGGGAGACAGTGAAAGTTTCATTAATTTTCGTCGCGTGGGTGTTCTACTGCGCATAAAAAATTATATAAAAAAAATTAATGTTTGGTACTTAAGTGAGGTTTGAACCAGAGTCTAAAAATGACCAGTCCACGACTCTAACCAATTGTTTTGCCATTGTTGTTGATGTTGTTGTTGTTGTTGTTGTCGTTTTTTGGCTCACGTGAGACCGTCTTGTTGACAAATTTCCAGAGCGACAAGCGAACTGGAAATCTGCTGCACCGGAGGCACCTGGGTGCGAATCCGCTAACTTCCGACTGCAAGTCGGCCACTACCTACGACCCTCACTTGAAAATTGTGGTATAACTTTTATATTTTTATTCGAAAAACAAAAGCGAAAATTCAGTTTCCATTCAATTTTGTGTATTTTTAGCGTTGCCAAATGTTGCGGGACGCCTGATGCTATTTTTAAATGTTGAAAGAATAGGTCATAGTCGCGTGGGCTAACCTTAACTGTTCCTTACTTTGTATTTACGGACTTAACGCCGTTTTTCCTCATTACCGATTGCCTTTCCGTATAAACACTGTACATTTCCGTAAATCATTTCGTAAATATACGGGAATTTTTGACAGTGTACATTTGTTCACTAAAGAGTCAAATGCGTAATGAAGTTTCCAATTTTGTATACTAACTAGCATTCGTCCGCTTGGAATTCGTATTTTTGTTGAAACTTTTTTAAAAATAATAAGTATGCATAAACAGGAATACATATTTTGAGATTTAAGTCCAAAAATAAGGGAATTGAGGCTGATGAGTTTCGAGTTGTTAGTAATCGGCAGTGTCAACACGTATGGCGGACTTTTGCAACACTTCTTTGCAGGCATTGTTCTTTTATTTATAGAGGCTGGTGCCATAACAACCACGCTGAGGCGTAATCTTACACGCTAGTACGCCACGTAAAATTGACCTAGGGAGAAACAGGTCTGCCTCAAGTCAACTCCAGCGAATTGAGAGTTTGCCGCTGCTACTTATTTTATCGTCATCGCGAAGCGAAGCACATTTCGAGGGGGAACTGCAGTCTCTTGAATTCAAAAGGCAGTTCTTTGTGAATCAATGGATTATGCGGCACAAACACTTAAAACAGTTAAATACTTCAAATTGATTAAACTTGTAGCCTTTCGGTGGTTTCAAATGACCGGTTTCAAATGACCATCAAATATTTTTTCTCCGTACTAAATATGACCCCCCATTTCGCCCATTTAGAGGTAAAATTTTTGAGGAAAAAAAAAACCTTCTTCAGTGGCTGCTTACATTAAACGACGAATGTTTCCTTCAGATATCATGTTTCTAGGATCAATGGTTGAGGCTGGGCTTTCGTTTTTTTTGTACCATAAATTTCTTGTTAACTGCCGTGGTGTTTTGTGACACAACTTTCTCGGCAAAAATTTTCTTTGCTCGATAATTACTGTACGGAAACCTAAATTTTTAAATTAATGTTTATTCTTTTATTTACCAGTATATAATTTTTCCCTGAGTGTTATCCATCGTGGTCGCTCTCCGTCTATTCTTGTTAGTTCAGTGTTTTTAGAGGTTTGTTCCTTGAACTGTTTACATTTTGTCGTCGACATTTTTTACATTACATTGCTTTCATTTGTCTGTGGTTACCTTTTCGCTTTTATTATAAACCTTAATTATATTAATCTATAAACAAAGTGGCAAAAAACTCACCTAATTGCTGTCCTCATTTTAACAGAACTTTTGTTCCTACATGAAAAATTGGCCAAAGTCGTTAATTTTTTCATTGTAACTCCAAGATTTATTGCAAGGCAAACTTTTGTAAGGGCTGGGTAGATGGAGAGTAAATATTTTTTTCCAATAACACAGATACTAATTCTTGTATGCTTGTGCTGGAATAGCCATTTTATGTCACAGGAAATATCAATACCGAAACTCAATTACTTGTAGCAGATATAGAGATAATGATTTATCGCGGGAAAAGTTGGCTGTTTGCTAGGATCCAACGTACTCTACACATGTCCGACAGTTTTCGTTCCGTATTGGCTGTCATGTATGTATTAAGATGCTAACCCCTTTTTACTGGAAAAAATGAGGATTCTAATCCTATAAAGCAGAATGTTTGTGATTGGTCTGCAAACAATTTTGCCGAGTAAAAACCTTGCTCATCCAATCATGAAAAAATAAACTAGTTAAGAGTGTTGTAGAAGATATGCTGTCTCAAAAACTTTCCCGATTTCCCACCATCTCTAAGCGTGTGTGAAGTAGAGGCAATTCTTAATATTCACCTTTGATATTATGGTGATTAGAATTCCTCAGGCGTTTCCTAGGAGTCCAATCCGCGCAAGCTTATGGGGAGTGGCAGACTTTCATAAACCCATTCTCATTGGGATCCTAGAATCTAGGAGTCTCGAATATCAAATCTCAACAATTATATCCTTCCTCTAAAGGAAGTACGTTTAATCTAATTATCCAATCCAACATGGACTATTTCTTTCATATCTAGGGTTCTCGTATCAACTTCGAATCATGCCAAACCATGACTATTGCCAACTCATCATCTATTCTCTTCTAGTCACATATGGTATGTTTAATGTCTTCTATTGGCGATGTAGTCGTAAAAAGGAATTACTTTGTCGTCATAGGTAAGTCGTGTAGGCTGGGTAATTGAAGAGTTTGGGCGGCTCTTAACATCGAGGTCTTCAGAGCCGATGAGGGTGAAGTGAGGTGATTATGGAGCTGCGCCGGAATAATGGGGCGCGGGAAACTAGAGATCCCCGAGAAAAGCCACCGACCAGCGGTATCATCCGGCACGATTCCCACCTGTGAAAATCCGGGAGTGACCCGGCCGGGGATCGAACCCGGTTCACCTTGGTGGGAGGCGAGCAGTCCAACAGCCCAGCAACTTCGGCTCCATATGCTCTGGGCAGAACGAATGAGTCAGCTCAAGTGATTCCACCCCATGACACCCTGCGCTCGCTACCCTTCACTGACAGCCAGTCTAGGTTGCAGTGTGAAATATAATTGTCTCGATAACGCGCGTGCTATTTGGTGACACTCAGTCAGTTCCAGCCAGTTTACTCATGACACCTGAATTGTGTCATCTTCCCCACAATCACCATCGCACATAGCTCAGTCTATTTTGACCTGCACAGGCGAATACGCCATTGCTTCGATTGCCAGATTGCCGGAACCGCGAATAACCAGTAGTTTTTTTTTTTTTTGCCAATTGGTAGTGTCCTGCAAAATTCGCGTTATTTTATGGGTCCAGACTAAACTTCAAGACGTTGTATGCTGGGGTCACATCTACCATTGGTCGACAACTTAAGTGGCATGTTGTGACGACGCTTTCAGCCAATAGTTAAAGCTGAACGGATGAACAGTCAATCTACCGTGAAGCGATCACACAACATAATGAAGCCGTACAGGTTCCAGTAGCCAATAAAATCACTAATTGCGCTCAGTCTCGAAATAAAAACTCGAATTTTGCAGGTCTCTACCAATTGGCAATGTCCTTTCCACCAGGACCGTACTTCAGGGAGGGGAACAGGTGTACGCACCTCCCCATCTCCCATTCATTAAACTGTAAACATCTTGCTAATTCCAATTCGTTGTAATCTAGGCAAAGATAAACTATATTTCTTACCATCTGCCAACATCCCGGATATATGTGAAACATTTTTTTTTTCTCCCAAATCTTTCCGACGTTAGCTGTTAAGGTGCCCGCCTGCCTGCCCGGGGCTCAAACTGCGTTAGAATGTGTTCGAAATCCAAGTTTTTTTTTTTTACGAATTTTTTAAAAGTGCATCAAATATGCTAGTCTACGAAAATAACGCACACTTCAGACTATACCTGTCGGTAACTTCCAAGATGTCACGCGCATTAAAAACACCATTTCGGAGCACATCGACGACTTTTTCAAACCGCCGTAACTCAAAATATACGTGTTGTATACGTACAAAAGAAATCGAGGGCATGTATTGAACATTGCTATAGACTATTTGCCACAATAAAATGGTAGAGTCACCGCTGTAAGGCCCATAGGTACGCGCAGCACGACGAGTACACTGCACGCCCATTCACTGCCCTGCGCGTAGCGGCGATGGCGCACTTGGAGCGCGTGGCAGTGTAGACCTTATTGCTCCCGCGCTTCTCGGCCTCAAACGCGTAGAAAATGTCCAGGCAGGCGGGGCCCTTAATGTGAAAGACACACACAGTTGTTACTAGGCGAGCAAGTAATTATAGCTGGACTGGTGTCACACAATCGTTAGAGATTTTAGTGCCCTCTCTTTTAAAGTATTTTGAGCACGCCACTGCATTATAGCCTACATTAATCACACAGCTCGATCGCACATATTGTCCATTCACGGTTACCTACAACTTTTCCGAAGCCATGCTCCAGTTCTACTTCCAAGCTGTACCTCCATCTCTTGTAAAGAAAAAAAAGTTTAACCAAGACTAGAAAATTTCACCAAAGGGACAATACATCGCAATATTTTGCATCAGAGCTATTTCTTACCAGGCATTACCAAAGCGCCTTTTTTTCTCTCTGTTTATGTTCATATTAATTTTACAGGATAATATTATAATTCATAGGCAAATTATAAGTAGACGTTCAGTTTCATAAAATATATTATACTTTATGTAACAGAAGTTCAAAACGATTGAGATACAGGGCTTGTTAAGGAAACAATCGAATACTTAATACATGGGGTAACTTTACAAAGATTTGATTCAAAATGTGTGAAGGTACCACGAGCAGACTATATCTGCGATGGAAGCAGGACATGCGCGAGTGGTAAAGGTTGTTCACGATAAAGTGAGCACTTTAGAAATCAACCTTCGAAAAACGTCACCGTCCTCTACCTGCATATGTTTCAGCGCCCACGCTGACTGGAATGCGCACTCTAAAGTTGGCACCGACGCGACGGGGAGAAGACAGTTCCATGTTTCAAGAGTCCTGTGTACTGAAACGTTTTCTATGAAATCCTTGATAGTGCGTAAATATGGACGTAGTCTAATCTGTGGTATTTCATCGCATGTAATAAAACCTCACTGTTACAGATCTAATTTGCACAGTACAGCGTTACGACGGAAACACTGCACGCCTTGCGCGTAGGAGCGATGAGACGCTGGGCGTGCGTGTTAGTGTCGCCCATATCGCTCCCTCGCTTCTGGACCTTAGACACGCATCTACATAATCCCCTAAACGTTGAATTAAAACTGTTAGAAATACATCTGAGTAAGCTGAAGTTATATGTTTTACTGTATTTATTTTTTAGTGAATATGAGGGCATGAACAAGCAAAAATTGCAACATATTTACTTACCCAGTAATTGCACAGTCTTTCTTGACCGACGCATCAATAATATGACCAGGCCCTCTGCGATGTTAATTTTACATACTGCCGAAGTACACGGGATGTGCATGCAAGTAGATCTGGAACAGGGCTTTCAAAAGTGCTCGTTTTTCCTTTAGCAGAACTGAACCACACAGGTAAATGCTCGCACATTCCCATGCTGCGCAATTTATAAGGATGAAGATCGAGGGAGGGTCGAGCGGGTAGGGAATGGGCGCTCGTAATCTAGACGGGAGGTGCAAGTGACGAGCATTACGCGAATAATTTTTTCGAGATTCCGGATTTAATTTCCCCCTTCTTTCAGCGAGGCTTAGAAAGGGGGAGAGGGCAGGGGGGGGGGCCCCTTGCAGGGACTAGCGACGCAATCCTCCCCACCCGCACGTAAGCGTGATTTATGGAGTCGCTCGCTTCCGCTAACAACCCGGGGGAGCCTCTGACGTCATCCCTCGCTGACAATCCTGCCACTACCCTCCTTTTTCTCTCCGCGAGGCGTGGAAGGTCTTAAGGGGGTGGTGATGATGACGGAGTGCCACCTCGAGCCGGGCGGAGAACACGTTATGGACGGTCGAAAGGAGGGAGAAGGAGGGGGGGATGCTGGAGCGGGGACTCCGCCCCCTGAAAGCGACCTGCATGTAGACAGAACCCCCTTGATGAATTACAACGACAAGAGAAAAAGGAAATTCTGATTTTTTTACGTCTTTCCGCTTAAATAGCCGACCTCCCCTGGCACAGCCAGGTGGTGCGGGAGGTTCTGAGTTCGAATCCCAGACAAGGCATAGGTTCTAGTTTGTAAGCCGTCCCGTGGTAAGCCTTCAGATATGACACATGGGGAAGTTAATAAACAATTTCCACCAATCAGCGAGCTTAAATAGCTTGCTTGTCCTTTGCATCGAACTGTGATTGAGTACTGTCAGTGCTAGAGTGTGTGTTTCGTTTTAAACGTCATTTAATACCTGAATAGCGCCCAGGCCAGATGAATATACATGAAATAAAAGCTTTATCATTTATCTCTACTGGCATCTGCAGATTCCAAATAAAAAAATATATACTTATAAAGATATATTTCGAAATGTGCATTCTTTCCTTCACGTTGAGAATCACTGAGAAACTGCCATGGTCTTAGGTAATCCTGGCAATTAAAATTTACTCTATATGTTATACATGGAAGTGCATAACACTTCCTTCACTGCCATAACAACTGGAAAACTCCAATGGTGTTAGGTAATAATGATACTAACAAGTAACGCAGGTAACGACTTGGTTGTGGCATCATCCATCATGACAGCAGAGTTCTTGCTAATCTGGTGTTATTTTCTTGCCATGGACAGCAAACACCGTAAATGTTACGGCAATGCAACACTCGCATGATTGTGTACACCTCTGGCGATAATCGTACTCCGAGGTTGAGACAGATCTCTGCCACTGTAAAAAAAAATGCTCTGGTAAACTTCTTATAAACTGTAGTGGAAGTTTTTTTCACCTACACACTGTATGGAAATATCACATAGCAGACTGCAAATATAGGAGCTTATATAGGGGACTTACCTACTCATTTGACTGTTTTGTGAGCGAAAGTAAGAACGGTACCCTGGATGTATGGGAGTCCAATTTACCATTCGCACATTCTCACTACTCTATTCGTATACATTGATATAGTAAATTTACGAGCAATTTATTAGAGAGTGGGTTTGCATTATGCGAAGGCCATTAATGAGTTTGCCGTTTAATCAGCAAGTTTTTTAAATTTTCTTTAAGAATGTTTGATTGTTAGGGGCGCTAAAAAAAATTAATTGCGTCATATAGGATTTCAAACGAAATCGAGGAGGAAACTAGAATTTTATAACTAGAAAATACGCTCCCCATTCTTAGCTGCAAAACATTTAGTAATGTGTTATGAAATACACAGCTGTCCTCAGAATGAAATACAGTCGAGAGGAATGTCTCTGTGCAGAGTTGTTTTGGATTTTCAGTCTCGATAATTTGCATAGTTCTATTCCATTTGGAAACAAAGCGGAAACCGAATATGTCCCATGAACCCTTACCATCTTAAGGCGGCTCCACGTTGGCCAAACGAGAGTAAAAAGGAAACGATTTGATGAGACCCAACAGTATAATGCAGGATTCAGCGTCGTTTTCAATGCCTTCGTTCTGAAAATGAACAAATTACAACAGCTACGCAGTACGTAATATAATTGGTTTAAAAAATAAGTTAATTCTGCAGAATTATGTTAAATTCTCACATCTATAATGTAATCGAGATAGGTTGAGCGAGATCCGGGCTAAGGGGAGATATTCTGTCGCACCCGCCCTAACATGCACGCACAGGAACAAACACATGCATGCACAGAAACCAGCACATGCCCACAGGTAGGAATATTATTTTACCAGCATTTCTTTCTAATGGAGAGTATGCTTTAAAAAAAGGTAGTCGTGTGGCTGTATGAAAGAATGACAGTGGGTGGTCATGCGTGTATATGTCTGGTTTAGGGGCAAGATTGACTGTATTTGGGATATGGGTGTGAAACTAACGCAAAGAAATTGATACTTTGCTTTAATGGTTTCATTCGGCAGATTTAAGACGAGCTATTTAATTTGGTAAAGGTTGTTCACGATAAAGTGAGCCCTTTTGAAATCAACCTTAAAAAAAAGACACTGCTTCCCTCCATACATATATTTTAACGGGCGCACTGAGTAACTATGTATGGAAAGTAGTTCCATATCTTTAATGTCAAATAAAAATGTGTGGTAACCATCAGTAGAAAATTTAATTATTTTTCTCGCTTTATGTTATTTTTTAATTCACCGAAGTGCAAAATTGACCATATTTGTAAAATACTTACTTATAATAATTCCACAGTTTCACCTGACCAACTAATGAATTAAGTGAAGAGAGTCGTGGTAAGGTTAATTTTACATAAAGCGAAAGAATACAGAACGTGAATACAAGTAGATACTCCACCCAGAGGTGGACATTTTACCGTGAATAAATAACCTATATAAAAATCAGAAGGCTAGCACATAGGAGTAGCGAGATATTGGCCGGAATTTTTTTTTCCCACGACCAAAACTGCTGCCAGTATCTGGGGTCTCCCCCCTCTTTTTTATTCTCTCCACTGACTCATCCACGCGTGGCCCCAATTTCATATCGTGGTCGCTTATTTGTCGTATACCCGATCGAGCGAAAAGACTATTATGTGTATCGTGCTATCGCTCACGAAGTTATAATATCGGAATGAATGATGACCCTGTAATAGTAACACCACCGTTTCCGTTCTGGTACCCAGCGTGTAGAGCTAGTGATCACCAGCATCAGTTGTCCTAATGCCATTGCCATTGGTTGTTACCTGCTTGAGAAGGCAACAAGAGAATTCGGCAACATCGGCACGGCTCGTACGTCATTCGCGTGCACACATTTAACACTCGTCGAAAGGTAATTCAGCCGATCAAGATAGGTAAACTACCCTACATTGTTTTGGAGTATAGGTTGTCTTGAAATATTTTCGCGATCTTTCACTACCCCGTCCCCATCAATGCGCCCGTCTGATTTAGAAGAGGTACATGTTCGCGGTCAAAATACATTTGTATAAGCTAAGTCTTTAATCTGGCCGTTGATTCTTTTATAATGTAGCACACGAATAAACTTGATTCCGCTCCACGGTATTTTCTTTCCGTTCGAAGACGGACTTACGGTATTCATTTCACTGCTAGCTGGGGCCGCGGTGGTATAGTGGTCAGACTCCTCGCCTCCCACCTAGGCGAACAGGGTTTGCCCCCCGGCGGAGTCGCTCTCGGATTTTCGCACGTGGGAATTGCGCCTGTGTAACAGGCGAATTTTCCCCCGGGATGTATTATACACCCAGGTAGGAAAGGACGGACAGCCTCGCGATCGAGACAGGAAAAGAACGTACCAAGTACATCATTATGCCATTGGTGAGAGGTCGGCACAGTGGGGCGCCGTAAGGAAGAAAACGGGTATTCAGAATAAGGGCTTTTCGGAATTTTTTTTTCTCTCGAAGAGTGGTACGGTTAATAATACCTACATGCTAAGCAAAACCTTGAAACTAGCCTAGGCTCTTAACATTTCTCAGTTAATCACAAATCAGCTAAAATAATTATATGTGGCCCCTATAATTAGAAACATTACATTTGTGTTCGCATTTAGTGTAATTAATAAGTTACTTTAATTCTAGTAATTGTAAGTAGGCCTACCTACACGGCCATGCCAAAAATCACGAGATAGCAGTATGTGAAGGTAGGGACAGGTGTTTTTCGCGAAAATAATTTAAGACCAGTTGTACTCCAAAACACTTTAGTTCATATGCACTTTCGTGGTTGGATGATTTTAAATGTCACGTGCCTCAAGTGTCCTCTCCGCGATTCATGGATGTTCCCTATCGGAGTACTTTATTACGATTGGCACCAGTTAAATAATAACACGTCTTCTCACGTAGACACGCGGCCAATAAGAAAAGGAAGTTGTAGTTGTGGACGTAGGATGTTGAAGTCTAGCATGACCATAAATACTTTCGCGGAAAAACACCCGTCTCTATGTAAAGGTAATAGCTGGTGGCGCCACGGCGCCGTTACGTCTTGGAAGTCCCCAGATAAGTAACGGATATGCTTTGACTTCGCGTGAGTGAGCATGTGTCGGTCATGGCATTGCATTGCAGCCCTCCGTGGGTTTCGCGCACCTCGACAACGATCGGATACTCCAGCACGATAATGCACCTTGACGTCGGGGCCCCTAATTGTCCAGCCGCGTTGGATCGACGAGCGTGCTGGAGAATTTCGGCGACAGCCGTGGCCACCTCGTTCGCCCGATAAGAACACCATCGAGCACACATGAGACGCGGTGGTGAGATCCGTTCGCACCAAAAGATCCTGTGCCTACAAAAGGAGCTGTGAGTAGCTATCCGGAAGGCATGAATCAACATCTATGCTCAGGTGTTTAATCCACCTGTGGAATCGATGCCGCTACAAGTTTCTTTATTTCGCTGGGCTAGAGGAGTACCTACACGGTACTAGATCCGTATCCTAAGACTTTGGGCAAACCGGTCTATTCTACTAGAGTTTTAATGCAATGTGTATTATAGAAAAATTCACCATATTCACTCACGCCTTTTTACATCTCGCGAAATAAAAGACCAGTTTTTCAATTGAAATTTATATTAGTGTTTTTGGGTCTACAAGGCGCATCTATGAACCGGTTTGGTTGTCTGGCCCTAGGCAGAATTTATTATAATGCACAATCTGTAATATCAAAAACACTTGCATCAACGATCATAAGTTAGTTATATTACGTACCATAAATATACCTGTCACTTTTGATTGTACTTATACACGCAAATTTTCCGTGACGAACAAAAACGATGCCGTTATAGACTGTTCACGGCAAAATTAGCACTTTTGAAAGCCCTGCTTAAGATCTACTTGTATGCACGTTCTGTATTCTTCCGCCTTACGTAAAATTAACATTGCCACGGGCATCATCACTTTATTTATGCGTCGGTCGAGTGAAGCTGTAGAATCATTTTAAAAGTAAATATTTTACAAATCTGCTCACTTTTACACTTTGATGCATTAAAAAAACAGTGAGCGAAATAAATAGCCTAACACTTTTTATTCGACGTTAAGATATGGCACTACTTCCCCTCCATCGTCACCAACTTTACTGGGTGCATGTCACTCATTGCGCCCTTTAAAATGCATGCCGGTAGGAGAAGTGACTTTCTCTAAGGTTGAGTTCAGAAGTGCTCATTTTATCGTGAGCATCCTTTAGTAACGTTATTACAACATACATTTCTAGCGCCTGTTATGTATTGCGTATATCTAAAGCATCTCATTTATCTACACTTGTTATTGAAAATTAGGCGTGTCGTGTTCCACAACTAAAGTTCGACTACTGATCGTAAGGAACGATTCTTTCTCTCCGCTCCCGCGGAAAGAATATCGAAAGAGGCGATGTCGTGGAAGATCCTCGCTGCTTGTAGAGAATGCGATGATGAGGCGTAACAGAGTTACGGCACTTTTGAAGCGGGGAGATGGGCGGAAGAAACATCTACTCGTGTAGTTCCTTTTTTTGGGGGGGGGGGGGGGGGAGTGAAGAGGAAGAGAAGCACTTCACGGACGCCTGGGGCGCCATGAAGACGACTGCGATTGGTTAGAGCAGACGTCAGCCCGCCGCCCGTAGCGCCAAGTGAGCGGAGAACATGAACTAAATAACGCTATATGTAACGGCACACATAAACATTTTTATTTTAAGTACGAGAAACTTATAAAATGTACACATATTTTTTTAATGTTTTTAATGTTTAAAATCAATCCTTCGGAAACCAGTTGCCAAATCAATATTTTTAACATCACAAGTAAACTGGATATAAATATTAAATTTTAACAAGTAAGACTTTTAAGTTTAAAATTCATTATAAGCGTCGAAACACATTAACGATTTTATTTTTTTTATGTTTGAGATAACATTGTAGTGTAAAGGTTCAATATTTACCTTGTAGTTATAAAAGAAAATTTTTTTGGAAACTATTTTCCATGGAAACTATTTTCCACGTTGATGCGCAAATGAAAGAAACTACACACTATGAGAAATAAAAAAATATATATTTATCTAAAGATATCCGAGTCGTAAGTCACATAATAAGTTCCCTTAAAGTTTAGTCGTGGTACCTTCATTTTTTCTGAACAAACCTTTGAAATGTCACTCCATGTATGACATGTTTAGCTGTTTACTGAACAATTCAAATATGATAAACAATTTATATTCTCGTTTACGTAAACACCTATTAATGTTTGATTTAATCAAACGTATATATTTTTTATAGAAATTATAATATTTATTTCATAGCATGAATTTAAAACGGGGAGACAGAAAGGTATGCTGGTAGTGGTTTGTAAGAAAATGTTCTTATGCAAGATGCCTTTTTTTATTGAGTTTTGTTTACGTAATTTGCAAAGTAAACGTTCCTTACTGCCGTATTTATATTTTCGAGAACGCAGTGATGGAAATACATTTCACTTTCCTGCATAAAAATATTATCTTTCGTGGGTATATCCAGCGCACAAACACTGTGTGTTGGTTTTCGCTTAGCGCAGTATTCCAAGCATATTAAAAGGATTTCGCTGTATAGTCTATTCACGGTTTCGCTACACATTTAGAACCAAACCTTCGAAAAATTACCCGATGTATGCCGTGGTTAGTTACTTTCTAAATATGCCACGTGTCACGAGCGTTTTTAAACCCCTGTTAACATAAAATTACCTTATTTTCGTTCAATTGAAGCGCGACCAATACTCTATTTATAAATTATAATATTTAATTTTGAATACAAATGTATTAAAAACAGTGAGAAAACACGTGTGTTGGTAACGCCTAGTAAGAAATAGTTCTCATGCGAAATATTATTACAACTGAGTGTGCTCGAATTCTGTTCTTTGTCCTTTGGCGTTATTTTATGGACTTATTTAGGATTAGTTTGGATGATGCCGAGGAATATCCGAAAGTATAAACCGAGCAGGGCTTCAGAAAAGCTAGAAGTAACCGTGAATGGACTATATCTATGACCACTGTTTTTCAGGAAAATCTTTACGTAAAGACTCCAATGTCCTATGGCATAAGTGCAATTTTCCTTTGGTTATTAGCCACGTGTCTTTCTCGGGAGACCGATTGGGGGAGGGGGGAGGGCAGTGTTATCGTCTGGGGAATGTTCTCCTGGTATTCTATAGGCCCCATCATCCGTGTGGAAGTCACTCTTGATCTATTTGATTATGAATACTTCCTCCGCGATCACATCCACCCGTACTTGATGACTGTCATTCCTCGGGAGGATGGCATCTTCCAGCACAATGATGCGCCTTGCCACGTGGCTAGGAGTTTCCGCACGCGACTGGAAGAACACGAGACTTCGCAGTACTTCCCTGGCCCCCAAAAAGCTCCGATCTCAATCCAATTGAACATCTGTTGAACCACCTCGATCTGTCTTCTCCGCTCCGCACACTTCAATTCAACGGTTGTGGGACGCAATGCAGGCAGTACGGCTCCAGATACCCTTGGAGACGTATCAGCACCTGGCTGAGTCACTGCCAGCTCGTCTAGATGCTGTCAGTTCTGCGAAGGGCAGTTACTTTGGATACTAGAAGGTGGCCATAATAATGTGATTCGACTGGGTATATTTACGTTTGGGCTCAACTAAATCACTCTCTGCGATAAAGGAGCTAATTTACGCGCAAAAAAAAGTGCCATGAACAACAACAGTGCTGTTGAAGTGTACAAAAACATAAATCAAATTTTTATATTTAAAATCATTAAATAAAACTTATTTTCAAATATCTATATTTCAGTAGTTCTTGAAATTTAGTAATGCATTTTTTTCTACACAGAGCTTAAAATTAACTATAACAATACATTTCACCTTTCCTTGTTTCAAACAATTGTAAATTTATTGTTAAATAATGTTTGTATATAATAAAATCTAGAATATGTTCTCTATATGTAATTATGAGGAAACTGCGGATAATAATTTTTATTTATAGAACTCGACAGCCCGCCTATTATAAACATTCCGAAATAGAACTAGTGGAGTTATGAAACCATGTGTTTTTTGTTACCAAGTTTTTCTTTAAAAACGGTAGGAATAAAATTACTACCTTGAGATACAGAATCAAATCACGCTGGCCGAAAAAAAAGATACGAACCTCTCGCGTCATGTGATTGCGTCGTCTCAAAACGGCCAATATCGGGCCGATATTGTCTCCGGAGTAAGTGAACAAAAACATCTGCAGAGAATGGGTTCCGCACAAGGAACTGAAATCGCCAGAACGTGGCGTGGGGAATACAGCGCTGTTGAGAGACGATCATCTCTAACCTCACTCCAAGGAGTGTACATACACTGCTCGTTCATAAAAGTCAGGGCGCCTCGGAGCAATCCAGATGCGATATTCATTTTCACAGTAGCTGTTTACTGTGTAATACGAGAGAAATGAGGCGCAGAATTACTCAATATTGATCGTAGCTACTGCTGGCACGTGTTACCCACTTTCTTGTTGGGAATTGAATGATACAGTGCAGGTAATTGAGCAAATTTGAAAACTCTGTTAACTTACTAGATGGTATATGGGGTAATACTATTCATAAATTATTGATACCATTAATACCATATATAAATCCACACCGAATGTCCATCGGCATCTGAAATAATTAAATATAGTACAATCTGCAATACTTAAACAGATCTAAAACATATACATATTAAACAACGTAAACTAGTTTCAAATTACTTTTGAAATACTAAGGATTCAAACCACATTATTAAAGGAAAATAAACACTCTATCTTTAACATCCTATCTAAATGATTTCATTTGTTTTATTTTAGAGAAAACAAGCCATGACGGCATATTTAAAGCACCTCTCTGACCAGAAATAGTTTCAGTCAACATAAAGTTCTTGTATGACTGTGCAAGATAGGTCAAATTCATTTGAACTCTTCACTTCTCTGTGAGTAGTTACTGGCGGTTCATGAAAAACTGCTATCTCTAATACATCAGTGCCAGAAAGAGCTTCTTCTCACACTGATAAACTGAAGTCTGCGCGAATATTAATCAAAGCGCCTAATTATTGGTATTTGAGAGCATCTGTAAAATAAACTGTATTTGGCCTTTCTGTAGTAATGCGAATTGGATTAAACTTGTCAGATATAGGATGCCTATTACTACCCGAACCTCTTTGCATTTGTCTGGAACGATGCATTGTATATATAAACAAAATATATGTCAGTAAAGATTAAAGCAGCATGCCAGAAGCGTGGTTAACAATTTCCGTATTCCAGCATTAAACTGATATTGTCTTTTTCAAAAGCGCTCTCAAAACAACGTGATTTATATTAGAGGTTATGATACTTTTCTATGTGAATACATGTTTTGAAAAGTTGGTGTATGCTGTTCACGACTAATTGAGCACTTTTGAAAACACTGCTTAGAATCAATTTTTCGTCTCGTTGAGTATCTTTCAGTTATGTGTAAGATTAACATTGCCACAGGCCGTCTCACGTATCATCCAAGTGAAACAGTAGAATATTTAAGAACGTGGAATTTCGATGTGTTCTGTGCATACAACAAGATACGTTCGCCTTAGTAATAACAAAACTACGTGTCATGCTCTTAACACAACAAGTCATAGTACTTAGGCTATCCACGATCTAGTGAGCACTTTTGAAATCAACCTTTGAAAAATATCACTGCATTATTATACGTATTTTAACGGGCGCGCTAAAGTGTCATGCACTCAGTAAAAATGGTAACGATGGAGATAAAGCAGTTCCATATCTTATCGTAGAATTAAACATGTTAGGTAAACATTTGTGAAAGCTGAAATTATTTCTGTTTGCCTCCCGTTCTTTAATTGATCTAAGAGTAATAATTAGCAGATTTGTGAAATTTTCACTTTTCTAATAATTTCACAGTTTCACTTTACCGACGCATGAATAATATGATCAGGCCAATGGAAAAGTTAATTTTATATAAAGTGGAAGAATATACAACACGCATACAAGTAGAACTTAAGCAGGGCTTTCGAAAATGCTTAGTTTACCGCGAACAGCATATATCTTGATATATTCGCTGGGAGCACGCGTGCCAACTCGTATTGTTTCATATATAGTTACGGGCAGCGATTTTTTTTTCCAAAGGTTGCTTTCAAATGTGCTTGCTTCACCGTGAACAACCTTTACTCTTTCTCTAAATTTTAATTCAACGATAATGAATTCAAATTAAGTTAATGTCATGCGCAGTAGACGAAAATTAGTCTTCGTGTTTAGTAGATCAGTTGATATTTATCCCATCCCCCTCACCAAGGTACCTATTTATTCTTCCTCGCCATATATGAAATTAACTTGTCACCTATCTAGCTACTGGTATAAACAAATTCGTCTGAAAATAGTCGCAATGCGTAAATTCGCTTTAGAAATGAATGTATTCATACTAAACATACTTTCACTCAGGCGAATAAAAAAATAAAAAAATTAGCCTAAAATTTAATTTGCAAGAAATTTCAAAACTATTCTCTAAATAAGAGGCTAAGAGACCGTACTACGTATTATAATGCTGCCAACGTTACTCTAAGAACACTAATTTTTGTATACCTACGTTAAATTTAATAGATTTACGAGCAAGGACTTATTTTTACGTAGGTTGGTTTCAATGGCGGTCAACTGACACTTTGGGTATCTAAATAACATTGATCTTTAAAACAGTCATCCGTGAATTTTTCACGAATATCTTAAATTGATCAAAATGTATTGCACACGGTCGTAATCGTGCACCCATTACTTTAACACGCCTAATATAGAAGCCTACTAGCTTGCTTTTTAAAAAGTCTCACACTTACCACGATTCTTAAAACTCATTTCTGTAAATTTTAGCCGCGGAGATCTTAATATGTCTCCTGAAAAGCAAACTGGTAAAGATCGCAAAACTGGAAATAAATAATATTGTCATCTATATACGTTTCGCAAAATAAATAAATAAATAAAAGGAGCTGAGCTACCTTTGCGTTGCGGCTATGCATATATAGTAATTTTTATTGCTCAGCTGGTTTCAACAAAGATCTGATACGTTCAAGAAACGAGTAGACTAGGAGTAGACTTGGTGGTAATTACAGGTGTAAAAATAGTCCAAGATTGACATACAAACGTGTTGTTCGGGATGTACTTCAGTTACTCCGATACGCCAGCAAGAAACACAGTGTGGTACAATCTATTATTAACACGTGTGTGTACACACAAACAGAAACGAAATATGAGACACTGGCAAGCCCTCTTTTTGCAATATCACGGCCACGTAATTATTAACAGATGCGACTAGCTGTTCGTAGCATCTCGCAGATGAGATTTTTTTTTTTTTCTTTTCCGATCTCTGACACTCGTATACATCACGAACAGTACCAAGTAAGTTTTCATTCAAAACATTTTGTAATTTAATACTTTTATCAATGAGATAACTTTTCATAAATTCATTATGAGTATACGTTTGCCATCGCTAGTTAATTTGTGTGATGCAGGACAATAAGTGAGGGAAACATATTCGCAGGATTTTCAGAGAGACTTGCACAAATCGTGTGTTATCTCCAACAGATTGAAACGCATAGTTCTGGACATAGACCTATGTTAACATACATCGTGCAAATCATTTAGAAATCACTCAGCTGTCTTATTGATTATCACGAGATTGATTTTAATTGTCGTGTTTTCATAAAATTTTAAAGTATTTCACGTACCGAAAAGAAACTTTGCGGTTGTTTATCGACGAGTGCAGACACATTTATAGCACGTAGTAATTGTACGATCGAACGATATAAATACGTAGAAGTGATATGATCACGTGGGTGTATCAACATACATTTCGGATGCAGCACTCGTGCTACACAGTACAAAATAAATTTCAGCAATCTGCTATTAAATTTGTGGGTATACGAAATTTGAAATATTACTTTTATTTTATTTACTTTTTTTTTTTTTGTAAATTCAGCTATAAGACACATTAGTGAGAAATATTCAAGTGGTGTTCAAATTAAGAAGATTTTGGACTTTGGCGAGGTTTAAAAAGTGTACAGACTGAATAATGGGCAAAAAATAAATAGTTTTAAGAACACTTAACCAATTTTGTAATATTTTACAGTATAGAGGCAGTGCTGGTCTCTGTTAACATTTAGGCAAAGGCAATTTCTTGTATCTCCAGAAATAACAGATTACTTATTGTAGCCATTAAAATTAACTCAACTGTTTACATGAAAGCGTTACGAGCTTAATATTGTGCGATGTGAACGTAAGCTCTGCCTGAAATAGGACATTTATGGCTTGTTCGATTACCCCTCCCGAGCGCCCGTAATAAACTGTAATCCAAGGACCAGATTAAAACAAATGTATAAATGTTCGAAACATTGTATGTTTCGAAACACTGTGGCGAATTTTACGAACCTCTACAGATCTACAGATTATGGTATATTAAGTCTGCTATTAGTTTAATTACATGTATGAGGAGTTTTGTGATGCGGTTCAACATACCAATCTAGCATTCGTAAGCGCGATAGTTCAGCTGCATTTTACTACAGTAGGGTCGATTTGTATTATCATTTGTTGTTTCTCATATATCGTTTGAGTAAAATTACTTTGGCAAGTGTTGTGTAAGGAAATGTAGGTATATTGTCGTAGTGTTAAAATTAATTGTAGTCTAAGTTAGTTTTAATGCGTAGAAAAATTTATTGTGGTCATACCTAAGTAGAAAAAACAAGTTTTTTTTTTTCGGTATTCCGAAATTCACTACCACAAAATAATTTTAGTAATAATTGATTGCGTAATGTAATAAAAAATAATGCGATTCAAATTATAATAAATATTTATGGAAGATTTAATGCTCTCTTTTAATTTAATAACTGAGTATCTGAATTAGAGTGAAATATCATCTGCCAACATTACGAGAATTACAAAAAAGTGAATGCGCTTTTATGCGGATTCGGTATTAAATGGGTGACTAATGGAAAAATATTATTCTAATAATTTCCCAGAAGCATGCACTCTCTAACGTGAATATAGATTTATTGTAAACTGTAGTGGACTACATTTTATGAATATAAATAAATTAAAAACAATTTAGTATACGTTTATAAATATTTTAGAGATTCAATTTTCTGTTGTTAAAGTTGATATGAGTAATCTTTCCTTACGACTCTTCACGAAAACAACATATTTGTATATCACAGAGAGAGACAAAAAAAAAGCGTGCTTTGGAAAAGTAGTCTTCAGGCGTGAAAGATATCAAATGATGTATCTTGTGACGTCCTGTATTTAATATACTACCAAGTAAATATTTTAAAATTAACTTTACATACATATACAAAAATATAGCTTACAAAAATATATTAATGTTTACACCACTAGGCTTTCTTGAGAGTAATATTGGCACCAAAAACGTTACCTGGGTTTATTTGTAGTGAGTAATCGCTAGCATTCCTCCACCCAGCCGTAAGCTCTGTATAAAGATCGTTTACAGTACCCGAGAGATAGTTCCTTATCTTGGAAGTAATTTCAACATCTCCAGTTTGATCGATTCCTACGCCATTGAGCAGATATGCAATTCTGTCGATTAATGAAGAATTCCATGTCTTACTATTGTTTGTGGTTGCTGGATTGCTTGCATCCGCTGTCTTTTTAATTGTTCCTCTAAACCTTAAACTTGATTTCGTTGGTAACGTGTAAATATCGAGATTTTGTATTGAAATCCTTATTTCCGAAGGAAACGTGTACGGACCTACTCGGAATGGTTCATACACGTGTTTTTCCGTATTGGTGATTGCATTTTAATAGCTGATCAGTTCTTCAACATTAAGTATGTCTTCCATTTCTATTAACAGTATATCCTAATTATTTTTAATACAATTTGTTGCCTCGTGTTAACTTCACGGGTAACTTATTTGAAGTGAGCGTTTTATGTTGACGTTTACATCTTTTTATACTTCCTGTCTTTGAAATACGTTGCTTAGAGAGAAGATTATTCTTAAAATAAGCACCTACTTTACGTGCGAATTTACTATTATACACAACACCTATTATGAGTGCCATGTGCTACGGAAAGCAGATGTTTACACAGCTTATTTTAAATGGAAACGAACGGTGATTTCTTCGTTTCTAAAATTAATAAGTTTATTGTCTTGATCGACAATTGTAACAACTATTTCATCAACGCGATTCACTATTACTGGAAGATATATTAATGTATTAGGTTTTTCATTAATTTATATCCTGTAGCCACGCACATGTGAATTCATGTAGTGTATTTGTCGGTTCTCCATTCAAATATGAACCGCCTACAATATTAACATTTATGCGACATGCATTTACCGACAATATATTAACCTGTTTTGAAGTTTCGTGTAATTGATTCGTGGGATACACTCTCCATTCATAACCCAACACATTTGCAATTGAATTGTCTTCCGAGAAATCGATATTGACGTTGCTATACATTGCACTAGTTAAAGTATTTGAATTTCCACGTAATCGGAAATGTACATCTTCAGGTAACGCCGCTTTATGAATGTTTCAAGGTCATCCAACTCATAAGATCCTACCGGTATCATTATCTTGTAGGCTTTTACACCAATATTAGCCGTAAATGATTGGTTATTCATAACAGTGTTTGCATTCTGTTGTAAGTAATGAATTCTATTACACTTATTTGCCATTCTCCATCTAACTCCAATGCAGGGAAATATACCGCAATTGCGACGAATTTCCACTTAATTTCAACATAATATTACTAATATGATTTAATATTAAAATTACTTATATACCATATTTATAGCCAAGAAACGTAAACATAAATGTCCGCAATTGATTGTACTTGGTAATTGCTCCTTTTTGTATTTATACCTTATTAGCGCGTTTAAAAAAAATTAATTACGTATTTCATTTGGAGGACATAAACAGCAAAAACTGTCCTAATGCAATGACTAATTTATGTTTTTAATTAATGCAAGCCAATGCGTTCCTTCATTTTGTTTCGAATCTAAATTAACAATCATACGTTCACGAAGATTTTGTTTCTTTGGTAAATCGTCTCTCTTATACACACCTCGGAAAGAGGGAGTATCAATTTACTTTACATATATATTAATTTCTTTGGTTTTTAATGCTCGTTTTGGAAGACTATTTAGGACTTTCTGCATTTTCCCCACGCTTGGAGTTTTTTTTTTTCTCGTCCTTGTCCAACTTCATAGGGTTTCAAACACATTCCTTTACCTTTTGATTTAACTGCTCTACTAATTTGCCCAAACCCCTCCGAGGATTAATTCCAAGAGCTGTTAATACTAGAAATAGGAAGGGAATGATTCCTCCTTTCTTTGTTTTTCGTTTGGTTTCACGTTTTAACCCATGCCTCTCCTCACTTCGTGCGCATAACTTTATCAACCGCCCAAGCTCCAAGCTTTTCACCTGTAGATGTACATGGATTCTTCCTTATATTTGTTGCTTTATCGGCTAGAATTGTATCCGCTATATGTCTTTCTTTCAAATCATTCGTTCAATCGTAAACTACATCGTGTTCTTTACACGCTTTATCCAATGACTTTATTCCTTGCTCGTTCCGTGCCAAACGTTTTGCAAGTTTAATACCTGGTCCGCAATAATTGTATTTAATACAATGTGTTTTTATATATCGCAAAGTTACGCCCGTAAACCAAAACATAATTTACGCCATAATGAAGATATGGCAATTGTGTTTAAAATGGATGATATGAATCTGCAACATATTTACAATGACCATGTTTTAGGCGATATGACATTTACAAAGTTTAAGAATGCGTGTTTTTAATGTTAGAAAAAAAATGTTTTTTTTTTTTCGTGATTATACTAATACTTCCCATATATAAAGACAGATATATGTTTGGCTTTCACAGTTTTTTACTTCCAGGCGAAGAACAATGAGTATTTCAAAGTTTAGACGTAGCGGTATAAAACGTAATCATTACAACAGCTGTTTGACCAAAATTCGCGATGAGAATTGTGATTTGATCGGTCAAGTATTACGTAATATGGGTGTGGCTGTGAAATATAGCGATGAGGTAAATAAACGTTACGTGGAAGACTTAAACACTATTACGTTAAATGTATTTAAATCGCAATCAACCGATATTCAAGAAAATTAATCAAGTTAGTTGATTTGGAGTATAATGTTAAAAAAAAAAAAAACACGAGTGTAATTGCAAACATTTTAAGCAATATTAGCACTGATTTGCAGATAAATTAATTTAGAATAGAAGATCGTTTAAATGGATTTAGTAAGGATTTTAACGATATGACAAACATAGTATTTACAACACAACTTACAGAAATGCAAAATTGTATTTAATGAAGTGGTAAGCGCTACTATTACAAAACTACTTGAAACACGAATGGAACAAATAATGCAATATATAAATGGTGAATTGATTAATAAAATATTTGGGTTAGTTATGCAAACATATTTAAGAAAACAAAATAATGATTTGGAAACACGAATAAATAATTTTATTAATTATTTAAAAGCTAAATCTTTAGGAAAATTAGATATTGTTTTAAGTAAAGTCGACAAGATTAAAAAATCACAAAGTAATAGACCTACTTCATCAGTTCGAAAAGCAACGACTTAAATTCATAAATAAATAGATTGAATTTAATGTAATATAATCAACACAATTCAGTATCTGCTTCGGAATTGCATAAAGTTATATCTGCTGTGAAGGAAAAATATTTACAAGCCAAACGAGCCCGTATGGAACGGGAAATTTTTAACGAGGAAATATTTAAACCTGTTACGAGTAGAATGGAAACATTGTATTCTGTGTTGAATAAACCTAATGAAACAGCTTAGGAAATTAAAATGGAAGGAGAACCTTTACCAAAGAAGAGTAAAAAGCACTCTTTCTCATTTAACACGACATTATTTAGCTTTAAAACAATCTCCGTACAAGCATGATACAACATTTGGTGTTTATCGACATGATAACGTCTGGTTCCTGGGATATTCAGAGATTATGTTTTTGCCAGACAATAAAATTAAAATATGTGATAACGTAACTGACGTGAGTAAGGATTGTTTGAATTATTGTTTAAGAATGTTCCACATGGTTATTCTGATACCGATTTAAAGAACTATAAAGAACTTGTTCTTCGAACGAATGTTAATATTCGTTCAAGAAATGAAAATCACCCGAAAATACATTTAATAGGAGATACAGTCAGGAGTAGAATATATAAAGATGAAATTGACAACCTATACATGATTATGTTTAAAATAAACTGAAGATAATTTATATATATAGTCATATACATATACCTATACATAACTATGTATAAGATAAATTGAAAATAATTTAATATTTACGTAATTATATACCTATTGTTATACATAATCATGCACAAATTAAATAGAAAATAATTTTATATTCACATAGGCCCTACTTATATTTAAAAAATGGTTTCTATTATTGAAGAGTTAATAGAAGATGGTTATATTACAAATGAAGTTAAGTAAGATTGCTCAAGAGCTTCATGCCCCTGCAAGGATTAGATATCCTAGAAGAAGAGTTATAACTCATGGTTTAAATGATCTTTTTCAAGCCATTTTGTGTGAAATGACATTGCTTCCAAAATACAATAAGTATATTTTAACCGTAATAGACGTTTATTCGAAATATGGTTGGGGCATACCTTTGAAAAATATAACTGGGAAACAGGTTACCGATGCAATGAAGATCGTTTTGAAAGAGAGAAAGCCAAATTCCCTCAACCGACTGAGGATCTGACTTTTTTCCGCACCGTTCAGGAAACTAATGACAAAATATGGCATTAATCACTACGTAATGCATTCGGATCTTAAAGCGAGTGTTGTGGAACGTTACAGCAAATAGATTAAAGAGTTAATAAAGAAACATTTCACATCGAGGGGACTTACGAATGGGTTGACATTTTGCCTGAAATAGTTAAATTTTATAATTACAGAGATCATAGAAATATCAATATGGCTCCTAAAGAAGTTATGGATTTGTTTAATGAAAACTATTTGTAATAATGTTAAAAGTTCAAAGTTGGAGAATTTATACGTATCTCGAAGAAGAAAGGAATCTTTGACAAGAAATTTGCAGTGAATTGGCCTTTTGAAACATTTAAAGGTATTTAAATTAGATAAACACATCCCAGAGTGTATTACCTATAGATATATGATGGAGAACCTATAAAAGGAGAATTTTACGAACATAATTTGCAAATAAATATTTGGTTGATAAAATCGTTAAAAGGAAAAAATATATATGTCCTTGGTTCGATTGAGGGGTTTATCAAAAGATGGAAATTGGATGCAAGGGAAAATTTATAAGGGCCTTAAAAAGTGCTCACTTTACATTGAACAGCCTATAATGAAGCAGATGTGATGAACCAACAAGGAAGGTAGGTATTACGAATGGCTAAAATAGTTGGCAATACTTGCATCAATGTTACAAATGATTGAATGTCAGCCATTTGATAACAGTACTTGGTTCGAGTATTTTTTTATTTAATTTCCTATAGTAACAAGTTTAGGGTAAGTTTTATGTATTTTAATTTTTATTTGAAATGGAAGTGATTGTTTTTCGATAGTACAAGGTGCTAGTTTTACGAGCTATGGTTTAGTATTCTGTACATGTGGATCACCACTATCACTGAGATAAATTTAATGAAAAATATCGCTCACTATGTCTCGCTTTGTTGTCGCTGAAACACGCCCATATAGTCCATTCACGACTACTTCACACTTTTCTGAAGGCCTGGTAAATTTCTACTTTTGGTTACCAACTACATAACCTTCCGCTACACATAAACATAAATACAGCTGTTCAAAGAATTCTGTCATATTCAAAAACCATTACATACAAATATTCACAATTAGGCCTATAAACATATTCAGGTCAGCTTTATGGCTTTTAACAATGTTTGTAGTGACGATAGTTCTTGCTGTTATTATTTTACACTGTTAACATATTTGTTATACACGATAGAGCTTATCGTATATTATACACGTAAATATTTTGCCACGACTGTGCTTAAGCCTGTTACAAGTGTGGGGAAAGACGTGTATTATACAACCTCTTGTTATTGATGTGATTTTGTGTTATTTCGTTAAAAGGACGGCCACAGTGGGAATAAAATATTAAAACGAAGCTGCAGCCAGTCCAACAAAAATACGAGAGCTTAAAAGATATCCTAAATTTAATATAGTGGCTAATCTCTACAAAGAAATTTTCTCAGACCTACTGAATTCTTGGAAAATTTTGTTAATACTTAATTAGTTCTAATACCAGTTCCAGCTGTATTATTTATACTCTGGTATTGTCATCCACGAATCTGAAGCAAGTCGTGCCAATTTTAATATTTTCAAAGTCAATTTCATTATTAGATACCCGGAAATTTCGCGGATTCATCTGAGGACAAGCTAACCTGCATTCATATGTACATATGTGTTGGTGCTCCCATTGCATCATAGTTTATCAGACACGCCCCGAACGACTTTAAACAAATGACGAACTTGCAAGGAAAGTAAGAACCAAATCCCGTGCTACCTGGTCTGGGGTTAAACTTCAGCAACAGCCAATGAGCTACTAACTGATACTCGAATGCGCCAACTATTGTGGAGTCTAGCTTGTTTCCGATAGAATAGGAGAAAATTTCGGGTCCCTATTCATCATCTGTTACCATAATATTCTAACACTCTTTATATTTACGGGGTCTTCGTGAGGCTGAAACTATTTCACGGTCAGAAAAGATATATTAAAAAATATAAGAGATTACAAAGTAAACACAAATCACATATTCTTAAAACATATATAACTTATTTTATTTATGATTCACATTCCGTTTTGGCTTCGCTCGGTGTCATGTACTCTCGTTTCCGCTCCTCGCAGAATTCTATGGGCACGTGTGTTATTTGACACATTGTGGTCTGCACACATTTACTGCCACTTAAGACAAATTAGAAGCGAGTGCACTATATCCACTACTGCAAGAACACCGGTTCTGTTGGTGGCTGTGTTAGAACTCACCATCGTCCTATTGGTCCATACCACACCGGACACTACCCTGTACTTTTATAGCGTTCATTATTGGCCGGTCATCAACCAATGGAGAGCCGAGCTGATACTGACCCAATCAATTGTCCTTTATCGTGCAAAAGGATTTACAATCAATAATGTCCCTTAGAGTGGCGACAAAACAAAATTCTATCTTTAGCAATATCATTGTGACTGCGCTGTCGTGTTCTTGTGAGATCGGGTAGAACACCAGCCGGACACAGATGTCGCATCCATGCGAGTTTTGTTCTGAACAACGAAACAGTTTCAAAATTAGCTTCGCTCGAGCTACACTCGAGCACAGTCCACAAAGTGCTAAGGGAGCAGGGGGTTGCCTAAATGATATTCATGAGTTTGCAAGCGCACGGTGCGAAGAACAGATTCTCTTTGGAGAACCGCGAAGATTAAGAATACAAATACCGCTTGGGCGTGAATCCCTGCAGCGAATGCTGAATCACGTACGGCGAAGACCCACCCTTCGTAATGATTAATTATGCAGGGATTATGTACCCGCCGCCCTAACTCTTCATTCCTGTGAAATAACAGATTTTTTTTTTTTACAGAGACGGTCGTGGTATTTACTGAACGACACGTTTTCACGTGGAATGCAATTTTCCGTGGCACAAAGAGCTTCGGGTTGAATATTTATAACGCCTGCATTAATGGGCATTAAAGAATCAAATAACGTGATTTATGGTTTTTTTTTTTATTTGAGTTGCTGTCATTCCTGCAAGTAAAACTAAAATTTCTCAGAACACGGCTGCCACTGGCTGTTTATAAAGTTTCTGAAACTGAAACCCGTGGAATTACTCTCAAGTTTTATAATCTGAAAGCAGGCCACTTAAGGCTGTTCACGATAAAGTGAGCACTTTTGAAATCAACCTTAGAAAAAAGTCCTGCCTCTGCCTGCATGTATTTCAAAGGGCGCCCTGAGTGACATGCGCCCAGTAAAGTTGGTAACGATGGATAGGAAGTAGTTCCTTATCTGGACGTCGAATAAAAAGTGTAAGGTAACCATTTCTGATAAAAAAAATTAGATCTTTCGCTTTCTGTTTACTTTCTAATGCATCGAAGTGCAAAACTGAGCAGATTTGTTTGATATTTATTTTTCAAATAATTATACAGTTTCACTTGACCAACGCATGCATAAAGGGATGAGGCCCACTGCAATGTTTATCTTACATAAGGTGGAAGAATACACAACGTGCATACATGTAGATTTTAAGCAGGGCTTTCAAAAGTGCTCATTTTACCCTGAACAGACTGTACAGAAATTACTTCGCTGCTTGGAACTGTAAAATCGTGTCATTTGTTCTAGTTAATTAATATCGTATTTACTGGAATTAAGGTGATTTACAACAATTTTATTGCCAGAGACTGGTTGACAAGCACTATCGACCAAAAAAAAAAATCTTTCGATGATATTAAACAAATCGAAGCAACTTTCTCATTTTCTGAGCGTTCACAAAAAAAAAAAAAAAAAAACGTGTCGATACTCAAAAGAAGTTCTTGTTCGTGTAAAAATATGTTATAATTTACAACTGATTAAAACAAGAATAATTTAAAGATCAATTCTCGTGTCATGAAATGAAAAGATGAATCATACGATAAACTGCCGTGTGCTGTTTATCTGTTTTAATTATCAACTTACAACTAATAACTTTATTCCGCTCCAAATAAAGATTTTTTTAAAACTAATTTTCATGTTAATCTCAATGTAAACTTTTGATCATATATGCAATAAAACAAGTGTTTTTAAGTCGAAGTCTTTAATAATGTAGACTTCTGCTCGTAAAGCGAAAGAAAAATTTTTTAACCGCAAAAGTAAGCGTTATAATGAATAACCTTTTGCACTTTAAATGATTTAGGACATCAGTTATTATTTTAACTATTTTATAAGAGTGATTGGTTTTTTAAATTTAGAGTGAGACATTTTCGGTAATTTACAAACCATAGAAGCCTTCATTTTTAGGTTTTCTATAATATTTATATGAAGACCGTTGTGTCATCTTAATATTTTCCTTCGAGGATCTTGCCCGGTGTAATATTATCTTCTGTACCACTTCGACATTTTGCACACAAACTGCAGTATGTTATCCTGCAGTCATACCTCTAGCAGGTCGCCGGAGCCACAGTTCGAGTACAGCGTCGTGTTATTGTTTTCATACACTCCAGGTATTTTCCCTCCGTGGTTGTCATGGTTACGAACACGTGTCTCGTTTGTATTTAATACGCGCAAGCTCTCGGAACTGCTGCTTGTCGTACTAGCGAGAACGTCTTTATAGTCACCATAAACTCGAATCAGCAGAGATCGTTCCAAATCAATAATTACGTCGATTTATTCGTTGTACCAGCAGGATCTCACTGTATCTTAATTTTTCAAGGCACCGGCTCCCAGTTCGCACGACTTATTTGTAAGTCGCTAGAAGATTGTCGACTGATTTTTCACTGACTTATTGCGTTCGCTACTGGCAACTATTTGGGTTTCAGAGTGGAAAAAAAAAAATGAAAATAATAAAAAATCTTGAACTCTACCGGCACTTGCATAAAAATATGTGAACCTTTAGTTGCCTAATTTCACACATGTGTAAGTCTACTGAAGAATAGTTATGTCGTTGATCTGCTTTTCTCCGACTTTCAGTCTCACTTTTAGGAAAGGCAGCTCTGGAAATTTGTTAGTAATTTTTCATCCCGCTGTATCACGATGAATACAATTTCAAGGACAGTTTCTCGTTCACTTCTACAAAATTAGAGAATTAAAATAATTATTTTGCTCACTTGTGGTCGCGCAAAAAAAAAATATATTGTTGCGCTATTAGTTGGATACTTTTGCATACCACCGTGCGTGTTCGATGTATTCCTAGTGAATACCATTTAACGGTAGCAATAAAAAGGGAGCACCTCAAAATCCATTATATATAATTGGTGCCAACAACAGCCTCGCTTGGAATGAGAGAAACCATTTATAGCCTCGCAAATCGTAGGAGCCTCCACAGTCCCACCAGCAAAACCTAAGTGTATTGCATTTTCAGCCCTTCAATGCCGCGAACTAACAAATTGAAAGACATAATATATATATATTTTTTTTTTTGGCTCCCCATTCTAGTGTCTCTGTGTGATGTGGTAGGGCGGTAAGGGTGGTAAGGCGGAGGGTGCAGGGGAGTTGTGATATATACCCGGGGAGAAAATTCTCACCGCAATCAGGAAGTGTCTGCGAGCCAGCCGGAACCGGAAATTTCCTAGGCGCTCTCTCGCTGATCACGTTCTTCGATTCCGCACAGCACCTCCGAGGAATTTTTCTCCGAACATCTCCTGCCCCGCGACGCACCGCGGCAATTTATCTGTCACTTCGTATCTCCGGCACGATTACTCTTTTGCTCTCTCTCTCTCTCTCACTCTCCTGCAGTCTCCTTGGACTGTGTGTTTCGTTTGCGAGTGCTCCGGGCTCGAAGCTCTGGTACGGGCTCACGCTCGCACACTAGAGAGATACCCCGTAGTAATTATGATTAGAGCTGGAGGTTTAGTTCGTTCGTGGTTACTTCCAGATTATCTGAAGCCTTGCTGAAGTTCTACTTCCAGCATATTCCTCCCGCTCCGCCGCCAGCAAGCAAAGCTTAACCGAGTCTAGATAATTACACCCAAGAGAAAGTGCGCTGTATTCGTGCGCACTCAGTGTAATAATATTTTGCATATGAACTATTTCTTACAAGGTATTACCTACATACCTATTTTCTCCATGTTTTATCGATATTAAACATAAATTCAAATTACTATATTTAAAAAATAAGATATAAATGAAAGTTTAAATCAGTAACATGTAAGATACTTTCATGTTAACACAAGTATATGCAGTTCACGATAAAGTCAGAACTTTAGAAATGAACCTTAGAAATAATTCACTGCCCCTGCCTGCACATATTTTAACGGGCGCACTGAGTGACATTCGCCTAGTAAAGTTGGTAATGATGGTCGGAAAGTAGTTCCATACTTTAACGTCGAATAAATAGTGATAGGTAACTATTTGTGTTAAATTTAAATAATTTATTTCCCTTTCGGTTTTTTTAATGCATCGGAGTGAAAAAACAAGCAGATTTGTAAAGTATTTACTTCCCTAATAATTTCACAGTTTCACTTGATCGACGAATGAATAAAGTGATGAGGCCCATGGCAATGTTAATTTTACATAAGATGGAGGAATAAACAACGTGCATACAAGTAAATCAGGGCTTTCAAAAGAGCTCATTTTAACGTGAACAGCCTATATGAAAAGTTTGAGACGAAAAGAATACATATTTAGGCATCAACCAATCACGTCATTCATGGGGGGGGGGGGGGCGGCTTCTCAAAGGATTAATTTACAAAGTGTGAAAAGTGAATGAAACCGCAATGGACTACAAAGGTTGGTTCACAATTGAAAACATAACAGTCAGTAACCATACACAGGATGTGTCTGAAAAACTCAAACTCCGCCTGCATGTTCCTTATGGAAAAATACGACGAAACATGACGTTAGTTTGACGATTCTTGGTGATAATTACGCTGTAACCTGTGCGTTGAAGTTAATGGTGGCTACTTCGAGTAACTTCTTTAAGGAAAAATACTTTTTGTGTTATGTTAATTACTCCCCAGGTGCAGTAATTGCAATGATTTCCACCCTTTATGCTAGGATTTCTCGCAAACGGTAGGGTTAAGGGTGAAGACGACCTTTCCCGTTAATTTTAACGCGCCGCCAATCTCCTGTGGCGCAGTCGTTTGGTGCGCCATCGAGCCGGGGTGCGGGAGGCTCTGGGTTCAAATCCCGGGTAAGGCGTGGGTGTTAACATAAGAAGTTAGGGTGTTAGTCCGTAAGCCGTCCCTTGCTAAGATTTCAAGCATAAAACCGGAGGACGTTAAAAAAAAAAAAACCTTTAAAATACAACAGAATTTAACGCGCTCATTATGGATCCCTCATTGGAAAACCAATTAAGCTGCGGCGTCAGAGACGTTTATGCGACAACAGGGTTCCTGCACTTATATTCTCTGTATTCGTTCAACTGAACATTATCCTGGATGTCATTGTTCTGTTTCAAATAATTACTGTAGTATTTATAATAAGCATGTGATTCGTCAACCTTCCAGGAAGTTTGCGAAGTATAGCCGACCATATGTCGCATTGCCTGTATGCTTCGCCTGCACGCCTCGCAACCCGCTGCATTTATATGCCACAGTTATTTCAGAATATATTTTCGCTCTGTATGTTATCACATAACATTGCATTATTTATTTGTTGTTTATTTTTGTGGCAGCTAAATTTACTTTACTGCTGATCTAATGTTTATTGTAAATTTGCAAAACGTTATAACCTCAGCGAGAGTATTTATGTTTGAACGTGCTTGTAAGTATTTCAGTATTTCTACCACAAAGTTATCGTGTGTGATCCGATTACAAGGAGGAAATTGTTATTCGGTTTCCATAGTAACGCGTGGCCTAATGCGTGATAAATGACGCAGGCCTCTCGTGATCGACGCGACGTTTAAAGGCGTGAATAAGTGCGTAGTTCAGGAGGCGTCTAGCCATTTAATTTCCACCAGGCGGGTTCGAGACTTGAGTGGGTCATCGGCCTGGTAGGAATCTTTACTAGTTCTGTCAGACGGGTCGAAGACGCGCTGCATGGAACTGCAGGATTATATTCTGCATCCCCCACCCACGCGGTTTTATGCTGCAGTCACGATACCCCGAATTACCTGACACGACAACCCCGACGCGACGAAATCTGAACGTCAGCCAATGAAAAGCAATGTCACTGTGACATCAGTCCGACAAAATCGCAGACCCGACAGCCCGACAAAAGTAGTTTCTAATTCTACTTTCCGGCGTGTCGGGCTCGTCGGGGCACGCAAAGTATATAAATACAACATTATAAAACAATATTTCGTTCATAATTCCCTACTGTAGTATATAAATACAACATTATAAAACAATATTTCGTTCATAATTCCCTACTGTAGTATATAAATACAACATTATAAAACAATATTTCGTTCATAATTCCCTACTGTAGTATATAAATACAACATTATAAAACAATATTTCGTTCATAATTCCCTACTGTAGTATATAAATACAACATTATAAAACAATATTTCGTTCATAATTCCCTACTGTAGTATATAAATACAACATTATAAAACAATATTTCGTTCATAATTCCCTACTGTAGTAAATAATAAACTAATTTGTCGCCAAAATAACGTACTGGTTTGTTTTTAAATGTTTTTAGTCTCTTGTAAAAATTCAAATATGCTCAAAGCTTAATAAACATTAACTTTATCGTGAGTTTAAAAAAGTAAATATTGGATGTTGTAAGGATAACTTGCTGTTTTAGGATTTTCCAACAGCAAAATAGCAGACTTGTAGGGACATGTTTCGTCGGGGTATTGTGAACACTGAGTAAAATATAATATGAAATTCCGTCAAGCTCGTACGTCTTGTAGGTCTGTCGTGTCATGTTCGTCGGGCTATTGTGACTCCAGTTATAAAATTTGATTCACGTTCGAGCTACCGCGACTTCGCGTGCGCGTTGTGGGGTAAAAACTGTATTAGCGTACTCCAGGCCCGAGAGCCTCGCGAGGGAAGACATTAAGGCGAACGACTAGCGTAACCAACCGACAAGACGTTTGCAAGATGTTGCTGCTCATTAGTATGTTCAGTTACGGCGAGTAATCAGAAAAATGCAATGCAGATACGTCGCCAGGAATTTAAGTCAACTCTTTTTGAAAATATATTTGGACGTTACACCACCTTGGTTCACAGAATATTCAACTTGCCCTGACTAATTTACCTACTGAGCCCTGCCAAGATCTCATTTGTTCTCCCGACTGAGTTGGTTCGAGAAATACGTTTTATTTAAATTAATTTAATTCTTGAAAGAAATTACGATATATTTTAAAGACGTAATTTATTATTTTAAATTTTAATAAGAGATATTTACGAGAGCGGCTAAAGTTATAGTTACGGCCACATTGAGAAAAACTAATTCTAAAGCTTGCGCTGATTTTCAGAATATTATTTGCACAGATCGGATTTCATGTTTTGATGTTAGAATTAGATTTAAAAAAAAAAATTCAAATTCAATCCCACCCATTTTTCGCAAGTCTGTGTGTGTATTTCTTTTTCTATAGCTGGTGGTATTTTTACATTATGTTTTTCCCCAGTGTCATGCATGTTGTTTCTAGTCTACGGAGATTGGTTGTAACTTATGGCACTGAATGTCACATCGTTGGTAAGACATATATAAGTTGTGTTACGCTGTTAGTAAATCATAGCTCTCCTGTGGATTCAGCAAGTTTGAACCCCAGGTCAGAGTTCAATGTTAGTGGTGATAACTAATTTGGTCAGAGATTAAAATAATACTCCCATCAGTGTGCTATCCCTTCCGCACTGTACACAATGACAGTAAGTCTAGCTTGTGTGTGTGTAGGTACGATAGGCATACTCTACATGTTTCTTATTATTTGTTTGTAAGGAATATACAAGGTCTGTATAGAGCATGCGCCGTGAGCACAAGAACTGCGCAACATGTTTCTGATAACCTATTGACTCATAACTGCGTATAACAGGCCATATGCATGAGAGGTCCTGGAAAAATTGCATAAATGAGATGGTTATATTTATTTCTTATGCACGCACAAGGGGTAACAGCCAATCAGGGCAGAGCCAAAAAAATTTTCAATTAAGTTGTTTATTCAAAATGTAGAAAAAAGTGATGCTGCAGAAACGGAGAAAGGTTGAAATACACAAATTTAGAGGAAATAATATGCGAAAGCGTGCCAGGGAAATTTTTTATAAGTTATTCGCAATTATTTTTAAACACCTCTTTTTTCAACACAGTATCATAATCTGTTACTAAACTCTATCTTATGAGTGTAAATACAGCCAAAATATTAATATATAATTTACCAACTTTTCCAACCGACTCAATTTCGAACAAGGTTTCTGAAAATGTGAATGTTCTTCTGTCACGTCCTTTGCTCTGTGCCTATTATAAACCGAACCTCGTACCACGGGAACAGAGATCCAACAGCAATCGTATCCCGACCTAATTCACTACATCCGAGTGAGTGAAGAGATTTAGGAGGCTCTTAACTTCGTGGTCTTGAGAGCCAATAAGGGTGAAGTGAGGTGAGCATGGCGCAGAGTCAGAATGCAGCTGAGGTGGAAACAGGAGATCCCGAGAAAATCCTCCGACCAGAGGCATCGTTTGGCACGATTCCCAAATGCGGAAATCCGGCAGTGACACCACCAAGAATCGAACCAGGTTCGCCTTGGTGGGAGGCGAGTAGTCTGACCACTGCACCACCGCGGCCCCTACTACAACTCACTGTTAAAAAAATTTCCTTCATTTTACGGAAAAGTGCCGGTAAAAATTATCCAGAAGTGTCCGTAAACTCTCCGTAAAATTATGGACACATTAATTTTCAGAAACGGACTTTCCGTAAATTTCACGAAACCACTCCGTTAATTTCCAAGTTAGTTTTCTGTACTTTCCGTTTATAATGAAAAGAAGTAATTAAAATGTCTTTAATTTTCGTTATGTGGGTGTTCTGCGGTGTATAAAAATGATATTAAAAAAGTTAAAATATTGTGTACTTACGCGAGGTTTAAACCCGAGCCAAAACATTATCAGTCCAAGACTCTAACCGCCCACATACAATTCCCACTTGGAGATTATGGCGTAACTTTTAAACTTATTATAAAATTAACAAAAGTAAAATTTAAGTTTGTATTCAATTTAGTGTATTTTTAGTGTTGCTAAATGTTACAGACGCCTGATGGAATTTTTTAATGTTTGAAAGTATATGTGATAATCGCGTGGATAACCTTAACTGCCGCAGAAACGATAGTTTTCTTGTTATAGTGACGAAAAAAGTTTCGTGTGCAATTGGCTTTGTTCGTTCCCGTAACTCGAAGCCAAAGGGAATACGGAGACTCTCCGTATTTTGTATTTACGGACTTAACTCCGTTTTCCGTCATTACGAATTGCCTTTCCGTATATACACTGTACATTTCCCTAAAACATTCCGTAAATATACGGACATTTTAAATAGTGTGATAATGACCTTGGGGAAGACTTGTTTGCTACTTGTACCAACTTCATTTACTGAAAGAAAGCTTTCTGTATTCCAAGATATTTTTCTGTTCAATATTTGTAAAATAAAAAAAAAGAATTAATGCTGCTTAGTTTCCATTTAGAGCAATTTTAGCTGTTTGGCGCATATGGGGTGAATGATATCATGCGAAATGTGTTTAAGGAATCTCTTAAGACAAGGATAGGACAATTTCTCGAGTTCAATGACCTGTAGGCTATTCTGCACAGTACTGTGTACACTCGAGCCTCAGCTGTGTGTTCATTGGCTGTTGCCCCAGAGAGTAGCCAGTGGTAGTATGGTACTCGACGCTTGTTTCTTTGCAAGTCTGCTATTGGCTCAGAGTAGTCCTGGATGTCACTAATAAGCTGTGATCAAATTCCAAAGGTGTGTACATGTGTTGGACGTCTATCTTGTCCTGAAATGAATTCGCGAAATTTTTTTATCCCAAGATATAGGTGAATAAATGCACGAAGTCACAGACAGAAGAGATACTTAACATACAACCAGAAAATCTTCTGAAGAGAGAAGCTCTTCAAAATAAATCGCAAGAGTTCGACGAGAATGGAAAGAGGCTGGAAAAGTATGATAAATAGAGAGTAGAGCATTCTTGATGACCGTGATGGAGTATCTGGTCAAAGGCTTTAATGTTAAGAGCCAGAATACTTCTTATTGGCAAGGAGGGCAGGTTTTACTAGGAAAAATGGCAGAAGAGAACAGTATAACGTGCCGTGTACTATCTTACTGCCTTACACATCGGAGCACGTTTGCAGTGCGGGTTATTGGAGAGGAGTATACACTGAAGAGCGGTTTAAATCCCTATCCCTACCCAAGATACCTCAACTTTGCTCCATAAATTGTACATACTGCTTTTATTTTAATACTGAACAGAAAAGTTTTCCTATGTAAAAGATTATTTTCACAGAATTGCGCATTTGAATGAAAAATATTAATATTTACTTTACGTATTTCCTACCAGTTTTCCATCCACATGGACTATATCTTTTCGCCTTCTTGTGAAATGAATTAAAAAAATATATATGTTAATATATTTTAATTATTTATATACGCAACATTTTGTTGCAAAGGGCATAACGATATCTTATCGGGTTAATGAGCTACTGAGGAGTCCTAGAAAACACATTTTACCCCTTTAAACCCTTTGAAGTAGGATGAAACCATCACCAATTCCTGTTAGGGGATGGATTTTGAAATATTCTGACACTAATTCTTAGGCATTTACGTAGGTAGCATTTTAAAGCAAAGAGCATAGCGATGGTATCTCATCAGGTCAATGAGCTGTTGAGGAGTCCTCGAAAAAAACATTTGACACATTTTCACACTTTCATTCGCTTTGGCATCATTAAATAAATATTTATTTCGTTTGTGTATTTAATAAAATTAAAACTCTTTACAGCTATCGTTAAATAATATTTACTCCTTTCTGTGCGATGCGTAAAGGATTTCCTCGTTTATGTTTGTTTACACGTAGCGGCACTTCAGTCCGGCAGCGGCTCTAAGATCTGCGAAGCCCGAGGCAATGAACTCGATTCTGTGTCAGATGTGATGTAAACATGAGCGAGGGCAACTCACGCGTGGCAAGATTGTGAAATATCAACTCAATGGCAATCTACATGCAGGGAACGTACTGATAATTGTGCTTATGGGCTGTCCACGGTAAAATGAGCACTTTTGATAGCCCTGCTTAAGATCTACTTGTGTGCATCTTGCGTGTTCCTCCGTCTTATGTAAAATTAACACTGGCAAGATCTTCATCACTTTATCCATGCGTTGGTCCAGCGAAACCGTGGAATTATTATTAGAAAAGTAAATATTTTAAAATCATGCTCGTTTTTCCACATCGATACATAAAGATCAACAGAAAGAGAAATAAAATATTTAACTTATCACAAGTGGTCACCTAACTCTTTTTATTCGGTGTTAAGGTCTGGAAATACTTTCCATCCATCGTTACCAACTCTACTGTGTGCATGTTACTCAGTGCGCCAGTTCGAATATATGCAAGCAGGAGCAGTGACTTTTTTCTAAGGTTGATTTCAAAAGTGCTCACTTTATCGTGAACAGCCTTTAGTGAATTCTACATACTTCAAACTACATCCAGTCGACGCATACATTTTTGACGATATGCAATAATATATCATCTTTCAACAATAAAACGTCATATGTTACGTTTAATTTGAACTTCGAACTTCGTAAGGCTAATGGAATTATTTTTCATATATATTTATATAAATAAATAAATCAATGAATTTGCGAGACCTGTGTTAGAGCGACGTCCCGGTAAAATATTCTTAACGTGAATACGTCTTTAAATTTGAAAACCCTAGTGGGTGGCAATATAGAAATCCGATGACAACAAAAAAAGTCGGGAGATAAGAGTTTGGCATTGCAGCTCCGAGTCTATAGTCTACGTTCAAAATTCAATTAAGCCACTCGATTGACAAAGGATCAAAGAATATGTTAGGCTGAGTGAGGACTGCGAAGCATCGCGCGTGGGTTGGTTGGTAAAAGGGGGGGGGGGGGGCGCAATTCTGAGTTCCTTTCGCCGCTTCTCATAACTTCCGCGTAGTATAACTTTTGACCAGAAGAAGTTACGACGCTCGTTTAGCTTCCAATTGACAGCTATCGTCAAGACCAACCGATTGCGTGTATAAAAATATTTGTGTGGCGTGGTTATGGTGAAATTGAATGCTTTTAATGTAAACAATTAAGAAACATTTACACAATTTCGGCCTTTACTCGTCAAAAATTCAAGTCGAAACCCGGAAATCGTATACGGGTTGAAAGTGCATCACAATAGCAATCCAGTGATACCCACAAAACCCCATATGATCGAGTGAAGCGGCGCCGGGAACGTAAAGTAAACATCAAGGCGTCGGAGCGAGTCAACGTAGACGTATTCACGCGAAACAAACGGCCGTGTCCCCATCACAGCCAAACCCCATTTTGCTCTAATCTGAAGTCGCCGCTTCATCAGTCCGACCCCTGCGCATCCGCCATATTGCAAAAAATTCAGCTACTTGCTATGTTTTCACCCCGAAAAAAAACGACAGAAATGTTTCAAGCCGCAAGCACACGTACCTGAATGCATGCGGATAGCGTCGATATTGTTTAACATGAAAGGACGGGATTAATAATTTGAACCACTACGAGTGGTTTCTCAGACGAAGCTTATCTCGGCTGCTGTCTTGGGAACGATAAAGTACACTCTAAGAAATTACTTGCAAATTTGCCATATCAGCGTATATCAACAGTGACAATGCGTGAATGGTAAAATATTATTTCCACGCATCCATGAAAACCTTCCTACAGTTGCTCGGGAAAGAGTTAAATTCGCGGGGAAGTTGCCAACTTTGCACAGTAGCGGTGTTAAACATTCACGTATTTCCGGCCTAATACCTAGCACTGTTTCCATAAACTGTACGGGTTAGAAACTTCCATTACAGTTCAGGAAGCTTATCAGGAATGCGTTTACAGTTTACACGTCAAGTCGTGTTGGCTGTGTGCATACCTGATGTTTCCTGGAGTGCAGACACCTGAGACTACCTCTTTACCTATACTCAAGAAGACTGAGCATTATGCCACGCAGACTCTGCGGAATGAAGAAATACTATTCACCCAGGACATATAGAAATAATGGGACGATTTCATTGGTCACGTATGAATTGGTGATTCAGTGCCAAGAACACTTTGTCATATCTCTATTCTTGTCTCGTCGGTTTCGTTTATGAGGACTTGCAACTGAATGTGGAAATGAAATGACATAAATACCATTTTATTGTGCTTGGTATAATTCGCTGTAAATCTAGCCGTCCGTTTTTTTTCTTCAGAATATTGGCATAAGATATATATTTGTTGGAAATGCTTTGCACTTAAAAAAGGCGTTACTTCTAGCACTAACGTAACTAAAATTTCAATATCTCCTGTTTTGTAGCCGAGGTTAAAGTGTTAAATTTGAACTTGGTGATAAAGTGTGGTGTTTATTTGTATTTTCTGGCACAACTGACGATATGCACATATATGGTCGTGCACAGAGAAGCTCTGAAGCATAAATTTAGTTTTTAGTTTCACCGTAATCGATCCAGTGATTCATTTTATAGTAACACGACCCGGAGCACAGCATTGTGCAAGGTAGGAATGTATGTGTATTTATGTGTGTGTTTGTCGTTTCCAGTTTTAAGTTACGGCTTTAAGTGCACACCCTCCGATGATACATAAAGTGGCGTTATTAAAAAAAAATTGAACATAGAATACACAGATAAATTACTTAGTTTTTTTAATGGGTGGTATCCTTGTCATTGCAAATTTACGTTTATTCTCTCCCACCCTCCCACCCCCCGCCAGGCTAAAATAAATTAATTTCTATATTCAAATTTAAAACCAATCTTGTCAAGGCACAGGGTATATCTTAATATTTAAAATTCCAATTTCTTTTGCTCGAGTGAGTCGTTTCACATCTGTGATCGTAATAGTAGGTTCCCTCATTTTTAATCACTTCTGTCCCACGTGGAGAAATATTGATATACCTAAAACACTACAAAGCTAATAATTTCTGGTAAGTAGTATTTTATGTCATGTTGGGCCGCGGTGGTGTAGTGGTTAGACTAAACGCCTCCCACCAAGGCGAACCGAGTTATATTCCTGATGGTGTCGTTCCCGTATTTTTGCATGTGGGAATCATGCCGGACGATGCAGCTGGTCAGCGGGTTTTCTCGGGGATCTCCCGTTTCCTCCGCCCCTGAATTTCGGCGCTGCTCCATACTCACCTCACTTCATCCTCATTGTCTCTCAAGATTTCCGTGTTAAGAGCGACCCAAATTTCTTTACTCACTCATTTCACTAATTTTATGTCATATCATGTTTCGATTTTTACTGTCCGGTCATAAAGATAGACTAAAAATATTTGTAAAAAAAAAAAAAAAAATCCAAGATTTTTGGGATACTACCCTCTTAACAAATATTTTGAAACAAAAAAGGAGGTAACACTTTTGAAAAAATCTTGTGCTTTAACCTTATGGCGGGAGTCAAATTGCACCGACAAACACAGAACGACAACACAAACACCACAACCAGTGCGTGAATTTTCAACCGACAGTTTACGCACGCGTCAGGAAGGGGGGGGGGGGATTTTACGGAATCATTTAATTGTCGTTGATTAACAATGCTAGTTTCAAAGGTGGTGGGCAGACGGGCAATTTGGAGTACATTATGAAGACCAAAATTGCAAGCGTTTTGCTAGGGCAAGCGAAGTTATTGCTACGAGTTAAATATTGTAGTTACAGATTTTATTTTAAGCTGCGTATTTGACACTGCAAGGAAATATTATAATAAGTACTGTAATATAGCCGATTCAGGCATAGTGTATTTTAAATGGAAGCCGCAGCAGCTTGTGCGGCGATTCTTGGTCGCTGGTACGAAGGTGGATTAACAACTTCAAACCTTTGTTTACAAGATGCACTCTCATACATTGTGGTGGAGGAGACTGTACACGAGTGAGTTTGGTAGGTGATGGTCCTATTGCTTTGCAGGTTTTCACATGTCTCTGCAGGTTATCGCGCTTAGCAAATGACAGTCCATAATCCGTGCACTTGTGTACCACTCGATCTGTATTCATCTCGCAGCCATACTTCTCGTTCCTTCGTCCATCGTAGTTGAACACGAAGTCTTTATCGCAACAGTGTAATGAATGACGATGTAATGGTTCAGTAGATGGTGCCGATGTAATTGAAGATGCCGACTAGAGTACCGCGTACGACATAGATGGCGATATATGTAGCTCATCTGGGGCCGCTGATAGTACAGCCAAAGACGAAGTCGAGACATCGCTTGCAAGCACGCCATTAAATGCACGCTTCATATCTGCAGGAAAGAATACTAACAGAATTAATAAATCTGATAATCGAAAGGTATAAGTGATCTTTATCATACAAAATGGAATATACTTAGGTATATTTACGAGCATGAATTATAATTCCCTACAGAATTTTATGGAAGAGATGGTCATTAAAAAATTGCTCACCAGTCAGAATGCTAAGAATGTAAGGAGAGAGAAGACGATCCGTCACCTGTCGCATCAGACGAGGAACTGAGACGATGTGCGAATCTGCCCGCCTTATATACCCCCACAGACTGAGATGTCACGTGAGCAACAGTTAATAATGAACGAGTAATGTCATGTGACCACCATGTGACACACTTAAAATCATATACAACGAATGAGCAATGACACGTGAGCGCCATGTGACACACATCTAAAGAAATGTTATACACGATCATACTGCGAATAACAACAGCAAAAACCCATTCACCTGTAAGGTGAACTGTAAGGACAAAACACACTTGTGGTGTGTTGTGATTGTTACTCAATTGTTTGTTTTCAGACACTCAGAAAAAGAGAAGATACGATACCTACGCATGCGCCTATACACATACATGCACCTACACACATCTACACAAAGAGCCCGAAATATTTCAATTTGCAGACTGACTCTTGACTCCAAAATGACTCCAAAATTACCCCAACATGACTCCAAATGACTCCGAATGGCTCAAAATTACTCAAAATTACTCCGAGTGACTTCGAATGAATTCAAAATTACTCTTAATGAATCCATAGCTCCATACCTGCATACCTCCATAGGTACACATTTCCATAATATATTGAAATAATATTTTTAAAATACTTATAAACAAAAGTATATAAGTTAAATTGTAAGTTAAATCAAAATAATAAAAAATTAAATTAAATATGATATTTCATTTTTTAAGTTTTAATTTTTTTACAAGTTAAATCTAAATAACATATATGTAAGTTCAACTAAAATAATATAAATTGATATTAAAAATGATGTATATAAAATTATTGGTTTGTGTATCAACTTAAAAGATTATTGATATGTAAATGAAATACTTAAAAAAAATTATATGAGATATAAAAATTATATAATAAATAATATATACCTAAAAGTTATACAAGAATGAAACATTATTCCATGTTATAACGTGCATGAGTAGAGTGTGGTGCCTTTGGTGATGACTGGTGAAAGATAAATGTAAACAAAGATGGAATGAATGAGAGAAACGAAACAACAAAAGTGGGAGTATTCGGAGAAAAACCTCGGAGAGGAAGAGAGAAACGAAATAGAGAAAGAAAGGAGAGGCAAGAGATGGAATGAATGAATGAAAGAGAAATGAAAGAATGAAAGGGAGAAAGAGAGGGAAATGAAAGAGAGAGAGAGACACAAGAGATGGAATGAAAGAGATGGAATGAGAGAGTGAGAGAGAAAGAAATGGAATAAGGGAAAGATAATGAATAAGGGAGGCAACAGAGAGAAACGAAAGCGAGGGTCTGGAAATGTACAGTAGTAGAGATACTTTTACATTTTTTTCCGCAATACTCTATGTACTATCTCGACACTAATTAAAATAAAAAAATTTTAATTTTAATAATTCTTTTTAAAATCGAATGAAAATACAAATTTACGTTGTGACATGCCCTATGCCTATGAAACCAATATGTCTAACAGAAACATGCATATATACTTGAAGAAAATTAGTGGCCGTAACTGCCGAGCAACTTCGGGTACGTTCGACAAACCCGAGTCGAAGGCCTCCGAGTACCCCTCGAGTCGAGCCGAAGATTGCCGAACTCGTCCGACACGAGCCGAAGCAATCTAGCGGACCAGCCGCACAAGCTGCTGCGGCTTCCATTTAAAATGCACTATGCCTGTCATGCCGGATCTGATTAACTAAATAAATTTTTTATTCGTAACTTTAAAAAACTAAAAATTATAATTTAAACCACATCTATTGTCATATTAGTATAAACCATTGAGTCAAAATAATGAAAGGCGGTACCCCAATTCCCAATTTTAAATTTAGGTCATAAATATAAGTTTGAATTTTATAAAGTGTATAAAAGTATTTTTTTATATTCAGGTTTAAATAGAGTTTTTTAATTCACGAAAAAGGGTACCCCAATTACATTTTTTCTTAAATTTTATAATTTAATTGTAAATATGCTTTTTTGAAGTTGACGAATACGATTTCTTCATTTAAGTTTTAAATTTAGGTTTTAAATGTTATTTTTTAATTCACGACTGAATATTCTTATTTATCAATGAAATTTTTTTACTTGATATGTTAAATGTAGAAGGATTTAATTATTTTAAATGATCCATGCTACACCATATATACTGCAGATATGGAATGCTGAAAGACAATTTTTATTTTCCATAGTAAATTACACTTCTGATATTTAACGACAGAATTGCATAAGCATAACATTTACAGCTTTTCAATACCGAAACAAGTTCGTGCATTTGTTACTTGGACTTCAATTTTCCATTATTTCAGCGTAATTCAAGGAAAATTGTGTTCGTAAACATTTCGTGTGATAAGCGCTGGGGGAGATATTAACGTTTAACACTCTTAGATCTCAAACTTAAAAAAAATTAATTATAATAATAAATAAAAACCCATATTTCTTAAAATTAGGAATTTTTATAACTTTCAAGATTTCTTTTTTATATCCGCAAGAGATAAACCAATTAGTAAAAAAAAAAAAACTATTTAAACATGATATGGTTTTTATTTTTGTGTTTTTATTTTTTAGTAGAACATATATTGTATATGTGTATATACATACACACGTACACATGTAGCCGTACAAGTTCAATATTCTTTGCTTTTTCATTTTAGGCATCGCTGGAACAAAGAGTCGCGAATTGCGAACCCCATCTTTGTTGTAAATATTAATTCATCTCTAAACCAAATATATTCACGAGTACAAATCAATTTTATTGTAATTAATTATAACATTGCCAACGCAGATCGACATGATGATTATGCTTCTTTCAAAATGTCTCCCCGGAAGGAATTTTTCATCACTGCTGTGACAAATGTGGCAATGAGAATGTCTCAACTTACATAACAGGCGTTGTGGTATTTTATGCACAAACAAATTTGTAACTTCCGATTAACACAAAATAGACAAATAACATTTATTAATAATTATGTTATCAGTAAATTAAATTGTGTGATACCTTCGTCCATGGGTTTATAACATTCTTTTATTTTATTTTGTGAATGTTTTTTTTTTTTTGCGTTATATTAGCTATAATCACCAAAATGTTGTAACCATTTGTATTTCAGTTTTGTTGCTGAGACTTTTAACAAAACTATTAATGTAGTATACAGTATTGGATGAGAAATGGAAAATCCATAAATCGAGATAAGTATCGCGGAAAAAAATGTTAATGAGAGATCAGCGATAAGTACCATACAATATATTTTCAACCTGCGACCAAATATCAGTTCGGCGAGTCACTTCGAAATTACGTAAACATTAACTTGCGGTTTTGAGTAATCGATAAATGTTGAATATCTTTACCGTTTTATTCTTTACGCGTTTTTTATTCACCACTTTATATTTTTCAATTGTGCGTACTGAATTCACATAATTATAATTATCTTATACAGTATTGATGGACAATTTACTGGGTGCATATTTCCACTAGAGATTATTTCTGCAACGGTACACCTGTCAATCTTGTATTAATTCGAAGGTGCGAGGATTTTTTTTTTTTTTTGCAATTTAGTACGTTCTTATTAAATAAAATATATTTAAATACGCAATGAAAGATTTCATCACTTCACATAAATAGAGACTGTATGCATTTTGGAATGTTCGCCAAGGCGATATAGTAGGCAGATGAAGACTCGTGTCTAACGACCAAGGCGATAATATGTGCATCGAAGTTCGAAACTCACCCTGAATAGCAGGTTTTGTTACTGAGATACGTAAAACACAAATATTATTTACATTTTTTTTCTTGTGATAATCAATTTATTTCTCTTAGCTATAAGTGGCCTCACAACACGTTATTCCATAACAATTACATTTTTTTGTAGCTGTACAACATCAACGTACTCTCCTTGAAGGCGAACAGTAGATGATTATTTCAATATAAGATTACCAGAAGCACTAAAATCTCGAAAAATACCCATAAAATAAGTTTTTTTTAAAGACTGGAAATCATTAAAATTATCTTTTCACCCATTACCGGTTTTTGTACTTATCTACAACACTCGTATTATTATTATTATTTCAGGGAATTAGTATATGTATTAAGATTTTATTTTATTGTTACTTTTTTTTTTTTTACTTTTGAGATTTGTTGATTAGTTTTAAATTCACATTTGATTACTCTTTGCAATTTGAGGAGCGAAGTTAGTGCCTTCTGTTTTGTCGCGGTGCAAGAGAATGGAGACGCGTGCTGTCAGTACTTCCTCCTTTCAGGCAAAGCACTGTCTCTGTCTCGCCCTCTCTCTCTCTCAAGGATGTAGAGAGTGGTAGTGAAGAGGGTGGGGGATGTGGAGCGGAGGCAGGACTCTGCAAGAGGACTTGAGAACGAGCCTCCATAAGGCTGATGGGTGCCCGAACTGCGCTTCTAGCAGCGGATGGACACGATAAATTACTGCAATATCTCACTCTACAACTCTATCCCACTTTACCTCTATCTCTCTCTCTGCCACTCTCCTACTTCCTCTCTGCCACTCTTCGTCCCAGCTAGCGCAACTCAACGAGGGTCGATACATTCCCCGCCTATTAGGGACGGTTACACCATCGTCGTTCGAAACTCGATCTGAGATCGTATCTAAGATCGACATTGAAAACTGTTGCACCATTCGAGTTCAGAGCTGGACTGGAGCTCGAGATTAAGTCAATTTCGGACCACTGAAATTGGCAGTTCGAAATCTCGATCTGAGATCAGCAGCTATCGTTGACAAATGTAGTTTGAAAATACGCCATCAGATAGAACTACGTTCGATTGTTTTCTTGGGAAATCAAAACAACATTATACACACATGAATATTATTCAGTAAAATATGTACAACAATAATTCACTGAAAACAGATAAAACACCTCACATCTAGTTCTATCTATAGTGAAAAATACGCATACTTACATGACGTCATATATTACGAACCAATAGCAAAATTTGTCTCATACTTAAATTTTATCTTTTCAAGATCGACGAATCCGAGATCCAGAATCATGTAATTTCGTTGGTGCAACACTTTCACATTGGAACAAAGATCAGACTGGATTCTGATTCGGAACTAGGATCATTCGATCTCGGATCGGGGGCGATGTTGGTGCAACCGGCCCTTAGAACTGCACAGAGGGTGCCGCGGTGATCAAGTGGCTAGACTACTCGGCTCCCACACAGGCGAACCGGCCTCGACTTCCAACGGGGTTGCTCCCGGATTTTCGCGCGTCGTAATCGTGACGGACGATGGCGCTGGTCGGCGGATTTTATCGGGTATCTCCCCCCCCTCCAGGATCAAGCATTTTGGCGCTGCTCTACCCCTGTCTTCCACGTTATCGGCTCTCTAGGACCTGATGTTAAAACCCGCCAAAATATCTCCACTCACCGACAACTGACAACCACGTTGCAGAGATAAGGGATACGACGAACCCATTAATGTATGCGAGTATGTTTACCAGAAGTCCGGAAAAGAAAAGGATATGTCCTGTGTAAGAATTTTTTGCGTTCGGCATAGATTTTTCGCGGTGTTAAAAATGCCCGGATTTTTTACCTGTCAGAAGATTTGTATTTGTCTGTTAATTATTTATATATTTATTAGGCTTTTGTGCAGTAAATTTGTTATGCGTTTGTTGTCAACAGTCGCTTGGTTGACCGTAATAAAAAGTCTGTATTTTCCTTCATAAGCTTTGTAATTTATGTTAATAATTTACTTTTAAAAATTATTTTCATATCTAGTTTTCATAGTACAATATGTTTATTGATAAGTTTTGTTGTTAAAACAATTGTTACAGTACAAGTTTATTTTAGTTTTTATTTCACATCTTAAATAATAATGTAAACGTTATGTTATTAGTTATTTTATGCCTATAAAAAAATGTGACCGCCTGATCATAGATGGCTCCTGAAACAAATTAAAAGTGGTTTCGAAGGCATCATTTGTAAATACGGAGCTTCTAGAACATGCAAACGAAAAAAAAAAATGGAATTTTCAGAGGAAAATGGGAAATTTTGGGGGATAAAAGAGAAATTTTTAGGGTTTTTTAAACAGAGAAAATAGGTTATTTCAAGGGAAAATGGGCAATTTTAATGGTGCGACGAAATCCCGTCGCGATGTACTTTGATGCTTTATGAATAACTCAGTTTTCCGGGAGAACGCCTGATTGTGCTGCTACTTGCTTGGCGGGAGTGTGTGGCATGAGGCAGTGCGCGGAAGTGACCAGGGGCAGGTAGACGCCGGGCGCGCATTTTGTTTTCCCGCGCAAATATAAGAGGGAAAAAAGTCTTATAAAATGTATATAGTGCGCCGATAAAGAGCACGCCACTCGTGTATAGGGCGCGCGTGAAGCCTGGTCTCAAAATGGGGGTACCGCTGTGGCCGCTGGGGTAGAGCATTAGAGTAAACGTATGCTACCTGCAATCGCGAAGGCGTGAATTACTGACACAGTGTTTCTTAATATTCTATTTATTTGAGAGGAAATCTCAAATACGGGGTACATGACATTCCATCCGAAGTCCATACGGAGTAATTCGTTCAGCTCCAGGATACGGGAAATTCCTTTACAATACGTGGCAATTGGCAACCCTAGCTACAGGAAAGAAGTTCTTAAATAATCATCGCGAGCCTACAAAACTAAAAGATATCAACCGAGCATTTTATGTTGTGTGCAATCAACTTCAACGTCTGTTTCGTTGAATTTGTTTTATGCTCGCCCCAGCGACTTACAATCAGCCAAAAAATTACGTCATTAAAAAAAATCCTTTTCAATCCACGGAAGGTCATAAAGTTTCTGAGAAGGAGTAAAATGGCGTTAATTCCTAGACATGAGGACTGATGTGGATTATAAGCAGTTTTTAGCGAAAACCAGTAGCATTGAAAACGAGTTTATCATTAGAGATGTATATATTGTGGCTGTAAACTAACAGGCTCTATAGCTATACGAGAATGGTTTGGCGAAGCAACGAACGACTAATTATACAAAGAAAAAGCATTACTATATCACATTTTCCAGTCTAATTTGAAAAACTACATTCATAGGATCGATAAAAATATTGAACTCTGAACTCATCCCAGCATTATTACATGCTCCGAACAAATTCTCTAGGAATTATATTATCAAGGGCTTTTTAACGTCCCCCGGTCTTATACTTGAAGGCTTGGCAGTGGACGGCCTACAGACTAACTTATACCCTTACTTAAATTAACACCCACACCTTACCCGGGATTCGAACCCAGAGCATCCCGCACCCCGGATCTGTGACGCACCAACCTACTGCGCCACGGGAGATCGGCTTTCTCGAGGAAGGAGATAGATCTAAAATTTGGTTTTCTAGCCATTGAAATAAAAATTGGCGTACTTTACAGAAAGCTATAAATGACGCAATAGCCAGGCCTTGCTGAATAAAATCACCACCATAAGTACAATAATTTTTATCATTAGTAGTAATAAGGGTTTGATTATATTTTGTAAATATGAAATGCACTTGTCTTAAAATTATACATTAACCTTTTTTAATTTTGTAATAAAATGACCGCAGCTCCTACAACGTCAGTCAATTTCTTTAGAGCTTTGAGGAACAAAAATTAAAACAGGGGCGGGAGCTATAGCAAACAATACAAAATTTATCCGTATAACATAACCTACGCATTTGCTGTTTTAAATGACGTCCAAATTTTCTGCGTTTAACGGATGACGCTTTGCTTTAAGTTTCCTGCACGAGAAACACAACAAGAGCTTGTGGTATGAAGAGAAAGTATAAATTTCCTTGCAATTTAATGGCTTTGAGAAGCAGTGGCTGGAAGGGCAGTCTTCTGAACCAATTACTGTCCCATCTCAATAAAAACTATAGATAGTATCTAGCATCATTTTCTGCATTTATAAATATGCTCCAGTTCTCTAAAGGGAACATGTATTTGTAAATCCGTTTTTTTTGCGTGTGTGTGTATATACATATAATTACTAAGTCGGCATTAACACATTAATTTCCATTCGTTGTAATAATGATTTTTATCACAAATTCAATGTACGGAAATTTAAAATTTATAGTTTTACTGCAAGATGTGAAATATTTACTTCGTAGATACCTATCATTTTAAGAATATTTAAGGTGAATGGTGCATGAAAGCCGGGTATTTACCTTGATTTTGGTCAAAATTGTTGTTTTCCAGATAATTTTTTTCCAAATTTTTGGCACAAGACATAAAGAATAATTTAAAACACCTTCTTACAGGGATAGATATTCACTTACATTACTAAGATGGGAGCACTGATGGAAGATAAGAAAGAATATCTTATTTCTCATCTTCCACCAGTGATCACAGAATAATAAAGAGAGTGTGAATATTAAACAATGCAAGAAGATGTTAAAAAATTTATATTTACGTCTTGTCGTTATAAATTTCAATAAACCCTTTGCAAAAAACAAAGTTATGACGAAAATCGGGTAAATGTGCTGCTTTCTTGCCCCATTGGCCTTAAACAATGAATTTAACTGTATCTTGAACCCTTCGGTTTTTTCATTCATAGGCTGTTCACGGTAAAGTGAGCACTTTTGACGTACTATTTACTTTTTCCTTTCACTCATTTTGTATCCTTTAACCGCCCTTTTTAAAAATAAATATTGCAATTTAAGTAATAAACAAGGTGTGTATTTTCCACCGCATTAAAATTTTAACGTCTACGGATGATATGGAATATATTTACTGACTATGATTTCAATTGGGAGGGCATTCAAAAGTGCTCACTTTACTGTGAACAGTTTTATGACACAGTTTGCTGTGAGGTAAGTATTCTTGGGTTGGCCCATCCCCAGGTCGCTACACGTTGGCGCCATCGCCCGCGCGGGGATAGTTTTGTTTACAGTGGGGATGATTTTTTTTTTTTACTCTCGTCACCCAGTGGAGGCCACACAAACCCCGGCAATTGTGTAGCAACCCTTGTCGTGCAGCGGAAGACGCCAAGCTGGCGAAGGGTTGAAGAGGAAAGAGGATGTGAAAGGGGTTGCGAAGAAGCGACGTGAAACGACTTTTTGATGGGTCGGTGGCGGACGGTGGAAGAAAAAAAAAAAAAAAAAAATCACCGGGTGGGGGAAAAAAAAAAATTGGCGTGCCGTCTTCAGCTCTGTTGTCAGTGGTCGACGCGATTGAAGCGAGGATGGGGTTTAGGGTAGCCTGGCATAGTTCGCGACGATGCACGTTTCTGGTGAAACGATGGGGAAGGGGGACAGGGAAAGAGGTTCATCGTACCCAGCCGGGCAAACGGGCGCAAGATCACGTCAATATGCGCTAGCAAATATACCCAGAATCTAACAGGAGATTTGATTAAAAGTGTTGGGAGTGTAAGGTCACCTTTGGTAGTTGATTTCCGTATCTCACATGAACCCAGACCCTATGTATCAATAAGGTTTATTATACTGAGACTAGGAACAAAGAGTGATTTATTTTGGAAGAGTTTGGCTTAGGGGAATTTTCCACCGCTAGGTGCACATTGTTCCCGAAGGTAACATTTAATTAAAATTTTAAGCTACTAGTACGTGAATAATAGAAGAAAAATATTTTACTTATTTACGAATTGAGAGAAAATCGAACAAAATATTTGTTGGTATATGGCCAAATATATATTTAGTAACCCTAACAAAATGTATTGTTGAACAAACAAAATTTGAAAAGCAAAAGAGTTACTTTTATTCGTCTAGCAAAATATATGTTCGAATAAACAAGATCTCTATGTTGGGCCAAAAAAATTAGACTGTAAACTAAATATTCAGTTGAATAAACTGTATATACTTTTTGGCCTCTCATTTGACTGCCTTCGTTCGAAAATACAGCTCGAGAGTTTGTTTGTATTTTTCATAGTAACCGTGTTTGTTAGCATATCTATTGATGCTTAACAATCGTATCTACACACTAGTAAAACAATGGTGCAAGAAACTGACAAGTGAAGATGTAAATCTTGTCGGACAATATTTGCAGTATATCTCCGGCATCATCAGTTGTCACATTGGCTGAGCTCGCTGAGGTCGAGCGATCGGACGTAGGTGATCTCGGTTCGAAACTCGGTCGAACTTGTCCCTTCTCTCTCTACATCCGTCCAAACTGCTTAATGTACGTATAGTCAGGCAAATTTTTAGTTGCACCAACCAAATCTTACCGTTTGAGGCAACCAAATGAGAACAACGATATAATTTGGTTTCAACAACCAAATATTTAACTGCCCCTATGCAAACAAACAATTTGATTGCACCAAACAAATCTTTTTTAATTCAACAAATCTTTTCTCTCAGTGTGAAGTTATTTATATATTTTATTTATGATTATTACAATTATCTTGTATTATAACGTAGAAAATATGGGACGATGTCGACACTGGCGCTTACCTAGTGGAGAAAAATGTTTGGTTGCCAAACTTTTAACATAAATCTTCCCAATCTATAGCACAAGTAACCTTAATATAGGTAATGTTTATTCCACTCAGGTTGGTAAGCTCATTGCTTTTAGTTTTTTAACTAAAATATTTAGCCACTAGGGTGCATTGGTGTCGCTTGTGTACCAGATATTTTCCGTTTCGTATGTTAGTAAATGGTATAATTGCAATTTTCATCAATATAAAATGATTATGTAAACTCTTGTTTGTATTGTTTAGAAGCTACGTAAAATATAAAATTTGTTCTTCACGCAAGAGCGGAAATTCAACTTTATGTCCACATGTTTAATATTATGTCGTAAAACTGTGTTCAGCAAAACGTTGCCTTGCACAATTGCTAAATTGAACTACGTCCAGTGAATAAAAAAAATTAATTAAAAACGATTAAGAAATATTATTTTCAGGTTTTCCTTCCGCAGTTTCCTTAAGGAGAATGAGTAAAGTACAAAGTTACTTTTCATGACAGCTAGATTTATTTTGCACTTAAATTCGTAGCGCTGAACGCTAAACTCAGCTGTATTTTGACTGTTGGCTTTTATATACACTATTAAGGGCGTGAATATAGTTAAAGGCTGTTCACGATAAAGTGAGCACTTTAGAAATGAATATGTCACTACCCCTGCCTCCATATATTTGAACGGGCGCACTGAGTGACATTCGCCCAGTAAAGTTGGTAACTATGGCTTGAAAATACTTCCGAATTTTAACGTAGAATAAAAAGTTTTAGGTGACCATTTGTGATAACTTAAAATTATTTATTTTGCTTTAGGGTCTTTTAATGCACTGTAGTGTAAAAATAATCAGATTTGTAAAGTGATTAGTTTCTAATAATTTCACAGTTTCACTTGACCGACGCTTGAATATGGTGGTGAGGTGCATGGTAGTGATATTTTTACATAAGGAGGAGGAATACACAACGTGCATGCAAGTAGATCTTTATCGGGGCTTTTAAGAGTGCTCATTTTACCGCGAACAGCTAAAGATAAATAAAGTTAATATTTTAAATTTTGGCTAGGGCAAGTATGTATTACAATTTTGGACAAACAGGAACTTTTACTCACGATTAAAGATATTTTCTCAATTTAACACTTGCTTAGTAGCGATCTCTTTGAAAGACCAGCGCAACTTGCAGGCGGAAATGTTCACTCGGCCCGATAAGAGATCTCGTGTTGTTCCCAACCTGAGCAGATTGTACCCAAGAATGGGAAATTCAAATCAAAGTGGCTGACATCTAGCGGTGGGTTTCGAAACCAGAGGAATAGAGATAGCCAATCGGCTTGGCCTTCTACGTGTGCAGCGGCGGAAGGTACTTTTATATGAAAAATAATCTCGAGACACTATTAGTTTTCCAATATAAAACACTCACATGAATAGTATTTTATGGAAAAAAAAAATCAACGAATATCGGAAAAGAATGGTGTCAGGAAGCAGTAAATGGTGAAATATTATCATCGACATCATTTTATACCCCAAAACTTCCATGAAACCTACTATACTCACACGTAACTAATGCCAATTAAACTTCACCCAAATACAAAACGTATTTATCCAACATCCCAAAATACATTAACTTAATTCTCATACACTGTACTTATTATAATTGTCGCTGTGGTAACAAACTGTGAACAACTAAGAGCAAGTTAGTCCTTAAGGCTCGTCTGTGTACGAAGGTTTAGAACGGTTAAAAATTTCAATAAAAAACGTACTTCTGTCATAGATGTGACACCATGAACACATATTTAAAAAAAAAAATACTAAGCCTATGCGGCTTCTTAAAATTGTAAAGTGCTCTCGTATATTTTCACTACCTCAATTGACGTACAAATCATAAGTATATTTTAATGTTTGGTCGTCAAAAACAATACATGAACATGGAACAAATTGTAACCTGTATACCATTCACGGTAACTTCACACTTTTCAGAAGCCCTGCTAAAGTTCTACTTCCAGGATATTCCTCCGTCTCATGCAAACAAAACTGAACTAAGTGTATAAGATTACACCAAAGGAAAACGCAACAAATTCGTGCGCGCTCACTTGTAGTGATATTTTTCACGAGAACTATTTCTTACTAGGCGCTACCAACACACATGATTTATTCACCATTTTATTCGTATTTATTATAAATCAAATATTTATATTAATAAGTAAAATAATGGTTAGACTTAAATTTAACGAAAAATATGATTATTTCATGTTAACAAAGGTATAAAACGATTGTGATACATGGATATTTAGGAAGTAACTAAACTCTTCATACATGAGATGAATTAAAAAATGCATGATTAAAAAATGGGAATAAACCGCAAATTGACTATTGCTGTTTTATGACGTACAGGACTAGTTTAATTAACACCACCAAGGAATATTTCAGGTAGAGGTTACGTCGTTCAGTTGTCAAAGCCGGTAATATATATATATATATATATATATATATATATATATATATATATATATATATATATATATATAGTGTGCGGCTGTCTGTGATACTTTGCGCGAAGGTTTTCTCCATCCAGTGCCCAGAGAGTCACTGGAGGTTTCCAGTGGTTTCCAGCCGGGCAGGTTAATGGCGTCCACATCAGCGTTTGAGAGCCGTCACGGGGAAGATATCAGAAGAACGAAATGACGTTTCTTGGAAGGGAGGGAAGGTGGATGAGTGCTGCTGTCGTTTTATTGACAGGAGGTATCGGGCAGTTTCAGGCGCCCTGATGGCCGATCGAAACGCGCCGTGCGGCGTCGTTCCAGCGCTGGAGTAGAGAGGCGTGCTCCTGGAGACAGCGGTTATAAACGCTGGAATGTGTTCTCAAGAGTGTTATAGTTCCCTGAAGCAAATGTGCTTTCTCAAGCGTCCAGGGCTAGAAATAAAAGGCAGAAAACCACAAACTTTTTTTTTTCAAGGAATGTAAAGCTTACTTCATGAATGCCAAGCACTTCACAGTATAAAACCTCCAGGAAGTTTCAAAGCGGCATTGGATTGGATTGGAAAATGTTTAATAACGTCCCCTGGTATTATGCCTGAAGACATATCAGGACGGCATACAAACTAATTTATGACCTAAATTAAACTTAAAACTATGCCTTTCCTAAGATTCGATCCCAGAGCCTCCCGCATCCTAGACCGGCGACGCACCAACCTACTGCGCCACGGGAGGTCGACTTAGGAACCCAGAAAGAGCAGAAAACAGAAGGACGAAACCCAATGACAAAAGCAACATGCTATCCATACCTTACAAATACTTCACTTATGAAAAAATATGTAGTCAATACAAAATAATGACTGGAAATTGACGCTGCAATACATTTCTTACTATAAAATTACTCTGGATTTATTACAGATGCTGCTGTTAATGATTCTAAGCTAAATAGACTCTAGCAACAATTATTTTCCCCGGGAATGTAGGTATACGGTAAAGAATATATTTTAACTCGATAATTGTAGTGAATCCCATTTCCCCCTCAGAAATAGTGCAGGAATGCAACGATTTGGAATCAGAATTTGATTCTTCTTCTCAGTACAATCTGGGCTACTACCGTTATGCAGTCTGGAATTTTTTTCGCATCACTAAATTGTTTGTAATTAAGATTACTGGCACCCCTTTCTGTAAGAATTGCCTCCCGTAGACTGCAAAAAAAAAAAAAAAAACTTATTTCCCGGGTTATATTCCCAGTGGGGTTCTGCCGGATTTTCGCACGTCGGAATCATGCCGGACATTGCCTCTGGTCAGCGGATTTTATATGGGGATCTTCTGTTTCCCCTTGCAACAGGCGTTGCTCCATACTCGTCTCACATCACCCTCATCGGTTCTCAATACCTCAAATACCTGGAGCTTTTTTTTCCGCCTTTTAAGCCGAGAAGCACGGGAGCGATAAAGACGACAATGCAACGCCCTTCAAGTGCGCCATCGCCCCTAAGTGTTCTAGTCGCACTGCATGTTCCTTTGGAACTTTCAGCGGTGACCCTATTATGTTATTGGAGGAAAGTCTGTAGGAAGGTTGAGTGCAGAGCCTTCGAGTAGTTCTGTACAGGCATTCGCCGAAGTGCATTATCTTCATACCTCATATTCTTTGGAACTTTCAGCGGTGACCCTATTATGTTATTGGAGGAAAGTATGTAGGAAGGTTGAGTGCAGAGCCTTCGAGTAGTTCTGTACAGGCATTCGCCGAAGTGCATTATCTTCATACCTCATATTCTTTGGCGGCAACATTGTACGTGTAGATTTGCGAGAGCCACGAGACTTTGAACGTATGGGTTGTTGTTTCAAGAGTGAAAAGTTGTTTCGTCTGTCCTCTTTCTCCTTTTTTTTTTTTTAGGGTGAGTTGTTGATATAATGTTAACATCTATTTGATCTACAGTTTAGTAGCAAAAATAAATTTCATAATTCTATGATATCATGCGTAAACAAAGTGCAATCGGCTTTTTTGCTGTTAGTGCGTGTCGTACATAACCTAACCACCGAACCGTCACCCAGTACTTCTACCCCAACTATAGTCCAGTACCGACCAACGTGTAGTTATAAAGAAAAAGTCTCAGTTTTTTTTCTCTCTTTTCAGAAAATATTGCTGAAATTGAAAGGAGAATCAAAGGGAGGTTTACTGAGGATGATATGAAAATAGCTATTTGTGAAGATCGTTCAGATAGGCGACAGGCATCTAAGACATTTAAAATTCCAAAAACTACGCTATGAAATCGACTGAGAGATATTGACGCTGCTGAAACTGTAATGCTAACCCCTCAAATGCACAGATTTCAAATTATTTTTTGTGACGAAATGGAAAACAACAGGCTTTTTATACCCTAGATCAGGATGACAGATTGATACCCCTCAGTAGGATAGAACCTATGAAATTAGCATTCGATTTGGCTGAGCATCTAAAGATACCTCACTAGTTTAACAGAAACGCAAATCTGCCGGGAAGCAGCTTTCTTATGACTTTATGCCACATCCTGAGCTTTCTGTGGGAAGACCTGAGTCCACAAGTCTCCAAGAAAGCGTTAGGTTTCAATGAAAGTCTAGTAGATCATTTCTTTAAACAATACTCAGAGCTGTTTGCTATGTGCAATTTCTCCACCAATGATGCACAACCGAGGTAAATCTGGCTTTTCTATTGTTCGTGACAATGATGTTAAGGTGATCGCACAAAAGGGGAAAAGGCAAGTGAGCAAGATCACATCGGGAGAGAGGGGAGAATATATTGTTGTAATACTGTGAATAAATATTGCTGGTGATAACTTCTTTCCTGCTCTTTTTATTTCTCCCCAGTAACCAGACAGTATATACAATTCTGTAAAAGGACGATCCTTCTGGAAGTATATTCGCTGCTGAAGAAAGTGGATAGAACACTGCTAAAATATTCTTGACGTGGTTGGAGCAATTTATTGAGAGAACTCGTCCTACTAATGAATAACCAGTCCTCTTCATACTTGATGGCCACAACAGCCACAAGTATCTTGGTTTTAACCTGTTTGCAAAAAAAAAACGCTTTATATTCACATGATAAGCCTACCCCCTCACACTACACATAAGATGGAACCCTTAGACCGGACAGTAATGCAGCCTTTCAAAAGCAGCTTACAATTATGCGTTTGGTGAATGGATGATGAAGTATCGGCTTCTGAGATTCACATAGAGATGTAGGTGGTATAGTTAACAAAGCCTACACTTTGATATGCTGGATGGATTGGCACAATCAACTTTGGCCTTTGAACCCGGATGTTTTCACATAATTGGATTTCTTTCTTCTGGGAATTTTCGAAATCCAGAGTTTATTGATTATAAATCTAGACCAGTAACTACAGAGTCAAATGTTCTCGACTCTACAGTCTTATCACCTCTCATTCCAAACCAACCTGTCAGAACAGGGACCTTCATCAGCTCTCACTCTATCGGGGTCTTCATATGCTCACATTTCAAACTTTCCCTTCAATCCATCACTTCCCGTTTCTTCACTACCATCCGATTTCAAGAAAATTCTTCACGCATCTCTCCTGCAGCAATTCGTCAGAGATAAAGGTGTGAAATAAAAAAAATTAATTAACGAACACATCAGTATGAGGTCCTTGCATCGACATATTTTAAAGACCAGCTTGAGGAAAAAAAGGAAAGGCCTGAAGAGGAAAGGTTAAACGGAATGCTTTATTGTAGGAACAATATTCAGAGTTGGAGATAGAATAGTAGACAATACCACACGAGACAGTTATGCTACAGTCATTATTAATATTATCAATATTTACGTGGTTATATGCAACCAAACTGGTAGCTGACCCTATATTAACAGTCTTGATGGATTACAGGTACAGGCATTTGGTTCATACAACAATTTTTCTCAGTGCACAAAAAAGTAAAGGAGGGAATTTTTTTATACATTGATTTTGTTGTTAATTCGAACAACAATGAACCAATTGAAGTAACTTCGACAGATGTGGAAAATTTCTAAAACGTAAATCTTAGCTAACTGCGCAATCTCGTGACGAGTTCTGACGCAGTGGTGCCAACCGTCGAGGGCGTCTGAATTCACTTCCCTACGGCTCACTCAGTCAGGGGCACATGTTGTCGGACCCCTTCTGCCTCGTGTAATTGCGCGGAACGGAAATCTAATTCCGCGAGTGACAAGTCTGAAAAGGGTTCATTTATCTGCAGTCTAGGATCCCTCACGCTCACTCCAGCCAATTGTGTCTTCGCAGAGGCGGTCCAGCTCCTGTGTAGTGCTGTGTTCGTGTGTATAAGATTTCCCCTGTTTCATTTATCTTCTTTTAGGAGGGCGAAGGGAAGTGTAGGAACTTCATAACTCCATCCGATTCAGTGACAGTAATCCGTAAAATACTATTCTCAGCATCAGTCGTATTTAAGTCGTACGAAGTACCAACGAACACATGAGAGTGGTGGAATTCACTGGACTCCAGAGCAATTCGCCTCCATATACCAGCGAAGTTACGCAACTGTAAATAATCAGTAGGATACTCCTGGTTTCAAGCGGTGCAGTTCTCTTTAAATATTTTTCTCATCCAGATATTTCTTCAATATTTCCGGCATAGATTGTATATATATTCATTTTTATTTCCTACAAGGATTTGTATTCCATACTTATGGTAATGTAGAGCGGGAAATGTGCCAATAATTTCTTTTAAGCACTTTCTGACTCAAAATAAAATTTATTAGATAACATTTTGATGCTATTTGTATCAGACAACACAGAAACCTTACGTTAAGCAATTTTTCATAAAACATATTTTTCTTTATACCTTTTGGCGAATTTGTTCTAAATCTTACAAAGTAGGTTTATTAACACACCAGTACTAGAAGGTGACACGATCAAGTGCATGTGTAGTCAGAATAACTGAAATGGGGTACTTACGTATGTATTTCCTTTCTTATTTGGTTATGCGAAGAGCAAGTAGCAGTATATTATTGCATATATATAAATTTAACATTTTCCTTGTATAAAGTTAAGTATATAAGTAATGCACCACGAAAGAACTTAAAATATAATATTGTTTAATTTAGTATAATATGTGAAATAAATAAATTCATATAATCTAAACAACACTGCGGCAATTTTCCTGAACTACATAATGTAAATGATTTTGTAACATATTTCTGGGTCTTTGTGTAATTACAGAGAACTCTTCCCTTTCACCGTCTCCCGAATTCGAATCCGGCCGGTCATCAGACGTGGAATTTTGACTTGCCTTGTGTTTACATTTTTTATCCTCTTCAGCGACAGGTGCCACATGGCCTCATATTTTCTACCAGCACTTTTTTTTTGTACGCTGTTCGATGGTGGTAGCAGTTTTACTTGTGTCATAAAAATAAGCTATTTCTGCTCTTGCTCATCGAGGTACAGCAGAATTATCAAAACGAGCAAGGTGAAAAAAAAAAAAAAGCTGCCAAAATAAAATTAGAAACTTCGAAGTGTGTTGAGAGAAACGATTGCAAAAAGTTATTTACTTTTAGGCATATTGATGAAGAGAATATGTTTGAGTATCCTGTAAGTAGTGTAAGTAAGTAAGATTTTCGAAAGTAAGTTATCTTCGGAAGCCAAAAATTTTAATATACGTAAATTACGCAGAGACAATAACGATTATAAACATCTTTTTAGTAAAATTTTGTTTGTTAATTTTTGACGAGTTAGCTTTCTGCTGTTCGTCGTTCGTGTCGTGCTGCTGAGAGTAACTGCCGTTTTTTTTTCTACTTTGCTGATAGTGAAAAATATCACTTCCTCTCAGATAGTAGAAAAAAACATACCACGCGAACGAACCTCTTGTAAGGCGCCAGCCATTCATGGCGACCATGCCCAGGTTGAAGGTCGGAATGCCAATATTGCCTCGGTAAGTTTAGTTGAGATATTCGGGCGGCTCTTAACAACGGGGTGTCGGGAGCCGACGGGGAGGTGGGGAGGAGGCGAGAACGGAGCGCCGCCAGAATGCAAGGTCGTGGGAACGGGAGACCCCAGAGAAACACCCGCCCAAGTAGCAGCATCGTGCGGCACGATCCCCACTTCGCGAAAATCCCGGCCAGGGATCGGACCCGGTTCGCCTTGGTCGGGAGGAGAGCAGTCTGGCCGCTCAGCCACCGCGGCCCCTCCGCCCCGGCTCAGCCTCGTGTTAAGCACTGCCTCGACGAGTTCGCCAGCGTTCATTGCGTTCTCCCTCGCCCCCCCCCCCTTTTCCCCTACCGACGCAACAACCAGCGCTCTCCACGGGTCAGGACACGCACGCAAATCATGCGTAATTTGCAAGATGACCTCTACTCCCTTCATTCCTAAATCATCCTCTCTCGCACTGCTGGTTCGCCGCCTCGGCTCTCCCAGGACAAATTACAGTTCTCGCCCGCTCTCGTTAGCCCTGCCGTCACTTCTACTCTGCGCAGGTCTCCAGTGGCTGAACCCGCTAGGCACAGCGACAAGAAGGTGCGTTGCAGCCAACCAAAATTATTGTCGGTATCGTTATGGCTAAACATATATCTATACGCTATTCACGGTAAAATGAGCACTTGCGAAAACCCTGCTTTAGATCTACTTGTAAATACGTTGTGTATTCCTGCGCCTTATGTTAAAATTGACATTCCTATGGACCTCATCACTTTATTCATGCGCCGGTCAAATTAAACGGTGAATTTATTAAGAAAGTAAATACTTTACTAATATGCTCAATTTTACACTTTGATGCATTAATACACTTAAAGTGAAAGAATTAGTTTGAAGTTATCACAAATGGTAACGTAATACTTTTTATTCAACGTTAATATATGGAACTACTTTCCATCCATCGTTACCAACTTTACTGGGTGAATGTCACTCAGTGCGCTCATTAAAATATATGCATGCAGGGGCAGTGACTTTTTTCTAAGGTTAATTTCTTAAGTGCTCACTTCATCGTGAGCCAATAAGGAAACAAAACTCTAAAAGTAACAATATTTATTTAGTTCGCCTAAAGCGGTATTCGCAATAACGTGATTGCGCTGCAATGTGTTCGACGCCCATGGACGCCCGAGAGAATCCGTTTGCCGAGTCTCAATAATGCGACGGTTTGTCGGCGGCCGACGCGATGCAAAAAGAAATTTCATTTTCTGGCTTACGGTGCAGAACAGAACATGCACGAAAACGTGGCAAATGTCGGAGTGTAAACGAACAGAAAAGTAAGCAGACAGACAGCCAAGAAGCACACGCGCTTTAGAGCAGGCGTTTGAGTGACTCAGGACGAAGAAGAATACCGGAACGACGTAATGAGCGCGAGAGATGTGTCAGACGGCGAAGAATTACTTTAAAGCCGCTGATGAACGGAACGAATCGCTGGCGTTGGAGTGTTTGGCCAGCAAACAAGGCCAGAGTTCGACAAGGCGACCGAGGCGAAACGTAAATAAACAATACCTCTCCGTCTCTACCACAGTCCAGCGCCGTCGGTCGTGACGTAAGAACTTCTGTCAAACCACTCGACGCCCCGTCGGTGGCCCACAGTCGGTTGCTTTGCTATGATTGGCTGCTGCTCGTCGCACTGTTGTGAATACCGCTTAACAAAACACGCGCTTGAATAAACAAAACCCTCTGTGTAGACCCCCAAAAAAAAGTTATCAGACGATCAACAAGACATTTCGTAGAATCAACTATTTATGCATGGCCACTCATTTGATGGCCGACGTTCGAAAATAAAGCTCAAAAGTTTGCAATCACTCTGATAGTTTTAATAGCATCAGTGCGTTTATTAATGCCTAGTGAGAAATAAAAAAAATACTAATTAAACAAGTTCAAACAAGACCAACGGAGATCTAGGAACTAAAACTCTCTTAAAATTGCAATATTTATACTTGTTTACTTCGTATGTATTTAAAACCATTTTAATTTCTTCAGGAGTCACTTAGCTGACGTTGCTACGTCGTAGTGCCCGGGCGCTAAGAGTCCGAGTTCGGAACACAGTCGTGCTTTTACTTACTCTGTAATAACCGAGATTGTTTAGAATACGTAGAACCATACAATAACTCAGACGCGCCTACCAATTCTTACAGTTTGAGGCAGCCAGATAAGAACAACACAATAATTGGGTTTCAAAAACAAAATATTTACTTCCTTCTATAAAAAAAATTAATTCGATTGCGCCAAATAAAATTGGATTTATTAAACAAAACCGTATTCATAATGCAAGTTTCCACACTTAAGGAGGGACCACGGTGGCTGAGCGGTTAGCCTGCTCGCCTCCCACCGTGGTCACTCCGAAATTTCGCATGTGGTAATCGTGCCGGACGATGCCGTTGGTCGGCGGGTTTTCTCGGGGATCTCCCGTTTCCCCCGTCCATTTATTCCGGAGCTGCTCCACTCTCACCTCAACCACCCGCATCGGCTCTCAAGACCTACGTGTTAAGAGTCGTTCAAATCTCTTCACTCACTAACTCACACTTAAAGAATTAACTACGGGCGAAAAGGAATCGAAAAGGATTCCACAAGCCTCCCCCACCACCATTTCCGACTGGCGTTTACAAACATTAATGGGAGTGAATTCGTCGCGATGGTGCAGGCAGACCTGACGGCCTCCTGCCGTCACACGAACAAGTTTAATCAGGGCAGCAGGCAGCGAATTTAAGCATTCGGGATGCTATCACCCAAATACCGGCATCATTGGTCCCAGCAGAAATCCCCTCCGCCATGTTAAGAACCAGGGCACTGTGGCGCGCGAATATAGGTCACTGTGTCAGCTCGAGGGGCGTCTTTTCTCTACACGGCTTCAGCCAAGGCAGAAGGACCACAGGGATGTACGGACTACGGCAATCCGCTTTTTCATCAGACTTCGGCTTAAGATTTAAGGTGGATGGTCTCTTCCTAGAACAGAATCTGTAAAGCTTAATTACGCAGTTAACTTAATTTTCAATCGGAAATCTCCACCAATCGTAGTAGGTGATTATGTAATTACGGCTAAGATACAATTATAACTCCATGTGAATAACAGTTGTAACTGTCGCTCTACCAAGTAACTCGTAGTTATCACTGCCGTCAACGGAATTCCCTGCAGGACTCCGATTCTCATCGGCGGCGATCTCCGTCGTTGAACACAGGCCCTCGCCGGCGAAGATCTCACCGACCCACCCATATACACCGGTATATGTACCAGAACACATTCCCCACGATACATGTTCCCTCTCCAGGGACCACCCATCATCAGCACCAGCGCAATCTTTTCCAAACATACTATCTATCTCATATAAGATGGCAAGATTTTGACTTTCAGTGAGTGGCAACTTGACGTATATGAAACAAGCAAATTGCCGTTTACAAAATCGTGTATCAGCTGATGCACGAACGAACAAAAGTTAATATTAAGTTGGCTATTCTGAGTGCACTGGCCACGCACTATCAGACACGTTCATAATACGCGATAACAAAGAGTTCCTAGATTAATTAATTTATTTTATTTTACGTGGTCACAAAACAGCGGTTGTAAGTGTTACAAACTAATCTTTGTGCTAAAGTAGTAATGTATAGGTGTTCAAAATGAAATGCACAATAAGACGATTCAGAGTCGGATGAAACTCGACTTCAAACCTTAGATCTGTTCATGACGTATTTACACTGTCCATCCATGCTTTCCATATGTGCTTGATATTGATTCCAAAAACCTACAGAAGTATTGCATGATAATAGTGAATAATTTTTTCAAATAATTTGATTAAATATATTTGAAATTCCTGACGTTTCGAGACAATTATAGGAGAAAAGTCAAAATTTAAAAAGCAGTATCTAGAGGCGGTGAACCTGCTGCTATCTGTCGGCTCACACACTTAACCATGTCGTGCGTGGCATCTGTGAGTTCTTTCTCGAACCTGACCAGCTATAACGCTCAAATGAATATGTTTCGTACGTAAAATAACAAATTTACGAACTGATACCAATAGTTTTATTTTTCCGCGAGCTCTGCGTAGTTTTTAAAGTAACATATATTTCGTGTACAGCGATTTTAATTACTAGTAATTTCTATTGGGCCAGTAACTGTCCTTCTATGTCATAAACAGTACATGTTTTTTCCCGAAACCCATTTCCTTGTTTTCGTGTAGCATCCAACTGGCACACCAGCTGATGGAAAAAGGATACATAAAACTAAAAGTAAACATTAGTAGAACTGTCAAAATCTTGCCATCTTATACGAGACAGAAAGTATCCAATATTGCACATTAAAAAACCCCAATCAACACAAGCCAGAAAACATGAACCCCTTGCACTCAGCGAAGCAGCCCGCAGTACGCTCAAGTAACTGAGTTATAGGCGCGACGCAATGGGTCGAGCGCAGACTCTAACAATAAGCTGTGAAAACACAAACAACCCTATAAAAATATATAAAATTTACAATCTTCACTATAGTGACGGACCGTCTCACTGTTCTAACAACTCACGTAAAACATCTCATAGCAGCTTTGAGTAATAGTATTATATTTATGATATATTTGTCATAAGTAACTTTTCCAGTCCTTGATGTTTGACTGCTCGAGATGTTGTTAACTGTTACAAAACGCCTGATGCTACTGTTTGAGTTGGAAGGAGTATATATAGGTGGCATGTTTATTTTAACTACCGCAGAAACGATGTAGCCTATTCACGGTAAAGTGAGCACTTTTGAAAGCCCTCTCATTTGGAATGATAGTGAATAAATACATGTTATTTTAGTCTTAGACGTTAACTTCCGAGTGTGGGGGAATATACACATGTGTTTATTAGTTGCATGGCAATATTTTGATAAAAGGTTTGGTAAATAGTAATAAAAATGGCTGCAAGGAAGCAGTAACTAGTTTTCTGGTTACAGTAACGAAGAGAGTTTCGCGTGGAATCAGTTTTGACCGTTTCAGAAACCCCGAACTATAGTAAACACATGGATGTTTGGTATTTTGTATTTAACAAGCTTAGCTTATACTTATACCGTTACGAATCACGTTTCCTTTTTCTAACTGTATATTTCCGTAAAATTGTCTTTGAATGTACGGAAACTCGAATATAGCAGCAGACTTCACAAGTAGCCCTACCCACAGGCATGAAAACGCTTTAACGTCGGTAACATATAATCTAAAACATATCCGAACCCTTTTATCCGTCTTAGGGGTCGATTAAAAAAAAATCACGAAACATATTTTTAGCTATTGGCATAGGCTACTTCCTAAAGCTAAGGGCACAACGTATCTCATGTGATAAATAACCTGTCAAAGAATCGTTGAAAAAAATATTTTCATCCCCTTTCACCTTCTCAAGTGTTGAATTTTAAAAAATTCTCAAATAAGTTTATAGGTACCTTTTTAAGCTAGGGCAACAGCTGAATCTCAGTGGGCTTATGGGCTATGTAGGAGTCCTCGAAAACATTTTTTACCTCGTTTTGCCCCAGGCGTCGTATTTTGAGAAAAAAATTTTTTTCGCAGTGGGTACCTGAATGTTAAGGGGAGCCATCCCTAAATATTTTTTTCGCTTTTACGTCCTGTAGTTTAGGCTGTGTGTTGATGAGTAAACGAGAGAATTTTTCAGTCAGTCGACTGGGACACCATCTTATAGGCCTACATAGAGATTTTTAACACTGTGTTCACAGCAGTTGTATGCGTAAGCGAGAGCCTAGTTTCATCACGCAATGCCCTGAGTAAAATTCCGGTTTGTGTTAATTATCTAATTACCTAAAGAATCAAGTGTTGAACTATTGGTAGTATAAACGAAAATTAAAATTTCGCTATTGGATATATATATATATATATATATATATATATATATATATATATATAATATATAAATTTGTGGAATATAGTTTTGCCAGATATTACTGTGGCGAACGAACTGCTTTATCCCTCGACAAAATAGTTTTCTGGATGTTGCTAATTCTTTACGATGTAAGTCAGTAGTTGCTTTAAGAGAGCTTGAACCTGACTTCGAGTGCATCCCTCCTCGCTCGAAGCTAAGATCCCCCAAATGCCAACCATCGCATCGCATCGCATCGCAGAAATCGACGCGCGCTACCGGGGTAGGGGTAATGGCAATTTTCCGTCACGGCGCGTTTAATTTCCGCCAGCACGTTTCACATCGGATTCAGGTCTGGCGATCGGGGAGGCATGCCCGGGTAGCAACACCGCATGCGTCACAGCATCTCGAAGACCGTCTCTCGCTCGTGTTGCCAATGATGCCGTATTACTTGTGGTGACTTGGGGGAGGGGGGGGGGGAACATATCGTGATTTCAATGTGCTGTGAACTATAGTGCATTCACAGTTACTTCAAATATTTCCGAAGCCCTGCTAAATATTCTACTTCCAGAATATTCCTACGCCTCATGCTGACAGCTCAACCAAGTCTAGAAAATTACACCAGAGTGACAACACACCGAATTAATATTTTGCCATTGAACTATCTATTACTAGGCAATGCCAACAAACCTATTTTCTAACTACTTTTTATTCATTTGAATTATGAATGACTTATTATAATTTATTAATTATAATGAAAAGTTGAATATAACGAAAAATTAGAGACTTCTGTTTTAACTAAAGTATAAAGTGCTTGTGATACGTGATATATTTAGGAAATAACCAACACGTTTTACTTGAGGTGATTTTTCTAAGGTTTGATTAAAAAATTGTGGAGAAACTGCGAATAGACTAAATACTCCACGGTGCTTAGTGTATTCTATTCACAATTTCTCCACACTTTTTTAATCAAACCTTTGAAAAATCACATCATTTATCACTTTTTTGGTTGTTTCCTAAACGTGCCATGAATCACGCGTGTTTTGCAGCTCTGTTAAGATATAAGTGCCTTGTATTTTGTAAATTAAACTTTTTCGTATATTTAATCTTTAAGTTATAATATTTCATATAAATGATACGAATTGAAACAGCGACAAAATAAGTATGTAGTTAATGTCACGTAGGAAATAGTTCTATAACATATGTTATTACACTAAGTGCACACGAATAAGGAGCGTTGTCCCTTTGGTGTAATTTTCTAGACTCGGTTAAGCTTTTTTTTTGTACGAGGCGGAGGAATATCCTGGAAGTAGAACTTTAGCAGGGATTCTGAAAAGTTGGAAGTTACCGTGAAAGAACTATAAAGGCTGATACTGAACTCCATTATTGGAAAATATTATACGATCTATGACGTAATGTAATTGGCGAGGGAGTGACCCACTTTCAAATATTGGGAATTAAAATTTGTTGCTTACAAAAAAATCATAATTTACGTAAGGTGAAATAACGAATTAAAAAAAGAAAAAAAAAAAAAGAAAAAAGAAGTTAGTTTGACTGGATATATGCAACCAAACATTAGTTTGATTGGATTTATGCAATCTGTGGTCATTTGGTAGGTGATACACTAAAGAAAATTCTGGGATAACTTCATCAACTCTAATGGATGTTTTTCACCTATAAATTGTACAGAAATAATACCACGTTTCACACTAGAAATATGGAAATATTTAGTGTCACTACTCTACAAAGTTGGGAAATTTCTTATGAATTTGAGTTTCCCAAAAACACACATTCACGTGTTAACAGAAAATGTTTATTGGCGGGGTCAGGTGAAGTTAGCATTAGGGCTCTCTGCCCACAGGTGAAGGTTGTGAAAATTAACTATTCTCTCACCGACGCTGCGTTAAAGCACATACATTGCACTATGACGTCATGGTATGTTAAAAATAGTACTCAACATAAAGATTCGATAAAAATTGTCTGTTAAAGTTTCTTCTATTATCTCTCGAAGTTTGGGTATTGCCTTTGGCTACGTCCGGTATAGCAAAATATGAAATATTATTAATGTTTTGCTTGCTGAAATCACCTACTCGGATTTATATCGTGTGCCTGTATGTTGGCGTGCGTAAATATTTCTATAGTGGTTTGATAGTACCAGTCTCAGTAAGACTTATCTCGATTACGTAATAGAATTACTTACGCGTCTCTGACAATGTGAAGGTCCGTAGTAATAAAGGCGTTAAAATGTATCCCTTAAAAAATTTCCAGCATATGAATTAACTGTGTCGGCAACTATCTGTGCAGGGAACGTATAAATTAACTGTTATTTTTTATTGCGATGTCCTGATCACTACAATTGTTAGAATAGCTAACAGAGTATCAAATATATATATTTTAAATTCCAAAACAATTACCTATTGCAAAAGAGTTGTGGTAAAGTTCGTTAAATATTATCGATTACCAAAATCAGTAAACGTTCCTCGCTGAGTAACAAATATTCCGGGCGATATTTTAAAACATGTGTAATATATAAGAAATTTTTCCTGATTAAAATAAATAAATAAAGAAAACCCTCTGGGAACGAAAAGTTCCGAAAGAAATTTTTACCCTAGTAACTTCACATTTGGGGAAAGGAGATAAAGATTTCAGCCTGGAACGCACCCGCCAAACGAGATACGAAAGAGAAGTTCGATTCCGGAAAGAAATAAAACGCGTAGATAACGCAAAAAAAAAAAAAAGAAAGTGAAGTATACTGTGCGGGAGTTTTGTAAAAAAAAAAAAAATGGAACTCTTAGGGTTATTTATCGGTGAAATACGAAACGAAGCAATGATTTCTCTTTTCTCATCCCCGAACTTAACTAACTCGCAATGAACTACTTTGAAGACATCCTAGAAAGTGCTGCGGAAATAAAACGAGCTTCCACCCCCCCCCCCACTTTTTCTCATTCTTTTCCGGTTGTTTTATGTACTTCGCTTAATTTAATACGCCATCCATCTCTCGGGAAAAAATCCCTGCGACATTTTCCCCTAACGGGTGTGTGTTGTAACAAACAAAATTGATGGGAGGTTCGGGAGAGAAAGTAGGTGTACTCTGCATCAAGCTTCCGCGACGGGCAAAGAAACAGCCACAAGATGTTTTCTCTGAGGCATGTCAACACCCGTGATTGATGCCCCCTTTTTTATTTCCACCTACCCCTCCAACAAAACCACCCCCCGCCCCCCCCCATCGCTTGTCCCCAGACGGGGAGGGAGGGGGGTGGGCTGGATCGGTAAACAGAGTGTGGTGACTGTCTTATTCGCCGTTTTATCACCCATCAGTCGTCTCCTGATTGATATACCCATGTTCACGCACGGCAACACACGTCTGCCCGGAATTTCCACATATCAAATGACGCCACTTCGAAGTCACCGGGTGACGGAGCCGTGAAATTTATCGTAGGCGATTCACGGTGAACTGAGCGCTTTTAAAAGCCCTGCTCAACATTGTGTATTTTTCCCCCGCTACGTGTAAACATAACGTTGCCTTAGGCCTTATCACTTTAGTCGTGCTTCGCGTCGGTCAAACGAAACTGTGGGGATATTAGAAAAGGGAATATTTTCCCAATTCGCAGATTCTTACACAATGTGCTCTAAAAATCACAAGAAGGCAAAATAATTATTTCCGCTATCTACGAACGTTTAACTAACCCTAATAATTTAAACGTGACTATTAAAATAATTGCAGGTATGGGAAGTGATATTTTTCAATTTGTTGATTTCGAAAGTATTCACTTAACTCTGAACAATCTCTACTATAGGCCGCTCACGTTAAAATGAGCACTTTTGAAGTCCCTGCTTAAGATCTACTTGTATACATGTTGCGACTTACGTCAAATTAACATTGTCATGGGCCTTATCACTTTATTCATGCCTCGGTTAAATTAAACTGTGAAATTATTAAGAAAGGAAATACCGTACAAATCTGCTCGATTTTACACTTCGATGCATTTAAAAAAAAAAAACAAAAAAAAAAAAAAAACAGAAAACTAAAGAAATAATTTATGTTTGCAAAAAGGTTTTCCTAGCACTTTTTATTCGACGTTAAGATATGGAACTAGTTTACATCCATCGTTACCATCTTTACTGGCCGCATCTCACGCAGTGCGCCAGTAAAAATATATCCAGGCAGGGGCAGTGACTTCTTTATAAAGTTGATTATGAAAGTGCTCACTTTATTGTGAACAGCCTTTACCTATTAAGGTTTACTATATTCTGGTTAGGAACAAAACGAGATATCGTATGGGAGTGTTTGGTATAATGAAAATTTCCTCCGCTAGGTGTGCAATGTAATTAAAGTTCCAATCTACGTGAATGATAAAAGAGGAAAATTTTTCTTAGTTACTAAGTTATTTTATATTTGATTTGTTATTATTGCAACTATCCTGTGTGAGTGTGTGTGTGTGGATTTTTTTTTTGTAGGAAATAGAGAAAATCTCGCACAACGCGGCACCTGCGCTTTTCCCGTGGCGAAAATTTTTGGTTGCCAAACTTTTAACATTAATCTTTTCAACCTCAGTAGACGTAACGCGATTCAGATATGAAAGTTCTCCCTCATAGTTTTCCTTACTTCTCAGTCTTTTCGTAGTTATCTAAAACTACACGACTGCTCTCCGTAACTTGATAGGTGTCAAGCTTTTCTGTGCTAAAACAAAAATATATATTTTTAACCAGACAAATAAACGGTTTCCGTAAATAGTAAATGCGCTAAATTAGAAGTATATATTTATTGTGTCCTGTCAGAAAATATTATTCTTAACTAGGGTAGCTTTAGTTTTATTTTTAAAAACTACTCCCATACAACAGTGTTCGACTGAGACATCTGGCCAAACGATTACATAACACGTAAATTAAAATAATGCAAGTAAATGATCATTATACGTGTCCATCTTTAGACTGCAGCGCTTAAATGTAACAGTTCGCAAAAATTCATTGGAAAAGAAATAAGTTTCCCGTAACTATTAACCTCTTAAAGACAAGGGACGGAAAAAAAAATCTAATGCAAATAAAAAACATAATATTAACTAAAAATTGTTAATTTTCTTTCAGTTGCACGACAAGGATACATTTGTTTCACTAATATATTTGATATATTATGAAATGTACTTCAAAGAGTTGCTGAGTTTAAGTAGATTTTCATATTGGGCAACGCGTGACTAAAGTGACATTTAAAGATGAAGCACTATGCTAAGTGGAAACAGGAAATATAATTCGCAATAAATGGAAGAGTACCAGAAGCTGGATAAAATGCCAGTAAAGAAATGACGTAACGGATTATTATAACAACGCGCAACAGAAGAAAGGAACTCGAGAATTTGGGAACATTGCTCTTTTTTGTACAGGTAAATTGGTTGTGTTGGCTCAAGAAAGTAGCAATGCAGGACAATATACTACACGAAAAGCTCCCTGAAAATAAATCTAATATCAGAAAATATCCTTGACACATGTTCATCACTCACAACAATGAACATTTAGATTAATATGCGAAGTACTTGAAAGATTGGTAAAATAAAATGTTCTATAAAATTTTTACACCACTAGGATATGCGAGTGTGAAAATAAGTTGAAACTAGGGGAGAGAAAAATTAGACCAAAATATATTAACTGTGACGCTTATTTCTGTAAGGAAATGGCATAGTAATTTGACGGATAATAAAAGACAAAACCAGGAAACAAAAACAAAACGCGCTAGAGAGAACTTTGGTACTGAGTGTAGCAGAACATTAGGAAGGAAAGAGAGATAATACAGGAGTAAGAAATAATAAAAACGGTACAGTATAAAGAAGGTTTGGTAAGGTATGAGCAACGTAATGTTTTGATATTTCCCAAGTGTACTCGTACATATATACTTTTGTCGGTTTTTAACACTACCTAGTTTAATACACAAGAAGGACTATCAAGGGAACTACCTGTGGAATAAATTAACATAATTAAAACATATTCTCTGAACCTCGCTTGGCAGTCGCAAGTTTAACACCTGCTCCACAATAGCTCTCCTGGGTGATACACGTGCTGTAATATGAGTGCGAATATGACCTTTATAATGTCTCTTAAGTAAATATTCATTCCATAAATTTTAAGTCCAAGCAATTTATGTAAATGGGAACTGCACGCTATCAGACAGCTACAATTACCAGACAAAGCTGGCTCTCGCTAGCTCCATTAGACAGTAGAGACATACAACAGTCAAGATAAAGAATGGTTCGGGTGCTCTAATTGTCTTGTTCAGCACTTGCTATTTTACAAAAGGACATTAGGAGGGATGAAACAAGTGAATGAGTGGAGAGATTTGGGTGGCTCTTAACAGCGAGGTGTTGAGAGCCGATGAGGGTGATTGAGGCGTGTGTGGATCGGCACCGGAATGGAAGGGTGGAGGAAACGGGAGAACCCACCGACCAACGGCATCGTCCGGCACGATTCCCACATGCGAAAATCCTGGAGTAACCAGGCCGGGGATTGAACCCAGTTTGCCTTGCTGGGAGGAGAGCAGGCTAACCGCTCAGCCACCGTGGCCCCAGGGATGAAATGGAAAGCAGAGATTTCGTGTCTCCCACTGCAGTAGTAACGCCGCACTACTTATGATTGTTAGAGTATATACACATACTGAGGATTCACAATCACCCCTCCTCACAGTGGCTCGCCGAAACCTTATATAATGGATAGAGACCTGCAAAATTCGCGTTATTATTTGGCGGCAGGCTAAACTCCAAGATAAGATGCTGTACGCTCTACTGACTATTGCCATTGGCAAATAACTTTTATGGCTCGTCCCGCGGATACTTTGAGCCGATAGGAAATGCTGAAAGGTTGAGCAACCAATCGCCAGTAAAGATGTAACACAGGTAAATGACGTCTTATGGTCGCCAGTGACCAAAGAAATCACGAAATGCCCTCGAGTAAGTACAGGGAAGTGAAGTCTAACATGTTACATGATAATAACACGAATTTTGCATGTGTCTAGTAATGGATATGTGGATAAGGTTTGTATTATATGTGAAATAACGTATTGAATATTTTATCATTGAAAGTGGAAATGTATGATTTGTATTCGTGGTGTAGTTTTTGAGAAAGAGTGAGAAGGACATTGATCAGTGCCGTCCCTTTGACATTACAAACTCTCTTCTGTCTTACACTTACTGTCTCTGCACTCATGGAACTCCGATGAACTTAGATTGACATTTACATACATACACATTATATTATCGACTCTGCTGAAAGAAAAAGGTGCTTGCGTTTGACATCTTTTATTAACTCGGAAATTATATACGTCTTGAAATGTATCAAAATCTGATGAAAATAAATTAAGTGTGCTGGTTAACTTTTATATTTGAGATTAAGTTGTAAGCAGATGAAATCATATTTATTGCAAGCAGGAGTTTGATACCTTCAAGGTACCACCATCCTTACAGTACTCATTAAATAAAATTAAAAAAAATTAAAAATTCAAAATATAATGCTGCTTAGTTCTTCGGAAATTTACGTCGAAAGATAAATTATTACTGTTAAATAATAGTTCTCCTCACGTAAAATTATGTCTGAAAAAATTTTCTAGAGCTCCAACGAAATTAATAAGGGCAAGTTAACTATTCTCACTTCTTAAAACCAAGAAAAAAAACTCCCTTCTGTTAAAAACAAGACACGCTAATTCTTGATTGGAACTAAAATATTTTTAAGTCTCTCAGGGTTTTTCAAATTATATGCTCCGACAGTATCTTAGTCTTGTAAGCGCGGACATCTGGTTATCATCCTAACTAAAAATATACATGATGAACTACTTCCTTAAAATTCATGAAAACTGAAGTCTGTACTTCGGTGTAACAAGACATCACGTCGGTTAACTAGGATGGACGCCTCAATCTTTAACATAGAGCTGACGTCACCTCTATTTATTGCGGGTCTTACTTCTCCGTCATGTCGCCGGCGCTTCGCTGATCGGCGTCTTTTGGTCGACTGGAACCACTACAAATGACATATACCTGTTTTGAACCCCAGCCCTCTTCTTACGTGGCTGTCTTCAAAACCTATACCTACTTTAACCTCTGCGACCGAAACTACTTCCTGAAACTTATTTTGGCGCTGGGGATGTTAAAGATAAAATCCCAGCGTAATTCAGGACTGCCGCTCGTTTGAAAAGTCCTTCTGAGAAGTCCATGACTTCCGGCATCAATCTTTCGAACTATCCTAATATGGAGAGCTACTTCCGGTAGAAATAAATAATGAAAGAACGAAAATATTAAATACCGGTATAATAATAAAGAGAAAGAAATAATTACACTTCAAAAATTAAGAAATTAATACTAAAAAACGAAAACATTACACAAATTTAGTCTTTTAGGTAATTAGGTAAGACTACACTTATCTCAGAATACTATTGAAAACAGCATAGAACTTAATAAATTTAAATGGATTTGTGGTTTACAAAATAACTATTAAATAATTTTAACTTTACTGAAAATTAAATTGTAGGAGCAGAAAAAATTTATATTCACTGAAAACGTAAACCAAGTAAAATACTATAGTGTCCAAAACATATGTGACAGATTAATATTCATAAAAATAAACACATTAAACTAGCTATAGTGCACCATTGTGCTGCCAATACTAAGGACTTAAAGTTGAGTCAAAATATCCTTTTGCTTTAAAGTAAGGAAATTTTTCTGCTTAAGTACTTTACACTGGATTAATAGCGAAATAATTTATCTGTGCATGTTAGTTTCTAGGTACAGGAAAGCAAAGTTTTCCTTTTAATGGACAGGAAATATAATCCTAAAAATATGTGGTAGTAAGGTATGAAATTTTTATATATTTCCAGGTTTACACGAAAAGAAACAAAAGAAGAAAGTGGGAAAAACTTGCACAAAAATTTTTCAAGAAAGTTTATGTAGAAAAAATATTTATAACAGTCACATGTAATTTTTAATGTACCTCAATACTTCAGACGGTAGAGCCAATGACAAAAGCCTCAAAATCCAGTGAATGCTACACTTAAAACGGACAATTTCACTAAACCGCGAGAACAGCAAAAACCCTAAATTTACTGGCAAGAATATCTACTAGCTGTCCATGTGCTGTAACAGTCAGAATTCCTTGAGATTCCTTGAATTCAAGGCCGTTGTTCAAGTACTGATAAGCCGGGAATGTCCTGAATATTTAACGAAAATTTCTAAGCATAAAACTACAATGTGCACAACCCGATGGGAGGAAACATAGGAAGAAAATGAAGTAAAAATGTGATCATTTGAATCTACAGAGAAAAAGGAAAACTAATGAAAACTCAAATGATAGTCGAACGACTGCGTGTCATATATTCGATATCGATAGTCATAAACTGTTGGTAAAGTGCGCTATGTATGCAGGAGGAGCACGTATATGGCGCACTGCTTCCGGAAATGTTTTAATTTGTCTCGCGATTGTCAGCTGTCTTAACAATTCACTTACATTGAAAATTCTTTGTTTTAACTAATAATTGTGATTTTACAGCATGGTTTGACGTATTTTCTATGGTCGTGTAAACAAACTTATATGGCTTTTAAATATAACATAACACTTGTATTTTCAGTAAAATTGGCTTATCTTACACAATCGATATTTTATGACGGGCAAATACACTCATGAGCAGTTTAATTAGAGACACTTGCCCTTTTCTTGAACTGGTGGTGTGACCACCTGGTCGAATGGAATGTTGTCGGGATTTGTCAGAGGTTATACTGACCGTTTAAGTAACAGTCGAGCACAGGATTGGGAAGAAACAGGATGTCAGCGCATTTGATCGTGGCCAGATTATTGGGGCTAGACGTACGGAGCACTCCACATCCGAAGTTGGACAGGCACCAGGATCCTCACAGGCCATCATGTCAAGACTCTAAAGCGAGTTCATGGATTACAGTGAAACTGCTGCGGACAACCGTCGTGGCATACGACGTGTCGAGGATATTGGTCGGCGTCAGCTAGTTAGGTTGCTACAGCGGACAGACGGACCACAGAGCAGTTCACACGCCAATGTAATGTTGGACCTCAACGACCTGTGACCACACATAACCTCCAAGGCAATCTCCTCGCTATGGGGTACAGAAGCCACCATCTTATTAGTAGGGATCGGAAAATTTCGGGAGTTCAATGACCTGTAGGCTATTCTGCACAGTACTGTGTACACTCGAGCCTCAGCTGTGTGTTCATTGGCTGTTGCCCCAGAGAGTAGCCAGTGTTACTCCACACCTGGCAGTATGGCACTCGACGCTTGTTTCTTTGCACGTCTGCTATTGGCTCAGAGTCGTTCTAAGTGTTTCTAACGAGCTATGATCCAATTGCAAAGGTGACGTCTGTGTACACGTTTGGGGCATCTATCGTGTCCTGAAACGATTTCGCGAAATTTTCCTATACATAATTATTAGGGTACTTCTGCTCAATCATTAACGTGGGAATTGGAACGTCTCAATTGAACCCTTAACGCATATAAAAAGGTCGCCTGGACTAATTAGGAACATGTTAGTAAACGCCGATGGCACAGTACGAGTGCAACACCAAGTACACGAAGCGATGTATCTCTAATATCAGCAGGATAAAATTCAGCCTGCTGGTGGTAGTATCCTCCTATGGAGGCCGTTTCTATTGGAAGAAATGAGTCCCTCAGGTACACATGCCTCACCAGCGAGTGTCACAGGGAACTTCTTGCAGATCATGCGCACCCATTCATGATGATTTCCCTTAAATGGTTCTTAAAGGTTCAGTCCCCGCCATCTTGGATTTCCACTATTTTTGCCATAAGTTCAATGTAAGAACATTTAACGATATTTCTCGCATGCCATGACATAAACAATATTTCCTTAAGTTTAATCAAACTATTACATCTCTATATAATTTATTGTTGTTCGACTAGTGATTGAACGCAAGAAATTAATAATTTTTTCTTGCTTTCGCTTACAGAAATCGTACTAGAACAGTAATCTAGGAATACATGTTATAGAACATGTGCAATATAATGTCCTATGCTTTGTCGAAACCCAAAATGAAATACGAAATCTGTAATGCAATTTTCGGTGGAAAATAAAAAAAAATCCAAGATGGTGGAGACTGATCCCCCTTAAAATATTTTGTTTTAAATTTAAACTTTAATATTTTCATCTGAATACTGTTTCTTGTTATAGTGAATATTCAACAATGGCTTAATCAAATTGTTTCTATGATTCACTTATTTGTGTCAGGCAAATTTTTAAATTTTATTTGGTATTCGGTATTCCTCTAGAGCTCACATAATTATGCAAGCCACTTGTCGTACAGCATTTTACAGGCTGGGTTTAGTATCATTGCAACTCCTCAAGACAGTGGCTTACATAATACAGGAGACACAAGACCGACAGAATATACTCAATAGTGTGAGGCAAACAGGTACGAGATGGTATCAAAAAATGTCGAAACTGGTCTGTTTACAAGAAAATACTTTTTTAAAATGTCGTTTAAAACAGAGTCGCTTTAGAAATAGCTCCTATGCACATTGATGCATTGCTTCCAGAGGTCCTGAAACTTCTGTAATGTTTCAAGGATATATTCACGAAGCGAGTCAAGCACCTTCTGAAATTTTTGCTGGATCTCCACACTAGTGTCGAAACGGTGACCTCTTAGCTGGATAATGACCTTGGGGGGAAAAAAGGTGGAACCAGTTGGAACCACATAGGGGGAGTGGGGTGGTTGCGGAGGTAAGGCCAAGTTCACTATAATAATCTACCCCCCCCCCACCCCCCTTCGCCAAGCTTCGTGTACTCGCAGCATTATGGGTGGAAATATACTCCATTACAGCCAATGGCTCTGGAGGCATGCTCGCTGCAAGGTAGTACAGCATTAGAATTAGACACATATGTCCCCGAGGACATCTGTTAATATTAAGTCTTTCATATTAGGTTAGTAATTTAGAATAATTTTATTATATTTATTCTCTCCGCAGATTCGTCCCGTCTTATTCTGATCCAGTTAAAACCATTAAGTGTTGGCCCTGCTGTAACTTACTGGCAGCTCACTCCCTTTTTTCTTTAGTGTTTCAGGTCTTCTGGAAATCGGAGGGAAGATGCCCAATAGCGCCACATCCCTCACCAGAGTGATGTGCAAGCATCACTCTGGTTAAACCAGGGCCATTCCCAGACAACTACAGCACCCTCTCTCTACCAGTTTCTTCATCTCTACTAATAATAATGAACGATGTCCAACCTTCTTTCTACCGTAGTATTTATATTTAACGCATGCAATAATTTAGAATTCTTTCCCATAGGCTGGGTTTTTACGGTGTTTTTGCCGGTTTTTCCCAGTCTCTTCTTAGTTATAGTTTAGCTGTAAGTACACTCAGGCTGGTATTCATGGCCCAATCCCTCTCTGCCGCGATGCATGTCTCCTTGCATGATTTCCTTTCCGTGTAGGCGTAAAGGGTTCGCCCTGAGACGCAATAAGATCCCGCCCTGTCCACCGGGCTTCCGATTAACACTTATTGATAGGGTAGTTAGAAAAAAATTACCAAGTTGATCCCGACGCAGAGATCGGATCTAAGATCGACACAGAAAACTGTTGCACCATTCTAGTACAGAGCTGGACTGGAGATCGAGTTGAAGTTAATTTTGAATCATCGAAATCGGCAGTTCGAAATTTCGATCCGAGATCAGCAGCCATCGTCGACAAATTTAGTTTGAAAATACGCCTACAGATATAACTACTTTCGATTGTTTTCTTGGGAAATTAAAACAACATTATAAGCACTTGAATATTATTCAATGAAATTCGTAGAACAATAATTCACGTAAAACAGATAAAACATCGCAAATGTAGTTCTATCTATAGTGATTAATATGCCTACTACCATGACGTCATATATTAGGAACCAACCGCAAAATTTGTCTCATACTTAATCTCGAGTTCTCACTTTGGAACCCAGATCGACTAATCGGAGATCCAGAATCAAGAAATTTCGTTGGTGCAACACTTACACATTGGAACCAAGATAAAACTGGATCCTGGTTCGGAACTAGGGTCATTCGATCTCGGGTTGGGGAAGATGTTGGGGCAACCGGGTATTGGACGCCTTGAAACATGGAAGTAGCGCGAAAAATGGCGAGGCAGGTTTGCAGCTCGACCCCATTGTTATGACGGGCTCTAGCGTGAACCTGCCTTTTAAACCAACATACTCGCTGAACGCACCGTAGGTAGACACAGCAGTATTCAGGACACTTTGCAAACACCCACGGCGCAAGAATGCTAATACGACGCTAGCTCCGAGGACACGTAAACGCGGGCCTACGGGAACAAAACAAGCTCTCGGCAGTTTCGCCACGAGGTGGAAGGTAAACCAGGACGAGTTTATAATACAGAATCGTTAACAAAACCACATCGCCCCAGGAGAAGCTGTCTGTCTGCAGCCAGCCACAGAGATGAGAAGATGCTACCCTGAACATAGCGCCATCGTTCACGACCGCTGTTTCCGTAATGACGACCAGCCTGCGGCGTCAATACAACAGAAGGTGAGCGTGCAGATATGGATAATAAGACTCAATACATATGTGACACTAAGATAACGTAATATCCCTCCGTGCGTTACAGTAAATGTAATTGTACATCAGTATGACAATCCATATATAACTCTTAAGTATAACCGTTCTATAGTTTGTATCTAGCGTGTTGTGATTAACTAACTCACAGACTAATATACGATATGCAGGGTATAATTATAACATGCCATAGTGAAATGCACGCTCATCGGTGGCATTGTGCATCGAGAATTCGTTCCCCGGTGCCAGACCGTCAGCAGTGCGTTCTACGGGAGTAGAGTACGCATCCCAGCCGCTTAGCGAACTTTGTTCCAGCTCTGATAAGCATTTGTTCTTACAGTACTGTAAAATCTACGTTTATCCCACTATGATTAACGCAGCGATGACCAAAATGAGTACTTGGATATGCTAGTTCGTTACTTCCGACTAAGCTGGAACGCACACGCTCGGTAGAAAACTTACGCAGATCTCGGAAATATTCTCAGGTCAATACCAAGAGTCAACAAACATTGCATCTCAGCCGAAAGACTAGAGTTTTGACAGTTCTTTTGGGCACTTCCTTAGTCAAAGTTGCAGAAGTGCGCAGAACGATCAATTCAGTCTACATGGGTGTTCATGTGGGTAGAAAACTGGACCACCATCATATCAAATGTTTTACTTCAACTCGCTCGATAAAATTATAGATAAAAGTTAATTGTTCTCTAGAAGACACATTTGTTTTCGCGCCAGTCTAAGTGCGTGCATGTTTTACCGCATTTTAAAAATATTCCGTAAGGCAGCACTAGCAAAATATCTTAATGTTTTTAAAATTAAATATTGATTTATTTCTATATGAGAAAAATGTTTTTTTTTCCTTCTGGAGAAATCCTATAATCATAGTTTGAAATAATTAAAACTGCTGTATAAAATAAAATAAAAAATATGTTGATAATTTTCCCCCATAAATTTCGTTTGCGGCACATAATAAATAGCCTTTTTTGTAGTAAACTAGATTCCTTCTGAAAGAAAATACCTGCAGTGAATGTCAAATATTTTCTTCAACGCTATACATGTTTTCAAAATGATCAGGACCCTATTTGGCCTACATATTACTTGCCAACCGTCTGGTGTAAGCGTCTTCAGTCGATGAATTTATCAATCGTTAACGGATTATTTACCGACATTCAGTGACTAGTACTTGTCTAACCTGACGTCGCAATTTGTAATCTGGTGTAGTTCAGAGGAAAGAACGGGTAAACTCGAGTATATACGTCACTGCTAGAGCTAGTGACTCTTCGCGAAAAAAATTAGAGTACACGGTGGACTCCAATACTATAAGCACCCAACAGCAGTTTGCCCGATGTCATTGGTTGCTGTCTGCTTGAGAAGGCGTTTTCATATTTGACCAGGCCACTCACAATGCGGCAACATCCGCACGAATCCCACGTGATTCGTGAGCAGACAGTTAACACGTGTCGAAAAGTAATTCTACCAATCAATATAGGTACACAACCCTACAGTGTTTAAAAATGTAGCTTGTTCTTTTTGCGAAATTTCAATACCCCTAGTCACTGCTTTCGAATATAGGGTACGTCCATAGACTAAAGATAAGGCAGACAGGTTATTCATCTTCTGCCCATGTACCCAAAATTGACCCTTCCCCAAATCAAGCCACAACTGTTAAAGTCACATGATCACCAGAGATCTATGTTTTTGTTTATATCCTAATTTTCGAAAGACACACAATTTAATATGAATAAAATACTTTCACTGATTCGAATTTTATCGAACTGCATTTCAAAGTGGTTAGAGGAGGTACACAATCATGTAAGCACTTGTTTACTAAACAGTGCTCTGACAAGGTTCCACCTTTTCCTAACTGGATAATGCTCTGAAATTTTCCTGAGATCCAGATAAAAAGAATATTTTTCGCCTGACACATTGAACATTTTTTTTTTTTGCTATAAGAATTGATGTCTTTGCAATAACACAAACATACTTATCTGATCTTACAAAATTTCTCCCTACATAAATTTCAAATAAAAAAAAACTTAAGCATTTTGTCCACAATCGTTAAAACCTTTTTATATTATTTAGGCAGCGGTGCACGACTGATGACTAGGGGTAGGACTATTTTGCGAGTTCATTTTAGGACAAGCTAGACGTCAAAAATGTGAACACTGGAGTTGACTTTGCAATTGGTTCGCAGTTTATTAGACACGCCCTAGACGACTCTGAGCCAATGGCAGACTTGCAAGGAAACAAGTAGCGAATCCCATACCGCCAGGTGCGGAGTAACACAGGCCACTCTCTGGGATGGCAACCAATGAATAAACAATTGAGTCTCGAGTATACACAGTAATGTGGAGTCTAGCGTAAAGTTAATTTAACTCAAGAAATATTCCTATCCCTACTGATGACAGAACTGCCAAATATAGCATGCATATCACAAGATTCCCTTACGTTTAGCTAACTTATTTGAAATTCCCTCACATTTCCCTAGGAGTTTTCAAATTCCCTGACATTTCCATGTTTTCCAGGTTTTCCAGACCTGTGGCAACCCTGTCTAACCTCAAAACGTATCCACGTTGTTTATGGTGGTCATGTTGGCAGGAAAGCAGGACTATGTTGGTAAACGGAGACTAGCTCAGCGCAGCCAGCGAGATTGCTTCCACCCCGTGTTCGCTCTACGGGCGAGACGGGCGGGTGATAAAAATACGACGGGGGTCGATCGAGTGACAAAAATGAAGGCGTTCCAAAGCTATCACGGAAACACGGGAATATCCGTTCCCTGCATCCGCGACGGTAAGTGATTTTCCTCTCGTCTTGCGAAAAGTGGGAAAGGGGAAATTGACTTTCGAAGCTGCCCCCCCCCCCAAAAAAAAAAGAAAAATTGTGGCCACCTTCGACAAACCACAAGAGGAATAACTAGAGACATGCAAAATTCGCGTTATTATTTGGCACCATGCCAGATTTCACTGCCCTATATACGTTAGCGTATGTGCCATTTGTTTTGACTAGGACTGGACGTGATTGGGCTATCTTGTCGTTACTTGTTTCCGATTGGTTCAAAGCAGTCCAGACTGTGTCAAACCAGCTGTAGTCCAACGACAAGAGCAATACAAACGCATACGTGTTTGAAGTTTATTCTGTCTTCAAATGATAACGCGAATTTTGCAGGACTCCAGGCATAACGTTTGGGAACTGATAGTGAAATTTGAAGGAAATTTTATTTCGGGTAATATGTCTGACATTTAAAAGATACAAATACCTCAAATCCAATACGAGCAGTATTTTTATAGGTTGTTCAAGGTTAATCGATAACCTTTGAAATCAACCATTGAAAAATGTTACTTTCCTTAAATGCAGAGTGTTTTAACAGTAGGTAGGTAGGTAGTTGGGCTTAACATCTCGTTGACAGCGAGGTCATTATACGGTGCAAGTTGCACAGGTAAGAGTGTTTGGTGGAAGAATTGGGAAGGCATCAGCCATGGCCTTCATTAAGGGAGGGTCCAGCCCAGCGCTCGTCTGGAGTGATTTCGGAAAACCATTGAAAACAGAAACCAGGATGGCCCTTCCGAATGCGAGTCCAGTGAGTTGAGTTACCACTGCGACACCTCGCTCGCTCGGTAAGTATTTTAACGAGCATAATTGACTGACATGTCAAGTTGGCAACTATGGAGGGAATGTATTTCCATGTATTAACGTTGTATAGAAAACGTTTTTGAATACAGAAATAATATTTTTCTTTTTCGTGTTTTAATTCAAATAAGTGTACAAATGAGCAAAATTTTAAAATGCATGCTTTTATAATATTTTTAAATTTGTACTTGACCGACGCATTAATAAAGTGACTAGGCCCATAGCAATGTTAAATTTACATGAAGCGGAAGAATACACAATGTGCATACCAGTAGATCTAAAGCAGGGCTTTCGAAGGTGCTCAGCAATTTACCGTAAAACCTCCATATATACCCCACCCTGAATAGCTAGTGATGAACCATTTGATTGTCTGGACTTAAACCCATTATAGCAGGAGTATTTGATGGATGACATCTGGATTAACTTAAAAACCCGGGACAGTTCAGCTGTACGAATTTTTTCACTGCTGATGGGTTTATCACGTATATAATCAACCATTAAAAAAATATTTTTTTTTCTCTCTCTGGAGTTACCAGCTGTGAAAAATGATAAACATAGTGTATCTGCAATTGTTAAATATATTTTGGGCAGTTACCTTGTATGTAATGCTAAAGTTGTATATATTATGCGATGAAATTTTATGAATTCCGGACGCCAGGAAAATATTCTTTGAGATAAATAGCCATATAAATTATAGGCAATTCATAGTAAAGTGAACAGTTTTTAAGGCCCTGCTGAAATTTTCTTTTCATTAGATTTCTATCTTTCTGTCACTTTTTCGTATTAAGATTGCCATCAGACAAATAAACACAGTAACAAAAGTTAATGCCTGGAGCTGCAATAAAATATATTTATTAGTAGTTAATGCCTGTTGAAAGGGCCTTAAAAAGTGATCTCTTTACCGTGAACAGCCTATAATAGTTTTGTGTCAGAACTAAAATGAAATAATATGTTTTATCAAGCAGGCATTTTGGCACTCTTGGCTCATAACATGAAATAACGCGTAGATAACATATTATATGGCAAGGATAAAAACCTTAACGACATTTGTACAGATTTTCTTATTTATGCGGCTAAAATATCGTCCCCACATTTGATAGAGACATTCTTATTTGCTTTAAACAAAACAAAATTGCTGTACAATGGTATCGAACAGCAGTTTTATTGCGACCCAAGATAATAATTTTCTGCATGGTACGTACAAAATTATCTTTAGCAGTACCATATGCAAAGTTATATTAAATGTTATATTTTTTTTCTGGCAGAGAATAATTAAGGACACATATGCAATGTCAAAATGATTTCTTTATTGACGTTTAGCGATACGTAGAAGGGGACAGATAATTTTACTCTCAACAAAAATTGGTTTACTAGTATTTTCCAAAGTTTTCTTAGTGCACGAGCTGTAAAATATTTGCTACAAATATTTGTAACATTTCCCAGATTGTGTTGCTAGAATACGAAACTTCTCTCTATGTTCAGGAAACGCACGAGATATTGAACTCGGCAACACACGACCTTGTTTGTGATGTCTAGCTTGAATCTTCACTTTGAAGCAGGAAATTTCTCTACTTGACCTGCCGTAAGGATACATTACACAGCTCAATATACACTAGAACAAACAGCATTTAATCATTGACTGTTTAGCGGAGCTGTACGTCATTTAGACATACCGCGGCAAAAAATTTACCAATGGCTCGGAATCATTTGGTTTGTCTAAGAAATTATAGTATAGTCTACCAATAAACGATAAAAAAAATCCATACAATCTCAACAAACTTGCTTCGCTCCTTTATACCATTCAACCTGAATGTTTTCAAGTATAGGCTGTTCACAGTAAACTGAGCACTCTTAAAAGCTCTGCTTAAGATATACTTGTACGTACGATGCGTATATCCCCGTCTTATGTAAAATTAATATTGCCACGGACTTCATCGCTTTATTCATGCGTCGGTCACGTGAAACTGAAATTATCGCGAAAGAAAATATTTCACAAATCTTGTCGATTTTACACTTCGTTGCATTAAAATAAAACATGAAGCGAAAGAAATAATTTTGAGTTATCCCAAAGGGTTACATAACACCCTTTATTTGACGTTAAGATATGGAACTACTTTCCATCCATCGTTACCAACTTTATTGGGCGAATGTCACTCAGTGCGCCCGTTAAAATATATGCATATAGGGGAAGTGACTTTTTTTTCTAAATTTATTTCGGAAGTGCTCATTTTATCGTGAACAGCCTTTAATAAACGAAGTTGTTTCTTACGAAAATTTCTTTTACGTCGTAAATCTAATGAGAAAATTATTTACGTCACTACTTAGTTGCATAATTTTTGTCAGTTCTGTCAGAAATTCGTGAGGGAATTTTGGAGAAACGCACAGTAAGACAAAAATCAATTAACGTCATCTTTAGTGTGCGCTATCATCGCCAACTGGACCTCCTCATACAGAAGTGAAGGCCATTTATCATCGAGCAAAGACGTGCAGTTATAACCACATTTCGAAGAACTCTGCACGCAGAAATAATTTCTTGCTACACTGTCTAAAATGCTGTGATTCCACAAACTCCTTTTTAGAAAACATTTGGCAAATTGTTTTTCTAAGACACATCAATTAGAAAAATTTACACCACCTTTTCAAAGTATGATAATCTGGTATTTCTGCCCACTTATATTTATCTTTACTATATTTCCACTGCAAAATTAATGTCAATATTTACTGTTTTCATGAGAGTTCTATTAGCAGAATTCTTTGTTATTTAGTTACTCTATGAGCTTGTTATATTTTGCAAATGTTTGTTTATTTTATTATTGACATCTTTGATTGCAGTTTTAGAGTTGAGTGTGGCAGATTAAAATACTTTCAGAGACGTTAAATTAATTAGATTTTTTAATGCAGATTTTTAAGATAGCAGTGGTAAATAGATTGCTAAAGAACTCAACTTAAATGTAAAAATTGATCGATAGTTGGCAGTATGGTGCAATATACAATATTTGGCAAGGGAGTTTTTGAAAGTGCCTCGCCTATTGTGCTATGAGAAATTGAAACTGGGCTGTGTTGAAAAAGTATCTCTGTTCTTGGAACTTTTAAGTCGGCATATTAGATCCTGTAGCTCAACTCAAATATATTGAAACATTGTTATTTAAAGGGGATCGAATGGGAAAGAGATATTCAGGATATTATTTTATGCCGCCAGTGTGCGAGTGGTGTAAAGAAGAATGCCAGGGGACTCATTTACAGAAAAGGGCTCTCTCAGTTGCTGCACATCCTGTTTGATAGCAATTAAATTACTATCCTCAACTACGAGAACTTCTTGCCCAAAAAAATAACTACAGTCAGATAAGTAAAGACAGAAATAAGTTGCAGATGGCAGTAGCCCGATAAAATATGATTCGCCAATTTAGTCTTAAATAATTCTGCGTAACCCTTTCCATAAAGCTTTCCTTGTAAAATTTGCCTACACTTTCTTCAGAGGTAGAGATCTAATGCTTCTGCCTATAGATTTTATAAATTTGAGCAGCGGAGGCGAGGAAAGATATTTGCTGATTAATGGAGTAGAAACCAAGTGAGACATTTTGATTCACTGGAAACTGAATAATATTTACCCTAGAGAGAAAATACCAACTTACGCTGCCAAATGCCAACTGTAATTATAATTATATTCTGAGCTAAGCGTTTTGAAATTGAGCTGCGTGTATTTTTATATCTGAACATTGATTGGTTATGTTTCTTTACCAAACTTTCCATCTTAATAATTAAATGTTTGTGACTGGTTGTCCCATTTCCCTGTGCAAAGTTTCCACCGTCAAGAATTATCGCCGAAAATGACCATACCTGGTGGTTAAATGGGGCGCTCATCGGAGCAGCGAGTCTCACGTCTAGTTTCTAAGCGTGTCTGACAAGTACTGATATAAGAGGACGTGTTGTGGCGTGACGATCACCCCCCCCCTTTTTCCCCCACCCCTCCAACGCCCGCTGCAGCAGACGACTTCGGCCATCAGGTGACGGCGTCGGTTTGAATTGACCAATAAGAAGATAGCGAAGGAACAAGGGCTTCTAGATACAGAAATTTAGTATAAAAATCATCTCGGGGCTTTGGGAAGTCAAAGAGAGAACCTGGATTTGGGGTTAGACATTATGGGGGAGGCGTAACGTAAGAAGGGAGAAAGTGATGTATTTAGATATTTGTGTTTTTTAACTGTATTTTAAAAGGGGTTTAAAGAAAATTGTTAGAATAAATGTTAAATATTTTTTAACACTTCAAAGTATTGTGTGATAACCTTGTTGGTTAAAATAACAGGTTTAGTATTGCATCAATGCAATATATGATAATATGGAAAAATTATTTTCTTGGGGTTCTCCTCCATACACCACACTTTCTTAGGGTTTGTTCTCCGCCTTCTGACGATTGTTTCTTCTCTGTTTTAAATAACAATTATAAAGCTACAGTTAAAATAAAACCCATAACCTGAAGGGAAGGAAGGGTGTTTATCGCTTGTATCATGCTTCGGAGGGTATTCGGTGCACGCTCCTTAATTAATGAACTGCTTTATGGGTTGGCAGTTTTCTCTGTAGTAGTATATCCATTTATTATAATTATATGGCTGATTATTTCTGGTCTATTGTTAGTGTAGTTATTCCAATACACAATATTCCAATATACAATGCACAACACACTAAATTCATTTCAGTTGCAACCTGCGTGGTGCATTAATAATCATTTCAGTGACACCGTACGTGTGGCATAAAATATCCCAAGACATTTAACCTTGCTATTATAAAGATCGGACTTATGTAATTAGTTACCTGTATTTCACGTAGCTGCGTCACAGGCTAAGCAAACAGAAGGGAAATATCATTGAATTTCCTGTGATGGTGACGTACATTTCGCTGACTGGCTGCGAAAGGCTTTGGAACGGGTCGTGTACCTGACTGAGCCACCGCGAGCTACGTAAGATCCCCTACAGGCTGCACTGTAATAAAATTCTGTATTTTTTTTTTTACAAATAATTCCATGGAAACCAGCTGCAAAGGTTTCTTTTGTAGTGCTACAAGTCAATTAAACCAATTTTTCGAAACGTCTATGCAGAATTCATACAACTAATGTTAAATTTAAAGGCTCTATCATGCGTTGAGAAGTGTTTGAAATACTGATTTTCCCACGAAACTATTAAACGTGCGTCCAACGAGAGCCGTGGAGTGCTTTTAAGACGCCACACACGTTAGAAACGCCATTTTTTTGAGTATTTAAAATATGACTATAAAGCACTGTATCTCAGAATATACGCGTCAGATACATATAAAACTACTCAAAGGCACTGGACTGAACGTTCCTACGGACTTTCCACCAACGAAACAACAGGGTCGCCGCTGGAAGTCCCATAGGCACGCGCAGTGCGTCGAGAACACCGCACTCCAGTTCAGAGCGTTGCGCTTAGCGGCGATGGCGCACTTGATGCGCGTGGCACTGTCGTCCTTATCGCTCCACGCGCTTCTCGGCCTCGAACCGGGGAGTAAGCTCTACGTAGGCGGGGGCATTAACAATCACGTGCTATACACGTCAAGTTGATCACAAACATAATACACATGGCTCCAGTTAACTTAAAAAACAGTCCAGAAAGGGCCGCACTACACTGGTAGCCAACTTTCCAACAAATTACCACAAAACCTTCAAGAAATTTGCTTCTTTAACCAGAAACTCTTTAAAAAAACCAGCTGAAAGAATTTTTTTTATTAAATGTGCATTTTATAGATTAGATGAATATCTAAACTACAAATATAAGAAATTACTGTATAACATTTCATTGTACACATTTCTTGTACCGGTTTTTCTCATTCCCTTTTTCTTCTGTTTCAGCAAAACGATGACGACCCACAGCATCCCGGAAGATGATTAGTCTCATTACGAAGAAAGATACGACGTGTGCACGTGATATCTGATATATATATATGTTGTGTGTGTGTGTGTGTATTTACTATGTCCAGTTTATTAACTTTGTATATTTGTATACTGTAATTTGACTTGTACAATATCTTTGTACAGCTATGTAGGCCCTACTGGAAGAATATATTTAGAATGCAATAAAACAAACAATATGGCGTGTTTCATAAAACAATAAGAAGTAAAGGTACAATATTAAAATTGTAGAGTTTCAAGAAAATGTTCCGCCACTAGTTGCCGAAAAATTGTATGTAAATCGTACAAATGATATACTGTGCTGTCTGCAGCGTCTGGCTAGTAAATTACCAGCAGCTGATTGGTGAACGACATGTACCGTCACGTCGCTGGCCAGTGATGGCGCGTGTGCTGCTGAAGTTCACGGAAGTAAACGGCCGTTCCACTTCTGTATTCTCAAGTATACTGTGCGAAGGTGTTTACAAGCAATCGATTATTTATTTGACAGGGGACACGGTGGCTAAGCGATTAGCACGCTCGCTTCTCGCCAAAAAGTGAACCGGGCTCAATCCCCGGCCGGGCCGCCGGATTTTTGCAAGTGGGAATCGTGCCGGACGATGCCGTTGGTCCGAGGGGTTTTCTAAGGGATCTTACGTTTCTCCCGCCCCTTCATTCCGGCGCCTCTCCATATTCACCTCAATCACCCTCACCGGCTCTCAAGACCTCGCTGTTTAAGAGCCGCCCAAATCTCTTCACTTCACTATTCATTTGACGGTGGTTCCAGGGGGAAAAGAAAAAAAATGAGTAGCCACTTTTTGTAAGACATGTATGTGAAAACGTGTCAAAATAACTTCCCTTTGTGCTGGTTGGAGCCGACTTGTTAGGTCGAGCGTAAGTTCGTAATGGCGCGTGGACTCACCTCTAATGCTCATGTTGCCGCTGCCCACAACGGTCTTGAAGTTGGGCGCCTCCGTGGACACTTCACACCGGTAAGTGCCAGAGCTGTTGAAGTTGAGCTGCACTAACGTGATAGTGGTCATGTTAGAGGCGCTCAGCTGCGAACAAGAACAACCCCGCGTCTGGTTAGTATATGCCGCCCTTGTGGGCGCGCGCATCATTTCCATGTGTGCAGTTTACTTGTGAACGGGGGCAGTTGGTCCGAGCGAACGCGCGTGGTTTCGAACCCGGATCGTCGCCACGGAACACGTGCGCAATCGAGGATTATTAGTAATAAATCGAACCTGATATAAACCAAACCATTTTAGGAATCGTGCGTGAATCGCAAGGGGTTTGGGGGTAGCTGACCGTATGCCGTCGACATAAGAAAGGAGAACTAGCTGAACCTAGTTGCCCCATTCACAAGCACACTGCATATTAAAATTTTACTGCGTACTATCAACGAGCTGTTACAGATGAGGCAGAGCATTTCCAAATATTCTTAGGCTGCAATTGTAGGAAGAAAACTGGCCTCAACTTTAATTATATTAATTAACGTCTTTATTAATACTGTAGCAAAGTTAAGGCAATATTGCTTATCTTGCACTATCCACGTGATACCCTTAAGAGTACATAATTGTACTTATAAGAATTTACTATGTAAAAACGTAAAATTAACAGTGGACAATGAAATCAATTATGATCATTCTTACGAGTGATGAGCAAATTATTCCTTAAATAATAACTAAGGATAGGAAAATTTCGCGAATTCATTTCAGGATAAGATAGACGTCCAACACGTGTACACAGAAGCCACATTTGCAATTAGATCACGGCTCATTAGAAACGCCCAGGACGACTGTGAGCCAATAGTAGACTTGCAAAAAAAACAAGCATCGAGAGGTGTGGAGTAACACTGGCTACTTTCTGGGGCAAAAGCCAATGAACACACAGCTGAGGCTCGAGTGCACACAGTACTTTGGAGAATAGCCTACAAGTAATTGAACTCGTGAAATTTTCCTATCCCTAGTAATAAGAAACACATTTGCTGAGGGCATATATGACTACTGTTTCACATTTCAACACACATCAATAAAACAGGAGCATATGCGTCTACAAGAGAGGAACACACGCATGTAGACAACCACGACAGGTCACCATCAACAAGACAGGAACACACGCATGTAGATAACCTCGACAGGTCACCATCTACAAGACAGGAACACACGCATTTAGATAACCTCGACAGGTCACCATCTACAAGACAGGAACAAACACATGTAGATAACCTCGACAAGTCACCATCTACAAGACAGGAACACACACATATAGACAACCTCGACAGGTCACCATCAACAAGACAGGAACACACGCATGTAGATAAACACGACAGGTCACCATCTACAAGACAGGAACACACACATGTAGATAACCTCGACAGGTCACCATCAACAAGACAGGAACACACACATGTAGATAACCTCGACAGGTCACCATCTACAAGACAGGAACACACACATATAGACAACCTCGACAGGTCACCATCTACAAGACAGGAACACAAAAACGTAGATAAACTCGACAGGTCACCATCTACAAGACAGGAACACACGCATGTAGACAACCTCGACTGGTCACCATCTACAAGACAGGAACACACACATATTGACAACCTCGACAGGTCACCATCAACAAGTCAGGAACACACGCATGTAGACAACCTCGACAGGTCACCATCTACAAGACAGGAACACACGCATGTAGAAAACCTCGACAGGTCACCATCTACAAGACAGGAACACACGCATGTAGACAACCTCGACAGGTCGCCAACTACAAGACAGGAACACACGCATGTAGACAACCTCGACAGGTCACCATCTACACGACAGGAACACACGCATGTAGACAACCTCGACAGGTCACCATCAACAAGACAGGAACACACGCATGTGGACAACCTCGACAGGTCACCATCTACAAGACAGGAAACACAACGCACATGTAGACAACCTCGACAGGTCACCATCTACAAGACAGGAACACACGCATGTAGAAAACCTCGACAGGTCACCATCTACAAGACAGAAACACACGCATGTAGACAACCTCGACAGGTCACCATCTACAAGACAGGAACACACGCATGTAGACAACCTCGACAGGTCACCATCTACAAGACAGGAACACACGCATGTAGATATCCTCGACAGGTCACCATCTACAAGACAGGAACACACGCATGTAGACAACCTCGACTGGTCACCAACTACAAGACAGGAACACACGCATGTAGACAACCTCGACAGGTCACCATCAACAAGACAGGAACACACGCATGTAGACAACCTCGACAGGTCACCATCTACAAGACAGGAACACACCATGTAGATAACCTCGACAGGTCACCATCTACAAGACAGGAACACACGCATGTAGATAACCTCGATAGGTCACAATCTACAAGACAGGAACACACGCATGTAGACAACCTCGACAGGTCACCATCTACAAGACAGGAACACACGCATGTAGACAACCTCGACAGGTCACCATCTACAAGACAGGAACACACGCATGTAGACAACCTCGACAGGTCACCATCTACAAGACAGGAACACACGAATGTAGACAACCTCGACAGGTCACCATCTACAAGACAGGAACACACGCATGTAGACAACCTCGACAGGTCACCATCTACAAGACAGGAACACACGCATGTAGACAACCTCGCAGGTCACCATCTACAAGACAGGAACACACCATGTAAGACAACCTCGACAGGCACCATCTACAAGACAGGAAACAACGCAAGTAGACAACCTCGACAGGTCACCATCAACAAGACAGGCAACACACGACATAGACAACCTCGACAGGTCACCATCTAAAGACAGGAACACACGCATGTAGACAACCTCGACAGGTCACCATCTACAAGACAGGAACACACACATATGACAACCTCGACAGGTCACCATCAACAAGACAGGAACACACGCATGTAAACAACCTCGACAGGTCACCACATATCAAGACAGGAACACACGCATGTAGACAACCCGACAGGTCACCATCTACAAGACAGAACCCACGATGTAGACAACCTCGACAGGTCACCATCTACAAGACAGGAACACACACACATAGGAACAACCTCGACAGGTCACCATCTACAAGACAGGAACACACATGTAGACAACCTCGACAGGTCACCATCTACAAGACAGGAACACACGCATGTAGACAACCTCGACAGGTCACCATCTACAAGACAGGAACACACCATTGACAACCTCGACAGGTCACCATCTACAAGACAGAACACACGCATGTAGACAACCTCGACAGTCACCACTAAAGACAGGAACACACGCATGTAGACAACCTCGACAGGTCACCATCTACAAGACAGGAACCCCGATGTAGACAACCTCGACAGGTCACCATCTACAAGACAGGAACACACGCATGTGACAACCTCGACAGGTCACCACTACAAGACAGGAACAACGCATGTGACAACTCGCAGGTCACCATCTACAAGACAGAACCCACGCATGTACAACCTCGACAGGTCACCATCTACAAGACAGAACACACCATTAGACAACCGACAGGCACCATTACAAGACAGGACACACATTAGACAACCTCGACAGGTCACACACAAGACAGGAACACACGCATGTAGACAACCTCGACAGGTCACCATCTACAAGACAGGAACACACCATTAGAAACCTCGACAGGTCACCATCTACAAGACAGGAACACAGAGTAGACAACCTCGACAGTCACCACACAAGACAGGAACACACACATATAACAACTCGACAGGTCACATCACAAGACAGGAACCACCATGTAGTAACCTCGACAGGTCACCATTAACAACAGAACACACCATGTAATAACTGACAGGTCACCACACAAGACAGGAAACACACATGTACAACTCGACAGGTCACCATTACAAGACAGGAACACACATAGAAACTCGACAGGCACCATCTAAAGACAGAACACAGCATGTAGACAACCTCGACAGCACCATCAAAAGACAGGACACCACAGTAGGAAACCGCAGGCACCATCACAAACAGGAACAACACATGTAGACAACCTCGACAGGTCACCATCTACAAGACAGGAACACACGATGTAGACAACCTCGACAGGTCACCATCTACAAGACAGGAACACACGCATGTAGACAACCTCGACGGTCACCATCTACAAGACAGGAACACACACATTGACAACCTCGACAGGTCACCATCAACAAGCAGGAAACACAGGCATTAGACAACCCGACAGGTCACACTCAGACAGGAACACACCATGAGACAACCTCGACAGGTCACCATTTCAAGACAGGAACACACGCATGAAACCTCGAGTACATCACAGACGACACAGCATGTAGATAACCGACAGGTCACCATCACAGACAGGAACCACACGCAGTAGACAACCTCGACAGGTCACCATCACAAGACAGGAACACACCATGTAGACAACCTCGACAGGTCACCATCACAAGACAGGAACACACGCATGTAGACAACCTCGACAGTCACCATCAACAAGACAGGAACACACGCATGTAGACAACCTCGACAGGTCACCATCTACAAGACAGGAACACACCATTAGACAACCTCGACAGGTCACCATCTACAAGACAAACACACGCATGTAGACAACCTCGACAGGTCACCATCTACAAGACAGGAACACACGCATGTAGACAACCTCGACAGGTCACCATCTACAAGACAGGAACACACGCATGTAGACAACCTCGACAGGTCACCATCACAAGACAGGAACACAACGATTAGAAACCTCGACGGTCACCATCTACAAGACAGGAACACACACATGATAGACAACCTCGACAGGTCACCATCAACAAGACAGGAACACACGCATGTAGATAACCTCGACAGGTCACCATCTACAAGACAGGAACACACACTTGTAGATAACCTCGACAGGTCACCATCTACAAGACAGGAACACACGCATGTAGAAACTCGACAGGTCACCATCTACAAGACAGGAACACACACATGTAGACAACCTCGACAGGTCACCATCTACAAGACAGGAACACACCAAGTAGACAACCTCGACAGGTCACCATCTACAAGACAGGAACACACGCATGTAGAAACCTCGACAGGTCACCATCACAAGACAGGAACACACGCATGTAGAAACCTCGACAGGTCACCATCTACAAGCAGGAACACACACATGTAGACAACCTCGACAGGTCACCATCTACAAGACAGGAACACACGCATGTAGACAACCTCGACAGGTCACCATCTACAAGACAGGAACACACACATGTAGACAACCTCGACAGGTCACCATCTACAAGACAGGAAACACAGCATGTAGACAACCTCGACAGGTCACCATCAACAAGACAGGAACACACGCATGTAGATCAACCTCGACAGGTCACCATCTACAAGACAGGAACACACACATTAGACAACCTCGACAGGTCACCATCTACAAGACAGGAACACACACATGTAGATAACCTCGACAGGTCACCATCTACAAGACAGGAACACACGCATGTAGACAACCTCGACAGGTCACCATCTACAAGACAGGAACACACATATGACAACCTCGACAGGTCACCACTACAAGACAGGGAACACACGCATGTAGACAACCTCGACAGGTCACCATCTACAAGACAGGAACACACGCATGTAGACAACCTCGACAGGTCACCATCACAAGACAGGAACAACACATAGTAGACAACCTCGACAGGTCACCATCTACAAGACAGGAACACACCATGTAGAAACCTCGACAGGTCATCCATCAACAAGACAGGAACACACGCATGTAGACAACCTCGACAGGTCACCATCTACAAGACAGGAACACCAGCATGTAGACAACCTCGACAGGTCACCATCTACAAGACAGGAACACACACAATTGACAACCTCGACAGTCACCAACACAAGACAGGAACACACGCATGTAGACAACCTCGACAGGTCACCATCTACAAGACAGGAACACACGCATGTAGACAACCTCGACAGGTCACCATCTACAAGACAGGAACACACACATTGACAACCTCGACAGGTCACCATCAACAAGCAGGAACACACGCATGTAGACAACCTCGACAGGTCACCATCTACAAGACAGGAACACACGCATGTAGACAACCTCGACAGGTCACCATCTACAAGACAGGAACACACGCATGTAGACAACCTCGACAGGTCGCCATCTACAAGACAGGAACACACGCATGTAGACAACCTCGACAATTCACCATCTACACGACAGGAACACACGCATGTAGACAACCTCGACAGGTCACCATCAACAAGACAGGAACACACGCATGTGGACAACCTCGACAGGTCACCATCTACAAGACAGGAACACACGCATATAGACAACCTCGACAGGTCACCATCTACAAGACAGGAACACACGCATGTAGACAACCTCGACAGGTCACCATCTACAAGACAGGAACACACGCATGTAGACAACCTCGACAGGTCACCATCTACAAGACAGGAACACACGCATGTAGACAACCTCGACTGGTCACCAACTACAAGACAGGAACACACGCATGTAGACAACCTCGACAGGTCACCATCTACAAGACAGGAACACACACATGTAGATAACCTCGACAGGTCACCATCTACAAGACAGGAACACACGCATTGTAGATAACCTCGATAGGTCACCATCTACAAGACAGGAACACACGCATGTAGACAACCTCGACAGGTCACCATCTACAAGACAGGAAAACACGCATGTAGACAACCTCGACAGGTCACCATCTACAAGACAGGAACACACGCATGTAGACAACCTCGGCAGGTCACCATCTACAAGACAGGAACACACGCATGTAGACAACCTCGACAGGTCACCATCTACAAGACAGGAACACACGCTTGTAGACAACCTCGACAGGTCACCATCTACAAGACAGGAACACACGCTTGTAGACAACCTCGACAGGTCACCATCTACAAGACAGGAACACACGAATGTAGACAACCTCGACAGGTCACCATCTACAAGACAGGAACACACGCATGTAGACAACCTCGACAGGTCACCATCTACAAGACAGGAAAACACGCATGTAGACAACCTCGACAGGTCACCATCTACAAGACAGGAACACACGCATGTAGACAACCTCGGCAGGTCACCATCTACAAGACAGGAACACACGCATGTAGACAACCTCGACAGGTCACCATCTACAAGACAGGAACACACGCTTGTAGACAACCTCGACAGGTCACCATCTACAAGACAGGAACACACGCTTGTAGACAACCTCGACAGGTCACCATCTACAAGACAGGAACACACGAATGTAGACAACCTCGACAGGTCACCATCTACAAGACAGGAACACACGCATGTAGACAACCTCGACAGGTCACCATCTACAAGACAGGAACACACGCATGTAGACAACCTCGGCATGTTACCATCTACAAGACAGGAACACACGCATGTAGACAACCTCGGCAGGTCACCATCTACAAGACAGGAACACACGCATGTAGACAACCTCGACAGGTCACCATCAACAAGACAGGAACACACGCATGTAGACAACCTCGACAGGTCACCATCTACAAGACAGGAACACACGCATGTAGATATCCTCGACAGGTCACCATCTACAAGACAGGAACACACGCATGTAGACAACCTCGACTGGTCACCAACTACAAGACAGGAACACACGCATGTAGACAACCTCGACAAGTCACCATCAACAAGACAGGAACACACGCATGTAGACAACCTCGACAGGTCACCATCTACAAGACAGGAACACACACATGTAGATAACCTCGACAGGTCACCATCAACAAGACAGGAACACACGCATGTAGACAACCTCGACAGGTCACCATCTACAAGACAGGAACACACGCATGTAGATATCCTCGACAGGTCACCATCTACAAGACAGGAACACACGCATGTAGACAACCTCGACTGGTCACCAACTACAAGACAGGAACACACGCATGTAGACAACCTCGACAAGTCACCATCAACAAGACAGGAACACACGCATGTAGACAACCTCGACAGGTCACCATCTACAAGACAGGAACACACACATGTAGATAACCTCGACAGGTCACTATCTACAAGACAGGAACACACGCTTGTAGATAACCTCGATAGGTCACCATCTACAAGACAGGAACACACGCATGTAGACAACCTCGACAGGTCACCATCTACAAGACAGGAACACACGCATGTAGACAACCTCGACAGGTCACCATCTACAAGACAGGAACACACGCATGTAGACAACCTCGGCAGGTCACCATCTACAAGACAGGAACACACGCATGTAGACAACCTCGACAGGTCACCATCTACAAGACAGGAACACACGCTTGTAGACAACCTCGACAGGTCACCATCTACAAGACAGGAACACACGAATGTAGACAACCTCGACAGGTCACCATCTACAAGACAGGAACACACGCATGTAGACAACCTCTACAGGTCACCATCTACAAGACAGGAACACACGCATGTAGACAACCTCGGCAGGTCACCATCTACAAGACAGGAACTCACGCATGTAGACAACCTCGACAGGTCACCATCTACAAGACAGGAACACACGCATATAGACAACCTCGACAGGTCACCATCTACAAGACAGGAACACACGCATGTAGACAACCTCGACAGGTCACCATCAACAAGACAGGAACACACGCATGTAGACAACCTCGACAGGTCACCAGCCAAATGCGATAGAATGCACACAGTTATCTCCAACATCAGTGTTAGGCCGGTTAATTCTTTGTATATGTATTCATTAACCTGTATCTATCAGAACTAGCACTTTAAAATGTGTACAGTGTCTATTGATTAACTAGTCAGGAATTTTCCATACTTTTGCACCTGTGGCATATACAACAAATATGAAGTGCCCTTTCAGGAATGTCTCTTCTGCTCGGAACAGATTATCCAGCCGCACGTTATTCTATGCGAGCAGTGCGAGTTAGGAAGTCCTGAACACGATGAATCCACTCGGTTTTAACATCGGTAGATGGCCATTGTGGGTGTGGCGTGACAAGGGCGGGGCAGTTCCACGCTGATAACAGGGAGTAGAAGGTTCCTCTCTGAATATATCAGCATACACCACTACGGAATTCACCACACCATAAAAATGCGATAAATTGCCTGTCTTCATTGCTCAGGGTATCTAGCCAGATTAAAAGTGGATTAAAAAGCTAAATCTACAGAGTAAACTTTCAAATTCAAAAAGTTTTGAGAATATGAACGAGTATTTACTTCACATAGAAATTTATTACTTAAAAAAAAAAACTGCCGGTATTCTTAAATTCTAAATGAAATTCTCACCAGGAAAAGTTATAAATATATAAAATATTAATTTGTATACACTCAAATGTTGAAAGTATGAAAACAATTATTATCAAGTTCTCAGTTGAAGTTTATTACATGGTTTCGACGAACAACGATGACAATCACGGAATAAGAAAAACTGAAGGAGGCTTTTCCTTGAAATTCGACGTCGCCAGTGCACAACGGCGAAAAGTATTTGTAAAAACAAAGTGATCTATTTACAGACATGTGGCAAGTAATACATATCTAGACACAAGTAACTAATACAGTGAAGAAAATGTTATAAAATTATACGAACAGGATTAAAATATAACAAATAAAACTCGAAAATACTAAGAAAAACAAATCCAAAATGAGCTAGAAAGCTACTATCGCTCCACAATGAAACATATGCAAGGCTAAAAATCATTAAGTACAAAGCAATTGTACTGTAAATTAATCTTAGCATACATCCCTAGGCTTTTGGGTTAGTGCCACATCTTGTCTAGAATATTTCCCGACACTTCGGTATGTCTTATTGCTTACCTTTTCATGGGAATATTTCAGCTCTCTGATGCAGGATGTAATATGCTAGATGCTAACTAAATGTATATTACGTTTTTCCAATGTTACCTGGGAAATCAGTAAGTATCTGAAAAATCACATATTTATAACTCACGAAATGAGTATATATTTTACGGGTACTTTTCTCTGAAATTCGTAAATGATAATATGTTTAATCGCTTACAGTTTAGTACATGTGTTAAGAACCGACGAGAAAACCAGATTTTCTTCTACTCTTTTATTTATGCCGGTACACGTATCAGTTTTAAAGTGTCAGGCTTTATTTTTATAATCATTCAAAAGACTTCACTATAATATTACCAAACTCAATCTGGTCACACAGGGCAAATAGGGAGACTCAGTGTGTAGGTGCTCTGGAGTGCGACGAAAGAAACATGAACTCAGTATAACTGGGATTTACTAGCAAACATAGTTAAATGATTATAAATATTGAATGAATACAACATGCGTAATACAAAATATATCGTCCAACAACATTCAAAAGGCTTTCAAATAATTATGAAAGAGCGACAATATCTCTTGAATGATTCTTTACATGAAGCGGAAAACGAAAGTATGCTCCTAGCCAAAGGGTATATTTATTTCCCAAAAAAATACCATGCATTATAAATATGGAGCAGCAAGGACGTGTTATCATAACGCAACACAAACTATGCCGCACGTGTACAGGTAACAGGAAAAATGGACAACCAAATAAAAATTATCCATTTCTCACAAATTGGCGGCCAGAAAATACACGGGCGTGGCTCCGTGGCGGCACCATGCCAGGGGGAACACCAAAAAGAAATAGGAAAATGGAAAATAAAAACCCCAAGATAATACTACAGGAATGTGCCACAGCGATGCCAAGCACCGTGTAACAAACTGCGAACAAATGGCTGTAAAATAATTGTTCTAAAATACCGTAAACCCAGCTGAAACAACAGGGCAATAGACAGATCAAACACCGAGTATGAATATTAAAACGCCCAATAAAAGAAACACCAATACACTGCATACCTCAGCTCATGTTGCGTAGCGTGGCGAAGAACTTGAAATTCATACGACCAAGTAGCTTGTAGAAGGCTTGGTGGAGAAATGCATTTAAAGACGCCCGCGCGCCGGTATAGATACACCGCAGACCGCCCTGCTAGCATGCAGCAGCACGTCAGAGAACGTGGCAGGAGGAGGGGCTCAGGCAGTCAGTGGAAGAGCCAGTAAGGGTTCGCGCACTCGGCGGAACAGCCAGGCTCTACAGTTCAGTTTGCCTCCGCCAGCCGCGCGAGCTAGTCGCGCCGGGCGTTCCACACAAACATGCTGGGCCTCTGCTCTAGCACAACCGCAGTCTAATAACTTGAAGCAGATATAGGCGGGAATATACTGCCCACAAAACGTTTAGCATATGTCGGAATCCAGGTTGTTATTTCTAATAAAAGTATTTTACATGTAATGTTGTGTTCCGAATAGCACATGGTGTAAAAAAAAAAAACACAATACTCGTTTACATCATCCCAGAATGAAACAATGAAAGTTTTTCTTCTCAGATGCATTGACAAACTTCAGTAACCTGTAGGAGCGCCACGATTCCTGAGGTACGATTGTTTCCGACGAGGTCATAAACAGGACCATTAACAATTTCCCGAGGCAAATTGTCCCATTCCTCAACTGCGGCTGTTTCTAAGGCCTGAGGTTGAACCTATTGTTTTTATGTACGTGCAATACACATGTCTCTGATGGGGAAGACATAAATGTTTACATGATTCACACAACGTAAGTACGATCCACTCCTAATAGAGACATAAATATTACGTATTCGTTGGCGAACAGGGAATATGCTAATTTTTTGTGAAAAGTATAATTGTAACTTGCGTACACCTCTATACAATAAAACGGAAATGTTTTTATTTTGTGTCACTCCTGTCCACGCATTTACCCCATCCAAGACAGCTACACTCATGTTATGAGGTTCCTGTGTACACGTTTGCAACGAAACATTTTTAAACCAGCATATTAACATTGTAGGTTCTCTAACATTCATTACTAGTTGTTCAGCCATAAGGTAATTTAATGCTGGGAAGAAGCCTTTATCTTTCTATACAATTAAAATAAAGCGAATATATTATATTTCAACAGTTAGTGTAGCACACAATTTAAGGGGTTTTCACAGGAACACAGCCATAGTCCAAAAAGGAAAGTTTTCGGGAGAGACAAATAATGTCCCCTTGTGTCAGGGATATGAAGTCAAAATATTACATCATTAGTAACATCCCAATAGTCATATTTTCACAGCGCTCACCCACATTACAACCTTAAAGAATAGATTGTTAAGGCATGTGTGTGTTCGACAATGGTTATTTTTGTACAAAATAAACATTGCAATTGAACAGCATCATCTGAGTACAATAGAAACATCTGTTGTATTAAACTATCTGATATAGTTTATACTATTAATATTTCTGAAAAATATAACAGCCTCTTTTCAATGTAATAAGGATGTCCTCATTATTATAAAAGGAACCAGGCAAACAAAATATTCAGTCCATTAAGAGTCGATTTTCTATTGCTGAACAGTATTATACTTATAATAGATCTATTAATCTATTATCACTATAGTTAACACTAAATTACTACATTTGCACTGAAGTATTAAACACATTGAACAAAGCTGAATAATACAAGAAAAGTGACACAGACGTTTCAGCTAGTGCTATTGTCATCATTGTATATTTGTGAACGTTAACCAGCTTCATTGACATTGCCCATCCTGGATAGGTTCATGTAATAGTATCGGTTGGCATAGCTCTAGAAAGATGTACTTAAAGTCTCTGCTTTCCTGCTTTCAACGGCAAGGGTCCGCGCTATGGAGAGAAGAACGCTGGAAACTGGAGGGTAGTTTTGTGTTATTTGGAACACAAATACGTATCCATGGGCAGGAATAACTTTCCCGTATTTGCATATTTCTGTTATCCTGCTGTGGGATCATAAGCATTCTTACTCCCAATTTCTCATCGGTGGATTAGATTGTTTAAGAAAATATGGAGCTTATAGCTGAGACATATCATATAAGTCACTTTTCACAAAATTTACGTAATTAAAAGGTGACGGGATTTTACTGTCTTTCTTAATAAATGTATCCCAATCACCCTGCACTTCAGCTGTGTTTTTTATTTTCTGAGACTGAATGAGACTGAAGTCCTGAATATTGGGCAATAATGAACGACCTCTCAATGGTAACACATGCAATATTTTCTTTAATAACTTGATGCATGGACAAAAAAAAACAAAGATCTAACCATGACATAGTTCTTATTTCGTCCACTGCAACTATTACTTAATAGGACTACAGTTTTAGTTTCAGCGCCCTTAGAATTAAAATACTTTAACAACATAGACGTGACGTCCTTCTGTCCTTTTTTTCCTTTACCATTTCGTTGTATACATTCATCACAACTACATTCTTACCAATATCGTGAATACCAAGTACAAAATGTCACAGCTGACTCGAGTAATTCACGTCACTTGCCTTAATGTGAAGTAACTGCAGGTTCTGCATGAAATCAAACGATACGCGTGGCACTTCACCATCCTGGGCCTTACATCTGTAGGATCTCTTAAGTTCAAAGAACTTCTCAGCCGTACACACGCGCGGCTCTTTCTCAATAGTTGCGTCATGTTTCTCTTCTGCAGTGGCTGTTGCTGTAGTTTGCAGTTTGAATTTATACCATGTTGCACGCGTGTCGCTACGTGGCGGTTCAAAGTTAATGTTGAACTTCTTCTTAAATGTATTCTAGTAGACTTGATACGAAACATTTAGTTAGTACTTTTGGAGAAACATCCTGTGCATGTCCCTAACTGATAATGACTCAGGACGATACATGCGATTAGGGTTCACTCTTCTGGAATAATGGGACTGGCATGCTCTGAAATATGAAGTATGCTGTACAATCATGTCTACGACAGGCAATGGTGTCTTTCTATATCTGTTTAGGTGACTTCCTCTCATATTTCGTGGGAACAGCCTGTTGAAATCATAGTCTGTTGGATTCTCCTAACTCTGCATCTTGTTATACCATGTATGCTTATAAAAGCGATCATAAAAACTGGGATTTCTGTCTTGCCATTCCTAACTTTGCATAAGAATTATTCACTATTTTATGTAGGGACATTGCCATCCTCTCATTCAGAGGAATGCTCTTCGTGTATCTTACGTGGTCACCATCGATGTGGTGGTCGATAAGAGATAAGGCCAGTTAGATGCGAGTCCTTTTCATTTTCTGTTTCAAAGGAGTTGAACTGCACAAGTAAGTTACTTCTAAGTTCTCCATACACATGTTCAAAACACCTCAGCTAGAACACCTGTAAATGTATTATACACATTTTACATGTATTATACACCCTCTACAATACTATTTTCATACTAAATAGTATGTTTTGAGTGTTATCATAGAACTAATATATATTGTAAAATGTTTATGGATGCACTGTAACATTAGCTTACAAACTAGACAGCCACTTGTCTAGGATAAATATTGTCCAACATTACTCGTATTGTATTTCAGACTACCTGTTCCCTGTGGTTAGTGTTACAATATAGAACAGAACATGCATCAAGAGTAACCTGGTACTATACACGCAATATATTTGCATGGATAATTCTGAGATATATGTTTCACCAATCTATAATTTAGAAATGCCTTTAATATGTAGCCAGCATACGTCACAACATAAGCAAACTACCTGCTACGTTTCATGAGGAAAAAAATTCAATAGGAAACGTACTCCAAATAGGACAACTTGCTCATAACTTCTCAGTTTATTTTATGTCTTCGTACTAGCTCTCTTTATATTCCAACATACGACTATTTTGTCTCGTTCAGACTACTAGTATTTCTATCTAGTTTACACGGTACTAACCTGCATTCAGATGCAGCCTCCCTAGCTGGGATTTCCTTTCCTCTGTGATTAATATGTCTTGAAACTTTCACATTCTTATTTCTGATCGTATCTCCTTTCTTTAATCATTTCCACGCTTCCTTTTCCAGTCAGTTTTCCAGCACACATTGGAATACCTGCTACTATATCCGAAGCCATTATCACCTGTGTTAGCAACTGGTGAACTGATACAATCCCTTCAAAGGTACAAAAGGTCTAGTATTAAAAACAAAAACCATTCCCACATCTTATAGAGTGGCTGAAACAGGAAGATGGGCACAAATATGTATTTATCAAACATTAAAAACCCACTATACCATTAAAGGGGCTTGGATTTTATTGAATAAATCTCCCTCTGTGTGCTGATCGCTACTGTATTTTGTACAAAAACAACCATTGTACAGGTTCAGACAATGGTTGTTTTTGTGAAATACGCCAAACTTCAGGTGTTGATGACTTTGGAGTATGGCACATCTTGAACATGACAATGTGTAGGGATGTAGATACTATACATAACCACCTATCAATGTAGTAAAATCACATAATTTTTGACTGCGGCTGTTCTTGTAAAAACTTCAGTTAGTCTGCATGTCGTGCAACAATCAACAGAAAACATTCAGATCAGTTTGCAATATGGTTTCATACGGTGCATTTACAGTTAAAACAGTGTTTATAATGGTATTTTAATCCTTGTTAGTATTAAGATAAATAAGAATTTCACCGAGAAATTTGTTACAGTTAACACTTAGCAGTACAAAACCCGTAAGTTATGATCCTGCAGACAGAGGAGATAAACATTTTGCAAGTAATATTTAAAATTCTCACGTTGCCTTGCGCAAAAGTTTGCTACATCGGGTAGGGGGTGAAGATAATGCAATAAAACGGAATCGCAAGTCAGCAACTTTGACTGCCTTAGTAAACACATTCCTTCTCTCCAAGTGATCTAAATTCTTCTTTGTGTCTCTTTCGCCTTCGAGCGGGAAAATCGCTTTGCATACGACGTTCGGCTGCTTCGTCTGTAGAGAATCCCTCGCGTGACTGCGAATTCCTTTACTCTTTTGTTCGTCATTCGTTTCGACTGTGATAATTAACTGACGAGGAAATCCAGTCGACAGTGGAGCTACTGTTCTCGATATTCGGGAAGATTTTAGTGGAAATATTTTAAAAATTGGCAGGTTTCCTTTATGGCGAATTCCTTCAGTTTTCAAAAAGACGCCCGGATTTCATTCTAATTAGTATTTTGAAGGAAGCTGCAATGCCGATATATATATATTTTTTTATTACATATACCTACTTTTTGTTAGGGTCAGAAAAAATCTTGTTGAAAGTTTTCAGGACGGCAACACTTACGAAGAATGCCGATATAACAAGAAAATATACGCTTGTAATATTACATAACAGGAATAAAATTAAACGTGGGAAATGTCAATATACGAACACATGAACTAAGTCAAATAAGAAGGAGAGTGGGTTTTCCTGAACTGTAAACATCTCAACGAAACTGAATTAATCAGGCCGGGGTCAGTAATATATCTGGGGAAACGGATGAAATAAGTTAGATATTGGTGAAAATATTACCTATAATTTAAATGTCACCACCATACGTCCTACTGTGATGCTGATAGTAACAAAATAATCAGCTTTATTTAATTTTATGCAGTTATACTAATCATTAGGACCTGATACAATGTGTAAGGACTGGGAAGTCTGTCGACAAAACACAATGGCGTTCGCGTACAACGATGATGAAAAACATAGCAAAGACTGCAGCTAGTACGGGTGGACTCGAACCCAAGACCTACGGAAACCGGAAAAAATTTGGTTTTGTCTATGTTGGCAAGACGACCTTTTTTTTTTGGCGTGAATACGTCTACGTTGACGCGCTCGGACGCCTTGATGTTTATTTTACGTTTCCAGCACTGCTTCACTCGATCATATGGGGGTTTATGGGTATCACTGGATTGCTTTTGAAATGCTCTTCCCAACCACATACGATTTCAGTATTTCGACTTGACTTTTTGATGAGTATAGTTCGAAATTGTGTTAAGTTTTCTTAAGTTTTTACATTAAACGCATACAATTTCACTATAAGTATGCCACAGAAATGTTTTTATACACGCAATCGATATTGATCTTGACGATAGCTGTCGATTGAAACTTAAACCAACGTCGTAGCTTCTCCTAGTCAAAAGTTACACTACGTGGAATTTATGATACGCGGCGAAATGAACTCAAAATCACACCTCCCCCCCCCCCCCAAAGCCACGCGCGATGCTTCACTGCCCTCACATATTCTTTAAATCTTTGACAATCGAGTGGTGTAATTGAATTTTGAATGTAGGTGATAGATTTGAAGCTGCAGTACCAAATTGTAACCCCCAGATTTTGTTATCATCGGATTTTCTGGATTGCCTCCCACTATGGTTGCAAATTTAAAGACGTCGTATTCGGGTCAAAAATACATGATAGCGCGTGAGCTCGGATGTAAATGTTCGACACCATGCTAAAGCCACTTCCCAGGTTGCCAGGAGTATAACAGAAACTAAGCCAGTGGGCCTCCGTGGACGAAGATTGAGATACACTCAATGAGCGTGAAGATGCATTCAGTCAACATCCCAGTTGACCAACTCCAAGGCCCGAACTGATACTTCGATGCGCTGTCTGCTCTTCTCCCACATCCATCTGGGACCCTCACGCTCAGAGGAGCCCGCGGTCCAGCAGAGTCACTGTCCAGCCTCTACTGTCTCTCCAGTACAGTGACAAAGCTGTGTGACCTGCTCACTGCGTCTGGCCTACTTCAGCTTGCCAAATTTCAACCACTGCCACCACGAATACAACCTCTAATGGGTCAAACACCCGAGATAACCTCAGGCGGCACCAGGAGCCGCGGTGGCTGAGCGGTTAGCCTGCTCTCCTTCCACAAAGGTGAACGGGATTCAATCCCTGGCCGGGTCACATTCGGATTTTCGCATGTGGAGATCGTGCCGGACGATGCCGCTGGTCGGCAGGTATTCTCGGGACATACCATTTCTCCCGCCCCTTTCATTCCGGCGATGCTCCACGCTCACCTCAATCACATCCATGGGCTCTCAAGACTTCGCGTTATGAGCCGCCCAAATCTCTTCGCTCATTCAGGTAGGAACTATCGTAGTACGATATTAAGTTTCTATGACACTTGGTGACCCCACAGGTCCTTTGCCATTACCAAGAATTTCTCCGCCATGAAATTCAGGTGTTTGGGCTCTGTGGTCCAGCGGCCTGAGAGCTAATGTATCCAACGCCCTGGTTAGTGGACGAGCCTAGGTGCAGACTGTTGGTCCATCCAACAGGTATTACGGCCCGAAGGCTGACACACCCCCATCCTCCCGAACTGCGACTGTACTGTGGTGAGTAACACAGCGCACTGCACTTTCTCCTCTTCTCTCTTCGGGCCATTCACTTTTCTTAGTGCTTTTATTCGGTATTCTACCGGTTTTCCCTGTAAAACCTGCTCTCCTCGCATATCAGAGATATTCCGACTCCTAATTTAGAAGCCTTTGCCCGAATACCCCCTCATGGATAATCAGAAACTTTCCACTTATCGTATTCCTTCAATCCTCTGCCGATTTTACTGGCAAACATATTCCAAATATTGTGGAGAGCTTTATTCATCATCACATTTCATGGTATTAAGTGAATGTCCTTAGCTTCAGTGATCTCTTCCAACCACTAACATATGTCTTCGGTCTTGAGACATTCCGTGATCACGTGTTGTACAGTATCGTTCACTCCACATACATCACACAAAGGAGATTGCACTAACCGCAGACTGTGAACTTCGTCTTGAAGTTTCCGTGGTCCGGTCCATCCAACAGATCAGATATCCCAGTCCCCATAATGTGAGGTACGGGACGGACAGGAATGCCCACGGCAGAGCCCAATTTGCTCAAACCCAGCATCACTCTCTGAGGCATGTGTCATCTAGGTGGGAGACGCTATGTAGGACTGAAGACCCGTCGCTTCACTTCCCACCTAGTGTCACGCGCGGGTTATCAGGCTCCAATACTACGGCACGTCACTACCCCGACACTTCAACCGCCTAGATACATTCCGCTCCAGTTACCCAGGGAGTCCGTGACACTTTAATGCCAGTTAGGATGTACTGTGTCTAACTGCAGGAATTCCTACAAAATGGCTTTTTCGCCTGATGCAAAGGAAGCCAACTGCAAAGAAACTTCAGACGGAATTCATACATGATGGGCATGTGATTGGATAATATTATTTATTTAATGTCTTATTTTTATTCGCCATCTTACGCTAAAGGGATAATTCATGGGCGATTTAAAAAATATAGTTCGTTCACGGAGAATTGAGCACTCTTGTAATAAACTATTAAATAAATGTCCACGTTCTTAACTTTATCTGTTTTAACTGATACATTCACTGATATCCTCCCACTAAAATTAACAGTGATGCACGAAAAAAATAGTTCTATGTTTTATAGCCATACTGAAAGGACATTCAATATATTTCAGTTTCTCTCCCATTTATAAGCAAAAAAATTAATATATATTGGCATACAGGTAATATATCAACATTTCTACTAAAAAAAAAAAAACTTCACGGCTACCCTGTATCGACGTATGAATAAACGATATGGTCGACGGAAATGCAAAAATAACTTATGCTGGAAGGATTTAGAGCGGGAGAAGATTAGATCCTGAGAAGGTGGTTTAGAAGTACTCATTTAGTATATTAGGTGAAATCGAGCCCGTAAGATCGTGATTGCAGGCACTGCCGTCAGAAGGATATTTTTTTGTGGCGTGGCTCCGTTTCCTTTCCGCCTCATTCATTTTTACCACTGTTCCATTCTCCGCCGCGTCTCGCCCAGTACTGTATATCATCCAGAATATCACTGGTTGGGTTACAGCCAGATAAATGGAGGGAGTAATAGTCCAGCGTGTTTACCATTTCCAGGCGAAATCCTATGCACGTCGCTCGCATGAGCAGTTACTTCTACTCGTCTCTTTGTAACATGAACCTGAGTTTTATAGATGCAGGAAAGAATATAAAGTTTATCGTGTTTCATGCTGGAAGTGAAGGACTATTGTGGGTCGGGCAAACAACTCCACTTGGCTTCAGATTAAACTTTTATCATCCAGCTCGACCCTGCGTTTAAAGAGCGAACGACGTTCTGAGATGTTTTTGGTTACAGTCTCTGATTATCATTCCGTTGCATTACCGAAGCACATTTAGAAATTCATTTCTTAATTTATCTTGACTGCATAATTTAATCCATAGAGTTCCCGGTTATCCCTTGGTCCAGTTGCGCCTAACGTTTGATGTACACTGCTGGGGAAGATACATGAGAATTCTAAACAATCACAGAGAATCCTGGGTACTAAATATGTTTATGTCTTTGGCATACTATTTCAACTATGTTATTAAAATTATACCTGTATATAGTCTTAACTGACTATTATAGACATCCGATTTCTTCAAAGCTTAACATTTGAAATTTTATTTGTGGAAAATTCACTATGGGGATACGCCATAATTTTCCGGGTATTAAAGAGATTCTTTTCTCACTTGACCGTACGTATCAGCACGGTCCAATTTGTGACGGTGACGTAAAACTAAAAGACCAGATACAATTAATGTCGTGAATGTTTATTAAAAGTTTCGATAAGGTATGTATTTAACGCTTGTGAGTGAAATCGGTAGCTACCGCGCATTGAGACTGTTCTGGAAGAGTGATACGGGGAAATGAGAAAGCGCATGTGTGCGCATATGTGGCTATACTGCGTGCAGCACGCAACAGGAGCGACAGAGCAGTCGCGTGGGTTGCGTGTAACAGGCGCTTGTGAACTCGCGGTCTCATTTCACGCCTTTTTGGCGGTTCACGACGGAAAAGTACACCTGGTATGTCGGGCGTGTTCCCGTGGCGACAGACGGTCGCAAATGGCGCGGCAGCTGTGCATCGGGCGAATGAAGCTTGCACTTTATAGACACGGCACCTGTGGCGGATTCCACGCCCGATCGTAAAGATGTTCGAAGTGGAAAATATGTAGATTCCAACGAAATATGTTACCTGCTGTTGGGTGTTGTTTATTTCTGAGCCGAGTGCATCGTGTCTAGCTCGGGTCTCTTTTATACTACCCATATATTTTAGTACGCCGGATTTGTAACGCATTGAAAAAAATAAAACAGAAAATGAAATTTCTTTTTTAAATCCAGCAAACTTTGCAGAAATTATGTTTAACAATTCCAGAGATTGAACAGAAATACCAGCTATAGCAAATTTCGGAGAATTTTGCATATTAACTTTTGGTTTAGCTGTACTTCTGGATGACTATTAGTAAAGAGTCGCTTATACTATAAAGGAAATCACATGATATGAGTAAGCAGATTTCATTCCGGATTCTTAAGATATTGGGAAGCAGAATGGCCGGAAATCGTTTTCCGAGCATACACCATCGAAATAATGTCATCAGGAAAAATATTAAAGAATTAAAATTAAAAAAAAAATTTCATCTTATTTGGTAACATTATCTCTACAGTGTACTAACAACGTTTTTTTTTATAATGTGCCGTATTTATTTTGAACCCTTATATTTATTCAAAATGCATTCACATTTATATCCAGTTTGATACAGGCATTTTAAAAAATTTTCTTTGTAAATTCGTTTTGTGAAAAATTTGCTTTCAATTCGAGGTTGACGGATATTTCATGGGGGAAAAAAAAGATTTCTATGCAAACATTTTACAAATTAGAACAAAAGCATTTAGGCATTCATGCTTCCTGGTACTAAAGGAGCAAAGTGTGAAATATAACATAGTGAAATACAGCTGGAACAAACCTCAGAAACCAATATATTCTACGGAAAATGGCTGGTACAAGCTTTTATAGAATGCTCTTGAAACATGGATGTCTGATTTTATGCTAATACATTATGCTAATATGATAATACGAATTAAAGAGGCATACAACAAATGAGGGTGCGGTGAAAACGGCTAGAGCGCAGAAGCTGTGAGTGAGTTATATAATCAAAATGGCTTAAAGTATATATAGGAAAGGCCGTAAAGAAATTAGCAAGACGTTATAGTAATCATGGACTCGTGTACTGACCAAAATATATCACAAAAATAATAAAAAAGACAGATGTGATATACTGTAGTAATAAAGTATTATTAGGAGAACCATTGGAGGAGGGTTATGTATGACTAAAATTGAAGCTTCTTTATTTTGCTAACATTTCACGTGAAATGAGATACTGTGATTAAAAAGTAACCGACTATATTTGAAATATGGTGGACGTTTACGTCCGAAGAATAGCCACCGACCATCGGCAACATTGCCACATTCCCAACGTGCGGGAAAGAGAACTTTAGAACCCGAGAAATATTTGACTCAAAGAGGGGGAAAGGAGGTAGATTTCTCTTTCTAGATGCGCGACAGTTACTCTCGTTGTACTAATATATAAGTTTTAAATTTAAATTTATTAAACAGTACAACCTCCTTGAACATTGAGGCTCGTTTCTGGAAATGGTACACATGCAATTTACATTACATGACGGTACATAGTACATCATGAACAAATGCTTAAGACATGTCATTGGACTGTTACCCTACCTACCGACAACACAAACAGAAACAACGTGGGTATGGTTTGAGGTTCGAGCACAGTTTCTGTAGGAGGTTTGATAAGTTTTACACTTTTTGTAACCCAGTTTAAATGAAATAAATATGTATTGAATTAAGTAAACGTATTTTATTAATATAAAATGGTGAGTCTGTTCAAAACTCAAATGTACACGAACTTGTTGACCACTGTCGACCACGGGACTCTGACAGTTGTATTTGTACTGGGTAGGTTTTTTACACATTTTGTTTAATATTATGTACAGGCTGTTCACAGTAAAATGAGCACTTTTTAAAGTCCTGCTTAAGATCTACTTGTATGCACGTTGTGTATTCATTTGCCTTATTTAAAATAAACATTTTCATGGGCCTCATTACTTTATTCATGCTTCAGTCAGGTGAAAATGTGTGATTATAAGAAAAGAAAATGTGTTTAACACTTTGATGTGTTTGAAAATAAAAAAAAGAGAAAGCGAAAGAAATAATTAAAGTTATCACAAATGGTTACTTAACACTTTTTATTCGACGTTAAGCTATGGAACTATTTTCCATCTGTCACTACCAACTTCACTGGGCGCATGTCACTTAGTACGCCCGTTAAAATATTTGCAGGTACGGGCAGTGACTCTTTTCTAAGGTTGATTTTGAAAAGTGCTCACCCTATCATGAACAGCCCTTAATATACTGGCTTTAGGAAACCGCTGGCTTGCACAGTTATATTGTCTAAAATATAACCACTTAATCGAATAACTGGTAGTGAACTCGTTAAAAATATCATTTTCAAAGCTTACCTGCACAGTTTAACTAAAGGAAAGGACAAAAGTTAAATTAACATTTTAATATCACCTTTCTCTCTTAAATTCTGAACAGCTTTCCATCGAAATAAGCTTGCTTACTTAGGGTCAGTGCCGAACAGAAATATTCATTTGCTGTTGTACTTGTCAATACCATTGGAGGACGTGTGTAATAGTTGCGAAATAAAGTTAATATTAAAATTTTGGCTGGGGGAAGTGTGTGTGTGTGTATATATATATATATATATATATATATATATATACACACACACTTCCCCCAGCCAAAATTTTAATATTAACTTTATTTCGCAACTATTACATATATATATATATATATAAATTCGAGCCAAACACGAAAGGATGAAATGTATTTAATTAGAGAAGAAGAGAAGGCTTGTTGAGTTCTATTCCTTCCAAAGGGACAACTACACGTAGGCTGTCTTCCGTTTTAAGGGAGGGTTCCAAAGTGGCCCCAGTTGTGCGTAAGTGTTATAATTATTACTTGCGTTCCAAAAAGCTCACGATTATTAATAGAGATTTTTCTTACTCTATTCACCGATTACGCTTCACTTGGAAAAATAATTCCAACCAAATTCTCGTATTTCTTTTCTTACCAATTAAATTTTCACAGATTTCCAAACATTGGAACTGTGGCAATCCACAAATTTGGTAGTGAAATGCTCAATCAGTGATTTATTCCAAATAGGCCAATCGTATGTAGAAATTACCGCCGTAATAAATTAAGTTATGACAGGAATTGACTGCTAGAGTACTAATTACATTTTAAAGAGGAGAGAGAAAACACAACTACTCACTTGAGATATCCCAGAAATGGTGTTGATTGGTGGTCAGCAAACAGTGGACATTTGGAACACGAGCGAACCTCGAGGCGGGAAATTTCCCTACGCCAAACTCTTCCATAAAAAATCTTGCTTTGTTACTAATCTAAGTAGACATCTTAACCATAGGACAGGGTGAGTTAATGTTCGGGACTGCAGCAGGAGATGAGAATTAGTCAATTTCATCTTTATTCTCTCTTTCGACACACACCTCAACTGTAACTTTAGGGATAATGTCATGCTCTGCGAGTAACACGCGGTGGTAGGGCCTCTTAAAAATAACTTTCCGTACCTACTGCATTTTAAAATTCGGTTATATTACGTTGAATAATATTCTCGTACGAAATAAATCCTAAAACATTAACTTACAAAAATTAAATACGAGAATTATGGACAGTTCTAAATAATATGCTTTGCAATACAAATTTCAAAATTTTTTCGTTATTAGCATGTTTATCTGCAGTAAAAATTAATTTTTCATGTCACTAGAATAACATAAAGAAATTTCATGAAAATTATTTGTGTCATTCAACCATAATGCCATTTTAAAAATTAAATTAATTCATAAATTCTAAATAACCGGAAGCTAAGTCCTAATCACAAGCGAACAAAATACCAGACTTGAAATTAACTGAAATCTAAATTCGTAACAATTTAAATTTAAAAATTTTTTTGGCAGAATATCCCACTTGAACAAGGAAGTAAAGGATATTTAAACCTAATTACACATTTTATCAAATTTGTTATAAATATTACGTTTCAAAGCCATGAAATATCTTTAAGAGACACAGGGGTGTTACAGGTTCTTGAGCAGCGTTAACTGTGGGGCCTACAGGCTGATCACACATCACAAAATTCGATTCGCTGAGAAGCAATTTTGTGATGTGTGTAGCACACTTCGAAGCGAGTTGAGTATGAAAACCTTTCGCGCATTCGAAAATTCGCCGGTGCATTCATTCATGTACGCCAGACGTTCGAAAACTACTGTTTCGGCTGAGTCCAGTTGAACCGATTGAAATACTACTTTAACCGGCCTGAAAATCCGGTGGTTCTAGTGGCTATGCGTCGAAACATCAACCAGTGAATTTTCGAATGATATCTCTAAAAAAAAAAAAAAAAAAAAAAAAAAAAACGAACGCTAACACACCCTCATATCGCAATTTTCAAGTATTCCAAAATATGCGAAAGTAATTCGTACGTCGCGTTTTACAAACGTGCGATGAAAACGTTTAAAATTTGGGTGTAACGGCATTAATTTGCACTCGGAAGCAGACGAGAAAATACTACTGAAATTCAACCTGATGTTCGAGAAATGTCTCATCTGTTGTTCACTGATGTAGAAACCACTGATGGATCCATCGATCAACTTTCGAAAACGCGGCTTGTGCTTCGCTATTGCACCACATATGTCAGAGTTTCGAGTGGTGGCAATCGCAATATTGGAGTACCAACTTAACGTTATGCGAGGCGAACATCGCAACTGTCGTGATATATTCGCCTCAGTCGCTATTGTCAGTGGATGCCTGAATGTAAACACCGTACGTGATAGGCTTGAAGATAGTTGATCCAGAAATAAACATAGTACAATGTAATTCTATGTAAAACATTCTGAATTATTTACACCAGCAGTCTTTGTAGGTTATTGTTGTTTGGTGGTTAATACGGCAGAACGAGTTTACTTTTACCGTCAAACGATACCAGGTAGTTATTATTCATCTTCCTCTCCAATAGATGTCACGTGCTGGGGGCTGTAAGTTTACAAATAGAAAATATGAATAAATAATGGCATTGTCACACACGTTATGTAAAGTGCCCTTTTTCAATTAAATATATACTTTTAATGAAGGTGTTCACGTCTGCCTGGACATAATAACTATATAAAGTTTACGTAATGTTTCCAAGGCATTATTTTGTTCTGTGACGTCATACAATTTCGATGCGCCTTGAGGTCTAACAACACGCGTCACCGCAGTACGGTTCGTAATCGGTACATTCACTTAGTGTATCTTTATGTCTCCGAAGCGTAACGATTGTATCCGGAGACATAACGAAACACAAAGTGAATGCAGTGATTAAGAACCGCACTGCGATACGCGTTTCGTTAAACCTCGAAGCGGATCGAAATTCTGTAACGTCACAGAATAAAAGCACAAACTGAAAGTCGTTAAGTAAATTTATTTAGTAATTAGATCCAGGGGGCATAAAAACCTACCTAAAATAATGGATTAGACCGAAAAAAAAGGCACAATAAACAGCGTGTGCGAGAATTTTGTCAACTGACTGATTATATTTGCAGTTTACAAGCTTACAGCTCACCGAGTGCAACATCTGTTGATGGCCAAACGTATACTCGTGATGGCAGCAACCAACCAACTACAGCCTACGAAGACTACTGCAACTACACTTATCTTGCCAATGATCCAGATTGTTCTATATGATGTCAGAGTGCATCATGTGTATTTATTGGTTAGTTGTTTTAAAGTAAATTACGTGCAGTGTCCAACTTCAGCTCTCCATGGACAATCATTCTCGTGGTGAATAGCGCACAACACTTGCGATGTTGACCACGCAAAATATTGGTTCGTACTCGCGTCTTACTATTTCCCCCGCTGCGACGTCATCAGACTCCGACATTTGCGGTTTAATAAAGAAACACGAGATGCCGGTACTCCGACATTTGCGGTACAAAACGAAACACGAAATGGTCACCTTCCGATATTTGCAGTACAGTAACAAAACACGAGAGGTTCATACACCGACATTTGCGGTACTATAACGAAACACGAGATGTTTATACTACGACATTTGCGGTACAGTAACGAAACACGAGATGTCCATACTCCGATATTTGTGGTACAATAACGAAACACGAGATGTTTATACTACGACATTTGCGTTACAGTAACGAAACACAAGATGTTTATACACCAACATTTGCGGTACAGTAACGAAACACGAGATGTCCATACTCTGATATTTGCGGTACAGTAACGAAACACAAGATGTTTATACACCAACATTTGCGGTACAGTAACGAAACACGAGATGTCCATACTCTGATATTTGCGGTACAGTAACGAAACACGAGATGTCCATACTCCGATATTTGTGGTACAATAACGAAACACGAGATGTTTATACTACGACATTTGCGGCACAATAAAGAAATACGATACGTCCATACTACATTTGCGGTACGATAACGAAACACGACATGTTCATACTACATTTGCGATAAAATAACGAAACACGAAATGTTCATACTCCGACATTTTTGCGGTACAGTAACGAAACACGAGATGTTTATACTACGACATTTGCGGCACAATAACAAAACACGATATGGTCACACTAGGACATTTTCGCCGTACAGTGAAGAAACACAAGATGTTCATGCTCAGCTCGCTTCCGAGTGCGCGCGCACCACCCGGCCCGACAGAATCGCTTCGCAGCGAACCGATTTCCCGTGACCAGCCCGTAGGTGGGCGACGGGTTTGTGTTAAGAAGGGGGGGGGTGGTAGGGGGGCAGGGGATATTATTACTCACGTCGAGCACGATGCCAGGCACGGGCAGCGACTGCGTGTGCGGCGTGTTGTCGGGGATGTACCGGAAGAACTCGAAGTCGTTCTTGTACCACTTGACGGAGTAGAGCTTGGTGTCCTCCAGCTTGAAGTGGCACGCCATGGTGACGGCGTCCTGCAGTTCCCCCCACTGCGGCACCCGCGTGTCCAGCAAGCGCAGGCCCTCGACCCCTGCAACACGCCGCGCCCCTTCCGCTTAGCTGCAGGTCTTGGCGTCCTCGCCGCACGCGTCACATGCGATGGTATTTTCGCTCCAGCCGGAACAACTAATATTTTCGCTCCAGCCGGAACAACTAATATTTTCGCTCCAGCCGGAACAACTAATATTTTCGCTCCAGCCGGAACAACTAATATTTTCGCTCCAGCCGGAACAACTAATATTTTCGCTCCAGCCGGAACAACTAATATTTTCGCTCCAGCCGGAACAACTAATATTTTCGCTCCAGCCGGAACAACTAATACTAACTTGAAAAAAAAAAAAAAAAAAAAAAAAAAAAAAAAAAAAAATTTACAAAGTGAAGTAATGCCTAGGGCCGCCTGTTTTTCGCGAAAAGAACCACACGGATGTTAGACGTCGATATCTTATGTGCTCACTTGCAGTCTCCATTTGGCTATTGGCCGCTTGTCTTTGCATGAAGAGAACCGGTTACACGTGTGAGCCAATCATAATTAAGTTCCTTTTCGTGGGCAGTTAGAAAAGACGTCTAACACTTCAAATGGTTCGATCACGGTAGCGGATCTGGTCTAAAGTGTTTTTGAACCCAACGTGTCCTGAGATTTTTTTCGCGAAAAACAGGTGCCCCTAGTAATGCCATAGGCTACCGCGTGACATATGTGAAGTCACCAAATAACAGTTCATGCATTTAAAAAAGTTATAAATATTAAAAAAGAGTGGTTCCTTTCATTGCAAAATATTTCTGTAACCTTTCACAATCGATTATTCGTAACTAGTTGGCAAATGAGTACACTTTATATAAAACATGCTAAATTGTTTATGTAGCTTCATATTTATAACAAATTTGATGTCTACACACCTGCTTGTATCTGATTTGCTAAGACGTGCCGTGTACTAATCCATACTGGCTTAACTGCCGACTGGCGATTAGGATACCAGGCGCTGATTGGTGAACGGTGCACAGAGAGTTTGATAGTCAACATGTACAATGCCGAGCATCGGATACTCTATGTCACAAAAATCGATATCACATAAATTTATGTTTATCGCATACATTCATTTTTAAAAAGCAAGTGTAAATAGCCATAAAATATTTCGGTAACTTTACTTTTTTTTTTTTGCTTAATTGATACAGTACGCGTGAAATTACATACATGTTCTTCGGAATCCTGCAAGTATTACAGTTCTTTGATAAAACACGTGAATATATGTTTATGTTAATTTACATGTTGTGACGGATGTATAGCACACGCCCACGCCCTGTAAAAGCTTCTGAAATGGTCTTTTGTAAGGCACTCAGTGTCTGTTTACTTCGATGTGTTCATTGGAGTAGTTTACGGTGATCAAGTGTGAGTATACCTTACATTCTGTAGTATCTGTAAGTATATAAATTTTTGGGTAAATTTTACATTGCTATGCAATTTGCAAAAAAAAAAGAATATTGTATTTGTAATTTTTATTATGCTACTCGAGATTCAAAAAGAAATCTAAGAATTTATTTGAATCATATCCTAATACGAATTTGTTGCTTACTAAACCGTAACATTTTTACGAAATAGGTTACTATTATACAAGGTCATCTGGTGGTTGCGTGTAGAATTCGTGTGTTCAAATAGTAAACTCCCACTAATGGAATATGCTTACTGCTTGCAAATAAATGTTATATGTCCGAAATATGCCATTATCTACCTTTTACAAATTATATTTATTATACTGCTTGTAGGCAAAATAATGTAGGCTCAAAATATTTTCAATTAAAATTCAGTTCTAGTGTGAAATCAACTGTATTACGGGGATCGGATTCGGAGCATCTAATTGAGATTTAAACAGTATAATGTTTTGATTAATAGAGTTTACTAACAATAGAGTTTACCACAATATTTACAGAGCCATCATTTTGAAAATAAGTGCCTGAGCTACTTAAAACGTGTTAAGTTTACAAGACCTACCGTAACACTGCTTGTATGAAGAACTAGGGGGAAATCGGTGGTTTCGTACCTGAAATATGCCATAAAATTTTGAATTTTCTTATATCATGCTATCGTAAAAAAAAAAAAAAAAAAGAGGCTCTGTGCATGATACTTCTAATTTATAATATGTCTACATACAAATTTGGTTGAATTTGGTTGAATTCTTTAATATATGTGGCAAACTTACCTAAACTATTTATGAAGCCGCCATTTTGAAATTCTTTGCCAGGCCCATTTAAATCATGAATGTTTACTTGGATTTCTGTAGCATTTATGATGTGCACGATTTGGTAAAAAAAAGTAGAAATGTTTCTATTTAAAATTTGGTTTGAATCTGTTGATTGGTCCTTGATATATGGCATCAACCCCCATGATTTTCATATGGTGATATTTATAAATCGAGGGTAAAAAAGTAATGTAGTTACACACTCGATGATTATATACTGCCAATATACAAAGTCAAGTTGAAATAGATTACATAACCTCTTAGATTATAGCACAAAAAAGTAACATGATTTTATTGCTGTCATTCTGGAAATAAGTGTCCTACTTTAAAATGCATATATTAATATGACCTACCACAGTACATATTTGCTCAATTTTGTAAGAACAGGTCGATGGTTCCCCAAAACATGAGATAAAAATTTCATTTTTTATTGGCGAGACTATCATAAAAAATGCAGAGGTATGAGACTCTGCATTGACATATTTCATGCTTGCAAAAGGCACTTCCAGCATATAAACTTAAGTTGAAATTTGTTTCTTTAGTAAAATATACTGAGCTAAAATATTTATGTAGCCAATATTTTTAAAATACTTAAAACATGCCAGTTTATACCACCTGCTGTAGTACTGTGTGTTCTGCCAAATTTGGTAGGAATATGTCAATTGTTTTCCGAGATATAACATAAAAAATGTATTTATTCTTAAAAAATGGAAGACAAAAGATGTTCCCTGTAAATGCAGTTGATAGTTGTAGTGCGTACTGCCAGCATACAAAGTTAAGTTGGAATTCAATTACGTGGTTTCGGCGATATAGCATTCTAGGCTAAAAATGGCTACGTGGCCTCCATTTTGAAAATAACTGTCTGGAATGCTTAAAACATATCAATTAACATCATCTGCATTAGCACTAGGGCCTACTTGTTAGTCAAATTCGGTATTAATCGATATATTTTATACCGAGCTATGATGTAATAACTTTACATATTCATATGGCGGTAACTTCAGAAATGGCCGACAAAAGTGGTTATGTGTTGGTATATATGATGCTTGTAAAATATACTTTCAGTATACAAAATTTGGTCGAAGTTGTTTAAATGGTTTGGTAGATAAACCAAATAAATCTAAAAAAAATTGTGTATCCACCATTTTGAAAATTAGTATCTCATCAAGTTCAATCACTTATGCTTACTTGGCTTGTCGTAGTATCACTTACTTGCCAAATTTGGTGAGAATTGGTTTAATATACTTAGCGATAAAGTGAAAAATTTTAAATTTCTTAATTTGTGCTATTTTACAAAATGGTGGACCAGCAACAATATTTTTCTCAAATTTCAATGCTTACATGATGCTCTGGCAGCATACAAAATTTGGTTTCAATCGGTTGAATGGTTCCCGAGATATGACATATCACACCAAATATTTAAATGGCCGCCATTTTGAAAGTAACTAACCAATTCCAACTAACAAAAAGCACGCATTCAAAAATTTAAATGGCACACGCATACGCAGACACGCACTTTCAGACACATTCATACACACACTTACAATTCACACACAGAGAAGCACTCAGGAGAGTAATCTCGAAGCATTTCTTTCCTTCGGAAAGTAAACTAAAACTCTACGACAAAAAATTGGTTTCTGTGCATTTAAAGAGTACTTTCTAATAATGCCTGTAATGTTAATGGTATTTCGAAAAAATAAAAAAAAATATGCTTTTTTGGTGACAAGTATCCTTGTGTCAAAACTGGTCGTTTTATGGACGCGAAAAACATTTACAAAATAAGACAAACGATACTAGAAGTCTTTGTCATCGTTAACTTTAACTTAACAAAATTTTGCTCACAAAAATTCTTAAACTGGTGTAAACCAAAAGTTTAAATTTTCTCTTATATAAAGAAGTTTGAAAATTAAAAAACAGCATAAATATCATTCGGGTGCTACGTATTCTTACGGTATATTTTTGTTACATTACTGGGAGTAAGTTCTGTTTTATTATTAACATCATACAAAAATATTCAGACTATAATAATGACAGCACGTAAATATGCAGAAAATATAGAATCTGAACAGCATATCACTTGAGGAGAAGTTAGCTGCAAGAGCGATTGGCGCAATAAAAACATAAGAATATGTACACAGCACATCACCTTAAGTTATTGTAATACCTACCACTGTAAATTCTTTTGTTTGGAAAATTTCTGTTGTGTAATTAGTGGAATTTGCACTGAATTATCCAATTACGCAATTAAAAAGTTTCAAGAGATTCTGAGAGAAAAGTTTTAACAGAACTGCAATCAAATTTCACGCAGTTCGACAAGCTTTCTCTGGGATAGTTTTAAAAGCAGAAAACCTGCCGAATCCACAGCGGTAAATGTGCTAACTCTCACCTTGCTCTTTAAATATATGTAGTGTGGACCTTTTGCCACTTCATGCAAACCGGCTTACTTATGGGCGTGAAATGGTCGACCCACTTCCCGTCTGCATTGTGTAATTCAACGAAACGATTTATGTACCTTTTCCGCACGGCTCTGCGGCAGCATGAGTCTGGCCGTAATTCGCGACGCGCCGTTTTAGCCCGCTACATACGTAAAACGACCGCCTCCCTTCACACTGCTCAAAATAACGCCTGCGCTACGCTGGAAAATACAAGTGGAAAATTAACCAGAAATCTTAGTAAATATTAACGGATACCCGTCGTCTTCAGTTCTTTTGAAATTTACGTTTCCGTTGAAGGAAATTATTCCCTATAGTAGAAACTCATTTTTATACAGAACTTCTTTCTCCTTTATGTTACACACACAGGTCTAGAGGTGAGAACTGCGTTATCCGCCTTGCTTGTGGTTGGTCAAGTAACATGTTGTTTGCATTCCATTGCTTTATACTAAAAGACGCGAATGTTTTTTTTAAATAAATGACTTCGTATATTACGCTAAACTAAGTAACAATATATTTCGAGACTCCAAGAAGAATTTGGAACTGCTTAAAAAAGACCGAGGGCCTGTAACATGTACACATGTTACTGTCGTGATTTTAAGTTTGCAAGAGTTTACTGTGCGAGATCTTCAGAGTTTAAGTCCCGAGTTAGGCACCTGTGTATTTGTAGCTTCTCACTAATGTTACATGCTTTTCATGATTCATTTCTAAGGGTATTGCTTTCAAAGAGAAGACAAGTCCTACCTACCAACTCAGCTTTTAAGAAATTATTTAAAAATTAATGCATCCAATTTGAAAGTACGTGTATATATATACACATACATACATATATATGTTAATTCTTGCTAAATTATGGCATGTTTAAACCACATATAAAGTGGTTTGGTTCGTAAAAATTAAATAAACAAAAACGTTCCAGAAAATTTAACAAAGGTGACTTAAAGATCATGTAGAATTCATTTTGAGGTATTCTTAGAAATTTTTTTTCCAAGTATCTTTGACTGCTAAAGATTAAAATATGCAAACATGTCCTTATTTTGAGCGATTCTTAAAGTCTGGAAAACCATTTCACAGCGTAATTTTAAATATTTCTTGAAATCAGTCATGGATTCTTCTTTCAATGTGAAATATCTCATTTCGGTAAGTGGCATAGTTTTTATTATTCGGACATTCCAAATATCGGCCGCAGTGGCTGAGCGGTTAGCCTGCTCGCCCCCCCAAAATTGGAACCGTGCCGGACGATGCCGCTGGTCAGCTGTTTTCCTCGGGGATTTGCCACCTCCCCCCCGGCCGTGCATTCCGACACAGCTCCATTCTCACCTCGCCTCTTCTCATCCATCACGCGGAAGGCAATGGGAAACCACCGCAGTACCATCCTGCCTGGTTGCCTTGGTGGCGACGCTGCCTCTGTTCCAGACTCGTGTCTTTGGTTCTGACCAACCTCCAGTTTACTAACCTCCGCTAGCGTGCACATTCCAAATATACTATACTATACTTTTGACGCGCTATTATGAAAAAATATGATGTACGCAATAAATACCTGTGTGTGTGTGGAGGGAGGGGGGAAGGGGGTAACTTGGAGGCAGATATAGTTTATTTCTGACCCACGTATGAATATTAGCCACTCTAAGGAAACGGGGAACACTGCCCTGGTTTTATAGTCAAATGTAATGTATACAGGCAGAACTGCATAATTAATGTGCAACGACCTGGGACAAATCCATAGTAACAAAATTAACATTGAACACTAGCCAACTGACAGCTAATTTGCATGCCGCAAACTACATCGTGGAAGTTGCTCGAATTCCACGCCGACAGAATTTCAATTACCGGGATAGCTCTGCTCACAGTCAGCTTCTCTACAACACTACACAACACAAGGGAAGACATAGGAACCAACTTTGTGTTTATTTAAAGCAATGAAGAACTTCCAATGTTTAAGCAATGATTTAATGTGGGAAAATGTAATGTAAATAAATTGCATGAAAAATGTAATTTGTTGTTAGTGTCAAAAATGCAAAAGAATATGCATGCAGCAGCTGGACTAGGTCATTATGCCTGCTACAAGTGCCAATTAAGTGAGGAGAGTATTTGAAGGTTAAAAAGAAAAAATATATATTATCTAGACATCTTGGATCTTGTACACAATAACGTTTTGCAGAGTAAACTTAATTCAGTTCAAAATAAAAGTCGCTAATTTTCTCACACTTGGCCGTTACATTAAATTACTTACCTGTATAATTACATATTTAAAATGCACCTGACTAGCACAGTATATGTTGGTAGAGTAATCAGATACTTATTAAAATTTCAGTCACTTTGTGACCACTGAAAAGTGTCGGGAAATGATTCTGCTTACTTTAAAAGTTTATTAAACATTCTCAAGTACGTGTAACGGTCATTGTACATGAAGGCGGGATCATACATTTTATTAATGTAGAGTTTCCCACAGTAATTTTACACGTAGCCCTTTTCTAACAGTAGCACTGTGTAACGAGGGCTTGTCACTCAAATTGCAATGTACTTCTTAGGGTCTGATTAACCTTAAAACATTACATTTGTTCTATGAACGTCAAACTAAGGCCTCACTGGCCTGCTGCCGTTGTTACCCACTTAATTCAAGATGGTGTATGGAACAGTCCGTCACCATCCATTATCGGCAGCGGTTAAATATTCTAATTAATACAGAGTACATAGGGCTTAACCCAGGGTGCTTTCCAATACCGTGACGATTCAAAGGGTGCGCCTAAATGTTGCCAACATGTTGCCAACTTGCACACAATTTACAAGTTACTTGAAACATGATAAAACTAAATAAAATTCCAACAATTCACATATGGAAAATTAATATTTCAGCTGCTGCGTATACGTGAATTCACGTAGAACTATGATAATAGAATTATGATATAACAATATTACATGTGAAGCATAGGACAATCATAATGTTTGTTTACAAAATAAACGTGCGTATACTCTTCTGATAGATTTACATGTTAACATAAATTGTGTTGGAATGCAAATCGCATGTGTTAAATAATCAGACGTTACATATGCCTCCGTACACTTTACTCCCGGCGAACGTAGATTTCGGTGAGCAAGTGAGCACAAGTTTCTTTTAATCTCTAAGTAACGTCAGTCAGAATAAAATCTGTTCTTAATACACATAAGTTTCAGGGGCTAACAACAGCCACGGCAACATATGCTAATCAGTAGAATTATTCATTATACATATGTGTTCATCAATCATAATAAAAGCATTCTGTAAAAAGAACAATATTGTACATTAAGATAGTGAGAAATACATGTAGATTCAATTCTATACATGTAGATTCAATTCTATACATGTAGATTCAGTTCTCAACAATCGGGATTATCTCTTAGCAGCTGCTGGTAAAAGAAAAACACAGCAAAGTTTATTTTTCCTGTTTTCCTTTAAACTCCACTGCTATCTGACCCTCTTAAAAGAAAAAAAAAACCTGCACAGTTGTTTCAAATATCATGTATTTTTATCCCTTTCTGCCTCCTCCCTGCGGTCACGTGTCATATTTCGCCAGAAACAGCGATGGCCGCTGGCGGGTCCTCCAATCAGGGCGAGAACACACAGCCTTATTGTCCACGCACTTCTTGTGCGCACGAAGGCAAATCAGTCAGCCGAAAGCCGTGTTCCGGGTATATAATCTACGCTCGCCTTTGTGCCGTATCGGGGGTTCTTGCGTCTTAGGTGAGATTATAGCTGTCTCAGGAGAGAGATGAAACAGTGCTGACACAAACGTGAGCGTTATGGAACTTCGCTGAGCGTCCAAAACCACAAGCTCTGTTAGGGTTAACCGAAAACGTGGGAGTGACGCGCTTGTATTAAGTCATCTGCATAACATGTAAACAATGCAGTTTTTTTGTGTGAGAAATTACGTGTGGTGAATCTTCAATTCTTCGTAGCACAGTTCGTAGTTAACCCGGCATAATTCCCTTGGGTATAGTGCACCGGAATACTTAGTGGTGGCGTCACTACGTCACTACACACGTCAGAAAACAATACATAAACACATTCTTTCTCCGTACGTCGGCCACCTCTTCTTCTGCGGCGTTACCTCAAGCACTTACTACTCAATTGTATTCATAACAGGACATAATTACTATCAACGACGTAGATCTCGATGTAGAATATGCACCTGCAGATCTCTGAAGAAAAGGATAGATCAGATAAACAGTCTTTCACCAGACACTTGATTAATGCATAACAAATGCATAAGGAGAATATTGCGACTTCTCACGAGACGTCTTTAAAATCAACAATTAAATACACGAAGACTCAGAAGCTAAATAAATTCACGTTTGAAGAAGAAAAATACCACATTATTTACAACACTAAACGATCAACATTAAACTAACCACATTATATTAGTAACAAATATGAAGAAACTATATACAAACATCCGTCAACCATCTAGGTTTACGCAGGAGTTTATTAATTATTTCAACCAAGATTAATTCTCAAGAGGACTCTAGATTACTCTTCCTTCAATGCGAGTAAATGACAGCGTGTGGGCTAGGAACTGTTATCCCATGTGTTTATTTTTCCCTTTTAACTGTTTAGGGATTACTCGCAGTACAAAACAACACCGCAGACTTATCATCCTCATATTACATTACTGTGAACGAACTTATTTCACTTGGCGTATTTCCTGGCGGCCCCTTTACAGCGGTTACTTACTGGGGACCAAGGGCTTATCTTGTAGGCGTCTAAATACATAATATTCGATGTGATATTAATTCTTTGCATTCGCATACACAACACAGGCTGGCTTCCAGGCTCCGTACAATAACAAACGTCGCCCTTTTACATTTTTCCCTTCTTCAGTCCAGGCAAAATATACTGTCGTCCGCTGACTGGAGATTCCAGTATACTGATACCACCTCGTGCTAGGTTTTCACAGTAGAACGTCATACTCAGGGTTCCGTCCTAATTAGTGAGTTCTACGGCTTCAGCTGACGTAAATTGTAGCTTCCCAACATTGCTCCGGTTACAGGGTTAGCTAACACACAGCAAATCCCGTTCCTCTTTCCCGTCGCGAGATAGGGGCCAGAATAAATCGGTAAAAGTTTGGACCCACACACAAAATCCCATAGCTTACTTATATTGGCGGCACGGACCAAAACTAAATTCCAATTTCCAACTCGGTTAGCTTAGAGGTTTAGTAATAGCAACTGCGCCTTTCCGCGGAAATTTTTAATAGCCGGGCCACCAGATACTGTAGTTCATTTCTTACTTCTTGTTCACTCAACTGCGTAATTCCGGTCGTCTCGGGAGGTAATGGTTAAGTTTTGCAGGCTAAACAAACATGATCGCTGACCAGTCAAAACCTCTGATTCCACGAGCCTCCTGCTTGTGTAGGTACGTACGCAGGTATCCTAGGGTCCAGCGGCTCTTGATTATAAAAATATCCGCCTCTCTGTTGCGTGGTGTACATAGGCCCGTTGTGTGTTTCTGCAGCTGATATTGAGCTCGCGCCTCCAAATGCCTTGCTCGTCTTCACATTGTTATTTCCCTGCGATGGTTGCACAGCTTTACCATGGTCGTTGTGGTCGGAGCTCTCCGGATTACCGCGGCGAGGTCTCTGTCCTTTGTGATCTGTTTTCTTTCGTTTGTTGTCACGTTCATCGGTACCATCTCCTCCAGACGGTTCACTGTCAGAATCACTGTCGTGACGTTCTCTTCCCCTCCATTTATTTCCCCAACCATTCCGCCAGCTGTTGCGGTAGCCTTGACCACGAGTCTTACAAAAATTATATTCCGCCTGACTCACTAGCCTCCTTGTGAATACGGCGCTGTCCTTACATTGCGTACACGCGGGTTATTGCCATACCTAGGGGGCGGTCCGCTTCCTGTAGCGGCGTGGTCGGAATACTGCGGTCTTTGGTCGGGAGGGCTCTGCCTGTCTTGATGGCTATTATTCTACATTCTCTGCAGGCGATCAATATGGTCAGAGGCTAGGAGGTCTTCTCTGAAGATGGACAAGTCCTCTGGGTGCCTCCCCATCCAGTGAGACTGATAATGATAAGGGAGCTGCCGTAAAACCATCGCCACAAACTCGTCGTCTGACAAGGTCGGGTCTAAGTACCTCGACTTATCGTACATTTCTGCTAGATGATTTTAAAATTTTTTGCCTTTGCCTGGGACAAATCTCTCATTATGCAATTGCGCCCTCAGATTACCCTGGACATTTTTGCTCCAAAAATGATCTGTAAATTTTTATTTAAATTTATTGTAGGTGTGAACTGTGGATTTATTCATCTCCCACCAATAATATGCAGTGTTCCTGAAACTTAGGTAAAGGCAGCGCAGCAAGTCCGTGTCTAGTAGTCCGGAAACAGTGGCATATTCTTCAAACCCCTTAAAAATAATAGATTGGGTTTTCTCCGTAGCGTCCTTCAAATCTTGACACTTGTTCAACCCACAGTTTTGATGGGTGATACATGTATGTCCCAGCTGGGTTACTGGCCGTACAGGAGTGTGACTGTCGTTCCGCATTATTATTGGGTAGGGCTTGCAATACATCTGTAGCTACTGATGGTCGTGGCTGTTCTACACCTGGCTCTCCCCTTAAGCTTAGGCCTCCTGCAAAGCACTGGCACACCGTCCACTGTGTTTTCAGATTACCCACCTCTGTTTCTCCATGGCTTAGGTTATCTGCCGACTTATTCATTCGCTCCTCGGACTACTTTTCCGCACTGCCGCGGGCTCGCTCGAATTGAGAAAAACGGTGCTCCACATTTTGACCTAAAGAACGGAAATCTGCCTCCACTTATTCCATAATTTGCGCCAGATCTGTACGCTTTACCACACTGTCAGATAGGCTGTCCATACGGGAAGAATTAAGGTTAATGGCCTCCTGCAGGCTGTTAGTCGCCCTGGGAACTTCTTCCTGTACTTCTGTTCTGATTTCTTCCCTCAATGAAGAGTGAACTTCAGCCAAATAATTCTGAAAATCAGCCTTAAATTCTGTCTTGAGTTTCTTCTGGCTATTTTCAATATGCTAAATAATGTCAGCTTTCTGCTCCAACATGCTAGCTTTAATTTGCTCGGTCAGGCTATCTTTTTGTTCGGCCATGCTAGCTTTAATTTGTACGGCCATGCTAGCCTGGAATTGTAGCAGGAGTGACCTCATATGATCGGTATTACGTACAGCTTCGAGATGCTGCTTGAAACTCCTCCGCGCTAGATACTGAGCTGGTCTCGTCATTTCTTTCGTGCACGAACTCTGATAATACACTTTCTCCTGTCTCTTGCCGTGCAGTTGGCTCTGCTACGTTACTGATATTCATTATGGTAACTTTTAAATCGTTTTTTCCAATAGTGAATGGACGCAGTGTTATGTAGGTTATACTTTGTTCGAGCAGACCTACTCGTTAGCTGTGTGGTTTCTCCTTTCTTTTGAAAGCAAAGCACCTCCCAAACCCAGCTACAATTTTCCAGTATCCTCGCCCCACGTTGTTGGCCCCACTGTAATAAATACTATGTGGGGGAAAAATTGGAGAGAGATACAGTTTATGTAAGCCCCCCACCGTTGAGTATTAGCCCCTGTAAGAACACGGATGAACACTGCCCTGATTTTCCAGTCAAATGTAATGTATACAGGCAGAACTGCATAATTAATGTGCAACGACCTGGGAGAAATCCATAGCAATAAAATTAACATCGAACACTAGCCAACTGACAGCTAATTTGCATGCCGCAAACTACATCGTCGAAGTTGCTCGAATTCCACGCCGACAGAATTTCAATTACCGGGATAGCTCTGCTCACAGTCAGCTTCTCTACAACACTACACAACACAAGGGAAGACATAGGAACCAACTTTGTGTTTATTTAAAGCAATGAAGAACTTCCAATGTTTAAGCAATGATTTAATGTGGGAAAATGTAACGGAAATAAATTGCATGAAAAATATAATCTGTTGTTAGTGTCAAAAATGCAAAAGAATATGCATGCAGCAGCTGGACTAGGTCATTATGCCTGCTACAAGTGACAATTAAGTGAGGAGAGTATTTGAAGGTTAAAAAGAAAAAATATATATTATCTAGACATCTTGGATCTTGTACACAATAACGTTTTGCAGAGTAAACTATATTCAGTTCAAAATAAAAGACGCTAATTTTCTCACACTTGGCCGTTACATTAAATTACTTACCTATATAATTACATATTTAAAATGCACCTGACTAGCACAGTATGTGTTGGTAGAGTAATCAGATACTTATTAAAATCTCAGTCACTTTGTGACCACTGAAAAGTGTCGGGAAATGATTCTGCTTACTTTAAAACTTTATTAAACATTCTCAAGTACGTGTAACGGTCACTGTACATGAAGGCGGGATTATACATTTTATTAATTAAGTTTTTCTCACAGTAATTTTACACGTAGCCATTTTCTAACAGTAGCACTGTGTAACGAGGGCTTGTCACTCAAATTGCAATGTACTTCTTAGGGTCTGATTAACCTTAAAACATTACATTTGTTCTATGAACGTCAAACTAAGGCCTCACTGGCCTGCTGCCGTTGTTACCCACTTAATTCAAGATGGTGTATGGAATAGTCCGTCACCATCCATTATCGGCAGCGGTTAAATATTCAAATTAATACAGAGTACATAGGGCTTAACCCAGGGTGCTTTCCAATACCGTGACGATTCAAAGGGTGCGCCTAAATGTTGCCAACATGTTGCCAACTTGCACACAATTAACAAGTTACTTGAAACCTGATAAAACATAATAGAATTACAACAATTCACATATGGAAAATTAACATTTGTGCTGCTGCGTATACGTCAATATCACGTAGAACTATGATAATAGAATTATGATATAATAATATTACATGTGAAGCATAGCACAATCATAATGTTTGTTTACAAAATAAACGTGCGTATACTCTTATGATAGATTTACATGTTAACATAAATTGTGTTGGAATGCAAATCGCATGTGTTAAATAATCAGACGTTACATCTATAAAATATTTTCTGTGAAAATATATTATTTCTAATTAACATATGCAAGACAAGCTATGTTTCGTCAAAATATAATAATTAATTTTTCTGTGACTTGCACCTTTAAGCATGTGATTACGCATAAACATTTAAATAGTACACAGATCTTCCGTGGCGCAGCCGGTTGGTGCACGACCAATTTTTTTTGCGGGAGGCTGTGGGCTCGAATCCCGGTTAAGGCATGGGTGTTACTTTAAATTAGGATCTCTTAGGTAGTGTGTAAGCCGTCCTTGCCAAGTCCTCAAGCATTAAGCCAGAGGACGTTAAAAAGCCCTTCAGAAGAATTTGAAATGTATATGATGTTGACTTTCCTCGGAAACTGCATTAATTGTACTTACCAAATATGAACAGCGTTTGAGAAACGAAGTTTACAAAATATTAATAATTTTTATCTGCTTGCCAGTGTATGTTACTGGTTCAGATGTTCGCTTTATGGGAATTTACCAATGAACATTAAACATCCACGAAATGATCTCTCCTCTGAAGTATATAGCCACGAATATGTATTAAATATGTATATTATGTTTTAATACAATACGTTTTAAACTTCAATGGATTAAATCAATCAATGATATTCTGGCTCCTAAAAGTCTGTTAAAAACTGATATGAATCAACTTGACTGTAAAAATAAAATATAATTGTAAAAACCATCTAGAGTATGTTAAAATAGGGACAGCAATCTGATCGACTGTATCATATATATACTGTTAACGTAGATAGTAATACCAACAGAATTGTTTGTTGTATTCCTGTATGTGATTTATTTGCTACTGTACATATGGTTTCTACGGTAGAGCACTACATTCCTATTACAAAACAGATAGTATCTGCAACAGAACAACGCCAACAATAATTGGATTGTTTCCATGGCAGTCATCATTTTAATAACCAAACAGAACATTCTGTTGTGGCTACTCTCAAACCCGATTACAGAACTGGTCAGTTCTAGCAGCATAACATTGTGTTGGGCCATTAGAACCCTAGTCGCTGTAGACACAATCCAAAATATGTTGTTTGAAGTTGCTCTGTTAGATGCACAATCAGTTTAGAAGTAGGAACACAGTACTTGGCTGTTGTGACAATATTTACAGAAGCAAATATAATCGCAGACATGAATACAACAAATATTTCTGTAGGGATAACTAAATGTTAACAATATGTAGATGATGTCTACAACCAATCAGATGGCTGTTTAATTTTAACAGTCTAGATGGTGCCTACAGCCATATTTTTTTCTGAGTATATTCGATTTTTTTTTCTAAACTATGGCAGAGATCGCTCATTCAAATTGTAACGTCAAACTCATTTGAAAGACAGAGCATGTGTGGTTGCATTTTCGTACGTGACACAGCTTTCGAATATGTTATTCAAAACTCACTTTTGGGTTGCTAACTATGCCGTTTCCTAAATCGAAAATTCTATTTCAATGCAATTTAAGACATACCGGCGAAGAACCGTGCTGGCTAAGCCTAAGTGGTCGACACGCTAATAGCATGAAAAATAGTAAGAAAATATATATTGCGTTAATGTGTCTGCTATGATATGGCTTTCCGGCAGAGAATGTCCTTTTAAAACTGCCATCGCATCTCCGCTTGGCTGAGTATAACGGCTTCGCTTTTTCCGGGAGTCCAATGAGGAGAGATATCTACTTGCATCTGAAAAAGATGGCCCAAGGATCTACAGCTTCCACTCCAGTACTGGCTAGACTAGTATAATCAGCGCATTAGTACAGAGACCTACTTCTTCTTTGTGTTTAATGGAAGACTTTTAAATGAACATTCGCATACAAATTAGTCACCCTAAATGAACATAACTTGACTTAAACGCCGGCGGGTATTGTTCCAGTTATATTGGCAACGATACAGGAAAGTTGTTCCATGGCTTAAAGCCGCAGTAAAAGCTCAGTTTATAAAATTTTTCAACACTGAAATTACTTATTATATACACATATCACTAAAAATTTGCACATTTGTATGATGTTCCCGATCTAAATAATTTCGCAGTTGCACTTGATCGATGCACAAAGGAGCTGTGCCAGCTCCAATGTTCATTTGACAAACGGTGGAAAGGTAGAGAATGGGCAGACTATCAGATCCCATGCACGGTTTTCAAAAGTGCTCATTTCACAACGGAAAAATTACAAATGAAAAGAGGAAGTAATTAACCGAGGGTGAGTGGTGATTTCTTTTAAATTACTGCGTTGTACACCCCTGCTTCATCCCGGAAGTCTTACAAACCTAATTAATCCCATTTTGAAAAATGCAAACTTACACTCGCATGCATACCATACGTGAGATTCAAAACCATAACGTCGTAATCGCGAAGGAATCTTATGGACTTCAATGAAAGACGTTGCATTGTATAATGTTTCAAATTATTCTATTTATATTTTGTAAAGGTTATTTTTCATATTAATGCTTATTTTCAATTGGCATTTTGCCGTATAACATGAGAAAAATCACATTCTCCCAAAAAACACATATACATGTTTTGACATTTTCGCATTCTTAATATCATTCTACTTTTAAAAGGCACTAACAGAAGAAAACCTGAACTACTGGTCTACTTTCCATGAAAGAGGATCAATACGTTTAAAATAAAAATGGAAAATTATTTAAAGTTAGTGCATCATTTGAAAAATAAAAACTTGTCATCCAAGCGTACAAATATAGGCATGACGTAACCGTATAAGGTCGTTTCGGTGGTTCAGTTTTCTACAGCGCCGTAATATCGCGATAGAGTATTAGAAGTGTAGAAACATTACAGACTTTCGAGAAATTGTCAATTCGTATAATTATTTATGTTTAAAAATGTAGGCCCTATATCGATCTACATTTTTTTTAAATATACGCCCACACTATAGGCATTATCAGCAAGTAATACATTAAATAAAATTTCCTTCGTTCACATTACGAAGAAATTTCAGATATAAGGTTGCAGCCCTCTGAGAAGAAAGATACAACCCTGGACGAAACCTCCCCTTTAAGACTGCCCCAGGGCATGACGCAAAATGAGAGAGGCGGTCTGGCGTAAGAGGTTTTTGGGAGGCGGGGTGGGGCAAAGGAAAGAAGGGGGAGGAGCAGAAATTAGATTTCCGGCTCCTGATCGAGCCATTTTCGCTCACCTGGCTTTCGGCGGGGAAGCATCAAATGGCCAAGGTTAACAAAGTGATTTTATTTAAGGGGTGGGAGAATCGTGCGACCGTAGATCAGGTCCAGGCAAACAGATCCGAAGGACGTCTAGCAAGAACTGGGGCGACCAGCGAGATACGTAGAAAGCTGCAAAATTTGGGTCGTTTTTTTTTTGTGGCATTTTATAATTTAAGGGACCTGCCTACTTTGTGCTTGAGCTGTCCTGAAGAATTTTCTAAATACACGATTTTCCACTAAACCGTCAAATCTGTGTGTGAAGTGCTGATCTACGAAACGAACAAACACTTTACACGAGGCCTGTAGAGTGCTTTTAAGACCTCACGCATATTAAAAACATAGTTTCAGAGCACTACAACATAGCAAAAAAGGACTTTACCAAAGTGTTGTATCTCAAAATAATACGTTAATATTCATTACTGTTACAGATACAACAAAAACAATATGGCCAAAATATCGTGGGCTTATAAATATATGTTATATGCGCCATACACCTTGACAGCCCTGGATTAAAATATTTGACATGAAAAGTAGAATTCGGTGAAAAAAAAAATTATAAATTCAATTTCGGAGGGACACTACGCTCTTAATATTTGCATGTCCGAATCATACGCCGTTTAGTCACAAGATAAACTGTTGCAAGCATGGGGAGCCACTGAGAAAATAACATGGTTGTAGGAACCATAATTCGGTATCCATTGCCCATCTAGGATGTCAATACTGAGACAGCAACCAGACTGGCTGCTGGTACCATTTATATACAGAATGCTGAAAAACTACATGACAATACTTCGGCGGTACATTCCTCGCATCTGGAGGATGGAAAAATGTCATATGAACATAGGTTCGCAAACGCTTCGTTTCTTTACTGCAGCCCGAAATACTTAACGTACAGTGTATGGCCCACAGGCTGGATCATGATACCGTGGAATGCCACCGCAGCTGCAATTGGCAGCCCCTTATCAGTCCCCGAGGAGCCTGGATTTAAATCCACTAGACTTTTATTTGCGGGGACATTTAAAGGCACTTGTGAATGCAACCCCAGTAGACGATGTGGGGGCACCCCTTGACAGTATTGCGGCAGGTTGCGAAACAATCAGGAATTTTCCAGGAATTCATCGACGCATCTGGGTGTCCATACAATGGCGGGTTGATGCATGTGCTCGTGCTGATGGAAGGCATTTTGAACATTTCCTCTAGTGCCGACGATAAAATTTCACACATCATGTGTAACTAATTCCTGTGCAGTTTCTTCTGGTCCAGGTGTAGTGTCGTGGTGTGTGGTGTCATGTGTCATGCAAACGAACGCTGTGATGGCATTTCACAGTAACATGATCCAGCCCGCTGGCCATACAATTTACGTTAGTATTACGAGCTGTAGTAAAGAAACGAAGAATTTGCTGACCTATGTTCATATTACATTTTTTCACCCTCCAGATCTGAGGAAAGTTTCCCCGAAGTATTGTTATGCAACTTCGCAACACCCTGAATTGTTAAATTGCATAGTATTTGCAACAAAACTGTATGCTGCGGTCTTGTCTTGTCGACGATGGCATCTGCAACTATGAATATTTCCTACAAGAGAGCATTCTGTTCCTCCTCCAGAAAAGAGGGTTCCTTCGACAGGACACTTCGGCAATATTTGGATTATTCCTTCGACAAACAGAACTACAGCGAACCGAACGAACATCCTGATGCAGATACAGAAGTCTGGGTTGCCGTTAACGTGAAGCCATATCTCAAAATTCTTATGTTGTCTCTTCTCTGCTTGATTTTTTTTTCTGTCAGTGAATGGACAAACGACATCGGCCGGAGTATGTATACAGGACTGCGAAATCTAGCAGGACACCCGTTAGTATGGTCCATCCACGGTTACTTCTAACTTCTATGCTTTCACGACTTTCCTTCTCCTCAAGCAAACGAAGCTTAACCCAGTATAGAAAATTATACGAATGGGATAACGCACTGGACTCATGCGCCCTCGACGTAACGTTGTCTTGCATAAGGACTATTTTTTTGCTAGGCTATACCAACATGCTCATTTTCTTCATATTTTTGTTATTATTAATACAAAAATAAAATATATTCAAATTTACTGATATTATATAAGTGAAAGTTATATTTAACTGCTGAAAATAAGACACATTTATGTCGACAGATGTGTACGACTCTTGTAATACGTGACACATACAGTGAACAACCAGACACGTCGAACGAACGGTGAGTTATCTCAAAGGTGCGAGTCAAGAAGCGGGAAGAAACCGCGGATAGACTTTAACGCGAATTTGCAGGTTCCTGAACATAAGACGTCGTAACAAGTTGTTCGGAAGAGCTCCTGGAGGGGGGGGGGGGGGTGGAATGCGAAGGAGGAAGCGGAAGACAGGTGGTCCAAGGGGTGCCTTTACTTTTCCCACGTCCCGCGGAAGACCCTCGTTATAAGATCGGCGGGTGGCGATAACACCCCCCCCCCCCCCCGTGGCACCACGGATTTAATTCCGCTCCCTTGAAAGCGTGGGCGGGAAGTTCTTAAGTGGATCTTTCTCTTACGTTTCTGCGCGAAGTTCTTCCGAGTGTAGAAACACCGGAGTACTTGAAGAGTGCGTGGGAGACACAGTCGCGATATTCCGCGAAATACGAACGCGCGCGCTGGCAAAATGGCGTCACTCCCTCCCCCCCCCCCAAACAGGAGACCATCCACAGCGCGCAGTAGCCAATCAAACAATACCCGTTCCGAGACCCTTGTGTAACCAATCAGAAGAGCATGCACACTCGAATCAAATGAACCGACACGCCGTATGGCTACGGACAGGAAAATTACGCGTTTTGACGACTTGCAAGCTAGACTCCACTGCGCTGTGTATTTTCGAGCCCCATCGTTCTCTTCATTGGTCGCTGCCCCAGTGTGCACCGAGATTTACCTTAGGTCACGTGGCACTGGATTCGGTTCTTGTTTCCTTGCAGGTCTGTTATTGGCTGAGAGTTCACCTAGCCTTGTCTAATAAACTGTGATCCAATCGCAAACATAACAAAACTGAAAACGTCTTTGAAGCCTAGCTTGTTCTATAGTTAATTCGCGAAATTTTCCTGTCCCTGCGTACGGCTTCTGTGCACCTACGTATTCTGCTGGATAATTTGAATAAGGGGAGGGTCATTTGCACCATTTTTCCAAGTAGTAAGAAAAGGTATCGTCACAATTGGACTACAGCTGACTATTACTTAGTCTGGCAATAACAGGACACGATAACGTCAAAGCCAAGTTACACGGATTTAATTGAGGGTATTCATTGTAGAGTATAATATACTTACTGTCCAGCATCTGACTCTACAATGTCTAAATACTAAATAAATTACAATAAGTCTTCTTTTAAAACTACAAATAGAAAAACTAAACTAAAAAATTATTTTTCTCATAAAGCAATTGATTCTAGAAAATTTGCAATGGAAGTTGTCTATAGATTATAGGAGTAAGCTGAATTGTTATTGATTTATCCTCTACAAGACTAAACAGAGAATTCTAGATAAAATATCCTACTTTTGGAATTGAGAGTATAAAACTGCGAACAGTGAGAAACAGGTGAGTTTTATTCCGTTTTGTGGTTCAGTTAACTGAGAGGATCAATAAAAGACGAATGATCGTTTTTAATGATTACAAAACGAAATATGCTACTTTCCAATATTTGGGCAAACGTCACTCTCAAGTGTCAAAGAATAATTCTCTTTAGTGAGGAGTTCATTTCGCGGTATACTGTAAGAAAAAAATATATTCTGGTAAACTTCCTAAACAGTAATGGAAGTTTTTAACCTATTCAATGTACGGAATAGTACCACGTATCAGGCTGAAAATATGAGAATATTTAGCATAGCTACTACACGAAGTTGGGAACTTTCCTGCTCATTTGAATCTTTACCGAGCAACTATATGAACGTTGTCATGGGTGTGTGGGAAGATATTTTACATTCGCGCATTATCACTGTTGGTATACACTGATATGGTAAGTTGAGAAATAATTTCTTAGAGTGTAGTTTCTTGTTGGCCGTGAGTAGTGATCGCTGACGTTTCTTAATCTCATCAAGAAAGAGGAGAAGATAAGACTATTTTACCGCATATTTGTCGTTCAGAGCCGTTTTCGAAATTTATTTTTACTCTGGCCAGTTCACGTAGTTCGGATTATCTGCCCGCACACACGTTTTTTTTTTCCTTCGAAAGACTGCAGTTCAGTTCTGGGTGGAGATTTTAACCCTAAGTGTTTGGTATTCTTGAAAGCGCAAGGCCAACGTGAGTTAATTTATGCTTTCTGTGTTTTCTTATGTCATATTATCCTAAGGGTAGTTAATAGCAAGTGTTGTCAAGCGTTCCAACTGTGGTGGTCGATTTCTCGAAATTTCCTGGCTTAACATTTCGATCGATATGACGAGCCGTAAGACAAACTGACATTTCTCATAAACACAAACTTCATTTATCTTAATTTTTATATCTTATCAAATACCATATCATTTTCGACATTGTGCACACTACACAGTTTCGCATTTAGTTTTTACCCAGACAGCTTTAACCACGTGTAATTGCTTCTCTAAATGGTCCGTGAAAAATAGGTCGTGCCCGGACTCAGTTATACACTATACACAAGTGTTCTTGCAACCTTGCACACTTCACTTACCCTTGACACCTTTATAGATAAATTCGGACAGGTAATCTTGTTGGCTTCGATATCGGCTACTAGCCTGCTAATCGCTTATATTGAACTTGCACTGCGGCGCAGAAGAACTTGACAGCTGCCGAAAATTGTAGGGCGAAATCATGGTTTCAGCATAATTCCAATTTGACATACACCACAATTACAGTGATGCTAGTTGTACGCGGGTTTGCAATTTTGATTGCTTGTTTTAAGTTAGCTTTTGTAGGCTATAAACAGATATCACGAATATATTGTTTTATGCCTTTTAAGGTGTGACTCCCAGCAATTATTAACGTAGTTCAAAACTCTATGCCTGCGAAGTAGGGATGTTGGCCTATAAATAGTTAAATAAAACAATCATGTAGAAAATCAATCGTAACACACAAATGGTTTCTCAAAAAGGCAGCACCATGAAAATAGGGTTTTTATGCATACAATTAACTTATATTATTTTTCCTGTTCTTATTGCTACACATATTGTCAAGCAAGAGTTAATTTAATATTTTTCACACATGTCACTTATACGATTTCAACTGCCTATGTAAATTTTATTTTTTTAATTTTTTTTAAAATGTAAGATTTTTAAAACTTAGATGTACGGTGGCAATAATATTTATGTGAAATTTTGATAGGCTAGTTAATTTTTATTATGTATTTATTTTAATATATTTAATATTTATTTTTGGTGTGATCTCAATTTTGTAAGTCTTTCTACTTTTTATTGTATTATATGTCAATTCCGAGATCACGTATTCTTTGGTTTTTCTTCATTTAGGTCGTTATAAGTGGTTCATGTAGGTGGTTTGAATAATTTTGATCCCCATTGGCCCGCAGGTTTTAATCCTGATTGTTGATTGGCTGTCGCTATAGGCCCCCTTAAGCTAGCGTCAGCCTGCAGAGACTAACGCTCTCTTCGCTAGCAGCCTCCAACGACGTCAGACGTAGGGCAGGACCTCCCGTCTGAAGTGGACAGAGAGGCAGGACTTTAAATTAGTTTTATGGTGTGTAGACGTGTCCCTGAACCAGCTTTTAAGTAAACTTGTAACAAGCAATGGAGCTTGTGACAATGGTCGCCCATTCGCGAGGGTAAGTGGTCAGGAGCTAGATAGTTTGAATATGATGTCTACGTACGTGTAGAGCGGAGCTCCACGTATTTCCACCTTAATCCTGCTACGTCAAATCCTGCACGAACATCCTACCTTCAATCCGCTTGGTGATTAAAAGATAAGTCCTACCAAAATACCTGACATTTTCATCTGGACATAATTTTATATACAGTTTGATTCAGCTCGATGTCCGTCAGCATCAGTATACAAGCGACGCCATCTTGACTTTTATAAGTACGTAAATTTCCAGCACACATACGCCCACTGCAAAACCTGTGATAAGAGTAGTTTCTACCAGAGCTAGACTGTTTAGTGAGAACACAATTTGTCTTAAGGTAATATTTACTACAGAGAACAGTTTAATTAATTTGATTTTGAAACAAGTATATTAAGACTCTGGCAAGCTATGTCACGTAACCGTAAAAGGGTTCAAGTGGGCTAGGCATGACCACTTTTAATGTTGTTAGGATAGTGTGTTCTTTTTATAGCATTTCTTTATATTGCCATCAGGGTTTTTAATTATTTATGACTTAAACAATTACAATACAAAAGAAAATGAAATGTAAAATAAATGAAATTTATTCAAAGGGCGTATATGTTTTGTCGTTTTCTCTACTGTAGTGTCAAGTTAACCTATTTCTTACCCAGGGTCTTACATATGTGTTTATTAGAGTTTTCTCAATTGTCTACCTTATTTTGACATACGTACACAAATGCTAGTTTCTAGAGGGTTCAAATGGTAATAATCTTGTTCCCCTACCGGCCCAGGACTGCACCGGGCAATTATACAGAGGCAGCCTAGGTAAGATCACATCCTATCCCACTGATTTATTGCAAGTCAGCTGTGCAGCCTGGTCACTCAAGTGTTATATGTTCTGTTCCATTGTTGCGTATGCTAATTCTACACCATACACAGCACATATCTATTTTAATATAACATGATTATATCTCATATTGGCTATCGTAACGAGGAGGCCTTGTGTGTGTTCTTCGCAGCTCCCTACACACTGTATGACATATGTATATGAAATATAAGCTATATTTCAGCACATGTAAACAATATTCATACATGTCCGTTTGCTTGTATAATTGCGCACTCGACTTGCAATTCGGACAGCCGCTGATAATGTCACGTCCGGGGACAGGTCCTCGTGATTATACACTTCAGATGATTTCGCACATTTTCCCCATTCCTCAATATTGTCGTAATAGAAGCTGATGAATATGGTTGCTTTGGGTGCTGTCTTGAAGACCACGATATTTTCCTCCCTCTTTAAGTATGCTTTGTGGTTTTCCGGGAACAGTTGTTCTTAACTGGTCGCTTCATTTCATACGCGACCAACTTTTCATTGCAAAACAGGGTTATTTAATAATCCATTTCAAAGTTGCTGAAATTTAAAGCTTTCCTGTTCCGGCGTTGACGTGATTAACTTATTCCCGCCTCGGCGTCTGAACTCCTCTCGAGGGAGACGCGGCACAAATGAAGGAGAGCGTTTGATTAGTCGCCTTAATGAACACAAATTCGAAGGAAGCGTCAGTGAGGCCGCGGTTTGTGGCCATTTTGGACTGAGGACGAGACAAAAATTAAAGCTCTCAAAAGGACTTCGTGTTTCTCAGGACGTTAGTAATACCTTAAATGTAGAAGGAAAAAAAAGTTAATCTGTGGGTAACAATGGCGATTTATTTTATACGCCAATACCTATCATGTGTACTTCCGTACTCGAGAAATGAACGACTTTGTTAACGGCATTACAGTATAATAAAATAATAATTAATAATTCATTTATTACATTTTAATCCTTATAAAAGTACTTTTGTCCTCTAGATTTCGTCTTGCACGAGGCATTTTTTAATCAGCTAAGTGTAATGTCCAATAAAACAAAAAAAAAAAAAATGTAAATTTAGTACCTCTGAGGTAACGAATGCGATTGTCTGAAAATGTTCGCCTTTGACTATGTAAAGCTTAACTCTCAGCAAGAAAAAAAATAATCTAAGTTACTGCCCCCAAAATAATTTAATCGGGAGATAGATATACGTGTTATCGCACAAATACAAATATAATTATGCTAGCCGAATCACCAAACAAACGATATACTTATGCCGAGTACAGCAGTACACGGTCTCAAAAAAAATAGGGGCTCTTCATCGCTTCTTTAACAATAAATCTTCTTCATGCCAGCCTTGCTGTCCCGCGGTGTTGTTGTGGTTAGACTACTCGCCTCGCACCTAGACGAACGGGGCTCAATTCCGGTTTTCGCATGTGTGGAATCGTGCTGGACGATGCCGCTGGTCGTGGGGTTTCCTCGGGGATCTCCCGTTTCTCCCGCTCTTCCAGTCCAGCGCTGCTCCGTTCTCGCCTCTTCTCGCCCCCGCGTCGGCTCTCGGGACCTCGACGTTAAAGAGCCGCCCAGATCTCTTCACACCACTCCGCGGCGGAGCAGCTACTACCTCTCGAAAACGCACGCTGTTACGTCGGCGTGAAGGCGCCTATAATTTGCACCGCCACCTGAACACGCCCGCTCACATCCAGTAGAATCCAGGTCAGCGATTGCGACAAGCGGGGCGTGCATTGCCAAATGACTGGAAGCAGGAACCCCCACTATGAATCAGAAACCAAGGCAGATTGCGCCACTGCGACGGCAATATCTAGCTGTGCGGAGTGGCTGCCATTGTCTTTCTCATCGTGACGCCAGCCATGAAGGACCACTACAGATAACAGCTGTGCCGTCGCCGTATCATCATTTACAACAGCCTCGGGACAACTACAGTCAAGGTGGGACAAACCCAATACTGTAGCACGAGTCTAATCAAGCAAAAATTAACAGTCGATATCTCATATAGCTCCCCCCGGGACATTTAAATTGCATTTATGTAATTGTAATATTCATTAATTCAGCAATAACCAGACTCTCAACCTAGACAGTTTTACAGTTAATCAACCCTTTTCAACCACTAGCCCCTATCATTAATCACAACCATAAGTCTCCTAGACCATTTCAAGTATAAATACGACCAAGATTCATATTTATAACAACGCGCACAGCGAGAAACGGCGAAGGAAGTGCAACAGGAAACGGAAATTAGCGTCTGAGAATTCAATCTAGTATGTTCTGTAAGTAGCGCATAAGACGCTGTGTTCTCCCGGAAGTGGAACAATTTCCACCGAAAAAGGTTCCCTCTATTACTTGCCATAGCCGGCCCACAAAATGTGATATAATAATATGTTGCTCTAACGCGGATGTTAATTATTTTTAATACATGAAATCGGTGTGTTGGTACAGTATTTTGACTGCTATTCAAATTGCTGGTTTTTAGTCAACTCTGCTATGTTCTGTTCACGGTAAAAATGAGCACTTTTGAAAGCCCTGCTTAAGATCTACTTGTATGCACATTGTGTATTCTTCCACCTTATCTAAAATTAACATTGCCATGGGCCTCATCACTTTATTCATACGTCGGTGAAGTGAAACTGTGAAATTATTAGAAAAGGCGTTTAAAAAAAATAAAGCGAAATAAATAATTTAAATTATCACAAATGATTACCAATCCCTTTTTATTCGACGTTAACATATGGAACAACTTTCTATCCATCGTTACCAACTTTACCGGGTGCATGTCCCTTACTGCGCCCGTTAAAATATATGCAGACAGGGGCAGTGACATTTTTCTAGTGTTGATTTCAAAAGTGCTCACTTTGTCGAGAACAGCCTTTACAATGACTAGTGACTCGTATTTTTATATTTATTTTTACGTTCTTACGTGTTAGTCATGTCGATAATTTCAAAGTTATACTTGTATTTGAGAATTTTTAAATTATTTTAGTATTGAATAAAAAACGCAATCTAAAACCCCATTAAAAATTAAGTACCTACGATAGCATCCACCATAATTAAAACTTCCACATGTAACATTTATTCATGTAGTTAGAATTGTCTCAGTTGTTCATTCGGCGTTCTGTTTGTGACAGGCCAATTACCTTTCTGAATGATTTTCACAAACATGGCAGTCTCTTTCATTGATTCCCATCTCACAGCACTGCAGCTATTTCAAATTTGCTGGATTCCAAAATGAAGATCCGAAATTCCTCTGTGTCTAGACGCATGCAGAGACCCTGCAAATATTGCGGCATATTTTACCGACTGTAAATACTTCGCAGAAGCGTATGTTCGTTTCGAGTTCGCAATTGTATTGCACTTTTTTCGAAACACCCTGGAGGATTGCAAACAAGTAATAAAAATGTATCTCTGGTTTTCGTCAACACAGGCCAAAACAAAATCGGCTTTAAAAAATAAACGGCAACAGCCATTTTCACAAATATGAACCGCCCATGACGAACAGAAGAGAATAAATTTTGTGGGATTCAAAGATAACAATACGATTTTTGTGCCGTTGCTTATAAATACTGCATTTTCTAACTATACGATTACTCTGTTGTAGTGATACAAAATGAAGACGAAGTAAGACTATTAATTAATAAAAAATACTATAAGCTATCGAAAAAAAAAAAATGAGAGTGGCAATCGTACATAAATAATTCTGAAGGGTAAGAATCGTTTCAGAACATCATCAGCCAAAGAAGTAAAAATTCACGTAAAAATTCTTGCGCACTAGTCATAGACGCCACGTTTATATCAATTCCGTACGTCTGCATCTATCGTCTGTGATGTGAACTATTTCTTAATTTGACTGGGCCAACCAGGATTTTACCGCTATAATAAGGGACGTGTTACACGCAAGTTAACAGATAAGTCGAGTTAAAAATATACCAACTTATTATATATTGTTGGAGAAAAACATATTGTTACAAAATATTATTATGGAAAATGCCAGTTTATTTTTAAAAACAAAAGTGGATACAAAATTCTCGCCAGTGCATTTGGCATCCGTGGTAACTACACGAACTGTAATGATGCATCACTTATTTCTGTCCGTCATATGCTTACAAATAAAAACATCAGTTGAGCCACTTCTGACTGAAGAATAAATTGTATTTATTGTAAATGAGAATAAATATACCCTCAAATAAGAGGAAGAGAAATTCAATCCCTGAGATAACGAACAGGTACGATTTCAGTGATTCGAGTGAAGTAGTTTTCGAGAGCGTAGAGCAAATGTATTGGTTCACCGATCTCAAGCAATTGTTACTATTTGATCTCAAGAATTCTCTCTCATACGTGTACGTATGTGTGTGTATATATACATATATACAGAGATGCATATAAATACAAATATACATACATTCAATTATTTTTTCCCATTGGATTCCATTTTCCCTGGATCTGTTTTCTCTTTTTGAATGCGCTGAATATTATTTGGTCATCGTACATTATACACTAGAGCGTGTTTTATTAAATGCTGTTCACGATAAAATTAGCAGTTTTGAAACCAACCCTAGAAAAATGTTACTGCCCAGCCTGCGTATATATTATAACGGGCGCACTGAGTGGCATGCGCCCAGTAAAGTTGGTAACGACGGATGGAAAGTATTTCCATATATAAACTACGAATAAAAATTTAATGGGTAACAATTTGTGATTACTTAAATTATTTCTTTCGATTTGTATTCTTTTTTAATGCGCCGAAGTGTAAACATGACCGGATTCGTAGCATATTGACTTTTGTAATAATTCCACAGTTTAAATTTATCGACGCATGAATAATGTGACGAGGCCCATGGTAATGTAAATTTCTCGTGAGGCGGAAGAGTGCACAACGTGCATACATGTAGATCTGAAGCAGGGCTTTCAAAATTGCTCATTTTGCCGTGAACAGCATATAGCGGAAAATACCTCGTGCAGTCTGAAATGTGCTATTGCCCAATAGAGACGTGGATACCAAAGTAGTAAAACAGGATAGACCTTCCAAAAGGGATTTCTTTGATCCAACGAGATGTTTGGTGGAAACCAATCATCTTTTTTTGTCAGAGGCAATGGGACATTCTGTTGTTTGAAAACAAAATGTATTGTTGTTATTATTTGGTTGCCCGATACAAAGATTTGGTTGATGCAACTAGAGATTTGTTTGACTATGTAGTACATTGAACAGTTTCGGTTAATGTAAGATAAATTTGTAAGCCCAACCAAGATGCGAACCTACATCACCTGCATCCGAGCACTACGCCCTAGTAACCTCACTGCCCGTCTGCCACCAAGGCGAGCCGGGTTCGATTCGCCGGCCGGGTCACTTCAGGATCTTCTCTTGTGGGCGTCCTGCCGGACGATGCCGCTGGTCTGCGGGTTTCCTCGGGGATCTCCCGTTCCCCCCCCCCCGCCTCTTCATTGCGACACGCTGCTCCATTCTAACTTCGATCGCCCTTCGTCGGCTCTCAAGACCTCGCTGTTAAGAGCCGCCCAAATCTCTTCACTCACTCACTAGCAACCTCAGCGAGAATGTCTACAGATAAACTAACGATGTTTTTAAATACTCAATTTTAAATACTGGGAAACGCTTGCGCCAATGAATATTTCAAGTTTATCAGCTATAATTTTTTGTTTCCTGTTGAACTTGTCATGCAACTAACAATGACTTTTATCAACCTAATTGCAAAAAAAGTTTCCAAAAATACGCTGTATTTTCGAACGAGGGAATTATATGAGAGGCCAAACTAGTATACGCAGTTGATACAACAAAATATTAAGTTGGCAGTCAAATTAATTTTAGCCTAAAACAGAGTGTTTCTTTATTCAAGTACGTATTTACTTAGATGAACAAAATAAATATCGTGGCTTATGAAATTTTTTTTTTTAATCGCCAAAATATTTCGTTGCGGTAACTAAATATATATTTGGTATTGTAAGATAATTTTGTAAGCTCTTCTTTCAGTGTATTCGTAGGAAATATAAATGGTTTCGTTTAATGCGCGGAGGGTATACATGGTCTTAATTTAACTTTACAATAATTTGCTGGATACTGGAGAACCTTGAATTAAATAAATGAAACAGATTTCACCTGATAAGCGACGCTGAATGTCACCTGCGAAAAACGAAAGTCTTCTTCAAACGACTGGCTGGAATGAAAGCAACACGTGACGGAAATAAACGTTATTTTTCGTAATGCGGGTATTCAACCCAGCGTTACAATAAATTGCAATGGTAAAATTATTTTGCCGCTGAATGTGATTTTAACGTTTATCAAAAATACATTTATAGATAGTAAAAAATCACAAGGCTATCCGCTTCCGTGACAATATGTTCTCAGAGTACGTTTAAATATAACTTGTTTTACAAACAGACGTACGCACATATTAGTTTTGCAAAAAGTGTCTTACAGTTTATGAGGGGTTGCTGGCAATTAAAGGAAGATTATGGTACTTTTTGAAATCGTTAGGGATATTTTAAAATTCGCGTTACCATTTGAGGATGCTTTAAACTTTAAACACTTTTACCTATGCAATACGTTTTGCAGTAGGCCATACTTTATTTTACATACCCAGGGTTTCTCTGCGCAAATAAACGAACACCTCACAATTGTGTGCACCCAATCACGTGCCGTTCAGTCAGAAAGGGCGTGACTTCACAACTATGCAGCAGCCAATGGAGAAACGACGCCGGCTCCTGTATATACAGTACTGCGAAGTTTACAGTGATAACAAATAATAACGCGAATTTTGCAGGTCTCTGATAAAAACACGAGTTTTGCATTTCTCTAGTAATGTATAATCTAACTGGCGATGAACTATTTTTTGTTTGTTATAGTAACATCGGCATTGTTCGCCACCGACAGCCGAAGTGAGGGGAGTTACCGAGTGGTTCCGTATATTTTTACGTAGAGAGATCTATTCTGTTTTCCTACCATTGTTGAACGTGGTTTCGTATACTAACAGTATATTGTCGTAAAATCCCCCCCCCCCCCCAATTTTATGTAAATATTTAAGTTTGTGTTATCTTCCGAGTACAATTCATGCACGATACCACGCAAGTTAAAGGGGGGCTTTGAGGCATATAAATGTTTTATTAAGAAATGATACTTGCAAAAATCAATCCATTTATCAAAGTAATATATTTTTTTTCTTGAGGTCTTTGCTCGACTGTCAGCGATTGATCAGTTTGAGACACAGACTTGTTGAAAACCGCCAGTTAAAATTGGAAACATACTAGCTATTTGCTGTGACGATAGAATTCTTCAACGAAGTACGTCCATAATAATGATTTTTTTTCTTCATTTAATTACTTATATTAGTGTCTAGAATTATCCGAAGAACACAGGAAAAACACGAACACGGATTTGAAAAATCGCACTTTTGAAATTTGAATTTTTTTTTTAAACACGAAATAATTTTAGCACTATAAAACATGCGGTTCAAAAACATGCGGTTTAAAAAAAATAAAACAGCTTTCTGGAGAAGTTCCCTCTTCAGCGCAGCCCTAAAATAATTATAATGCGACTCTCAACCGTCTGTGTAATTTCGACACGACTAAGCAGAGTCGCCTTTTTATACACACGTTTGAAGTCCAGCCTTTTCATAAAATGACCCCGAGAATTTTATTTGGCCCTTCCACGGGCAACACAGAGTTTAAAAAAAAAAAAAAAAAAAAATTCTGGGAGAAACTGCGTCTTGTTTACACAGCCGTGAAGCTAGAGGAAATCGGACTGAATTTTTTTTATAGTACGGTTTGTCCAGAAGGTCGGATGGCGGAGGAGGTGGGGGAGGGGGCGGATGTCCCGGCAGAGGGGTTGGTGGAAGTTGGTCTGGTTTGGCTTCGCCGTGGGCAGCAGGTGGCGTGGCTGCGTCTACCAACCCCATTCCCATGGCGTCCCGGGGGCGAAAGATAAAGATGCCTTTTCCCACGCCATCTGCGTACCACTTCAGCAAAAAGTCTATTACGTTTGGCGATGTTGGAGGGGTTGAGGCGGGAGGGGGTGAGAGAGTTCGGGTCGGGGAAAAAAGGGCCACATTTCTCTCGTGTTTTCTTCGTCGCACAAACACACACACACACAAACGCACACGCACTCACACTCGGCTCTCCGGTCAGCTCGTAAAAGAGGTCGTATGTCTAGTTGATGGTGAAGTCTTGCTCTGTGTACTGTCTATCTCATATAAGATGGCAAGATTTTGACAGTCACTCAGTGGCAACTTGACGTATACGAATCAAACAAATTGCCGTTTACCAAATCGTGTATCAGCTGATGCGCGAACGAACAAAAGTTAATATTAAGTTGGCTATTCTGAGTGCACTGGCGACGCACTATCAGACAAGTTCATAATACGCGATAACAAAGAGTTCCTAGATTAATTAATATATTTTATTTTACGTGGTCACAAAACAGCGGTTGTAAGTGTTACAAACTAATCTTCGTGCTAAAGTAGTAATGTATAGGTGTTCAAAATGAAGTGCACAATAAGAGGATTCAGAGTCGGATGAAACGCGACTTCAAACCTTAGATCTGTTCATGACGTATTTACACTGTCCATCCATGCTTTCCATATGTGCTTGATATTGATTCCAAAAGCCTACAGAAATATTGCATGATAATAGTGAATTATTTTTTCAAACAATTTGACGAAATATATATTTCAAATTCGTGTCGTTTCGAGACAGTATTAGGAGAAAAGCCAAGTTTTAAAAAGCAGGATCCAGAGGCGGTAAACCTGCTGCTATCTGTCGGTTCACACACTTAACCATGTTGTACGCGCCATCTGTGATTTCTTTCTCGAACCTGACCAGCTATAACGCTCAAATGAATAAGTTTCGTATGTAATATAACAAATCAACGAGCAGATACCAATAGTTTTATTTTTCCGCGAGCTCTGCGTAACTTTTAAAGCAACATATATTTCGTGTACAGCGATTTTGATTACTAGTAATTTCTATCGGGCCAGTAATTGTCCGTCTATGTCCTAAATATGGCCATGTTTTTTTCCCCGAAACTCATTTCCAACTTTTCTGAAGCCCTACTGAAGTTCTACTTCTGGTATATTCTTTCTGTCTCATGCAAACAAAGCTTAACACAGTCTAAGAAATTAGACCAAAGGGACACAGTGCACCACATTCGCGATAATATTTTATGTAATAACTATTACATACTAGGCGTTGCCAATACGTCTATTTTATCCTTACTTTATAATTATATTAACTATAAATTAAATATTTTAATTTAAAGATAAATTCTACTTAAAAGTGAAATTTAAACACAAATGAGATATTTTTATGTCAATACAAATATAAAATGCTTGTAATACATGGCACATTTAGAAAAAAACAACCGAACACGTCATACGTGGGGAGATTTTTGAAAGGTTTTTCATTTTTAATGTGTGAGGAATCCACGAATATTCGTTGTTTTATATTCGTGTGAAAGACCGTTGTAGTGTAGTAATTACTTACAAATTACTGTTTCCTCACATAGTAAAGTTCTATACTTTCTTTGCATAACAATGTGTCAAAATAAAAATACTATTTTTCTTAGAACGTAAAAAAAAATTCAATTAATTCAATTGAAATCATTAAAATAGCTGTATGAAATGATTACGCAAATTTTACCAACTGCTCATAATAAGAAGATTTTAGCGTAATTTTCATTTGCGAACGTCTTAAGATTTTTTGTAAAATAAATTTTGCTAAGGTATAACTTAAAATGAATTACTGCGTGAACTTTCATTCACCATTGTTAATTTTTTTTGTAAACGAATTCCTATATTTTGATTGTAGGTTACAAAATCAAACATTGTGATTTTGGCATACAGTAAGTACTATAATGCAAAAACTATATGAACTAAAATTTCAGGCAATCAAATAGGAAGTATGAAATAATTTGGTTTCAAAAACAACAAATTTCATTTTTGCCTATACAACTGACAAATTTAGTTGCGCCAAACGAAATTTGTTTGATTAGAAATAAATAAATAAATAAATAAACATTTTTCGCAGTGTGAAATAATTCTAGACTGATCCCATCTTTCCACGAGACTGCCAATGTAAAAATCTTCAACTTCAATATTTTACATTTCACGTTTTAAAGACACCAGAATATTTAATTGTACTCTTCCAAATTTTTCGTCATTGATTTATGCAAATTTTGAAGGCACCAACGAGTTCATAAATAAAATGGCTTTTGATATTCATTTTCATAACAGATTTCTATGGCTTTAACTATACAGTATGTTTCATCATTATTATAATTATTTTTTCCAAATTTCACGTTTACTTGGACTTTTATATTTAATTATGATTAGACGTCTAAGAAATAAATAATTTACATTTAATCACTAGATAAACCAAGTATATTTATAACGAACGTAATAAAAAGTTATTTTTACCCAATGCACAATAAATGAAATGGGTTGAACGATTGGCATCTGATATTTAAAGAATTTGGCGAGAAAATATTTTGCAAATGGAGTTTTAGTTTTCCTTTCTGTCGCTCGCGAAATCATGCAAGTTTTACCAGTTCGGCGATAAGCTAGGTTCGCTAATGCAGGCGAAGTGTTGGCAGCACTCGAACGTGGATCTGAACACGTTCCAAAACATACTCTATAATGCATTGAAGCCCTCCTTTTCAGAGCTGGGCTCCGCTCCTGAATGATTTACAAGGATCCAGGGCGACCCGCAATCCTTCCCCTCAGGATATCCTCAGCTCTGTCCACGAAGATTCAGATCCGGGTATCAGCACCGATTCTCCTCCAAGCTCCTTTTCTACCTCTGGATTTAGTACACAGGACGTGCAAGAGTGGCGCTACGCTGAAGGAAAAAAAAAAAAAAGATGAATTCACTCGTTGGCAGAAGTAGATTTTAGAGGCGTCCGTTCACACATATTCAGCATTTCTGCGTTATCTGCGTATAGTCCGTTTCCGGTTACTTCGAACTTTTCTGAAGCCCTGCTAATGTTCTACTTTCAGGTTATATTCCTCCAACTTAAACAAAAAAAGTTTAACCAAGTTTAGAAAATTACACCAAAGGGACAGCGCGTCAAATTCTTGGGCTCTCAAAGTAATAACATTTTGTATAAGAACTATACCTTATTAGGCATTGCCAACGCACATTCTTCCCACTGCTTTCATTCATATTGAAATTTCACAATTTATGGATCAAATATAATTACAAGTTGAATGTAAATAATAAGATAATTTTATGATAGTAGATGTATAAAACGCTTGTGGTACATTATATATTTACGAAACAACACCCCATACGTGGAGCGTTTTTTTTTTAATTCAAAAAGTGTGAATAATCCGTTAATAAACGATACTCATAATTCTTAAGCTTTGTTCGCTTCGTCCATCAGCTGCCAGGAAGCGAGTTTTTGCTCCTGTCAAAATTAGTTGCGCTACAAGTATGTTGAGATTAAATCAATCATATTCTAATTTTCATTTCCTGTAACTTTGTGTATTTTTCTTCCGTTGCACGTCACAGAAATCGTCTTTCCATTGCGAGATTTATAGCCTATTAAGGGCTCCGCCTGAATGATTGTACAATATCTACCAAAAAGTAATTGGGCACCCGTGAAGATAGGCAATTCAGTACGTCAGTTGACTTGTGTTTTACACCTACGGCGTAGGACCGCTGGTGTTTGTCCGTGGTAGCATGAACACAGAGGCCTATTGTAACATTCTGGATAATGAAATGCTCCCAGCATTGTGGCGTTTTTACGGAATGGACCCGTGTTACTTACAGGATGACAATGCCAGGTGCCATGTTTCAAGGGCTACTATGCAGTGGTTCGCCGACAACAGTGTTCGCTGATTGGACTGGCCCGTCCAGAGCCCCGACCCCAACACTATAGAACATCTTTGGGACGAATTGGATCGCCGGGTGAGGACTCGTCAGGCGCGGCCAAAATCCATTGCTAAACACGTGGAATGGTTACAAGAAGGATGGCCACGAATCCCCGTGGATGTCCTGCAAACACTCGTAGAGAGCATGCCAGACAGGGTGGCTGCTGTTATAGCCGCAAGAGGTGGCCCTACGAGATTCTAACGGGGTGACAACCACCGAGAAAACATTGTGGACAGGTGCCCAATTACTTTTTGGTAGATAGTGTATTTTGCGCATTCGAGGCCTCGAAAAGCGTGTGCTCTTAAGGCTGACTCTTCCTCACTCACCACTTCCTTCGTCGTCCTTACTCTCACGTCGCTCAACTGGTGTGCAAACTTTCCGTTGCCGACTCGCCAGAACGTGACTAAATGCGGTGACCCTGTATTTTTTATACTATAAGGAAGATATGACTATGATGCGTGTCTAAAGACAACTCTAAAGTTTCTGCAGAGAAAATTTGACGGCTAAAACGTATTCTGAAACACCAGTTATAGCGATATTCAAGCCCGCAAAAAAAAAAAAAAAATCCTTGGAGTTTTAGTAGGAACTTGAATCTGGTTTTTGTGGGGGGGGGGGGGGATCTTAAATGCCAGATGTGTTAAGACGCCACTGAAAATTACCCAAAAGTTTTTTTTATCATTATTGTTTTTCCACCAATACCTCTGCAACGCAGTTCGCTCTTAAGGTCCCCGCCTATCTGCCTCGTGAACTACGTCACAGAGTGTGTTTCAAACACCCTTTTTCCAACGACACTATTTAAGTGCGTCCCAAGTGTTCATTTAAGAAAAAAAACACACACACACTTCAGTCGAGGGCAGTTGAGTGCTTCCAAGGCATCACGCTCATCAGAAACACAATTTCAGAGTACTCCAAAAATAGCAAACAGCTGTTTTTTTTTAAGTGCTATATTTCAAAATATACGCTTCGGATACATACAAAATTACTCAAGGGTCCTGCATTGAGAGAGGAAGTTCACATAAAAGTTTAAGTAAAGTATTTTTTTAGGTACTGAAAAAAATTGTAACAACACTGACTAGTTTACAAGCTGCTGTCAACGGAACCTATTGGTAGATGAGTTTGAAAAATTAACTTATTTTAAAAGCATTCGTTTGACGGTTGAGTAGTGCTTATGAAATCGCAATGTTGCCGAATGAATTTAAATTTAGCTTGGTGGCTGTTCAAATTGTCTTCGTTTTAACTCATTCACGTCAAATTAAGATTGTCCAAATTTTTATAGGCTGTTCACGGTAAATCAAGCACTTTTTAAGGCCATGCTAAATTTTCCTTTCAATTAATTTATACTTTTCCGCCACTTTTTAATGTAAACAGTGCAGTATGAATAATAAACACAGTGTATATATTTCATCACTCTCAATAGTTAACGTCGGAGACTGCAATAAATATATTTTTTTAGGTGTTTATGCCTTTTGTGAGGGCCTTAAAAAGTGCTCACTTTACTGTGAACAGCGTATAACCATTTTTCCTATAAACTATTTAAAAGTGCCACTATTACGACTAATGGAAACTAGTAAATAGTTTTTCAGCAATTTCGTCAATATTGTTATAATATTTGATGGTTGGATACATGTGGAGAAATACTTAAGTAAGCATGCAGTGTTTTAAAAAAAATGTACACATAACCGAGAACTGACAATAAATTCGAACAGTTGAGTAAACCATCCCAGTTCAGAGCTAGCTGTTTCTACGAGGCTCTGAATTCACTACCCTTCCGTTATCCAAAAAATCACCAGGGCAAACTTTCCGATGTTTACTCACGTCATTCCGAAGATAAATACCGTTCCGTATCTCAACGTGTATTCACCGAGAGGTGTATTTATTTCAGGCACAAAATAAATTTACCTGAAAGGTATTTGTTTACACTTAACAACATTGCATTCGCTCAAATAATCTGCTCTTATTACAAACATATGCATTGGTTCCTTGAAACTAATAAAGCATTAACCTGATTAAGCGAATTAAGAATGTTAAGCCGAACATTTATCTGATTGTTACATCATCTCATTTTCTGTGAATACAGTAATTTTTGCATGTACGTTCATCCAGTCGGTTTTGTTGTTGTAAGAATGATAAATATCTATAAACATATTGATAGATTCAAATAAATATTTAACTTGGTGTGGATAAACATTAGGTTTTCTGGAACAATTTGATGTTTCATTATGATGGTGTAATTGGACTTTGTACATTGCCGACCATGAGGCTAAATAAATATCGCACACACGCACACCCACAAATCAGCAATGCAAAAACCGGAAAGTCCTTTTTACAACACCACAGGCAGATACTTAGGAAAAACTTTTTCCTTGTCAATAAAAAACAAAAGTGTATATAATTAAAACGACAAAAAGACTGACGAACAATGCACTGTTACAAAACAGGACAAACAGCAATCGCAAACCAAAAGAAAACACAACACGGCGACGAAAACGAAAATATCACACACGTGAACAAAAAAAAAAAAAAAAAAAAAAAAAAAAAAAAAACCAATATTATTGGACACAGCCGAACAATAAAAACTACAAAATAGGGAAAAAGAGCTCCTGGCCAGATTTTAAAACAAAATAACTCAACACTACGAACAACGCCGTAACCACACAGTCAGAAAAATAATATATAAGCCAACAGAGAGGACACAGAACAACGAAATATGACAACACAAAAAAATTCAAAGTCTTCACGAAATTTCGGGGCCTGGAATCTGTCCCCTTCTTCAGGTGAGGCACTGGAAGGACAATCGCAGTAGACTACTGCAGCAGACTTGAAAATACAACTCATCTACGGTGTTCAGATCTCTCTCCTGCGTTCACTTATTTAGGATAACCGAAAGCATAATGCGCATACAGTCATACAAATCTCTAGGCGTTCCAACAAAATCTGGTACGTTTGGTATAAACAAATGTGTAAATAATTCGGTATCAGTTACAGAATATTTAATTCCCCCTTTTACAAACAATAAATATAGTTGCGCCAAACAAATTGTGTTTTATCAAACAAAAATTTTCCTCAGACTCATGTCAAGGCACTGTAAAAACTGGATATAACCGTCCGCCATTTTTTTTTGTCAAACTTTCGACTGGAAGCGTTCTAGGAGTAATGTATCAAATTCTAGTTTCTCGTTTCCGTGACGTTCTATCGCAAGCAAATATTGGGAGGAATACGAACGGGTTAGTAGTATCGCTTGAATACATATTCTTTATTGCTCACGATAACGGGCTGTTCATACCGAACCGTGGAAACTGCGCAGCTGCGGATTTTCTGGATTTTAAATTTCCTTTGGCGAAATTCGCAAATTTACTTGCAGAACTGCGGTTGGGATAAATGGAAACCACCGTATTCAAGGTTTTGTGAAGTTAGCTAATGCTTTATTATTGTTGAAGTTACAAATTAATATGATGCCAGTGTTTCAACCTTACTAAAAATACTTAAACTGTGGGAAACAAAGGAGGACCGCGGTGGCTGAGCGGTTAGCCTACCCGCCTCCAACCTAGGCGAACCGGGTTGAATTCCCGGCAGGGTCACTCCTGGATTTTCGCATGTGGGAATTATGCGGGACTATGCCGCTGGTCGGCGGGGTTTTCTCGGGGAGCTCCCGTTTCCCTCACCCCTGCATTCCGTCGCTGTCCCATACCTCGCTTGACCCTTACAGGCTCCCAAGACCTCGTAGTTCAAAGCCGCACATTCCACTCCACTACTTATTTTGTCACCTCTAACATATATGTGTTTACCACGAAGATAAAAAAAAAACAATTGGCATGCCAAATAACTAATTTTTTTCTTGTGTACGAGAGTGCCAATGGTTATTATGTTGAATAGCTGTAAATGTATGTTTGCAATACGCAAACATGTCTTGAGTAAAAATTTCTCAAGTGTTTTTGTGATGTTTTTCCATCACCAGAGGATAAAGCCTGCGAAAACATCCACAAATGCTCTTCCTGAAACGTGTGTTTTCCAAGCACTCTGCAAATCTGTTTCTCCAACAGGCGGAAGAGCTTCTTATGCACGAGACGGCAAAAAAAAATTACACGTTTCCTTTTCACGCCATCTCCGGCATGTCGGGGAGGAATTAAATCGCCTGAGAAGCAGCCTCTCATTATCGTCAAGAGCCCGAGCGAGTTCATCTGAACAGACGGAGTCCGCTTTCGCGATCTTTGAAAAAAAAATAAAAAAATAAAAAACGAGACGCGGCAGCTGGGTTTGCCGTTTCTGCGGTTAGCACAACTCTCGCTTCCTTACTCCACCATCACTCGGTAAGGCCATTTGTGAGCGAGAGCTCCACGAAGACGTCAACTTGAGACCGCTTAAGTCCCTGAATTTAATCCGCATGTGCAGTTTTCTTTTCCACTGGACGCACTTAATAACACAATATATAAGTAGTAAAAATAAAGCTGCAGATCAATTATTTTACAGATTAATTAGTTTACGACCCCGCTTAAATTCAGAAAGGAAAGCCATCGATGATAAATCATTGGTAATTATATCCCGAAAGATGTTTGTTTGTGGTTGCAAAAATTATTTCGTTGATGGTTTCCATAACGAAATGTTATTGTCGTTAAAACACAAAATCCCGCAGATTAGCACGAAATAAAGCCCTTGAGTGCTCACTGACATATTCGTCTACTGAAACGGTATTTACTGGTTGCCACCAAACATCTGGTGGCATTCATGTCGACCAGAGCAAAATATTTTGTTGCGAATGCGTGAGCCCCGTCAGTTATATCCTGCTCGTGTGAGCTGGATGGTTGCAAGAAGCCCCCCTTTTGGTATGGCCACGACCCCACATTGTGTCCGTGATCGGCTCGTGTGTTATGCGGTGACCTCGCCGTCATGAAAGAAATGCTCAAGAAGTAACTGATAGATTACATCAGCCTTTTATTATGGTTTACAGTCCCTTCTCCGTTACTTTCAACATTTCTGGAGCGCTGCTGAAGTCCTACTTTCAGAATATCCCTCCGCCTCAAGCTAATACAACTAAAACCAATATAGGAAATTACAGCAAAGGGACACCGCTCTGGAGCGCTCTCGGTGTAATAATATTTCGAATAAGAACAATTTCTTACTAGTCATTACCAAAGTACCTGTTTTTCCTCTGTTTGTATTCGTATTCATTATAAATGATATTTTTTTTAAAATACAAATTATAGATAAATGCAAAGAAAAGTACACGTTAACAAAAAATACGATACTTTTATGTTAACAGAATTAAAGGACGATTGAAAAGCCACTATACATTATGGCTAGAGTCCTGATCAATTTGCGAGTGCAATGACGTTTAGGCTAGACTTCACAGTTTTATATGCTCTCATACAGATATCATCTGTTTATTGGTTGATTGTTGTGGTAGTAAAAGGCGGTGTTTGGGCGCACAATTGTATGTTTGTTATTGGCTCATTTATATCCAGGAGGTGTCAAACAACACGTCGACCAATTACAAAAGTAACATGAACTTACAAGTGTGTGAGTTACAACTTGTCTAAAAATGAACCCACGAAAATCTTGGGTCTCTAATTATGGCGTAAAACAGGTTGTAGTACACGATGAACATTATGGCTGAAACACACACCACTACAGGAAACAAATTCAGTGCATTTAAACGTGCTCATCATATCCAGATTGTGTATAAACTAGAGGCTGAGGACTATGCAGCCAGACAGTATATGTGCAACGACCTACTGGAAGCTACTGTTTGATGGACGAACGTGTTGTTCAGTGACAAAGCAACATTCTGCAACCTGTGGCCATGTGAACAGACACAACCGTCGGATCTCGGCGGAGGAACAGATGTATGCTCTGTGGCCATGCGAACAGACACAACTGTCGGATCTCGGCGGAGGAACAGATGTATGCTCTGTGGCCATGCGAACAGACACAACTGTCGGATCTCGGCGGAGGAACAGATGTATGCTCTGTGGCCATGCGAACAGACGCAACTGTCGGATCTCGGCGGAGGAACAGATGAATGCTCTGGAGGAATGGTGACGGAACATATCCCTAAGGTGACCGTGTGTTTGATGATGACGCGGACTAATGTCTACGGACCCTTCATGTTTGCAGACACGATGCAACAATTTCTGGAGTCACACATGGTAGGCTGTTCACGGTAAAGTGAACACTTTTGAGGTCCTAGTTACTTCTTCCTTTCTGACATTTTTATCCTTTAACAACTTTCAAAATAAATATTCCCGCGTAAGTAATAAACACAGTGTGTATATTCCACTGCACTCGGAAGTTAACGTCTAAGGCTTAAATAAAATATATTTAGTGACTATTATTCCAAATGAGAGGACTTTCACTAGTGCTCACTTTACCGTGAATGTCCTGTGTATGATAGGATTATGGGCACAGTTATTTTTCAATAGGATGTTACACCAGCCCATTTCCCCCTCATTGTCCGCGACTACCTGAACCACGTCTTTCCTGGGAGATGGATTGGTCGTGGCTCGCAAAATTCTTGGGCACCACGCTCACCAGACCTCACCCCCTGGACGTTTTGCTTGGGGGTTCACTAAGTCCAAAGTCTACCAGGTAAAGGTACGCGCCATTGAAGAACTGAAACGCCGGATTTACGCCGCAAGAAGCTGCGATTACACCAGCTATGTTGGACGTGCTATGGAGTGTTTCGCTCTGTGGTGGAGTGCTGGAGGCCGTGCCAAGACGCGGGATGTGGTCGCAATTGAAATGCACTGACTTTCTTTCCTACTGTGGTGTGTGTTTCAGCCTTAATGTTTGTCGCGTACTACAGCCTATTTCGCGGCAAAATGTACAGTGACTTTTGAATCATTCTATATAAAACGCACGTGGTACATTACGAATTTAGTGAACAACCAAACACGTCGTACTTGGAGTGATTTTTCGAGGGTTTGATTCAAAAAAGTGTGAAGAAACCGGGAATATACTATATAGTTTGTTCGCAGTTTCTTCACACTTTTTGCATCAAACCTTCGCAAAATCTTCCCATGTATGAAGTGACTCGTTGTGTCCTAAGTATGTCATTGATGACAAGTTTTTATATAGGCTGTTCACGGTAAAGTGAGCACTTTTGAAAGTCTTCTCATTTGGCATAGTAATAAAAAATTATATTTTATTGTAGCCTTAGACGATAACTTCCGAGTGCGGTGAAAACTATACACCGTGTTTATTACTTACATGGCAATATTGATTTAAGGAGCTGGTTAAAGGAAAAAAATCGTTTAAATAAAAATTAACTAAAGCGTCAAAAGTACTCATTTTACCGTGAACAGCCTATACCTGTGTTAACTTGAAATATGCCTTATTTTTGGTAAAATTGAACTATTGTTTATTATATATTAATAATTTATAAAATTTCACATATAAATAATTCGAATAAAAACCGGTAGAAAATAAGTGTCTTGGTAATGCCTCGTAAGAAAAACTTCCTTTGCAAAATATTATTACACTTAGTGCGCGCGAATGCGGTTCGTTATCCCTTCGGTTTAGTATTACAAACTCGGTTAAGCTTTGCTTGCACGAGGCGGAGGAATATCCTTGCAGGTAGAACTTAAGAAGGGCTTCAGATATGTTGGAAGTAACAGCGAGTGGATTGCAGTGAATTTTACGCATAAACGGTTCCAGAAATCGAATTTTGAGGAGAAGCGTTCAGGCAATGGCACGACTGTTACAGTGTTGAATTTTCTGTACTCGTACGTTTAAATACAAAGTCCGCAACGCGGAGGCAGGTGGCGCAATAGTTAAACTACCGTGGACGCGCATTCGGGAGGACCCGAGTTCGGTCCCCCATCCGGTCGTCCTGATAACTGGCTTCAATGGCCTTCAGTCAAGGCGAATGCTTGGGATGTGCACGTACCTCAGGTAGTGGTCGATTGCTGCCGCGATTCAGCTCGTGCGAGAAGCTTCCTTTATCTGTAAAGTCCGCATCCCGCAAAAAAAAAAAAAAACCTACGTAAGCTCCATTAACCCGTATTGCTGCTATACATCGTTCACGGTAAACTGGGCACTCTTGAATGCAAATTATGTATTTTCCCCCCATATGTAAAATGAACTATGTCGTGGGGCTCAACTCTTTATTCATGCGTCGGTCAAATGAAACCGTAAAAACATTACAATATTTTGAAATCCTTACACTTGTATGCATTGTAAACTGCAGGGTATGAAATTTATAATTTCGTTTCTCACAAATGTTTAGCAAGCACTTTGAAAGTCGGCGTGAACATTTAAATATATGCAGGCAGGATCAGTGACATTTTCCCAATGTTGATTTCATAAGTGCTGAGATTAACTGACTTATTATTGCCTTGGTAACCAAAAAACTAATTACATGTACTCAAAAGTCTAATGTGTTGTCCATATTCCCATACGAATGTTGTTTTCAGCAATTTTTTTATTTTTGTCACTACGAATATGTTTCACCAGTGCACTATAAAAATAAACAGCGATAAAATGGAAATGTTGAATAACTTTAAGCGAAAATAATTTACATTATTTTTATTATTACAATGTTGTGTGCTGTTCCTGTCAGCTGTGATTGTTGCTCGAATTCAATGTGGTCAAGAATTATTTTCTTTCTTACCGAAATGATTGCGGCAATTAATCCCTCTTTGTTCATTACCGAATTTGTGTAAAAATTATTCTGAAATGTAGTACGAGATTTTTGTATATAAGATTAGACAAGAAATTTGTTAATTTTTGGAAGCAATATTTTTATTTTATTCACGAGTTAAAAAACAGTTAACTGTAATTTTGACATATGATTATAATAAGGGGTTAAACTATTTTTTTTGGAGTGAAGTTACATTTAACTTCTACAATTTTTACCGAATATCCGGGGTAAATAAATTAAAATAAGCAATTTTGTTGTGCTTTGTAGTTGTAGGTGTTTATAGATGTTGTACAGTTTGCGTGCCGCTCTGTTGATTTGATTTACGCCCATTTGTTGCGCGTTCAATGGAGACCAGCTTCCCCTTCGAGTGACTTCCACAGCCCAACGTCTTCACCCCCGGGGGAGGTTTTAAGTGCCAGCTCGCCTTACTCCCCGGCCATAACTCACCCCTTTCAACCCCCTGCCGCTTTCCCGGCACGCGGCGAGACTGTGGCTTGCCAAACTCTCCCGCCTCACCCCTGACTCAGCCCATCTACCGATAGCAACACCTTCTAGCCACATCTGCGCAGGGAGAGGAGGTCCCGCCAAAGAGACACGTTCTGAAGACTGGGACTTGCGGCAAATCTACAAAGGCGACGACCATCGAGGCGGTTGCTTTGAAGTGGAACACAAGTAGCGAAAGGCCAACATAATACTTGTTTGTATAGGGCCGAAAATATACTTAGTTGCCTCAGCAAAATATTTTGTTGAATACAAAAAAAATTGAAAAGCAACAAAATTAATTGCTTTCCTGTAGCGAAATTCACGTTTTACGAAACCTCTATATTGGGCCAAAAGAAATTGAACTCCCAACTAAATATTTAGTTGAATAAACTGTATACATATGCTTGGCCCCAATTTCCATTGCCTTCGTTCGAAAATACAGCTCGATAGTTTCTGTAACAGTGTAACAATGGTATAGCAATCCTAATGAAACAAGAAGTTCAAAAGGAAACTATAAAGTAAAGCTGTGAAACGCGAAATATTAATTTGCACCCTATTTAGATTATTAAATATAAAAACAACAATATTTCGTTGGAATCGCTCAGATGATGCTGCTAAGCCGTAGCGTGCGGATGTAGATGATATGGGCTCTAATCTCGTTCGGGCTTGCACTTATTATTTTATACTAACCGAAACCGTTTAACACATCGATGACTGCGCACATTCACCTGCACACAAATTAGAAGTGAGTCACCTATATCCACTACTGGTAGAACACCGGTTCTGTTGGCGTCTGTGTTACAACTCGTCATCGTCCTATTGGTCCATACCACACCGGACGGTACACGATAATTTACAGCGTTCATTATTGGCTGGTCATCAAGCAATGGAGAACAAAGCTGATATTGTCCCAATCAAATGTACGTTATCGTATAAAAGGATTTACAATCAAACATGCCTCTTTGAGTGGCTATAAAAATAAATTCTATTGTTATAAATATCACTGTTACTGCGCTGTGGCGATCTTATGAGGTCATGTTAAACACTAGCCGATCAACGACTGAACATCCATGCGATTTTTGTTCAGAACCACGAAGAAATATTCAAATTAGCTTTGCTCGATCCAAACAAATCTTTAGCTGCACCAACCAAATCTTTGTTTGGTGGGAAACCAAATAAGAACAACAAAATAATAATGTTTCGGCAGCAAAATATGTTACTGCCCCTATACAAACAATTAATTTCGTAGCGCCAAGCAAGCTTTGTTTGATTCAACATAACTTTTTTCTCAGTGAAAAACCAATTCTTTCATTGGTTACGCGTGAGGCTCGGGCATAGTATGACTGGCTATTGCATGCTGGGTGAATATTCTTAACTGGCTGGCAAAGCAGGTTACGGGTCGCTGATTGACCAACGGGAGTCACATGTTTCTGGTCAATGTCGCCATTTTGCTGACGTATGGTAACCTACTCGACAAAACGGCAGCCCGGCCTATAGGAAAGCTTTCCTAGCGTGCAGTAGCCAGTCAAACACGCAATGCCCGTCCCAAAAAAACGTTGCGCAGGCCAATCAAAGAATTTGTACGTCCATATCAAAGTACTTGTACGTCCACATCAAAGTACTTGTACGTCCACATCAAAGTACTTGTACGTCCACATCAAAGTATTTGTACGTCCACATCAAAGTATTTGTACGTCCACATCAAAGTATTTGTACGTCCACATCAAAGTAGTTGTACGTCCACATCAAAGTATTTGTACATCAACATCAAAGTATTTGTACGTCCACATCAAAGTATTTGTACGTCCACATCAAAGTATTCGTACATCAACATCAAAGTATTTGTACGTCCACATCAAAGTATTTGTACGTCCACATCAAAGTATTTGTACGTCCACATCAAAGTATTTGTACGTCCACATCAAAGTATTTGTACATCAACATCAAAGTATTTGTACGTCCACATCAAAGTATTTGTACGTCCACATCAAAGTATTTGTACGTCCACATCAAAGTATTTGTACATCAACATCAAAGTATTTGTACGTCCACATCAAAGTATTTGTACGTCCACATCAAAGTATTTGTACGTCCACATCAAAGTATTTGTACGTCCACATCAAAGTATTTGTACATCAACATCAAAGTATTTGTACGTCCACATTAAAGTATTTGTACGTCCACATCAAAGTATTTGTACGTCCACATCAAAGTATTTGTACATCAACATCAAAGTATTTGTACGTCCACATCAAAGTATTTGTACGTCCACATCAAAGTATTTGTACGTCCACATCAAAGTATTTGTACATCAGCATCAAAGTATTTGTACGTCCACATCAAAGTATTTGTACGTCCACATCAAAGTATTTGTACGTCCACATCAAAGTATTTGTACGTCCACATCAAAGTATTTGTACGTCCACATCAAAGTATTTGTACGTCCACATCAAAGTATTTGTACGTCCACATCAAAGTATTTGTACATCAACAACAAAGTATTTGTACGTCCACATCAAAGTATTTGTACGTCCTCATCAAAGTATTTGTACGTCCACATCAAAGTATTTGTACATCAACATCAAAGTATTTGTACGTCCACATCAAAGTATTTGTACGTCCACATCAAAGTATGTGTACGTCCACATCAAAGTATTTGTACGTCCACATCAAAGTATTTGTACGTCCACATCAAAGTATGTGTACGTCCACATCAAAGTATTTGTACGTCCACATCAAAGTATTTGTACGTCCACATCAAAGTATTTGTACATCAACATCAAAGTATTTGTACGTCCACATCAAAGTATTTGTACGTCCACATCAAAGTATTTGTACGTCCACATCAAAGTATTTGTACATCAACAACAAAGTATTTGTACGTCCACATCAAAGTATTTGTACGTCCACATCAAAGTATTTGTACGTCCACATCAAAGTATTTGTACATCAACATCAAAGTATTTGTACGTCCACATCAAAGTATTTGTACGTCCACATCAAAGTATTTGTACGTCCACATCAAAGTATTTGTACATCAGCATCAAAGTATTTGTACGTCCACATCAAAGTATTTGTACTTCCACATCAAAGTATTTGTACGTCCACATCAAAGTATTTGTACGTCCACATCAAAGTATTTGTACATCAAAATTAAAGTATTTGTACGTCCACATCAAAGTATTTGTACGTCCACATCAAAGTATTTGTACGTCCACATCAAAGTATTTGTACTTCCACATCAAAGTATTTGTACGTCCACATCAAAGTATTTGTACGTCCACATCAAAGTATTTGTACGTCCACATCAAAGAACCGCGTCACAATTTCGTCACCGTTTACGTATCTCGTTTGGTCACACAATTTCTGAGTTCAAGTGTTCGAATCACATAATTTTTTGGTGCTTGGTAATTTTGTTTAGCAGTTTCCTTGCAAACAGTTAACAACGCTCTACGTGTTCTACACTCTAAATCTGAACCAGTGAGAATTTCATTGTTTTAGTCAGTCAACAGTACCTGACTGATTCAGAAGTCACTTCAATGAATTTAACTGATGAATCAGTGAAAAACGCCAGATTTTCTTCACTTGTTGATTCAGGGTGTATAAACGGCCGTCAAACAACGTTTAAAAATGTCCGTTAAACAACATGTATCAAGTGAAATAACAACGAATAAAATAATAGAACCAATACGAAATACTTCCTAAAATGAGCTTCGTCTTTTAAAACACCATTTTTGCTGGTAAAGTGAACATTCAGCCTTTCATTCCATTTTTACATATTTAATTTCGTTTCCATGTAATCATCACACCGCTCTGTTTGAAGGCTTAATTAAACTGCACATAATGTGTGAAGAGCGTGCACTTATATATATACTATTCGTTTTAACAATCCTAACGGTACCAATTAAACCAAAAACGAAAAGTAAGGCCATGCAATTTAAATGTTCACGATTTTGATAAAGAATATAACACATATATTTACCTCTTATTTTTCGGCTTGACTTTGTAGTGCAAGTGTTAATGAAGCTAAGTGGATGGGGTGTGTGAGTTCAATCCTGGCCACCTCCGAAATTTTTTTACTTTTTTAAATTATAGTAAACTGCGCCATATAAATAGTGAACTATAGTAAATATGTTTATTTCACGTCATTATTTGGCTACAGTCACTATAAACAACATTTAATCGGCCACTTCAGTCGTCCGTCACTTATTCAATCAGTGAAATGGTTTCACGTTACTAATTCAATTAGTGAAAAATTTTTTTGCACCCGAAACAATCAGTGGTTTCCCACTGATTCTAAGTGGAGCCACTCTCACTGATTCGAGTAGTTGAACTTACCTGCGAATCAGTGGTTTCCCACCGATTCGAATTTCGAGAGTTTGACATCGGCATTAACCATCCGTGTCGAAGAGGCGTAGAAAATTTCCGCAAATCTGGTTAGCCGCAAAGGACGACTCTGAAGAGTCCCTGGAACTGATACCTTGCTGGGCACGCAACAGAAGAGAACATGTTAAAATGGCTCCAGCATCCAGCCGAAGGCCATAACTTGTCTTAGTCACTGTAGTTTTGGATAAATTTGTAAAATAATAGAAACATAAAATTTGTCGCGTTATAAAAAATTAAAAACAAGTTAAATTTAAAAATTACTCAAGCTTCAAATTATATTTTGTTATAATCTTAAAGAAAAAAAGTTAGTTATAATTTAAAAAATGTCTAAAGTCAAAATTTCTCTTACTCCACCCTTGTAAGCACAGAATATTTACAAATACCACGCAGCAGCTGGACTAGAATATTACATTTTAAACTCTCTATGTCTCTGTCGAAAATAGCAATTATGTGTGTGTGTGTGTGTGTGTGTGTGTGTGCTTGGCAACCATAATTAAAGTCTTTGCAGTTTTAAAAAGTCCGTGCCAAATTTAAAATATTTTAGTGTGCAGAAAGTTTGGTTATTGTTCAAATACTAATCTCACACTCACCTTATATTTGACAAGAAATCTGCCTATGAGTGTACAACTGAATAAAATGTTCCTGGCTAGCAATGTCAAAATTCGGTAGAGTGAAATACGAGTTCTTATTTTCAGGCACTGTGTGATCAGCAAGAAGGTGTTGTATTAAATGTTTAGTTAACAGGAAACGTCTTTAACACTCCACCGCTGGACCAACGGCCAATTAGTATGGCGGTGATAATATACCGTATATTTCTGCGTTATACTTAAAGTTCCAAAGCTCCTAAGCCCTCCTCAGACAGTTTTAAAACACTCTGTTGGCTATTTACGTAAAACGGAGCATATTTTTCGGGGTCAAACTCACTTTCATATTATACTTTTTCACTGTTCAGACGTAGCTCAGGTCTACCCTGACTTGTTACGTTAGTGACCAATCTCAAACAAGATGGAGGCCAGAACATTCTTTCAACAACTCAACTTGGCGTCGGTTACCTGATTTGAATTTACCTGTATGACATAGGGCGTATATCGGGGTGCATCCCTTACGATTACAATCAATACGTTGTTACCAACCATTACCAAAATACAGAAATTAACATGTTGCTCAAAACTTAACAATATAAAAATAAATAATTAGTAGTATTGAATATATGAATAATAACCTCTCAACTGCTGCGTGTACGATAGTAAATACGTAAAATAAAATAGAAATAAAAAATAGAATTACTGAATAATAAACTTATATGTAGAACACGTCACAACAATAGCATTTCTATAAAATAAACATGTGTGTACTCGTATGCTAGATTTCCATACCACTGTAAGGCTTAACAATACTAATTAGATGTTTTATATATTGAGGCATTACACTAGGTTAAAACAATATTTCAACTGCGAACTATTTTTTACTACCCGTTGCCAACACATCGCTGCTCTCACAGTTTTTAATACGTATTTAATACGAAATAAATATTACAAGTAATAGAAGATACTAAGTTAATGTTTCATTTAACTAAGAATACAATACTTTAATGTTGATCAAAGTGTTATATATTTGTGGTAGGCCTATACAAGTTATTTAAAAACCAGGTTGAACTGTTACTCCTAGGGTGCCTTCCACCAAGGCAATCCGGGTTCCATTAGCGGCTGGTTCACTCTGGATTTTCACATGTGGGAATCGTGCCGGACGATGCCGTTGGTCGGCGGGTTTTCTTGGGGATCTCCTGTTTCCCCCCGCCCTTTCATTTCGGCGCTGCTCCATACTCACCTCAATCACCCTCATTGGCTCTCAAGACCTCGTTGTTAAGAGCCCCCAAAATCTCTCTACTCCGTTAGAATTCGCAGTGTGCAGCACAGACCAAAAATTACCTACGTGCGGGTAATATACTAAATTGTTAGGGACAGGGGTTTTTGGCGAAAAGATTTATGACCATGCTAGACTTCAATATCGTACGTCCATAACAACGACTTCATTTGGTTAAATTAGCCGCGTTTCTACGTGGGAAGACATGTTCCTATTTGACTGAGCCAATCGTAATAAAGTACTCCGATACTGAATGTCCGTGATTCGCGGACAAACACTTGAGGCAAGTGGCATTTAAAATCATTCAACTACGAAAGTGCATATGGATAAAAGTGCTTTGGATTATAACAGGTCTTGAAATATTTTCGCGAAAACACCTGTCCCTATAAATTGCCTACAGTGTTCCGTCTTAAATATGTTGCGTGTTTTTTCCTTTTGAACTCAATTACTAGCTCGAACTTTTAAGACACTTCAGGGAAACCCTTTAGAACGTAAAAATATTTAATGGCAAGACTCGGGTGTATTGCGTGCGTACGGCAATGCTCGAATTATTCTCTTACACGTGAACTAAAAATGTGCGTGCACACGTGCCATATTTTAATACCTTTTGGAGAAAACTGAAAACTATTTACGAGACACGTTCAGTGACTGTGGTGGTATAAAACAGATATGCAACTGTATTCGCATCCGAGCTCTTTCAAGATGACCCCCGGTGTAATTAATTTGATTGACTGCAGTGGTCAGTGAGGTCAAAAGGACTGGCACGTGTGTATCTGTAAGTCCTCGAGGTAGACGCGTGGCCTTTGGGTTTGTTTGCACTGCGGGGAAGCTGTTGATGAACAAGGATAAGAGCACAGTCGACGGTGCTGAACCCTGTGGCAGCCCAGCTCAAACAAATCGCCGCAAGGGACGCTGCTGCCATTTGAAACACTCTGCTGGTGGCCGAACGGGCATGCTCCTAGCCGCTGTGTTGTGCTTGACGGTAAACAGAAATACGAACCGACATGACGTAAGAGAATCACGCGCATGACTGAGTTTGGCTCAGTGGTGGTTGCCGCGACCGTGGATGCGTTGCAAATTAACGATACTTATGACCGGCGCTGTACACACAGAGGTATCAGTATCCAGTCTTCTTTGTGGCTTTTTCTGATCTGTAGAATTTTCTGCACCTCTTAGACCTGAACAGTTGACGCCACTGGCGTCGATAGAGTCCCGATAATTTCGCGGGTTCATTTCTAGACAAGTTGGAATTCACACATATGCACTTTCATGTTACTTTTTGTCATTGGTCGACGTGTTGTTCGACATCTGGAGATAAATGAGCCAATAACAAACATGCAATAAATTATGCGCCCAACCACCGCCTTTTACTACCGCAACAATCAACCAATAAACAGTTGATATCTGTGTGAGAGTATATAAGACTGTGGAGTCTAGCCTACGGGTCACTGAACTCGCGAATTCCTCGAGTCTCTAATTATGGAGCATGTAGCTTGTAGATAACTAGTTGCAATACAGCGCATATAGTCCACTTATACATCCCAATTTTCCAAAGATCTGCTGCAATTATACTTAAGGATAGGAAAATTTCGCGAGTTCAATTACCTGTAGGCTATACTCCTCAGTCCTCTGCATACTGGAGCCTCAGATGTGTGTTCATTGGCTGTTGCCCCGCACCTGGTAGTTATGGGATTCGCAAGGCGTTTCCTTGCAAGTCTGCTATTGGCTCAGATGCGGGCAGGACGGGTCTACTAAACTGTGATCCAATTGCGAAGGTGACGTCACTATATATGTGTTTGACGTATATCTTGTCTCGAAATGAATTCACGAAATTTTCCTATCTCTAATTACACTTTAAGAAAAATTTTTTAATGTTGTGTTAACACAAGTATAACATTCTTGCCATAATGACATATTTAAGAAACAATCGAACACGTCATACACCTATTCATAAGGAGATTTTCTAATGGTTTGTTTTAAAAGTTGTGAAAATACTGTGAACTGACTATACCGAAATTTTACGTGATGGTAACACTTGGAACTCAGAAATTAATGCGTAGAATAACGAGTTAACACATCATGTTACTGAAATCATAACACGCATGACATAAATCAAAGTCACGTCAGCAGTAATATGAATGAAGGAATGCCATGCCACGTGATGTGGTTACAACGTAAGAAATCATTCGCAAACTAACCACATTAGTGTATCCATAGGCATAGTCAGTAAAACTGAACGGAAAAGATTGTTTTTTTTTTTCTGTACGTTCATGATATCGTTCCTGCATTCGCTCAGGAAAGTGTTAATTGAGTACGAAAGTTTTCAAGACTGTGCAGTAACGACGCTGAACTTAGCTATGCGCCGTCAAATACAAACGAAACACTTTTGAAAACCCTGCTTAAGATCAACTTGTATGCACATTGTGTATCATTGCATCCTATGTAAAATTAACATTGCCGTGGGCCGGATCACTTTATCCATGCGTCGTAAAATTATATGGGTAGTAAATATTTTATAAATCTGATCATTTTTACACTTTTTTTGCGTTAAAAAAAAGAAAGCAAAATAAATATTTTCAGTATAGTCTATTCGTGGTACCTTCTCACTTTTTGAATCAAAACTTTGAAATACCACTTCATGTATTACGTGTTAACGTAAACGTATCATATTTTATGTCAATTTGAACATTTACTTATAATGTGCATAGAAGTTAAAGTATTTATTTTATAATTAATATATCTAAAAACAGGGAGTAAATAGGCGTGTTGTTAGTGCCTAGTAATAAATGGTCCTTATGTAAAATTAATTAAAGTGACTGCGCAGTATTGCGGTGCGCTGCCCATTGGTGTATTTTTCTAAACTTATTTGAACGAGGCGGAGGAATATTCTGGAAGAAGAACTTGAGCAGGGCTTCAGAAAAGTTGGAAATAACCGTGAACGGACTATATAAACAAATGTTTTACTATAGGCTGTTCACGGTAAAATGAGAACTTTAAAAGCCCTGCTAAAGATCGACTTGTATACACATTGTGTATTTATCCGTTATGTAAAATGAACATTAGCATGGGCCTCATCAGTTTATTTATCCGTAGGTCAAATGAAACTGTGTAATTGTTAAGAAAGTAAATACTTTAGTAATCTGCACATTTTTACACTTAAAAAAAAAAAAAAAAAAAAAAAAAACCAGAAAGCGGAAGAAATAATGGTTACCTAACATTTTTTATTCGACTTTGAGATATGGAACTACTTTCCCTCCATCGTTACCAACTTTCCTGGACGAATATCCCTCTCTACACCCATTAAAATATATGCATACAGGGGCAGTGAAATTTTTCTAAGGTTCACTTCTAAAGTGTTCTCTTTATCGTGAACAGCCTTAAGGACCTTTAATTCAGCGTTAATACATCGAACTGCTTTCCCTCAGTTGCAGAGAACTTTACTCGGTGCATGCCAGTTCGTGTACCTGTCAAAATACATGCAGGTAGGCGCAGATACAATTTTCAAAGGTTCGTTTCAAAACATCGGCCAGTATGCTAAAATTGTGATGTATGTTTAGAAACGTAGAGTTCCCAACTCGACAAGTTGTTTTATTACCACGATTTTCAAGAAGTGTTATATATATTTGTTATGTATTTCAATGATCAAATACGTCTATCGTAGCAGGTATTCCCGAAATGAATTAAATTTAGGACACACACCACCATCACTTTAGTCCCTAGACTGTGAGTATTTCACTCCGTTAACGGAAGTCGAGGTGTATTAACTAACCCGACTAATTAGGTGTCGGAAGTGGTTAGTGGGGTCCAGGAACGGAGCAGATGTGGTGGTCCATCTGTTAAGGGAGGACAAGGATATAATGGGGGCCCCGGGCTCGCTCTCTCATCCTGTCGTAAGACCCTCACCCCCCCAATCGCCTAGGAGCCCGCAGCGACTGAGCGGTTAGACTGCTCGCCTCCCACCTAGCCGAACCGGGTTCAATCCCCGGCCGGGTCGCTCCCGGATTTTCGCAAGTGGGAATCGTGCCGGACGATGCCACTGGTCGGCGGGTTTTCTCGGGGATATCCCACATTCTCGCATAATTTCGCCCTCATCGGCGCTCAAGACATCGTTAAGCGCATCCCAAATCTCTCAACTCAACCAAATCGCCGATTGGAGACCGCCCTTCAGGGGAGACCAACGTCGACTGCCACACCAGCCGCCAGCTGCCGCGTCCGCCGCAGTTGTTGCTCACGCCCATCTTCTCCGACAACCTGTATTCCCGTTAAGTGTCGCAAACTATTGACGAATGATACGCATGGGGTACGGATGCACGGATGCCCGACAAGGAACAGACACAAACATGGCTGCTTGAAATCACACCTCAATTGATTTCTTTCTGGTACGTCCTTTATGCGTGCATTTTAACGGCCACATATCGTAAGTTCGGGAACTGTTCGGCAAACACTTTGCCAACAAACAAGACATCGTCACAGTATTTCTACGGGGAGGTGGCGCACATTGACAGTTCCCATGCAGCCGATGGAATTTCCCGTCTGCCTCGTCGCTGGCAGCCTCGGGGGCTATTTTTAAAGAGGTTAAACAGCTCGTATACGTACGATACGTAAAGGCTGTTCACGATAAAGTGGGCACTTTAGAAATGAACCTTACAACAAAGCCACTGCCACTGCATGCATATATTCTGGTAGGGACACACTGAGTGACATTCGCCCAGTAAAGTTGGTAACGATGGATGGAAAGTAGTTTCATATCTTAACGTCGAATAAAACGTGTTAAGTAACAAATTGTGAAAACTTGAAATTATTTCTTTAGTTTTTATTTTTTAATCCATCAAAGTATAAAAATAAGTAGATTTGTAAAGTCTTTACTTTCCCTAATAATTTTACAGTTTCACTTGACCGACAAATGAATAAAGTGATGAGGTCTATGGCGATGCTAATTTTACATAAGGCAGAGGAATATACAACTTTCTTAAAAGTAGATCTTAAGCAGGTTTTTCAAAAGTGCTCATTTTACTGTGAACAGTCTATAATCGTTCAAATGTGTGTACACAGAGTGTACAAGAACAAATCAATTAAACGGTGATTTAAAGCAGCCATGTTTGTCTTTCTTCCTTACCAGACATTCCTGTGTCCACGTACCACGTGGCGTCATCTTTAAAATGTAATTGTTGTACACCATCATCTGTACGTAGTATATTTCCTGAGGGGGGATCATTTTCGGGGGACAAACGATAGTTCCCACGACTTCTGGATCAGCCCTCGTAGTAAATTAATGCAGAGTTACCGGTATGTATCTTATCGCGTAGGGTGTAGCGACGTTAAAACTCATCACGATCGGCGGCATGCCAGAAACGTGAGCAATTCTTACAGGAGCACCTTGGCTCCCGCTTGTCGGAACCACTCGACGATAAACGTGACGATATTTTTTCCTCTAGGACGAGCGTCTCGGAATTGCAGTTCTCGCCCGGTTGAAGTTGCAATACCAGAACCCATCGCGCACCCTAGCGCATTTCCTACCCTGTTTTATATTCTCACTTCTTATTTCGCTGCGCTCAAATACAAAAAAAAATACAGCTCTTTTTTCGCCCATGCGCTAGGCGACGTATCTTACTCTCTTCCTACCCCTCCCCTACCCGCCGTTCATTTCGGAAAAAGGAAGGAGATCCTTGCGCTTGTGAAGGAAGGATATTTCACTGCTGCATCGGCCCGCGTCAGCGAAGGAGGGAGTGGATCTATAAAACGCGTCCACCTTTCAGTTTGGCGCAAGGCGTGTATCGTCGGCATACAAAGCGTTCCGTTTCGATCCCACCGCTGCACCAGACGCCACTGCATAGCGGCTCGCCTTGCTTGTACGTGCCGTTCCGAAAGTTCACAAAGCGGCTTGCTTTTATACTGTAATTAACTTTGTGTTCACGAGCGAGCACGCAGTCAGCCTTTCCGGAAAATTTGCCTACCTCTGAAATTATTTCGTTTCATATCATGTTATTTAAAAGTACCTAAATAAACACAATCTAAACTCAGACAAAAAGAGCTTGACGGTATTTTCTATACTCTGTTAGCGATCAGAAGAAAATCATGCATGTAAAAACTCTCTCCTGTGGGTACATTTTGGTCTACTAAGGCTGTTCACCGTAAAGCGAACACTTTTTAAGGCCCTCCGAACAGGCATTAACCACTAATAAGTATATCTTACTGCAGCCTCAGGCATTAAATTTTGAGGGTGGTGAAATGTATGCACTGTGTTTATTGGTCAAACTGCAATATTTATATTAAAAAGCAGCAGTAAGATGGAAATTGGACGGAAGGAAAAATTTCGAAGGGCCTTAAAAAGTGCTCACTTTACATTGAACAGCCTATAATGAAGCAGATGTGATGAACCAACAAGGAAGGTAAGTATTACGAATGGCTACAAAAGTTGGCAATACTTGCACAAATGATTGAACCGTTTGATAACAGTACTTGGTTCGAGTAATTTTTAATTTAATTTCCTTAAAACTTAGACACAATAACGGCTAATGATGTTTCTGCAGATAGCATGTAACCCACGCGTCTCTTATTTACGTAAATTATTGCTGCTGAAAATATTCAATACCATTCTTTAACAGGAATCCCTACAAATCATGCCATACAAAAAAATATAATTTTTTTTTTCTGTCAATGAAAGGAAAAAAAAACAACTGAAGGGAAGACGATAAGATAATTAGAAAATTTTTTCCCGCTTCATAAAACCGTGAAGGAGTCTTTTGTTTTGTTTACGCCGGACGTTTAAATATTTCGAACAGTTACTTAGTTTTCGTAGCTGAAAACCGTACAGTTCAGTGATGCCATTGTTTACTCCAGAATGTAATATTTCCTCGGCACCCCATTGTTATGCCCTGAACAATTTACATCCTAATTTGAAAACGTGGTTTCTTTTCTAGAGAAAGAGCGATGTTTGCCGTTTTAATTACTCCCCAAGCGCACAAAAGAAGGGCTTCCAAGCTAATAACGCGAGAAACGAGTCATCTGGAATGAATTTTTTTTGTCGGGAATGATTACAAGGTATGTTTATTCCCCCGTATTAATTGACTTTCAAACTACGAAGGTTTCGAAATTTTATTTTCGTAAGAAAAATAAAAATTTTATTACCGCAGTCACGTTCGAATACAGGTAGTCTAATTTTAGTTCAGATTTTTCCTTCTGAAGTTTTTTATACCCTCACAAACAACTCGAAGCTTAGGGCGTTCCTTTCAATTATAAGGACTATCCGTAAATAAAGATATTGGTTTTTCGTAGACGGCGAACCAAAATATAAGTACGTTTGTTTATGTTTTTCGGTGGTCACTAACTTGTTTACCGCCAAAAAAAAAGTTATCTTTTTATAGAATTTGCTTATGTTAATGAAATTCGTGGAATTTTTTTTTTTTTACAATGCGGAAAAAATTACGCATTGAAACGCGTAACATAAGACGTACCAGCGCAGGCAAAATAAAATCTCGTAAACATTTCCGTTAGAAATATTTTTACATTTTGGTTTTTTTTTCAAATTCGTGAACACGTCACTGCAGAAAGCATAAGGGGCAAAGTCATCATAGTGGTTCGTATGAGCTCGTATTTTGGTCTTGCCTGCTATCAATCAAGGTAATAATCTGACGTATGAAATTAGCTCACTTTCCCAGTTTAAGGTATTCCCTAGTAAACCATAGTGAACGCCTCAAGATGTCACATCCAGCCTTAAGAAGGCATTGCGACAGCAATGAAAGCTAGCATAGATAAGCTTCGTGTACTTTCTATTTCCTCATAATTTAATCGGTGACTGAGATATAGGTTTTTTTTTTTTTTTTTTACTACAGAAATCTGTTCAGAAAAGATACGACATTGTCAACATAGTTTAAAACGCTTGAGTACAGAAGAATACAAAACGATACCGGATATTTCTGACTTCAACACTTTTCGACAACTTTTTTTTTGCCAATAAGCAAATGTTTGAACTGACAACAAAACATCGACTTTCATTTCTGTCCTGAAAATATTATTTGCATTGAAATTTTCCGTAGTGTTTTAAAGAGGTGTGTATATGTATATATGTATAGCTGATACAAAGAAACGCAGATGATAACAATGTTTTTGCAAGAAAAATGAGAGAAAAAAAATTACTACACTTAACATGTTTTATTTTCTACGTATTTTCTGTGAAAAATCTCAGCGATTCTTGCGTTCAGCAAAGTTCCCGTTCGAACTATGGGTAATCAATGATATGCAAACTCTTTTTGTAGGGTTAACGGAGCTCTGGTAATTTACAGTGATTTCAAAATCCAACCTGGATAAATTAGTTGAAAAAACAAACTTCATAAATACCGTAGGACTTATATATTTACAGCGTAAAGGAGGGTCCAGGCAATAAGACAACCATTCCCCGTTTAAAAGGTGCCTGGGACATAATGAATGCTACAAAAGTTACCTGTATTCTACAAATTTATAAAAATAGGGGAGGGGGGGAGAAGAATAGAGAAATCCAAGGAAGAATAATCGTACGCAGCTGTTTTTACTAAATGTGTGAGCAAAGATTTTACCAGGCTATCGTAGGCTTAATTTGTCTAAAAAAAATTCTCAGACCGCGCCTTAAATGTTTTAACGTGACGCCAGGGACATATCTGAGTTCTTGAGGGAAGGAGGTATCAATAAAATTAAATAAATTAGTGTAATTTTTAATTTTTTTGTAATGTTATAAAATTCACACAGCTATTATTTACAACATTGAACTGCCTATCTACACTTTTAACTCTTGTTATTGGCCGTGAGCACAATACATAATGTCAATCCCAATTATAATCTAAGTCATGATCACTGTATATATAGATTAAAATAACTTAATCCACACATTAGTTAGGTATATTCAATCCAGATGTCTATCGCCATCATTCTAAATGTATTCTGTACATGCATCCAGTTCAATGCCTGTCAGTCTCTCTCTCCACACTGTAAAAAGTTTTGTAATTTTTATTGAGAAATTGTTTGTTGTTTTACAAATGCTTGTAACAATACAAATATTTATCTTGTAAAACTACTCATTTGTAAAAGTACAAGGGCCGTGTATGTAGTCTAATATATCTCAAGAAATGTTTGTACTATACTGACCCGTTTGTAAAAGTACAAGGGCCGTGTATGTAGTCTAATATATCTCAAGAAATGTTTGTACTATACCGACCCGTTTGTTAAAGTACAAGGGCCGTGTATGTAGTCTAATATATCTCAAGAAATGTTTGTACTATACCGACCCGTTTGTTAAAGTACAAGGGCCGTGTACGTAGTCTAATATATCTCAAGAAATGTTTGTACTATACTGACCCGTTTTTGAAAGTACAAGGGTCGTGTATGTAGGTTAATATATCTCAAGAAATGTTTGTACTATACTGAACAGTTTGTGAAAGTACGAGGGTCGTGTATGTAGGTTAATATATCTCAAGAAATGTTTGTACTATACTGACCCGTTTGTTAAAGTACAAGGGCCGTGTATGTAGTCTAATATATCTCAAGAAATGTTTGTATTATACCGACCCGTTTGTTAAAGTACAAGGGCCGTGTATATAGTCTAATATATCTCAAGAAATGTTTGTACTATACCGACCCGTTTGTTAAAGTACAAGGGCCGTGTATGTAGTCTAATATATCTCAAGAAATGTTTGTACTATACCGACCCGTTTGTTAAATACAAGGGCCGTGTACGTTGTCTAATATATCTCAAGAAAAGTTTGTACTATACTGACCCGTTTGTGAAAGTACGAGGGTCGTGTATGTAGGTTAATATATCTCAAGAAATGTTTGTACTATACTGACCCGTTTGTGAAAGTACAAGGGCCGTGTATGTAGTCTAATATATCTCAAGAAATGTTTGTACTATACTGACCCGTTTGTAAAAGTACAAGGGCCGTGTATATAGTCTAATATATCTCAAGAAAGGTTTGTACTATACTGACCCGTTTGTAAAAGTACGAGGGTCGTGTATGTAGGTTAATATATCTCAAGAAATGTTTGTACTATACTGACCCGTTTGTGAAAGTACAAGGGCCGTGTATGTAGTCTAATATATCTCAAGAAATGTTTGTACTATACTGACCCGTTTGTAAAAGTACAAGGGCCGTGTATATAGTCTAATATATCTCAAGAAAGGTATGTACTATACTGACCCGTTTGTAAAAGTACGAGGGTCGTGTATGTAGGTTAATATATCTCAAGAAATGTTTGTACTATACTGACCCGTTTGTGAAAGTACAAGGGCCGTGTATGTAGTCTAATATATCTCAAGAAATGTTTGTACTATACTGACCCGTTTGTAAAAGTACAAGGGCCGTGTATATAGTCTAATATATCTCAAGAAAGGTTTGTACTATACTGACCCGTTTGTAAAAGTACAAGGGCCGTGTATGTAGTCTAATATATCTCAAGAAATGTTTGTACTATACTGACCCGTTTGTTAAAGTACAAGGGCCGAGTATGTAGTCTAATTTATCTCAAGAAATGTTTGTACTATACCGACCCGTTTGTTAAATACAAGGGCCGTGTACGTTGTCTAATATATCTCAAGAAAAGTTTGTACTATACTGACCCGTTTGTGAAAGTACGAGGGTCGTGTATGTAGGTTAATATATCTCAAGAAATGTTTGTACTATACTGACCCGTTTGTGAAAGTACAAGGGCCGTGTATGTAGGTTAATATATCTCAAGAAATGTTTGTACTATACTGACCCGTTTGTAAAAGTACAAGGGCCGTGTATATAGTCTAATATATCTCAAGAAATGTTTGTACTATACTGACCCGTTTGTAAAAGTACAAGGGCCGTGTATGTAGTCTAATATATCTCAAGAAATGTTTGTACTATACTGACCCGTTTGTTAAAGTACAAGGGCCGTGTATGTAGTCTAATATATCTCAAGAAATGTTTGTACTATACTGACCCGTTTGTTAAATTACAAGGGCCGTGTATGTAGTCTAATATATCTCAAGAAATGTTTGTACTATACTGACCCGTTTGTTAAAGTACAAGGGCCGTGTATGTAGTCTAATATATCTCAAGAAATGTTTGTACTATACTGACCCGTTTGTAAAAGTACAAGGGCCGTGTATGTAGTCTGATATATCTCAAGAAATGTTTGTACTATACTGACCCGTTTGTAAAAGTACAAGGGCCGTGTATGTAGTCTAATATATCTCAAGAAATGTTTGTACTATACAGACCAGTTTGTTAAATTACAAGGGCCGTGTATGTAGTCTAATATATCTCAAGAAATGTTTGTACTATACTGACCCGTTTGTAAAAGTACAAGGGCCGTGTATGTAGTCTAATATATCTCAAGAAATGTTTGTACTATACAGACCAGTTTGTTAAATTACAAGGGCCGTGTATGTAGTCTAATATATCTCAAGAAATGTTTGTACTATACTGACCCGTTTGTTAAAGTACAAGGTCCGTGTACGTAGTCTAATATATCTCAAGAAATGTTTGTACTATACCGACCCGTTTTTCAGCATAACGGCGGACACCAACCACGTAAAACCGTATATAGCTGTCTGTGCAAAAAAATAAATCTATGGATGATGTTAAAATTAGTTGCGGGCAGAAAGAAATGCATTGCGAGTTTGAATAACGTAAATCGCTTTAAATTACTCAAATAATCATAACAAAGCGATAATTTCAATTAAAACGTGACCATATTACTCATCAACCGTTGATGTTTCCTACACGGAACTCTTAAAATGAAATACAGTAAATTTATTCTTATTAATCAAATATCTTCCTTATTTGAAGGCGTATTTATAAACAAAGCTGCTAAACTGTGATTGAAACGATTATGTTTTGGTTAACATTTTGTACGTACTTGTAGGTATATTTACTATAGAAATAAACTCTGCGTACGTAAGTCAGTTAAGTCTTGTAATTATGTTTGCGGACTAATAACATAAGGGGTGTGGATTGCAGTCCCCGCTGTCGTAGAGTATAATTTTTTTTATATAATTATATTTCTATTTATTATTTTGTTAATTTTGCTCGGTTATTAATTCATCAAATTTGTTTTATAAAAGAAAAAAAATTATTCTATGTTCACTTCTCCATAACATAAGTTGTAATTCAACACTATCAATTGAAATATTACAAATAAGTGAAACCCTGTTAAGACGTTTCAGAAAAATACTCAAAAATTTATGCTTATTATAGAGAACAATTTCGTAAATGGGTGAAGTTGTGTACTTGTAATATACCAAGTGTAAACTTTTTACAGCTTAGTAGCCTAAATTTGACAAATTAGAAACAGAAAGCTTCTTAAGAGGGTTTTACTATGTTTTGCAGATTTCACAAGAACAATGTTGGTAGTTTTACAAAGGAATTTCTTGGCCACTGGGTACCAAGGAATGCACTGTTTTGATGCTCGCTGTCCGCAGACTTCACTGTGGATGGTCAGTTTCGTGTCGCCACTCGAGGCTCCGCTGGCTAGTCGTCTCGCTGTCATAGCACACCAGACTCCACACTGCCGACTCTGAAGCCAGCCCTGGCTTAACCCTTTCAGTCACAGGCACAGATTACTTTTTAAGGTTGCAACAAAAACATTTTATGTTCGACACTGTACTAGTATTGGTATATCGCTCTGCCAATAAGAGCAGGGTTTTTTTTTTCTTCCTTTCGTTCTAATGGCAAAAGGCTTTTATGACGCTACGTAATATAATCTCAGTGAATGCTAACCAGGAAGATGTCGGCAGACGTGGAAGCACTTCGTGGCTTAATCGAAGGACTGAGTGGCCAAATAAGTAGTGTAAATAGTCAGACTAGTAGTGTTAGTGAATTAGTAGACAAGGAAATAGACAGTGTTAGCGAAGTAGTAGACAAGAAGCTAGATAGTGTGAATGAGGATGTAGACAGAAAGATAGAAGGTGTAAGCGAGTTAGTGAATAATAAAATATACTGTGTGGACGAGAAAATAGATAGCGTGAGGGACAGTGTGAATGAAAGTATGTACAGTGTTGAGCAAGAAATGAAACCAGGTCATTGAAACTTCCTCTAGCGCAACGTCCCAGATACAGAACATTATGTCTGAAAAATGTTAAATAGACCGACTGGTCAAATTCCAGAAGTTTCCCTGCGCCCTGAGTTACAGTGAGAGAGACTAGGGCGATGACCAAAATATTCTTTCGACGATACCCTAAGGAATTCGGTCTGCTCAAGGACAGGAGCGCTTGAGACCCGGAAGCCGTATCTCGCACGCGCGGCGGCCCACCTTTGTAAATCTCTGCGCGATCCTCGGATTAGTAGTCATGTTCTTGACACACTCCTTCGCACGCTAGAGCATCCTGGGTAAAGGCAAGCAAATGCAGAGCAGTAACAAGTAACTATATTTTTTTTTTGCGACGTGATATAGGCTATTATTCAGAATTGATGAATCAGCAGGGGCGTATAGTTGCTCTCAAAACTGGCAAAAGCCTTTAGCTAAGCTTAAACTTTTATAGTTTATTTGCACTTTCTTCCGAAAATCTGTGAACTTCTACTGAAGTAATTGGAGCTTATTAATATCCCACGTCCCCCTCCATACAATATATTCTGGATATTTCACAATTACCAGTTGAAACGTGGGTTAAATTTTGCTGACTAAATTTGAAGATAATTGTAAACTGTTAACGCGCTATGGTAAGAAATATTTTGTTGTTTCTAAGAAAATAAAATTGCTGCACATAAATTAAAAATTCTATATGGGTGGTATGACCGAGTCTTAGGTTATTCACGGTAAGGTGGGCTATTTTTTTTTACTCCTTCCTTTGTTCTACTCGCAAGCACGTTCTTTATGCTTCCATAATTTCGTGGACGGGTAAAAACACTAAAATTATTTTAATAATTGATACTTCACATATCTGCGCATTCTTAAACTTATTTATATCCATTAGAGAAACAGAAATAAAATAAATCCAGTTCATCAATAACACAATTTTACCCAACACTTTAAATTCAACGTTGAGGCATGGAACCTCTCTCGCTCCTTCGTTACCATATTTACCGGGAGCTAGCCAGTACATGTGTACGTTGAAATATATGCGGACAGGGGCAAAACCAAACCTTAATTTTGAATCTGCTCAGCGTATACCCTGAACAACATATTGTGTTAATTTATGCTTGAATAAATATATTCTTGCATGTAGGAGCGTTCGTGTGCTTTCAAGACGGCTCTGTTCCGTTGCCGTATTTCATTTGACGCCTGGCGCCGCGGTAGCCGAGCGGTCGGCTCGCTCGCCTCCCCCAAGGCGATCCGTGTTCACCCCCCGGCCGGATCACCGGATTTTCGCATGTGGGAAATCGTGCCGGATGATGGCGTTGGTCTGCGGGGTTTTCTCGGGGATCTCCCGTTTCCTCCGCCCCTCCAATCCGGCGCTGCTCCATACTTACCTCAATCGCCCTCATCGGCTCTGAAGACCTCGCTGTTAAGAGTCTCCCAGATCTATTCACTCATTAACACATTTAAAGGCCGTGCCGTTAAAAATAAAAGTAAATATGAACGCGCACTGCTGAATAATGTGACGGGAAGGAAGGAGATACAATAGCTGACTTGTAATCCCCCCCTCTTCGAACTGTGCTGGGTCGTCTTTACTCAGCCTGTCTCATTTCTCTCCACTTTTACCACACGGTCCATTTCATCAGCCCCGTTCCTGAGTGAAGCTCGATGTCTTATTGTGTGATGTGGTCGACACTCTTCGACTTCATCATCCATTCCACCCCCCCCCCCCTCGCCCTTTTTCCAACATAGCAGAATTTTTTTACCTCCTATGGGCCCGCGACTCATATTGGCTATACTGTTCGCCTCATGCATATTTCAGGAGGGCCTGCGGTCCACACGACCTTGATCGCTTAAGCCGTGCAATATCGCCTCACCACGGAGTTCGCCAAGGTCGTTGAACTTTCCGAACCCTTTCAGTCGAAGGTGAATTTATCATTTCACACTGTTGAAACAATTTCTCCTTATTTTTATGAAATCGTGCCTGTGAAACGTTCTCCAGAAGTCTCCGCAAGTTCTCAGTAGAATCACGGACACGTTGGTTAAGAAAAACCAACTTGCCATAAATTTCACAGGATTCTCCGTAAAATTCAGAAAATTGCTGGTCAGTTGTTTTCTATACTTAATGTTATAAAGACGAGATAACGGAAAAACTTTCGTTTTCACTATGCGAGTGTTTTACAGCATATAAAATATAACTTTTAAAAAAATAGGTTGAATATTTTATACCAGAGCGAGATTTGAACACGTTTCAAATTTTTGAAATCAATGACACTGAGCACTCGCACATGACTTTCTTATGTTAGTGTGATGTGCCGCTGGTCTGCGCTGCTGACCTTGGCCCGCCCCGCGCGAGCGGGTGGAAGAGAAGGACGGGGTAGTGATCTAATTTAGTTCTGTTGTTTTAAATTAAGACCTCCATCCTTCACGAACTCAGATACGCCCTTCTGGCGTCCATGTACAACATTAACTTGGGAGTTTAAGTTTGGTATTTCTATGTTAGTCACTTCAGTTTCTTTTAAAGTTTGTGTATTTAAAGCATTGAAAAATGTTACAGCCGCCTTGTTCTATATTTTGACTTTTGAAGTAATATGTATAAGTGGCGTGGAAATCTAAACTGCTGTGCAAAGAGAGTAAGTTTTTGTTTACAGTGGCGAAGAGATCCAGACTCGGCAATGTTTCGTTCCCTAAACTCGAAGGTATAGGAATGACAGAGATTTTCCATATTTTGAATTCACGGAGCTAAGTCCCGCTTTTCATCTTTACGAACCGCGTGTCTATATATTTACTGTACATTTCCGTAAATTCGCCGAAAATATACGAACATTCTTAGCGGTGCAGTTGAAACGAAGCAAGTTCAGATCTGTAGCTGTAGCCATAGTTGGACACCTTCAAGCAAGTATGTATACTTCCTGTCAGAATAAATGAGCGATGAAAAAAGTTTAAGTCCCCTTCGGCAATCTTCGGCTTCACAGAACCATCCGGCCAATCGTTCAGCGTTTTAACTGCGCCAAGAATCTCTTTAGCTTCTATTGGAGCATCATTCTGACATCGGCTTCTCCAAGTGAATATAAAGCATTTAATTGGATGAAGTATATCGTACTGCGATTTATGAAGTTAATGCAAAAACCTTATATCTCACACAAACTCCCCACTGGAAGTCCGTGTCTCAAGCGCAAACAGGTAACACTTAGGGGAATAAACAACCAATTATAAAGGCGAGCTGAGCTACAGTGTTGTGCAACATAGCTTGTACTGAAGTATTTTAACTGGATTACCTCACATGAGCTGCACACTAAACATTCGCGAGTCGTGCAAGCAGGTAAAACTTAGCAAAAAATAAAAAAACAGCCATAAAGGTGAGCTGAGCTACAGTATTGTGCAATATAGCTTGTCTCGAGGTATGTACGCGACATTCCATGCTTCAAACAATGAAACAGTAAACGTATGTGAAATGACTACAATTACAGATCACTGTAAAAGAGAAATGCATAATTCCTCTGTTAATAATTAAAATAAACCCAATTCTATATGAGACGTTAGGTAGTTATAACATTCGTCTTTTATTATCACTACACAAAAATGAATTTCCTGCAGTCGTGCGCATTTGCGAAGGCCGAATATCACACTTTAGCGGAATATATGCCTATATTCGTCAGTAACTAAAGCCACTGAACGTCAATGAAACAATCCGCGCATGTTTCAGACGTAATTATTGCATGCGCACATCAAAAATGTTTCTCTCTTGCAACTAGCTGCTGGCTGCATGAGAAGCCACGTCCTATTTAACCGGGCAAATTTCTACGCTGCCAAATCAAATCCTTACGTAGGTTTCGTATTAACTACTGTAGCCGGCAGACGTCTGGGCACGCCTGAGCGCGTGGAGAGTGTTAGTCGTAGCAGGGGAGGAGGGGGGAGGGAAATGCGCACGCAGGTTTGGCAGTGCTATCGGCTATTCCACAAACATCAGTTACGGCGGGCTCAGGTATACGCAAGGCAATGGAGGACGAAGGACGTCCGCAGGGGCACAGTAAATTTATCCTCAGTGTTACAAAATTGCACTTGACCACGATATTTATATAAAACCACATGTAAAAATATTATACTACCTAGTTTTTAACACTCGGTGTGATTTCGCGCGAATAATATACGTACAGTTTATCAGATTATAACAAAACAGTAATTTCAGGCCAGCGCTTTCCTTTTGAAACTATAGAAAAGGTTTTATATCTATATTTGCACAAAGTCGCGAAAATGAGTGCACACATAGTAGGCTGACCCGCAATATAAATAATGCATAATAGCCTACAGACAGTGTTTATAAAACAAGAAATAAAACAATAAAATTATAATCTACAGCATAATGTTCATCTACTTCACAAATTCCACCCAATTAATCTGCGTGTAAGCATTCTTGCCGTGCTAAACGTTAGTTTATGAGAAATTGTGGTCTACATACGCCTGGGCGTTCAAATTTGAAAGCTCGCGAAAATCACAGTAAAGATTTAGAGTTTATATTAAAAGGTGTTAATTATCTTGTCGGTTTATGTATTGTTTCTAAAATTCCGATTTACGTGCAAAATTAATTCCACTTGTACATATGTTCTTTCAAATATTGCTGGCTTCAGCAGACTGAATATGAAAATATTGCTGTAGCATTAATGATACAGTTATTTGTACTAACTTAACAGACCATAAGAAACGTTTGTTTATAATTCATGCCAGTAAATGCTATTCCAAATGCAATGTTCATTAAGAGAAAATATTTTCGTGATTATGAAACAAAGACTGTGCAAATGTGTAATCCTATTTGAAATGCAATAAAAATTAAAACCTTATCAGTTTAAAATGACATGTCTTGTCAAATTGTTAGACAAAAAGATTAGAAACTAACGCTATCGTTAAAGTAATAAGTATATTAGTTTTGTTGTTGTTGAAGTTACGGCCATACGTATTTACTCAAGAAGTTGTAGGTTCGATTGCTAATTGTAACGTATTTATTTAAATATAATATAAAATATAATATTTGTATCATATTTGTGGTATAAATAAATTTGTGTTTGAAAGTATGTTATACATTAATCTAGATTCTCAATTTACAAATGTGACTGAAATACAAGTTTGACTGTAATTTTAAATAACTATATATTGCAAGCCCTCTAATTAGGATAATATATTCATTGCAAGAAAAGGCAAGTACTCTTTTTGGTTGCTAGTTTTAAAGGCTTTACTTGCAAAAGTACCATAAAATGTACACACATTTCCAGATTTACAGCACTAATGTTTTTAATTCCGTGACAACTTTTTTCTCACATTTTTCCTATTGGAAGTGACATTTCCCAAGGAAGGTTGACTCCTACAGACGAGCATAAATCACACCCATGCTCTACCCGGGGTTCGAAACCGGAACCACTCACACTCAACACTCACCCGACTGCGCCACAGGGGGCAGTCAATAGGTCAACCGGAACTTATATTAAGTGAACAAAAAGCCGCTTATTTCATTAGAGATAATTTCTAACTCACAATTTAAGTAATATTTTATTAATTGTTCCACATTGTACCTATAATTCACTGCCGCATTGGTTTGTATTCCCTTGACTATATTTGCACTAAGTTAAATGCAGAAACTGCGGGCAAAGTTTTGAACATTGTTTTAAAACATCTAAAGTTTATTTTAACCTTCATAATCACTCTTTCCTTTGGAATAAAAAAATTGACAGTAAAAATATATCTGTATCCTTTTCTCAGTTCTATTTTGTGTTATTGTCTAGCTTTGATTGTACTAAATATTCCTTTATCATTTAGTAAAGCATTATTATAATTTAAAATGTTTTCTAAATTTATTATTCATTATTAGATTTAATTTATTCGTTGCCCCGTATTGTGATTGATGATTTCGACAAGCGACACAATTCAAGAATTCTATGTCATCAAAAATATCGTGCCAACAACTATGGATATGTTACGAAATAACATTGGGCATTGGCTAGATAGATGACAGTTGTGTAGGAATTTGTGTGTTATTATTTGCATGATTTTTTGGGTTTTTTCTAAAGTAAAACTGCTATGCTGTAAAATGTGTTCAAGTTGGCTTAGCATCATGCTGTCTCAAGCCACTCAATGTTTACAAATTTTGTGAACAAATTTTGTCTTGAGTAATATATTCCCGTTGAGATATTTATTACGCCACGCCGTAAACCTTCAGATCAAATACTTATATCCTCCACTCACGCCCATTTTAATGGTGAAAGACATGATGACAATGTGGAAAAAGAACGAGTAATCTGTCGATGCATCAAACCACTGAGAGCATTCCATTTCCATCGTTGTTACTTTTATCTAACGTGATTTTAATTCGGTACTATTTAATATCTGAACAGATAAATTGAACTCAATTTAAAAGAAATGCTATCGATGAATACACGCAGATGGTAACGAAATCCTCCAGCACACACTGTCACAAGAGCACTGCTACCTGTTGTCGCCAGCAAAATGTCTCCGTGTCCGGTTTTGCATGTGCTGTTACTCAAGACAAAATACCGAATCTTTTTGTGTCCGCGTGAATACTGCTGGGATGCAGTCTTGCCGCTTAGCTAGAGACCGGACCGTGCCGAGCCGTAGTCTAGGGAGTAAGAGGAGACTGGCGTGCACAGAAGTTTGCTGGTACTAGTAGATAAGTCTATATTGGTAGCCATTTTGGAAGAAAGCGCTACCTCAAATACAGTGCTTAAATAGCATTTCTCAAAAATTGTTGAACCGATTTGGCATCAGTGAAAGTAATGGGAACGTCAAAAAGCTGTATATAATTATATGTCTAATGTAGCAACCACTAAGTACTGAATTTTGATGCATTTCTTCAAGTATAGCTATGAACGATATAATGACTTAATAGTAGTATACAAATGGGCAATCTAAGAGGGGTTTGAATCTGAGCACAAGGGTACTAGGCGACCTCATCTTTGTTAACGCCATACGGGAAAAATTACCCGCTTTTCCCATTTTCCCCTAAAAAAATTTCTCATTTTCCTTCACCCCCGCGGTGGCCATTTTGGATCCCAACATCCTGCTCTGTAAATCCGACGCCAGGGTGTTGGGACCCTGTCACCTAGCGTACTGGTGGGTGCCGAGTCTCATGCTCTGTCATTCATTTCGGGATCTATCGACCTAGCGTCGTAATGCGGTGCTGAATACCAGCATTGGCTTACATGCTCGCCAGACCTACCCGCAAATATAAGCATAGTCCACTGTAATTACCAACCTAAAAATATATAATTGTAAAATTCACAAATCAGGCCGCACCCCCGACGATGACAAGGGTCGCAGGGACAAGTATACCCCATATCTACTTATAAGCATAGTTGGATGTATTTTCCCAACCATGTAAGATATAGTTACCAAATTCATAACATAGGTATCATCCACGATGATGAGAAGGGTCGCGGGGCCAAGTAGGCAGTCGATATTATCTGTAGGAAATCATTTTCTTCATTTATTTTTGGTTCTTTGCAAATAATACTAAATCTATCAGGTGTCTTGTTGGTGCCTCATATAATAAATCAGAATATAATAAACTGTGATCTATTGACAAACAAAAGGGTAACTCTCACACAAATTTACGTGTCTGTTTTATTGTTTATATTCGTGTTTTATACACCTCTGTGTTTGCACGGTCATGCGACGGATAACAAAAGTAAACAGCATCAGATGATTTGATGGTCGGTTTGGGTATTCAGCGTGCCTTTCCAATGCCACAGAGTTTCTTCCTGATTGCCCATGTATTTGTAGCCCTGAACTTCGTCAAGTGAGCAGTTGAGAACCTTATTGCATTTTCGGATATGCCTTATGGTCTCCTCCCTTTTTGAACAGATATCCTCTTACAACACACACACATTTCGCAAACCTTGGGTCTCCATTCGACTCCAGGCATGCGTACCTTCTATGTCACAGGCATATACTACCAATTTAATTCACATTATTGTGTAGCGATGTCTCGCCGGAGCCAGAAGGTTCAAGGAAGTGAAACGTCATTCTGCAGCCATGTCTCACCACAGCCAGTCGGATAGGGAGAGAGTCATAGGCCTTGTTGAGGCGGCAGGTTTTTCCGCCGCTGAAGCAGGCCGATGTTACAGTGTTCCAGAGAGCACTGCGAGTCGATGGGTATGACAGTTCCGGGGCATGGGTGACATAATGCGTCGCGGAGGAACAGATTCATGAAGGGTGTCGACTGCAGCTTAATACAGTCGACTTATTACCCAGGCACATTTGACTCCTTTCAAGTGCGTCAGTCAGCTAAAACGTGCCACGTACTTTCCTGGTAGCTCGAGTACCATTCTGAGGCGATTGACGGCGGCAGGACTGAAATCGCGGAGTGCTTCAAGGAAATAAAGTCTCACCGATGAGCACAGTATTTATCGACTCACGTTTGCCGATGAAAACATCGACCGTGACTGGTCAGGTGTTGTCTTCTCCGACGAGTGTGTGTTTTCTTCGGCTAGTGATGGCCAATGCGTGTCTTCATACCTCGTGGGACCCGACACAATCCGGAATATGTTACCGAGTGCTCGCGCAATGGATATGGATCCATTGCGTGTTGGGGATGGATGAGTACACACGGTATAGGCGTGTTGCACATAACCGATGATCGAAGTCCGAGTACATTCGGCCTCAATGTCGAGCAGTATTAGCATATTCTAGAGAATATTATGATTCCCTCAGTGCGAGTTTTGTATCCCAATGGTGTGCTGCGCTTCCAGCAGGACCATTCTCCGATACACACTTTTCAGACGTTTAAAAAATGGTTCGCAAGGCAAGAGCAACTAGAGCTCGTAGATTGGCCTCCTTACAGTGCCAAATTAAATCCAATTGAAAATGTTTGGTCGGAGACGAAGCGCATGATGGCGCAAACTGGCCTGATCCACAGTCAGCTAACTAGATGCTCTCTGGGAGCTGGTAGTGGATGCCTGGGATGAAGTAGCTAGTAGCGAACGCTATGTTACTTCTCTGGTCGCCTCTCTATCACGACGATTACGGCAGCTGTTTGAGAATGAGGGATACTGGTCTTCATATTGAGGTTACAACACCGGCCCTTTTCAGGGCCAAATAAACGCCCATGTAAAAAACGTGACACAAAAATCCAATGGTACACCACGTGGCATAATGCCCACATTGACATACAAACTGAAAGAGCGAGGTGGTTTCGGACCCGAAACAGAAGGCATCGGAACCATACGCGCGAGGCCATCTTTGTTACATGTATTTTTCATATGGATGCAAACATATGCTTACAAATAAAATACATTACATGATACTGTAACATTTTGTATTACAACGAAACAAAATAACATAACTAGTGGGACTGAAATTCAAGGTCAAACTACAGAAACCTAATGTTATTGTGTGAAGGGGAAATGCCATTTCTTCGGCAAGTTCGACAACGATGCAGACATTTCGATTACCAGACAACTGAGAGATTAGACTGACAGCATAATATCATTCCAGTTCAAGTTCAAGTCTGACCTCTACTGATATCTATTTTTCCAATTCTGTATTTCATTCCAGGTGAACTGCGATTACATTGAAATATTTCTCGAGCTGTAATTTTTTACTGCGCGATTTCACTCAGTCTGACGAATAAATTTATAATTCAAGTCCACGAATTGCCCTGAACTTTAAGAGAATGTGCGATTTCATTTCCTGTTCGCTGCAGAGGAAAAATGAAAGAACTGTATCTAGAACTATATCTCGTACTTCCTTATGCCATTATAGTTCGACATTTTCGATTCAATGCAGACAATTCCAAGACATGTTCACGGCCTACCATGAACTAAAATGATGTTCACAGTTGCATTTCTAGTTCATTGACGCGTAAATATGAATTAACTGTATCTCGTACTTCGCTGTGTCATTCTAGACCGAGATTTATAATTCGAAGTGGAATTTTCATATCTATGTTTACTACCTGCCTTGAACTAACATAGTGTTTCATTTTTCATTTCCAGTTCAGTAAAGCGGAAAGGCTAAAGAATTGCATCTCGAACTGTATTTCGTACTTCTTTACTTTGTTCAGTTCCTACATTTTTAATCTGAACATCAAAGGCCAGCTGATATTCACAGAATAATACAAATATATGATAAGTTCTGGTGCAAGATTCAGGAATTTTGATCGTGGAGTTAATTGACCACGGCTCAAGTTCAATCAATTCCTCTATACAACGGCCGTGGGGGCTAAGCGGTTAGAATTCTCGCCTCCCACATAGGCGAACCAGATTCAATCCCCGGCTGTGTAACTTGATTTGTGCTTGTGGGAATTGTGCCGGTTTGGTTTTCTCGGGGATCTCCCGTGTCCCCCGCCCTTTCGTTCCAACGCTGCTCAATTCTCACCTCATTTCGCCCTCGTCTTTTCTCAAGAACTCTATGTTAAGGGCCGCCCAGATCTCTCAACTCAACTACAACGGCCATTTTTAATATTCTTAACCTTGAAAGGTTGCCACGATTATTTCCGCAAGCCGGCGACCATGTGTGTTTTATAGGCACATGGTTTACAAACTCGAAAAATTGTGTTTACCAGCCGATTTAAATGTCCTTATTTATTCGATAGCGTACTTACATGTATAACATACGTGATGCAGACGTGATATGTATGTTTATTGATTATATGTAAAAGATTTATCATTGCAAGTATTTAGTAGCGATTGAATTAATTTGTTTTTATTTCGAAGTGTGCTAACGTATAAAACAAATGCGATGAGAACATTATGCCAACAATGCCTATTGAATTATGATTTAAATTAATTGTTTTTTTTTTTTAATAGAGAAACAATGGACAGACTAACTCACTGATATATTCTGCCGCATTCATGCCGCGAATATTTAAGATAAGTTTGGAAAACAAGTATCACGAAGAACAATAAAACTATTAACAAATAGCACTGAGAAACTAGGTTTAGGAACCTAGTAGTATAGGCGAATATCGAACGTTTTACTTATGACGGTTATGTATTTACATTGTTGTATGATATACTGCATTTATATCTGTGAAGTGCAATTATAATTGTTTGTTCCTAGAGTATATAAAATATTCCCCCACACAAATTTGCCTTGCATAAAACTGAAACTGAAATTGAACAGGGAGATGTGGCCTTGATTACATCTTTTTGTCAAGCCTTCACTTTGAACCCAGTGCTACACTCTAAATTTGGATCAGTGGTAAACAACTGATTCGCAGTGAAATTCAACCACTCGAATCAGTGCAAATGGCTTCACTTAATATCAGTGGAAAACCACTGATTGTTTCAGTGAAAAACTTTGAGTTATTGAAGTAGTGACGTGAAACAATTTCACTGAGTGAATTGTTGGCGACCGAATACAGTAGCGAATTAAATATTGATTTTACTGATATTTAGCCAAAAAAAAAAGTATTGCGAAATAAACATACATACGATAGTTAAGTATTTATATTGCGCTATTTACCGTAATTTAAAGAAGTAAAAACAATATCGGAGGTGACCGGGATTGAACACATACACCATTTCCATTTATTTTTAGGCCATTACCTTACCATCTGCGTTACCAGGTTAAGTTAAAAATTGGATCAAGATATATGTCTTCTGCTTCTTACCGAAATCTTTAATATTTAAATTGTATGTCCTTACTTTTCGTATGTGCTTTTATTGGCACTGTTAGTATTGCTAAAACGAATACTATGCATGGATGCACTCTCTTCACCACATTATGTGCAGTTTAAACTTTCAAACAGACCACTGTGGTGATTACATGAAAACGTAATAAAAGGCTAAATGTCCATATTTCCTCGTAAAAAGGTGATTTGAAAGAAGAAACACATTTTAGACAGTATTTTGTATTGGGTTTATTAGTTGTTATTTCACTGGATACACATCGTTAAATTGACATTTTTAAACGTTGTTTCACAGTAATTTCTACACGCTGTTTAAGTGCTCCATCAGTCAAAAAACAAACCACTAAAAACTGTGAAAAAGTGACTGATGAATCAGTGGAAAAAGTCACTGAATCAATACGTGAGGTAAATATAGTATGTTTTAACTGAATCCTCAGTTCTCTTTTACTGAAGCGACTGATGAATCAACCAGGTACTGCTGACTGATTGTAACAGTGACATTCTCCCTGATTCAGATTTAGAGTGTATTGCAGCTTTTTGGTGGTATGGTGAGCACTTCTGAATGCTCTACTTAAGATCTACTTGTGTGCATATTGTGTGTTCTTCGGCCTTATGTAATATTAACATTGTCATGGGTCTCATCGCCATATTCATGCGTCGGTCGAGTGAAACACTGAAATTATTAGAAACGTGAATATTTTACCAATATACTCATTTTTACTCTCCGATGCATAAAAAAAACAGAAAGCGAAAGAAATAATTTAAATGATCAAAAATGGTTACCTAAAACTTTTTATTCGATGTTAAGATATGGAATTACTTCCCAGCAAATACGGAAAATATGTGCCAGAATAGGGCCGGTAAAAGTTAGCCAACAAATTCTGGCCAGCTGATACCGGCCCGCTGTCTTATGACGGAAGCGGCCCGATGGAAATATGGACTGGCGGCTGTTGACCGACAGTGTCGGGCCTTCAAAGGCTGGATGTTGTTACGATGACTGGATGTCGTTACGATGCCTGGCCTGCGACAGCTGGATGTCGTTACGATGCCAGACCTGTGACGGCTGGATGTCGTTACAATGCCTGGCCTTCAGCGGTATGATGTCCAGAAATAAGCAGTATAACAAGTGAAAAAAACCTTATCCTTTCGATTAAAAATTCTAGTATTAGTAATTTCTTCTTTACAATTATTCATTTCATTGACTTGTCACCACATTATATGATATGAAAATGTTTCACTTGCCGAGCGTGGGACTCGGCCATAAGACCCTTGAGTTAACAGTCCAGTATGCCAACCTACACAAAATGAGGTCAGCTGCTGAGATACTCCAGTAATTTAAAATATACCATGACACCAATCATTATAAAGGAGAACATACATTTAATTACAATTTAACAAATACATTTAAAATGCAGAATATTTAGAAACTATTTCTTCAGAGGCTTGCAAACCAAATAGTTTTTGTTATTTTTTAATATATATGTAGGATGGTTGTCAACAAATGCCATGGGCTACCAAGTGACACATATATAAACACGAAAAAAAAAACATGCTAACGGTTAACATACTGTCTCAAAAAAGACATCATGCCATTAACAGCTAGCTAACCTCTTGCCTATTCAAAACACTTTCCAAAAGTTTGTCGGCAAAAAGACATCATATTTATATCTTTATTATGATAAAAAGGCTTGTCTCGAAAACATTAACGGGCCAGGATAAAGAAGATCATGGCCAGCTTAACGTAAAGACAAAAATGCTGTATGGGAATCGGCCCAGAAACATTTTAAGATATTTGCAACATGTTTGCTATGCCGACATATTTTCGATGATATCCGTCTGTATCCTAAAAAATACAGCGGGCCATTGTCTTTTCTTTCTAACGGCTAGCAATCTGTCTCAAAAAAGACATCACGCCGTTGTCAGATGGCTACCTTCTGTCATTGAAACGACAGTTGCTGACAGTACAGGTATCGGGCCGATACTTTGCCGACAGATTGTGTTTACTGAGTTTCTATTCATGGTTACCTATTTGATTGGACGCATGTCACTCAGGATGCCCGTTAAAATATATGCAGGTTGGAGCAGTGACTTTTTTTTAAGGTTGATTTCAAAAGTGCTCACTTTATGGCGAACTAACTTTAAAATGAATGGAGCCCCAAAGAACATCAATATTGCTTCAATACCAGTTAAGTCTGACGAGGCGGCGCGCCAGTGTAGTGAATCTGCCGCTCGCCCCTGCCGACCGCCACAGCAGACACGGCTATGAAGTGCTGGTAGTGCAACGTTGCCACGTTATCAGATGGTCGGACGGAAGAAGGGGAATAGGAGGGTGGAGGGAGTAGAACGTCGAACATCGTCCTCTGCTTTTGTTGCTGTAGTACTCAAGTGTCGCGTCTCCTACGAATTTTTCTGCCGTAGAATTATTTTCGTCTCAAATAGGAGTGCAAGAAAATAGAATTAAGGAAACCCGAGAACCTGTAAAAGAAGTGACGAGGTTCATTAATGCAATTAATACCTTTTTCTGTGAGTAATTATGGTCTCCATTTAATTTTTCGCTTTAAATTTCAAAACCATAATCACACAGTACCGGAACAACAGAAAGTCGTCAAATTATATATACATATAAACATGGTGACTATCTTATGTGGTGTGAGTAATTTCAGTGCCTTCAAAAACAGTATATTTTAATTTCATGCAAAAGGCAACTTGTAAAGTATGACATTGGAACAATAAAAGCATTGGTTAGTGAAACTTTGACATAACGAAACTAAACGTTGTTTAGAATCAATCGTATACAATGTAAGTTTAACCTGTGAACAACAAGTGAAGCACATAAAGAAAAACTGGTATGGTATTATTTTAGAGAAAGAAGAGCTACCTGTAATACTACACTCGCCATGGACAATATCCACCACAGTTCTCGTATGCCAGTATTCGAACCGTGTTCATGTGTATTCGAGATTCAGATGCAATGCCGTGGGACTGGCTGGTGCACTTAACACTAAACCACCACATCCCCTTCTTGAACAACCACAGAAAGAGCAGATTTCAATAAAATACATTTCAATCTGGAAAACTTCCCTGAATAAAATGATTTATTTAAATTTCTGAATCTTTATATAGTTGGAAATTATTTTTCATATTAACCACTGAAATTATAATGCAAATTAGTATTGTAAACCCTTTTCGTTCCAGACCAAAAACATTGTAAAATTAAACTTTAAAATCTTAAACTTAAAATAACAATACTTTGTTACAAAAGGAAATTAATTAGAGAAACTTAATTTTAATTGCAATTGTTACTTTTAACAAACATTTTTCAGTAGGCCCACGACAAATTTAAGCACCAGCAATAAGAGCACATTATATTCTGCAGTTTTATATTAACAACACTAGTAGCCAAAAGTAATGACAACTATTATGTTATATGCCATGACATAACACACGTAAAAATGAGAGCTACATTTAACATCTGACAAAAGCGTGATCAGGGTCGCCACAGGTCTGGAAAACCTGGAAAACAGGGAAATGTCAGGGAATTTTAAAACTGTACGGACAATCGGAGAAATGCCAGGGAATTTCAAACAAGTTAGCTAAATGTCAGGGAATTGTGGTATGCGTTATATATTTGTCAGTTATTTCATCAATCGTGCACCGTTGCATTATCATATAAAATTGTTTTAATGATTGTCGATTAAATGCTTAGGCATTTTTCTTTGCAGTCTATGTAGTGATTAATTTTGTAAGATCAGAGAAGTATTTTCGTCTAAAAGTGTGTTATAAAGCAAAGTACAGAAACAAAAATGTTAGAAAAAGGCCAGGGAAAAAATATTATTTTTGTCTGTAAATCAGGGAGATGTCAGGGAGTTTTCCAATGGGAAAAATGTGGCAACCCTGGTCATATGAAACTACACAGTATTTTATACTGTCAAGCAGTAGCACCAACTGTCACTATAATATATCTGTCACCATTAAAATGCTCACTATTTTAGATATTGTAAACAAAGTGTTTGGGATAAACGTACATGAAGTAAATGTGCGTATTGTGTAATCGACAATTAAAAATTAAATCCTGCGACATACCGAGAAACGCTTTCACAAAATTTTACTGCGTATAAACTTCCTAAATAAGCTTTTATATGTATTTCGTTCCAAAGTGATAGCTGCTTACCAAATGTAGGTTAAAAGCTAACTATTCGCCTATAGCTAAACTTACAGTTATGTGCAGCTCTACTGATCCTTTATATTCGTTATTTGTCTATACCGTCTGAAATGAAATTAATTTCTCTAACCCTAATCATGGAAGGATCACACCATCTACAGTTTGCGGCAGTATACCGTATATTAGTAGTACAATTTACGCCCTAGGGGATGTAATATTTAATCCTATAATTTATTGTCATGTTCTATACCTCCGACAAATAGGTCTGCATTCAAGAATACGATGCAATCGAAGCATTTCCTGCCTGCAGTTCGAAAGTAACCCTGTATCCGGAAGTCTGCCTAACAGTCTTTTTTTCTTGCTCAATTTCAGTCTCCGTTTTTTTTGCTACTGCAAGGCAAATGTTAATATCCCATTCACTAGTGACAAATTAGAAAATTTATTCACCGATTTTTTTAAATACTGGATTTCCTAAAGTATGTTGTATCCCACAATCCCACAAGTACTTGCTGTTGCTAAATATGTCTGGAATAAAAGCGACTGTCGTAGAGGGTAGGTTTTTTTTCGTTTGATTACATTCCTGAAAATTGACGCTGTTCGCCTGTACAACCGCGATGTTGTACAGAATTCATTGTCTACAGAATTTGTCTATAACTGAGCACGATTGCGTTGAGGAATTACTTGGCCTTGAATATTTACAATGTTTTCCTTACTTATAGTTTTCATACATTTCATAGTTGTCACAATCAAATGAGGTATACTGTAGTGCATAGTTTGTATCTCGTTGTTTTTGTATATACATGTAGTCTTTTAGTTGTAAACATACCATTTCGATTAATATGTCGTATCACTGAATCAGCTGAAATGAGAATCATGGGTTTCATTACAAGTTTCTACAAAATGCCAAATCGCAACGCAGATATCAGTACAGAAGATGAATTAAAATAATATATAAAACATTTGTTTTATCCATTTGAAGAAAAACCATATACAATTTACATTGATGTTCGTTGAAGTACGGTTTATTTTACTCCAAATTAACCTACTCTGATCTAAAACTGGGTACTGCTTTTCATTTTCGTATATAGGAACTTAGTGCACTTACGCATCATGATAAAAATAAGTGTGTATATATATATATATATATATATATATATAAGGTAATGAACAGTTCTATGGCATTCTAATGTTAATTCTGGTTTGGTTTTGATTTTTTTTCTAGATAATGTGGTATTTGTCTTCAGTTTAAATGTTTGGAAAATTATTACTTGGTTTAAAGTTTTCCTCTACTTTATATATATATATATATAAAGTAGAGGAAAACTTTAAACTGTATTTTGTATTTTGCTGTATTTTGTATTCCAGTTCATCATATTCAACAAATAAAAAACAATCCTTATAAAACTCAGAGCAATATAGTACACAAATGTAAATACATGCACGTTTTCCGAATTAGAATTGTACATACACCTTCGTATGAAGAACAAATGTTTTCGTACATCAACATAAACAGAATAAATTTTCCATTTCATATTTACCATGCCCTCACGTTTGCTTCAGAGCGCTTCTCAAACGCGCTGGCATTGACTTTACTACCGTTTGTATTACACTAGGAAGATATTGTTCCACTCATGAAGGGTTTTCTTCTTGAAGTCCCACGTGCTTGAAATATAATGTTTTCGTAGCTTTATGTTAAGTATGCCCAAATATGTTCTATTGAATTTAAGTTTGAGAATTGGGGTGCAGTTTCTATTACACGAGGACAATTATACAGCAGCCATATTCGTGTTGCACAGGATTTACGCTTAGTGCCATTATCCTGGTAAAATTTACATTACTACATCAAGTTGTATGGCATTATGTAGTAAATTATTTTTAAACAGGTCAGTGTATTTTTATCGATCCAATCGTCAATTTATGAACGTCAGTTCACCTATGCCACATGCACTCATGCACCCTCACACCGTAACTAAACCCCCACTATGCTTGACGGTAGGACGAGAATTTTGGGGATTTTCTCCACAATTTCAGCGAACTGTCGTGATCGAAAACCTTGAATTTACTCTCATCTGGAAATATTACATCAGTCTAGTAATCGTTCTGTAAATACACCTTAATGAAGTTGAGTCCCTTCTTATAATTATATTTGCTTGCATACGATTACTTCTGTGATTTTCTTGTATTAAGTACTATAGTCACTATTGCTGAGCACTCTTCTCATTGTCATTGGCGATAGTGGCTTTGAGTATTTCGTAGGTCTCTTGTAATAGCGCATGGACTGGTAAAAGATCTCTGACAAATTTTTTTCACAATATAACTTTCTTCTCTACACGAAAGTATGTTTGGCCATCCACTCCTCAGTTTGTCCCAGCATGTTTGTACGTTTATACCATTTACGATACATTGCATAGTCGCCTAGGTGGGTAGTAATACGGGAGTCATCAGAGCATATGAAAATATTTGTTACTTGTAACAGTTTGTATGAATTCTTTGGGGTTTAATACTGTTGGTTTTTGTAAGATGTTATTTTATGTTTTTGTATGTATGAAATCTAAGTGTTTCGCAAACCTACAATTTACTGAACTGATACACTTTGTTTTAGTCGCTTTGATTTTTGCTTGTAAACCTTTCCTGCAATATGTCTGAAGTATGTATAGAGATCAGCGTGGTTTTTGTAAATCATTGATCGGCACTGTATGTCTTTTCTACCTCCCACATCACACGCACAGGGATAGAATACATTCAGTTTAACTGCAAAAACCCCCGTTCCAAGAGCTTTTATTTTTTTAATAGGAGTGTTTCTGTCTATCCTGTGGTTGCCTGCATTTTATAGGCCATTCGCGGTAAATTGAGTGCTTTTGAAAGCCCTTTTATCTGGAATGATAGTCAATAAATATATATTACTTCAGCCTTAGACTTTAACTTCAGAGTGCGGTAGGATATACACACTGTGTTTATTGTGTACATGGTCATATTTATTTTAAAAGGTGGTTATAGGTTAAAAATGGCTGAAAGTAAAAAAGTAACAAATGCCTCAAAAGTGCTCACTTTATTGTGAACAGCCTTTAGCAGATGTGTACGTAAGTCGGCACGCATGCTAGAAATTAACAACGTGTGAACTGATTTCTCGCTTTCTTTACAATGAAAAATCGAGCCACTTCATTTTAAATGTATTTTCGCCATGGTTATGACAGATATTTGCTTGATATCTTGTCCGCGTGATCAAGGGCAATTAAAACGCCTTGCCACTCGCCACGCGCCTCGTAGCGTGAAGTAATGGGTTGTCGTGAGTTCCAGACGTTGACTCAAACGGATCTGTACACCTGGCAACCCTGCGAGTTTCTCGGTCTCTGTACACTCTTCCCTCTCTATCTTTGCATATGCTAACCACATTTATAGCGTCAGTTCAGCTGCAGTGACATTCAGAGTTTACAATGTTTAGTATTTAGAGCATCCTATCAGAGATATGCTATCACCAACTTTTTTAATCTGCGTTTTGTGTAGTATATTGCTATGAAATTGTCCCGTTGAATTAATAGTCTGTTTTTTGTCTCTAGGATAAATGACATTTTAAAAATATAAATTTTATTTGTTACATTAAAAAAATAAAACATCGAATTCATTACCATTATTTTTGTGTGTACAAATCTTGCCAGAGTTGTTGGATTCAAATTGTTATCTCAAACAAAAATCAAAATGACAGTGATCACTATTGCCTTATGTTAAAGCTAAAAGGCTCAAACAAACGTTAGAAGAAACTTGTGTTGTTATAGTCAATAAGTGTAGATGCTGTTCATGAACTCTTTGGGGTAATGGACTGCATTCAACCATTTTTAACACTGTGTCTAATTTGTACTTCATTTCTACCCCTTCGAAAAACTTAAGCAAACCATAATATTGTTATATAGTTAACTTGGCTCAACGCTCGTAATATCGTCTTCTATGGCGATTGCCAAATATTAGTCGATTAACTCCCAAAGTACAGAATATACTTTATGTAAACTGATTTGTGTTGTCTGGGTATTTATAGTTGTAATGCTACTGGAATATTTTCAAATGTGAATAAAATATCAGGTTTGTTGGGAAACGAAATATAAATTAATGACCTCGACATTGTTATAACATGTTATTTTAGCAGTTCTCAACATGATTAGAAAATTTATTTTTCTGATAATTCTGTTTCCAAGAGATCAATTAAATGTTGCTACTCAAAGATGGTTACTGTACAGAGGGAATTGGTTTCATATCCCAATTCACTCTTCATTGAAAATGACGTGTGAGATTATTAACCATGGCATAAAGTGTAATAACACATTATGTACGCATAGAGAACCTCATAAGAAAACATAACATAGCGTGATATATTTCACTGACTATTTAATTATTGAACCTGTTTGGATTTAATAAATGTTTGTTGAGAATGTTAGAAAAATTAATTTTTTGTCAGAGACAGATTAATTTTTATCCATACGTTTCGTTTCGTAAGTTTACAAAACATAAACGAGAAAACATTCGAACCTTCTTCATTTTCTTAGGGATTTGAATTTGGACAATTTCTTAAATAGGTTTTAGGTATTCATACAACCAACCGTTTAAATCAAAGATCATGACTATTTCTTATCGATTTACTGAGCTATTGATGCGTTTTCCAAAACACATTTTACTTCTATTCGTCCCTTAAGATAATGACTTTCAAAAAATAACCTACGATGAATTTTTAAGTATTTGTATAGGTAACCTTTTAAAACATACAGAAAAACAATATATTATCGCTTTAATGCGAGATTACGGAGACGTCGATAGCATATTTGAAGACTTTTCACCCTCTTATTGGTCAAATTTTAAAATATGTTTATATGTTATCGTTTAACGTTAAGAGCATAGCGATATCTCATTAGGTTGATAAGATATTGAGGGATCCTCGAACATATATTTTACCGCTTTTTACCCTCTCAGTTGTTGGATTTCAAATAATGCTGAAATCAGTTTTGTAGTGTATGTATAGGGTAGATTTTGAATCTAAAAGCACAATCATACCTCGTCACATTAATCAGCTATTGAGTAGTCCTCAAAAACATGCTTTACAGTTTTCGCTCTCTTAGGGGTTATATTTTGAAAAATCCTTTCTCAGTTGGTGCCTGCATCCAGAAGAAAAGCCAACACCACATTTTCAAACTTTGCATCTAGCCGCTTTGTCTGTATATTGGTGATTGAGTCAGTCAGTCGGCAACTTCACTGTGTACACAGATATTTTAATTCAAGAATTGAGAATAATTTTCTTGTTATTGTTTTTGTTCTACGGTACAAGACATTGTTTCATCCAATGTTCACATTTTGCCAAAACAGAACATCACTTATCCAAATACATTTACATCAACGAAGTGTCAATATCAGGCAGTAGCCTCAAATTATTCATGATGATATTGTGAAAAATGGAAGTTTAACTGTCGTATTATAAATACAATAGAGAAATAAATTCTGATAATTTCATGAAGACCATGGAAGGAGGAATATCATAAAAATGTGTCCTGAACAGAAATTTGCTTTTACCTTCATTTCTGGTCCAAATATAAGTACATGCTGTATATCATCCTAACATGTGCGTTCAGTGCGAGTCCTGTCATATTAGGTTGTTTTCAGTTACACAACATATAATAAATATTTACTTTACCCGTTTAATTATACACCTATATGTTTTGACGATTTTAATACAGGATTCACGAACGTGACTCTAACTTACTAATTATAGATTACTGATCATCTGTAATTTTGGTTCTGTAGCAGGCATATCTACTGGCTTTTGTGACGTTGAATTTGTTACATTTTCACCTTGAAAATTCTAAAGGAAACACTAGAGAAACAGACATTGAGTTCAAAGCATATCAATAAAAGTCAGAAGAAAAGCTTTCCCTCGCTTTACAATTACGGTTCAATGAACATAATCTTGGAATTAGTTGTTTATTGCTCAGTCAACGAATAATTCAACAAATCCGGAACCCTGTATGGCGAAAGCCTAACTGATGTCTAGTTATCTATATATTATATACTTATACATTAAAATGTATGTAACTGTGATCTCCAAATATCGTCTTGCAGGACAGTGATGATTATACCCTTTGCGATTCGAAGACTTAATTTGAAAGATTTGAGAAGAATTCGCTTGCCGCATGTTAACCTAATTGCCATTTTGCGGAAGTGGTAACTGTGAGTAAAATTGTAGCTCTGAGAAACGTAGCGAACTGTAATATGTATTGTATACAGTACATATTCGAAACAGCAATATCAGTTATTAATCACTGTGTTTGGGTGTGAGAGACGGTAGCGAACAGCGAACATCACTGTGCTCCACGCTATCAAAACGGCAGTGTAACTCTTAGATCTGCGAGGGACCCACGTAGACAGGCAGTCTGCTACAACAGGCTGGCCAACTTAGCCTCCGCCATCTAACTACTGTATATGCACTGGCACCTGCCTTGAGCTCTGCGTGTACCGTCCGTAATCATGACACCACATTCTGTATGTTTCTTTACGTAGGCTGTATACTTCACGTTAGGGAATCGCATTCCTGACGTCGTACACTCCACACAAAACTAAACAATCATAAAGTGTGATGTGTAAATTCATCGCGAATATAAGCATAAATAGGATTTGAACATTATTACATTATAAAGTATCCCCACGCCAGAGATCAGTAAATATTTGTTATGCTGGTTGCGAAGCAAGAAGTTTGTTTACTACGGCATGTTTTAGAGAAGGCAACAAAAGCAACACGACATTTTGGAAAGTGATCCCAGTAGAGACTTCGTGTGTGGCGTTACCTAACTTTGTCTCTCAAGTGGAGGCTAACTTTCTTCCTCCAGACTTATAGTTCTCATTGTTTTCTTCTGCGTTAGAGTATGAAGCACGAAGTCAAACTGAACGTTTTACTTTAAACGGTATCTCATTGCATCGCTGAAGCGACAAAATGTTAAGTACATATCATTAGGCTATATTCTTTAAGGAAAAATTTAAATAATGACACCCACAAAGAATTCTGTGAAACCAAGACATGCGAGAAAAGATAACAGGGTACTCCCCTAATGTACGAAACACTTTCTGAATCCATTTAAACATTAACAAAAAAAAAACTTTATACTCAGCTTATAATATTTAAACCATTATTTTCTTAAGAGAAATTTATTTTCTGTCATAAACATTATATTTCGGAAATAGTGTGGTGCTGCTGTATTGAACGGTTGTTTAATAATTAAAAATAAACGATTTACCCACCATATTTCCTTGATTAACTAGAAAAATTCAATTAAATTTTACTTTAAGTTACTTTCCTTGGGAAAATGGGCTTATGTAACCACGCAAATGTCTGTCTGTGATGTACTGTATGTCGGTTCATAATAACATTTGAACCCGTGAGACATATTTCACCATATTCGGCACACATGAAACTTAGCAAGGACAACCAATTTTGCAATGTTCTGCCAAGCCGTTTGCTTATTTTCAGAACGGTTGATATTTTAATACAATAGGGCGCTATTTCATATTTGGGGAATTATTTTACTAGGTAATACCAAATCTTGTATTTTCACAGTTAATCACGTACGTCTTTGATCTAGGAAGATAGGTTGTTATTGGTTCGCCATTGTGGAAGGTAGCACATCATAAAAACAATAAGCTTTTACATCATATCTCGGAAATTATACAATATATTAATGCCACATTTTGAAGGTAACTAGTACATTTAAAGCCTATAGTAGACCATAGCACCTTATACATTTCAGATTAATGTGGAACTTACTATATTTTCTAAACCGTGCCAAATATTTGTTTTTAAATTTGATATATATATATGTGTGTGTGTGTTTGCATATCCGCACACATACATATAATCTAATTCTATTAAATTTGATATGAATAACATATCTCCTAAACAGCAAATATGCCAATAAATAACCATTTTCGTTCACCTTTTTGTAATATAGCGCAACACGAAAAAAATAAAATCATTGTATCGTAACTCGTAAAACAATCTACACATTCCTACCAAATTTGACAAAGGAGACGTACGCTGACGTGAATTAATTGGGCCAGGCATTTATTTTTAAATTGGCGGCAATATAGACATTTTGATAACTATGCTGTGTCTATGAAACGATGTGACCAATTTCAACCAAACTTTGTATGCTTTATCGAATACTATGCACGCCATGTTAACATATGCGATTTAAATGTGTAAGAAACTTGTTTTTGACATGGTGACAATACAAATATTTTAGGTTCATTTGGTATACAGTGTACCATACTGTTTGACTAATTTCAACCAAACTTGGTTTGTTGAACGTATCACCTACATGAATTTATCATGCCGGTACATTGTCTCTTTTGTCCGCCAAATTGTAAGGTAGCGCTACACGACAGTATATTGTGTCAAATGTCGTAAATAATAAACCTATTACTACCTAATTTGGCAATTAAGATTCACCTCGGTGATCAAATAAACACATATCTTTTACGTGGGTTGGTAATTAATTTTTAAAATGGCGGCCATACTAACATTTTGATAACATATCTTTAACCACGGAACCGTGTAACCAAGGAAATAAAAAACAACGAGTGAGAATGGTTGTGGGGGAGAGGGGGGGGGGAGGAAACAATTTTTAAATATTGCAAATGTTATCTGAAATTCGGAAATTTGATCAAAACAACACAGCACATTGAAAATAAATATTCGAATGGAATGAGGCCTTATCAGTGCTTTAAGAAAAACGTTATACATTACAAAATATCAGGAAGAAATACTTTCTGGGTCCACATTGGTAGGTTAAATGTCGTTTAACATAAAATCATACAGGAATTACCAAAGTTATTAAGATTAATTTTATTTTTATCGTTGATAAAGTGGGTACTTATATGCACAAATATATCTTTCTTAGAGTTTAATTGTGTGCATATTCTCAGCCATTAAATTATCGACACAATGAATCAAAATATTTTTTGTGGAGCATTTTATTCTCTACATAATTTCCAATGCAGAAAAATATATTGTAGCTGTTTGTTAAAAACTGGATTAATTTCTTTAATCGGCAACCATTCTGCAATGAGAGACATTGTACAACTAAGATTCCCGAGGGCATCTCGCTTGTTTTCTGACAGCTTTGACAAGTTCAAGTGCCAGATTTCATAACTTTGTAAGCTAGTTCACATAATCGTCCTAAATGTGTATATTTTCTTCGCTTTGTACGATAACTTTTACAAAGCACGGCCCTCTAGGAAATTGAAGAACGGGGGCGAAGGAACTGTCTATGGCCTTCTACGATACTGTAGTCCAAACATAACGACGTGAGTTGCAGCGTTTGTTTCGCTGCTGCATGCATGTCCGACCTGAAACTTCACCTTCTCGTTCGCTTAACACAGCGGTAGGAATCAGTATATTTGATTACCACGGCTTTATTGGGCAGTCTGCATTAAAACATTTGACATAAAATGGCATTACAACATTTGACTTGGATGGCGGTATTCAAGGAAACAAGATTACTTGCCTTTCTTGCTGACTTAACGAAGCACTAAAATACAAGCAAAATAACATTAACGCGAAGCTTTACATTTCTCTTGTAGCTTTTACAAAATAAAAGTAAAAGATATTCCTCTGGGAATACCACCTCGCCAAGAAAAGAGGTGTGTATTTTTATAATATTATATCGCTTATAGGAGCTGTGCTGTAATAACTGTCATACCACTCGCCTCGCCCCACGACAAACGAGAGGTCAAATTCGTATTTTCGTGCATAGGAAACATGGCGGGCGTTTCTATTGACCGGTGGGTATTGTCGGGGTACTCCCGATACTCAGTTTTCTGTCGCTGCTCCATCGCTACCTCTCTTCAGCACCATCAGCGCTGAAGACCTTAGCTGTTAAGCGCCGCTTACGTCTCTCTCATGTCACTGGTGTTAACTTAAGACTGTGTTTCACCTACATGCAGTATGTCACATCTACATTGATCATTGAAAGAATTACGTTACATTGTCTATCTCCGTTCTTAATTAATGTTAACTTTGTATCCATCGAATATCATGTTACTTGCAGATGCCACGTAGATATGACGTGAAATACGGGTTTTGTACGTGCCATACGAAAGCTTTCCTATTATTCCTACTATGATTTAACTTGCCGACTGAATTATGATTATGTTCGGAGCCATGGGTCATTGTGGAAGATTTTTTTTTCTTATGAAACTCGCGAATTCTCAGCTTTGGATAAGCTTGTGGTCTGTAATACACAGACTCCATTTTCCTTGTTAGTGTTAATACTTTCAACCCTACAATTAAATATTTGGTGAGAAAATTAAAACAAGTAACAAAATTGTAAAAGAGAAGATATATGACATGAAAAATTATACAGGAATAATTACAATGCACTTGCAGTTTAGTCATACTATAATTCTGTCAATCTAATGTATACGTGTAACTATGGATAAAAACATAATTAAAAATAGTCTCAACATGTTTGCACACTAACTCGGCTTTCCAAAGATATTTCTGCCTGAACAAATAATGAAGTCGATTTTATTTCTTAAGTGAGAATTTGTTCGAGTAAATAAGCCTATTAGACGTATTTGTATATAAGGCATGCTTAGTGCCGAGACAAAACGAACGCACAGTCAGGTGATTTCCCTATTCAACTGATTCGTAATCCGCCTGGCTGTATGAAGTTCCCACTGCTTGCAGCTCGCCCTACCGTCCGCGCCAGACATCGTGGCCCTTGAGCTCCCTCGTCCGTCAGTAATGGGCTGGACACGGACGGGCGCTGCAGCGGGCGGAAATTACTAACAGCACGGTTATCTATACTCTTTAATAAAAGCATTTTACAGAGTGTCCGTTGGATGATTTCCCACTAAAGCCTGATTCAGTTCGCATTCTTACCGATCACGCCAAACGGAGCTGTCCAAATGTAAACAGATATTTAGCATTGCCGTTTTCGTGCATGGGTGCTAGCTCAATTTACGAATACAGGATTACGATGTAAATGGATGACAAGGAATTAGAAGCTAAATTTATTTTTATTTTATTGTTTGGAAATCAGAAAATATTACAATTATTTTATGAAATAGGCACGATTTTAAAGTTATCTCAGAGGTACGTTTCTGAAGGAAAGACTGCACACTTGCTCAGTTCCTTGCACATGTGATGCGCGTGCTTGGGTCATCCCCAGCGCTTCGCCCTTCAAGACAAAATACGTCCTGGTAGGCGGAATACTTAGTGAGCGAGAGAAGAGATTTGGGTGGCTCTTAACACCGCGGTATTGAGAGCCCTTTAGGGTAAAGCGAGATAAGTATGGAGCAGCGCCGGAATGCAAGGGTAGGGGAAATGGGAGATCAGTGAGAAAACCCACGGACCAGCGGCATCGTTCTGCACGCTTCCCACGTGCGAAAATCCGGGGGCCGGGAATCTGGCCGGGAATCGAGCCCGGTTCGCCATGGTGGGATGAGAGTATTCTAACCATTATACCACCGCGGCGCCACGAATGATTAACGTTCACTATCGGATTATAGTTGTGTCTTATATACACAATGACGTCGTAACAGCAAATATGTACTAACACACTAAAACCAAGTGTTTTTAAGTGTATTAATATCAGCGTAACGTTTTAAACGGCTACGTTTGCCTAAAAATTCTCATTAATTAAAATATCTTATTAACAGGAATAAAAACAATGTAGCTGATGTAACCACTATAAAATAATGGTCGAAAATACTACTTTGCCATGCCATGAATTGAAGATAATGCAGGCAAATTATCTCTTAAACTTAAATTGCTAAAAATATTTCGAAAAGAGATGACACTGCACGCTCAGTTGCAGGGATATTTGTACGAGAATGATTGAAAGCGTTCCAAATGGTCTATAAGATTTTTTTGGCCTAGTTACGGAGCAGACATGTATACGCTCGCTCGACCAGGTCCGCGCCAGCGTTCAATATTCAAGCTACTGTCTGCGCCAGACGTTGTGGAACTTATATGAACGTGGGTGGAGGGGCTTGTTGGGGAGAGGCGAAACAACTACGTACGCGGCTCTGGCTTTGCAGCATCCGACCTAGAAACATTACTCCAACACACGCAGTTTAACTGCTTATTTAGATTTCAATAGATGCCGGTTAATGTTTAGGAATATATAACAAGACTATTTATAGAATTGAAAGGTAAGTAGTAAAAATTATGAGTAGGTGTTGTGACCGCGAGGCTAAATAGGTACGAGTGTTAAGGAATGCCGATCAAAACAGCAGCTGATAGGGTTGCCTTCTATGCTGGCATCAGTAACAGGTTATCAAGGTTTGTTGTAAAGTAGTCCATATATATCACCTTGTTTGATAGCACATGTGCTACATATAAATATGGCATATATAGGTTCACCATATTCAAAATTGTAGGCAACTGTGTCTACCAGAAGACATCAAGCACAATGGCCAAATCGCCTTGTTCGAGGACAAAAGTAGCACCTTTGGCAGCTATAATTTCAGTGAATTGAAAACGGCTTACAACTATTCATACAAGAATTTTAAAGCATTTTGGACCATATTGCCTTGATAGAGGTCAAAAGTAGTACATATAATAATGATATATTAAGTAGTCATTACTTCAACTAATCCAAAATGGCAGCCAACAATGGTTACAATGCTTATCAGAGGGCTTAGTATATAATGCATATTTTCTTCTTGAACAGGCTTTTACCTACACCTGCTAAATTATAAATGGCGTTGAACATGTTAGAATAATTAAATATGATGGTGGTAGTCTGTAATGTAATATGCTTGCTGACTTTTATGTACTTTTTCTTTAGTTTTGGTTTCCAAAGTCATTCAGGGTCATGGGGTCACGCTTCAGGTCACGCTTCAGGTCACCTGCATCTAGTATGGTGGTAGTAGTTAGTAATGTAATATTCATGTTGACTTTTGTGTATTTCTTCTGAAGTTTTTGTTTTGAATGTCATTCAAGGTCATGGGGTTATGGTTAAGGTTACCTGCATTTTATATGGTGCCCGTAGTTAGAAATGTATCAAGTTTGTTGACTTTTGTGTATTTATTCTCGATGCTTTGTTTTCAAGGTCATTCAAGGTCATGGGGTCAAGGACGAGGGTACCTATAGCCAGTATGGTGGTAGTCGTGTGTAATGTTTTATGCTTGCTGACTTTTATGTATTGTTTCTTGGGTTTTTGTTTTCGAGGTCATTCAACAACATGGTGTCAAGGTCAAGGTAGTCTGCATCCAATATGGCGGTTGTAGTCAGTAATGTATTATGCTTGCTGACTTTTGTGTATTTTTCTATAGTTTTTGTTTTCAAGGTCATTCAAGGTCATGGGGTAAAGGTCAAGGTAGACTGCATCCAATACGGCGATGGTAGTCAGTAATATATTTTTCTTGGTGACTTTTATGTGTTTTTTCTCGAGCATGTATTTTCAAGGTCATTCAAGGTCATGGTGTCAAAGTTAAATTTTGTCTGCTTCTAATATTGAGGAATTAGTAATGTATTATGCTTGCTGACGTTTATATATTTTTCTATAGTTTTTGTTTTCAAGGTCATTCAAGGTCATGGGGTTGAGGTCACTGTTACCTGCATCCAATATGACGGACAGGTGATGCCGACCAAGATGGCGGTCGCCTACCAAGATGGTGGCAATCTATCACGATGGTCGTCTTTTGCACCTTCCAAGATGGTGGAATGGGTATGAGTGAGGGATGACCTCTGGAAAGTTCATTTTTCAATACATTTTTAAACGATTTTTAAAATATTTATTTAATAATTTTTATATATGTTTTAACGATTTTTAAATAAATTTGAATAAATCATTTTCTAATTAGTTTTTAATGGTTTTGATAATTTATAATACATTTGTATTATTATATTTTTAAACGATATTTAAATAATTTTTTGTGATTTTTGAAAAAAAATTTAAAACTTTTAGTAATATGACTTTTAGAATATTTTTTATTTTTCATTCTTTGGTTTTTTGAAATTTTGTCAGTTGTGTTTTACATTTTTTTTTGGATTTTTTGGTTCAACCCCGGGGTCTCGAATCCCGTTCACCTGGGATCCAGCTCCTTGATATTACCCATGGTCACTGATCCGCCTGAGAAATTTAAGAATTTTTTGGGGGAAAAAGAGAAATTCTTAAGGAAAAGGGAGGAAATGTAGGGACATTCAGTCGACTGTTAGGGAAGAAAGGGAAATTTTGAAGACAAAATGGACAAAAGGGAAATTTCAACATGGCGGCGGGCGGTTACTCCGCTCTTATTACCCCTCCCTTTGAGCCAAAGTCTTTTTATTTACTACTCACAGCATTGCAAATTAAATTGTTATTGGGAATTTATTCCTTTTCTGACTTGCACAATTAAACATAATAAACGGAGAATAAATGCTTATAAAGCAGCGCAAATTGTTGATAAATCAACAAATAATACTAAACAATCACTGAGAAATGACGCTTGAGTGGATCAGAATGGGCATCCCTGTAAGACATTTTGGAACTCTGGCGCAGTATCATTTCATTTGACTGGATGTCATATTAATAGTCTTTAAAACGTACGTACACTCCTGCAGCCCTTTACGTCAGTATAATATCTACGGTTTTGGAGGACAGATTTTGGTAGATGTGTTATAAAGAAAATTCAATTCTCTATCTCTATTTGTGTATTTCTTACAGACACTGAATACAGTCTTCTGACGGTTAAACTTTCGTTTTTTGGTCAACCAATTTGGACTTAAACTTAGAAAATGCTTTACTTTATCCCGCAAGAAAGGTAATTCTTAGAATAAACATTTATTTAGTAAATGTTTATATGTGTGAATGTTTCGTGTATAAGACAGTCCAGAAAAACTCAATTATCAAATTGGAGTATATTTCGCTTATTTTGTAGTTGTGGGAATGACAACGATTTATAACAAAATATACATAGAATGTTGGCCAAACATGTTTGTAATCACAATGTGCTATATTATTAAACAAATGGTAGTTGTGTACGCCACAGTGGCTAGCATTCGCATAACATGGTGTCAAAATTGAGAGACCAATTGCTAGAAAGCACACTTTCACATGTATTCACCAATCAGTTAGGGGACTGGTCAATGTAGTGTCTTCCAGCCACCAAGTGTTTCAAATTTGGTCACTTAACATTACAAACACGAATCGCCAATGAAGTCAGTCGGGTGAGAAACCACATCATGACACAATACGTCGAGTTGAACTATCCAGCTTAGATGTAACGGTACTATAGGCTGTTTGCGCCAAAGTGAACTCGTTACACTTTTCGTAATGGGGCTATAACACACACATGGCACATGCAACCACTTTAATTTAACTTCAGTTCGTGCGTAATTGAAAATGAAATCTGAGTTTATACTTAATACGTAATCTTTATTGACATTTGGGTCGTACACCCATATGTTAAATTCAAGAGGCATCGATAAGTGCTCACTTTAATGCAAAACATTTATTTAATGCGAATATTTTCCTTCGAAATATGTCTAGTAGCTCGCTGCATGTGTTCTATTTATGTTATTACTTTTTTAAATGCTAATATTTCTGTAGATCTTTCAAGAGACTATAATCACTCCCGCAGATAATATTGTAGTAATTTCGTCTTGTAACACTTTAATAATAAATAGATATTTCTTGCAATCCAAATTTGGTTAAGACATGTCGGGTAATCGTCACGGTGCATGTAAATAGGCTTTTACTTTATGAACGGAACAAAATTATTTTACTTTTCCGCGTTATCATCACATGGAACAGGAAAAATGCGTGGATTATTTTGGGGACAATCTAAGCTTTACACACTTATAGACGTAATCCCCTTTTGCATTGAATTACAGTTAACAAGGCTCACTCAGGAATGTGTGAAGCAAATACGGAACTTGCAAGAAAAGACTTTTGGGATAACGTGCTGTGTGTTTTGGAGTAATATTGGGCCACTTACTGGAGAATCACGCAGTGAATATACAGTCGTTGATCGAGTATTCATTAGACTGTGGAGTCTAGACTTCAGACCGTTTATTCCGACACATTTCATGGTCTCTAATTATCTTACATATGAAAACATTATTTTACGTAATGTATAATTTAATGTTTTTAGTGATTATCACTTTATGTTTTCAAAGATCTCGTGTGTGTTGGCAAGGGGATTTATAACGTAATACCTCATTTCAAATTAAAATAATGCATGATTTGGAAGTAGTTTTTCCAGTGGTTCAATGTGGTCTGTTCAAATTTATCATTTACTTTGTTTCTCAGATCTGATACAGGCTGTTTCATAATTCCGACGTCTTTCACCACTAATTTACTTTAACTGCAATACTTATAATATGTTGGAATAAATTCGGACTAATCTGAGCTGAAAGAAATATTATTCGTGTTTTGTATGCTTTTTCCTCCAAAGCCATGTTCCCTGCAGCAGTTAGCCACGCCCACTCCGCGGCACGCGCCTGTGACCTGGGAGGGGGCAGTCTACCGAACATACCCGAAGTGGGACTTAGAAATATTTTCAGTTACACGAGATCGCTCATTTTTTGTGACGAGAAGTGTACATGATTATCAAAAACTCCAAGTGCAAACTTAGGCAAGGCTGTTCACGATAAAGTCAGCACTTTTGTAATTAACCCGAGATAAAAGTTACTGACCCCGCCTACATAAGTGACATGCGCCCAGTAAAGTTGGTAACGATGGATGGGAAGTAGTTCCGTATCTTAAAGTCGAATTAAAAGTGTTAGGTAACAATTTGTGATAACTTAAGGTATTTCTTTTCTTTTCTGTTTTTTTTTTTTTAAATGTATCGAATCGTAGAAATGAATAGATTGGAAAAATACTTAGTATTGCAATAATTTCACATTTTCACTTGACCGACGTACGAATAAAGTGGCGAGGTCCATGGCAGTTTTAATTTTACATAAGGCGGAACAATACGCAACTTTCCAAAAGTGTTCATTTAACCGTGAACAGCCTTTACTCGATCCTCTAAGCCTCTGTCACGATAACAAACTATATTTGTCAGACAACTTACAAGAAACTGGTCAAAAAATGTTCGAATATTGTGACGTCGCCGAAACGTTATTAACGAGGCACATGTTTCTTTGAAAGTGTTGGACGGCTCTAGCTCCCATGTAACATCTTGTGTATTGGACATGTTTCAAAAATTTTTTTGATGTTTGACGAATCATAATAGTGCAGATTAAAAATATTTATTTTCGACCCAAACAAATTTTAAAATGACGATAAATAACTAGAAACGAAACCAAATTGTCGAGATAATTCATTTAAGTTGTATCAATCGGGATATTAACGATGTTGGAAGTGCACTTTAAACAAAATGTGCAAGAATCTAAATTCAAAATTATTTTCATCGCAAAGAAAACTACCTACGCACGACAAATAAATATGTAGTTTAGTTTAGAACTGACATCAAATCACCGTATTCGTAATACTCGTGCTTGTAATGGGCTACATGGTAGCACATCAGCATTATCCCGCTTTGAACATAATGTTTAAATGAAAAAGAAACTGACTGGGAGTGGAGAGATTTGGTTCGCTCTTAACAGCGAAGTCTTGAGAACCGATGAGGTTGAAGCGAAGTAAGTATCAAGAAGTGCCGGAATGAAAGGGCGTGGGGGGGGGGGGGGAGATGGGAGATCCCCGAGAAAACCCACCGACCAGCGGCATCACCCTGCACGATTCCCAAGTGCCAAAACTGACTCGATTGATAAAATAAACGACTTCCACAGCGCGGCATTTTGAAACCCATTGAAGATTACTTGGCCAAATTTGTTTGATGGCAATTTTTGATGGCTGTATTACGCCTTCAAAATGTATTTTCAAATGTATTTGAAGGAAAACATTTGGCATTGCAGCAGAGGCTTTGTGGGAAATGAGGTGGAACACAAAACGCGACCTATGACGTAACGTGGTTATTAAAGGATTTGGAAACTGGTAATCAGAATTAGTTATTTGCAAAACGTTAGAAACTACGTGAGATGAAAACACGAATTCGTAAACAGCGTGAGGCTAATACGATATCTGCCATTTGTAAACATTTGTAAACATTTGGTGGTTAACGTCGTCCATCCCATGCCGTTCAAGAGTCGATATTTATACAACGTGTTATAGGCTGTTCACGGTAAAATGAACACTTCTGAAACTTCTGCCTGAGATATACTAGTATAAAAGTTGTGTATTCCACCGCCTTATGTAAAATTTAACATTGCCATGGGCCTCATCATTTTATTGATTTGGCGGTCAAATGGAACTGTGGAATTATTTAGAAAGTAAATACTTCACAATTCTGCTCATTTTTACACTTCGATGCACTAAAAAAACCGAAAGCGAAAGAAATAATTTTAAGTTAACACAAATTGTTACTTAACACTTTTTATTGAACGTTATGATATGAAACTACTTTTCATCCATCGTTGCCAACTTTACTGGGCAAATGTGACTCAATGCGCCCATTAAAATATATGCATGCAGAGGCAGTGACATTTTTCCAAGGTTCATTTCTAAAGTTCTCACTTTATTGTGAACATCCTTTGCTAAAAAATCACCAACGAACTCCTGCAGGTTATTCTTGACGAAAATATAGGACGAAAATGTGTGCACTATTTTTTCCTAAAATGATTCTTTAGAAACCTATACTCCCCCAATAATCGAGTTTGGAAACTATTTTAGTTACAAATATAATGAACGACTTGTGATTAAGCAAAAAATCGGTGAATAGTGTTTCGTATAACGGAGATCTTACACCTATGCAAATGCGGTTGGCAATATCATTCCCTTCGTCAGGGAAATAGGGGTTGCCCTACTATATTTTACTACGAATCAGCATGGACCACACGTTCTGTAAATTTTCGAGTAGTTTCGTAACGAGATCTAAATAATTGTTTAACACGTCAGAGCGGAAATTAAAAACGAACGGTGTAAACATCCGGTCGCGGGCTGTGTTTTATCCGCAAATCTGTACGCATCAGCGGTAATCCTCTTGGTACACGCAGGGTTTCGCCGCTCGCTTGTAAAAGCTGCCAGGTAGACATCCGACACGATGTAAGCCTGTGATCCCGCTACTGTACTACAGAACAGGCGTGGTTCTCCAGTACCTACGAACTTGCTGCTTCTACGCGGGCTGTGTTTTATCCGCAAATCTGTACGCATCAGCGGCAATCCTCTTGGTACACGCAGGGTTTCGCCTCTCGCTTGTAAAAGCTGCCAGGTAGACATCCGACACGATGTAAACCTGTGATCCCACTACTGTACTACAGAACAGGCGTTGTTCTCCAGTACCTACGAACTTGCTGCTTCTACGTGGACTGGTACCAGTAGAATATTCTTGTATAGGCTGTTCACGGTACAATTAACACTTCTGAAAGCCCTGCTTAAGATCTACTTGTATGCACGTTGTGTATTATTCCGCCTTATATAACATTATAATTGTCATGTGCCTCATCACTGTATTCATGTGTTGGTCATGCGAAACTGTCAAATTATTATAAAATTAAATATTTTACAAATCTGCTTGTTTTTACTCTTCGACGAATTAAAAAACAGAAAGTGAAAATAATAATAATAATTTGAATATTCACACCATATATATTCACTTTATTCGACGTTAAGATATGGAAGTACTTTCAGTCCATCGTTACCAACTTTACCAGGCACATGTCACTCAATGCGGACTTTAAAGCATAAATACAGGCTCACTTTATCGTGAAAAGCCTTTACCAACATTAAATAAATACTGACACGTGTATTCGCGTGTGTTATTTCGAGTGAGGAGTAATAACAAACATCAGCTACGTTAAATATAACTTCTTACTTCCCCGAGCTAATTTGGTGGGAGGATGACGTCAAAAAATTTCGCTCTCTTTTTTTATTGCGCTGCAGTTCATTCAATACTTTATGCAGAGATCTGAAAGGAACAAGAATATCTCTACATAGAGTGATTGAATCATGCACACGAAACAAAAAAATGATTACACTTATCGTCAAAAAAAAATTGTTGCCCCTGCAAGGAAGTAAGCTACAGGAATGAAACGTGGTGGTTATAGATCTGACAATGTGAGACATGATATTATCACGGTCGGACGCGCAAGTGACGTCAGCAAAGGTGGGCCCTATCGCTGTACTGTAGCAGGCAGTTAGTTATCTGGGCGCGTCTCAGCGCGCGAGAGCGTGGAATCGGGGTCGCCGGAGAATGCTGTAATCACCAGGGGAAATGGGATAGTGTAAAGGGGACACTCCTCAAGACTAGAGATCTCACGCGCCCAGGTACCTGCCGGCCACAGTACCTGCGACTAGTCTTAGCGGTAGGATTGCCCACTGCGGCTCCAACGCTCTGTGTGCCTCTAGATCCTCCGCCTAGTTCGACGCCAGCGAACGAGGATCTGGGGCCCGGTCTTGAGGAAATAGAAGGTAACAACAGCATGTCCGCAATTACGTGCATTGCGCCTTATTTTAATTAACAACAATCAAAAATTTATAATTGTACCAGAGAACTTATTTAATCAGTTAAACATCAAACTCTGTTCTTGTGAGCATTATCCTCTATTATTCGCTAAATCAACTGTTTCTTGAATCCAATACGCTTGATTCAAGTTACATACTAAACACGAAGCTGATTTTGTACAACGTTCAATGAATTATATACATAAAAAACCAAGCGGAAAGTTGAATATTTCTCAATTTTTTTATCTAAATTCAAATGAACTACAGTGAGTAAAATTATAAGCACTTACAACTCATACGGTACTAGTACATTAAAATAATTAATTTACCACAAACAAACACTCTTTACTGTTTTATACTGTGCATTCAATTCGTACAAAATATAGGCAACTATCTGTACAGTATGCAAAATGGATATACCGCTATTATTGTAAAATTTTCAATTCATTAATGGGAATTTATTATGCTAGCATTATTCCTCTTGATGGTTAAAAAAAATGAGACAAGAAATAAAACATGTTCAATACAAAAATACTTGAGATATCGAGGTATTAGATAACTTAAAAGGCAAATAATCGTGATTATGACGCCAATGTAACTTACTGCTATTCAGCAAAGTTAACTAGATAAGATTGAATTTAGTTTTAAACTAAATTTATCATTGTCTTAGGCTCATCTCTCTGTAAAATTTTAACTTTAATTTGAAGAAAAGTTCAAATCCATAAATTTTACAATAAATCATATCAGGAAACATAATTTTTTAAAAGCTATATTAATGATATGGTAGTAATACGTAACAACATAATTAATAATTTTCTTAGGAATAGCGTTTCAAAACATCATTGAAAACGGACACGTGATATTAATTTTACCACTTTTTTTTACAGTGTAGAAACTCAGATAGAAACAAAATTTTGTTAACAGAAAGTTACAAGAACCATTATAATTTAATGTTGTACAAAACTTAGGTATAATATAAATAAAATTATTGCGAATTTGTATATCCACAAAAACATAACATATTTGGGAAATGGTTTTTCCATCTTCATATTCAGCAACATCTTGGGTAACCATTTAATACGAAACACACTAATACTTCCCTCATTAGAAAGTCAGCTTCACTAATAAATACGAAACACACTAATACTTCCCTCATTAGAAAGACAGTTTCACTAATAAATACGATACACGCTAATACTTCCCTCATTAGAAAGACAGTTTCACTAATAAATATGAAACACACTAATACTTCCCTCATTAGAAAGACAGTTTCACTAATAAATACGAAACACACTAATCCTTCCCTCATTAGAAAGACAGTTTCACTAATAGGGCCAAAACTTTCGTACATGCATTTGCTACTGTGTAGTGGATGTAATTAAATCATTTCACTGATATAAATTTTATCTATCACCACCCTGCTAAACAGTAAAATGAACTTTTATATTTAATTAAATTATTTTAATAGTAATTTTATAAAAGGGAATAAATATTTGGTCTTTTAATATATATTATCTTACAAATTTATACCGGACACCTTTAAAAAAAATATAGCTCCGACTCTATCTCAGTAATAATTTGGATTTTTAAAACAAAAGATCTCGAAACGATTGGATAAAATTTATAAATAATTTTTTGATAAACTTTCTGCTCTCCCTGATGAAAAAGAAACCAAATAGGAATAGATAATATCTTGAATGTATTGAACTCCAACTGAGTCTTTTTACCTTTTAAATAGCCGAACACACTATGCATAACTAATGCTGCTTAAAACTACCAAAGATAACATGTATGACACAGTCCATTCTTTACAGGGCTTCTCCGTGAGGGTGATGATACAGACGTAGCCTATCTTCGGCCACATCGTCTTCAAAGGAGAAACAGTTTTGATTATTAGTTCACTTTTCAAATATTCCTTAAAAAAAAAAAAAAAAAAATATAGTAGCCATGACCGGTGATATTGATCACAACATATTTTCCAACATATTGTGAAAAAATAATTATTTTCTAAATTGGTTGACCTCGAGCAACTGTTTACACCTTCTGGAACCGTATTTTCGGATTCAACGGCCTGGAGCAAATAAATAAATATTTCAAAAACCGCGCGTTGGTTCGATGTGTGCGCGTTGCATATTGATTTTCCCCGCCATTTCTTATTTGCCCTCTCGAAGTATCCAAACACGCGGGAATGATTGCGAAGTTATTTCCACGTCCCAACGAAAGCGACATAATGCGCCTGCGACTTAATGAAACTGCCTGGCGATATTTGTCGTGGATGACAAATGGCACGGGCAATAAATCCGGGGGGAAATATTTGTTCCCTGCAGCCTCCGGACTTGCAAGTTGCACGAACCTCGTGACAATAAGCTGAAATTCGAGGCCGTAATTCAGTTGACGACGAGCGTCGTTAGTGTCAAATATTTCCATTGCACGTTTAATTACACTACGTCGCGAATTCACTCGGTCGGTCGGCAGGAAATTAAAAATCAGTTCCTGATTCGAAAAAAGGATTTTTATTTAATTCGTACCGGAATTTGTAGATTGTCCACTGTGCACTTTTGATATCCACATTCAAAAAATATCACTGCCCCTACATGCATTTATCTTGACTGGCGCTCGGAAGGTAATGTTCTCAGTATGCATTGCACTGAAATAACTTGGCAAACATTTCTGAAGACCGTAGTTATTTCTTCCGTTTTTTTTTTTTTTTTTTTTTTTTTTTTTTTTTTTTTTTTTTTTTTTTTTTTTTTTTTTAGTGCACATACGAATTAACACATTTGTAACATTGTTTCTTTTCTTATAATTCCACAGTTTCGTTTGACTTGCGCAAGAATAGAGTGATCAGAGTTAATTGTTCGTACGTGCAAGAAAACAATACGTCCATACAAGTAGATATTAGGCAGATATTTACAAAGGGCGCTCAATTTACTAAGAACAGCCTGCACTGAGAGAAATGCCAACAAAATTTGTTTTGCGTAGGTCCAAAAAATACATGTTGCTGCCCCAACAAAATATTTTGTTGACCAAACTTTACTTGAAAAGCTATAAACTTAGTTTTGTTCTTCCAACAAAATGCATTCTTGAATAACTAAAACCTTTGTATTGCGACAAAATAAGTTAGACTGTAAACAAAATATTTGGTTGAATCAAATGTATAAGGTATCTTCGTTTGGCCACTCATTCGGTTGCCTTCGTCCGAAAATACAGCTCTAGAGTGTAATTTTTGTGACAATTAGAGCAGGACCAGTATATCTTAATATATTTATTGTTATTATATAATGCTATTAGCATCCTAATAAAATCATTTCAATATGAAACTAAAAGTAGTACTGTCAAACTTGACATATTTATTTGGGCACCTTGTCCAGTTATATGAGTTATATGTATATAAAACATGCCAACATTACGTGTACTTACCTTAGCCAAGTTTGCTAAGGCGTGAAATTCAGGCGCGTCTTATATAGGTCCAAACCTCGGTGGGGATTCCTATTTTATCTGAGAAACTCTTTGATGTACGCTGAGCCAAACAAATCTTTGGTTGTACCAACCAAATCATTTTTTAAGGCAAACAATTACGAACCGCAAAATAATTTTGTTACAACAACAAAATATTCCATTGCCCCATAGCAAACAATTAATTTGGTCCCACCAAATAAACTTTGTTCGATTCGTTAAAACATTTTCCTCGATGTATACAAAAGTTGCTGAGGTATGTTTGAGCGAGTTGCTAGTGAGTGAAGAGATTTGGGAGGCTCTTAACACAGAGGCATTGAGAGCCGATGAGGGAGAAGCGAGATGAGTACGGAGCAGCACCGGAATGAATGCAGGGGGAAGCGGAATATCCCTGAGAAAGCTCGCCGACCAGCGTCGTCGTCTGGCACGATTCCCAACTGCGAAAATCCGGGAGAGACCCCACCCGGGATCGAACCAGATTCACCTAGGTGGGAGGCGAGTAGGCTAACCACTACAACATCGCAGCACTTGTGCGAGTTGAAATATGAAATAGCACCACATTATGACGGATAGAGCTTCGTGACATGTTTAAACATGGTACCATCATTTATCGTGTAAGACCAACAATAGTATTGGCTATTCATGGTAAAGTGAGCCCTTTTGAAAGCCCTCTCATTTGGAATGAGAATCAATAAATATATTATATTTTAGAATTGGACGTTAACTCCCTAGTGCAGCGGAATATATTTCTTAGATAGCAATATTTACTTTAAAAAGATGTTAAAAGATAAAAAATTTCTGAAATTAAAAGTAACTAGGGCATCGAAAGTGCTCGCTTTACAGCGAACAGTGCGTAGTTCTCATGTTTTCCACCCAACGAGCGGAGTTCCACCTTGCAAGACGCTGAACACCTGTCATCTCGTCTATCCGCAATACACAAGTGTATGACGGGCTGTAGTCCGCAGTTTCGAAGGAGTTTGTCTAAAGACACGTAGTATCATAATTGGAGTACATGTCATCGGAGCAAGGCTAGTGATTGGGTGCTTATGTCGCACTGTGTTTACGATTGTTTCCGAGACCTGGCATGCGACTCTTGGGGCAAGGTACCCCGGGTATATAAGGCGAGAGGCAAGCTCGTCGCCCGCGAAATTCGGCCTAATGAAGCATCGGGACTCTGTTAATGTCTCACTTGTGAGGTGGGACTTGGAATAATTCTGCAGTCAGAAGTGATGGACGTTGCCTCTGATAGTGTAAAATGAAGTGAGGGAATTATTCTCTGGCAGTGATGATTTTGGACTTAGAAATTATTTGGCCGACTGAAGTAAAGAACTTCGTTTCTGGCGGAAGTGAGTCGGGGACTTTGCATTCACTCGCTGGAATAGTGAACTTATGTTTTGGCAGACTCTGGACATTGTGATATTGCATTGAGAATTTCGTTCCCTATTATTTCTTGTACGCAAGATGCATATGGATAGAAACGCTTTTTAAAGAGTTTTGCATAAATATTTTTTTAAAAAGCAATGCATTAAAACTCTTATGATCTGTTTAATTACACTGGTATGGTTTTCAAATATGATATTTTCTTCCCTCAGATGTTACGATGTTCACGAAAAGTGTAAATGGTTGTGTGTTTAGGAAAATCAGAGTGGTATCAAGCAATGTAGGTTTTCGATATTTACTTCATTCTATTTGTGTTTGTGTATGTGTTTGTGCGCGTGTGTGTGTGTGTGGAATGTATAGTAAGAACGGATATTTACTTTTTACCCTAGAAATGTTGGTTCACATGAGTCGTTACAAAACTATTGGTGACAATCATTTGGCTGTTGAGACATTTGTGTAGGGTTGTGTGTGTGTGTGTTGGTATAGATCTAAGTTATTTTTTTATGTAATGCGATATTTCGGTAGATATGTTCTGCAGAGAGCTGCAATGTTGCTATTTGTAAGGGTTGTATGTTCTCGCTGGCTGCCATATTAGGTGATTATGTTCTGTTCGGGCGGCAGGCAACAAATGTCGTGTCGCCAATATGCACTTGCTAGTAAAAATGTTGGAACTAGTTTTGCTCCCATCTCCTTTGCAAGTTGGCCGGTAATAGTCGCTACTACTAGGCTTATGAAGGAGTGGCTTATAAACTAACTTATGGGCTAACTTAAGCTAACACCCGTGCCTTATCTGAGATTTGAACACAGAACTTCTCGTACTTCAGAACGGCGGTGCACCAACTGACTGCGCTAGTGGAGGCCAGCTCGTTCCCTAGACAGGTCAACATGGATGGATACCCGAGGCGAGAGGGTGGTTCGTCTGGAGGAAGAAGTACGGTTCGGGAGGATGAGTGAGGAAGAGGTACCTTGTGAGCCAGCGTGGATGACTGACGTTGTGAGATTGTGATTATCGTCCTTTGCACGCTGTGTGTCGCGGCAAGTATTACCTGAATCTCGCGGTGTTGGTGGGGGGGCAGCATCCCGGGCTGTGCCTTAACTTGTGTGCGGGCAAGCAACACCTGCACCTTCAGGTGCGCGGTTACGCGAACACCCTCGTCTTTCTGTGTTTGTGCATGAGAAGCATGCTGCGGAGCAACACCAGCACTATTGGTGTTTGGCGAGGGGGAACACTCTCTGCTCATGAGACTGCAAAGACGAACGTGTTTTGCGTGGAGGACTGAAGAAAAGAGTTACTTGTAGTTCTGTGTGATCGTCACGTCTACAGTCAAGGGCCTTAGCTGAAGTGTGAAACTGTAATATAAAAAGTTTTGCCACGTTTTTGGTCAGTATTGTAAGTTACGAGATGTCGGTTGTTGTTGCATGGTCAAATATCTATTATTGTAACGTACACTAAAGATAATTGTAATTATAATTTCTAGAAGTGCCACGATGACATGTTCACGACCAAACAAATGATTTTGTTGTCCATTTGGGGTTACTCCCGTTCCACTCTGGAAGGCGAAAGTTCAGGTGTCAAATTTACGTTATCATCTTGTTGATTAATGCGGGGAGTTACTGATTCCCATCCATTCCTCGGTCTTGTTGAAATGTGCAGGAGCATGGCGGAGGTTGGGCGGAAAGCTGCGGTGTCTGTGGATGAGTGAAAAGTGCCACATCCTTCACTATGTGCTGGTCACTTGTCAGACCTTCTGAAACCGAGACTGGTCCGCCAATCGGAGCTGACCTACGTGGCGTCACAGAATATGTAAGAATACAGGAATTAGATGGCGTGGGGGTTCTTTGATATGGGCTACTCGGTCGGCGATTGGCTGTACGAGGCTCTGGAGCGCGCCTCGTGTCTGATCGGCTGCTACATGGTGCGAAAGGATTGCGTATTGGCTAGGCCGCCGGCTAATGCAACATCTTTCTGCAATGTTTCGTGTCCTCAATTTGTAATACTCTCAGTATTTTCACATTTTCTAAATCCTTTAATACATTAAATATCGCATCCTTATGTACTGAAAATCGATATTTTTCTTTCGAAAAAGCATTCATTAGAAAGCTACTTAAAAAATTAAAACATTTAAATAATATCGATTTTTTTTCCGTTATGAACTTCTCCGTATATTAATGTGTTTTTTTAGTCGTATGACGGTACAATCCTTTCGACCTCACGCCGACCCCGTAAATTTAACCAGTGTTAGATTATCATGGTAAGTGATAAATGCACTTGACTTATGAAAATTTTTGAATTGAACAACTTACTTCAGATTTGTGGATGACAATACCAGATTAGGAATAATAAAGCTGTAACCAATATTAGATTTAATTAAGTAATAATAAAATCATATAATAATTCAGTCGGTTTAAAAAACATGCTTTGTATGAATTAGCCACCAAATTTAATTTAGAATAATTTAAAATCTTTCGTAGATGAAATCTTATTCAATACAAATAACAGCTTTTAAACATAGCTTTTGAAACTCAAATAAAACTGATTAGCTATTAATTTATTCTTCATGGTGAATAGCTGCGTCACTAATAAAAAACATGCGTGCCAACCAACCTCCTTATATAACCACCATAATATACATTACGGTATATCTTTCGCTACACTGAATATTTATTAAAAACATGGAGCAATCATCAGTAGGCAGTCCATGTTTGCCGAATATTGTATCTAAACAAGGACACTAGATGTCGCTTCGTACAGAGGGCTGCGTTAGACAATCCATACGAACGTCATCAGATGTGGTGGCGTGTCACTGTGTAGTGGAACCATCGCTTGTCCTGTTGCGAGGAAGGTTGTGGGTTCAATTCCCGAGTAAGACATCTGTGTAATTTTTGTGCTTGTCTGCTCAGTCATGTGACATTTGCCCAGTATATATTGTTGTCTCATTCCTCTCCAACGGGTTGAAATTTTTCCAGTTAGATATACGGTGATGACTATCGTGTTAATATCGATAGCTTCAAGACTCGCTTTCAGAGAGTTGCAGGTTTAATACCATCGACTTCAATTTGACGAAGAATGATTTTTATCAAAGTGGTTTTTCCGTCTTTCATTTTCAGTAATTTGTTTCGTAACTACTCAATACAAAACACATTAACCATTCCCTCATTAGAAATACCGGTTCTCTTCTGGCGCCAAAAATTCTGTACATGCATTTCCTACTGTGTAGTGTATATAATTTATTTACCGAATACTAAACACTCGTATACACGTACGCATACAACCAAAATCAGTAAAGAATGCATTTTGATCTTAGTTAGATCCCGGCCACGAAAAGGAAATCAATATTAGCGCTTCACAAACTGGATGTAGTTGTGCAAATATGAACCAGCCTAGAAAATCACACATTTTTGTGTTACGTGTTTCGGGAATACTACATAACAATTTTTACTTGCTAAATTGAATTGCAGCCTATGAAAAAAAATTACAATAAAACATTTTGCTGATATCAATTTTACAATAGAGAACGATAAAATTATACAAAAATTACAAGACATATATGCCATTTTATGTGATTTTAAATTACCACACTTAAGGGGAAATTGTCACCACAATTTTGGATTTACTTATATTCCTACATAACATACTTTTCAGAGTTAGTTTTTAAAAAGCAAGCTTATCAAGGCACGTAAGACATTTTTAAAGTTATTTTAAAATCCAGTTTCTTTTTTTAGCAAGATTTAAGTAATTAAAGTTTGCCTCATTATGTAATAATTTCATTCACACATGGCGAAATACGGAAACAACTGAAATGATACGCACTTCAAAAATTTTGTTAATGAGTTATTTATGTCATGCAGTGCTTTAATTTTTAACGTCCGTAATATATTTTGATTATGGTGTTTAAAAAAATGGAATTAATACAACCCCCTTAACCGCGTAAAGGTAATCACACCATATACATGTTTGCTGGTCTGTAATTACCTTACTACTGCTTTGCAATAAATAATTTTTATTTCCTACAGCTCCATTGTTTTGTAAACTTGTACACGCAGAACAAATTATCATATACCTGTTGTATACGTGTTTGTGTTACTGAGGTAATGAGTCAACATTTATATCATCTTCCAATTGCGTTAGCGATTGCTACGCTCCGTATCGCGAATCCAAAAAACGCAGTACAAGTCCTGTAGAGATAGTAAATGTAGGAAAAAATACAGACGTGAATGCGATATCGTCACGTGATGCCGCAGGGTCCATCTGGTCCGTTCTCGGAGAGGGATGCTGGAAGATAAACCCTTTCCGAACCCCCCTTCACCAACCCTGCAAAGAGTTGAAGCTGCCGGACCAGTGCCGCGTCACGTAAGCTATACAGGGCGAGGAAGGGTAGCAAACAGCGTTGGGCACGTACCCACTTTTCCGAACAACCCCCTCCCAGCCGTACCCTGCTTCATCCCCCTTGTAACAACCGCTGGGTCTACCCTCTCTGTTTCCCTTCACCCCTTCCACTCTTGTGGTTGTTATGAACCCCAGGGGTGGTGCGTGTCGTGGTGGGGTTGCGTCGCCAAGGGGTGGTTTTCATCCCCCCCCTTTTCCAATCCCCTTCCAGGGACCAAGAGCAATTAATAGTGTTAGCGTGGAGTGTACGATGGCGCTCGGGAGGCGAGTCAGAACTGCAATGCTGTACGGCGCCTAACCCCCTCTCCTTTCACCTCCCCCTTACAAACCAACCCTCTTGCGCACCGGGGCTGAATTACGGTGGCTTCTTCCCTTTCGCTACACTCGCGTTCATTTCGCCTCGCGTTTAAGCATCGGGGGCTCCAGCCCATCCCCTTTTGCCCTTCGCGAAAGCCGCAGGCTCCACGCCACCTAACACGGGTCGTTTTTAACATCCGGACAAGTAGTGCATATCCCCGACCCCAAAAAAATATATATTCCTTGTACTCGCGTGCGTTTTTATTTCATTTTTTGGCAGCCTGCTCCTGCACAAGGAAAAGCATCACGTTGTTACAACAAAAATACACTTTTCAACCATTTCTTTGAATATTTATGATGTAGTAAAATTAATAATATTGTGATAAAGTTAATAATGTCAACCATTTACAAAGTCTCGTTTTGCTATAACGCAAATATATTGTTGAAGTGTTTATGTTATCAATGCCTGTAAGTAATGTCGACTCAATCAAATATAAAATAAAACAGGAACAACAACATATTTATGTTACTGCAACATTAAAGTAATGTCCAGCCAACACCAATCTTCAAAGAATTTGCATTTTAAAATGGCGGCTAGTAATGAATAGCTATAGCCTCGTAAAATAAAACCACTATTGTATATCGATTTTAAAGGTTATACTGAGGACTAAATGTATGTTAGATCAACTTTCAAACATTTCAAAGCATTTTACGTTTTTTCAAATAGGTATGCATATTATTTCTAGAGCATTAATAATTTCCACGTAACGAAAGAGTACTGCAATTCGTCGTTATATATTGCAGGATAGACACAATATGAAACACAGTTCTAAATGTTGGTAGAACGTTGGATTTCGTGAAGTGGAATATGTCGTGTACGCAAGGAGCTGGGTCGATTCCAACTCCGCTCCCCCATTGCCATCCTTTATTTCATACGTTAATTATTTTATTCACAAATTTAATTTTATTTCATATGGCATAACATTTATACTTAATTTATCGTAATGTTGTTTTAAAGCAAAGGAAATTCAACTAAATCTTATCACAAGTGTTAACGTCAAATCGACAAAAAATTGATTTTTCCGCAACCAATGTTAATTTTTACCAACAAATTGCAACAGAACTATAAGCTCTTTTGAAACGCAGTTGTCTGGACACACAGAAGGCACTTAAAACCTCCAGAATAATATTTTTAAAAATTCTAAACTATCATTTGAAATGTTAATTTTTACCACTAAAAAAAACAGTTCTTTCTGCACCAGACATGTTATACGAGAAAAACTGCGTTTCCCATTAAAAACTAGTAAATGTTTTTGTAAAGCTGGTCAAATAATTTTATTTGTGATCGAATACTGCATTCACCACTGTCTTAATGTTAATACTTTTTTAGTGAATTAAACAAAAAATATTTAAATCCATAATACTGCAGAGTGCGTTTTTGACATTGATGTGTTTTAAACTACAGAGTACTTCACGTTGTCTCTAACTACTCGTCTCGTGTGACAGCTTGACACGCTGTGGCGAGTGACCACAGAAGCCTGTGAAGAGTATTTGCAGTTCAGGCGTGGAAATCATTAGTATCGCCTCATTTCAAGTGTTGGCACCTTAATTTTAACAAATAAATATAAAAAAACGCATTCTTTACCTTGGGAAACTGATGTTTACGATTAGTTTATTTCATTAACAGAATGAAAAAAACTTTTATTCTTATTTAAATTTTCTAAAGAGTATAAGTTTTATTACTAAACACAGAAATCTGTTTCGGCTGAGGTTCTCTCAGTTCGTGTATATTTTTTCAACACGATACTAGCTGAAATATAGAAATTCAGTCTTTCACACTAACCCAAATTAACACCTGTGAACGACATACACACGTCAATGGCCAGACCGAGATTCGAACCAGAAACCTTGTGGTCTGAAGGCTCCTGGCGACGAAGGTATTAGCTTTTGAAGTGTCGTATCAGTTTCGAATTTGCTCACGTACATATAGGAGTTTATCATAAATCCTACTTTTTATCTTCATATTCGTGCAATAAAAACGAAAGCTCAGCCCTGTTGCTTGTGTGAGAGTTTATTTCTCGTGTTCGTGTGTCCGATTTAGTGTGTTACGAGTCAGATTTGAAAATATTATTATTATTTTTTTAATTTTGTTACAATGCCGTTACTGAAAACCTTGTGTTTGATATTGTAGTGTGTATACCTTCAGTTGCAACACGGTAAAGGTTGTTTTCGCACATTATAATCACATCGCTTCCGTTGGTATAACGTTTTGATTATTCCCCTCTTTTTACAGGATACTCTCACGTAAATTTTTTTCCGCAACAAGCTTTGTAAAAACATGTAATTGCAATTCTAACGTCCAAAAATTTTATGCTTGAAAGATTAGCAAGGGACGTCTTACAGACTAAAATATAATTTAACTTTAAATTAACACCAATGCCTTGCTCGGGATTCGAACCCACAGCCTCCCACACCCCAGATCGGTGGCACACCAACCGACTGCGCCACGGGAGATCGGCTGTAAAGTCATATTGAAGTGCAGTTTTATTGAGTTTAGCATCGTAACAATTGCCATATAGGTAGTGCAAAATCACTTAGCAGTTCTCTTAATAGTTCTTCGCTCACAAAATCTGAATGGCTGTACTGAGCATGGCATAACTGCACCAGAATACTAAAATTTAAATACCTAGCCGAATAAAGATATTTTCATTTCGTTTTATTTTCAGATTTGGTTAAAAATATTTTTTTCCCAGATTTAGTAATTTTACTTCCGCCTTCTAGATTAAGCAAGTATATTGTATAGTTCCACATCCCTGCTTCTCGTACCAAACCAAAGGCTGGACAGAAATACATGGCCCTACCACTGAGTGTCAATAACATTCATGAAATGTGCCACGTATATTATTAAGAAATTACACGGCTGTTTTCTGAAAGCAAGATACACATGGGTAGGCTACATGTGTTAACTATTAAAACACACTCAATCACAACTGCTTGAACTAGTTTTGTGTGTGTAAGTATTATAATAGTCAACATTAGGCTTTGTAATGTGGAACTGCACTGCGCTGAGTTGCTATACATAAGTCATCCGGGAATGAAAAAGCACTGAAACTAAAACACTCAAACCGATTTTAAAGAAATCGTTTTATAGCGTCAGTGCCATAGAGTAACAATGTTTATGTCTGGTTAGTTTAACATCATTAACTTCAAAAGCTATTTTTAGGCCTATGGTTAAAGATACACATCAGTAGTAAACACAAATATCTCATGATAAATTTAAAATAGGCTTACTGTACATTATTCTAGTTCATATATTTTGAGATTTCAGTGGAAAGCACATAGTGGCTTCAGGTTACGTATTTAGTCTGTTTACAGAGTGCTACATTGATACGATCTGTCGAAACTGGATACTCTAAGATGAGACCGATTACATCACTGCATTTGATAGTTATTCTTTAATAATCCTCCGTGGAGTAATCTGAGTAGACAAAATGTTTTATCCTCGATCAATTTGTAAATCATTAGAGAATGATTTGCTGTCACTTTCTCTACAAATAATTCCCAATAAATTCTGCGATTATAGACCACATCGCCGACCTGCCGTGCCGCAGTGGTGCGCCGCCGGTCTGTGGTGCGGGAGGTTCTGGGTTCGAATCCCAGGTATGGCATGGGTGTTAGTCTAAGTTAGGTCACCAGTTACTTTGTAAGCCTTCCCGTGATAAGCCTTCAGGCTTAACACTGGGGGAGTTAATAAGCCCAATCTGATAGACCACATCATCTTGTTTAATTTATCGTTAATTTTAACGCATGTCTCAGAGTGTAGAATTCAAGTAGGTAATTCAATAAAATTTTACTGGTTAATTTTTTGGTGTTTGACCTTCCCGATTCCTTCTTGTTGGATAAAATCAAGTTGGCTCGTACCGAGATTTCCGTTTTTAAATAATTACATTCTGAGAGCGCACCAATAAGTCCCGTGCGCTACAGTACAGATACGTGAGTAGAATGCTTAATCTCCCATGTCTTAGTATCAAATGTAATGTATTAACAAAATAAATCACATAGGCTCATGTCCTAAATGTTACGCTATGTAAATTTAAAATTCAATAGCCAAAATTCGTTCGTTGTTTCACTATTGTTAATATAATACTTCTTTTTCAGGATTGAATTGAATGAGAGATTTCACCTGTGTATATAAACTGAAAACAGTCTGCCGAAACTGAATATACAGTATAGTTAAATTATGTAAAAGTGATTTAATACCAAGAAAAATGTTGTTGAGAAGACATTGCCATTTTTTCAGTCAGTAAATCCATTATTTGCATGACTGTTTTATATAGTGCTAACTATCAATAACGCGATTGATATTTCTGTGCGGGAATAATTATAATAAGATTATGATTAACTTTTGTGTTACAAAAAAATATGGTCAATTACAAAAGGCCAAAAATAAAGTTTTTATCGCTGAGAAAAAAATTCCTGTAATTAATATGACTATGTTATCTTGATTTTCACCAAGATTCCTCTGTCCCACTCCCAAACGGTGCTGGGGTTTCCTCCAAAAATTTAATATTTTTAAATAATGTTTTAAATAATATTATTTATGTTATTAATAAGAATTACGTCATAATAAAAATATAAGTAAAATGTTAATAATAATTTTTAAAATAATTTTTAAGTAAATCTGTTATAAATTTTTGCAGTTTTTTTGGGATTTTTTTTTCTTCATGTTTCCAAGGTCAAAGCTCACCGAGGTCCAATTCCAAGGTCAAGGTCACTGACATACAAAATAGCGGACAAGAGAGCTGCTGGAAGACCGGAATGACAGAGCATGAATTGCTCCGACGCTCTGGTCCCCCGTCCTGTTATACGAAAGTAGGCTATATCATACTAGTAAGGAGATAACGGGTTACAAAAGTACTTCTAATTAAATTTACATTGATAAAATAACGATAATTTACATTAACACTAGCATTTGTTACTGACGGATCACAGACATCAAAAACTTACTGCACTTGTGACATTAATACTGTCGGCATAAAATAATATTTTTATCTGTGTGTTCCAGTTCTGTCGTGTTACGAACCGAAAAAAAAGATAGATTTTATACCGCTTACTACGTCGATAATTAGCTATCCCCCCACCCCCCTCAAAAACCCTTCCTAGATGAATTACGTCCGTAAAATTCTTCGCGACCTGGCGAAATTAAGTTCGTGTTTAATTATCCCCTGTCGACGGAATATTGCACCACAGTTTCCAGCTAATGGATTAGCGTGTACACTAGTCAGTGTTACGAAATTACCTCCAGGAAGAGTTAATATTTAACTCCATGTCTTATGTTGGAGATGAAGCAAGTATAATAACCAAAAAAAAAACACATATGTTTTTTTTATTTTTACAAAAATTACGATATTAGTGATTTTATTGCTATCGTATCCATAGGCGGTATATTAGCGCTGTACGAAAAGTATATTACGACGGCTTTTCAATGTATGTATATATATATATATATATATATATATATATATATATATATATATATATATATATATATAAATAAACAAATAATCACAAAACTTTCACTCTCAAAAAGGGAACAAATAGACGAACTCTATTAATTTCATGCATCTGACTATTTAATAAGCATCACATTTCAGCCCGAATCATAGTTAACAGAATGTTGCCTTACAAGCGTTTTAAAATGGTATCTACGAGAGTGACTTAAGCGGATTCGAACGTCGAACATCGTGGTGCACACGTAAGGATTTAGGGACTTCGGTTTCTATTGGCATATGCAAAGTTTTGTTTACATCAGTTAAGGTAGTACTTAAAGCTGAATACTAATTATTTCGTCAATTTGTATACTTACCAGGTACTACATTCCCCTTTTCGCCTTAAAAATCTCCCCTCTCCGCCCGCGTACGTAAGCGCAGAAAGCCTTACGCAGTTGATGACACTTGCTGCTACTGTTGCTCTATCCCGAATTGAGATGATTTGAGCTATTTGAGCGGTTCCTAACAACGAGGCCTTGAGATCCGATGAGGGTGAAATGAGGTGAGTATGGAGCAGCGCCAGATTGAGAGGCCGGGGAAAAACGTGAGATCCCCGAGAAAACCCGCCGGCCAGCGGCATCGTCATGGCACGATTCCCACTTGTGAAAAACCGGGCGTGACTCGGGCGGGGGACTGAACCCAGTTCGCCTTGGCGAGAGGCGAGCAGGCTAACCGCTCAGCCACCCGGCCGCTTCTACCTGAAGACTGAGGCAGCACTGTCTTCCGATACGTCGGGCCAAATTACAACCTCGATGCAGCTACGACTCAGTTGACAAGAACATGCAAATGGCTTAGTGATCGATGAAATTTGATTTCCCTCAAACGTCAAAAGAAATCTCGAGGAACGTATTCAAATATGAGTGTTATTAATTTGGATACGATATAATATTTTATCTTTGTTTGCTATTCGATTACTGAATTCAAGTCTTCCACAATAATTTCAGAAACTGATTAATACGAGGATTGATTTCTGATGTTCAGCTTTAGACTATGATAGTCGTTTCCTTAATTTATTTTATTGCTTGTCACTCTCCCCGCTGATCGATGATTCTAGTAACAGTTCTCTGTACAACTGGGTGCAATTCAACCCCACTCTATGTAACTGTAACTTGTTTTCATATGTTTTTCGTATCGTAGTTTTAAAGTTTGTGATTCCCAAGCAATGAGTACAGCAAACAAAACTGATTTAATTATATTCCTCGTATTATCAAGAAACGCTTGTGCAGTCTAGTTTCGAAGGGGATTGATTATTTTTCTGTGCTGTACGTTTATATCATCTATAATGCACAATTATTCATTTCACGCAAAGTGGATAGTAAGAGGTCGAATTTAATAACCGTATGATGTGAGACTTTTATTAAGAAAAATAACCACCAACTTCCGAAAACCGGAAGGAGAGGACTAGCCGCTAACGTAATTTTCCCAAATTCAAAATGTGACCTCTTATATACCAGTAACGTAAAATACACCAGATTCGCTCTCTTTAAAGTATCGAAATCACTAAAGAGTCAATTTACATATGTAGATCTATCGAAAGGCTTTGATCGACTGTGTAATATTGATTTACTTGGAAAATAGGTAGATCTGCAAAATTATCATTATTTAGTGACAGACTGAAGTCGTTACTATGAGTTTGACCGAGTACAGCCATTGGTCGAAAATATGTCTGTCTTGCCTTGGAGAACTCTCCAGCCAATAAGTTAATATCATCGGCAGAGTAACCTTTTTCTTTTAAGGACTTCAGACAGGTATGTGACGTTGATTTAAGTGCAGCATCCAATGAAATCACGGACTGTGCTCAATTAATTACAAGGCAGTGGAATCAATCATATCCACGAAAGATAATGTGAATTTCGCACGACTATACAAATAGGTCCTACATAGATACAAAAGGTCTGTTCTCGAGATGATGGATATATTTTATTAGCGAAACTAACAACTGATTAACAAAAACTAATTATTTCTAAATCTCTTCCTGTAAGCAAAGGACTGAGCGGTAATTATTATTTCATTATTAGCGATACCATGCAGTTGCAATAAACAAAGTAGAAAGGGCCGAATATAATTTTAATTTCCCCCGAAAAGAGATGAACACATTGACCAGCCTAACGTGCTCTGAATGAGATAACATGCATGAAACTGGACGGAAATGTCACACAATAATAACTTTTTTTTTTTTTTTTTTTTTTTTTTTTTTAACAAGACTTCATTTGACCACGCATTTTAAATGCACGGAAACGTACACGGAGTGCTTTCAGTGGCGAAATCAATTTGGGGCTCCCAGAATTTCATCGCGCCACCCTAGTACTATTTCTGTCTCCTCTCTCTCTCTCTCTCTCTCTCTCTCATTCGGCCTCACGCTCTCTCGCTCTCTCCAACCCTGTGTTCATTTTATACGGTTAACTTCCCCCACGAACCAACTAATTACTTTGCTAGCGTACGTGAGCGATACCTACACGAGAGGGCACCGTGCACTTCAAGCAGACGATCCATCGGTCGACTAAATATCACAAAAAAACTGAATTTCGATTTAAGGTAGCAAGGCAAAAGTCAACATTCCCTTTCGAGCATGTGCTTAATATCACTTTAATTAATTTTGTTTTCCTCTTTCTCTCTCTAGCAAGTGGAGTTTGGTTTACTTTTGGACAGGAAACAAATTCAGCAATGTTTTCTTCTAAATTAAAGTGCGTTTCTTGGTTTCGATATAGCGACACCATTTTTTTTTTCTTTTTTTTCCCCCCTAAATAAAGCAGTTTCTGCTATTCTGGAGTATACGCGTACCAGAAACACACGTTCTAGTAGACTGAGAATATGACAGCCAATATGCAACGAAACTTTGCTGAAACTTGTTGAGTGTTTTTCTCACATATATTTCGAGATAATTCGTAGGTAGTCCAAACTATTTCATTTAACTACACAAATTCCATTTAATAATCATTTCATTAAGGAAAGCAATTAAATAAGTATATAATTCTAATTAATATTTTTTTTTTTTCATATTTCAAACCGTTTCACAAAACCACAAATGTATTGGGTTTACGCGAGTGTTCGCTTAATATTAGACGCGATTTTCAATTAAAAGAAAATGCAATCAACAACACGGGCCTGCCTCGCGTCCATTTAGTTACGAACTAAAATGTGGGGTAGGAAATGTTTCAAAGTGAAAGTGTGAAACCAATATTGTGTTGCAAAACTTACTGATAGCACGCATTGTATTCTTGTTAGATTTCAGGATCGAAATTTTAAAATAGGGCTAGGTTACTTGAAAAGAATTGCTTCTGGTGTTATTTGAAATGCGGTACTTTACAGATCTGGTCATTTTTACACATCGATATATGAAACATAACAGGAAGCGAAATAAATATAAATTGACGATTTCGAAGTGAAAACCTTACAAATTTGAATTTAGAAATAAAAACATATTTAAATGAGTTCAGACACACAATAATATTTTTTTTAAATCCTAGAGAAAATTTGAATACTGTAATTAGTCAATGAGACAGAAATTTTCACAAAAACGTTTCAATGCGGTAAGGTGTTTAGTTATTGTTACTCCTAATTTATGAAAATTTGATAACTGTGATATTGAGAACTGATTATAACAAACTATGACACCTTAGAAAGTTTCGTCCCGTGAAAAGTTTACAAGCAGGCAAGTTTCTTACATATTTGAAATAACGAGGTGTAAAGCAAACATTCCAAATTCTCCGGGCGAAATTCACACCAATATTCTAAAATATAAACACAAAATTTGTTTTATTACTAAATAATTCATATTGTTCGCTACATCCCTTCACACGTAGCGGGATTTTAGTGTAGAGCGCGCATGATAACTGTGTGGTAACGAACATACAAGCCCAACAATGCTGGTTTTTTATTTGTGTCAGTAGCACTATCAAAACAATGTTGACTGGGCTCGATTTTATAACATTGCTTATACAAATGCGTATTTTTGTTACAGGTTGATTCACTTGCTCTCGGTCCCTGATGTCCTCTCATAAATATCGAGCTGTTGGCCATAATGTAGTGAAATGTGCTACGGAGATGCCTTGGCGTATAAGAAGCAGGGTGACGTCACTGGAGGAGGTACGACAGGTGTGAAGATGTTTTAGCGGGTGTTAAGAGTGCGATGGACCCCCGTGGGCACGCCGCGTCCAAGGTCAAGAAGCGAGGGAGCGATACGGGCGACACTAACACGCAAGCCTAGCGTCTCATCGCTCCTACGCGTAAGGCGTGCAGTCTTTTCGTCGTAACGCTGTACTGTGCAAATTAGATCTTTAACATACGGGTTTTATTGCACGCGATGAAAGATCACAGATTAAAATACGCTCTCATCTTTGTACTTTTCTCTTGCCGCTTAAGGAAATTGCGTAGGCAAGCTTTAAAAAATGCGATATTTGACCATTTTCACGATTTTTTTTATTTGCAGAACATTTATTTACCGAGATTCGCGAATTGGCGCAAGCAACTATTTCACAAAAAAATGCGGGGGTACATCGCACTCTTAACACCAAGGTCCTAAGAGCCGATGAGGTTGAGGCGAGGTGAGTGTGGAGTAGCGCGGGAATGCAAGGGCGGAGGAAAACGGGAGATCCCCGAGAAACCCCCGGGCGAACAGCGGTATCGCCCGGGGCAGGAATGCCTCATTCGAAAACCCCGGGGACGATCCCTGTGGGAATTTAAATAAGTTAACATGGGTGGGAGACGAGTAGCCTAACCACTACGCCTCCGCGGCCCCGGCTCTCTATTCCTTGCGTGGGCAGGCGCGCGCGTGTGGACGATTCTGGGGGATCAGTACCCGCCATTTTGAATTTTTTAGAATTTTCGCCGTAACTTGCGTCACAGATTATGTTTTATATTTTGGGAGTCGAAGTTGCATTTTACGTGTTCTAAAATATGTATTGCTAGACAAATGTTGCCAGGACCATTTTTATAACTGCCAGCAAGAAAAAAACTGCTTATTTCTTGCCGACATTCACTAGTTAGAAATAATATTGGCTGTAAAATGTAATAGTTTGAGAAAGCTTTATAAACTATTATTTATGCCATGCCGTGCGAAAAGTTTCTTAAGCACTCTCAAGGGGAACCTAAGGCAAAAAAAAAAGAAGTGAAAATCCAAAATTAGAGCTTTTTAAACTATAGATTATCAAGGGAATCTACCTTACTTACTAACTACTGTTTGACACAAGTCATATAATGTATTATATCTCATTTTGCGTATAGAAGAACCTCGCAGGGCTCGTGCCTGGAGTTCAGGATCGACCTATATAAACAGATATATCACTCCTGAGGTAACTGTTTTACAAGCTATTATTTAACATCACTTGTTTGTATGTACGGCAGGTGTGTGAGGCATCTGTCCGGCGCCCACCGAATCATTAACAACCACGTGTGTTTGGTGGACAAGTTGTGTATTACTGGTGGCGTGTAGAGTTTCAGTGTCGGGGAAGTCCTCATTTACACATGGTTGTGTGGGCAACAGACCATCCAAACTCTGAAACACAAGAAGGAATTCTGATGATCGACCGCGTGGGTATATGTGAAATACCATTTGAAGATTCTGATCTGCGTGAGCTCGTATTAAGAATTCAAATACATCGACACAAACACACACACACACACACGTATAAGATTAATAAGAAATATTCAGCATGCCGGTTCAACTTCCCGCGAAAAGAGTGCGCTGAAACTCGCCTGATCGCAAGCGATACCGATGACAGGACGAGCCTGTGAATGTATAAATAGTTTACCTGTATAATAATAATAAAAAGAATAGGTGAGACAAAAAAGTTAAAAATCAATTAACTGTAACAAAAAACTTTTAAAACTAAGATTTTATTAATAAGAGAACTTAAAATATAAAAATAATTGTAGGAGTAGTTACAGAATTTATAGAACTTGCAAGCCGTGGGAATAAACTTTACTACAAATTAGTTTTTTTGTAACAATTTATATTTAGTATATAAAAGCTTGGCGCGTATAGTTAAGAGCCTTACGCAAGATATGTGCTTACTACGCTTATGCACAGGATGTATACGTTCTATATTGCGAATAATTATGTCAGTTATGTGCTTTCTATGATTACGTAAATGAGGTATACGTTTTATATTGTGCCAAGCTTTTATAAAAACTAACATAAATTGATATAGAAATATTAATTTGTAGTAAAGTTTAATTATGGCTGTTCGACCACGTTTTACAAGTTCTACAAATTCTGTGACTACTCCTGTAGTTATTTTTATCTGTTTAATTCATCTATAAACAAAAGATTACTTTTAAAGATGTTTTATAGTTAATTTTTTATGGACAATTATACATAACAACGTATCAGTATCAAATTATGCAAAGAAAAGTATTTACATGCAATTTTAATTTTTCTGTCAGTTCATCTGTGTTTCCAGCAAATATCATTAATTATTGTCATAAATTAGCAAAATGAATTTTATAAAAAATAATTAATATGATTTTCCTTTCCCCCAACCTCCTCGTCGTTTTATTTTCTTACCTGTTAACGTCAGTTGGAGTCATGCCAGTCCACTTACTGTAATGTCCAGCGTTTATGGTTAAGTGGCAATAAATTGCTGATGAGCTTCAGGATTTAAGGATTTACGTCGCATAGTTATGGGCTAAAAAAAGCCAAAGTTAACGGCACTTCAAGATATTAATGGATTTTGAAACACGGAATAATTTATGGCTCATAAACTAACTCATAGCGGAAGCTAAGCGCAAATTTTCGCTCGTTCGTCCCTCTTCTTCCAGACGAGCGTAAATGCCGGACTGCAATTAATTTAACGCATACGCCACACACAAAACATGCGCACGGACATACAACATATGCACATAAGGAATCCTTAAAGCTACAATGATGGCGCACACTCACAAAGTTCCAGAAGCTATCTCAAAATTTGCAGGGTATTATCTTAAATATAGTTTGCTAATGTGTATTTGCAGCAATCGGAAATAATATTGATTTGGTTATTGTTCCCTAAGCGTGTTTTTCTATGTATGAAAAAGTACGACATTTCGAAATTTTGCTGGTCATTTTTTTTTCCCCCTCGAACGGTAATCTGTTTCGTTAACCATGAACTCTGCGGTATCCACGTGCTCTTTGCCCATGCACATCGTGCATGCACAGAATTATAGAACGTAGCCGAACTTGCTGTGAGCCTAGCCTTCCGGTTTTTTTTTTCTGTGCGTGTGTTGTACGTAATTGTGGCAGGATTCACGTTATCACATGCATTCTACTTTTTGTGCCTGCGGTATGTTCTGAGCTAACTCAGTTGTGGCTTCGTTTACAAACTACGGGACGCTAAAAGTTATCGCCAAACGTTACCATAACAAAAATGGCATGTCTACATTTAACATTAACAGGTGGAAAACATGAAGATAGTTTTAACTATGTAGGAAAATTAATGATTGTAATTGTACATTATTTTTGTTTTTAAAAAAAACTGATTTCACAGACTTTATAGCTTTGCTAAATTATTTTTAAAAATGTTTTCCATTATTTTGTTATTTGATTTCGGATAAATAAACATTCTGTCTATACTACTGGTTTCGCTTCTTTGTGAAGTCTTACATCATGACTGGTTACCGTTCAAAGTACAACCAAAGGCTTGGAAGTTGTCCAAATTTTAATACGAAGCTTTTAAGGGGAAAGTTCCCCAACCATTCTTGATTAAATGACGGATTCTTAATTTTTTTTGTAACTTTTTTTTATATATTTTACAAAAGAAACTTCCGGAAGTATATACAAGAGAAGGGACATACTATCTCATAATTATGTCACAATTTTATTTCTGCCAAGATATGGCAAAATCAATTTTGTGACAAATGCGACTTCGTTGTTCAGTTGTTATGTCTGTACGGCTGCGTGAGGCCAATAGTTAGTTGGGCATAGCGGTACTATTCGTAATTTCATTTTTTTTTTCTTCAAAATATAATCAAGGTAAAAAGAACAGAATTCAATATCTAAGGGGGTGGGGGGACATCAGTTGTAGCTACCCTCATCGATGGCATCGAAGTTATATCCAATAAGGGCCGTATCAGAATATGCTTTCTTAAGATGAATTTAAGATTTACTACTGCGTTTTACACCAAACAAATGCAACAGACATCCGAAACGTGTCATATGAAGAATATATAATTTCATATTTTACAGTATTGTACTGCAGTACAATTTAAAATACAAAAGCACTAACAATTATCAAACGAAAGTTATGAGAATACAAGAAGAACTGAGTTAATCCTATAAGTAGGGATTTTTCATTTTGGAGTTACTTATCCACACATAGTATAAAATCAAGTCTCTCGGCCGTGCGTGTGTGTATTCTGATAAGGCTTCTAAACTACGTGATGGATTTTGATGTGGTTTTCACCATCATTTAGAAAATTCCTTGAGATGGGTTCATGTGTATAAAACATTAGTACTTAATATAAGGGTAGTAGAGAAATTTCAACGTTTTCTAATCAAGTCGGTAAAAGCCGCTTTTCGGGCACTTCCATTGCTTACGCTGACTAAACCATAAGAGATACACCAAATTAACATAGTAAGAAAATGTAGATCTCAGAAAGGTGCACAGAAAAGTTCTGGACAGCATTATGTTTATCTTTTAAGGATGACCCAGAGTAACCATTTTTTATAAATCGCACCCACGCGAAGCCGGGGCGGGTCGCTAGTTTGCCAGTTCACTTATCTACGAGGTTGACTGCGAACACTGACCATTTATAAAGAAATTTTTGGTTGTGGAGCTCTCACATTTCATTTTTTATTTTTAAAGTTAGTTTTTAGGGGAGGGCAAGCACATCATCTCTTGACACCCACTGATGCCCATGACTACCTCCATTAGTCAAAGTATATACAAGACCTACAGTGACGCTTTGTTGTGATGCCGAATCAATTTAACAGACGGTGCAAACGGCGTGCAGGAATTCGGGAGAAAATTTCTTATTAGAAAACTGCTTTCCGTGTTTGAGTGATGTCTGCTGAAGAATTGCGTGTAAGAAACGTTGCACGTGTGTATACAAATTTCAGGTTTCCCGTTTATCTCCAAAACCAATTAATTCGCAAATGAAAATGGCTAAATCTGGTGTTTTCGCGGTCATTTTCAAATAGCACACTTTTCCTTTTAGTATCATGTTATAAAATTGCATGGTCACCGCTGAAAGTCTCATAGAGGCTACGACGAGGCGTGAAGCGCATGACTGGGTCGCCCTTGGCGCTTCCATGTTTCTAGACATCGGATATACGAACTACCGCCAATCAGGCGGCCACCATAACGCTCTCCACGTGTCACGGCCATATAATACCATGCCACGATCTCGAATCTGCTCGGATCCCGCTCCAAGCTGGATCCGCAGGTCGGAGTGAGCCGAACTCGACCATCGTTCCCCGACTTCAAGGCTAGAGACGCTAGAATGTCCGGGTTCATTTCTAGACAAGTTAGAATTCACACACTTGTACGTTCATGTTACGTTTTGTCATTGGTCGACGTGTTGTTTGGCACCTCCTGGAGATACATGAGCCAATAACAAACATTCAATAAATTAGGCGCCCAACCACCGACTTTTACTACCACAACAACAATCAATCAATAAACAGTTAATATCTGTATGAGAGTATATAAGACTTTGAAGTCTAGCATAAAGGTCATTGCACTCGCGAATTTCTCGGGTCTCTATTTATGGCTTCTCTCTCTCTCTCTCTCTCTCTCTCTCTCTCTCTCTCTCTCTCTCTCTCTCTCTACTCAGCTGATCCAGTTAAGAACACGTCACTCTGGTACATGCTGCTTTCACATGAACACGAGAAAAATGCCGACATGTCCAGCAACTTAGCTTTGTTGTTCTAGGGGTACGATTCTCGATAAGGGTGTGAGACGACCCGGGTTCAAATACCGGATGATCCCAGGTTAATTTCACAGGAATCAACACTACTCTTAGGAACTTGGGGCCTGGTTATGTGCATGCTATTATTTCCCATCCTCTTACAACAAGCAATGTTGGAAATCGCGGACATCTGTTCCAAATTTTGCATCGAAAAACATTCATAAAAACCTATAAGAAATTTGATTTAAAAAAATTTGAAAATGGAAGTATGCCTTAGGTCTTATTAATGTAGACAATCAATAATATATTTATTCAAAGCTGTAAAAAGTAAACTATAGCAGAATATTTTAGTGTGTTACAAAATAGATGTTTGGTTCCTTCGTGTGCAATACACGTTAAACCTGAAACAGTGTATTTTCCACTGATTCAATAAGTTCCAAGATTTTGCACTCGCCAAACTATCGTTTTCTGATAATTGATTGATCAAAACCCGTGTAAACAATAGATTCGATAACAGATTGATCACGTCTAAAATTTTCACTTTCGTATTAGTATAATAATTACTGATCAAGCTGTCATTTAAAAATAACAGTTCCATCAAATGAAATTTAAAAAATGAAATTTTGGCAGTTTTTTTAAATATTTTCACTTGTTTGTATCATATTTTAACAAATCTATTCTACAAAATACATATAGAAATCAATTTTTGCAATTAAATAAAAAAGGCTCGACGAAAGAGAAACCATCTGGTGGTGGTCCTAGAATCTATTCGTATGGTCCATATGCCATAATCTCCCATAAGAAATTTCATATTGTTGCTAACCTGCATAGGAATGACCTTGAAGCTGGTTATGTTGATTTGGATCTGAATAAATTACTGCGCTACTAGTGTGTGTTTTTTACTATGAAAATAGGCAGAGTAGTTTAACATTCTGAAATGTTATCACGCTAGTAGTAGTTGTTGGAAAATGTTAGTGTCTTTTAAATAATAAGTGCCGGCAAAAAGCAATGGAAAAATTCGTCGGTAGACGTTACTTAAAAAAAAAAAAAATTATTTCTCAATTTCTAATTTTAGTTCGCATTCGTAAAATAATGTGCTCGCTAGCATAAATACGTTCATAATATCCATAAAGTCGTAACGAACAAATTATGTGAAACAAAAAAACCCATTCTTTTGTATGGGCTATTGCCGCAACCAAAATAACACTTGTTTGTTAACATGAATTTTCTTACATTGGTACTTTACTATATATAGTGAGAACGCTTACAAATAAAAATTAGGCCATTCAAAAAATCATAACTACTCGTGGCAGCAGGTATGTTAAATTTTGCATTTTACGTTTGGTAGCGTCTACATGCCCTTGGAACAACATAATTTATATTCTTACTACCGTTTTTAAGGTAGATATTTGACGTCTAAATTATTGTTATGAATGAATTTTGGCTTTCATACAGAATATGTGACAGTAAATTGATGTTTTCAGTGTCGTTGCATGCAAGAATTTTTAAAATTGTTTACATAGGATGTTTGTTGGGACCGTCCAAAAAAAATTAATTGTTTGGAAAAATGGTACACGCGGGACCAATATGAGTTTCCACTACACACACACACACAGCTACACACACGTGTCATAACGAAACATATCCTCCCCACTTTTTTTAGTTGAATCATATTAATACGCTTTTTTATATACATACTGGCACTTCTCGCAATTTCAATCTTCCACTGTAGTTGGCAGTTGTGTTATAATTAAAGTACGTACCAAATCAACATAAATGATGTCAGAGAAAGCATTATCATTTCAATATTTAATTGAGCTGTAACTTTTGCAGGAAGTAAAAATATTTGGAACGCTATGTTTCACAAAGGCGGCAGAACACCAGCAAATGCATACAGTCGTACTTGTGTGCTAGGCAGGTGCCTGTAAACAAGTTCTGTGCGGCGGTAGACAGCTACGTAATTTGCATGGGAACTGGAGGAAGCATTTAAACGCTTCTAACATCCTCTTCAAGTTGCATTATGTGTGCAACGTAGCATTCTCAAAACCTTTTCTGTCATTTTATAATTTTATTGAATGTTTTCTTTACTGCATTCCTTATGCCAAAGGAAAGAATTTCAATACGTCACTTACTGCACCAATGTCTCATATAGAGTTGTGCTTAAGTCAGTATCAATTAAGTAAAAGTTGAAATGGTTTGTCAACAATCTGTTTTTTTTTAATATAAATGTGTATTGTTTTTTACATAATGTTTTTTTACTGTATTCCCAACGTCGAAGGAAAGAATTTGAATGCGTCATAAAATGCAACAGTTACTCATATGTATTTGAGATTTAGTCAATGTCAACTCTATAGGAGATGAAATGGTTCGGAAAAAAACTGTTTTTTTTATGTAGAACTAAAAACGTCCATGTGTTATTGTTTTATTTTACCACGACATCTTAAATAAATATTAAATAGAATTATGGTATTATATTGAAAATTTTTTAATAGGGTTAGAATTTTGGGGACATGAACAGCTAATAATAGTTAATGTAGTGTACTTACCATAAATTAAAAACACTACACTTCTCCCACCCATGCCCCAAACAAAATAATGAACGTAAAAACATCAGAACTAAAAAAGAAAAACTAAATTTTTTAAAATAATTGTTACTTATTTTTTGTTTATACTCTCATCGCATCCCGCAGATACTGAACTGTAAGTGAATTTTCATTACCCCTCCCCCCTTAAGAATGATAAATAGTTTTGTAATTGGAATGCAATTTTTCAAACATTATGGTTACCGCGGAGATTTAGCTACTCTAATAATGCCTGGATTAGCACATGGGTTTGGATATTTATATAGATTTTGTGAATGTTATATCTTACTTTATAAAAATTTTATATTTTTTCATGAAAATAATTATATTAATTAACTGCTATATACGATTACTGCTATGTGTGATGGTGATGATATTTAAATGTAATCAGCAAAATTTTCACCTTTTCATACATACTTATACATACACTGCTGAAGAAACTATTTGTAACTCTAACTTAAGGATCAATGTTGATATTACAGTTATAATAGGAATCACTATACTTTCTTTTATGACATATTTGTAAACATTGATTTCAATTAACAAATTGGATAGTGCACTGCAGATTTAACAACTTATTTTTTTTTCTAAGTTGAGCAAACGTTTGTAAAGGTTTAAAGGTTACACTAATACAGTAAAACCCTTTTAAGAGGTTCCCTGTTAACAAATGTCCATGCTTAACAAGTGACATTATGCTAATAAATCAGGCATTATACTACCGATGTATCGCTAGAAATTAACTCATCTTTTAGCTATACTAACTAGTTTTAAAAGTTACTTTTCACAAATGAGTTGTTGAACTGCTAAGTTATTGACGGAAAGTACTCTACTTTCTGTTGAACAAGCTTTTTCCTAAACTTACTGTTCACTAATAAATCAGTGCCGAGACTACCACTTTATCAGGAGAAATTACTGCTATATCGGTTGAATAAACTGTGTTTAAAGAAAATATTCACTAATGAATTAGTGACTACACCACTAATTTTTCTGCAAACGTTATTTTTGTGTCAACGGAATAAACCATTCAAAAAATATGCTACTCACTGATGAATTAGTGATTTTCACAACCAATTTATCTACAAAAGTTTTTGTTCTTTCAGCTGAGTGAACTGTGTTGGATAGTTACTTTTCACTGATGAATTAGTGATCACTCCACTAATTCAGCAGCAGAAATTACTGTTATTTCAGCCCAATAAAATGTTCTTAAAAGTTGCTATTCAATAATGAATAGTGATTAAACTACTAATTTTTCTGCAGAAGTTGCTGTTCTGTCAGCTGAATAAACTGTTTTAAAATGTTACTATTCACCGACGAATTAGTGATTTCCACTACTAATTTATCTGCAAAAGTGACTGTTATTTCAGCAGAATAAACTCTGTTGTAAAGTTACTATTCACTAATAAATTAGTGATTATACTATTAAGATATCAGGTAAAACTATTGCTCTTTTTATTGAACCAACTTTTATTAAAAGTTACTATTCACTGCTAAAACAGCAACAAAAAGGGCAGGTTGGCAGCGAAAATTGCAGTTTTGACTGTTGAAACAACTCTTTGAAACAGCATATGCTCACTTATTAGGCCCAATCAGTTGAATTAAGTAATTTATAACTGTTTGAATAAGTTGATTTATTTCACTGACGTAATTAGTAGTTTTCCACTGATTCTGGTTGGAGTAATTTTAACTTAGTGAAAATTCACTGTCAATCATTAATAATCACTCATTTTGGTTTGAAGTGCATACAACGACATTTTCTTGACAATTTTGGTAGTGTGTGTACTAATTGCTAATGAGCTCTGCACGTTGTGCATTAGCGTGAACGTCTCTGCTTTAAGCGACCGTAATGCTCCCAACCATTTCCTACTACCTGTTGGTCTCCGTGCAAGAATAATTGTTTACAAATATCGCGATTTGTGACTTCAGATAAGACTCGAAAGTATCGCGCAAGTGACACTCAGCTGCACAAACCGATTCGAGTTCTCATCAACTTGTGTACACTCAGTCCGAGAGTGAGAGGATATCATCAGACTTGCTGCACGCTGTTCACGGTAATGTGAGCACTTCTGATGATAGCCCTGCTTATGATATACTCGTACGCACATTGTGTATACTTCTACCATGTGTGAAATTAACATATTCATGTGCCAGATCATTTATTAATGCGTGGAGCAAGAGAAGCTGATTGATTGCTATAAAATAAATAATTTATACATATATATATATATGTGTGTGTGTGTAATAAAAAGAGAAATCAAACATCATTTCAGACAGATGCTTACCTAACACGCTTGATAGAACGCTAAGCCATGGAACTATTTTCTTTCCGTTGTTACCAACATTACTGGGTGTACGCCACTTAGTGTACCCGTTAAATATATGTAGTAATAGGCAGTGACATTTTTCATAAGTTGAATTTAAAAAACACTCAGCTAACCTCAGCGAGCCTATACCACGCCCGCTGACTAATCAGAACGGCATTGAACTTGTCATTCGCGGTCCTCAGATATCCAAGGAGGTATATACATGAAAAATTTCCCGTTAATAATAATTAATAAATTATTTTGGCCTTTTAATGCATGTGTGTTGATTACGATAATAAATGGCAGCAATTAATTTCTTCGTAACCTAATGAGTCTGTAAATCCTAAAAGAGCAAAACGGGACAAGTAATCCACAGTAATGGAAGAAATATAAATTGATGACGCGTGGAGAATGAAATCGTCATGCTTACAAAAACAAGATATTCTGGGTTAAAATTTTAATAACTTTTCTCGTGCTTCTTTTTCGATGCTCAGCTTTGCATTTGGTTATGTAGTTAAATAGCATTTAAAAATCATATTTCCAATTAACATTGTTGGGGAACATGCCAACAATAAACATTGTTGGGGAACATGCCGACAATAAACATTGTTGGGGAACATGCCGACAATAAACATTGTTGGGGAACATGCCGACAATAAACATTGTTGGGGAACATGCCGACAATAAACATTGTTGGGGAACATGCCGACAAATAAACATTGTTGGGGAACATGCCGACCAATAAACATTGTTGGGGAACATGCCGACCAATATCCATTGTTGGGGAACATGCCGACCAATAAAGGAAGAGTTTAATACTTTTATACGCAAGGAAAAAACGTGGAATATACTTCTTATAAATAATAAAATATGGCAAAGGATTTTTGGTTGCATAAACATCTTTTGGGAAAATAATAATATTGTGTTCTATATAGTAAAACCATAACTAAAACACGTGTGCTTTTCTGTTTGAAAGCAGCTCGTACACATCAGTTAGTATAAAGGCTGGATGTTATTACAAAAAAATAGTTTTTAATTCACTAAGAAACTCCTCAAATCTCTGTAATTTGATACAAGTGGAGAGTGGTGTACGACCAAAATCTGCTCTGAGACGAAATTGGTTTCAGATAACAAAATATTTGTACGCGTGGGGTCAAAAATACATTTATTTGCTGCAACAAAATATTTTCCTAAGTACACTCTAAATTTGAAACAGTGAATGGTGACTGAATTTCATTGATTTATTGGTCAAGGACTTCACTGCCTTAAGTCAATAATTCCCAGTTCATCTGCTTGATTTGCCAGTCTGCAGTAGCTTATCAACTGACTTTCAGTGAATGTTATTTCACTGATTGATATCACTTATTCGGGCTTAGAGTGTAAACAAAACTTGAAAAGCAACAAAATTAATTCGGTTCATCTCCAAAATACACGATTGAATTTGCAAAAATTCAATCGTGTATTTGGCCAAAATAAGTTAGACTGTCGACAAAATAATTGGTTGAATCATCTGTTAAAATTAGTTTGGCCACACATTTGATTCACTTAGTTCGAAAATACAGCTTGAGAGTTTGTTTGTATATTTTCGGTGCCATATTTTGAAAACTATAATCGTTTGACTGCAAGTATTTACCTTTGTGTGGTCCTTATATAAATCTCTTTCATATAATGGAACGGAAAATTATCGTGAATTATGGCCTTAAACAGTCTGCGGCGCCGTACTGTAAGAGCATACCTCACTAAAGGCTGTTCACGATTGAGTGAGCACTTTTGAAATCAACATTAGAAAAATATCACTCCTCCTACCTGCATAGGTATTAACGGGCGCACTGAGTGACATGCGCTCAGTAAAGTTGGCAACGATGGAGGGGAAAGTAGTTTCACATCTTAACGTCGAATAAAGAGTGTTAGGTAACCATTTGTGATAACTTAAATTATTTCTATCGCTTTCTGTTTTTTTTTTTTTAATGCGCCAATGTGTATACATTAGCAGATTTTTAAAATACTCACGTTTCTAATAATTTTACAGTTTCGCTTGACCAACGCACGGAGAAAGTGATGTGACCCATGGCAATGATAGTTTTACATAAGGCGGAAGAACACACAACGTACGTACAAATAGATCTTAAGCAGGGTTTTCAAAAGTGCTAATATTTTACCGCGAAAAGCCTATATCGAGTTTCTCGGAAACAAACATCGGGTGGTATCTACGCGGCTCGCGTGACGTTCGCCGTGCTGGGAAAAAAAAAAAAATTAATTAATTAATCCGCCGCTGGCGTGCACGTAGAGTATCCTCGACGTCAGCAGTGGGGCAACTACGCGAGCTCACGACTACGTGCTACTGCGTACGTTACGTACGTGCCGTGGAGGGGGGGGGAGGGGGAGGAGCCGTAAGGAACGTTACGACCCGCATGTGTGTCTTGTATCGCGTCGCGCGCGGCCGTCAGCTTGAATCATCGCCCAACCGCACACAGCCTGCCCCCTCCATCCACCCCCCTCCAGTTTCATCCCCCTTTAAACAAGGGCGAATAGATGTAAGGGAGCGTCCGGAATCGTCGCGGCAACCGCTAAGGCGCTATTCTACGAACGCTGTGGAATTTCTATACACTTGTACGACATTCGTGAGACAGGTCGTCATACTATTAATAATTAAATAACTGCACTTTTTAAGAACAATTTTACGTGTTTCCAACTAGTCTACGAACGCTGTTCATTGTAAACTGAGCACTTTAGAAATCCTTGCGTAAGATATACTGTTTGCGCATTGTGTGTTCTTCCACCAAACGTACAATTAAAATCGCCATGGACCTGATAACATAGTTCACGTGCCCATCAAGTGAAATTATTTGAAGTAGATATTTTACCAAATTCGTTTATTCTTAGAGTTGTGTGCGTGTGTGTGCATTAAAAAGAAACAGTAAGAAAAAATGAAAATTTCTGTACTGACAAATGTATAATTAATAATTTTAATTTAACATTAAGACACAGAACTACTTTCCCTTCGTCGTTACCAACTTAAATGGGAGCATACCAGTCAGTGCGCCCATCAAAATACATGCAGGCAGGGGTAGTGACATTTTTCAAATGTTGATTTCAAAATGATCGAGTTAACCGTGAACAGGCTATAAGAGTGTAGGGGTGATAAATACCTAATTTTCAGAAGCTCAGTGCGCAAACTCCAGACATAGTTTCTATGGACGAATAGTAACACAAAAGTCATACACACTTTTATCAGTAAACGTATTTTTATATCAAATAATCGTGTTGGAAGTTGCGGCGTGGATCACATGAAGAAGAAGAAAATGACGATACAATGATACATGTAGTTGAAGTTGCATAGATCGTACGCGCGTGACATTAAATTATTAATTACATACGCAGCGTTGTGCGCCTATGTACGGTATTTTTCAAAATGGCGGCAATGCAAATATTTTAACTTAACGTACTGCTGGTTCAAACAATTTTGATCAATGTCAATCAGACCTGGTAGATTGACAAGATATATTACGGCCATTCAATTCATCAATTTGCTGTCTATTTTGTCTGCCGTTTTGGAAGTCAGCATTTCCTGAATAATAAAGCCATTTCCGTCATATATCGGGAACCGTTCAGCCGATTCCTGCCAAATTTGGCATACAAGCACAGCTATTGTAACCTATATAACATACGTAAACACCTATTTTCAAAACGACTGTTATCTAAGTATTTTTGTTTGAATACTATACCTACCCAATTCGGTAGGCTCAGAGTACCTACTGTAATTATTTAAAGTGCTAATCACCCACCTATTGCATTAATAAAGATTCTTACATATTTTCGGTGATGTTACTTAACCGATTTCCGCCAACTTTGGTAAACTAATAATGCTGTGATAGACATTTCTGCCAGGTATAGAAATATTTTAGTTTTACTATGTCACACATCCCGAGAAATTTCACTTAGTTCAAACAAACATTGTATGCTGGGTATTTGCTATGGCCCTCGAAACATATTCACAGATTTTGTCTTCTGTCTGCGCTTCGGTAAGATATTTTTATGCGGATCATCAACATGTTCTGCATAAATGAATCCCACGAATGAATATTCCAAAAGCACGACTAAAATAAGATCGGACATGCATTTAAAGTGGCCAAGTTGCATGTTATAAAATGTTTTCCTCGTTCCAATGCATTTCCAGCAACAGGTCAGACGAGGCTCTGCTATTTGTACATCAAGTAGGTACATATAACAAGACTGTACGTGGATCCAATAGATAAGTAGGGCACTGTGAGAAAGGGAGTAAATAGCCAGCAGTACATACTGAAACGATGTGAGCATGTAGTTTAAATTAAGAAGAATCCCATCTAGGTGCTTTTTTTTTTTTGGCGAGCCCCAACAAAGCAGAAATGTTGGACAACCCAAGAAGCTAGAAAAGTATCAGTTGTAGCATTTCCCTGTTCGGAACAGGCACAGTTACTTACTCGACTGGATATCAATTCGGCCACATTTATCAATGTTTAGTATGGTAGGTACTAATATTTAGATAAATTTTCCTTCATAACGCACACTGATAAAAATATTCTGTTGAATAAATTAACGTTTGTTTGAATGATGAAATCGGAATGGTTGTACATGTATAATATTTTTAGAGAGGACATATACGTTTAAAAATGTTGTAAAATGTTATAGCTCTATTTCTTTGTTTCCTGTTGAAATTATTTCATTGGGATTGTTTGTATTATCACCAAACGCAAATAAAGGCACATACGTACACTACTGTCACCGTGTCTAGAAAATTACAAACAAATACTGAAACTTTACTTTTGCACAAAGACAAAAAAAATTACTCTATTACCCTACAGTCTACAAAATTAATGCCTGTTTTAGACCACGCTGATCTTGTTGCGATAGCAAATTCTTCAATGGTAGCCATCAGACAGTTCCGAGTGACCAAATAATGTATTCGTTTATTGCTTTGACTCTGATGTGATATTTATAATACCTACGGTAACTAAATCGATAAGTCGAACGTGCTTGTAAACAAATTGTGTGTACTAAATGAGTGAACAAAATATTGCTTGTTGTGAACTAGTAGGTATACTTTCCAAGCAAATTTGCATGGCCTCTGCTACTAAATCTTCTCAGTGACAGGATTGAACATTCTACTAATGTCACCGAAACAATATTTTAATGAACCTCACAGTAATATTTACATTGATTTGTTCATAGCTAAAATCATTCAATTATTTAATTTAAAAAATAAATTAAAGGATTCGTTTATATTTGTGCCGTTTCTATGAGAAGACTCTACCAGTTCTCTTGGAAGAGTACAGCGTTTAGCCGCTCGAGAGGAAGTAATAACCTTCTAAGGAAGATATTTTGTTTCAGGCGAAAGGAAAACTTCAGGTCAGTTCGAGCATTGCTCTGCCCTGAAGAAGCTGAAGAGCAAATTTTCTTACGAGTAGATTTCTTTTTCCGAGCTCATTCTCCAGTCGAATTCGCAACCGAAGCGAAAAGTTGGCGGAGTTTAAACAAACTGGTCTGAAGAGGATGAGAAAGAGGAGAATGAACGATAACGACAGAAAGATTCGCGAAACTTTTATCCATCAGTGCCATTTACCATTTAGGCGTCTCATTGCATTCATTTTGCCGGAAAGATAATCATTACGAGAAAAAAATGGAGATTCATGAAGTCTCTCATTAGTTGGCCGTAAAATTTTGCCTCCTTTTTTTTTTTTTTCCACAGCCCAAAAAAAATCAGGATAGCGAGAATCCAATTTGGGTTTGATTTATCGAAAAAATTTTCCCTGAAATATTAGCTTAGATGGCACCCTTCATGAAATTGGTAACACACTTCGCCCATCGCGTTCCTTATTGAATTATGATTTAAATGGTTTTCCGACAGCTCATTACTCACTATTCGCAAAAGTACTCAGAACATGCATTGTGCATTGCAATTATTATTTCATATGCAGAATTTCACCTTCAATATACTAAGTATTAAATAATTTTGTCATTAACAATGCATCTTTATGGAACTTAAGGTCTAACATTAAATGCCTATATTAAATACCATAAAGTTAGGAAACTAAAATACAATAATAGCCAGTTTTGCGGGGAATAATAATAAAAAAAAAAGGTAATGAGTAGTGAATAAAAAGATTTTACATAGTGAAAGGTGTAATAAAATTTCCAAAAACTTGTCAAAGAATCTTTTAATAAGAACACGACTAGTGAATGGACCATTGCCCTGCTACAATTTGAAGTATTTTCATAAAATAGAACCAAAGAATCATAAAAACTTAATCCCTTGACAAATACTTCTTTTTTTTTCAAACATATTTTCCAAAAGAGCGTAATTGTGTTTGCATTATGGTTATTCACATTTGTTCAAGTAGAATAAATTCAAGAAGTATGTGAGCTAACTAGTCAATACGCTATCATTATATTTTTCGTGTCCAGATACCGAGATCTTAGACGTATAGTTCAGTTTTCAAACGTCAGTATTGTTTACGTGTTGCGCGTAAACCTCCTCTGAAAAATAGTTTCATATATCACATTATTTTATTTTAACAAAACAGCTTTGATTGTTTTTCAGTTCTAGCATGTTAAAATTTACCTCCGTTCATTTCCCATCGCTGTTTTCATCTTATCTATTGTAACTGTTGAAGGACTAGAATTACTTTCACGCTTTGACACGGTGTGTGGAAATCCCATTGTAACGATTTTTTTAGGCACATTTTCAGTAAATGTACGTACGTGCGTACTATTTTGCAATCAAATTATTATAGAAGTTAATGAAAATCATGTGTGATTATTTCCGTATGATACGCAGTTTATAGTCAATTCACGGTTCTTCCAACATTTCTCGAAGCCCTGCTAAAACTCTACTTCCAGTATATTCCTCCGCCTCTTGCAAACAAACCTTAACCGATCTAGAAAATTACACACAAAGCAACGCATTCGTGCGCACTGGCTATAATTTATTTTCCGTAAGAACTATTTCTTACTAGGCATTACCGAAGGACCTGCATTCTTCCTGTTTTATTCCTATTAATTATTAATGAAATATTATAATATATAAGAGAAATATAAGTAAAAATTTTGCTTTAACCAAAATTAAGGTACTCTCATGTTTACACAAGTATAAGACGCTTGTTATTCATAAAATATTTAGTAAACAACCAAACGCGTCATACATAAGAAGATTTTTTCAATTAAAGGTTTGATTCAAAAAGCGCGAAGACTCCGCGAATACACTACGTAATGACAATCACGTATGGCCGGAATCACGTATATCTAAAGAATTTTTCACAAAATTAAACAGTACGCAGCACCCTGTATTTTGAGAACGTGTCCTCACGTCAAGAAGTGAGTATACTATCTTAAACGTTTTCTAAACCTCGTAGTATAGTATATGTTGGGAAATGGCAGCTTTGCTTGCGATAAAGGTATTTTTTTTTATCGAACGAATATTTGTAAAGTAGGAACGGAAACGTTCTAGTACAATCAGTGATGTAAAATTTAAGTTTTCACATTTGCGTAAAACGTACGTTTGGGAAGTTGTATATTAAATTATTAGTAAGCACCTTTATTCGCCATAAATTATTAGGTCTACATTTCCGTGTACTGTGGAACAGTCAACAGCTCACCATGCTAGTATATATAACTTTACAGTCCGCTTCCTGTCATTGCATCAGTACATTGTTTACAAAACTTCAACATTTCCTCGCACTTAAGTTACATTTTTTTTTTTACGCATGCTGTACGCCATTACACAGTTTATCAAGGAGGCTCACAGCGAACTAGTGACAATGGAAAGGCGTCAAAAGTCAGAACTACCCGTTGAAAGAGTACATCCTCAGAACTGGGGTTTCATTTATCTCAGTTTTTTTCGTCAGTCGCCATGGCCTCAAAAAAATCCATTTACCGAAGACGTCTTGATCCTAAGCCGGAAGATACGCGTTAGTAATTAAAAACAGTTTCATTAATAACATTATTTTGGAACGTTTATTTCTGGAAATTAATTATAAGTATTACTAATAAGATTTTCTCATTTGACTATAATAGCTATAGTGACTGTCAAAAACATATTTTTATTTTTTTTTTCAAATTACGCTTGCCGAGTTTCCACAAAGATATTTTTCGGTATGACGGTACGATATGTACGCCATGCCATACATTTCAGCATGTTGAACATAACATAACTGCAACTATATCGAAGCGCAAGAAGCGTATGGAATGTTACCAGGGCTGTGTCAGATTCTGTTGTAAAACAATCAAGCCAACTATTAAGTGTACTGTTACAGTAATAGACCGTAGGGCGTCAAGTCAGCAACGGCCACAGTGCTTCTCCGATCCGAAAAAGAATTCGGGAAATCAGAAAGACGGCGGCCAAGACAGCCAAATGTTTCTTACGTGCATAAGTCGCAGAATGCGAAGAAGAAACAGCGCCGATAAATCTGATCGGAATGAGCATGTGCTTCGCTGGCCGTGTTTCGTCCCCAGTTTGCATCGGGAAGTACTCGAAAACAGGAAATGGCCATAGACAGCGTAAATTTCGTGGATTCACTTGTCAACAGGTAGATGTTTGACACTTTTACACCAGTTTAATCCTCTATGTAATGGTAATCATACGGTTTTAGGCTTTGCAATATATTAAGTTTTTGTTCAGGACTGTGTTTCTACCATTACGAACCACTGTTATTTATCGGTACCAATAAATATCAGTCACAGATAGCAATTTTTTTACACGACTTCAGAATATATAGTCTCATAAGCGAACGACACGTTGCAAATGTGAATTTGGCCGCCAAACGGTGTGCAGAATTTCGATAGGAGACCTCGCGTTAGAAAACTGCTCAATGTTCTTGAGTGATATCGGCTTAGGAGCAGCTGTTAAGAAACTTTGCACGTGTGTATGCCAATTTCATTGCTCTCCATTTATGTCCAAAGCCAACTTAATCTATATTGAAGATAGCCGAATCGGGTGTTATCGCAGTCGTTTTTAAGTACGAAAATCCTGGTGCATAATCTTAAAAACGGCATGGGCAGTTGGAGCACATTTCTACCTTAAGTATTAGGGTGTAAAATTATATGGTCACCGCTGAAAACCTCATAGAGGCACGTTATCGACGAGAAGAAGGCGCGCCGGTAGTTCAGTGGATTGCCCGTAGAGGCTACGATAAGGCGTGATGCCCATGTCTGCGTTTCCCTTATCGCTTCCATGCTTCAGACGTCTTGGACGTGGAACATACCTTCAGCCATATAGTTACCTGAAGGTTTCTCTCGATGGACGCTATTTTCTGCGGTGTAGAGAGTAGGCCATTAAGAGGAGGATGTAATTAAATATTTTCTGTGAAATAGTTGTTTGCGCGAATACGCGTATCTCGATAAATAAATATTCCGTAAATACGACTATTCGTCAGAAAAGATATAAAAAAAAAAACTATTCTCTACGTTCCCATAATTTTTTTTTTTACTTTTGTCATATTAAGTGTATTCTAGGAGGAAGAAATTCGTGAAAATGGCCAAACATCGCATCTTTAAAGTTTGCCTATGCAGCTTTCTTAAGCGGCAAGAGAAAGGCACAAACGTACGAGCGTAGTTTAATCTGTGGCCTTTCATCGCGTGTAATTAAATCCCTACGTTATAGATCTAATTTGCACAGTATAGCGTCACGACGGAAACACTGCATGCCTCGCGCGTAGGAGCGATGAGGCGCTAGGCGTGCGTGCTAGTCTCGCCCGTATCGCTCCCTCGCTCCTTGACCTTGGACGCGCAGCTCTAGCCCACTCTTAAGGTCCCCGCCTACCCGACGCTTTCTTACCCCCGTTTGAGACCGAGAAGCGCGGGATCGATAAGGACGACGTTGCCACGCATATCAAGTGCATCATCGTCGCTAAGCGAAAGGCTTTCAACTGGTGCGCTGTGTTCCCGCCGCATTGCGTGTGCCTATGGGACTTCCAGCAGTGACCCTGTTATTTCATTGTTGGAAACTCTGTAGGAATGTCGAGAGCAGGTCTCTTGAGTAGTTTTGTATGTATTTTACGTGTATATTTTGAAATACAGCACTTCGAAAAAGCCTTTTCTTCTTTTTTTTTAGCCATTTTGTAATATTCTGAAATGGTGTTTCTAACGTGCGTGAAGTCTGGAAGGCGCTCAACAGCCCTCGTCTGAAGTGTGTACTATTTTCGTAGAGCAACAGATTGGACACTTGTTTTATAAAGTTTTGTAAAAAAAAAAAGGAATATTTCAAGCACTCTACAACGCAGTGCCTTAAGTTTAGTTTCCGCGAACCTCTCAGACAAAGGACGCGATGATAGAAAGAACAAACATTTATTATTCACACATCCATTTGAGCACTTCTGCATTTCTAGAGGACACAAGCGACGGGCCGTTAAAGGCGAAATTGGCACGTACTACAAATACCACGTCGCCTCTATTCGGCAAAGAAATGGCATGTGAAGACCCGCAGTCGCGCAACGCGCAACCACGGGAGAAGACGAACACAGCTCGTTCGCAGTTAGACAGGCACTTTTGAAAACAACATTTGAAAAAATCTCCTACGTTTAGTGATGTGTATTCCGATAGAAAACAGAGAATTACGGTAAAATATGTTTAATGTTTAACCCCGTTTGAACACACAATATCTTCTGAGTGCGTATGTTGCTATCAAGTAATTTTTTGGTACGCGCTGTACTTACGTCCTATGAACAACGTGCTGCATGTTCGATTATACGGGCATTAAGCATTCATACAAAAAAATGTGTAGGAAATTCCACAAATTTTTAACCCAGAATGAAAGTACGGGGGGGGGAGAACGGAATACCCCCGAGAAAACCCGCCGACTAACTGCATCGTCCGGCACGATTCCCACTCGCGAAAATCAGGAGTGAACCGACCGGTGATCAAGCCCGGTTCGCCTCGGTGGGAGACAAGTAGTCTAACCGCTCAGCCACCGCGGCCCCTAGTTCGCGGTATAAGCAGCTGTTGTTTCACACTGAAAGAACAGCCAGCAATTTTCATTTTTTTTGCACAGGAAGAAAAACGTACTTAATTTCCGCAGCAAAATGCTTTGTTGGGTATACAAGACTTGAAAGCCAACAACATTTGTTTTGTTCATATAACAACATAGAAGTTTCAATAAAACAGTTTGTTTGCATTTTTGTGAACATTAAGAGAGCAGCAGTAGTTGTTATTGAATTCATCGACGCTTAATAATTTTATAGACCCCTTAATAAAAGATGTTCAACAGGAAACTTAAAATTACAGCTGCAAAACTTTAAATATATTTTTGCGCACATGGTGCAAAACTTTATGTATATACACATATATACATATATTAAAAAATATGCCGACTTCGTAATTAGTAACATCAAGAGATAGCTGAAGTGTAGCACTCCCGCGCTTGTGATCTAGATTCGAATCTCTGTCACGGTTCCGACATTTTTTACATTAACTGAAACTGCCTAACGCACGTAGAGTCAAGCAAATCTTGAATTGTACCAACCGAATCTTCGTTTGGGGCAACAAAAAAATTGCAGTGATATTATTTGTTTTCAACAGCAGCCTCTATACAAACAATTAATTTGGTTGCACCAAACAAATTTTTCTTCGATAAAAAAAAACACTTTTCTTTTCCCCCAGTGCACTTACGTATTCTTGAGGCTTTTGCTTGGTTAAGAATTTTGTATTGAGAAATACATGTTATTGAAATTCCGTTTCTTGGCGTTTTTATTACCACCTGGGACTTTTTTTTAGCAGAAAAAATTACGCATTCTTTATTATTGAAGATTTTTGTCACGTTAATGTATGTACATCCTAGAAAGAGCAGAAAACTCAATAATTAAATAAACAATCAATGACAAACAGATTGTTATGTCTGCCTTGGTAGAGAGCTTTAGAGTATAATTCCTCGCACTTGGGTTTATGTTTCAAATTTATATGTTAAAAAATTGGTTTAAAAAAATTTATTAACATGTATTTCCCTGTACCTAACACTCAACTACGTAACATATTTAAGTAATCTATTGTCAGTACATTGTGCTGGATTTATTTTAACGCTCACGGCTCCCTGCGAGTGTTGGTGAAATGCGTTCTCGCCCGGGCGTTAGCGACCCGGCAGCGGCTTTGAACTTTGGGATTTGAACTTTTCGCAGCCTCCCGGTGTAACTCCGAACTTCCCTGCTTCATCACAGCGTGTTTCTGCTGAAGCAGCGCCCTCTTTCCGGCAACTTCGCACGCAGGCTGCTAACACAACCCCGGGGTTCCCGCAGAATACATCTTCCGCTAGGCCTTGTCGACGCTTTGCGGCGAAGAAAAATTAGTGATTACCTTCTCCGCTCAAGTTCCGCATACTTCCGGGCGGTACAACCTCCCCTAGATGAGAACACTACCTGTGAATTTTATTCTATAGTTGATTCACTGTATCTTCGGCCTTTTCTGAAGCCCTGCTGAAGTTCTACTTCCAGGATATTCCTCCGCCTCGTGCAAACTAAGCTTAACTAAGTCTGGAAGATTACACCAGAGGGTCAACTCACCGGATTCATGCGCACTCTGTTGTAACAGTATTTTGTATAAGAACTATTTCTTACTAGGTGCTACCAACATACATGTTTGCTCACTGTTTTTATTCAAATTATTTATAAATGAAGCATTGTAATTTATAGATAAAATATGAATAGCATTTCAATTTAACAGAAAAAAAAGTAACTTTAATGAACACTCTTGTGATACACGCAGGGATATTTAGGGAACAACCAAGCATGCCTTACATGGGGAGATTTTTCAAAGGTTTGATACAAAAAGGCCGAAGAAACCGTGAATGGACTATAGCAAACTTCCTGAACTGTAAGAGCATATTTTTTTAACCTTAACACATCATGGAAATACTGCTCAATATTTGCATGAATCATAGATAAGAAACCCGGAAAATTCGCGGATTCATCTGAGGACAAGTTAAACTTCATTCACATGTGAATATGTGTATGTGCTTTGACTGGGCCATAGTTTGTTAGACATGCCCTAGACGACTTTAAACCAATAACGAAGCAACAAGGAGAATAAGAACCAAATCCCGTGCTCTCTGGTCTGGCGTCAAACTAGAGCAATGGCCAATGAATACTAACCGATGCACGAATGCACAAAGGATTGTGAAGTCTAGCTTGTTGTCGGATGAATCCGGGACATTTACGAGTCTCTAGTCATAGACTGAATATGCAGCAGAAAGCCTTTTCGTTTTCTGCGCATGTACCCAACATTGACCTACCCCAAAGGAACACAGCTGTCAAAGTCACAAGGTCAAAAGTAATGAACGTGTTTGTTTGTATATTAATTTTTGAATAACAAGTACTACTATACTTTTTTACCAATTTGAATTTAATCAAACTGGTTAACAAATTGATTAGAGGAAGCATGCATACATCTCAAAGCACTTGTTTACAAATTTAGTGATTTAGCCTAAAATCCAAACCATGTATTTTTTGCTAGACGTGTTGACAGAAAAGCAGTTCAATATCGTGACACGGGGATTGGTTGCGCGCAGCTAGCGAGATCGGTCTACCTCATCTCTGCTTTATGCAATGTATGTAGTGGTACTATTCCCGTGCTATGTAAAGGTTGAAACAAATCCTTTATTTACTACAGTAAGTTCAGTATAGTTATATCACGGGGGTAAGAAGTAAGAACTTTTCCCCCTTCACGGATCATACCATGGCCATAGAATAGATACATTCCTAGAACCCCCTTAACCTAGACGTACTTGGTATATTCCATTCATGGTTACTTCCAACTATTCTGAAGCCCTGCTAATGTTCTACTTCCGGGATATTCCTTCACTTAATGCAAACAAAGCTTAACCGAGCCCAGGAAATTCCACCAAAGGGACAGCGCACCACATTCGTAATTTAATAATATTTTGTATAGGAATTTTTTACTAGGCGTTACCAACACACCCATTTTATCTCTGTTTATATTCGTATTATGTATAAATGGAATATTATAATTTATATATGAAATTTAAGTAACTGTTCAATTTAATTAATAATTAGGTTTTTTTTCTCTCCCGTGAAGAAGATTCTCTAATATTATAATTTTTGCAAATAAATTGTATACCTGACTAAATTATCCACCCAAACATGAAATATTTTACTTTGATCGTGTGTTTCTCAGCTGGTCGTGTTTGTTTGTCGGAATTAAAAGTATTCGCGTATACAAAGGAAAATCTCATATCAAGCTTTCCATTAAAACCTGTACAGTTATAAAATGTTATGCGATAGTATTTACACTGCATGAAAGACTAGAAGGTTCAAAAGCAAGTTTTGCACGTTCATTGTACAGGTAACTGTAAAACGAAATAAAACACGAATCCTCATTAACTAATGAATCTATACAGGCTGATTCACGAGGAGTTACCGCTACTCACATGACGTATTCCTCACATCATTTGGAGCAAAACATGTCATATAAATGTGGATCCTGTCCCCAATATTTACAGAGTAACTCGACAATCAGCATACACGCCGTACAGTGGAAAAGAGTTTTCAATACAGTTTCTGCATCGTTGTGTGGTGTGGTGTCCTACACGATCAGCTGATTGGGCCATTCATTCTCCCGGGACGCCTGAATGGTGTGGTGTATCTGCCGGGCCACCTGTTTTTCGCGGAAAGATTCACGCAAAAGCTAGACTCCATTGTTCCATGGTATACATGCAGTTTTAATTTTGTTATTGGCCACGTGTCTTTGTCGGGAGACCGTTTCCAACCTGACTGGCACAATCAGAATTCAGTAACTCTAACACTGAGTGTACGTGATTCGCTGGCAGGCACCTGCAACGCGCGGACAGTTAAACTCAACCAATTACAAAAGTGGATCTGAGCTCTAGTGTTTTGGAGTACATGTTATCCTGAAATATTTTCGCGGAAAACAGGTGGCCCTATGTACCTGTAATTTGTGCCGCTGTTACTTGGGGATATTCCGTTAGTAGCGAGACGTCGTATGCTCTTCCAATTTGATGGTGCACCTCTTCACTTCCACCGGGCTGTAGTTGAACACTTATGCGTGCATTTCTCTGAAAGATGTATAGGACGAGGCTGTTTCCACCCCTGGCCCCCCACCTATTGGCAGATCTGTCACCACTATGTTATTGCGTAAGGGGATGGATGAAGGATATTGTTTACGACAGGACTGCACAAACACGTGAGGAACTAACTGCGCGTATCATGCATGCCGCTACAGAAATCAAAGACAGCCGTTTGCAGTTGCGGTTTATAAGCGTGCGGCAAAGCGTATGGAAGTAGACGGAAACATGTGTGAACGTCTTTTGTATGCTTATTAGACGCAATTTGAAGCTCAACTATAAACAATGCGGTTTTATTATACATTACTGCATTTAATTCTGAAAGGGTTGTTATTGCATTCGTCATTTTTAAATGTTCCGAATTATTCTGAAAATATCGGGAATAGAACTCATGTTTACACGACATATTACGCTCCAAATGATGTAACGAATAAGCCCTGTGAGTGGCGATAACTCCTCATTAATCATCATGTATATTTATTTTTGTCGGCTTAATTGGTTTATCAATATTTTCGTATTTCTCATACGAAGGTTACAGTCGAAATTTCTCTTTCGTTCTTGTAACTCGCCAACTGAAATTCACGCTGGTGCGTGGTTGACTGCTCGGGGCGCCAATAAGTTCACAAAGACGTTTATAACGTCGCAGTTCTTCAGTCAGGAATACTATTAAGCTAACCATTTCATTCCCAGTGTAGACAACTGGCTGCATGTTGCACGGGAAGGTTATATTTGATCGGTACTGTACCTCTGCGAAGCTCAGTTCTCAATAATTTTACCCTGGAGGTAACTGATTCGCAAACTTTGCAACTGCTCTAGTTTATGGCTGGTACGTATCTCCGACCGCTGAACACGACGTCTGCAGCTCGTTTGTTAAATTAACGAAACCTGTTCTTTGCCGACTCGAGTAGAGAACGCGTCAGAAAGTGTCTTATTTGCAACACCAGGAATATTAAATTAATGTGGGAATGAAAGGGTTTAAGGCAGTAATGAAGAAATATGGAAATTTCACGTGTTTACTTAGGATATCAGAAGTTTTGACAGCAACTGAGTCACTGAATAAAATTCCCGCTCCATGTCGCAGTTAGATTTTTTTTTGTAAGTTAGCGTCACGCTGAAACTTAAACTAGTCAATAGTAGAAAATTGTCATGTGCTGATGTCATGCTCGGCTAGTCACGGCTGAGTTGGACAACTGGGGGCCCCCACTGGAATCAGTATATTAATACTCGATATTTCACCTGCTGGTATCCACTGATTCAGAAGTGATTAATTCCACTAGTACGCTGGTAGGTGCCATCTCATCGACCAAAGTTTCAAGGACCGCTGTGCAGGTAGCAGCCACATCGCTCGCCTCCTGTCGAGGTGATCCGGCCTCTGTACCAGGCTGTGTTACTCCCGGATTTTCGCGTGCGGGAGTCGTCCAGACGATGCCGTTGGTCGTGCGGGTTTTCTCGGGGATCTCTCGTTCTCCCCGCCCTTGCATTCCCACGTTTCACCATTATCGTCTCTCGAGTCCCCATACCACCCGAACCCCTAAACTCCACTGATGTTTCAGTGACAACGAATTTAACTGATATCGATCGGTAGGGATAGGAACATATCGATCGGTAGGGATAGGAACATGTCGATCGGTAGGGATAGGAACATTTCGCGAGTTCATTTCACGACAAGATAGACGTCAAACACGTATACACTGAAAATGACTTTGAAATCGGTTCGCAGTTTATTAGACGCGTCGTGGACGACTCTGAGCCAATAGCAGACTTGCAAGGAAACAAGCAGCGAGTGCCATACTGCCAGGTGTGGAGTGACACTGGCCACTCTCTGGGGCTGCAGCCAATGAACAAACACCTGAAGCTCGAGTATGCACGTGGCGGTGGAGTTTAGCCTACAGGTCATTGAACTCGCGAATTTTTCCTATCCCCATCAATCAGTAGTTCAGGTCTATGGCGTTTGCGTTGGTTTATCACGTCAAGGAGCAAAACGATTATTAATGAAAAGTAAATAAAATCGTATCAAAACAAATAAAAATGCTTGTGACAGAAGAAACTAACAAAGGAACGTACGTTGTGTACCACTAGACCCGCAGTAGACAATAAAGACACCAGAAACATATTTCGTGGAAATAGCCGTAGTCAGCAATGTTATCGTTACAACTGTTAATTATCCGCTCGAGCATTGGGGGGGGGGGGGCATCGAAGTAGGGAACCGCTGACTTGCAGAATCCTGCGTGGACGACGGGACTGCGCAAATAAAACTTGACGTACTGTGCTGGTAGTTGGCTCGTCGGGTCTATAACTCAGCCGCCAGCCCAACCCCCCCCCCCCCCCCGAGCCACACCACTTATGATCTCTGGTTTCCGGGGAAAAAAAAAGGGGGGGCACGCCCCCAGGGCTACATTCTAGATGCCGCTGTTTCCATATTAAAAGGCTATTTTCGTATGGAAACGCAATTTGTCGGGCAATATAGCAGCGGAGCGCTAGTCTGACGGGGGTGGCAGGGAGATTTGTAGGAGGGTTGGTTGGCGACGCGGGCCAAGTTCGTCGTGATTACCATTCCGCTTGTTTTACAACTTAGGCAAAACAACAGCGTTCGCAAATTGGGTCGAGCCGGGAAATTTGGAGGGACGGCGGGGATTTTCCGGTGGATGTATGCGGTCCATTACTCGTGCCGTGTCCGGCTGTAGTCCGAACCTGAGCTCGGATCGTTTCGTATGAATTTCGCTATAACAAGCTGCTTGGGTTCGCCGAGTATAATCCATCCACTATCACTTCCTACTTTTCTGAAGCCCTGCTAAAGTTCTTCTTCCGGGATATTCCTCCGCCTCGTGCAAACAAAGCTCAATCGAGTCTACAAAATCACACGAAAGGACAACGCACCGCATTCGTGCGCACTCATTAAAATAATATTTTGCTTAAGATATAGTTCTTATTTGGTATTACCAACACACCTGTTTTCTGTCTGGTTTCATTCATATCATTTATAAATGAAATGTTATATTATACAGATAAAATGTACGGATAAGACAGAACTGCGAAACAATAAGATATAAGCTTTTCACTGTAAAATTAGCACTTTTAGAAGCCCTGCTTGAGATCTACTTATATGCATGCTGTGTTTTATTCCACCTTAAGTACAATCAACATTGTCATTGGCCTCATCACTTTATTCGTTCATCAGTCAAATGAAACATAATTTTTCTTTTAGAAAAGTGAAAATTTTACTAATCTGCTCAATTCTACACTTCGGTGCATTAAAAAAACCGAAAGCGAAAGAAAATATTTTAAGTTGTTACAAATTCACAAATCGTTACCTAACAATTTTTATTCAACTTTAAGATATGGTACTACTTCCCATCCATCGTTACCAACTTTACAGGGGCGCATGTCACTCAGTACGCCCGTTAAAATACATGCAGGTAGTGGCAGTGACTTTTTTCTAATGTTGATTTCAAAAGTGCTCACTTTATCGTGAACAGCCTTTAATTAGGCCTAAATGTAGTTTTACTGAAGTAGAAATAAAATATATGTGATAAATGAACTGTTTAGGAAACCACCAAGCAAGTAATAAAATAGGTGAATTTTCAAAGCTGATTCAGAAAGTGTGAAGAAACTGCGCTTAGCCCCTCGTTTTTTGAAAGGTTCCAAATACGCAATATTCTGTAATGCAATGTCGTATTGCAGTAAAACATTGCGTGACAATACACTTGACTAGATTTCCTTAGGAGCAAAGAAAAAGATAAAAATATTTACTTATAGCGAACATGACATTGCAAAATTCATGTCAGTGAAATGTAGCTTTTCTAGATTGCAACAGATTTGCGATTTGCAACAAGACGAGTTTGGGCAGGTTTGGCAATTTAGCGCGACTACGGACCGCAATTATTCGCTCTCTCCATTCTATTCGGTCGCTTTATTAAAGGTTCCACTTTGATTGGCCAGCTGATAATTTCATTGCCCTGCTCAATATAACCGGCCAATCGAAACAACAAAAAACGTTATGGAAAGAAAAAATAGCACGTGGTATGCATGAAATCGGTTAATCTATTAGGCGACTTTATCCTCCTCTCGTGCAATACCTCTGAAACAAAATTTGGTGCTGAAAATTTTATAATTTCCGTTCGGCCATCGTGGTTTTAACGAAGGCCCTCGCAGCCTTGTCAAAATGCTAATGCACTCTCCCTTCAATTTACATCACGTGTAGTGTAGGTACTGAGCATTTTCCCAGTTTAAAATGCAGCGCCAAGTTTAAAAAATACATGAGATTACTGTAAATCCTGTGTCATTCAAGGCGAGGTCCGGAATTTAAATGTGTGTTTGGGAACCACATTGAGCTCTCGAAGCCTGTTTACATGCGGATGTATTTTAACTAGCGTGCAAGTCAGATTAGCATAAACCATTACCGTAAAGTATTTATAATCCACCCGATATTACGGGGAAGTAAGCACCGATCATTGACTTTTTTTTTGCACCTCCGATTCGAACATTATTGCTAATAATTTTGCTACAATCTAAGTCGCAGTAAACCTAACAGCTATCAACTTTCCCTTACGATTATGTAGTTACCGTCTCTAAATATAGCTAAATATGTATAAACATATATATGTATTATTCACTGTTTTAACTGACTGTTTTAATAACAAATACATATATGGATTATATATATATATATGTTATGTATATGCGTACACTTGCGGCAAATGACGTTTAATTTCCCAACGTAACATCTAGTGTCATATATTTCGAATAACAATCAATAGCGTTTTTTTTACCAAAAAGATTTAATCTGAACATTTTATTTAAAAATTTGTTTCAATCTGAGATACTCCTGCTGTGTTACCATGCAGTCCTTTACAGGAACAATATTAATAAATGTTGTGATTTACTTTCACTTATTTTCTAAATTAAAATTTTATTTATCACAGATGTTTCCTGCTCCATGACATTCAATGGCCCGTAGTTCTTAACATTATATTCACCTAATATAGCTCCCACGCTCAGAAAACCTCTAAACAAATTAATTATCTTTATAACCTTTTTCGATTCCAAGCAACGCCACCATAGTTATTTGAAAAAGTTGAATGGCTTCCGTTTTCATTAAATATTTTAAGATTTGCCCGGTTCTAGAATTTGTTTGGTGTTTGGCGGGCTCAGCCAATCAGAACCGTGTACGAAAATATGGACTTTGCGTGAAATTTGATAACCTCATATGAGATAATGTGGGTTGGCTGCTTATCGCTTGAACTATGTAGTCTGTACTCTGCACGGTCGCAAATCTGATAAGAGAATATACATAGAAATGTTTTCACAGCCACTGGCCATTGTTTTATCAGTCTTGAAGGAGATCAGCTTACAGTGTGTAATATAATAGGTGGTGCTAACTTTCTCAAGTTACATTGGAATTCTGAGTTGTTATGTTCATACCAGCTTCAATACTTACCAGCTGGAGAGGGTCGCAGCGAGCGGAGAGAGCTGCGACCGAGCGCCGCTCTGCTGCAAACCAAGGTGTAGCGACTGTCCAAATTTATTTCACCAAACTTCCTGGAAGCAGTTCGATAGAATATTTTGAAAGTGTGACAGAGGCGTTAGCCTTTTGAGTTTGGCACATAAATTCTGATCCAAGTTGTATAAATTCTACTGTGCAAAGACGGGAACGTCACGCATTTGATTTTTCCCTGAACAAATGACAGATAACTACAATCCATGTACGAAAAAATTTTTCTAGGTGAACTTATGAGTACACCCATACAATAATTTATGGTAAATTTACGAACAGTTTCTTAAAGAGGGAATTACAGCGAAACGTAATACTTTACAAACAACTTACAAGTATGGGGTATTTGCGGTAAGGTGAGCACTTTCAAAAGCCTTTAATTTGAGATAATAGTCAATAAATATATTTTATTTTAGCATTAGACCTTATCTTCTGAGTGGAGTGGAATATATACACTGTGCTTATTACTTACAGTGAAAAAAATTATTTTTAATGACCGTTAACTTATCAAATATGGCTCAAATGAAAAATTAACTAGTGCCTCATAAGTGCTCAGTTTACCGTGGACAACCTATAACGATGTAATCATGGTGACATTTATTTTTAAAATGCTTAAAATTTTCGATATAAAAAAAATTCACATTGCTTTAGCTTTTTTAGTAAACTTTTTGTTTAATTTATTTGTATTTTTTTCACACAGTGGCAAGGGTGTATTGTCATTAAAATCCCCCTGAAGGGGATAACTGTTCACTGCCAATGGTCACAGTAAGTATGCAGTAAATATTTTTGGTTGAATCAATGTAGTAAGCAATAAGTATTTTTGTGTGCGCCACATGGCTACACTGGGACTCACTATACCGTGGTTTGCAGCAGAGAAGCGCTCAGTCGCAGCTCGCTCCGACCATCTCCAGCTGGTAAATATTGAAGCTGGTATAAAGATAAAACTCAAAAACCAAATGTAATGTGAGAAAGTTAGCACAACCTGTTATATTACACACTGTAATCTGCTCTCCTTCAAGTCTAATAAAACACTGGACAGTGGTTGTGAAAACACATCTGTATATATTATCTTTTCAGAGTAGCAACATTACAGAGTACATCATTATCTCAAATTAGGTAATAAAAGTTCACATGCTACAATGTTTAAGTGATTGAGAACTACATGCAATACGTGGCAGTAATGGCCAAATTAAATGCTTATCCTGGCAGCGGCCCATAAATCTAGGGCCGCTGCCACGGTGCTTCAGGATGTTATATAGCCATGTGGCACATGCAAAAATACTTATTGCTTACTATATTCATTCATTCAAAAATACTTACCGCATACTTACTGTGACCATTGACAGTAAACAGTTATCCTCTTCAGGGGGAAATTAGGGACAATACACCCTTTTGGTGTATTGTGGTTGTAATTTAGAATGTTCTTGTTTTCCAAACATTATGACAATTTTGGAAATTTCGGTCAAGATGTACGTTAACAGGTTTCGTAGAGGTGAAAGTTCTTATTATCCAAGGAAGGTGTTTCGTAATATAAATTCTATTGAAAAGGATGTTAAGAAAGATGATACTGAATGGACTGTACATGTTGTGGACATAGAAGAAAGTTATATATTATTGTCATTGTTATTCAGATTTGCACTACATATTACTGCAAAAGCTGGCTCTGGATTTTAAGAGTCCTGTTTTCTCAGACGAGCAAATAACTCTAAATACCAAAAATAGAAAAAAAAAAAAAAAAAAACCAGTGGAATAGATTCTCGAGATATAATTTGTTGGAAAACATTCCCAGTTAATGAAGGTGTTACAATTAATACTACTATTATAAGTTAATTTGGAGATCTTGTTATGTATTCACAAAAGAAAATGTAATTTAATGGCAGTGATAAAATTTATATGTGTAGAAAGTAAACAGGTACTTATGGTAATATGAGAATATTAGGTTATGTAGAACTGGTTTATAATCCTTGATATGCATTCAATGTGTTATAATATAAGTGGTGATCATATGAAATGTAATGTATCATAAAAGTGTCAGTGAGTCACATTTTCATACACAATCAAGATTATTTGAAAACATTTTTTCTAAGGGAAAATTTGATGGCCGTATATCGTCTTCAAATGGTATTTCCAAATATAATAGAAGATGGAAATTTTACAGTGTGACAGGGGCTTGAGATGGAGGTGCGAAAGTAATAAATTGGGGTAAGGAACCCAGGGTCGTAGCAAGGGTTGCCAACTTTCGTATTGAATGGTATTCCCCTTATCATCAGGCGGAAAGAATTACACCACATAGACCTAGAATGGGACGTCATATATCCCATACCTCAAAGTTCTTCGGAAATACACTGAACATTAATAAACACATTGTCTGTAATTCCCCCCCCCCCCAAAAAAAATTACATGTAGGTCTATGGTACTGCATGATACAGTGGCTGAATATTTTGTAAGAACACAAAATGATTTTAAAAAAATACTATTTTAAACCCACAAAACTTGCTAAAATATGTGTTTTATATGTTCAGCTAATTATGTACAGAGAGAACATTGATTTACGTATATCACAGATTTTTGCACATTACACGTATTATTTAAAATTGCTTTTTTAAATATTAATTTTCCTTGATCATTTCATTGCGATCAGATGTGTATAATGTATTATATATATTGGCACGTATGACAAGTAAGAAAGATTCTGCAACTCTATGCTTCTTCCCTGTAGGTGTGTGTGAAATTACAGGGGCAGATAAGCATCACACGTCATTCAAGGAGTATAGGATTTTCACGGTAAAGTGAGCACTTCTGAGGGTGTAGTTACTTTTTCCTTTTAGACATTTTTTCCCCCTTTAACTATCTTATAAAATAATTATGGCCATATAAGTAGTAAACATCACACTCAAAAGTTGGCGTCTAAGGTTAAAATAAGATATAGTTATTGACAATTATTACAAATGAGAGGGCTTTCAAAAGTGCTCAGTTTAAGGTGAATAGCGTGTAATAGATGCATGAGTGGAATTCGGCTGCTTGCAACTAGGTATGTGGCTGCAGCTGGTTGGGAAAGCACGGCAGGCTTTACACGAGCAGAGCTCGACAAAATAACCCTTATGCACTGCTAAGCCCACGGTGATTGACGGTCAGCGGAGGCGTTGTACAAACTGCGGCATCCAGACAGCTTCAGTTCAACTGTTATATATTCCTTGTTATCTATGCACACCAATGGATACCCATACCACGTGCCTGTATTATACAGGTTGTTCCAGAACGTGCGCATACGAGCCACACCACATGAATCCTGAGCGAAAATGTAGACGAAAATATTAGTGGCAAAATATCGTAAGATGACATCTTTCGTGCACGATATGACAACACAGTACGGAGATAGTCCCATCTTGCACACCTCTGATATCGTTCTACTGTTGGCTTGTCCATCTTATCATGGCCGCTGGTTCAAATCCAACCCAGTCATAACATAAGTCCAACATGTAATTTACATAACATGTTGACCATTGTACAAATGAGGGGATTTAACTCCATGCTGTGTTGTCACATTGTGTACGAAAAATGTCATCATACGACATTCTGCTACTAACATTTTTGTCTCCAATTAGCTTAGGATTTACGTGGTGTGGTTTTTATGTGCGCTTTTGGGGACACTCTGTATATAAATACGCCTGATGCTACCTGCCCCTGTAATGTCAGTCACACGTGGGTGAAGAGATTTTGGCGGCTCTTATCATCGAGGTGGAGGATTTAAATGTGCATGACCCTGTGTTCATTGTAACCAGTTTTTAATCCCCCATCCCCCCTTTTTTAACCTTCATTCGCAAGTGAGTTTGGCACATTAATTCTGATCCATGGTGTATATTTTCAGCCAGATTCATTGTAATTTCTCAAATCTATAAATGTGAAAATCTTCTATTATCATTTAGGATTTTCGCTAAAAAAATTTAAGGATAAAAATTTTCATTTCGGTAATACATTATTTATACATTATTTTCAAAATTAGAAAAACTGTATTCTGACCTGAGATTGAGCAAAAAAAAAACCATGGAACAAATTTATTTGTTTTTTAATTTTTTTAGTTTTAGCCCATTTAAGGAAGCTGCGATGCATATGTCTGCACATACAGTGGAGTTTAGCTAGAATATAAAATATTTAATTTCTTCTAGCGCCCTTTACATTTAAAGTCCTTGGGGTAAGAATTTAATGATTGTGAATAACACCATTTGGAACTTACATATAAAAACTTGCACAAACGACGATGGTTCACCCCGGGTTCAAACTCAGGGCCTTGGTACTCAAAAAAAGTGCCTTTACGAAGTCGATGACCTTGTGCAATTACGAAGTCTCCACCACGGTATTTTCCAGAATAGAAGACATGACATTAAAGGTTTTTCTCTATGAAGATCTTGATTTTACGGTTTCATGAAAAGAGAAAGGTTGTTAGGATTTGTAACTGAAAACGTAATTTTGCTCTCTGGGCCAAAAATCAATATTCATAAACAAATGAAAGTCCAACGAATTAAAATGTTAACATTGTATTCATGAAATCTCCATCCCCCTGCTATCAGTGCTTATCTGTGACCTTTAATTTCTTCTCATAATGATGGTGTCACGAAGTAAGTTTTTAATTCAAGCGTGAATTATTTTCAACAAGCTGTATTGAGCAGTCGATACAATAAATTAAATATATATTTTTTCGGCACCAAAATGCAAATAAAAAATACATGAAACAAATGACGTTGAATGTTTTAATCTGAAGTTATTTGTGCTCATGTTTGGACATTTTTCTTTTCTTAGGCACGCATTATTATTATTTTAGAATGTCTAACACTTAACGGAGGGTTACTTGTTGCCTCAGACAAGGGTGAATTTTCACTGCCGTTTAACAGAAGTGCATCACCCAAGTTTCAAATTCGCGTATATGTTTTAAAGGGAAGTATATAAAACGAAGACTAACACAGTAAGCTTCTTACGAAGAAGTAGTAGCAACGTTTAGGGAATTATATTTTACAACATAAGAAGAGTCATTCGCCTGGTACACACAACACCCACCCCCCCCCCCCCCCCACACACACACACACACACACACACACACATAAGTAGTAGGGGCGTACCAGCCCTGGCTCACTTTTGATTAATTAGATTATCGGTTAGATAGATTGGATTATCGGTTTGAATAATTCGCTAGTTAGTCCGACCAAATGATTGGATTAAGACACGTGGATCAAATTTACTTAATCCGATTAAATTAATCCGATAATCCAATTCATCAAAAGTGAGGCAGGACTTGTACGCCCTTACTACGCACATAGATTAAAAAAATTATATACTATGCATTAAGCAGATATGTCAATTTTACTATTAAAATTCGAGTGTAATTTTTTTACCGACGGACTTGTTTTAAGGCAAAGGACACAGCCTGTTTAAAATTTCTATTGCAATTTTACAGCATTAAAATTTAAAGATAAAATACATTTTTGTTGTAGGATTATTAAATTTTCGTGCTGTGTTGTGAGATTTTTCGGCTACTGGTTTCTAATTTTTTTTTTTTTTTTCGCTGAGGTAAGAGATACTTTAAAAAAAATATTTTTTTTGTATCCCGGATGTACGTAGCGTAAGTCATTACCCACTTCCGCTATCGGACGAGACCTCAAGCTGCGTAATGGCCTCGCCTGCAAGACTTTACCCTGCGCCTCGTTCTGTTTGGCTCACGTGAGCTAATTTGCTTTGATCCTGCCACAGCGAGGCATGTCCTCCGCGGCTTCCCTAATGACGTCTCACATGAGGGGTTGCGGGTTCGCTTCACCCTCTCGCCTCCTGTTACGCCCCTCTTTATGCCGGCGGCGACACGTCTGGACTTCAATAGCTTCGCTTTACGCGCAGGCATCATTCGCGCTGAGAGAATGTGATACATGTAGTCTATTCGCGGTTTGTTCACACTTCTTAAATCAAACCTTTGAAAATTCACCCCATGTATGGCGTGTTTAGTTATTTCCTAAATGCGCCGTGTATTTCAACCGTTTTATACCCCTGTTAACATAAAAATGTCTTATTTTTAAAGTTTCAACCACATTTTATTTTACAAATAATAATATATCATTTATAATATATATGAATAAAAACGGTGAGAAAAAGTGTGCGTTGGTAATACCTAAAGACTGTTCACGATAAAGTGAGCACTTTTGAAATCAACCTTAGAAAAAAGTCACTGTATCTGCCTGCATGTATATTTTAACGGGAGCCCTGAGTGACGTTCACCCAGTAAAGTTGGTACCTATTGATGGGAAGTAGTTCTGTACCTCAACGTCGAATAAAAAGAGTTAGGTAACCATTTACGGTAATTTAAATTATTTCATTCGCATTCTGTCTTTTTTTTTTAATACGTGGAAGTGTAAAATAAGGAGATTTGAGAAATATTTACTTTTCTAATGATTTCCCAGTATCACTTGACAAACGTGTGGATAAAGTGATACGGTCCATGACAATGTTAAACTTATATAATGCGGAATAATACACAACGTGCATACACGTAGAACTTAAGCAGCGTTTTCAAAAGTGCTCATTTTACCGTGAATAGCCTATAGTGAGAAATAGTTTTCAATGCAAAATATTATTACAACTGAGGGTTCGCGAATTTGGCGCGTCGTCCTCTGGTGTAATTTTCTAGACTTAGTTAAGCTTAGTTTGCACGAGGCGGAGGAATATCCTGGAAGTAGAAATTTAGCAGCGCTTTGGAAAGATTTGAAGTAACAGTGAATGGATTATAGACTAAATGGAAGTTTTAAAAGTTTATTCAGTCGTTTACGAGTTTTAAAATGCCCCGCGAGAAAAGAGTAGAGAATTTTCTTATGAAATGTTTTTTTTTTTCTTCTTCTTTTTTTTTTTTTTTTTTTTTCACAATCTGTCTAAGATATAACTAAGCCAAACACGTGCGACAAATAGTCTGGATTTATGCCTTAAGCTGCTAATAATATTATATATATCATTTATATTTTACTTTTTACTACGTTTATCACTTTTATCAAATAGTAGTGTAATAAAAGTGCACACAAGTTGACACTCACCCAAGTATTGTGTGAAACCGATATGTTTGGCTGCAGTTCAAAGTATTGGTTGAAGTCGCCAAAACTCAATGCAAGGCTTTTACGTTATATGTCCTGTGTTTTATTTTATTTTTTTCAGTATGACAAAATTCTAATGTTAATTAGTTGATTATGGTCGTTGCTCTAAGTTACGTGGTTGTTCTCTTCCGGACGGAAGTATAGCAATCAGTTCAACGACTTTATTTATGTCAATCAGTATCATCTTTGGAACCTGTGTGATCGTACATTAAAAAATTATTTTTCTATGATTACAATAATTTGATAATTTTTCTCTTTTTTTTATGCGTGAATACTGAAGGTCCCTCCATTGACTTTGTGATTTGTTTTTGTGTTAGAGAAACATTTGATTTGTTTTTAGTGCTCTTGTGGTAACAGGCTATGCAAATATTACTGAACTATTTCTTAATAGTCTGACATTCCACTTGAATAAATCATGTTTGTTTATTTATCGCAAGTAAATAAAACAGGCTGAATTAGGCGGTGCTATCTCACGGAATTTTTATTTAGATTAATCTTAATAATCTTTCATCATAATGAAAAAGTGACACATCACATGAAATTTTCCATTAAAGTGTTAAATAAATATTTAAATAATGATTGATCATTTTTTTATTTATTTTCACATCTATTGTGCCCAGCAAAAATATTAGTAGTGAGAAATTAAAATCTGTATTCATCTTTGTTATTAATGTTGGACCTATGTGCTAAACATTTTTAATTGCAATCAGAGTAATAATATGTATAGCTGACCAAAGAACGCCAGATTTTGTTTTTGTAAAATCTTTAATATCTAGAAAATAATCACACGTACCCAGCGACAGGAACGTTTGAACTTCGTGCAGGACCCGGTTTGTACAGTCACGTTCGCCTGCAAAGTTGAACAACGAGCAGTGAAGTTGTTTGTAACGGACTACTGTTCGGCGCACTTGAAATCCGAGCGGAGCTTGTGCGAACTTGAAACGATCTCGCTCTTTGTGCGCGACGCGCGAGAGTGCTCTCCTTCCGTTTGTAGTGATCCGATCCGAGAGTCCTTCGGTAGGAAGAACGCACTTTCATTTTCTACGTGGTACCGAGTGTCGCAATGCTCCACCCCGTTCCTTCATCAAACTTCCTGCTTCAGTACTGTTTAATCCTTTCATATGTCAAAATAATCAAACTCGATCAATCAAAGTCGTACGGCAGGCAGCTGGTTAGAAGTTAATTGAACAAATTTGAAAAATAACTTACAAATAATGCTTGTCCATAACTGGATGTATTTTGAAATATAACTTACAAATAATGCTTGTCCAAAACTGGATATATTTGGAAATATAACTTACAAATAATGCTTGTCCATAACTGGATATATTTTGAAATATAACTTACAAATAATGCTTGTCCATAACTGGATATATTTTGAAATATAACTTACAAATAATGCTCGTCCATAACTGGATATATTTTGAAAAATAACTTACAAATAATGCTTGTCCATAACGGGATATATTTTGAAATATAACTTACAAATAATGCTTGTCCACAACTGGATATATTTTGAAATATAACTTACAAATAATGCTCGTCCATAACTGGATATATTTTGAAATATACGCGGACTGATCCAATTTACAGCAAAAGTTACAACGAGCCAGTGAGTGAAGGGATTTGGGCGGCTCTTAACATCGAGGTCTCGAGAGCCGATGAGGATGAAGCGAAGTGAGTATGGGGGAGTGCAGGAGTGAAGGGGCGGGGGAAACGGAATATCCCTGAGAAAATCCGGCGACCAGCTGCATCGTCCGGCTTGATTCCCACGTGCGAAAATCCGGCAGCGACCCCGCCGGAAATCGATTCCGGTCCACCTAGGTAGGAGGCGTGTAGTCTATCCATTATACCAGCGCGGCCCCTGCAGCCAAATAGACCAATTAAGTTAACTCAGGCGTGTAATAATTAATACGAAAAATTACTGGAGTGTTGTTAATTGACTTGAGAAGAACTCAGAAAGCGCCCTTATTGAACTTATGTCATATGTCGTTTGGTGCACGAGATGTAGGCTTGCTAAAGTTTTGCTTCTACTTGTAAAAGCCATTTTTTGACAGAAGGCCATATTTCAAGATAATTTTTATCTCATTATCAAAAGTTGCTTTTCATAAGGCCCACACAAATGTAAATATTTGTAGTTAAATGTCTATAGGTTTCAAAATACAGCACCGAAGAGTCGAAAATTTTGGAAAATGTGAGCTCAAGTATCTATGCTCCTGATTAATTTGCCTACTAAATCACATGGCATGTGATATATATCATATAAACCCCATATTGCCCAATTATCAAGGATATTTAACAATCGGTACTCGGGTACTGACATTCTAAATCTACTTTAAATTAGGTATTGATATTTTTGCCAACACATTTTTATTAGTACGGGATAAAAATATTAATATTAATTAGTCTTGAAAACAAACACATATTTCTACACGATTTCGTGCCTAGTCTTGTTCGTGCCTGAGTTACCAGCAAATTTAACCCGTGGATCTATAGAAGGCCATGTAAACTTACATAATTTAAGTTGGGTTAGATATTGAATTTCTTAATGGTGGACATATAAATATGTCGTTAAGTTTATAATATCTATTTTTGAGGTTGAAGGTCAAAGAGAACGAGATTGATTCGCAAACTATTAATACCTAAAGCCTTACCTTCTGATAACTCCTCTATGATAACGTAGGGAGTTCTGTGGCACTTTATTTACTGCACACTTGTGTAAAGAGGCGTGGCAGTTATTAGGGCGATAAACATTTGTTAGTAATTAGGTCTAATAAAGACAGTTCATGTAGATCACAATCAATTAAAACATACGTCTACCCATAACAAGTAAAAATCATATTAAATCGACAGTGTCTGTTGCCTTTATGAAAATATTATGACTTTCAAAGCTATCAATCTGCGTATCATGGAATTGTTTTACCATAGAAAATATGATATAACAAATCACGTGCCTATTTACAACATATTTTTTTTAGCCTGAAAATGATATATTTTTGAAACTTGTAACGTATTTGTATTCTGTTCAAGTTGCACACCGCAAATATTTTTAAAGGAAATGTTATAAATTTTCTGCTGAAGCCACTCGCTTGTACTCTGACGAAGCTGCGGTTTTTTTTTTCAATAGCTGTAAAAGCCAGAACAAAATTTAAGACTGTTTTTTTGTGTTTTCAAAGTATACCAGGGGTCGCCATTTCCAGCCGTCAGAAACTATAACCTGTACAGCGAATTTCGTTAGTTTTAGTAGTAATCCTCATCGCCATCCAGCGCCTGTTGTCAACCTTCCTCCAGCTGCGGAATGCACTGCCGGTAAATATCGGCTGTCATGGACGCAAAAAGAAGCCGCGATTGTCTAGTGGTTTGGTTACTCGCCTCGCACCTAGGCGAACCGGGTTCGATTCACTGAAAAAAAAAACTTTTCCTTCAATTTACTGAAAAGTACTGGTAAAAATGTATCCGTAAACTCTCCGTAACATTACGGACACGTTGATCTTAAGAACGGACTCCCGTAAATTCACGGAACCTCTCCGTTAAATTCCAAGTAGTTCGTACTTTCCGTTTAAATATCACGAGACAATGAAAATGCCTTTAATTGTTATTATTCGTTCTTTACCGTTATAAAAAATGATATTAGAAAATTTTAAAAAGTTGTTCTCTGAAGCGAGTTTGTTCTCGAACCCGAGTTGAAATATGTAAGTACGCTACTCGAACCATTCACCTACAATTCTCACTTGAAAATTGTGGTATAGCTTTTATATTTATATTCGAATGACAATACAAAAAAATTCAGTTTCTATTAAATATAGTGTATTTTTCGTGTTACTAAATGTTTCAGACTCCTGATGATATTTTTTAATGTATGAAAGAGTCGGTCCTAGTCGCGTGGATAACCTTAACTGCCGCAGAAACGATAATTCTCTTGTTACAGTGGCGAAGAAAGCTTCGTGTATACTCGGCATCGTTCGTCCCAGTAACTCGAAGCCAAAGCGATTTCGTATTTACGTATTTTCGTATTCACGAATTTAACTCCTTTTTTTTCGTCATTACGGATTGCCTTTCCGTACATATGCTGTACATTTCCGCAAAACATTCCGTAAATATACGGACATTTTTAATAGTGGCGGCGGGGTCGCTCCAGGATTTGATGCACGTGAGAATCTTCGGCGGGAATCTTCGGCGGTCTTCCATTTTCCCCCGCCAGCTCATTCCAGCGCTGCTCCATACATCGCTTCGCCCTCATCGGCTCTCAAGATCTCGATGTAAATATCCGCCCAAATCTCTTCACTCACTCATTCGGAGTGTGCTGTAGTCTAATAAGCACGTTCTGCAATTACGGCTGGTTAAGGAAGACAATTGTTGATGTATTTTATCTACAAAAGCAATATCACGGGACAAATAAAAAGGTCATCGAAGAAACCAACGTTTTGTATACCGAGTTAATAACAATTACTGATTATGGTATACTGTAGACTAGATTTCATTTTCCAGTAAGACATTCTCGGAACAAACTTTATAGATAAATTGAACTCGTCATGTGGATATTAGAAAATGTAATTTGTTGTTAACTCTTAAAAAACTATAAATGTTACGGTTAGTGCAATTAGAAAATTTCGATTTTTAATTTTTTTTTCCTTTGTTTTTATTGCAAATTATTTGTGAAGATTTTTTACGAGTGTTCTGCTTTTTTTAAATGTTATGTTATTATCTGTTAAAAACATGCATGTTGTTATTTAATACATTTCGAATGACTGCGTTGTAAAATAAGAATGGTTTCCTGGAAATTGATATCAACTACACCTGGTATATAAATAGCTTGATATCAGAATCGTAATACATGTCATAAATGTACAATTCTATACGAGTACCGCCAAATAACAAGATTTTTTTTAATGGTTTCTGAAATGAGTCCGTGCGTAAGTAATAAAACTGCCTTACTGTGGGAACGAATTTTAAAAAAATTACATTAACGACCGAAATTATCTTTTTTTTAACGACGTCGACAAGTATAAAAAGAGGCACCAGCTTTCCAGCTGTGTTATTATTTCCGCCTGTTTCTGGTCGGGAACCCAATGAAAACCACTTTCATCTGCTGAAATGTTTAAATCGTTCGAAGCAGAGGATGGCACACTGAATTTGCGAATATTTATGTCGAAAAATGGCTCTTCATGACGCACGTAAGTTCTGAAGTTTATATTACTTGTAAAAATGACATAAAATATATCAATGTAAGAATTTAACGAGTTAGTTATTTATACGATGGCATTTTTGTTGGTATCACACCTGTGTTTGCTGTGTTGATCAGGATTCAGGCAACAAATCCAAACATGTAACTAGAAAAATTCTGGATGATATAGCGCCCAATTTTGGCTATTACATGTCCAAGTAAAAGTCTACATAATTACTATCACCAGCTTGGCTAATAACGTTAGTAGTGATTAATTACACTAACTGTCATTTATAGAAAGGAATATCACGCGCATATCTGGTATCTTACTTTAAGCACATCTTTATGGCTTAAAATTGAAGCTTCCATTGAAATATAGCTACTTCTTCCAAAGTATATAACACAAAAGTTTAGGACTTGGATTATAATCCTGTAAATATTAATGAGTTATGATGGTCATATTTATTTCAAATGAATGTACATAAACTAAATCAGAAGGCGTTGTGAAGATCTAAACTAAATCATTGGCCATTTTTGCAGCTAGAAAAAGAGTTGGTTATAACTAGGGTCCCTATTTTTCTCGGAGCAAAATACATTTTCACTCGTACCTGTATTCGGGTGAACTATTCAGCCAATTTTAATTTAAAAATGTCAACCTCACTTCGGTCACTTAAATAGTATTAGGTCTTAGGATAATCATCCCTTACTTTACTTGTTGATTATTACATTATTTCTTTGGTTTATTTCCGCTTGCATAATGTACAGAAAGTGAGGAATCCACGAAATTTAAATATCATGTTTATAGTCTTCAGAGTACCCATTAGGACAGATATGACGATAGTGTCTGAACACCGCAAGTAACTTTAGAAAACCCGAAGTAGTAACAAGAAAGAAAAACTATTAGATTACGACTTAATTACGACTTAATCACGCTTTAAGAATGATGAAAACCCTGAAGTATACAAAATGTGAAAATCACAGCACTAGTCAAAAATTTTAAATTTACTTACTTTAATATTAAAATCAAATTAAATCTATATAATTAATATCCTGATTGTCTTCAAACTGCAGACCGTGCACTAGAAGTGCTGATTTTGACGAGAAATGTAATAAGCTCTGAACTCAAGTGAAAATCTTCTTAATAAAGAAAGTGGCATTTCAAGAATTTTAAGTGTGGATGTCTAAAATAAATAGTTTGTTATTTATTCCGCCCCCTGTATTTCCTTCCCATATACTATACACACGTGCATACATACGTAGGAGCTTACATACATTCGTACAAACGTACATTAGTAAACACATACACATGTCCATATGTACAGACTTGCATATGCGCATACATATATACATATAAGTACACACTCATATACTGCATCCTACGTGTGCACGAAGATTAGAACATACGAACATAAATAGATACTTAATATGCATACACGCATACATGCGAGTATATTTGTGTAATGAAGTATTGCATGTAAAACAAATTCTAATATCTGCCACCATATAGAGATAGAGAGTATCGTTCCTCACGCATAAGTTTTTGCTTCAAGTGTATATCTTCAATATTGCCTTTAAAAAAAACCGTATTTTTTTTTAGCATGAATTTCCCTATACCAAATAATCAACCAGGCCTTAAGGTTGTTCAATTTCATGTGATAAGAAACTCGGGTAATATCAGTGAGTTTACTTTTGAATATTAGTGCCCGGTCTGTGGACTGGCTGGACAGGAGGGCAAATAGCAATCAATCAAACACCTAGTCTTTAAACTGAAATAATTAAAATCCTACGTGTGTCTATCTCAGTTGACATGACTCCATCTCTCGGGTTTGCCACTGGCATATCTTAAATTGATCTGCTGGCTAACAATAGGTAGTTCTTTTATGTTACAATTAGGTGCGAAGATCCAGATGTCCTAGACATCTCAAAACGAAAAGCACACAACTCCATTAACTTCTGCAGTAAGTATTTTTAAATCAAACAGTTCTTTAGCTTGTTTTTTTTTCACCATAGATAACATACATACTTACATACATTATACGGACGTTGGCTTATATCTCCTAGAAATATAAACTACATTTACAATGATTTGTGACTACTGAGAGGGCGCTCTACTGGCTGAAGACTATAAATATTGAATAAACAGAATTAATCACATAATGAGACCAAAAGAAATAAAATGAAGTTATAGTTACAAAAATAAATGGAAAGTTCTAACAAATTAAAATCCTAAACTTATACAATTTTAAATTGCCACGATACATTCTGTGTATAACTGCCTACTGTGAGAAAGAAAACATAATAATAATTTAAAATTAAAATAAGAACAATCATTGACATAGAAACAGCTGTCCAAATCACTTAAGAAAAATATATTACCACGTGTAATAACCAGTATCTAGATGTGGAAACAAACATGCACTGTAGTGTGAAATAATAAATAATAAACATTGAATATATTAATAAAATATGTACATAACTGACGTGAAAATCAGGGCGTTACGGACTTAAGATAGATAATATGACTATGAACATTCTGAAACATAAAATATACGCATGCCGTATTTTTAATTTTTAATTTGTATCGTATACATAAATAGTATATTTACTGACGCGGAGGTTGCGATTTGCTGTCTCATCAACTCGTGTACTTTTTTTTTTCCCTTTAAATTCTAAAGCGAGCCTAATGTACAATATATAATTTTTTCATGGCAAAATATTTTCTGTTGACATCTGGGCAGGTTGACTGTCAATGAGTGAGCGAAGAGATTCGGGTGACTTTTAACATCGACGTCTTTGGGAGCCGCTGAGGGTAGAGAGAATCGAGCATGGGGCGGCGCCGAAACGCATGAAACGGGGGGGGGGGGGAGATCCCCGAGAAAATCTGCCCACCAGCGGCATCGTCCGACACGGTCCCCACGATGCGAAAATCTCGCGAGTTACCACGGCGGGAGTCAGTCGGCCCTGGGGTATGGCCTTGATGGGAGGCGAGTGGTCTAACCACTAGCACCACGGCAGCCCCGTTGGCAGTCAGCTGATTGTTTTTGCCGGGACGAACAGCCGTACTCCTGAACTCACAACATCAGAGTTCAGGGTCCATTAGATGCCCATACAAACGATACTATCCCATTTATATGTTAACACATCAATCATCATCCCAATATCCTCTGTAGTAATGTTCTCTCATCAGTGGTTTATCAATAATTCTAATTAACATCCAAAAATGCGTTTTCTTTAACATCTTCTAAAAAAATTATTTACAATAACTTCCTTGAAAATTAAACCCCCTCCCCCCAAATAAAACCAAATTTTAATTTAATTTAACTGATTATGTTACAGTGTTCGCGACTTTTAATTGGGATCAATGTGGAAGGAAGGGGGGATTAAAAATATGTCCAACGATCCCCTTTTCGGCTACTTCCCGATAAGAGAAATGAATAACGTTATATAGGAAGTACATTAATTAACTTTAATTCTAAAAATATAATAGAGTTCGGTTATGGCCAATGGCCGAGCACTGATCAAATTTGTAAGTTTATTTCTTGTTGCTGTGCTAGTATAAACGTCATTATTAATGAGGGGGCTGGGGGAGACCTTGGAGGTAATAGATGATGGAGTGGCAACAGCCTATCTTCTCCACGTTTATCAAGTGAAGCCGATGCCTTGTCTGGCTTCTGCGCATGCGCAGGCAAAAGTTACATAGTAAGCAATGTAAAACTTGCGCATTTTTGCCACTGCTAGTTTCGTCCTTGTCTTTCGGCTTCACTTTCGTGTCTCGGCTTCCACTCCACGTACTATTATCTCCATGGGGAGACACACACCACTGTATCCATGGAAACAGGGTAACTGCTGTAAACAAGTCTCCCTTCAGACCTGTAATTTGGTCAATTTACGCTTTCTTCGGCCTTTTGGAATCGAACCTTTGAAAAATCATTTCTTTTCCACGATTCTATAACCCTGTGATTAACGTTAAAGAACTGTGTTCTTGAATAGATTAATAATTTACTTAGTATCTTCTATAACTTGTAATATTCATTTCGTATTAAATACGAATTAACAACAGCGAGAGCAGCGAAGTGTTGGCAACGACTGATAAGAAATAGCACACAGTTACAATATATTTTAACCTCGTTTTTATGTATACTATTTGTAAACTAAATGTTGCCAATTGAGATATTTGTATTGTTAGGTAGCACCTGACGGGAACACATTTAATTGCTGCAGTTGAAAATACCAGCGGAAATTACCGCTCCTAGGCTCGCTCTAGCAACACGGTGTTATTTTTTCCCGTCCGGGAATAAAAGTTCAATAAGCGAAGCGGATCGTGTCGCTCTCTCTCTTGTTCTGTCTCTTTCTCTATTCTCTCTCTCTCTCTCTCTCTCTCTCTCTCTCTCTCTCTCTCTCTCTCTCTCTCTCTCTCTCTCTCTCTCTCGGGAAGTTCGTGATCTCGTCCATGGGACACGCTATATGAGCAGCGCACGTAGCATGTCTGCTCGCCTCCTCTGTACACCCCCTCCCCTCACCGTCACTCGGGCTACCAGAAAATGGTCCACCCCAAGATGACGTCACCCGTACCCGAAGGAGGGGAGGCGGTGCCATCACGCGGACCGCGATAACACTAACGGAACCGAAGTCTTTCCCGTTCCTGTGAGAACGGATAACTCGGGGAGACAGTGAGCGAACTTTCTGGTCGTCGCCACCCTCGACCCAACACGAGATGACAGGAAACTTCTAGGCCTGGCAATCCTTGCTATAGTCCATTCACGTTATTTTTGGCTTTTTTAAATCAAACCTTTGGCAAATCTCCCCATGTATGACGTGTTTAGTTGTTTTCCAAATACACCCTGCATTACAAGCGTTTTATACTTGTGCTCATAAAAGTTTTTTTTTTGTGATAATTTGAAGTGTTATTCATATTTTATTTATAAATTAAAATGCTTCATTTATAAATAATCTTAATAAAATTCAGGGATAAAATAGGTATGTTGGTAGCGCCTAGTGAGAAATAGTCCTTATAAACGAATGTGATGCGTTGTCCCCCTGGTGTAATTCTCCAGGATTAGTTAAGCTGTGACTGCACGAGGCGGAGTAATATCCTGGAAGCAGGACTTTAGCAGGGCTTCAGAAAAGGCTGAAGTAACTGTGAATGGACTATATGTAAGTCGGGGAATGTGTCTATGTCGACAGTCTTGAATGGCCATTAGCGCCCGGTGAGTGTAATCATCGGTATGGCGGAGGACAATGGTGAGGTGACAAGCGAGTTCAATGCACGGCTGTCGGGGAAGATCGGAAGTCTGTGACTGACCAGCTGATCGGGGCCTTATGTGTGAGTGGCGGGCATTTGGAATGATGTCAATGTATGGGAGTGGACATTTTGATCCTATATGTGTATAGGCCGTTCACGGTAAAGTGACCACTTTTGAAGCCCCATTTACTTTTTTCTTTCTACCAATTTATATACTTCTACCACTTGATAATGAAAACTCTGCCATGTGAGTAATAAACACAGTGTATACATTCACCATACCCAAAACCGAAAGTCCGAGGCCACAATTAAATGTAATTATTGAGTATTATGTCTGATAAAACAGCTTCAGAAAGTGCTCACTTTACCGTGAACTGCCTATAACTAATAATTGAAGACTATAGGCTGTTCACGGTAAATTGAGCACTTTTTAAGGCCCTTCTTAAGTTTTCCTTTCATACTATTTCCATCTCACTGCTGCTTTTTAGTACAAACATTGCTCTGTGACGAAGTGTATATATTTCACCACCCTCAAAATTTAGTGCTTGATGCTACAACAAGATATATTTATTAGTGGTTAAAGCCTTTTGGAAGGGCCTTAAAAAGTGCTCACTTTACCGTGAACTGCCTATAAGTGACTGTAGCTAGTACAAAGACATTTATAGGCAGTTTAATCACAACTGAGATGGGCATAATAATTTCGTTCGGTGGTAGGAGAAATAAGTGCCAAAAGTAATGACAAATAATAGCTGTCCGAAATTTTATACCATTGAAAATAAATTGAATAATTAAAACTATTTATCTTATTTTTATCAAGACCTCCGTCCCTCGTGAAATGGGATACACCCTAGGCAATTGGCTACTTTTTTTTTTAGTGAAACATTAGGATACATAATGTGACGGTATTATGAGACCAGTATCACTACTGCCTTATAAACAACACTGAAAGTAACCTGCATTATACTTTGTTTTCTTGCGAAGCCTTTGATTGTCCGAACGTCCTTCACGATACATCGATAGCAACAAGGTCCGACACGTAGATGCAGATGATAAATACGTGAGCTATAGTAGTGCCGCCACAAAAGTAATATATTTAGACCATAGTAGTGGGATATAAAACGACCGCCAGTCTGCTAGGGGAGCCAGGAAAGTGGGCAGGATTAGCCGCGTCCACACGTACCTTCCGGGAAAACTGGTAGTGGAAATAGGTAATGGAACAACGGGGTCAAGGGAAAGCGAACTAATCGAAAACAAATAAAGTTTGTAAAAGAAGTCTGCTTGGGAACAAGAAAATAGACAAGAGAAAGGTTTACGTGGCCAGGGAGAAAGCTGAAGGCCAAACAGAAAGAGGGAATTCAATAACAATCGAAGGGAACTTTATACCCCCGCATTACGAAGAAAGTGACAGGCGCGGGGCTGTTTACAAAGCGTGGCCAGCCTTTAGCTGGCCATGTTTTATATATGTATTAATGTATATTATATATTGTATATGTAAACATAAAGACACACACAGTCGCCCTCTTTCTGGCAGAATCTTACTTACACTTTGAGAAATCTCCTGTCTCTAAAGTTAAACCTGTACAATTCATAAAAGAAGACCCGGACCAACGAATTCCCAATTATCACGCAAGCAAGAAGAAAAATAAAGACGCTGCTTCTGCAGGTTGATTTTTGGAAATTCTCCCAGTCACATAGTTTCAACGACGAGCACAAATGCTTATTTAGAAATCTCTAGGAACTCATTTTTTGGGCATTATTTAATAATTTCACAATTTCTTTCAATGCAGTCTGGCAACCATATATACAACAAAAGGGTGCTCACCCCTAATATATTTATTAAGGTTATGGGTGAAGGCATTAAACGGGGTTGCTCTTAGGTTGACGTTTCCGGTCACTACACATTTTACGAATAATTGTAATTTCATTTCACTTCTTGTACGATTTGCAAAACAAATATATATATATATATATATATATATATATATATATATATATATATATATATATATATATATATATTCAAACATACAATTCAAATAATGCATATAAACTGTCTCCAGAAACAAATAGGCAGCCGTCTATGCAGTAGAAACGCAGCGTTTTGTACGCAAATGTAGATAGTACTGCCTATGTGCTAGGCACTGAATGGCTGCAGACGAATCTTTCTGTGCGTTTTACACGTAAACAGTGGGTCCTGGGCAGGTGCAACTAGAGGACAAATTTTGTTACTTAATCCATGCTGCTGAATATTTCTTCATCAAAAGCTCGAAATTCCTGACTGTTAAATAGTTGGCAGGAAAAATAGGGTGCCCATCCCTGTTATTTCCGGTATGGGGAAAGGTATTAAATTGTCACGTTTTGCGGGCGAAGCACTACAGAAGCTGTTTACGATATAAGTAATACGGTCGCTAAGATGCAACGCAGCGATCGCGGAAAAGTACTTACGGCCGGCATTTCCGCTGCTACCAGACAACAGACATTAGATTAAGCGCAAAAATATTTGCTAAAATACCTACCTATTGTGCTGTTGATGGTATTACGTATCACACACAAAAATGAATATGGAGCACGAAATGTGGCACATTTTCTGCGTTGTTATCAACTAGTGCGATAATTATTTTTATTAATTAGATAATTGATTACATTTTTTGATACATTAAAAATTATCCGTTTGAAATATTTGAAAAATACGCAGCTGAAACTGAACCTACTAACGGCCTTTTTTTTTTTTTTTGTCGCCAGCAGCAGTTTACTCAGCAAAACATGAAGTGCTACTTGCAGCAGATAACTGGCAGTGCTGCAGTATGTTTTGCCCACTGAAAGCATCAATTGTGTTTCTCTGAAAATACTGCAATGCTATAGGGTTTGCAGATTCCATAAATTAATAGCATAGTACCATGCGTTCGTTCTATGCTTGCAATGTTGTCGCCTGGACGGCTTGTCTTTTAACACTGTGTTATGTTTCCCCTTTCATAAGGTCGGTAGGGCTAAGTAAGAGGGCGTTGACATGTGATCTAGGAAAAGAGTAAAAACTACCAATTAAAGATAATTACAATAAGTTAATCAGGTTTTAAAGTAAATATCGGTTTAATATAACATTAGCGGCGTTGATCTACAGTTACAGTGGATCTCTCGGTATTGTATTTTGTAATTTAACGAAGCTCTCTTAGCCATGCGGCCTTACCGCGCTTCGGCCTCCAAATAGGCGGGGAAGAGGAATCACGTCCTCTCAACGCAAGGAGGCCAAGATTAATGCGACGGTTGGCCAGATCCAAAGCCCAAGCCTGGCACGTCTGCACATCCTCGCCCCCTCTACCACAGAGGTTCTGAGATACTCGCCCTCAGAAACCAAGCGTGTGGTCTGGCCGGGGATCTATCCATACTCCTAGTGCCTCTCCAGGGCACAACCGGAGCAGGTTTCCGCTCACCGCCCGGTCTGTCATAGAGAGTGGGAATATCTCCAGACCTCCTCCAGCATATGGAGTCAACCACTGCCAGCACGAGTCCAACTCTATGATCGGACACCAGAGAGAACCTCCGGTGGGGCCAACCGATCGTCCCGTGCTACCACTTAATTTCCATGGCACTTGTGGGTTGTTCATGGTCGACATTATCCCCCGAATGGAGTGGCAAGAAGAAGTCCCTCCCACACAAAGTGGTTGAGAAGATCTCACCAGGCATAGCCTTACACCCAATGAAGGGCCGCTCACACTCCACTCCCTGGGAGCCATATCCTTAGTGGCGGGGAGTTACTATGACCCTGAATGACCACCACCCCGGCGGCAGGGCACAAGAGAATAGTCGGGACTCCTACCCGTGTCGCGGCTCACCGGGGATAGTAGCCCTTGCTCTGAAATTAGAGAGTTTATATCATATATATAGTCATATATTCTGCATAGTTTCATCACTGCAACCAAGCCATTGCTCCCTCGACCACTGATCTACAGAGAGTAGGGCTAAAGGAAAGACCTAGGAAGGATAGTAAGGAAAAGGGACTTTCCCATACTCGAACACGCGTACTCCCAGGGAAGAAGGAAGACACACTTCCAGCCCGCTGGTCTTCCGCCGACTGCGACTTCCCTTTGTTCACAGATCTCTCCACTCATTTCGCCCCCACCCCTTCTCTTACTTCGCCCCTTAATTCTGATTGGTTGTGGCGTCGTTTGTACTTGGAGTTTAATTTACTATTGCTGATAACCTTTCGTTACCGTAACTAGTCAACTGGACACACATTCTACACTCTAAATCTGAATCAGTGAGAATTTCACTGATTCAATTAGTCAAACGTATATGACTGAAACAACAGTCACTTCAGTGAATTTAACTAATGAACTAGTGAAAAAATGCCGTATTTCCTTCGCTGATTGATTCACTGATATCTCCCACTGATTCGTCAGTCATTTTTTCCACTGTTTTCTCAACGGTTTATTTTTTGACTGATGGACCAGTGAAACATCGGAGCAACTTGCTCCGTCTCTAATTATTTTTGACTGATGGACCAGTGAAACATCGGAGCAACTTGCTCCGTCTCTGATTATTTTTTATTGATGTATCAGTGAAACTGGGTGTAAGAATGGACGCTAAACAACGTGTACAAAATGAGGTAACAACGAATAAACGAATAAAATCAATACAAAATACTTTATAAAATGTGTTTTGCCTTTAAAAACTCCTGTTTACGAGGTAATATGAACACACAGCCTTTCATTCCATTTTTACGTCTTTCATTTAGTTTCCTTCTATCCTAATCGCCACAGCGCTCTGTTTGAAGGTTTAAACTGTATTTAATGTGGTGAAAAGAGTGCACTCATATATCATATTCGTTTTTACCATCCTAACGGTATCAATCAACCAAACCGAAAAGTATGAGCATAACAACTTCAAACTACGCGATTTCGCAGCAATAATACAAGACATATCTTTTCCTCTCACAACGACAATTTGGCGTGGTAGCTCAGATGGCATGGTTAATGACCTAAAGTGGAAGGGGTGCGTGAGCTCAACGCCGGCCACCTGCAACATAATTATTAATTTTGCAAATTGCGGTAAATAGCACAATATAAATAGTAAACTACCGTAAATATGTTTATTTCAGGTAATTAGCTACATTCAATAAAAGCAAGATTTCATTCGCCACTGCAGTCAGCCGTCACTTTTCAATCAGTGAAATTTCTTCACTGAAACAATCAGTTGTTTCCCACTGATTCTAAGTGGAGTCACTTTCACTGATTAGAGTAGGTTGAATTTCACTGCGAATCAGTGGTTTCCCACTGATTAGAATTTAGAGTGTAGTGCTACCTCGGCGGATCGTCTAGCTTGTATAAACTTTCACCATTTAGACTCTGTTTTGGAAAATGGTTTATAAAACAGCGTCGCCCTCTTTTTGGGGCGATGCGTGGCTTTCCTGATGGGCGAGATTGCGTAATGAAGAGAGCCAAGTTTAACAACGGACAACTCGCACCATCAACCCCGGTGAGGGAGAGGCCAGCCACATTCAGTGGCGTCTAGGTGGGCTGCCCAAGAGTATCCTGGCGCTTGCTCGCGACCGCAGAGAACTCGAGAATACCGAGGTGAAACTCAACCGCACACGCTAGCAAAATGGCGTCACTGTCCACCAACGTGATGGAATGCCTTTCGTCGATATCAGCACCTGGTACAGGAGAATTCAAATGAAAATATAACGCCTGGGATTCTAAAAGGTGTCGGGCGAGTAGGGAGAGAGTCGATTACCTCAGGACGAAGGGGTAGGGCAGTTCAGTTGAGTAGCGACAGCGGCCGAGAGGGGTTGGGCGAGAGCTGCTCCGCGCATGCACATTACCTGTCCAAAAAACGTAAGTCTCTCAACTCAGTAATTAATAGGGATGGGAAAATTTCGCGAATTCATTTCAGGACAAGATAGAAGTCCAACACGTGTACACAGAAGTCGCCTTTGCAATTGGAGCACAGCTCATTGGAAATGCCGAGGACAGCTCTGAGCCAATAGCAGACTTGCAAAGAAACAAGCATCGAGAGGTGTGGGGCAACAGCCAATGAACACACAGCTGAGGATCGAGTGTACACAATGCTGTGGACAATAGGTCATTAAACTCGCGAAATTTTCCTATCCCTGGTAATTAACAATCAGAGGTAGTAGAGAGAGGGGTTATCAGTTTGGTATGTATAGTGTCACGTGGTTTCCCTCTCTCCAGTGGCAAGAACCCACCCCTTCACTGCCTCCCCTACGTTCCCTACCTCAAAGCTGCGCAAAGATTATTTTCTCATTTGAGCTTTACGATTACCTACTCGCCAGCCGGTCGCCAGTCAACAAGGAAACTTGCGCCACACGCGGCATCCAATAGGAAACGAGGCCTGGGCGCGCAGCCTATCAGTGAAGCATACTGCGTCATCAGAGGCACCGCCACGCCGTTGAAATTCTGTAACCTTGCCTAGTCTGTGACGTGACTTGTGTTGAGTTGGGAGATTTGGGCGGCTCTTAACAACGAGGTCTTGAGAGCCGATGAGGGTGAAATGAGGTGAGAATGTAGCAGCGCTGGAATGAAACTGTGGGGTAAATGAGAGATTTCCGAGAAAATCCGCCAACCAGCGGCATAGTTCGGAACGAGTCCCACTTGCGAAAATCCGGGGTTGACACTCCCGGGGATTGAACCCAGTTAACCTTGGTGGGAGGCGAGCAGTCTAACCACTCAGCCACCGCGGCTTCCGTATTTTAGAACTCTCTATTTTTTTTTCTAACTACACTTTATCAAAGTGTTAAGTGGAAGCCCGGTGGGTAGGGCGGGAGCTTATTGCGTCTCAGGGCGAACCCCTTACGCCTAGGAGGGAAGGAAATCATGCAAGGAGACATGCGTCGCGGCAGAGAGGGATTGGGCAGCCATGACCAGGCGATTGGGGCCATGCTATCACCAGAAGAGACTGGGAAAAAAACGCGGTATAGGCACCGTAAAAACCCAGTCGACAGGAAATTACTCATGCATTAAAGAGAAATGCTACAGGCGACAGAGTGTGCGGAACATGCTCGTGTGAGTGGAGTTGAAAAGACTAGCAGAGAAGGGACGAGAACTTTCTCTCTCCATCGAAAGTGTGGCGGGCTCATCCTCCCACGCTGCGTGGGGTACATCTTTCCATTGCGGCGGACCCGGGACATGATTTAGAAGCAGTCTCGCGCATGTGGACGTGACGTGTGACGTCATTAAAGTTAATTAAAATGCACTAATCCAGGTTGGGACGCCCCGCCGCGCCAGTCGGTGGCCATTTTATGGCGGCAGGAAATTAAATTCTGCCCTCGTTACCTCAAAGTCGAGCCACGCGCAAAATCGGCCGTGATAATTTGGTTCACGTGTTGAACACGAGCCGCGCTCCCCGCGGGGGGGCCGCCCTGTGGGGATGAAAGAGGGTGGCTTTTGGAGAGGGGTTGTGACATGTGAAAGGGGTGTGAGTAGGAAAGCCGGTTAGTGGGCGTATACGGGCATAACCAGGTCGGGTGCACGTTTATGTACGATGATACCCCGGAAAAAAAAAAAAGAGGCATTTAACGCTATTTCAAATGTGCGCGCGTTATGAGCACCGAATCATGTTGCTGTCCGAAATTATTTAATATGAAACTTTTCTTTCTGAACCTGTAACTGAGCACGTGTAATTCGCGTCCTTTTTACTTTATCATAGCCATATAAATTTGTTAACCCGTTATTTTACGATCCGTACATTTGCCGTGTCTACATACAGTTTGTGATGAATTAATTGTAAAGCTCGTTTTAATTTTGTTACATAGACTGAGCGCAGATAACGGAAAAAAAAGAATGAATTAACACAATTTATCAAATGACATGAGCAAAATATTTGATTTACTTGTAATTACCAGTCTACATTATTAAAATACAGAAACTCTTTTTGGTAGTCTATATAAGAACAGAAATGTAATTGCTAGAACGAAAATGAGCATAAAGTTTTCAGGGAAATAATTAGTTGTAATGTAAATTACATGTTTAGAATGCAGCATTATCATATGTGACTGAGGCAAAGCGAAGAGATTTCTGTATCGTTGATATTTTCCTTGATATGGATTGAGGTATTACGACAAAAAGTTATAACATTTCTTACATTAAATTTTCTATGCATTTACCATAAGGTAACCTCAGTAGTCTAGCTGGGACTTTCCATGGGAAATCTGAGGGAACTGTGAAATGCGCTTGCTGGAACGTAGAGTCTCTGTCTCAACGGAATTTACATATTACCTTGGTATGTTTGAATGTCATTCTGGTAGTTTCTGCTTGTCGACCTAGAATATGATACTGATTACGTTAAAATATAAATATTCATGCTGAAGGGTACATAGTTTTTTTTTTATTCAGACATTTTAGTTTTACATACGCAATTTATGTTTGTCAGGTGGACGATTGTTTGGTACACTTTACAAATGTTTATAAGAGACTTTTCCACTTTACTGAATAATGTACCAGTGTATTAAATAACTCACCAAGTGATGATAAAATATATATATGTAAATTAAGAGATTACGCATTTATTCAAACCAGATAGTTCCATTCAACTAAAAAAAAAGAGAATGCTGATTAATATTTTCATTGATTAATTATGTTTTCCTTGGCACTGTTCATAATGACAAAGGAAAAAAAAATTTTTTGTTAATAACGAAGTGAACCTAAACGGATTTTACAAGCACTGGTTATGAAAAACTGAGAAAAAATCCACCACTCTCAGTGGTTATGTATGTACAATATAAGCATATATAAAAAGTAAAATCTTAAGATGACTGAATGTGCATGTAAGTACAACACTTAAATGTACATTAAACCAATATACTTTCCTTAATTAAGGATAACATTTAGGAATAAATTATCATAAGTTGTTTAAAGTCTACAACATAAATACCTGTACACAAAATTCAAATGTTTCAAAATGTGTGAGTTATACTTGTGTAGACATTCCTACTTGCAAATTTTGTAAACTTTTGATTTCGACTGTAAAATGAATGCTTACACAGTACGCTCGATTACGAGGAACCAGAATTTCTCAAAAAAAATGCAGCATCAAATGACCATTAAGAATACGAAATATATTTCCCAAATTTTCGCTAAACTTTGCTGACATCGGGAACGAATACTCGTGTAAGCCTGACAATGGACAGAAATAAACACATATACATTTTTGTTTGAATGTGAATAACGATGTCTATGGCCAATGGTGCACGAAAACAATATATATCTACCCGATATTCGTTATAACTTGTGTTTCAGAGGATTTATCGAAATTTTTGTCACGACAAGACGTAAATATTAATTTGAAACAACTTCTTGCACTGTTAAATATTCACTAAAGTTTGCTCACGATAAAGTGAGCACTTCTGAAATCAATTTTAGAAAAAAGTTACTGCCCATATACTTCATATACTACATATACTTCAACGGGAGCACTGAGTGACATACACACGATAAAGTTGGTAACGATAGATGGAAAGCAAGTTAGTTCCATATCTTAGCTTCGAATAAAAAGAGTTAGGCAACTATTTGTGATCATTTAAGTTATTCATTTCGCTTTCTGTTTTTTAATGCATCAGTTGTAAAAATTAGTAGATGTATAAAATGTTTACATTTCTAATAATTTTACAGTTTCACTTGACTGACACGTGAATAAAGTGACGAGGTCCATGGCAATGTTAGTTTTTCATAAGGTGGAATACTACACAACATGCATACAAGTAGATCTTAAGCAGGGCTTTCAAAAGTCATCATTTTACCGTGAACAACTTACAACTTTATTATTCTGTGAGCACTGATGGAAGATGAGAAATAATATATCCTTTCTTATCTTCCATCAGTGCTCCGCAAGTAGTAGTAGTAATGAATATCTATAAATGTAAGAAGGTGTTCGAAATTATTCTTTATGTCTTGTCGTAGCAAAAATTTTAGAAAATTCTCTGTGAAACAACTTTTGACCAACATTAAGGGAAATACACAGCTTGTATGCATGTTTCTGCTATTCCCTGTTCATACGCCCCCACATTACGAAGACTGTGTGCATGAGACGACATTGTTCGCTTTCCACTACACGAGCAGTTAGCTCATGACATGAGACTGGCGAGACAGCGTCCGTACACCGTTCAGTTTCTCACACATTCCAGGACACTGTACAAGAGGAGTTCGTCAGAAAGTATACTTTCCTCTCTCCTCTGGGGAGACTGTAAAAGTAATTAAATAATATTGACAGATATGATCTCATTTAAAAAGAAAAACTACCTCTCCGTAAATGCTGTACAAGTATTTTTTAAGTAAACTTTGACCGAATTCCTTATGACCATGTATGGCAGATAACTGGGAAACGTATAGTCCATTGACGTTTACTTAAAACTTTTCCGAAGTACTGCTAAAGTTCTACTTTCAACATATTCCTCCGCCTCATGGAACAAAAACTTAACTAAATATTATAAAAAATTACACCAAAGGGACCACACACCAAATTCGTGAGCACTCAATTGGATAACATTTTGCATAAGAAATATTTCTACTAGGCGTTACCAACACACGTATTTTCTCTCTAGTAATACTGATATGAATTATACACGAGATATTAAAATTTATAAATAAAATATAAGTAAACATTAAATTGAACCAAAAATATTGTACTTTTATGTTAACGAAGTACAAAATACTTCCGATACATGTGATATTTGGGAAACAACCCAACACTGTAGGCATGAGGCGATTTTTCGAAATGTTTCCAAGATGAAAGATATCCCATATACGACGTCACAAGTTCGTGCTAAAACTATAATTGCCACACCAGATTCTTTGGGTACAAATACTACGTTTACGCCCGAGGATGAACGTGAAATAGCGGACTATGTGAAGAAGTTATCTAACATATTTTTCGGCTTTGCCCCTGTCGATTTAAGAAGACCGGCGTTCAAATATGCAGAGAAGAAAGGACTTCCTCGTAATTTTAATCAAGCAAGCAGAATGGAAGGGCGGGACTGGCTTAACGGATTCCTGTGAAAGGACTGAGAACTTCCCGTCCGAAGGCCTAAAGCAACTACCATGGAGCGAATGAAGGGTCTCAACAGAGAAGTGTCAAAGATTTTCAATAACATTGAAGAGGTAATGTCCAAGCATAAGTTTTCCCTTGCACAAGTACATAACATGGATGAAACAGGGATGGGAACTGTTCAAGTACGTAGCAATATAATTACACAAAAGGGATAAATAATAATTGGTTCAATTACAAGCTGGGGAAGAGAGAAAAATATTACTGGCATATGTACAGTGAACGCTGCTGGTAGTCTTGTCACACCGTTTTTTTTTTTGTGTTCTCTCGGAAGAGAATGAGCCCTACTCTGGAAAAAGACGGCCCTCCTGGAGAAATGCTCACATACTCCAATAGCGGTTGGTCAGATGAAACAATAATAATGGACTGACTTCGACACTTTCAAGACTATTAGAATAATCTTCAGAGCAACCTATTCTTTCAATCCTCGACAACCATCAGAGTCATGCGACGATTGAGGCATATGACTTTCCCTAACTCCATGGAATTATCGTGGTTTCAATCCCACGCCATTCCTCCCACCACTTACAACCACTGTACGCCACAAATTTTTAGGACCATTCAAGACTATTAGAATAATCTTCAGGGCAACCTATTCTTTCAATCCTCGACAACCATCAGAGTCATGCGACGCTTGAGGCAATTGACTTTCCCCAACTCCATGGAATTATCGTGGTTTCAATCCCACGCCATTCCTCCCACCACTTACAACCACTGTACGCCACAAATTTTTAGGACCATTCAAGAAGGCGTACCGTAGGGAATGTAATATCTTCGTGAAGGTGAACACACAGAGACTCATGAGGCCCGACGACCTTGCAGCTCTGTTCAATAGTGCTTATTCACATGTGGCCACATTGGCCAATGCCGTATCAGGATTTAAAGCCAAGGGGGATTATGCTTTTGGATACTAATATATTTACGAATGAGGATATAGCTTTTGAGATAGGAACTGGAAACCTAACCACGGTGCCTCAGGCTTCTTCCTCGCAACAGGTGTAAACTAACGTTGAAAAAGCTACCGTGCTCACTCCTCCAACGAATGATACAGAAGGTTCCATGGCGAACACATGCACTTCTATACAGAATGGTCCTGCAGTCTCTTTCGAGAGCATTTCGCCTCTGCCTGCAAAAGCAAAATCAGTGAACACCGTTGTCAACGGTAGAAGAAAACAGCAATCAGAGATTTCGACTGCCATGCCACAGATGAAGAATTTGAAAATGAAGATACAGAACAAAGAGGAAAAAATAAAGGAAAAAAATAAACCGACGAATCAGCAAAACGAAAGAAAACAAAAAAAAAATGTGTACACCACGTCAAGAACAACACAAGCAAGAAGACCCAGAAGAATTTTGGAAAAGGAGTCCACTTCAAGTGATACATCTCCAAAATGCGACAATATTGTTGGAGATATTTGTAATAATACTGTAAGTGATGACGTTTCCATGTGCGACGAGGAAAAATGCTTATTGTGTGGTTTATCCTCTCTACACTAGATGGAAGATTCCTGAAAGATATTCTTGTGACCTATATTTCCGTAGAATTATAAAAGGACTGTGAAGAATCAGTTAACTATTCGTAATTCAAAACTTCCTTTTTTTTAATGAACCATTTGTAAGTATTAGCTACTCCCAACAATTTTTTTTTATATTGCTGTAGCATGTAAATGCTGTTGTATTGTTCATTATTTATTAACTATGTATTAGTATAATCGTAGTTGCTATCAAAAAGGCTCAAAAATGCTTATTCTACGCTAGTTTCAAAACTAGATCACATTGCATATTGTGATGTCAATTGCCCCACGATGTGTGTAATAGCGATAAATTCAGGACATTTAGATTTAACTTTTTTAATTTTAAGGTTATATTCAGAAACAACGGGCGAGCGTAAAATAAACTAGCTTAATGTATTATGACAATTCAGTAAGTTTTTATTTACTTTCAATACGTGGTTTTATAACTGAAAAAAAAATTTTTTCTTTAAGTGGTCGTCATCCACCCCCGCTCCCCTAACTACCATGATCCAGGGACACCACACAGCTCTCAACAATACAGTTCATTTCAAGGCATATTTTTTTTACGGCCCTAGCAATAAAACTAACACAAAACTAAATATTAGCTTGGTATTTTACTAAATGTGTAGTAGTTCATGTTTTCTATGCGTTCTTCGAAATCAGATTTAAGGGGCGTTGAAATATCAAATTAAATAACTCCAATTTCTTATGCTCAATTTCTGAAAACGCATTTTAAACAATAGTGACAGTGCCTAAGGGATATAGGCCTTTATAAAAAATAAAAATAAAAATAATTTCCTAATTAGTAAAACGAAAATACTCTCGACTTAATCTCTCACAATAAAAGGCTATAACTAGTTGTTTACAATTAATTAATTTAACCAATACAGTTTACAACCTGCTCAAAGAAATAATCTCAATAATTCAACTAAAAAGAGTTCCAAAATAAAGAGTATAAAAATTATTATTGAATTATTTTACATTATACGTATATGTTTGACAGTTCCAATATTACACTGTTGGAAATTTCCGTATATTTACGGAATGTTTTACGAAAATTTATAGTGTATATACAGAAAGGCAATGCGTAATGATGAAAAACGAAATTAAGTCCGTAAATACAAAATACGGAAAGTCTCCGTATTCCCTTTGGCTTCGAGTTACGGGGACGAACAATGACGATTGTACACGAAGCTTTCTTCGCCACTGTAACAAGAAAATTATCGTTTCTGCGGCAGTTAAGGTCATCCACGCGACTATGACCTATTCTTTCAAACATTAGAAAGTTGCATCAGGCGTCTGTAACATTTGGCAACACTAGAAATACACTAGATTTGATAGAAACTGAATTATTGCTTATGTTGTCAGCATATAAATATAAAAGTTATACTATTAGAGCCCTGCGAGAGTTGTAATTGAATGGAGCCCTGCCGTCACAGCTCGAGTGGGGAGTGGCTCGGCGGTGCGCCGACCTGTATGGCGGAAGGTAGCGGCTCGCGCCCCGTGCTCTCGACGTGGCAGATGCTCAGCTCGACTGTCGCACTGGAATTCTCAACAAGTCGGTCTCACTAGAGCTCGCCAACGTCAAAAATGTCACAACAACGTCAAATAAAGGTTTTAAAAAAATAATTAGAGTTGTTGACTGAAAATTTTTTGACCTGGGTTCAAACCTCGCTTAAGTACAAAATATTTTAACTTTTTAAATATAAGTTTTTATGCACGGTAGAACACCCACACAACGACATTTTCATTATTTTTTTAAATTTTAAACGGAGAGTACAGAAAACTCACTTGGAAATTATCGGAGAGGTTCCGTGAAATTTACGGAAAGTCCGTTTCTGAAAATCAATGTGTCTGTAATTTTATGTAGAGTTTACGGATACTTCTGGATAAATTTTGTACCAGCACTTTTCCGTAAAATGAAACAGTGTAACAATTAATTCCATATCGCACGTTTGTACCGTTCCACCTAAATTCAGTTCACATTCCACCAGCCTGAAATGTTTTAGAGGGCTCCAAGCGACCACATTCATTGTATCTTTTAACTCGTCGGGTACCACACATTCTCGTCCACCCATACCACATACACACTCCAATGATGTTCTTCGCTGCACCAGATTTCGCATGGGTAAACGTCGCACTTCAGCCAAACGGCTACCATAAAGACTTCGATCCTCTAGCTGCGCGGCTATTTATAGACGGCGACGGCCCAGAACCTTCTTCAAGTGTCGCGTTCCACCGAGAGAAAATACTACCAGAAAATTCTTGCTCGTTCTTTGAAGTCTCGAATTCTCCGGTACATGTGAGGAGGGGCTTGGAAGCTAACAATGATTCCCCCGGCCACCGGGCGACAGAGCAGTAAAGGGTTTATCCTGGGGGGAAGGGAGGATCGAGGTTAGTCTTCCCCCACCCCCTCCCCTCCAAAAATGCAGCACCGCACATAACTAGATAACATGGCGCTCACGCCCAGCGCGGGAGTTCACGCGTAACATTAATTTCAATGTTACAACCAAAACGATATTAGCGTTAGCCCCTTCAGTAACAGATAAATATACAGGTTGATTCATAACTAGAGGTAACGAAATAAAATACAATGTCAACTCTCGGCACATCATTGCATGTTATCGGGACCTTCAACGTAGAGCCGATATTTTGCACAAATATGGCTTAAAATCTCGTTTTTTAAGGGCTCGTGCCGCTTTTAATAGTCGGTTTAGGCAAAAAGAGTCACATATGTTTTCCTTTTACTTTTTCATGAGGAATTACCTCCCGAAGTTTGTCGGGCTAATTGAGAACCATCCCGTATAATTTTTGGCATTACAAAGAACAAGATTTTTTTGGGGGCTGTACTGATATCCGTACGATGTTTTATAATACATAGGAATCAATCAAATCTGTCCGTGCCTTACCTTACTGGCAGCAGCGGTTTTTAAGGCTGCGGAATATAGTTTCAACGGCGAATAATGTCTCCCACACGAAGTAAAACTTTCTCATTGGGCGGTAAGATCCACTATGTACAGTGTAGACCATTAAATACTCTTCGTGTGGAACGTCCCGTTTACAGAACACTATGAATGAAAAGGTTATAATAAATGGTGGGTTTTGCAGGTTGTGGATTGCTCCATGGGATGTTGGAAAGACCTTTCGTTCTCATGGGTAATGAAATGAGGAAGGCTTTCATTGAGTAAACGCATTATCGTTTGCTTGTACAGGGATGTACCACGACTTAAGGCATTCGCCTGGTGATGTGTACGTTTGTGCGAATGAGGCAAACATCTATGAAGCCCTGCGGTCGTCCACCGACGTATATAAAGCAGTATCGCTTCTAAGCGCAAGCGGTTTCTTCGTGATCATAGAACTGTGGGAATTTTTTAGGAGTGGTCCTATAATATTGCTGTACGCGACTGTAGCAAAGTATGGCGCTATCGTAGTTTTGCATAGGTAGTCCTAGGGTCGACTTGGAGGGTGCTAGGCTGTCCTAGGATCGACTTGGAGGGTGCTAGGTAGTCCTAGACTCGACATGGTGGGTGCTAGGTAGTCCTATAATCGACTTGGAGGGTGCTAGGCTGTCCTAGGATCGACTTGGAGGGTGCTAGGCTGTCCTAGGATCGACTTGGAGGGTGCTAGGTAGTCCTAGACTCGACATGGTGGGTGCTAGGTAGTCCTATAATCGACTTGGAGGGTGCTAGGCTGTCCTAGGATCGACTTGGAGGGTGCTAGGCTGTCCTAGGATCGACTTGGAGGGTGCTAGGTAGTCCTAGGATCGACTTGGTGGGTGCTAGGTAGTCCTAGGATCGACTTGGAGGTTGCTAGGTACTCATAGGCTCGACTTGGAGGGTGCTAGGTAGTACGAGGATCGACTTGGAGGTTGCTAGGCCTTCCATGGCTGGACTAGGAGGGTGCTAGGTAGTCCTAGGCTCGACTTGTAGGGTGCTAGGTAGTCCTAGACTCGACATGGTGGGTGCTAGGTAGTCCTAGGATCGACTTGGAGGGTATTCTGTTCGTATATTTGGAGGAGTTTTTACTATGTTGGAGGGCATAAAATTAACGTTTCCAATGTGCGTGATGTCTAGAAAATACCATCCCTTCATCGTCTGCAATGTGCTTTCTTTTCGTAGGTAAAGCTATTGAGGGCGCGTTTTATACATAGTTTCGTAAAAGAAAGCGCTTTTTTTTTTCAAACACGTAAAACGTTTTCAAGCGCTATGCCGGAATCGCATAGCCCCGGCGCGCACGACACGACGACCGACAGCCAATGAAAAACAAGATAGATCGTCGTAAGCCGGACCGATTTTGTCGTCCGAGCGGCAATTTTGGATTAGAAATAATTTATATTCTTCGTCGTGTCGTGCGACACGACGCACAGAATGTACAACCTTGCAAAATGAAATTGTATTGCAAGATTTCCTTACAACGGCAAGTACGCAGCTTAAAAGAAAAATAAATTGAAAATTAGTGTATCTAACTCTTAAAAATAATAATTTTACCTTTGTATGCATTAGTGATATCAATTGGTGCCATTATGTATTACAAATTTCCTTCTTGTTCACCGTCTTTGAAACTAACGTAGCCTATCAGCGCCTTCTAAATAGTTAGGTTAGATGCCGAGAGCGTGGTGTCGGTCGTGCTGTAAATTCAAGTCACATTGAAATGAGTTGTATTTGCGTTTTTGGTCGTATCGTGCTGTGTTGGTCGGGCTATGTGATTCTGGCGCTAGACAGCCCACTGTTTTAAAAAAGGAACTATCCTTAATGGAACCAGCCGGATTCGAAGCCAAGACCGAGTTGGATACGCCTTGTAGCGGCAAAGTGCCGTAAAATATAACGTTATTCAAAATTCTGCTAATTCGTTTGGGGTGGACGTCGATGCGATTGGACTGTAGCAGTAACGCTGCAGATTTTCGGTGGGTAGGGTGGAAGAGCTGGAAAGGGGTGCGGATAAATTGTGGAAGGGTTGCGCCTGCAGTGTTGGACGGGAAAGAGGAGCTGGTAGGTGGAGGTGGGAGGGTCGGCGCAAAGCTGCGTGTTTTGACGAGTCGTCCGGGCTCACAGCGTAAATATTTCAGCAGCGGCACAGCGTAGCGTCGCCCAATGTGTGTGTGTGTGTGTGAGAGGTAGTCCGGTCACGCCCCTGCTCTCTCTCTCTCTCTCTCTCTCTCTCTCTCTCTCTCTCTCTCTCTGGCACTGCCGCAGTTCTCTCCAGGACGTACTCGCTTGCAGTCGACTTCCGGACCTCCCTCCCGCAACTGCAGGCACACGATGGGATCGCAGGGTAGGCTAGCGCACAGAGACGAAATGGCTTGACGGTTTCCCTTTGATGTCGGAGTGCTCAATCTCCGAATGACTGGGCGAGGTTCTGAGAACGAGCATTGCGTCTGATTGGTCATTTGGAAGTCGCAAAAAACTCCCTATTGGCCAGACTAATGGCTGGTGAGTGTAGGTTACCAGTCGCTGATCGGCAACGTACGTTCCAACGTTTGTCCGGCGAGTGACGGTTTTGCATCTGTATTCTTAAGTAATCTATTTCGGGCGAACGAAGAGTGAAGAAATTTGGGCGGCTCTTAACAGCCAGTTGTCGAGAGCCGGTGAGGGTGAAGCGACGTGAGTATGGAGCAGCGTCGGAATGAAAAGTGGGACGGGAGATCCCCGAGAAAACCCGCCGACCAGAGGCGTCGTCCGGCACGACTCCTACATGCGACTCCGTGTTGGAACGCTGAGACATATGAGAGGGAAATGCGATGTGGTCCCGCTGAGATCTGCGTCAAGAGTGTCCTTTCTGATGAATTGCTGATGTCATACAAGCCGTATCATTACATGTAACACTTTAGACCCGCGTTCGATCCCAGGTCCGGTCACCCTGATTTTGTTTTTTCCCCGTGGTTTTCCAAGATTTCTCCAAACGAATGCTGGAATGGTTCTTTGCCACTGGCTATGATCCCTGCTTCCCTGGGTGATTTTCTCACTCTCTAAATAATTTCGTTGTCGACGAGACCTTAAACCCAATCTTCCACCCCGCCTACCTATAATTTCGCATTATAATTTCGAGACAGACTACCTGTAATTACATTATATGTTAATTTGACGTTATCACTGGCGACGAGGATGAATTCATCATTCCCTTTACTTAATTATTCTTATTTATAACCAACACGTCCTAGTGAAAAGTTAACAGACCCGCTACAATAGTTCTGCTTAGCTGACTGACTGGTTTCTAATTATGGGATCGTAAGGACGGGTAGAATAAAGAAGCCTGGCTCGCCATCAACTCCTAGTAGTTAGACATTCACCCATGTATCTCCGGGTCACGTGGCAGCCACTATCCGTGTCCGGGCCGACGACTGCTCATTGTTGCCGCCCTGGTGTCCTACACCAATCGTCATCGCCCTCTTTCCTTGTCGCACTCATTTCTAATTAGCCCTCAGCTGGGTCCTGGGTGGGATTACGGCCACCACGTGTTGTCAGCATTTAAAGAGAAATAACGCCTGAAAACATTTTCCCGTTCTCCAATAACGTTTGTAGTGAAAACTATTTTTTTTTTTGGAAGTCTACATGGTTGAAACAGGTGTCATAGGAGACATTTTCAAGTACAGAAAATCCAGAACGGGATGTAAAGGGACGATGGCACACCATTTCGATTTATTTATAACGTTAAACCAGGGCACCACTACTGGAAGACTCGTAAAGTTAAGACACCGACGGAAATAACGCGCTACAGTTCAGTGTGCTTTGAGGGGAAAATTTTTAGACTGGACCGATCTCGGATTGGAGTCAACTCGTAGTGAACCAGCAATGAAATCTTCCCGAAAGTAAGCGATAAGGTAAATTTTCGAACACGGACTGGAGTGCAAACTGTGTCAAGGTGGATTAAAAGTTTCGTGGAGCATTCTACTGGCGACTGACTGAACTAGAAAACAAACGACTTACGAAAACCTGAAAATTGTTATTATTTTGTCGGCAATGGACGCAAATGTCCAGGAAAACGCACAAACTCTTCCTCTTGCCATACATTTCTCTCTCCTTGTAATTGCAGCATATTTTCAGGTGGCTTAGCCAAATATAAATGGGTTACGAAAGCGTCTTCAAAATAGCGTCATACATGTTTTAGCTGTCAGTCCATGTTCATTCGCAATGGAAATGTTGGCGAATGAAGTGGATTATCTCAGCCCAGTGCAGGCGCGTTTGAAGGTAAATTTTCGATCGGGATCCTTTAGGCCACTCCGAGTTGGATCCGGACGAAATGTTACCTACTCTAAAAGTAGTAATCGAGTCTACGAGACATGTGATGCACCCGTCTGTGTCACCCTTAGCGACGTTCCCGCTCATCTAGGCCTCGGACGCAGAACGGGTTAACGCAAAGAAACATAATCGTTTGGTTGCTCCGTTGATGCGGAGGTATCCAGCTGCAGATTGACTGGACGGGATTCAGGAAACGATTGTAACTGATTGGCTACTGCACTGAGAGAACAGCCAACGAAGTATTTGTTTGCATAGGATCAAGAATATTTTGTTGCCCGAACACCAAATATTTTGTTGAGTAAACTATACTTAAAAAGCAATTTAAAACTTTTTTCAGCTAAAAAAAATACACGTTTGTATAAACAAAAGTCTCTGTTTAGCCAAAAGAAATTAGGCTGTCAACAGAATTTTTTGTTGAATTTACTGTATATATTTGTTTGGCCACTCATTTGATTGCTTTCGTTCGAAAATACAGCTGACTGGTTTGTTTGTATTTTTTTTGTGACGATAAGGAAAGTATCAGTGTTTGTTGGTGCATATATTGATACTTAATAATATTATGAACATCTTAATAAACCAAATTCAACTGGAAACTGAAAAGTAAAGCTATAGAACTTGAAATATTTATTCGCACACTTTGTCCAGCATTTGAAACGTCCCACTTTGCGTGAGGTTGCTAATGAGCATCGCTGTGGCGCAGACGATCTATGACTGATCCTTGAGCGTGTTCTCGAATTTTTATGCCAACCAAAACTCGTTAATGTACGTAGAACTAAGCAAATTTTTAGTTGCACCAACCAAATTTTTGTTCGGGGTAACCAAATATGAACTACAAAATAATTTGGCTACAGCAAGAGAGCGTTACATTTCATATATACAAACGGTTAAACTCGTTACGCCAAACTAACTTTTGTTTGATTCAATAAAACTTTTTTCCCAGTGCGTATCCTGCGCAATATACCCTGCTTGTAGAGACCGTATTATTTCGCGTTTAAATTCAGCACCACAGGGTGGAAAGATTTGGACGACTCCTAACATTGAAGTCTTGCGAACCAATGAAGGTGAAATGAGGTGACCATGGGGCAGTGCAGGAATGCAAGTGCGGGGGGGAAAAAAAGGAGATACCCGAGAAAACCCGCCGACGAGCGGCATCGTCCGGCACGATTCCCACATCCGAAAATCCGGGAGCGGCTCGACCAGGATTTGAATCCGGTTCGCCTAGGTGGGAAGCGAGTACCCTAACCACTACACCACAGCGGTACCTTTTTGCCTTCAAGACAGCCTATATTTACCGTTAGCGCATTTCGCAACTATAGACACGTTGGCAATATGTACTGGATGGCGACGACAATTTCTGCGAGGACTAACAAACGATATGTGGCATTCGCTGTGCAACCTTTAGTTTCTGATGGCTTAAAATGGCAAGGAATTCTTTTTTTTTTCTACCTTGCATAAAGACATATTGTTCATTTTTAATATTTTCAGGCCCACTTGAGTGTTTTAGGTGTGGCCAGTAAGACATTTTTTGGTGTACGCTGCGTCGAAAAAGATTTACTGTCACAACCAATGTGCTAGCTTTGTGTTCGGTGAACCAGTCATAATCTATATAAGTAATACGGTCTGCCAATCAGTTACAGAGAAAATCATTTTGCACTTCCTAGTGAAATATTATGTGTGAAATCAGTGTCTGTGCATATGCACACGTCTCAGTAAACAAATCGTCTGGGAATATGATAATTTTATTGCGCGGTTGCCATAAGGGGAGAAAGTTAGTTACAAAGTGGCATTTCTATTTTAATCTATTGGCTTTCATCGCGTGTAAGAATAGCCTGGCGAACACGATCCGACAGACCAACATGACGTCAGAGGTCGACGGAATTTCATACTATACATTATTCAGTGTTCACTAACACAGACGAAATCTGCCCTACATGTGTGTTAATTGGCTGTTGGAAAATTCTACAATGCCAAATTATCCTTATACATTAAATATAATTTATTTTTTAACTCACGATAAAGTGAATAATAATTTTACCTTTGACAATATTTGAATGTACGCGAAATATAAGAAGTATTTAAAAATGAACCAAACGGTATTTTGGCTGCAAGTTAGTTTATTATTTACTAGAGTAGGTAAATACGCGCGAAATTCTGTTTTCTAATGTTATATTGAATTCACATTTTGGCGCGCCCCGACGATTCAAACATCGGCGAAATGTAGAAATAGAATCTACGTTTGTCGGACTGTTGAGACTGCGATTTTGTCGGACTGACGTCACAGTGACCTTGCTTTCAATTGGCTGCTACTCAGATTTCATCGTGTCGGGGTAGTCGTGCTGGGTTTGTCGGGGTATTGAGACTCCAGCTTTACAGATCCAATTTGAAATTTAATTACACGGTAATTCATAGCACAGCCTTGGGAGGGCTGGTAGCAATGCTCCCTTGTGGCCAAACGTAGTCATAAGGGGTTAAAAAGATTTTACTAGGAGTTCCCCTTAAATCTTGAAGTGTACTGTACTGCAGGCTGTTCACGGTAAACTGATCACTTTTTAAAGCCCTCTCTCAGATATACTCACAACCGCGTTGAATATTTTTCCGTCATGTGTTAAATGAACACTACCATGGGCCTGATCACTTTATTAATGCGTCGGTCGAGTAACACTGTGAAATTGTTAGAAAATGAGATATTCTACGAATTTGTCTATCCCTACACTTACACGTTTTGAAAGAATCAGAATGTAAGAGAAATAATTTCAATATTCAGAAATTTTTACCCAATACTTTCGATTCAACTTTGAGACATGTCACTACTTTACTCCCTTCGTTTCCAACTTCACTGGGTGCATAGGGGTCAGTGCACTCGTTAAAATATATGCAGTTAGGGCCAGTAACATTTTTCAAAGGTTGATTTCCATACTGCTCAGTTAGCAATGAAAAACTTATACCCAGATTTACTATTTCTGTGTCCTACGTACGCTATTTTGCATTGTTTGTCCGAATGGGTTAATTACGCGATAGTCAAAATTAGCTATGTCTATAAGTACGGTTAGCAAAATTTCGTGAGTTCATTGACATGTAGGCTGTTCTCCACAGTACTGTGTACACTCGAGCCTCAGCTGTGTGTTCATTGGCTGTTGCCCCAGAGAGTAGCCAGTGTTACTCCACACCTGGTAGTATGGCACTCGATGATTGTTACTTTGCAAGTCTACTATTGGCTCAGAGTCATCCTGTGCGTGTATAATGAGCTGTGAACCAATTGCAATGTGACTTGTATGTATACGGGTTGGACGTCTATCTTTCCCTGAAGTAAATTCCCGAAATTTTCATATCCCTATCTATAAGTTGGCACTTTGCCCACAGAGGATATAGGAGTGATAAAAAAAATATTTATTTACGAGCCAGTCAGGTGAGGATGACGGATAAGTCATTCCTGATTCAGAGAACAGAGATATGCGGAGAAGAAAATAAAGTTATTTCCGGGGAAAGAAAATCCGCTATTATAAGTTTTTTACTACTCGTGTGGGACGCAATATCCCGCTTGAAGTGGGTAGCACGGAGCCAGACTCGGGATGCGGGAGGGGGCTGGTTGTAGCTCACGTGGAATAGACTCACCCCTTCACCAACCTCTTCTCACGTCCCTTCCCAACGGTCGAGTGCCTCTCGAGAAATCGAACCCCCTCCCCCTCCCAGATGCACAACCTGGGATAGTAGGTATCTGGCCACGCCTACGGAATTACGAGTGTGTTAGGGAGTCGGGGAGTGGGGGAAGTGTTCCACTGCCCTTCATAAATATTGCCGCGGGACCTTTAACGCCCTGGTGCCATCTCTGCCCCATCGGAGGTGCGGTCGCGGGCCGGGTACGAATGGACTCATCCTGCAACCCCGAGGAACAAAGAAGGTTGGAGGTGGGTGTCATTGCTTGATGCGATGACGTCTGGCATCAGAGATGAACTAAAAGATACATACAGGTGATGAGAAACTAGGATAGCAAAGTAACATAGGAATAACTGATGTCTCTTCATCGAACAGGTAAGACCATATGTAGGCTTAACTAGGAAATAAAAATAATAATAAAGGCTATTCACGATAAAGTGAGCACTTTTGAAATCAACCTTTGAAAAATGTCACTGGCCCTGCATGCACATATGTTAACGGGCGCCCTGAGTGACATGCGCCCAGTAAGGTTGGTAACGATGGATGGGGAGTATTTCCGTATCTTACCGTCGTATGACAACTATTAGGTAACCATTTCTGATTATTCCAATGATCTCTTTCGCTTTCTGTTTTTTTTTTCAGGCGTTGCAAACAAGAAATTTTATGATTCGTGCTGTACTTAATTCGACACAACACTTGTTTCGTTGTCACTGCCAATGAGCTGTAGGTTATATGTTCGGCCACAGTAATATGAACCAATTATGACCTAGACCTGTAAAACGGTTTGGGAATCAGTAACCCACGCCTAAGATCATTGGTCGTTGAGCTTAGCAAAGTGCAGTCAGACCAAAATTTGCCTACACTTAGTAATGTGCACAAATGTGTACATGGGGACTGAATGGGTTAATGTGTCGAAGAGTAAAAATGAGCAGACTTTTAAAATGTTCACTTTTCTAATAATTTCACAGTTTCACTTGACCGACGCATGAATAACGTGATGAAGCCCATGGCAATGTTAATTTTACATAAGGCGGAAAAGTACACAACGTGCATACAAGTAGATCTTAAGCAGGGCTTTCAAAAGTGCTCATTTTACCGCGAACAGCCTATAATAAAGTAAATCATAAAGGTCAATCAACGAAACAGATCTGATAGATCTCTGTTTCAGGTGGACGATCAAGGAAATCTCCCCAGCAACCAAGAACATACAGACTGATCATTTCATAGCTGTTCTTTACTCAAATATGTCACAAACCACACACCAGCAGACGTACCATGAGAAGGTGTCAGGCCTGATTCTGTAAAGAAGAGATATCAATTGTGGCCAGGAATTGTTTGTAGTGGCACTTCATGAGACTAGGGATCTCACGCAAACACTAGCACGGTTGTTTACGACATTACAACACAGTAGACAGTCATCGCGACACTAGAAACACTAGCACAGTTGCCTACGACATTACAACACGGTAGACAGTCATCACGACATTACAAACACTAGCACAGTTGCCTACGACATTACAACCCAGTAGACAGTCATCACGACACTACAAACACTAGCACAGTTGCCAACGACATTACAACACAACAGACAGTCATCACGACACTACAAACACTAGCACAGTTGCCTACGACATTACAACAAGGTAGACAGTCATAACGACACTACAAACACTAGCACAATTTCCTACGACCTTACAACACAGTAGACAGTCATCACGACACTACAAAACACTAGCACTGTTGCCTACGACATTACAACACAGTAGACAGTCATCACGACACTACAAACACTCCATCAACCAAATTTCACCTTACATATGTCCCGTGCGCCCAAAAGTACCATCTACACGCCGCACCCTACCGCCGACCCAATGATTTAAGTATGTGTCGGCGTCCGTTTGTTTTACAAACACCCGAAGAGTTATGGAAGCTTTGGCCTCCGGTCTCATGACACCAAAGCCATCTGGTGGCGTATGAGGGTTCGGCGGCAAGCTGACATGAGCGTGGAGACAATAATGGGTAGAATGCGCATACCACCTGTTCACTAACCATGCCTGTGTCCCAACATTGAACCACGCCATCGCATAAAAAAAAAGCTAACCAGCATATAAATGACAACCGAACATATCCGTTATACTGTTTCACGGTAGCAGTTACCAAACTTTCGTACCAGTTAATATAGGCATAGCAGTCAGATAGGTCAGTAGAACCATTTATCAGTGAGTAAGTGAGTGAAGAGAATTGGGCGGCTCTTAACAACGAGGTGTTAATAGCCGATGAAGGTGAATTGAGATGAGAATAAAGGCGCCCCGGAATGAAAGGGCGAGGGAAACGGGAGGTCCCCGATTCCCACTTGCAAAAATCCGGGAGTTACCCAGCCTGGGATTGAGGCCGGTTCTCCTTGGTGCGCTATATTCACAGTGTTTGTGGGTTATTGGTAGAGGCGATATTGTGTGGTGGATAGCGATAAACCTGAAAAACCTCCGAAATGCAAGTTGCGTATAACACTCAAATTTAAGTAAAGACACAATATAAAACTAAATTAGCAAACCCTCCACTTTATTTTACCAATAAAACTTAAGTATTTCTACTAAAAAAGTTATATTGAGTATATTTTTGTAACATTCTGCACAAAACATTGCATATAAACTTCTAATTTTTTAATAGAAAATATTTTAATACTTAAAACGCGTGATTATGCGTCTGTTATTGTATTTGTAATAAATTACTTACTCTTGATTATGTAGTTCTTAAAATGCTACGTACTGTGACGTATTGTTTTGATCTGGATGACAGTTGTAGGCTGTAGCCTATGTTTATATAATAAAATGTATGCTTATGGTAACGTATATATATTTTAAGCAGCGTGATTATTATTTTTTGTGTTTGAATTGGAATATTTTTTTGTATGTTAACTTTTTTATCCCACATATAACCTTAAAAAATGCTTATTTTTTATTTTATGTATTGACAGTTTTATACATCTACATATATTTATGGTTTATGTAAGTTGGCAGCTGAGCATGACGTCACAAGCTTGGAGGGCTTTTCGAATGTGCTTTTGAGTTGAGCCCTGTATTGGTAATGTTATATTTAGTTTGTAACTTTCACTGAAAAAAATGCATTATTGAGAACGGACTTGGACGTCATATTGCATGTGAAACGTAGTTAAGCTGGGCAGCCAGGGCCACTGGCCCAGAGTTTAAAATTGATTAATATGTAGTAAATCGGTTGAATCGAAGTCTTCAAGAGTATTCAGTTATTGAATTAAGGCCGATCGAGTGCATTGGAGCACAAATGAAGAGGGCCTATGCGTGTGTCCTGCATTTGTACTACATGTGAAATTGTATATGTAACATGCTAATTTTCTGTACGCCGTAGTACCTTAGGTGAAGAATTGACAGCTAATTCTGCAATAAATACACAACTAGACTAGACCCTCAGTGAAATAAATGATTGACTCTACCGTATTATTTTGAGCTAAGCCAGGGGAGAGTTTGAAATCTTTTTGGTGTGATATTGTAATTTTGAACTGAACTTTGAGTTGGAACATTTTAATTTTTGCACTGTAATAATGACACGTAACTGCCAGCTGCTAAGTTTCTTTAATAAGATTATTACTATTTTGATATAAGCTATTTGAATACAACACGCTGCCTCAATCTCATTTCCCTAAATATTGAATTTTAATTTGATTTTGAAACAGGAGCTTAAGTAAAATGATTGGAAATTAACTTAATGGTTCACCATTGGGTATTTGTTTCCCTAAATTTTGCTGGTAGCATTGTGTTCCTTTTCTTTTATGAGCAAGTGTTTTGCTTATGTATCTCAATAGAAGTTATAATATCATACAAAGTCCTAAATCTCTCTTTTAAAAGGATAGAATACATGTTTCTCCGCCTCACACACACTTTAAGTTCCGTGCCAGGAAAAGCAGAACTATTACAATTCCCTCTCATTTTACATTCATATATATATATTACACGTTCAACATGATTTGTTTCAGTGATGTCCATAAGAGAGGGACAGCCATGGGAATGGTTACAGTTTCATGTATTAAATAGAGACGCAATGTGTGGAGAGTTTATAGCCCCACGTTTGGGCGTTCAAATTAATACTGTAACACCTCTGATATGTGTTACAATATTACGGCCCATCTCATTGGTTATAAAATATTACTTCCGAGATATGTAATATAAGGTATGAATGTGTAATGTAATAATAAAATATCGTTGTGTATGTGAGTGAGACTATACCTTATTTTAATGATATGCCTCGGCTGAACTCTACGCTGCCACGCTAAAAAATCGGTGTATTCATCCAAATTTACATTACAGCTATAGTTAGAAAGAATTAGATCATTAATTCTAATAAACAAACATAGAAGTCTTAATTCAAGTAAATCAATAGAAACGAATAAAATTACTTTGATTTTGATACTGATGAACTAAACAAATTTCAAACTATATGGTACTTTTGCATAACTTTATTTACGAAATATTATACTAAACTATTTCTCAAAATTACAAGCAACACCAGCCTGCAGATTGCACATCAAACGATTTACCAACATTTGACTCTACTAGTTCTGGTGTCATAAATACATTTACATTTCCTTGAGGAAAAATACGACTTAGCCGTGTCGATAGCGGGAAATAACCGCAACTCTGCCGATCTCGTGGAGTCATCCTTCACTGGTGTAGAACCCAGGAACAGCTCTCCCGCTCACCACGGACAGCACATCTCCTGGTGGTCCTCAGCGAACTCGTCCTCTGCGGGCCGGAACAGCGGAGGTGGGTGCAGAACCGGAACCTCGCCAGGATCCGCAGCCAGTAGCACTCCTCTCGCAGAGTTGGCTCTCCGAACACCAGACACCGCGTCATCCTTGGTGCGAAGTCCCAAACAAGAAGTCCTCCTTCACTGGGCCGTCCTTCCTTCCGGGCTCATCGTACAGCTTATATCGGATTACTTCTTCTTTTAAACATATATAGGCTCAGCATTTCAACAGTGCGTGAATAAAAATGTATCTCCGTCGTAAATATCAAATTTTGCTAATCAAATATTATAGATTATCTTTCATACTCAGGAATGATTTCTTTTCTAGCTGGCCTCTCACTGATTCCAAATTAGAATGAATTTTTTTGTTCTATCAGACCATTGTTCCAAAAAAAATAAATTAAATAAAATGTGGCAGACCGGCTAGTGTCGCCTGATTCTTTCGGGAAAACAAAAGGTAGTGCTTGTTAAAAAGATGAAACCATAGATAATCATAAGACTTACATAGCTTATAAAACTCAACTGCCAAAATAAATAAGTTTACACATGTCACAGTGAACATACGTTAAACATCTTATACATTGCACTAAAGTTTGGCATTTAAATATAATTTAAAAACATAGAATAATCAATATAAAGTCATAAATATTGAAGTGTTACAACAGTACTACATATTTCCCGTGAACATCTGTTTAACCCATTCAGGCCCAGTGTATACAGTTTTGTACATTACGTACATGAAGGTAATTCTTGGTCTGTACTGCACGCTGTGATGCTCAATGACTAGGGACCCGAGAATTTCGCGGGTTCATTTCTAGACAAGTTGGAACCCACACACTTGTACGTTCATATTATATTTGTTATTGGTCGAAATAAAACCACAGAATTCTGGCCCTAGTCGTGGGTCTATAACTTTGGTTTCTAAAAGTATAAATGGTTTTTGTCAGGTATTTATTTATAAGCGAAGTGGCGTGGCGCTTCTTTTGAAATGAGCGTACCAGTTGTTCGATTGGCTGCGCGATGCTCTGTGAACGGGCTGCGAAAACATCCCCGTTGGCTGGGCTGCCTGCTTGCGAGTAACTTACCAGGCGCTGATAGGTGTACGGCGTTCTTATACCAGCTGCTGGCGAGCCAATGGCACCATTTTGCTAGCGCGTGTGGCTGTTGCTACGCGAAATTAGAAGATTGTGGTCATACAGAATATCACAGGTGTTGAATCGATTTAATTTTGATTCATTAACCCCTTATCATAATATCCCGTGTATAGGCCTACTCGTTCACGTCTGTCATTGGGCTGCGGTGGCTGAGCGGTTAGCCTGCTCGCCTATCACCAAGGCGAACCGGGTTCAATCCCCGGCTGGGTCACGTCGGAGTTTCCCACGTGGGAATAGTGCCGGACGACGCCGCTGATCGGCAGGTTTTCTCGGGATATTCCCGTTTCCCCCCTCCCCTTGCATTCCGATACTGGTCCATTCTCGCCTCATTTCACCCTCACCGGCTCTCAAGACCTCGTTGTTAAGAGCCACCCAAATCTCTAAACTCAACACATCTGTCATGTTGCAGAATAGGTAAAGGCTGTCCTCAATAAGGTGAGCACTTTTGAAATCAAACTTAGAAAAAAGTCACTGCTCCTGCCTGCATATATTTAAACGGGCACACTGGAGTGAAATACAGTAAAGCTAGTAACGATGGGTGGAAAATAGTTCCATATATTAAAGCCGAATTAAAAGTGCAAGGTAACTATTTATGATAACTTAAATTATTTCTTCCGTTTTCTGTTTTTTTTTTTGCATAGACTTATAAAAATGAGCAGATTTGTAAAATATTCACTTTTATAATAATTTCACAGTTTCGCTTGACCGGCCCATTAACAAAGTAATGAAGCAATGGCCGTGATAATTTTACATTTCAGAAGTAGAGATCTAATGCTTCTACCAAAATATTTTATAAATATGACCAGCTGAGACATTAAACGTTATTTACTAATTAATGGAGTATAACCAAGTGACATTTTGTTTATTAGACATTCAATAATGTTTTCCTTGGTAGGTAAAGACTAATATACGCTGCCAAATGTCAGCTGTAATTATAATTATATTCTGAGTTGAGGGTTTTGAAATAAAGCTGCATGTATTCTTATATATGAACATTGTTTGCTTATGTTTCTTCATCAAACTTTCAAATACAATAATTAAACGTTCCTCAAGATTTGAACTGCTTTATTGATTGGTAGTTGGCTCAGTAGTGGTATATATATATATATATATATATATATATATATATATATATATATATATATATATATATATATATATATATATATATATATTTCTAATTATAATTCCGTTTATTACTGACCTCTTGTTATTGAGGTCATTCTACTACAAGTTTTATTATAGTTTTTATTACAGTATACCAGTTATCTATACGGCTACTTGGCTCGTTAATAACTACTCCCCCATAATCTCACATACCACAACACAACACCAACATTGTAATACGCATTTCAGTAGTTCCATCAACATGGGGCAATGATAATATTCGTTTCAATGGAGTTCATTCGTGGGGAATTTTCCCCATGTACGTACATACGTATATCCATTAATTAGGGCCGTATACGGGGCCTAAAACATCCCAATCTGTTTCAGAGCAAATAAGGGTGAAATGGCGTGAGAATGGAGCAGCGCCGGAATGCAAAGGTGGGGGGAAACGGGAGATACACCCCGAGAAAACCCGCCGACTTAGCGGCATCTTCCGGCACGATTCCCACTTGCGAAAATCCGGGAGTGACCCACGCGGGCATTGAACCCGATTCGCATTGGTTGGAGGCGAGCAGTCTAACCACTCAATCACCGCGACCCTAGTGCATTCTTGAGTATTCTGCGTCGTAACGCAATCTGCTGCACTCGCGCAAATGCTGGGCATGAGAGTCTTCAGCGAAGGCTCGGGTTCAGATACATTAGCCCGAACGAGAAACCGCGTGATTTGCGCGGCTCTCGACACGCGCGTAGAAACCGCAACAGTGTTGTCGGATTTGAGGGCGCGCGATGGGTTCTGATGTGCCCCGCGCACGCCGTGGATTGTATATCGGGCTGGGCGCTGTCAGAACACCACAAGCCTTGGCAATCGTGGTTGTCGAATGACGTGCCCTGGTAACCACTGTCGACAATGCGTTTGTCAGCGGCGTGATCGTTCGAACATGACGGGGAGTTTTTTTTTTTTTTTGTTTCTTTTCAGTCAAATGCCCATTGCTAGGGACAAGCGAATTTCGCGGAAATATTTCCGCACATGCCAGATTTCAATACCCTACAGCAAAACAACTGTTTTATTTTGCTTATTGGCGGCGTGTCTTTGTGAGCAGATCTTCCCCTACTTACCTGGCCAATCAGAATGAGGTAACTCAAATACTGTGCTTCTTTTATTCGCGTAACACGGTAATCATTCAATCAGGAAAGTGGAACAGAGCTAAAGTGTTATGCAATACAACTGTTCGTGAAACCTTTTCGCGAAATTCGGGTGTCCCTGCCCATTGCTACTGGCGGCGTCTGGTTCTAGCTCACTAATGGAGACCTGCAAAATTCGCGTTATTATTTGAGGACAGTCTCAACTTAAAACACCTTTGTAATACGTTTGCCATTGGACTGTGTTTTATTAATCACGTCAAGTGTAACTCTGCGCCAGTAAACGAACACTTCACAATCGTGTGCCTAGATCCCGTACAGTTCACTCAAAAACGGAGTGACTTTACATTTGGATAGCAGCCAATCGAGAAACGACGCCGGCTGTAGTATAAACAGTAGGTACTATGAACTTTAGCTTGGTACCATTAAACAGGGCGAATTTCGCAGGTTCTTGCTGAGTGATATACACGCAAGAACCATAGAACCAACACTAGAGGACTCAGGATGTTAATTAAACTTTTTTCTTATGGAAGAAGTGGGGAGCTCTTTTCTTATTTTTAATGAACTCGAAACCTTCGAAGATTTTATATAAATACTATTGACATACGATTAAAAGTTAAAATAACATGCTTGTAAACTGTAATGAGTTTACTTTGAGTGCGCCACAGATTTACGGGACAATTTAGAAAAGCTAAAAGTGTATCAGCTATATTCACGACTGCACGACCACCAGTTCCGTTTGTCTCTGCATTCCCATTTACAACTCTCCTATTGATTCACACAACGTCGGACACGTTTACTAGACAGTGCAACGTTCATGACTGGTCAACTCTCTGTCAATGCGATGCCGAGTTGGAAGTGCCACGATCAAATATTCTATCCCACGTTAAATAATATTCAAGCGATCCTGCTCATTTGAGTGATTTACGCATAGAGAGTTGCTCATGCAATGTCATGTTGCACAGAACCCTGTGAAAACTTCCGGCAAAGTAATATTTCCTCGTCCTTGTTTTCAAAGAATGAAGATGTAGTAATGTTACGTCAAACTACGCACAACTCAGTTAAATTCAGATTACGTAATGTTACGTAGGTAGCATTCAAACTGTTAAGTATATGTCAAAGTGATGATATTGAGGATAGGTTTAAATATTTGGAAACAATAATTTGAGCCCAATTAGTTGCAGTGGCGTGCGGTGAGGTGTTGCAAGGTAATCTGGTGCTTGTTGAGTGCTGTACACACTCAACACACACACAGCAGGAACCAGGAACCAGAGTGGAGCCGGGAGTAACTGGATGTATTGCGGCCACTCACGAGAGAGCTGCGAGGCGCCCAGTATGCTGCGATTTCAACTTCACTGCTACGTCTGCGGTCGATGTGTAAACTACAGAAACGCCACTGTAACATAGGAACTGGGAGCTCTGCCAATGTCGGGCCACTTCTCCTCGGGAAAGCTAACAATTACCCGACGATGGTACAGCGGGTAGGAGGCAGTGCCTGCACATTCGTCTGCCTGTGTTTGGTGCTTTACAAGTCGTTCCGCCTCTCTCTTTCACTCGGGCAGGCGGAGTCGAGTCCGTTCTTAGGACGGCGCGGCTATAGTAAACGATCAAGTATAGCGTGGGGTAAAAACACAGCTTACCTTGCAACACTTCACCTGTATTTTCTGGCCAGTACATCCCCTCTGAAGTAGTCATCATCAAACTTCATTCTTACGATTTGTACGTGGGAAGCGATTAAAAGAGACCTGAAGAATTCACGGGTTCGTTTTCAGACAAGCTAGAATCCAAAACGCGTGTGTTTATATAACTTCAGCCATTCGTCCGCACGGTGTTTGACACGTTCTGGAGAGCGCTGGCCCAGTCGTCACCTTCCACTGTGACAGCAGGAAACCAAAGTACAGTTAATATCGGCATATTTGTACATAAGGCTGTTGAGTCTAGCCTACAGGGCATTGAAATCGCGAATTTTTCTAGGTCTCTACCGATTATTCTCTTCACTCATCGTCCGTTATTACTGATAAGGGAAGGAAATTACTCTCCCTGGCCGGGGAATAATTTTTTGTTTTTAACGAGCCAGGGAAGTCAGTGGTTGTTAGTACATTTATTAATGGCAAATTATTGTATAAACACACTAATAAAACAAGTTCAACAGGAAACTAAAAGTTTAAGCTGTTTATTTTCAAATATTTTATTTGCGTACTTTATCCAGCATTCGAGATGTATTTATCTATACACATTCGAACTCCACTCGTTAGTCACTTAAGTTGAGTTTACTGAGGCGTAATGCACGGGTGCAAGTTATAATCTCGGTCGAGCTTTCAATTTTTATTTATTTTTATATTAACCGAAACTGTTAAATGTACGTAGAGTTGAACAAATCTTTGGCTGCACGGACCAAATATTTGTTTGTGACAACCAAATAAGAAAAAATAAAATATTTTGGTTACAACAACAAAATATTTCACTGTCCCTGTACAAACAATTAATTTGATTGTGTTAAACAAACATAGTTTGATTCAACAAAACTTTTTTTTTTTTAGTATATTGGTCTTGGTAGCGCGTGGTAAGGGCCGCAGCATTTCTCCTTGGTTTTATAGGTTGTTCAGGGTAAAGTGAGCACTTTTGAAAGCCCTCTCATTTGAAATAATAGTCAATAAATATTTGTTCTTACCTTAGACGTTAAGTCCCGAGTACGGTGGATATACACACTGTGTTTATTACTTACATGGCAATATTTATTTGAAACGGTGTTTAAAAAGATACAAAACGGATGAACGCAAAACGTACCTAGTGCCTCAAAATTGCTCATTACTGTGGACAGCCTATACCACTCAGTACACAAGGCTGTTGTCTGATCTGAAGGCAGTGGAAATTAGGTACAGTGAAACACATGCCAATGAAATTCGGTTTTTTTAAGCCAATTTTGAAGATGTAAACTTGAAACAACACCGAAGTGTGAGAAATAAGACCCTGACGCTCTGTATGAACGCAAATTCAACAACTTGGTTTCAGTATATTTTTTATTCAATTATTAATTTTTCTGGCGTTTTCCAGGAAAGAGGCTATTACATAAAAGTTACAGAACGCTTCGATAGCAAAGAAGCACATATTTCCTGCCGAAGAAAACGTCCCCGGTTATATATATATATGTATCGCTAACAGCAACGCCAAAAACCGAAATTCATTATGGACTTTTCACTTTAAAATTAGCGCTTTTGAAAGCCCTGCTTAAGATCTACACGTTGTGTATTGTCCCGCCTTCTGTAAAATAAACACTGCCACTCAATTCATGTTTTGGTGAAGTGAAACTATAAAATTACTAAAAAATTTTTTTTTCAAATCTGCTAATTCTTACTTTTAGATGCGGTAAAAAAAACCAGAAGCGAAGGACAAAATTTAAGTTAGCACAGATGTTTGCCTAAAACATTTAATTCGACGTTAATACATCGAACTAGTTCCCATCTATCGTTACCAAATTTACTGTGCACATGTCACTCAGTGCGTCCATTAAAATATATGTAGGCGGAGGGCAGTGACATATTTCCAAGGTTGATTTCAAAAGTGCTCACTTTACCTTGAACAGCCTTTAACATGTATTCTCTTTACCAAATGCTCAAACCAAGCAGGAGTCTTGAGAATACGGAGACGGAACAGCGGTTTATCCCGCGAACTCCAGTGCACACGCCAGCAAAATGGCCAGTCACACACACGAGGGTCGTCAATGGCCTCATGCAATAGATGAGAGCGTGCGCACATTAGGCTCGAGGTAACAGCCGCTCAGTTTACCCTCCGTGTGCTTCTATACGCTGTTAACACTTCGAAGTCTGCACACATTTCCCGGCATCCTGAACAAGTTGGAAGTGAGTTAGTCATCAGTAGGTGTAGAAAAATTTCGCGAATTCACTTCAGGACAAGATAGACGTCCAGCACGTGTGCACAGAAGTCACCTTTGCAAATTGTAGCACAGCTCATTACTAGGGATAGGGGAAATTTTCACGAGTTCAATGACCCGTAGGCTATTCTCCACAGCGCTGTATACACTCTGGCCTCAGCTGTGTGTTTATTGACTGTTGCCCCAGAGAGTAGCCAGTGTTACGCCACACCTGGCAGTATGGCACTCGATGCTTGTTTATTTGCAAGTCTGCTGTTGGCTCAGAGTCGTCCAGGGCGTTTCTAATGAGCTGCGATCCAATTGCAAAGGTGACGTCTGTGCACAAGTGTTGGACGTCTATCTTGTCCTGCAATTGATTCGCAAAATTTCCCTATCCCTAGTTATTAGACACGCCCAGGACGACTCTGAGCGAATAGATGTCTCGCAAAGAAACAAGCATCGAGTGCCATACTGCCAGATGTGGAGTAACACTGGCTACTCTCTGGTTCAACAGCCAATGAACACACAGCTGAGGCTCGAGTGTACACAGTGCCGTGGAGAATAACCTACATGTCACTGAACTCGCGAAATTTTCCTATCCCTATTCATCGGTCTCCAGCACTTTAGGTTCACAGGTTTCATTGGTTTTTGAGTTTTACCAATCAAGAGCTTCCTCTCTACTGGTTCACGTGACGTCGAGCACGTCTAATGTATACGCAACAACGCTCCTTATTGGCTTGTCGACGGCCAATGGGAAAGCAAGTTTATTTTTCTCCAATCAAGTGTCGTTCACACAGTAAAAGTATTTACAACTAAACGTGTCCTTTTGAGTCGCTGTAAGGAATTACTGTCTTTTGTTCGGAAAATCATTATTGCTGGACTAAAATGTTCTGGTGTAGACTTTAGTTACGTACAAGTGGAACAAAGAATCTACATATGTACGAGTTTTTTCAGAAATAAATAAAAACACTATGAAAATTGTGTTTGCACACGAGCTACACTCGGGCATAATCCTCAAAGTGTTAAACATTCCCGTATATTTATGGAAATATTTACGAAAATGTACGACAAATACACGGATACGCAGTCCGCAAAGACGAAAAAGGGACCTGACTACTTACATGCGAAATACGGAACGTCTCCTGTATTCCGCATAGCTTCAGGTTTTGGGAACGAACATTGCCGAGTTTACACGAACCTTTGTTCGGCACTGTAACCAGGAAATTAATTGTTTCTGCGGCAAATATGTTATCCACACTAACAATACCTATTGTTTCAAACATGAAAACCATCATCATCGTTTAGCAACACTTAATATACATTAACTTTCTTTGAAGCTGAAAATGTTGCTTATGTGACTGCAGCAGAAATACTAAAGTTACGCCCCAAAACCGTATGAAGAATTGTAGGTAATAACCAATTATATCCTTCTAACTTACTTACCCGGGTTCAGATCTCATTCAGGTATATGGTATTGTAACAATAAAGAATCTTACTTATGCAAATTAGAAAAAACTTGTATAAAAGAATAATAAACGTTTTTCTGTTATGTTTTTATTTATAAAAGCTGGGAGCAGAAAACATCACAAAGAAAATTAACGAAGATGTTCCGTGAATTTATAGAAAGTTCTGGAAAATGTACGGCAATTAAAGTGGTTTTTTTTTTATGTGGACGTAATTTTACGGAGAATTTACGGCACTTCTGTATAAAGTTTTGCCAGCACATTTCCGTAAAATTAAACCAATTTTTTTACAGCATTACTCTTCGGCCCGATACTCCACATTTACGTTAACCTTCGCAGACACCGCATACGTTATTCAGCGGTGTCCCATCGACCCGGACAGAAAGTAAAATAATTTGCAGTGTAGTAGCTGGATGTTATTAAGATAACAGGGCGATAGTAAACTTCAGCTCAGTTAAATCGTGCGTGGCTTGTCACGTAAACTTAACATACGACCACGTTATTCAGCATCACGTGAACGTTGGCCGTATTAAAAAACAGCTGACTTATGTTCACGAATCACGTTGCTTCTGAACGAATTGCGCATGCAAGCGTCGCTGGCTATTCGCGGGACATTAACACACGTATATCGCACGGTACGGTTTTACGAAGCCATATTTTCCAGGGTACGGGAGTAACCTTTTTTTATGTCCCATAGGCTGGTCAGCAACGCGCCAGACCGATTACACAGAAGTAATAAAGGGCTCCACCTGACTGCATATATTTTGCGCGTTAGAGCGGAGAGAATTTGGGGGCCTTCAGAGCCGATGAGGATGGAACGAGGTAAGAATGGAGCAGCGCCTGAACGCAAGAGCGGGGCAAACGGGAGATCCCCGAGAAAACTCGTCGGCCAGCGGCATCGTCCGGCACGATTCCCACGTGTGATAATCTGGGAGCAACCCGGCCCGCTCAGGTGGCAGGCGGGTAGTCTAGCCACTATTATTTTTGAGTGTCTTTGGGCGCGTTTACATTACTGGTCAGGCGCCGTGTGAGAAACTTACGGGAAAGTACACTACATTTGACTGCCGTGTGCGTGGAGGTGATTACTAGAGACCCGAGAATTTCGAGGGGTTCGTTCCTAGACAAGTTGGAATTCACACACTTGTACGTTCATGTTACTTTTGTAATTGGTCGACGCGTTGTTTGAAACCTCCTGGAGACAAATGAGCCATTAACAAATATGCAATAAATTGTGCGCCCAACCACCGCCTTTTACTACCACACCATATTAATCAGTGAACAGTAGATATCTTTATGAGAGTATATAAGCCTACAGGTCATTGCACTTGCGAATTTCTTGGATCTCTACATATTTCTGTAGTAGGGATAGGACAATTTCGCGAGTTCAATGACCTGTAGGCTATTCTCCACAGTACTCTATGTACATTCGAGCCTCAGCTGTTTGTTCATTGGCTGTTGCCCCAGAGAGTAGCCAGTGTTACTCCACACCTGGCAGTGTGGCACTCGCTACTTGTTTCTTTGCTAGTCTGCTATTGGCTCAGAGTAATTTTACGCGTTTCTAATGAGCTGTGATCCAATTGCAAAGGCGACTTCTGTACACACGTGTTGTACTTCTATCTTGTCCTGAAATGAATTTGCAAAATTCTCCTATCTCTACCCATTAGTATTTTTACGAAAATTACTTGCCAAAGTAGGTTATTCTCCCATATAATTTGGGGTTACGGCTTTTTACCTTTTTTTCTCCTCCGGTTATCGATATGTCGTGGTTATTGTTTTATAATGAAAATCCACCGCAAAATGATTTTACGGTCGTAAATATTTCATCAGCATAACTTTGTATTTATGCCAATGGTACGCGCGTCAGAAGTGCATCGAGCCGGGGTCCCGTTAATGAAGAGCACTAAAAATAAATAATTAATGAGCCGTTTAATTCCGTCGCGGAATTCTCACGTGCCTGCTTTCACGGTGTGCGATAAATTTAAAACCGCGGAGGGACGCGCGGTGCAAAAGAGCTTAATTGAGAATTGTTTAACAACGTAAATAATGAACACCGCGTCTCGCTGCGTTTCGGAACTAGTAATGAGTCACAAATTCCTCCTGCCCTTCCACCCTCTTTCCCCGTTTTTTTTCAACAAAAACCAGGTTTTTCATTCTCCCCCTTTTTTTTTTTTTAATTTTCGTCTGGTTTCTTCTCCCTAATCTGTATTTCCGGAACCTTTGCCTCATTTGTGCCGTTACAAGGGGCGATCCCAGCTCGCTGAAACTTAATTATGAAGCGTTGGGACCACCCCCGACGAGTAACGAAAGGTTTCTTCTACCCCCCCCCCCCCCCCTCACTCCATCAAACATCCCACGACCCATTTAGCTCCTCGTCCAATCCCCTTGGCTCCCCTACCCGCCCAACATAAACCATGATGAACACTGGTGATGTTATTACACAACACGGAACGAAGAGTGCACCGCGGGAGATCAGAAATTAGAAGCGAGAATCCCCCCCCCCCCGCGTTCTCCGTGACGTACAGCCAGCGTCACGAACGGCCCGAATGCTTCCCGTGCGTGTAGGGAAATTTTATTGTTCGCGGAGAGACGCACGGAATATTTACGACTGCGCGGTCGGTACACAACAGCAGGGAAATTTCATTCCACAACGCGAAACTTTAATTGGGCGGTTCAAAAATGAATGTGAAATTTCTAAGTTAAAAAAAATGTTTGCAATATAGGTTGGTACACCCGAATTTCGCGAAAAGATTCCGACAGATGACAGACTCGAATGCCCTACGGACATAAAATAAGTTTTATTTTTCTTATTGGCGATGTGTCTATGTGAGAGGACCTTTTCTTATTTAATTGGCCAATCAGAATTAGGTTAATACGATACTCTACGTCTGCGATTCGCGGGTAGACACCTAAGACGCGTTGACAGGTAAATCACCCAACCACAAAGTGGATGTGAGCTAAATGGTTATGAAGTACAACTGGCCATGAAATATTTTCGCGAAATTCAGGTGTCCGTAATTATAGGCCTAAATGTTGTAAAGTTGTATAAAGTAGGATCACCTGTTTTTCGCGGAAAAGGTTTAAGGACAAGTTGTGTTCCAACGCACTATTTGTCTTATCTGTCCGGCTACGAATCACGGACAGTCAATATCGGAGAAACTTAACTCTGATTGGCTCATCCACGTAACAGACTGTCTTCACACAGAGACAAGCGGCCTACAGTCAAATAAGGGCTGCCAGTGTGCACATAGGATATTGAAGTCTAGCCTTCGCGTGAATATTTCACGAAGTACAGGTGGCCGTATCTACATGTTATTCAAGCATTCAATATTTAAAAGCATATCTAACAAACAATTAGCGTAAGAAAATTATATCGTCTCATAAGCATGGACAACATATTACAGTTAAGATTTGCTTTTAATGGGGAATTTATAAAACTCTTTACAGGGCGTCATATCGTGTAAGAAAATTTTATATATAGTTGTTGGCAACACTGCGTTGGACTCACCGCCAAAACAACCGTTAACCCCTACTTCCCGAAAAAAAAAACACCGAATTTCTCCCTCCAAACTCGGCGAAGCTAAAAAAAAAAAAAATCCCGTCGTAATGACGTGCCGATAATTCCGCCCTCGCAGATAAGGGTTGTAGCAGGCCACGTCTGTTAACAACGGGAGAGAATGAGGGTGGTTTTGCCCACGTGGAGTGGGGGCTGTTACCCCTGAAAATGCGTGAGTTACACCCAGAAACGTATACCCGGATGACCTCTGTCTGCGGACTTATCCGTACGTGATCCGAGTTTTTTTTTTTTTTTTTTTCCCTCCTCTCGTTCATCTGGAGCTGGCTTCCCTGCTCAGAAAATTTCACGTCGCGCATACAATAATAATACTGCGGAGAGCGACACGCCATCATTCCTTCACCTGCCTGTGTATACTGCTAGCAAGGGATTTTTTACAACGAACACAAAATTATTCTCTGTATTAACCAACGAATTTTTTTCATATTTACAAAATAAGCCATTCTTGTAATCATGAAATTATAGTTGGGTAGTTACCGAAAGAAAAAAAAATATTATGCTTTAAATATTTTTTTTTTTTAAATTTTGATTCCATTCATGAAGTAGATTATATTTTGCTATGAGTTTTCAAACGGTCGCATTACAGATTTATGAACAAAACTGCGCTTTACCTTCGTTTACCAGGACACTCCGTCTATAGTTAGTTCATGGTTTTTAACTGTTAATGGTTAGTTAAGCATTTACAAAAGCCATGGCCAGGAACTTTTTTCCTGACAATTTTGTACGAATCTACTCTATGCATAAGATACATCGCCTTGGACCGGATCACATTATTCAGGCATCGATGAAATGTAACTGTGAGATTATTACAATAATGTATGGTACTAATGGGATAATTATCGTTCTCATGCGTGTTCAGCGAGCAAAAACTAAGATAAATAAGTACAGCATAAACAAATTTAAAAGCAGCAATTATAATAAAACTTTATATTTGCAAGTACATCTCTACAACGCTGCCAACTTTATCTGGTGCATGCTGTTCAACGTGCCCTATTAAACACGACGCGGTTGAGCGCAGGGATTTTATTATTGCAAGCGTTTGTTTCAATAGCGCGCACGATTAGATACGAAACCAGCCGCAAATAAGCGCACTATTGAAATCAACTTAAAATTACTTTTGTTTCCTGTCGCGAAGCCCGCAAAAAAATATTTCGCGTTAGAGTGCACATGTGTGTTGTGCAGTGGCCATCCCATTGTACCAACATTGGACAACTTTTCAGCAAATATTGCCATCAAAATAAACGTTCCTAGAATAATAAATCAGAAAACTTAATTTTAACCCTTTCAGACCCACATTAATTTACGGTTACAGGCGTTGCAACAAAATGTTTCATGATGCGTGCTGTACTTAAGTCAACAGAACATTTGTATCGTTGTCACAGCCAATGAGCTGTAGACTAAATGTTCGGCTATAGTTATATGAACCAATTATGGCCTAGACCATTGCCACTAACTTCACAGTGTGCAGTACAGAAAAGAAATTACCTACACATGCGTAATGTACACAATCGTGTACACTGGGTGTGAATGGGTTAAGTCAGAACTTTGAAAAGTTTTTACACGTGCTCTAAACTGGTTTTGAAGCAATTAACACATTGTGATCTACACACATTCACCGGCACTGAAGACAAATTAGAAGTAAGTCATCTGTATACACTACTGCAAGAACACCGGTTCTGTTGGTGCCTGTGTTAGAACTCAACCATCGTCCTATTGGTCCATACCACACCGGACACTAACCTGTACTTTACAACGCTCATTATTGCTCGGTCATCAACCAATGGAGAGCCGAGCTGATATTGACCCAATCAAATGTCCTCTATCGAATAAAAGGGCTTACAATCAATCGTGAATCTTTTTGAGGCTATAAAAAAGAGAAATTCTATCGTTAGAAATATCATTGTTACTGCGTTGTGGTGTTCACGTGAGGTCATGTTATACACTAAGCCCAACAAATACTGCACAGCCATGCGAGTTTTGTTCTGAAAAACAAAGAAATTTTCAAATCCGCTTTCCTCGAACTACATTCGAGCATAGTCTACAAAGTGTCAAAGGAACTCGTTATAGACAGTCCATTCGTGGTTACATCCAACTTTGCTGAAGCCCTGCTAAAATTCTACTTCCAGGGAATTCCTACGCCTCTTGCAAACAAAGCTTAATCGAGTCTAGGAAATTGCATCTGAGTGACAACGCACCGCTTTCGCTCTCACTCAGTGTAATAGTGTTTTGCATAACAACTATTTATTACTAAGCATTACCAAAAATACCTATTTCGTTTTAGTTTTCGTTCATATGAATTTATAAATACAATGTACGAAAAAGTTCGATGTAACGTTTTAATTATCCGTACTCCGTTATTTCCGTACCCTGGTTCAGAACTTTAGTATCTCAAGCTTGTGTCGTCGAATTCGAGCCCAGACCCTGTTTTGAGGGTGGGAAATTTATCGGCGTGTAGCTCTCACGTGAGTAGTGTGGTGAAGCTTAACATGATGTTAGAGGTTTTGTGGGTAGCGCTCGGGCATCCTCTTCTATCTTCATTCCACCAGCTTCACCTTATCTCGTTCGTTCTTCTGCCTGGTGAGAACGCAGCTCTGTCCCTCGATAATGCAGCTGGATCCTTATGGCGCCAGTCTCCATGCCCGAGCGGAAACCTCTTGCATACATACATTACTCTCTTAACACAAGCATGATTTTTCAATTTTGTCACCACCAAAAGTGGTTTCCTTTCGTTTTATTGACATTCGAGTCAAGGATTAAATTATACATTAAAAAATTTTTAATTTTTTTTTTACATTTTTTTGTAGTTTTACAAAAGATCTGTAACCGTAACACCATATCTACAGTAAAATTAAACGTGCTGTATTTGAAATAGACTTCAGGAAATGCTTTTACTATGCTAAGTCGTACCCACGAGCTCAGGCATAATGGCGAACTCTAAACTGCCTCAAAACGTAAGCCTATATAGCTGTTTGTGCAAGAACTAGGTGTGACGTAATGCGTAGTTGCGTTCAAAAGGAAACGTAATGCAGTTGTGAATAATGTATAACACTTAAAACTACTCAAATAATCCTAATTTAAAAAAAACTTTTAGAAACACGGTAATTCTTACCACATTAACCACTGCTAATATGTTTCACGTCTACACTACTGCAGTAAACCCGTTCTTCACAACCTTATAAGCTGTGTTAAAATATTTGTAGGCGTGTGTTGATTATAGCTCTTGTATCTACGCACGTTCTCAAAAAATTACATTGTGATAATGTAATACCACAACTTTGCACGTGTGAAGTCGAGCTGCAGAAATTTAATGACATTGTGAGACGCAGCAATCATCTAATTCGTTAACCTCACTTCTTCCCAAGACGTAAAATCATGCTGTTCTGGCTTGTTAGTGCCCTAGTTCATCTATTGTGAAAATTAACGTTCATCTAGTAAGTCAGATTGGTTGAGTGGTAAAAGGGGCGGGGTTATAATGCAAAGATTGTGTGTCCGAAACTCAATGTCAGTAAGACACAAATGTTTTGTGAATTACATTTGGAAAGTACTTTTTTTTTCTCTTCTCACATCTATACTTATCACATTGGTATTTAAGGCACTCAAATCATTTTATTTTCAAATTAAATTATTGCAAGTTTGAAACACATGTCCATTTGTAGTGTTACGGATATATGAATTTCAAATTTTACAAGGAAAGCTTTTGTAGTTCTACAAAATATTACTTTTGCAGCAGGATGTACAAAAAAAATTATATTTTAGTAATACAAAAAGTACATCATTTAAATAAAATATTTTTACACCTTCGAACTGGTGTAATGGAAAAAAATAACGCAAATATTTATAACTACTACACAATATCATTTGATTGAAATATATATTATATCCTCGGCAATTTAAAATGTATGTAGTATAAATGTGAAACGTTCTCTGAAAGAATACCGTGTGACGACTCGCCCAAAAATTTGACGTCCTTGTGAGCAAGGAGTTTACTTACAAAATGTATTTTGGGCCACAACCAGTTGGCAATTTTTCTATCTGCCCGAAATTGGCGAAGAAGACGTAGTTTTACCACAATATCAGCTGTTTGTGCCTTGTGTCGGCATAGCCCGGGCTGGGCTGCGCCTATTTGACAGCGTCACCTCTGGCAGCGATCCCGCAGCAACCTGCCATAGTGACTAGTCACCTGCTCGTTCCCACCTCGCATGGCGGGCGCCAGGGCTGGCCGGTCGCTGTGGGTGCACCGGAGTGCGGCGCTACGAGGAACTAGGAGGATGTCGTCACGTCCAACTGACCAATCGGCCGGCGCGTGAGGTTTCCGCCACCTGTGACCTCACTTCCTACAACCTGGCGGATCGCCGGGTTGTAGTGACGTGTGATCACGTGGACGGCTTATATCCGGTGATATCTGTGCTCCAACGAAAACTATTGGACTTTAATAAATGAACCCCTATAAGGAGTAATGGTCCTTCAACGGATTTTTAGCCTACATGGCTTTGTATAATTCTACTGGCTGTTCATTTTGTAAACCCCTTCTAGGGATATTGTTTTACGAATTGTATAAAATGAGGGTGTACTTCTGGCTTGGGGTCGGATTCTACTACTGTCCCAGAAGGAGTCACCATGCCACAAGTTAAGTAATGAGAAGTTAAGGGCTTCAGCATAGCCCTTATGGCACTCGTAGCAGGCACACTTGGTGTCCTGGATAGGAGATAGGAGCCAAGATGGTGAAAGGACTTGATATCTTACGCTAAATTGAGAATATTAGCATCATCAGAAAATTAATTGGCAGCAAATTTTAACAACTCAACTTTTATCTTAATGTGGTTGCTAGCCAAGAGCCAGATTTTAAGCATGAGAAATTTGCGTGTTTCCCTAGGGAATTATATATGGCATCTCAATTATTAATGAAATTCTAATCAAGCTAAAATTTGAAACTAGGTGAAATTGCCATTTATTGCAGGATTTTGTACTGTAAAATTTTGGGAGTTATTACGTTTGGTTGGCCTCATAATTCTTGTAAACCCACGAATTATTCCTTAAAATGGTTGGAAACCAATTTAAGTAAAACTTGTACACCAAAATTGGTGATCGTTTAAAATCAATCTAAAATAATCTTCTTACTGGATTTGAGTCCAGAATAAATCTATTTAACTTAGAACATTTTGGTAGCTGGTAAAATTTTTGTGACCTACAAGAATAAATTAATATATTATGTATTCTCTTACAGAGAAAATTATTAATGATATTTATAATTTATAGTAAAGAAATAGCTTGCCACCTTTAATTTTGGACGAACTTTATTCTATGGCAGCAGTATAACATAAACTTGTTCATAAATAAAATACTTTAGCAATATTTTTGTGAACTGCTGTTGGGATAGAGAATCGCCATGTTAGGCGGTTTGCCTATATATATATATATATATATATATATATATATATATATATATATATATATATATATATATATATATATATATACACATACACACATACATACTTGATTTTTCTCTCCAAGTTGTTAGCAAGGAGGATTATAGGTCTATATAATATATACATATGTATTATATATATGCTTAATGGTTGAAATACTAAAATTCTAGAACAAACATTTTGAAGTCCGTACATTTCTTTAAGGCTTTCTGCCTATACAGATTTATTATTTTAATTTATTGCTCAATGTCCGCACCTTGGTGCTTATGATGAATTGTATGAATTATGAAGAAAAGTCTACCAAATGTTAAGAGCACCTTTGCTGAAAAGAAACCAAAAGAAATAAAAATAAATATTTTGTAACCACTCACGAATTTTAATGGTTATAAGATCCCACCATTTGTTTTAAGTATAACTGTTATTTTCGAAGATTTGTTCCATTTTTGCCCTGCTTTACGAGGGTTTGTTTCACCTTAGGGAGTTTTAATTTTGGGATTTTTCTGTTCATCGTGTTACGTCTTTGGGGGCAAGGGCGTTGCAAGTAACAACCGGCAAAATTTAAAAAATAAAATTTACCTCTTAACTTCGTATTATAGCATCCAAACGGCCATGTGTTGTCAGCCTTGTCGCCTAGTCGTTCTCCCTCTAAGACTTCTAGATCCCAGAAACCTACTCAATCTTAGCGTTTTGTCCATCCACCGTCTTCCTTCCTTGTTCTCCGTCCAGCCCATTGGAGTTCCAAAAACTTTGCTCTTTCGTATCTCTTCCGCTTCCGTGATCCATCTTATGTAATCTGTCCTCTCGGTCTCTTCGTGAGATTCAGGGTGTAGCTCTTTCACCCATGGGTTGTCGTCGAGCGAAATTTTTAAAATGGAAAAGAGACATAATTCATTGACGGAGAAATGAGAGCACCCCGATAAAACTCTCATGCCAGTGGCAGCGTCGGTTTTTTTTTTTTTTCATTATGTGCGAAAATTGAGCTTTGGATCCGTCGGCAGCGGAATGTAGAACTCCCGGATGTGTTGCCTTTTCTTTTTGCAGCGTCGACGTCTGATTAAGGCCACGATCCTTTATTTCTATAGCTTTTGCGAGAATTAATTTTTTGTACCCAAACAGGAGCCGATATTGTAAAATCCTCCTATAATTTTGTTACAAATAATTTTTATTATGTAGCCTAATTTTTCCAACACAAAAGTGTATACTTTTACCCAATTAATTGATTAACGAGAATTTTGTTTATATAATAATTAGTTAAAATTATACAGTTTTTTGTGTTGGAAAAAATTAGACTACATAATCAAAGCAATTTGTAACAAAATTTTAAGAGGATTTTACAATATTGGTTCCCGTTTGGGTAGAAAAAAATTAATTCTCGCAAAAGTTGTAGAAATGAAGTATCGTGGCCTTAAGCATGTGCATGGAGGTAGGTAGGTAGGTGAGGTCGTAAGAGTCTGAGCGCGTTGCTCAAACGTGCAATAATGGGTAGGAATCATAGATTGTCTGAGGTAAACCGAAATCTGGATGGCCTGAACCGGGTTCGAGCCCAGTTCCTATCGAACGCGAGACCACAGTTTAACAACTGCGCCACCTTGCTCGGGCATATGCACGAAGTTTGGTTGATCAAGTTGATAGCAATTCAGAGACACATCGCCTTCAGTGTTACGTCTCAGATTCGTCTTACGGTACCTTCTGCTTTTGGCATTCGGCCCCGCATTCTACCTTTTTACCTCGCTTGGTTCTGGAACAACGAAGATTACACTAGATTTACTTATGTCTTTAGCAACTTTAAAGCAGACTTGGCCATTCACTAGCTGACAACGAATCATGCTAGGTGCAGATTTGTTGTTTAGACACTTACTTAGCAGTTCATCGGGGCAGATTCTGTATAAGACCTCTGGGCCGAAAATATTTTAAACAATGTTTTACTTGAAATAGATGTTTCAGTATCCCACCGATAATAAGTTTTTATGCAGTCACGCGCTTAACACCAGTTCTTGTCAGTAGCTTCATTGGGATCGGCGGTAGACAACAATCATGTAACTTAATTGAAAAAGTATTTTCCAAAGTTTCTTTTACTTCCCTTGCTTTCGCTAATTTGTTTCATTTCATTTACATTATTTATTATTTTGCTATTAAGAATGCGCCGCAGTCCGCGAATTTTTAAGTTATCGTACACTCTAAACTTGAAACCTTGAGAAGTAAGCCATTCAGTTAAGCCAGTGAAAATGACACGAATGGAAATCAGTGTCAAATATCCAAATAATATTTTGTCTGAATTTTACTGATTTATTTGTATTTCCACTGAATCTAGATTATTCCACTGCCATGCGTGACTCGTTCTACACTTTATTTCCTTGATTCTACAATCGGTAGTAGCTCATCAGCTGACTTTCAGTGAATGTTGTTTCACTGATTCGGGCTTAATGTATAAGTGCTCATATAATGTTTCATTCTTTTGTGTTAAGCAATATCTGTTTCGATAAGTTATTAGAGTTTGTCGTACTTTTTAAGCAAGTTTTAAATAAGATAGGTGGGTAGATGTATTATTATAGTGAAAAGATAATTCATTACCTTAGGCCAAGAACATGTGTTAACTAGGCCGTTTAACAGTTTACTTAATTATATAACAGCGTTAACAATTTTCATCCATAAAGTGCATCTAATAATACTTCGTAATTAAAACCGTTATGGAACTCTCTGGTTACCCTACCAATACCAGCGCCCACAGTAGACTGTGTTCCTTTCCCAAAATTAAGTTAAAATAATTCATATACATTTTTCTTCTGTTTCAGGTTCTTAATAATCGCATGGAAGAGAGTGTGCTTAATTGCGCACACTTTTATACGCCAGGGACGTATAATATCCCTCATTTCAAGGTAAATTCCCAGATGAGTTCTCCAAGCAGCAACATATGGACATGATTCTCCTGGACCATTCCAGGGCATTCAGCTCCGCTTTCCCTACCAAAAACTCATTTACCGTATATCTACCACGGACATCCTGCACACATCACTCATCTCCTCTAGTCGTGGGGCCTCGGTGGCAGAGCGGATAGCCTGCTTGCCTCCCACCAAGGCGAACCGGGTACAATCCCCGGCCGGGTCACTCAAGGACTTTCGCAAATGGGAATTGTGCCGGACGATGCCACTGGTTGGCGGATTTTCTCGGGGCTTTATAGTTTTCCCCGCTCTTTCAAGACCCCGATGGTAAGATCAGCCAAAATCTCTTCCCTCACTCACTCACTAACACCTATGCTCGTATTTGGAGGGTCGCAACTACCACCTGCGCATGGAAGGCACTCCATTCACCCCATCATATCACATGAGACATCGCACAGGGATTATTTCTTCAACCCCTCATTTCGTCCAGCCACATCTCAGATATCAGGACACCACCCGGCACCCTTATAAAGAAATCCACAGGCTACATTTTTATGCTGGCCAACTCAGTTCTTACCCACATGTTGAGTGTAAGCCTCAGCCGAGGAATTCACTCCATGCATGCTTAATCCAGCAAACACAGAATAGGCCTGAACAACACTAAAAAACAGGCCATCCTTTTCACTTGCACACATGCCACTTCTGACAACCCGCCTAAACTTTCAGGAACCACGGTACCAATAAATAGGCACATTAAAATATTTGGGCATCAATTTGGAATGCGAATATAACTTAATTTCACACATCGACACAGACACCACCAAAATTCGCACTGGCCTAATCAAACTCGCGCATATCCTTCGCCCATCATCTGGACCACCCACTGACACCCACCTAACCATTTTAATATGATCCGTCATCCCATTACTCATTTGTGCATTCCCCACACCATCACACTTCACCCCTCATAGCCTAAGGATACTCATCCACACTACATTCTGCTCACTCAACCTCGTCCCAGGACTGCCATTACTCTCGACTCGATGACAGGTACTCGACCAGGCACGAATCTCTATCAAAGAATCTTAGCTAGAGCCCTGTAAATTTCGCTGATTTATTGTTGATTGGCTGATGCTCAAACTTTTCCCTAGACCAGGCAGCACAGAATTTGGTCCTCTTTTCATTGCATGTTAACTATTGGCCCAAATTCGTTCGGGGCGAGGTTTTACAAACTGTGACCCATTTGAAAATGAAAGTCTATGTACATTTATTTGAATTCCAGCTTGTCCTCAAATGAATTCCCGAAATTTCTGAAGGTCTAGCCGTAACAGACATTATACTGTCAGTTTCGACTCAAATGCAGCAGACACAATACAGTCCTTTCATTAAACATATCACAGATTGACAAACTACAACCACCTACCCAAGACGACCACTACTATGCACAGACAACCTCAAGAAGGAATGTCGCATGGGAATAATGAAAGAAGAGAGTCGCCAGGGCCAGTGGAGGACAATAGTGGCCATGTCAAATGCTGATGGTAAACCCCTTAAACATCTCTCGTTTCCTGTCGTCTATCTTCTTCAGACATTCGCCGCTTTTCATTGCTAGGCCGCTGAAGATGTCTGCGAGAATGTCGATTTTTTCGTGATCTTCATCTTTATATACACCAGTCTCAAGATCGTTTTACTTGGTAAAGTGCGTGCGTGAGTTCGAGCAAAGTCTTGTATTCCAGCAGGTCGGATTCTTTAAACTCCCTGGGCTCCTTGCGCAATAAAAGTTCGTATAGTCCGGTTGTTCTCTCCTTGTGATATCAGGGTAGAACAGCTGTTTTTGACAGCTCCAGCCAGTGTCATAATTCCGGTATTGCAATCTCAGCCAGTTTATTACAGAAAACTGACTGTGATTGGATATTGGAGTATTGCGCTAAAATCCACGCAGATAGCTGCTGGTTAATGCCAGTAACTTTCTTATTGGACTAGGCTCTGAAGGTGCGTGAGCTCTCCCATCTGAAAATGTGAAAGTGCCGGTGCAGTATAAAGGTGTTAAAATAATATCGTCAGTAGTGAGCACAAGTCCCAAATTCAGAGAGTTAAACAGAGTGTCCGAAATATGAACAAAATAACGGGCCGAAAACAGCCTGCTAGTAGCCTCCAAACTAAAACATGCTCTCAAAAAAATTCCTGCTCAGTAGGCAGTCTCTTTATTCCCCGTCCCAAGGTTCATCCTTAGTCTAGAAGCACCTACAGATAGTAAGGACTTCTACACAAGTGATAATTTTGAAATAAACGCCGTTCGTCTAATAAAATAAAATGTAGTACGAATTTAGACAATCATTTCCAGCTTGCGTTATTTATTTATTTTCAAATTGTGCATTTTATTTTGATCATGTGTTACAAGTAGAATAAGATTGTGGTTATGACAAATGAATAACAAATCTAGTGAGCAAAGTTTTATTTTTACTAGGCAAATTACATAATGTGTTATACCTGTGAATACAAATAGGGGATTTTAATTTTATACATTTCCCTAAGGATGGTGTAAGGCATAACTTAATGCTTAACTAATTAACAGAAGTCTGCACAGAATAATCAAAGAAGGGTACTCCGACACAACAGTTTCTGCCATATTCGTAAGCAAGTATTATGTTATGACGATCCATTTATAATGAGCTATTCCTGACATAATGTTGTACGTTTCATTGTGGCGCAGTACACTGAGCTTAAGGAATACACAACAGCATGATTTCTGTTAACATAAATTTAATGTGATATTTTTTAATCAAGATTGACTGTAGCCAAAATACATTAAAAACACGTACTGTTGGTGACAATTCACAAGAACTTAAGACAGTCGCTTCATCAAAGCATATCAGTTTCCTCTAACCGTCGCCCTGTTTTTGCACCTCTCAGCTGATGTGCCCCGAGTGACGTCAGAGATACACGCACTGTATTCAGTTCAATCTCGATACCTGAAAGGCTTGCTGCAGGCCAACGAATGAAGTATTCCGCTCGTCTTGTGGCTTTGTAGGCGCGTGCTATGAGATGTCACGTTTTCTCGCGGGTGTAATAAGATTCTGCCTTTATGAATAAGTGAAGTGAAGAGTTTTTAGGCGGCTCTTAACAGCGAGGTCTTGAGAGCCGATAGGGGTGATTGAAGTGAATACGGAGCAGCGCCGGAGTGAGGAGGGCGGAGAAACGGGATATCCTCAAGAAAACCCGCCGACTAACGGCATCGTTCGGCGCTATTTCCACTTGCGAAAATCCGGTGGCCCGGCTGGGGATTGAACCCTGTTCGCCTTGGTGGGAGACAAGCGTGCTAATCGCTCAGCCACCATGGTCCCATCCTTTATGGATCTGCACTGCGGACGTCCATAATACAAACTTTCATTATAACTGTAAACGGTCGAAAGTATCTTTTATTACGAAAAAGGAATCAAAATATTTTAACATTATCCCTATCCCTAACTTTCACCTTGCAGCCATTTAAATGTAAATTTTGTTACAATTAACATAGAAAACAAAAGAATGTGTACTTGCAGTTACATACTACATCCTTCCGAAGATAACAGATGTATATCTATATCAAACTGGTCATATTAAAGGTGTATAGAGTTTTGACGATGTTATTTATTTTGCATTCTGCAAATGGAATTTATAAACTGGCAAACATTTTACGTCTTGCGTAGGTACACTTTTAGGCCTATATTAACAATAGTAACGATGTACACTGTTGGAAAATGATAAATGACCACCGAAACACAATGGTCCCCTCTTGAATTGAGATTTTACTGAATAATTATACAGGTTATGTACTGTATATAATAATGATTACAGAGTCGTACACCTATGGACAGAGGCTACAGAGTGTATTGAAGAACAACGTCATTATAATGTGTAGCCGCCTTTAGCGACGATGCAGTCCTGCAGTCATGGGTAAGACGATCATAAAGGTGTTGGATGTCTTCTTGGGGGAACAGTGTGACACGCTAATTCCAACTGTTGTTGCAATTGGCGGAGGTTCGTTGCCAGTATTGCAGATCGCACCAAACGCCGTCACATCATATTCCACACATGATCGATGGGGTACAGGTCGGGTGATCGTGCTGGCCAGAGGTGTTGACTAACACCTTCGAGAGCACGTTGGGTAACACGAGACGTGTGTGAACCGGCATTGTCCTGCTGGAAGGGCACACCACTTTGGCGTTGTAGGAACGGCAACATAATATACTGGACGATGTTCCGGATGCAGCGTTCACCGTTCAGTGTTCCCTCAGCAAACACCAGAGGCGTACGGTCGTTGTAGGCTATTGCTCCCCATACCATAATGCCAGGAGATGGCCCTTCATGTCGCATACATATACACTCTGGTGTTTGTGACTCTGCTGGTCGACGCCGCACACGCAAACGACCGTCACTGGAGCCAAGGCAGAATCTGCTCTCATCACTAAACACAACTCCGCGCCATCCAGCCATCCAGTTGCGTCGTTAGTAACATCATCCAAGGCGGACTGCATGGTGATGAGATGATAGAGGAAGCCTGGCGAGCGGCACCCTTGATCGTAGCCCAGCGTCCAGCAAACGGTTGGTGATGGTCCTAGCTGACACTCTGGGTGCAACAGTGGGCCCTTATCTTTGCGGTGGTCCAGGCGGGAATCTTCATGCCGCTGCCGTCCGGAACAAGGTTGGCGTGTATGTGCAACATCGCTGGACTACTCGCACCTCCAGTGATGCACAGCAGACACTTCACGTCCTACACGTTGGGAAATTTTTTCGGAAGCACGATCCAGCCTCTCTCAGGCCCACAATACCACCTCTTTCTAAGTCCGTTAATTCCACGAAGTGTCGTAGTCTATGCCGTCGTGGCATGTCTAAAATGCCTACTACTCACAGGCTGATGCGTAGCTACTTTTTCAACTAGTCAACTACAGTTTTATTGGGCTCAGCGGTGTTATGCCTAGTACGGAGTTCCTACTCTGTCCACAGCACATCACTGTTATGTATTGCATGTACTGCCCGCTATCAGTGCCCCATGCACATATTGTGTTTCTACATCACCGCTTTAGTGGTGTTAATTTTTCAATATCCCCCAGTATATATGTTGAAACACGCAGACTGCTTAGTGCATGAATTAAAGAAATAAACCTGAACGAGTGCCTAAACAAAAGCCCACCAAAACCAAATATTTATTCAGGAATTAGGGTATTACTATTATTGTGGCTTCATTCCCATTAGGGAGTATTGCTGCGGTTGGCCCCTACAAGGGCTGCGAAGCTGACAGAGGAGACAAGGCAGAGCGACCTCGGCCAGCCGAGCCGTCGTTGCATCAAACAAATTCCGGGGGATTGAACGCGAGGTCAGGAAGGGAGTATATAAGCTCGGAGCGATGGAGGCTCCGGGCGCCATCTTTCCTGCCGTCGCCGGAGGCCCTACCCGAGTACTGCGAGACGAGAGGGCCACCTCCCGTGGTCCGAGTTCTTCACCCGGCGAGCTCGCCGTCGAGAGAGCTGCTACGATACTTCGACTTCCAAAGGGTAAATATATATTCCCTGGTAGGGCGAATGAAGACACGTTAGGTCTCGGTACTTGCGAAGGCAACTAAGCTCCATACGAGTAAAGTATCACCTTGATAGCTTAAAGCTAATTGTGTATGATCTAAGGCATCAACTCCTTCTGGAGAGATCAGTATTGAATCTTAATTGCTATTGCCAGAATACCTGTTATATTTGTTTGATTCTTGAGTCGCCTATTTGAGGCGTAATTATAAAGCTAAGGTCTAATAAAAGTAGTATTTTGTATACGAGTGCTTTCCGTCCAGCTACATTTATCCCCTAGTTAAAGCGTGACCTACTCCCTTAGGAGAGGCCACAGCAGTATGTGAAACACTATATACAGCGGGTTTAAGACAAATGTGTACAAACTCGTACACGTGATTCGTGACCGGAAAAGAGAATACCCATGATCCATCTCAAATAATAAGGGCTGTAGAAGCCCCTAAAAGCCGGAGGGTGACAAGCATATTACGTGGGATACTAAGCAAAGAACTTGCGTTAGAGGAACACAAATTGGTATACGGATTAATTAAACCAATATCTTGGATAAATGGAAGGTATGGCCCGTCCTACATACACCCATTATGTAAATAATAGGGGCTGGCACCCTTTAATTGTATGAAAAAAAAATTACACACTGAGGTTAAATGGATTGTGGATACTATTGGATGAAGCAGGAAGTCGCGTTCCAACTCTCTAGGACCCACCGTTTCCGGTTAAATCGCAAACGAAGAGTGCAGTGGCAGCAATATCATGGCCTAGTGAGCAGGTAATCCTTCCTGCACCCGGGAGAATTCAGCGGGGAGTCCCCGCCGAATGAGTGAAGAAATTTTGGCGGCTCGTAACAGCGAGGCCTTGAGAGCCGATGAGGGCGATTGAGGTGAGTATGGAGCTGCACCGGGATGGAAGGGAGGGGCAAACGGGAGATCTCCGAGAAAACCCGCCGATCAGCGGCATCGTCCGGCACGATATGCAACATCGTGCGTCATACCACCAACAAGTGTTTATAAGCCTGGTTTCGCACGCTTAATAGTTTCGTCAAGAAATAGGCACTCAATGTCTTCGCAGCGGAGTTGAAGCCAAAGGCAGGTGGAGCCGATAAGTACGAGCAGATAAGCCATTGTTAGGTGTATTGTATAAGTAGCTATCAACTGTGTTCTTCTTCAGAGGTTTGTTTACAAGTACTCACTTTACCGTGGGGGGTCTATATGGGGGAGGACAGTGTGTCCGTTTGCATCAGCCCGGAGTCCGTGAGCCTTCGAACACGGCATGGGTCCCCCGTGTCCCGCACCGTAAATTATTCATACTACGGGACCGAACGAAACATGGCTCGAAACAACGTATGGAATGAGAGCGCGGGCCAAATGTTCCCGTATAGTCCTGTCACGCTGTGCGCACAGCAGATATTTTTTCTATCGTTCTCCCTCAGCGTGCAGAGCCAATCAGCTGGAAGTATGTATTGTGGTAAACATGAGCAGAGAATAGGTAAGTGTACAGAAGTGGTATCGCGTGGCGTTTCATTTGATGCGCGGGGTACCCGTTCTCTAATCGGCTGCGCGAGGCTCCAAGAACGTGCGTAGCGTTTGATTGGCTACAGCGTGTTAGTTAAGCGTTTCGGCCCAAAATTTAAATAACTAAATAAAATTTTTGATAACAAGAGAAGCGCCCAGGCGAAGCGCCGCCTTTCCTGTTCAGGGGTTCCAAAATTCGGGACCCTCCCCCCCCCCCCACACACACACACACACAAACACACATTTCCAAGCCTACCGTAGTATTCCTTCGAAATAGTTAACCTATCTATTCCTGTAGTGATGCTCACTTGGGAGTGGTTTCTAGAATTAATTTCCTTATTGCAATGTAATCACTAATCAAAAAATAATACCTACCAATCTAGATAGTAGAAGGAGTGTGAATAATTATTGTTATTAGTGTAATTTTCGAAATTAAATGAGCCTTGAGCCTTCACGAATAATGCGTCACATATCATTATAAACAATAACATAATCTCGTATATTTATGTCGTAGGACTCACAAAGACATCAATATTAAAGATACTCAAAAGAACAAATAAACTAAAGGAACAACACTTACACTGTGCAACACCCTACACAAACAACATTACACTGACACCATCACAACACAGACACAGACATCAAACACACGACGGACACCTCACGAAGACGACAACAACCGTCAGCCCCTCTGTCTCCGGAGAGGATGGCGTGGTGAGGGTTCAAGGGTGGAGGCGGAGGAATTTTAACTTTCAACATTTATAAATTGTAACGTAACCTTTTTCTTTTAGATTATAACAAAATATAATTTTAAGCCTCTGTAATTTTAAAATTTAACTTTTTTCTAATTTTATAACGTGACAAATTTTACTTCCCGACTATTTTCCTAATTTAATTTAAATTGAAGTAAGTAAGACCAGTTATGGCCTTCAGCTGGGTACAGGTGCCATTTTAATATGTTCTGTTCTGCTCTGTTACTGGAGATTCCCTATTGGCTGGGCCGCCCCCCTTCCCCCCCGCCAAGGCGAACCGGGTTAGATACCCGGTCGGGTCGATCTCGGGATTATCGCAACTGGGGATCTTACCGGACGATGCCGCTGGTCGGCGGGTTTTCTCGGAGATCTCCCGTTTCACATGAGCTTGCATTCCAACGTTGCTTCGTGCCTGCTTCGCATCCACCCTCGTCAGTCCTCAAAGACCACGATATTAAGCTACGCCCAAAACTCTCCGCTCCACGATGAGAAGCCAGTTCCGCATTCGGACACGGAAGCTGGCCACTGCGCAGATCAAAATAAGCCTTTTATTGCCGTTTCCAGCCAGCGGTTTAAAGGACGCTCTCTGCAAGACCAAACTCCTGCGACGACGGGCCAGGTTTAATATGCAGAACTGCGACAGGAAACTTCGTATTACATACGAAACAGATCATCGTTCTTGAGGAATGTCTGCTTAGTAATAACATTTCAGAAACTTGGCACGTGTGTATGCCAATTTCAGAGTTTTCATTTGTATCCAAAGACAAATTTGTTCACAAGTAAAAATGGCTAAACTGGGTGTTTTCGCAGTCATTTGTTGCGTTTGTTGTTCCATAGCGATCTTCACTCTTTCCGTAACAATCACTGTCCACATTTTTATTGTTATTGCCGCTGCTCGCAATGAAGCTTTCATCATGATACAATTGTGTCTACATATTTAGTGTCTACAATGGTTATGAATATAGCTGTTATTTTTTATATCCTCATTTGCTCCTCTTTTACAACATCCCGCTCGGTTTTTTTTCCATGCTTTTCGATCCTGCCTTAGACGGATGTAGCTTTAGTTCACCTGCGTTATTTACAGCAAATTTCAAGTCGCGAATCCTGAGAGTTAATCTTGCGGATCCGCGAGTCGCTGCCATCGAGGCAATCCGGTTCCCGTTGTGTGTAATACGTGCCGGGAGGTAGGCGAAGACGAAAAAAAAAAAAAAAAAAAAACGTGATTCGGTTTTCGCTGCGCGCATTTTTTTCCCCCCATTCACCCGTGCGTTAACGAGGGATAGGGTAGACGGACACATCACACGGGCAGAATCCACCGCTGCAAAAATTGTGTATCTCCAGCGCTGGGGAGGGGGGAGGGAAAAAAAAATGATGGAAACAAAAAAGAGGGGTTGGGGGGGGGGAACAGATCCCTAGCTGTGTTACGTGCGGAGCGGGCGGTAACAAATAATTACGAGCGAGGTGCCGTCACACTGCAGCGCAGATATTTCGCGACGCCATCGGGTTGGGATTGGTGGATGCGGCTAGAGGAGGGGAGTTTCGACTCGGCGGGCAGTGGTTTCGGAAGAGAAAAAAAAAAAAAATTTCCCCCCCCCCGTTCCTCGAGAACGGGTGGGAAACGCTGGCGGGGGTTTCCGAGTGGCCAGCAGACGACGCCGACGCTCGCTTGTTCTATCCACCCGTGATCAACGTGGAACGTGTCGCCTGTGCCGAACTCAAGGTCGAGGTCGGGAGTCCGCGTGAAACGGTCGAGCAATTACTGCGGGACGCGACGCGAGATTTCTGGCAGCTTTCCGCTGCAGAATCTTCCTTAATCCCCCCCCCCCACCCGCCCTGTTCGATGCAATTAACAACAACGCAGTTCACTAAAAAAAGCAGGTATTCGCAATCGTAACAGCAAAGTCAGCAATTTTGAGGCCCTAGTTACTTTTTTCCTTTCATATGGAAATTCATCTATCCAGGATTATAGAAAGAGGTTTATTTGAAATCTAGCCACCCCATACCGCATTTTCTGAAGCTACCCGATTATAATTGGACAAATGACGCATAAACTAGTCCCATGCGAAATAAGTGATGGATTTTGAAAGAAATGCCTTTCTATATTCATGTAATTGCGAAAATAGAATGTGTTTTGAGTAAACCGCGATACAAGTCGCTGCTCATTGCCTATAGCGAACTTAGTCATCGTCGAGGTATGAAAATCCTTAATCGGGTTACTTAACATTGTTTACGGCATTCCAGGATTTTCGTTTGACTACCCAGCGTCACCGCTGTCGATTCTGTCCTCATTTCCCCTTCTCTTTGATAACCCGAGCAACCGTAATTCGTCCCTGAGAGATTCGCAGATATTTCGTTTCCGGCCGTTGTAAGTTTCTCTGAGCGAACCTTTTTTTCTTTATTTCACTTTGGCTTTTGTAAAGGTTTTTTTTTTTTTTTTTTTTTTTTTTTCGCGCTCGGATGTAACTTTTGTCGTGGTTTGTTTTATCGCGTGTGCCGCTGGCAGGATGGCATTTAATTAAAGATTTTCCTCAGAAGCCACATTTAAGTTTTTTATCACTCTGGCCTTTACTATTTTCACAAAGAAAAACGATTTTGTGAGAAAAAGCAAAACATACTATCACTTTTATGTATGTCTGTACGTGTTGGTGTGTGCACCTAGTAGACACCTGAAACAATAAAATGTTTCTAATAGGTGAACTTACTAATACTCTAATAGCCCACCATTAGAGAGCACGTTTTCCAACTTGCTGTTAAAATATTCGAGTTGTTTACGCTTGTATTTCATCGTGTCCGGTACATATTTCACTCCCCAGTATATCAACAATCTTTCAAAATACAATAAAATCAGAGCTTGAATATAAAAAATAATTCGAATTCTCTAAAATAAAATACATTAAGAACCTTAACTTGGAAAAAAAGGCGTGGTGAAAAATCTGTCAATTCTAGAAACATAAAAATGCGTGGTTTCTTTGAAAATATTTGTATACTAACGTGTCGCGCTTGTATTGGTCGATATCAGTGTTACTTGTCATTATATATTAAGGGCACAGAAAAAGTAATTATTTGTTGAATAAACTAATATATCCCCCATCTGTCGTTTTACAGTGCTTTATCTTCAAATTACTGGCTCGAGATTGTTAGTATGCCTACGTTGATCGTATTTTCGGTTCTACAGAATGTCCAGAAAAATAATCAAATTATGAAAAAATTCTAAACCTTAGATTTTTAAAACTAGTTTTTTCTTTCCAAGATTTTTAACATTTTTTTGGACGTGACGTATTCGATTTTTTGTAAGATTTGTTAAAACAGCGTTAAGTAAACTATACACCTAGCTAGCCTTTCCAGGATGTTGCAAAATTTCATGACGACATTTCGGGGAATCATTCCTCACATCTGGAGGAATACACATAGGTCCCAAATGCTTCGTTTCGTTACCGCAGCCCGTAATACTTAACGTACAATGTAACGGAACGTGCAATGCCATCGCAGCGTTCGTTTGCATGATGCACGACACCTCGCACTACGCCACTACACCTGGAACAGTAGGAACTACACAGGAATTGGTCACACGTGTGTGAAAGTTTATCGTCGACAGTAAAGGAAATGATCGAAATGCTCTCCGTCGTCAGTAATGCACGCATCAATCCGCCATTGCATGGACACCCGGATGCGTTGATGAATCCCTGGGAAACTCCTGATTGTTCCGCAACCCGCTGGAATGTTCCTGATTGTTCCGCAACCCGCTGCAATACAGATACGGAGATTGCCCCCATGGTCCACTGGGATTGCATACACAAGTGCCACACGTCCCTACAAATGAAGGTCTAGTGGATTAAAATCAGGGCTCCTGGGGGGGGGGGAGACAGATATGGGACTGCCAATTACAGCAAGCCACGCTGTCTCACGCCCCTAGATTACCTCACACTCATTAAGAAGGAGAGTTAATACGTAAAAATGAGATATTACGAGTTCTTTTGACTACCGTATTTATGACATTTCTACTTCATTACAGTCCCCGATATCTACAGAGAGCCGGAAGAAATGTATAACTTAAGGTTGGGAACCCTTTCATTTATTTTCGTTGACAATGGCACGTAAAGTACTTTCTTATTTTATGTTCTGCGCTTTATAGTACAGGCGCAATAATTCTAGGTAACAGCGAAGTGGTTTTTTATTTTGGTGTTACTTTCAACTGGCCAGAAGATCGCATGCAAATTTTGTACTCATTTGACTGATTCAGAAAAGAAACGCGATCCTGTTCAAGTGTCTGGGCATCGCCAAGTTCGTAAAGAATGCATATCGTAATTATATACAGAGCTAATTTTAATCGACGAGTTTAAAGACGTAACTGCAAAAATCCGTGCATATATTTTTTTTTTTTCCTGAAGTACTATATATAATCACTATTGCTACATAACCACGTAGTTTTCAAAAAGTTTCGTACTCTCCATCTTCAATACCAAATAAGTACGATACTAGTTTCCACGAAAACTTTTGTTCTGAATTTAAAACAATTTCAATACTGTGGCTAATATGTGCGTGTTCATGCTAGCGAAATGGAAGTTACGTTCCCTGCAGTGAAATGGCGACACTTCTGACGTAAGATTAAAATTTCCACTATCCGAAATACCTATACTAAAATTCGAATTCCTTTTAAGGCAATGCCGGTATAAATCAAGTTCCTTAAAAAAAATCTAAAACAAGAACAATGTTTGTATGTAAGTATTAAAGAAATCCTATTCGAGAGTGTTCACGATTTTAGTTTCGATACGACACGCGTTTACATATTAACTTACATATGACTGAACCAATTTAACCCTTACTCTGAATCCTTACTATGGTAGGCTATGCTAACATTCTACTTAAATGGATGACACTTATTTTCGATACGACACGCGTTTACATATTAACTTACATATGACTGAACCAATTTAATCCTTACTCTGAATCCTTACTATGGTAGGCTATGCTAACATTCTACTTAAATGGATGACACTTATTTTCAAAATGGTGGCCGTATCAATATTTTAGGTAAAATTGTTTTTATGCACTATACCGTTTAACTGATTTCGACTGAACTTAGTATGCAGAAAGTATTAAGTACAGATGTTAAGTATGCTAACACATAGCTTACTTTGTTCAATTTTCTAAGATAAAGTTGAATGAAAATAAAAAGTTTTTGTAACATATTTACGGAAACAACCTATTCCCACCAAAATTAGGCAAACTATACATTTTGCGGTACATCATCTAAAACTTGTATGTTTTAAATACGCCAGGCACTTTTTAATTTTTGAAATGGCGGCACTCATGTGAGGAGTTTTGGTAGCTATACCACATCTACGAAACCATGTAACAAAATTTTACCAACGTTTGGATTTAGAAATGAGCGCTTATTTATACCATCTATTTTGTCAACACAGAGCCTTTTTTTTTTTTTTTTTTTTGCCATTTACTATGGTAGCTCCACTTTTGGGCCATATCTAGGGGAAAAAAAAATGCAATCGATTCTCACACAATTTTTGCAAACAAGTATTACTACAGCAGGCCATATACATTTGTGTTACTCTTATATTTTCAAAATTATCACATCGTAAATGTTTATTTTAACAAACACGTTCCTTTTATCTGTTTTTGAGTAAGGCGTACTTCATGAAATTTACTCGCAGACACACGTGCGGAAAAGTTACTAACATAACAGTTAGTTATGTTAGTAACGTATTGTTTCTTATCATGTTTCACAATTATTTAAAATACTCCTTGTGTTGCATAATTTGAATAAGGCAACTATTTAGTAGTAAGACATCCAAACAAAATCTCTTTCAATCATAGCAATTAGGCTATTCACGGTAAAGTGAGCAATTTTTGAGGCCCTTCCAAAATTTTCCATTTAGCCAATTTTTATTTTTTCCACAGCTTTTTAACATCAACATTGCCACGTGGGTCATAAATATGGTGTATAATTCCACCACTCTTAAAATTTAATGTCTGATTCTGCAATAAAACATACATATTATTCGCTAATACCAGGTGGGAGGGCCTTAAAAAGTTCTCACTAAACCGTGAACAACCTATATTAATTTTTACTAAAAAAAAATACCTTAGAATTATTGAATTGAAAATGGGCCACTGGAAAAAATTAATCTTGTCCTGAAAACTCATAGACACTATGACTTAGCTTTATACGTATACATATAGGAAGGTAATGCAAATGTAGTAGCGGACTTTTCTCAGACACTGAAATTTGCAAATTTTAAAATAATGGTTGGTATTATTAGATTATTTAGGTTCACTCCGATAATCTGAATGCAGTCTCATACTAGTCAACAGTTTTTATATAAAAATAATTACTGTGTTGCCTGCGAAATTGTACTCCTCTTAAGTGAGCACTGGAAAGGTGAAATCCACGATTTTATGTACGAAATATGCAAGAATTTATGCGAAATAAATGTCATGTAATGAAAGCGGAGATCATATTCGAAATGTAAATATTTTAATCTGAAATCCATTATTACATTTACGTTTTATTGTGAAATTGAATTCCAGTTTTTTTTACGAAATTGAACGAAAGCGTGAATTTTTTTTTCCTTAACTGTGGAGAGGAACATCCAATTTAAATCTTATGCCCGATTCTCGTAAGGACAGTGAAGAATGGGACATAAGGGAAATTTTAACTTTGCCACCTGAAGATTTGCAGTAACTACGCAGTTCTGAACCCAGTTATGAGTTACATGTTCTAGATTACAGCGTACGCGAGGACTGTTAGTTGCTCGTTTTTAATACAATCAGTGATGGGGAATTTATCGTTCCCATTTACCAATCTGATAAGCAATTTCCTAGAAGTTTGTAGCCTTCATGGAAGATATCCTGGATGGCTTGTTTCGAGCGTCGGGTAGCGACGTAAGCTTACAAAGTTTGGTCGGCGCTTGAAAGTGAGGTCTCGAACGCCGATTTTGGCTGGAAAGAGGTTGGGATGGAGCAGCGATGGATCGCAAGGGCTTGGGAAACGGGAGTACCCAGAGAAAACCCGTCGGCCAACGGCAACGTCCGAAACGTTCCCCACTCGTTAATAAAACAAACGGCTTACCCAGCTATTGGGTATTCACGATAAAGTGAAAAAAATAGTCAATAAGTATATTTTATTCTTGCCCTAGACGTGAATTTCCGGGTGCAGTGGAATATACGCACTGTGTTAATTCATTGCATTTGCAATATCTACTTAAATAGGTGGTTCAAGGATAAATAACAGTTGAAAGGGAAAAGTAACTAGGGGCCCCAAGAGTGCTGAATTTACCGTGAACAGCCTGTAGGAATCGAACCAGGTTTATTTTGGTGGGAGTCGAGCGGTGTGACTACTGCACCACCGCGGTCCCGTGAGCAAAATAAACTGAGCTTACTGCGCCGGAAGCTGTTCACAGTCGACTGAGCAATTTGGAAATCAACCTTACAGAAATGTCACTGACCCTACATTGCTTATATTTTAACGTGGACACTGACTTGCATGCGCCCTGTTAAGTTGGTAATAACGGGAGGGAAAGTAGTTCCATGTCCCATGAAGAGTGTTTGCTAAACATTTGGTGAGCACTGAAATGCTTTCTTAGCTTTCTATTTTATTATTTTATATAAAGGCTATTCACGATGAAGTGCGTGCTTTTGAAATCAACCTGAGGAAAATGACAATGTACATACTTGCAAATATTTTAACTGGCACAATGAGAGGCATGTGCCCAGTTAAGTTAGTTGCGGTGCAGGGAAAGCAGTTGCATGACTTAACGCCGAATTAAAAGTGTTAGGAAACCATTTGTGATAATTTAAATGATTTGCTTCGCTTTCTGGTTATATGCTGGAATTAAAAGTAAAAAAAAAAAAACGCGTGGATAAAGTGACGAGACCAGTGACAGTGTTAATTTTACATATGGCAGGAATAAACACAGGGTTCACACAAGTTTATTATGAATAACCCTTAGTATATTGCATCCAGTGTACCGCCTTAAGAAGAGAGACTTATCGCAGCTCCAAATATCCGCCGAGGCTTGTGTCAATACGTATGTCTGATGTGAAAATATTCCGTCCTCTTTGGTTGTTAAAGAAAACAGATATTTCAACTTAAAAGTAACTTTGTTTATTTTACATGGATATATATATATTACAGCTGATAATGTTTATTCTTCGTTCACTTAATATATAAGGGGCAGCGATGGCGCAGTGGCCAGGGCGCTCGCCTCCCACCACGGCGATCCGAGTTTGCTCCCCGGCGGGTTCACTCCCGGATCGCACTGGGCGGTGCCGCTTGCCGGCGGGTTTTCTCGGGGTACTCCCGCTTCCCCCGCCCTTGCATTCCAGCGTCGCTCTCATGTCATGTCCGGGGATGACGGGCACCTACGGGTCCCAGCTGGAAAACCCATCACTCGGAGAGCGTTGCCTCGCCGTGGATTCACTCCCCACTCGAGTTTATTTTTTACTTATGTCGTGATTTTTTTATTTAGTTATTAATTTTTTTAATTACTTACGGTGTCTTCTTTGCTTTCTGGTCAATTGTCGTTCTGTTCTAAGGTTTTTATTTGTTTGGGGAGTCCTATTTAACGTTATTTTGCTGACACGTTTTTTTTTCGGAGAGGTGCTCAGTTCATTTAAGCGCCATAATTATCACACTACGTCACTGAATTGAAATATAAGGCAATAGCCGAAACTTTGAGTTCTGCTGGCGGACAACCGGACGATACGAGTGTTTGTGTCAGAGACTCAGGTAGATTTCGCCTCTTGCCAGCGTAACTAACAGGAGATTCCGTGAAAGCAAGGGTCCAGTAATTAAGCAGACCCGGAGGGATTTTACTCAGGAGCTGCGTTTCAAACCAGAATATGGGTCTGCGATGATACAGGCTGTTCACGTTAAAGTGAGCACTTTTGAAATCAACCTTAAAATAACATCACTGCTTCTACCTGCATGCATTTTGACGGGTGCACTAAGTGGTATGCGCACAGTAAAATGGGTAACGATGGACTGATATTAGTTCCACAACTTAACGTCGAATAAAACGCGTTTGGTAACGATTTGTTATAACCTTATTGATTTCCTTCACTTTTAGTATTTTTTAATGCATCGAAGTGTAAAAATAAACACACATGTAATACATATCACTTTTCTAAAACTTCCACATTTTCACTTGACCGATGCATGAATAAAGTGATGAGGTCCGTGGAAATTTAAATTTTATATAAGGCGGAGGAATACACGACGTGCACATAAGTAGATCTTAAGTAGGGCTTTCAAAAGTACCCAGTTTACCGTGGACGGTTTATACCTTAACCCACAATGCTCTGCTGACACAGTACACTTAATTAAAAATAAGTAATAATTATCTAACCTTCCTGTGGATATATTTGCCTAGTTGAATAAATGTAATCATTCGTTTTTAGTTGTTATTAAAGACGCCACCCTAACCCATTCATTCAGTACCAGAGTACACAATGATGTAAACATTTTACAGGAAGGTTATTTTTGACCAGAACTGTACAACACTGCGAGATTCAGTGTTCAGTTAACTTACGTATGGATAACTTATCCATAAAACGTATTTCTGCCCAACTCATTGACTGGTTTACATGGTTGTGATTGCGAAACGAACACTGTCCGTTCAAGTACAGCAAGCTAACATTCACCTCAAATAAAAGATAATTAGGCAGTCTAAAAGGTTTAAGCAACTGATTATTGATTTTCTCTGGCTTAAAGCTACATAAAAATCAACAAATACTCTTTACTAGAACTATTTGCAGCTTTATTCACGAAACATTTTTTTGGCTTTACTAATATTTGTTTGAATACGAAAAAAAAAATACACAATCAAAGATGGTATACAGATTTGTACTTGAAAAATAATTAGTCTACTTCCTGAAAATAGACAGCTGTCTCCATGCGATATTTTAGGGTAACGGATGAGAAAGATATTATTATGCAAACAAACTTAATTTCGCACTATGCTGGAAAATAACAGAGATAATGTGTATGCTTATTACATCCATAAATGAACTATATATTTTCAAGAGACTTTAAATCAGGAAACAAGTTTTATTGCCTTTACCACCCACAGAACACAACACGTATTGAATTAATTTTACTGCCTTATTTGAAAAACGGCGCATTAACTCGCTCGCCACGACGAACACAAACGATGAAAACCTCAAAGTTTTATCCGTTTGCCTTCAGTCTTCTTGTTTCGCCAGTCCACATCTCACGAGACCCATAACGGGTACTCCATTGTTTCAAGGCGGTTGTGTGAGACGCAGCCATTAATTTTGTGAATAAATTTCTGCCCGCAGTGCGATATCTTCCTGGAGCAGGAAGTCCGTCCTACTTGCGCTACTCCATCGAAGTACAGGCATTACCAACCCGCAAAACTAACACAGATGAAACATTATATGCTCCAGTGCTTCTCCAGAGGGTCTGGACAGGGATAATAAAATGTTCCAGCAATCGAATTTCAGAGAACGGATGTCTGTATACCGAATATGTTACTCGTCCCGCTGTTGAAAATGGTGGCGATAAATCTAACGGAACATAAAGTTTTTGAGATGAATAGTTACGTTTTGCTTTTCATTCCCACTGGCATAAAAGCCAATGTCTTTAGCTCTGTCTGTAGCTCAAAGTTATGTTGTCCCCTCTGCTTGCACTTCTACCCTCCTTTAAAGCCAAATAAATTAGTAGCGTTACACATAGTCAGTGATGGCGACGATGGAAAATTCTATGTTGTGCAAACGTCAGAAATGGTTAACCGGACCAAAAAATTTGTAGTACTACACTGTATTTTGTTTTGTAAATTTACTAAGATTTTTTTTTTTACTGTTACATAATTTTGTAAGAAAATCACTTATAAAATTTATTTTATGTGACGTAACAAGAGCCTTCTTCGTACAAACTGTTCACGGCACACAGAGCAATTTTGAAAACCTTTAATATCTACTTGTACGTGCATGGTGTAACCTCCCACGTTATGTGAAATTTGCTCTGCCATGGGCCTCATCGCTTTATTCATGCGTCAGTCAAGTGAAAATGTGAAATTATTAGATAGTGAAATACCTTACAAATCTGCTAATTTTTAAAGTTTCTATTCATTAAAAAAGCAGAGATCGAAACAAATAATTTAAGTAATCTCAAATGATTACTCAATACTTTTAATTTGACGTTAAGTAACGGAACTAGTTCCCCTCCGTCGTTACCAACTTTACTGGACGCATGTCACTCAGTGCGCCCGTTAAAATATTTGCAGGCAGAGGCAGTGACTTTTTTCTAAGGTTAGTTTCAAAAGTGCTCAATTCATAGTGAACAGCCTTTAATAACTCTATAAACATTTTTGTAATAACTAGGAATCACTGTTGCTTTTTAACCAATCGAACAAACTGCAAATATAATTTAATCATTTGCATTGTCAGGAAATGTCATCCCAACGGAAATATCAGTAAACAGTATATTATAAAACTATAAATTTTCCATCTGCACAACGGTTAATTCCAGCTGCGTACATAGTATTCCTCTGAAATGCAGTAATTGCCTGAATCACTAACCTCGTTCCTTCTCAAATTGTTTGGATTATATATCTACTTGTCTGAGTTAATAAACCACTAAAGCATGATCAATTACTGTGGTGGCAAGTGTGCATATGGTGAAGTATATGCGTTAACCCAACATGTGCGAGTTCGATTCTCACACCTGACAAGTTATTTAATACGATTCGAAAGATTTTCCCTCCTGCATTTTTTTTTTCATTGCAGTTATTTTCGAGAGCATTACAAAATAAATTTTTCTCCTCTTTTCGTTAAACTAAGTTAAAATAAAATTATTAATTCCCCATATTAGAAATGTATGTATTGCAATTTCCACAAAAAATAATTTTATAAGAACAAAAATTTTTCCTGTTTACACAACGTACAGATATTAGACTTCGTACAGTGCATATTGATCCTTGTATTTTCATTCCATATAATGTAACCCCTGAAAACCTGTAACATTTTCAAGTGAACCACATATGTAACCTTGAATCACAAGGATCGTGAGGCAAGTTTCATAAGGGGATGGGTCGTCCGATGCATGTGTTTACAAAGTCCCAATATTTTCTTTTCGCTTGTATGTCATGCCGGCTACCCAAGGACATCTGGAGATAACGAACAAGGCTTGCATTATTGTTAGGCAGAGACAGGAAATTGTCTGTGTTGCTAGGAAAAAAAAACACACACACACACCACACTGCAACCCTCGAGACTGCGAGAAGACGTAAACGAAGGAATTTTCTGTAACAAACCGGCGTTTTGGAGACTGTCTACATCACAAGAAAATCGACATTTTGAAAAAGATTAAAGAGAACTGATGATGATGTTTATGATCGACCAGCGGGCGGAAGTTCCTTGAATGAACAGGGATTAAAAATAACCTGACGAAACTTGCCCGTGTAGATTCATGAAGTATCAATTTATTGGCGAGTAAATGAAGGGATATGCGTATTCCTTAAGAGGGATCTAACCCCGCCATTTTGGATTTATCCATATTTCGCCATTACGTACTTTTGAATTGGTTTAATTTAATTTTTCGCACTATACATCTTGAAAAATACCTTCTCAGACTTTATAAAGTAGTTGTTTCATTTTCACTGCCTTCATTAATTTTAAACTACACAGTATAAAATTTCTGTACTTGTTACGAAAAATTCTTCGGAAATTAGCTTGCCGAAGATGTTCTTGCATCTCTACAAATATAATATTGTGTGTTTACAACACATTATTTTAGAAAACTTTCGAAACCGTTTATGCAGTTCAGTAATTATAATAAACTTGAAGTCTATACCACTTGCTATTTGGAACTCAATATTAATTTTACACGTTCCCCGCTAAGATTTCGAGACATTTAGTCGACAGTATTTGTAGCATTAGTAAAATATCTTTGCCAATCAGCTGCCAAAGAATTCCATGTTCGATTACAGACTTTTATGCAGTGTAATTACAGCTGGAAAGAAGTAAGATATATTTCCTCGAAGGCAACTACAGCAGTTAAACTAGCCGATATAGTCAAACAATGCCAACTTCAGAAAACGTACAAAGGATGGTCTTGTGTCCTATCATTCAGTCAAATTAGATGCAAAATCTATGATGCAGGTTTTTGGGGAAATTCTAAAAATCCGAGATGGCAGTGACTGATTCCCCTTAACGTGGATGTCTTGAGAGCCGATGAGGGTGAAGCGAGGTGAGTATGGAGCAACGGCGGAATGCAGAGGCGGGGGAGGTTGGATATCCCCGAGGAAACCTGTCGACCAGCGGCATGTGAAAGTCATCGAGCCCAGTTCGCCTACGTGAGAGGCGAGTAGTCTAACCACTACACTACCACCACCCCCCCCCCCCCAATTTATTGGTGCAAGATAAAAATAATCCCTTTTTAATTTCGGCTTTAGCGTGTCACACACTTTCATCTACTTTCCTGAGGCTCTTAGAGAAATTACAGTCGCATAAGGCACTTCCGAAAATTGATTTTCCTTTAAGTAAATCCAAATTACATCATATTAGGTCACAATAATTTGCAGTCATATCTTACGACGTTATACTTTGAGCAACAGTTATAATTTTTGATTGAATAAAAATATTGAATTAAATGTTATTGTTTGAAATAAATATCTATTATTCTAAGGCAGCAAGGTAACCTACGAAACGGGGCATTGTTTGCTGTTACTAAAGGTTCTTGTTTGTTTTCGTTTCCTCAGTATGTTATTGATCGATTGTGATGAAGAAGATGAGCTGTTCTTCTCGACAAAACTTACTGACTCGCATATTTACTGGAAAAACTTTCCTTGTGAAAAAAAAAAAAAAACTACTCTTCAAAGATTTGTATTTTAAGAAAATATATACCTTCGGGGAAACAAATCATTCGTTGGGTTGAAATAAACCCGTTTGGGCTGCAGCGAGCCTCTTTACTATAAAGTGAGCACTTTTGAAATAAACATTTGAAAAATGTCACTGGCTGTACCCGCATATATTTTAATGGACACGCTGATTAACATGTTTCGAGGGAAACATGCTAGAGGGAAAGTAATTCCATGATATATTAACGTTGAATTAAAAGTATTATTTCGATATTGTCAAAAATGGAATTAATAATTTCACTTTCCTTTTTTAATGCATTTGAGTGTAAGAATGGGTAAATCTGTAAAATACATTATTTCTCTTTTTCAAAGTTTCACTTGACCAATGCACGTATAAAGTGCGGAGGCCCATGGCAATCTCTCAAGACCGCGTTGTTAAGATCCGCCCAAATCTCTCAATCTCTCAATCCATGGCAATGTTGATGTTAGACTTGACTGAAGAATACACAACGTGCATACAAGTACACCTTAAGGAGGGCTTTGAAAAGTGCTCAGCCTACCGTGTACAGCCAATACCAAGTTTGAAGTACATATGAAGTGATGAACGTTTGTCTAGCCAGCTGCCGTATTGAGGTCGCCTATTACACTTCGAAGTGCTCCCCCATAACTCCTCATTATGACGTTCTCTTGTCGAGATCCACTCGTTGTTTCGCTGCACAGTTTTCGCGTTAACAGACATTATTAACCACTCCATATATAACGTAGGGTGCTCGCCGAAATTATTTTGAACGAATTGCGGTTAGTCAAATACGAGTGTTTTGTGTTTTTTTTTTTCTCTCTAACCGCTTTCATTACGGTATAGCAGTAAATCAAACCCAGCCCTGGGATTGCAACTTTCTGTATCTCTTTCCTGGATATTTTGGAATGTCAATGTCGTTTTTCGAAACCTCAGGCGAAAACAAAACTCTGGTTTATTTGCTACACAGGTGAATTCGGGTGTCTCGCGCTTATGGGTGACAGAATTCCAGCATTCTGTTTTTTATCAATTTTTTTGTCATGACATCTAGTTAAGAAGGGGTGGCATATATTTTCTCTCCACACAGAGAGTGCGCAATTATTTTTCAAATTTTAAGTTGTTAGAGCTGTACTCTTTCATAAACGCTAAACGATGGGAGGTTGACGTTTCATTTGTGAGGGTAACTACAGAAGTGATCGTACAAAGACTCGTGCAAAAAGTACCAATTTAATAAATGCATGTCATAAAGTTTTAAACCATTCCTGCCCTCTAAACATATCACAACATTTGTACTGAGCAGGTAAGCAGAAAACGAAATATAAAATCCCGACGACTGGTGTTACTCAACAGTAACAAATCCGTTTCACCTCCATAAATTAAAAGGCATTCTTATCAGACAATCATTTTTTTAACGCTTCCAGCTTTGTGCTCGTATGCGATATGGGAATTCATTTATTTACGTTGTACTACTTGGCTTTGAAACTCGCATGCACGCATTTAACTGACGTTATTCTTAAACGTGGTGAAAAAGTGGCATAAGATGAATAATATGTCTCTCAAAAATATCACAAGGCTGAAAAATACCACTCAATCATAAACTGCGTCAAAGAACCTAGTATGTATACACGTTTATTCACTTCACTGCTGCTAAAGTGAGACGTGAATATAGTCACAATTTTGAAATTAGCTTGTCATCAGCAAACAATTCATATGTACACCTAACGATCTCTCTGATGGCAAGTGTACATACAATCCACATGGAGGAAGCGGTAATCAGTGGCCAACGCTGACAAAAAGGTTCTGTTGAATCAAACAAAGTTTGTTAGGCGCTACCAAATGAATTGTTTGCATAGGGGCAACAAAATGTTTTGTTGTTGAAACCAAATTATTTTGTTGGTCTTATTTGGTTGGTGCAACTAAAGATTGGTTTTGCTCTACAAACGTTAAAAATTTTTGGATGATATAAAAAAAAATTGTCATCCGACCGAGATACAAACTTAAATCAGATGCGTCCGAGCGCCAGGACTTAGCCGCCTCACCAAACATGGCTGCTGAAACGAGCGGAATATTTTTAGCGAATAATATTTCACTTTTTAAAGCTTTAATTTGTTGGACTTGTTTTTATTAGGATGTCTTTAACGGCGTGCGCTCGGCCCTCTCCTGTTCTTCTCTAACACGAACCGCAACTTAATGGTGCCTGGGGCTTATAAAGTTAACGTGGACTGGCCCTACTTATAAAAATAATTACGTCGTTGCCCCTGGCAACCAAGCACAAATCGACAGCGGTTGCCCCTGGCAACTTCTCCCAAAAGTTCTTTACATAACCAACGACAAACATAGAGCAATCAAACAATAAAAATGTTGGAAAGAGTGCTAAATTCAAATCAAATACTTATCGTCTCTCATGTTGTGGCAAAGATCAATAAACCTGTAAACATTGCAGCGGAAAAAGATTAACTCTGAAAATAATTACGTGACGCAATTATTAGTAAACCTGCATAAACACATCAATAGTCATATGTGGCGGCAAATAAAATCATGCAAATTAGACATTTCTGTGCGAATAAATAAGGTTCCGAAATCAGGCGTTACAACGTTATCCAGTAGTCGAATTGTATGAGTTGAAAAACATTCCAACTTCTTCACTTGTCGCTTGAGCTGAGGTTGGCAAAGCGTAACGATGGAGCTCAGATGTTTTACGTTCGATTCTCGGGCGGACATCCTAAGTTTTAAATCAAACGAAACTGTTTAATTTTCGTAGAGCCAAACAATGCTTTTTGTTCAAACAATAAAATCTTCGTTTGGTGCAAGCAACGAAATGAGAACAAGGAAATAATTTGATTTCAACTACAAAATAATTTGATTTCAAAAACAAAATATTTTATTGTCCCTAAACAAATAGTTTGGGTGAGCCAAACAAACTTCGTTTGATTCTAGAAAACCTTTTTCTCAGTGTAATTTCGCCAAACGTTGAAATCTTTAACTGTTATCCAAACCGATGTCGGGGAGGTTGGCAAATACGCGGCGGCGTTGTTGTCTGCCAGCTAGAGGAATATTAAGGGTTTAGATCAAGCGCGTCCCTGAAAATATTGAACCATGGTTTATCTGCCTTCTCGTTCATTTATGGTGTTTGTTCTAACCAAATGTCATGATAAGACTTTAAAAAAGAAACAATATTATTTTCTACAAAACAAAATTTGTACTCTAAAATTCTATATAAATATAATATATTTAGTAGCCTTATGTGAACTCTAATCAAATAAATTGTTTATAAATATAATATACTAATAAATAATTGAAAAAAATTATTTTTGCGCGCACTAAATTTAATTTCCCTAGGCATTGCGTTTTACAGTTATCTTTTAAAACAAAAGCAACAAATATAACATAATATTTTTTAAATTTGTTGTATTTGAGAGCCATCTGAGTAAACCCGAACCTAATTAAAATGGAATCAATATGGAGAAAAAATATTCTGGGTTTAATACTTTGTTTCAAGTAGTGGCCACGAGGAGCAACCTACACCCTGGAACTGTAATGTGATTGGTCAAGAGGGAAAGCTGGCATGGAACTCGCAACAGAGGAACAGGACAAATCTGTCACAAGACCTGTCACCAAATGTCGTCTCAAACAGGTGACAAATGCGATATCGGGTATACCAGCCCGTGTAAGTGCTGCTATGGCGGGAGACCCCAAACAAGCATGTTATGCATTCCGGTACCACCTGATATAGCTGTGAGACAGTGTCAGGTCTAACAGCGAGCACCTGTTAAAATGAGTATTTCCTGCGACTTTTGGCCTACGTGAAACTACTTGGGAGCCGCTGATGACGTGACGTCAGGGACGTCAACCTCACCTGGATGTGTGGTGAGTGCGGCGCCCCGTTCAACTCCTGCAAGAGTAGGGATTCTCAAACTTTAAGGGCATGCGCCCCCTCCCCCCTCCTGGTACCTTTTTTTTTTTTTGTTACGCCTCTCCATCCCATAATATTATATTCAAATAGAGTACAAAAAAAATGTCGTTTAGGTAAAAAAAAAAACGAACTTAAAAGTCTTTTATAAGGTTTTATTAAACATATTAGTGAACAAACACAACAATTTTTTTTGTTGGAACATAACATTAATGACTGTTTGTCTTTCACAAGTTTTTGTATATTGGTGTTCATTATTTGTCCTTTTTCTCAAACCTTTATATGCTTACTAAGTTTATGTATGCTTCAGTCCTTAAAATGCCACGCCTCTCCTCGAGATCTCCTACGTCTCTCGCGAGGGTGGGAGGGGGAAGGAGGGGGGGGGCGATGCATGCGCACCCAAGATTGAGAACCCACGCGTAGCTAGAGCGAACGCTGCCAACATACTGGGTCCCGGGTGGCGGTCGCGCTTTGTTCGCCTCGTCTTCGGATAACTCCCCACCTCCTCCTCCCCTCTGACACCTTCCAGGAGCACGCGTGCCACACGTGACGTCACCGAGGAACGTCTCCTATATTTCCTGGTTGTTTTCGAAACTTATCGAGAACGACGAGGAAGGAACAAACTTATTGGGCACCTTGCCTTGCGGCAGAGGGAAACAGATAGGGTGAAGTGTCTCCTCTGTTCCGCCTGGGGAGGAGGGATGCTGTACACATAATATTGTGAGAAAAGTGTTGGTACATTTAATGAGGTTTATTCATAGTGTAACGTTTAAATTTGTAGTATTTATATTTAAATTTCCGTATGCATTTAAGGATTTTTGTATAATATTTTAAAACATTGTAATAATAAAAAAGGTACTTTTATGTTAACACGTGTACAAAACGCTTGGGATACATGACATTTAGGGAAAAACCAAGTCCGTCCTAAATGTGATGATTTTTTTTTATGGTTCCATTAAAACATTGCGAGGAAACCGCGAATTTGCTATAATCGTGGGAGCGTGTTTTCGAGGTTATGGTTTTATTTAGTTTCAATTCAGTAATGGAGGTGAGAGAGCTCCGTTCGCAAACACGTTCAAACGTGGCTGCCGGACGAATTTGCAATCATACCATTCATGTGGTCGCTGTCCGAGTATCAAGTAGCGGGGAACGTATTCAGATAGACAAGCGGTCTTCCAAATGAAAAATAAATAAATAAATGAAAAAAAAAAAAAAAAAGGAAAGAAATATTTCGTCGTAAAGTGCGAATATGGCCGAGGACTCAGAAGTAGAATCACGTACACTACCTGATTCTTCTGGTTCCTCCTTCAGTCGTGTTTGATTGGTGAGGGGGGGGGGGGAGGATCAGTCCTGCGGAAGACCAACTTCTTTTAGGGGGGGGGGGTCGAACGAAGAAAAACTGGCGAGTTAACGCGGTAAGAAAATAGGAAGGAAATTTCCCTTTTGAAACTGTTGACCCCCCCCCCCCCCTCTTTTCCACCTAGCTGCCTTTCTTTTTTCTTTTGGCGGGCGCACGCTGTCCTGAATTTATAGACCCAGCCGTTCCCCATTCGCAGCAACAGTTTCTAGACGTCGAGGGCTGGAAGAAAGAAATACGAGGACGAGTTGTAAAGGGGTTGGAATGAAGGGGAAGGAGTGGGATATCTTCAAGGGGGTTGGGGGGGGGTGGGAGCCTCGTTTCCAACTGCGTTTTGGGACGTGGCAGCTTCTGGGGATGGGGAGAGGGGAGCGAAAAAAAAAAAAGTTTCTTCTTGTAGGCGCAGCCCGATCTGTTATGAATTCCGTCGCCCTTTTTTCCGTAGTGTTACCGGATGCGGGGACGCAAAAATTGAGTGGGGATAAAAGGAAGTCTTCAAGCTTCAGACCTGAAAGTATTGAAGTTGATAGCTCTGTCATCACTCACTCTTCGATCTCACTCGCCGACGTACAACATACGCGGAGAACATTCGAAATGGGAATTCTTTAAAAAAAAATAAAAAAATAAAAAATCCAATCGTGGGTTTTACATCGAATGGTTAAGCACAGGAGCGCAAGACGACAGGAAATCGCTACTCTAAAGCGGTCGCCTCCTTACCACGTGACACACAGGCCCGGGTCTTGCTCCGTTACCTGCACAATGTGGAAATACGCGCAGCGAAGTAGTTCCGATCCCTTCGCACAGGCGCATCGTCGCACCTACTAAGCCATTATGCTTCCGGCCGATCTCGCGCGTAGCCTGCACGAGAGGAACAACCACAAACGCGCCATGCGCTGACGTCACAGAGGCGGGGTGATTCCAGCATCGTCGCCGACCAAGGGCAAGCATGTCGGTTCTAGGAAACGTGCGCAGTGTTGATTGTACCGAATGATTCTGCAACTAAATCATGTAATGCTAATGGCGAACAAACGTGTTTCGGTGAAGTACGCTTGAAACGATTTCCATGGGAAAACACGTTTTTAAGAGGTTGCAAATTTAACTAACAGTAAATTTACGTGTTTTGTAAATAATGTATTTGTAAACTGTGACTATAATTATTGAAATGCACGTGGCCTAAAAAAGTCGCATTTTCAACACTTTTGGATAGCGTGTAAATAATATTTGTTTCCTTGCCTATATTGTGAATTCTACGAGTGCAAAGTTAACTTCGGCCAAAGTGTGTATATGTGTATGTGTGTGTGTGTGTGTGTATATATATATATATATATATATATATAGCTGCATCTGTACGAATACGAACGACGTAGATATCGCGTTTTGTTTCTTCATCGAAGTAAACATTTTTGAAGTTACAATAATTTGAATGTTATTTCCATACGAGCAAACGTTTCCAGTGCTCCATCAAAACTATGTCGTCCCATGAAAGGCGTTAAAAACGGGGGGGGGGGGGGGGCACCCCCTTCCCACCAAAAAAAAAACCATATACTGTTTCCTTTTCTCTATTAAAATAAAGTAAACAGAGCCCAAGCAAACGTAACTAGACGAACACAAAGCAGGTTGGAACACCAACCTGTGACATGTTTATCTGCTGTGTGTACGACTTCGAGGTTAATATGTACTCGTGGTTTACATATAAGAAAATTGTAAACAAGTTATCCTGTTCAATCGTACGACAGGACCACGGGTTTGCCATCGCCGTATATGTAAATGTCTTGGCATTCGTAAACAAAACGCTCAAATTACGCACCGAAAATAGAGCATCGAAGTTGTCCTTTTCCCCAGCCCTGTATTAAACTCATCGGTTACGGAACAACTGGCGGCTATGCGGTTGGTAGCATCAGTGCAGGGAACGGGACCCGGCGTCGGTGATCAGGAATTTCAACTACTTATTCCGGGAATGGGGTTCGAGTCGCCTTTCCTTATGAACGTTACGCCACAGAATGGCAACGTACGTAGAAGCGAAATCGCGTAGCGGTTTCGTAGACTAAATATGGCGTAGACGGATCTCGCTGGCTGCGCACAACCAGTCCCCGTGTCCCAGCACTGAACTGCTTTTCTGCCAGCACGACTAGCGAAAACGGCATGGATTAGATTTTCAGGTTAGAACACTGATTAGTAAACGAACTCTTTGAGATGTTTTCATACTTCTTCTAGCCAATTTGTAATGCAGTTTCAATGAAAATTCAAACTGGCGAAAGCATTTCATTAATATAATTATGCTTCTCATTTGAAAAATCAAGATGTAAACAAACGCGTCCATCATTGTTGAGAATGAGACTCTGAGAGTCGTGTCAGCGTGGGGTAAGTCAATGGTGGGTACGTGCGCAGAAGTCTAAGAATCGGTCTACCTTGATGCGGAAGTACTCGTTTGCCACATTGACCACACCAGGCTCTCAGAACGGGTCTTTCGTCTCACTGGATATTGCGTTCTGCAGATGATCCCCTATTAAGGGATACACACTACTGAAAAGTTGCGCAGTTAGCAAAAGGATTTGGCAGTGATCAGTAACCTAACATAAGCTATGAATACGGTAAAAACGCATATTTTAAGCGTGCCGTTTGAAATTGACACGGAAATGGTATTTTATTTAGTTGCATTATTATTTTTTTTGCAATAGTTCTTTTTCAGCAGCAAGCAAATTGAAATAAATCGCTGTTGTACACAGAAAAATTCTGTAAGGTTACTGCTACCTGCCAAATCCTACCGGATAACTTCTCAAGTTTCTGATTGTGTAAACCCTTTTTAGTCCGACGACCGTTTGACAAGTCATTCTCCAGACGCTGATTGACTAACGAATACCGCCATATTGCTGGCCAGTGAGAGCAAATTTCTGGCAACAGTGAAAGAAAACAAAGCTCGCGAAAAAAAAAAAAAAAAAATCTGAAACCTTGAAAGACACGTGTTTTGTCCTCACACCACAAAAATAAATACATTATTCACTTCATCGGAATAACTCGCAAGAAAATTTATTTCCTACAGGGAGTACGACATTTTTTCTCATACACTTATCCGCGTGGAAACACGCTTGAGTTTTTCTCATAGCAATGAAAATATTCGTGGGTCACAAAAATAACAGACGTGAGTTACGATTATGTATATGACTGCTCCCATTCATGTGATATACGGAAATACATTCAAGCCACAAGCAACGGGTGAAATACTGTTTGAAATTACATAGAATTTTCTCAGGCACGTGTGTGTGTGTGTATATATATATAAGCGGTGCTTAGCAGCACTATATTGTCTGCCCAAAACAGCGTAAATCTGTGTGTTATATTTACCCACGTTGAAAATACATCTGAAATTAAACGATTTTTCTTCAGACAATTACTTTTTTTTTTCTACTGGGAATAATATTTGTCAAGTGAATATTGCGTTGTGGTCACCACTAGAGATATCTTGTACGAAAGATTTTTGAAATCGTTTGAGAATCTAACATAAATTTAAATATATATATATATCTCCCAGCACTTTTACGTTTGGGCTAAAATATTTGTTTCCACCCGGTATTCTGATGTGAAAATCTCTTGAAACTAGCTGAATGTAAGTTAGCGGATATAAAATTTAAAATAAAATTGTTATTCTGTAGCGGGACCATTAAGATTGTAGTTAATTTCGTGGAAGTGACTGAGGGTTATGGCTACAGAAACATTTTATTTAACTAAATATACGTTTTGCTACACAAATTAAACATGAAGTGGAGTTCATTCGTAAATAATGAATGTAAAAATGTATACAGCATTTAAATCAGCTAAGTGCAAGGCTTCAAGCGCTAAAATAATTTCAGTTGCATGTATTTATCTGGTTAGCACTCCCGTTGTCCTGATAAAAATGTAGCATTTTTTTTTTGTAGATAAACTGACATAACAACGCTTAAGCAATCATAATGATTATCCCCTGCACCGTTATTCAGCGCGATAATAAAAGCTACTTTGAGTAAGATTCCGTAAACCGTAAATAAAGTAGTTTTTAGCTGTTGACATGAGTAACAACTGGCATGTTCGAAAAGGTGAAATGTTATTGTCAATATTTTTTTACGACCGTTCGAAACAACGACAGAGCCACGCCGGCCATAAGCAGCGTTTTATAGTATCGTCAGCAATCCCGTGGTGACTGGACGGTATAGCTGGAGTCGACAAGAGATGAGTAGAAATACCGAAGTTGACAGAATCGATTATGTGTAATCACCGGATTTTATTAATCCTGCATACATTTATCGTTGCACGTGTGGCCCATGGCGTATTTGGTACAGCGATGTTGACAGAGTTTTACAGAAATAGAAACTTACCTTTTTTTAAGTCAAAATGATACAAGTTGTAGATTGGATATTTTGACAGTAAAAAATAATACTCCACGTTTTAGCTTAATACAATCTTTAATTGTTTTAAATTAAATAATTATACGGTTGATAACATAATCGTATTCAATATGACACAGTTTATACAAACGCAGGCCTTTTTGGGACTGTTTAAGGATTACTTACGTTAAAAAAATATATATATATAAAATACGATGAAGTTACATAATATTTAAATTTTTCCCGACAATACCGGAGTATTCGCGTTTGACTGAAATACCTCGGGGAACATTCTCCGCAGCAGTAAGTAGATCGCTGCATGTCTTGTTGGTACCGTAAAAGGGCCGAGCTAATTGAATTCCGCTCGGAGCGTAATTAGCTCCGAGAGTTTTACGATTATGTTACCCGTTATATCATTCGATTAAAACCCCGCCGTATTGAATGTGGGATCCGTTTTTCTCTGCCAGTCAGTTTTTGTCGAGCCATAATCTAAGCAGTAATCCAGTTTCTGCAGCAAAGTTTGTACCTACCCATGCACGACTAATTGATCTAACCTGAAAGGTAATGCTACTACGAGCGATTAAACTTTCAATGCAAACGGGGATAACAAGTAGGGAGGTAATATTCCGACCGTGCACATCACAAAAGCAGACTCTAATATCTTAAACCATTTACATACACGAGAATACCAATTTTTGCTAAGACCTATATTTACTTGAATTCACAAATGGCCACTATTAACAAATTGGAACGCGCCTTGTTCGTTAGTCTCGAAGTCCAGTCAAGCACAACATACATACAACTGCAGATGAAAGCATAGTTAGATATTTTCCGAAAGTTAAAATTATATGGTTAACTGCAATAAATTGGTCAAAGAAGACAATAAATTATGTTACTTATTTAGCACGTTCCCTAACCTCATTGGCAGCTTATCATTCAGTTTAATATTAACACCTCCAGCCCCCCCCCCTCCTTTTACCTATAATTTGTTCCCCTTATTTTTGTAAGCCGCTCAACCTTTCCTAGACCATTTTACCCCTATATTCCCGCATTAATTTGCGGTTTTGCGTGTTGCAGTCGAGTAATACTTTGGCCCGTGCTGTACTTTTACTTTCTTAATTCTGGCATATAGTAGATTTCATGCTTGTTGCTAAGGAGACATTTTTCCATGGACCATTCAGAAATCATAAGTGTATAAACATTTGAAAGTCACATCACCCACAGATAAAATAAAGTGGCTGCGTTGGTCAATGAGTATCGTTGAGTAAGGAGACATTTTTCCATGGACCATTCAGAAATCATAAGTGTATAAACATTTGAAAGTCACATCACCCACAGATAAAATAAAGTGGCTGCGTTGGTCAATGAGTATCGTTGAGTAAGGAGACATTTTTCCATGGACCATTCAGAAATCATAAGTGTATAAACATTTGAAAGTCACATCACCCACAGATAAAATAAAGTGGCTGCGTTGGTCAATGAGTATCGTTGAGAACAGCTCCGGCCATGAATGCTGTGCGTGTGGGACATGTCCACTGCAGCGAACACACGGGCAGAGCTTGCGTGTGCCCCATCCTACATTACTGATTCTTCTACCATGAAGGCTCCAACTATTCTCTTCTTCGCCCTCGCATTTCTACGAGATCACGTGTAATTAATAGGTACCTGCGAAGTTCGTGTTAATATTCGCCGGCAAACTACACACCAAGATTTCAATCGTTCACAGTGAGAGAAAGATAGGCTATAGTTGCAGATATCGAATAACTTGTTTGAAGAGGATTTATTTACATTGAATAATATTTTGTTCACTCAAATCATATGTTCTTGCTACAAACAACCAATTTTTTTTTCCTTTGAACCAAATTAATTATTTAAAAATTATCTGTTTTGCAGAATATATATTTATATGTTCCAGCATAATCTACATGTATTCATTACACACAACAATTTTATGAGTACTTTCAACTAATCACTTTGGCTACCGTTAACATTATAAATATTAAGGTATAATTAAACTAACATACTTTTTGCAGTGAATAAGCATTTGGCTAGCTGGAAAAGTCTGGTATGTTTACTACTGTAGAATTTATGGCGGCAAAATGATCACCTTGGTTGAACTCTGGCATTTACACTGCTAGACATTAAAACTGTAACATCAAGAATGACTCACATCAAGTAGCCCATATTAGGGGAGAGCGTAGAACAGGATAGTGCAATGAGTGATTAGGTGCTCAGCTGAGTGGCACAGTATACACGTCGATTATAAGCGTCACACAGGTTGTCAGTTAATTCGTGGACACGGACTCCACCACACGAATCTGCGATCAAAGCTAAGTAGAAAATTTTCCTCGGAAAAAATTCCCTTAATTTACGATAAAAGCGACGCCAAAGTAGATCAATTGTCTTTATTCCACGTTAATCACAGCATACAGCATTAGCATGCAAAACGTTGAAACGTCATAAAAGCTGTTCGAAGTTTACTCTGCCGATAGTAATGCACTTTTTTCGCACGTTGTGTGCAAGCAGCATGCACGGAGCTTGATAGCCGGATGCACCCATGGCCTTTGCCATGTCTCTGCACGTGAACTCCATGGGCCACTTTGGCACTACTGAGCTCGGCTCGTTCCCTTACCGTGTGCCTTACGACCAACACATTTGTTGCACCATCGCCACATCACCTCACATTTATGTAAAGGCTGTTCACGATAAAGTGAGCACTTTTGAAATCAACCTTAGAAAAAAGTCACTGCTCCTACCTGCATGTATTTTAACATGCGCCCAGTAAAGTTGATAACGATAGATGGGAAGTAGTTCCTTATCTTAAAGTCGAATAAAAAGTGATAGGTAACCATTAATGACAATTTAAATTATTTATTTCGCTTCCTGCTATTTTTTATATATCGACGTGTAAAAATGAGCAGATTTCTAACATATTTACTTATCTAATAATTTCACGGTTTCACTTGACGGGAGCATAAATAAAGTGATGAGGCCTATGACAACGTTAATCTTACATAAGGCAGAATAATAAACAATGTGGCTACATGTAGATCTTAGGCAGGGCTTTCAGAGGTGCGCATTTTACTGTGAATAGCCTATAATAGTAATTCCACGTGTTTGTTACAATGGTATTTGGACTTTTCAGGTCGTTTTTCTCGTAAACGACGTGTCTTGAGCATTTTTTCCAAGGAGTATGTTCTACTTAATAATGATTACAGATTTATAAGTAGAGAGTCAGGGAGCCGACGAGAGGCGATCGCATTGTTTCCCGCCGTTCGTGTGCACGGACAAAGTGAGCATGCCGCGTCGAAGTACACGAATACCACGCGAGTAGAGTTCCGCCTTTGACCCGCAGGAGGATCGCTGCCTACCGAGGTTGTTGACTATCATACAGCGAGTCTGGCACTCACGTTGGATGACATAGAACCACGGTGACGAGGATATGGGGCCCAGTGGATCGAGGAGGGACGGGATGAGCGATGTGCAGGAAGCCGACGCATCTCTCGCTCCAACGAGCGCAAGGACAGACATTAATATACCCTCGCTCAGAATATGTGCGTCGCCGTATGCAGTACCAGGGCATCATATCCAAGCACACGTTATTGCGGCTGCCACTAACAGCTCACACTGTAAAAAATATTTGAGGTAAAATTCCCTTACACGTAAGGGAAGCTAATTAACTCTACATGTAAGGTTAAAATTACCTCTTAAATGTAGAGTAAATTTACATAACAAGTAAAGTACTATTCCGTAATTGTACGGGAAAAGAACCTGCCAAAAGAAGGGGAGGGGAATTCCCATGCAAGTAAGGGAAAAATAAATATAATATATAATACAATTATATTTAAGATTATCCCAGAGTATTAATACCGTTAATTTTTTTAATAATTATTGTCTCTTACGAATAATAATTGAAACCTCAACACTAAAATCCCCAACATTCGCTGGTGGAAGGACTCGAACCCTTGTCCTCTATCACGATAAGCCGTTGCACCATCCATTTTTTTTTTATCGTTTTCCTTCATTCAAAGTTGTTATGACATTTGACGTCGACGAAGCTCTAGGGAGACCGATTTGCTGACAAATTCCCAGTGCAACAAGCGAACTGACAATCTGCCACGTCGGGGGCACCGGGGCGCGAACCCGCGACCCTCCGACTACAAGTCGGCCACCCTACCCACGAGCTATGAGGGCAGGGTAGTTCCATTACACCACGACGACAGTGTGACCGCATCAGTGAATATAAGCGTGTTAAAGGGTTGTTTCTTTCGCCCGTCCCTCCACGTAGCTGTTGAGACAACGCTGAAGAGATGCACGCGTTGTTTCCCATCCATGTATGGGATTTTCCACTACCATGTACGTGAATTTCACTCCAGAGTGCGGTAATTTTATCTTACCTGTAAGGAAAACTATGTTTCCCCCACAAGTTTGTGAATATTGCCTTACACTTGTCGGGTAATTTTCCCATATTTTTTTTTACAGTGCACCATAGGCGCCCGCGGCTGCAGTTTCGCGTGGAACATCGGCCCTTGGTAAATGAACGTAGCGCCTTCCATCATCTTCTCCGACGAATCACGCTTCTGCTTGCAGCATCACGATGGTTTTGCCCATATCTGGCGGTACCGTGGCACACGCCTAGAAGAGACCTGCAATATGCACTGTCATACAGACCCGGCACCTGCAGTTATGATACAGAGTGCCACCAGATTCAGTTCCCATTCTCGCCTATTCCGCATCGCTGGTTCACTGTCAAGCAATATTTACATCGCGGAAGGGTTGGAGCCTGTTGTGGTCCCCTACCTTAAGGGCCAAACTGGAGTCCTGTGCCAACAGGAAAAGGCGCTACCATATGTGGCACACATTGTCCAACACTAGAACTAGTGATTTTTGGCGAAAAAATTTGAGTACAGGGTAGCCTTCAATACTATAATCACTAAACAGCAGTTTGTATATTACCATTGGTTGTTGTCTACTTAAGAAGGTGTTTTCACATTCGACAGGGCCAATCAGAATTCGGCAATATCGGCATAGCTCCTACGTGATTCGTGTGCAGACAGTTAACACGTGGCGAAAAGTAATTTAGCCAGTCAAGACAGGTGAACGACCCTACAGTGTTTTAGAATATAACTTGTCTTGAAATATATCCACGAAATTACAGTACCTCTATCCATCACCAAGTCACACTGTTTCCTTGGCCTGCGCGTTCACCGGATCTCTCGCCCATAGAAATAGTTTTGTCCATGGTCGGACGACAACTTGCCTACAGCAGGACACACCCGGTCACATCGGATGAACTTTGCGCACACATCGAAGCAGCTTGTGTGGAGATACCCCAGACGGATATCCAAAGCATCCTCCTCTCAGTGGCGCGTCTTGTAGCACCAGTTACTGCTACCCGTCCTAGAACCACAGAGTATTTATCTTCTTCGTGTTCTGTACGTCATACCGAACTGCAAGAGCAATCATGTCACCTGGTATGGTGGGTGTTCTGTCCAATACATCTGTTTGTGTTAGCTCGCTTTATTCTTGGTGTTGCAATTTCATTGGCTGACAGTAAATTTGGCTAGTTGTAGGGCAATCGGTAATTTCATTGTCTTCGTTAAAAAATACGGTTCCTTAGTTTGTTTGTAATTTTCGTCAAAATTACGGTAGTAACAGTGATTGTTGGTGAAAACATGAAGAATCCCAATTGAACAAGTCCAGGAAGAAAGAAATGTAAAGCTATATTACTTTATATATTTATTCACGTTCATTTCCTGTATTAGAAAAGTATGCATTTAAAAACTTTCCCACGTCGACGGGAGTCTAATTAACCGAGATTTGCCAATGTGTATCGTTTGGGTGCAAAAATTCTATGTTCAATACTAGGCGCGTTTTCAATTATATATATTTTTTTACGATAACTGTAAGTGATAAATTTACGCAGAACGAAACGAATATTTTGTTTCTCCAGTCAAATCTTTCACGTGCGTGGCAACCGAATATGAAAAACAAAATTGTTTTGTTTCAGCGACAAAATATTGAAATGCCTCTATACAATACCAATAAATTTTGTAGCGCCAAACAAACTTCGTTATACTCAACAGAATTTGTTTCTCACTGCAATGAATTTATTTATAGGATGGCAACGAATGAAATAGTAGGATATGCTGAAATTGTTTGCAATAAAAAAAAAACCAAAGACAGGAAGAAAGCAATGTGGAACTAGGCCATTCCAAAATTCTTCCTGTCAAAATCATATAAATTAGCAACTTATTAAATAAATATAAATTAGTGAAATTATTATAGTCTAGTATACATATTCTCATTATATTATATTACTAGATTGTATTAGGCATCAAAATCGTTTCTTATTAAATATGGTTCAATTGTTTTGTTATAAGAATACATATGATTCACATAATTGATTGAAATATATATCTTTGAGTTGGCTGAGGTGGGGATATCAACAACTGGTTTGATGCCAGTTATGGAAGGCGTCCGTTAATTACGATCGTTCCTGAAATAATTGCAAAAAAAAGTGACGCCGCGATGGAGAAGAAAAGGAATGCAGCGGTAAGAGAAACGGAAGCACCCCGCGAAACCGCGACGATCTCAGGCAACGCCCGCGATGTTTCCCACTCGCGATGCTCTGGACTAGGAATCGCAGGGGCGACGTACTCTGATCGCCTGCTGTGTGCGGCCGGCTGACCGACAAGTTGGGCGACCGCAGTCTATGGCGGAGCGTTTGCTCCGTTTCTGTAACGTGTGCGAATATACGCTTCTTTTCTCTAACAATTTAAACGGCCACCATACTTTTCGCATAATGAGTGGTTTTGTCCTGGCCTTTTTATCGAATTTCTCGCTTTAGGGTAATAAGGCAGATACAATTACCATATTTTATAAAAAAAATATATGGAAGATGTTACAGAGTCACGTGAATAAATGTGATGCCAATGATCGAAATCAAAATACTGTTGTGCATCATATGGCTGTCAAATTGTTAACAACAAGAAACATCATTGTATAGCTATATGAGTTAATTACTTATTTCTTAGATCAACATTTATATAAAAGGAAACGTTTAGCATCTTAGCGTTGAATCAAAAGCGTGTTGTTAGAATTTAAATATACTAAGAAAGATGTATTCATTTTCAATAGTAACATCTTTACGTATGCGGTGCTATTATTTGTTTAGTTAATCGAGGCGTGAATTAAGTAATTTGGTCAGTGTCGTCTTGAGGATAAAAAAAATTGGTAGAAAATTATCATAAGCAATGGTTTCAGAAATGTCAAAATAAACGCGAAATGTGTGAAATTGGAGTGACAGTAAAATGTCATGCTAGTGAGTACCCCAGCACGCAAGCAACTCCTTGTACACAACATGGAACCTACCACGCAGAAATTTTGAAGTTCTCTGGAAGTGTTAAGCAGGCGCTTCCCACCAAAGGTTTAAGTTCTGTAAATACCCCGACAGTAGGATAAAGAAGGAGGAGAAGTTCTTGGAAACTTCGAACGAAGTATGGGTTTCGTGAGGAACGTAGAAAGTTTGATGGGCGGAGAATGGAGAGAACGCGGAACAAGAGAGTGACGAAGGAGGTAAGAGCGGGATGTAACCTGACGAGGATGGTAGGACGAATAAAGCATCTTGTGTGAATCAGTTATCACGTCGGAAATGTCTGACGAGGAAGATAAAAGAATAAGATGCAGGCACCAAGGGGCCTCGAGTCTTGCACTGCGTCCTGCGAAAAAAAATTCCGCGTTCTTTTGGTCTACCGGCTGCCGGTTTGAGCGGGATCAGTCGCCCACCATTTTGGCTCCATCAATATATCTCCATAACTTTCATTTGCGTTGGTTTAAAGGGATTTTCTTTGCACGACACAGCATTAATAACAACTCCTCGAGCTGTATCGAGTCGTTAGGTGTTCAATGCATGTATAACAGCTGGGAGGAAGTAATTGATTTTTACCTGCGGACGACTACATGTATCAGTTAAACTAACAACAGTATCAACTTAAGGAAACTTACAAAGGAATCCCCTGTGCCGTGTTGTTCTGTAAAATTCAATACAAAATCTATAATGCAGGTTTTGGCGAGAATTCTGAAAATCCAAGGTGGCGGCGACTGATCCCCCCTTAAGGCCTCGTTACAACAGGCAACTTTAGCATTTGACTTAACGTTTCCATGCCTGTGACCAAATCACTGATACACAATACAAACGTAAAGTTAATGTTCAGACAGTTGAAAGACAGTTCTGAAACATTCTTAATAACAATCAAACTTTCTTAATGATGCAGTGTTTTCTAACTTATTATATATCACTTAAGAATATAATTTATGACTTGTTTAAAAATAAACTAAAGCCTTTATATTAAGATTTCTTTCCAAGCAAAAAACTGGCTTGGTTATTTTATTCATTAATGCCAATTCGTATGTTTGCTCTTTACATAACATTTGTTTGTCATTTGTTTAGTATAGACAAGACATGATTATTGCCAGCTTGGTTCAGGACACCGAAATGAAAGTCGCCTTACAGTAGACAAACATTCATTCCACTTAACCTCCAGTGGATTCTCGGCATAATATATCCTTGACTTTCACTTTAAGTTTCAACATTTGAAAATCGTTAAGTTAAAAGCGCTTGACTGTAAATTTGACGGTCCCGTTGTATCAAGCTCCATAAGAGGCACACATGTCGAGGAGCAAACATGAAGATAAGAATTAAAGGCAAATGCTTAAGTTTTCAGTTGTTTAACGGCCTTAAGTTACCGGGCGATGACTGTCCAACTTCGTCCCGGCATATTGCAGGACAGTGGCGCCATTTTGCTGGCACGTGCTGCTGCAATTCGCGTACAAGCGACAGCTTCACTTCTGTACACGAACCTTTGAAAAATCACCTCACTGTTGTGATGAGTGAATACTACACACCCCTGCCCATGTAAAGGTGTATATGCTTCTATATGTAAAATAAACAGGAAATATTTGATATTATATTTAATTTTAATGAATATGTAATATAACGAGGCATAATGAAAGGATGACCTACATTTAAGTTATGTTTGTTAAAAATTTAGACGTTAATCTCTGTTATGCTTAGAGTAAAATGTTTTAGATTTTTATTCTGTTTGAATATGCTCGATGCAATTGTTTTATTGATGAACGGAATATGAAAGTTTTTGGTAAACAGGAATATAACTATTGTGAAGTCTCAAGAACATTTTATTTTGCGACGACTGGAGATTTATAGTCTCTTGTGGTGATAGTAATGTAAATGATGCATCAGTGTGAATTACGTTAGAATATAGAACTACTGGAATAACCTTTATAGTAGAACGGATCTGTTTTACTCAAGAATGCTTTCATATGAAACTTATAGTAATGTTAAAACCTCTTATTAATAACTTTTCTGAGAACCCGAAATCAGAAGAAAAGCAATCAGATTTTAAGTACTCAACATTGATTGATTTTTAATGCCCATAGAATCCCGAGATATTATCAATTTTACAAGAGCCGGAGAGATTAAAATGCTATTGTGGAAGACAGGTGCAATTATTCAAATCTTCATTATGTGTGATAGTTACGATTTCTCTGCTGGTATTTTAAATATCCAAATGTTTCCATTTATTTAATATGTTAGAATAGTAATAAAATTTAATGCCTGGATTTTTATTGTGTATAATTTAGCGATGAATGGCTAGAAAGGAAATATTTTAATAGTATAAAAATGTACCATATATATATATATATCTATTGCAGACAACTGTTGGGTGTACAAGTATATTTAATATGTATTATGTCCAAACTGTTTTGGTGTCACAGTGTAGCACCATTTTACATCATAGGTATTAATATTACTGGGTATACGTTGAATAAACTAACATTCTTTTCCTTTTATCTATTTACATGCCACACCATTTAATACATTAATTTACCTAATTTTTATTTTTACCACATATTAAATGACCTTTTTTTCTTTCCCTTTTTTACACACGCATCAATTTACACTGTGTAGTCAATTTCCAAGGCATCCCTTGTCCACAAATATGACTATTTCCAATAATGGTCCTGTTGGTTCCTTTATAGCCTTTGCTATGGAACGACAAATGTTTTGCAGGTTAAAAACAGTGCCAATGCCATTTAAACGCAGGTTTGAAATTAATTTAATTTCCAAAAGTAGCACTTGTATACAAACATGATTTACAATTGATCTCATTTTAAGGGGGATGCTTGGTTTCAGAAGGATCTAATTACTGCAGACAATGTTCGTCACGAACAGTAACATCCATCCCTACATTCACAGAGCAAGAGCGTTCAGGCAGGCCATCGGCGCCTGAAGACGCCGTGAAACGGATTCAGGAAGCCATTGAACGCAGCCATCGTGCACAGACTCTGTGTCATCAGTCGCAAGCTCAGTGTCCCCCCACAATCGACTGTGTGGAATATTTGACACTCCCTTGTGCGATTGAACTTGTTGACAAGTTGCCGAATAGTCACATTTGTGGGGCCAGGATTCTTAAATCTTCGAATGAAATATCAGCTCTCACTGTATCGCACGTTAGTCCTTTCAGACGAGCGCGAACCACGGCTACATTCTCTTTAATGGAGAGCATTTTCAGTACTTAAAACAAAACAAAACAATATATATATATGTTAGCGATTTCCCAAAAATCGATTGCGACTTTATACACATCCCGCACTTTTTAAACAATTTTATGGTTTCACTTGACCAACGCATGGATAAAGTGAATAGGGATTAGAAATGTTAATTTTACATATGGTTGAGGAATACATAATATGCATACAAGTAGATCTTCACCAGGTCATTTAAAAGTACTCACTTTACCGCGAACAACATTTACTATAAAATAATGCTAAGTTAAGCTTGATTTGTGTCAAGACACATTTAAAGGTTTTTTTTTTATTACAAATTTCAATTTATGAAAAACAGTGACCATTGTCAGTTTGGCGTAAACAGTGTCCGGTAGTATGTTTTTGTGTGCAAAATTTTAATTTTAATTTAATGTCTTCAGAGTTGACAGTGATATACGAACTGTTCGGTTTAAATTTTGCAATTCACTTCACTGACGTTATACTCCTAAATTCTTCTGTAATTGTAGGAACTCATCATGTGGGAAATTACTGCGCAAGTATTTTAGAAACATTATACTCGCAGTAATATATCACATAGAAGTGGTTACCTGGTCAGTACTTTTCAAAAGATTATGTAATCTCGGGAGTGGCTTTCAAGACAAACAGGTGGTTAAGAAAACTAGCTTTATCATCACCATATTTCATTCTTAACGACTGCTGATTTGGCGATTTTATATTGGGAGAGTTACATTTTAATTTATAGTTATTTAGTGCATAAGAAACATTTTTTTTTCATGCTGTTCTTTTCTGTTTGGCGGGCAGAACTGATAAAATAAATTGCCGGAACTCTACAGCAACAATAAATCTTCTACTCTGGAGATATCTAGTTCAGGGAAACATAGGCCCCACTCTGTGTGTGCCCGCGTGTGTATGTGTGGAGACAAGTCTCCGGACTTTTTCCTTGTCTGACTTGTGGGAAAGTAATGGTCCACCCGATACACTAGGCTACTGATTGCACGAATTTATTTGAAAGATAAAATGGTTATTTAAAGCGCGATTAGATTTTACAATCTGTCCTATAGTTGTTTTAGTAAATCCAATCACACGTTTTGCTGCAAATAATTTGTTTCTACGTTCAGAAGGTTGACGAAATGATTTTCTTAAACTGTTTCCTTCGACGACAAACGAGTGATTTCACGCAGTTAATACGAGAGAAATTACGTACCAATCGACTGCATTCTTAAACGGTGTACGCAAACGTTTTGCAAAGTCAACAGCTTTATGGCGTCTGCTATAGAAGGTAGGATGTCGTAATCAGATTCGCTGGATTCATATCATGTGACTTATGCAATCTGTAAGAGGCTGTTCATGGTAAAAATTAGCACTTCTAAAAGCCCTGCTTAGGATTTACTTGTATACACGCTGTGTAATCTTCCGCCTTATGTAAAATTAACATTGCCATGGACCTCATCACTTTATTCATGCGTCGGTCAAATGAAAATGTGAAATTCTTTATAAAATAAATACTTAACAAATCTGCTAATTTTTACACTTCGATGCATTAAAAAAACAGAAAGCGAAAGAAATAATTTTTAATTACCTCAAATGGTTACCTAACACATTTTATTCGACGTTAATATATGGAACTACTTTCCATCCATAGTTGGCAACTTTAATGGGCGAATGTCACTCAGTTCGCCCATTAAAATATATGAATGCAGGTAGTTATTTTTTTCTAAGGTTCATTTCTAAAGTGCTCACTTTATGGTACACAGGCTTTAATCGATGATGTTGTATAGTCTATTCTCGGTTTATTCACACCTTATAATCTGACCTTCGAAAAACCATCCTGTGTATTATATGATTGGTTGTTTCCAAAAAATATGCTACGTTTCGCAATTGTTCTATTCTTGTGTTCAGGAAATTACCTCATTTTTTGTTAAATGAAAATTGTATTTGTATGTTTGCTATAAACGTTATTACTTTATTTATCATATATAAGAACAAAAACAATGAGAAAATAAACGTGTTGGTAACAGCTAGTAAGAAATAGTTCTTATGTAAAATATTATAATACACTGAGTGCGCATGAATGAAGTACATTGTACTTTTGGTGTAATATTCCAGACATAGTTAAGCTTTGTTTGCACGAAGCTGAGGTATATTCATCAAGTACAAACTTAGCAGAGTTTCAGGAAATTGTTTGGAGTAACAGTAAATGGCTTATATATACCCAGGCTGCAAACTTCGCTGCTGTTCGCTGCCAGTATTACCATATACCGCCGTTTTTATTAGTTTTTGATAGAGAACAGATCGTTCCAAAATATGTAACTGTATTTGATTAAAAACCCAATACCAACAAGCGTTGACGCTGACAACCAACAGATTGCTTGCTGCAATAAATTTTACGAGGTTTCATAGTAAGGCTAAGTTTCAGAACCAAAATACAGCAACTTATTTAGAGATAAAGCAGTCTGAAAAAGGACGTTTTAAGCTATTTTTGAGAGCATGAAAATTATATTTCTAATGTGGGTGATAACTATAGTCCGGCTTACTCTTAGATTGCAGTACAGGGCTTAGTGGGCTCACTGTTGCCAGATTGCTTCAGCTTTGTGACGTTACTGGCAAGCTGAGAAACAAATGGGAGGTGAAGGAAACGGCCTGATTAAGATCATTTTTATCTGTTTACCTCCCTGCCAACTCGTAAAGGAATCCAATCCTGCGACGCAAAGCTAAGAGGCTCCTTTGAAACTGAAGCCTGTGAGAAACCCTATCATTGTGACTGCATGGAGCGCACGGAACGAAAACTGCAATTTTTTTTTAAAGGCTGGATAAAGATAACACATCAGGCAACAGTGTACGCAGGGACAAGGACAGAGTTAACGACAGAAACCATGTATTGGAAAGAGATAGCGAATGTCCATTACACCGCACACTGCAATCTAAGAGTGAGACGCTCTATAGGCCTACACAGCGCCTCACTCTTAGATTGCAGTGTGCTGGGTAATGGGCATTCTCTCTTCTTTTTTTTTTTTTTTTTCCAATACACGATTTCTGTCGTTGAAGCTGTCCTTGTTCCCGTTGCACTGTTGCCTGATAAGTTATCTTTGCAAAAAAAAAAAAAAAAAAAAAAAAAAAAAAAAAAAAAAAAAAAAAAGGAATTTACGTCGCTTTCCAATCACAATGATAGGGTTTTTCACGGGTTCAATGGGGCAGGATTGGATTCTCTTACGAGTTGTCAGGGACGGGAAAAGATAAAATTCTCTTAATCAGGCTGTTTCCTCCAGCAACCTTTTGTTACTCAGCGTGCGCGAAATTCTCACTGTTACTTATTAGTTAGCTTTTATTTTATATTTGTTAATTTTAAATTTGTAACAAATGCCGTATAGCAGTTACTTATTTTGGAACCATTTGTTCTCTATCAAAAACGAATCAAAACGGCGGTATATGGTAATACTGGCAGCGAACAGCAACAAAGTTCGGAGCCTGGGTATATATAAGCCATTTACTGTTACTTCAAACAATTTCCTGAAACTCTGCTATGTTTGTTCTTGAATATACCTCAGCTTCGTGCAAACAAAGCGTAACTATGTCTGGAATATTACACCAAAAGTACGATGTACTTCATTCATGCGCACTCAGTGTATTATAATATTTTACATAAGAACTATTTCTTACTAGCTGTTACCAACACGTCTAATTTCTCATTGTTTTTGTTCTTGTATATTATAAATAAAGTAATAAGGTTTATAGCAAACGGTCTCCTTTCTTGTACAAGGCAACTCGCATCGTGTGACTGGCTAACTTGTCTGCAAGTGCTTGCATGGAATCAGTTAGAGACTCTTCTGTTTTTCGTTCACCTTCTTGTACAAGTAGTTTGTGTACATTTGCCTTTTATACGTTTTTTGTCGCTCCCTTACATTGATTTGAAAGTAGGAAACTTATTATAATTCTGTATTAGTGATTTGTTAGCTTTGTAAAATCTTTGTGTTTTGTTGTGGAGATGAGCGATTGGCATGCTGCAAAAATTCAAGGTACCACCACATGGAACTTGAACACAAGAGGGCGTTCACCTTCTCGTTCACAAATTATGTCCGTGTGCATCAGGCTTAAGAGTGGGACGCTCTATGGAAAATACCATTACGTCATAGTTATTTTCGTAGGTAAACATGGCGACACATTTTAATGATTTCCCCCCCCCCCCCCCCCTTCAAAAACGCCGCAATGTATTTCCAGCCCCGCGTATGCGCGGACCTCAACTTCGAGAGACTCACTTCGGCCCGAAGCAAAGGAAATAGCAGTTGCGACAAACGAATTTATTATGTGCGATGACCTCAAACTGGCAGCCGAGCATATTGTTTCGAAACCCCAGCTGCGGGCTCGGGCAGGCTCAGACCGCGGTGCCGGGGAAATTTATCGCACTGGAGAGACAATCTCTTATGCAGGCTTGACCCGGGTGATGCATCGCCCCTGGCTCCCTGGCCCGCCGGACTTGCGAGTTTCGGCCCCGGCCGCGAAGTGGCGCGCGGCGCGAGGTCAGAATTTATCGTGCTTTCGTCGCCCCTGCGCGATCACGACCCACGGGGGTAGCTCTCCCTCGAGCGAATCAACTTCGCCGTGTTTTAAGAGCTGGGCAGGATTTACAACAACCCGTCAAGTCCGTCCGTCGTGCGTTCGTCCGTTCGTCTCCCAGCCGAGCGATTTACAACCGAACTTCGTCTGTCCGCCACAAGTTCATTGCTGCCAACTAATAAAAACAAAACTGTTTACAAATAGGAAAAAAAATGCTCCATAACACGTGAAAATGTTTTCCAGTATTGTGTTTCTAAGTACCCAAAAAAGCATACACGTACGTAACTGCAGTTAATCGACGTAAAAAATTTTAAATACCATATAAAGTTTGAATTTATTATTTTTACTATTGCACAAAAGGAACTCGTGTTTCTGAACGTATTTGACAATTAATCTCTAGTTAAAATGTACCTCAATTTCATTTTACAATTATATTAAAAAAAAACATATGGAAGCGAAAGACATCTGTAACTAAACACTGCACGAAATACACAGCCTTGTAAAGAACTTGGGATGAACGAGTAACAAAACACACCAGTTTAGAAGCCTGTGCCTTCATCCGTTCGTCCGTCAAAAATTCAAAACTTGCCAAGGTTTTGACTGACGGACGGATAGAATAAATTGCCACCTATGATTGGCTGTTGGTCACGTGATTGACGGATTGATGACGGACAGGTCGTTGTAAATCCTGCCTTAGTAACTCGGGCATATTTTCCCGTATATTCGTCGTTCACACGTATCTAAACAATTAAATATCCTAGGAATACAAAATGTTGCCAGAACAGATAAAAAAAAAAAAAAAAAAAAAAACTAATGTTTTAAGCACGTGCGGTTTTGCTTTCATCATGGAAGAGTATTCAATAAAAACGATCGTTAAGATAAAAAAAAATTACATTAGAGATAGGAGAAGAGGAAAACCACATAAGGAGCGCTCACGATCAAATTAGCTTTTTTGAAATCAATTTTTTAAAAGTGTCACTGATACTACCTGCATATTATATTTTAACAGGCGCACTGAGTGGCATACGCCTAGTACAGTCACAAAGGTCTGAAAGAAAGTAGTTTGGTGTATTAAAGATGACCGAATCTTCGGCTGCCCCGTAATGTTTGCAAAAACAAATTGCTTAGCATTCCTTAAAAGAATCGAGACAAAGAAGAATTAGCTATCTTTGTAAAATTTTCGGCAAATAATTTGGTTTATTTTATTTGAACATTACAATAACAGTACGTTTATGACATCAGTATATGATTTTGGAATAACCATGCGATATAAAAAAAAAAACTTATCTGAGGAGAAAGTAGTCACAGTTGATATCTACAAGTTATACGGCATTTGTTACAAATTTAAAATTAACAAATATAAAATAAAAACAGATAACAAATAAAAAGTCGTTAGTCGCCATCGCAGCGATTCACTAACTTCCTTGTGGATTGGGTCCTCGCGCTAGAGGTAGCGCACGAACAGAACACTCATACAGTGCGAGAGAGCGAGAGCGAGAGAGAGAGAGAGAGAGAGAGAGAGAGAGAGAAACTGTTCTTTCGATTCCAAAAGAATCCAAAGAAAATTAGATTCAGACTGCAGTTTGACAGACCTCATGCGATCCCAACGAGGCACTTAGAGTGCAGTTTGTGACGCTGCTCTCCTCCCCAGACAGAGATGTTCCCTCCATACTTATAAAAGCAAAACCCACAATGGCATGGAAACTTCATATAGCGGGAAAAGTAACAATATTTCGTAGTCATTGAGCTATCATTTGGTGTGTCCGACTTGTATAAAATAGATGCCAAGTCATCCAAACTTCATGTTAATGTATTTACTTACAAAGTTGACGTTTGCAGAAATAGTTTTGGTAGTTTACCTTCGAAGTGAAAGGCTTTGTAGACGTCTGTTATTGGTCAAGTTTCGTAACTATAAAATAAAATTTGCCTTGTATAAGAAAATAACAGGAATTAAGAACACACACTATTTCTTTCACTGCGGCCTATCTTTTCGTGTAAAGTTTATTTACTCGTTTTTTTATTGTTAAAATTAATTATACATTACCTCATTAGTGTTGGCATCTAACTAAGTGATTCCGAAACCAGCTGCATAAACGAGACATATTTCTGGTGCCATTTTCAATTTATCCTTCGTTGCTCGCTGAAATAGCGCTTCTAAAAGTTTTACTCGGCCAATATGCACAAGGTAATTGTTTTGCAGTTTTGGGACACTGCCGAGAGCAAGCAAAGTGTTTAGGGACAGCACAAGAGAAACGTTTACTCGCAGAGTAACGTTTTGGAACGCCGCCATACATACTCTTTTAACCCTACACGTACCAAAGACACGATAGTCCATGGGTTGCCCTTGATCCGAGCCCGGAACTAAATGCTCCTCGGCAAACTCTACCACAATGAGCACCTAAGAACCGTAGGAAAGACTGAGTTTCCTTGATCTTTAATGGGAGGGTCTGCTTGAGATGCGTTTAACAAGGCTCACAGGGGATAAACAATTAAACTGGGAACGATACATATGTTTCTTCAGTAGTTATTTCAAACTTCCCGTCATGATGTGTCGATAAATTAAATAAGTAAAGGAGAAGTGAAATACACACGTTTTGTGTTCCCGTGTTTCTTCGTAGTTGTAAAAAAATCCTCCTCTGAGTGTGACGGGTCTAGAGGCAAAGTTTATCGGGACGGTGGAGGAAACAGCTAGGGTGTGTTCCAATTGTTACTCTCCGAGGAAGGAAAGGCATTCACGAGCATTCTTATAGTTTCCTGCCTCTAACTTTGTTAGGGCGTCCTCGGTGGGTGGAAATCCCTCCCGAGGCCGCCCTTGCCAGCAGGTAAAAGTGGTGCCGATTCGGGTAAAAAGGAATGGTTGGTTGGGGTGAGGGGCTGTTGAAAGACGAATGCCGGGTTGTTGTGTGCCAAGACGCCGGAGGTATCTGTGTAGAAGGGGGAAGCAGGTTTCGGAACACGACCTGGGCGTGCGGGGTAGAGTCGTGTGATGGATCACGGGGGTGGGAAACAGGAAGTGCGGAAGCGCGCTGGGGAGGGGGGGAACCTGCTCCGGGAGAAGGAAAAGGGCGGAAGGATACCGAGGTTAGTGTTTGGCAGCGCGCGCGCTTTTCCTTCCTGGCTAGCCCCCCCCCCCCCTCCCGGGGAGGGGGCGTCTTTCGGCGAGGAAAACACGAGAACTGGAGTTAGCGACGTGAAGCAGTGAGGGTGTTGGGGGGTGTGAAGAGGGTGGAAAGAGGCAAGCACGCCTGCTAATCGAGGAATGTGTTCTCCTCCAGGGTTGGAAAAGGGGAGAAGGCGGCTACGATAGAAAATGGCTGCGGAAAATAGCTCGGAGTTGCTGTGCGGTGTTGCTCGACAGCTGACGGCAAACTGATGACCCTCTGCTCCTCCTCCTTTTACCCCTCGCTTTCTTTTTCACCCTTCACAGTGCCGGAGTTTTTTTTTTTTCGGCCCGACTACAACGCAGTCTTCCGCATCGCACGCGAATATTTCTTGGGGTGATATCGCGTGAGAAGTGCGCGCTTTCTTTTTCGCAAATTCGCACATATAGAAACCACTCCGCGCTTCGCTAGCCAAAGATCATATATTGAATTTGAAAGTAAAGTTAAAGGTTTTTTTTTAATACTTTTATCACTAACATACGTAAATATAAATACTATAATGTTTCACAACTTGATATAATAATGATACTCAGTAAGTTTAACGTGAACTGTATTACGGTATTCAGACCTCTGGGGTAGAAGGAACCACACGAAATAATTTTACTGTCAAATAAAATAACTTCATTAACTGGCTGGTAGCGTGGAATATCTATGTTACCAAAACATGTACTATGAATTTGATCTGCTCACATATAATAAGTAAAGGTTGGCAGCGAAATATCCGATTTCGTTTTTATGATCAGGATTCCATTAAATAAACATAGCAACAGAAATCAGAGTTGGATATCACGAAAGCCTGAAAAATAATCAAAAAATTTACAATAGAATAATTTTATATTGTGACGAATTGTTCCTGGTAACGTATTTCATGTCTCCATTTGGGTTTCACGTGATGTATGCGTAAAATTTCCTGCCGTCCGAATGTGTTTTATTTTTCATTCGCAATCAGTGAGGTGAGATATTTGCGAAAGTGAAATGTAAATCTTGCTCCAAACAGCTGGCTTATGGAAGAACACCCAATATGCATCGCCTGGTTGCGCCTATACCTGTACAGCATTACTGCGTTGCAAATTGCAGCATGGAAGATGTCAAGGGGAGTGTGTTACCTCAAACGAAGCTACAATGGAGCATGTTTCAGATTGGCTGGAAATGATGTAACTGCAGTAGAGAGATCTCGGTTGCCATTGACTAACCTCGTTCGAAGTGGTAGCCTACCCTTTATTATTGAAGAGCCTGCCGTGAGTGACTTACATGCTAAAATTTCTGGTCGAGGTGGACAGCAGGGCGAAGAAATGACACCTTACAACAGATTCGCCACAAAAATAAGTTGTAAAAGTATGGAAAATATATAGTCGTCTAAGTAGTTCCTAAACGTGTTGTATGTTTTTGAAGTTTGGGGTTACTAACATCAATTGTTTCATTGTTCCCTGTAACGTAAAGCATTTCTCAGAAATATTTTCAGCAGAGAGCATTTTGCTTAGCATTTGGCACTTCAGGAGAGCAGCAAACATATAACGTTAAAGGTGTCCTCATTGTCCACCTGCCAGGTAGTTGATAATTCGTTATTTAAAAAAAAAATTGCGAATATTTTTAAAGAGTTGTCGTTTAGGTTTAATTATTACTTGCCTTTTAAATAAGACATCTTTAAAGTACCAACTATACGTCTATGATACGAAAGTTGGTGCAAAATAAGCGCGTTAAATACCCTTTGTTCCGACCAAATAATTGGAAAGTAACAAGTTATGATTTGCAGTGATTGTAGATCTCTGTTCTGTTACACATTATCCTGACATTCATGAGAAAAATTATTGTTTCAGGTGTATCTTAGACTACCCGCACTGCTAGTGGGTGTCACTATAGCACACGAGTTTCATATTCCTTCAACTTTTCTTTCTCCTAATATCATATGGTTTTTTTTCCCCTGATAGATCACGCTGCTAAATGTCATGGAACCAAAATTTGTTTTAAGAGAATGATTTTGCTAATATCAACGAAATGGTGTGTAAACTCAAACATGATAATTTTGCAGCAGAATATATTTGGCTCAAAAACGCGCACACTATATGTGGCAGCTACGATATCACTAAAATTATAATACTGAATAAAACTAGTTGAATTTTCAGTGCGCGAAAAATCACTTTTGATTTTGCGCATGTATTAAAAGGTTTATTTTTAACCACGCAAGGGGGAGGGGAGAATGAAAAATAAAACGAAATATTTTAACTAGGCGCGAATTTGTAATTTTCGATCTGTTGGGCATTGTCCGCTTTTTGTATTTTAATTTTCCGCCAATACGCTATACCACAGCCACCAATGCCTGTAGCAGAGACTGCAGGACTGGTAGTCGAGGGGCGAGTATACATATTCCAACTGGTTAAAAAATTCTTCGTTCATTCTAAATAATATATTCCCTTCTTTTGGCTAATGATTAAAAAAACGTCTATAACACCCAAGTCGCCAGCCTTTATTATCATCAAATCTTATTAGAAATATTAAGTATAAATTAATTTGTAGTTGAACAATTTGCTTTCAATAATTAAAATAACCGTAATTAATGATCAGCTCAGTCTTCAATCGAAGAGAAATCTCGCACTTGATTTTTCCGCCGTAAAATGATTGCCATACACCAGGCGTTTTCATTCTGGAGCTAGGAAATTGGTGTATAAAACACATCGTCATTCAGGACGAAATTAAGTTCGCCTATTCACCTTGGGGGTTCAAAATAATTTTTTAATTACAATACAAATTCAATTCAAAGACTTGAGGAAGGAAATAATTGTCTGCGACCTTTTTAGAGTGCGGCTCAATAGGTTAATAGAATAAGAGCCATTAAAAATAAAAGAGATCGGCAGGCGTCTTTAACGCGAGAAAGTTTAGCTGGTCAGAGAGACTTCTAAATCAGACGATAATTGGAAGAGCTAATTAAGTACAAAAATATGTCGGAAATTATATAACTGAGGACAAAGCTAAAGATGGCTCTTTGAGAAACATTTTGTTATAATGTAAAGTCGAAGCAAGTTCTTAGCGAATAACGGAAGTGGAGAAAGAATACTAATCTATAAAAATAAAAATGCCACGTCAGATAAATCAACTTATAAATTATCTGCTAAATAGTACAATTTATTAAATAAGCGTATTCAATAATATGTTTAATGGTAAATAAAAGGCGTTTTAACATCTCCCGGTGTTACGCCCAAAGGCTTCTGAGGGGACGACTTACAAATGTACTTATGAACTAACTGAAACTAACATCCATGCCTTGCATAGGATTCGAACCCAGAACCTCCCGAACCGCAGGCCGACGGCGCACCAACCGACTGAGCCACGTGAGATAGGCAATAACTGTTCGTAATGACAAAAATACAAAATTATAGAATCACAATATCAGTAATCAAAATTTCTTTGTGTAGGATTCACTTATTATGGAACCAAATGTTTCATTAAAAAAAAATTCTCTCAGTATTTTTTAGTTGTGTTTGTTTACGAGCAGCATTTAAGAGACATGTTGGACCCTAATAATAGTTCCCGTCTACTTGCTTGCGTCTTCAATTAGAGATTTTCGAAGGTGAAAATGGCTGAAACTGATATTACATAATAAGCTTTTGGTTCAAATATTCTGTTGTGGGTTATATTTAGTAGTACGCAGTGTTTACAAAGTCCATGAAACAATTTGAGCGATTGTATTTTCCGACATATTCGTAGCCGTTCGCTTTGACACATTCACCGAATTCAACTTTCAAATATCACACATTGTCGATGTATTAGGTAACTTTTATTCACATAGAATGCATATTCCTACACTGTAAATTTTTCTGAACTTTTACAAGAAAAATCCTTGGATACCCAGTTGCCAAGAAGATCCTTTGTGAAACTACAAACAGTTTTCTTGTATAATCAGCAAAACATATTTTGTAATATTCCAATGACAGGCTTGTATTACAACGTACATTAATGATAAATGTACTTATAATTATTTTTGTCTAGAAAAAATGTAATGAAAATACCAGAGAATAGGAAAAAAATTATTTAACAATATAATTTCCAAAAAAAAAAGTTACACGCATCCAGCACTACTTAATATAGCAGCATATATCTACTAAATATTAGTGAAATTGATTTAGTTAACAACACAGTCATTTTATTATATGATTTCCGTGTAAATATGAAACATTAACATCAACAGTTAATGAGTAATATCGTCAGTTGTTTTTTGAAATTTTCGTCGCTGTATTTGGTTTTACTTTGTTGAGTGTCCGCAATTCCGTTTTAGCTCGTGGATACGGGTCAGTATGGTAGAAAACATCTCTTGAGGTCCATAACAAACACGGCTCTTGTAATGGTTTGGTGAAATATTTCTAACATGCTCCATCGCTACAGTAGAGTATGTTCAAAATATTCACCTAACAATTCACTCCCAAATTTCAAGAATCTTTGAAACAACTCACGGCTTTTGTAGTTTTACAAACGACTAATTTTAGAAGAGAAATATTTTTACTGTTACAAACATTTGTAAAATTACAAACAATTACTCAGTAAAAATTACGAACATTTCTTACAGTGTCTAGTCCGTGTTGGCACATACTCTAAGCGGCGTATCAGGGGTAGTAGAGACCTCGAAATATATATATATATATATATATATATATATATATATATATATATATATATATATATACTGCACATTGGTTGTATGCTGTCACAGTGGAAGACGACGATTGGGCCAGAGTTCTCCAGGAGGTGTCAAACACCGTGTGGACCAATGGCTATATATATATATACATACAACCATATGCATACAACCATACAGCATACAACCAATGTGCAGTTAATATAGGATAATTTGTACATAAGACTGTTGAGTCTAGCCTGCAGGCCAACGAACTCGCAAATTTTTCAGGTCTCCAGTAATAGGGGAGAAGGCAAGTGCTAAACAGATCTTGAGAGATCCTGGGGTAGTGGCGAGGGAGGGAGTGAGTGTCGAGATTTGGGCGGCTCCAAACAGCGAGGTCTTGAGAGCCAACGGGGATGACTGAGGTGAGTATAGAGCATCATCGGAATGAAAATACGGGGGGAAACGGAGATCCTCGAGAAAACCCGCCGACAAGCGGCATCCTCACGACGAAATCTGGAGTGACACGGCAGGGGATGTGGTGGTGGTGGTGGTGCGAAGGTTTTGTCCGCTCATACAGAGAATAAGTCACACGGTGTCGGATATGGCTACCTGGCCAGGTAGTACCGCGTAGTCGCGTAGCCACTACAACAATGTGGATATTCCTCGTTCAGGTAGAATCGCCGGTCGTCTCGTGCAAGTGGCAGGGCCGCTATCTAACTGTAGGATTACGTCCTCTCTGTTCCGTGTTTTGTTTTTATGGCAGGAGACGTTTGCGTGGACGTCCGATGGCTCGCCAGTTCTCTACATACTAGAGCCAAGGTCACTTGCTCATTGACCGCTGACACAGGTAGAACTCATTCTCCTGTTTAACCCGAACTCATTGAATTGGGCTGCCCGAGTAAGGAATGCTTTCTATTGGTTGCGAGTCGTGCTGAGCGTATCGTATGAAGGGACGTCCATATACACACGTGGAACTAACTTACACAAGTATACAGTTCGCCATAGCGTAGCCTGTTCGTGGTTAACTAGAGATAGTGAATTATCGCGAAAAAAAAAAATGAGTACACGGTAGACTCCAATTATATAAGCACCCAACAGCAGTTTGTATATTGTCATTGGTTGCTGTCTGCTTGAGAAGGTGTTTTCATATTTGACCGGGCCACTCAGAATTCGGGAACATCGGCACGGCTCCTACGTGATTCGTGTGCAGACAGTTAACACGTGTCAAAAAGTAATTCAGTCCAATAAAGATGGGTACACAACCCTGCCGTGTTTTAAAATATTGCTTCACTTGATACCTATTCGCGAAATTTCACTACCCCTATGGCTAACCATTTGAGGACGGCGCGGATTGATTGGCACTGGAGACAAGGTTGAAGAGAACTGCCTATATTCTCCAGTACAGCAGTATCAGTTTAGTTGGTCTCTGAATTTCCACTTATCATCGTCTTACTGATCTTGGCCACGCCGGACACGCCTACGGTAATCTGTAGTGTTTATTATTGGTTGGCCGTCAGCCAATGAAGTCGGGCGTTTACTGCGTACCAATTTGTGTGTCGCGACATATGTAACAGCTTTTACAATACATCGTGTTATATTGAGAAATTATTAGAATTATCAGTTTTATTCTTACGACCTGAAATGTTGTATAGTTAAACATTTTACGTAGATTCCGATAAGTCCATAGAAACTGTTAGTATATTAAAGTGTGACTTTTTTTCAAGAGAAAAGACATTTCCATATAAACGGAACCCAGCGTATATGCGTGCACACTTTTCAAAGAGCTAAATAATAGCTTAGCTACATGTAGTCTGAGCAGAGTTTTTTATTTTGTTTTGTTAATGGCTAAGTACCTGCAGAATTCTCATTGTTATTTACCGGCAGAATAGACTGCAAGTTTTTTAAAGTTCGCTGACTTCTGCCATTGGTAGAGATCCGAGAATATCGCGGGTTCATTTCTAGACAAGTTGGAATTCACACACTTGAACGTTCATGTTACTTATGTAATTAGTCGACGTGTTGTTTGACACCTCCTGGAGATAAATGAGCCAATAACAAACATGCAATATTGTATGCCCAACCACCGCGATTTATTACCCCAGCAATCAACCAATAAACAGTTGATATATGTATGAGAGTATATAGGACTGTGAAGTCTAGCTTACGTGTCATTGCACTCTCGAATTTCTCGGGTCTCTAGCCATTGACCAACAGTTTGTAAGACATCTTCCGCCCACCTCCCCCCAAAAAGGATTTTTGAGTCAATAACTAGGGGTAGTGAAATTTTGCGAAAAGATTTCAAGACAAGTTATGCTTCAAGACACTGTAGGATCGTTTACCTGTCTTGATTGCTGAATTACTTTTTGACACTTATTAACTGCCTATACACAGAATCCGTACTGATGTTGCCGAATTCTGAGTGGCACGATCAAATATGAAAACGCCTTCTCATGCAGACAGCAACCAATGTCAACAGACAGGGTGCTTATAGTATTGAAGTCTACTGTGCACTAATATTTTTTCGTGAAAAGTCACCAGCTGTGTCAATAACCAGAGACAAGAGAATGAAGTCATTTAGGAATATCAGTCAAGTGCTGAAGAATGTATATGCAGTGGAGTTTAACATGTCGGGAAACTATAATGCGAATTTCGTAGTTCTCTACTAATTCCCCCCCCCCCTTTTTTTCATCATAGTTTGGGGTAACTAACATCCTGTGTAACGAGAACGGATGCGAACTCCTGCCAAGCAAGGCGTCGACTACTGCGTACCAAGCCGTTGGTTAACTCTCCCTTTCTGAGCGGGCGACGCCGAGGGAACAGGGGAAATGTGGTCTGCCAGGGCTCTCCCGAGTTGCCGGCGAGAGGTATGTGCTGCGGGTTGCATATCAACACCTCCCTCCCGACCTCCCCCGCGCCGCTTCTCACGGGACATGGAAAGGTGGGCGCGAAATTCCGTCAGCGTAACTTTCCTCCGCCGGCTGCTCCTCCCGTGTCAATAACTCCGGGCGGGGCGCAGCGAAGTCCGTGTCGGCCAGACGGTTCGGCGGCTTGCACCTCCGAGTACGGACGCGATGCATCGCTGGGATCCCGGGGAAACAAAGGCGACTTGATCGGAGTGACTCCCCTTCGTGGATACACCGGACAATAAAAGCGGCACTTCACAACGATTACTGTGAATAGTGCAGCCAATCCCAGTGTCTCACATCACTCGTTCTACTTGAATTATAAGTAGCGACCCTACTATTTGGCGTTATAATCCAGGGCAGGCCTTTCACAGCGAAGTGAACAGTTTTGAAACAAACCTTTGAAAATAGCACTCGTCTTAATTATATAATACACGCTACAGTATAAACTGGCATGCAGAATTCCTGTTAACACTTCGACGCCTACGGTCAAGTATAGATTGAGAAACGGTTTTTCCGAGTATTTCTTTGTCCCATAAACATTACATTTGAGGATATAAACTCATTGTTTCGGTGCCGCTTAAACATGATATCGCAATAACACTGCAGCCTAGAAATCATAATTCCCCTGACTATATTGTTATAATCATTAGTATAGACCCGAGAATTTAACTGGTTGATTTCTAGACAAGTTGGAACTTACACACTAGTACGTTGATGTTACTTTTGTATCTGGTCGACTTGTTATTATTCAGCTCCTGGAGCTCAATGAGCCAATAAAAACACGCAATAAATTGTGCACCCAACCACCACCTTTTACTACCACAACCATCAACTAATAAACACAGTTTATATCTTTATGAGGGTATATAATAGTGTGAAGCCTAGCCTGCAGGTCGTTACACTCACGAATTTTTCGGAAATTTCGCGGATTCATTTGAGGACTAGTTAAACTTCAACCACATGTACACATGGGAGTGTCTGTTTCTATTGGACCACGGTTTGTTAGACACACCCCTGACCAGGTTCAAACAATAATAAACCTGCTGAGAAAAGGACATAGTCACATTCTACCTGATCTGGAGTTAAACTGGAGCAACAGCCAATGAACAACGTAAATAATCTCTAGGGATAAGTTAATTTTCGTGAAAAAATCGGGGCACACAGTAGAGTTCAACACTACATACACACCTCAGTTGGTGTCATTTATGCCTTTGACGGCACCACTAAGGATTCCGTAACAACAACACTGAGCCTTCGTGATTCGTGCGCAAACAGTTAACACGAGCTATAACATGTTCTACGCCAGTAAAAAAATTGTACTACTCTACAGTACTTGGAACTGTATCGTGTCTCGAAATTATTTCACGAAAAATCACTGCCCCTCTTCAAATCTCGAACACACAAAAGATCGTGGATTCTAGCTTGTCGCAGAGTGAATCCGCAAACATTTCCGGGTCTCCAATAATCATCGAAAGGACACAATCGATTGTATTTAGGGCTGGCTGTTTTTCGCGAAAATATTTCAGGACTACTTTGTACTCGAAAACACTAGAGCTCAGATCCAATCCACGATCGGATGATTTTCACTTCTCACGCTTTGTGCCTGCCAGCGAATCAGAGACACTCATTGTCGCAGTTACCTGATTCTCGTGACCAACGAGAAATTCGCGAGTGCAACGACCTGTAGGCTACATTTCTCAGTCTCATATACTCTCATACAGATATCAACTATATATTGGTTGATTGGTGTGGTAATAAGAGGTGGTGGTTGGGCGCACAATTTATTGCATGGTTGTTATTGGCTCATTTATCTCCCGGAAGTGTCAAACAACACGTCGACAAATTACAAAAGTAACAACTGCATGAATTCCAACTTGTCTAGAAATGAACCCGCGAAATCCTCTGGTCTCTAGTTATTACAAGAGACCTGAAGAATTCACGGATTCATTTTGTAACAAGCTAGAACTCTAAACATGTACGTTTATATACCTTTAGCTATTGGTCCACCCGGTGTTTGACACCATCTGGAGAACCCTGGTCCAATCGTCGCCTTCCACTGTGACAGCATGCAACCAATGTGCAGTTGACATCGGCATATTTGTACATAAGAGTTTAGAGTATATCCTGCAGGTCACTGAACTCGGGAATTTTTCAGCTCTCTAGTTATTACGCTACACCACGCAGTTTTCGAGATGTGGATGTTTAATGTTCTAAACAATTAATGTTTAGTGCCTGCAATTTAGGCAACACCCGTCTCACATATGTGCTGCAGAGGCAGCACTGTAGGGACACATAAGTGACCAGAACTGGGAAATTAACACACTACACGGACGATGCTGCTGGTCGGGTGGAGGGTGGATGGAGGGTTGGGTGGTGTCTTGACTATCTCCCATTTCCCCTTGAATTTCAGCACCTGTATATTCTGATGTCACTGAATCCTCATAGGCTCTCAAGACCTCGATGTTAGGAGCCGTCCAAATCTCTCCACTCCACTTCCTAAGCATTTGTCATTCACCGATGTGGTAAATTTTTTAAAAATAATTTCCTAGAGTGTTGTTTGTGTCCAGTGCGACTAGAATGCCGGAAATAACAACTTGGCGTTATGACTAATTAGATGTAATTTGTGCAATTTTGGGAGCCCTGTGTAGTTTTGTGAATGCCTCCTGCATCTTGTCAAATCCATGTATAATGATTAATACTTAGGGAGAGGAAACTTTCGCGTTTTAAACGTCTTGCACGCTAGACTCCACTGCCCTGTGTATTTTTGAGCTCCCATCGTTCGCTTCATTGGTTGCTGCCCCAGTGTGCAGACCTTAGACCATGTGGCACGGTATTCGGTGCTTGTTTACTTGCATGTCTGTTATTAGTTGAGAACTCACCCGGGCATGACTAATAGACTGTGATCCAATTGCAACCATAAAAGAAGTGTACGGGTTTTTGAAGTCTAGCTTGTCCTAAAATGAATTCACGAGATTTTCCGGTCCCTAATAATACAAAACTGAAACAGTTATTTTATCTGCGGACTCCTCTCGCGTCTGGCCAGCTGGAAGCCCATAGTAATTTGGAATCTTTCACAGCTCCCCACTGTATAACCCAAGGGTTCATTTAATTCGAAGCTATGTCGTAGATTCGTAATACTCAGTTTTGCTTTTAAGTTATCACTTGTTATGTTCGTATTGATTTGATATTCTCAAAACTTCGTTATTTAAATTCAAACGCCTACACAATACGGATGATATAAATTATTTATCTGTAAGTTATTTGTAGGGACAGGCGTTTATAGCCAAAATATTTTAATACCAGTTGTATTCTAAAGCACTCTTGTTCATGTGCACATGAGTGATTGGGTGATTTTAAATGTCACGTGACTCAAGTGTCTGTCCGTGAATAATAGACCTTTCAGTATCGGGATACTTTATTACGATTTGCCCAGTCATATAATAACATGGCTTCTCGCGTAGAAACGTGGTCAATAACAAAATGAAGTTGTGGTCGAGGACGTAAGATATTAAAGTCAACCATGGTCATAAATATGGCAGCGAAAAACCTGTCCCTAGTTATTAGCATTGCTCAAAAATGAAAAATAAATTCATATAAATCATTTAACATAATTCAAATGGTTTTAATTTAAATAAAATATTTATTTCGCAAATATCAATCAACTTCCGGGTAGACCTACTTTTACGAAGGACTAATTGAAAATAAAATCTTCTAAAAGATAATGACAGTAATGAGATCGTCGTATAAATACGACTGTAAAAGAAGTTGCAGAGGCGCGAGAGAAACGAGTTATTTCTAAGGATTGGGGTAACAGCAATGTCTCGTTGAACGCGACACAGAACGGGCAGGTAATACAGAAGAGAAAAGGCGTGACTCTTCCTTGTGGGCGCTTTGTTTTCCCCAAAAGTCTAAAATAGTTCCAAGTCCTAACTTCGTACAAAAGCGTTCGTTTAAATGCTTTAAAAATGCATTTATTCAATTCACTTTGGGTTGTATTTTGCGCAAGTGAGAACTAATAACTGTAATATTAGTCAAGGCAGTTTACGGTAAAATCCGTATTTTTGAAAGCCTTTCATAAGATCTACTTGTATGCACGTTGTGTATTCTTCCGCCTTATGTAAAATTAACACTTTAATGGACCTCATCACTTTATTCGTGAGTCGATCTGCTCTTTTTTACACATCGATACATTAAAATGTAGTACAAAGCGAAATAATTAATTAAAGTTGTTACAGTTGGTTACCAAACACTTTTAATTTGACGTTAATATACGGTACTATTTTCCATCCATCGTTACCAAACTTTACTGGGCAAATTTTACTCAGTGCGCCCATTATATTATATGCAGGCAGGTGCACTGACTTTTTCCAAAGGTCGATTGCAAAAGTGCTCACTTTATCGCGAACAGCCTTTAACAGTCCGAACAATTTACATCTAGACTGTTAATATAGGGACAGCATATATATATATATATATATATATATATATATATATATATATATATATATATATATATATATGTTGTGGTATGGTCTGTGATTGCATCTGCAACTATACACTGTTCACGGTAAACTGCGAACTATTGAAAGCCCTGCTGAGAGTATACATGTATACACGTTCTGTATTCTTCCGCCTTACGTAAAGTTAACATCGCCATGCGCCTCATTAATTTATTCATGGATCGGCCAAGTGAAACTGTAAAAATTTTAGAAACGTAAATATTTTACAAATCTGCTCATTTTTTACAATTCGATGCATTAAAAAACAGAAAGAAAAATAAATAAATTACGTTGTCAGAAATGATTACGTAACACTATTTTATCTTCGTTAAGATACGGATTTACTTTCCGTCTCTTGTTGCCAACTTTACTGGGCACATGTCACTCAGTGCACCTGTTGAAATATATGCAGGCAGGTGCTGTGACTTTTTTATAAGGTTGATTTCAAAAGTGCTTACTTTGTCGTGAACAGCCTTAATAAACATAGATGCTACAGCAAAGCTCACGATTCCTCCTACAAGACATTGTTAATTCCACAGAGTGAAGTAATGTAGCCAAGAGGATTGGACGGCTCTTAACATCAGTGTCGTGAGAGCCGATTAAGTAGAAGCGTGGTGAGAGTGGAGCAGCGCCGGAATACAAGGGCGGGGGAAACGGGATGTCCCCGAGAAAATCCGCCTACCAGCGGCATCGTGCAATACGACTCTCACGTACGAAAATCCTGGAGTGACCCCGCCGGGAATCAAACCCGGTTCGCCTCGGCGAGTGGCGAGTGCTCTATCCACTGCGGCAACCAACGCCCACCTCCTTCAACAGAACAACTTCAATAATACAAGGATTGTTCACACAACAAATAGAACTGTAATAAATTTGGTTGCCCGTTTACAGATCTGTTTAACAGTCACTAATCTGCTGATTTTTTTTTTCAGTGTAACTATTTCGCTTGGCAAAGGGATTAACACTTTGTAGACTGTGCTCGAGTGTAGCTCGATCAAAGCTAATTTGACAATTTCTTTGTTGTTCAGAACAAAACTTACATGGATATGCAGTCTTTGTCCGGCTAGTGTTAAACATGACCTCACAATAACACCACAGCGCAGTATAAGTAATATTGCAAACGACGGGATTTTTTGTTTTATAGCCCCTCAAAGGAACATCATTGATTTTAAATCCTTTTATACGATAAAGGACATTTGTTGGGTCAGTATCAGCTTTCATCTCCATTGGTTGATGACCGGCCAATAATGAGCGCTGTAAAGTACAGGGTAGTGTCCGGTGTGTTATGGACCAATAGAAAGATGGTGAGTTCTAACACAGGCCCCAGCAGAACCGGTGTTCTTGCAGTAGAGGATATAGGTGACGCACTTCTAATTTGTCTTAACTGCCAGTAATTTTGTGCAGACCTCAATGTGTTAAATGTTTATGTTAGTGGGACGATTTTGATTTTCAAATATAGCGGAAGGATATAAAATTGACGGGAACGCAGATGTTTAGCCCGGGAGGTGGGGGGAGGGGGAAGAGATCGAGAGGCGGCTAATTAACCGCGAAAGGCTTACAGGTATTCTACGGTCGCGTAAACTGGGGCTAATCAGAGGACGTGGTATCAGGACTGTGGGTTGAAGACATCCAACCTCGCTGCCGGTACACGTCGTTTGATGTTCCGCGCACGTGATTACGTGGGATTAACGCGGCAATCTGCAGGGTGGAGGCCTACCCCCCCCCCCACCACCTACCGTAACTTGCCTTCTGTAGCGCGAGATACTGCTCGCGGCTGTTTGGTGACGGTTCCACCATCTCTCCCCCCCCCCCTCCCCCTTCCCCACACGCACACACGCACACGCAGTTTCATAAACGACGTCGGCAACCGAGCACCGACTCTTAAGAGCTCGCTTTGAAAGGCGTGCGCGTGTAAGTCGGGATGTTGCGCTCGCTCGCGATGTTAGCACCACATTTGTAATTAGTCGGCTCGTGTAAGTCGGGAACCTCGTTCCGCGCGTTTTAGCTCTCCGCGAGTCGCGAGCGCGTTTCATAATTGAAGGTGTGCTAATTGGCTGCTTAGCGAAGGGTCCAGTAAATATCTCACCCACGGGAGGAGAGTCTTTACAGTTCACTTATTAAAACAAACAAAAAAAAACAGGGCACAGCAGTAGAATATGACAATTCCAAAACAGTCAGAAATATGAATTTAATGAACTGCTACGCTGAGTGCTTTACTCTAAATAATGTACACGAAACATATATAAAAAAAAACTACTGCTTGGCACTCGTGGGCCGCGATGGCATGCGAGAATAGTTTCGGACGATGTCGCCGGTCGGCGGGTTTTCTCGTGGATATCCCGTTTCCCCGTCCTATTCATTCCGGCGCTGCTCGATACTCACGGGCGAAGAACGATTCACTTATCCCGTAGCTGTTCAAAATACGAAGAGATTCCGCATTTTGTATCTACGAAGCTAAGCTCCAGTTTATGTCACTACGGAGCTTGTTTACTGCACGTTTTCCTGAAAATTTCCGTCAATATATGGACTTAATTGTGGTATAAACTGAAATAAATTAGCATTAAATAAGACGATTGGATTGATAAGCTTTGCATACTGATTAACAGATTTTACAAGTACAAAAATGTAACGAATATTGTGAGATACACCGCGAAAGGTGTAAAAGTAAATTACAGGGCACATCACAGAAGATATACGTGGGGATGGTAAAATTTCGCGAGTTCAATGACCTGCAGGCTAGACTCAACAGTCCTGTGTACACTAGAGCCTCAGCTGTTTGTTCATTGGCTGCTGTTCCATTGTTACCTCACACCTGGCAGTATGAGATTCGCTACTTGATTCCTTCCAAGTCTGATATTGGCTCAGATGCGTCTAGGGAGTGTCTCATGAACTGTGATCCAATTACAAATGTGACTTCGCTGTATATGTGTTTGACGTCTCTCTTGTCCCGAAATGAATTCGTGAAATTTTCCTATCCCTATATATAAGTGTAAGACCTGCAGAAATGAAATGGTGAGGCGGTACAAAGCCCACAACTGACTCCGTTGGTCTTTGGAACGGGAGTTGTGAAATGTTAAATATGTCGGTATATTTGCGAAACTTTTTACGTAAATGTGCAGTAAACAAGCTTTGCAACGACATAAACTGTAGCTGAGCTTCCCAGATACACAATGCGGGACCTCTCCGTATTTCCAACAGCTACGGGTTTCTAAAACGTCCAATGCACAGGTTAAACAAAATCGTTTCTTCTCTATTTTGGATATTTGCTGCATATAAACCTATTATGTTAACACTTTTAGGTCTGCGCACATTTACTGACAGTTAAGACGGATTAGAAGTGAGTCACCTATATCCACTACTGCAGGAACACCGGTTCTGTTGGCTCCTGTGTTAGAACTTCCCATCGTCCTATTGGTCCATACCACACCGGACACTACCCTGTACTTTACAGCGTTCATTATTGGCCGGTCATCAACCAATGGAGAACAAATCTGATATTGACCCAAACAAATGTCCTTTATCGTATAAAATGATTTAAATTCAATGATGTTCCTTTGAGGGGCTATACACAGGGATAAGTAAATTTCGCGAGATCATTTAAGCACAAGATAGAGGCCCAACTTATGTACACTTATGTCACCTTTTCAATTGGATCACAGTTCATTAAACACACCCTAGGCGACTTGGAGCCAATAGCAGACTTGCAAGGAATCACGTGGTGTAACACTGGCTACTCTCTGGAGCCGTCGCCAATTAACACACAGCTGAGGCTCGAGTGTACGCAGTACTGTGGAGAACAGCCTACAGGTCATTGAACTCGCGAAATTTTCCTATATCTAGCTATAAAATAAAAAATCCCTTCGTTTGATCACTGTTACTGCGCTGTGGTGTTTTTGTGAGGTCATGTTATACACTAGCCTAACAAAGACTGCACATCCATGAGAGTTTTGTTCTGGACAATGAAAAAATGTTCAATTTAGCTTTGCTCGAGCTACACTCGAGTACAGTCTACAAAGTGTTAAACTTTCAAACGTTACACGAGCAATTTGCAACAGTTAGCAATATTTCAAACACAAAAAAATACTAAATACATACAAATGTTCCATGCTTCTCTGTATAGGCTATCAATGCCATGTTAATATCATCTAGTATGATCAAAATCTGACAGCACACGAGGATGCACACTATACGATTCAGTCAGTGTAAAGTGATTATTGAACATTTGTGCAGTACATCGTGTTGAAATATGTTAACTTTCACGGGTTATGTCAGCGATTCGAAGTAACTGAACTGCTAGTGATTTTCATATATATATATATATATATATATATATATATATATATATATATATATATATATATATATATATATATATATGCAATGCACTGGTGAATTTAAACGTACTGAAACCTATAAATTCGAATCTGTTTGTAGTTGTTGGAAGATTAAAAATGTGATCTTTCAATACAACAATATTTCACTTATATATTAAGATATAGAAATCGACATTGGAGAACGCGTCTGACAGTTGATAAACGTAATTTCTATTAGGTTTTCCATTTTGAGCAAAGAGACAGCATTCTATTTTTTTTTTTTTAAACCTCATCTGAATATTTACATTTGTGAACGAGGTGGGAGCTCGTGATTAAAATTGCTTTCAACAGTCTGTTTTTTTTTTTTTTTCTCTCGAAGTGTTGGCCTGTTAGACTATTGCGGCAACTCGCGTACTGTTCCCATCATCGTGTTAATTTCAGGCAATTACTTGTATATATTCCTGTTATACTGCTTTTATTTTTATTATTTTATTTATTTTTTGCTCGCCTTGATAAGGTGGTTTTTGAAACTGTACGATCAACCAACACGGCGGTTTCTCTAAACATGTCACATTTAGCTGTTATTTTTTTTCTTCCCGAACCTTTCCCATGATTCCCTGGTGTTTAGCAGAAAAAAACATCCGTAATGGAAAATTAATGCTAACACTACTTTACTTTAAAAAAAAAAAAAGTATTTTTACCACGTTGAGTACTGCGACTCCAGCTCGGACAACGGCATTATTGCGAACTTCTTCTCTGAAGTCGTATGGATATGCTTCCGCTAATGGTAGTTAGCGCCACCTATTTTTTTTTTTTTCGCGAAAAGATACCACGACTGTAGTTGTATCCAAAACACGTTAGTTCAGAACCGGTATCGCTGTAGGATGATTTGAACTCGCACGCATCTTAATGGCCTGCTAGCCAATCACAGACTTTCGGTGTCGGGGGTAACGTTATTCTAATTAGCCCAGCCGAGCAGGAAATGTCTTCTCACGCAGACACGCGGCCAATAGCGAAAGGAAATTTCCAAGTTTGCACTTAGCTAGTTGAAGTCTATCTTGCACCTAAAAACCTTTTCGCGAAAAACCGGTGGCCCTACATACCAGTTGTAATTTTCCTAAAAGAAAATTTAAAATTCTATTAAATTTATTTCAGTTAAAGAAACGAGCAGGGTTGGCTGTATGCCATGTCACGTGTGGCAAATCACTGTGAAGGGAGGCACTGCCAGATCAACGATTCATTGGTCAACAACCAGCCAATAATGAACAATATTACTATGGTAAGCATGTCCAGGGTAATATGTGCCAATGGGAGGCTAGGTGGAGATGGAAGTTCTGCCATTCGCAACTAGGAGTGCTGGTGTCGATGCGGCCATTTTGTGTGTGTTGGTTCACTCGTCACCTACAGGGACGCTCTATCATCGGGGAGTGCAGTTAAAACGGTGGCCGTTAGGAGCACAGGGTATTATTTTTATCTGGTAGACTTTTCGGAATTCAAAAAATTCCGGAGGCGTGCGGGATCGTTCTGGCCACCCTTCGGTTGCTCATCCGACGTCTAGATCACACCACTTCTATCGCACGAGGAAAGTTAGGAGATTAAATAAATTAAATACTTGCATAGGCCTATGCACTCCCTAGATAATAAACTTGTCATCCCGAGATAAAACTGCAGGCACAACGCACACACGCACAGGCCTTTTTATATTTGTAAAAAATTATATAAAATAATTAGAGGTAGTAATTTTTCGCGAAAAATTTGAGCACATTATAGACTTCAATGCTATAAGCACCCACCAGCACTTTGTCTATTGCCATTGGTTTCTGTCTGGTTGAGAAGGCGTTTTCATATTTGACCGGGCCACTCAGAATTTGGCAACATCGGCACGGCTCCTACGTGATTCGTGTGCAGACCATCAACACGTGTCAAAAAGTAGTTCAACCAATCAAGACAGGTAAACGACCCTACAGTGTTTTGAAATTTAACTGGTCATAAAATCTTTTCACGAAATTTCACTACCCCTAATAATATTTAGAGACCTGAAAAATTCGCGAGTTCAATGACATGCAGGCTAGACTTTAAAACCTTATGTACAAATACGCCGATATCAACTGCACATTGTTTGTCTGCTGTCACAGTGGAAGGCGACCATTGGACACCGTTCTCCATGAGGTGTTAAACACCGTTTGAACCAATGACTAATGTCATAAAAACACACATGTTTTGAAATCTAACTTGTCCCAAAATGAATCCGCGAATTCTTCAGGTCTATAATAATAATTGATAGCACAAATACAGTCTTTCGATCATTCAGAAAATAAAATTTATATTCCTTATAATTTTTGGGCAGGTCGCGTCTCTTTATAAGGAATTCTAGGAGTCTTTATAGAACCAAATTTTACAGCAATATACATATGCCTCGATCATACCCGAGTGCGCTCATATCTGTATCTCCAACTTGTCCGTGCAATCGAGCGTATGCGCACTGTTGTACCTTCGTGTCCGTGCGGTACTGAGTGAAGAAGTCAATCGTCCTGGAAACATTTCTTTCTTATTGTTCTGTAACAATTAGCTGTGTAATAAAATCACGAATTGCACTTACGCAAGGAAATCTCATCCACGAATACATAGTGAAGGCGGCAATGAATAAGCGGAGAAATAAGAAATGGCGTGAGAAAGGACGGAGGTCAGTGGCCCGCCCCTCAAGAAATCCTGGGGCCACGGTGGCTGAGTGGTTAGCCTGCTTGCCTCCCACCAAATCGATCTGGGTTCAGTCCCCGGCAGGGTCACTCCGGATTTTCGCATGTGAGAATCGTGCCAGATGATGCCATTGGTCGACGGGTTTTCTCTGAGATCTCCCGTTTCCCCAGTACTTTCATTCCGGCGGTGCTCCATACTCACCTCAATCACCCTCATCGTCTCTCACGACCTCGAGGTTAAGATCTGCCCAAATCTACTCACTCACTCGCTAAAGAAATCCCCTGGAATGGCCGACGCCCAACTCAGAGGTAATTAATAACAATTGTTGCTACCGGTGGACAGCTGGCCAAGAATACTAGTACAGACCAGCTGTGGGAAAGGTGGCCATTGACAATTGTTGATCCTGCCCCCTAAACAACCGCGGCTCCGCGATTAATTGTATGTCGTGTTAAATATGAAAGGACATTTGATAGAACTGTCAGCTCGGCTTTCCATTGACAGGCAGGCAGCCAGTAATTAATATTGCTCATTGCAGTAAGATTATCCGGTGTAGTCATTACTAATAGGATAGTGGTGAAAATAAAAATCAGAAATCTTTATAACTGGTGTTTCTGCAGTGGTAGATATATGCAAATCTCTATCTAGAGTGTTTCGAATGTCTATACGTGTTTCATGAGCTCAAATTGTTAACTGTTTAGTTAGTTTTCTTCATTCTCTAAATTTCTATTTTTGTTTAATGATGTATCTTAAGGTCCATTGGATAGGTGAGACCTCTTTACGCCCACACTACACGTTATTTGTACAGAACCTATAGTTAGGGGTAGTTAAGTTTCGCGAAAATATTTCAAGAAGAGTTGTACTTCTAACACTGTTGGGATATTCATCTATCTTGATTGGTTGAATTACTTTTTGACACGTATTAACCATCTGTACACGAATCACGTAGGAGCCGTGCCGATGTTGCCGAATTCCGAGTGGCCCAGTCGAATATGAAAACGCTTTTCAAGCAGTCAGCAACCAATGGAAATAGACAAACTGCTGTTGGGTGCTTATAGAATTGAAGTATTACGTGCACTCATATTTTTCGCGAAAAGTCACGGGTGCTACCTATCGTTTCGCGTTGTAAAACGGCTCCACGCTAGACTTCACAGTCGTATACATGCTCAGGTAGATCTCATATTCTTATTTGCTGCTGACACAGTCTGAACGCAGTCCCCTTTTTGTCTTGGCCAGAAGGAATGAAGCCACGAGTTCTGCATGTTTATTATTGGTCCAGAGTCCTGAAAGGCGTGGTGGGAGAGCTAGGGTCCAATGACACGCATTAAGCTAACACAAACTTCAATGAATCCTAGCCAGTCACAAAATAATAACGTGAAATTGTAAGGTCTCTTGTTACATAATACCAATTGCTACCGTCTTCCATACCCATGGGATCAACTATAAGCATGATAATTATTGTAGCTGAAAGGAGAAGAAAAGAGGACATTCATTCATAATCCTATAATTTTATAATGTTAACAAAAAAATCTCTCAACACCAAATACAGTCACACTGCAGCCCAAAACTATTCTACTTTCTAACAAATAAGTCTGCTAAAGAACGCGGCACGATATCTGCTTTTGTTGAAAAGCCACCTATTTAATTTCCTTAATGGCTTTACAATTCACTGTGACTAATCAGTACTCCTCACATTTATTTATTTTCTGAAAATGAATTTTCTCTTTAGTTTTATATGTAAAAATAGAATAATATAAAGGCGAATTAAGGAAGCAGTTTATTACACGAGTGGGAAATACTCCTTCGGTTACCACAGCAGCTCTTTAATATATCACGAATTTTAAATTAAATTAAAGCCAATCACGGCTGGCAGCAAAAGTAAGCAGCCGACTGAAACTTTTAATTTGGCATTTTAATGTAAATTACATCGATGTCTATTGAATTAGTGGTTACTCCATCTTTGCTTTCGAAAGGACTAACCAAGACAACAATTTCTTTGACATGCATTTTTCAATTTTGATGCGTGTAGCTAATTTCCGTTAAATATTCTGATTTACCTTGTAAAAACTAATGTTTTTTTCGAACTTAAATTGGAAAATTTTCTCAGATTTTAATTGTAACTAATGTATTTGTAGAATTTTATCAATGATTAATTTCAGTCAAGCTACATGACTGACTTTCTAGTTATATAAATTATTTGTTGTAATCCAAGTGTGCCACATTTAGGCACGAATACTCACTCCTGTGTATAAACATGTATGTACAAACAAACTCATGTATAAATACATACATATACACAAACACGTATGCATGTGTATATGAATGTATTTATGAGTTTCGAGAAAAAAATGGTATAATATATGTGATGTTATTTAGTAAATGCTTTCGTACTTAAAAACACAGGGCATGTATAATTATAAATCAGTACCATTAAAGTTGATAAATATTGCCATTTTCACATGGGATACCAAAGATAACATAAAATTATACTATAAATTCGAAAAAAATGTAAGCATTTCGAAATATATTTTCAACTCGTAGGCTCGAAAATATATGTATGACGTGCATTTGAAAATGGTTTCGGGGGGGGGGGGGGGGTGAGTTGGTGTGGTTTTCGAATGGAAATATAGTATAATGAAAAAAAAACATGTGACAGTTGTGAATGCACCTCTACCTTCCACGAATTTTAGCGCATTATCCATATCTAGAGACCCGAGAATTCAGCGGGTTCATTTCTAGACAAGTTGGAATTCACAAACATGTACGATCATGTTACTTTTGTAATTGGTCAACGTGTTGTTTAACACCTGCGGATAAATGAGCCAATAACAAACATGCAATAAACTGTGCGCCCAACCACCGCCTTTTACTACCACAACAATCAACCAATAAACAGTTGATATCTTTATGAGAGTACATGTGACTGTGAAGTCTAGCGTACAGGCCATTGCACTCGCGAATTTCTCGGGTCTCTGCCCATACAAGGCCGCGCCACACTTGCAAAATCATGCTTCTCGTCGTTGTTTGAGCGAAAAGCGGTAGCTTGCATATTGTTCTGACATGGCTGTGTCACCGACCGCCTAGGTACACTCATACAGTGGCCAAACACCGTTGGAGGGTTGGTTATTCGCGCGTGACAGGGCGGCCATTGCAAACATTAGCGCACGGAATCCCCGCAGGGGAAGTGCCATTCCCCGAATGACACGTTTGAGCAAGCGGCGGGCTAAACCAAACACAATCACTTCTCGTAGCGACGTCTATGCGCATGGAGTGGTTCGTCAAATATTTGCTCGTCTCTTCTTTCAGGCATTTAGCATGAATCAGAGGCAGTAACACGTGCGTAGCTGAGCCGTTAATTACACTGGAGTTATAATGATGCTGTGACGATCCCGTACTTGTAAGCTGACACAGTCCGTTCCTATGAATAGATATACAAAAAAAATATTACCACGTTGGCTCCAAATTCGCGATTTGTAAATCCTGTACGGAAATAGGGATGAAAATCCTAATGGGGTCATTACCCGACATCGTGGATTTGTGGGATTTTTCGCTTCATCTTGCATTACTGATATTAAGGGGCATCGGTTTACCGTGAAAAAAAATTTCAACTTTAGTTCAGAAGCACTTTCGTGGATAGACCAGTTGAATTGTTACGTGTCTTATCTGTCTGGCCGAGCATCACGGAGAGTCAGTATCGGAGAAACTTGATATTCTGATCGGCCCACACATGTAACAGACTGTCTTCACACAAAGACAAGTGGCCAATAGCCTAATGAAGACTGCAAGTGTGCACGTGGGATATTGAAGCCTAGCCTCCGTGCAAATCTTTCGCGAAAAACGGGTGGCCATAATAATAATCAATAAGCAACAGTCTAGGGTGTGGCGGGGTGAAAAATGGATAAGAACAGGACTTTCGATTTATTACTGTTAATTAATTGTTATACGTAAGTAAAAATAATTCTAGTAACCTTGGCGATAGCCTCAAATGTACGGATATTGACTTCATATTTACGTAATGTATCTGATATAAAGATGGTGTTTAAATTTGCCCTCCAAATAGGTAAAAACTGGTAAAGAGCGGGGTAGTTAAAGTACAGTTTGCAAGTCGTAAACAAAGAGTACAGAGCACTTTGTTTCAAACGTGCTTCAAAAAATATACATTTCCTGATTAATTTATAAATAAACGTAAACCGAACTCAGTCAAGTTTTCCACACATTAATCTTTATGGCAATAAAATAGCAAACAAATTAATTATATGCATCGCCTATTAAGAAATACACTGTGTCAGTTAATGTATTAAACTTAAAGTTTTCCTTTGTGTGACGGTGTTTGCCGACACATACAGGACGAGGCCCTTGTCTCAACTGCTTCCTAAATGTAGGTGTTTTAAGTTGGAAAACAGCCGAGAGACCCCCCCCCCCCCCGTGATGTCAAAAAAAGGATTTGGTGTGATTCCAGTGAAAAGATTTGAAAATATTAGTTGCCTTGGGTTTTTATATCAAAATATAACCATTTACATAGTTTTCCCCCAAAATCTTGAAGTCAATAAACGTTATATAAGAATATCGTTTTCCCACTTATTACATTTATTGTTAAAAAGGAATCAAAAATAATTATGTTTAAAACTTTCCCCAAAATATACATTTTTACAAATTTACATCTCTTTCCAGCTATATGCATGTTACGTATAATTATTTTGCTTTAAACCATACTTACTTAAAATGTCAGCAAGCACCCCTCCCCCCTTTTTTTTTTAATGTTGACGGAACGGAACAGCAGTTCCTGCCCAAGTGAAAACCCTGTGCTGTCTCCCTGAATCTGGGTGAGACACCTGTATTTATATTTTATTTGAAATTATCTAGAACATTACAAAATGGTCTTCACTCCGTCGATATCTGAATTCCTGGAAGGGCACCCTGGTGGTGCGTGACAGGCTGGCTGGCGTCACGTGGTCAAGGTGACGTACGAGGGAGGGGAAGGCAGTCATAATTTCGTGGTCGCTAGAGGGGCCCCGCGGCGCCCATACTTGCAGACCAGCAGGCCCGCCCAGTGGACGTGAGGCGTGGAGATCGTCAAACACACCCCCGTCGCAGCGAAGGTAAGCCGTCCCAAACGGCCAATGTTTTCTCAACTTCATATGGCACCGTCGGTTTGACTTTCGTTCGATGTGCAGAGATAGCTGTCACATTTATAACCGTACTTTTTCTTCGCGTCCATCCTCTAGAAAATTGCCCATTATCAACCACCCGTACTCTAACAGAGTCTTGGACAGTCTTGTAGAAAGCACCGTACAACAATTTATAACCGCCGAATCTTCGTTACGCGACAGACAAATTTTACTATTGCCATTCTCTCGACCGCGCTCAGCATAAAAACTGACGTCACGAGCACAAACTTCGTGCTACCATATTACTAGACAGTCCGCGGACTTCTGCCTTGACCTACCGCAAGGGAAAAACGCCATCACCCGCGCGCCACTAACGGCGACCACGCGAACCACACACTAGAAGCAAAGAGTTTCAACAGTCGCGCCCAGCTGATAGAGACTAATTACAAATGCAAACGTTAATATAAAAAGCAGCTGAGAAATAGAAGCAATAAAACATTACGTGACCGTAATAAGAATTAATCCCTAGTAATATGTATAAACTCTATAATATTAATGATCAATATAAAAATACAATATTTAAAAATGCAAAGAGCTTAGTGCGAACCACAGTTCGCGCACACAAGGCTGCCAACTTTTGAGACGTGCCACTAGAAACGAACTAGTGACGATGAAATCGTCACAAGGTGGTAAATAATCAACCACGGAATTACACACAGATGCAAAATTCGCGATTTTATCTTTAAGCACGATATACTGCATCGTCCTGCATACGTTCTTATTTGTTCTGTTTATTCATTGGCTGATTTAGCAGTGAGAATATAGACGTCTGACTTATATGGAAGTGATTAGACAGTCTTGTACCGCCAGTTATTTCCAGTTGGTCCAAAACCATCCAGGGTATTACAAACAAACTGCACTCCAATGAAAATAGGAATACAACCTACGCGCGTTTGAAGTCTATCCTGTCTTCAAACAATAACGCTAATGACTCCATGACCGTACGTATTATAATAATTGTGGATTACCTCGGCGAGGTCTTCGCTGCCTGCATAGCGATGCCGAAGGAAAAGAACAGCGCCAAGTGCCAAATTGTCCCCGAAAAGCACCCACTCGGGTGGTCCTTTTCCTGCCACGATCGATAGCATCCCCCCCCCCCCCCTCTCTTGACTACGAGCAGCTTGAAGATGTCTGGCTAAGATTTCAACCGCTTCCTTACTTTGTAGCCCAAATCACCAGCTTCCATGTTTTTGGTTATCAGACGTCCGTCAAAAAAAGGAGCATGTCCTTCTTTCCGTAGGTGATTGAAATTTTTCCGGCTTTTCTGGCCTAATAAATCATCATATGTATGTCTACTAGTTGTTCTGATACTGTCAGATTTTTCGTACAACAAATTGGTTACAGCGGCGTTTACTAAGTTAATCATTTAAAAACTTTTGTATGTGCCCTGATAAACGATGCAAACTGTGTTTACGTTTTTGCATGACAGTGATTTTTCAAAGGTGTGAATAAATCACGAATAACTATAACAAAAAATATTACCATTGCTCATGGATGAGTAAAAAAGTAATTGAAACATTTCTTCATTGATTATAAACACAATTGCCTCAGACTTCATAAAAATTATTTTATTATAAATTTATTTATCATTGATTTCTAATAATTTGAGCTCTGGTCAGTGCGTGACGTTTACAACTGATGAGTTAATACAGCCCCTATTCATATGCCAGGCTACAGATTAGTTAAGTATACAGTGACGAAACGACATGGCGGTACCTTCGACGTGGACATACCTACTCTGTAATGAGACTCTGGGATCGGGCCTTGTGTCTGATTGGCTACTGCACACTGCGAAAGGTCCCGTATTGGCCGGGCTGATGGCTGGGCGAGTAGGTTACCAGGCGTTGATTGGCGAACTGCATTCCGACACCTCGCTGGCCACTGACGCAATTTTGGTAGCGTGTGCCGCTGGGTTTCGCGGTATAAGCGGCTGTATCACCTCTGCACTTTTTTTTTCGTGAGTACACTGTGCCAGGTAGCTGATATGCAGCTACTACCCGTCGATTCACCTGCTGCTGGCTACCACCAGGTATACTGTAAAAAATGTAGGTAAAATCCCCTTACATACAAGGGGAGCTAATTACCTCTACATGTAATATGTAATTACCTCTTAAATATAAAATAAATTTACATAACAAGTAATGTACTATTCCCTAATCGTACGGGAAAAGTACCTGTCAAAAAGGGCGGGGAGAGGGGGGGGGGAAATGCCAACAAGTAAGAGAAAATTAACTATATTGTATAATAAAATTGTATTAATAAATATCCCTAAGTATTAGGAACTGTTAATTTTTTATTACCTATATATCTGACGAATATTAACCGAAACCTCGACATTTAAACCTTTGATACTTACTGGTGGGTAGGCGCGAACCATGATCCTCTATCAAGATAGGCCGATGCGCTATCCATTACACCACAACGACAGCGTGACGTCAACAGTGAATATTAGCGTGTTAAATGTTTTTTCTTCCGCCCGTCCCCCCACTTAGTTGTCGAGACAATGCTGAAGAGATGCACGCGTCGTAAAGTAACTTTCCCATCTATGTATGGGATTTTTCACTATCATGTGCGTGAATTTTACTCCAGAGTGCGGTAATTTTATCTTACCTGTAAGGAAATCTATGTTTCCCCCACAAAAAGAGACACGCTGTTATGAGTAGCTGAGTGTATAGCTGAATGAATAGCTGAATGTTAAGAGATGATTTCATAGAGCACTTTGAAAGATTGGATTTATTAGACATGATCAACTCACAAAAACATATTTCGTTAATATTATTTACTCGAGGAAGCTTGCATTGAATCTATTACTCAATTCGCCTGTTATGAAATAGCTACCACAGCCGCTACTATGACAAGCTAACTGGAATGTCCCCACCTTAATCATGGATCCAAAGGCGGTTCTGGTAGGCGGCTATAGGAGATCGTACACGCCCATTTCTGGAATCTTCTCGCGTTTGCTGGCCTGATGAGGAAAGACGACGCACCCAGCGTGGCGGTGGCCTATCGGCGCGTTGTTTGGCATACTCGTCCCCAATTACTGGCCGGTGGAGGGGATTTCTGCTGCTGGCTTTTTCGCAATAAGTTTTTGCAAGTCCACTCGCGTCCTGGTTTAATGCTTAAAGGTGTGATCATGCTGACTGTCTGTTTAAGGCCTGATAACATTACAACAACGCGCTCACTGAAATATATTGTTACAGGTTGCCGCTCTGCGAGCATGCGAGGCACGAATCATACGGAGACGCAGCTGCTTTTCACAAAGGAATGTTTATAAAGCATTCATGTTATGCCTATCAGGGCTCGTGCAACTTCCGGACTTGGGTATCGGATGTCTATTAGATATTGAAGGAATGTTCTAGTCATTAGTACTGCCGTAGTTTCTCTCAGCGTGACTCGGGGTGCGGTGAACCTTCAGGGTCAAGGCCAGCGATAGTATAAAAGTGCGAAGGGCCTCCGAGCCGGCAGTTTATGAGAGTCGGAAGTCTGGGCGATTGTGCGACGTTAAGCGATAGACGACGAACTGAAAGAGCAACGAGTAACGACGAAGTGACCAGTGGGAGGAAGAGATGCCACTTCGAGGATCAGAGTAGCGAAGGGTGCGACTAGCAGGCTGGACTATTGGACGCGGTGCGTAAGTGCAAGGCATTACAATTGATTGCAAACAGACAGACTGAGTGTGTGTTAATAATTAGTGAGTGATGAGATTTGTGAGGCTCTTAACAGCGAGGCCTTGAGAGCCGATGAGGGTAGTTGAAGTGAATTTGGAGCCGTGCGGGAATGAAAGGGCCGGGGAAACGGGAGATCTCTTAGAAAACCCGCCGACCAACGGCATCGTAGGGTACGATTCCCACTTGCGAAAATCAGGTGACCCGGCCGGGGAGTGAACCCGGTTCGCCTTGGTGGGAGGAAAGCACGCTAATCGCTTAGCCACCGTGGCCCTTGTTAATGATGAGTATGAGTTAATTGACTGTAACTACAGACCTGATAATTTCGTGGGTTCATTTCTAGACAAGTTGGAATTAACACACTTGTACGTTCATGTTACTTTTGTAATTGGTTGACGTGTTCTTTGACATCTGCTGTAGATAAATGAGCCAATAACAAACTTTCAATAAATTTAGTGCCCAAACACCGCCTCTTGTTACCACAACAACCAACCAATAAACAGTTCATATCTGTATGAGAAAGCATAGGACTGTGAAGTCTAGCCTACAGGTCATTGCACTCGCGAATTTCTCGGTTCTCTAACTATAACCAAACAGGGACATTAAGAATAACGTCGATTTTAGTTGAAATATACATTGAATATTGCACTCACTGAGAAAAATGAGTAATAGTGGGGGGAAATATACTAATGTTGTAAATAACAGCTGTATGAATAGATTAAAAATCAAATTTAGTTCCTTCATATTTATTAAGACATCTATCCCTCACGAACTCAGATACGCCCCTCAGGGTTTTTGTATCAATATGAAATTTCAGAGGCAGATCTCTGACCTCTAGGTTGTTATACCTCTCTCAGACAACATGCGATAAAAAATGCAAGCAGTTTATTTCAATATTTTAACATGACAAGGTTAATCACTGGAGTTCAGAACGCTTTAGCACAAGCAGCAGTCCATAATTCTACCAAAGATCATCTAGGGTATACAGGATGCATCTTGATTCGTCCGACAAACTTGGGTTGCAGGTAAATCATTTAAAAATAAGTTGAAAATATTTTTACCACTTATGGTCTAAAAGTAAATACTAAGGCGGTACACATGTTTGAAGTTTAACATGAAGTACTGGAATTATTACAGTGCCACTGCTATGTTCCTCTATGGAATATTCTTCGCCCTTTGATAGCAGCAATAGCTGGTTATTGGGTGTAGGGTTTATTGCCCACCAGGTATTATTTTAAAATTAAAAACAAGAATTTTTCTAAAACGGCGAGGCTTAGAGTATTTACACAACGCGGCTTTTTTTCGCTAATTGAGACATGCAGTTAATAGTACATAATTGAAACCCCAAAGACGCTATCGCGTCATCGAGGTTGTGACCAGTGACCAGGACTATTTACGTGGGATATCATGATGACGGTGACCGATTTAGTGGTGTTTACAGTTCTTTGTTCAGTTACTTGTGTTCCATCTTAAATATTTCCTCCTGTGTTCGCATTAAACTTGCGTTTCCAGTACAACAACTTCAAATATGTGGATTCAAGGATTCAATTTAGTTCATAGGTCGTATACACGTTTTCACCTTCGTTTATCGGGAGTTGCCTGGAGTCAAAGTTCTCGGTCGAATTTAGGTACCATCTGTAGGAAATTTAACATTGAAACAAAAATACTGTGTGACATTTTCCTATAGAAAGAGCTCTCTTGGCGATAAGAAACTGACAACTCACACAAAAGTGATTAATTCTGTAAAAAAAAAAAGAAAATGTTTCCAATAAGGAGATAGACCCAATAATACGATTCAAATACACTACTTCACGAGAGAAAAAAAATTCTCACCCTTCTGGTTGGCCGGTAGTACCAGCATGATATAAGAAAGGCACGCTTGAATATTCGCGCCGAGACTTTGGAGCAAGTTCGTCAAATATTGGACATGTTCGGGTTTTCTCGTCGCCTGTGGACCGAACTGGCCGCATCATTGTGCATGCACGTTTCAACCTTAACTCGACCAATTTTCCTCGTCATTGATTAATGTACGTACATATTAACAAAAAGCATATATAATTGCCCCAAAAATTTTATATTAAAAACTACAGTTTCTTTAAAATAGTTGTGTCTACGAACGACCCAAATATATGTTTCAAGAGAAACATTTTTTTTTTCCCTATCTCATTTTATGCCAAACGATTAAGAAGATTGTAATGTTATTTCAAGTTTTATTTTAAACTAGCCTTCCTCTGCTACTTCGTACGCATGCCATCTAGGATTTGGAATCGCTCTTGGAAGGAAAGGAGGACAGCCCATAGACAAAAAAAGAAAGGAGAAATTACGGAACTTTTTTTAACAATGAATTTTTTTGCAGTAATCCTAAAGAAAAGCTTACTCCAGTACCAATGTAGATCCCTGTTTATCATATTTTCGGAACCGTTTCAGATATCTCGATTAAACAAAGACTAAGTTGGTCCTGGGGTATAATTGATGTGCAAATTTGATCTCAATACGTTCAGTGGTTTCTAAGTTAAATTCGGTCGGACAGACAGACAGACAAGGGAAAAAATAACACTATATATGGCTTAGTAATCAATCAGACTTTATGGAAAAAGTAATTAAAAGTCGAAAATTTGAAAATCACAGACCGAAACATCTGTTTTATTTAGTTGTATTGATACGAATGAAATTTTGATTCGCTTGGTTAGTCCAGCTTACTTTGCACCCCACCAATAACGCCACAATAACGTTCTAGACTTCGATGTTCACGAGAAGCAGGACTGCAAACCCGGGAAATAAGAACCAACAAAAATTTTCGGAACGTTGAACTTTTGCTCCGGAGTGGAGGATTAAGGGCGCCCTTCAGAACCAACTGCGCGTGGCTTTCACTGGGGAAAGTCTCTTGGCTCTTGCCAACTACACAGTTAATAACACAAACTTCTCGAGAGCTGTGGACTCCAGGGTCACGGCGGGATAAGACTTTTAAACTCTGCTCCTATACAACTAGCACATTCGCATGCTCATTAAAACTACCACGTAGGTCACGATCCTTCAATAGTATTTACTGTAGGTTCAGTTATACTATCTACAGGTTGTTTTCGATTAAAGGCTGTTCACGGTTAAGTGAGCACTTTTGAAATCAACATTTGAAAAATGTCACCGCCCCTACCCCTGCTTGTATTTTAACGAGCGCCCTACCAATACGTTATAAGGTTTTAATAAGATCCTGATATAAACGAAGAAATGATATACACATATTATTAGCGAAATTGAACATCCTTTAATTTATACCCAGTTTATTTCATAGTCAAGAACTTCATTCACAATGTGGATTGAAGGCATAACATCGAAGTTTTTACACTTATTTTTAGGACGCTATTCTTTTAATTGCGCTGCATTTATGCTTCTGTGCCGGAGCATGCTCAATCACCAATGTTGAATGTATTTCATTGTTAGATGGAAGAACCGTTTGCTTTTTCAGCTGAGCAATTATAGATGTTCCCGGCGCTTAAACCCTGGCGTCGCGTCTGCACTGCAATTCATGCTTGTTTGGCGGGTTGCAGCGCAGAGTGTCAAGGGATCACCTGCTTGAACATTTGTGTAATTTGCCATAATATTTTTGCTCAGTAAAAAGGTGGCTGATAAAGAGCGTGCTGAAGTTGTGGCCTTGAGTCTCTGGAGAAGGGGCTGTGTGTGTAGGGGACCACTGCAGAGTATATATAGGGGTGTAGATTAGGGATCGGGGAGAATCGAGGTAGCAGAGCATAATTAACATACGTCCCCGTAGACATTATGTTAGTAATATGTTATTTAGGCTAGCTACTAATCTTTCATTCCACAGGTTTTATACTATCTCTTCCAGACTTAGTAAAAACCAGTAGGTGTTAGCTCTGCTAACACTTACTAGCAACTCATAACTCTATCATTATAGTTTTTCAGAATCTACTGGGGATTCAGGGGAAAGAGGTCCAACTGCGCCACTTCCCCCGCCAGAGTGATGCAAGCATCACTCTGGTTAATTCTAAACAAAGTGACCCCTGTCTACTAGTATTTCATTCCTACTAATAAAGAGCATGTTTCCACACACTCTGTTTCCTGTAGCATTTCTCTAATTTTGAATTATTTTCTGTCCAGAGGGTTTTTGCGGTGCCTATGCCGGTACACTACAGGAACACTTAGGGAGGTAGTCATGGCCCCAAACTGTGGCCATGTCTACCCATTCCCTCTATGCAGGGATTCATGCCTCCTTGCATGGACTTCCTCCTCGTTGGCGTAAGAGGCTCAGCTCTGAGACGAATCTAGCTCCCGTCCCTACGTTGGACGTACATCTGACGCTTAGAATTAGGGTAGGCTAGGAAAAAAAAACTGAATCGGGGAGCATCGTCGCCGAGGGCCTGGGAGCACGAGTAGGACGAAGCGCCAGGAGCCTTGAAAGCCCGGCTGGTAGAAGAAGACCTTCGCCATCTCCAGGACTTGTATCATCATCTGGGAGATGCTGCAGGAACATTCTCTCTACTAGGCGGAAACTAAGTATAATTTGGGACGCTGTTAATTTCTCACTGGTGAGAGGGGTATTAGATTATTCTGCAGAATGGTGCGTGAGGACTTAGTCTCTGACAGCGGCGTCAGGATATCTCAAAGAAGTAGAATGGAAGACTTAACCATTTGCTGTGGAAATTAATACGTAAGATATCATGCGGAATAGTTTGTGAGGACATAGTCTCCGGCAGTGGCGAACCGGGAGTTTGGATATTTTCTGCAGAATAGAAGTAATAGGTTTCTGGCAGATGCAAGTAGTGACTTGCATTTCGATTCGAGGGAACAGTGAACTTAGGATTGAGATGCCCGTCGTGGAACCGTACTTCAAAGTAGAGAATGCGAGGTTCGGGTACTAACAAGAAATGATTGGGAATTAGTATCTGTGGACACTGTTGGTTATCAGGGATGGCAGCCTCATGCAAATGGTTCTGTAAAAGTGCAAAGGAGGGGGGCAATACTCTCAGTCTCAGGTGAGTGTGGGTTGGTGTGATGGCGAATGTGTTGGGAAATGGAATCATGTAGGATCGCGTTCGGAATCCTTTCTCTCGTGAGACCAAAGGCCTTGGCGATTGATTCAAAGGATTGCTGTTGTATTTATTATTATATTTGTTAATGATGTGTGGTTTTCTGAGGAATTATTGGATTTTTTTAAAAGGGTTTTATGGAAATCCTATACGTAGATATCATGTGATAGAATTGTATGGAAAACAAAATGTTGCCATATGTAAAACCCAAGAAAAGACATTGGGCCAAATTAAATCGATACAAAATGCAAGTTCTGTTTGAAATTGTGTTATACACCACGAATCAGAAGAAAACCACAAATTCGCAATGAAATTCAACTACTCGAATCAGTGAAAATGGCTTCACTTAGAATAAGTGGAAAACTACTGATTGTTTCACTGAAAAACTTTCACTGGTTAAATAAATGACGTGAAGCAATTTTACTGTATAATAAGAGATGGCCGACTACTGGGGCGAATTAAATATTGTTTTTATTGAATTTAGTTAAACAATTACGTGAAATAAACATATTTACGACAGTTTATTATTTATTGCGTATTTACCGTAATTTAAAAAAAATTTCGGTGGTGGCCGGGATTTCACTCACGCACACTTTCACACTTCGCTTTTAGGCCGTTACCTTACCATCTTTGTTTTCCCCTTAATTTGACGTTGACGAAGCTTAAGTGAGACCTGTTTGCTGACAGAGTCCCAGTGCGACGAGTGAACTGAAAATCCGCCGCGGAGGGGAGGGGTTGCGAACTCATACTCCCTCGACCTCATATATATGTATATGTATATGTATGTATATATATATATATGAGTGCACTTTCTTCGCCAATTTATATGCAGTTTGAAGCTTCAAATTGAGCTCTGTTGCAGTTGTCTGAAAACGAAATGAAATACATAAAAACGGAATGAAAGGCTAAATGTTCATATTGCCTCGTAAATTGGTGTCTTGAAAGGCGAAACACATTTTATAAAGTATTTTGTAATGATTTTATTAGTATATTTGTGGTTATTTAATTTTATAAACGTTGTATAACGGCAATTAATAAACGAAGTTCGATGACTATTTCTACACGCTGTTTAATTTATCAATCAGTCAAAAAAAAAACCACTGAAAAACAGTAAAAAAAAAATTACTGATGTTACTGATGAATCAGTGGAAAATGTCACTTAATCTATAAGTGAAGGAAATCTGGCATTTTTCACTGATCTATTAGTTAAATTCACTGAAGTGACTGTTGAATCAGACAGATACTGTTGACTGATTTAAACAGGGAGATTCTCAATAATTAGAATTTAGAGTGTGAAGTGACGTAACTATCAATAATTACTCTGCTTGAAATGTTTGGTGGTATTACTTCGCTCTCCCTTCCTCTTCCAGGATAGTGGGAGGGCAGTTGTGGCTGTATATCGTGCCGTCACGCTTCTTTGGAATATATCCTTATTGATGTTTAATTTATTTTGTTTATAATTTTTTTGTTTGAAATCTTGTGAATTACAAAAAAAAAATGGCGTTTATTTGAATTGAAATCAATATACATATATAAATTAATATTTAACATTTATATTATTTAAATTACACCTAACGTAACGGCGTTGAACCAAAATGATCCGAAGACAGTCGAACACGGATGTAGCAAGGCATTGTAGCCAATAAAACCAAACCTAAAAATTTTGGTACAAGCCAGACTGGAAATACCAACGTCTTTTAAAAATTTTTTTTCTTCCCCCGAAGAAGCGACAGTCAACCCACCCGGTCGCGAAATCAGATGCGGGCTCAAGTGTTGCAACATTTTTAATTTTTTTTATCTGCGCTGTACTGGGATCGAGCTTGCTTCTCGCTACGAAATGAACAGCGTAGTGCATATTCGTTTGTTTATAAACTGACCAAACATAAAGAGAGAGGCAGAAACTTTATGAAATCAGATTTATCACGTGGAGGACGTTCAAAACGACCGCCAGTGATTCCTTATTGCTGTGTACAGCAGCAACCATAAGTATCCTTCATGTGCAATATGCCCCAATATTATGGACACCGGGACTAAACGTGTTAATTTGACGCATTCTGGAAACGTCGTCATCAAGAGGTGACTTCATGAAACTTTATTTTTTCGTAATTGAGCCACGTAAGACAGCGCTTGAGGGTATTATTGTAACTCGTATTAAAAGAGCCGTGGTTACAACTCTAAACGCGCTAAGCTGACCCCCGATACTTTGTCGAGTAGATGAGTTATCGAAACCTTCTATGGCGCTTCCATTATTTCACTGCTTAAGAACATAACTTAATGTTGTGGCAGCTATCCCTGCGCATCGAACGAAAGTCAAAACCGACGGTGCCATATCAAGTTGAGAAAACATTGGCCGTTTGGGACGGCTTACCTTCGCTGCGACGGGGGTGTGTTCGACGAGCTCCACGCCTCACGTCCGCTGGGCGGGCCTGCTGGTCTGCAAGTTGGGCGCCGCGCAGCCGCTGACGCCCACGATATCTATGTCTGCCTTCCCCTCCCTCGTACGTCACCTTGACCACGTGACGCCAGCCAGTCACGTACCACCAGGGTACCCTTCCAGGACTTCAGATATCGACGGAGTGAAGATCATTTTGTAATGCTCTAGATGATTTCAAATAAAATATAAATACAGGTGTCTCGCCCAGATCCGGGGAGACAACACAAGGTTTTCACTTGGGCAGGAACTGCTGTTCCGTCAACATTTTAAAAAGGGGGGAGGGTGGTTAATATTTTAGGTATAAGTATGGTTTAAAGCAAAATAATTATATGTAACCTGCATATAGCTGGATAGAGATGTAATCTTGTAAAAATATATTTTTGGGGAAAGTTTTAAACATGTAAAATGTAATCAGTGGAAACACTCTATTTTTATATAAGGTTTATTGATTGTAAAATGTTGGGGAAAAACTATGTAAATGGTTATATTTTGATATAAAAACCCAAGGCAACTAATATTTTCAAACCTTTTCAATGGAACCAACCCAAATCCTTTTTTTGACATCATTGGGGGGGGGGGGCTCTCAGCTGTTTTCCAACTCAAAACACCTACATTTATGAAGCAGTTGAGACAAAGACCTCGTCTTGTATGTGTTGGCGAACGCCGTCACAATATGCAGTACATACTTAGGTTTCTGGACCAAATATCCTATCCTTATTATATATTGCAAGGAACCCGTAATAAGCAAATACAAACTGAATATGTTACAGAATGAGTAAACAGGTGGTAACGTTTACAAAAGCAACGCCAGAAATACGTTCGCAACGATATAATTAAACATTTTTACTAAATGACAACCATCTTTACAACGCACCGAAAAATGGTGGACATAATGCCGTAACGTCCGTAGTGTTTTAAGTCGTACACGTACTTGGCCATCAAGAGACACGTGTTGAATTTGTTAAGTTTTTGAAATAACACACAATGTAGATTTGAAAACAAGGAATTACGAGTTCAATACCAATGAAAAGTTATTCCTTGCTCTATCTATGCCCGTAAAATATAGTCGAACGTTTATCTGTTAATTCCATATTTATTGGCGACAGGAAACAATGTCCTTTTCCCTAGTTAACATTGACTCGAGCATGAATTCGTTTAATTTTCGTTTGTGTAGAGCATTTACCTTTGCAAATATAATATATATTACTGATGTGATAATCTACACAGAAAGAAGAGTTTTTAATGATGGTTTTCCGTAAGTAACTGGAATTTATACTAAGATTATTTTTAATTGTTTATATTTGTATGTAGCCAAAACGTATCGCTTAAGAGCCAATGTAATAGCACGTGGAAAGATAGTGCATTTTTCTGGTAAAGGACAAGAAGATCACATAAGTTTGAATGTTATGATTTTGTGTTTAGACCAAAGTTTCCATTACACACACTGGAAATATATATACAGAGACAGTCAGGTGATACGATGCCACCAGTAAACAAAACAATCCTGTCATAATACGTTCCGGAAAAATCAACAACGAATGAAAAATTGTTCTCTGTCCAAGTACGTTTATCTCTGCGAAGCACAACGCGGCGCCATGTAACGTGAAATTTGCGTGCGCCTATTGATAATGAGTAGAATGGAAACATTCCGAGGAAAGTGACGCAAAAAAAAAAAATATATATATATAAAGCAGGGGGCTCTTTTTTTTTCCTTCGAAAAATCCTGACACGGGTCATGATTTATTTTCTCTTCAAGCATACGTTGGGGAGGGGGGGGAGTGGTGGTGTTTTTAACTGATGAATCACGATAGCCTGTCATGCAGAAGCTGTAGCATGTCGTACACTGCTGTTGAATTTATAAACAACAGAAGAATTTATTTTTTTAATCCGGCCTGACGGCAAGATTTCTCTGCTTGACATGAGATCCTTCTGATCGCAGCCATTGTTTTCGTATCACACCCCCCCCCCCCCCCCCACACTCTCCTTTCCTACCAACCCTCACAGCAGCCCCGCTTGAAAGTAATACCGGGAGTTTTATAACAAAGAGACCTCCCAATTATATCCTCGTACGTGTCGAGCTAATGGATAGAAAATGTTTTTTTTTATTCCGACTAATGGTTTTCGAAATATGCTGAAGTTTTTTTTTTTTTTTTTTGTCGCAGATCTGTTAAAAAATGAAGTTTTGTCACGCAGACGATCCGCTACAGAAATAATAATTATTATTATATTTTTTTTTTACAGAACAAACTTTGATATGCACCTTGTATGGCTGTGAATTCTGAAACAACATGAAACTCGCAAAAACTGAAGGACTTCATTGATTCATTAAATGTTTCCACCGGAATATTTTTTTGGGTGAAATATTTGTGAATTTTTTTTTTTATGCGCTCGGGAACGTCTGTAAGCCATTCTTGCTTCAAATTATGAAATTGCCGGAATATTTTTCTTTCCAAAGCAAGAAAATTTCAGATTTGGTAGTTGGGTGAAAGTGGACTTATTTTTACAGGAAATTTTACGCTACCTTGTCGTGACTAGTAACTTAGATCTTCGTGTTTGAAAGAATGTTTTTGTTGAAAAAAAATATTCCACAGCATTAACCAGTTGTTACACATGCCATAACATAACAATAAATTTTTACATAACTTCATATATTACGCCTAGTTCATGTTTAACCCTTCCAGACCCATTTGAATTTACGGTTTTGGGTGTTCCAAACAACACATGTTATGATACAAGCCGTACATAAGTCGACACCATAATGAGCTGTTTGTTCCGTCGCGTGAGGGCTCAAACACAGAAGTATCATGTTTTTAATTTGACGATATTTTCACGTTTCACTTGAAAAGCTCATTAGGTCCACGACAGTGAATATTATTACACTTGGTGCAAAGGTAGTCTTAGAGAGAAAATATAAAAAAAAAAAAAAAATATTTTTTTATTTTTTTTTTTTTGTATAAAAATAAATTTTTCTCACTTACTGGTAATCTCATTAACGAACAGCCCAAACCGCTGGCCCTAGAAAAATGGAATTTTTAAGGTTACTGCACACGATAAGATGCGATTTTCCGAATTTCTGCTTTTAATTAGATATCTCTCAAACTCGAGGTTTTGTTGCGATACTTCTTACTTATAAACACGAGACATAAAATGCGTTCTAACTAAATAAATAAGTTTAGTATTTTCTTCTAAAAGTGGACTTGGTATTGGAAAGTATTTACTAACGTCCGCCGGTATTGGGCCTGAAGAGTTATCAGGGGACGGCTAACAGACTGATTTATGACTTAACTTACACCAACATATATGACTTGCATAGGATTCGAACCCAGAGCCTCCCGCAACGCAGACCGGCTGCGCACCAGACGACTGCGCAAAGGGATGTACGTCAATTTTCTTGGGAAACAACAAAACTTCCGGTGTCAAGCTAACGAGTAATATACGGTTTCACGGGATCTTCAATACATCTTAAGCCCGACTAGAGGGATAGCGGCACATATAGCTCGAGAAGTCATTCTGTACATATGCTCAAATTGAATTCAGTATCTCAAAAAAAAAAAAAAAAAGCACTGAAGTTCAAGCCGCGGAATGGTACTCCTGTGAAGAAAAGCTAGCTCTATTCAATTTCTACCCGATACTAAACATAATCCTCCAGTCATCCGGGTTCGATTGCCCGAGGGGACGCTCGCGGATTTCCGCACGTAGGAATCATTCCGGACGGAGCCTCTGGTCTGAAGGTTTCCTTGGGGATCTCCCGTTTCCCCTGCCCTTGCATTCCAACACCGCATAATCGCCTCGCTCCATAATTACCGCGCTTCGCCCTCATCGGCTCTTAAGACCTCGATGTTAATAGCCGCGCATATCTCTCCACTTTCCAAGCATTAATTCATGGGCGAGGTAGACACAAACAGCTATAAAATAGTTTTCATATTGACACGCCCTAATATAATAATATTACCTTTTCATGACGCAAATTAAAACCAATTCTTGTTAATTGAACACTTTTGAAATCAACCTTTGAAAAAGGTCACTTCCCCTACCTGCATACATTAAAAAGGGTACACTGACTTGTGCGTGCCCAGTTAAGTCTGTAACGAAGTTGCGAAAGAAATTCTATGTCTTATCGTTGAATTAAAATTGTAAGATTTGCGTTTGCGGATACCAAAATTATTTATTTTGTTTCCCTCTTTTTAATACGTGTAAATGTAACAAGCAAAAAGTTGTGAAATATTTATCGTTCTAATAATCAATGCGCTTTCACTTTACCGACGCACGAATGACGTGATTGGGCCCACTGCAACTTTAATTCCACACGTGGCGGAAGCAGAAATTGAGCAGCGCTTTCAAAAGTGTTCAGTGTGTATTGAACGGCTTGCAGTTACCAGCGAACACAAGCCGCCCGTAGGTAGCAACCACACGAGCATCTAACTATAGTTTAATTAAACGATGCTGTGTGTACGCTGGAAAGGTATTCTCTCCTACGAACCGACGTCCGTGGCACAAAGGTACGCTGTGACTGGAAAACCGAGCAGTGCTTTGTGCATCCGACAGCTTATTGCGGAACCGCGCGCGAGTTAAACACCCGCTGGGGAATGTGCAGCGGAAAGGAAACTGTACAACATGGATTGTTTACTCTCACATGCATTACTGAACAATCTCTCTCTCTCTCTCGCTCTGGTCGAATTACAAACAAATGAGCATCGGTTACAATAACTATATTATCAACATGTTTAATTTGCAGCTGGCCAAGCTACCTACCATCGCCAGTACCTAGATAACAACATGCTGACACACGACAAAAAAAAAAGGATCTGACTGCCTTGCGTTAGAACTGAGATTCGGTGTATATGAAATCCTGTTTTTTTTTTTTTTTTTTTTTAACGAAACTATCAAACGGTACCCGGCATGTTTACCTACGACAAGGCATTATACCCCAGGCTGGGAGGAAATGGTGTTTTAAAGTTACCTCGCATGCCGTAAATCATATTCTGGATCCCTCCAATATATTTAAAAATATTTTCTTTTTTACTGCCGTAACTTAACCCTTTCAAACCCACTTTGATTTACGGTTCCACGTGTTGCGAACTAAACATTTTATGACGAGTGCTTCACTTAAGTCAACATTTCACTTGCTTCGTTGTGACAGCCAATGATCTGTAGGTTATATGTTCGTCTACAGTAATATGTACCATTTATGACATACACCAGTAAGACGGTTTGCGAATCATTTACCCACAAGTGAGATCGTTGGTCATTCAGCTTCGCAGTGTGCGGTATAGACTTACCTACACATGGGTAAAGTACACAATTGCGTACACTAGGTCTGAATAGGTTAAAACATACCTACTAGCCAGACACGAGCCGCACTGCGATAAAGGCTGTTCACGATCAAATGAGCACTTTTGAAATCAACCTGGAAAAAAAAGTCACCGCCCCTGCATGCATATATTTTAACGGAGGTACTTAGTTTCATTCGTCCAGTAAAGTTGGTAACGACGAATGGAAAGTAGTTCCATATCTTAACGTCGAATAAAAAGTCTTACGTAACCATCCGTGATAACTAAAAATTATTTTTTTCCGCTTTCTATTTTTTTAATGCGTCGAAACGTAAACAAAAAGAAAAGTAGATATGTAATATATTTACTTTTGTAATAAATTCACAATTTCACTTGACCGACGCATGAATAAAGTGATGAGGCCCATGGCAATGTCAATGATACATAAGGTGGAAGAATACACAACATGTATGGGAGAGTTTCCTATATCATACCACTTTTTACATTTGCATTTTATCTGTCTAAAATGAAAAAAAAAAAATGCAAGGTTTTGCGAATTTTGTATCAAAAAGTATGACTATTTATGGGTACATTTATGTGGGTTGCATGTCAAAATATAGCACCGGGGAAGAAACAAAGGACTTTTCGCAACAGTCTGCAACTGGTACGATATAAGTAACTGGTGTCCTAAATCATACCACCTATGTCCTAAATCGTACCACAACATTATAGATTAAAACAAATGAGAGGAAAAAACAAGACAGCATGCAATAACACACAGGATTATTTTAGTATTTAAATACTAATAAAGTTTGATCAGTTTTCTACGATAAATGCAAGAAATATTCAATTATTTACAATTATTACACAAACAAAATGTTTCAGTTCTTACTTAACACCCTCACAACGCTCGTGAACCCAGAATGCGCACACGAAACACGGAACCATATCTTCCACAAATGTTTCGTCACATACCCAACAATACAATGTAGAATGTGGTTGTGCTCTGCTATCTGACATGCCGACTTGCGTACATCGTCAATCGCGACTAAAAAAAAAAGTAGTTCTTCCAATTTTAAAATACGTGTTCTACAGGTTGATTTTCTATTTCAAGAGGCGAGGTAGTAGTCCGTCCAAGCGCCTTCGTGCCGTCGTTAGCAATTACGTTTTTACAGTCTAAGTGGCTCTTCACCGTTGGCTTCGGAATGCCATACTGGCGGCAACACGCTCTGAACACCATGTCCCCATTTCTGTTACGCTGCCAGAGCCCCTTTCCACGTCCGATTCACTCCGGGCGCCATATTTCCTTTCTGCCATTCTGTAACACACAATCAACACGAGTGTTACTTATGTTTATTTAAATTTATTTAATTTATGCAAATAGACTGCAAATATATGACATCCCAATTCGTACCGGTACAATTTAGGCAACTGCACTCTTTACGTCATTTTTAACCTAAAACAGGCGCCTCGCTACAAAGCGACGAGCCGTTACGTTCAATATTACTTGCACCACAATGATAACTGCATGAAATCCGGTAACACTTACCTTGAAGTGCTGTATTATCTTATATATGGAGTAGAAAAACTACACCAGCAAACACTCAAACAATATAACTGTAATAAAAACCCCGACACGTGCTAACACTGACTAGCCATTTCCACCGACTGCTCAATACATCAAGTAGTTCAAGTATTCACCGTGAGAGCGCTCCACCATTCCTGCTTCATAGAAAACCAACTGTGGTACGATTTAGGTAGTGGTCCGATTTAGGGCGACTTTCCCCTATACAAGTAGATCTTAAGCGGGGCTTTCAAAAGAGCTCATTTTACCGTGAACAGCCTTTAGGAGCATGTATTGAACTTTGGTACATACTTTTCACTAATAAAATTATAGGGTCACCGCTGAAAGTCCGATAAGTACACGCAGAACTACGAGTGCACTGAACGCCAGTTCAGAGCACTGCGCGTAGTGGCGATGGCGCTGTTGTAGCTCATGCCAGTGTAGCCCTTATAGTTCCCGCATTTCTTGGCAAAAAAAAAAGAGAGAGAATAACGTTGCAAGCACAGAATCATTGGTAAAATGGAATATTAGTTTTCACGAGTAATCCTTCGTGTATACTAAATCAGTACAGTGGGGCCAATAACAATGGCGATGACACAAAATGCACTAACGCAGCGAACTTAATCAATGGTATCCGATTAACCAATTTAAATGTAGGGGTAAAAAAAAAAAATTTCGTGATCCAGTTACCCGCTCGCGATGGTAATAGGGGTTGTTATGTGTGGTTGTATAAAAGTGCCGTTTTAATAAAAATGCTCATATTCTTAAGCCTTTGTGCCACGACACGATGTTAGTGTCCTTGGAAGATTCCACGCGAGCTTGCATGGCCGCTGGTATACATTGTTCCACGTAAGATTCAGCTAACTGCTGACCGAGTTAATGGACTTTTTGGTGTTTGGGTGCAATCTTCGGTTAAATTTTGCCTACAGTGTGATGGTAAGTGGCGACAGGGTCCTGCGAACGACGCAATTTGCCACTAAATGCAATTTATAATTGAGAAAGCCATAATGGTATTATGTAAGAGTGAACTGTGTAAAAAAATTGCGAAAAATTTATTTATTGGTAATAGTAGCAGGGTTGCGGGAAGATAGGAGTGAGCATTTGTGAATATTTAATACGAAAAGTACAAGTTATAAGTAGGAACAATCAGGCTCTATTCATAAACGGATGTTGTAGAAACTCTGAGGGATTTCCGTGCTGAAACCACACTGGAAAAAGTCCACACAAATGCACACATGTTTACTTGAGTGGCAGCAAGTATCGTGTAACAGGTTATTCAACAGAATACCCAATATAGGATATCGATGGTAGAATCGGCACATTTTAATGTCCTCCCAGCAAGAATAATAACAAAACAATTGTATTTTATTGTATGTTCAGACGATACGTTTTGGGAGCTATAAATCGTGTACCCTGTAGTTAGCAATTTTCGTATTAACAACTGGCGAAAGGATATAAATATGCTGAAACTATATTTTAAGCACGGTTTTAAAAAAGTGACTGAGTGGAGTGAACAGATTTGGGCGCCTTTTAACATCGAGGTCTTGAGAACACGAGATGGTGAAGCGAGGTGGGCATGGAGCAGGGCCGGAAATGAAACGTCTGGGGGAAACGGGAGATCCCCGAGAAAACCCGCCGACCAGCGGCATCGTCCGAGCACGATTCCCACATGCCTAACCACTACACGGCCCTTTAAAAAGTGATATCACTTTGTCGTGAACAGCCTGTAATAGCTTACATGCAGGCTTGGATTGTAGGTCTTGTATAAGCTTCCACCGGAGCTTTGTGGTTTATGTCTGGTCAACTTATACCATTTTTGAAAATAATTTTTATATATTTGTAATATTTCGTTTATTTTAAATTCTGCCTTAACCATTTGAGGAAGTCTTACTGAAATTTAGCTATGGTGTTTTTATATAATTCTTATGTGAATTTATTTGGAATTTATTATGTCTCTCGGGCTCTGTAGTTTACTTTCTAACGCTTCTGGCCCTCGCATACTGGCTGGCTGCGAGAAAGCCTACCCTCCAAACGTTTTTTTTTTTATCGCATTCCCCCGGATGCATGTGTGATTGTTTTAGTTACAGCGCTTCTTGTTCTCGTTCGCGCCGTGCCTCAATTGTCGCTGAACTGTTTCTCTGCACGGTGTATTTAACGCTGTGTCCACAGTATGTAGGCGTCCCGACAGGAAAAAAGAAAAAAAAAAAGTTCCTTTCGTACGGTCTGGTGCTGCATCAGCGTGTGTCCCCGTGCCATCCATCGGCGACTCTCTGACTAAACTTTTAGCGTATCTTTCCGCGTGTGACGCACTATTTTGCGTATCTCACTGCGAGAGGTGCGCATCTGCCCCCGAGGTCATTCGCAAGTGGTCCTCGGCTACAGATAGGCGTGTTATCGTCGCAGTTGAAACGAAACTGTGCACTTGTGAGAACAATGTATCCGCAGTGAGCTCATTCTAGCTATTCATGATGTAGAATATAGAATACTCAACACCATCAAGAATATGTATTTTTAGCGTAACTTCGGCGTTGTTCTACTACACGCGGCTTCTATTTGATCTCTCCTTATGGGGTAAGTCTGATGACAACTGTTTTTTTATTAAATCTCTGTAACGCGTTCGTGATCGGGCATTAGTTAAGACGCGATGTTGGTGTGTTACGTAGGGTTTTACAATCTTGGCTTCTCTTCTGTTTTCAAATTCACCCTCCTGCTTTCGTTTCGACGCCCAGCTGTGCACCTTAACTGGTATCGATCTTCGTTTGGGCGCTGATGAAATGTCTTAACTTCTGCTGAGTTTGGAGCACCTGGCATTGGTTCCATTTCCAACGATGTCCGGAGGATACAGGACGAGTTGGCTCAATCACCCATTACTATTTATTTCAGACAACTAGGCATGCTTTTACTTTGGTGTCGCGCGGCGATACATTTATTAGAATTTTTGAACTATTAAAGTGTCAACTTAAAACTTCTGTAAAGCAAGTATGGGCTGGCAGAATATTCATGTTTCCTTCTATGATGCTGAAGAGACTCATGCGAAAGGTAGTAAATTTAAATGCAACTACAATATTAAATCGATGTAATAATATGTTGTAATGGACCACTGTTTCTTATATCCCGTTTTATTATTATTTTTTCTATTTTTCTAACCTGTTATAGTTTACTTTAGACGTGAGGTGTTAAATTTAAACTTCAGTTTAACGATATGTAAAGATAATCACTTGTAAAGCTTTTGTGTTTGACAATTTCGTTCTAAAATATGTTATAAATCCGCCTATTTCATCTCTCTCTCTCTCTCTTCGTATGCCATATCATTTACAATGTTACTGTCTATCCTTTGTAACTTATTAGAACTATGCAAGGTACGTTGTATTTTGTTCTAATGATTTGTGTCACATTTTTCCAGCACGCATTTTCCTAGCAGTTAGTGGTGGCACATTTTGATAAGTGGCACAAAGTGTTTTGTTAGCTGGAGTAACCTGCACTCATTGAGTGTATCTCGCCCCTTAACGTAAGTTATACTCCACCTAAAGTACTTACTGTGCGACAGACAGCGAGCACTCTCTGCTTATTCGCTGTTTCCCACCACTATCACATCACACTCATCCCTCACTAGGTTTCATCAACACCTGTACTGTAAAAACGCTTTCTTTGCTGCAACCCATGATTTGTTACGGCAAAGGAAAATTTGTTTAATTATCATCAACTACAAACTGGGCTTGTTACAAACATAACATTTTTTAAAAATCTATATAGTACTGACTATTGTTGTGAATATGGCTCTTGGCCATATCCATACATTGAATGGGATGAGGGCGTAGCTGAGTCATGAGACATGGTTTGTTAGAGCACAGCTGTGAATGATCGTGTTTATTAACAAGATGATCTTACAATAACATATTAAGTGATTATCACCCGGGGATCTTATAAGGAATTCATTACTCTTAATTAACCTGTTATGAAATAGCTACCACAGCCACAACTATGACAAACTAGCTGGAATATCCCCACCTTAATCATGGATCCGGAGGCTGTTCTGGTAGGCGGCTATCGGCAATCGGACACACCCATTTCTGCAATCTTCTCTCGTTTGCTGGCCTGATGAGGAAAGATGATGCACCCAGTGTGAAGCTGGCCTATATCGGCGCGTTGTCTGGCATACTCGTCCCCGATTGCTGGCCGGTGGAGGGGATTTCTACAGCTGGCTTCGCATGGTCATCACTGCAATGCGTTGCTGCAATCCTATTGGAGTCCTGGTTTAATATGCGAATGTGTGATCAGGCAGGGATATTAGTAAAGGCCTGAACACATCGTAACACTATAATTACCTTAAATTGTCGTGTCAATAGTTCAGGAGACGTTATTTCGGTAATATAAGTCAAAATTGTATTCACTAAAACAAAATACTACGACTCCAAGACTTGAACCCGAGCTCCCCTTGTCACTTGCCAAACGCCCTTCACCAAACGACCAATTTGCCTTATTGTCCTCCAATCACTTTTTGTAGGTCGGTTATGTAAAGTAGTAAAATGGGCCAGAATATAATGCAACCACTCGGGAGGTATTGAGGTACGTGATTTAGAGAGTCCCTGCATTTCAGAATGATATTAAACGTCTGCAGGAGTGCTGTATATTTGCACAGTTTCAGATTCGTAACTGCAGAATATACCTATTGGTTTATTAATGTTTGCGTCGAGATAATGAAAACTACCATGAACGACAGAATATCTTTAACATCCCTAAACCGTTACCTTCCGTAAGTAATTTTTCTTTACTTTTAACAAAATCAGCTCGAAGAATGTTTATTGTTTGGCTAAAAAGGAGGTAATGTTTGTTGTCATGAAATAAAATTGCATAGAGAAATAATTTATTGGCAGGAAATCTGTGTTTCAGAGTCATTGTCTTTGAATAAAAACAATACTATCTTACTACCAATAAAACAGCCTTTAAGAAATATTTTTCTTTGCTTTACAGAAAGCTTTTTAATGAATTTTTTAGCGTGCCTAAGGTAAAAAATGAACTGAAAATAAGGCGCTATATTTAATGACTACGGTAATTTTAACGAAACACAGGCTAAACCAACTATCAGATCTTTTCAATTAACTTTTCTCCCATATTTGATATGGATTTGGAAAATAAGGTTTCCCCAGGAACCTTAAAGTACTTTGAAACAGGTTGTTTAGTGATAGATGGATGATGCTTAAAGTACTTTGAAACAGGTTGTTTAGTGATAGATGGATGATGCTTAAAGTACTTTGAAACAGGTTGTTTAGTGATAGATGGATGATGCTTAAAGTACTTTGAAACAGGTTGTTTAGTTATAGATGGATGATGCTTAAAGTACTTTGAAAAAGGTTGTTTAGTGATAGATGGATGATGCTTAAAGTACTTTGAAACAGGTTGTTTAGTGATAGATGGATGATGCTTAAAGTACTTTGAAACAGGTTGTTTAGTGATAGATGGATGATGCTTAAAGTACTTTGAAATAGGTTGTTTAGTGATAGATGGATGATGCTTAAAGTACTTTGAAACAGGTTGTTTAGTGATAGATGGATGATGCTTAAAGTACTTTGAAATAGGTTGTTTAGTGATAGATGGATGATGCTTAAAGTACTTTGAAACAGGTTGTTTAGTGATAGATGGATGATGCTTAAAGTATGGATAGTACGTATATGTGAAGGAAAAAATTTTTTAATAAACGTACGGCTGATTCAGCTTCCCTTTAGAGTGATCGCCTTGCTACGGCGGACGAAGCATACATGCAAGGTACACTGCACAGAGTGTGTGACGTGCTACAAGAAATGTGTACCATGGGCGTCGATACAGACCTGCAGACGTCTTACAGTGGATGATCGCACCCTTGAAAATACGTCGTAGTTGGAGCGAATGTGTTGGAATGCGTCCACAGCAGGTTCCAGTAGGATTTTTAGTGTGTTACAACTGGGTGCTGTAAGCCAACGTTTTCACATATCGCCATTGGTTGAAATTGATGGCATTCTGGCGATACAACACATCACTATGTGCAAACGCAACCGGACTCTCCGGCACACTGAAGCATGAGGCGTAGGTCTACATCGTCTGCATCCGGCATGTATACCCCGTCCACCAAAGCAAGGTCCTATAGCTTCGGTGGACGATTAAGCGACAGGAAAGCTGATTCGGCCGTTTATTTGCCATCAGTATTTTCTTCACATATAACGTACTGTCCATTTTTTTAAGCAGCGCCCATCTTTTTATAAACAACCTGTAAATCGTCTTCAAAAATATATGTGAAGACGACCCATAGAAATATATTTTCATATTCCAAACGACTTTGTGAGAAGTACTACCTGAATACGTCTACTAATACGACACACTGTATGGATCCACTTAAAACGAAAATTGTACTTCACAGCAGAGTGTTGGAACATTTGTTACAATTTTAATATCTAAGCTGCGACATGTCGTAGCAAAAAAAAACGATTCGGGTGTGATTACAAAATATCTTAACAAAACAGCCATCAGTTTGCGACGTATTATTTTTAAGGGAAAAACTACGGAAAGTAGTTTGATAAACGATGTATTTATTGTTTTTGATTTAATGGCAATCCTATTGTTTGAAAGTGAATCATGGGATCTCATAAGGAGATATACAACTAATAAAAACTTGCATGAATGATATTTTTTTAAAAATCAATTAAATGGAATTATATGCAGAACCCATGATAGGAGAGAGATATAATTACAGAGTATTTGAGTAGAAAAAAGACGGTAATATATATATAATTAGAAAACATAAAAACAAACTGTTTTAATGCATACGTCCTCGGACAGGCTTTTCAATGCTATTCACAAAGAAAGAGACAGTCTAAGAAAGAAGTGAACTGAAGCTGGAACAGGTAATATGCAATATCCGATATTTAGAAGATTAACAATATCAAATAAAATTTTCAAAAAATATTTGTGCATAAGTGACGTTCTTTTGTAATACGGCACCTCAAAGCCTTTGAAGACTGAAGCCTGAAAATTTAAGAAACTATTTAGAGCAGCGATTACAGCAGTTATAAAACATGCAAAAGTAGAGTAAAGACGGACTCGCGAGGAATAAAAAAAATTACTCACGTTAGTCTTGAAATAAATTGAAGCCTGGCATGAATATTTTAGCCCACAGCAAAAATGAACTCGGTTGGGAAAATGTGTGTGCAGGCAGAAAATCAAAATTAAAATTGTTAGATAAGCCAGTAGCAGAAAAAAAAATTAATATACAGATATTTTCTTTTTCCTTGAGAATCTCAAGAAATATAAGGGTTGTTTAGTAGTCAGAAAACATAGGCACATAATACAGGACATAACATCAGAACATCCACAGGACCAGAAACCTTGTCCCTTATCAATTCACAATTAAATAGTTGTGTTAATATTTTAAATTCTTATGGACAGTAATTAAAAATAATTTTTCTCTTCCTTTTCTTTAAAATATTTGCTTTTGCTCTCGTAAGAAAAGTGTGGGAAACATTAAAAATTTTCTGCTTGTAGACTGTAGCCTGTTCATTTCTTCGAATTTACATCTTGCGATATTTCTTCGTTTCTGCAGAATACCTATCTATCTTTCTCCCTTTTAAAAGAAATATATCTTTTACATTTATATTTCTCAATTCAGATTTGGCTGTTGCCACATGCATCTCCATGAGAAATGAAATATAACAATTTTCTTAATGCGCTACATTAGGATCTCTCACGCACACGACCTGTTATGCGTCAATGCGAATCAATAGGCTAGAAAAAAAGTTGCGATTGATTCTCGTACACACGGCATGTGTTCTATGGCAACTGTTATGCTTTCGATTCCGAACCAAGTTTCAGTCATCTCCGCGCGCAGTTGACAAGAAGTTAACTGAAGTAAAACTCCTCGATAAAGGAGAAAATGAGAAAGACAGCGCTTCGAGAAACAGGCGTTTGTGAAGTGTATCGAGTTTCCATTCTTTGTGGATGTGAAGAGGAAGTAGCAGAAAATAATTATCCGGAAGCGGGACACCTTAAACTGAAAAAAATGCCCTCTGCCTGCCTTGGTTGGAACTACTATCTGAAATATGGTGGTGTGGTTCTAACGCGAGTGTCAACTCGCCTTCAAAAATGCGTGATATCGGTAGGTCAATACGCATGCGCCGTATTTTACTTACATCTTTACAGACGACGTAAAAAATATTTTAGCTTTGACTGACGTGATTTTATAACTATTTATACAACCAAAAAATTTATTTAGCGAACCAGAAATCCCCCTTCCCCCCCCCCCCCCAAATGTTTAATACAAATCCTGACTAAAATATATAGCAAATAATAACAGGGCCCAACATCAAACATCACTTGGCAGTTTGTTGGCGAAATGTGTCTATCGATATCGAATTATATAGTAGGTTTTCTGTGATGTAAGTTTCGGACTGAAATAAACTATGTTGAACAATTTGAATTTGAATTATTTAGTTTTTTTATTTGATCAACGCAACATGTCATTCACTTCTCAACTGGTAATGAAATTTGTTCGGTGATCAATTAAATTGCTAAATGTAAAGATATGTATTTATAAAAGGAAACAATATACATGAAAACTTTATTATTTCAATTTTTCATGGTAAACTATCGATTTATAGTGAAGTCAACGCATCTGAAATATATCATATATTATTATTCAATATTCTAGCTATTTGTTGTAACGTCATGCACTATGCAGTGAAAGTCAGAAATTCCTACCTAGAAAGATAATGTTTGTTGTTGTCGAGCGAATTATTATTCCAAGTCACGTAATCGAGTGAGTACTCACACGCTGTCATAAATTCACCGCGGTCTCAGGATCAAGTGAAGAATGCGTGTCAAGAATCTTGCTAGCGTCGAGTTAAGAAAGTGAAAATCCTGTCAAAAACTGCTTCGTGGTGGTTAGATATTTTTAAGGAACTCATACTTAAGTATGAGTAATTAGTTGTAATTTCTCCGATTAAAAATCATACGACATGCACACAGATATGAAACAGATTAAAGCTACAATAAATTCGCACTTTGTTATATATAAATTACTTGGAAATGATGCTGTCATTTAATTCTAAAAACAAATTAGAGAACTAAAGCTAAATAAAATAAAATAAAATGACCGTATCCTACGTGATGAATAGTCTTCCTTTCTTGACAAGCTTTTCTCAAAGATTGATATGTTACAAAGGTCTTATCTCTGAAACCACGAGAACAGAATGTTTGTGAAACGTTCTAGTAAGCTTCGGCAACGGAGTTTAACGAAAGTTGCTAAAAATATCTTAATATTTCTGTATGATTAAAAAGTGAGAGTAGTAAAAAAAGGAAAATTTTATTAAATTCCTTTCGATTCTATATTTACGACAACGGAAAAGGTTTAAAAAAGCCGTTACCTTCGAAAGCTGAACGTCTGGCTTTTATACAAATACTGTCTAAAATTGATAAAAACGTGTTTCTGTCAAAATTTTAGAGCTGTGAAATATAATGATACACTCTAAGCACCGGAATACTCACAACAAACGCTTATTTTCAGAAACTATGCACGTCACAATTTACTAAGACATGTTTATATGATTGTAAATATGTTATGTGGGCTTAAGGGCCAAACTTCTTTGGTAAGTAATGTTTTTACATACCTATATTTATTGATAACTTTGATGGAGAATGTACAAAACTTTACACCTTCAGTCTATGCTTTGCAGTAGTAAATAAAAATGGAGATGAAAATTTTAGCAGCAAAACTGAACTTAATGAAATTTTCCTTACACATTCTGTTAAAACTACACGCTGAATAAAAGGCTCGTTTTTAGACATATATATTTTTTTCATTATGGCAGTTTATCTCTCTTTTGGACCTTAATTTGTACTATTTAAAAGGTAACGTTTCTGGTGCAAGTCTCTTATTTATAAAATACGTTTGGTATTAATAGTTCTAGCAAATGAACTTTGATTTTCCAACATTGTATGGCAGGAGTCGCTTTTCCAGTCCTAAAATTCATTTCAGCCTGACCTATGGCACCCCGTTAGCTACCGATTACATTGTATGTAACACTGGGATAAACTTGGTTAGGTGTCGCCAAATTGTAGACACAAAATTTTATACGGAAAAATTTTGTCAGAAAGATTTCATTTTAAATTTTATTTAATTTACACATTAAGGTAGTGTATCAATTTGTACACACATTCTGAAACACTCTGTATGTTGAAAGTTATTGAAAAATATTGCATTTTAGTAAAAATGTAACCTTAAGGGATAAAACTTTTTTCTGTCGAAAAAAAAAAAAGAACATAGTTATTGCAGACGCTTCAAAAAGGGGACAGTTTTTTTTTTTTCTTTTTTTTTTTTTTTTACAGTGATCTGCAGTTTCCCCATTGCTTTGTACAACACACGTCGGTGTTCCATTTCAAATCGATTATCGCAGTGCACAGAGGACGGAATTGTTTCCTTTTTCCTTTTGCGTCAAGTGGAACTGTGAAACCACGACCGTACGGGCGCGTTAACTTTCATCCCCTTCTAAAACGCGTGCGTGTGCCTGTGTGTGGGTGCGCGCGCGCGGGTGTGTGTGTGTGTGTGTGTGTGTGTGCGGTCCCCAAAACGCGGAAGGAGGACCCCCCCTGATTCCATTTTCGCTTCAGCTCCGACTCTGGCGCCAGCTCGTTTTGCTAATGTCCTGTGGCACAATCCCGGAGTGTGCGGCCGTCCCGAGCCCCTGGGTGAAAATAGGCGTCGGTAAGGGGAGCCGGGGTGGGTGAGAATCCCACCCTCATTTCCATAACCAACTTAACTCCTCGGAGCCGCCGGCTCCGTCCGACATCCGGTATCAAAGTGATATTCCGCTTTCCGGTGGTGACGAATAAAAAAAAATTGAACGTGAGCACTGAAATATAAAAAAAAAAAAAAGGAAAGGAAACCTAGAAAGGCAAGTCGCGTCATTTCATACCGTGCGTTATTGAGTTGATATACATCCTCCGTTCACCTACCTAGAAAGGATGGGTAAAAAAAAAACATATTGTGATATCCTGTGTTTGTCATGAATACAGTTCGAGGAGAAGTCGCCTGTGCTGTCGCCAGAATAAAAATAATTTCTTCAAGTCGTCGGCCATTTTCGGCTGTTGGATCCTGGACGAAGCTGGTTCGGTTAATGTTTCGAGACGAACGTTAATTTTGATCGACGCGCAACTGGCACTTCAAAGAAACGCTTCAGAAACAATTCTGTCACTGGCTTGGTATGTTCACTACTTCTGTTATTACCCTTTAGAAAATATACATCGCCTAATCAAAAATATGCCGTCGTGTAAGATACATTAAATCAAGCCAGCGAATTCGTACAGAACGTTGTGATTTTATTTTGTTTGGGTGTATTTATTATCCGGTTATTTTTCTCCGTACACCAAAGTGACCATCAATTCTAAACGACTCATAGACCTCAATGAATCGTGATTTAGTTAGAGTACACGCTCGACTTCAAACAGACATGCCTTTAACGTTCCTTCCGCAGAATTGTCTTTGAGTTTGTAAGACGCAGCCTAGGCGGTTTTTAGCCAATAACCAGACCGGGAGGAAGCAAAGACCGAATCCCATGCTACCTTGCCTGGGATACAACTGGGGCATCAGCCAATGAACAACTAACTGTGGCTCGGGTATGCAGTGGACTGCGAAGAGAGGTGTTCGCGTAATAACCCGCGAGATTTCTGAGGCTCTTGTGACCCGAAGGTAAAACATTTTAGTGGATTCGATCACGAATTTTGTGAACATGACATTGAAATGCTTTTTAGTGACGAACCAAAAATCACGTTTCAAAAATGTATTCTGAATAGCATGTATGTGTTTTAAAAGCTAACGTTTTATCTGTGTAGTAGGTATATAGATCTATAATACTTTTAAATTTTGTTCATACATCATCTTCCTGAAGCCGGTTTACTTTCCCCTTCTACCATGTTCAAATATTTTATTCTTCACTTCCCGGTCCTTTGTCACACTACAGGCGAGAGGTAAGAGGGACAAAACGTGATTTTATACTTTCATAGGTGACAAAAGAACTAGTAACCAACGAAATTTGATACTGAAAATAAAAAGGAATACTTTGATTTAATAAACATATGAATATTATCTTACATACTAGCTTTACGGTAGTGCAACATGTAAGCAACAGCAATCAGGGACTAAGATTTCCGCCAATACGAATTTATACTAAACCACGCGTTCCCCTGGCTACATAGGACCACATTAATAGTCGTGTATCAGCTCTTCAGACTCTTCTTGAGAACAGGCACTATTTGATAAACCACGCGTTCCCCTGATTACATAGGACCACATTAATAGTCGTGTATCAGCTCTTCAGACTCTTCTTGAGAAAATACACTATTTTATAAACCACGCGTTCCCCTGGCTACATAGGACCACATTAATAGTCGTGTATCAGCTCTTCAGACTCTTCTTGAGAACAGACACTATTTATTAAACCACGCGTTCCCCTGGTTACATAGGACCATATGAATAGTCGTGTATCTGCTCTTCAGACTCTTCTTGAGAACAGACACTATTTTATAAACGAATCTTGAGATTCGTTTCGAGACTAGTTTTGATGTAGCTCTCACCTGAGAGTGGTTTCACCTAAAACAAATTCTAGCTATATTATAGTCGGCTCTTGAGAATACCTCTTCTTAATAGTCACCAAAACTAGTATCAAGAGAGACAGGAAAATTGATAAATCTCGTTTCCGGTAATCGATGTCGAGAGATGTCTTGAGACACGATTTCTACATGGTATTCGTTTGTAGATGGTCCTATGTGAACATTTAAATACGGGAATATATTTGTTTTATATGGTTTTACTCCATGCGGGATTAACAGGACAAATAAAAAATATATATATAAAACCAGTGTGTCGTGTTTGTTAAATTTGCAATTTAAATGTTTTGTAGGCTACTGTCCCCAACGCAAAGTAATAGATGTGTTTAAAGTAAAAAGAATAACATAAGTGCATGTTAAGAAAATAAACAAGAGTCGTATTATTGTAGGTCATTTGAGACGCCAATTTGTGCACTGTTTCGTTGTATGTAATACATTTGATTGCGAAAACAGGATTTGCTTCGTAATGTACGACGTACGTAATTGACGATCAGTATGATTATAGAAACCATTCGTCCGAAGTAAAGAATTGTAATACGCGTAAAATTACAAGCCATGTTGTTTCGATTAATATAATAGCGTTATTTGCGTTCTGTTTACATTTATTTCAAAAATATCACACTGCATTACAGCAAGAAACTATTTTTGTTTGGTTATTGGTTGGAAGCATAGCTTATGAGAAAACAAGTTATACTGCCGTGTGTCCGAAGTTACGGTTAGTAATGTTTGTTTAATATTGTTTTATGTGTCTTATTATAATACTTGTCGCTACGTAGCGATACATTTTTAAACTATGTTTATTTTACCCATATAATTTCAAATTTCGAATAGAGAAATACCATCTCTGAAGACTATTACGTGAAATTACGGCGATATTTCATCCTACTTGAAATAAGACATACTTTTCTATTATATTTGAACGTTACAAGTAGAACGGTTAATGTTTATTCAGTCCTGTGTAATTATTAGTGTTTTTAAAATGAGTCTCCGCACGAGATACGCTATTGTGTATTCGCGTTAAAGTGAGAGGGCGCGTAGGAAGTTCACGTGATCGAAGGTAAGCTGTGACAGTGAAAACATGCAGTGTTTACGTGATCGCGGTCTGTGCACAGGGTGGTCCGGAATTTTCGGCGCGCGAGCGGAGAAATACATGCACGGATATGTCAAGGTTGACGAAACTGTTAGTGTATATGTCAAGTAGACAACTATATAATATCACGACCGTATGGTACGAGTAGAATGGAGAGATTTGAGCGGGTCGTTACAGCATGGTCATGCGAGCCGATGGGGGGGGGGGGACGTGAAGTGAGACGAGTATGGATCAGCGGCGGAATGCAACGACGAGGGGGAAATGGGAGGTCCCTGAGATAACCCGCCAACCAGTGGCATCGTCTGGTACGATTCCCAGGCGAGTAGTCTGACCACCACACCACCGTGCCCTCCCCCCCCTCACACCCGCATAGTAGGAGTACATAAACATCAACACGGTTAGTAATAACACACTCTGTCGTGCTATTTATTCACGCCAGCATTACTTTAATGTCCGACAACTTGTATGACCTATTCATCGCTGCAACAAATCCTTCAATTCAGGTCCAAACCAGTTCTATAGGATTCAATTCGCAGTGATATGGGGGAATTCGCAGAACACACTTACCCGCATCCCTAGCCATTTCGTCAACTGCATACGCATTATATGCTAACTTGTGTTGGTTAACACTGTTGAGCTATTTCTTCTTTAACATGCCATCTTCGAAATCAATATTCCTTGCTGTTAGCCAGACCTGTATATCCCGCTTCTTAGTACTTGCATTGGGAATTCTTTCCTTCTTACGGGAGTGGTATGGCTCATTATCAAGCACAATAACAGCATTATCTTCAAGTCGAGGAAGTATACCTTCGAACCACTTCTCAAAGGAATCAGCACACATCTCCTCATGATATTCGCCAGTCCTTTTGGACTCAAATACTCACAAAGCCTAACTTGCTCCCAATGTGCGTGATTATGAGGCCTTTACCTTTGCCTGAAGGGCCTTTATTACCGGTCGATAGTCCAGACAGAAATGCCTGCTTGGATGATGTGATAGTGGCATCCACCCAGACGCTGTTTCGTGTGTGTCCTGCATTTAACCATGTGTCATCGAGGTAGTAAATTGATCGTCCTTCACCCATCAGTTGTTTAATGGAACGCAAATAACGTCTCCGCCATAGAATGATATCATCCCTGTCTATCAGCATGCTGTCTCGTCCACGTCTAATATATTTGAAGTGCAGTTCCTTTAAGAAATGGTAAAATGTTGTTCTCCGAAAAGCAGGCAAATCGGGGTCGTCATTCACAACAAGCAAGAACTTTATCAACAGTTGGTAGTTCATTGCGGAAGTCAAACCCCATGTGCCTTCCTCCGTATCTCATTCCTGTCGAACCCGTCAACACTTGCCGTTAACTCCCGGCGTTGTTTTTCTTTCTTCGGTGACTTCAAGGCGTGCGTGTATTTATACTCACTTATGACACGATAAATTGTTGCGGAGCTTACTCCAGTAGAACGTGCTGCTTTTTTTTAACGACGTCATCTATGTGCATGCCTGGATTCAGTTCTATCTCGACTTAATGCACACTGAGAACCACGTGTTTTCCCGATGAACTGAGGGACCTCCTCTTCGGTCGCTTCTTGGCCGAACTTAAACCGGCCCTGTCGTTATTGCTCGCCGTCTCCGTACAGGACGCCATCGCTAATTCACACGTACGCCAATCTAGTGTAAAACACAGAGAATTACGTTGTTATTACTTGGTACAGAACAGAGTATGGAACAGCACATCGTTCGGTGTAGAGCTACTTACGTTCGCACGTAACAGAAACAAATTTAAAGTCATACCTTCAGTCAAACTAACACAATATCACAACACAATACAGACAGTCGCGTGCCTGGCCACCAGCATAGGGCACACTGCAGCAACGTCTGCTGGCTTGTGGCTTGTACAACCCTTGATGCTCACTCTGGTACCACGAGCTCGTGTGTACAAGCACCAACTCTCTCTCTCCTCTTGACGAATGGGCTATAGAAAATATAACTAAACACAAGAAACAGTCGAATGTAGCTGCAGACAAATGCGCATTGACAGCAAAAAAAAATAAACCTCAATTTCTGCTTCCATGTGCCCTTTGCGAGGCTATATTAAATAAAAAACGTATCTCACAATATAATATCACTCGAGAACAGAAACTTGAAACTAATTGCAGCTGTGTACGGATCAAGAACTGACTATTAATTCGCACGCGTCTCGAGACTAGAAACTCACCTCAAGTCTGTGTCACGTGATACGATCTCAAGACGAGATCTGAGAGACAACTATTAATACGGCCCTTAGACTTTTCTTCCATACTCACTTCTCTTCTCTCGTCCTCTATTTGTCACTGCACTTATCAGGTTTCATATAAATTCTTCCAGTATCTCAGTGAAGCTACATACATTCTACTCCCCAGCAGCTCTGTAACTACTGCGCACAAATAAGGATCATATATCTGCAACTTCATTCGCCAATAAATTATCGTGCTAAACGAATCTCATTTTATTAAAATTGTAATAAACAAATTTTTTTCTGCAATCGATAATTTTATGAACTAGCGTTTATAGAATGTTTTGTGATCGCGCCCCTGATTTAAAGATAGTGCAATTTTAATATTAAACATTTTGAAAATATACTTTTGGTTTTATACTGAGAACAGAAATTTGTCAAGCAGTTATTAGCAACAATATAATTTTGTTTTTCGCCAGTTGTTGTATTGGTAAGTGATCCTAGAAATTTGACAAAAGTATGATTTTCTGCTAGGGACTTTTTGTACAGGGAATATGAATTTTCAATTTGTCAGTCGCTACATACAGCCTTCGATAATTTTCATTGACAACACATGATTGAATTACTCGATTAGAGGGATAAATTAGAGCTATGAAAAGGAAAACGTTACTAAAATAAGTGATTGGCTTACTATCCGATTAGTGTAACACAGAATGGCATCTGTGGCACAATGTAAAAACTGCATGATTATGATGGAGAGGAATTAACAGCAATGGGAAAAATATATTCATCGTTGGAAAAGTGGTAAAAGGCGGTTCAGACAAAGTGGAGAGAACAATGGACAGACAGGGCTCAAACATAAGGCAATGCCGAAGGTGGTCGAAGAAGGAAAATGGCGTGGATGGATACGCTATAAAGCGAGATAAAACTGTTTATGGAAGATTATTCTAGAAGGAGAGATCGATGGAATAAAAACGGAGGAATAAGGAGGAAATTCCGTATCCTTGTCAGACCTGGGGAGATCGCCTTATGCTAGAATGAGCTAAGACGTTAGAGACTTCTACCTGGAGAGGGGGAAAAAGTGGTTGGCGTAAGTTGGTAAGACGAAAAACAAAAGACCAAGCTTTGACAATAACGTACGCGGACACATCTAACGCGACATCTGAATTGACTTTCAGTGGTTTCGTCGTACAACTTTAGGCTCTTCGAGGTTATTTGGGCACTTTTGAAATAATAACATTTAGAAAATGTTACCACCCAAATCTGCATATATTTTAACTGGCACGCATATCAGCATGCTCCTAATAAAGTTGGTAACGACGGAAAAAGAAGTGGTCTCGTGTCTTAACCTCGAATTAAAAGTGTGAATTAAACATTCGTGAATACTCGAACGATTTATTTTGCCGTGTGATTTTTGAATACTTGTAAGTGTAACGATTATAACTTTTGTAATATATTTACTTTTCTCACAGTTTCACTTGACCAACGCATGAATAAAGTGATCAGAACTATTGCAGTGTTAATTTCACACATGGTGGAAGAATACACTATGTGCATACAAGTAGATCTTAGGCGGGGCTTTCAAAAGTACTCAGTTTACCGTGAACAGCATAAAGTACCTGTAACAAACCGTATATTTTAAACTGTCTTAAGCGTATATAGATATACGTAGTGTTGCACGTAACAAGATCGTATGTTTCCACACTCCACTTTCGAAAGGCAGTTCTTACCTATATTGCAAGGCTCCAAAATTGCATTTAAAATATGTGCGATGACTGTTAGGTAAAATTTCATAGTTATCTCGAGTGAGGGTTCTCTTGTAGATAAATAATTTCGTGAAGCTTTAAGTAGTATTAAAAATATTCAGAGTTCAAAAACGCTGGATTGCCTTTACCCATGAAGGTATACGTGTGCCTTAACGTCAGCGATTTTTGGATTTTACGATTCTGCACAGGCCTGTATTTTGTATCACTTTACGAAATTAATTTTTAAGGTCCATATTCCAATTATATGTATATGCGTGCAGAGTTTTATAAATCAATCCGTTATGGTAAATTCGTCATGAACACGATACCGTGGGGTATGTTGAATAATCCCGTTTAATTTACGGCTACGGAGAACCAAGCGGTTAGCCTGCTCGCCTCCCACTAAGGCGAACCGAGTTCAATCCCCTGCCGGGCCACTCCCGGATTTTCGCACGTGGGAATTGTGCCGGACCATGCCACTGGTCGGCGGGTTTTCTCGGCGATCTCCCGTTTCCCCCAGCCCTTTTCATTCCGACGTTGCTTCATACTCACCTCAATCCCCTTCATCGGCTCTCAAGACCTCGCTGTTGAGAGCCGCCCAAATCTCTTCACTCACGTTTATAAGTGCCTGGAACATCCTGAATTGTTTGTGTGTTTCTCGGCGGTATGCACAAAAGGTACAAATGATTTTAAAAAAAAATTTAAAAATAGGTGTCATGACAGAGACAAAGTCACGATATACACAAAATAATTTGTCTATACCTTTACGCAATTCACAACTGTTTGTTCGTGGCGCTACAGAAGGACAAAGTCAAAGTTCAGTAATCGGCGTGTAGAGGCTAACTGAAGCTTAATGCGAGTGCTAGTGTCGCCCTTGGTGCTTTCTCGCCTCAGTGCTTCACTCGTGTGTATGCGTAGCTGCAAGTAGACGATTCTCCTCTGAATGACCTCACTATTGTGTAGGAGAGACAAAATCAATAACAAAAAATTTTAAAATATACAGAAAACCTGCACTGTACGTTATATTTCCAATGGCCGATTGCATTAAAGAAAATATATTGTTCTGTATAGAAATAGCTGTTTCCTCATACAAATATTGCGTCTACTAATTTAGATGTAGTAAATTTAGTCTCGAGTGTTTACTAGAGACCGGAAAATAACTACATTTATGAATTCCTAAGGACACAATTAAATCTGGCGATGAGTTTGGACTCAAAAGCTCAACACAGTCCTACAAAATGTCCACCTCCCATAAAGAGTGACTAGTCTCTAAACGCTTCCAACAGCTAGGACATGCAAAGATTAGTCAAATGTCTGAAGGGAAATAGCATGACGTAATGAAGATTTCTGCCCAGTTTTGTGGTGCCTTACCTGAGTAGTTAATTAAAGCCAATGTTAATTGCGAATTTCGTTTGTATCAGATATGTTCACAAACTGCACAATAAGAAAACTTCTGAGAATTTTCACAAAATTATATTCATTTGTTTTCAGTGTCGTCGCCATAACTTTGCTAGGACAGTTAATACATTATAATAATGTCTGTAAACGTGATTAATTTTGTGTGCTTTAGAGAAAATCGTTTGCGTGTGCTATAAATAAGTACACATTTAAGAAAACTTGATGTGGTAATTCAACTCTAGTCCCTGGTTTTTCTTAAAGGATCTCTTAAAATTACGAGCTTTGTCGAGGATGATACTTGACTTCGCGGTAGGGAGTGAAAACAAAAGAGTGAGTGGGATCAGTAATGACAGTGATAGACATAAAGCAAGCGGTAAAATGTTTGAACTAGGGCAGGTCGGACATGTAACGAGATAAATAAAGTTGGTGGATAGATGAAGTTATTCGAGTGGACATCTGACAGGACCTAGTGGGAAGGCCGTCGGATCGATCGAGCAGTTAATACAAGAAAGGCAGAAGTGAAGTAGGAGAGAGTGGCAAAATACACGCAGGGCTTGTTGAGCAAAAAAAAAAAACAAAAGGGACCTCGTGATTGGAACGCCCGCTGCTGTCTCAGCCAAGTGGTTCAGCTGCCTGTTAGGAATTTCTGCTACAGCCACTTGAGTGATAAAATAAATTATTTTGACTTGATGGCACACATTTTTAAAATAATGCCAATGCTTGGAGTACCAGGTAGTGGTAAGAGAGAGAGGGAGAGAGAGAGAGAGAGAGAGAGAGAAAGAGATTTGGACGGCTCTTAACAACGAGGTCTTGAGAGCCGATGAGGATGAAATGATGTGAAAATGAAGCAGCACCAGAATGCAAGGGCGAGGGAAGCGGGAGATCCCCGAGAAAACCCGCCGACCAGCGGCATCTTCTGGCGCGATTCCCACATGCTGAAATCCGGGAGTGGCCCGGCCGGTGGTTCAACCCAGTACTCCTTTGTGAGAGGCGAGCAGTCTAACCGCCCAGCCGCCGCGGCCTCCTACCAGGTCAGATAAAGGGATTTAACGTTGGCATGATGACCAATTCACACACTGTCAAGTCGTGATTAGGGACATGATTAAAAAAAAAAAAAATATGTTGTCTCGTTCAATCGTGTATATGACTACGATGCGAGCATGGCCTTAAGTTTTGCGCCGCGCAGCTCGAGGCGTGGGTGGGGTCCGTGGCGACTGGTGGCAATTTCGGGCGGGGGTGAAAATTTCCGGGCAGAATATCTCGCGACCCTAATGAGCTAGTGCGGTGGTATTGGTGGCAAACGAAAGATCTCGCCAATACTCATCGACTTAAGTCATAAATCAATGTATTAATTTTGTAACCTCGTCCCTGTATCCCAAAGAATATATTAACCCACTTGGCGTAGACGCATTGGCGTAAAACCCACTGCTGTGAATGAGTGAAGAGAATTGGGTGGCTCTTAACACCGAGGGCGAAGAAAGGTAAGTATTTGCACATTTTCTGTGTTTTTCCCAAATGTTATAAGCTTTTTTTTCATTATTAGCTATTAAATCTATATTTTCATAATCATATCCTAACACTTTAATGAATAAATAAGCATCACGCGCGACTAAATTATGAAAATAAATTGGAACAAAATTGGGTAATTTTAATTTTAGATTACAATTGTTGCATGTTGCATTACTGAATTTTCCACTTATGTTATCATGATGATGCACTATTTTACTGTCCTTAGAATATTCACACTCACATATGGTGCATTTTATGGATTTATTTTATAATATTTTTTCTTGTTTTGTTAGTTGGTGCATTGGTTCAATTTGTGGATATATTTCATCAATTTTTTCTACTTCTCTTTTTATTGATTGTATAAAATTTTTTTGAGCATCTGGGCCACGGTATACAGCTGGTGGTTTATAATCACTACAAGTGGATACAATATAATAACAAAAACCAATTGCTTCATGTAATTGATATTTCATTGTGTATGATTCGTCATTCAACTTTAAATCAATGTTATTTATTTTTGCATTTGTAAGATTATATCTTTCTTTGCGTACCACCTTGTAAAGGTCATTATCAATATCATATTCTGTTAAAACTGGATATTTTTTGGTAAGGTTAATTTTATAAATTTCTTTTGGATTTAGTTTAGTTGTTGATATTTTCTTTGGAATTGATTCAAAATCTACATATGTAGCAAAAGGAACTTTCATTGTATGTTAAATATTTTTTAAAGATATTAGCTCTCCTTTCGAAGGTAATTGAATTTTTACTGCTTCATTTTTTGAACAGTCTTCTGTATGTTCACTTAATTTCTCTTGAGAATAAACGAATTGCAGACACATATCACATATATAAGTTTTATGTTGTTTATTATTTTTTGTGCCGAAACTAACCTCGATAAATATTTAATCCAACAATAATGCGAATTATCACCTTCTTTGAAATAAAGTAAATTTATGTGCAAAAAACATTAAAATTTGCTCGAAAAGCGAGAAATTTGCTTTATTTTGGGGTAAAACAGCTTCTTGTTGTTTTTTTTTTTTAAGGCACAAATCCTGCTCGGGCGTTTTTTAATAGTGGTAAATTTACTTGATTTTGGGGTAAAAAAAAAGCTTTAATTTCGATGAAAATTGCTTGTTTTTTAGATTGAAAATTGGTGAGAAATGGAGCTTCTAGAGAAACATGAAAAAGTAGCTTGAAAACGGAAAAATTGCTTGAATTTTGGGCTTAAATTGCTTGATTTTTGATGAAAATGTATGATACGCTAGAATCGACTTTTCATTTGTACTGGGGAGTCCAGTCGACTCACATGATAAGGTTTTATATTTTGAGGAAATCAAGTATGTATGTGTGTGTGTATATATGTGTGTGTGTGTGCGTGCGGACGGGCGTGTGTGTGTGTGCGTATGTATGTATCAGAAGACGCACGACGATATGGGGCCTATGAAGAGGCTGGATCAGGTGACGTCTGGATTCCAATATATATTCCATTCACTGTTACTTTACACTTTCCCAAAGCCCTGCTCATGTTATACATTAAGACACTGACACCGTATAATTCCACTTCGTGTATACAAAAAACTTTTTAATTTCGTGGCGTCTCTGTTTAAACTGCTAGACACATTGTTTATTACATTATTCAATTTCCTAACAATAATGTTGTATTAAAAAAATCATAATATAAACGTTACAATTTTTGACTATATTTAGTCTGTCTTATGACTTGACTGTGTCTGTGTTGATAACGTTGAGATTGGTAATTATTTTACCTGTTACTAAAATACATATGTTACGATATAGGGCATTACGCACATTACATGTAACAGATACATAAGGTATTTAACCTGTTGTTACTGACGAGGTTTGGATTACTTTTAAAAGGCAATCCTAAACCATAGCAAATATGAAAACAAATTGGTATACAATACAACGAAAAAATATATATATTTCACACAATTCGTCTCGGTTATTTTGTGAAGGAGTGTGCTTCGTCGCAATTGTTTATATTTTTTTCTGTTTCCAATTTTCATTATCCCAGTTGTTGGCGTGATATAATTTCTGTGACACTCGAGTGTAGTATACATGTTTATCACACATTGCAAACCTGCGATTGGGCACGCAAGGATCTGATTAATTGCATGTGTCCCCCGCGCTGAAGACTGGAGACACATTTCGACCTAATGTTTTGCCTGCTGTTGCTTCTACTTGGCAAACATAACCACTCTGCGGGTTATGTGCAGATGACAGCTAGGCGTTTCGCTCTCGTTTGCCAAGAAGCGTCCTTGGTTATATATTTTGACGTGAATACGTCTTTAAGTTTGCAACCACAGTGGGAGGTAATCCAGAAAATCAAATGATAACAAAATAGCGGGATATAGTTTCGTATTGCAGCTCCGAATCTATCGTCTACATTCAATATTAAATTACACCACTCGATTGCCAAAGGATCAAAGAATATGTTACGTTGAGTTATATCGTTAAGATCAATCTAGCGCTCGTATAAAAACATTTGTGTGGCGTGATTATGGTGAAATTTTATGAGTCTGAAGAAAAAAAAATTAAAAATCTTAACACAATGTAGGCCTATACTCGTCAAAAAGCCTAGTCGAGCAACAGAAATCGTATACGGGTGGAAAGCGTATCTGAAAAGCAATCCAGTGATACCCATAAAACCCCATATGATCCAGTGAAGCGGTGCCGGGAACGTAAAATAAACATCAAGGCGTCCGAGCGCGTCAACGTAGACGTATTCGCACAAAGCAAACGGCCGTGTCCCCAACACAGCCACACCCCATTTTTATGATTGGCTGATACTTACGTCATGGCGATACTTGATTGTGATTCACGCTGGATGATGTAACGTAATGTAATTGTATGTAGTGTGTCCTCGAGGCTCCCCGACAGGGCTGCGCGTCTATTGTCACGTGGGTCGCGTGGAGGGACCGCACGCAAATATTTAGGCGAGTGCGCGGGCCTTCGCATCTGCACCCACGTAAGACGCTCGTCTACCTGCAGATTTTTTTCCGCTTTTGAAGCCGAGAGGCGAGGGAGCGTTAAAGGCGACAATGTCACGCGCATCAACTCCCCCATCGCCGCTAAGAGCAAGGCTCTGAACTGGCGTACAGTAGTGCTGCATGTACCTATGGGACTTTCAGCGGCGACCCTATAGTTATATTGGTGGAAAGTGTTTAGGAAGGCTCGATGCATGCCCATTGACTGGTTTTGTATGGATCTGACACGTACATTTTGAGATACAGCGCTTTGAAATGCTGTTGAGTGTTTTCAAGACGCGAGGTCTTGAAAACACTCAACAGCCCTCGTCTGAAATGTGTGTGTGTGTGTGTTTTTTTTTCGTAGGTCAGTTCACTGGACGCACGTTTAATAGTTTCGTAGAAAAACGCGTATTTCAAACGCTCTGCAATGCACTTCAAGTGCCAGTTATACGGGCCACTTAACGAATTATAGTAACTGCGGTTCATTGTTACGTGACAGCACAGCCTTCCGGGGGCATGTGAGATATCGGCGTTCGCCTCTACAGCAGCTGGCGGTGTTTGTGTAGAGGCCCACCTATACCTACATGCACCTAATTACTAGCATAAAGGCTGTTCACGAAAAAGTGAGCACTTTAGGAATGAACCTTAGAAAAAGTCACTGCCTCTGCATGCGCATATTTTAAAGGGTGCACTGAGTGACGTTCACCTAGTAAAGTTGGTAACTATAGATGGAAAGTAGTTCCGCATCTTAACGTCGAATAAAAAGTGTCAGGTACCATTTGTGATTACTTGAAATTATTTCGTTCGCTCTCTGCTTATGTTATGGGTCGAAGTGTAAAAATGAGCAGATTTGTAAAGTATTTCCTTTCTTAATAATTTAACAGCTTCATTTGACCGACGCATTAATAAAGCGATGAAACGCATGGCAATGTTAATTTTATATAATGCAAAATAATACACAACGTGTATAAAAGTAGATCTTAAGCAGGGCTTTCGAAAATGCTCATTTTATCGTGAACAGCCTATACACCTACATATTCAGCTGTAAGCGAGGTCACGAGCAAGGTGAAGTCCCTATTACTCCCAGTTCAAAATTCTCCTTTCTTTAACATAATGTAACACTAACACACTTTTCTGTGTTACAGAAAGGACGCTGGCATCATTCGGGTGGGTTTCTCAGTTCTGTCTCCCCCTCCACCAGGGTCACACAGTGCGATCCTGGTTGCACTACATCTCCGCACTTCTCATTTCAATTCACCCTACATCAGTTCACAAAGTATATGTTCGCAAACTACCGAACTACCCCTCATTCTCCTCTCCGCTTAGCGCTGATTTCCTATGCTCTTCTGTCTGGACCCTTCCTCTTCCGGGGAATGACCATCGCTACACTTGCGGCTATGGCGCCAGGACAGTCCTGCTCAGTCGCGATGCAACGCGTCCCTTTTAAACACGATAAACCAGGAGTAAGGCGTGCAGGGCTTGCCCTGAGACGTTTCCCATTCTTAGCTACTAACAAGCATGCCGAAGGGTTACACGGAACTTTGAAGGAGCTGAAGTTGGCTTAGTGGGATTCGGGGGCTCGCCAGGAAATAAAATAGCCTCAAGGAGACTCGTTGTTGGAGGTACAGCGCCCGAGAGACGTCGATGGGAGACTGCGCCGAGAGGAAAGACGCGTTGATGACGAGCGAAGGATGCTGGGCTTCACAGCAGTGGCAATACTCCTCGTATGACTAAAGAAGTTAAAGAATGTATTGGGAGTTGGTTTTACTTGTGGTGATTTTGGGACTTGGTATCACATCGAGAAGTTGGTGGCGCACTTCAGCTATTCCGGGATACTGAGTCAGCCGTGCTACTTGGGAGGAGTTTGCCTTCGTGGTAATATGGGCTAAGTGATATTTATGAAGAAATATGCACGTGCCCATGTAAAGGGCAGGGATTCAGGGCACGAGTCCGGGGAAGTAGCAAATAAACGGGGATCTTGGAAGCTGCAAGTGTCGTCTGCGCGTGAGTTGAGTTGAGGACTGTAAGTGTGTGTGTGAGATCAGAGAAAGCAGTGCCGGCATCGATAGGTGTTCGGTGTGGAGAATATACCCGGCTCCATACTGGTCACGAGTGGTATTGAGAAACACAACCTACTCCCTAGGGAGTATAGTGAGGAATATATCCTGTCATTGTTAAAATTTGCCGTATTCTTACGGAAATTTTTACGAAAATGCACAGTAAATATACGGCGTAAATACAAAACACGGAAGGTCTCCGTATTTCCAATAACTTCGGATTTCGGGCACGAACAATGTGTCTTAACCTTCCGCCATCCCACCTGAATACAAATTTAATAAGAATCTAAACATCAAAATCACGTATTTATAATGTTTCATGAATAAAGATACCATTATTTTACATAGAGTAAATGTAAAATATGGTAAAATCTAAAAAATTAAACTTACGTTATCCTGCTACGAGCGCTGAGAAATGTAAATACGGGGAGGAAAAAAATACCACACACTTACGCTTAAGGATACTTCCTTGATGAAAAAAAAGATGAGGCAATAACCTACGCTCCGCTTTTTGTGCTGATCCGCCAACAAAAAGATTAATGTTTTAATTAGTAACAATGAAACATATTTTTACCGGTGCTACGTGAAAATGTAAATATATCAATACGAGCTGTTTACATAAAGTGTGTCAATAACCACTTTAATAACATTTTGCTGCCGAACTATTTGTTACTAGCCGTTGTCAACATAGCGCTGCTGTCACCGTATTTAATCCACTTTGATTACGAAGTAACTATTACAATGTAATGACAATATGTACGTGAAATTTCGTTTAATGAAAAAATATATTGCTTTAATATTGCTAACAGCATTACATTTTTGTTGCATGTAACTTATTTAAAACAGAGTAGTTTTTCTAAGGTCCGAGTAAAAAAAAAAAGTGTGAAGAAACCGTGAATGGCGTATGACTTAAAATTAGCTTGGGAAGTGGTGCTGTCCCGAGTAATGGCACCGTGAGTCTCAGTAAGGAAGACACCGAGAACACCCTACCACGTCATCCAGCGCCATAGCCAGTCTGAATGCCATTGTGAGGGAATCCGCCTACGGATATCTACGTCTGTGACTGCAGAAACAATCAAGCAGGTAAGTTGGAGTTATTTTTACTCCAGGCAGAGACTAAATTTCAATGCTCCAACAATATTCCTAGACACAAGCTACCAATCAACTCAAAGTTAAAATGTTTATAGAATCATCCATTTAAGATTAAGGCAAGTGTCGTGTGCTGACGAGTAGCTGAACGTTAGGAATGTTAAATTTTTTACCTCGGTACCCACAACTGAGTTTCATATGAATGTCAGAATTTCAGTGAAGTGTGGTGAGTTTTATGTTTCCAGAATAACATGCAAACTAAATAGCAATCAGCGACTTGAATCAACCAGACGCTAGCTCACTGAAAAATGCAGTAGTTTAGTTGCTGCTATCTGGTGATCAGTGGTCAGGAAAGTGGGATTCACTGCAAATAATTAGATATCACATCTAAATGAGTAAAACTTTCTGTAAAATTATCTATGAGATATCAGTGTTAATAGTGGAGAAATTTTACTGATTTGGGAGTTCAATTTAACTCTTTTGCTACAGGCGAATACGAGTGTGCAAATTTTGCAACTGTATTGAAATTGTGGCTTTCGCAGTACATAACAAGCAGATAGTCGCAAGGAAGATATTTGTAACCGTATCATGTGAATAATATTACTACTTGTGTGTTGATTTTATTGCACCATAGCTCTTAGATCTTTTACTGATTACTGCTTACAATTAAAATACAACTTCCGCCTTACATGATATAAATTTTCAACATGCCTGGCAATTTTGTTGCTGGTAAAAATAAGAGGCTACATAAGATTATCACAAAGTTGGTGAAATATATCATATTTCATATAAATACGTAATATAGTGTGCAGGGAGCTGTCAAAGACACACACAGGGCCTCCTCGTTGGGATAGCCAATATGAAATATAATCATGTTATATTAAAATATATGTGCTGTGTATGGTGTATAATTAGCATACGCAACAATGGGACAGCACATATAACACTTGAGTGACCAGGCTGCACAGCTGACTTGCAATAAATCAGTGGGAAAGGATGTCATCTTACCTAGGCTGCCTCTGTATAATTGCCCGGTGCAGTCCTGGGCCGGTAGGGGAACAAGTTTGTTACCATTAGCACTCTCCAGAAATTAGCATTTGTGTATGTACGTCGAAATAAGGTAGACAATTGAAAACTCTAGTAAACCCTGGGTAAGTAATAGGTTAACTTGACACTACAGTAGAGAAAAAGGCCAAAACAGATACGCTCTTTGAATATATTTCATTTTATTTACTTTTCGTTTCCTTTTGTATTGTAATTGCCTAAGTCATAAATAATTAAAAACCCAGATGGCAATATAAAGAAATGCTATAAAAAGAACACACTATCCTAACAACAATAAAAGTGTTCATGCCTAGCCCACTTGAACCCTTTTACGGTTACGTGACATAGCTTGCCAGAGTCTTAATATACTTGTTTAAAAATCAAATTAATTAAACTGCTCTCTGTAGTAAATATTACATTAAAATAAATTGTGCTCTCATTAAACAGCCAGGCTCTGGTAGAAACTACTCTTATCACAGGTTTTCCGGTGGGTGCATGTGTGCTGGAAATTCACGAACTTATAAAGTCAAGATGGCATTGCTTGTGTACTTATGCTAACGGACATCGAGCTGAATCAAACTGTAAATAAAATTATGTCCAGATTAAAATGTCAGATCTTTGTGTAGGACTTATATTTTAATCACCAAGTGGATTGAAGATAGGATGCTCTTGCAGGAAAATGGCGTAGCAGGATTAAGGTGGAGATAAGTGGAGCTCCTCTCTACACGTACGTAGACGGAGTGTTTAAACTATCTATCTCCTGACCACTAAACCTCGCGAATGGGCGACCATTGTCACAAGCTCCATTGCTAGTTACAAATTTACTTAAAAGTTGGTTCAGGGACACGTCTACACACCCTAACACTAATTTAAAATCCTACCTCTCCGTCCACTTCAGAAGGGAGGTCCTGCCTTACGTCTGACGTCGTTGGAGGCCGCTAGCGAATAGAACGTTAGTCTCTGCAGGCTGACGCTAAGGGGGTCTATAGCGCCAGCCAATCAGCAATCAAGATTTAAACCTCCCGGCCAATGGGGATCAAAACTATTCATACCACCCATATGAACCACTTCTAACGACCTAAATGTAGAAAACCCAAAGAATACATGATCTCGGAACTGAGATATAATACAATAAAAAGTAGAAACACTTACAAAATTGAGATCACACCAAAAAAAATATTAATCATATAAAAATAAATACACAATGAAAAGTGAACTAGCCTATCCTAATTACACATAAATTATTATTGCCCCCATATATCTTAGTTTTAAAATATCTTATGTGTTAAGAATAATTAAATTTTTTAAAAATAAATATAATTTACATAGGCAATTGATATCATTTAAGTGACATGTGTGAAAAATATTACATAAAATCTTACATGACAATATGTGTAGCAATAAGAAAAGGAAAAAAAAATAATTGTAAGCATAAAAACCATATTTTTATGGGTGTTAGATTACCTACGTTCTTAATGACAACCCTCACACTTTTGAAGTTTCTTGTTTGTTCCCTCTAATAGCCTAGATTTTTTCGGGTGCGAATGTTAGGACCGAGAATACTTCCTTGCGTAAATCACCAAGGCATTGGTACAGAACCACATTGTTACCGGTTCAAATTACGAGCAAACAATTTATATGTCCGTTGCTTTAAGGTAGGTCTATGTTATTTTTCCTTGCTTAAGTCACCACACCACTTAAAATGGTTGTTTGGTCCAAACTGGGAATTTGTTTTTCATTCCTTGACGAAATTATATCAAATTATGAATAATATTCTTATAAATGATTGCCAGGGGTGCATCTGTGCTTGTGAGGGAAGGAAGCCCAAATAAAAATAAAGGACCTAAATTTAATTTATTTACAATGTTATAAAAATACACACATATTTCATTTACAACATTAGACTGACTATCTGTATTATTTTAACTTATTATCCTATCAGTGAACGCAATATTTAATACCAATCTCAATTAAAATGTGTCCTTATCACTGTCTTTATACCAGCTACAATCACTTAATCCTCACTTATTCTAACATATTCACCAAAAATGTCCACAGGCATGCATCAACACCATTCCCAGTATCTGCCACTCACACATAAAGTCCGCAGTCCAGATAGTAGGTCTCTCTCTACTCCCGGTGCTCGCAGACTGTACACGCTGGTCATTCTCGTCGAAAGTCGTTCCGATGGTACCACACACATTGTACTAATGATCATCCACTACTCCAAACTCCCGATGCAGAGCCACGCCACTAATTATATAGCTCAGTTAACCTGGCCCAAAGGGTTGGCATTTAGTTTCCCAAGGTCGCGAGTGGCACGAGTCCCGATAGCCTTATCGCGACACACTATCGTGTTTGCGGCGACCCGCTTGTTATTCTGGGTACGCTTATCTAGTTACCGGTCATGGCATTGCAGTGCAGGACTCCGTAATCCCAAAGGGGATAGGCAAGGAGAAGAACATAGAGTTACTACACTTGACAATATAAAGCATTATGGAGTACCAAGTAGGTAATATAATGTTTCCAGCTGCAATAGTTTGGATTTTATTTGTAGTTATTATTTACACTAGATTAACGAACTCATAGTGCATTGATTTTAGATCATGGTTTCACAAGTACCAAAGTACTAGATACTCAACATGAGAAATTTGGTTGCAATATTTTAGGTTTTCCTTTATAATAAATCGGTTGCCAGCTACTGGAAATTCATTGCATCATTTTCATCTCTGCTATATTTGTTTTGAAAAATTTTACGTGCATAAGAATATTATGAAATACTTATTTTACCAGTGATCATAATTTATATGCTTTCGTGTGAATACCTGGCAATATTCCTATAGTTTGCATACATTTCAAATTTCTAATAGAAATTTAGGAAATGTACATAAATATTTTTGCCATTGGGTTCCATGACTATAAATCTACGATATTATAAATTTGCATAATGTCAAATTATTGAATGGAGTAATACAAATAAACAGAATTGCAAGTTACCTTGATATCTTAACACCTTCACATGAAAGAAAAGGGATATATAAATACAGAATATTTTTTTAAATATCCTTGTGCTGATGATGGGAGTAACGTCATTAGGGATTGATTAATTTTCTCTGGGTGTTTCATTTGCCACCTCTGCTCCATCACCACTCCATCCACTCATTACCTGCACCATCCACGTTATTCCGGCGAAACTATAACGAAAAGTACCTCCTGCGGAAAGGAAATCCGGCTACACTTAGAGCTAACTTCCTTTCCCTCGATCCACGACGGCCTTGCCGTCGCATCGGTAAAACACACGGGGGAAGTGCGCGTCTTTCAGCAGCACGCGAGAACATTCATCCGTGTCTTCCTCCTCCTTTCCTTCCCTGTTCCTTCCGAGAAGTTTAACGGTTCCATCCGCCAGAGCGCATCCAGGAAGCGTACTTCCTTCTCTCTCTCTCTCTCTCTTTTATCTCTCTCTCTCTTCCGGTTGTACTTGCGCAGACTGCGAGATAAGAAGGTTTCGAACTACAAAAAGTCACGTGACGAGGGGCGAAGTTTGAGCCGAATGTTTAAGGTAGAGGGGAAGGAAGGATTACGATGGGTTCTTGGAGGGTTGGAGGGGAGAGGCGGAGTGATATGTCTGGTAGAAGATCCTCGGGAGGGGGATGATCCAGGCGTTGGAGAGAAACTGATATTCCCCTCTCTGGTTTTGTCAGTCGTAGTAGTACCCCCCTCCCTTATTCCAAGCCCTTAATGGCGCTTCTCGCCGCACCCAGGACTGTAATTGGCTCGCTGCCGCTGTTTGTTCCAGAACCCCCTCTTTCCCTCCACTCACACTCGTACTCCCACAGTCATGGGGGCGGGAGTCGAAGGGCGCGGCAGTTACACGATACAGTTTTCCCAAACATCGCCCGGTCCGCCAAATTGCAAACGCGCCCGTCCCTCCCCTTCCCCAACCATTTCCCCAATTCACCTCCAGCTCTACCCGTGCGAACACTTGTGCAATGAGGGCTGGTTCTGCACCAATCCAGCCCCTGAACTATCCAACCATCTCCAAAAAAAAAAACCCTGCCATTTTCCAAAATTACCACCAACACTCTTCACCATCCCTATGCTGGGTAATTACTTACCTTTCCACGCATTATATATATATATATATCTGGCTCAGGTTTCAACGGAACGTTTAGATGATTCGGGAAGCTTAATTCGCAGGGTTAGCAGTGTTACCACGAGGAAAGGTACATTCAGGATGGCGTGTGGTCCCCGAACCACATGTCAGGCTTTGTGTTCGTGAACTGAGTTCTGGCGCAGAATGTTTCATAAACGTGCAAGGCCAGCGAGGACTCCAAGTGTAGGTGGGAACATCTTGTTTGTGATCAGGTCTGGGAGAGAATATACGAGCTGCGAGGTAAATTGGAGAAGTCATGTTCAGCCGGAGCTAGCTGCATGGTTGTCAAATGGCAAAAGAATTTCAATAATTCCTTCCGCAGGTTTAATTACTCATTATACTGGCGTATTTTTGTAATTCCGCAAACTAAGATTATTTTCAAATACGTTTGCTGGACCACACTGGTGTAGTGGTTAGACCACCCACCTCCCACCAAGGCGAACCGGGTTCGATTTCCGTTGCGGTCGTCCCGGATTTTCGCATGTGGGAATCGTTCCGGGACGATGCCCCTTGTAAGCGGGTTTTCTCGGGGATATCCCGTTTCCCCAGCCATGGCATTCCGGCGCTGCTCTATACTCACCTCGCTTCCCCCTCATCGGCTCTCGAGACCTCGATGTTAAGAGCATTACAAATATCTTCACTCACTCAAATGAGTTTATGCCTCATCCTGTTTACTCAACTTTGTAGTATGAAGATAAATGTGTCACATGTCTGCAGTTAAATTCATCGTTAAGTGTGCATATTAAATAAACTAACGTGAAATTCGCTACAGTAATTCTACAGGTTTTAAGAAACCAGTATATCGAAACTAAGAATAACCTTAGAGCACTGCTTTTGCCAAATTTGTGAGAAAACATTTTTGCCAGATTAATGGATATATTTTGCCTCAGTAACAAGGAAAAACTTATAGCGTAAGAAACCTCTCGACAGAAAACTCACAACTCTCGTTAAATATTTGCTCAAAATTTAGTAAACGCAATAATGCAGGTTTACCGATGTTTGTCTCTGTGTGTGATTTTCAATAATTTGAGAACTAGGATTATTATGCATATCACTGGTTTCTGTCCCAAGAACTCTCAAATTAAATTTAAATCGCTGTCGAAGAAACATCTAATGACGTTATTTACACTTAGATAAAATATTACATTGACAGTAGTTGTAACATATAAAATTTAACGATAAAAATACGATTTAAGAAATTAAATACATCTGATAAATCAGTGTGCAAGTTCACTTTCAGAACACATGTCTCCGGAAAAATTAATGGTGCTAATACACATTTCACTGCATTTCGCATATTGTAAATGCATACAATTTTGGTGTCGTAACATGCCACGATTGATTAAATACAACAGAACAAGAACAGAGGATGTTACAAAATGTTAAATTTGGGACAATTACCCCACCAGGAACTATATAATATTTGGAAACACTTTGTACGGGGACCGTATGTCTGTCTGTGGTTCCACGTTGAAAAGAAGCTCTCAAGATGAAGTTTGGCGTGCCGCTCAGAGCTTTCCGACATAACTAGGGCTAGTGAAATTTCTCGGAAAGATTTCAATAAAAGTTACATTTCAAAACGCTGTAGGGTCGTTTACGTATCTCGATTGACTGAATAACTTTTTGAAACATGTTAACTGTCTGCACACGAATCACGTAGGAGTCGTGCGGGTGTTACCGAATTTTGGGGTGGCCCGGTCAGATATGAAAACGCCTTCTCAAGCAGAGAGTAACCTATGGCAATAGACAAACTGCTGTTGGGTGCTTATAGAATTGAAGTCTACCGTGTACTCAATCAATCTCGTTCGCGAAAAGTCACTAGCTCTAGACATAACATCCAGCCTCCGGCGGCAGGACGATGGTGAGTTCTTATACAGAGACCAAGAGAATCGGTGTTCTTGCAGTAGTGGATATAGGTGACTCACTTCTAATATGTCTTAAGTGCCAGTAAATATGTGCAGACCTCAATGTGTTAAACCGGTATCAAAAGTAATTTGCAGTTTTACAAACATGTGTTAAGATAATTCTGGTTCTTCAATATTTTTTATTTGCATATCATGCAAAGTTTTTGGAAGTCTGTACTAGTTGATCATTTGTTTTTACACGCATGTGACGTCAGTTGATGTTGGGTGTTGATTTATCTAATTTTATTTGCGAAATATTTATGTCGCCCAATCCAACTAAAAATTAATTACATACTTCCTGGTATATCTTAAAACTAACTCTTTTTATCTAACACATTTTTGGTACACCTTTTATAGCCCAAATCTTATATATCGAGACACAATTTCCAAACATGCGCTCTGGAGCCTTTGTGCATGATGCAGTGTTCTTCCCCAGTGCAACATGGAATAATGTTCCTGGTGTTATTTCGACATTTGTGTAAATACGGAAAGTTTGCAAAACTGCTTGTTGCAAATTCGCCATTCTGCAAATACTTCAATAACTAAATAATATAAAATGTGGTTCTCACTTTGCCGTAGGCTGCATACTTACCTCAAAAAATTAATTTGTTCCGCCGGAATTTTAGAGTTGCAAAGTTGTCACTGCCCACTAGAAAGTACAGGAGGAAAATACACACTGCCTGTACAGAATACAATTGCAGACTTGACGAATTACAAGGTGAATACTGGACCAATGAACATCTTTCATGTGCAACGAATTGCAAAATGTGTTTTATAACACTCACATACGTATTAAACCTGTCTTATGGTTTTATAATTTAGCTTTGGTTTTCAAACTCCTCTATAAAGCAAAAACAAACAGTAAAGTTTTCTTCGCGTTTATACGCGATACAAATTGATATTTTGAAGGGGGAAAAAAAACGCCATTTCGGTTTTCATATTTTATCAAATCTCACAAAACTAATTAGTAAAGTTACAATACATAACGCGTATTCAGATAAACAAACGTGAAATTTACAGAGCGTGCTTTTCTGGGGAAACAAAGAGTGTATGATTTAAGGAGGATTTTTTTTCCCGATGATTTTATTTACCAGTACTTATCGGTGAATCGATGACAAATTTTCCAGTGAGTGTACGCCCCACGATACCACCTGTGGGCATGCCTGATGAGACCATGTTTTATTAATAGCCACCGCATATTAATGGAATATTAGTTTTCACGAGTAATCCTTCGTGTATACTAAATCAGTACAGTGGCGCCAATAACAATGGCGATGACACACAATGCACTAACGCAGCGAACTTAATCAATGGTATGCGATCAACACACTTTAATGTGGGGTTCAGAGAAAATTTCGTGATCCAGTTACCCGCTCGCGATGGTAATAGGGGTTGTTATGTGTGGTTGTATAAAGTGCCGTTGTAATGAAAATGCTCATACTCTTAAGCCTTTGTGCCACGATGTTAGTGTCCTTGACGCCTTCGGCCTCCAATCAAGTTGATGGTCGCGTGATATCTCGTCCCGAGAGTCCCTGCAGACAAACACAATATTAATACAGACCTTAAGAGTGGGATGGACCCCTGCGTTTTTGTGATATGGCTGTTTGCGCGAATACAAGTACCTCGGTAAATAAATGTTCCGCGAACACAACTTTTTGTCAGAAAAGATTAAAAAAACTATTGTCTATGGCCTTATATTTTTACTTATGTTATATTAAGTGTATTCTCGGAGAAAGAAATTCGTGAAAATGGTAATTAAAAAAAACGCATTTTTAAAGCTTGCCTGTGTAGTTTCCTTAAGCGGCAAGAGGAAAAGTACAAATATACGGGCGTAGTTCAATCTGTGGGCATTCGTCGCGTGAAATAAAACCCCACCGTTACAGATAATTTGCACAGTACCCTACAGTGTTACGACGGAGACACTGCACGCTTGCACGTAGGAGCGATGAGACGCTAGGCGTGCCTGTTAGTGTCGCCCGTATCGCTCCCTCGCTTCTTGACCTTGGACGCAGAGTCCTACTACTCTCAATGAATAGCGACACCCGATTTTTGCGAAAAGATTTTATGACCAGTTGTATTTCATAACACTTATAGCTCATATCCACTTTCTTTATTTGGTCGTTTACGTGTTTCTCGTCTCAAGTAACTGCTCGCGACTCACAGGGCCACACTACAGAAGTAACGTAATTATGATTGGCCAGCCAAGTTAAAAAAAAAAATGTTTTCACGCAAAGACATGCTCCCAATAAGCAAAAGATAACAGTTGATAAATCCCCCAATTCGTTGAAGCCTAACATGCGCAGAAATCTTTTCGCGAAATTCGCATGTCCCAATTATTGTTAATCGCTGCTATAATACGTTCACGGTTACTTCTAACTTTCCAGAATGCCCTGCCGAAGTTATACTTCCAACTCTCCAGAAGCCCTGCCGAAGTTATACTTCCAACTTTCCAGAAGCCCTGCCGAAGTTATACTTCCAACTCTCCAGAAGCCCTGCCGAAGTTATACTTCCAACTTTCCAGAATGCCCTGCCGAAGTTATACTTCCAACTTTCCAGAAGCCCTGCCGAAGTTATACTTCTAACTTTCCAGAATGCCCTGCCGAAGTTATACTTCTAACTTTCCAGAATGCCCTGCCGAAGTTATACTTCCAACTTTCCAGAAGCCCTGCCGAAGTTATACTTCCAACTCTCCAGAAGCCCTGCCGAAGTTATACTTCCAACTTTCCAGAAGCCCTGCCGAAGTTATACTTCCAACTTTCCAGAAGCCCTGCCGAAGTTATACTTCTAACTTTCCAGAATGCCCTGCCGAAGTTATACTTCCAACTTTCCAGAAGCCCTGCCGAAGTTATACTTCCAGGATGTTCACCCACCTTATGCAAACAAAGCGTAACCGAGTCCAGAATATTACACAAAAGGGACAACGTGCCGAATTCATGCGCACTCTGTGTAATAATATTTCTAAATGTTAACGATTTCTAAACTGGCATTAAAAACACACATATATTTTCTGTTTACATTCATATTAATTATAAGTGAATTATTATAATTTATGTGTAACACATGTAAAAATTATTTTTAACCAAAAATGTGATACTGTCATGTTAAGAGACGTTTAAATTGCTGTGATGAATAGACTGAAATATTTATAAAACACCAAGTATGTCATACAAGACGTGATAAGTGACATTATAACTTTATTTATTTGTATGACGCTATCTTCCAAAATATGTCTATAAAAGTAGTTTCAAGTTGTTATAAATGATGCTTCTGACAGATACGTTCAGTATACAAAATTTAGTCGAAATTGTTTAAATGGTATGGCTGATATACCAAATAATTTTTTTATTTTATTTGTGCAGCCGGAATTTTGAAAGTAAGTAACTAATCAGGTTTAATAGATTACACTTACTTGGTCTATCCTGCTATAATTGGTTTAATAGTTATCGATATAAAATGAAAAATCTGTATTTCTTCTTTTGATGGTATTTTCCAAAATAGAGAACCAACAACAATATTTAATACGAAATGGTATACTTTCACTGATTTAAATCAGTTGACCAGTTCCCGAGATCTGACATATCACCCCGAAGTTTAAAATGGCCACCATTTTTAAACTAAGTGCCCGACCTGGTCGAAAACTATAAAAGTCAGGTGTCATTACTAAGTTATATATATATATATATGCCAAGTTTGGTGAAGTATGGTTGACGAGTTCAAAAATTGAAAATGAGGGGGGGGGGGGGCACAGACGAACGGACACACACCTTCATACATACACAGACAGGAAAGTGATCTCATAATGCAAAAAAAAAAATTGAATAAAAGATTAATATTATGTTTAAAATCACCCCCCCCCCCCACCCGGGACCATGTTACTGGAAAATAAAATTAATCTTTTACGCCAGTTTACGTATTAATAACGTCAGAAAATGTACTTGGCTAGAAACATATTTTCAGTCGACGCGTGGGTTTAACTCTAACTCACACTGGGGTAACTCCGGCTAAATAAGTTTTCGAGAATAATTAAATTTTTTGTAAGGTTTTAATTTTTAAAATTCAATGTATATTGTGATTGATGAATTGTCAATGGTGTTATTACGTGTATATGTTCTGAAATCACAGACCAATTCTGGAATAATTACTTTTCTAACGACTCTATGATGCAAAGCTATTCGGGACGCTTGCTTAGCCGAACACTTAACCGCCGACACTCTAGGATACTTTAATTAAAAGTAGTGACAAGGCGTCGATCCAGCTGCTCACGCAATTTAACACCTGTTTGCTCTACGCGCCTGGGGCTCAATATTTAACCAGCCGTTTCCTCCGCCTCCTCCGAGGACGAAGGAAGGAAGGGCGCCGCCCGCGAGTTCGCACACGAGCCGAGAGTTTGCGTTGCGTAATGAGTACATCAGCTCGACAATGGCAGGTACGAGATACCCTGAGTCAACAGTACGTTCCCTTCCCGAGGCGGAGCCCGGAGGATTGCAGAAGGCTTCGTCGACGGGATGGCGAATCCTCTTGGTGGTTTTCCAAGAGAATAACTTCCACATCGACTATTTTCCCGGAGTGTTAACGCCTAGATTAAAGCGGTGCTAGATATCATTAACGTTATCCAAGGAGATTCAGTTAGCAGCCCCTCACACTCGTCACACTGTACCGGAGGACAAAATTAGTTTCAGCATTTGTTTCGAGTGTACAAACTTTACACGCTTATTTAACGTATCGTTAATTGCAACTACACCCAGCTTAAAATTTGTAGAAAGCGAGTGAAGAGATTTTGGCAACTCTTAACAACGAGGTTTTCAAAGCCGATGAGGGTAGCATGAAATGAGTACGAAGCGGTGCTGGAATGCTAGGGCGGGAGGAACGGGAGATCCCCGAGAAAACCCGCCAACCAGCGGTATCGTCCGGCACAATTCCCTCATGCGAAAATTCCTCACGGGAATCAAGCCCGGTTCACCCACGTCGGAGGCGAGTAGTCTAACCACTATACCACCACGACCCAGTAAAATGAGTAATAAAACTATTCAGTATTTAATTTATTACAGTGTCACTTAAATGAACTGACTGCAAAGGAGACAGAACTTATTAATGAGTGAGTGAGTCTCGTCAAACGTGGTAATTATTTGGAAGTTCCCCGATGGGAAAATGATTTAATTGCACTGCAATTTGTTAGTTTCTCGCGGGCAATGTAGAAATTTCAAGAAAGTGCAATCGCAGACGGCAATTTTTGTCAGCTTTGTGGGCAAACGTCTTCCTCGGTGATGCACTTCTTACGAGCTAGCTGTATCTCACGCCGTATTTTTGTAGATTTTTTTTTTTGTGGTGCCATATATCGTGCCACTAGGAGGCGTTGATCTAGTAAAACATTTGCTCATTTATCTGGGGGGAAACTGTTGTTCAGGAAGCGCCTCTAGAAAGCTGAACACATTAGTTTACACGCTTCGTAATCACACGTGCTCTTGACACTTAAATTCCTACGCGAGGGCGTAACCTAGCAAACGTTGAAAAGTAACATTTACTTCCTACTGAATCGCAAAGTCTGGCAAGGAGGCGAGCAATATATTTGAACATTATGAATAAGTAGGGATAGGAAAATTTCGCCTATTCATTTCGGGACAAGAGAGACGTGAAACACATATACAGTGAAGCCGCCTTTGCAATTGGATCACAGTTCATTAGACACGCCCTAGACGCCTCTGAGCCAATAGCAGACTTGCAAGGAAACAAGTAGCGAATCTCATACTGCCAGGTGTGAGGTAACACTGCGGCAGCAGCCAATGAACACACAGCTGAGGCTCTAGTGTACACAGGCCTGTGGAGTCTAGCCTACAGGTCATTGAACTCGCAAAACTTTCCTATCCCTAATTATTTATTTATTTCTCGAAAACGTTGGCATGAAGAGTAAAGACTCAAGGCGACTAATTTGCTTACGACGTAGAATAGATTACTAATAAGAGGAGACATACTAAAAATGCCAGGGAGGTACACACCTCTTGTGAAAATTTGAAGTCCCACACTCCCTTCATTATGGACGAGGGTTGGTATTGGCACCCAGTATTTAATGATAATCATTTCGTTCAATAGAGCATGCGTCGTCCGGAAACTTAGCCAGTTGTCTTTCATTCTAACTATATAACTTAATCAATTCATGGTTACTTCCAGCTTGTCTGATGATGTCCTGCTTAAGTAATACTTTCAGACATTCCTCCGCCTCATTCAAACAAAGCTTAACTAGGGGCCTAGGTCTATAAAAATCACATCAAAATGGACGACGGACCGAGCTCATGCGCACTCGGTTTAATAGTATTTGCATTATAACTATTACTTACTAGGAATTACCAACACTTATGTGTTCTCTCTGGTTATATTCGTATTTGTTATAAATTGAATGATATATTTTAAGGGTAAAAGATACGTAAAAATCTCATTCAACGAAAAATAAGATACTGGTATGTTTAGGGAAGTGTACACACGCGCGCGAGCTTACTTTTGATGAGGAATCACCTGGCCATGTTTGACGGCTGTAGAATTCATTACAACTCTGTACACGTCACAGGCAACAGATAGTCGTAGAGGTACTGCAGCATGAGACGCAAGGAAAACTGCCGACGTCATCGTTGTTTGCGTGTATGGTAGCGCCTTGCACACCAGAACAACATACAGATAGATTAGTAATACGCGTAGTTTACTCCCCACTCAGCTCCCCGCAACATGCTCCAAGAGGGTACTATGTTACGGTAGCGTGAACGTGCCTTAATTCGACGGCCTGCCTGAACACGCCATACACACACGAGCTGTAATCAGCGATCGGGACTCGCATTGCCCGGACCCTGGTAAGCAGGAGTCCCCTCCACTGTACAGGTAACCAGGCCATGTTGCGTTATGCCACGCCGATATGAGGGCAATGCAGAGTGGTGGCAGAGGTATTTCTCTATGTGACGTCAGCCGAGATGGACATTATAAGAAACCTGCTGTGCCGACCGCAGTAACTCATCATACTTCATGAGCCTTCTGATAATTCTCAAGGTGGGACAGTTACAATATACTAACGTGGCTCTCAGTAAGGCAGTGGATATAGTTAACTTAACAATGTTCTCCCGACCTTATAGTATTTCATGTGATATCCAGATGTTTAATTATATCGCCATATAGTAACCTATAGTTACTTATATTTAAATACCCGACTTGCTCTACCATCATGAGATTCCCCCAACCTTAACAACACGGCTCATGTGTCGCAATCGTTAAATATTTTGACGTTAACTGTGCAGTGGGAATCACGGTTCTGCCGTAGGAATTTTATCAATACTTGTTTAATTCTAGGAAAAATGTCCTCTCACATTTTTTCTAGCGGCTTTATAAAAAAAAATTTCGTAGTGCAGTAAGTCACATTTTATTATGTTCACAACTATTAGTTTAAAATTTTGCCTTACTTCTTCCTTCATTATTATCCGATTCTGACAGACATTAATTATAGGGGTTCTTATATAGTGCAAATAAAATAATTTACCATGTTACCATCCATTTAGCAGAAAGAGAACGGACCGCTAAGATATTTATAAAAAAAAATTCACAGTTATAAAAAAAAATCATAACGTACAGTTTATACATCCACTAGTCTGCTTATTTACCAAATACAAAATGTTTTTCATCAGTAGGTATAGTAAGAATTTAGACACAATCTCGTCTTGATGAAGTATTATTTGGGTATATAAGTCGCACGATAAAACCGTATATTTAAGCAATACTGATATCTTCGTTAAGTTTCCAGCACTATAGCAACCCAGATAGGAGTGCACCACACAAAATTAAATGAAAAATCTCCATGAAAAAAATTAATCACCCACATAATAAATTGATTTCGATAACGTCCGAACGAGCATGACACGGTAATGCCGGAACAGCGTACAAATGATATGATGAAACCGACCTTCTCTCCGGAGACGAGGAAGATTCAGCTGCTGACGAGTTGACGTTTCAGCTATAGAGCTACTAGTATGACGTGCCCCTCGCAATCAGCCAACTTTATTTGACCAAACTTATTGGAAGCAGTTGACGGGAAATTTTGACAACGTAACTGGAACTTATCTTAACGAATTTTCTTCTGCTTTGTTATCTAATTGGCTTCTGTGAAGATAACTAACAATGCAGTTATTGTAGCTTAATTTGCAGGTATTTTCTTTATTCTTTAAAATACATAAAGAAGCGATAAATAGCGATAACATTTTTAATGTTACAGTCAGAAAAAGTTTGATTGCGTTGACATTTATAAAAGAGCTTAACTTTAGAAATAGTGGAAGCTATTAAAAAGCGTGTTTTTGAGGTTATGATTTAATTCCGTCTGCATTCAGTTGCAGAGGTGAAACCATGCGAACATGTTCAGTCAGTTTACTATAGGCTGTTCACGGTAAAGTGAGCACATTTAAGGCCCTTCTAAAATTTTCCTTTCGCCTAATTTCCATATTCCTGGTGCTTTTTAATATAAACATTGCACGTGATCAACAAACACAGTGTATATATTTCACCATCCTCAAAACGTAATGCCTGAGGCAGCAATAAGCTATTTTTATTAGTGGTTAATACCTGTTGGAAGGGCCTTAAAAAGCAGCCTACAACTGTTAAATTAAACGCGTTTTAATGCGGCTGCGATAACATACTCGCATTAATGAGTTCGGCCTTTAAGGTCATTCACATTGGTGTCAACGCAAACTTCGTTGAGATAACTTTGTTTTTTCATCACTTTCAGATGTGTATAGATATGTCATGTATATATATATATATGTTATGTACAAATCACGGAGCAGTGTATTTACATTGAATTAGAGTCGACATAATGTAAAATTTTCCATAAGAGAAATAAACCTAACTTCAACATAACGTAAATGTAATGCAGTGTCAGCCAATCCGGTACAAGGGATCCTTCTTTTTTTTTTTTTTTTTTTTTTGGGTTTATCGACGACGGAAATAGACTTTGAATATTTCATTGAGTTCGTGTGTAACTGGACGATAAACAAATTAGTGATTTGAAATCTCTGTAAACAATTAACTCTATAGAAGCAAATTGGCGTCAATTTAGGCGAAGATATTGTTAGCACATGCATGTAAACATTTTAAATATTATAACTACTTATGCAATTACCAAAATTCATTACTTGATATCGCTGATATTTTAATTGCTTCCGAATAACTGTGTCGTCTCCGACGGCAGTTTTATGTGGTGAGTCTTCCGAGTTTCCCGATTTATATTTAGCTCGCCGTAGAAATTATTTTATTGATTATACATGTATTTTCTTGACTGTTATCTCAGTGGTCTTGGGCTTGGGACGATTGTATATATTCTGACAAACTATTCCGCGTTGAAGTGTTCAAATCGCAATCTACTAAGACTTCTGAAATCAGTAATTATTTGAATATTATTCAGCGGTATTTTTTATTCCACTGATCCCGAAAAAGCAACTTTTTAAAAGATGGTCCACTTAGTAAAATAATTACTTAATAATAAGCCACAAATGTTATATATTTTGATTTATTTGGCACCCACACAAATATGATTGTTCGTATTTCAAGTATACCAATAGAAACTTCTTACTGTGTATCTTTTTTAAAACGAAGGTCTATAGTAAATTTCTCCCTTGGTGTAATTTTTCTCAGCAATTTTTTAAATCACATCTTTAAGTTGTTAATGTAAGGCGTGGAATATGTTAATAAATAACAGTTCTAAGTCCACTAAATACTATATCTTAGTACTAGGGATAACATTTTTTTCGCGAATTCGCTTCAGGACAAGATAGACGTCCAACACGTGTACACAGAAGTCACCTTTGCAATAGGATCACAGCTCATTAGACACACCCTGGACGACTCTGGGCCAATAGGAGACTTGCAAGCAAAAAAAAGCATCGAGTGCCTTACTGCCAGGCGTGGAGTAACACTGGCTACTATTTAGGACAGCAGCCAATGAACAAACATCTGAGGCTCGAGTGTACATAGGACTTAAGAGTATAGCTTACAGGTCATTAAACTCGCGAAATTTTCCTATCCCTACCTATTAAGTAGAATTTTCACTATCAACACAGAGACTAACCAGTGAATAAGAGTATTCACGCTACATGCCTATTTTCGGCAAACAAATCTCAAAAATTGCAAAATACTTCGAAAATGTAGTTAATAATGTTTACACAGGAGTAAAACACACATCGAAATTAACTGCGAAACCAAGTGATATTTTGTTTGGGAAGTACAAACAAAGCGATGCGGTTTAACATAGACAAAGCAAACAATATTAGCCGTGCGAAAACATCAAATCGCGAGTGTTTGCACGATGCGTGGAGAGCAGCCGGTGTAATGCACAGGAACTCACGGACGCCAAACCAGAACAACGGAACAAATACCTGAATTAAACGGAAAGTGAAATACATCAGCAGAGTTGATGTTGCGTGTGTTTGCTTGTTTGCACAGCTGTCAGGGCTATCGATACGCTTTTTTTTTTTTAAAGAGGATTTGGCGGCAGTAATTAAAAATCACTACCAGAAAAAAATATTCAATATTTGTGCTTAATAAATTTTGTATCACATCATTTTCAATAATAGTGGTCAGTTTCTCACGATGCCATGTAAAAATGGTGATTTTACTCTCTATACAACGTTATAAAATTATAGAATATGTGAATATGAGATAGTCTATCTTGAACAATTGTCTAGAGCTACATAAAGGTGTAAATGTAACCGGCAAGATAAATTATTACAAATGTTTGATGTTATACAAGGAATATTTGTATGTTTTTTATTTATTGCTTCTCTACACTTATCGGCCAAAGTTATTAATTTAAATTTTTTATATTTGTGCGATTTTAAAACAGTGTTTTTTTTATATTTTGATGAGATATCATGTGCAATATATTTTTTATATATATACAGGATTGAAGAGCATGGCGATCAACATTTCCAACCTGTTGTTTACTATTTTATTTAGCATGCCCACACCTGGTTATTTACAGCAAGGTATTATAGGTTAATTGCTGGTTTTAATTTTCTGAACCAATAAGCGAAGATTTGTTTATACCTGTCATTTATGTGAGAAGTCATTTTCATATTTGACTAGACCGTTCACACAACTAGGCCATGGTAACGGAGGATAGCAATCAATATATGAAAAGAAACAAACCCTGCTCTCTTCTGAAGCATGTTTAATTGCAAGATACATACCCAGGTAATCAGTAACATCACAACAAAATTTTCGTACCTGTAAGTTGGCACTTTAACGACACATTGTTTCATGAAACATGCAAAATCTTTTCTGCATCTCCTTGTTTGAATCGAATCCCAGTTTTACTAATTCGACAGTAATGTGTTGTAAAACTAATTCTTATTTACGTGTCGTGCTTTAAAAAAAATGTTGGCAATTAGTTTGCCAAGAATTGCTTGTGAAACTGCACGAATCTTTACATTTTAACTCCATGAACTTTTGAGAAAATATAGCGAATGTTTCCGACGGTCATTGTGTCACCTCGAGTTGCTCCTGCTGGCCACGATACACCGATAAGTAACTGAGAAAAAAGTTTTGTTTTTGAAACCAAATTATTTTGATGTTCTTATTTAGTTGTCCCGAATTAATCTTTATTTGGTGCAACTAATGATTTGTTTTGATCTACTCACATTAAACAGATTCGGTTAAAAAAGAAGATTCAAGGCCCAAACAGATTTGAACCTACGTCATCTGCGATCGAGTGCTTCGCCGTAGCAACCTCGGCTAAGTTAATTTTTTATATTTTTGTAAAATTCGACTTTATTGACACATTGACCGATACATGTTCCGTTTGGACAGAATGTGTGAGACATCGTGGCAGTGTGTGTTGTTGATGTGTGACGAGTCAGGTTGGACCGACCCGATAACATCATCACGGTTCAAATGTGCGTGACATGTGAATTGAAAATCGGCCCGCGCGGAAGGAATCGGGCCACGAACTCCCGACCCCCTCCACTTTTTCCACTCCCTGCCGCTGAGCTACGAGGGCAGAGCTCCAAGTGACTGCTAGAGCGATCGGGGAGTTTAAAAATACATACATTAAAAATACAGGGCAACGTACGCAAATAAATATTCCGAGTTTTGCAGCTTTACATATTAATTCCTTGCTCAACTTATTTTATAAAAATGTTTATACCTTTATTAAGCATCAGAGGATGCACTGACAAACAATTTACTATTCCAATTGTCGCAAAAAAAAAGTATTGAGCCGTATTTACCAAGGCAATCAAATGAGGGGCCAAATAAATATATATATACAGTTGTGTAACACCCTGATTTTCACCTCAGTTACTTATTGACATATTTTATTAATATATTTCATGTTTATTATTTATTATTTCACACTGTAATGTATGTTTGTTTGGAAAGCTGTATTTATGTCAAGGATTGTTATTGTTTTTATTTTAAATTATTATTGTTTTCCTTCTCACACTAGGAAGTTGTACACAGAATGTATCGTGGCAACTTAAAATTGTATAATATTAGGATTTTAGTTAGTTAGAACTTAACATTTATTTTTGTAATTATAACTTAATTTTATTTATTTTGGTCTCATTATGTGATTAATTCGGTTTCTTTAATATTTATATTCTTCAGCCAGTAGAGCACCCTCTGAATAGTCATTAATCACTGTAAACATAGTTTATATTTCTAGGAGATAGAAGCCAACGTCCGCATAATGGTATGTATGTTTTGTATATGGTCGAAAAAAAAAACAAGCTAAAAAATTGTTTTATTTAAAAATACTTACTGCAGAAGTTAATGGAGTTGTGTGTTTTTCGTTTTGAGATGTCTAGGACATCTGGATCTTCGCACCTCATTGTAACAGATAAGCACTACCTATTGTTAGCCAGCAGATCAATTTAAGATATGCCAGTGGCAAACCCGAGAGATGGAGTCATGTCAACTGAGATAGACACACGTAGGATTTTAATTATTTCAGTTTAAAGACTGGTTGTTTGATTGATTGCTATTTGCCCTCCTGTCCAGCCAGTCCACAGACCGGGCACTAATGTTCAAAAGTAAACTCACTGATATTACCCGAGTCTTATAACAAAGCTGAAATTATTCTTAATTGAACATAAATTACACTCTTGGAGTTATTAAACTTATATGGGGGCTTAATGATTTAAGGGATAGCTTCACATTTCAATAGTTGATTAAACAAAATATATAGTTGTCAGTTTAATTCGGCTTAATTCGTTGCTTTTCTAGTTTCGTGTACTTCAAACAGATATTTTGTTGGGACGACTAAATATATGTTAGGCCTTGTAGAAACAAATGTTTTGTTGATCTTTCTTGCAGTGTAGATAAACGGTTTATGCATAAGACAGTCAACTTCTCTTAGGGTCAGCATGATCTCCCCCAATCCATTCCAGTCGCGAAGCGCAACGTTTTATGGCGAAAAAGATTATTTATTGACGCTTCCGACTGGCTGGCCCATGAAGAGCGTTGCAGATGTCTGGTGGCAAATACGCAATCAAAAAACTTTTGGATATTTTATAGCGGCTTCCTCAAAAGAAAGAAATATTAAAGAAACGTTTTGTGATACTTATGCATGTTTAAAGTGTTCATTTCAACTCCGAGGATTATTTTTAATTCGTGGAGGGGCTGTGATATCAGCCAGGAATGCTGTTAGCCATCTCCCCGGCTACTGGTGCAGGTCTGCTTGGGTGGAGGGGTGGGGTGGGGGTCCAGGTATCTTCCTCCCCACAACACCGGAAACGCACACGCATATGCTATACGCTCTTCACGGTAAAATTAGCACTTATGGAAGCCCTGCTTATGATCTACTTGTATACGTGTTGTGTATTCTTCTGCCGTATGTAAGATTAACATTGCCGAGGGCCTCATCACGTTGTTCATACATCGGTCAAGTGAAACTGAGTATTTATTAAATGTGTATTTGTTATACAAAAATTGTCATTTTTACACTTCTGTGCATTAAAAAAACAGAAAGGGTAAAATAATAATTGAAGACATCACAAACGGTTACCTAACACTTTTTATTCGACATTAAGATGTGGAACTACTTTCCATCCACCATTACCAACTTTACTGGGCGCATGTCCTCAGTGCACCCGTTAAAATATATGCAGGCAGGGGGCAGTGACTTTTTTCTAAGGTTGATTTCAATAGTGCTCACTTGAACAGCCTTTAGTAACACGGCTGTGCGCTTAATGTGCGAGTCCGAGCATAGCAATACAATCTAGGTGTATTTTTTTTTCAAATGAGTAAACGAAAATAAATACGCAGGTTTTCTTTCGGAAGTAATGGAAATTGTAGTAAACGCTATAAACTTCTTATAATTCTTCTCTCCTTTCATTATATTGGCTGAAGACATTTCGTACACAAAGCGAAATAAAATACCGCCATTTCCTACGTCCTCTCGTCCAGCATGTTCCTACACGAAACGTACGCGATGACCATTGACCGATTCGTAAACTGCTTTCGTTCATTCTGATTTATGGTAGTTACAACGCAGATGTTGTTCATCGTAAACTAACCTTACGAACGAAACTGGTTCGGGCATGAAATTCGCCAAAAGCGCTATGCGCAAGGCACTGATTTGGCGTGAAGTTTATATATATTTTTTTTCTTACGTCTCTCAGCGTCAAACTGAGTGACTTTGCAATTTTGTTGTTGCAGAAATTTCAGCAAACTTCGAAACAGTGCCCTATAAATGCTAATTTCGTAGATTTTCACTTAGACCCTCTGAAGATACAGCTGAGATGACCATTTACGAACACACAGTGAAAGAGTTGCAAAATATTTCCCTGTAACTCGACGAGTGAAATATTGCATCTTTACAGCGCGCCCTTTTTTAATAAACTTACAAATTTGTTTACGTTTTTCCATATTTGTAGTGGGGCCGCGGTGGGGTGGCGGTCAGACTATTCACCCTCCACCAAGGCGAACCGGGTTCGATTCTCCACGGAGCCGCTCCCGAATTTTCCGAACTTGGGAATCGTGCCGGACAATGCCGCTGGTCTGGAGGTTCTTCTCGGGGATCTCCCGCCTCTCTCGTCCTTGCGTTCCGCCGCTGCCTCGCTCTCAATTTTACTTCACCTTCATCGACTCGCAAGACCTCGATGTTAAGAACCACTCGAATCTCTTCACTCTCTCCATATTTATACTTCTCATAAAGTCTAAAGTATTTTCTTGATAAAATTCAACGCTAGTTTTACATATTCTACAGTAAATTCTTGTAAAGATTACTATAATTTACCTATAGTTGGCGAGAGGAAAATTTCGTCAATTCATTTCGGGACAAGAGAGACGTCAAACACATATACAGTGAAGTCACCTTTGCAATTGGATCGCAGTTCATTAGACACTCCCTACACGCCTCTGAGCCAATAGCAGACTGGCAAGGAAACAAGTAGCGAATCTCATACTGCCAGGTGTGAGATAACAATGGAACAGCAGCCAATGAACAAACAGCTGAGGCTCTAGTGTACACCGTACTGTGGAGTCTAGCCTGCAGGTCATTGAGCTCGCGAAATTTTCCTATCCCTACCGATAGTTAGAGCCCCGAGTATTTCGCGGATTGAGTTGGCAGCAAGCTAGCCTGGACAGTCCTCTGTACACTCGAGAAGTTATCGTGTGCTTATTGGTTGCTGTGATCAAGTGAGGCATCTGTACAGGACTGTTAAACACTCTCTCACACTACTACCCCCAGCTTATTACAGGCTCACGGTTAAACGGGGAGTGTCTAAACAACTGTCGTCCAACCACAACATTAGGAGAAAAGAACAAGTGTTAGGAGTCTACCTCGTCTCCGAATGAGTTAGTGAAATACTCGTGGCTCTATTTAGAGTGTGACATTAATAATCTTGGCAAATTATTTTCAAAAAAAAAATTTATGTCCTAAAAATAACATGTTTACTGTGTTTATGGGCTCAAAAATAGTGTCAGTGATACGTGAAGCGTTTAGATACAAAAAAAAAATAATAAGTTAATTTTTCTCCAAGAAAACTAGTAGTTCTTTTCTAGTTTTTTTTTTTTTTTTTTTTTTTTTTTTTACGCACATTTTCAAACTGCCAGAAACTAAGTTCACTCATTAGGTAGGTAAAACTAGTTTGAAAAATCATTGCAATCTATTTAGACCAATCGCACCTGATTAACTACAAAAAAATTGAAATATCAGAGCCGTAGATGTTTGGTGATGCTATTACTAGAGATCCGATAAATTATTGAGTACAATGACATGTAGGCTAGAATTCGCAGTCTTATATACACTGATACAGATATCAACTGTTTATCGGTTGATTGTTGTGGTAGTTAAAGGCGGTGGTTGGGCGCACAATTCATTGCATGTTTGTATTGGCTCATTTATCTACAGGAGGTGTCAAACAACACGTCGACCAATTACAAAAGTAACATGAACGTACAAGTTGTGAATTACAAATTGTCTGTAAATGAACCCGCGAAATTCTTAGGTCATTAGCTATTACATTTCTATAAATACATTTTGAATCTGAATTTCGAGGTCATTATTTCCCATTCGGCTACGGGAATACAGGGGTTGTCTATCACTTATTCCTTTTTTATATAGAAAATATACACCAACCAAAACCAGCGGTGCATTGAGAAATATGATAGCGGTCTCGGTGAGTTCGAAATATCATAATAATGTTATCACATATCAGCGTCCTAACTCAGCCTAGTGGCGCTCCCGAGGAAAGCCATGCGAGTCATTAATATTTGTGAGGGTAGTGAACATAAGTCAATAATATGAAGAGATAATAATGAATAATGTAGGCTGGATTTGCCAGAGATAGAACTTGCGTAATGACTGTCGTAAGGACCGCAAATCGCAGAAACCTCTCAGGTTTACGTCGGGATTAACGACATGCAAAAATACGACTGCCAAAGAAAGTATCATCTAAACTGCTGGCTCTGGCTAGTCTAAATGGTTTAGTATTACTGGTGGCTGTGAGCAAGGGAGTGCGCCAGGTTTATACGGTCGGAACGACGATTTGCCTGTTTCCACTCCTATAACTAGGCATACGAAAAATTTTCGCGTGTTCAATGACCTATAGGCTGGTCTCCACAGTGCCGTGTACACTCGAGCCTCAGCTGTGTGTTCATTGGCTATTGCCCCAGAGAGTAGCCAGTGTTACTCCACACCAGGCAGTATGGCACTCGATGGTTTGTTTATTTGCAAATCTGCTATTGGCACAGAGTCGTCCTGGGCGCTTCTAATGAGCTGTGATCCAATTGCAAATGTGACATCTGTGTACACGCGTTGGACGTCTATCTTGTCCTGAAATGAATTCGCGAAATTTTCCTATCCCTAGCGATAATGCAGATCGAGCAAACGAGACAGTGGCTTTATTTTTTCCAATCTTCTCACATGCCTGCGAGGGAATTACAGGGTAAATGTACACTTCATTTATATCTGTTTTTTATGTCTCAACCCGAAGCAGAAATTTAATCAAATCGTTTTATCTGATTTCAAACGTATTTATTATTCTTTCGTAATTAATAGTTGTCTATGAATTTCTTCACAAACGCTCAGTGTTACTGGTACTACCACGTGATTTAACTTTCACATAAATTTATATCTAACCGAGCTTTAAGGGCTTTTACTTGACTGACAAATACGCAAAGTTTCGTCAGCGGTTCAAGTTTGAAAGCGTCACGGAAATAATTAAGACGCACTTAGACACGCCTCCTTTGTATAAAATATAAAGCTTTTTCTTCATTATTTTATAATTCACACATAATCACGGTCTTTACTGATGATGTGTTTGGTAATGTTATGTGGACTTATACAGCCGTGGCATTAGCATGAATATTCCCTCGCTGAAGAAATCAGGATTTGGAAGTTCAAACCAACCGCAGACAGCACTCTGAACACTTGCATCATTTCGAAATCGTCTTCAACCAGGGTTGAAGAACGGGGGCAGATCGGGGACTATTGAGGCCCCTCGTACACACAGGCGACTCGGTCGCGGGGTGGTAGTATCCCATGAGCGAGCACTGTGGAGGCGGGAATAATACGCTTGCACGCGGGCGACTGTGGCGAGCTGTGGCGTAGAATCCTGCGCACCGAGCGAGCCACTTTTGGTGGCGTGTGACAGCGGCTGCTGCTGGTCAGTCGGCGCCTGCCCGCTGCGTCTACGCAACGGCGTCATTTCATTCCGACACATTTGCAATAGAAGTAGAGTCACGCGCTGCAATTCGGGATGCTATAAGTGATGCGTATGGCAACGAACTTGTTAGAGGAAAAGCCTGGGAAGAATTATGCTGTGTATTCGTCAAGAATTTCGAAGAAACAAAAACGACGCAGGTTAGTTGATTTCACAGCAACTTTATTGACAGTAAATATGCGCAATACATATATATATATTAATGGAAGAAAAGAAGCGTGTCAAGAACCTATAGACACTATTAACATGCAAATATAATATATTTTCTTGTGTATGCAGTTGACAGAATTTATTACTGTTCTAACAATCAAAATCGTGCCTTATGATAGAGCTATACAATGCAAGATAACTTACAATGAGTGCGTTGTTCTTCTTAGTAGTACCGTCATTTAATTCGAACAATGTCAAATATAAAACACAGATTATACAAGAAAATGAAAACAGCTATAACTGGTATTTTGAAAAAAAAATTGTCTAGTGTTGTGTCCTGTGCTGCCACGGCAAATCCTTCTTCGCTGGAAAAGTTCTGCGCAAACTTTTCTCAGATTGTTATTGCAGATCGCGTGTTCGCTGGTTATATTAAAGCGTCCCCTTCCTCCAGTCCAATTATGCTCAAAGTTCAGTCGAAGTCTACACCGTCTCTTTCCCTGACAAAGTCGTGTAGTGCACAACATGCCTTAACAAGAGTAGCAGCATCATTAACGTCGTTAATATTCAATGCTCTGTGAAAGATGCTACCTTTGTCTTGTGAGAATACCAAACGAGCGTCTCGCTCTCAAAATGCGATAGTTGTACGTTTTCTTTTCCCGCGACAAATTTTTCCCCACCGCATGGCCTTTGCATGTGCGTGGAAAGAGCAAAGGCTTCATCGCCAACGAAAGTGAGAGGAAGGGGTTCGCCACCCGTTCTTATTGGTTTGTCTCTAGGAATGTGTAAAGCATTTACCTTTAAGTTTTTGGAACAGTAGACTATTTTGATAATTTACTTAATCAGATGCCTTACCATAGGAACAAATATCAACAAATGTGAACCTGTAATTTGAATCGCATACAGCTAACAATACCACGAAGAAATATTTCTTGCGGCAAAAATATGACGATCCACTGCCAGCTAGTTGAATAAGCTGTATATGTTCACCGTGAGTTGCCCCTAAGCAGTTGGGGGAATCAGCCCTTGGGGGAATCAGCCCGCGTTTCAAAACCATTTGCGATTTTCAGCCACTCATATTCAGTTAGGTCTCGAAAACAAATGTCATGTAGATGCTGCCAAATTATCTCACAAACTTCTATTACTATCTTCAGCGCAGTGGAAAAGCCACATCAAAATATGTTATGTAGATCTGTAAAGGTGTAGCCGGTAGCAAGGTACCTGAAAAAAACAGTAAGTATTAATATTCTGCATCTTACAATAATGAGGAGTTTTTTTTCTTCAGCTGTGGACTTACAGCGACGGTGGATAGGAAAGAGTACATTTACTATAGACAGTTATCCTTTCTTCTTCCTGCCTGCGAGACAAAGCCATCAGAGGAAACATACTAAGGCTATGCAGTGGAAACACCTACGGCAGATACATAGCCTACTCCACCCGCTGACAAAGGAGGAAGAGCAATACAGTGGATGTAGTGAAACGACAGCTTATTCACGCACTATCCAAAAATATAGACAAAAAAAGAGCAGCACAGCACTGTGTTGATAATGATGGTGACAGGCACTGTCTGTTATGTCTCTCACCCCATTTCAAAGCTCTTCCTGACAATGTCAAACTTGATGTTCAGGGTGAGTTTATAAGCATTTTACAGAAATAGAAACAGTGCAAGAGTGCTGGTCGGCTGTATTCCTCTACATTCAATTACATGCATCCTCACCACTCTTCATCAGGCACTGCAGGTCCACACTTGCCATTTCACCACTGTCAGAACACGAACACAGAACCTCCTGCAGCCTCGTACGACGAATCTCGCCCATCCCACGTTCCTCAAACTCACCAGTACAACGCCCTGTATCCATCTGCGCCGACATCATCTGGTGATAGTCAACCACAGTTCAAGAGTCAATCCCCCTGCATCATCAGCGACAAGAAGCCATGCTGTGTCTCCGCTCTCGGATGTGTCCAGCGTCTGTGAAGACTTTTTCTAATGAAATTTCACAGAGGATTTAGTCATAATATGGATTTCTATACATTACAGAAGTTTCGAATACATGTAACACATGTCAATATTTTTATTCTACATATATTAAAACAGATATTGTAATACTCCACATATTGCTAATCATTCGTAAACAGCGATGTGTTATTGACTACCTGTTCCAATTTTTATATATTAATATATATAATGTGTTTGTGAATTTAGACCGAAAACCATGTCCTGTAGAAACATATTTATTTATCCATAAAAATGAATCTCAGTACGTGATTATATTCGGCCCTAATAACTTTCCCTAGCCAATCTGATAAAAGTAAGTTATACCCTGCGAATTACGATGTGTCTGTGGCAAACCAATAACAACTGTTCATGATGAATTCAGTTGCCAGAAATGTAACTGATTAGCCTATGTTCTAATTTAATTATATATTAACATAATTTAGCTGAATTAGCTAATAGTACCCACCTGAGTGTAATCGCAAGTCTCTCCTCGGCTGGTATACCCTTCCTCATATTTTGATCAGCTTTCCCGATGTGTGTTTTCAGTAACGACAAAAGATGGTCCGAAGAGTTTTTTCGACAGCCTTAAATAGTTACGAAACTTGCAGCTGTCTTGTTTTAATTCACTCATAATGGTGTAAAATTGTCCACTCGTAAATCGACCCGCGGTTAATGGATGCATCCACAAGATCGCTGTTGTTTACGACCATGGCGACGCCGCTGCCTCAGGAGGAGCACACGAAGAAGGGAGCCCATCTTTACAACTGCGTCTTCTGGCGAGTGAATCTTGCACACGAGCGACGACATAGTGCCGCAGAGATGCGCCACTTAGTCGCTTGTATGTACACGCCACAGCAGTGGCGCGACCGAGTCGGCCGTGTGTAAAGGGCCTACAGAGGACGCCTCATTCACTATGTTTCAGTGAAGAGATTGCATGAAATGCTGTGTTGCCCGTGCAGTGTGAGGTCTGGCATTATCACAGACCATGTGAGATTTCAGAATAGAAACAGCCTCTTATTATATGTATATTATATAATATATATTTATTGTGTAATATATTTTATTACGTTAAATATTATATTAGATTTATATATTACATAATTATATTATATAGATTTATATATTATTAATTTTTACATAATTAATATCATATAATACATTTACTCTGTATATATATATATACATTTATTATTTACGTATTTGTTATATTATTATATATAGCGAACTTCAACTTCACACGCTAGTAAAATGGCATTACTTGCCAGAAACATGTTGTAACGCCGTACACCAGCCAGCACCTGCTAGCCTACTCGCCAGTCGGCAGCCCGACAAATAGAGAACATTTCGAGACACGGGTTAGCCAATCAGTTACAAGGCCCGTAGTCAGAACCACGCGAACGCAATCAGATGACGGGAACATCAACTCTGAGAAAAAGCATGGCTGTAGGAACCAACTTTCAGTACCCACAACATATATAAAGTGGTAGCATAGAGACAGCAATCAGGTTGGTTGCTGGAGCCATCTAAATATTGTCAGCGTATATAGTACCTGCAACATAACTGGAAGTTACGGTCTTGTCTGTGATTGTATCTGCAACCATGAATATATATATATATTTCATTCACGGGTGACTGTACACTTTTCTGAAGCCCTGCTAAAGTTCTGCTTCTAGGATATTCCTCCGCCTCGTGCAGACTAAGCGCAACTTAATACGAAAAATTGCACCAGGAGGACAACGCACCGAATTCGTGCGCTCCCAGTTGTAATAATATTTTGCGTCAGAACTATTTCATACTAGGCGTTACCAACTCACATGTATTCTCACTGTTTTTATTCATATCTATACTACGAAATAAAATAGAAGTGTCTGTCTGTGGTAGTCGAATGATTCACTTTTAAATATTTTTTCATATAGTATAATTGATAACTAAGCCATAATCTAATGTTAAATTTTATCGTGTCTCTCTGTCTGAACGGATTTAACTCAAAAACCACTTAATATATTGACATCAAATTTACATAGTATATAGATAATAACCCCAGGACCAACTTAGTCTTTGTATAATCGAAATATATTTCAAACGGTTCCGGAAAAAATGATGATCAGCGATGTAAATAGGTACTGGATTAAGCTTTTCTTAGGATTACTGCATAAAAAGAAGCATTGTAAAAAAAATTCTTAATTTCTCCTTTCTTTTCTGTCTATGGGCGGTAAACCTTTCCTTCAAAAAAGCCGTGGTGGCCCAGTGGCTACAATTATTCCAAGTGAGGCCGCAGTGACCCAGTGGATAGATATATACCAAGTGGGGCCCCAGTAGCTCAGTGGCTAGAGGACCCAATAAAGGAGCCGCAGTAGCTCAGTGGCTAGAGCACCCAATAGTGGGGCTGCAGTATCTCAGTGGCTAGAGTGCCCAATAAAAAACGTGGCTAGATCAATTTAAAGTCCTAAATATCATGCTAACATAAAACATGGCAGGGTGTAATTTAATAGCTCAATTAAACCTGAAAGAAGAAATTTCAGTATTTTAAACCTAAAACCACAATGAAACTACGGTAGGCTTTATTTCGATACCTTTAAAAAATTCATGCGAACGAAGTCGCACGGGTCAGCTAGTTTATTATAAATGATTGGTTATAATTTGTAAATAAAATGCAGGTTAAACTTCAATTTTACGTGAGCTAAGATTGATGTACGTTAATAGAAGTGCAAAACGTCTGTGATACATGAAGTAATTAGGAAATAACTAAACACGTCATACATGGGGTTAATTTTTCAAAGGTTTGATAAAAAAAGTGTGAAGTAACCACGAATGGACTATCGTCGCTACAACAGAGCATCACGTGTCACCTACAGAACAGAGAGTTGCTTCAACTATATCAGGATTCTTCCCCGCAACAAACAGTACGAAACATGTTTCCAGAACTCTGTTTTCACTTCACTCTCCGTTGTATTTTTTATTTTTTTAAATTTTTTTTTTCAGTGTACTGTACGTATAGGGATCCGCCACGCAATTTTCGTCTGTGTGTTTTTTTATGTACTCTGTGGCGCTACGGCGCACAAGCGTTAACACCTCTTGGTAAACGAGCTGGCTATTTCCTGCGAACTACCGCCCTTCGCGATCGTAATGTTTTACAATCGCACGTATCCACGATGCAGAAAACACGACGTGCAGAAAACCCAGAGCAAAGTGAACACGCGGTAAAGTTTTTCTTTGCTTTTGTTATAAACAGTTATTCTTCGGAAACTACGTGGTTGCCAAATATTATCTTTTGTAACTGTACAGCTAGACAATTTTACATTTTAAATTCGTCATTTAGGAAAACATGCACATTTTTTTTATGCAGTTCAATGGTTATAACAAACTTGACGTCTACGATACTTGCTTATTAAAATTCAGCATTTGTTTTACACGTTCCTCAGATTTGAAGCCGGAAAGCGCGGAGGCAATAGGGGCGACACTGCAATGCCCAATCAAGTGCGCCATGACCGCTAAGCGCAAGTCTCTCAATTGTCGTGCAGTGTTCTCGCCTTGCACGTTTTCCTGTGGGACTTTCAGCAGCGGTCTTACGATTTTGTCGGTGGAAAGTCTCCAGAAAGGTTAAATTCAGGACTTTTGAGTAGTTTCCTCTGGTGAATGCACTTCGAGATACAACGCTTTGAAAAAAAAAACCCGTTTCTAGCTATGTTGGAATGCCATACAATAGTGTTTCTAATGAGCTTGGCGTCTTGAAAGCACTCAATATACTTTGTATGAAGCATGTGTTCTTTTCGTATATCAGTATAGTGGATGCACGTTTAATAGTGTCTGTTGAAAACATATATATTTCAAACACTCTGGAACGAATTTCCCTATCATGCAAAGAGCCATTACTTCGGGAACCTTGCATTTGATATAACATGGAAACTTTAACCATTGATTCACACTAACTGGTAGACTTATAAATATATATTTTTTTTAAATAATTTTATTTAAGACACTCCTTGATTCAATTATTTGTGTGTTATACACGGGGGACTATCAAGAATTTTCCATAAAAATAATTATCATTAAAATCATATGTAGCTGCCTAGTGACGTCACATGTAGCTGCCTAGTCCACCAATATTTTATTCATTGTTAAGAAAGCACTTAAGGTATCAGTCTTTCAAAAATATCATGTCTAAATGCGTACAGTTTAGTGAAGCGGCTGCAACGTAGAAAAAGTCGTGTCTCATTAAAAGTAAACTAAGAAGTTGTTCGGAGATTTACCACAACAGTGTTTAGGAACAATACGGAAAATTTTATGGTGAAGTTTTTCCCTATACACATGTGGTAGAACACCTGAACAAGTATATTAAACAGCTAAGTGGGTAATGTCATTACCAAATCCATATTGTAGTCGTGATAAACACTTCTGTATTTGTATACTAATGTATGGTAACTGCCCCACACTTTGAATAGGTAAAAAAAAAATCTTCCATTATGTGTTAGGAAGTTTACCGGAAAAATTTCTTACAATGTACGTTTAAACTTGTAGACATTAATCTAGCAGTTTTCTCTTGCAGGATGATTGCAAGCTTGCATGGCCGTATTCACATGATCTTTTCTTTCGAGAGGTGAGGCGCGTCTAGGTGGTAGAGTATACCGACATTTCGTCATACATTCACTCTAAGGTACAATTCGTAAAATTACGAATGGTAAATTATCTTCCCATGCACCAATGATACCTTCCTACATTCGCTCACGAAACAATCAAATGCATAGGGAAGTCCTCAATCTCGCAAGGCAAAAACGTTCACAATTCATATATTTGCAGTAAGACATGTGGTACTGTTTCCATACGATGTATAGGTTTAACAATTTCCATTACAGTTCGGGTAGTTTGCCGGAACAATAATTACAGTGTTGCAGCTGGTATCTTCAGGGTTGGGTTGGATTTGATCACTGAAGATGCCCGCTGGAATGCGTGATGACATGTCGAAATGCTATACAACCTTGACAAGACTTACCCTCGAAAGCCATTAAATTCCATTTTGTTTAAAGGACGTGAGTATCGGTTAATCAATTCCAGTTGTAAGTTTCTTTTTTCTCGCAGAACACTTGGTCGTAGAATCTTAACCACGGAAAATTTAATTTCAAAAGTCGCTTCGTAATTTAAAAAAAAGTCACAATTCTGTTTTTAAGATGGCAACAGGATGGCAAGGTATTCCAAATTGTGAAGATTTTGAGTGAAAGAACGACGAAAATTTAGTTTGTAAAATTGGTTACAAAAGAACAGATGTGGCTTATTGCTTACTGGATTTTCTGCTGTTTATTAAATACCGTCAGTTGTTACTTGGAACGACTGAGAGAAGACAGCTTGTGCTTAGGTTTTTGGCAGATTATCACAATTTGAATTCGCGCTGTTTCATAACTTGTCATGCTGGAAATACAAGGGAAGAGTGTTACCATGTCAAATGGAAATTCTACACAGTTACGTCATTCGAAATAATAAATGTGAAATTGGTACTTTGTGAGAAAAATAAACACAACTGACCAAGTTGTTGATGATATAATTATTCTGGCGTGTTTTTTTTTTTTTTTTTCTGTCAAATGTTCACCGAGGAAAATAATTTTATTGATCAAACAAAGGTAGTTTGGCGCTACCAAATTTCACTTGAAACACACTGCGTGGTAGGTCGATCAACCCGACTTTAGTCAGTTGTGAAGTCTGCAGCGAGACGTTGCAGAACACCTAGCCACTGCTGTTGACTGCGCCCACAAATAGCACGTCAACATCGGAAACTACACTCTAAGAAATTATTTGGAAATTCGCCATACCAGTGTACACACTCAGTGAGATAGCTGGAATGGTAATATTTTCCCCTATACGCAGGGATAGGAAAGTTCCGCGATTTCATTGTCAAACACATATACAGAGAAGTCGCCTTTGCAATTGGATCACAGTTCATTAGACACTCCCTAGACGCCTCTGAGCCAGTAGCAGACTTGCAAGGAAACAAGTAGCGAATCTCATACTGCCAGGTGTGTGAGGTAACACTGGGGCGGCAGCCTGTGAACAAACAGCTGAGGCTCTAGTGTACACAGGCCTGTGGAGTCTAGCCCGCAGGTCATTGAACTCGCGAAATTTTCCTTTCCCGACCCATACATTCGCTGTAGCGTTCCTACACATTTTCTCAGGAAACAGTCAAATGCGTAGGAAAGTTACCAACGTTGTGTAGTAGAGACGCCAAACATTCCTGCGTCTGCAGTTTGATGTGTGGTATTATTTCCATACATTGTATAGGTTGAGAACTTCCATTATAGTTTAGGGAGTTTACCAAAAAAAATAAATTTTTACATTGTAGATGTGAGACAGAGTCTACGCTGGATTGCAGATGGAACATTATGTACAGACGCATATGCCAAATACGATCTAACGCTCTCTTCAGCCAACGAACGACCATTTTGCCTCTATAAATCTCAGAACTGCACTGTTTAGATAGACACGTGTTTTGTAAAGTTCATTCGTGGTTTCTTAACATTTTCGGAAAAACCGCTGGATTTCTACTAACATGATCTTCCTCCACCTCATGCAAACAACGGTTATTTCAACGAGTGACGATCAGAAACGTTGGAGCTACACGGACTACACCGCCAAGCGCCCTTCATTAGGGGCACCTGTTTTTTGGCTGAAAGATTTCAAGACTATTTGTACTCCAAAACACTGGAGAGCTCAGATCCCCTTTCAAAATTGGATAGTTTCAACTGTCATGCATTGCTGGTGTCTGCCCGTGAATCACGGACACTCAGTGTCGAAGTTACTTAACTGTGATTGGCCCAGTAAGGTAAGGAACCAAAGAAAAACTGCTCGTTTGACATAGAACATTGGAGCCAGCCTTCGCGGTAAATATTTCTGCGAATAACAGGAGGCCCTACCCACCATCCCTATGCGCAAGGCTCCAAACTAGTGTGTTGCATATACATATGGGACTTTAATGGGTAACCCTATGATTTTATTGATAACCGTCTGTAGCAATAAAGGCTACTATTGCAGTTTCGCTCTTGCCCGTATTGTACGTTCTAAGTAGCGACCCATGAAACTAGCATTTATAGACATGTTGGAATTCACACACATGTGCGTTCATGTTACTTTTGTAATTGATGGACGTATTATTTGACACCTCCTGGAGGTAAGTGAACCAATAACAAACATGCAATAAACTGTGCGCCCAACCACCGCCTTTTACTACCGCAACAATCAACCAAGAAACAGTTGATATCTGTATGAGAGTATATGAGCCTGTGATGTCTAGCCTACGGATCATTGTAATCGCGAATTTCTCGGCTCTCCAGCTAGTCATAACTATGACTAGGCACACTCGAATTCCGCGAAAAGATTTCACGGCCAGTTGTATTTTATAACACTTTAGCTCAGATCCACTTTCGTGATTGGATGGTTTCCGTGTTAGGCTTCTTTAGGTGTCTACCTGCGAGTCAATGACACACAGTATTGTAGTTACCTAATTCTGATTGGCCGGTTATGTGGGAAAAGATCATCTCACAAAGAGACGCCACCAATAAGCAAAAGAAAACAGTTGGTATGCCTGTAGGGTGTCGAAATCTAGCGTGCGCGGAAATTTTTTTTAACAAAATTCTAATATCCCTATTGGTAGGGGATAGATATATTGTATATGCATATACAGAGTATCTACAAATGATTGAAGCGATTTCATTATATTACTGTAGGTGTATTATTGAACGTATCGGGGCGTAACTTGGCAGCCGTATGCAGAAACTCACCACATTTTATTCTATGTTGCAGATTTCCGCATTCAGCCTCTATTAGCGCAGCAGTAGCAAGATAGATCCAAACAGCGAGAAAGCATACGCTGCCCTTGAATTCCACGCAAGTCGCTCAGTGAAAACAGTTCAACGACGATTCCGAACGAAGTTCAATGCAGAACCTCCGTCTGCAAACTGCATACGGCGATGGTATGAACAGTTCACAGATACGGGATGCCTCTGCGAGGGGAAATCACCGGGTCGTCCTCCAGCGCCTGAACAAACAGTTGAGCGTGTGCGGGCTAGTTTCGCGCGTAGCCTGAAAAGTCAACGCGGAAAGCTAGCAGAGAATTGGATATTCCACGAGCGACCGTATGGAATATCATGAGGAAACGTCTGAAGCAGAAGCCGTGCCGCTTGCAGTTGCTGCAACCGCTAAGACCTGCAGACAAAAACATTCGCTTTCAGTGGTGCACTCGAGTGCAAGAACTTATGGAAGTGACTTTTGTGGTAAACTTGCGTTCAGCGACGAAGCGATTTTTTGTCTTAGTGGCACAGTGAACAGGCACGGTGTCCGTATCTGGGGTACGGACAACCAACATGACGTAATTGAGCACATTCGTGACTCCCCGAAAGTCAATGTTTTATTTGTGCCATCTCGAAATCCAAAGTTTGCGGCCCCTTCTTCTTCTGCGAAAAATCCATAACAAGGCACATTTTTTTCTGGACGTGTTAGAACTTTGGCTCATGCCTCAGCTCGAGACAGACAGTGAAGACTCTATCTTTCAATTGGAGGGTGCTCCACCTCACTTCCATCGCGATGTCCGCGAATTCCTGACTCACAGATGGCCAAACCGATGGGTAGACCGTAGTGGGAATGATGATCAACATCTGCTGTCATGGCCACCACGCTACCCTGACCTAACCCCATGCGACTTTTATTTTTTGACGCTGTGTGAAGGATTTGGTGTTTGTGCCACCTTTACCGGTCGATTTAGCGGACTTGTAGGCTCGCGTCGTCAACGCTTTCGATCGCATTGACAGAGACATGCTGCATAGCGTTCGGCAAAAACTTAATTGTAGGGTTGATGTGTGCAGGATCGCAAGGTGGCAATATATCGAACATTTGTAATGTGCCAAAAAAAAACTTGGTGAATTTCTGTACTCGGCTACCAAGTTACGCCCCAATACGTTCAATAACACACCTACAGTATCATCTCGAAATCGCTTCAATAATCTGTAGGCAACCTGTGTGAACCTGCGGAACGGTATCAAGTTTGAAAAGTAATATAATTACATCAATGGCTGACCAGGAAAATCTCGATATTCACGGGCAGTAAGTAACCTTCGCGCACGTTATCAAAGATGGTGGTTTTTCACAGGAAGTATGAAACCGCTCAGTTGTTGATTCCAGTTGTTTTTGCCTCGTAAATAATTCAGGCGTGCGGTCTCCGATCGTTTACCCTCCCCAGAGTGAGGTTCTTGTTCCGTTTGTAAACCTACCATTTCCATTTAATCCGCCCTCCCTTCCAGTCCCTCCCGTCGTTTCCTATTCCTAAAAACTGCGATTACATTCATTTCCATATTTGCGGCGCGGAGCTGAAATTCCCTCCTGAACTGCGGTAAAGCAGACGCACCACTATCGGCATCCGTCTCTGATGTTTGTTAAAGCACAAATGAACGTTATTTTCGGCGATCCCGGCATTTACAGTTTTTTTTTTTTTTAATGTATATATTTATCCCGTGATGACAGTTCCTGAAGCAATTCAATCTCCTGCACGTCTGCATTTACCTTTCAATACCAACTCAATTCAACTGTAAAACGAAAAAAATATATATCAGCAATAAAATTACCGTTTTATTTCGCCTTTGTATATTCTCTTCGAAATACGTGTATCGACCTTAAAACAATGTCATAAATCACGAAAGAAAAAGTCATCGCCCACAAGGAATTCCATGAGAAGAAATTTTATGCGATGAATAAAATTATACTTCTTATATTTCTTATATCATATATGGTAAACTAATCCTAAGTCTTAGATTTTTCACTAAGAGAACAATTTTCTTGAAGATACAAAACAAATTTGTTTCAAAAGTGTTTCTTCACTCAACTAATCTGCTGTAACTCCTTGGAACCAAATAAATTAGTTAAAAATAATTTTTGAGGCGAATGATTATTCAAACATTATATATATATATATATATATATATAAAGTACATACAACAATTTTACAAGTACTTTTAACTAATCGGTTTGGTTACCGTAAACATTAAAAATATCGTGGTAGAGTCAAGTCAGTATTTCGTTTGAAGCAAATAAAGTATTTGATTACGTGGAACAAACTGACATCTATGAATTATAGAACTTGTTGCGGGACATCAACTTGGTCTAGATCTGGCATTTATTTTGTTGGATTTAGAGTAGTTGGGACATTTGATTGCCTCCGTACGAAAATACCGTTCAAGAGTTTGTTTGTAATTTTCGTGACAATTAAGATGGCAAATGTGTTTTGTATTTATTAATACTAAATAACAATATAAATAATCCCAATGAAACTATTTCAACAGTAATTTTAAGCTGCAACACTGTAAAACACGACTGTCAAAGTCACGTGGATGAGTTGATAGATTTGGGCAGTTCTTAACAACGATGTCTTGAGAGTCGATGAGGGTGAAATGAGGTGAGAATGGAGCGGCGCTGGAATGGAAGAGCGGGGAATACACGAGATCCCGGAGTAAGCCCATCGACCAGTGGCATCATCCGGCTCGATTCTCACTTGCGAAAATCCGAGAGTGACCCGGCCAGGGATTGAACTCTGTACGCCTCGGTGGGAGGAGAAATTTTCTAACCTCTCAGCAACCCCGACCCCAAAGTCACATGGTCAACAGTGATAAAAACATTTGTTTTTATGTCAGTTTTCAAAAGACAAACACTTGTACATGAATAAAATACTTTTATCAATTTGAATTTAACTAAGCAGAACTACAAATTGGTTAGAGGAAGTGTGGATATATTTAAACCTTCCCGTAACGGGAACTCATGGCAAGTGCGAGCTTCAGCGCATAACACTGCCCTCTCCTTAAGTCTGTTCGTCCCGATCAGACTCTCCAACTTCAGTGTACATACATTTCCAAGCACCTGTTTACTTGTCAGAATTCTAACCTCAAATCCTATCCGTACCGTTCTTGCTAGCCGTGTTGGCAGAAATGCAGTTCAATGCTGGGACACGGAAACTGGTTTTAAGCAGCCAGAGAAGTCGGCCTGCCTCATCTTTGGTTTATCGTTTTCTGCTGGGCACATGCTTCATTCCCCGTTCCAGTGCAGAATAGGTAGGGACACCCGATCTTCGCGAAAAGATTTTACGGCCAGTTGTATTTCATATCATAACACTTCAGCTCAGGTCCATTCTCTTGATTGGATTATTTACGTTTTAAGCCAGTTGTATGTCTGCTCGCGAATCACAGACGTACACTACGGAAGCAACCTAACTCTGGTTGGCCAGCCAAGTAAGGAATTGTGCCCTCTCGATGACACGGGGCCAATAAGCGAAAGAAAACTGGTGTTATAAGTAGTCGTAGGGATTTGAAATCTAGCATGCGCGGAAATCTTTTCACGAAATTCAGGCGTCCCTAAGAAAAGGAAAGCACACGGAAGTACAGTGGTGTGATGACTCTTTAGTTGAGGGCGCATATGCTTGCTGATTCGTTGCGCGAGCCTCTAGGAACGGGTCTGGTGTCTGATTGGCCACCGCGTGCTACGAACGATTCCATACCGGTTGGAACAGGTGTTTTTTTCGCGAAAATATTTCAAGAGCAGTTGTACTCCAAAACAAATTGGTTCGTGTGCCCTTTCGTGGTTGGATGATTTTAAATGTCACGTGCCTCAAGTGTCCCTCCGCGAATCATTGGACGTTCGATATCGGAGTACTTAATTACTATTGGCCCAGTCAAATAAGAACACGCCTTCTCACGAAGATACCTGGCCAATAGCCAAAGGAAGTTGGGGTTGTGGACGGAGGATATTGAAGTCCAGCATTTCCATAAATATTTTAGCCAAAAAAACACCTGTCCCTACACATCGGTATGGCTACCGTGTGACGAGATAGCCAGCAGGAGACGATTGGCCGCTGACGATTCGCCATATTGTGGGCCAGTGAGGCCATTTAGCCGGCGTGTGAGTGCCTTGAACTCGCGATATACTCCACAGTTTCGCAACTGTGCTCTTAAATATTATGTCTTCCCATCTTTTAGTTAGTTTTGCATGATTTTCTGAACTCTTCGAACGCATGTTGGGATCATTACGTGATACAGGCAATTTCTTCCTAACCCTTTATAGCTCAGCGATCCCAAATTTACATTTACCTACTTCGCTTATGCCCACAAGTTAAATATTGTATAGTATTTTTTTCTTATCGGAACTGGTTTAAATATATGTTCGTTGTATATCTGCGGCTGTGACGTAAACATAAATTATTAGATGAGCCAAATTAATGATTCCGTACATTATTACTGAACTGTGAAAAGTTAATTGCCCGATACTAATTACCCCCAAAATATTTTCCAATCTGCAATCACACCGCTGTCTGGTGCTTCCAACAATTATACCATAAGTAAAAATCCACAAGAATACACTATATTGTAAAAATATATATAATCAACCTCCGCTTACCAAAAACAATTCCTATGATTTACTTTTAAACTAAAAGAATAGTTTAGCGTATATTTTTAAAATATTTCTTTTCGTCTTTTAATCTCCATATATGCGCACATTGTTTAACTAACCGCTTTTCTTGCAGCTGTCCACTGTTTACTCAAAATTCAAATTATTTTCTGAATTGCCTTCTTTCTACTAAATGTCAAAATTATAATATATAAATATAATAACACTGGATGTTAATTAATTAAGTGAATTTCATAAAAACTGTTAATAAACAGGATTTAAGTGTACAAATAAGTGGTCTTTTTAAAAAATCGATTCTATATCACCAACTTAACCAGAATCTTGAACTTGCCACTTGAAGAGAATGTTTCTCCAAGTAGGAGAACTATAAGAATCAATGATCCGAAATTTTTTTCAGAATCTTCTAGAGCTTTTCAAAGTTATGCCACCATATGAACAGCCATTAGAAAAGTATGCTACAAATGCTCACTACTTAAATTATACACATTTTAAGTAATAATTTTGGCACACCAGTTAGTGTTTTTTTCTCCTAGGAACTTTCCCGCCTCATTCTTAAGGCAATTAAAAAAAATTATTAAGGAAATCTTCCACTGACGACGAGTAAACAACATTACCAACGAGGCGCAAGCTAAAATTTACAAGTATGTCGGAAAGTGCTCTGAGTTGGCAACACTGTCGACAAGAAGTGAAGACCTACCACCCTACCTATCTAATTTGGGCTATTACGACTGTCATCAGATGCCTTATATTGAAAACGTACACGATAGCGAATCTTGTTTGGAGAGAGGATTTTAAATGAAATATAAATATTGCATTTGTGCATGGTCTTTTTTTTTTAAACCATATTTACTCATTCGTTCTGGTTTATATTTAGAAATTCTAGTCATAAAGAATTACTGGATGTTAAACTAACACCATTCTTTTTGCCATTGTCTTCCGTATTTCAACACTGAACTGTCTGAAGATTTTTATTTTCATGCTTGCGGTAATTTCTGTTTTCTTTCAGCGGAGTTGCCACGAGGTTTGCGTGTCTCCTATATTATCGAGGGTTTTTCTCTGTAGATTACAGTGTCGCATCAGCTGGGAATTTCTTTTCAAAGTAATGTTGGCAAAGCCGTTGCCTGTTCTGTATCGCCTGATGCTGCGGCGCCGTACCAGACTGATAGCGGTCGACCTTCGACCTATCGGCAACTCTGGTCGCGCAGTGCAGCTGCAGCGCTCTTTTTTTTCTTTTTCTTTTTCTTTTTTTTTTAGCCGCGCGTGAGGGGGACAAAAATAAGGAACCGAGCAATCGAGAAAGGACGTGACTAAAAGCAACGAGTGATTACCAAGCATTGACGGTACAGCGTCCACATTCTCCCAAAACAAGAACATGTATCGCACTGCAAGATTGCGTTTTGGTGTTCCCTTTAATACTGGATAAAAAAAATCTGAACACCTAACATTTTGGGGGCCGCATCGATGTAGTGGTTAGACAACTCGCCTCCCACTTTTGCGAATCGGGTTCGATTACCGACACGATCGCTTCAGGATTTTCGCATGTGGGAATTGTGCCGGACGATACCACTGGTCGGCGGGTTTTCTCGGGGATCTCCCATTCCGGCGCTGCGCTTCATACCTCACCTCGCTTCACCCGCATCGGCTCTCAAGATCTCGATGTTAAGATCAGCCCAATATATCTTCACTTACGTAACACTTTGCGTTTACTAATGCTTTCGTCTGTATGATCTTCTGCAAATTCTGGTTTTGTATGGGGGACAACGACATATGTCGACTGCTTTGTACTTCCTAGAACTATCACACATGAAAACACATTGTTGCTTTACACGAGACGCGTATCAGGGATAATTTTGTTTGTGATGACGTCAGCAACGCACAAAAACGTTATTAGTAGGGCCACCTGTTTTTCGCGAAAAAAAAAATCACACGGATGCTAGACTTAAATATCTTATGTGCTCACTTGCAGTCGCCATTTGCCTACTGGCCGCTTGTCTTTGTGTGAAGAGACCCGGTTACACGAGTGAGCCAATCAGAATTAAGTTCCTTCCAAACTGACCGTCCGTAATTCGCGGGCAGATAGATAAGACGCCTAACACTTCAAATGATACGATCACGATAGCGGATCTCATCTAAAGTGTTTCTGAACCCAACTTGCCCTGAAATTTTTTTTCACGATAAGCAGGTACCCCTAGTTATTAACGTTCACTTTTTTTTTTTAACTAATACGACAGACCGCTAGTTTTACGCAAAGGGGAAGTTTTTTTTTTTTTTTTTTGCTAATTCTTTTGTTATCCGCGTTACCGAAATTACCTAAATTACTAAACTCACAGTAATTATAGTGAAAAGGTAAAACAAACAAATTAAAATATATTTCAACCTTAATGCGAAGTCTCTTGCGCGAATAGAAATTTCGTTGCTCATGTACATACATAAATACAACACCTCTCAGGCTGTGAGCGCACCAAATATTTTTATATTATATTAATGACAAATTGTTTGCGGAACTTGTTTTTTTTTTCGCGAAAAAGATTCCACTGCCAGTTGTGCTTCAAAACACTTTAGCTACGATCCGCTTTTGTGATTGGGTGGTTTTGATTGCCACGCGTCTTAACGGGTCAAAGTCGTAGCAACTTAATACCGATTGGCCCGGCCATGTATGAAAATGTCGTCTAACAAAAATGAGCAGCCAGAGCACAAATTAATTTTGCAAACGTGCACATAGGATATTGAAGTCTAGCCTGTGCGTAAATCTCTTCGCGAGAAAGAGGCGGCCCTACAAGTAAAGGCTGTTCACGATAAAGTGAGTATTTTTGAAACTGACCTTAGAAAGAAGTAACTGCCCATACCTGCATATATTTTAACGGCCGCAATGAGGGACATGTGTCCAGTAAAGATGGTAACGATGGAGGGGGAAGTAGTTCCATATATTAACTTCGAACAAAACTGTTAGGTAACCATTTGTGATAACTTAAATTATTTCTTTCTCTTTCTGTATTTTTTAAATCCATCGAAGTGAGAAAGTTAGCACATTTGTAAAATATTAACTTTTCTAATAATTTCACAGATTTTACTTAACCGACACACAAATAAAGTGATGAGATCCATGGCAATGTTAATTTTACATAAGGCGGAAGAACATACAACGCGGATACAAATAGATATTAAGAAGAGCTTTCAAAAGTGTTCATTTTACCGTGAACAGACTATATTGTTGCTATGTAACGTAATATTATTTTGGACATAGTGTATTACAATGAGTCTCGTAGAAAACGAGATTGTAATGGAGTACGTTCAATGTTTTGCTGGATGTGTTAGTTCCATTGCAAGAATCCTCCAAATATCAGATAATGTTTCTACTTGTTTAATTCAAAATTATATACTGTACTCTATTGTCTTTACATCTTCACATGTGAACATAGCAATGTTATTGACTACATAAATATAAATAACTAAAACCAAATGCAGAAATTTGATAATTTACGTTGAAAACTGGCGCCATTACTAATCTCGAGACATGTCAAACAAAAAAAAAAATATCTTTGCATTTCTTTCATTTCTTGAGGGTAATCCATAATTTTTAAATTCGTAGCTTACCCCGAATTTTTATAAAATTAATATTGGCTGCGCATTTTTAAAACGTATGCTTGGCATGAAATGTTAATTATTGTTCCGTAAATGGTTTTTGTCACTTAATCTGCATGCTCCTAGAAAAAAAAAAAAAAAAAAAGCAATAATGTTGTAAGTTTAGAAACTAACTATCAAATTAATTATTTTATTTGTGTTCGAAATTATAAGGCACGTGATGTACAATTAGTGAAATGGGTTTGTTACAGTTAAATGATAATAAATGATTGTATGTACATCGTTGATTGCCAATATGCGTGACCAATCCCAGTCTACTGCACCACGAGTGGTTTTCACCGAGTGATTTTTCCACAATCTAACACCTAATCAGTGATATGAGTCAGTGAAATGTCCTTCTCTGGTTAATCATCTATCAGTAGAGACCCGAGAATATCGCGGGTTCATTTATAGACAAATTGGAATTCACACACTTGTACGTTCATTAAAATGTTGTAATTGGTCGACGTGTTGTTTGACACCTCCTGGAGATAAATGAGCCAATAACGAACATGCAATAAATTGTGCGCGATAGACTGTGAAGTCTAGCCTACAGGTCACTGCAATCGAGAATTTCTCAAGTCTCTCTCTATTAGTACAGCCACCTATTATTCGGGAAAAAATTTACGCGGACGCTAGATTTCAGTCTCCTATGTGCCCACTTGAGGTCTTCATTTTACTATTGGCCGCTTATCTTTGTGGGATGACAGTCTATTATATGAGTGAGCAAATCAGAACTAAGTTTCTCCGCTACTGGCCGTCCGTGATTCGCGAGCAGACATATAAGACGGGTAACAATTCAAATGATCCAACCTCAAAAGTGGTACTGGACTAAAGTGAGTTGGGATACAACATGGCACGAAATCTTTTCGCGATAAACAGGTGCCCCGGGTTATTACTGACAGACGAATCAAGAAAATGAACTGGGAATAAGTGACTTCTGGGAGTGTAACTCTTGACATTTAGTGGAAATCACATATAAATCAGTGAAATACAGTCATCATATGAATAGATTTTCTAGGACTGATTGCCAATCATGCCTTTTACACTGGTTTCCCCTAACTTGGCTCCGTTTTCATTATTTCAAGATTAGAGTTCGTTACACTATAGGTAGTGATAGGAAAATTTCGCGAGTTCAGTGACCTGTAGGTTATACTTCTCAGTCCTCTGCATACTGGAGCCTCAGCTGTGTGTTCATTGGCTGTTGCCCTACACCTGGCAGTTATTGGATTCACAAAGTGTTTCCTGGCAAGTAAGTCTGCTATTGGCTCAGATGCGGGCAGGACGGGTCTACTATACTTTGATCCAATTACGAAGGTGACTTCACTATATATGGGTTTGACGTCTATCTTGTCCCGAAATGAATTCGCGAAATTTTCCTATCTCTTAAATATTGGCTCAATTTTGTTTGTATTTTCCCAAGAAAATCCTTGGAAAATCTATTAACAAAATATCTTTTACAGGACTACAGAAAATTTTCTTATAAAAGTGCAATACACATATAATTGCATTATTAGAAACTATAGGCTTGTATGTTCATATTACCCAGAAAAATACTTCCATGGCACCGTGACTCGAACCACTTCATTTTAAATTGTAACCCCAGTGAATTAATCATAAAACCAGTAGGTCTTGCGACATGTAAACATATTTTGGTCGTAATAGACATAACTTCATTAACATAGACTAGAAGAATACCAATTAACGTTTTAGAAGGAATCAAGGATAGATATTTAGAGAATTACTGCACTTTAGGTCTGCAGGAGGACTGCAAATTTGCACAGTTGCAGTTTTATAATTACAGAATATATTGCTGCGATAGTTTCAGCTCGGAAAACAGTTATTTACGTTACAAACAGACGAAATATTATTACAGTCTGTTGGGTTGGTTACGACAACTTTCGAGAAAATTAAATTCACGAAGCTACATGATCACACAAGCCCTGCCTTTCTTAGGAAAGTAAGGTAAAAAGGCAATGGATTCTCATACACTTGAAATAAAGCTCTAAGGTATCATTCTCTACCCTCTCATCCAGTTCACTAATAATCCTTTAGCACGTCTTTAGAAAACACGTCCACACGTTTCAACTGACATACTTACTACAGAATTTAATTAACTGTAATTTCGACTTCACTTTTTAAAGTGATTCCTGCTCGGTACAAAATTGTATTATTTATATATTAAAAATAATTATTACGACTCTTGGAACGTTACAAACACACAATCACGCACACACACACACACACACACACACACACACACACACACACACACACATATATATATATATATATATATATATATATATATATATATATATATATATAATTGTACGTTAACTAATGTAAAAGTTCAAACAAATCCTCAAAATATTTGCAAATAATTTACAGTGCACCATCCCCAGCAAATTTCAGCGCGGTTCTTTAAAGTATATGAGGCTGCAAGGCGAACCGGGTTCGATTCTGGGCGCATCTCTCAAGACCTCGATGTTAAGAGCCGTCCAAATCTCTCCATTCATTCAATAATGCTTTGATTTCGGGAAAATTGTTAATATTAAAATTCATAAAAACTGTTGGAAATGGCAAGCATTCCACTATTGGCGCGTGTTCTGTTGTTTCTAAATCGATATTAAAAGCCCTTTTCAGTTATTCGAATTTTCTGGGTATTGTTTTTATTTACAAGGTCGTTTTTATCGCAGGGAGAGGGATATGCATAGAAGTAAAATTATAATGACCCACGTCTAGTAGATTAATATATGCAGGAATTTAGCATTATAACACTTAGCCAAACGAATGCAGACATAAGTTACATAAATTAAAATAAAACGGTATAAGATACGCTAAAAATCATAGACTGGCGGAGTTAAGAATCTGTAAACATTCCTATTGCGTTACACAATAGTACCAAACGGATCCTAGTAGAAAGTAAATTTTTATAAATCAATGACGTGACATTACGTATTTTGGAAGTCTTATTTGTTGCTATTTATTTACGTTTTGTGTTACTGGACTAGTGTTATTTTATTAATACCAGCATCAAAATTAATTTGGCATAGAAATACATTTCACAGACCACATAAGTTTGACATTAGCTAATGTGTACGGTGTTATATATGTATTTTACTCGGGTGCCCGCTATATTGATTGTCTATACCCACGTACCCTATATAGGAAAAATTCAGCCTAGGGAAGTGTGTGACGTCACAACACTTCGATGAGAGCGCACGTGTAATGAACACGTGACGAACAAAGAACAGTAATAACCATACTCGATTAGTGTGTGGCGGTAAATCGTTCCTCATCGGATCCCCGAAATGGGTTTTCGTAATTGGAGGCCGGCGAACGCTCGGATGGATTCATGAAACAGGCCATGAGTTTTTTTTTTGCAAAAATATTTCACGACTAGTTGTAGGCCTACCTACAAACCACCTTAGTTCAAAACTAGATCAGTGGTTGGATGATTTTAAATGATTATCTCCTTCGCCGTCTACCCATGTAATCACGGACAATCAGCATCGGTGTAATTTAATTATTTATTTATTTACGACTTTTTTATACAAGTGGTAAAGTTGCATAACTACCTTGTCTTACACTTAACCACCTTTCAGATACGCATAAATCTATACTTTCAAGTGTTGCAAACAGGTAATATTTTGGTTCCTTCTGTAATTATCCTGATTCTACACTTGCTTCGTCCAAGCAACCCTTTAAAATATTTGCTTGGTGCTTAAGAGGCATTGAGGAAAATACTCGCAAACCAGAGCTATATAAATATCCTTAAATTCACTAACCGCAGGAAAGAAACTGACTCAACTGAACAATGAGCATAGCCGCGCACAGCTCTTGTCACGTATTTCCTTATTCTGCATCATGTCCATCGAAGAGGAGGTAGTCATGATGAATAGTGAATGTGTGGTACAGTCATAAAACAACAAATGTTTTCTGTTGCAAACGCCTTTATAATGCATCACACCTAAGTTATTGTTCCACTGTAATGTATGTTTGGCCCGCCGAACAATATCTAACAGTAGCCCACTGCATTGGCATATAAGAAGACCTATATAAAACCTACATAACATTTAAAAATAAAAATTAGAAAAAAATTAAAGAGCTTATCCCCCATAATATTACTATTAATAAATAATAAAACAATAAAAAATATCATTAATTAATAATAGCTGAATTAAATTCAATTATTAAAAAACTAGATATATTGATTTGCGATTAACATATCACACCTACATTATTATAATTAATAAATATGCCATTGTAAATAACATAATAATATAGATCAAATCAATTCGAGATTAATATATAAATAATAAAAATTTAATCTACCCTGATACAAAAGGTACAACAAAAAATTTACTTTAAAAGAAAACAAAATTAAACCCTCACGGTACATGTAAACTATAACAAATAGGATTTTTTCAAAGTATAATACTAAAATATAAAAAAATAATAAAATTTTAATTAAAAATAATAAAAAATAATATAAAAAGTAAACTAATAATTAAACAATCAAAACTTAAATTTCGCAATTCAAATCTACTCAATGTAAATGAATTATTTTCTATAAACTAAGTCTTGTACATTCAAGACACACTTTCCAGTACGTCTACTTTGTTACGACTTATCTCAAATATATTGAGAGTGACGGGCGATATGTACTTATTTTAGAGAATTCCCCGAAAATATTTCTGCACGTGCTAGATTTAAATACCGCACTGAAATACCAACAGTTTTCTTTTGTTTATTGGCGGCGTGTGCTTGTGAGAAGATCTCCTACTTAACTGGCCAATCAGAATTAGGTATCTTCAATACTGCGCATCTTTGATTCGCGTTACGCGGGAAACCACCCAATCACGAAAGAGGATCTGACCTAAAGTGTTATGAAATACAACTGGTCGCGGAATGTTTTCGCGAAATTCTGGTGTCTCTACTTTTAAGTGAGTAATTTAACGCACGCCACTAGTAGTAGGTTGGGGCATATTTATTACTATAGGCTGTTCACGATGAACTGAGCACTTTTGAAAGCCCTGCTTAAGATCTGCTTAGGTAAAATTAAAATTGTTATGGGCCTCATACGGCTCATCACTTTATTCATGCGCCGGTCAAGTGAAACTGTGAAATTATTATAAAAAGAAAGACTCTACAAATATGCTAATTTTTACGTTTCTGCGCAAAAAAGAACAAAAGTGAAAAAAAAATCTTAATTTATCACAAATGGGTTACTTAACACTTTTCATTCGACCTTAAGATATTGAACTACTTTCCATAAATCGTTATCAACTTTACTGGCCGAATGTCACTCAGTGCGCCCATTAAAATATATGCCTGCAGAGAGAGTGACTTTTTGCTAAGGTTTATTTCTTAAGTGCTCACTTTATCGCTGCCAGCCTGTACTTCCTTGTACCGAAGCTATGAATTGGCCATTCGGAAGCAGCAAAATCGCCAGCGGGTTCGTGTGACGTCACATGCCAAGCTAACATTTCTGCGCTGTGCTGCCGATATAACTAGCTGGAATCCTGCGATGTGTTCTGAATCCAGAAGTTGCCTTGTGGTGACGTGGTGGACACCGCAGAGCGCCAGTTTGCGTTTTTTTCATGGTTATCCTGTTTACTCATTTCCATCGTTATAGCTGTTCACGGGTGCAAAAAGAAACGTATTACAAGTTTTAGTATCGTAAAAGACGACAAAGAAGACAAAACGACAATTTCAATAAAACGTGATCATAATACCCATTAACTGTTAATGATTCGTAGCTATGCAGAATATATTATAATCGGCTCTCAGAACCTTGTTAATAGCCGCCCAGATACCCCAACTCAACAACAGAACTCTTAACACGAAATAAATGTATTCTTCATAATCAAATAACTTCGTAAATATTTTGTTAGAGGTTGCTCGTATATTAAATACAAAAATAATTGTGAAGTTGCTTAGTTAAGTTGGTCTTTTGGTTAAGGGTGGGGGTCTAGTCGCTGTGCTGGCAATGTGTCTCTTCTCTCTCTCTCTCTCTCTCTCTCTCTCTCTCTCTCTCTCTCTCTCCCTATATATATATATATATATATATATTAGTTATTATCTGTTATTAATTCATCACATTTGTCTTCTAGAAGAAAAAATTAATCTTACGTTCACTTCTCAATAATGTAAGTTGAAATACAAGGCCATTATTTGTAATATTACAAATATATGTTTTGCAGATTTTACAAGAAAACTGTTTTGTAGTATTAAAAATTATATCCATGGCAACTGGGTTTCCACGGATTTTTCTTTGTAAAAGTACAAAAAAGTTTTTTGAGTATATTTAATTTAGCGGCGTCCTCATTATCTCACCGTTTGGAAGTGACTCTCATTATGAGGGTTCCCAATTTCCGTACCAAATCGCCTCAATAGGACATTGCGAAGATTTGATTGCTCTTTATTTATTTATACTGAAGTGACTGGACTACTTCGTGCAAGTTTAGGAGACAGAAACAGATTTGTATAGAATAGTGGCGTGAGACGATATATATATATATTTGCACTGAAATATTACCACATTTTACCATAGGTAGAACACCTTGTAGACTCCGGAACTATGCAATGCTTAGGGAAGATAAACTCATTCACGTGAACACTGTGATAATACCATTCAATGAAAACAAACCACTGGGATAAACTGATTTTAATTAGAGAAAAATTGATCCAGAAAATAACCACAAATTATTCCAATTAACTTGTGTGAAAATAATTCAATGGAAATAAAAATTGTGTGTCTGTCAAAACTAAAATTAAGTGTAATAAAATCAATTAAATAGTGTGTAAGCAAGTAGGATTTACTGTGTAACAGATTTAATACCACCATCCTTTCAAGGATGAAAAAATTGCTGAAACTTTAAATGATATCGATATAAAACCAATTATTTTAATCTACCACAAAAACAAAAGAAACTTGAACAATAAAATAGCTTTAAATTATTGTTTCCCAGAAGTAGTTCTCACTTAGTGCTTTCTTTCCTAACAAGAGTTTAAAGAGCTCCACGTCAGTTCATTGCAAATTACTAACACCGGTTTAGTAGTAACTGTATCTTTAAACTGACTATTCTTGAACACGTTTGATCTCAGATCAAAGTTAATTGCTGTAGAAAGTTCACTACTCTTCAAAAAATTATTGGGTCCTTCAAATCATTAATTACTTAGCTTTGCTCCGGTGCTAAACTCAGCAGTAGAACAGGACTACTGGGTACTGCGTCCCAATAACACATGAAAAATCTCAAACGAACAAGTCTGTAGCTAATTTTCAATTAAAATAGAGTTAATATAGTCTCTATATACCACTTCAGTATGTAATCAAGTAAATAGTAGTCCTCAGAAATATTGAAGCGTTACCTGGATGTAGTCCAAACCTTATGCCTTTAACATAGCGTCGAAGAAGTCCTTGGCGTCTCTTCTTAGGCCTAACTCGCTAATAAATATAGCTGACAATTACAAGAGGCCCGGCACTCTTCTTAACCTGGCTGGCTCTTAGATCCTAACTGTGACCTCTCGGTAATAAAATCAGGTCTACCCTTAAGCATATTCTGAGTTTCTCCTAACGAAAATCCCAGCGAAATGTTATGCTGCTGGACCCTTCAGAGGTCCCACCCAGAAGTAAGCCCTTCCGGTAACTTTCCTAAGACGTGAAGTGATAGGAGCTTAACTACTTCCGGCAATAAAACTTAAAATAATTAAATCTTAACTTGCTTTCAAAACAACAAACAAAAGAAATACGTACGTGTCAAAATGAAGGAAAATAGTTATGTAAACATGTGAATTAATCAGTTAGTAGTTAATAAAATATTCAAATTTTAACCTCTTACATCAGAATACATGTACACATGCCATAGAATAACACAAATAACAATAGAAATATAAGCAAAATTAGGAATGGTGGTTTAAAACAGAAATAATATTAGGCGTGTGAAATTAAAATATTCCTAAGCCAAGGATGGCTAAAATAATTATTCTCATTCAAAACAACATGCAAATTAGACGTATGACAGTGGTCAAAATACATATGCAAATAAGTACCATGACTGTAAACAAACATAAATACGGATGTAACTTGAAACTCTGATAACACATCGGCTCCATACCTGTTGGTTCCTACCATTGCCAGTGACATCGTACAGCGGAAAAATAAATCATAGAAAGTAAGTTTGTAGCCTTCCCGCTGTCATGCAAAACATTCACTCGGCTGGGAACATATTCTTTGTAGTAGTAGAGATTCGCTTGGAATCGGCTACAATCATAATTAAATCATTAGAATTCATCCACTGAAATATAATAATCAACCCTTCACGGAGTATCCATCTATATACTCGGGGCTGCGATCAGGCACATTTCTTTATTCTTTAAGACAAAACTCGCACTATTATATTTGTAATGTTTCACCGGACTTTGTCGGAATCTTAATAAATATTTATAAATAGTCAACATATAAGTTCGTAAGAATAAGAATTTTATTTTTAACAATTTCTCAAGTGATAACCAGGGATAGGAAAATTTCGCGAATTCTTTTCAGGACAAGATAGACGTCCAACAAGTGTACACAGAAGTCACCTTTTCAATTAGATCACAGCTCACTAAAACGCCCTGGACGACTCTGAGCCAATAGCAGACTTGCAAAGGAACAAGCCTCGAGTGCCGTACTGCCAGGTGTGGAGTAACACTGGCTACTCTCTGGGACAACAGCCAATGAACACACAGTTGAGGCTCGAATGTACACAGTACTGTGTGGAATAGCCTGCAGGTCAATGAACTCGCGAAAGTTTCCTATCCCTAGTGATAATGATGGATTGTAAAACCTGTCACATTAGTCGCGGTACATTAACAAATGTCAAAACGCAACTCCACTGGCTAACGTCCAGCCAATAATAGACTTTGCAGAGGACAATAAGCGTGTTCGGTGTAGCCAGGACCAATATGAAGATATGTGGTAGTACAGATACCACCACAGCTGATATTGCTGCAATTGATAATAGGTAGCTCACTTGTCGGGTCTTCAGTGGCAGAGAATATGCGCCGTCCTCAAAGGGGTTAATCTATCATTCCCAGACAGCGGAGTCAGCTTGATTAGAGCTTGAATCAAAGCTCGTTGTGATAAGTAGAGCTAGTGATGTTTCGCGAAAAATAATTGTGGACAAAGTAAACTTCAATACTATAAACACCCTGTCTGTTGCCATTGGTTGCTGTCTGCATGGGAGAGCGTTTTCCTATTTGACCGGGCCACTCAGAATTCGGCAACATCAGCACAGATTCTACGTGATTCATGTGCAGACAGTTAAAACGTTTCAAAAAGTTATTCAGCCAATCAAGATAGGAGGACGACCCTACATTGTTTTGAAGTACAACTTGTCTTGAAATCTTTTCGCGAAATTTCACTACCCCTAATAAGGCTGCAATAATGTCTTGGCTCGAAATTCATTCAGCTCCACGCCATGATCTTGTAGCAAGTTATATTTGTATATTTAATACGTAAATACACGTTAACAAGAGCTACTCTTGGTTTGTTCTGGTGTATGTTTTTAATGTCAACCCCTTGTGTTTTCCTTGCCGACATAGCTCTGCAATGTGAGTTTGTACGAAGCAATTTTTCGTTGAATCACTTACCCATCGCCATTGCAAGAGAAATTCGAAGCTAGACCGGGGGTGACCCGCCGGTGTATGGTAAATGTTCTTATACTTAGTTTGTTCGCGTAATATACTCTCTCTGCTACTTCTGCTCTCTAGAGCATATGAGATTTTCCCAAGGAGCATGAAAGGAGAAGAAATTCCAGCTGCTCTTGACCAAACGACGCAAATGACAAGGAGTAACAGTGTTTATTATAGTTTGATAATGGTCTGAAGACAAAGGGTTACAGATATCGTACGGAACTTATTTGTAGGGCCACATGTTTTCCGCGAAAGGATTTCAGGACAACATGTACTCCAAAACACTAGAGCTCAGAGCCGCTTATGTAATTTGCTGAGTTTAACTGCCACGCGTTGTAGATGCCAACCAGCGAATCACAGAGACTCAAAGTTGGAGTTACTTAATTCTGATTGGTCCAGTCAGGTAAGGAGCCATCTCCCGGCAAAGGCACGTGGCCAATAACCAAATGAAACCGGTACGTATGCCATAGGACTTTGGAGTCTAGGCTTCGCGTGAAACTTTTCGCGAAAAAACCGGTGGTCCTACGTATTTGATGCAAATATGTCACCTGATGAACAAGATGTCAATGAATAAGTTTAACATGATCGCGCAGCTGTAATAAACAATGACAGTAACGTTCATTTGTATCAACTATCTCTTTTATTGGTAACAAAATATCGTCATTCACTGCTTACAGGATCACCACTACATTTTATGATAGATCTAATGAATAGGGTTTTTTCGCGAAAAGATTTCAGGACAAGTTGTGTTCCAACGCACTTTAGTTCAGGACAACTGTGGTGATTGGGTCATTTGAATTGTTAGGGGTCTTTACTGTCTGTCCGCGAATCACGGATTGTCAGTATCAGCGAAACTTTTAATTCTGATTGGCTCACTCATGTAACAGACTGTATTCACACAAAGACAAGCGATCAATAGTCAAATGGAGACGGCAAGTATGTACATAGGATATTGAAGCCTAGCCTCCGTGTAAATATTTTGCCAAAAACAGGGGGCCCTAATATTTTTTGTGAAAAAAAAAAAAATCTATCTCGAACTCTCCGAGCACCAAATACGCAGTTGTTTGTTTGTTTGTTTGTTTTTTTTTTTTTTTTGATGGCGGGAACGTATATACTCTCTGTGCTCTTTCTGCTGCAACTCGAAAAGCAACAGGAGAAATTGCTGCTCTTAGGTAGCAGAAGGAGCAGTGCTTATTATTACACCCGAACTACAGAACAAAAAAAAAAAAAAAAAGTGCTTCCGGTGGCACGAACGGCAAAGAGTGAGCAAGAGCTTGTAAAGTGCAGAAGCAGTAGAAATAAGATACCCCGAGAACAAATCAATACAGTCCATCCGTCGTTTCTTCACATTTTTTAAATTAAATTTTTGAAAAAAAAAAAAAAACCTAAGCAAGACATGTTTGGTTTTTTCCTAAATATGTCGTATATGACAAGTGTTTTGTACCTGTGTTAACATGGAAGTACTTTATTTTTGGTTAAATTTAACTTTTACTCACAGTTTATATATAAATATTTCTTTTTTCGTTTACAACTGATGTGAATAAATACAGGAACAAAATAGGAATGTTTGTAATGCCTAGTAAAAAAATAGTTCTTATGCAAATTTGAGTTCACGTGATATGCGGTGCGTTGCCCCTCTGGTGTAGTTGTCTAATCTTTGTTTGCAAGAGGCGGAAGAATATCCTGGAAGTAGAGCCCCAGAATGGCTTCAGAAAAGCTGTGAGTAACCGTGAATGGAGTATATCTCCACCGGAGCTACACCCGCGAGCTCTTTATCGATATATAGGTGATCTGACACAAGTTTGGGCCGCCGGAAGACGGCCGCAGGACCGCTGTATCCTTCCGGTGTGAAAGTCGTACACAGATGGCCCTATGTCATCTCAGAAACGGCCTCAAGCCCTGTCCTATAGGTGTCGATGGGGGGGGGGGGGGTCGTGGAAGGAGTGAGCAGTGACATTCCTGTCCGCGAGGTGGTAGGGGAAGGAGGGATGCCTAATTAACACCCTCCCCGTCGGCAACTGCTAATTAAGAGTCTCTGGCAGGCCCTGGGAGAGAGAGTGTGGGACGGGCTTGTAATCCTGGTCAGAATACTGAGCGACATAAAATAATTAACCCAATGAATAAAGGATGAAATTAGCGAGGCCGCTTGCCACGTTCGTGGCTGGGGAGGGGGAAGGGAGGTGTAGTTCGGATCACGAACAAGGGTTGGAACAGAAAACAGACAAGAGAGGAGGTACGCCTCGTCGAGCACAAGAGCTTCAAGGGGAAACGGAAGGGAGGAATGGAAAATAATAATCTTCCACACAGCGTGATTAGGGGGGTTTGTGTTTTCGCCTCCCCGCGCCCCGATGGGAGGGGGGGGGTAAAGACGATTGCTAATTATTTTTTCCTGTGAGAGACAACGTGGGACATCTTAGTGTGCCCGCGGGGGTTGTGTGATCTCGCAGACTCGCGTACCGAGAAGGTACCTGCGCCGTGTGAAGCAACTCGTCAAACGCTCGAACTTTACAGAAATTTCAAGATTGCTACTTGCGTCACCTCGATTCAAATACAGCATTTATACGCCTCGTGCTGTAGTCCATTCACGGCTACTTCAGCCTTTTCTGAAGCCACTTCCAGGATATCCCTCCGCCTCCTGCAAACTAAGCTTACTGACCCTGGAGAATTACACCAGAGGAGCAACGTACCACATTCGTGCGCACTCTCTCCTGACAGTATTTTGTATAAGAATCATCGCCCCGAGACGTTACCAATATACCTAATGTCGCCCTGATTCCTATACAGATAATTTATAAGTAATAATTTATCATTTACAGATCAAATATAAATAACATTTCAATTTAACAGAAAAAATATATAACTTTTATGAACACAAGTGATACAGGGCGTATTTAGGAGATAACTAAACACGTCATACATGGGGAGATTTTTCAAAGGTTTGATTCAAAAAGGCCGAAGAAACCGTGAATGGACTATAACAAGAGATTTTTACATCGAAAGAAATGTTTGTTACAGCCAACATAATGCCTGTTTAGTATATGGCCAATCATATATTTAGTAACCGCGCCACCAAAATATGCTAGTTAAGTAAACAAAACTTAAAAAGCAACAAAATGCGATTTTGCGTGTAAAAAAAAATACACGCTTGAATAAATGAAAACTCTGTGTTTTGAACAAAAAAACAATATGACTGTTTACCAAGTAGTTTGTTGAATCGACTGTATTTATTTACTTGGTCACTTATTTGATCGCTTTACTAGAGAGTTTGTTTGCAATTTTTTTTACATTTACGATAGCAACAGTGTTAGCGCATTTACGGATGCTGAATAATGGTATCAAAATTCACAGTAATGCAAATTCAGAAGGATACTATATATAAAAGCTGTAAAATTTTAAATATTTACTTTTGTACTTACGTTGTCCAAAATTTGAAGTGAATGTAATTAAAACCATCCCGTTTCGTTACTATTCACTTAAGATGACGTATCTAGCGCGCAGCGTTCTGAAGCAAATGATCTGGGTTGAAGATCTGTCATGATTTTATTTTTTTTATTATGACCGAAAATGATTATTTGCCAAAAAATCATTAGTTGCACCGAAAAAATCATACAGTTTAGGGCAACCGAATAAGAACAACTAAACAACTTGGTTTTAACCAAAATATGTCATACAGCTATACAAACAATTTTATTGATTCCGCCAAACAAAATTGGTTTTATTCAGCAAAACTTTTCGTTTCACTCTGCGTGAGTTGTAAAACTCCTGTTCTGACTAAATTTTAATTAGTGACCAGATGGGCTACGAATGCTCAGTGGTTAGAATGCTGGCCTTCCACCAACTATAATCGGGTTCAATCCCCGACCCGTTCACTCCAGATTTTCGCAAGTGGGAATCGTGACGGACGTTGCTACTTGTCGGCGGGTTTTCTCGGGGGTATCCCGTTTCCCCGCCCTTACATTACGGCGCTGCTCCATACTCAACTCGCTTCACACTCATCGGCTCTCAAGATGTAAAGTTTAAGATCCGCCCAAATATCTTCATTAATTAGCATCTTAAGATTTATGTGGGTTGCCTAGATTACATTTATCAATCTCAGCAATTGAAATGAATATAAAATACCAGTTAATAAGACGGTATCTTTTTATTGAAGTCCGCGTTTCATTTGCAAGACAGCAGGACTCTATCTAGTAATTTTACCTTCGGAGGTAATAAATTAAACAGCGTTATTTTGTTACGATAAGTAATTACTAATTCACGTTTATAATTATTTTTGAGTGTCTTATTTGAAAAACTGTCTGATTACGTAAGATTTCAATAATTTCAAATTAATTTATGGAGCATGTCTATGTTTCTAGCGAAAATATATATAAAAATCTCAAACAAGAAACTGCTTGTAACGTAATTTCAGAAGTTCTGAGACAAAAATGAAATACACCAGCAATTTAAAGGAAAAGGCGAGTTGCACAAATGAAGATGAATCTAACGAATCTGGATGTGAGAGAGAGAGAGAGAGAGAGAGAGAGAGAGAGAGAGAGAGAGAGAGAGAGAGAGAGAGAGAGAGAGAGAGAGAGAGGAAAAACTCGAGGTAAAATTATAGGGTAAGTATAAAATTTTAAGACCTCATGAAACACATTTGTTACTTTCATCGCCACAAAAAAAAAATACCTTGGGTTCAAATCCAATTACTAACAGAGAAAACATTCGAAGCTTGTGGATTTCAAGACTTTCCCTTGGACAAACTTCCACATTTGAACTACGAGAGTTTGTTCAGATCAAACGTGCAGTTCAAAAAAATAACTAATATCATTCAGATTTTTAACGAGGACTTATAAAATTTAGCAGTTTTTCACACCATACGTTTAATAAATAGTTACACATATTGAAAAAAATACATATACTTACTTCACAATCATATACAGCAGCATTCCAATACGATTAGTGAATTGACTTATCCAGGAATTAGTGGTGTTACTAAACAACGTTATTTATTATAAAGAGGCAAACATGAGGAGGTTTGCCAAGTAACCATTTACAAGCCAGACATATATAGTTCAATTTAATTTACTGCAATTTCAGTTATAAAGGCTAGAAAGTTTTCAGACTGCAAAAAGCGATGTTTTGAAACACGTCACTGGATATTGGTAGCTGATGATTTTATTTAATATTGTTACATGGATGCCAGAGTTCGTGCATCCGTAAAAAAAAAAATTGTAATTTTTACTGAGAAATTCTTTGTAATTTTACAAATGCTTATAACAGTACAAAGATTTTTCTTGTAAGACTACTCGTTTGTAAAACTACAAGGCCCGTGTTTGTAATATACCTTAGGAAATGTTTGCGCTATACTGAGCCGTTTCCATGAGTTTCAGCAATATGGCGGATACTCAACAACTTAAAACCATATATAACTGTGTGTGCAAAAACTATTAGTTATGTAAAGTGTATCTTCGTGCAAAGAGAAATGTATTTCAAGTTTTAATTACGTAAAACACTAAAAACATATCAAATATTCATGATAAAACGACAATGTCGATAAAACGTGACCGAATAATTAATTATTTATTAGTGTTTCCTAGCCACACATAACTCTAAAATCGGCTCTTCATACCCCGTAGTTAAGAGGCGTCCAAATCTCTTAACTCAACAACTGAACTCTTAGAAAGAAATAAATATACCTATTCTTTTTAACCGTTTAACTTCAATATTACTTTGTATGTTCCTGAACGTATATTTGAAGAAAAAATAAGCACTAACGTCGCGAGTCAAATTGGTCGTGTGGTTAAATTTGCGGGTTGCGATAAATAAGGGGCGTGGATTATATTCCCTGTGCAGGAGGAGTGTAACTTTTTCTTTATTTTTTCGTGAATTGTATTTTTTTTTCTCTGTTGGTTATTCATCACATTTGATTTCTAGAAGAAAAAATAATAATTTTATGTGCACTTTTCAATCATGTAGTTTTACAAAGGATTTTCTTGGCAACTGGGTTTCCAAGGATTTTTCTTGTAAAAGTACAAAAATAATTGGAGTGTGGGGGATGGAGGTCTTAGTAAAAATAAAAGAACAAAATTCAATAAAAGTATTTATCCTCAATTTTACAAACATTCAAACATATGTTATTTACCAGTCTTATCGTCCTATTAACTCTTATTAGTTTTATCGAGCGCAATACTTAATTACTATCTCCAGTTAAATTAAAGTCTTTAACAAGTGCTTTTCTCTTGCTAATCTCTCTTAAACTGCTCTCGCAGATCACTGCAGTCGTCGCTCGCCGCTCCGGAATCTCCCAACTGTCAAGGATAATGTTGGAGACGACGCCATTACTGCATGGTAAATGGAGAAATGTGAGATTCCCAGGGTCAGCGAGGAACGAGCTGTGATAATATTATCGGCTTTTGAGGCGGCGTCCTTTATGATAGGCCGCTCACTTCGTCTAACGTTACAGACTTGACGGCGCCTTCCCACGCGATGGGAACACATGCGATAATTTTTTGGTAGGTTTAATCATGCCGCATTCTGACAATTATTCTGGTAATTTCCGAAGGCGAGAAAGAAGATACCCTGTAAATAGACAACCGGTAAGCACAACAATAAAAAAAATTATTTTTTAAAATTAGTCATTGTTCACTGGAACCTACGATTGAACAAAATCAGAGCTCATGAGTGTCTGTAAGCTTTCTTCAGATTAAAGCCTTTTTACGTAAACACAAGGCGAGTGGAAAGCTAAAACTTTTCACCTCGCCAGGCTCCTTACGATAATAACGTGTAACGAAACCTGGAATAAATTACCCCAGTCTCTTTGCGCGGTGACCTTTTTGGTGAGCGCATTCACCAGGAGTACGAACGGGCGAATATATATATATATATATATATATATATATATATATATATATATATATATATATATATATATATATATATATATATTCAAAAAGAGGAAGGGTGATATTCTCCTGCGCCGTCCCGTTTCGTTCGAAACACGCTCGAAGCGCAAAAGTTACACGCGCCGACCCGCGTAAGAAAGCGATGCTCATCCGCGAACGGAGCGCCGGGTAATATTTACGAGAACAGAGGTGCCAGCGTGTGCGCGTGTGTGTGTGTGCGCGCGCGCGCGTGTGTTTGGAAGTCCGCACCGCAACTTGCAACTCACCCCCATCCTGACTTCTCCACCCCTGCGCCGGCAGCTACCTGTTATCATGTATATTTATGCGCCGTGGCGCGTGCTTCGAGGCTAGTGTTTACCCTGCCGCCCCCTTCCTATTCGCCGACTCCTCCTCACCCCCCCCCCCCCGCAAGACCACCCCAATTACAAAAAGTGTTTCCTGGGGCTGGCAGAATACATCTGCTCGCGCCTGCCTTCCTCTGCTACGTTATATTTGCCGTAAAGGGTGCACGGTACACGTATATAGCGAGAATAGCCAACGGGATATTCCAAGAGAGAGTTGGTATTCACGTCCGCCAGGTGAAGCGAAAAAGGGGATGGAGGTGGGGGTGGAATAAGAATCGTTTTCCGTTTTTTTTTTTTTTTTTTGCAACGGACGTTTAAAATATGACCAGCATACGCGGAACTGAACAAAACAAAAATAATGACAAGCATCTGTATATAAGCCGCAATACCTTGATATTTTCAATGTTTTCGCCGACTTGGAAGTGGAATTGTTTCATTTTTTTTTTTATTCTTTACGCCAGAAAATTTATTTTAGTTTTTTTAGTCCAAGTTCACCTACTGTTAAGAAGCCCGAAATATTTATTTGTCAAATGAATGCTATCGCTTGAATGCCATCAATCTAATATATTCGGAGGCTCATCAATTAACGTTATTGAATATTACAGCTAAGAAGCACGTGCATTTGTCACGTAACCTGGATTCAAACCCGAAACCTCTTGATAACTGTGGTTGCCCATTAGACATACACTAGGTGGCGTGCTTTGATTAATTAAATTGATTGTGACTTCGTAAAAACCAGTGAAATCGGGTCAGTGGGATAATATCGATTATAATTAGTACAGCTAGTGACTTTTCGCTGAAAAAAAAAATGAAAGCACGTTATATTTCAATAGTATAAGCACCAAACAGTAGTTTGTATATTGCCGTTGGTTGCTGTCTGCTTGAGAAGGCGTTTTCATATTTCACCGGGCCACTCAGAATTCGGCAACATCGGCACGGCTTCCTACTTGATTCGTGTACAGAAAGATAATATGTGTCAAAAAGTAATTCAACCAATCAATATAGGGGAACGAACCTGCAGTGTTTGGAAGTATAACTTGTCTCGAAATATTTTCTCGAAATTTCGCTACCCCTAATCATTAGGGATAGGAAAATTTCGCGAGTTCAATGACCTGTAGGCTATTCTTCACAGTACTGTGTACACTCGAGCCTCAGCTGCGTGTTCAGTGGCTGTGGCTCCAGTGTTACCTCACACATCTGGCAGTATAGTACTCAAACGCTTGCTCTTTGCAACAGAGTCATCCTGGCCGTTTCTAGTGAGGTGTGATTAAATTGCAAAGGTGACTTCTCTGTGCGCGTGTTGGACGCCTTTCTTGTCTTGAAGTGAATTCGCGTAATATTCCTAGCTAGCCCTTCCTATAGCAGGGCTTCAGAAAAGTTTTAACTAATCGTGAGCGGATTATGTGTAGGTCACCAGGCGCTGCTTGGAGAACAGTGTTCTAGTGTCGTGTGCCGCTGGAGTTCGCATTATAAGCGGATGTGTCACCTCTGTATTTCTATGTATAATCCACCCATGGTTATTTCCTACTTTCCTGAAGCCCTGTTAAAGTTCTACTTCTACGATATTCCTCCGCCTCATGCGAACAAATCTTAACACATTGAGGTCTGCACATATTTACTGGCACTTAAGACAAATTATAAGTGAGTCACCTTCATCCACTACTACAAGAACACTAGTATTATTGGTGTCTATGTTAGAACTCGCCATCGTTCTATTGGTCCATAACACACCGGAGACGACACTGTACTTTACAGCACTCACTATTAGTCGGTCATCAACCAATGGAGAGCAGATCTGATATTTACCCAATCAAATGTCCTTTATCGTATAAAAGGATTTACAGTCTATTATGCCCTTTTTTGGGTTGTAAGATAAATAAATTCTATAGTTAAGAATATCACTGTTACTCTGTTATGTTGTTATTTTGAGGTCATGTTATACACTAAGCCGAACAAAGACTGCACAGCCATTCGAGTTTTGTTCTGAAAAACAAAGACAGCTTCAAATTAGCTTTCCTCGAATTACACTCGAGCGTAGTCTACAAAGTGTACGCACGATCGTAGTCTATACACCGAGAATAGAAAAAAACGCACCAAAAATGACAACGCACCACCTTCGTGCGCTCTCATTGTACTATTTTTTTTTTTTTCACTTGGCGTTGCCAATAAATAGAGACCTACGAAATTCGCGTTATTATTTGAGGACAGTTAAAACTTGAAACACTTTTACCTTCGCAACACGTTCGCGATTGGACCACGTTTTATTTTTTCAAGTCCTAGGTACCTCCGCGCCTGTAAGGGAACACATCGCAATCGTGTGGCCCGAACACGTACTGTTTGTGCCACCTTTTTTTTTCCGCGAAAAAAAATTCCAGGACATGTCGGGTTCAAAAACACTTTAGATGAGATCCGCTATCGTGATCGAACCATTTGAAGTGTTAGGCGTCTTATCCATCTGCCCGCGAACTACGGACGGTCAGTTTGGAAGGAACTTTATTCTGATTGGCTCACTCGTGTAACCGGGTCTCTTCACACAAAGACAAGCGGCCAGTAGCCAAATGGCGACTGCAAGTGAGCGCATAAGATATTGACGTGTAGCATCCGCGTGATTCTTCTCGCGCAAAAACAGGTGGCCCTATACCTAAGCCTACTGTTCATTCAGAAAGGTAGTGGCTTCACATCTGGGCAGCAGCCGACGAGAAACGTCTCCGGCTACAGTATATACAGTACAGCACTGTAAATTATATCTAGATGACAAAAAAAATCGCGAATTTTGCAGGTCCCAGCCAATATTACTATTTTCTCGCTTGTTTCGTTCATATGAATTATAAATGGGATATTATAACTAGTAGATCAAATTTTGGTAAAAATTCGTTAGAAATTAAAATAAAGTACTTTTATGCTAACACAAAAACGAAATGATTGTGTTATATGACAAAGCTAGGAAGCGACTAAACACACGATTCATGGGTCAATTTTTTAAAGGTTTGATTCAAGAAGTGTCGATATACCTCGAATATACTCGCTAGGGAAGGGTGAACACGGACAGGGGCTGCGTAAACGGACTCGTCCGTTTACGAACGGCACAAGCGCGGGCCACGTAATCCCCTAGCCGCCGGACATAATGAATCGATTGTCAGTAAGTCGAAGGCTAAGCACCCCCCCCCCCTTCCCCTCCCCCCTTATCAAAGCCCGGTTGGTTGGGTGTGGGGTATCATGCAGAAAGGTGCTCGTTAACGGGTATTCCATTTGTGCCGACCGGTCTGCTAGCCTGGTCATTTACAAGGGGATCCAGAATCCCACGCAGCCCCCCCCCCCCCTCAACCTCTTTTTTTTTCCGTGAAACATTAGACACTCGTGATTAGCGGGCAAGTGGGCGGCACGTCAAAAGCTGCCATCCCCCGGTTGTAATGAGCCGGATTGTAATCCCTTCAAACCCCCCGTAACACTCAACCGATCCCCGTAATTTTTACAGAGCCGATATCCATCAGACGGTGATTCGCCACGCGAAATTATGCTACCATACTGGGGAACACATGTGTCAATCCGATTACCGGATCTGTCAGAGCGAGAGCAGGCTGTTCGCGACAGAAGAAAGCACTTTTTAAGACTCGGGTTCCCTTGCTATGCAGGAATTATTAGTTTTGATGTCATAATTTCCGATTTAGAGTTATTATTGGGGATGTTTGATTATATAAACTTTACAGTTTACCATTTGTTTAATACTATTCTATCTAAGTTTCATCCAATGTGTGTTATTTCCTGCTTGTAAAAAAAAAAAGGCAGAAATTTATTAATACAAAATAAATATGTTCCTGACTTGTTGCAACTAGCGGATAGCACGCTATGAAAACTGAACAAAAATATTTTCTGTAATCGCATATTGTCCGTAACTACTCTTAATCCAAAACTATGACACGAAAGCGAAGAATTTCTGCAAAAGATACAAAGCCGAGCTTTAAAGTTTGCTTGTACATGCCTTTCAAAATATTTGTGTCCTTTCGCCAAGTGTTAACATGAAAAATTGCCACGTAACTAATAAACACAGTCTTGAGATGGTGACTTTTCGTAAAAATATATATATATATATATATATTGGCCTATAAGTACACGGTAGACTCGGATAATATAAGCACCCAACAGCAGTTCGTCTGTTGTCACGTTGCTGTCTGGTTGAGAAGGCGTTTTCATATTTGACGGGGCCACTCAGTATTTGGCAACGTTGGCTTGGCTCTTGCGTGATTCGTTTGCAGACGGTCAACACGTGTCGAAAAGTTATTCAGCCAAACAAGATAGGCACACGACCCCACATCGTTTCAAAATATAGCTTGTCTTGAAATCTTTTCGCGAGATTTCACTACCTCTACCAGAGCTGAGCTACTGAAATAGCACAAACTCTCCAGAATACGACTGTCGGTTCCTTTCAAGATGCCACGTGCATCATAAATAACATTTCATAGTTCTCCAACGTAACTAAAAAAACATGTTTTTCCAAAGTGCAGTATCTTAAAATATACACTCAGGAATACATACAAAAGTACTCGATTGTTTTGCACTGAAACTTGATACAGACGTTTCACCAGTGCAATTATAGGGCTACCGCTTGAGTCCCACAAGTGTGCGCAGCTTGTGACTGCGCCGCCAGCGTTGTAGAGTGCGCTGTTCTGGCATAAAACACTTGAACTGCTGCTCCACCTGTGATTGCCTTGGCTACATCTCCCCTCGCGTTTTCCCGCCTACCTCTTAGCTTCCCCCACGCCCTTCTGCGCACGCGCGAGTAATAGTGTTTTGATTGGTTGGTATATTTTCTGTCTGGACGAGGCTTGCTTTCGAGCAAAGCTCGTCCACTTCTACTCAGGTCAGCTCAGCGGGTATACCTCCTTGGTATTTCAGCTCGCCGGTCCACTATGGACTCTGTCTCAACAGCCTAAACCTCGCTAGTATTGAGTGAGCTGAAATGTCTGCTGCAATGCACAACGAGTCGCTGGGTTCCTGACAAGTTGTAGCGATTTTCTCGTAAATCGAGTTAGGGTTTTATGTGAGCCCTGTTTTACTCGCATACTAAATTCTGTTTGGCATTTCCTTGGTATTTTCAAAATTACTTTTGGATTAACTTGTAGTATGGTCTACCTGTCGAAGTAAATTAAAATTCTTAGCTGCTGGTCGCCTGGAAACTACATGGCATTGGACTGGGACCGCATTGACTTGCGCTGTTTCAAAATATTTAAATAATATCCCATCTTCGAGCGCATTTATATTTGGTATCGTCGGTGCATGAACTGTTTTTAAGAAATTTTAAATTGTATTTTTTTTTTTTAGTGTTTTGTGTACGTATTGTTTTTAGTTCAGATGGACTTTGGAAAAGGCTATTGCGCCCCATCTAACGCCACTTTTTTTTTTTTATGTTCAAAATTTGGCTATTTGAGATCAAGTATTTATATTTCAATATAAATTGAATTTAAATTTTTATAATGTTACTTAAAGTAAAGTTTATCTGTTGTGATTCAAGAATTTATAATACTCGCTTATCTAGTCTCTTGTGCCTTTTGAATGAGTATAGATTTGTTTGGATTCAATTTTCAGGCAGTTTCCACTCTGTAATTTTATTGTTTTATTGGAGCGCCCTGCTTTGGCCACCATTTGTGGCCAGGGTTGCTTTTTTTTTTAAGTGTTTGTAATGTTAATAACATTTCGGTAAATGCTTTGAACAGAGTTAAAGGAAAACTGAATAAAAGGAATTTCGAAACTGAACCTGTTTGTGCTCTTGTGTTTTCGTCACAAATGCGCGCAGCACTACGAGAACGCTGCATGGCTCTTCAGAGACCTGCGCGTAGCGGCGATAGCGCAGTTCATGCACGTGGCGATGTCGTCCTTATCGCTCGCGCACAAAACTGCGCCAGGCAGGCCACTTAAGAATTAGTGGTCCGCTCATATATCATGTGCATTCATGGTTTGCGCTTTCACGCTTATCTTAGCAAATAACTGCCCTAGGAAAACGACTTTTGCAAGAAAAGATAAGAAACAATTATTTAAGACCATACAGTTATGTTTTTTTCTATAATATTAAGTATATTATAAGAGAAAAAATTGTGGAAATGGTTAAACATCACATATTTAGGGCTTTCCTTCGCTGTTTCCTTAATAGGTAGTAACAAATAAAACGACACAGTCGTATTTTAATCTGCGGTCTTTAATTTCATGTAATAAAATCCCACTGTTACAGATCTCATTAGTAGAAACCCGAGAAATTTGCGAGTGCAATGACCTGTAGTCTAGACTTCACAGTCTTATATACTCTCATACAGACATCAAGTGTTTATTGGTTGACTGTTGTGGTATTAAAAGGCGGTGGTTAGGCGCATAATTTATTGCATGTTTGTTATTGGCTTATTTATAGATACCCGGAAAATTCGCGGATTCCTCTAAGGACAAGTTAAACTGCATTCACATATGTGTTGGTGCTTCCATTGGTCCATTGTTTGTTAGACACGCCCCGAACGACTTACAACCAATAACGAACTTGCGAGGAAAATAAGGATCAAATCCCGTGCTGCTTGGTCTGATGTTAACTGGAGCAACAGCCAATGAAGAATTAACTGCTGTTCGAATGCACGAAGGATTTTGGAGTCTAGCTCGTAGCCGAATGAATCCGCGAAATGCTCGGGTATCTAATCATTAGCACAGGAAAGTGTAACAGCAAAAGCTCTGCACACAGGTTCAACGATTTGCGCGTAGAGGCGACGAGCCGCTGAACGGGCGTGTTATTGTAGCCCGTATCTACGTGTCTCGAAAACTGGAAAAAAAAAATTGAGTCCACGTACTCGTAACACATTGAGGTCTGCACAAAATTACTGGCAGTTAAGACAAATTAGAAGTGCGTCACCTATATCCACTACTGCAAGAACACCGGTTCTGTTGGTGGCTGTGTTAGAACTCACCATCGTCCTATTGGCCCCTACCATACCGGACACTACCCTGTACTTTACAGCGTTCATTATTGGCCGGTTATCAACCAATGGAGAACAAAGCTGATATTTACCCAAACAAATGTCCTTTATCGTATGAAAGGATTTACAATCGATCATGTTACTTTGAGCGACTATAAATAAAAGAAAATTCCGTCGTTTGCAATATCGCTGTTACTGCGCTGTGGTGTTCTTGCGAGCAAAGACTGCACATCCATGCGAGTTTTGTTCTCAACAAAAAAATTCGTTTCCCAATGACGTCGGCGACCATGTCTTCGGGGAAGTATCGCCAGCTGTTCGGATGGCTGGTGTTCCGGCGCACTGTTGTTCACGCATCCACGGGCTGTGTTTTACGCTGTGGGAAAGCGCCTTCGGCCAGAGGCGGCGTTCCGAAACACGCCGTGGAATTTCGTTCACGTCGGTGCACAGCATCGTCATCTCCACGCCATCAAGCATCGCCAGACGCAGGTTGCACCCTGCGTCTGGCGATGCTTCGTTCACAGTTTATCAAGCGTTTCCGAAAACCAACTATGAAATTAAAAAAAAAACAGGCCTTTTTGTATATATTGACAAAATTATGTGTCCTCGCAGAATTACCGACTCTTCAACACAGCGCCCAAATCGCTGAAGATGGAAAAATGACATTTTAAATTTCCTTCGCCTTTGACTGTCGGCACCCACAAGATAGGGAGTTTTTTTTTTTTTTTTTAACTGGACCGTTAACGGAGTTGAGAGGGGTAAAAATTAATTTCCAAACAATCTTCAACACCTCTTAACACCCGATGACTAGTGACCTGCAAAATTCGCGTTATTATTTAAGGACAGACTGAACTCCGCGTTAATGTTCGTCTGGACGACTTCAGTCATTGGCCGGAAATATCTGTGACACCCCTGGGAGAACTCTTGGGCTAATAATATATGTTAAACAGTGCACTAGCCAATCTATTTTTAAGGGAACAAGCAGATAGGTGACGATTATTAGAGTGCAGTGGCCAATGGAATTGCGGACTGTGCGTACTGGTCTACGAGGTAGTAGGGTCTATCCAAGCACTGAAAGATATCGCAAATTGTGCACGTCTCTACCAATGACATAATGGCAATTTTTTTGCTTTATAATATAATAAATTATGGAAATTTTTAAAATCAGCGGTTAAAATATCATAAGGTCTAATATATTAATTTCACGGATCTTCAAGAGTTGTTAAACCAGAAGGGACACTGTCGTGGTTCTTCTTTTACAATAATATTGATAGAAGCAAAAAAAAAAAAAAAAAAAAACATTCCCAGTATTATTTAAAATAATAAACCCAAAGGATGGTGAAAAAGAGCTAGAAAAAGGATTCCGTGAATTCTTCATTATCTCAACATCGCTTTGCTTTCAAAGACCTGAAATAAATATAAGATAATTAAAATATTTACGCTGTTTGGGGAAGGTTGGAGGTGCAGTCACATGAAAAATTTCTGTTTTATTTCTATCTTCCAAGGGTTACTATATATATATATATATATATATATATATATATATATATATATATATATATATATATATATATATATATATATATATAGTAATCAAAAAGTGGACATGTTCAAGTAACTAGCATTAAAAATGATGACACGCGAGAAAATGGCACCAAGAAAGCGGACACACAATTATACAATATAAATATACACAATCTGTATAATATGACAGGTCAATTAAAAATATATTACATGCAAAATTGTATTAAAGATCGGTTCCATATAACTTTAAAGTAAAACAACATTTTTGTAACCAGATAGTGTACTAATCATGCGCTCTCTCTCTCTCTCTCTCTCTCTCTCTCTCTCTCTCTCTCTCTCTCTCTCTCTCTCTCTCTCTCTCTCTCTCTCTCTCTCTCTCTCTCTCTCTCTCTCTCTCTGAATATGTAATAAATTCCATTTTATTTATGGGAACTACAGAAGATTTTTCCGGCAAATAAAACACAAGTATTCGCACAAAACACAACTATACATAAGCACTAGACACATTTTTTTTTTTTAATTGACAGTTAATCACTATCGCGCAGCTCAGGTTCAGATAAGTTTCGATCGTATTTCTTTGACGATATTATTTGATCTAATGGATTTCTGTTTCCTAGCAAATAATCTAGCAATTCATAATAGATTAGACACTTTGCAACCTAGACATGTAAAAACATAATCAGTCAGGGAAAAATATATGAGAGTTGATAAAGACGAAATAATCATGTAACATTCTCCAATAAATTTGCACTTTTTCATGAAGTTAGTTAGCACCGTCACTAAATGTTTAACGACAAGTAAAAAAAAAAAACACAAAATAATAAAATTCGCTATCTTTCCTTCCATTGAAAAAGAGGCAAAACCCGGCTGGACATTTTACAAGGCATCAAAACGAGGACACGGTTACTTCTAACTTACCTGGAGCCCTGCTAAGTTTTTACGTTCAGACCATTCCTCCGCCTTATGCAAAGAAGGCTTAACCAAGTCTAGAAAACTACACCAATAGGAAAAGAGCACTTCATTCGTACGCACTCAGTTCAATAATATTTTGCACGAGAACTATTTGTTACTCAGCATTACCAACACACATATTTCCTCTCCGTTTTTTGTTGTATTTATTATAAATTAACAATTAAGTAGAACTTCAGCTGAACGAAAAATTCGATATTTCTATTCTACCAGAATCATAAAACTAGTGCGATGTATGGAATAGTTAGGAAACTATAAGGCACGTCATATACTGAGTGATTTTTCAAACGTTTCAGTTTTTAAAAAGTATGTTCAAATCTCGAGTGGACAATGGTGTAATCATTAGGCCACCGGTAAATTTCTTGAGATAACAGTGTAGCACAAATGAAATGCTATGACATAGTTAAGTTCTTCGCTCGCACGGATTATGGGGTATTTGCTTACGCGTTTTGTATCGCCCTCATCGCTATTTGGGTTTTGTGCCGCAAATGTGCAAAATAGCTCAATTTTGCAGGTATAGTCTGTTCACTGTAAATTGAGCACTTTTGAGGCCCTAGTTTTTCCTTTCAGCCGTATTTTATCCTTAACCACCTTTTTAAATAAATGTGGTCATCTAAGTAATAAATGCAGTGTGTATATATTTACCGCATTCGGAAGTTAACGTCTAATACTAAAATAAAATATAATTATCGACTATTATTCCAATTGAGAGGGCTTTCAAAAGGGCTCATTTGACCATGAATAGCCTTTACTTTAATATCATAGATAGGGGCACATGTTTTTCGCTAAAATATTTCAGGACAAGTTTTGTCCCAAAGCACTTTAGTTCAGAACCGCTTTCGTGATTCGATCATTTGAATCGTTACGCGTCTTATCTGTCTACCCGCGAATCACGGACGGTCAGTATCGGAGAAAGTTAATTCTGATTGGCTCATTGATGTAACAGGCAGTCTTCACACAAGGACAAGTCGCCAATAGCGAATGACGACTGCAAATGTGTGCATAGGGCATTGAAGTCTAGCCTCCGCGTAAATCTTAACACGATGAACAGGTGGCGCTAAGTATAGACTACAGATCTAAAGTTTTTCGTATTGAGATCAAAGAAACTTACGTGTCGTAAGACAAATTTCTAATAAAACATTTTATGTAAAATATAAAAACAAATTTAGGACACAGGTTTGTTTGTATTTATTGTTACTGTTATCACCGTGCCTTGAGAACTCTTTCCAAAGGAAAATCACATCTCGTTATTTGTAAATTATTCACGAATTTCTTTAAGCATTGCCTTGTCATTCATAGTAAACCGAGCTCCCGTTTCCTTTCGCATCGAATCATTCTCTGTTATTTTTTTATTTCTCGGAGGAAGTTGAAATCTTAGGGCACCGCGTCTTACTTGTATAGCGGCGTGAGATGTCTCACGCCACTATACAAGATTGCGGGAGATGACGAATGAATTATTCATAAAAAAAAAGGAGCAGGGGTAACAAATACTTGCTTACTTGAGATCTGCGACCGTGCTGAAAAAATTCAAAAATTCCACTTAGTCATTCGCTTGTTTTCGACCGTTCCTTAAAGAACCGTGGAAATAATTTATCTTCAGACAATGATACTACATCGAGGAACACGATAATAAGATGTATAACAGTATTATTTTGTTTCTACAGAGACACAAAGCTCGTAGGTAATTGACGCAGATAAAGAACTAAGCGATACTTGAAAATAAGGGTTCCGAAAAAAGTGCAGACTCTCTCCCTCACTTTCATCAGCGAATGGAAGAAGGAAAAAAAAATTGTGGCTAAAAATAAACCATAAAAACGTATGTTAACACAATGCTGTGAAGTATGAAGCACACAAATTACGTGATGGGCAAGCAATCTCGGCGTGAAAAAAAAAATCGCGTCTTAAGTTATTTAAGACGGATTTGAAGTAAGACGAAATAATAACACCCGTAAATCTATCAATAGATTCGTATGAGTAAATTTCGTATAAAAAAAAAGGACTTATAAGGCATCCTATGCAAACTTTGTATAAATTCCGTCATTTGGATTATATTATCTCACCTGCCAGTAAAAATGGAAATTGTGTTAACCATTTCAGAAGTGCATATGTAATATATATATATATATATATATATATATATATGTGTGTGTGTGTGTGTGTGTGTGTGTGTGTGTGTGTCTGTGCTGTGTGTGTCTGTGTGTGAGTGTCTGTGTAAAACCATTTGGTACCTTTACATTATGGCACGTCTTATCTAAATTTGAATTTATATGCTTTCTGCCCCTCGTGTATCTTTGTATAAATGATTAGCAGCGACACCCAAATTTCGCGAAAAGATTTCCGCACGTGCTATATTTCAATACCCTACGGGCATACAAGCTGTTTTCTTTTGCTTACTGGCGGCGTGTCTTTGTAAGTAGATCTTCTTCTACATAACTGGCCAATTAGAATTAGGTAACAAGAATACTGTGCGTCTTTCATTCGCGAACATACACCTAAAACGCGTAACCACGGGAAACCATCGAATCACGAAAGTGGATCTGAGCTAAAGTGTTATGAAGTGTAACTGGTCATGAAATCTTTTCAGTGAAATTCCGGTGTCCCTAATCATTAGAGACGTTATTTGCTTTTTAATACATTTATCATGGTAGCGAATACCTGTCTCGATGAAATGTGACGAGCAAACTGTGTATAAACGTACCCAGCGGTTTAGGTGGCTAGTCTCGCATGTTTACCCGCCGTTCGCCAAGACGAATAGAGCAGCCAACCCTCCCCGAGCTATGCCACAAGGTTCCACATACCACCCGTCACCGCTCAAACGAGGCCGCATTTCACAGCGCGTGCCAGTCCTGTCACCGGAAACATCATCAAAGAGTTAACGATGTGCCGGATTTCTGTGTGCGTACAGTGCGACGCGCTCCGCTGGCAACAATTTTATAAAGTTGGCGCCACCGGGACGATTTATCCATAGACTAAAGATAAGGTAGACCGCTTATTCGTCTTTTGCACATGTGCCCAACATTGGCCTATCCCAATCCTACACAATTGTCAAAGTCACATGGTCAACAGTGAAGATTGTGATAGTTTACGTCATAATTGTTAAATGACAAGCACTATTACATTAATAAAATTCTTTTACCGGTTTGAAGGTAATCAAAAAGCATTACAAATTGATTAGAGGAAATATAAAAACGTCTCAAAAGCACGTGTTTATTAGCAATGTTCTAACCTCAAATCCAATCCACGCCATTTTTGCTAGACGTGTAGGCAGAAAAGCAGTTCAATATTGCGACATGGGGATTGGTTGTGCGTAGCCAGCAACATTGGTCTACCTCGTCTTTAGTCTATGGAGTTATCGCGACACTCAACAACGTAAAACCGTATAGGCTCTATAGCTGTATGTGCAAAAACTATGGGTGGCGTAAAGTGTATTTGCGGGCAGAAAGAAATGTATGAATGTATTATAATGGTATTGCAAGTTTGTATAACGTAAACCATTTAAATCAACTCAAATAATCATAATGAGATCACAAGTTCAAGCAAACCTAACCGTATTATTCATCAACGGTTAATGTTTCATAGCTACAGATAAATTTTAAAATGAAATAAATGTATTCTTTTCAATGAAAGAAATTCTTTAATATGTTTTAATTACTTGAACTATGTTATAAAAATTAGTACTGAGTTTTTAAGCCACGTTTGTCTTGTGGTTAAGGTTGCGGGCTTAATTCCTAATGCAATGGGTGTGGGTTCTAGCCCCCGTGCTGGCAACGTGTACTTTTTTTGTAAATTATGTTTTGAAATATTTTTTTAGTTATTCTCTGTTATTAATTCTTACATTTTTTTTTGTATTATAAAAGAAAAATAACATTATATGCACTTCTCAATAATGTAACTTGTAATTCAAAGCTATCGTTTGTAATATTAAGAATACATGTTTTACAGATTTCACAAGAAAACTGTTTGTAGATAGTATTTTCTTGGCAACTGGTTTTCCAGCGATATTTCCTTGTAAAATTACAAAAAGAATGCTAGAGTGCACGGGTTTAATAGCTCTACAGGGAATAATGTATTCTTAAATATTTTCTAGAACGCTACACTTTGCAGATGATCTTTATTTAAAAAGTTAGGTTCGCTGGAAGGTATTAAACTATGTGTACTGCCTCATGTCATAAACTCTGCTTCTAAGTAGCTTTTAACACTGCGAGTGTTGCCGTCACATGACGTTGTTGCCTGTATTTCGTCAAGTTGTAAAGTTGGCTGAATAACTAACAGTAACCCAGTCTTTATCACGGCTCGTGATTTGATAGGCATCAAATACTTATTTTAAGATAAGAATAGTTACTCTGGATGTCAGTTAGTAAATACTTCGAATATAATATTTAATATTTTTTTGTAAACGACTAGCTGTATGTAGGTTTATCTAGCAGAGAAATTAGTAGCGGGACAGTCATTATTTTACTAAGTGAACTTCGAGCAATGAAATACAAAACATTACTCACAGCATTTGTATTCTTTCAGACAAGAATAGTTACATCACGTATAATCAACTGACTCTAAAAATGTCAAATATTAAGGCACTTTTGAAAAAGAACCCTTTTCTTAAAAGCCTATATCATTCATAGAGCCCACCATACACTCTAAAAAAATTATTAGAAAATTTACCATACCAGTGTATACGCTTAGTGAGAAAGCAGGAATAGTAATGTTTTTCTCCTGTATATTCATTGTAGCGTTCGTACATTTGCTCAGGAAACAGTCAAAAGCATAGGGAAGATCCCGACATTGTATAGTAGCCACGCTAAACATTCATATATATGTAGCTTAATGTGCGGTATTATTACTATACATTATATAGGTTAAACACTTCCATTACTGTTAAGAAAGTTTACCAGAAAATATTTCACAGTGATATAGCAACCAGACAGCTCCAGAGATGATAACAAGTGGAAGCAACACTCCTACGTCGCTAGGTTTCGTGTTCAAGATTGATTGAGCACTATTGAAATGAACAGAGAAATGTAACTGCCCTAACCTGCATAGTTTAGCAGGCACATGCTCCCAGTTAAATTAGCAACAGCAGAAAGAAAGTAGTCCCCATGTCTTAAACGTTTTCTTAACTGTGTTAAATATTTGTGAATACTGAAATCACGTATTTTATTTTATTTTTACAGATGAATATAAGTTTTAGCAAACTTGCAAAGTATTAACTTTTATAATAATTTCGTAGTTTATCATGCCCATGGCAATGTTAATTTTACATAAAGTGGACGAATACACGATGTACATACATGTAAATAGAACTTAAGCAAGGCGTGGAAAAGTACTCAGTTCACGAAAATCCTATATCAATGGTAATTCCGTCCGTAATTCCACAGACAAGATATGTTTTATTGATTTTCTACCTCAATTCCTATACTAGCACGCATACCTTAATACTGCCATGTCTCTACAAACTAAAAAAGGGGCGGACGGGCACACTAGTAGCAGGGGCATGTGGGTCCTAATCCCAAACGCGAGCCACCTTTTTTTATTGACCTAATTAATTTGATATCAATTTAACTAATTGATCGAAAGAATCGATCAAAAAGGGTTAATAAAAAGGGTCAATAAAAAGGGTGAAATTCAATGAAATGGTTCAGGCCTTCACTATACTGTTAAATACTCGTAAATATATTTCAATACCATCTGGAATAAAAAAAAAGTACAAAGTACGCTGAGATATTTTGGTCAAATAGGTGCATGATTGAGGGTAGGCGAAAGGTGAGAAATATTTAATTCCAGATGGTAATTTTTATGTATATTAGAGTTTTATTTAGCAGAGTTGAGAGAAAGATACAGGTGAACTACCAATAGTAGCTATTGCATTATATGGAAGAAGGTAGTGTCAATAACACTTAGCCTGGCACTCTTTTCACTGTTTAGATATTCGAAAAGTACGTGAAAAACATCTAGAATCTATCGCAGAATACTCTGAGAAATGTTGATCAAGTAGATGCATGATTGAGTGCAGGGTAAAGGTGAGAAAATTTTATTCCAGATGTAATTTGATGTACATTTGAGTTTATTCAGCAGACTTCAGCAGGAGATACCGGTGTAATGTCAATAGTAGCTAGTGCAATATATGGAAGAAGGCCGTGTCAATAATAAGTAGCCTGGCCCTCTTTTCACTGTTTAAATATTCGCAAAGTATGTGAAAAATATCTAGAATCTACTGCAGAATAATCTGAGAAATTTTGGTCAAGCAGGTGCATGACTGTGAGTGTGAGTGCAGGGTGACTAGTTGTATGTGTATGAGAGAGACAGATACAGAGAGAGAGAGAGAGAGAGAGAGAGAGAGAGAGAGAGATTTCAAGTATTTAAAAATACTGAAAATGCAAGTATACAGGATTGTAGAGTTGTAAAAGTATTACTTGTTTGAATTCAGTAAAATGACTCGAATGTGTATGTAGGTTTGTATAGTTGTAAAAGTATTGCATGTTTAGTTTTTTACCATAAAATATTAGAATTTTAACTATTTTTTAATAATTTGTTAAAAATTTAGGCAAGTTTTTATAATGTCTTGAGTGTAACAGATTAATTACAATTGCTAGAACTTTCGTTATTAAACTTATTTTAAAAAAAATTTTTAAAGATTTTTTTGATAGTGGAAACTCATACCATTTTTTTGACGTCAATTCTTAAAATTTTTGATACTGTATCACTACTTAATATTTTTGATGAAATAAATTATATTAAACAAATCATTATTGCTAGACAAAGTCAAATAACTTGGATTGAAATTTAAATGCAATATTGTCTTTGTAAAACAAATTTTTTTTGCTAGTAAAAATCGCTATAGTGAAAAGCTTCGCGCTCCAAGCGTAAAATGTTTTTGAAAGGCTGACGACGGTAGGCAGCTCGCAAAGAGCAGTCAACTGTGTAAAGTTGCCTGACGGGAATTTATGTGGTCGGAGAGGCATGGTCGAAGCGACCCCCAGGCTCTGCATTTGAAGGGGTGGTTGTCGGGCGGGGTGGGGGAATGCAGTGTGCTTGGACGCTGGTGCTCATTGCAGGCAGTGACTGTTTATTCAACCATTCTCTGGCCCGCAGCTCTGCGCGGCCCAAAACTCTAGCCTGCACACAGTCATATGTTGCTTCAACTCCGAACGTTTCTCCCTCATCAGCTCTTGAGACTTAAGTTTTGCTCGCTCCCCAAAAACAATCTGTTGGCAGCTATCTGTTACATGCCCTTGTACACGATGTTTCAGAATGACTCGTACTTATTTCTTTTGTAAAAACACGTCGCTAGTCGACTGATTTTCCTAAATGAATTAAAGTTCTTTCAAAAAAAATTTCTTTTCTTTATAATAAATAATGTTGGTATTAATTACAACTATGACATAATGAGGAAATAGAGTGTTGTCATTGTTTCATGTTTTTCAGAACGAGCGGGTTACTTCAGTGTAATTTAGTGTGGTGTACTAACTATTGTAGAGGGGAAACTAAAGAAACTTTTAGTTAGGTAAAACGGGTGAGCATAAGCGATCCATTATTGATATCTTGCTTGAAGATCTTTACGTAAGTCTTTCTGATCCTGAATCGCAAACAGAAAGACACTCTACAGCAAGCTGTCGAGACCATATCTCTTAGCCTAAGCAGTCACAAGTTAATCTATTTGAGGATGACCTGTACTTAAGTGATTCGAGCATGGAGTCACTTACGGAGAGATAGTTTATACCCAAAGGTCAAAACGTGTCCGCTTCCCCATGACATGAGAAAGTTGATCTTTTAAATGATGATTTATTTCTATCAGACTCAGAAGATTCTTGTGATTCGGAGAGTGCTGAAACCATTTCACAACCGACTTTCGAGTCGATTAGAAATATTTCACCAAGGGAGCCTGAAAATGATTTATTTTCTGATTCTGCAGCTTCAGTGGAACCTTTGCCAGAACTGACATACAAACTCATGGCTACAGTATTTGCAGGAAGACTGAATTACACACATATACTTAATTATAGGTTTGACAGTGATGTGGACTTTTCTGATTTTTTCCAGAGGTGTAAGGTCCCTTTATTAGCCATAATAATGGCATCACCATGACCAATTAGACTTTCAGTTTCCATAGCAGGTAAGTATTTGAAATCCCTCACTGTGGAGGAAGGCGGTACAGAAATCTTTTATTTTCAAAATAAAGCACTCCCTGTCCTCCATTTTCCGATGTGGGTTTAATCTATGATGATATCGTTCCTTATATCACAATCAGACACGAGAAGTTTAGTGTGCGTGGATCTGGCTGGAGTTTCCAAATATCGACATACATGGATGTACATGTAAGCCAATATCGGTCGTTCACCATCGGTGCTCCGCACACTAAACTGCCAAAGTTTATTACAAATATGAAAGTTTGTGTCGATGTACACTGCCCGGAGGAAATGTGTTTCCACTACGCCATAATAGTATCTTTGTATCCTGCTACACGACATGTCGAGAGAATTATTTCATATCCTAAACCTCACTAGGTTTTGAATACTGAAAGTCTGTCGACACCTGTGGTCATACAGGATATTCGTAAGTTCGAGGAGAACAATTCTATTTCTACCAATGTCTACTGTGTGGTGGAAAAATATAGTAATATAATTAATGAAACTTTTGATAAAGGGGGTGGGGGTGTAAGTACCCATGCGTACGTTACCTATATGCCATGACAAACATGTGAATATTTACGCGATTTGTCTGTATTAGAAATTTGTCAAAGCTGGTTGGTAGTCAGTTGAGTAAACATGATCGTGAAAAATTTGTTTGCGGGCATTTTCGCCAACACTTTGTTACTGGGGAGAAACTCGCAAGTTACACTATTCTTTGCCAGCAACAAAAGGCTGTTCGCAGTACTTTCCCCACTGGGAACGACAAGTACTTGGAATTTAAATATTACAGCAAACAGCAAAGATTGGATTTCGTCGCCTATTGCAATGTAGAAAGTTGCCTGAAACCCATGTCCATTTGCTTGACTAATGGTGAAACGAGTAAACCAACATATTCCATATGCTTGTAGCATTTTGTTGGTCTGCTCATACAATCTGAGTTTATCTAACTATTTAAGTTTGTGGGTGCTGATTGTATGTACCAATTAGTTGATAAATTAGTTGAACTTACAAAGTGGGTTGCAGAAATCTACAGCATTATTGTTCCGATGAACCCAAAAACCCCTGCTGATAAAGCTATGTTGGCGATTCAGAAAAGTTGTCACATTTGTAAAGAAATGCTCGGCACAGGTGATATTGTGTTCGATCATGACCAACTGATGGGCGAAATCAGAGGTCGCGCACATAATAAGTGCAACTTGAATTTAAGACTGCCAGAAAGACAATTTGTCAGTGTTGTTCATAACCTGCATAACTATCATGCTCACATTCTCATAAAGCCATTGGCTTAACGTCACGTACCACAACCCGATGGAACCGTGGTAATCGAAAATCCGGTTAAAATTCAAGTGATTGGAATGACCCTTGAAAAATACAAATGTATTACCAAACAAATTCCCAATGGAATTGATTTAAATGGAAATGTGCAATATATCAAATGATGTTTTATTGATTCATTCGAATTCATGAGCACTACTCTGCAAAATTTGGCAGGTAATTTACTGCCTGTGCAATTGAGTATCACCCGCTCGATGTTTTCAGACAACACTCAATTCGAATTGGCAAAATGGAAGGGAGTTTTTACTTATGACTTTGTTAAGTCGCTAGACAGTCTGATGTGCAAGTCACTCCCACCAAAGGATGCATTTCATAATGTGATGAGAGGCGAAGGCATTAGTGTTGAGGATCTTGCTTATGCCCAAGCCGTATGGGATGTGTTCAACTGCATAAACTTGCTGCAGTATGCCATTCATTACTTATGTGTGGACACTTGTTTGCTTGCTGATGTTTTTGAGGATTTCAGGACCATATGTTTTGGTCATTACGGTCTTGACCCCACTATGTACATCACAGCTCCGTCTCGGTCATGGGAAGCTTTATTTTCAATGACACGTTCGCAGCTAGGGTTGTTGACTGACCCAATACATGTATCTTTTTGTAGAACATGGGGTTAGGGGCAGCATTACCAAGTTTCAAAAAGATGTACAGATACCAAAATGTTTACATGGGTGAGGACTACGACCCCAGTATGGCATCGAAATATATTTGCTATTTCGATGTAAATGGGCTGTACAGTCATACAGTGCGATCTAAGCTTCCGATCGGAAATTTTCAGTGGGTTGAGGCTGACGTGTATACAACTTGGGATTTTTCAAACACGGTGAATGATGGTGACACTTTTTTTTTTCGTGGAAGTTGATCTGTCTTTTCTGGAGGAGTGCCATGACAAACTATCTGATCTGCCTTTGGCCTCAAAAAATGGCATACCACCAAACGGCTCACATGATAAACTTCTTTTAACACTCGTGCCGCAAATGAATTATGTTATACACAGGGATATACTGAGGCAGTACTTGATGTACGGGGCCAAACTTGACTTTGTTCATTGTGTTTTTTGTTTTGAGCAGAAGACTTGAAAGGCTGTGTACATCGAGTTTAACATTGAGAAACATGCTCAGGCTGCAGACAAATTCGAAAAATCGTTTTTCAAGTTAATAAATAATTCAATTTATAAAAATATTGCAGAATGTCCACATGGAAAGGGAAATCAGAGTCGTTTCGAGAAATGACACGATCTACATTGCTACAGAGCTGATAGGATGTCCTACATTCCAGGCAAAACAGATTATCGATGAAAACTTAGTCCTTATCGAGATGTCAAAAAGTTATGTTGCATTCAACAAACCTTTGTACACTGGTGTTGCCATTCTAGATCTTTCAAAATTATCACTCTATGAATTTCATTATCAGTACATGTGTACAAAATTTCTCCTGCCAGCCTTACACCTCCTTTATTATGACACCGATTCCTTGGTATATTCTGTTGCTTGTGAGGACATCTATAAAGTAATTACCCCAGATTTGAACATGCAGTTTCATTCATCTAACTATGCGCTCGATAACCCGCGAGGATTCCCTCGCGAGAACAAAGGCCGTACCGGGGTGATGAAAGATGTATGTGCTGGTCGCATCATCACACGTGTTGTGGGTTATGTCCTAAGCTTTACGCATATGTTGTTGAGAATGAGCAATGTGTGCGTAAGGCGAAGGATGTAAAATCTAACGTGTTACAGTCACTCAGGTATAAATAAGGCTTATCGAGATTGCCTCGAAAATTGCACAAGGGTTCTGGGGACCCAATATCAGTTCCATTCGTGTGCTCATCAAGTCTATACCGAACGCATAACCAAGCTAGTGTTGTCAGGTGTGTATGATAAGCCGTACATTGAGGCAGATGGAATATCAACCTTACATTGGGGGCACTATCGAATACCTGAGTCATTTTTTTTTCGTCCCTGCAATAGTTTCAACACCACAATAAATGCAGCGCACCTACGACACCACAACTACCACCACCACAACGCCATCGATGAAGTCCATCTACCAACACCACCACATGTACCTGCTGTTTCATGACTAACTACACAGCTGACTATTGCTGTCCACAATGTGTACAAATATCTTACATCACCATTCAATGCTGCTGCTCCCTGTTTGCCGATCTGTAAGGCCTATCTGTAAGAAGAATACATTTTACAAAATAATAATAAGAAGAAAGTCATAATGTGATGCATCATCTACAGGAAACTGTGTGCATGTTCGTGTGTTGTAACCTGTTGTCAGCATGTGTGAGTTGGAAATACCCGGATTTGACATGTGAACGCCCCTCTGTGCGTATTATCACCTCTTCAAGCATGTTTAAATATTATGTATATACATATAGCTTTAGGTGAAAATGATAATCTTCGAATTGTAATGTATTTTTAAAAGATTTGTTAACCTTTTTTGTACATATATACTTTTTGACCTTGTAAAACCTGTGACAGACAATTTTTGAAATGGTAGTAGAGTAGCAATAGTAGTAGTGTATCAGTAGTAATTGTATTTGTAGTTGTGTTACGATGTACGATTGATGTACACAGCTTTATTACAGAAAATAGTCAAAATAGTCATCTTGTTCCAAAAATGTCTATTTATTTTTTTTGCTGAAAAGTTATTGTTGAAGTGTCTTTTAGTTTGAAAGATCATTGTTTTAAAGTGTGCCAAAAGTTGTTTTCATATATTTGTTTAGTTGGTAAAACATAGTGTAATTGAAAATGTCTTTTAGTGTGTCAATGTTTGTTGTAAATATTTTTAGCTCTTAAGGATGATGTAAAAAAAAAAGAATATTGAACAAAATTTTTCTATATTAAATTTGTATTCTGTGACTTGTTTATTAGTTTGAAAAATTCCCCATGTAATTATCTAATATGTTGTGTTTATTACTTAAACAGCAAAAAAAAATCTTGGTAATTATTAAAAGAGTTGGAGAATATAAGTGTTACTTTGAATTCAGAGCTTGGTAACTGCTTATTAGTTTGTTTGCTCATTTTTTCAAACAAGCAAAAAATGTACACATTCATGAGGGTAAATAAATATTATACATTCCAAAGTAACATTTCAATTAAAATGTATTAAAACAAACACACTCTGAAGGGAGAACTTGCAAAAAATATAGAGATAAACGAGCACATCGGAATGAATTTTGAAATGTAAGGAACAGGCTTATATATCTCGAGAAATCTTTACTGGGCTGTTGGCCAAGAACTCTAGGGAATTTAACAAAACCGAAATTATATTCACACAAAAACCTTTTCATGGCCAGGTAGAAAGAGCCCTTGGGATCACACCACAATGCTTCTCCACTTCCCTAAAACTGGGAGAGTCCAGCCAACCTTATGAAATAAAATATTTTTCCTTCACAGTACCAATATTACGATGCCTGGTGGTGAAAAAAACATGGTCATACTTTAAACAGAAAAATCAGAAAACTTAATGGAAAAAAATTCTTTAAAAAATCAAATTCAGATCTAACACTAATAGCAATACTTTCTTCGTTCATGTACTTGTAGGACTAATCAAGTCTTTAATAGTATCTTGATAAGGAAATAAGTTCTGTACTTGTAGGACGAATCTAGTCTTTAATAGTATCTTGATAAGGAAATAGGTTCTGTCAGTCGTAAATTTAAACACAGATACACTCCATGTAACAGCTTATAATCAGGCACACGTCATACGATCCACTCATTCTTTCACCAGACTCCGAGGTGGACGGATGTGTTTTCGGGGAGCTCCTGGTACAATTTCATTACATGTTTTTATTTTATTTTTTATTTATTTGGAAACATTTGTTTTGTTTAAAATGTCCGAGTTTTTCACCTCAGTCTATAATCACACAGTGTTTCACTGAGCTCACAATCGGACAGATGTGTTTGGGAAAGGTGCAATTTTATTACCAGCGTTAATTAATTTCTATTTAAATGTGGATAACATTTCTAAAGTTCCTCCTCGCCAGTCTCACAAGCAGATGGACGTGTAAGGTATTTGTGAGAGGCATCAAGTAGTGTCACATATCTTGTTATTGTGTTCGTTTATTTTATAAGTACATTTTTTATTTGTTGCAGATCATTATTTCCATACTCACATAATTGTCATATTCATGTGATATTGTATTCGTACATTATACTTCTCTCTCGTGTAAATTATATTACTAGCATACAGCTTGGGATAGACTAATTCATCTATTTATGTTTACTTGATCTTCATTAAGTAATAAATTCATACTGTACACTCACGTATTTGTACTTGTTTAGCATATATCGACACCAGATATTATTCACATAGTCGTTTGAAATTTTCCATTCGATGCATGTAATTCATTCATATGTAGAACTCTCTGAAATTATCTAACATTTAATTGCATTCTGAAACAGTCGTCGTCTATATAATAATTTGTCATCACTATCATGTAAATTCCATAGTTCAAAGTCACCTATCTATCAACACCATCTAAGAGCAAGAGCGCTGCCAACCCGAAACAAAATTACACTTAGACCATTCTTGCACAAAACTCTACACACACACACACACACATATATATATATATACACCGTCCCCAACACATCACACCTCATCGAGTGCCAGAGCTCCAAGGGCGAGGACATACCAGAGCTCCCCACAAAAAGAAAGAAAGAAAATTTACCCATGTCACAATCTTGCACCAAAACTCACCATATATATATATATATATATATATATATATACACACATACATATATACACACACACCGTCCCCAACACGTCACATCTCATCGAGTGCCAAAGCTCCAAGGATGAGGACGTACGAGAGCTCCCCACAAAAGGAAATAAAGAAAGAAGTATAAACAACAACATAATCAAGACAAAAATTACCCTTTCAATACATATAACCCCTTCAATACATTTAACTCTTTCGATAAACTTAACCCTTTCATTAAATTTAACCGTTTCATTAAATTTGGCCCTTTTTTATTAACACATTATGATTAACCCTTTCAATTAATTTAATTAACCCTTTGAAATCAAATGAATTAGATCAATCAAAAAGGCGACATCCTTTTGGGGTTACGGCCGGCACGAACCTTCTACTCTCCCTATACGAAACTGCAACAGTACGGACTAAAATATTTCCTTCCCCAGCTATTTCTCGTTTTTATACTAAGATTTGTAATTGAAACTATTATTGTCCTTAATAATATAACATATATTTTACCTGTTATATTTTAGGTGGTTTTTTATCTGTGAACGCAATAATTGTTTTAATTTTAAAAAAATTGTGACATTATTAATTTTTTCAGGTTACATGTTTACTTAGCAAGCTCAAATTAAAATGTTAGTTTTTTATTTAACGCCGTATCATTTTTCACTTTGAGATTGTTAATTAAAAATCTTCCTTTTTTATCGCGTTTTCTTGGCAATGCAGTTTTAACCCATATGACACTAGCGTAGTCTAATAATAATATATATATGTGTTAGGTTAATATTTTTAATTTCAGCGTAGAGACTTAGAAGTTCGTCTTTGTTGGGTATCTTTCGGCCATTTTGCTTTTCGAGAAGGAGACTGTGTCAGTCTACTTTTCTGATGCGGATTAATGTTAAAAGAATAGGCCCTGTTTCAGTTCGTCAGTGGTCAATCAAGCTTAGAAAGCTTAAAAGACGCGTGGCGATTTGAATACTAAGGATAGAGCCTGATAGGCCAACAAATCGTGCAGTAGTAGGAACATGAATTTCGAGAATAGCCTGATCCTGTGCTCCGCTGTGTGCTGGACTTAAGTGGCGCTCTAGGCGAGCAAGCCTTCTAGGGAAGACCCCGAGAAAACCAAACAAAAGGAGAATTCCTGTCCGGCCGTGTTCCAACTTCGTCGACATGTCGCACTAATTCCACAATTTTTTCGCATCCCATCTCTACGTGATTGGAGCGAAGTGACGTCGTGACATCTCGAGGCAGATGTAATAAATTACTTTATATAGGTAGCAAAGCAACTGTCCATATCGGCGTACATCTTGAATAATTCACAAAGATTATCTTAACTCTACCCCTTAAACAAGCCTAATTTATTCATTAGCACAGCATTTTTTAACTGATTTTCGGCGAAATATTAATTGTGTGGTTGGATTTCGTTTTTATTTATACAAACTGGCTAGTCTCTGGGGCAACAGCCACTTAACACACAGCTGAGGCTCGAGTGTACACAGTACTGTGAAGAATAGCCTACAGGTCATTGAACTCGCGAAATTTTCTTATCTCTATTAATCGATTTCCCCCTTACCAATATGGAGACTTTAATATAAAATTAATAAGACAAAAATATGTTTTCTTGGGAATCGTGTTTAAGAAACACTGCATTTACATATACCAATTTCAGGATCTACATGTATCTCTTGAGGCAATTTTTTCCGTAAGTTGAAATAGGTGAATCGTGGGATTGCACTGTGTATAATCGTTAAAAAGGCATAGGCCAGTACAGTACACTTTCACATCCGCATACAATTATTTGGTCATCGCTGAAAGTCTCAATGAGTGTGTTGCGTCCTATACGGGAAGACTGCGCCAGTTCAGCGCATTACGCCTAGAGGCTATATGATGAGGAGTGGCTGGAATTACATTCGCGCGACAGCCACGACGCGACGGAAATAATGCTTCACCCAGTCACAGACGAGTATGTTGTGACGTCAACGCGGCAGAAATCCCTGGCACGACGGACTCTCTGAATGGAAATGAATTCCTAATTTTGCCGCGTCGTCGGCGCGACAATCGGTAATAAACGAGTGTGTTTTCTTCTGGTAACATTTGCGATGGCATGCAGAGATAGTAAATACAATTTGGGTGTGTTTATTTTGTGCTGATAGACATAGTTCGTAAATTATATAAAAACCTAGTGTGGCCTCTTGTCATGTGTTCCAAAACAACGAAACGTAAACGTTAATGTGGTTGTTTATGCTGTAAGTTAGTCTTCGTCTTTCATACGCGTAAACGCAGACGGCCTTCTGCAGCAACACTTTTGTGTGTCCAGCTATGAATTGTCTCAATATAACGTTTGTGTCGCGTCGCGGCAGTTGCGACACGTTATTTTCATTACAAACACAATTTACAGCGCGCCACGTCTGTCGTGACAATTTTATATCCATCATGATGCAAATTCCTTCGGTCACCCTTGCTTATACAGGCTATCAACGGTAAAGTGTGCACTTTATTAAGACCCACATTTAGAATAATATATGATAAATATATTTCATTATGGCCTTTGATGTCAACTTTCGAGTCAGGTGAAATATGCAACACTGTGTTTATTAAATAAATGGCAATATCTATTTTAAAACGTGGTGGAATAAAAAAGTAAACACGGCATCAGAAGTGCTGGGTTTTTCCGCGAACAGTCTGTGGTCCTCAGCCGGGCGGACAGATTATATATATAATACCTGAATGCTTGCGAACAGAATACAGAGACTCTCCCGTTGGCAGTATTCGCGTCTCTGCACTCCTGTGAAGGCGAGTGAGCGGACGAAGTTGGGTCCAGTTCTGTCGCTTCGAGTTGGTGAACGCAGAGCTGGCGTCAGTCCCGCCCACAGCTGAACTTGGGGGCGATGGAGGGTTACCACGTCTGACTACGTCAGGGCTACGGGCCGGCTACCAGCGGACGTTAAAAGTGGGATTGGACCCCCCCCCCCTCCCACCACCAACCTCCCCCCGAACACAGGTTAACGAGCGGGGGAGCGATACGGGCGACATTAACACGCACGCCAAGGCGCCTCATCGCTCCTACGCGCAAGGCGTGCAGTGTTTCCGTCTTAACGCCGTACTGTGCAAATTGGATCTCTAACAGTGGGGTTTCATTACAAGCGATAAAAGACCTCAGATTAAACTACGGCTTTATATTTGTACTTTTGTCTTGCCGTTTAGGGAATCTGCATAGGTAAGCTTTAAAAATGCGATAGTCGACCCATTTTCTCGAATTTTTTCATACAAGAATACACTTAATATGACAAAAGTAAAAAATAAATAAAGGACATAGATAATTGTTTATATATATATATATATATATATATATATATATATATATATATATATATATATATATATATATATATATATATATATATATATATATATATATATATATATATATATATATTATAATTCAGATGAAATGTCGTAATTGCAGAACATTTATTTACCGAGATACGCGTATTCGCGCAAACAACTATTTCACAGAAAATGTTTCAGCCTAGCCCACTCTTAAGGTGGTCGCCATGGTAGGGCACCGAACAGCGTGCTCAAATTCCAGCAGAAAAAGTTTTATAATAAAACCGGCAACGCGACTGGGTGAGGTCTGCTTACGAATAGCATTTAAGAAACGTTACGCGTCTGCATGCGTTTTTCAGTTCCTCCAGTTCTCTCTAAAGCATGTTTTTGTGATAATGAAATCGGCTCAAAACGGGTGTTTTCACTGTCAATTTTACACATGAACATCCCGGGACAAAACATTTAAAAAAAATTAATAGGGACGTGCATCAAAGCTTAATTTTTATTATTACGTCATGGAATGGTAGGGTCTCCGCTGTAAGTCTCATAGAAGCGCGTTATCAAGGCAACTCTGCTCACCAGTTCAGTGCTTTGCGCATAGAGGCGATGGGAGAGTTTACGCGCACATCTGGGTCGCCCCGAGCGCTCCCACACTCTTAGGCCTCAGACGCGCAAAATTCCTTCAACCAGGCGGAGACCTTAATGCTGGGCGTTGACCACCAGAAAATGTTTGTACCACAAACTCTTCAACTTCTATTATCTGCAATGATTATTTCCTTGGGAAAAAAAATCGAGAGCGTAGTTTTTGTATAAATACAACTCAAAATAACAATTTTAATGTTTTAGAAATGTAAAAATAACGGAAATACGTCTTACGAACACGAATAAGATAATTTACTCTGAAAGAGTATACCAAGTGCTTCGTTAAGACGTCTATAAAATTGCACAAGGATGTGTTTTCGCAATTTAAAAAAATCTTATAAATAAGAAAATGTTTGCATATTCTCATATTTGTGGCTGCCCCTGTATTTATAGAAAATAATTTTTGCTAAATATATCTAAATATGAGTGGACTTTTTTTTTTTTTTTTTTTTTTTTTTTGCAAAAACCATGCGATCCAAAAAAATTCCATCTGAGGAGAAGGTAGTCACAGGTAATGTCTACTACAAGTTGAAGAATATATGGTACACATATTTCCGTGGCCAACGCCTTTCCACGTCAAGGCACAAAAGCAAGGAAACGAAACGGGTGACACTAAAGCCATGTCCGAATTTTCCTCAAGTACATACTCACGCGCAGCTGTCCCCGGAAGGGACATCACTAGTGTTGCCCAACATTTCATGTAAAGTACGCAAGTATACAAGTAAACTAACGTGTATACTTCTCGCGCCCTTGCAGCACATAAATGTGCCGCCATTCTGAGAAGTGATTTGTAGGTTGTAATTGATTTTCGATATGGTTATTTCATTTAAAATTAATAGGGTTACATAAAATATCCCTAGGCACGGAATTTCAGAGTAGGTTAGTAATTATTGCAAGGTGAGCCTCGATAAAAGCTGAAAACATTGCACTAGTACTCTTAATCTGTAGATTATAGGTTGTCCACGGTAAAATAAGGACTTTTGAAAGCCCTACTTAAGATCTACTTGTATGCACGTCGTGTATTCCTCCGCCTTATGTAAAATTAACGTTTGCCGTGGGCCTCGTCACTTTATTCGACCGTCGGTCAAGTGAAACTGTAACATTTTTAGAAAAGGAAATACTTTACAAATCTGCTAATTTTTACAATTATGTGCATTAAAAAATACGTGAAGTGAAAGAAATAATTTTAAGTTATCACAAATGGTTACCTATCACTTTTTATTCAACGTTAAAATATAGAACTATTCTCCATCCATCGTTACCAAATTGACTGAGTGAATGTCACTCAGTGCGGCCATTAAAATATATGCATGCAGGAGAAGTGACTTTTTTCTAAGGTTCGTTTCTAAAAGTGCTCTTTTTCTAAGGTTCGTTTCTAAAAGTGCTCACCTTATCGTGAACAGCTTTTACCTACAGAAGTAAGGTAAAACAAGGAATTAAAATGATAAACTCACATACAATAACCATGACAATAAATGTTATGTAAGTCAAACTTGTGCAATGCCTCTGCAAAAGTTGCTAAGTGTTAATTGTCAAAAGAAACTCGTTAGTACTGTTCACACCAAAATTTTCGTATTTTGCAACACCTGAAACGAAAAATGAACGCGTACGAAAAAGGGGTTAATGAAGATCACGGTTAATTTCTTCCCCTGATTGTTCCAGCAGCTTGAAACGTATCTAACGACCAGTTTACTACTCAACAGGTATCAGCTGTCTCGCAAGGGCCGGTGTTAGTTACTTGCAGGCTAGGGCCACCTGTCTTTTTCTTTCCCGAAAGATCTGCACGCAGGCTGGGCTGCAATATCCTACGTACACGAGAATATATATTTCCTTTCTTGATTTGACCTGCTTAGTTAATTAATTGTGATAATCGACGTCAGTGAATTGTGAGCAGACACCTCGGAAGCCTAAGAGGACAAAGCATGTGTTGACGAATGTCTCTACATCATGTGTTCACGAATTTTACAAACATTAAGTTAAGTAAGCTGAAATAGAAATACGAAAATACTTACAAACATTATTAAATGGAATGCTTGACTAAAAGAGCCCCTCTGAGCCAAAGTGTTTTTGAACACAACTAGCGATGGGGTGTTTCCGGAGGTAAATAAACTTATATGTAAATGCGAGTTTTAAGATTTTTTGTGAAGCTCGCAGCAATGAATTAAATAATTAACACACGGGTTCAGCAGTCGCCAGAGGGGAAAAAGATACATTAAAATGTTCCGAAGAGAAGAAGTACTAGTCGATCACTTTTCAGCTCAGACATGCTCGTCTCATGCAACATTTTCAATCGCATTCGAATCTCCTGGAAAAGTTTTCATCGCCCTATCCTTGCCCGACATCGCCATTTAATTCACGTTGGGATACGGAAAATATTGAAGCTGGTACACCTACCATATCAACGTTTCACCGTTGAGGGAAATTGACGCAGTGGATGGGCGGTTCGCTACGGCGAACGCTGGCCCGAAGACGTCAACGACCTGTGCTATGGGTCTATTCAACGCGGAAGCTCGCGCCTGAGTACGCGTGGCCTCGACGGGGTGACCTCTTCAAATCACGACTACAAGGGCCTTAGTGCGTGCCAGCGCTGGGGTGCTTATGACGTCATAAGACACGTGTAGTTCCCCTCAACGACCGGCGTGCAGCGCTACGCATTTTCCTGGTTTAAAAAACTTTAGCACGGAGGCGCGCTCTGTATTAATTATGTAACTATTCTCATTGGTCAGTACGACCGGAATTGTAAAATAAATTTAAATTGGTAGTTCTTTCCTTGTACCGCTAGGTTACGTTTATGTAGATTTCTTTTAGTGCATATAGAGCTAAAAATACCTGGTTGAAGGAGAACAATGACTGCCTCTCCCAGGATCGTCAGCTGCAGTTAAAGTAATGGCCTCCAATCATTGGTTAGTTGAAACATAGCATCTTCAAATTAACGATGCATGAGGTTTTAGATCTCAGTTGTAAAAATTGTTTTAAAGTTCTTTTAAAGAGAGATATGCTTAAAATGCGTCGCATTTTAAATGGGCTCTTGGCAATCACTACATAGAATAAGTGCAGAACATGTTTGTAAATGTCAAATGATCAGATAATATTTTTATACTAATATGTTGAGGTTTTTTGGACCTCTCAACTCTTGTACTAAAAGGTTAAAATATATATGAGACTAAATATATATTTTTCTATGAACTAGGTGTATTTGAATGTTTTCTGCCAGGCATTGGCGTATCCCTACACGAATCATTACTGCGCGTTTCTAACGATTGTAGATATTGAAGGTAAATCGAAGCTCAACTTCAGCTGCTGGTGTTGGCAGCGATGTCGTTGCCTTTTGGCCATGCTACGGGTGAAAACGTAGTGTGCAGCTCCTGCCAGAGGGCGCCACACAGCGCAAATGTAGTCCGTTGTGTGGAACAAATTTAACAATTATGTTCTGTTATTGGCTAGTGACACGCTCTGTGTCGTGACCAATCACAAAGAGAACGGGCTCGGCCTGGTTTAGTGCTGCTGTCGCGTGATGCCCGCCATGATCTATGACCATCTGAAAACTCGTGACATAAATGAATGCAAACTTATTTTTCAAGTGGTACTCGGAAATTTAGAGCACTGAGTAACAAACACCGAGTGATAATGGAGTGTGTGTCTGGGGGGGTGGGGGGGATCTCGAAGGCCTGTACCTGCATTGCAGCTTACACCCGTTGCCATTACGTGACAGTCTCTTGAGAAAATTCGGGATTGCTGTCCCCTTTCGAGAATTATCTCGATGCTGATTATATCACGAATGGACACAAACATGAATTTTGTAAACCGATATGAAAATTCCCTATAATAATGGAAATGCTAATGCTGGTTACTTTTTTTTTATATAAACCTGTTGCATTCGTACTTGCGCAAAAAAAAAAAAAAAAAAAAAGGATTTGTAGAACTACAGAAAAATTCTTGAAATAATCTTGACACTTGTAAAATGAACAAGACTTAACATGTACCTAATGGCAGTAAAATGTTTTCTTTTTTATCAACTAGTTTCCAAAAACTTTTTCTTGTAAAAGCACACAACATTCCTTCCAGATAGTGAACTCGCTGACGTGCCGTGATTAGGGGAAATATTTGCGGCAGGACCTGTGGCCATGTCGGAACGCCGTTCGCCAAACAGCGCCTGGTGTTTGGCTCGCCACCCAGTAGCCTAGCCAATAGCGTAAACTTTCGTGGCATGCAGTAGCCTATCAGATACGAGGCCCAAACCCCGGAGACTCGTACAACCTAACCTGCATATCAGGGTATGGGTATAACCTATTCACAGTTACTTAACACTTTTCTGAAGCCGCGCCGAAGATCTTTTTCTAGGATATTCCTCCGCCTTGTACAAACTAAGTTTTACTAAGTCTGGAAAATTACACCAAAGGACAACGCACCAAATTCGCGCGCACTCGATGGTATAGGCTGTTCACGGCAAAATGAGCACGTTTGAAAGCCCTGCTTAAGATCTTCTTTTATGCTTGTTGTGTGTTCTTCTATCGAATGTAAAATTATTATTGTCATCGGCCTCATCGCCTTCTTCATGCGTCGGTCAAGCGAAACTGTAGAATTATTAGATAAGTAACTATGTCAAAAATACGCTATTCTTTACACTTCGACGCATTAAAAAAAACAGACGGCGATAGAAATAATTTAATTTATCACAACTGGTTACCTAACAATTTATATTCGACGTCAAGATATGGAACTACTGTCTCCGTCATCGTTAACAACATTACTGGACGCATATCATTCAGTGCAACCTTTAAAATATATGCAGGTAGAAGCAGTGAATTTTTCCTAAGGTTAATTTCAAAAGTGCTCACTTTATTGTGAACAGCCTTTAATGATGTTTTGCATGAGAACTATTTTTTGCTAGGTGCTACCAACATACATATTTTCTCACTGCTTCTTTTTATATTTATTATAAATGAAATATTATAACATATAAATAAAATATCGGTATTTATTTTATTTAACGAAAAAAACAGGATACTTTGTTAAGAGAGGTATAAAACACTTGCAATACATGGAATATTAAGGAGATAACTGAACACTTCGCACATGTTGTGGTTTTTCAAAGGTTTGATTCGAAAAGTGTGAAGAAACTGCCTATAGGCAGTGCAAAAAGCAGTTTCATCTCTGTGCGTATGTACTCTGTGCTATCGCCTGTAGGTGCACAAGCGGATATCCGGAGAACGTAGGCATGGAAGAGACCTGGAGGCGATTGTGGGATTGATCGGGTCGCTCCCGGACGAGAATTGTAGATCTGCGATACACGCGCACTGCAAAAAATTGTCGGTAGCTTTCCAAATAAGGCTTTGGGGGCACTACAAGTAAATTATAGTCTATTCGCTTTTTCATCACACTTTTTAATATTAAAAATTAAAAAAAAAATCACTCCATGTATGGCGTGTTTGGTTGTTTCCTAAATACGCCATGTATCACTAACGTCGCATACCTGCGTTAGCAAAAAATACCTTATTTTATGTTAAAGTGAACTTTTACTTACATCTTATCTGTAAATTATAGTATTTGATTTATAATTGATACGAATAGAAAAAAGTCATCATATAAGTGTATTGGAAATTACTGAAGTGAGAAATAGTTCTCATAAAGAAATTTTACTAAAGGGAGTGCCCATGAATGCGGTGCATAGTAATTGGAGTAATTTTATATACTTGATTAAAATTTGTTTTCATTACACCACCACGGCCCCTTACTACCAGCTTAACTTTACATAAACCGTTCAGTACTTATGTTGAAATGTACGTACTTGAGGGAATGACTTCTGCTTCAGGAGTTAATTGAAAACGTGTTCAAATAACCACAGGGAACATAGGTGCAAAAAAACGAAATGACGTAGCTTTTGCTTTTATGCAGGCGTGGTCATTCGTTGATTGGTTTTGCGATGCTCTAGGAATTGTCTGACTGGCTACTGTAAGCTGAGAAATGTCGCCTATTGGATGGGCTTCGAGCTGACGAGTAGGTTCTCAGGCGCTGATTCGGGAACGGCGTTCCAACAGTTGGCTAGGCATGACGCCATTTTGCTGGCATGTGCTGCTATGGAGTTCACGGTACAAGCAGCTGTTCAGCCTATACGTATTTAGCTTAAGGCCCCCGCCTACCTGAAGATTCTTTCCTCGTTTGAGAGCGAGAATCACGGGAGCTATAATATAAAGGTGGCACTGCCACTCGTATCAAGAGAGGCATCGCCCCTATGCGCAAGCCTCTGAACTCGCGTGCAGTGTTCTCGTCGCGCCGCTTGTACAGGGGCACCTGTTCTCCGCGAGAATATTTTAGGAAAAGTTGTGTTCTAACACACTTTAGTTCAGAAACTTACTTTCATGATTTTATCATTTAAATTGTTACCTGTCTTATCTGTCTGCCCGCGAATCACAAACGGGCACTATTGGAGAAACTTAATTCTGATTGGCTCGCACATGTAACATACTGTCTTCGTACAAAGACAAGCTGCTTAAAGACAAATGAATACTGCATGTGTGCACATAGGATATTGAAGTCTACCCTCCACATCATCTCTCTGTTTGCATATAATGTGCTGAAAGGAGTGCGCTCATATGTACTATTCTTTCAGTCCTAACGCTACAAATTAAACCAAAATCTAAACGTAAGTGCACACAATTTGAACCTACACGCTTTCGATAAAAAAAAATGTTAAGACACTTTAACCGCCAACTGGACTAGGTAGCGCAGATGATAAGGAAACCTCCTAAAAGCGGAGACCCTATTATTTTATTGGCGGCAAGCCTGTAGGTAGGTTCAATGCAGGGTACTTAAGTCGTTTTGTACGGATCTGGCGTGTACATTCTGAGATAAAGCTCTTTGAATAAGCCGTTTTTAGTATTTTTGTAGTACTCTGACATGGTATTTCTAATGCGTGAGATGTCTTGAAAGTACTCAACAGCCCTCGTCTGATATGAGTGTTGTTTTCGAAAATCAGCACCTTGGGCGCAGGTTCAGTAGTTTCGTTAAAAAAAAAAAAAACTGTATTTCAAACGCATTTAAAGCGCCGGGTATGAGGGAGCCTCCAATACTACGTAATATAACCATGAACTGCCTTTACAGTCCGGTTACCCTCTGCTGGCCGCTGCTAGACGAAAAAAAATACATCCAGAATACAGACACATCGAAACTTGCTGAGGAAAGCTAGTCTTCGGAGCATGCGTATAGGTGTTTCCTTCATTCAGATGGCACTACTCATAAGCCCAACTATTTAATTTAGAAGCTATTTCCTACTCTCTTTGCCACTAGAACCCCACTCGCCCTACGCGAGAGAACTTAACGAGTTCCATTGTAGCGCCGCTTGAAGAGCTCGTATACGCTATACTCGCCAAGTGAAAAGCCCGGAGTGGATGCTGAGAGCGACGCCCCAGGTTTTGTTCCAATTCGGCGCCTACCGTACGCCGGACTTAAAACGATCCGGCGCTCTTCTCTTGAAAGAGAAATTCAGATATCGCTAGCGTGTACGAAGGAATTTTCCACTCTGCCTTATAATCGGTTTAATTACATGCTCTGAATCGGAACTCAGACAATATGAAGATGGTGCAATTAGGAATTTTATTCAAACAATTGAATGTGAATTTATTCCGCCAAGCGCCAGGACTTGGGAACTTGGAGCAAAGTGCCTGCGAAAGAATGTGAATTTGGTAAATACACTGGTGGAAAAGGGTAAATGAACACCCGGACACAATGGTCTCACATTTACTGTATATGGTAATGATCACCTATGGACAGAGGCTACAGAATGTCTTCAACAACAATGACAGAATCTTTTGTAACTGCATATAGTGACGATTCAATCCTGCAGTCGTGCGTAGACACGATAATATAGGTGTCGGAAGACATCTTGGGAGATAGTATTTTACGCTGATTCCACCTGTTGTTGCAATTGGTGGAGGTTTGTTGCCGGTATTGCAGACCACACCGAAAGTTCTCCCTTTATGTTCCAGACATGTTCAATGGGAGGCAGGTCAGGTGATCGTGCTGGCCAAGGGAGTTTACCAACGCCTTCGAGAGTGCGTTGGGTAATACGAGACGTGGGTGAACAAGCATTGTCCTGCTGGAAGAGGACATCTCCTTGGCATTGTAGGAACGGCAACAAAATGCGCTGGATGATGTTCTGGATGTAGCGTTCACAGTTCAGTGTTCTCTCAACAAACACCAGAGGCGTGCGGTTATTGTAGGCTATTGCTCCCCAAGGCTATGATGCCAGGAGTTGGTCTTGTATGTCGCTGCCGTATGCACTCTGGTTGTTGCTACTCACCTGGTCGACGCCGTCACTGACGCCAAGGCAGAATCTGCTCTCATCACTAAAAACAACTCCGCGCCATTCATCTCTCCAATTGCGTCGTTAGCGACAGCATCAGAGGCGTGCAGCGCGGTGAAGAGGTGTGAGAGGAAGCCTGGCAAGCGGCACCCTTGATCGTAGCCCAGCGTCCAGCAAATGGTTGGTGATGGTCCTAGCTGACACTGAGTGCAACAGTGGCCCTTGTCGCCGTGCGATCAACAATGGCTGCTCGTCTGATGCTGTGGTCCAGGCGGGATTCTGTATGCCGCTGCCGTCCGGACCCAGGTTGACGAGATTGTGCACCACCGCTGGGCCATCGGCACCACCAATGATGCACAGCAGACACTTCGCGTCCTACACGTTGGGCAATTCTTCAGGAAGGTCCACCCAGCCTCCTTCAGGCCCACAATACGACCTCGTTCAAAGTCCGTTAATTGCACGACGTGTGATCGTCTATGCCGTCGTGGCATGGCTAGAATGCTTCCTACACACACGCCGATGCTTGAAACAACAGACCACTCATTCATTCACTGAATCAACTACAGTTGTATTGGGCTCAGCGGTCCAGAACGCGGTTCCTACTCTATCCACAATACAGCGCTGTTAAGCGTTGAATGTACTGCTCTCTGTCAGTTTTCCATGCACATATGGTTCTTCTACGTCACCGCTTTATTGGTGTTCATTTTACATTTTTCACCAGTGTACTAGCAAAATTATATGCACGTTTATATGGTTGGCAGAAGGTATTTGCATAGAAAAAATTATCCACGGCTTCTTAGAATCATATTACTTCATGGGCAATGGAATGGTCTAGCAGTGAATGAATTCCTAAAACATATAATGAAGAACGCAGTTTGAAATACTTGTATTATGTGTTTGATGGAGTTAAAAATATCTACAAGATATTTTACTACTAGTAACTATCGCATAGAGCAACATGCAATAGTTCACATAGTTTTATTTTTCAATTGAAATTGGTAACTTTTTGCAAAAAAATAGTAAAATAAACTAATGATCAGCAAATATGCCGAAAAAATTGTTTGTTTACTAACAAATAAATATTATCTGCAACTTTATAATGTTAAATATTTTTTTAAATTTCCAAAAAAAAAAATGTAATATAACGACAATTGGTTAAAACTACCTATTCTAGAGTTTGTTGTGATAGACATCTATTTAAATTTTATTATTATTTTGGAATTGTAATGAATGCGTGGTTGATACGTTATTATTCAAACAAGAGTGAACAATTTTTATTCGAAAACTATACGTTCGATTGTGTTCTTCAAGGTACATTTTTCAAATGTTCATTCCAGTCAGCTACAAGTAGGAATTGTGTTTCGTATTAAGGCCTGTATATCACACGGGCAATCGTTTATCCTTGCTTTAAAAACCTCATATATTCCTTAAATGAATGTATTGTGATGTCTGGTAAGCGACGATGGCCACACAGGAAATTTGCTCCTAAAAACATATCAGAGGACTGAAAACACATATTGAACACAAAATACGTGATTGAGTTTGATAAACTGATAAAACAGTTTTACGTGAATCTGGCCACGCCCTTGTACTCATCTGGTAATTAACAACTATTGATCGGTTCTGCTGATGAGTTCGATGTGGTAGAGTGGACAAACGATATCTCAAAACCAATAAGTAACTGCCAATGGCATGTTAAGCTCTTTTTACAGGCTCGTCATTTCGCCGAGTGTTGAAGGTATTACGACATAGATGCAGAGTCATGCCCCATTCCCCCCCCCCCCCATCTTTGTAATTCAATGTGGCAATTTCCCCAACTCATTTGTCATCACCGAGTAAACAACGTCTTAAGACTGTGATACATATTCCGAAATAATTTACAGAACAATAATAAATGAATGTAGTACATGTTTTCAAGAAGCAGCGTGATCTATCAGTATAATTGGCATTTCAGGACTTGGTCAACTTAGTGTACCTATCCGATATTTGCTTCGTAAATGACAATGGTGAACGAGTGTGGTCTCCACGTGAATCACTTCGTCTCCACGCATCGTACGTTCATGGGTGTGTCGGCCCGGGTTAGAGCGACATAGAAGTTGCACTAACGCTTATAGAAAGAGAAATTATAACATATTTCATGCCACATACTGCGCAGCGCGTAGATGACGGAAATTCCAAATGGTAACATCAGTCTCGCTACTTGCTACAAAATAATTAGTCTTTCAAGACTGCCACCTGAACTTCAAGTAAAAAAAGGTTTGAAAAATTCTAATGGTACTCAGAAATCACGTATGCATATGTGTATACAGGATGTTTTTGGGGAGTTCAAGGGGGTGTCAAGACGAGTGTTTTGATGTAATGAACATGGTATCGGAAATGCATCCTTATGATACAAATTAATGAAAACGCAATACGGACGCATATGCTGTAAGCAATAGTTATCATGTAAAGAACATATAGCTCAATCCCTCCTAGCGAGTTGACCTAGAAACCGCGAGGCAGAGTATTACAATAACTGTTCAAAGTTATGGCAGTTTACCTGGCTGTACGGCGATATGCAGTACCGCTGTACTATAGGCTGTTCACGATAAAGCGAGCACTTTTTAAGACCCTCTCAACAGGCATTAACAGCTAATAAATATATCTTATTGCAGCCTCGGGCATTAAGTTTTGATAGTGGCGAAATGTATACACTGTATTTATTGGTCACATTGCAATGTTTGTATTAAGAAGCAGCAGGGAGATGGAAATTGGATGAAAGGAAAAATTTACGAGGGCCTTAAAAAGTGCTCACTTTACCGTGAATAACCTATGGCAGCACATGTTGCAGCAGTGATGATCATCGTCGTCGACTTGGCTCTGCCAGGTGGTTCTTGAAGTAAAGGCTGTTCACGATAAAGTGAGCACTTTTGAAATCAACCTTAGAAAATGTCAGTGCTCCTACCTGCATTTATTTTAACGCGCGCACTGTGTGACATGCGCTCACTAAAGTTGGTGACGATGGAGGGAAAATTAGTTCCGTATGGTAACTTCGAATAAAAAAGCGTTAGGTAACCGTTTGTGCTAACTTAAATTATTTCTTTCGTTTTCTGTCTTTTTTAATTGCATCGAAGTGGGAAAATGAGCACATTTGTAAAATATTTGGTTTTTTTTTTTTTTTTTTTTTTTTTATAATTTCAGTTTCACTTGACCGACGCTTGAATACAGTGATGAGGCCCATGGCAATGTTAATTTTACGTAAGGCGGAAGAATACTCAACGTGCATACAAGTAGATCTTGAGCATGGTAATTCGAAAGTTCTCATTTTACCGTGAACAGCCAATAGCAGACTTCCCTTCCACCGTGTTATGGACAGGCGAAGCCCCGTTTACCCGCGAGGTTATCTTCAACAGCAACAGCGCGTCTTGCGTTTTATTTCATTTGTAGAATAAGGATGTATTTCCGACACCAAGTCAACTGCAGTAATTCAGAATACTCGACATGACTACTCCTTACATTCGCCAAAATACCTGCACTCATTTAACAAACATTATGTTTAGGTTTAAATTACATCACGTTTAGGTTTACATTACATGAAATTATATGCTATTCACAGTAAAAAGAGCACTTTGAAAACCCTGGCTAAGCCCTACTTGTATGCACGATGTGTATTCTTCCACCTTAGGTAAAATAAACCTTGCCACGGGCCTCATCACTTTATTCATGCGTCGGTCAAGTGAAACTGAATTTATTATAAAACTAATTAATTTACAAATCTGGTCATTTTCACACTTTGACGTATTTTAAAAAAAAAGACAGAAAGTGAAAGAAAAAATTTAAGTTAACGCAAATGATTACCTAAGATTTTATATTCGACGTTAAGAAATGGGACTACTTTCCATCCATCGTTACCAACTTTACAGAGCTCATGTCACTCGGTGCGCCAGTTAAAACATACGCAGTCAGGGGCAGTAAATTTTTTCTAAGGTTGATTTGAAAAGTGCTCACTTTAATTGTGAACAGCCTTTAAGCGGTTTCCTCGGCCCTAGTGGAAATGCCTGAGCGCGCTATTGCTGTTGAAATCTCGAGAGTAGGACAAAGCTCTGCATGTGAAAGCGCGCGAGGCCTGTTACAACCATTTGAGAGGGAAGGAAGGAAGGAAGGAAGGAATAAAAAGCGTCGAATTGCTGCAAGGCGCCACGAATCGGAGATGTTTCCGGAGAAATAGCTACGGTACAGGAAGAGTGAAGGAATTTGAACGCCCAGGGCCCGAGGAGGGTCCGTGCGCTCGCTTAGGAAAAGACGATGTCTCATCCATGGAACGTAGAATAAGGTCGGCGAGGCAGGTAGGGTAGTAGGCCTACTTTGTAACCGGAAGCTATCTCCCTCTGTACTTCAAAACACTGGAGCTGCCGCTGCCAACTCCGCGGACGCATGCGAGCTAGTAGGCTGTGTGCTGACTCCATAGTTCCCCACTTTCATCGAAACCTGTCTTTCGCGGGACCGCGGGGATGTAGTTGGTAGGCTACTCGCCTCCCACCTAGGCGAACCGGGTTTCGATTCCCGGCGGGGTCGCTCGCGGATTTTTTTTTTTTTTTTTTTTTTTTTTTTTTCTTCGCGTTAGTGGGAATCTCCAGTTCTCCCTCCGCTCTTTCATTCCATACCACGATTCACGTTAAGAGCCGCCAAAATAACTCCACTCTTATTTCAGTCATAGCGTCCACAATCGTAGACACGTTGCACACGATTTGTACCTAAGGCTCCAACATACCTGAAGCCACCCCCCCCCCCCCCCGGGGCCGACCCCGCCAAGCGTTTGAGGGCGAGAAGCGCGGTGGGAGCTATAAGGACGACACTGCCCCGCACATCAAGTGCGCTATCGCCACTACGCGCAATGCTCCGAACTGGCGTTCACTTTTCTCGCCGTGCTGTGTGTACCTGAGTGACTTTCAGCGGTGACCATATTGTATTGGTGGAAAGTCCGTAGGAAGGTTCAATGTAGGCCCGTTGGGTAGTTTTGTATGCATGTAACGCGTTTATTTTGGAGTACTCTGAAATGGTGTCTTTATAATGTGCGTGACGTGACGTCTGGAAGGCACTCAACAGCCTTCGTCTCAAGCGTGTGTTGTTTTACGTATATAAATAAATTGGAATCTTTTCTTTGATGTTTCGTGCTAAAATGTGTATTTCAAACACACTGCAGCGCAGTTCAAACGCCAGCTAGACGGGCCCCTTAAGGCTGATGCTACTCACAGCAAGGTAGGCGTGTCCAGTCTTCCTGGCGACTAATCTGGTTTGTGGAAAGTTTCTACATTGCTTTGACGTGAATGGTTAATGCCGATATCATAGAGCGTTCAACACGTTCTCCACTGGGCACAAGAACGGCCAATACCAAAGCATTACGTGATTGCAAACACTCAAGTTCAGAAATTATTGTGTGGACCGAACGGGTTAAATTTCCGGTTCCTGGTATATTCATTATATTGCCTTGCTGCGAAAGGATAGTTAACTATGTGGTGGAAGTTACTTTGACGCGGGCAAACATATTTGCTGGTTGGCCTTGTGGTGCTCTGGAAACGAAGGTCGCATCTTATTGGTAGAGACCTGCAAAATTCGCGTTATTATTTGGGGGCGCATTAAACTCCAAACACTTGTACCTTTGCAATACGTTTGTCATTGGACTGTACTTAAGCTGACACGCCGTGAGTAACTATGCGCCAATAGATGACCACTTCGCAATTGTGTGCCCCAATCACGTGTCGTGCAACCAGAAAGGGAGTGACATCACGTCTGATGAGCAGCCAATGGAGAAACGATACCAGCTCCAGTACATACAGTAATTTTAAGTTCAGCCTGGTGGCAAATAATAACGCGAATTTGGCAGGTCCCTACTTATTGGTTACTGCCTGCTGCGATAAAATACCCCATTGGCTGATCTGCTGAGCTGGCGTGTAAGTTATCAGGCGCTGACTCTGCAGGATCTGTGTTCCGACATGTTGATGAAATTTGGCGCCATTTTCCTGGCATGCGCAGCTGAAGTTCACAATTTTTAATCTGCGTTTACACTTATGAACTCATAAGTATTACGTTGCATGAATGTAATGCTCGCTTACACATAGAAACCAATCAATGTAGTTCAAGTGTATACTGTTTTTTAATGTTTTCAAGATATTTCATGCTTTTGTAATATAACACCAGGAAATTGTTTTATAAAATTGCGAAAACCGTTTAAGAATAACTTCCAACTACTTTTAAATACATAATTTTAAGATTTTAACATCCTATAGAGCCAAAATGTATACTAACACGATGTTTTATTCCAGCAAATCTTTTCATGGATTCTTTAGGGGAAAAAAACGAAAAAAAAAAAAAATCTGGCATTTTGTTCTCTTGCGATTAAAGTAAATTTCTAACTATTTTGAATTTCAATTTTATTGTAAAATTATGGTCGAACCACGGAAAGAATCTGCTTGAAATGCCTTTGTTTTGTTCTAAAGAGAACAACAATTTATTTAAACTAAATCAAAAAATTCAAAGCATGCACAATTTTGTAGTGTGCAGGGCCAAACATTTTAAAATGTATTTTCCTGTGATTTCCGTAATTAATTTGCGTAAATTAATATTTTGTGTTTTATCTGCTTTTATCAGACTACTATTTGATATAATACCACAGAATATAAAATAAGTTTGGCGTGGGGACTTTCTTGAGGTCCTGCGATTCCCCCGGTCTTGGATTCCGCCGTTGCTTCATCTTCACCTCAGTTTGCCTTTAAGACCTCTCTCAGGTCAATACAAACGATACCTTCTTCATGTGAAGAATTCAGGTTATTGTACACAGTGCCGTTGAACAAATAATGTTTCTTATTCGACTCTTCTTTTCAGGACACCGAGGCTAAAACGCTTAACTCTGCCCACTATTACATAGCTTGGTCTGGAATGTGCGGCTCTCGAGTATGTGCTCTGTCTGGCTGGTTCTGCCTCGTTGTTCGCCGGCTTCCATTCGTCCGGCAGGTTAGATGACAGGCGTTGAATGGCGGCTGACCGAACACTTGTTCCAAGAGCGTTAGGCCATCTTGTTGAGGATGCGCGAACGAATTCAGTGGCAAACATGGCGGCTTGGTTTCTGTTTACTTACTCATTCTGTGGCCTGGCGTTTCGCTTCTGTGTTGGAGGTGCAGAATAGCTAAGTCGCCGTGCCCAGGATTGTGAACATGTTGCGCATTAATAGTATTTACGACCAACATTATACAAAGCAAGAAATGGTAACCCAATGCCTTGATAGCCTGCCTCGTGAATTTTACCATATCTCTCGTTAGTGGGGCCGCAGTTATTTTTGGGCTTCAATGTAAGCTGCGAGACTAAATACCCAAGGATCATCCCAGTGCGTAAATTTCTCGTAAACCGCTCTAATAGTCTAGGTTCTAATGTCACATATTGTAATATCCGAACATAAAGACTGCAGTTCATTTGTTGTAACAACTAAACGAGTGCTATACATTACGTACAGAAAATCTGAAATCAAAACTACGCTATGTACCAAAAAGTTATTGGGCACCCGTGAAGTTAGGTAATTCATAACGTCAGTTGACTTGTGTTTCACGGCCTTCGGTGTAGGGCCGCTGGTGTTTGTCAGTGGTAGCATGAACACAGAGGCCTATTGTAACATTATGGATAATGAAATGCTCCCAACATTGTGGCGTTTTTACGGAATGGGCCGGGTGTTACTTACAGGATGACAATGCCAGGTGCCATATTTCAAGGGCTAATATGCAGTGGTACGCCGACAACAATGTTCGCCGATTGGACTGGCCCGTCCAGACCCCCGACCTCAACACTATAGAACATCTTTGCGACGAATTGGATGGCCGGGTGAGGGCTCGTCAGGCGCGGCCCAAATCCTTTGCTCAACTCATGGAATGGCGACGAATCCCCGTGGATGTCCTGCAAACACTCGTAGAGAGCATTCCAGACAGGGTGACTGTTGTTATAGCTGCAAGAGGTGGCCCTACGAGATTCTAACGGGGTGACAACCACCGAGCAAACATTGTGGACAAGTTCCCAATTACTTGCGGTGGTGTAGAGGTTAGATTGATTACATTCCATCTAGGCGAACGAGGTTCGATTCCCGGCGGGTCCGCCTTCGGATTTCCGCATGGGGGAATCGTGCCGGACAATGCCGCTGGTCGGCGGATTTTCTCTCAGCTGTGAGTAGTTAATGCAGACACCAACGAACACACAGTACCTCGGTCACTAGTTTCCAGAAGCTCCCTCGACACGTGTACAGCGAACATCAAAAAATTTAACGAATGCAACATTCGAGCCTCGGTAATGAACGGGTTAAGACCAAAATTAACTATAGTGTTATGCGTTCACTGCTTTGCATCGCTCCCCCTTCATCCGTCTTACGCGAACGAGCGGGCGAAGGAGAGGGACATGGCGTAACCTGAGAAGTCCGCGGCAATTTACAAAGGCTTGCCATCGCATGCCGCCGCGATAAATTTATTGAATTTTTGAGATTATCTATGAAATAACATTCTGGTCAACGTTTTTCTGTCTGTCTCAGAGAGACTACAGGTGCTGGTGGAACTTCTAGAACGGGCCAGCGAGACTATTTATGCCGCAACGAGCCTCAAGCGGACAGTTTTGAGAGTTTGAGAATTTGGAGAGTTTAGAGGGTTGCGAATACGGTGAAGCGAAATATTACGCTTATTGAGAATAATAAGGGTATTAGGGGAAGTATAAAGTTTAATATTGTAAATAATAGCTGTGTAAATAAATTAAAATTATATTTATTTCCTTTATTTTTATCAAGACCACCAAGCCTCACCAACTCGGGTACACCCCTATGGCAGCTTGTAAGCATAAGTATGTATGAGGTTTTAAAAGACAAGGCATGTAAATACATTATTGCCTCTATGACATACGATCGCACTGTTGTAAGCGTTAAAGCGGTGAAATAATAACACTTATGGAGGTTTTCGGACGTGTGTCTGTCAGTCGCTCTGTCTCTCTTTCTATGTGTATATCTCTGCCGTTCAGGGGAACAAACCGCGTTCCCTGAAGGAGTCGGTCGAGTGCGAGAGGAATGTCCGAATGTCGCCGTCACAAAAGGAAGGTGTCACGATAACTCCAGGGTGCGCTCCGTTCTGTTCGCGCAGTCCTTCTGCACTCGACCCGGTATCGATCCCCCTCACCCCTTCATTATCTACCGTTTCTTTTGCACCCCGCGAAACCGTCTTGGAACCTACCCCCGGGGGCAGAAAAGTGGCCGGGTAGAGCGACTGCGTCCGACCGAGCCAGCAACTGAGATACGATGTTTCCTGGCAGAAGTCGGACTTGGCCACACCAAAACGTCCTCCCAGGATCAATCACCAATGGGTAGAGACCTGCAAAATTCGCGTTATTATTTGGCGACACATTAAACTTCAAACACTTGTACCTTTGCAATACGTTTGTCATTGGACAATACTTAAGCTGATGCGCCGTGAGTAACTATGCGCCAATAGACGAACACTTCGAAAGTTGTGTGCTCCAATCACGTGTAGCGCAATCAGAAAGGGAGAGACATCATCACGTCTAGTGAGCAGCCAATGGAGAAACGAAACCAGCTCCAGTACATACAGTACTTTGAAGTTTATCCTGATGCCAAATAATAACTCGAATTTTGCAGGCCCCAGCCAATGGCTAGGAATCGTTCCGGACGATGTTGATGGTCGGCAGGATTTCTCGGGGGCCTCCCGTTTCGCCCAACCTTGCATTCCGGCGGTGCTCCCTTCTACTTTTCTTCCCAAAGACCTCGATCTCAGGACAAGTGTTCCCGCACACATTAGTTCAAAACCACTTTCGTGATAGGAACATTTGGATTGTTACGCCTCTTATGTGCCTGCCCGCGAATCACGAGTAGGCTCGTATTGAAAAGACTGTCTTCGCACAAAGCCAAGCAGCAGATAGTCAAATGAAGATTGCACTCCTCGTAAATCTTTTCGCAAAAAAACAGGAACCCCTACCAATGACTAGGGCTCACTAGAATTTCGCAAAATGATTTCCACACAAATATATATTTGATACCTTGCGGGCATACCAACGGTGTTATTTTGCTTACTGGCTGCGTGTATTCGTGAGAAGATCTTTTCCTATTTGACTGGACAATTAGAATTAAGTAACTTCAATACTGCGAGTCTTTGATACTCGTGCATGCACCTAAGACGCGTTAAAATGGAAACCATCCTATCAGTAGCGCCACTGATTTTTCGCCAATTAATCGGAGCACCCAATAGATTCCAATACTATATGTACACGTCGACTGTTGTCGTAACTTCATTGGCTGCTGGTGTCGTTTACACATTTGATCGAGCCACCCAGTATTCCATTACTCCGACCCTCTACCTTGGTGATTCGCTTCAGCCAATCGAAAAAGTTGGACGACCCCACAGTGCTATGAATTATATCTTGTCTCGAAATCTTTTCAATAAATATCACCGCCCCTACATATCACGAAAGTGTATCTGAGCTAAAGTGTTATGAAATACAACTGGTAGTAAAATATGTTCGGAAATTAGGGTGCATCTACCAATGGGGTAAATCGAGGGCACTTGCATTGACCATTCCTATGCTGGCAGTGGTGTCCGGCAGTTGAGACGAGCCCCGTGCTATGTATGCAGTCAGTGTAACTGATGTATAGTCCATTCAAGGTGACTTTCAACTTTCCTAAAGTCCTGCTGAAGTTCTACTTCAAGTATATTCCTACGCTTCATGATAAAAGAGCTTAGCTGAGTCCTAAAAATTACAACAATGATACAGTACCCCGCATTCGTGCACACTCATTGTAAAAATATTCTGAATAATAACAATTTCTTACTAGGCATTACCAACTCTTATATTTTGCCCCGGTTTTTATTTATATTTGAAATATAATTTATAAACACAATATAAGCAAACGTTCAGTTTAATAAACAATACGATACTTGTATGTTAACTAGTGGTAGTGATTTTTCGCGATAAAATATGGGTACACGATTGACTTCTACACCATAAGCATCCAACAGCAGTTTGTCCATTGCCCTTCGATACTGTCTGTTTGAGAAGGCATTTTCATATTTGACCGGGCCAATCAGAATTCGGCAACATCGGCACGGCTCCTACGTGTTTCGCGTGCAGGCAGTTAACTCGTATCATAAAGTAACTCTGCCAATCAAAATGGGTAAACGATCCTATAGTGTTTTGAAATATAACTTGTCTTGGAATCTTTTCGCGATATTTCATTACCCCTAATGTTAACACAAGTAAAAAACGCTTCTTATGCATTGTTTTTTTTTTTTAGGAAACACCAATGCACGGCAGATAAAGGGAGATTTTTCAAATGCCTAATACAAAAAGTATGAAGAAACAGCGAATAGACATTGCACCCATAGCACGCAACTACTTCCGACTGCTGTTCCCCCCTTTTCGCTAAATATTTCTTTCCCAGCGTGCTGGTATGTAGAAATTACATATCACTCCACCCCTCTCCCATACTGAAGTTATGAGATTTATTGGGCTATAATGCGGCCATCTACGTATAAGTAGAGGGCCACGGTAGCTGAGCGGTGCTCGCATCCCATCAAGGCGATCCGGGTTCAATCCCCGGCCGGGTCACTCCGGATTTTCGCATGTGGGAATCGTGCCGGACGATGCCGCTGGTCGGCGGGTTTTCTCGGGGACCTCCCGCTTCTCCGGCCGCTTCATTCCGGCGCTGCTCCATGCTCACCTCGATCAGCTTCATCGGCTCTCAAGACCTAGATATTAAGAGCCGTCTAACCTCTTCACTCACTCACTTAATTTTCGCGAAAACATCTACGCGGAGGCTAGACTTCAAGACTTCAATATTCTATGTGCACACTTCCAAGTCTTCATTTGACTACTGGCCTCTTGTAGTTTTGTGATGACAGTCTGTTACATGAGTTAGCCAATCAGAATTAAGTTTCTCGGATACTGACCGTTCATAATTCACGGGCTCACAGAGAAGAAGCAAATGATCTACTCACGAAAGTGGTAGTGAACTACACAAAAAAAAAAAAAAACAGTTTTGTGGTGACCTAGAACATTTTATTGGTGGCTACAAAATTATTGTTTGTATACAGACATCATCAAATATTTTGTATCACCAACAAAAGTTTTTTTTTATCATTCCAGTATTTAGTGGCAACAACAAAGTGACGTTTGTGGTCCCCAACAATTACAAACTAAAATAAACCTCGCCAGGAGCCGGACTCAACCCCTTGAGCTCTCCCATGCGAGCGCAGTGTTTTATCGTTGCGCCACCTTGCTCGCATTAAGTCTATTCTCTGGAGCATGTGGTTAACTCTAATATGTGGCACACACGATAAGGCCTGTACTCTTCGCATAAAAGAAAGTTAATTTTCTGGATTCATTTACGTACAATGTTTACTTGTTTAGAAGCAAGGAATGATATGAATGATGTCCTTAAGAATATCAGTCATGAATTAGTATGTAACCTGACGCAAAGGAACCAACACGAATTAACGTGGCGAAGTGGCCAGGCAGAAGGAGGCCACTAGGAATATTACAGCCAGAGCGCACGCGCAGAATATAACGGATGTTGTTTTGCAGTGGCAGCAAAATGTTATTACTGTGGATGACTTTAGTGCTTATTGCCTACAAAACTTTCAGTTAACAGCCAACAATTTTTTTTTTTTTTTTTTTTTTTGTTAAATATACAAATATGTTACTGGGCACTAATATAGCGTTGGCACTTGTAATTCTACGTGTTATTGGTAGGGATAGGAAAATTTCGCGAGTTCAGTGACCTGTAGGCTATACTCCTCAGTCCTCTGCATACTGGTGCCTCAGCTGTGTGTTCATTGGCTGTTGCCCCACACCTGGCAGGTATTGGATTCGCAAGGCGTTTCCTTGCAAGTCTACTATTGGCTCAGAGGCGGGCAGGACGGATATAATGAACTGCTATCCAATTGCGAAGGTGACTTTACTATATTTGTGTTCGACCTCTATCTTGTCCCGAAATCAATTCGCGAAATTTTCGTATGTCTAGTTATTGGACACCACAATCGGTTTTTTTTTGCCAGTAACGAGATTCCGCCATGGAAAGCATCAGCCAAACTGGTTTTGAAGTCACTTACAAAACTTTTCTTTTATCGTGAAGTGCGTTGGAACACTTATTGTCCTGGAATGTTTTCCCGAAAAATACGTGCGCCTGTACGTATCACGTATTTGCGTAAATGGTTGACATTGAAAATCTTTTCTTCGCGTGAATGCACGCGTGGAAAGATCGTAATAGATCTTATCGAAGAAGCACGTTGGTCGCGGCGTGGACGACTTCCGCTAACGCGCTGCGTGAAACGTGAAGTCACAGTAAACCAGGCTCGAGTCCTTTCCGCCAAAACAGTTTGCCGCGGTCATAAAGTGTGGGGTCCTTTGCCTCGTCGACCGGCTTTCGCAGATCATCCAGCTGGCTGGAGTCGACGGGCAGCAGTCGATTCTCCAGTTCTCCAGCAGCGCTGCTGCTCGCTGGGCGAGAGCCAAGTCATTCGCGTTCGCCTCCGACTGCAACTTTTCAGATCGGGTGGAACCCACGCTCCTTTTACCTGGACGGGGTTGGTTTCTTCCTGCGATCCGGGGGAATTGGGCGAGCGGTTCCATCTTCTCGCTGCCGCTTGAGGGTGTCCGCCACGAGGAAATTTGCTATCTTATAACCCATTCACGGTCACTCCACGCATTTCGAAGCTCTGCTTAAGTTCTACTTCCAGGATATTCCTCCGCCTCATACGCAAAACTAAGCTTAACTAAGTCCAGAAAATTACACGAATAGGCAACGCACCGAATTCTTGCGCATTCAGCTGTAATGATATTTTGCATGAGATTTATTTCTTACTACGCACTACCAACACACATGTTTATTGCTGTTTTCCATTCGTATTTATTATCTACGTGATAAAAATATAGGTAAATCTTTAATTTACTGAAAAATAAGACACTTTTATGTTAATAGCGGTATAAAACGCTTGATAAACAGAGAATATTTAGGAAATAACTACACACGCCATACACGGGGCAATTTTTCGAAGGTTTGATTTAAAACTTGTGAAGAAACCGCGAATGATGTTAAAGTTTTAGGCATTATCAGTGATTACTCTTTCCTCGCTAAAAAAAAAAATAGTTTTCGCATAAACACTTGTCAAAATCATAATAATGAACTCTTAACTTCCATACAGAAATGAGATATACATTTTTAACGGTAAACTAAGCATTTCTGAAAGCCGTGTTACACGTTGTGTTTTCTTCCACAATATGTAAAATTGACGTTGCCATGGGCTTACTCTATTTATGCAAGTGAAAATGTGGAATTATTAAAACAGAAAATATTTCACAATTTTGCTCACTGTTATATTCATATGAATAAAAAAGAACAGAAAGAAATAGTTTCAGTATTTACAAATGTTTGAATGACACATTTAATTCGACGTTAAGTCATAGAACCACTTTTCCTGCGATATTGTCGAATTTATTGGCCGCATGCCACTCACTGTTTCAGTTATAATATTTTAATATAGGGTCAGTGACATTTCGTAGGTTGGCTTCAGAAGTATTCCGTTAACCGTGAACGTAATATAATTCAGTTTGAAAGAAAGTAATAAGAGCTACTTCGAGACGTCTATTAAATCGTAAAAAGAAATATTTTTGCAGTTTCCAAAAATTATTGAACACGAAGAAAGTCTTGCATATATTATTATCTGTGGTTGTCCCTGAATTTTTGTGAAAGCGTACCATAAAATAAATTAAGAGAAGAGCATTCAGTTGCCCTTGTTAAATTTTGCTGCAAACAGTTTGGTTTATTTTAATTTGTACATTATACAACAATAGTCAAGTTATAACTTTGACAAGTCATTATGAGTAAAAAAAACCATGCGATCCAAATAAATTATACCGTAGGAAAAAGTAGTTACAGATAATTTCTAAAAGTTGAAAAGTGTGGGTACAAACAGAAAATGACAGATTTTTTAGTGGCCAAGGCCATTAACAGTTTGTCACAGAACGGGTAGGTAAAAGTAGAACATCCAACATAAAAATTGTCAGAAAAGTGCGATTTATGCTGCATATGAAAGAAGAATATATACATATATACTTTGCAACATTATAAAATATTTGACTAAAATATACCTTATAGGTGTAAAAAAATAATCGATCTGAAGAGTAGTCCTCATTTTTAACCAAATTTACGCGCATTTCTGTTTTGGATGTTTCGGGAAGCAGAATTTACAAGAAAATATTCTTCAAGAAAGATCAACATAAAATTTACTGTGATCATATATAATAAGATCGTAGCAATAATGTATCATATCATTTTTATTATTTACTTTATTTACGTCAGTTTCAAGCATACATGTTTGTCACAAATGGAGGTGCATATGATCAATTATAAAAACTATTTCCAGCATTATCGTTACAATTTTCTTACATACAATCATAGTAAACATTATAACGGTATTCCATGATGAAGATTTTATTGCTAATTATACTTTCTGAAGCATCCGGAATGGAAATATGCTTAAATTAAAAAAAAAATAGAGACTATTTTACACGGTTTTTTTTAATGTTTAAAAAGTATATTTTAGTAAAATATTTTATAATGTTACAAATTACACACATTCTTCTTTCATATAGGTACAGCATGAATCGCATTATTCTGACCATTTTTATGGTGGGTGGCTATACTATATTTTGATGAGTTCTTCTCGTTGTATAGTCGGGTGCAGTGCTCCATAGGCAGTTGCCTTAATTCAGCCTTAACATTTTCAACACGGCATTCGTATTGTGACGAGTGCGACACCAGCCACGCGGTGCGCTCAGGCGAAAGGCGGTCCCCCCTCAGCCAACTCAGGGACTGGCTCTGCACGAGCTGCGCCGCGGGAGTGGAATAGTTCGAGACAACCGCCTGCAAGTTGGAACGTAGTGGTCAGGTGTGGCTGACACAGAAGCAAGGGGGCATCGGCCGCCGGCGACTGTAGCTCCGCCCACGCCAAGCTATCGGCGAATAGGGGAGGAGTTGCAACACATTACCACGAGGAAGGGCGGTGAGGGGGGTGGGTAAGAGTGGGGTCGAGGGAACCGATCTTCAGCTATCTTCAGGGTGAGTTAGCAAGGGGAAGATAGTAATTCCCTCATATGTCCATCCCCGTCTTACTCCTATTAAATCTTAATTGCTTTTAATTATTTTAAGTATCATTAACACGTTATAGACTATGCTCGAGTGTAGTTCGAGCAAATTTAATTTGAAAATTTCTTTGTTTTTCAGAACAAAACTCTGATGGCTGTGCATTATTTGTTCGGCTTAGTGTATAATATGACCTCACATGAACACCACAGCGCAGTAACAATGATATTTCAAACGATAGAATTTCTCTTTTTTATAGCCACAAAAAGGGGCACGATTGATTGTAAATTCTTTTATACGATAAAGGAAATTCGATTTACTCAATATCAGCTCGACTCTCCATTGGTTGATGACCGACCAATAATGAGCGCTGTAAATTACAGGTTAGTGTCCGGTGTGGTAACGACCAATCGGACGATGGTGAGTTCTAACACAGAAACCAAGAGAATCGGTGTTCTTGCAGTAGTGGATATAGGTGACTCACTTCTAATTTGTCTTAAGTGTTAGTTAATGTGTGCAGACCACAATGTGTTAAAGTGAAGTAGTATCTTTATTACTTCTTTCATTTAGCATTCTCTCCTATCAACCCTTAATCTGTGGTGTCGCCTTAAGGGACAACCGAAACAATATGTCATACGACCAATAATTTATTAATTTTTCCGTGGTTTTTAAAAACTGGTAAATCCATATAATTAGGGACAGGTGTTTTTCACGAAAGTATTTATTGCCATGCTAGACTTCAACATCCTACATCAACAACCACAACTTCATTTGGTTATCGGCTACGTGTCTATGTGCGAAGAGACGTTCTTATTTGGTTGGGCCAATCGTAATAAATAGAGACCTTAAAAGTTCGCGAGTCTAATCACCTGCAGGCTAGACTTCAGTGTCTTATATCATCTCACGCATGTGTTAACTGTTCATTGGTGGCTTGTTGTGGCCTTATAAGTAGCGATAGGAAAATTTCGCAAATTCATTTCGGGACGAGAGAGACGTCAAACTCATATACAGTGAAGTCGCCTTTGCAATTGGACCACAGTTCATTAGACACTCCCTAGACGCCTCTGAGCCAATAACAGACTTGCAAGGAAACAAGTAGCGAATCTCATACTGCCAGGTGTGAGGTGACACTGGGGCAGCAGCCAATGAACAAACAGCTGAGGCTCTAGTGTACACAGGCCTGTGGAGTCTAGCCTGCAGGTCATTGAACTCGCAAAATTTTCCTATCCCTACTTATAAGGCGGCGAATAGGCCTACAGTTTATTGAATGTTTGTTATTGGAACATTCATTTCAAGGAGGTGTTAAGCGATTCGTCAACCAATTGCAAAAGCGACATGAGCATACAAGTTTCTGAACTCCAACTTGTCGCGAAATGAATCCGTAAATTATTCATGTCTCTAGTAATAAAGTACTCCGATACTGAACGTCTATGATTCGCGGACAAACACTTGAGACACGTGACATTTGAAACCATCCAACCACAAAAGTGCATATGAACAAATGTGTTTTGGAGTACAACGTGTCTTGAAATGTTTTCGCGAAAAACACCTGTCCCTACATATAATCAATTTCATTATGTAGTCTGAACCGTAAGATGAGAAGTCGCTCTCAAAAAAAAAAATGACAGGTATAAAATTTAAATACTTCTACACCAGATATCTGAATGAGCTTCATGAACGGGTAAATAATATTTATTCGGTTCGCTGTTGTCGTAGAGAGGGACAGGGAAATTTCAGGTTTTTAAAAACCACTATGCTAGCTTCCCCAGTCGTATATATTTTAGAGCGTTGACTTTATGTTCATTGACTGCTGCGCCAGTGCGTAGCCAGTTACCTCAGACTACATGACATGGGATTGGGTGTTTGCGTCCTTACAGGTAGGGGTAGCGAAATTTCGCGAAAACATTTCAAGACAAGTTACACTTCAAAACACTGTAGGGTCGTTCACCTATCTTGATTGGCTGAATTACTTTTTGACACGCATTAACTGTCTGTGCGTGAATCGCGTAGGAGACGTGCCGATGTTGCCGATTTCTGAGTCGCCCTTTAAAATAATAAAAATCCTCCCCAAGCAGACAGCGACCAATGGCAATAAACAAACTGCTGTTGGGTGCACATAGTATTGAAGTCTAACGTGCACTCATTCTTTTTCGCGAAAAGTCACTAGCCCTACTTACAGGTATGTTACATGAGCGGAGTTCGTTACGGGGCGTGTCTAATAAACAGTGACCCGATCGCAAATATAATATAAATGTATGTCTGTTTGTAGTCTAGCATGTCCTAGAATAAATTCGCAATATTTTCTATTCCTCAGTTACAGTGGACATGCGTGAGTTCATGCTCTCGAACATAGGGGGCCATTAACAACCATTCTTATATTCACATGAAAATCCCTTTTTTAGCTTATTACAGGCGATAATCTTGTTACGTCATGGATTAAGAATGCTTATACCTAAGGATAGAAAAATTTCGCCAGTTCAATGACCTGCAGGCTAGACTACACAGGTCTGTGTACACTAGAGCTTCAGCTGTTTGTTCACAGGCTGCTGCCCCAGTGTCACCTCACACCTGGCAGTATGAGATTCGCTACTGGTTTCCTTGCAAGTCTGCTATTGGCTCAGAGGCGTCTAGGGAGTGTCTAATGAACTGTGATCCAATTGCGAAGGCGACTTCACTGTGTATGTGTTTGACGTGTCTCTTGTCCAGAAATGAATTCGCGAAATTTTCCTATCCCTACTTATACTGCGAATTCCAGTTGTGAGTGAAGAGATTTGAGTGGCCCTTAAGATAGGGGCCTAGAGAGCCGACGAGGGTGAAGCGAGGTGAGTTTGGAGCAGCGCTGGATTCCAAGGGCGAGCGAGATTCCCGAGAAACCCCGCTGACAAGCGGCATCGTCCGTTACGATACCCACGTGTAAAAATCCGGTAGTGACCCCGCCGGGAATCGAACCAGGTTCGTGTTGGTGAGAGGCGATTAGTGTGTGCTGCTATAGTTCGCGGTAAAATAAATTCACTTCTGTATCCTCAAGTATTCTGTAACTAAGACGTTTAGTTACGTAAGTCAAATACCGATATCGGATCTGAGCTAACATGCTTTGAAATGCAAGGGGGCCGCGGTGGTGCAGTGGTTAGACTACTTGCCTCACACATAGGCGAAGCGGACTTGATTCTCGGTGTAGTCGCTCCCGAATTTTCGCACGTGGGAATCGTGCGGGTTTTCTCGGGGTCTCCCGTTTCCTCCTCTCTTACATTCCCGCGATGCACCTTACTCACCTATCTTCACCCTTATCGGCTCTGAATACCTCGATGTCAGGAGCCACCCAAATCTCTTCTCTGACTTCGAAATATGAGTCACGGAATATCGTTCGTAGCATCATTTGAGGCAACTGATTTCTCAAATAGTTTTATGTGTAGAATTCAATTTAATTTCTTCCTAACGTATTCGTACGTAGTTTCTTTTTTGTTGTACTTGGCAAATAGTTATTATGTAACTCCGACAATTACCACGTGTGATTCGCAGGTTGAAGCCCAAGGCGCGTGACAAGTGTAATGATGCAAAAGTATATATGCGAAGGAAAAGTTTTCGAATTACGAGTTACGAAATCTTTTCGCAAATATCCAGTGTCCGTAAACGTCAGGTTTTCATGATATTTAGCAGAAATATGAAGAAAATTTTTATTTCGCTGAAAATACTTGTGTGGTTTCGAACCGAGAACATTTTTTGTGCGAGGTCATTGAATCATTCTAGGATGTTCGGACTGGAAGCCGAACGCAATGCATACCTCGCGTCTGAGACGGCCTGCGGGAAAATGTGCTCCTGGAATGTCAAGAGTCCTGGAGTAGGCAGGAGTGAGCGTGCTTATTGAAGCAAACGGAAAGCACGAAAAAGAAATTACAAAAAGAAAAAAAAAATTCCTGAAATTTTTTCTGACTCATTCTAAGAATTGCGAGCATCCGAATTATAAATAATTCTGCACGGACAAACAACTGTCAAAATAATAACTGTAATGACGAACTGATAATTATGTTAGTGATAGTCGAGTATTTGCTAGGCTAGAGGCGAACGCGATTTTGTCCCCAGTAACCTTCTAATTGAAAAATTAAAAAAAAAATTAAAAAATCCGAAAAATTATAAAAATCTAGGAACAACTTACATAATTACAATACTGACCCCCAACCTTTATGCTGTATGTGGGTGACCTTAACTTAAACCCCAGTGACCTTGAATTTTGAAAAAAAATCTCAAATAAAATATACAACCTCGTAAAAACCAAGGAAAAGAAATTACTGGCTACGACCGCCATGTTACAAATGGGTAGTCTTGAACTACACCACAGTGGTCTTAAACTATAAAAATTGGAAACAATTCGTAAAAAAAAAAATTGAAAAAAAAAATCGTAAAAATTATCCTTGACCACAGGGATCTCCAACTCGAAAAATTTAGCAAAAATGGAAAAAATAATAACAAATTAAAATTTAGCACAAATTGCATTAAAGAGCATGGCCATGATTTTCGGCGCGAACTTGACCTTTATCCACTAACCTTATACTTGAAAAATGAGACAAATCGGGAAAAATTTAAAACCTTGCGAAATTAGAGTAAAAATGACATCATATAACCCAAGCCATACGAACCGACGATATCAGCCACTCATCCAAACCGACCATAGCCAAAAATCATATCAGACAACCGTACGAGCCATGCTTATTAATCACCCATTCTACCCAACCATGCAAATAGCCCAGTAAGTTCGACTGAAATTACCAACGGGCAATACCAAACATACGAAGCATTCATGCAAGTCAACCATTCTAACCAAACATACGAACCACTCATACCAGCGAATAATACGAACAGTCCACAACAGCTAGCAATACGGACGTAGCCTACCAACCATACGAACAACCCATACCAGCCAGTCATACGAACCAACCAAACCAGCGAACTATACGAACTAGCCATGCCAGCCAGTCATACGAACCAACCAAACCAGCGAACTATAAGAACTAGCCATGCCAGCCAGTCATACGAACCAACCAAACCAGCGAACTATACGAACTAGAAATGCCAGCCAGTCATACGAACCAACCAAACCAGCGAACTATACGAACAACCCATACCAGCCAGTCATACGAACCAACCAAACCAGCGAACTATACGAACAACCCATACCAGCCAGTCATACGAACCAACCAAACCAGCGAACTATACGAACTAGCCATGCCAGCCAGCCTCACGAAATATACACGCTAGTTGAAAATTCGAACAAACTGCAGAAACAGACAATATGAACGAACCATACCAATCATACAAAACCACATTTTCAGGCAACCATAGGAACCAAACATGCGAGACAACCACACATACTAACTATATCAACCGACCATACGTATAAACTGTACCAGCCTAACATATGAATCAATTGTACCAGCCCGTAATACGAATCGCCCATCCGAATTTACCATACCAGCCGTCCGTACGAACCGCCAATACCAGCCGACCATATGATCCGACCATCTCATCCGACCACGTGATCCGATCATACGAACCGACTATACCAGCGGACCATACGAGCTGACTATTTCTAGCCGACAATACGAATAGACCATATAGTCCATTCCCTGTTTCTTTGGATGTTTTGAAACTATTATTTGAAAAATCTTCCTAGGAGTAGCATGTCGACTAGTTATTAAAATAACTTGTATACCACAAATATATAACACTGTGATTAACCTTAACTTTAGATTATTATATTTTCCAATAAATGAAACCTTAACTTAGTATCTTCTATAACTTGTAATATTTATTTCGTATAGTGCGAACTAAAAATAGTGAGAGCAGCGATGTGTTGGCAACGGCTAGTAAGATAGTAAGAAATAGTTCATGGTTAAATATAGTTTTAACTTTTTTTTTAGTACGCTATTTATAAATAAATCGTTGCCTATTGAAATATTTAAATTTCTAGGTAGCACTGATGGAAACATATTTTATTGTTACAGTTAAATATCAGCACATATTACGGTGCTTAGGCCCTAGTGACATGGTATATTATTCACCCGAGGAAAAAAAACTTTAACAGCGCAGCAGAACTTCTCTCTCTCTCTCTCTCTGTCTCTCTCTCTCTCTCTCTCTCTCTCTCTCTCTCTCTCTCTCTCTCTCTCGGGAAGAATATCAACGAACGTAGTAGTAGAAAATGATACACGTTATCAATTTTAACACATTTCGTCTTCGTTACAGCAAAAATTATTATTTTTTTATCTGTAATTTATAACTGAAACGAGATTTTAATGATTGAATACTTATTATGATATTTTTAGGTGTGATGGCGGGACGGTTACAAATCCGACGTTGGCAAAAGTGGTGACATGACATAGCGTGTTGCTTATTTTGCCGAACGAGGTCTTAACTTTTCTTCCTGCAAGAAATACTTAAAATTACCACATCAAGTTTGTACACGTTGTGTTTTTTTAAACCCACCTGGGCAAGTAACTATGTTGTGATGTATCTTTTTCTTCCACGACAGGAGTAAATACTGTAGTCTGTGTCGTGAACACTGCGTGGGAAAGGGTATTGATGCGTCTGCGTTATTCTGAGCCTGTGTGTGTGTGTGTGTGATTGCAAAAAGTGGACATGCGAAGTGTATATGTTTTAACCAGTAACTGTTTATACGAATAAATTACTGTTTTGAAATTAATATCTGTTCATTTATCAAAACATTGTAAATTTTCCCCAGATGTTTGAAACTCAATTGCGAATCGTGCTTGCTTCTCTGATATTAGACTTTTTGCCACAATCTCAAAAAATAACTAAGTTAGGAATTTTTTTAATAAATAATTAAATAGACCTAATAAAAACCAAGTTACGTATGCAGAAGAAATATTAACAGAATAAACGTTATGGTAGGCCTATTTGTGTGCATGTTCACCAATATCTTTTAATTAAGTTGTTGGTACGTGCAAAATATAAGTGACACGAGCTGCGTGCTTGAATTCAATCTGTCTTTTCGGTGGACAGGTTGTTCCTTCATTTCAATATTTATTTCACCTGCGGCCGTCCTTCCGACGAAGTAAAGCAACACACATCAATAACAGGAAGTTTAATACTACAGTTGTTTTCTCATAGTGGTAACAGGGCTAAAAATAGTAGCTCCAAACTATTAACGTGTATAACAAATATGTTGACAATGTAAAATAATAGCCGTAAACACTATCGTCAATACAGATATTGTTCAAGAGTCATAAAGCTGACATTAATATTGTTATATAAATAAATTGTAAACAATAGTAGGCCTATGAAATGTTTCTTATATATATATATATATATATATATATATATATATATATATATATATATATGACAGAATTGTTTGAACAGATGCAAATAATAAAGCATTTGACATTTAAAACGTAGAAGAATCATTATAGTGTTTATGTGTACATGTAGCGGAAGGACACGTAATCGGTAATCAAAAGAAGAAGTTTAGCAGGGCTTCATAAAAGTGTGAAGTGACCGTGAACTTCCTATACCAGAAAGTCATGCGATCCGACAACACCAGACCACCATACGAACAAAACATACAAGCCGATCATATAAGTAGGGGCACCTGTTTTTCGCGAAAAGATTTAAGAAGTTGTGTTCCAATGCACTTTATTTCGCAACCACTTACGTGATAGCAACATTGGAATTGTTACGCGTCTTATCTGTCTGCTCACTAATCACGGACAGTCGGTATCGGAGAAATTTAATTTCGATTGGTTCACTTACGTAACAGATTGTCTTCGCACAAAGACAAGCGGCCAATAGCCAAATAAAGAATGCAAGTATGCACACAGGATATTCAAGTATAGCCTCCATGTAAATATTTTCGGGAAAAACAGGTGCCCCTACATATAAGACATCCACATCAAACACACATTTGACCAAACCTGGCCAACAGCCCAGCGCAACCAACAATGGGCAATACCAACCATACATATGGTTTGATCGTCTGGCTAGCTAGTATGGTTGATTCTTATGGTTGGTTGATATGGCCAGTTTCTATGGTCAGTTGGTCTGTTTGGATGTAACTCTTATGGCAATGATTACAAAATAGTGATAATTTATGCTAACAAAGTCCCCTGATATTTCGAGGTGGTTCAGCTTGCGCTGGCCTTGTAAATGACAAGTTTCAAGGACCAAGCTCTAATGGTTTACGAACCGAATCGTCAACAACATAAGCGTTACAGCTGGATCCAGCGATGGTACGACGAGAGAGGAAGTCGTGACGAGCGCCAGTCGTAGGCATGCCATTATGAGGAACGCTTCGCCGTCACATCCAACTCCCCGATAGCTTTATGGTTGGAGCTGGTACTTTAAGTTTGAGCAGATTTTTACTTTGTTGCGTATACGCGTAATTACGAGCACAGCCGAAAACGTGCATAATTTGTGGAATGTCTCGAACACTATACAACTTACTAGATATGTAGCTGTGATGGTCAGGGGTGATAATATTATCTATCATCACACACACACGATAAATTTGAAAACACAGTTAATTCTTCATTTCGGTTATTTTTGAAACTTGTCAAGTTATTTCAAAACATTTTCCTATGCATCTGAGCTCGTGTAATCAGTGGAGATAGGAAATATTCGCGAGTTTATTTCAGGACAAGATAGACGTCAAACACGTGTACACTAAAGTCATTTTTTGCAATTGGATCACAGTTCATTATACACGCCCTGGACGACTCTGAGCCAATAGCAGACTTGCAAGGAAGCAAGTAGCGAGTGTCATACTGCCAGGTGTGGAGTAACACTGGCCTACTCTCTGGAGCAGCAACAGCCAATGAACAAACATCTGAGACTCTATTGTGCACCAGATTGTGGAGAATGGCCTACAGGTCATGAACTCGCGAAATTTTCCTATCCTTAGTAATCAGTATGAACCAGCTTTAACGATCACCTTCGCTTTTCGTACTTTTAATCATAGTGCAGTACAGTGAAATACTACACGCGAGCGAGTTCGAAACCCAGTCCATGTACTTCCTTTTGTCTGCGTGATGCGCACAACGAATGTGGTATGGTTCGACGTTCCGAAGCGTGGGAAAATTGTGCGTTTGGGATTGCGAGAAAGATTTCTCGCCCGTGTTTCGTTGCGTAGTGAATATTGCACCATCATCCTCCACGCTTCCTGTCTAGTTGCAAGGCAGTGTTAGAAAAAGTGGGAGGGAGGGTGGATTTGAACAGAAAATATAAAATACTTCTCTGTATAGTTTCTAGAGACCCGAGAAATTTCACGGGTTGATGTCTAGACAAGTTAGAGTTCACACACTTGTACGTTCATGTTACTTTAGTCGACATGTTGTTTGACTCCGCCTGGAGATAAATGAGCCGATAACATGAATGCAATAAATTGTGCGCCCAACCACCGCCTTTACCTACCACAGCAATCAACAAATTATCGGTTTATATCTGTATGAGAGTACATTATGGCTGTGAAGTCTAGCCTACGGGTCATTGCACACGCGAATTTATCGGTTCTCTAATAATTAGGGATAGGAAAATTCCGCGAATTCATTTCGGGACAAGAGAGGCTTCAAACATATATACAGTGAAGTCGCCTTTGCAATTGGATCACAGTTCATTAGACACTCCCTAGACGCCTCTGAGCCAATAGCAGACGTGCAAGGAAACAAGTAGCGAATCTCATACTGTCAGGTGTGAGTTAACAATGGAACAGCGGCCAATGAACATACAGTTGAGGCTCTAGTGTACACAGACCTGTGTAGTTTAACCTGCAGACCATTGAACTCACAAATTTTTCCTATCCCTACCTATATCATCAGAATAAGGCCCATAGGTGAGTGTGCAAGAATCACTAACGAAAGTTACTGGCTCATTTTTTTTTGTATTCGTGTTAAAATATCTCACCAGTACAAAATGTTTACTTTTTTAAATTTAACTTTTATACACAGTCAAATACATGCGAAACAAATATTAAAGAGTTTATTTTTCCTAATCATATTTATAACTCTTTATGGACGGCACAGATTTTCTGTTAAATGCAACAAGGTTGAAATGGGATGCGTGTAATCTCCACTACAGAAATATCAGTAGTGTTATTTTTTGTGTTTCTGCTTACCGTCCTATTGGTCCTGGCTATACCGGACACACTTACTGTACACCGCAAAGCTACTGGCTGTCCGTTAGCCAATGTAGTCACTCTGAATGTGTACCAATCAATGTGTAACAACAGGCGTTACAGGTTTTACAATCCATAGTGTTCATTTGAAAAATGATTAATGATAACATTTTTATTATTATTAACTCTAATATAAACTTGTTATTAAATTTCACTTGGATTTTAGTAAAGACCAGCGAAACAGTAAAAATAATAAAGTACGTGTTTTGTCTTAGAAAACCAATTCATTTCCTTATAAATAGAGACCTGGAGAATATGTGGGTTAATTTTGGGAAAAGCTAGAATTCAAAACACGTGTGTTTATATAACTTTACCCATTGGTCCATACGATGTTTTGAAAACTCCTAGAGAAGGCTGGTCCAATCGTCGCCTTCCACTGTGACAGCAGACAACCAATGGGCAGTTGATATTGGCATATGTGTACATAAGAATGTAGAGTCTAGGCTGCAGGTCATTGAACTCACGGATTTTTCATGTTTCTACTTATAAACGTAACCCCGAGTAGATGCGTGCAACCTTCTCGAAATGTTAAATACGGTGGTGCATCGCTTGAACAGTTGATTGCCTCATGGCATTCGACATAGTTCACATATGTCAGGAAGTTTTCTGTGCGCACTGGTTGTCGCGCATGTATGAAGGTACATTCACATTTCACGTAGCTAACGAACGAGATTTCTCATACCATAAAGCAGAACATTTGCGGTTAGTGTGCAAAGGACCGAGTCGCAATAAAATCTGCATCAAACAATTATGATAGGGTTAAGTAAATAGGGTATTTGCAACAGTAAGTTAGCTCAATTTTTTTCTCGCTATTTTCCAGTGTCTAAAACGTGAGTGGCTTAATAACAATTCTGGCACGGTTTTAAAACTTTTCTTCAATTTATAAAAAAATTTATATATATATTTTTTTTTAGATTAAAAATACTGTAAGTGCATTCATCTACAGGGCCAAAAATTTTACTACGTGAAATTTTGTGTCTTTTTGAGTGTCTAAAAATGTAGACAATGTTTTATTGAACCTCAACGGACCGACTCATTCGATCGGGAACGATATTGCAAAATCTTTGACTGCAATATATGTTAAAGGACTACTCTTGTGACATTTACTTACAAGAATAGAGTTGGAAATATGTAATGCTATCATACAGGGTTTTGTTTCACATCTTCTCTGGGAAGTGCTTTTCGACGTAAAATTTGCTGAAACTGAGTTGTAAGTATGATGTTACGTGCGTAAGTCCAGGCAGAGAACCTGCAGACTGGGCAGTAAAAGTGGATCATGCCCTCGTATTTATTAATGCACCATAACATTTTATGATCTACCGTTAAATCTCACAGCACTCAGATACCTGTTAGCCCCTACGCTTGTAAACGGCGTGGAATCGTTAAGTGCGATGCAGTACATACGCTTGGGTACGTTGAACTTAATCCAAATTGAAAAAAAATTACCTGCATTTTATTTTAAATGTATTTAAAACCATGTGTTATTTATCAATTAATCACATACTTATTTCTAACAATGATTATTCTTAGAGGGGGGGGGGGGGACATCACAATTTTTTTTCTGTTCGGATCGTTGTGTGATAGATCGTGATGGCAGAATTTCGCGAATTAATTTCAGGACAAGATAGACGTCAAACATATGTATAGAGAAGTCACCTTCGCAATTGGATTACAGTTTATTAGACCCGTCCTGCCCGCCTCTGAGCCAATAGCAGACTTGCGAGGAAATCCCCTTGCAAATCCCATAACTGCCAGGTGTGGGGCAACGGCCAATAAACACACAGCTGAGGCTCCAGCGTGCAGAGGACTGAGAAGTATGGCCTCCATTTCATTGAACTCGCGAAATTTTCCTATCACTAGCAATAGCCAATCAGACCCAAGTTCCGTGACCACAGCCTCGCAAGACCAATGAGTAGGAGTAGTGAAATTTCGTGAAATGATTTCAAGACCAGTTACATTTAAAAACACTGTAGGGTCGTTTACCTAACTGCATTGGCTGGGTTACTCTTTGACACATGTTAACTGTCTGCACGCGAATCACGTAGGAGTCGTGTCGATGGTGCCGAATTCTGAGTGGCCTGGTCAAATATGCAGACAACAACCAATGTCAGTAGACCAATTGCTGTTGGGTGCTTATAGTGTTGAAGTCTACCGTTTACTCATTTATTCGCGAAAAGTCACTAGCTCTACCAATGAGTAGAGACCTGCAAAACTCGCGTTATTTATAGGAACCATGCTAAACTTCACAGTGCTGTTTATTACTTGAGCGGGCGTCGTATTTCCATTGGCTGCTGCATAGATGTGAAGAAACTTCCTTTTTAACTGAACTGCACGTGATTGGACTACACAATTGTGAAGTGTTCGTTTACTGGCACAGTGTTACCTAGAGCATGTCAAATAAAGTATGGTCTAATCTTATTGCGAAGGTAGATGTGTTTGAAGTTTCGCGGGTCCCCAGATGATAACTAGAGACCCAAAAATTTCGAGGGTTCATTTCCAGACAAGTTAGAATTTACAAACTTGTAAGTTCATGTTACTTTTGTAATTGATCGACGTGTTGTTTGACACCTCCTGGAGATAAATGAGCCAATAACAAATATGCAATAAATTGTGCGCCCAACCACCGCCTTTTACTACCACAACAATCAACCAATAAACAGTTGATATCTGCATGAGAGTATATAAGATTGTGAAGTCTAGCCTACAGGTCATTGCACTCGCGAATTTCTCGGGTCTCTAATGATTACGCGAACTTTGCAGGTCTCTACCAATGAGCAATCGAGTTTGCTCACTTAAAAAAAAAAAATAAACGCCATGCCGTTTCGTTTCCGTATACTTACTTATATGTGATTTGGTTGTTGGTAAACAGCCGGAAATTTCGCGAATTCAAACGAGAAAAAGTTAAAATTTAACCACGTGTACATTTATGTTTCTGCCTCTATTGGGCAACAATATATATATATATATATATATTTTTACACACGCCCTGGCCGATTTTCCACTTATAGCTAAGGCCGTCCACACGTTTTTCGCTAAATTATTTAATCGAAGGCTAGATTCCATTGTCCTATGGCATGCGTGCAGTTTTCCTTTGGCTATTGGCCACGTGTCTTTGACGGGTGACAAATCCTTACTTGACTGGACCAATCAGAATTAGGTAACTCCGACGCTGCGTGCGGCAATTAAAATCATCCAATGGCGAAAGTGAATTTGAGCTTTAGTGTTTTGGGGTAAAAGTAGTCCTGAAATCTTTTCGCAAAAAAAAAAAAAAAAAAAAAAAAACAGATCGTTCTACTTTTAACGAGCCTGCAAGAGAACCAGGGCCAAATCCCAAGGTACACGGTCTGAAATTA